>OX381582.1:10858513-15858513 GCA_947458855.1 Monopis laevigella
GGAGCAGAAAAAGGAGAAAACTAGGATCAAGTAATTTAAAGAACAAAAGATCCACTCGTGAGGTCCGATCCAGCAGTCTTGACTGTATCGGCGTTAATAAAAGATACCACGAGTGTAACACTAAGGTAAGACACTTTTGAAATTGTCATGAGATATTTTTTTTTGCATGACTAAAGGCCAATTTCTTTAACCTTATAGGTAACAGTAAAGGTTCGCTATTTCCATATAAAATGACAGATCAAGCTATGGATCCAGATCATCCTGGGACCAGCAGTTACTCAATCCCTACAACCGACGTCCTTCTGTAAAAAGTTGTCTCCGAGTTGCTGTAAAGAACTCAGCAACTAAAACACCTGAACCTTTTAACAGAGTCTTAGAGCGCCAAAGCTTCATCCGCAGTTCAGAACACCGGAGCTTAACAAGAATGGGTCTTGGCTTGTCGGGGCTAACAACTTTGCCTAGTCTGTAGCTAATAGTGATATCTTTACTCTCAACTACCTGCCTGAGCCTGCTACACCCGAGGTCACAAATTATCTGTGAAGTATCCTCACCAGTATCCTTCTTCACACCTCTGAACAATAACAACTTCCGCCGGCTCCTGTTTTCGAGGTCCTCTGTCATACTGGCAGTATTGGAGATTTCAGCCCTTAACAGAGTCAATGTATCCTTGATAAATTCCTTGAATGTCTGGAACTCCTGTGCTAGTTAGTTTCGAGTGTTGTAGTTGAGTTCGGTGGTGGATGCAGTAGTGAAACGGTCCTCAAATGACTTCATAGCTATCTCGAATCTCTCTTCCAAACTGTGGAGTGTTGACATTGGATCCTCAGTCTGATAGTGTCCATATTATCCAAAAATTAAAACCAGTGATAGTAAAAATATAGGCAATGAAGTGACTTAGTATATTATGCCTTAATAAAATGCAAAATAATGTAAATTGTATGTAAAATAATTACATTTATTAAAGAACAAAAACAAAACGTATTTATTAATTTCTTCCTACCCTCCGAAAATCACGTGTGTAAATGACGTGTGATCATCTTAATATGAATAAATAGCAGTAGCAAAGAATATAATACCTACGTTTCTAAAATTGGTTTAATCAGGAAGGTTACCTTCCAGACCAATCCAAACAAAACCATTCAGAGACAAAACTCACTTTCAAGGTCTCATCAATGAGGATATAAAAGTTAAAAAACCATTTCTTTCTGAATTTTTTTCACATTTATCTGGGCACGACTAAGTGAGTGAGTTCTATGTACCTACAGTATAAAGAAAGGTTAAGTACTCAATATCCGAATCAATAGAACCAAAGTAAATTTTATAATAATCTACCGCTAGAGTTGACAAGGCCATAAGGCAATAACTAGTTAAACGTCTTCCGCCACGTTAGCTGATACTAATTGGCTTATAAGAGCATGCTAATGACGCTACAAGAACAGAAAGCACTTTTATAACATCGTAATTATGTTCATCTGAAGACTGCAGCAGATTGTTGTTGCTGATAATAGATCTCTTACTAATAATCTAACGCTGGGGTTGACAAATTTATAAAGAAACAACTTTGTTGAACGCTAGTCATCTTCCACCACATTTTCTGGTAGCAAGTAACGAATAACTACAATAAACCGCTATATAAATGAATACTAAAAAAAATAACAGTTAGAAATATACCTGTACTAAAAAAATACAATAATAACTACACAAAACGAATAACCACCTACTTAAAAATAATAATAAAACCCCTAAACTTGCATATCCACCGCTCCTTCCGGGGCTGAACGTACCCATAACACAGGTCACGTTGCCTCTTTGTATCGCCAGTGATATGCGTATAACTGCTACTACTAACTAATAACAATATTGCTAATGTGGTTACAAAAACAGAAGGCACTTTTATTTACTTAGGTATATTAAAAAAAAATCAGCAACAGGTTGCAGTTTATAAATGATGATAGATATATTGAGGTTTTACCTTTTGCATCAGAGACTCTACCTTACCGGTGTGAACTTAGCAGCCAAAATATAGCAGCTATTATAACTCGACTAATTTAAAAAGTCAATATTTCTAAGCTTATTAATTGCAATATAAACAATGGAAATCCTATGAATTATGAAAAATCTTTCAGGAAACATAAAAATTAAACAGGTTACAATATTATTTCTGATGAAAAATAACATTTATCAAATATTTTGTCTGATATAACTTTACAGGTGGCCCAATTCAACGAAATGTACGAAAATGATTTCCCACCCCCCTTCCAGTGGAACCTTGATTATGAAAATTGAGTGAAAACAATCTCGTAGCAAAATAATTTTGACATTTTAACTTAACATAAAGTTTATTGTTTTTGAACATCATTATAACTTGTTAGGCAAAAGATAATTTAGGCAATGAAAAGCAACTGAAACTGTATGAAAAATATTGATTTTCTTGCTACGACAAAAAAAACTGCAAAGTACCTTTATGTAATAATTAAGCATCAAAGAAATGTATCTTCACCTTAAAACTAATATAATAGATAAAGCTTTGCCATATCTATTGAAAAATATGTTTCAAAATTTCTTACAGTAAGGCCTTGACTGAAAAAAATTAATGAAACTACAATTTCGTAGTAAAAAATTTCATATCATAATTAAGCATCTTAAAAATCTTTCTTCACCTTACAACTTATACAGTAAATAAAGCTTTGCCTTATCTATCGAAAAATATATTTCAATATTCCTTACAGTGGGGCCTTGACTGAAAAAATTGGGTGCGACTACAATTTCGTAGTAAAAAATTTCATGTCATAATTAAGTATCTTATAAATCTTTCTTCACCTTACAAGTTATACAGTAAATAAAGCTTTGCCTTATCTATCGAAAATATGTTCCAAAATTCCTTACAGTGGGGCCTTGACTGAAAAAAATGAGTGAGACTACAATTTCGTAGTAAAAAATTTCATGTCATAATCAAGTATCTTAGAAATGATCCTTCACCTTAAAACTTTTATAGTGAATAAAGCTTTGCCTTATCTTTTGAAAAATATGTTCCAAAATTTCTTACAGTGGGGCCTTGACTGAAAAAAATTGAGTGAAACTACAATTTCGTAGTAAAAAAATCATGTTATAATTAAGCATCTTAGAAATGATCCTTCACCTTACAACTTATACAGTTAATAAAGCTTTGCCTTATCTATCGAAAAATGTGTTTCAAAATTCCTTACAGAGGGGACTTGACTGAAAAAATTGATTGCGACTACAATTTCGTAGTAAAAAATTTTATGTCATAATCAAGTTTCTTAGAAATGATCCTTCACCTTAAAACTTTTATAGTGAATAAAGCTTTGCCTTATCTTTTAAAAAATATTTTCTAAAATTTCTTACAGTGGGGCCTTGACTGAAAAAAATTAGTGAAACTACAATTTCGTAGTAAAAAATATCATATCATAATTAAGCATCTTAGAAATCTTTCTTCACCTTACAACTTATACAGTTAATAAAGCTTTGCCTTATCTATCGAAAAATGTGTTTCAAAATTCCTTACAGAGGGGACTTGACTGAAAAAATTGATTGCGACTACAATTTCGTAGTAAAAAATTTTATGTCATAATCAAGTTTCTTAGAAATGATCCTTCACCTTAAAACTTATATAGTGAATAAAGCTTTGCCTTATCTATCGAAAAATATGTTCCAAAATTCCTTACAGTGGGGCCTTAACTAAAAAAAATTGAGTGAAACTACAATTTCGTAGTAAAAAAATCATGTTATAATTAAGCATCTTAGAAATGATCCTTCACCTTACAACTTATACAGTTAATAAAGCTTTGCCTTATCTATCGAAAAATGTGTTTCAAAATTCCTTACAGAGGGGACTTGACTGAAAAAATTGATTGCGACTACAATTTCGTAGTAAAAAATTTTATGTCATAATCAAGTTTCTTAGAAATGATCCTTCACCTTAAAACTTTTATAGTGAATAAAGCTTTGTTTTATCTTTTAAAAAATATTTTCTAAAATTTCTTACAGTGGGGCCTTGACTGAAAAAAATTAGTGAAACTACAATTTCGTAGTAAAAAATATCATATCATAATTAAGCATCTTAGAAATCTTTCTTCACCTTACAACTTATACAGTTAATAAAACTTTGCCTTATCTATCGAAAAATGTGTTTCGAAATTCCTTACAGTGGGGCCTTGACTGAAAAAATTGGGTAAAACTACAATTTCGTAGTAAAAAATTTTATGTCATAATCAAGTATCTTAGAAATGATCCTTCACCTTAAAGCTTTTATAGTGAATAAAGCTTTGCCTTATCTTTTAAAAAATATGTTCTAAAATTTCTTACAGTGGGGCCTTGACTGAAAAAAATTGAGTGAAACTACAATTTCGTAGTAAAAAAATCATGTTATAATTAAGCATCTTAGAAATGATCCTTCACCTTACAACTTATACAGTTAATAAAGCTTTGCCTTATCTATCGAAAAATGTGTTTCAAAATTCCTTACACAGGGGCCTTGACTGAAAAAAATGAGTGAGACTACAATTTCGTAGTAAAAAAATTCATGTCATAATCAAGTATCTTAGAAATGATCCTTCACCTTAAAACTTTTATAGTGAATAAAGCTTTGCCTTATCTTTTGAAAAATATGTTCCAAAATTTCTTACAGTGGGGCCTTGACTGAAAAAAATTGAGTGAAACTACAATTTCGTAGTAAAAAAATCATGTTATAATTAAGCATCTTAGAAATGATCCTTCACCTTACAACTTATACAGTTAATAAAGCTTTGCCTTATCTATCGAAAAATGTGTTTCAAAATTCCTTACAGAGGGGACTTGACTGAAAAAATTGATTGCGACTACAATTTCGTAGTAAAAAATTTTATGTCATAATCAAGTTTCTTAGAAATGATCCTTCACCTTAAAACTTTTATAGTGAATAAAGCTTTGTTTTATCTTTTAAAAAATATTTTCTAAAATTTCTTACAGTGGGGCCTTGACTGAAAAAAATTAGTGAAACTACAATTTCGTAGTAAAAAATATCATATCATAATTAAGCATCTTAGAAATCTTTCTTCACCTTACAACTTATACAGTTAATAAAACTTTGCCTTATCTATCGAAAAATGTGTTTCAAAATTCCTTACAGAGGGGACTTGACTGAAAAAATTGATTGCGACTACAATTTCGTAGTAAAAAATTTTATGTCATAATCAAGTTTCTTAGAAATGATCCTTCACCTTAAAACTTATATAGTGAATAAAGCTTTGCCTTATCTATCGAAAAATATGTTCCAAAATTCCTTACAGTGGGGCCTTAACTAAAAAAAATTAGTGAAACTACAATTTCGTAGTAAAAAATATCATATCATAATTAAGCATCTTTGAAATCTTTCTTCACCTTACAACTTATACAGTTAATAAAGCTTTGCCTTATCTATCGAAAAATGTGTTTCAAAATTCCTTACACAGGGGCCTTGACTGAAAAAAATGAGTGAGACTACAATTTCGTAGTAAAAAAATGTGTTTCGAAATTCCTTACAGTGGGGCCTTGACTGAAAAAATTGGGTGAAACTACAATTTCGTAGTAAAAAATTTCATGTCATAATTAAGCATCTTAGAAATCTTTCTTCACCTTGCAACTTATACAGTAAATAAAGCTTTGCCTTATCTATCGAAAAATGTGTTTCAAAATTCCTTACACAGGGGACTTGACTGAAAAAATTGAGTGCGACTACAATTTCGTAGTAAAACATTTTATGTCATAATCAAGTATCTTAGAAATGATCCTTCACCTTAAAACTTTTATTGTGAATAAAGCTTTGCCTTATCTTTTGAAAAATATGTTCCAAAATTCCTTACAGTGGGGCCTTGACTGAAAAAAATTTGTGAGACTACAATTTCGTAGTAAAAAAATTCATGTCATATTCAAGTATCTTAGAAATGATCCTTCACCTTAAAACTTTTATAGTGAATAAAGCTTTGCCTTATCTTTTGAAAAATATGTTCCAAAATTTCTTACAGTGGGGCCTTGACTGAAAAAAATTGAGTGAAACTACAATTTCGTAGTAAAAAAATCATGTTATAATTAAGCATCTTAGAAATGATCCTTCACCTTAAAACTTTTATAGTGAATAAAGCTTTGCTTTATCTATCGAAAAATGTGTTTCGAAATTCCTTACAGTGGGGCCTTGACTGAAAAAATTGGGTGAAACTACAATTTCGTAGTAAAAAATTTCATGTCATAATTAAGCATCTTAGAAATCTTTCTTCACCTTGCAACTTATACAGTAAATAAAGCTTTGCCTTATCTATCGAAAAATGTATTTCAAAATTCCTTACAGTGGGGCCTTGACTGAAAAAAATTGGGTGCGACTACAATTTCGTAGTAAAAAATTTCATGTCATAATTAAGCATCTTAGAAATCTTTCTTCACCTTACAACTTATACAGTAAATAAAGCTTTGCCTTATCTATTGAAAAATGTGTTTCAAAATTCCTTACACAGGGGACTTGACTGAAAAAATTGAGTGCGACTACAATTTCGTAGTAAAACATTTTATGTCATAATCAAGTATCTTAGAAATGATCCTTCACCTTAAAACTTTTATTGTGAATAAAGCTTATCTTTTGAAAAATATGTTCCAAAATTCCTTACAGTGGGGCCTTGACTGAAAAAAATTAGTGAGACTACAATTTCGTAGTAAAAAAATTCATGTCATATTCAAGTATCTTAGAAATGATCCTTCACCTTAAAATTTTTATAGTGAATAAAGCTTTGCCTTATCTTTTAAAAAATATTTTCTAAAATTTCTTACAGTGGGGCCTTGACTGAAAAAAATTAGTGAAACTACAATTTCGTAGTAAAAAATATCATATCATAATTAAGCATCTTAGAAATCTTTCTTCACCTTACAACTTATACAGTTAATAAAGCTTTGCCTTATCTATCGAAAAATGTGATTCAAAATTCCTTACAGAGGGGACTTGACTGAAAAAATTGAGTGCGACTACAATTTCGTAGTAAAAAATTTTATGTCATAATCAAGTATCTTAGAAATGATCCTTCACCTTAAAACTTATATAGTGAATAAAGCTTTGCCTTATCTATCGAAAAATATGTTCCAAAATTCCTTACAGTGGGGCCTTGACTGAAAAAAATTAGTGAAACTACAATTTCGTAGTAAAAAATATCATATCATAATTAAGCATCTTAGAAATCTTTCTTCACCTTACAACTTATACAGTTAATAAAGCTTTGCCTTATCTATCGAAAAATGTGTTTCAAAATTCCTTACACAGGGGCCTTGACTGAAAAAAATGAGTGAGACTACAATTTCGTAGTAAAAAAATTCATGTCATAATCAAGTATCTTAGAAATGATCCTTCACCTTAAAACTTTTATAGTGAATAAAGCTTTGCCTTATCTTTTGAAAAATATGTTCCAAAATTTCTGTCAGTGGGGCCTTGACTGAAAAAAATTGAGTGAAACTACAATTTCGTAGTAAAAAAATCATGTTATAATTAAGCATCTTAGAAATGATCCTTCACCTTACAACTTATACAGTTAATAAAGCTTTGCCTTATCTATCGAAAAATGTGTTTCAAAATTCCTTACAGAGGGGACTTGACTGAAAAAATTGAGTGCGACTACAATTTCGTAGTAAAAAATTTTATGTCATAATCAAGTATCTTAGAAATGATCCTTCACCTTAAAGCTTTTATAGTGAATAAAGCTTTGCCTTATCTTTTAAAAAATATGTTCTAAAATTTCTTACAGTGGGGCCTTGACTGAAAAAAATTGAGTGAAACTACAATTTCGTAGTAAAAAAATCATGTTATAATTAAGCATCTTAGAAATGATCCTTCACCTTACAACTTATACAGTTAATAAAGCTTTGCCTTATCTATCGAAAAATGTGTTTCAAAATTCCTTACAGAGGGGACTTGACTGAAAAAATTGATTGCGACTACAATTTCGTAGTAAAAAATTTTATGTCATAATCAAGTTTCTTAGAAATGATCCTTCACCTTAAAACTTTTATAGTGAATAAAGCTTTGTTTTATCTTTTAAAAAATATTTTCTAAAATTTCTTACAGTGGGGCCTTGACTGAAAAAAATTAGTGAAACTACAATTTCGTAGTAAAAAATATCATATCATAATTAAGCATCTTTGAAATCTTTCTTCACCTTACAACTTATACAGTTAATAAAGCTTTGCCTTATCTATCGAAAAATGTGTTTCAAAATTCCTTACACAGGGGCCTTGACTGAAAAAAATGAGTGAGACTACAATTTCGTAGTAAAAAAATTCATGTCATAATCAAGTATCTTAGAAATGATCCTTCACCTTAAAACTTTTATAGTGAATAAAGCTTTGCCTTATCTTTTGAAAAATATGTTCCAAAATTTCTGTCAGTGGGGCCTTGACTGAAAAAAATTGAGTGAAACTACAATTTCGTAGTAAAAAAATCATGTTATAATTAAGCATCTTAGAAATGATCCTTCACCTTACAACTTATACAGTTAATAAAGCTTTGCCTTATCTATCGAAAAATGTGTTTCAAAATTCCTTACAGAGGGGACTTGACTGAAAAAATTGATTGCGACTACAATTTCGTAGTAAAAAATTTTATGTCATAATCAAGTTTCTTAGAAATGATCCTTCACCTTAAAACTTTTATAGTGAATAAAGCTTTGTTTTATCTTTTAAAAAATATTTTCTAAAATTTCTTACAGTGGGGCCTTGACTGAAAAAAATTAGTGAAACTACAATTTCGTAGTAAAAAATATCATATCATAATTAAGCATCTTAGAAATCTTTCTTCACCTTACAACTTATACAGTTAATAAAACTTTGCCTTATCTATCGAAAAATGTGTTTCAAAATTCCTTACAGAGGGGACTTGACTGAAAAAATTGATTGCGACTACAATTTCGTAGTAAAAAATTTTATGTCATAATCAAGTTTCTTAGAAATGATCCTTCACCTTAAAACTTATATAGTGAATAAAGCTTTGCCTTATCTATCGAAAAATATGTTCCAAAATTCCTTACAGTGGGGCCTTAACTAAAAAAAATTAGTGAAACTACAATTTCGTAGTAAAAAATATCATATCATAATTAAGCATCTTTGAAATCTTTCTTCACCTTACAACTTATACAGTTAATAAAGCTTTGCCTTATCTATCGAAAAATGTGTTTCAAAATTCCTTACACAGGGGCCTTGACTGAAAAAAATGAGTGAGACTACAATTTCGTAGTAAAAAAATTCATGTCATAATCAAGTATCTTAGAAATGATCCTTCACCTTAAAACTTTTATAGTGAATAAAGCTTTGCCTTATCTTTTGAAAAATATGTTCCAAAATTTCTTACAGTGGGGCCTTGACTGAAAAAAATTGAGTGAAACTACAATTTCGTAGTAAAAAAATCATGTTATAATTAAGCATCTTAGAAATGATCCTTCACCTTACAACTTATACAGTTAATAAAGCTTTGCCTTATCTATCGAAAAATGTGTTTCAAAATTCCTTACAGAGGGGACTTGACTGAAAAAATTGATTGCGACTACAATTTCGTAGTAAAAAAATCATGTTATAATTAAGCATCTTAGAAATGATCCTTCACCTTAAAACTTTTATAGTGAATAAAGCTTTGCTTTATCTATCGAAAAATGTGTTTCGAAATTCCTTACAGTGGGGCCTTGACTAAAAAAATTGGGTGAAACTACAATTTCGTAGTAAAAAATTTCATGTCATAATTAAGCATCTTAGAAATCTTTCTTCACTTTGCAACTTATACAGTAAATAAAGCTTTGCCTTATCTATCGAAAAATGTGTTTCAAAATTCCTTACACAGGGGACTTGACTGAAAAAATTGAGTGCGACTACAATTTCGTAGTAAAACATTTTATGTCATAATCAAGTATCTTAGAAATGATCCTTCACCTTAAAACTTTTATTGTGAATAAAGCTTTGCCTTATCTTTTGAAAAATATGTTCCAAAATTCCTTACAGTGGGGCCTTGACTGAAAAAAATTAGTGAGACTACAATTTCGTAGTAAAAAAATTCATGTCATATTCAAGTATCTTAGAAATGATCCTTCACCTTAAAACTTTTATAGTGAATAAAGCTTTGCCTTATCTTTTGAAAAATATGTTCCAAAATTTCTTACAGTGGGGCCTTGACTGAAAAAAATTGAGTGAAACTACAATTTCGAAGTAAAAAAATCATGTTATAATTAAGCATCTTAGAAATGATCCTTCACCTTAAAACTTTTATAGTGAATAAAGCTTTGCTTTATCTATCGAAAAATGTGTTTCGAAATTCCTTACAGTGGGGCCTTGACTGAAAAAATTGGGTGAAACTACAATTTCGTAGTAAAAAATTTCATGTCATAATTAAGCATCTTAGAAATCTTTCTTCACCTTGCAACTTATACAGTAAATAAAGCTTTGCCTTATCTATCGAAAAATGTATTTCAAAATTCCTTACACAGGGGACTTGACTGAAAAAATTGAGTGCGACTACAATTTCGTAGTAAAACATTTTATGTCATAATCAAGTATCTTAGAAATGATCCTTCACCTTAAAACTTTTATTGTGAATAAAGCTTTGCCTTATCTATTGAAAAATATGTTCCAAAATTCCTTACAGTGGGGCCTTGACTGAAAAAAATTAGTGAGACTACAATTTCGTAGTAAAAAAATTCATGTCATATTCAAGTATCTTAGAAATGATCCTTCACCTTAAAACTTTTATAGTGAATAAAGCTTTGCCTTATCTTTTAAAAAATATTTTCTAAAATTTCTTACAGTGGGGCCTTGACTGAAAAAAATTAGTGAAACTACAATTTCGTAGTAAAAAATATCATATCATAATTAAGCATCTTAGAAATCTTTCTTCACCTTACAACTTATACAGTTAATAAAGCTTTGCCTTATCTATCGAAAAATGTGATTCAAAATTCCTTACAGAGGGGACTTGACTGAAAAAATTGAGTGCGACTACAATTTCGTAGTAAAAATTTTTATGTCATAATCAAGTATCTTAGAAATGATCCTTCACCTTAAAACTTATATAGTGAATAAAGCTTTGCCTTATCTATCGAAAAATATGTTCCAAAATTCCTTACAGTGGGGACTTGACTGAAAAAATTGATTGCGACTACAATTTCGTAGTAAAAAATTTTATGTCATAATCAAGTTTCTTAGAAATGATCCTTCACCTTAAAACTTTTATAGTGAATAAAGCTTTGTTTTATCTTTTAAAAAATATTTTCTAAAATTTCTTACAGTGGGGCCTTGACTGAAAAAAAATAGTGAAACTACAATTTCGTAGTAAAAAATATCATATCATAATTAAGCATCTTAGAAATCTTTCTTCACCTTACAACTTATACAGTTAATAAAACTTTGCCTTATCTATCGAAAAATGTGTTTCAAAATTCCTTACAGAGGGGACTTGACTGAAAAAATTGATTGCGACTACAATTTCGTAGTAAAAAATTTTATGTCATAATCAAGTTTCTTAGAAATGATCCTTCACCTTAAAACTTATATAGTGAATAAAGCTTTGCCTTATCTATCGAAAAATATGTTCCAAAATTCCTTACAGTGGGGCCTTAACTAAAAAAAATTAGTGAAACTACAATTTCGTAGTAAAAAATATCATATCATAATTAAGCATCTTTGAAATCTTTCTTCACCTTACAACTTATACAGTTAATAAAGCTTTGCCTTATCTATCGAAAAATGTGTTTCAAAATTCCTTACACAGGGGCCTTGACTGAAAAAAATGAGTGAGACTACAATTTCGTAGTAAAAAAATTCATGTCATAATCAAGTATCTTAGAAATGATCCTTCACCTTAAAACTTTTATAGTGAATAAAGCTTTGCCTTATCTTTTGAAAAATATGTTCCAAAATTTCTTACAGTGGGGCTGACTGAAAAAACTTGACTGAAAAAAATTGAGTGAAACTACAATTTCGTAGTAAAAAAATCATGTTATAATTAAGCATCTTAGAAATGATCCTTCACCTTAAAACTTTTATAGTGAATAAAGCTTTGCTTTATCTATCGAAAAATGTGTTTCGAAATTCCTTACAGTGGGGCCTTGACTGAAAAAATTGGGTGAAACTACAATTTCGTAGTAAAAAATTTCATGTCATAATTAAGCATCTTAGAAATCTTTCTTCCCCTTGCAACTTATACAGTAAATAAAGCTTTGCCTTATCTATCGAAAAATGTGTTTCAAAATTCCTGTCTTACAGTGGGTCTTTGATTATGGAAATTGAGTGAAACCCTGGCCCAAAGTCTTCTTCTTCCTATCCTCGACTATGGCGACGTAACTATGTAGTGTGAACCTCAATGAAGTGCCACTCAACAAGATGGGTCATTTACTCAACTCGTGTATTCTGTTCATCTTCTGTTTGCGTTCAATCGTTCGTTCATCCACGGCTAAGTGGGAAGCCGAATATTCGGTATTCAGTTATTCGGCCAAATCATTATTCATGGCAACTCTAGTATAGTACATATATTTCTATAGCATATAGGTATACTACATGTATTTAGTTATACATAAATATATTAACCAATACTTAAAACTAATTATATTTTTTATTGCGCATCTACCTAAACCGAATGTTCTAATGTCTCGAAGGTTTGACTGTCAGATAATGCCCAACGGCATTAAGTCCACCTTTATATTATGCAATAAAGTTTTATAATTAAAATTAATAAAAAACTCACTAATACTAGATTTTTGTAACGCATCATTAAACTTTTATCAATAACTACTCAAAATTCTAGAAATTATCTAATACCTACTACTTATTTACCTTATCATTCAAAGGACTGAAAATAACTTACATTTATGATGATTGCCTAGTTATGATCAATCTATTATAGAATGATAAGTTGATTATAGTTATTTTCCCGATAAATACTTACACGATTAAAACTTTTAAATATCTGGATTACTAACTTGTGGGTTGGGCTAGACTTGGCTGTTGAACATTATTTTAGCCTTTGGGATTATTATGCTTTTCTGTTACCCTTTTGATTATACCGATATTCGTACTGTTCTGTTGTTGTATATAAATAGCTTTCGTCGTCAATATTCACATGTCGGTAAGTAGTCTGGTATTCAACCAGACTACTTACCTTAATATGTGTAGGAAAGGTGACAAATTAAAAGGAATAGAAAATTAATAAAGGTTATATATACACTATTAGCTCACTTCACACTTCCTACATTTATTTTCATTTTTCACTTCACTTCCTACATTTATTTTCATTTTTAATAAGGATGAATAAAGAAACTTAAAGTATATTTTAGGAAGCGCGAGGAAAGATAAAGAAAGGGGTTTAACACCAAGGATAATCATTTTAGTATGTACAGAAACGTGTGGCGCGTATAAGAAAATTCACTCTACTGCCTGGGGTCGCCGAGCTACTGCGGGAGCTCGGAAAATAACAAAAGAATAAATAATGTATTGAAATAAGGATTTGAAAATTTTGACTTTCGTTGTAAGAAATCGGGTTGTTCTCGTTCAGGACGATTCTCAAGGGTTGTTCCCATTGAGGTGGATTTCCCCACATGGGTATAATATTAAATATTATTGTACATCTTACATTAAGGACTTCATTTAATTATGACTTTTGTTATACTAAACCATAAACTGGATTATATGACGAGTTGACTATTTATTTTATCTTCTACAAAATTTTGGATTCACGGACTTGTGCTCTTGACTAGATTTGGCTGTTATTTTAGACATCTAGCTATTTTGGATTTTCCGTTCTAATACTCTCTGCCTATACTATATTGAATACTTTATAGTAGTAATCGCCCCTAAAAAAAAGACTATTTCTATACTATGCCTATCCTGAATACATACTATATACTACATTTATTTAAAATACATATATGTAATAAGTATGACTTGTTTAAATATAATATATAAACAAGTCATACTTATTACAAAATACCCTCTTCTACGTTTACATTATTGGTATTTAATGTGATTATTAATGTTCAATATATTTTACTTGGATCTTTTGGTATTGGTTTTCTTGTTTTCTCTTTATGATTTCAACCTGACCTTTTATATATTATTAATATATCACATTCTATGTTATTCAATATACCTATTTCTATTATTACATAGTAAAGTACCAATTAATAAAGTTACGAAAACAATGCTTACTGATGTATATACTTAAGTATTTTATGTGAATAAATGTTTTTATAAATGATAAATTTAACTTTTGGTTTATGAGAAATTATAAACAATACATAAATTAAAATTAATATAAATTCAATGATTTATATAACCAATTAAATATATACTTACTACAAATTATAAAAATAAAGTATAGAAAATAGAAAAATATAAAAATAAAGTATAGAAAATAGATTTTTTAAATAATATACTATTTAATATATAAATAAACAGCAATAAACAAAATAAAGAAAAAAGAGGAAAAGATACAGAAGGAACATGTAAACATGAGTGGGTTCTCACTATTTCCCTTTTCTCCCTTTTTTGCACCCATATAAATAAATATATAAGAGAAACTAATATATTTGTTACTAATATATTAAACTCTACTATATTTAATATATTAACTATATACTTTACCAATCGTAATATTAATTATACCTCTAAAAGAATTAAGGGTTACTGGAAACTGAAAAAACTACACAAGGGGAAATTAGACGATTACCTACATGGCTGAAATATTATTAGATATAACATTCTATGGTTAACTCACATCTACGACGTAGTTTTTAGTAAGAAGAAACAAGGGTAGTGTTTTATACTTAAATAAGACAGCATTAAGGAAATTCACACTTTTATTTAAAACACATTTAATTTTACAACTCGGTGTTCTGACAATTATCTCAAGTAACCACAGTCTAGAGCTGTAGCCATAGATTACAATATTTGCTTATTTATAATTTTAGCATACGCAACAGATAGTACAGATGCAGGGGTAGTATTCAGAATGAGGAAGGATCTGGGGGCCGGACATTACACTTATACAGGGTGAATTTGAAAGGATGTACTTTGGGTTAATATGAGATTCTGCTGATCAAATCGAGCAACTTCTCCCATGGAACCATGTGTCGCAAATGAAAAAAATTTTTGGCTTCCCCATACAAATTGGTCATTTTAACATTACTAGTTTGTATGGAGAAGGCAATATTTTTTTTTTCATTTGCGGCACATAGTTTTATGGGAAAAGTTGTTCGTATTGATCAGTAGACCCTCATATTAGTCCAAAGTACATCCTTTCAAATTCACCCTGTATAAGTGTAATGTCCGGCCCCCAGATCCTTCCTCATTCTGAATACTACCCCTGCATCTGTACTATCTGTTGCGTATGCTAAAATTATAAATATAAGAAATTGTAGTTTCACTAATTTTTTTCAGTCAAGGCCCCACTGTAAGGAATTTTGGAACATATTTTTCGATAGATAAGGCAAAGCTTTATTCACTATATAAGTTTTAAGGTGAAGGATCATTTCTAAGATACTTGATTATGACATAAAAATTTTTACTACGAAATTGTAGTCGCACTCAATTTTTTCAGTCAAGTCCCCTCTGTAAGGAATTTTGAATCACATTTTTCGATAGATAAGGCAAAGCTTTATTAACTGTATAAGTTGTAAGGTGAAGAAAGATTTCTAAGATGCTTAATTATGATATGATATTTTTTACTACGAAATTGTAGTTTCACTAATTTTTTTCAGTCAAGGCCCCACTGTAAGAAATTTTAGAAAATATTTTTTAAAAGATAAGGCAAAGCTTTATTCACTATAAAAGTTTTAAGGTGAAGGATCATTTCTAAGATACTTGAATATGACATGAATTTTTTTACTACGAAATTGTAGTCTCACTAATTTTTTTCAGTCAAGGCCCCACTGTAAGGAATTTTGGAACATATTTTTCAAAAGATAAGGCAAAGCTTTATTCACAATAAAAGTTTTAAGGTGAAGGATCATTTCTAAGATACTTGATTATGACATAAAATGTTTTACTACGAAATTGTAGTCGCACTCAATTTTTTCAGTCAAGTCCCCTGTGTAAGGAATTTTGAAATACATTTTTCGATAGATAAGGCAAAGCTTTATTTACTGTATAAGTTGCAAGGTGAAGAAAGATTTCTAAGATGCTTAATTATGACATGAAATTTTTTACTACGAAATTGTAGTTTCACCCAATTTTTTCAGTCAAGGCCCCACTGTAAGGAATTTCGAAACACATTTTTCGATAGATAAAGCAAAGCTTTATTCACTATAAAAGTTTTAAGGTGAAGGATCATTTCTAAGATGCTTAATTATAACATGATTTTTTTACTACGAAATTGTAGTTTCACTCAATTTTTTTCAGTCAAGGCCCCACTGTAAGAAATTTTGGAACATATTTTTCAAAAGATAAGGCAAAGCTTTATTCACTATAAAAGTTTTAAGGTGAAGGATCATTTCTAAGATACTTGAATATGACATGAATTTTTTTACTACGAAATTGTAGTCTCACTAATTTTTTTCAGTCAAGGCCCCACTGTAAGGAATTTTGGAACATATTTTTCAAAAGATAAGGCAAAGCTTTATTCACAATAAAAGTTTTAAGGTGAAGGATCATTTCTAAGATACTTGATTATGACATAAAATGTTTTACTACGAAATTGTAGTCGCACTCAATTTTTTCAGTCAAGTCCCCTGTGTAAGGAATTTTGAAACACATTTTTCGATAGATAAGGCAAAGCTTTATTTACTGTATAAGTTGCAAGGTGAAGAAAGATTTCTAAGATGCTTAATTATGACATGAAATTTTTTACTACGAAATTGTAGTTTCACCCATTTTTTTCAGTCAAGGCCCCACTGTAAGGAATTTCGAAACACATTTTTCGATAGATAAAGCAAAGCTTTATTCACTATAAAAGTTTTAAGGTGAAGGATCATTTCTAAGATGCTTAATTATAACATGATTTTTTTACTACGAAATTGTAGTCGCAATCAATTTTTTCAGTCAAGTCCCCTCTGTAAGGAATTTTGAAACACATTTTTCGATAGATAAGGCAAAGCTTTATTAACTGTATAAGTTGTAAGGTGAAGGATCATTTCTAAGATGCTTAATTATAACATGATTTTTTTACTACGAAATTGTAGTTTCACTCAATTTTTTTCAGTCAAGGCCCCACTGTAAGAAATTTTGGAACATATTTTTCAAAAGATAAGGCAAAGCTTTATTCACTATAAAAGTTTTAAGGTGAAGGATCATTTCTAAGATACTTGATTATGACATGAATTTTTTTACTACGAAATTGTAGTCTCACTCATTTTTTTCAGTCAAGGCCCCTGTGTAAGGAATTTTGAAACACATTTTTCGATAGATAAGGCAAAGCTTTATTAACTGTATAAGTTGTAAGGTGAAGAAAGATTTCAAAGATGCTTAATTATGATATGATATTTTTTACTACGAAATTGTAGTTTCACTAATTTTTTTTAGTTAAGGCCCCACTGTAAGGAATTTTGGAACATATTTTTCGATAGATAAGGCAAAGCTTTATTCACTATATAAGTTTTAAGGTGAAGGATCATTTCTAAGAAACTTGATTATGACATAAAATTTTTTACTACGAAATTGTAGTCGCAATCAATTTTTTCAGTCAAGTCCCCTCTGTAAGGAATTTTGAAACACATTTTTCGATAGATAAGGCAAAGTTTTATTAACTGTATAAGTTGTAAGGTGAAGAAAGATTTCTAAGATGCTTAATTATGATATGATATTTTTTACTACGAAATTGTAGTTTCACTATTTTTTTTCAGTCAAGGCCCCACTGTAAGAAATTTTAGAAAATATTTTTTAAAAGATAAAACAAAGCTTTATTCACTATAAAAGTTTTAAGGTGAAGGATCATTTCTAAGAAACTTGATTATGACATAAAATTTTTTACTACGAAATTGTAGTCGCAATCAATTTTTTCAGTCAAGTCCCCTCTGTAAGGAATTTTGAAACACATTTTTCGATAGATAAGGCAAAGCTTTATTAACTGTATAAGTTGTAAGGTGAAGGATCATTTCTAAGATGCTTAATTATAACATGATTTTTTTACTACGAAATTGTAGTTTCACTCAATTTTTTTCAGTCAAGGCCCCACTGTAAGAAATTTTGGAACATATTTTTCAAAAGATAAGGCAAAGCTTTATTCACTATAAAAGTTTTAAGGTGAAGGATCATTTCTAAGATACTTGATTATGACATGAATTTTTTTACTACGAAATTGTAGTCTCACTCATTTTTTTCAGTCAAGGCCCCTGTGTAAGGAATTTTGAAATACATTTTTCGATAGATAAGGCAAAGCTTTATTAACTGTATAAGTTGTAAGGTGAAGGATCATTTCTAAGATGCTTAATTATAACATGATTTTTTTACTACGAAATTGTAGTTTCACTCAATTTTTTTCAGTCAAGGCCCCACTGTAAGGAATTTCGAAACACATTTTTCGATAGATAAAGCAAAGCTTTATTCACTATAAAAGTTTTAAGGTGAAGGATCATTTCTAAGATGCTTAATTATAACATGATTTTTTTACTACGAAATTGTAGTCGCAATAAATTTTTTCAGTCAAGTCCCCTCTGTAAGGAATTTTGAAACACATTTTTCGATAGATAAGGCAAAGCTTTATTAACTGTATAAGTTGTAAGGTGAAGGATCATTTCTAAGATGCTTAATTATAACATGATTTTTTTACTACGAAATTGTAGTTTCACTCAATTTTTTTCAGTCAAGGCCCCACTGTAAGAAATTTTGGAACATATTTTTCAAAAGATAAGGCAAAGCTTTATTCACTATAAAAGTTTTAAGGTGAAGGATCATTTCTAAGATACTTGATTATGAAATGAATTTTTTTACTACGAAATTGTAGTCTCACTCATTTTTTTCAGTCAAGGCCCCTGTGTAAGGAATTTTGAAACACATTTTTCGATAGATAAGGCAAAGCTTTATTAACTGTATAAGTTGTAAGGTGAAGAAAGATTTCAAAGATGCTTAATTATGATATGATATTTTTTACTACGAAATTGTAGTTTCACTAATTTTTTTTAGTTAAGGCCCCACTGTAAGGAATTTTGGAACATATTTTTCGATAGATAAGGCAAAGCTTTATTCACTATATAAGTTTTAAGGTGAAGGATCATTTCTAAGAAACTTGATTATGACATAAAATTTTTTACTACGAAATTGTAGTCGCAATCAATTTTTTCAGTCAAGTCCCCTCTGTAAGGAATTTTGAAACACATTTTTCGATAGATAAGGCAAAGTTTTATTAACTGTATAAGTTGTAAGGTGAAGAAAGATTTCTAAGATGCTTAATTATGATATGATATTTTTTACTACGAAATTGTAGTTTCACTAATTTTTTTCAGTCAAGGCCCCACTGTAAGAAATTTTAGAAAATATTTTTTAAAAGATAAAACAAAGCTTTATTCACTATAAAAGTTTTAAGGTGAAGGATCATTTCTAAGAAACTTGATTATGACATAAAATTTTTTACTACGAAATTGTAGTCGCAATCAATTTTTTCAGTCAAGTCCCCTCTGTAAGGAATTTTGAAACACATTTTTCGATAGATAAGGCAAAGCTTTATTAACTGTATAAGTTGTAAGGTGAAGGATCATTTCTAAGATGCTTAATTATAACATGATTTTTTTACTACGAAATTGTAGTTTCACTCAATTTTTTTCAGTCAAGGCCCCACTGTAAGAAATTTTGGAACATATTTTTCAAAAGATAAGGCAAAGCTTTATTCACTATAAAAGTTTTAAGGTGAAGGATCATTTCTAAGATACTTGATTATGACATGAATTTTTTTACTACGAAATTGTAGTCTCACTCATTTTTTTCAGTCAAGGCCCCTGTGTAAGGAATTTTGAAACACATTTTTCGATAGATAAGGCAAAGCTTTATTAACTGTATAAGTTGTAAGGTGAAGGATCATTTCTAAGATGCTTAATTATAACATGATTTTTTTACTACGAAATTGTAGTTTCACTCAATTTTTTTCAGTCAAGGCCCCACTGTAAGAAATTTTAGAACATATTTTTTAAAAGATAAGGCAAAGCTTTATTCACTATAAAAGCTTTAAGGTGAAGGATCATTTCTAAGATACTTGATTATGACATAAAAATTTTTACTACGAAATTGTAGTCGCACTCAATTTTTTCAGTCAAGTCCCCTCTGTAAGGAATTTTGAATCACATTTTTCGATAGATAAGGCAAAGCTTTATTAACTGTATAAGTTGTAAGGTGAAGAAAAATTTCTAAGATGCTTAATTATGATATGATATTTTTTACTACGAAATTGTAGTTTCACTAATTTTTTTCAGTCAAGGCCCCACTGTAAGAAATTTTAGAAAATATTTTTTAAAAGATAAGGCAAAGCTTTATTCACTATAAAAGTTTTAAGGTGAAGGATCATTTCTAAGATACTTGAATATGACATGAATTTTTTTACTACGAAATTGTAGTCTCACTAATTTTTTTTAGTCAAGGCCCCACTGTAAGGAATTTTGGAACATATTTTTCAAAAGATAAGGCAAAGCTTTATTCACAATAAAAGTTTTAAGGTGAAGGATCATTTCTAAGATACTTGATTATGACATAAAATGTTTTACTACGAAATTGTAGTCGCACTCAATTTTTTCAGTCAAGTCCCCTGTGTAAGGAATTTTAAAACACATTTTTCAATAGATAAGGCAAAGCTTTATTTACTGTATAAGTTGTAAGGTGAAGAAAGATTTCTAAGATGCTTAATTATGACATGAAATTTTTTACTACGAAATTGTAGTCGCACCCAATTTTTTTCAGTCAAGGCCCCACTGTAAGGAATTTTGAAATACATTTTTCGATAGATAAGGCAAAGCTTTATTTACTGTATAAGTTGCAAGGTGAAGAAAGATTTCTAAGATGCTTAATTATGACATGAAATTTTTTACTACGAAATTGTAGTTTCACCCAATTTTTTCAGTCAAGGCCCCACTGTAAGGAATTTCGAAACACATTTTTCGATAGATAAAGCAAAGCTTTATTCACTATAAAAGTTTTAAGGTGAAGGATCATTTCTAAGATGCTTAATTATAACATGATTTTTTTACTACGAAATTGTAGTTTCACTCAATTTTTTTCAGTCAAGGCCCCACTGTAAGAAATTTTGGAACATATTTTTCAAAAGATAAGGCAAAGCTTTATTCACTATAAAAGTTTTTAGGTGAAGGATCATTTCTAAGATACTTGATTATGACATGAATTTTTTACTACGAAATTGTAGTCTCACTCATTTTTTTCAGTCAAGGCCCCTGTGTAAGGAATTTTGAAACACATTTTTCGATAGATAAGGCAAAGCTTTATTAACTGTATAAGTTGTAAGGTGAAGAAAGATTTCAAAGATGCTTAATTATGATATGATATTTTTTACTACGAAATTGTAGTTTCACTAAATTTTTTCAGTTAAGGCCCCACTGTAAGGAATTTTGGAACATATTTTTCGATAGATAAGGCAAAGCTTTATTCACTATATAAGTTTTAAGGTGAAGGATCATTTCTAAGAAACTTGATTATGACATAAAATTTTTTACTACGAAATTGTAGTCGCAATCAATTTTTTCAGTCAAGTCCCCTCTGTAAGGAATTTTGAAACACATTTTTCGATAGATAAGGCAAAGCTTTATTAACTGTATAAGTTGTAAGGTGAAGAAAGATTTCTAAGATGCTTAATTATGATATGATATTTTTTACTACGAAATTGTAGTTTCACTAATTTTTTTCAGTCAAGGCCCCACTGTAAGAAATTTTAGAAAATATTTTTTAAAAGATAAGGCAAAGCTTTATTCACTATAAAAGTTTTAAGGTGAAGGATCATTTCTAAGAAACTTGATTATGACATAAAATTTTTTACTACGAAATTGTAGTCGCAATCAATTTTTTCAGTCAAGTCCCCTCTGTAAGGAATTTTGAAACACATTTTTCGATAGATAAGGCAAAGCTTTATTAACTGTATAAGTTGTAAGGTGAAGGATCATTTCTAAGATGCTTAATTATAACATGATTTTTTTACTACGAAATTGTAGTTTCACTCAATTTTTTTCAGTCAAGGCCCCACTGTAAGAAATTTTGGAACATATTTTTCAAAAGATAAGGCAAAGCTTTATTCACTATAAAAGTTTTAAGGTGAAGGATCATTTCTAAGATACTTGATTATGACATGAAATTTTTTACTACGAAATTGTAGTCTCACTCATTTTTTTCAGTCAAGGCCCCACTGTAAGGAATTTTGGAACATATTTTTCGATAGATAAGGCAAAGCTTTATTTACTGTATAACTTGTAAGGTGAAGAAAGATTTATAAGATACTTAATTATGACATGAAATTTTTTACTACGAAATTGTAGTCGCACCCAATTTTTTCAGTCAAGGCCCCACTGTAAGGAATATTGAAATATATTTTTCGATAGATAAGGCAAAGCTTTATTTACTGTATAAGTTGTAAGGTGAAGAAAGATTTTTAAGATGCTTAATTATGATATGAAATTTTTTACTACGAAATTGTAGTTTCATTAATTTTTTTCAGTCAAGGCCTTACTGTAAGAAATTTTGAAACATATTTTTCAATAGATATGGCAAAACTTTATCTACTATATTAGTTTTAAGGTGAAGATACATTTCTTTGATGCTTAATTATTACATAAAGGTACTTTGCAGTTTTTTTTGTCGTAGCAAGAAAATCAATATTTTTCATACAGTTTCAGTTGCTTTTCATTGCCTAAATTATCTTTTGCCTAACAAGTTATAATGATGTTCAAAAACAATAAACTTTATGTTAAGTTAAAATGTCAAAATTATTTTGCTACGAGATTGTTTTCACTCAATTTTCATAATCAAGGTTCCACTGGAAGGGGGGTGGGAAATCATTTTCGTACATTTCGTTGAATTGGGCCACCTGTAAAGTTATATCAGACAAAATATTTGATAAATGTTATTTTTCATCAGATATAATATTGTAACCTGTTTAATTTTTATGTTTCCTAAAAGATTTTTCATAATTCATAGGATTTCCATTGTTTATATTGCAATTAATAAGCTTAGAAATATTGACTTTTTAAATTAGTCGAGTTATAATAGCTGCTATATTTTGGCTGCTAAGTTCACACCGGTCTCTACCTTGGGTTTTTGCTTTGTAGGCAACGTTACGTTAAAACGTGGCGAACCACCAATAGGTTTGCTTTATTAAATCCTGTTAGCAAAAATAAAACAACCCTATTGGTTGTTCCTCACGTATTAACGTTACGTTGCTACGAACCAAAAACCCAAGGTAAAGCCTCAGTTGTCAATTCTGTAAGGCAAGCATCTTATCGTCTCACTTCTTCTGCTACTTTATTTGCCTTTAGCTTGCATACAGTAAGAGCATTCTAATGAATATGAAAATATTTTACTAAATAGTTTAAAAAATCTTTGGATAAGTTAATCATAATTATTTTACCATTACAGCCATGTCCCGGGCCTCTAACGGATCCGAGAGCAGAGCAGTGTGCGGCGTATGACAGAAGACCTTTCCGAGGACGATTCTACACGTGGGCTCCTTATGTCGATGGTTAGTATTAACTTATATTATCAGAGGCTCTACTATGGGTTTGCGCATTGTAGGAACGTAACGTATTTGTATACGTATACGTGAGCAACAACCAATAGGATCGCTTTATTCAATCCTGTTACCAAAAATACGGCCCCAGAGGCTCTACCATGGGTTTGCGTATTGCAGCAACGTAACGTATTTGTTTACGTATACGTGAGCAACAACCAATAGGATCGCTTTATTCAATCCTGTTACTAAAAATTAAGTGGCCCTATGGGTTGTTGCTCACGTATACGTAAACAAATACGTTACGTTGATGCAATACGCAAACTCATGGTAGAGCCTCAGGTTGTTGCTCACGTATACGTATACAAATACGTTGCTACAATGCGCAAACCCCATGTTAGAGCCTCTGACCTTAGATTGCGTAGTTTAACAGTGGAGTGATAGTAGTTCCTTGGGTCAAATTTTAGAAAATAAATTTTATAAAAAAAATTCCGCTATTACAGCATATCTACTTTATATGAATAAATAAATAATATATATAAATATTTTATAATATGAGATTTATATAAATATAACACACCATTGGCTACGACAAGGTGGGATTATAACCCCATCCGCTGGGTACCTACCCTGAGGCTGTCAAGGCGGTCTCGAGTGCCTTATCTATATCTATACTATCTATACTATAATAATATAATAAAGAGGAAAGATTTGTATTTTTGTATTTTTGTATGTTTGTAATAAGTAAACTCAAAAACTACTGGACCGATTGCAATAATTTTTTCACCATTAGAAATCTGCATTATTCAGAAGTAACATAGGCTATATAATATCACGCTAGGTCCTATAGTTGTGGAGCAGTAACCAAAAATGTTTTAAAAACGGGGGAAAAGTATCGTTTCTGAGGCCTTCCGTGGCGTGCGCTGAGCATATAGTTAAAGTTATACAAACCTGTGCGAAGCCGGGACGGGCCGCTAGTATATTTATATAAATCTCGTCTAAAATTTTATTATCAATGATTATAAATTTAATAAAAGTCGTTGAATAGCTCCCACGTTTTAAAATTGTATTTCTTTATTGATGCACGGTGAAGCGATTTAGTACGCTCCTGAAAACCAATGAAACCACAGACTAAAACCGAAACATGACTGACTAGGTCATTCGACAGTTTTTTCATATGTGTGGTAACGAGACCGGTCCTAGCGAAGTTATAGAGACCTAAACATCTAAAAAAACAGTAAAGTATTATTAAAACGTACAGTAAAAAAATACAATACCAGGGTTAATTATTCTATTAATATTTATTACATGTTTATCTTTCAGGTGACGCCCCCTGTACATTAAACTGTCGTCCTCGAGGCCAGCAGTTTTACGCGTCATTGGCTCTTGTGGCAGATGGTACGCCCTGCACGAAGCCCGGGTTTAGGGCTATCTGTGTCCAGGGTGCTTGTCAGGTAAGTTATTGAACCTCTTTATATAAATATAAAACAACATTAGATAAAATTGATAAAAAACACTGTTTATGTTTAGAACTTTATTCACACAGCTGAAAATATTTTTTAATAGCGCCATCTACTATCGAATAGCGGAACTTCTTTGAACTATACTTGTGATTGTAAGTTTGCAAGATAAAATTAATAATAATAATAAATAATAATAAACAAAGTTTTTTTTTTTTTCGTTACATTTATTTATTGTGTTAAATTTTATTATCTGACCTACTTACCTACCTACTTTAAAAATAAATTTAATAAGTAATTACACATATAAATCGATTTTTCACAGTAGCCGTTGGTGGTTATTCATAAAAAAATATTGAGTCTTTCAAGAACACTTAAGTTATAGAAGCTTTTGTCTCTTTTATAATATTCATTTTTGTTTCTAATAAAAAGAGCCAAAACCTTCCATAACTAAAGTGTTCTTCAAGGACTCAATACATTTTTATGAATAGGTACCGGTGTTAGACCACACATAACCACACTTTATTTAAGTTTGTTCACCTATCATCATCTATCAATATACACGATATAACTTTTTGATATCACATCAAAAAACATTTCGCTATAATGCAATACTAAAATTAAATGTATTTCGATAATTTGTTGTTTTTTTTTCATAAGTTTTTCAGTTTTCATAGAAATCAAATTTATTCGGTATAACGTAACTTTTCATATTAGTTTAAAGTTTTTTGATATCTCTTATTTAATACGGCACAATAATCACTACACTTATGAAAGCACATGTACATATATAGGTGTGCCTTTTTGAATAAAATGGTATAATAATTATATTGCAACCTGTATTAATCATACAGGGTGCAATATAATGAATATAATAGTTTTTTTTTGACGATAAAGCGGGAGGCTAATAAATAAGACTCGTAATTAGTGTTGACGTCACGTAATTTACGGGACGTCACGTATTTCGGGCATAATTTTAAATGTCCCGCTGTGATTGATTTTGTCCCGTATTTCAACCGTCCTCCATTTGTTATTGCCAAGTCAATCGTGCTAAGGCTGACAAGACTTAATACGGCTTAATATGTTTATTATTTAAGAAAAAAAAAAAAAAATTAAAATGTTCTGAGGCTCTACTATGGGTTTGTGCATTATTGCAGCAACGTAACGCATACGTATACGTATGCGCAAACCAATGGTAGAGCCTCTGTAACTTTTTTCATAAAAAAATATTTATTTTTAAGTACCGTATAAACATTTTAAATCCTGTATATTTTGCCCATTTGTCCCTTATAGTCTGAAAAAAAAATCTGGCAACACTACTCGTAATGCAAATAGATACATCTTTATCGCCGCCTATTTCGTTACCAAAATATTTAGTTGGCATGTTAGGAGCGATCAAAGTTGTTAAACCACAATTTAAAGCAGAAAAAAAAACTAAATAATCTAAAAATATACAAATAAATAAATATTTAATCGAAAAATAATAATTGTTTAACCAACAATTAATATCAATTCATATTCATTGCATTCTCTATCATCTGGCCCCAAAGCACCACAGCTGGTGACACTTTTCTACTATAACAGTCGCCTCTACTGAAGAAACTCTATCGGTCTATACCTTGAGTTTTCTACTATAACAGGCGATAAAAAACACTGTTTATGTTTAGAACTTTATTCACACAGCTGAAAATATTTTTTAATAGCGCCATCTACTATCGAATAGCGGAACTTCTTTGAACTATACTTGTGATTGTAAGTTTGCAAGATAAAATTAATAATAATAATAAATAATAATAAACAAAGTTTTTTTTTTTTTCGTTACATTTATTTATTGTGTTAAATTTTATTATCTGACCTACTTACCTACCTACTTTAAAAATAAATTTAATAAGTAATTACACATATAAATCGATTTTTCACAGTAGCCGTTGGTGGTTATTCATAAAAAAATATTGAGTCTTTCAAGAACACTTAAGTTATAGAAGCTTTTGTCTCTTTTATAATATTCATTTTTGTTTCTAATAAAAAGAGCCAAAACCTTCCATAACTAAAGTGTTCTTCAAGGACTCAATACATTTTTATGAATAGGTACCGGTGTTAGACCACACATAACCACACTTTATTTAAGTTTGTTCACCTATCATCATCTATCAATATACACGATATAACTTTTTGATATCACATCAAAAAACATTTCGCTATAATGCAATACTAAAATTAAATGTATTTCGATAATTTGTTGTTTTTTTTTCATAAGTTTTTCAGTTTTCATAGAAATCAAATTTATTCGGTATAACGTAACTTTTCATATTAGTTTAAAGTTTTTTGATATCTCTTATTTAATACGGCACAATAATCACTACACTTATGAAAGCACATGTACATATATAGGTGTGCCTTTTTGAATAAAATGGTATAATAATTATATTGCAACCTGTATTAATCATACAGGGTGCAATATAATGAATATAATAGTTTTTTTTTGACGATAAAGCGGGAGGCTAATAAATAAGACTCGTAATTAGTGTTGACGTCACGTAATTTACGGGACGTCACGTATTTCGGGCATAATTTTAAATGTCCCGCTGTGATTGATTTTGTCCCGTATTTCAACCGTCCTCCATTTGTTATTGCCAAGTCAATCGTGCTAAGGCTGACAAGACTTAATACGGCTTAATATGTTTATTATTTAAGAAAAAAAAAAAAAAATTAAAATGTTCTGAGGCTCTACTATGGGTTTGTGCATTATTGCAGCAACGTAACGCATACGTATACGTATGCGCAAACCAATGGTAGAGCCTCTGTAACTTTTTTCATAAAAAAATATTTATTTTTAAGTACCGTATAAACATTTTAAATCCTGTATATTTTGCCCATTTGTCCCTTATAGTCTGAAAAAAAAATCTGGCAACACTACTCGTAATGCAAATAGATACATCTTTATCGCCGCCTATTTCGTTACCAAAATATTTAGTTGGCATGTTAGGAGCGATCAAAGTTGTTAAACCACAATTTAAAGCAGAAAAAAAAACTAAATAATCTAAAAATATACAAATAAATAAATATTTAATCGAAAAATAATAATTGTTTAACCAACAATTAATATCAATTCATATTCATTGCATTCTCTATCATCTGGCCCCAAAGCACCACAGCTGGTGACACTTTTCTACTATAACAGTCGCCTCTACTGAAGAAACTCTATCGGTCTATACCTTGAGTTTTCTACTATAACAGTCGCTTGTACCGAAGAAACTCTATCGGTCTATACCTTGAGTTTTCTACTATAACAGTCGCTTGTACCGAAGAAACTCTATCGGTCTATACCTTGAGTTTTCTACTATAACAGTCGCTTGTACCGAAGAAACTCTATCGGTCTATACCTTGAGTTTTCTACTATAACAGTCGCTTGTACCGAAGAAACTCTATCGGTCTATACCTTGAGTTTTCTACTATAACAGTCGCTTGTACCGAAGAAACTCTATCGGCCTATACCTTGAGTTTTCTACTATAACAGTCGCTTGTACCGAAGAAACTCCATCGGTCTATACCTTGAGTTTTCTACTATAACAGTCGCTTCTACCGAAGAAACTCTATCGGTCTATACCTTGAGTTTTCTACTATAACAGTCGCTTCTACCGAAGAAACTCTGAGAGCACGTTAATCTGTCGGTCCCAGTTTCACTATACCAACTTGTGAAATTTATTGAGTCTTTTCAAACATCGCGACGAGCTAGCCACTTATTCGGTGTCGACTTATACCATCGGCTACGACGAGGTGGGATTAAAAACCCCTCCGCTGGGTACCCTGAGGTCATCCTGGCGGTCTCTATGTATGTATAAAATAACAGACAGACTATAGAAAAGGATCGACCCCTTAAGGATCAGAGGATCAGGTTTATTTTAAAAATAAAGCAATCCCTGTGGTTAATACCTATCTATAGTTACTAGCGACTATAGTAAACACAGTTAGCAAAAACTCGTGGTAGAGCTAGAGTTTGGGATGATGATCATCCGTCATCTTATATGGGACGCCCGCTGGGCATTGTTAGGTCCAGCAAACAGTTCTCGACCACGGAAATGTATAAATATTTTAACCGGACTGTTGTATTCCTCATCCATATTCAATTTAATACTATCAATATTATTTGTATGGATTTTTATTTAAATATAAACACAGACCAAGTCTTCATTGGTAATACGCAAACCCACTAAATACTTTTATGTAGGTAAATTCGTAGTAGGGGGAAATCCCCTAGAGTCTGTCCGACACTACACACCCTAAGGTTTTCAAGTCATAAAATAAAAGTTATTTAAAAAAAATACCTTTATTTCTTAATTAGTTAATTCAATAAACTTTAAAATCAACATAAATTAACAAATATGGAACTACAGCACTATCTTTATTAAAAAGATAAAATAAACTTTGGTGAAAAAAAATGCAAACGATCGAAGTACCGGACGGATGTAACTTCGAACCCCTGCCACCGGACATTTTTAAAACATGAGGCATCGATCACATATGTAGGTAGCCGTCAGAACATTCAGGAATGCCTGCACATGCTTCGTGAGCCTACTCATGACAGCTGGAGCACTGTATCCAGTCCTCGACGAAGTCCTCCAAGCACCACACGCAATTAGTTGTTTTTTTCATCTCTCAGTTTGTAACATTTTTGGGTCCCATTGCTTTATCTTATTCATTTCTTCCATTTCGACCTCTCTCCCTGTTCTTCTGTCCTCTAAAATAAAGAACAAATAAATACTAAATTAATACAACTAATTGCGAGAAAAAACATATTTTTTGCTGTCGGCTTTCGGCGTTAAGGCACTATTGAGTGTCCGGAGCCAGGGGACAGTATAATGTCAAAATTACGTGACCTATACCTAATCTCCTTTGAAAATCAATAAAATAAATATTGGAGCACGAATAATAATGGAATCCTACCTTAATTGACAAATAACATAAAGACTTAAATACAGAAATTTAGCTGTAACACTCTTATCCTGGATCTTATGTAGCACAGTGATTTCCCGCCAATAGCAAACACCAACCGCTCTCAGTGCCTCCTTGTGCGTCGCGGCCAAATTGCATCACGTGTCCCGGTACCCTCCCCCGCGCTCCTTAAACCCGTGTTTGAATCATTCGCGTTGTAACTTGTCGAGATAATTCGGCACTAGGTGCCGTGCCGTAGGTGCCGTCCGTTAGGGGGCTTCCCCCTACATATTTTTATAGGTAGGTATTTTTTATTTATACTACTTGCTAGCTTTTTCTCTACACGCAATAAGTTATTAAAAAAGTTGTGTTGCTTTAATATTCCAAAATGGTTGCTGAGACTAAATTATTTCTATAATAAGGCTTTCTTTATACTCCTTTTTTTATTTGCATTACGGAACCCTAAAAGTGCGCAAAAGAACCTATTTCCTTAAAAATTGACCGCTATTTTTTGTTTTAGTTTTAGTAAGTTTCTTACATATCAAATTATTTAAGAAGCCAAAAAGATGACAATAAATGACAACTTTTAAACAAAAAAAAACAATTTCTCAAAAAGTAAACATGAATTAAAAAATATTAATTCTTTTATATATATATATATATATATCATCACGGGTGCCTTACGGCGCCCGAGACCGCCTAGACGGCCCCAGGGTACCCAGCGGGGGGGTTTTAATCCCACCTCGTTGTAGCCGATGGTATGAGTCTACACCGAACAAGTGGCTAGCTCATCGCGATGTTTTTGATAGACTCAATAACCCATCTATAAACAGTTTCACAAGTTGGTATAGTGAAACCGAGACCGACAGCTTAACGTGCTCTCCGAGGCACTATAGTGGTGTTGTCAAACAAATGTACATATTTTTTTTAATTAAAAAACTCATTGGTACACACCGGGATTCGAACCAGGGACCTAAGCGTTTTTAAGTCCAAGGTCTAACCAACTAGGCCACCACGTATATATATTATAGTATATTAATTCTTTTAGTTGTATGTATTTTTAATATATCCTTCCCAGGGTTTCAAACTATCTCCATACTAAATTTCATCTAAATCTGTTCAGCAGTTCAGGCATGAAAACAAACAAACAGTTAATTTCGCGTTTATAATATTAAGTATGGATTAGTGTGGATTTCTATAATTTCCTTCTCTGAATAGTTTGTAATTAGGTTTATATCTGTTAAATATTATGTATGTAATATCCTTGTGATTTAGATAAAGTAGTGGTGATTTACTTGTGTTAAACAAGGTGAATTTAAAAGGTTTGGCTAATATGAGGCTAGAACGAGAGGCTCTACTGATCAAATCGTATAACTTTTCCCGTGAAACCATGTGTCGCAAAGGAAAAACAATTTTGGCTTCCGCATACAAATTGGTAATTTTAATATTACTAGTTTGTATGGTGAAGGATTTTTCGTTTTCATTTTTGATAGTAGAGCCTGATAGTAGCCCAAAGTACAACCTTTCATAGTCACCATGTATATTAGGTATTGTTATTTTTATTGTGTTAGAAGATTATACTGGACTGGCATTACGCTAAGAGACCAAAGTCCCTAAATTAAATATATAAAAAAAAAAATTGGAACGCATCCACTTAAAAAATATACCACATACATATATAAAATAAATTGCTGAGCACTTGAAAAGCGGTACAATTTCCTACCTCAGTTGATAAATTCATCACGTTTGTTACGGACTCGGCTATTTTACTGATAGCCACACCAGACACAAAGCCTAGGGCTGATCATAACGGTATGGAACCATCTACTGTTATTGTTCTGACAGTAATTGTTGAAGATTGCCGAAGGAAACCAACGGCAGCTTTGGTGATATAAATTTCGTTTCTGAACTGGAATTTTTCAACTTTTTTTTTTATTTAGGACTTTCTTTACCGGGTTTGATAAAAGAAATGGTTTTTGTATAGGAAGTAGGAATGGGCAATTTATGTTTTTGATTGTTGATACTATATAAAAGATCGATTACATTGTAAGTAACTTCTATTTCTATTTGTAAACTTTAGTTAAGTTCTATCTTAGGATTGAAAATAAAGTTATTTATTTGTGATTTTATAACAATATTAATCGTATATATTTGTAATTTCATTCCGAATAAAATGTCTTTATTTTAATTAAAAGCTTTCATTAAAAAACTTGCTATGAAAACTTAACCAATTTAAAAATAATAAATTCTGAACATTTTAGTTTGTCTCATTTTACGCATATGGTCACAAACTAAGAAATACTAATAGATATATTTTATATAATTGATATTAAAAATGTTTATATTCTTGTTACTACATCAGTTGATTTTTTTCATACATATAGGAATTGGCGCAACATATTTTCTAACGGTTTTCTTATAATCATCGGAGTATAAACCCTAAATTTAATGACGCATTAATTTGACAACAAGGAAAGCACCCATGAAGGTAAAAACCGTGCCCGTCCGCGCGCCGTTAGCTTCATGAGTAAACCACTAAACAAAAGCCCACACACAAAGAACTATACCTACCTACCTATAACAATATTACTTATGGCTACCTACCTAGCATTTAAATATAGAACAGTAAAATCCTCAGAAAATGGCAGACAAAGAACGTGTTTGAAGCTATTTGCCTCGTAATGGCTGTGGATGGGCGGACGTTTATCCCCACAATTGTCTGATTGACTAACTTCACTCTGTAGCTTGAGGGCTCAGGCTGCACCACCAAGTGCTTTAGACTATGCAGATATCTAGTAATAGATAGAAGTATCTTTAAACTGGCATACCTACTTAAATTCACATAAGACATAACGGGTAAAATTGTTGCGGTAATACAGCTCAGACACTTGACTCAAAATTTATGAAGTTAGCGACTAATATATACTAATATGAGACAGAGACAATGATCTTAGCAAACCATGGATTCACCGTTCGGGTGCCGGGTCCATCGTGTGGTTGAAAGGCAGGGGAATGAACTGCAGCGTTCCCGGACTTGAGACCGCGAAGTAGGTTTAAAGGCCTTTTGAACTCTCACCTGCACTGTGTTCACTACCCTCTCTACTCAACCAAATACTAATATTATAAAGCTGAGGAGTTTGTTTGTTTGGTTGAACGCGCTAATCTTAGGAACAAGAGTCCCTGGTACAAACACCGGAGTTAAAACCAGGGACTCTAGTGTCTTACTTTTATGTTGGACTAAATACTAAATTACACACCGTGAGCCAAATTTCATAAATATTGGTTAAGTAATTTCGGAGTTTATTCCATGTAACATTGTGACGAATTTATATATAATAATATATTATCGTGGTGGCCGAGTGGGTTAGCCTTGGACTTAGGTCCCTGGTTCGAATCCCGGTGTGTACCAATGAGTTTTTAATTAAAAAAATGATGTACATTTGTTTGACAATACCACTATAGTGCCTCGGAGAGCACGTTAAGGTGTCGGTCCCGGTTTCACTATACCAACTTGTGAAACTGTTTATAGATGGGTTATTGAGTCTATTCAAAACATCGCGACGAGCTAGCCACTTGTTCGGTGTAGACTCATACCATCGGCTACGACGAGGTGGGATTAAAAACCCCTCCGCTGGGTACCCTGGGGCCGTCTAGGCGGTTTCGGGCGCCGTAAGGCACCCGTGATGATATATATATTATACTTAGATGAAAAAGAAACAGAAGTCCTAAATGAAACAGTTGCAACAAAAAGAAACACTTTAGAAACTGGTTTAAAAAGCAAGTAAGCATCATCCACTTATGCAAAATATCTTTATTGAGTTGCAGACGAAATTGCTTTAATTCCTGCAGCCTTATTTACTTTGCCAAGAAAGACAAATTAATTATAGTATAATGACAAGTCGGGCATAGAACCTCCACGGACTATAGCGCCGTGTTTATTATTTCTCCGTCGCTAATAACTATCTTAATAATATGCTTTTTGTATGAAGATCTGTTATACATTTTGCTTTTACAATTATTTAATGGAGAGCTAATTATAGTAGGGTACACAAGTTTTTTTCTAAATATAAATGAACCTGCTTCTACAAATTTATAGTCTATATTGTTTTTTAAAGTCATTTTAGGTACACGGTGGTTGAAATTGTTATCGTAACGCTTAATAATTTAGAAATACGACTTAGGTATTGTTTTTTTTATCAATAAAGTTATAAATAATTTTAAAATCAACTATAGTATAAGTTTAAAAGTTAAAGGAATTTTACAGTGTATTTAGCAATAAATAAACTATTGTACTAAAAAATATAATTATAATTATAATGAAATTGAAAAACACCCACATCACCAATCATTTTTTAAAATATTTTATTCTCAACTTTTATGAATATTATTTTGAGAGGATCCGTTTTTTTTACTGATCCGTTTTGATTAAACTCCTTTGAGTATACAGGGTGACTTTGAAAGGATGTACTTTGAGCTAATATGAAATTCTGCTGATCAAAACGAACAATTTTTCACATGGAAACATGTGCCGCAAATGAAAAATAAATTGCCTTCTTCATACAAACTAGTAATGTTAAAATAACCAATTTGTATGGGGAAGCCAACATTTTTTCATAGGAAAATATGTTCGATTTAAGCAGCAGAACCTCATAATCCATCCTTTCAAATTCACCCTGTATATGGAGGCCGAGAATATTTATAACTATATCATGTTTCTAGTAAATCGGATTAGTAGTTCTCGAAATATTTGATGCGTGCAGACAGACAAACAAAAATATAGACGGTTACACCAACACACCGGAGCCCCTTTAACTGAAAAAAAATGGTACCTAACATTAAAAATCATTACAATACTGTAAAATAAATAAATATCTAGACTGGACCCGACAACATAAAATGTAGTCGCATAATAATTATAATTTGTAATAATAATATTACTATGGTAAAACACGATAAGAAAATCTAAAGTTGTACAAGTTTAACGAATATCGTAATTTGGAACGTAACCAACCATTCATTAATTATAATAGACAGGACCAAATTACTTGTTTATTTTAAACCTTGGGGCAAATACTGGAGTAAAACTAAAACACTGACAAGTACTCTGACTTCTTAATCTAAAATTTCCACTGTAGGGTTTGTAGGTAATTATAATAATTAAATTATAACAAATTTATTTAAATACTATATAATGTAATAGGTTATTTGACTCATAAATATTTGAATAAATAAAGTTATTAGAAATAGTTTACCTACTTAATAAACGCAGATTCCATATAAAACAGATTTAGCTAGACCTGGTTTTGGGAAACAATTAAAAGTGTATGTTGAGGATATTGACTGTAAGATAAATAATAATAATACCCGTGACACCGCAACAAGCTCGCCACTTGTTAGGTGTTGCCTCCAAATACCATCGGCGAAATAAGGACGGGTTAATCCGGTGGCGGAGGCAACTCCTAACAAATGGCGGGCTTGTTGCGCTGTTTATAATGGTGTAGCCTCCAGCAATAGAGGCATTAGCAATCCAGGTCCGGTCTAGTTGTCATCTTCTTAACCTTGTTATCAGTTTCGCAGTGACTTAAGAAGGAAAAGGATTCGCTATAAAGAACGTTTAAAAACGTGTAAATTATGTTTTCAGTGATATTTTTTTTTTATGGAAAAAAGAACTTATAGGTGTAAATATTACTTACTCGATCCTAATTGAACAGTCTTTTAATAATAAAAAAGTATTAACTTTTGAAAACAAACCCAAAGTTTGATTTATAATTCTAAAAATATTATAATAAGTACTTTAGTCTTCATTTAAAAACTTAAAATAATTTTATAAAGAAATTATGTAATTAGGATCGAGTAAATAAAATCTACACCTTCATGTTCTTTTTTTTTCTAAAAAAACTTTATTATCACTGAAAACAATATTTAGATGTTTTTTGGCGTTTGAGTTAGCCAATCCCCTTCCACTGGGCTGGAGCCGCTTTTGGCTGGCTGTAAGATTACATATTTATAACTAGATTATTTTGAAGACTTTAATATAGGTATATATAACATTCTGTTGTCACTCTGACGCCACAGGAGACCAGAGGGCTGGCACTTTCCTCTCACAAAGATCTACTTAATTATACAGAGAGGAAATGTAGCCAGTGTTCTGGGCACAATGCCGCCGAAGTAGTTGTCTTTACAAACTTTAATATATATTCTCTGTTAGATGGTAAAAATGCTAATAAACCAATTGTTATGATTTTAATAAGTGCTTTTTTATCCACAGGTCATAATAATAATTATAATATGTAGGACAATTTACACATATTACCTTGATTACAAACTAAGCTATAAATAATAATAAATATAGAGCTTGTACTATGTGTACCAGAAGCAGCGATATAATACATATTATATTTTATAAACACCCAGACCATGACAAACTGTACAGTACAACGTAGGTACTAATATTTTTTTGGCATAGATGGGAATCGAACCCTTGATACTACGCCAAAGACGCAACCACTAGTCTACGAAGGCGGTCAAACATAATAATAATATAGATTTTAAATAAGTAAATTATTTATTAGATTTCTGATTGTAGGTAATAATTACAATAATTAATTTATAATATATTTCTGTCGTTTAAGGTATATAGAGACTATGGGCTCATGAGGCCCAAGTACATCAATTCAATTCATTTATTTAAATAATAAAGATTTACATAGGTATAGATTATACAGTGGGCCCCGCACTAGGATAGTATCCTGTATCGCGGGATCCCAGATTGGGTATATATAATGTTTCAGTTAGTATTAAAATTAAGTATGTAGGTATCTTATACAATGGATTAGGTAGGTACTACAAATATTAAAATATATGATATGACAAACAAAGATCATTAGCGCATTATATAGTAGGAAGTTTCAGTGTACACTAATGTATCCAATTATCGCTGGTTTTAAATATTAACAATTTCTTCCAAATAATTTAAATAATAACTAAACTAAAAAAGAAATAAACATTAACAAAGGATTTACACAACAATTAATTTAAAAATAATGTTCCAAATTTTTATCATCAAAGACTTTCATTAGAAATGTTGTTATTTAACAAAATATTCATTCATTTGTATTTTGCTCTTGAAACATAAAATTTGAACTAAAACCTAACACAGTAAACAAAATAGTACCTACTCCTGAAAACAAAATTCAATAGTAAAATAGCAATAGGTACATCCACTCGTAAAAAAACTATAGGTGGATATTATTATACTTATAACTTAAAAACTAACAATAGGAAAAATGTAAAAATAATGATTATAAAATAAAAGTTGAAATATAAAAATAAAGAATAACACATTAATAAAAGCATAAATTAAGTAATAAAAATAAATAATTAATTAGGGGCAAATCAATGTAAAACAATCATAGGTGAGTATATCACCTATGATTTGATATGACATTTAGAAGTAATAAGAAGCAGATGGCATATCCTGTGTGCGTACGTATTTGTGGTGAAAAAGGAAAGTTGAAGTGTATGTATGTACGGATGTCTGTGTCTGTAAGTTTGTGGGTATGTTGGGTATGTAAGCATGTAGGTATGTTGGGTATGTAAGCATGTAGGTATGAATGTGTTCTATATGTATATATAAAAGTGTACTGTATGTATGTGTGAGTGAAGGTGTATGAGAACGAAGTGACATAGAAATTATTGCTCATGTGACTACAGTAAGAAATTTTTCAGTCTGATCATATTTCCAAGTAAGAAGTAGTTTTTCAATATAGGTCTTAGCTTCGCGATTTTGAAATTGTACAAAATTATACTTTTGAGCAAGCCTGTTATAGATATGATGATGAAGGAATATCCCAAAACGTTTTGCAAAGGAGGTTTTGATATGGTAAGAATTCTTATACCGAAAGACCCGTTTTTTCAACATTTCGGAGTACTCAGGTGTTTTTGCTATAGTTTTATGGGTTGCCATAGCAGATTTTAAAATGTAGAGTTGCCGTACTGATAGGAGTTTAGATTCCTCGTGAAGGGCACTTGTGGGATACCTAAATGGTTTTCTGTGCATAACTTTAAGGATGGATCGCTGCGCTCTTTCCAGTTTTATTAAGACGGACTTACTAATACCACCCCATGCAGTAATGCAATAGGTTAGTACAGACTGACATAACACTAAATACACTGTTCTTATTAAGCTTCGGGACCCGACATCTCTCAACAGCCGCATGGTATGAACCAGTCTTCTAACTCGATTGGACATAGTGGATATGTGCTCTCTATAGGAGAGTTTTTCGTCCAATATTACGCCGAGATACTTTGTGTGAGAACTTCTTTTTAATACTTCACAATCACAAACCGCTTTTTTATGGGTATTGTTTGGAGAGCATTGGTGGATTATAATACTTAAGTTATCTGTAGTAGGTGGTGCAGAAGCAGAGGTTTTGTGAAAGTATAAGCAATGTGATTTGGATGTATTCAAGGTAAGTAGGTTATGATCCAACCATTCTTTTATAATGATCATTCCTCGTTTAGCCGTCTCTATTACGTCCTTCCATGATGGGCCATTAAAAAGGATTGCGGTATCATCTGCATAGCAAATTATATCTGCATCCTTCAGCGACAGGGAGAATATGTCATTTAAATATAGTAAGAAGAGGGTTGGTCCCAAAATGCTGCCCTGGGGAACTCCAAATGTAGAGCTATATGGGAAGCTGTAGTGTCCGGCTACTTTAATACTTTGTTTTCTGTCTGTAAGATAGCTTCTAAACCAGTCTAGGGATAATCCTCTTATACCTATGATATCGAGTTTTGCTAACAGGATAGGGATTGAGACTGTGTCAAAGGCTTTCCTCAGATCTAAAAAGACTCCCAAGCAGGTATTGCCGGCATCCAAGTGACGTACCACGGTGTCAGTAAGTTGGTTAACTGCATCCTCCGTAGACTTACCCTGCCGGAATCCATATTGCTGTTCTGATAGTATTTTATTACTCTCAACAAAGGCAACCAACTGGTTATTTACAACTTTTTCCAACATTTTAGAAAAAGCCCCAAGAAGCGAAATTGGACGATAATTCTCGGGGATACCTTTATCACCACTACCTTTATATATTGGGGTTATTGATGCACACTTCCAGCATTTAGGGAATTCACCAGATTCCAGACTCAAATTTAACACATAACTCAAAGGTTCTACAATAAGGTTCTTTACTGTTTTTATGATTTTATTTGTTATCAGGTCCATTCCCGGAGCGGATTCTTCCTTAAGTTGCATTATTAAATCATTTACTTCCGACAGGTTCACAGGATGTAGGAAAAAGGAACCTCTATGTGATTTTATATTTTTAATTTTAGCAGCCAATGAACCCTCTGTTTCTTTTAGATTTACGAGGCATATATTTGCGAGCTTTTGACCCACCGAAGAAAAATAGTCATTACACAGATTCAGAGACTCAATTTCAGAACCCTTGATTTTTAGCAGATCGGCGGCAATATTTATTTTACGCTTCGAGTATGTTACTTCTTTTACAGTTCTCCAAAGTTTTTTTGAGTCATTTTTATTAGATTCAAGTTGCTGGCTAATGAATGCATTTTTAAGTTTTCTCAAAAGTGAGTTGAAATAATTTCTATAACGAATATATATATGCTTCTTAATGGGATTATTCGGATTCCTACGAGCTTCACAATGCAGTTTATCTCTATGTTTCGAACATCTAATTAAGCCTGGTGTCACCCATGGCTTAATGTTAAATTTTCGTCTACTTATATTAACCGTTTGCGAGTTTTTATTGATTACCTCAGAGACAGTTGTCGTGAAAAAGTTAGCTGCACTGCTAGGATCTTTTATAAGCCATAGTGGAGACCAGTCTACTCTCTTCAGTGCATTATGTATGTTGTCATAATTATGTTTTATTCTTTGCCTTTTAATTTTTGAATGCAAATAAGTTTCCGTTGACAACCCTGCTAGGACAATGCAATGGTCAGTAATATCAGCTGAGCATACTATGGTCTCCATTTCGTATTTAGTCTTAACAAATACATGATCTATACAGGATTTAGAATGAGTGGGTTTGTCGACCGCTGCCACCAGACCGCATTCAGATAGTAGACAAAGGTATTCCGTGGTTTGCCTTTCTTTCACAGCTGTATTAAGGATATCTATGTTAATGTCGCCAGTTATTACGAAGCACGGACCTTTATAGACACTGTCAATTAACCCTTCGAGGGAGTGTATAAACGGTGTAGTATTTAGGAAAGACGGAGGACGATAAATAGCTAGCAAAGAAATTTGATTTTGAATCTTAACGTACAGACAGTTAGCTTCGTCTAAGGCAGGCTCACCTATAGTGGTGGACCATTTATTCTTTACATATATTACTACCCCACCCGATTTATTAATATATTTCGTAGTGTGATGGGAAGTATATCCAACGAGGGCTGGCAATATTGTAGAATTATTAATCCAGCATTCAGTTAGAATAATCAGGTCGATATCTAGATTTAATCGGTGTAGTATCACAAGAAAATTGTCAAAATTTTTTTGGATGCTTCGAATATTTAAGTTTAAAATTTTTAAGTTATATTTATGAAGGTATGAATTACAAATCTCTGGGTTATCAAGGGTGTGGCATATTAAATTTGAGCTATTATCTAGTTCATGTAAAATATTTAAAGTACCCATTTTTATAGGTAAGTAAATTATTAATAAACCATGAGAACTGATTAGGCCACAGCATATATAATATAAGTGCAATAAAAACATACCTTTGTAGTGTATATATATAGAAGTACATGCATACATCATTTTTGTGTATAGATTGGGTGTGGATGAGTGTATGATGAGTTGTATTTTTAAACAACAGAGGTATTAGACTCATTAGACTGTAGCAGGTTAACCTATTATTCAGTATATAATAACATAGTAAGTGCAGATTAGTTGTTATACAGATTATTTCTCCGTGATATGGATTTACGTTTGGATAGTAAGTCAATATTTGTTGTTTCCGTTGTTGGATAAAAATATGTACATTAAAAGTATCCTGCTGTGTTTTTTTATCATATGGATGCGTGTTATGAATGTGTAGTGCAAGTATAGTATAAACTAAAGTTTTATATGTTAATATTACCCCATTATTATAATCGGTGGATAATAAATAAATAGATAATAGGTGTAAACTACAATAAAATGTTAATATTATGCGTAAGAAAATATTTACACGCAATTGAGTAGTAAAACAAATTAAAATCCTTTCTCTAAATCCGAAAAAAAATGTTCTAGTAAACACAATTAAGTATAAATAAATTCGTAGAAAAAATAATAATAAAAATAAATACCAGATTTGGGTTTGTAAATAATAATATAAAAAATCATGTTGATTACTTTTATAACTAATACACTTCCTAATGTGCAAAGTGTTATAGCCTAAGGGGCTTAAATTATTATAGGGCATTAGGTTGCAACAAATCATTTTTGGGGGGTCCAACAAAGGTATCCAGGTCTCCAGAACATTTGAGATGAATGGCTGGCTTCTTTTCAGCTTTGCGTACGAAGATGAGGCCATTTCTGGTCCAGCAGTAACGAAATCCATATTGGAGTGCGCGTTGTCTAGTGTCACGAAACAACAGTCGATTTCTTTTAGTGAGCCGTTCGTTTACGAAGATTCTCAGGGGAGGTTCATTTACTATATCCTCAGATGTGACGTTCTTTCTAGCTATAGCAGCCTTAAGAATCTCTTTTCGTTTCGCTTGACGTGCCAGTTTTAAGACAATTGGGCGTGGTGTTTTTGACTTAGGGGAATGTTTAGGGCCCACTCTGGTTACTTCTTCCACGTCTTCTGAACTTAACTCAACACCAAGTTTATGCGATGTAACCAAAACTATATGGCTAAGGTTTTCTCCACTCTGTTCCGGGACACCGACGATTTCCAAATCATTTTTAAGGTTAAGTTGTTCCTGCACTTCAGTTGCAGATTGTAAATGTTGAACAATAATCTTTAGGTCGTTAATTTCACGCTCTTGGCTTTTAATTTTGTTCTCGTTTTCCTCAACTTTTTGTGTTAGTGATGATGTGACTGAGGTGAGGTTACTGTTTAAATTTTGGATTTCATTCTTTAAAAAAGACAACTCATCATTCTGCCTTTTTGATAGTACTTTAAAGTCCATTCTCATTTGACGGATTTCTGAGGTCAGTAGGGATATATCAGTTCCGTCGGGAAATGGGCTCGAAGACTCAATTCGTCTGCTTCCGCGAACAGTATTCACATAGTCGCAGGCTGTGTAGGTGCTGTTCAGTGTGGGACGAATCGGTGTACTGCTATTATCACTTTTTGGCAAAGCGCAAACACATTCTGGACACCTCCAATTGCTTTTGTGCTCATTGGTGTAGCTTGTAAAAACTGGTATAGGTATATTTAGACAAGCTAAGTCATACAGCTTTTTGCATTGGAAGCATTTTAGACATTCACTGGTGTCTATACTTTTGTTACAGGCATTGCATGTCGTAGACATTATAATTAGTAGTATACCGTATAGATTTAAGTAAGTGTCTATTACTTTACTTCACTGAGGCAGTTGTAAGTCGTTTAGTGTCGCAGGCTCGGGCGGTAGTGCGGCGCAGGCCAGGCCAGTGCGCGCGACAGGTTGCAATCTCTTGATGATTCACTGCACGCTCGTAACCATAATTCACGTAAAACAAATAAATAAATAAAAAATATAAATAAAAAAAAAAAAAAAAAAAAAAAGTATCATTCGACAAGTGTCGGGATCGAAACCGTGTTCTGTAGGTGGGAAAATAGCTGGCCAAACTTCGCGGCTACGACGGCCGATAATGAAGTTGCGAACTTGTTGTATAGTTGTGCTAGTATTACTTAGGAAAATAGTTAAGTACGTTATACAATGAAGCAATGAATCACGACACTTATTTTTAGCACCACCATCACACAAAATAAAATACTATTTTTAAAAAATGCTTCGATAAAGACAATGTTTTTTTATTCACTATATATATTAGGACACAGTATTTAACTTGGTGATAAATTGTAACCAAATTTCATTCACAGTTATTCACTTTTAACTAGTTCATTTCTTATTAATTACGAGCAAAATTAGATAAAAACTAATTACATAAAAACTTATATTAAAAAAAATATTTGAGGCTCTACCATGGGTTTGCGCATTGTAGCAACGTAACGTGTATACGTATACGTAAGCAACAACCAATAGGGCCGCTTTATTTTTGGTAACTGGATTGAATAAAGCGATTCTATTGGTTGTTACTCACGTATACGTAAATAAATACGTTACGTTGCTATAATGCGCAAACCCATGGTAGAGCCTCAGATCTTATTGATGTCACCGGTGACTAAAGGGCTGGCTCTTACCTCTTTTTTCTACATAATTCTTTGATTATTCAAAAAAGTATGTAGCCAGCGTTCTGGGCACTATGCCGCGAGACAACTGTGAGGATTAAAAAAAAAAGTATATTAAAAATAAAATTAATTATAATATCACAACATTACCCAATCCATGGTCCAACCAAATAATAAATTTAATTATTTGCATGAAAATCACTGTAATACATCAACGTCAAAATGTTGAGTGATTATTCTGTAACGAATTTAGTTTGTCATCGTAATTAAACATATTGTTCTAGTCATAATTATGATGTTAAAAAATTACAAGAATTTTCGTTGTGCTTACTTGCTTGCTCATAAAATCTAATTATATCTTTTTCATCTATACTAATAAAAAATCTGTAGAGTTTGTTTTGCTAATCTCTGGAACTACAGGTCGATTTTGTTTATTCATAATATATATATATATATATATGATTCGAATCCCGGTGTGTACCAATGAGTTTTTAATTTGAAAAATATATGTACATTTGTTTGACAACACCACTATAGTGCCTCGGAGAGCACGTTAAGCTGTCGGTCCCGGTTTCATTATACCAACTTGTGAAGCTGTTTATAGATGGGTTATTGAGTCTATTCAAAATATCGCGCTTAGCTAGCCACTTGTTCGGTGTAGACTCATACTATCGGCTACGACGAGGTGGGATTAAAATCCTTCCGCTGGGTACCCTGGGGCCGTCTAGGCGGTCTCGGGCGACATATATATTTCTTTTTCGCAATTTGTATTATTTATTAATAATATACAGGATGAATCTGAAAGGTTGTACTTTGGGCTTATATGACGATATTCACGTTCTTTATTTGTATCAGCAAGTACCCATGCTATGCATTAACATTCTACCCATGTTCTACTCATGTTCATGTTTATGGCGGGCTCGTTATTCGCCATTAGCCAAGAGATTAGGCCTTTAAGCGTGAGTCGGCTGACTATTCTAGCCAGTCCAGCTCCTTCCAGAAGGCGACAAGAAGTCCGGGTCTTCCACAGGCCTCAATGAGCGGCATTCCGCCCGTTGTAAAGCCACCCCGGTGCAATAAAGCACACGTGGGTGGGTGTATCATCAGCCCCCATGCAACCTCTACAAAGAGGGCTGTTGGTGACCGCTAATATTCTATCCATGCAAAGCGGGTCGTATTAGCTAGGTCTAAATTAGAAAAGGTACTTAAGTAGTCAAGGGCGTAGCTATTCTCCCACCTACTTTGACAAGTGCTGTATAATTTGTCAAATCGCGAACAGCTCCGATAAAAGTAGAATCATGCATAATTGAAAGTGCCGGTAGAAACGTCGTCTAGGTAAACAGTGTCCGGTTGTAGGGCGCCTATACATAAATAGATCAATCAGCGCACGCGCATAGACGAAGAGAATGACCATACCACGACAATAAATCAGGGTATTTTTTACATCAGTGTAGCACTTTTTTATAAGTTGTATGTAATTTTCAATCTTTAGAACCAAAACTTTGGCTATTCTTCTTGGATATTTGTTGCCTATACAAACACAAAAACCTTCAAATGACATAAGTCATGTTTCTGTTTTAGTCTCGATTCACCGATTTCAGGAGACTAATGCATCAATTTATTGTCGAAGTGGTAGCCTTCTTCCAGGGTTACGACGATAAAACGGTAAGCATATTAAAGTGAAAGTCCTATGAAAATATGTCTATGTCGCCGCCCATTTCGTAACTGCACCATTTCCACGACCAATGATGTTAAACAACAACTTATTGAACGACAGCATTCATGGACTTATTAGGTCTATCATCAGGTTGATACAAAGTCGCATGCTGTGCTCTAATAATATAAATACTACTTATATTACTTATTGGGACAGGTTTCTGGCAAGTTGATTAATGAAATGGTAGCAAAAAGTGGTGGCATACCAACGGGGATAGCAAAAAAGAAGCACGCGCCATTTCTTCCTAACACGGTAAATTTCTCCTTTACTGGTTAAGTCTGTGGATGTCTAGATGTCTGAGGGAAAGCAAGGCGCCACCAGTTATGCTAATCTTAATGAATGACAGATACCTACTGCATCTTTTGTGTATTTCAAATTCTTGTCAAGGGGCCTTCTTTCAGGGTGCGGTTGATTTGACAATAAAACAGTGTGGATATATATATTTATTATGATGACCTTGATAGGTTGTACTTTGGACTAATATGAGGCTCTACTGATCAAATCAAAAATCTTTTACCTGTGGACCATATAAAAAAGTAGACTTCTCCAAACAAACTAGTAATGTTAAAATAATCAATTTTTATGGAGAAGTAAAAATAATATTTCATTTGCAATACATGATTTTTGATTTTTGTTCAGTAGGGCCTTATATTAGTTTAAAGTACAACCTTTCAAAGTCACCATATTCATTTATATATATATATATATATATATATATATATATATGGTCGGTATAATGGTCGATTTACGATTACCTATATATTGATGATTCCATTTATTTATAACACGCCGAAAATAACAGAGATTGTTTTATTTTATTTTATAAGTAATAGCAACAAATCTTTTTTTTTTAAATGAATGAAACATTCTATATTGGACAAAAGCTTAATACTATTGTACATATGCCTTAGCATTATCTACCAGCTAACCTTTAGGGGATTGACCAATGGCAAAGTGATAATTAATTCAAACATAATATGTATGTATTTGTACAAAAAAAAATATATTATATATATATATATATATCTGAGAGCTTTTTTGCCACTTCTTACTGCTAATTTTGTCAAAGTTAATCGTAATTTTATTATGTTTGATATAAAGTACTTTATACAATTTAATGTTTAAATACAAAATCTGCAAATAATTAAAGTGTAGTTATAGTAAATACGTTTATGTCCTAAATAAAACATTAGGTCTGTTTGAGTCTATGATATCTCTTGCGAAATCAAATACACAGACTAGTTAAATAAACTGCCTGATTACATGTGTTTTGTGTAATTAATGTTTTAATAAGAAGTTGCCTACTTAACTAACCATCTGTTGACATTTTATTTGCATATGTCAAGCAACTTTGTTAGTTTGTACGAATTTGATGTATAATTAACAAATAATTAAATCATAACATGCATTTTGTGGGACTGTTTTGCAAACTAATTTAACTCCTAGATTTTTTATTTTATTTAGTAATGTGGTGATATATAAACATAATGTTTGCATGTTACCTACTTAAAACTTTAGGTAGAAACGGTCACAAATCGAACTTTAGTAAAGTAAAGGGGGAAAAATAAATTTTCACGCTAATTTTGTCAAAACTTCTAGTTTTATTTTTTATATAAAGTACGAATTACTTCTGGACCTTGCCTAAATTTACAAAGTTATAGGTAACACTTGAATTATTAAGAAAATGAAATTACCAATGAGTTTTTAATTAAAAAAATTATGTACATTTGTTTGACAACACCACTATAGTGCCTCGGAGAGCACGTTAAGCTGTCGGTCCCGGTTTCACTATACCAACTTGTGAAACTGTTTATAGATGGGTTATTGAGTCTATTCAAAACATCGCGACGAGCTAGCCACTTCATCGGTGTAGACTCATACCATCGGCTACGACGAGGTGGGATTAAAAACCCCTCCGCTGGGTACCCTGGCGCCGTCTAAGCGGTCTCGGGCGCCGTAAGGCACCCGTAAAGATATGTATGTATGTATGTATTAAGAAAATTAAAATATGTACCTATAATGTATATTTTTATAAATTACCCACTAACGACAAAAGTAAATTAAGCTAAATATTGTATGGAGTTTTATTATTAATCTATACTAATATTATTTGAAGAGTCTGTTTGTTTGGTTGATGACTGGTGGTATGGTGATTCTTATATATGTCGCACGATAAAAAGGTGGAATGCCTTGCCTGCATGCGTTTTTCCTTCTTCCTTTAATCCTGAGTCCTTTAAGCGAGGCGTGAATAAGTTTCTCAAGCAGACATAGTAGAATCAACCAATTGAAGCAAGCATCATTACTACTATTGGTTGATAACATTCTTGGACGTTATATTGCACTTACCATCAGGTGGATTGTAGGGTCACATGTCCTGTTCTATCTAAAAAAAAAATCCATTTATGGAGGAAGGCTATAAGCTATAGAAGGCTACATAAAATCACGCAACGACCAATAGAAGCGGAGTAATTATAAAAATGTTGTAAAAACGGAGGAAAATTATTCCTTTTGAGAGCGTACGCAGCTGAACGTTTAAAGTTACGCAGGCGAAGTTGCGCAGATCAGCTAGTATTATTATATATATTTTTATTATTCATAAACTCATTGTAGAGTTATAAAAAAATCTCGTACCACATACCCAAATTTACTTTACATTGACGGAAATGTAAAAGAGATATTACATATCCTAGTTTCGAAACATGATTTTTTATTCCTCTTTCAAAACTAGGAAACATGGTGAACCCAAACAAATCGCAAAAAATACTGCTACTAAAATACTTTCCATAATTTTGCCCACATTAAATTTTATCTGTCACGACTCTATATACACTTTTCATTATCTCTTTAAGTTTCTAACAGAATGTTTCGTAAAACTAGATTATTATTATTAAATTAAATTATATTGAAAATGTAATAACAGCACATACCATTATTTTTGTTACTCTATTATTACATTGTTCACCGCCAACATTGTAGTTCGCAGGTAAAGGTCAGATCGACAATTCGGTTTATGTGTAATTTTAAAACGTGGAATAATGTAAAAGAACTTGTACTGAAAAGAGTTTATTGCGGCTCTCTTACGGTGCCCGAGAACCACTTTAATGATCTGAAGATGTCAGAGGAATTTGTAAACGACTCCAAAACCGATAGTGTGATTTTTACCTATGCGGTTTTCTCATAATTCTGAACTGTATCGGTTTTTGCATACAGTATTATGTAACTTCAAAATATTAATACTATACAGCGATATCGCGCATTTTTAAACAAACTTTCATTTGCTTTGCTACCCTAAGCAACAGTAATATTGTGCGTGTCCTGTAAAGGCCCTGGAGTCGACTTGACGCCCATACAAACGTACTTCCAATTACAACTTGGCTGTTGGCCGAAGTTCAATATTTTTTGTTCGTAATTGTACGCAAAAATCTTTCTGTTGTGTTGGTAATATTTTTTTTTATATAATAATATCAAAAAAGCTTTTTTTCTGATTTCGAAAAAAAATTCACAGAAACATTAATAAATACAATGACAAAAATTTTACTTTAATTCTGCGACAAACAGTAATCGAGTATTATTAAAAGTGCGAAAGCAAATTTTGTATCGAGAACGCGGAGTTCGCAATTACAAATGCAGTGCCCTTAATTGTACATTTAGAATTATAATTAGACCATTGATATTTAATTGTGGCGACAACTATTTCTACACAAGTTTAGTATCACTCGTCTTTTAAGTGATTTACTTGATTCCCATTCCCAATGTCAAAAGTTGATATATATAATAGTTAAATAATTGAAATCTATGTCACTGGTTGCTTATGCAATAAAACTGGCAGTTAAATTGTTTATTTTTTGTCTATGATTGCATTATAAAGGCGCTAGTTCACGATAGACTTTTCGACTTTTCGTTTGTCCAATTTTTGACTTGTTTTTTGATGTGACTGTATCTACGTATAATCAAAACAATGTTGTTTATTCATAACATTGGTCGTTTGCGCTATTCCAGCTAAATAATGCAATAACAATGCAAATTTTTGCAAACTAAATTAAATAATAAATACATAATAATAAATACCATCACGGGTGCCTTTTTGGCTCCTGAGAACGGTTTAAACGCCATCAGGGATTAACCCATCCTCATTTCGCGCATCTGCTTAAACTTATTATCAGTAGCGCAGTGACTTAACCACCAGGCTGGGACGCCTTTTTATATTAAATAAAATTTTATAATATTGTAAATTGAATGATATTGTGAAATGTGCACTTTAATCAGTCACAGCAGTCTGTGTGTAGGTTGGGTGAGACATTTGTGAAACTATTATGATTTCAATGAAAATCGAATATTGGGCACATACTGATTTTTATGTGTCAATTTTTTTTTTAAAGAAATGTACAAATATGCATGTTAAAAGCTGTCGGTTCCAATTTGTGGCCAAAACTTTTTATAGTAGGTTATTATGTCTATAAAAACCCAGCAACGAGCTGGCCACTATACGATATAGACTCAGAATGCCACCTATTGGGTACCTACGACAAAATGGGAATAAATCACCGACTAGAGGAGGTTTGGGGCTTTAATTATTATTTTTTTCGATAAAAAATTTGATGCGCCGGTTGATTCGATTGTCTGACGTGTGCGAGTGCCTTATAGGCAATCATATCGTATCGTAATAATCAATTGGTGGAATTCTAAACACAATTACACCTTCCAATCGGTCTTTAGTTTCTACATAAACAATTTGGTATTCATTGATGCTGATTCCGAAATAGCTTAGCCATTCACTAAATTTGATGTACTAAGGATAGGTTGTTTAAAAATATGTTATAAACATTTATAATTTCAGAAGAATTTTAGTAAAATAGATGGTTTTATTGATTTTGATATTTTTAAGCAAAAAAGGGATTTTTTTTTTTAATATACTAGTATTTGTAAAGTTCGGTGGTGAACTTTTCAGTTGATTTATTGATATTAATAACTTTTATTGTATATAATAGGGCCTGACTGTATTATACGCTTGTTTAAACGGTTCTCGGGAGCCAAATAGGCAACCGTGTTGGTATTTATTTATTTATATTTATTGACACACAATATTTTGGCGTAGAATAAAACAAAATCATAGTTTTTTTTTTCAAAACGATATTTTTTTATTATCCACATTTTGAGAAAAATTTCGTTTGTTTTAAAATAGGTATTATATCATTGCCTTTGCTATTTGAAGGTTTGCCATATTTAAACTCTACCGCCTCCGTAGTCTAGTGGACTTTGGCGTTGTATCGGAGGTAGTGCATTCGGGCATTTATAACAAAACAGTATTAGTAAGTTATTCTGCACAAACTAGTTTTTCTGGGTAGACACCCAATAAAATACGTAATAGTATCGGTGTTTCTGGTGCATATAGTACAAACCTAAGCAATATGTGTAAAATATCCAGTAAAATTCAGTGAACCCATAGGTTAAAAACGAAACATAACTAGGTCACTTTATGGTTTTTGTATCTGTATGGGCGGTGGTAAAGAAATTGGTCAGTTGGTCTAGCGGAGTTATAGAGACCAGAGTTCTACCACAAGATTTTGCAAGTAATGTCTATCTACTATAGTCGCTAGTAACTATAGGTAGGGATCAACCAACAGGCTCGCTATACTTTTCATATTGAAATAATAAACTAAACCTTAGAAAACAAGGCTTTATTCAACAAGAAATTTTAGGTGGCAGTGACAGTCATATTTGACAATAAAATAATAGTTTTAAAGTAAGGCCTCAATTCATGTAAATCATATCATTCTTCGCAGCATCAGAAAGTGATATAGTCACTTAAATATGAAGGGGTTTTAGCATTCCTTCGAGGGCGGAGTGATATTGGAGTAGAATCGGTTGTTTGTCCCGGTTCATGTGAAACTCTACTATTATCTAGATTCTGATTCATTTCTTGGGACACTGTCTCTTCTCTTACTTCATCATTTAATATATTGGCACCTTCATTTAAATTTAGCACATTTTCACTCCCATTTATGTCAATTGTTTTGTTATCTTTATCTGTACTTTCTAAAATTTCACCCATATTCACAGTAGGTGCTAAATGGCGATTAGATACTGTAGTTTCCCGACCATCATTTAGCCTTATGTATGAATAATGTGGATTTGCTTCAAGTAATTCTACTTCTTCCACAAGTGGCTCATACTTGTTAGATCTATTACACTTTCTCATTAATACAGGCCCAGGATTCATTAGCCAAGAAGGAATAGATTGACCACTTACCGATCTTCTACTAAATTTAAATAAACGTTCGTGTGGTGTTTCATTAGTAGTGGTACAAATTAGGGATCTTATTGAATGCAATGCATCTTGTAGTACTGATTCCCACATACTTTCATCCATATACTTAGATTTAATTGCTAGTTGTATAGTTTTCCAAATAGTGCCATTAAGTCGTTCACATTGACCGTTACCTTGTGGATTATAAGAAGTGGTTCTGCTAGTTGCAATACCCTTAGATTGTAAATACTGTTTTAACTCATAGGACATAAATGCTGATCCTCTGTCTGAATGTATATAATTAGGAATTCCAAATGTTGCAAAAAGCTGACTTAAACATTTAATTACAGTTCTTGCAGATACATCACTACATGGAAAAGCAAAAGGAAATCTTGAAAACTCGTCTATGATGGTCAACAAATATTTATTATGTGATTTTGATGGTAAAGGTCCTTTGAAATCTAAAGATAATCGTTCGAATGGATTTGTAGCTTTAACCAATATACCTTTTGTTCTACAAAATCTGGGTTTTACTTCTGCACATATTTTGCAAGAAGACGTCATTGACTTAATGTCGTCGACAGAAAAGGGTAAATTTTTAGATTTTACCCAGTGTAGCATTCTGGTAATGCCTGGATGACATAGAGAGTCATGATGTTTGTAAAGTATAGAAAGGTCTTTAGTACTTGCACATACTCTTGATAATGCATCTGCGACAGTGTTTTCCCGACCAGGCCTGTAGATTATGTCAAATTTATATGATGATAATTCTAAACGCCATCGCAGTACCTTTTAATTTTTAATTTTACTGGAATGATGAATGCTAAACATAAATGAAACTGATTTTTGGTCTGTAATTAAATTAAAATGTTTACCTAATAAATAATGTCTCCATTTTCTTAAAGCCTCAACTATAGCATATGCCTCCTTTTCAATTATAGAGTGTCCTCTTTCAGAATCATTTAAAGTTCTTGAATAAAATGCCACTGGTCTTCCTTCTTGCGAAAGTGTAGCAGCTATTGCAAAATCAGATGCATCAGTTTCAACCGTAAAAGTTATTCCATCAACTATTGAATTAACAACTGATTTTGCAATATCATTCTTTAGATCATTAAAAGATTTTACTGCTTCAGCATTAATAGGAAATGTAGAACATTGTGTTAGGGGCTTAAGTTTTTGCGAAAAGTTAGGTACCCATTTAGAGTAGTGAGAAAACATTCCCATGGTTCTACGTAAAGATGGCATATCATTAGGTAATGGTAAATTTAATAGAGGATTAAGTCTGTCAGCATCAGGTTTAATTGTATTATTTGATATTGTGTATCCTAGTAAATTAATTTGTGTTAATCCATATTTAGATTTTTCATTATTTATAGTAAGATTATACTTTTCAATTATATCTAGAAATCTTTTTAAATTAATATCATGCTCGTATTTAGTTTTTCCACACACAGTAATATCATCAAGATATGCAAATGTGCCATTTAATTTCTCAGATTGAATAATTGATGTTAATGTTCTTTGAAAACTAGCTCCTCCGTTAGTAACACCAAAAGGTATTCTATTGAAATGATATAAATTTCCGCAAGCTTCAAAAGCGGTGTATATTTTATCATTGTCAGTTATGGGAATTTGATGGTAAGCACTTTTCATGTCAATTGTACTGAAAACATTATACTTAGCTATATTCGAAACAACTTCTTCTAAATTTGGAAGAGGAAATGCATCCAATTCAGTAAACCGATTTATTGTTTGAGAGTAATCTATCACTAAACGTTTCTTATGATTTTCATTTGAAACAACCAAAACTTGTGCTCTCCAAGGAGATTGACTGTATTCAATAATTCCTTCATTAAACAATTTTTCAATTTCAGTTTTTATAAATACTTTATCTTGTTCTGAATATCTTCTTGATTTAATGGCAATAGGTTTACAATTAGATGAAAGTCGTGTAAATAGTTTGGCTGGAGGTACTGTAGCGGATGCTAGGCTACATATTTTAAGTGTATCTCTTGAGCCGCCAAAGTGTAATTCAATAGAAGAATGATTATTTAATATATCATGACCTATTATTAGATCTGTACATAGGTTGTTTACAATAAGTAATTTTATATTTTTGTAATTATTGTTTAAAAACTGTAAATTAACAAAACAGCATCCTTGAGCATTAGTACTTAAGGATGTTGATGCCATCATAATTTGTTCTTCGGAAGGTAATATCTTTGCTTTACATATGTCTACAATATTTTTACTGATAAAACTCATATTACTTCCAGTATCTATTAAAGCATTGGCGTGGACATTATTAACAACAACTGAAATTATTGCTTTATTTAGACACATCGGTGATGCCGCTGAGATGCAACAGTTTAGTCCTATATTTTCATCATTAACTACCATCATGGCGTTATATCTAGACTGTTTATTGCGGCATACATTGGCTGTATGTCCTTTTTTTGAACAATTTTGACAGTAAAGATTTAATGCCGGACACTCCTTTCTTGAAAAGTGACGTTGGTTACCACAAAAATAGCATTTTAAATTGTTTTTGAATATTTTGACAGCTGCAGATACATTGTTTTCATCATTGCTATTATTTTCAGCAGATGTGGAATTAATATTGTATGATTGATTTCCGGAGTAGGTTTTTGATTGTTTATTTGCCAATTCTAAAGAACGTGCCTTTTCGATAGCATCATCTAAATTTAAGGTAGAAAATTCCAATAAACGTTGACGAATCGGAGAAGAAACTAAACCAGTAATAAAAGAATCTCTGATATAATCGTTTTTATTTTGTTCTGATGACACCTCTTTAAAATCGCAGTCTTTAGCCAATAATTTTAATACACAAATATACTGATCAATAGATTCATCTTCCTGTTGCCGACGTGTTGCTAATTTATGTCTAGCAAAAATGTCGCTCTTCGGCTTTACGTAAATATTTTGTAGAATTGAAATGGCATTTTCATAAGTTCATTCACTAATATAGGAATACACTTTCGATGAAATATGATTTACAAGCAAATTGTACTTTAATTTATCTGTATTGCACTCGTTACTTGCCTCCAGGAAATGTTCAAATGTATGTTTCCAATGCAACCATTCTTCTGTTGCAGAACTGGATGTTTGTTCTATATCCAATCTTTCTGGTCTTAGATACTTTTCCATTTTTAATTATTTTATAATACAATCTTGTTGAATAAATTGAAATAATAAACTAAACCTTAGAAAACAAGGCTTTATTCAACAAGAAATTTTAGGTGGCAGTGACAGTCATATTTGACAATAAAATAATAGTTTTAAAGTAAGGCCTCAATTCATGTAAATCATATCACATATAAACCTATCTTATTAGTTGATTCCTATCTATTGTTACTAGCGACTATAGTAGATAGACATTGCTTGCAAAAACTTTAGCCGAAGAAGGTTAAGAGAGCATACCTAAAATACTGAAATATTTCTTCGAGACGCCTTGAGTAGATGAATGATTAAGGAAACGTCTTGGAAACGGGTGTAAATACACGCCGTTCTATTTTTATTTTTGTGAAAATAACATAAGCCCACGTGGATATAATAAATCAGTTGTTATTTAATCATAATTTAGATATTTGATGTATATTACGTCGACATTAACTTTGGAATCCCGGATTCAGTTCAAAGTCAAATTGTGCATCACACAACGATCATAATACCGATGTCTGACGCAAATACAACTTTAATAATTAATATCATAAACAAACTGTGGGTATTTAATGTCGCAGGGATATGACAAAATTGGGGATTTCAAAAATTCCCTAGGAATTTTATGCCAAAATAACTATAGGCATTTAATGTCGTAGAGATATGTCAACATGAGAGATTTCATAAAATTCCTAGGTAGGTATGATGAAATCACGGAGGATGTCAAAATAAAGCTAGATTGCGCCATTTCCCAAAATAAAGGTAAGTATAATAAATATAAAATAAATCTATAAAACTGATATCAGTTAAATAATATTTATCAATAATTATACAATATGGCTTATATTGTATTATTAACGTAATATTAAAACGCGAATATCATGAATTTAAAAAAAAAAACATAGTGGCATTATAATATAATAATTTATTTATAACAATAATAATAATTATAAATAAATATATTATCCCTCTAGACTTCTTTTCCATAAAAAAAAACTCCTATTCATGAATATAGTACTGAATTTTATTTATTTAATAATTTCAGTGATATATCTTTAAGGATTTCCTTCAATCACTAGATACCTATGTTTAGGTAACAAAATCTAGTTGGAGTTCAAATTATAATTTTAAGATATCCCTAGGAATTTTACGAAATACCTGATTTCCTCATTTCCATGTAACATAATACAGGGTATAAAAAAAAACCCCTTTGTATAATATTCTCTTTGTATAAAATAATTTATATTCTCCGAGAGTTTAATTAATTTGAAACATCTAACCCTCTCATAAACTCTTCTTAAGACATTTTATTTAAAATGGTATTTTATCTTTTTCTGTCAATGGTGAGTTTCACTAGTAAAAAAGAGACACACCACTATTTTAATTAAAACGCTCTTTCTTGTAAAGAAGGGGGTAAGTATATAGGCAAATAACAAGTAAAATGTGAAAGGACAATAACTATTGCTTTCTTTAATGTTAAAATAATAATAATACTACCTACCATCAGGTAGGTACCTGGTGGTACAAAATCCATGAATGGGGTCGGTCTATACATTGTTGTTTAAAAATATTGATCGATTCCACTATGCCTGCTAAACAATACGGTTACGAAACGGCTGCACGGCGACAAAAGCGTATATGCATTATGAGTCTATTTTAATATCCTTGCTGCTTCATTGTCAAAAAGATCACCCGTTACGTATAGATTTCGATAAGAAATCGCTGCAATAGTCTCCGGAAAACCGGTAAATCCACAGACTAAAACCGAAACATAACATGAGGCCACTTGATGATTTTTTCATCTGTATGAGCGGTGGTAACGGTTCCGGTCGGTTGCCCTAGAGAAGTTATAGACGCCTTCCTTCCCCCAATAAAAACTGTTTTAAACTGTCTGTATAAATAGTCAGGAAATAATATAATTTCGTTCAAAATATTGTGTGTACACAATTCACTCATCTCTGTTTAATGTTTATGTTTAAATGTCTTAATAAATTTCTTATTTTATTTATGTATTTGAGTTTTTAACTCGTTAAGACTTTCGGGATATTCAACTAAAACATATTATGCAATTTATATTAGCTGCCGTTTAGCTCTGGGCTTTGAAGATTTCTTTTTACTATTTAGACATATTGCTTTGGTCACAAACTAAGCTTTAGGCTTGTACTATGTGTACCATAAGCACGATATAATACATATTATATTTTATATACACCCAGACCATGACAAACTGTATAGAAAAAAACGTACTATTTTTTTGCCATGGGTGGGAATCCTCCGGAGTAATAAAACAACCACTAGTCTACGGAGGCTGTCATTGTATTCAATATTCTTATTTAATATATTATAAATTTTACTACTGAAACACACAAAAGGCGCAAATATGAAAATATTTTAAATGATAATTGTGCATTTTGCTGTAGAAACACTAGGACCGGGGGGCCATGTGCAAGACTTTAAAAAAAATAAACCCTATTAAATTATTTAAAAAATCTTCTAAAACTTTTCCGTGTGGCTTGGTGGCCAGAATGCTGGCAACATTTTCTCGCTGAATAATAATATTATTTTTTTGAGCGAGGAAATGGCCAGCTCAATTGTTTTATTGGGTCAAATTTGCGTATTTACCATATACCGTCAAATACTAGGTTTATAAGTATAGTTAATATTATGTATAACAATAAAATTTATGAGTATTTTTTTTCTTTATATACAACTAAAATACGTCACTAAACAAGCAATATTTCCAATATCATTACGGGTGCCTTACAGGGCCCGAGACCACCTGGACTGGAAGATCTCAGGGTACCCACCGAAGGGGTTTTTAATCCCAAATAAGTGGCTAGCTCGTCGCGGTGTTTGTGTAGGTTCAATAATCCATCTATAAACAGTTTCACAAGTTGGTATAGTGAAACACCTTAACGTGCTCTCCGAGGCACTCAATTGTACATATTTTTTTAGATTAAAAACTCATTGATACACACCGGGGTTTGAACCAGGGATCTAAGTGTTTTTAAGTCTAAGGTCTAACCAACTCAGCCACCACGTATATAATAATATTTCAAAAGTCAAAATCATTTATTTAATGTAAATCTTTACAGATATTTATGAATAGTAAAAAAAAAAGTTTAACAATGAGGTCTTAGAGTGCGTTTGGTTAGGCAGCTATTCAATAACAAAAGAACGAAAATATTTATTATACCTCGATATCAGATCTAGAACTTAACGCAATGGAATGGAAATCTTAATATGAAAAATACTACCGAACACACACTACATAACCAACTAGTGTAAGACTAGGTGGTTAGCTGATTCCATTGACCTGTCAATAATTATCTGTCGTATAAGAGAGCCACCAAGGCGAACAACTTCACCCACCATATCCACGCCTTAAATATTTAGTGTTAATAAGAGGTAAGTAACCAACACAATTCACACTCAACTGAAACTCGATAGTAAAATTTAATATACTCTACTTAGATTTTTTATGGTTTTTTTTAGGGGCAAAGAATATAGATACAAAATTAATTAAAACAATTACGAAATAAATTTATTATATAAGTACTACTATATAGCTTACCACGTTTTTAAGTTAAAACTAAAAAAAAAATACCAACACTGATGCCATTGTGACGGAAGGATTTTATTTCCACCTCATCGTAGCATCGTAACGGTATTCTGAGTCTGCGCCTAACAGTAGTAAGCTCGTCGCAGTTAGCAGCGCATAAATAGTTTAATATAATTTTGGTGTTGCATAATAAGTCTGTAGTAGAAACTAGACACATATTTAATTGAACTGTAATCGCTGAGTTAAGCCGCTGGGTATGCATCGGTAAGTGGCTACATTCGCGGACTTAGAAAATATAGACACCAGAATAAAAATATTGGAAAATTTAGTCATAAAGTAAACACAAATCCAAATCATTGCACATAGTTTTTTTTTTTTACTTGACGATTAGTTTTATCATTAGTAGTATTACCATTATAGCGTTAGCATATTTATATTCTTTTCTTATTCAATAGTTACATCATACCTAGCTACTAGAACATTGGTTAAAAGCATCATCTTTAAGAATTAAGATTTACATGTGCACATTTCGCGTCGTGTAAGGTTCTTAGGCGTAAGCCATACAGAAAGGGTGCATCGCCATGCATATGGAACGCTTCTGGTGTGCCTGTAGCGCGTCTCGGGCTGGAATTTATCTAATTCTAGCGTCTCACAAAATTTGCGAGTGCGCTTGGCGTGAGGTGACATATTCTTTTGAAGCCTCTTCAATATGTATACAGAATGTATGAAAGTGACTCACCAACATAATATTTGTCTTAGGGGCTTCAAAATTTGGCGGTCACATACGGCGGTGTTTCCGCTGTGGCGCCACTATAAACAATTCTCATATTTTTTTAAAGCGCACTCACAGCGCGAGCGCCATTATCAGCATACTCGCGCCTTATTGACAGTGGCGTTGTAACTGCGTTTCTGCTTGATAAATATTGACAGTATACTGTGGTTAATACGCCTTTGGTTGGCTCATGGAAGCGACTGTGGTGCACCATAATTTTTCCTACAATGAAATAAATGTGTAGATTGATTGATATTGGCGCTGCAACTACACTTCTGAAATATATAAAAAGTAACGGGGTTCCATAGCAGACTATGATAAATTAATCGTAGTATATGCCACAGCGTCTTCTCAGGCGACCTTTCTATTATTTCTGGGTCTGTGGGCTACATCGTAAATAGTACTTAAGGTAGTTTGATTTAAAATGAGATTGCTTATAAAGCATTGCGAGTAGGACTACCGCTTTTCTCTATTTTATTATAATATGTAAGTATTTATATTTATTATTGTTTGTCGTCTTGTTGTATTGCAAGATTGAGTTGTTATTTATTTTATTGCGTCTAGTTTAGAAATTATTATTTAGTAAGTATATATTTTGTAGGTGTTATAATTATGGGTTTGATTATCATTTATATGGTTTTTTTTTCTATACAGTTTGAAACCCTCAGGTTTTAGTATTGTTTCTGCTACACATAGTCCAAGCCTGAAGGGCAATTATTATTATTTTTAGCACTATGGTGATTATTTTTTCGCATATTGTTTATTAATTTTCTGTACAGTTTAAAATGCTCAGGTCTTAGTATTGTTTCTGGTACAAATAGTACAAGCCTGGAGGGTAATTATTATTATTTTTACCACTATGGTGATAATTTTTCGCGTATTTTTATATCGATCGTTATTGGCATTATTAAGTGACAGCTGTCAATCTTTTTGACCTTTTTATTGTCAATTACTATCGAAGTTTATTGATATCGTTGACCATTTGATTGTCATATCGGTGTGGAGGCAGATTGTAAAGATATTCATCACCGTCAAATAAGCCCTTGTACTTATTTTAAGTGGAATTTGACATGCTTTTCTTTCGATGCATTTTTTTCGTAAATGATGGTTCGGCTAGGATTATTAAGAAAGTGGATTTAGTTAAGGATTTGAGTTGTACAGGTAATTTTAGTATCCATGGTGAAAAATTAATATTTTATTCTATGTTGAAAACAATGGACCAAGTTTTTTTGTATTTTTAGTGTTGCCCATACTAGGTAATTAATAGTTTAGAAATAAATCAAAGTACAAATATATATTATATAGACTACATGCGGTAAAAGTAAGAAAACTTTTTTATTGTTTTTTAATGTGTTAAATATGTACCATATTTTTATTAGTTATAGATAACCCAAAAACTAAAAAAAAAAATTGAACACGGCATGTGATTTTGACCTGATGGTCCTATAAAATCCATGAATGGGGTCTATCAATACAATGTTTAACAGCATTGGTCGCTTCCACTATACCGGCTGAACGATACTGTAACGAATATATATGCATATATTATTATAGAATGATCGGTAAATGACAACCGTTCCTTTTTTTTTCTTCTATTCTAAGGAACTCAAAATGCACGAACAGCATTAGTACTTGTCCCTTTTTTATATAGTAAGTTTATACTTTGTTGTGCTATTCACTCTAATACCAAATTAAATAATTTATTTATTTTTATTTAAGCCTTTTATTGCTTATAATTACTAACGTTTGTAAATGTTAGTAATTATAAGGAATAAAAGGCTTAAATAAAAATAAATAAATTATTCATTACACACACCATTTATAAAACATATACATTTATAAGGTCCCTTTTAGGGTATAGGCCTCCTACATTTCCTTCCATTTGCTTCAGTTTTTTCCTAGTTCCTTCCAATTTTCTCCTGCAACCTCTTTTAGATCATCCCCCCACCTGGTTGGGGGTCTCCCTTTTTTTCTTTTCTTTCTTCCTGGTCCTTTCCACTCTGTTTTTACTTTTGTCCATCGTCCCTCTTCCATTCTGGTTGTGCCCAAATTAATTATCAATATCTAATTGCTTATAAGAGTGCATGAGTAATTTACACTTGAATACATTGAAGCCGTGAATTCATTAAATTACACATTAAGAGACCCTATTTTAGTGCACTTAGGTTTAAATTAGAATAGGCATAGTTTTATTGATTAACTGTTCTATTATATACAGCGTGATTCAAATTAACGTAAATAATATAAAATTGGGATTATTGACTATTGCATAGTAAGTAACTATTAAATTATAGTAAGAAAAATCGATTTAAATTAGGTACATGAGTTTTATTTTATTTTACTTGCTATTTATTGACACTAAACGTACGTCTTTCTATGCATTTCATATTCGAATACAATTATTTAGAAGGACACATTCAAATATTTTGATTCCCCGAAATTGGCTATACACCTATATTGGCTACTAGCTGTGCTCGCGACTTCGTCTGCGTGGATTAGTTATTTTTTTATCATATAAACTTTCATGCCCTATTTTATCCCCTTGGGGGTAGAATTTATCAAAATCCTTTCTTAGCGGATGCCTACGTCATAACATCTACCTGCATGCCAAATTTCAGCCCGATCCGTCTAGTGGTTTGGGCTGTGCGTTGATAGATCACTATGTCAGTCAGTCACCTTTGAGTTATATATATGTATTTAGATTATTCTTTAATACATATTTTTTGTGTATCTTGAACCGTTTTCACGGCGCACGCAACGGAAGGCTTCAAAGATGAAATAATTTCTCCCGTTTTTTACACATTTACCACTATATCTTTGCTCCTATTGGTCGTAGCGTGATGTTATATAGCCTATAGCCTTCCTCGATAACTGGACTATCCAACACAAAAAGAATTATTCAATTCGAACCAGTAGTTTCGGAGATTAGCGCGTTCAAACAAACAAACAAACAAACAAACAAACTCTTCAGCTTTATAATATTAGTATAGATATACCTATATTATATACCCGTGAGGGTGCCTTACGGCGTCTGAGACCGCCAAGAATGCCTCAGGGTACCCAGCGGAGGGGTTTTTAATCCCATCTCGACGTAGCCGAATGTATGAGTCTACACCGAACAAGTGGCTAGCTTGTCGCGATGTTTGGATAGACTCAATAACCCATCTATAAACAGTTTCACAAGTTGGTGTAGTGAAACTGGGACCGACAGCTTAACGTGCTCTCCGAGGCACTATAGTGGTGTTGTTAAACAAATGTACATACATTTTTAGATTAAAAACTCATTGGTACACATCGGGATTCGAACCAAGGACTTAAGTGTTTTTAAGACCAATGTCTAATCAACTCGGCTACCACGTATAACTTGATTACTTAAACCCACACTCGAGTCTGTATTATTTAAAGTGTAACTAAAAACGTGGCTATACTATTTTATTTTATAAAACTTAACATAAAATAAAAGACCTAAATACTACTATAATTGACTTTATTTGTCAATTAAAACACTAAAATTAGGAAATAAATAGCCATAACTTTACTTCCTAATATAATTTCGTACCAAGAAATGCATTCCAATGTCTACTATTCGAGTATAATTATATTCAAACCTTGTCTCGGCCAGAAAGTACTTATACACTAGCATTATTGCCTAATTGAATTTTTTACATTTTAGATAATTAAAACAATTGTTTGATAATAAAAATATGAAAGTTAATTTTAACCAATATTGTTTAAACAACAGTGTTTTAAGCGACTTCATTCATAGACTTGTAGATGTGCTTACCATCAGGTAAAAGTCACAGCCATGCTCCAATAAAATAAAATAAATATAGTATTTGATAGAGCAATATAGTATATAAAATGTCCTATATATTATTATTACTATAATTTTAGAATCACCCTGTAAGTACAGTGATGTAATCCTGAAAACGTAATTAGTGATGTATGAATGTAAAGTGATTCCGCATGTGCTTATAGTGTAAGATTATAACATTATATCACTTGGAGTGATTCTTTCGGTCAATGCACTAACATACTTGGCGCCATCGCGTCAAACCTAATCCAAATGGTTTATTTACTTTGCAGATTATCTTTATTGGATCAATTACTTAATAACTATAGATTAAGGGCCAGTAATTAAAATTTTACTTAAGTTAAGAAACGTTTTTCTATGAAAAATTTGCCTTTATAGGCCAAATTCTTCAAGAAGAGTATAATAATATTGAAACAAATTACTGTTACAGAAATATTAACCACACCCCTTTTCACCCCTTTGGAAAAACTACCGTCGCCATTATGGCATCCTAGATGCTACTATGAAGGCCAAACGGCCTGTAGGTTACCCAGCGATAGGGTTTTATTTATATAGATTTACAACTAAAACAGTTTATATAAGTAGTTAGTTTAACAATCTTAAATAGCTATTATGAATGAATAATATGAAGCGATATTATGTTAGTGAGACGTTAAGTTACCCGAAACTTAATGCCTCACTCGAGGCAAGTTATCCCTAAGGCGTCAGACTTGCTGTGAAATTGTACGTACATAGTAATTATCTCTGAAATTGGTACTGACGTGCTATTTATTATAGAAGAACATATTTAGGTTAAAGTGCTCGAAATATTGTAAGTATAATAATATGTGGGTCGCAAACTAAGCTCTAGGCTTATGCTATGTGTACTAGAAATAACGATAGTAATACATGTATATTTATTAAACACCCAGACCATGGCAAACTGTACAGAAAAACGTACTAGTTGGTATTGTTTTGCCGTGAGTGGAAATTTAACCTCATTGCGTTTTATCCTGTAAAACGCAAGTCAATCATGTGTTGTTCTAGATATATTTTTTATATGATTTAATGCGACTTTGTACACAAACACATCATTATTTTTTATCGGCTTAAAAAGGACGACAAATTATTTAATTTCAATAACCCTGCAATTATTAGTCAATTCTTAACCGATTTTGAAAAATTCTTTAATAATAACTATGAACAAAATTATTACGTTATTTTCCATAGTTTCTGCCAATTTTTAAAGTTGGTACCAACAACTAAACTTAATAATACAATCTCATGCCAAAAATACAATATATACAAAGTCAAATGCCGTGTTCTAATAAAAAACCTCAAAAGAGAGTTGGTGTACTTAAACTTCCCATACACTATAGATTAATTAGAAACAAACAGAATAGGGCAATTAATAAAATCTACTGGGTTAATGACTAAAAAGAAAAATGTCGTATTGTCTACGAATGCAGGAAACTACGACCGAGATAAACTGAACAAATTTACTTTTAAACTCGTGTGTAAAAATTTGTTGAAATTCATTTAACAATTTTAGGTTACCGCCCAAGGCCTCAGGTTCATCGAGCTATCTAGTCAAGACAACAAGTTAGCTTGACACTGATTTACTATCTATCTTAAAGCCTAGATTATAAGGTTTAAAGTTCTTTAAAGGAATATAAAACAATCAACTGATAATCAATGGGTTACTGCTTACTGTGACCGATATGGTGCGAAAATTTACTTTACAATGATTTATGAAGGAATTTAACCGAAGGTAGTTTATTAAACTTTACTGAGTGATTAATTTTTCTTACGTACATTAAATATTTATATTATTATAGCTATAGAATACTATACTAAACTACTATTATACTACTATTAAAATTCTTAAAAATCTTATTTAGGGAGTCATCCCTTTAGTTAAAATAAGTTTTGTCTCTTAATTTGTTTTAGTTGCTAAAAAAACAATTATAACTAAAGGACTCAATAAGTTTTTATGACCAAGTCAAAATTTAACGTCAAGTGACCTAGTCATATTTCGATTTTAGTCTGTGGGTTCGCCGGTTTTCAATAGTCTGCATTGTTTTCTTGTCAAAGTAGTTGTCTCCCTTCAAAGCGGTGCGCTGTTGCGAAACGGGTGGTTGATTTGACGATAAAGCAGTGAGGATATTAATATATACTCGTAATTGAAATTCGTCTTTGTCGTCGCCCAATTTGTAACCGCATCATTTAGCCGGCATAGTGGGAACGACCAATAATTTATTGATCGATCCCTTTAATAGATTTTGTAGGCTGCTTGCCATCAGATACAAAATCACATGGCGTGCCACAATAAATAAATAAATAAAGATTTATCACCGGTGTAGGTATATGGTATTAAAAATTACGGATTACAGCCATATAAAGCCTAGTCAATAATAGGCAACATATAAGCCTATATTTCACTAAACTTTATGAAATGGGGCCTACTTCATCTATTATCTACTATTATTACATATTGATGAAAAAAGAATCATCTAAAATTACGACCTAATTTTTTTACAGCTATAAAATTAAGAAAAATCTTATGTTACGCTTTTAAATATGATATGGTATAATAATATTTTACCGAATATTATAACCGTTTATTATAACTTGAGTTTTGTATGGCTACTGCATATCATTTTACGATTCAACTTTAACAAGTTAATTTCTATATCAAGCTAATGAAAAATAATCTATAATGATTGGGTAATATATATAGCAGCCTATAACCAAACGCACTTTAGACCTCATTGTTAAAAATTTATGTTGACTATTCATAAATATCTAAATATTTACATAATATACGTGGTGGCCTAGTTGGTTAGACCTTGGACTTAAAAACACTTAGGTCCCTGGTTCGAATCCCGGTGTGTACCAATGAGTTTTTAAATTAAAAATTTATGTACATTTGTTTGACAACACCATTATAGTGCCTCGGAGAGCACGTTAAGCTGTCGGTCCCGGTTTCACTATACCAACTTGTGAAACTGTTTATAGATGGGTTACTGAGTCTATTCAAAAACATCGCAACGAGCTAGCCACTTGTTCGGTGTAGACTCATACCATCGGCTACGACGAGGTGGGATTAAAACCCCTCCGCTGGGTACCCTGGGGCCGTCTAGGCGGTCTCGGGCGCCGTAAGGCACCCGTGATGATACATACATATTTACATGAAATAAATATTTTGATTGATTGATCTATCTATCTATTAGTGTTGTTGTCTATTAGAAACTTTAAAAAACAAATGCACTTAAGTTGATTTAACTTAACTGTATTAATCTAAACAATACGACATTTCACAACAAACATACTAGCAAGCCACTGACTAGAATTTAATCAGCTAAATTATCAAGAGTCCCTTTACAAATGTGACTTAACCAAATCAGACCGTCCGGACACTTTTGATAAGGTCCACCATATCGCCTGTGACAGACAGGTATAATTAGCTACCGGCAAATGGATCCCACTATGCAACTTAATATTTAAATTTAATATAGAAACCGCATTGTGTTATTAACACATGGTGAATTTGAAAGGTTATACTTTTGGTTAATATGAGGTTCTACTGATTAAATCGAACAACCTTTTCCATGAAACCATGCTCGCTAGTGAAAAAAAATAGTAATGTTAAAATGACCAATTTTTATGGGGTAGCCAATTATTTTTTCATTTGCGACACGTGGTTCCATGGAAAAAAATCGATTAGATCAGTAGAGATATTAGCCTAGATTTGATATTAGCCCAATAGTAATCATTATAAACTAATATAGGGAGCGACGCTATAACTCCGTTAGGCTGACCCACTGGTGTCGTTATACTGCCCATACAGATGAACTCCTGCCACTCGAAGCATTCCATAAAAGTCCCGACGACCGATCTTAAAAGGTCAAGATCCTTCAAAAATCTGCATAGACTTTGATGAAATTCCTTTGAATTTTCTCAGACAAAAAATGAATTTTAAAACCTTAATTTTAAATTAAATTTAAGTTTCTGAGATTTCTATTTGTAAATGTAATTCCTATAATCTTTAATTGTGTATAGTTTAGTTACATATTTATGTATGTATTATTATATATCTTAAGTATATTTATGTATACTATATAAATTAATTTATATTAGTGTATTAAAATTAAGTACCCGACTCATCTCCGTACACAATCTCAAAGGTTAGCTGATAGATAATGCCTAAGGCATTAAGTTCGCCTTTGTACATAACTTTTCTTTTACAGTGCAATAAAGTGTTAAATATATTAATTAATATAACTGAAATGATTCGATATCCTCAAATTAAAATGACAGTTCATATTACGGATGTTAACTTTACAGTGGTTTATAGGAATCCGTATTAAGTGGTGTCCAAACAAACATAGCGGTCTCTACGTAGAGGTTCTATATTAAAGTCATTGGATTCAGCTTGATAAGGGACTGAATGAAAGCTTCCACTCTTGCGCAAGGTCGCCCTTCGATATTATCATTACTGATTAAATACACTAATAAGTTGGTTGCGAAATGGACTTCCGTAATGTTAGATGGGTTGTAATTGTTTTTTATTAATATACATGCATGTATTGTATTATGCATGAGTTGGTTACATAGACTTAAAATAATCCGGTTCCCTCAGTGTATACCCACTAATCAGTTTTTATTTAAATAAAAACATGTACATTTTTGTTTGACAAACCGCTATGGTGCCTCCGAGGGCAAATTAAGCTGTCCCAGCTTCACTATACCAACCTATGAAACTGTTTATAGACGGGTTATTAAGTATCCAAACACCGCGATACGCTGGTCACTAAGGCAACCGAAAAATAAAATATGACACGCTAGCATTTTTTATATTATACAATACTTATTTGATTCAACCGCTATATATGAGCATGCCATTTGTTCGGTGTAGATTTAAAATGCAATCGCATTCGAATAAAAACCCTCACTACGCTGAGGACCTCTTAGTAAGAGGCGTTAAGCAACCTCAAACACCGTAAAGCACCTTATTGGTAAAAAAAAAACATCATTCTACTCGCCCTATATAATTGGAAAATCCTTATTTTGTTTATTATCATTCTTAACTTAATGAAATAACACTATAAATATTAAATTAAAAAAAAAAAAAAGTTTAATTGTTATTGCATTTAACCAAAAACCTACATACCTATTTATTATTGGAATTATTTTAATATTTACTTGGCAAAAAGTTTTGGGTATATTATATAAGTTAATATATACATAACAGATAAGTGTATGTGTTCTCTGCATTCCTTTGAGGACAGCTAGCAGACGTCAACAGTTTTGTTTAAGTAATAAATACCTCGCTCTAAGATAATAGGTAATCTGCGAAATTATTTACATTTAGATTCAACCTAAAAATGTTGCGAATATGGAGTCAATATTACTGTAGTTTCACTGTACAGTGCATTCCAGTAGAAGCATAATAGGGAAGTGCTCTAAGGTCTATAATAGGGAAGTGCTCTAAGGTCTAGACCTAATCGTCTTTTTTAAACATCAGAACAAAAGATGGCCAGCCGCCGTCGTACATAATATACTAACAAAAAGTGACAACACAAAAATTATAACCGATTAACGCTCATGATATGAGAACCGAATATGGCGGCAACAAATATAAATATATATCATCACGGGTGCCCTACGGCGTCAGAGACCGCCTAGACCACTAAGCTCGTCGCGATATTTGGATTAGACCCAATAAATCCATATAAATAGTTATATCACAAGTTGGCATAATGAAACTGGGATCGACATCTTGACCTGCTCTCCGAGGCACTATATTGTAATATAGGTACACTATATTGTGTAAAACAAAAAGTGTTGCTTCATAAATAATGTTTGACATTTTATTTGAATATTAAAAGAAACAAAGGTAGTATTTTTTTTCATATGTGCATTTGAATGAGTGCGAGTGGTCTATTGCAATGTTTCGAAAAGAAAATATCTTTTAAGGTATCTCTACCTAAAAGTTTGATTAGTATTTTAAATTTAATATTATTAATTGTACTTTGTTCTAATTCAATTTTAAAATCTTTGTTATTTGTATTTTTTTATTTTAAAATATAATATAGAGTCAATATTGCAATCCAGTGCCTCATTCCAGTGATGCTAGAATAAAATACTGGACTAGTCTATTTTTTTCTATATGGAATTTTACGTAGCTATTTATTTACGATAGTATTTAATAAAATTATTTATTTTAATTATTATTTATTACAAAAAAGAAATACTAAATGCCTGTAGAATTGGGTATTAATTAAGGATTTTCCCGCTGACCTATTAACCGCCCTAACCTTTTAAACAATACAATTCTTATTAAATGACAGCTCCATTTAATTAAATCCTACCCAAAATTGATTGATATAGTGCAATTGAATTTATTATTTATTGCCCTGTCCCGATCTGAGGTTGCCTAACCAATGATTGGGTCTAAAGTGAATTAGATTTAATTAATAAAAAAAAGAATGACTTCAGATAATTAAACCGTCCTACGTACATAAATTCTTTTTTTTTTACCTTATACTTCACTGTATCTTATTTTATTAAACCTTTTATCAAATAAAACTTCGCTCTGTGTTTTTTTTTTAATTGTTTCAGACGTTATATCATAATAATTGAACATTAAGAGGCATAAATGCTGGTAAACCCAAGGGTTTACTGTTATAAAATATTCTATTATTTCCGACAATCTGTGTGCAAAATTTCATCAAATTGATTTTATCTTTTTGGCCCTAATGAAGTAATACCATAAAAAAACATATTTTTTTTTAACTATAATGGGCCGGGAGATTTTGGAAACTAAAGAAATGACAGATTTTTTCAATATTCAAAGTAGGATCTTTTTTGGGGTATAGAGGCTTATATATAAATTAACAATTATATTTTATTATCTGAAACAAATAAAGTGTGTTACATGTGTTTCTTATTAGGTAAAATATATAAATTGTCGCTATAAAATTTTATTGCCAAATATTTCGCGTCTCTTTGGAGCGGCGTCATCAGTGACAGTAACTGAAGGTCTTTGTCATAAATTTTGAAAAAATAAGTACATTTTCTAAATATTCTGGGAATTTTATAATATATAAACAGAACTGCAAAAAATCAATTTGTATCAATCCCATGATTACTTCATGGGATTGATACAAAACTTTGAACTAATGCTACAGCAATGGTAACAGACAACAAACCCTATATTTCTTAAAATAGGTTTATTTTAGTAAAAAATCCGAGCAGTACATAAAAAATACCACAATCATACAATAATAAAATTGTTTTTACATCTGTTATTGATATCAAATACATTTATTTTTATCTCTAGCTAAAAGATTTATTTTATTTAGTATTGACGTTACTCAATTTCCATAACATATCAATAAATATGAGTAACAATTTATGTTCATATTCGACCACGTGTGTTATTTGGCAGCTCCAGTTTGCGATTTTTACGTCATTCGCGTAATTTGTTAGGCGCCCACTGTTAGGGCGGTCTCTAATCACGGCACAGTTAAGAGAGGATCGTGCGAGCGTCAGGGCGGATCTGACGGCCGGCTCTCAGCTCTAACTTACTGGAAAATTGGCGCGAAAATGCAGATCGGCCAAACGTTCCAATTTCAAATTTGAATTACGAACTTTCGAACATTTGGTGGACAGTTTTAAGTGAATTGTGTTTCGATTTTTGTTTTGAATGTTTTTGAGGTGAAATATTAATAAATCATTTTTTTTCAGCAAGTTAATTAGTAAGTATTTTATATTAAATTGGCGGTTACTGAAATCTTTTTTTTTATTATATTTAGATTCGAACATAACTGGCTGTCAAAAGCAATTTTAATATGAAAGCGACATTTATTATAATTTAATTTTGTTGTGACAAACGAAATTAGCTTCTTTCCTCGAAACTACATTTTATGATCTGTCACAAACGTGATATATATCTTTCTTCGCCTAAATTAATTAGATAAACGGAGATAAAAATATTATTTGAAAAGCTATATTATTTAACCTACAAAATAATTTATTTAAACTACTTGTTATCTTTAACGTAAATAACGTTTACTTTTAAAGATAAAAAACCTTATTAAATAATCGTTTGTATAATTCCTAGTTTGTACAATGTCATTCTATAGACCGTCTCAGACTAGTAGTTATTTGGATGTCGTGGGTTCTATTCCTACCCGTGGCAAAAAAAATATAGCTTAGTGCGTTTTTCTGTACAGTTTGTCATGCTATGAGTGTTTATAAATTATAATAAGTATTATATCGTTGATTCTGCTACACATAGTACAAGCCTAGAGCTTAGTTGATGACTAGAACAATATGTGTAAATTGTTAAATTATTATTCAATTACTAGTTCGTACAGTCGGTACTATTTTCATAGCTTGTACAATTAATATTTCGTACAATCACTAGTTAATTTAAAACATTAAAAGGTAATTAATTCTACGGTTTGGGGCATAAAACTTGGAAGGACATATTTTACAATTATTAATTAAAAATCCTCTGTGTTTTCTGAAGCCAAAAATCAATTACTCTATTTTTGAATGAATAAAATCGTGTATCTATCATAAATTTTACTTTTACTTTGGGTAATTATTACTTTGGGTTCACCAGTTTTCAGGAGGCATCGTTTTCAGTGTACCACCCATTACGTAACCGCCAGGTTAGCCAGCATAGTGGGAGCGATAAATAATATTAAACAACAATTTATTGATCGACCCTATTTATGGACTTTATAGGTCTGCTAGACAACAACTAGATACAAGGTCACATGCTATGCTCCTTTAAAAAAAAAAAAAAATATATAGTGCTAATATAAAAATATAGAGATTAAACAGCACAAAATACGTCTCTAAAGAGTTTCTGCCTACCCAGCAAAATACATGGCGTGAAGATAAATAAATGAATAAATATTATCTCTCCCAACAATGTTTCTTCTTGTTTAATATTGTAATAATATACTTATGTAAATTATTATGCCTTAGAAACATGACCACTTAGAACATATTTGCGTGTTTGAAGTATAATATTTACATGGATGTATTTTTATAAGAATGTATTTAAGGAAATGAGGCAATATTGAATTTTATAAGAGGATCCTTGGCAATATTTTTATTATACCTATTTTAAGTAAGTAAGTACAAATAATACAACTGTGTGAGATAGTGTTCAAAAATCGTCATTAAAAGAAAAAGATGCCTAGATAAAATGATAAATACTTAGATGAAAATCTAGGTACCAGATTTATTACGTTGTTGTTTACTTTGGGTTTATATTTATTTATATACGTACAACTAGTTGCCTAGATGAAAAGCTAAATTTCTAGATGAAGAGCTAGGTACATAGATATAAAGATTAATATCACAACTAAAAGCTAGTTGCCTAGAAATAAAGCTAGGTACTTAGATGAAAATATAGGTCCCTATATGATAAGTTAGTTAAATACCTTGATGAAAAGCTAGTGAGGTAGATGAAAAGGTTGGCACCTAGATACTTAGATGCAAAGCTAGGTACTTAGATTAAAAGCTAGGTACAAAGTAAAAGCTGGGTACCTACATGAAATGCTACATCTGATAGCTCTAAATAGAGTTTTGCTATCATATTAACGTAACGTTAATATGATACTCTACCAATAGAACATTTTTATTTGTCCCGTAGCTCTACCATGAGTTTTTGCTGATTGTACTATAGTCGTTAGTAACTATAGACAGGATTTCAATATACTCGCTTGTTTTGTGCAATATGTCATGTTGGTTGATACCTATCTATAGTTACTAGTGACTATAGTAAATACAGTTAGTTAATATTCAATGGTAGAGCAACAGTATCTCTACCACAAGTTTATGCAAACAGTTTCTACTATAGTCGCTACCCGCTAGTATCTATAGATAGGGGTCAGACAATAATATCGCTTTATTTTTCAAATAAACCTCTCATATTGGTTAATTCATATCTATAGTTACTAGCGACTATAGTAACAGCTGTTTGCTTAAACTAATGGTAGAGCTACTGTTTTCACAAAGAATGCTTTCCTATTCTTCTTTATTGGTAGTTCCTAACGGATTAACGATAAATCTACCGTACATATCCGAATAAACATTTTTTCTTTTTTTTTTTATAATCCAATAAAAATATAGAAACGTATTAAGTAGTTTTCAAGGTCGTTATAAAATATATCCAATGTCATCGTAGGTAAGTTTTATCAGTTTATCTTCTAACTTTACTTATCAGGCCAAATGTAGGTCACAGACGGAAGGGCCCCCTTTCAAAATCTACATGCTCCAGTTTTTTTTATTTCATATTACCTACCTATGTACCTACTGTAAGAAGATAAAGTAATTGGTATCATAACGACCGATTTATGTGTAAAAAGGTATTCAGAGTTCTAGGTGAGACTGACATGGCTATTTTGTTTTTCCTTCCCCTATTAAAATTTTAGTCTAGATAGTTTGTTAAATATATTGTTGACAGCCTCCGTAAACTAGTGGTTACGCCTTTGGCGTTTTATCCGAAGATCGTGGGTTCGATTCCCACCCATGCCAAAAAAAAAATGTATTTTTTTTCTGTACAGTTTGTCATGGTCTGGGATAAGGTACCTACATAGTTGTTTTACAGATATTAGGGTCTTTTAATCCACCATTTGTAATATGTGAATTTATTTAGGTAGATACATTATTATTTATAGAAAAAGTTACACTTGCATTATATTTTAAAAAATAACAATTTATTGACAATATTAAAACTAAACAAAAACAAACGTTCATCATATTATTCTTAACTAAGATTTTTTCTTGATAAAAAACAATACAATGCAAGCCTGGAAATTCTTATATTGAGATAATAACTAAAAAACACAAAGTAAAATATTATTTGTGCAAATAAAATGAAGGACAATATAATAAAGTAATGTATTTCAGTAGTAATATAATATTATTATGTAATAAGTAATATTTATTTTTCATAATCATAATTATCACTATTCTGTAAAATACAGTACTGAAATAAACATTTGCTTTTCATTGACGTAATCGAATTAGTTTCATGATTTATTTTTTTATTTGTTTACCTATTAGGTATGTACTTTTTGCAGTTTTTTGTACATATTACAAGTTTCGTTTGTTTTTATTATTTGAATTAAAACTACATAATATATATTTTTGGTAATATTACAAAAACATTATAAAAAGTAATTAAAATCCAAAGAGTATATATATGTAACGAATCTATATTTCTATTAAAGTAACGTATAAAATTCGACAGCCTCCGTAGACTAGTGGTTACGCCTTTGGGGTTGAATCCGGAGGTCGTGGGTATCGAACCCACGACCTCCTCCCACCCATAAAATATTTGTACATTTTTCTGTATAGTTTGTCATGGTCTGGGTGTTTATAAAATATAATATGTATTATATCATTGTTTCTGGTGCACATAGTACAAGCCTAAAGCTTAGTTTGTGATCAGATTCTTCTTCTTTGTAATATATAAATAATAAATCGGATAAGTAGTTTTCGAGTTATAAGTACACAAATGGACAGACAGACAGACAGAGATATGTTGTATTTTATATGTATTAGATAAAAAGATATAAATAAAAAGTTAGTAAAACAGTCGATGCATGAACGAGAGAGCATGATAATAATATATAGGATTATTCACACATATTGCCCTTTTGCTCTAGTCACAAACTAAGCTCTGGGCTTGTACTATGTCTACCAGAAAATATATTAATACATAATCACTCAGACCATGACCATGGTGGGAATTAAACCTACGACCTCTGTGTTTTAATACAATGCCAAAGGCGCAACCACTAGCCTACGGAGGCGGTGTATGTAGAGATCATTCGAAGAGGTATTTCTTCCTGCCCTACCTCTTTACAGAAAAAATATCGTAATGTTATGTACTCGTATCTAATATAATAACAATAATATGTATAACATTTAGGACATATTGGTCACAAATAAATATCTAGGCTGTAGAATGTGTACCAAGAAAATTATTATCAATACATATAATATTTCATAAACACTTAGACCATGGAACATTTAATATTGAATATACCACGAGTAGGAATCAAACCCACGACCTCAATAAAAACAATCGATTACTTATAAAGAATAACTTATTAATAAAGATATAACTGTAAATTCATTTCTTTATCATACAATAGCTATCTTTGGATCTATTGCAACACCTAGCACAAGACCGCCTTCAAATTTAGGGCAATTTCAAAATTTATATAAATATTGGCTATGTACCTAATGTAGTGCCGCGTCCTCGAAGTACCCTATCATAACGTTTACTTGCCCTATTATGTGCCTATAATGTGTACTTACAGACTTATTATCTGCTTATGTCAATTTTACTGAAAAATCATGACTTGATTATGGATTGTTAATCTTATGAAAAGTTTATTTTTATTATGAAAAAAAAAATGCAGAATATCATTTACTATTGGAAAATTAAAGCACTACCTACAGTAGTGCTAAAATGTAAAAAAAATCCCGTTAAATTACTACTGCCGTTGAGTGATTTCGATTACTATGAATTTTCTCTAACTAGCGTCTACACTAGTTTTATGAGTCGATGATTTATAACTTTTCCGATTATACATGGACTTTCACTATCGAGTTTTACTTTTAAACATTATTTATTTATATTGTCAGTTTAGATTGCAAATAATTGAACGGTATAGCAGATTACTAAGTTTATATTAAAGATTTAAGTTACCTACTCTTAATAGTTAGATTTCAAAATATTTAATTAAATTAAAATATTGTCTATCCATATTAAGTTTTATCTTAAAACATATTTAAGTGTATCTTAAATATGTTTTACAAAATTAAATTTTAAACTTTATATTGTTGATTTTTTTAATAATATAAAACAACTTATTAAGCTCAATAATTGCCATATTCAATTGAAATCTAAAAAAAACAACCAAACAAAAAGTTTTATATTATTAAAAAAATCAACAATATAAATTTCACTACATCAAACTAAACTTTATAATCTGCTATATAAACCCCATTAGTGGCAGTTACAACTCTTAACGTGGTCGCTACTGATTTATAGATTTCATAAAAAAAACTACTACAAAGATCGTAATAACATAGTAAAGTATTGCTAGAACAAAGCAATCAGCTGCTTTGGACTAATGCCAGATACTCCGATAAGTACAGTCGGCGCCACATCTGGAATAGAATAAGTACTTATACATAATAAAGTTTTTTTTTTTAATGTACTTAAACTGCTAATGATTGAATAACCGAAAAATATATACCTAAGCGTTTTATTTATAAATATTATTTACCTACACTGTATGTAGGTAGACCTTAATAAAGTTAATCGATCAATCAATGATTATGTATGAATTAATTCAAAGAGAGTGTATTAATTATTTTTGTTATTATGATTATGAATAAGTATTATTTATTTAAATTAACAATAGTGAATATAAGATTATACTCAATTAAAAGTAGGTTAATTTGGGTCCTAAATAAATGAATTATATTATATATATAAAAAAAATAAATAAAAAAAACTAAAAAAAAAATAATAAAAATTAATAAAAAAAAAGTTATATTAAATAAAATAATTATTTTAAGCTCTCCGAAGCCGCTGCAGTAAATATTTCTAGAACCTTAGTATAAGACGCTGACGCAGCATTACTTTTGTGTAAAAACATATTATAATTAATGTTTTATTATGTATGCAAGCTATATCAAATACAAGCAGATTTATTAATGATTTCGTATGAAAGATTTAATTTTTAATAGTTTTTCGAAAGTATAAAATGAAAATATTTAAAAAGGTAGAAAAATTGCTAAAATTCCATTTCGTATTTTTTATTTACAAAATATATATTTTTTAAGCTTTCTAGTTATAGCTCATTTAATTTCAGTTATTTTTTTTATAATTTCTGTACTTATTATTTATTATGCCCCGCGGTTTCACCCGGCCGTTTTATTTAAAAGAAATCGGATTATTACTTCGTTTTCGATTAACGTTCTGTCCGACTTCTTTTTTGCTTAGCCCCTAAAGGTCATAGTGATGTGATATAACCCTAGTCAAGCAAATTGTGCTATCAAATGTTAAACATTATATGTAGTTTCAGAGATGGTCGCATTCTAACCAAAAAAAAAACTACACCTTTATTATATTAGTATAGATTAAACTACTTTTCTTGTTCAGTGTACTAAGGCCCGGAGCACTCATTCAGTCTACCGTCATTCATGCGGGTCGTTAACGATGCCAATCTAATGAAAACAAAAGCTTTTCTATTACGTAAAACTCGGGAGATGTTTTATATAATTTTGTCCAAATATAATAAGTTATTTATTCAAATACGGAATTTAGAGTTCGGTATAATACAGCTATCCATAGATTGCCCGTGCGGATGCCGGGTCCATCGCGTGGTTGGAAGCGTTCTCGGACTTGAGACCGCGAAGTAGGGTTAAAGGCCTTTTAACTCTCACGCACTATGTTCACTACCCTCTCTACTCAACTAAATACTATTATGATCCTGTAACCCTAGTGTAAGATTTTTTAACGTTTACTTTCGCGTTAACTATACTTCCGCGTTAACATTTTGACCAATCACACGACCGTATTTCTAGTTCTCAAAATTCCCGCTTGGAGCGCTGAACCATTACCCATACACATTTTAGTTAACTCAAACGCAAAGTAATAGTTAGAAAACTCACACTAAGGGTACTGTTAGCGCCATCTTGAAAATACGTTCTATAAAAGTTCCGACGACCGATCTTGGAAGGCCAAAATCTTCCATTAGACGATGCAAAGACTTTGCTGGAATTCCTCTTGTCCTAAATCCACTGCATAAAGTTGAGTTTTAAAGCTGTTTCTAGTAATTTAATTTCACTAATCGAAGTATTTGTTTGACTTGAAGAAAAAACCAATGAAAAATTTCTTAAAGAGTGACTTATACCTGGATGGCGGTTGAGCTCCTAGCAGCGAAAGCGGGAACTGTGGGTTCGGTGCCCACCCTCTAGTATTATTCTTATTGCAATTAATTTCAATATAAAAAATATCCTAATAAGGAATTTATAAAAAAAAATACATCAACATATAAAATATTAAATCAGTAGAAAATAAATAACACACCCCCTCTGATCTAGTGTTGAAAAACTAGGACTTCTAACTTCTCTATATTATAGAGGGTCGTGAATTGTAGGTACCTCGATGGCCCAGCGGTTGAACTTTGCCGCGAAAGCGAGCATTTTGGGTTTCAGTCCTACCCTCTAGTATTGTTTTCATTGCAATTAGTTCTTAATAACTTAATATAAAATAATAATAAAATATTTAGCTTTATAAATGTACCTAAGAGTTTTGTATTTTATTTTACTTTTATATCAATTCAAATAGCTTTTAATGACCTTGGCAAGGTTTCCGTATATTGACAGACGCATGGTTTATTTATTTATAGAAATCAGTTATTTTTATTTAGGTATATTAGCAAAAAATACTGCGTCATAGTTAAGAGTCATAGTAATGCCAAAAATTAGTCATATTTTAAAATAATTGTAGTTATAGATTAGTTTAAAATTTTGTAAAGTTTCTACACGTTCAGTCGCCTTATTTACTTAACGCCTTATCGAAAATATTTTGCCACCATAATGGGACGATGAATCTTAATATATATACTAATATTATAAAGCTGAATATATATATATATATATATATATATATCATCACGGGTGCCTTACGGCGCCCGAGACCGCCTAGACGGCCCCAGGGTACCCAGCGGATGGGTTTTAATCCTACCTCGTCGTAGCCAATGGTATGAGTCTACACCGAAAAAGTGGCTAGCTCGTCGCGATGTTTTGAATAGACACAATAACCCATCTATAAACAGTTACACAAGTTGGTATAGTGAAACCGGGACCGACAGCTTAACGTGCTCTCCGAGGCACTATAGTGGTGTTGTCAAACACCACTATAGTGCCTCGCTGAATATATAATATTATAAAGATGAAAAGTTTGTTTGTTTGGTTGAACGTGTAATTGAAAAATTGTTAACGTTAATCTTAAAAACTACTGTTTTTAAGATTAACGTTAACAATTTTAAAATTAAGATTAACGTTAACAGTTTAAATTAAAAAAAATCTAAATATTTTAGTGTTGGATAGCCCATTTATCGATGAAGGCTACATAATATCACACTACGACCAATAGGAGCGGAGTAACAATAAAAATGTTTAAGTGTTGACAAAAAAATGTTGAACGCTGCGTAAACGGTTAAAGTTACGCAGACGAAGTTGCGCGGATCAACTAGTTTTAGGATAAACTGAAATCTATTGTATTTTTTTTCGTATTTATTAAGACGCGATGCATCCTTTTTTTTATTTTAAAATTATATATTTTAACCAAGAGCAAAAAAGATAACCGTGTTTAAAAAACTAACGTTGAACTAACTTTCTTATTTTATAAGAGGCTTATTATAACGATAATTAGTACAATTACAAATAATCAGTGAAATGTTCGTAATATTCAGGTTATCAGTGTTAACAATTAAAAAATCTTATCTCTAAGAGTATATTTCAGTAACCGCCTAAAATAAATTGTCGGATATGATATTAGTATTATTAATATTTATGTCATTAACATGTTTTGTGCATTTCTCCTCAGAAACATTCTTATAAATATTATAAATTAAAAAAAAAAAACTCTATGTGGCCAAGTGTTTAAATTTTGTCCATTTTTAGAATATTTATGTAAGAAGAAAGTGTGTTATTTTTAAAATGAACGCTTTGCTTTTCTTCGTGGCGGCGATTTTGACGGTAAGTTGATACAATAATGGTTTATTATATTGTGTTTTATGTGTACCGCTTACCAGCTGGTAGGTGTAGTGTCGAGCTATAATAAATAAAAATGACCTCAATCTTGCCAACTTTCAACGAAGAGGTCGAAGAGATAGCACTCTTAATCTGTAAAAAGGAGACCTTGACATGAAATCGATGCAGTATTCCCCTGAAAATCGGTAAAGCCACAAAATAAAACCGAAACATTACTAGGTCACTTAGCGGTTATTGCATGAAGCTAAAAAAACGCGCCCCGCGCCAATGGAGTAAGCATGATACATAAATTGTTTCATAATAGTACGATACCGGTGTCGCCAATTTCTGAGTCGAACAAATGAAGAACGGGGAAAAAGGTGTGGCTTCAAATGGCAGCTCAACGCTTCTGACACTTAAAAAACTGCTTGAGAAAAAAAGAGATACAAGCAAACACGAATGTGTGCGCGTGTCTATGAAGTGTATTCTTTTTTTATTATAAAAAGCTAAATATTTAATATTAACCAAATATTTTGGGATTTATAGAGATCATCAAAGATTAATAATTATTTATCGATATACAATTGTAATACACACACATATCATCAAGGTAACCAGGGGAGGGGTTTTAATCCCACCTCGTCGTAGCCGATGGTATGAGTCTACACCGAACAAGTGGCTAGCTCGTCGCGATGTTTTGAATAGACTCAATAACTTCGAAAAATATACTTTGGGCTAATATGATCAAATCAAACAACTTGCCCATGGAACCATGTATCGCAAAAGAAAAAAAAATGGCCATCTCCATACAAACTAGTAACGTTAAAATGACCAATTTGTATGGGGAAGTACATTTTTTTTTTCATTTGCGAAATATGGTTCCATAGAAAAAATTGTTAGATTTTATCAGCAGAACCTCATATTAACCCAAAGTACATTTCAAATCCACCCTGATAGACACTTTCGCATTTATAATACTAGTGGATTTAAAAAATGTAGGTATATAATAATATAACAATAAGTTAAAATACTTTATTAAATTAAATTATTTATTAAATTAAAACACATGCACAACTAACTACATGTACCTACTAAACACAATCTCAACATTTTTGACCGACCTCCAAGAGGAAGTTATACTCAAACTACAAAAGGCGAAAAACAATTAAATCGTAGCTTGATTCGTCAAAATGTACTGAACATACGGGTATTCTTGTTGGTTATCAATTTTCTTCTCTTTTAATTGCCTCTACCCATTTACGTTTTAATGCCGGATCTTTCGGGAAACTGTATTATGTATAGAAAATATAATTAGTATTATATAAAAAAAAACAAAATTGTATAATATCATATCTCATAACCATGAAGGTATTTACAAAAATCGAGTATATCAACTATAAAATCACATCACTAAATAGTAACTGACAAACCTCGTTGGACGGTTCTGTTGTCGCCATACCTTTTGATTAAATTAAATTGAAAAGATTATAAATTATTTTAAAGTATCGAAATTCTCATTAAAAATAAAAACACATCACTAGTTCTTCAACTTCTAACTGATGCACATAGTTTGACAGTTACCATAGTTACGACGTTAGATTTTGATATTTTAATTATGGGTTTTATTATAATTTTTTATTAAGGTTTAATATAAGAAAAACATGTTAAATACATACTTGAAAAACGTGACACTAGGTACTTTTTTTAATAGTAGTTTCTACACAGCTTTAATGCACAATTAACCATTTTTCCGACAATAAAAGCGGAGCTCTTTTCGACTTTTTCCGCCGAACGCACAAATCAGACTGAGGATGTAAAAAATGTAAAGGTGTGTGTGAGTGACAAATTTGTCACTCGCGCGGCACCCTGCAAATTGAATGATGCTTACTCCAGTAGGGGCGCGCGGACGGGCACGGTTTTTACCTTCATGGGTTATTGCATCTGTTTGAGAGGTGGTAATATATTATTCACTAGTAATTTAAGTACAAATTTAATGAACTACATATTTTATAAGGACTTCAATTGTATTAGCAGATTATTTATTACGATTTTATATTACGAAGGTTATGATTATTTTATACTTAAACTTAGAAAAAGTATATAACTGAAAAAAAAAATTGTCTGAATGTTTTTGCAAGAAAAATTTGCTTCTGTGATATGACAATATGCCTGATAAAATTACAATGAAAATTAAATTGATTTTAATACAAAATTTCAAAGAAATAGCAAGCGCAAAATATCTGTCGTACAATGAAAAAGTGCTAATATGCTAGTGGGTGTCTTTCTTCTTACCTATAATCCCGGGTTCTTCAAGCGATGCCTATTTAAATGCCATCATCACGGGTGCCTATTTGGCTCTCGAAAACCGTTTAAACGGCCTCAGGGTACCCAGCGGAGGGATTAACCCGTCCTCATTTCGCCGATGGTATTCGGAGGCAACACCTACACCTTGTTGCGGTGTTTATGATGAAATAGCCTCGTTGTATAAAGCGGTCACCCATCCCAGGCCGGCCTTGTTGTCATCTGCTTCACCTTGTTATCAGTTGCGCAGTGACTAGACCACTAGGCTGGGGGCCGCTTTTTTATCGTGAATTTCCGACTTAAAAAGTCGACATAGTAGACTCCACCTGTCTATTATGGCGTTGGTGGCAACTTTTCATGGACTACATAATCTTCTTACCATCTCAGAGTTATGCAGCCACATGTGATGTTATTATAAATTTTTAAAAAACCTATCACGGGTGCGATGTTAAACTAGTTAATATGTGTTTTGTTTTACCTCAATTATTTTAAAGTAGACATTTTGACACACTTAAGAAACCAGTAAAAGGTTTCGCGATCTCAAACGTCCAATAACGCCTAAATGTTGTTTTCAGTGATATCAAAGTTTATTTTTAATGAAAAAGAACGTAGAGGTGTAAATATTACTTACTCGATCCTAATTAGATAGTATTTTTATAAAAAGTATATTAACTTTTGAAAAGACACCCAAAGTTTGATTTATGATTCTAAAAATATTACTTTAGTTTTCATTTTAAAACTAAACAGATTTTTTATAAAGAAATTTTGTAATTAGGAACGAGTAAATAAAATCTACACCTCCATGTTCTTTTTTTCAAAAAAAAAACTTTATTATAACTGAAAACAACATTTAGATGTTTTTTGACACGAATCTTTTTTCGAGTTCGCGAATCTTTTTCCTGCCCACTTAAGTAATAGTTTTTGGATTATGATAGACATTTCAAGATCATTCTACTAATAATAGTCTATCAATACGATCGATACCTAGTATTTATATTACTAGTATTAAAGGTTATTCCGTCTAGACATTCAATTTTAAATAATTGTTCTTTATCAGTACGTTGATTAGTAATTTTGCCAAGATGACATTTTATTTTAGCAATTTAGGTCAGGATGCCTACCTATTTGATGTTCTTTGTTTTGAAATTAGTCTGTTTAAAATTGTGTTTTTAATTTGGTGTGTAATTTATCTTTCTTAACAAGAAATTGGGTTAATTGAAAGGGATTCGTTAAAGATTATTTAATAAAATACGTTTATAATAAAAATATATTTTTTAAATTTTTACATTTTAGCTAAGAACCTATTTGGCGTTCTTTGTTTTGAAATTAGTCGGTTTTTAATTTTGTGTTTTAATTTTGTGTTTTAATTTGGTGTTTTATCGTTCTTAAGAAGCAATTAGGTTAATTGAAAAGGTTTCGTTAAAGATTATCTTATAAAATAAGTTTAATAATTAAATTATATGACAGGATTTGTGCGATAAACATAATTTTCACGCGCTTAAAAGAAATGCACCCACGGCCACAGAGTCTTAACTTCACATTCACATTCACCAACAACCAAAACTTTGTTGTCACATCGTAAAATCTGACATTGAGATTGTTGATTCAATTTTACAACCAGGAAACATGCCATCGTCGCCAAATGCCTGTCCAGAATACTCGTCATCGCTTAGAAAGCTGGGCTAGAGCACACTGCTCAAACCCATAAAGAATTCATGATATATAATGTCATCTTGATAAAAAAGGCGCCCAGACTATCTCGAGTGCCCTGGGGGCTTCTACGAGCGCCGTAAGCATGCACCATTTCGGGTGTGATGGTACATGGCAACATAATTATTAATTCGTTTAACAACATTATTATTATTTCATTTAACAACATTATTATTAATTCGTTTAACAACATTATTATTATTTCATTTAACAACATTATTATTAATTCGTTTAACAACATTATTATTCATCCTACTTAGCGTAGTAAAGTGCTCTGTCGGATAAGGCGGGATATGGCAAATAATAATTGAAAACGTGTGTATATACGTGGTGGCCGAGTTGGTTAGACCTTGGACTTACGCAACGCTTAGGTCCCTGGTTCGAATCCCGGTGTGTACCAATGAGTTTTTAATTAAAAAAAAATATGTACATTTGTTTGACAACACCACTATAGTGCCTCGGAGAGCACGTTAAGCTGTCGGTCCCGGTTTCACTATACCAACTTGTGAAACTGTTTATAGATGGGTTATTGAGTCTATTCAAAAACATCGTGACGAGCTCTAGCCACTTGTTCGATGTAGACTCATACCATCGGCTACGACAAGGTGGGATTAAAACCCCTCCGCTGGGTACCCTGGGGCCGTCTAGGCGGTCTCGGGCGCCGTAAGGCACCCGTGATGATATGTATGTATGTATATTTGAAAACAATAGTAATTATTATGTAAGGACTTTACCAAGTAAACTGAATTTATATTGATATTATCATGCTATTTTTGGCAGTGTGCGTGATGTTTTGTGTACTTTGGTCTTTATATGAGTGTCTATGAGCAAGCCGAGTACCTATTTATTATTTTAACGTAATTTTAAATTCAATTATTTACTATATTATTGGAAATATTTTGTGATAAGTAATTAATTAATTGGCGGTGCGATTTAAAGGAGAATAAAGAGAACTTTGGAGTGTCCTCCGTTACGAGATTGGATGACAGTTAACAAAGGAAGGGTTTGTTGGAAGCTCGAGTGTACTAATAATATACATTAACGCCATTTTTGAGTACCAACATTAGATACGTAGATAGCGTGTCCAATTATTAATTCATTTAACAACATTATGATTAATTCGCTTAACAACATTATTATTAATTCGTCCTCTAGAGATATTTTAAGCTCTATCCCGGTGATCATTTTACGAGCGATATGCCACATTTGTTTACCTCCACAAATACCTACGTCTCAACGCGTGGAGCGTGGTGCAGAGTCTGAGATTACCTAAATACATACAAAACTAATGGCTTCGAGGCTGCATTATCTGTTTTCATACAGGATTTAGTATTAGAATGCATTGTCATTTATTTTAATAAATTAGATAGGTACCTACAACAAAACTTTTTTTAATACTGTTAAGGGATAATAATGTATAGAAATCAAGTTATACACGGCATTCATTTAAACATATATACATAATAGATTAATAAAAAAATACGCTCCCCCCGCACTTGGTGAGGTCGACTGACATGAAGCCGGAGTATCGACACATGTTGCATCCCATACCAGTGACCTGCCAAGTTTCCATGGTCCAACAGTCATACCATCCGGTCTCTTGCCATCGCAACGCGAAATCCCAATAGGCTCTAGGATTGCCGGTACTCCAGCAGTAACAAAAGCTCTCCGAATGATATCATTTAGTGACGCATATCGATGAAGGCGACCGGCACTTCTACTACAAGAAAGCCCGTGATGCCCAAGTCGATTAATAGGCTTGCCGCTTCGGCACTGGTGTGGATAGACATTACGAGCTCTGAGACGAATTGGATAATAATTTAATTGAATGCCATTTATGTAATTAAGTACCTAGCAGTATTTTTTTCTATACCTACTTATAAAACAATCTTGGTGTAATATTTAAACATACAATCTTGGTGTAGACTCAAAATTCTATTAAATACCAAGACGTGGGAATAAAGCCCCTACCCTGAGACCGTCTAAGCGGTCTCGGGAACTGTGTAATAATATATATATTTTTTTGTAATATAGGTAATAAAAAAAAAAACTGAACTAGTAGGTATGTTTAAGCCAGTAGTAGGGTCGTTGCACCATTATATGAATATGCTTCCATGAATGCACTTGGCCGCCTTCGTAGACTAGTGATTGCGCTTTTGGCGTTATATCCGGAGGCCGTGGGTTCGATTCCCGAAAAATATAAGTACGTTGGTCTGGGTATTTATAAAATATAATATGTTATTTACATCGTTGTTTCCTGTGCACATACAAGCCTAGAGCTTAGTTGTAACCGGAGCAATATATGTACATATTAAAAAAAAAACACCCAAATGTTCTTGCATATTAAAAAAACTACCTTAATTTTATATTAGCTACTTAAAGCCAATATAAAATTATTTTACTTTATTACTAAGTTATTCTTATTATATGCAAAAACATTTAGGTATTCATTCATGGGTGCATGTACATATTATGGTACAACATTTTTTGGTAGTCTGATAGGGTTATCAGCCTACCAAAAAATCATCAAACACACAAACAAAAATTAAAAATAATACCGTAAATCCGATTTCAGTGTATAAATCAAAAATGTATACAAACACTGAGCACAGATTCTACGTTTAAATATCGAACAAACGAGCGTCTAAGATAAAGCAGTTCCTAAATGCGATAACCCATTATCTTTGCAGACATTGAAATTTCACCTTTATGCCATAGTGTTAAGGTTGTAAAAGTTATTGTAGGTTGTATATGTAGGCACTTACTGAAAGAAAGATAGGTACATACTGAAGCCAAGATTAGGTACTATTTGTGTTATGACGCCCAGTTCGGTATGTAAACATGTGAGTACAGTCAGCAGCAACCTAAACCCATTCTATATCTTACTTAAGTCTTAATATTTTAGTAAGAAAAAGAAAAAGTGGCTTTTATTTATGGGATAATTTGAATACCAAGATTTAGATGGTAGATGAAAAAAAAAACGTACCTTAATTAAGACGCATATCTAGATTTCCGTTTATGAAAGCACCTCAAAACCAATAAATATATTATAAATGTATTAATAATACAAGATATTTAGAAGAAAATCTTTTTGAAAAGCTTAATAGCATCCTTGATAAAAAAAACGAAAACTTACCTTCATTTTTTTATTTATATTTCCTATTAAAAATAAATACTTACCCATATATCCTGTTATCAAAATGGAGCAAATTCCAAAAACAATTACCTATTTACTGCTTATTTTCTAAAAACTCCCAGTGAGTTTCTTTTCTTGCTCGCACGCATTGTAATATAGACATCTTTTATTTTACCAGTTTATTTGCTTCACCCTTAAAAGGGAAAGGCTTGGCTTAAATTAGAGTAGAATAATCTTAATTGGATCTGTCGGGTTTGTTAGCGGTGGGCTACTAGGTGATGTCTACCCAATCCAACTGATTGGCTAGACAGTACCTAGAACTAAGCAATTAAACTCATGTTTTGACACTGCCTCTACTAGCACTGTAGGCCGAGAAAAGTTTGTATTTAATGTTCATATCTAAATAAATAAATTATTTTACATGGTGAGTCTGAAATGTTGCACTTTCTTTATATGAGGTTCTACTGATCAAATCTAACAACTTTTTTTATGGAACCATGTGTCTCAAATGAAAAAATAAATGCTTTCTCCATATAAACTAATAATGTTAAAATGGCCAATTTGTATGGTGAAACAAAAAAAAAATTTCATGGTAAAGTTGTTTGATTAGCGCAAGGTACAACCTTTTAAATTCTTCCTGTATATTTATTAATATATTTTATTGATACCATAAAATTTACATTTTATTAAATATTTCTCAAAAAAAAAAGTTTCTTTTCGAATCCTCATCTTAACACACTTTGTCGCTCACTGTACTTACAATGAGTCTTACTAGGGCATCTGGGCCGTTATTTATCTAGCATTATGCACATTTGTTGTTATGTAGATCTCTGTTATATTACGCAATAATTGCACATTAATTATTTATTTTGTAATTTAAATTAAATTATCAACTACCTACTTAGTTATTCGTCTATAATTATTAGCTATAAGGCTGTCATTCGGTTTTACTTATAGTTCTAACCTTCATTATTAAATTAGTAAGGTATAAAGTTTTCTCGGTAGTAGAATCTTAAAAAACGGTCAGATGCAAAGAAAACAGTAGGAATATGGAGGAAGTTTGACTTTATAAACAAATTATTATCTCGGCATCCGAAATTATAAGTTTGTGTTTAAGTTCAAATCAAATCAAATCGTTTATTTGCTTACTAAGGTATTCTACATACATATTATAGTACTTATTCTAAAGTTACACTGACCTTTGTCAGGTATTGCAAATATATGCTTATACTAACAATCATTTATTTAGGGGGTGACTCTTCAATCCCCTAATAAAGTCATTTGACAGTCAACCCGTAACAACTTCATCCGGGGCCCACAAAATATATGCTTATACTAACAATCATTTATTTAGGGGGTGACTCTTCAATCCCCTAATAAAGTCACCCGTAACAACTTCATCCGGGGCCCGCAAAATATATGCTTATACTAACAATCATTTATTTAGGGGGTGACTCTTCAATCCCCCGATTAAGTCATTTGACAGTCAACCCGTAACTACTTCATTCGGGGCCCGCATAATATATGCTTATACTAACAATCATTTATTTAGGGGGTGACTCTTCAATCCCCTGATAAAGTCATTTGACAGTCAACCCGTAGCAACTTCATCCGGGGCCCGCATAATATATGCTTATACTAACAATCATTTATTTAGGGGGTGACCCTTCAATCCCCTGATAAAGTCATTTGACAGTCAACCCGTAACAACTTCATCCGGGGCTGCATAATTAACCCCTAGGTTATATCCAATAATTAAATTAGTTTTAGCAGGGTCGCTTATTAAATATAGTAAATAAGTAATTATTATTTAGAAATTATATTGCAATTTTACATTTTATGCTATCAGTAATAATTATAAGTTTTTAGTTAGATGATCACTTTTTTAAAATTATATAACATCTTCGAATGTCCAGCGTCTCCTTAGGCCGCGGTTTTATAGGTGTAGGTTTCTTTCCAAACCACCCCAGTATTCAGGCGAATAAAATAAATTATTAAATTCGGTCGAGCCATTTTCGAGTTTTTACGAGACTGTCTCACGGCAATTGGTTTTTATTGGCATACCTATATGTTTTTTTACTATACTAACCTTTAAAACTGCTTATAAGTTTATAAAAACACCGCGACGAGCTGGCCACTTGTTTCGTTTACACTCAGAACACCATCGGCTACGATGAGGTGAGAATACAACCCTCCGCTGGGTTTACATGAAATTACGAGCACCAACAATGGTTTTATAACAAATATGCATTTCCAACATTTTCCCACCGCACCAAAGTACATCAAATATTATAATTAAAAGCTTCTATGCCATGTTACTTTACCTACCCTCTGCCTTTGTGTTAAGGTTTAATTTAGGCTAACAGTGAATACTATACTTCGTATTCCACTTTACGAACTATAGTGCACCCTGTCACCAACATTCATGTAAAATTTACAGCTTATTTACTGAACGGTATGACCTACAGTGTGTACCAGAATATCTTGCCTTAAGGGTATCCTACCAATTTTCTAAACTGATTTTTATAGACTTTTTAACTTTTATAGTCCCTAAAAAAGGTTTTAAGGTAGTATTATAGTATATTTCTATGGTTAGTGTCAGAATTTAAATTGTCATTTTAGTGTCGCAGATAACAAGGTGTAGTGGCCAATACCAACAATAAGAATTAATTAAACCCTTTATAATTTATCTAAAGTCTACTGAAAGTAGATCAATCGTACTACGAAAACACAAGTAAAGAAATGAAATGTTGAGTTTATTAGCGTTATGATATCAATAAAAAAGTTAATTTTTTTATGTAATAATAATATATAGGATATTGGACTGGTACAGCCAGGAACAACGATTCTAATACATATATATTTTTATAAATACCCAGACCTACAAATAAACTATTATCTGACATAGATTGGAAACGATTCCGCGACCTCCGTATACATATTATAAAATAAAGGAAATAAGTAATGTAAGCACATAAAGTATTCTATTACAAAATCATAACATGGACTTAAAAACACTTAGGTCCCTGGTTCAAATCCCGGTGTGTACCAATGAGTTTTTAATTTAAAAAAAATATGTCCTTTTGTTTTGACAACACCACTATAGTGCCTCGGAGAGCACGTTAAGCTGTCGGTCCCGGTTTTACTATACCAACCTGTGAAACTGTTTATAGATGTTATTGAGTCTATCCAAAACATCGCGACGAGCTAGCCACTTGTGGACGCGGTGGCATGAAAAACCCCTCCGCTGGGTATCCTGGGGCCGTCTAGGCGGTCTCCGTAAGGCACCCGTGATGATATATAATCTATACTAATATAATAAAGAGGAAAGATTTGTATTTTTGTATTTTTGTATGTTTGTAATGAATAAACTCAAAAACTACTGGACCGATTGTAATAATTTTTTCACCATTAGAAAGCTGCATTATTCAGAAGTAACATAGGCTATATAATATCACGCTAGGTCCTATAGTTGTGGAGCAGTAACCAAAAATGTTTTAAAAACGGGGGAAAAGTATCGATTCTGAGGCCTTCCGTGGCGTGCGCTGAGCATATAGTTAAAGTTATACAAACCTGTGCGAAGCCGGGGCGGGCCGCTAGTATAATATAAAATGGGAAAAGGTAGAAAATACCTCTATTTTCTTCTTATTTTTTGAGACTCAGGGACTATCGATGTATTGACACGTTCTGCATCAATTTTGTTGGTTATAAATAGTCAAGGTTATATTTCTATTTTATTTTCATAGACGCAAGTTACTTTCAATATCATGTACGTCATACGTCAATGGTATACCCTTAACACGGTTCCCTTTATAGTTTTTATAGCGTCCTTGCTTTGCGCCAAGAATGTAGGAAATTCATTACAAAGTACTAAAATTTTTTTTAATGGTTTCGGAAAATTTCTTTGATTTATATTAGGCTGAGCTCTGCGGACTCACCCGTCGTTATTTTTTTAATAAGTAATTGGAATAAAATATGCACTCGCACTTTATCAATAGAAAGCTCTATTCAGAGATTTCTAAAATATTAGTTTTAATCGTTTAAGTAGTTTTTGAGTTCATCCAGAACAAACAAATAATCAAATATTTTATTTTTATAATATTAGTACATTATGTAGATTGAACGACAATAGATTTATGGTCAATTTATTGTTCACAGAAGTTTGGTTTGGAAGAAGAGTTTGGGTTAAAATTAAAAGTGTGTTTTTATCATCAGGCTAGGTTATTTTGGCTTAACAGCTATATTGGAATAATAATATCACACCAACTACCCGACACAAACACACTATATCTACTACTTCACAATAGCACCCCTAGCACGGCCAAGCCAAGACAAGATATAAAGTCGCGACCCAATGTCAAAAGTATACTATATAACTATTTTTTAATATCAACTATATAATCAGAGCGCTGCAAAGTTGCACCTGATTGGTTGATATAAAAAAAAATGTTTGGTTTGACATCCGCTCGCGACTTTATATCTTGTCTTGGCTTAGCCGTGCTACGGGTGCTGCGGTTATTACTTAACATTTCGTTATTTTGACTATCAAGTTACAAAATATGACCGCTCGTGAAGTTCGAGTATTATAGAAAAAAAAAATGTTTATATAGTGCTTTTTTTTCTGTGCACGGAAGGTCTTTCCTTGCAGTAGGAGAAAATGTTAACGTAAAAGTCAATACAGTTCCTTTTATGTCAATATTATTAACTTTAATTTAATTATATAATGTTAAATTTTTTAAGATAAAAATGCTATGAAAAAATTCCTGGTGGCGGGACTCGAACCCACGAACCTCGCTATCGCGGCAAGGCGCTCAACCGCTGAGCCAACGAGGTTCCAGTCAGGCCTCACGAATTTTGTCATTGCTTGTTATCTACTTATACACAGACGCCCTCTATAAGCTTTCTTTTAATAACTCTTATACGAGTGAAGTTAAAAGTCCTAGCTTTTGATAACAAAAAACAGACTCCTCTGCCATCTAGATGGCAGAGGAGTCTGTTTTTTGTTTTTACTTTTTTCAGTATTTTATATTTATGCATTTTTATAAATTCCTTTTTATAGGATAATCTTATATTAAATTTTTAAAGATAAAAATTCTATGAAAAAATATTTTTTCATAGCATTTTTATCTATTTATATTTATAAATTTTAATGCTATGAAAAAATATTTTTTCATAGCATTGTTATCTTTAAAATTTAATATAAGATTATCCTATAAAAAGGAATTTATAAAAATGCATAATTATATAATGTTGTGTTAATCTAAGATCATGTCTTATACCTTAAAAGGAAAGACATTTAATTTTAGAACAGAATAACTCAACCATATGGTTATATGTTTTACGACAAGCATTATGTCCTTTTTAAAGGTGGAACACTGTCGTAATAAAAAAGACAAGTTATCTATTGTAACAATTTAACTATTTCTATTCTTTGAAGTATTATGCTGAGTTTAATACCTATTACATGTTTTATGTCAAAACACTATTAAATAAGAGAATTTAACTAAGTTTTGAAAATAAAACTAGCTTTTTTATAAGGGTATTAAATTAAGTTTTTTTTAAATATCATTATGAAAACTTTTATCAATTATGTTTTCATCTATTTTTTTTTTAATTGTCAAAAATATGTAAATTGTCTTTATTTCTTTATTATTGAATTTCAAATAAACCTAAAACTGAAAAAATATATAGGTATCTATATTTTTAAAATAATTATACTACCGATATAAAAAAAAAATTGCAAATGAAGAAAAATTCAATAATTTTACGAACATAACGAATTTTTCGGCTTGTATTAAATAAAACTCAACAAAGAAAAAATTTTTTTAGCATAAGTTGTGTTATTCACTGGATTTATTTTTATGTTTTTACTATAAATAAATATGATTTATGTTATGTTAATTAAGCATATAATAATCGCTTCCTTTAATAAAGGAAGTTGGTCATTATTGACCACCCATGAGCTGTCACTATCTAAATTTATTTTGATGATTCCAACGCCCACGCCCTCATTCCTAAATCAGGCTTTATTTAGTACCTATCACCAAATCAAAGCCTTAAATTGGACTGCAAGTATTTTTATTAGTTCCGCCAGCAGCCTACATCCAATTTTAGGCTTCAACAAGTGATAAAAAGAATTTAAAAATTAAGAAAGTCCATTGTAAAAACCAAATGCGTACGTACAAATTTTACAAAATTGTAATAAAAATACTTATATTTATTTTCTCTCTTTAGAAACTACAAAAGTTGGAACCCTCCATTCAAATGCATTACAAAGGTTGGGATACTAATACAAGTATTAATTTTATGTACTTATTATGTAAATTACTTACATAAGATATATAAGACAAATCTCGCTCTCTCGAAAGATAGAAAATTCCTAAGGCGGTTAAAAGCTCGCTATGTACGATTCAGAGCAAAAAAAAATCTTACATGTTTTTATTTAATTAAAATCTCATTAATAAAGTATAGATTTACTAGTATAGTTTTTAAAAGTGTACTAAATTTTATAAAAATTTAGATATAATCATCATACGTAGACTAATTAAACTACTACAAACTAAATAATTAAATAGAAACTACTTGTATTTATTTTAAATTTAACTATTTTTCACGAGATAAAATATAACTAGGTATATTAATTTCCCCAATGTAAATTGTATTAAATGAAATCATAACAACTTATCGTTAAAGATGCGTAGGATTTAGTTAAACGATTCAAATAGAATACAAAATTAAACAGGTTACACCACTTTAAAGTGTAAAGCTGACTTAATTCTATGTTCTTTGTTGAATTTGTATTTCACAGCTTATTAATGCTATAAATATTTAATAAATATCACTAATAGGGTTTTAGTAATTTATAATATTGTTATTTTTATGTTTAGTGGCTTTAATCGAAAAATTATTTATTTAATTTTATGTAAATTGACACGATTAAGTGTTATAAACTTTTTTTTTCTAATTAAGGTAAAATATTTTTATGCAATGGTTACGAAACATTTGATTTTAAACGTGTCTATCCACATGATTTAAAAATTATATCAATAACTACTGATCCGTTTTACTAGAAATTTGGATTAGTTAGGTTACCTGCCTGACATTGCAGCAAAGGGAATAAGTTAAATAGACAATTTTTCTTCTAAAGGATCTGGTGAAAAAGTAAAAAGGGTAAAAAATAATCTGTGTGGGGTTTTACTATGTGTACCAAAAACAACTATACTTTTAATTATGATATTTTATAAACACCCAGACCATATCAATGTGTACATTCTAAATGTATTCGCATTGAGTGAGATCGAACCCACGACTTCCGGATACACCGCCAACGTCAACGTTATAACCACTAGACCACGGAGGCGGTCAATACGCAACATATATACAAACATATATAAATATACAATACTACTTTATTTTATATTCCTTTCAACTATAAAATTACTTGTATTAAAAACATAAATTATATATCTATTGACATTTCCATACCAACTATTTAATAACTAAAGAAGATCATTCAGTCTTTATCAAAGATATGAGAGTAATAAAACTTCATTTATTATCTAGTAATGCTCTTCTCGCATTAGTAAGACATTAATGGTTATAAAATGTTCCTCAAATCGCAGCTAGAGAGCATCTGCACTTAATATTGCAATAGCTGTAACCATTTAAACGAATGCATTTGAATGTCACACGATATGCGATTCTGTGTCATGAGAAACTTTCTTGGTTGTATACAGTAACTCTGTCATTAGTTTTTACTATAGACGCTAGCGTCTATAGTTAAGGATATTTTAATAGGATAGGTTTTTGATTAGAATAATAAAGCAAATTTATATGTATTTAACTGTAGGCACCTACTAAGTATATACCTACTAGTACATAAAAACGTATAGCAAAAATTCATTGTAGAGCGAGGTGAAAGAAAGGTCTCTATACCGATCGGTTGTGTTACCACAAATGCAAAATCCGTCAAGTGATCGTATATTTTGGTTTTACTCTGTTGGTTTAGTTGGTTTAGGAGACGCGTCTATTTCTTGTCAAGTTGTAATCTCCTTTCAGGGTGTAGTTCCGAAACGGGCAATTGATTTGACGATAAAGAAGCGAGGATATTAAAGTTAGACTCGTAATGCAAATTCGTCTGATGCCGTCTATTAGTCTGCATAGTGGGAACTATCAATGTTGTTAATATTTATTGATATGCCGTGCTCTCAAGAAAAATATAGGGGTATAATAAGTTTTACCCCTTTGTATTTGGTAATGAAGTTAAAATCGGTTGCCCATTTTGGAGATAACATTGTTTCAAAATGGGAATGTGTAAACCGAATTCATTGTAGTTCTTTTATTTATTTTTTATAATTAATTGTGGTTATATAAGTTAGTATATACCAATATAATAAGCGAATCAGTGGCGGATCCAGTGGCGGCAGGCGGCCACACCCCCCTCTCAGAATCATCGGAATTTGATAAAAGCAACAAGCATTTTTGAAATGCTACAATTTAGGACATTATCTATAATAGTTCTGACAAAAAATCTTGACGAGGCCAAAAAAATAAATCCTGTAGATAAACCCTGAGTGGAATACTTAATTGCAAAGAAATATTATGTTTTTACAATAGTATTAATAAAGGACTTCCATAAAATAACACCAGATTTAATTAAATAATTAATAGAAGGATCCATTATAATTTAAATATGAAGGAGGAATATAGGAACTCTAATAGTTAAACTGATTCTACAATAAAAGTACCTACCTTCAATATAATATTGCTTAATAAAATCTAAGTACACAAATCGAAAAACAATTCAAATTTGGAAACAATTTTTAAAATCATTCCTTTGGTAGTGAGTAATAAAAATCTTTTTTTAAACATTGACTTAAACGTTCTAAAGACGATTATCTTTATTCTCGCTTCAATTGCTTTATTCACGGTAAAATTATGCGAAACCAATTCTAAATGTACCACGAAACAGCCAACGAGCTTACGTCGCTGCTGCATATGCGCGCCTAGTGCCGACGTATTTTGTTTCGCCTTTCATCGCGTCAGTTGTTCTGCGTCTTACCTTAGCTTAAGCCGGAAATCTAGATATGTCTTGCACATCATGTTAACCGTACCTAACATAATTATTTTATTAATGTGACTATTTTTTTTATCATTATTAGAAAGAAAGAGAAAGTCACCTAGTCATGTTTCGGTTTTAGTATGTGGGTTCACCGGTTTTCAGGATATTACTGCATCGATTTATTGTCGATGTGGTAGTCTCCTTTCAGGGTGCGGTTACGAAATGGGTTGAATTGACGATAAGGCAGTAGGTATATTAAAATATACTAATACGTAATGCAATTTGTCACCACCCATTTCATAATCGCATCATTTGGCCGGCATAGTGGGAGCGATCAATTTTGTTTAAGAACAATTATTGATCGACCCCATTCATGGACTTTGTAGGTCTGCTCACCATAAGGTATATAAAAAAAAGAAGGAAAATGGTTTATTTTGTTCCAAAAAATAGTACAATTCAAACACAATAAAAATGCATATTTTGAAACAAAATGGGCTCTCAGCTCAGCATAGGCTGTAACCTGAGTTGTAGCGCTGATTTTCAGCTGATGCCCTGCAGTGTGACATCAACTTAAGTGTCATAGACATAGATACATACACACAAATATATACACACATACCGTTATATTGTGTATCCATGATACATACATACATAATATTATATGTATAATGTACCTACATAAAAAATTAAATATAATATATGTATATATATATATTGGAAACATGTGAAGAAGTATCAACTAACAATGGTATAACTAATTATACGTCGCATCTTGATCAAGTTGTCGGAAATCTTGATATGAGAGTTAACCCTATCATAATTTTTCGCCGATTTTTATTTACTCTGCAACTTCGGGTACGTGGTATTATAAACAAAAATAAACTGTTTGCTATTGAAATTTAATAGGTACCTATTATTACTAAGGTAAACATGTGAACTACGGTTACCATGACTTATCACTGCCATGATAGATTTAAATGTATCCTAAAATAAAAATAAACAGCTAAATTGACATATATCAAATGCGCGAACTATTAAACGCTTGAAGTTAAAATAGTCGTTAAGTCATGAAGTGAATTTTTAAAATTTTCTGTGCAATTTTCTTAATATTTCAATCCGTAGAACCTTCTACAAGTATTAGAAAATATTTTAAAAAAATAATCCAAATTTTATCGTAACCAAAAAAAAAATGGATTAACTTTTACATAAATAGCTTTCCATCCAAAACTTCGTTACCGTAAAAATAAAAAAATAAAACTTGTTCGGATGTCGCACGGCCCCTTGGGCCGCGGTTTGCTGTTGAAATAGCTGTATGCGACCCCTTGGGCCACGGTTTTATGTTGATATAGGACTCGATGGCTGGACCGAATTGAATATTATTTTTTTGTTTTGTTTAAGATGAAGAGAGGCTAACTCACGGCAATTTTTGTTTTATTATATAGACTAAGCAGCCCTTATGTAACCTAAATGGTTTTATCATAATACTGTATGACTCACAGTTATAGAATGAGGCAAATCCTACATCGATGACTCGCCTGGATGCCAAAACTGTTTATACAGCTCTAATAATACCTGTATTTATTGATGCTTTATAGGATTAAAATGGAGCCACAATGATATTCCATACAGACACTCCTTTATTATCCTTATAAGTTTAACAAAGTGCTCGGGATCCAGTCTTCACTCCTCTGTATAATTTTAGACATGCGTATAAATTGAGACAAGTTAATCCATCGCATGTTTTCATGCAGATAATTAATGCTATAAAAGTTTTTATGTTTATGCAACAATAAGCCCAGAGTTATGGCCAATTTGGTTAAATTCGTGTTGGCATATTGGCCATATTTATGATGATAGTCGTAAAATTTGCACAATCACTCGGAGCTTCTGATTGGTCTTTGTCAACTACAATTTGCTGAATAATAAAACTTATTATATTTTATGATTAAAACGCCTTTGTAAGAATCTAGCGCGAATTGGGTATTTAATAATTTTATTTATTAACTATTAAATATTACAGTTTCAACAGGTCCAGTAAAATAAGAACTTAAAATTATTTTTGTTTAATTCATTTATTGTTATGTGCGACTATTATATTTGTTTCACAACACCACTATAGTGCCTCGAAGAACACGTTAAGCTGTAAGTCCCAGTTTCACTATACAAACTTGTGAAACTGTTTATAAATATAATAGATTATTGGGTCTATACAAACATCGCGACGTACTGGCCACTTGTTTGTCTATTATGTCACTCGTCACTTGCATAATAATAATACCAAACCTTGGTGATCATCGTAGTGAATAAGGTCCATCATTCAGTTAAAACTTATGTTGATACATAGCTTTCAGTATATTGAAAATACGCAAATTAATAAATATTATAATGTTGTTTCAGGTAATAGGCCGTGAAAGCGTCCTTGCGTCTGCATCATCTCGAGAACTTCGTTGCGGTAGAAGACTAGTATCTGGTCTATTTACGAGACCACGCCTTCCCATTGGCTATTCATATATCGCCACAGTCCCACGAGGAGCATGTCGGCTAAATGTTTCCGAAATGGCATCAAGTCAAAACTATATCGGTGAGTATTCATAATAAATAGAAAATCAAAATTGAAGACGTCAAACGAGATTGCCAATTGATGAACATAAGGCTTAATCGATGAATGGAATGCCTACGAGTGCAAAGATCGATGTCGAATCGATTAATCGGAATTACGCACGCATAGTGTCGGTCCTCTTCAATAGGAGCGCCTACACTGCAAATTGTTGAGATAAATGGAAGTAGTTTTGTGCACAATTGGTAGTTATTTCAAATAACTCGTTCTCTCTTCTACTTATTCTAAACTCATCTTAATGTTATTTTGTTCTAGCGCTGAAATTGGTGAACGGGTCCTATATTATGAATGGAGAGTTTGCCGTTAGCACACCGGGTAATTATGAGGCAGGCGGAGCGCGTTTCCTGTACTCCCGAAATAATCACCAAGATATTGTTTACGCTCACGGCCCACTTCAAGAACCCGTCGAAATCATGGTATAAACCAGAATAAATATTTATAAATATTATTAAAATTATGTCTAGGTATTACAATAAGTTTAACAAAATTGTTTTTTTTTTACAGATTCTGTATACAGAACCGAATCCGAATATAAAATACGAATACTTAACCGACTCCCTTCCTGACGAAACGAGTAATGATATTCCGACAAGTAAACCCGTGCACACCCAGCATCACTTATCACGCCATCATCATAGGCATCACAATACTGAGCCACATACCAAATCATTAGACTCTCCAAGATCTGAACCATCTTTATCCAAAAACCCTGAAGTTACTAATTATAATTCTTTGGACACTTCTTCCCAAATAGAAAGTAATAGTATTGGGAGCAGACAATTCTATTGGAAGATCCTTTCCTATTCCCAATGCTCGCGTAGCTGTGGTGGTGGTTTGCAAATAGGCAAATACCGCTGTGTTGAAAATGATGGAACAGATGAGAGAGAAGTATCTCAAGCTCGCTGTACTGGTACCATGCCCCCGCATCGCAGGCGCCGATGTGGTCTGGTTCCTTGTCCCCCACGCTGGCGAGCTGCCGCTTGGGGACCCTGCCCGGTTTGTGGTCCTGCCCATCATACACGTATTGTCGGATGCGTACAGGATCATTCAAAAGGAATAACTAAGGTTAGTTACCTAAAGATAAATTAGGAAAAGTAAATGTTCGTTTTTACACTTTTAATTATGAAAGTATGTTTTAAAATCTTTTTAGGTCAGCGATCAAAAGTGTCCTTTACCAATGCCGCCGACCAGTGAAGTTTGTGATGTACCAGATTGCGATAGAACAGTTAGCAAAACGGAAGTAGCTAAGGCTGATACTCGAAGACAAGCACATTCACGAGACCGCATAGACCACTTTAGAGATAGTCCTGCTGTTTATCGAGAAGCTGCTAATAATTCTGAAAACGAGATTAGCAATCCTGGATTTAAACAGAATGCTTTCACCTATAGTGCTCTTGGAGGTTGGCTTTATACAGAATGGTCTGAGGTATAATAGATTTACACTACCTATTTAAATGTTAGTCTTCTGTAGTAACAGCATAAAACAATATGTAACTCTTGCAGTGCGTTGGTGGATGTTTTGGTGGCGGAATCCAATCTCGAGGAATTAAATGTACAGATCCATCTGGGTGTCCTAATCGTGCACCTGAAACTTCTCAGTCGTGTACTCCAAGACAATTTTGTGACCGAGATGAAGGGCAATGGTTTACAAGTAAGATATTTTTATTTTATGTTTCTAATCACGCTCTTTACTACTATGTTTTTTTTTCTATTAACTTAAATTTTTGGTAATTATATTATTACTCGTTACATATTTAATCCATTTTTTTTCGAAATAAAAAGGTAATCCAATTTTTTCGATATAAAATGGTTCGATAAAGATAAGGTAATTTTTCCGACATTATTAATCTATAATAAAATTACAGACTTTCTGTGTCTGGACAATTTTGCAAAAAAAATATCTGAAAACGCAAAAAATAAGTAATTGCACATTTTTTTAAATTTTTGTCGTATTTATTTTTATTTGTAAATTTCAAGTGCATCTAACTAACAGTACTCAAAATATTTATTCGGACAGACAAATAATACAAATAATTCGATAGACAAATAAGGGTTCATTTAAAAAAATATATCGGTTTCCTAAAAACATTGACACTAAACTTTTGAAATCTGCAAAGAATGAATTACTACATCTCAGAATTTTGCTGCTAAAGTTTTAAATAGAAGTTGCAGTAGTTTCCATTTATCATCTTTATAAAATAAGGTTAATATATTATGAAAAAACAGACAAGACAGAGTTAATCCATTATTTATTTTATGTCAGGTGAATGGTCAGCTTGTTCAGCGCCATGTAACGGTCTGAAAGTGCGTGGAGTAATTTGCATTGGAGGCAAAGGTCGCCGAATGAAGGACTCTTCGTGCAAGGAAAATCGACCACCAGCTCAGCAGGAATGTGGAGGATCTTGTTCACCGTCATGGTATCTTAGTGACTGGGGAGAGGTAATGTTATTAATTTTATTACTTCCATTTTACACATATGTTTTTTGGTTTTAGTCTATGAGTTCACAGATTTTCAGAGACTGCAGGAACGATTTCTTGTCGGGGTTGTAAACCAGCATGCCTTTCCGTATATTTATATTTTCATCATATATTATTTTATATTTTCATTAATTATAATATATCTAGGACATTTTACACATATTGCCCTGGTCACAAACTAAACTCTAGGCTTGTACTAAGTGTACCAAAAACCACAATACTAGTACATTTTAATTTTTATGAACAACCCTAGCAAACTGTACAGATAAAACACTCGTATGAAAGGGAAAGCCTACGACGTCCATAAACAAATCCAACATGACTATTCGCCGCATATGATTTGTTTCAATAAGCGCATTGCTAATGTATAATCTCTGCATTCAATACAATACTTTACCTAATTTTCAGTGCCAAGGTCAAATCCGCCATCCAAACTTGCTACCATACAGTTTGGTGTGCACGAGGCGGTGAGGACGGAGCTTCAGGCACCGCTCGAGATTCTGACTGTTCGGGCTCCAGCCCAGTCGCGAAGAGATTCTGTGTCCCTTCCCGTTGCTCTAACAAAAATATTGTTTTCAGTGCCAAGGTCCTTGTGAATCCGCCATCCAAACTTGTACAGTTTGGTGTGCACGAGGCGGTGAGGACGGAGCTTCAGGCGCGGCTCGAGATTCTGACTGTTCGGGCTCCAGCCCAGTCGCGAAGAGATTCTGTGTCCCTTCCCGTTGCTCTAACAAAAATATTGTTTTCAGTGCCAAGGTCCTTGTGAATCCGCTATTCAAACTCGTACAGTTTGGTGTGCACGAGGCGGAGAGGACGGAGCTTCAGGCGCGGCTCGAGATTCTGACTGTTCGGGCTCCAGCCCAGTCGCGAAGAGATTCTGTGTTCCGTTCCCGTTGCTCTAACAAAAATATTGTTTTCAGTGCCAAGGTCCTTGTGAATCCGCCATTCAAACTCGTACAGTTTGGTGTGCACGAGGCGGAGAGGACGGAGCTACAGGCGCGGCTCGAGATTGTGACTATTCGGGCTCCAGCCCAGTCGCGAAGAGATTCTGTGTCCCTTCCCGTTGCTCTAACAAAAATATTGTTTTCAGTGCCAAGGTCCTTGTGAATCCGCCATTCAAACTCGTACAGTTTGGTGTGCACGAGGCGGAGAGGACGGAGCTTCAGGCGCGGCTCGAGATTCTGACTGTTCGGGCTCCAGACCAGTCGCGAAGAGATTCTGTGTACCTTCCCGATGCTCTAGCAAAACTGTTGTAAAGCCTAAGCCGGTGCCTCCTCCTGTCACAGGTTTGTTCTATTTATAATTACTTTTAAATCATTAGAATTTTTATCCACAGAATTGCAATTTATTTTTATTTTTATCAACAGAATTGCAATATATTTTAAAGATGAAGAAAAATAAACATAAGAACAATTCAAATATAAAATATTTATATATATAAACTAATATTTATGATGGAAAAATAATTGTATTTAAATAAAATATAAATATCTTGTTATACAGATCACATGGTTTAGTCTCATATTATGGACAGTTGAAATATTTTAATGTTTAAAATTTTTATTTTTACCAATGTATAGCTACGTTATTACGGAATTTTTGCGTCTTCTTTATTTTTTATTTTTTCTCTTTTTAGTTTCAGATGATGCCCAAAAGGGTCCTCGTATTCAAAGCAGAAACACTAAAAAAGGTTAGTTAAACCTAAAACTATTTTCCAATACTCTACTTCAATTGTATTTATTAGAGAAAATGTTGTTAGTTATAGGTATTCGCCGTGAGAGGCAGAGTATTAAACTGCAGTATTTCTAGAATAGAGACCTTTCCGAATTCAACTCGAGGGGAGTTGAATTCACTATCTCTGTGTATACTACCCTCTCTATCCAGCAAGATAATTTAATCTGTCAGCGCCATCTTAAAAGCGTGTTCTATAAAAGTTCCGACGGCTGATCCTTCAAAAGACTGCTGGAATGTCTCTTGCACCGACTTTCTTATCAAAGTTTATCTTAAATATATTTATTTGTTAAAGGTGAATGTATCGACAAACTGACAAATTGTGGATTAGCTGTTCAAGCAAGGCTGTGTCACTACCATTACTATGCCGAGTATTGCTGCTGGTCATGTCGAGGGAGATAAGCCTCAAGGTAACCTTTCTTTAATGCCCTAAAAGACTTATCGCTAGTTACTGAAAGCGCGGTTAATCGCTCGGTAAAGTCATATCAAGCTAAATTTGTAAGAGAAATTAGTGACTAAAATTAACTAATATTAGACTTTTATGAATTTATTTTACACAGATCAGATTTAATGGTTTTATATTACAACGCTCAAAACGTAGATTATTTATGATTTACCTTCTTACATAAATGTTGGAGAACTAATTAATGTTTTCTCATTTAATAATAATAATATGCAGCAGAGGCACAAGATGGACCGACGACCTGAAAAAGGTCGCGGGAAGCCGATGGCTACAGGTAGCGCAGAACCGGTCGTTGTGGCGATCCTTGGGGGAGGCCTATGTCCAGCAGTGGACGCGTGAGGGGCTGGTATGATGATGATGAGCAAGTCAATAAAAATTAGAGTCAGCTACAAATAGATAAACAACTTCTCCCCCAGCATGTGAAATTACTTGGATAAGAAATATGATTGGTGAAAAATTTACTTGACGTAACATTCTACTAATCATGTGCCATTTTAACTAATTTGATAATAGGATAATTTTAATCATCGTTCCAGAAACTGGATAATAATGAAGCATGTTTAGGTCTAAATACTGTATTTTATGTATTATTAATTAATTATTTATTAATATCCGAGAATAATTTATATATTTTTTATTATTTCAGATTAAGAAAACTATTTCAACTGGTATAAAATTGCACTTAGGCGCTTTGACACAAAATATTGTGATACTCGATACTAACTGTCGCTAGTGACATTAACGTAAATTGTTAAACCCTAATTATAGACACCAATGACGTCTTTCTGTAAGTATTAAAAGTGATTAAATAATGTAAAATGATCTATATTTGGCGCTCAATTGGTTTGTTTCTGCGGTCATATCATGTTGTCGAATTTTTCAAATGTCTGTTACTAAGAATATTTTAACAGTAAAATTTTACTATTTTATAGTTGCTTTGGTCGTATTAAGGAGAGGTGTAAAGGCCTTTACAGAGACAGTTGCTGTTATTATATCCGCTTCCTGCAAAGTTTTTCTCGCGAAATTAAGCTATAAGAGATCTGCGTTGACGCACGGAAAACTGGGAATTGCAACCATACTACGCTACATACTGGGCTAATATGAGGTTCTACTGATCAAATGGAACAACTTTTTCTATGGAACCATGTGTTGCAAACGAAAAGAAAAATTGCCTTTCCCATACAAACTAGTAATGTTAAAATGACCAATTTGTGTGGGGAAGCCAATTTTTTATTTTATTTGCAACACTTAGTTACATGTGAAGTTGTTTAATTTGATCAGTTGACTCGCATATTAGCCCAAAGTAAGTCGACATTTCAAATTCACCCTGAATATTTTGAAATTATGGACTAATAATAATAGAAGAAAAGCAATGGCTATCAATAAGTTTGGTGTTACAAATTTTTGTTTTGTTCGGTACTTACTATTTACTAGATATGTAATTTATCAACCAAATACCAGTTTTTTTAATAGGTATAAAAAGTTATTAAATACATCGGCGATTAGCTATAACTGCATCCGTACAAAGGCCTCTCCCCGTGCTATCTATAAAGCGTATAGACATAAAATTTTGACACTCCTGTCGTTCAGTCTCAGTTCCTTTTTGTTGGTTTAGATTTTTCCAGATAACATTTAATAAAATTCACTGTAAATTACTTTATTCGACTAGTCTCTAGTCTATGTTGAAACCCATAATTCGATGCATTAAAATGACAATTGGTAAGTGAGACAATAATATAATAATATAATATTCTTGGTATGTATTTAAAATTTTACGACTTAAAAGTATTTTACGTAATAAATATCTGTCAAAATTTAATATTTTTTAAGTTATATAAATTACGTTTTGACGTTTCATGTGTCATTTTATTGCATATGATTTGAATATAGTTTTAATTTTAAAGCAATTGATTGGTGGATGCCATATCATAGTGACTATTCCACCAATTATTGTTAAAAATTGTAATATCTAATAAAACAAAATAAACAGACATTATTTTTTTAAACTGAAGATATAGAATTTAGTTTGACATTATGAGATGACCACAGATATGATTATATTTGTCTTGAAAATATAATCATTTATTAATTTTGTATTATTATTAATTTACTTTATTAGTATGACGTGTATTTATTTATAATAAATAATTATATTTTATATAAACTATGTTTTGAAAATTAAATAGGTAGTATGATGATTTGTTTGTGATCTCGAGTGATAGATAATTATATATTATGTATTTTTAGTATTCATACCTATCTGTATTTTTAGTTAAGTAAAGAAAACTGGTATGTCATAAAATAGTGCTTTTCTACAAAAAAAAATTAACTTCTTAAAAATCTTTTTTTTCCATTTAAATAATTTTTATATTTTTATTTTATATATGTATTACAAATAAAATTAAATACAAATAAAAACAATTTGAATTTTGGTAACTTTTTATTGCTTATAATAATTTCAATTCCTGTTAGTTTAGTTTACATGACTATAAATACAGTTTCGGGGGGACAATTTTCAAAACATTTTACCAAAGTATTTCCAAGGTCTTTATCTAAAATCCACTGAATGTTTGTGTGGAAACAATCATTTTAAAACACAAGCCAGAATACTGTAAAAATTTTTTTTTCTTTTATGTATATACAGGTTGCCTTTGAAAGGATGTACTTTGGGCTAATATGAGGTTCTACTGATCAATACGAACAACTTTTCTCACGGAACTATGTGTCGCAAATGAAAGAAAATTTGGCTTCCCCATACAAATTGGTCATTTTAACATTACTAGTTTGTATGGAGAAGGCAATATATCAGTAGAACCTCATATTAGCCCAAAGTACAACCTTTCAAGATCACCATGTATATATTGTATTTTCTTTTACTTTTCATAAATTCAAAGTCACCTGTATATATTTTTTTAATGTAACAAAAATTGTCCTCTATTAAATTTTATATGGCTTAGATTTGTTTGTTTTGTGATTAGAGAAACAAGTAAAAAAAAAAGTTTAAATAAAATATTATTTATTTACGATTCACAAAGAAATTAATAAATAATATTTTAGACTTTTATATTAAATAAGTCTTATGTATAATATTATTATTATACTATATAATTATATTCACTACTACAAACGCTCATTGTGGTAGTCAAAATTAAAAACAAGTAAACTATTAAATACACGCTAAGCTACTTACGATCAAAAATTAAATAAATAGCTAATAATTAATTTATATTAATGTGAAATTATTACTTATATAAGTCATAAGCGCAAAATATAACTAAATTATATAAAAAAAAAACAAACAGTATTTAACTACATATATTATACTGTTTTTTTTTAAATATAAGTTAGTATATTATTTGTAATTATAGTTAATCTTAAATTAAAATACCATTGTAAATAATAGTAATTTAATAACAGACACTGTTTCTTATATTTATTTTTATATATTAGAAGCTTTCATAGTTTTAGTATATATGTTCTTAGTTGTATTAAAAAAAACCCACCCGCCTAAGCATTATACATAATATAAGGGTTACATTTCGATCACTTTTTTTTTAATAACTTCGATTTATAGTAATCGATTATTCTTTATTTATATATTTACCAACTTAATACAGAATATAAAATAGTAATAAAAAAAAGGTAGGTATCTACCAAATAAAAAGTTTTTTTTTCATAAATAATTATCAATCAATAGGTACTTGCTGATTCGAAATTTAACCCTTTATTGTGTTACACATGAAAACTATTTATTTTTTATATATATATATTTTATTTAATAGTATAATTAAATAAATTACAGCAGTGTTCAAATAATAATCATTAAATACCTTTGTAATAATAAAACTTCAGGTAGATACTATTAAAATATATATTCGTTTTACATTTCCAGTAGACTTAATAGTCCACTGGAAGTATGAAGTAGAAAATAATATGAAGTACTTTTAATATACTAGGTACTTCAATATATTTAGCAGAAATAAATCATAAAAAGTAATAAAATAGGCCAATGTATATATTTTATTATTATTTCTAAGTGGGTATAATCTTTCTGTAAGTTTTTTTATTATTATTACAAAACTTCATCAAATAATTTTATATACATTATTGTAAAGTTGTTATTTAATTATTCACCCATATTTAAATAGAGATAATAATATATCTACATAAGTAGGCATATATATTATATAAGTTTTGTAGTAAAATGTACATACAATTATGTAGAATGCATTTACTGATTTTAAAGGTAAAATTATTTATCTTTATTATCAATTAACCACCAATATTAATTTATTTATTTTATGTTTTTTTTATTAATTCTTAATATTTGTAAAAGCAGGTTTTGCCAAAATGTAGTTCATAAATTGCATGTAACAGAATAGTTCAAAATTAATAAAAGCTTTAAATACCTAATTTGTGTTTTTTTTTATATTTGTATTTATCATTAAAACATTTTTTTGCACGGTCAAAATATAACTAAATTTAAAAATAAAGTTGAATTACTTAATATAGTACCTTCCGCGAAATTTAATTACGGTTTCGCCAGTCGTGTGGACGCCTATACAGACAAACATACTTATTAGGTATATAGTATTAGGTACATGTTGGCGTTGTCGTAGTTTAATTATTATTTTTATGTTAGTATTTTTTTTTTTTTTAATATGTAGGACAAATTAAAAAAAAAAAATTACTAACATAAAAATAATAATTGAACTACGAATAAGAACTACAAATCTCAACCTAAAGATTAATAAACACAGTGACAGACAAAAATAAATATTATTTTACGCCAAACGAAGAAATACAGGAAGTGCGATCGCTGATGTTGTCCGAATATAATTTTAAGTAAAAGTGGTTATTGTACTAAATTCATTTATTCTACTTTAAAAAACAAACAAATTAAATGACTTTAAAAAAGCAAGAAAGAAAGTAAAACTTTATTTGAACTGCACAGAATACAAACAAATAAAATTACATAAATAATATAATATATACCTTATATAATATAATTAACAAAATCCAAAATAAATTAGAGAGCTTGTTGCGTGGCGACAAACAGCAAAGCTCAGCACATGCTACAGCAATAGATTGCTGTAACGCCGCTTTCGTATAATGTTACTTGGAATAAACAATTTTTATTATTGGAATAAAAAAGTTATTATTCTATAATAAGTTATATGTAGATTTGAATGAGTGCTTGATATTCTACTTATACAAGGTGTTTTACAGCACTTTCGTATATTTTTCATACTCTATCCGATGATTATTAATAAATTAATAAACTCGTTAATTATTATAAATTAAAGTTTTATCAAAACAAATACATAATATTATATTAAAAACATGCTGATGTGGTATTACAAATTAATTATTATTTGCCAGCAATAAAAATCATTTGTTTATAAGGTATTTTAACAAGTGTTAACTATTCGTATTAGGTGAACTAGGTCTTTATAACTTCACTAGCCGACCCACCAGTCTCATTAGTACCGTCAATACTTACATATTTAAAAACCGTCAAATGACCTAGTCATGTTTCGCTTTGAGTTGAATATTTTCAAAGGCATCGATTTATTGTCAAGGGCTCCTTTTAGGGCGCGGCAACGAAACGGGAGGTCGTTTAAATATACTGCAGCAGGTAATTAAAGTAGACTTATAATTCCAATTCTACTTTGCAACCTATTTCGTAACCTCATTTAGCCGGCATAGTAGAAGCGATTAATGCTCATCAATGAATTGATCGATCCCATTCTTACCTATTTAGGTAGATATATTATCCAACTTACCAAAATAAAAAAAGTTAACATTTGTTAAAAGACCAAGATAGTGTGAATTAGACTGTCGAGAACATCTTTTCAACTTGATATAAGTAAAATTATAACGAGTTAAAAGTGTTTAAGGACACTGCATTCGTAATCGCGAACAACGCGTTTTCCATACAAAAAAAGCTTTTGCACTTCCAATAATACTCGATTACTGTTTGTCGCAGAATTAAAATAATAATTTTGTCGGTCATTGTATTTATTAATCTCTCTGTGTAGGTATTATTTTTATTTTTTTCGAAATCAGAAAAAAAAACTTTTTTAATATAATACAAAAATATTTATCACTCACAACAGAAACGCAAAAATCATAAAAACTACGACTAACAGTCAAGTAGTAATATTAGAAGTAGGTGCGTTTGTATGGACGTCAACACGACTGCAGAACCCTTAACAATTTATCATAGGATAGGATCTGATATGACACAGTACTTAAGACTAATTTATTTTGAATTCCTAATCATTTTAAGAAAAGCGCATGATCCAATATCTATCATGGCAAACACAGTAATCATTATCATTATGATTGAAGTTCCTCGCCCAATAACGAAAACAATAACTTGAATGTTGAACGCAATTGTTATGGCAATGAAGGCTGTAACTATCGTAAGACACCCCAGAAGGCTGTGAATTATTTTCATTGCCTTTATATCCATTCGATTGAAATGATTTATAGCTCCAATTATTAAATTCAAAATCGTCAAGATCATAGCTATTAATCCTGAAAAAAAAAAAAAAAAATTAAGCAGATTATTATGGTTTTCAGGAGATTGCTGCATGTGACACATTTCCTGTCCCGTAAGGAGACTTTCAGGGTGCGGTTATGAAATGGATGGTTAAATTGACAATAAGGCAGCCATTTCATAATCGCATCATTTAGCCGTCATAGTGGGAGCGATCAATGTTGTTTAAGAACAATTACTGATTGACCCCATTCGTGGACTTTGTAAGTTTGCTCACCACCAAGTAGATACAAGAGTCACATGCCGTGCTCCAATAAAAAAAAAATTGTATCCGGAGGTCTTGGGTTCAATTCGATTCCCACCCATGGAAAAAAAATATTAGCACCCTTTTCTTTAGAGTTTGTCATGGTCTGGGTTTCGATTTTACATTATCACTGAAATGTCAAATTTGTCCTAAGGTCCCTGGTTCGCTTCTCCCGGTGTGTACCAATGAGTTTTTAATTAAAAAAAATATGTACATTTGTTTGACAACACCACTATAGTGCCTCGGAGAGCACGTTAAGCTGTCGGTCCCGGTTTCACTATACCAACTTGTGAAACTGTGTATAGATGGGTTATTGAGTCTATTCAAAACATCGCGACGAGCTAGCCACTTGTTCGGTGTAGACTCATACCATCGGCTACGACTAGGTGGGATTAAAACCCCTCCGCTGGGTACCCTGGGGCCGTCTAGGCGGTTTCGGGCGCCGTAAGGTACCCGTGAAGATATGTATGTATGTCAAAATTGTCATCGATTTCTAAAGTTAGTATTATTGATATTCATTGGGTGACTAAAATATCATAACTTTGATATCAATACGAGTGCATCACTCGTAAATAAAGTCACCGATGTCAGCTGTTTGTTTATTGTTAAATGTATTTATTTTGAAAAACAAGAACGGCTAACTATATTTTCTTCATTTAACGAAACGCAAGCAGCTCTTTTTTATACAAAATAAAGATGGTACTGCACATGACTTTCAAAATTACGACTTTTGATAAATTTATATTCTAGTCATCAGTGATATATTTCTCCCTGATGATATCAAAACATCGGTAAGATTCAAAAATTGCAACCCAGGGTTTTTATAAATTATATAATATGTATTATATCGTCGTTTCTGGTACATATAGTACAAGCCTAGAGCGTAATTTGTGACCAGAGCAATATGTGTAAATTGTCTTATATATTTATTGTATACCTACATTATTTTTCTCACTGATGATATTAAAACATCGGTGAGATTTAAAAATCGCACCCCTGGGTGTTTATAAAATATAATATGTATTATATCGTCGTGTCTGGCATATAGTACAAGTCTAGAGCTTAGGAGCAATATATGTAAATTATCCTCAATATGTATTGCATACGTCATACGTCAATGTAATTTTTAAAAAACTTATTGATACACTTTGGTATTTTGCGATTTACTAAAAAACTTAGTTAGGTTATATAGGTAAATATAAATATCTATGTAATATGTGAATAAAAATTGATTAATTTTCGTTTATTTATTTTATTATTATTATATACAACAATGCAAACATATAAATTATGTAGGTTATTAAACTTATTCACAACTTTTGATACGAAGATCAAACTTTTATAAATAACAGGAAAAACTCAAAAAAACTTTTACTGTTTCATTATCAATTAAATAATTATTTACAACTTATATAGAAAATATAAACTAAAACTATAACATAACAAAATAAAATCGCCTATATAAATAAAACCCTATAAAATGAAAATAGAATCTAAATTTGTGCCGTGCGGCATAGTGCCCAGGACACTGGCGGCATTTCCTCTCTGATCAATTGATTTTCTATATATTTTCCGGTTAGTTATTATATTTCTTATCTACTTTGCATGTTTTCGAATTTGTTGTTATATTTGCCCAAAACGCCATCAGATATCGTATATTAAATGTAAATAAATAGTAAATGTTCTCCATAGGCATTATTAATTAATTAGGTAATCAAAGAAACAATTGATAGAAATTTAGGCCAAAATAGCAACTCATCCTCAGCTGGTACGAGTATGTCGTTATATACCTACGTGGTTACGGAGTTGGTAAGACTTAACGTAGACTGTGACACAGGGGTTTAAACCCTGGTGTATACCAAAGAGTTTTTAAATAAAAAAAATCATTCAAATACGAATCCTGTTTGCGCACTTATGGTTCGGTACTATGGTTCAGTACAATATAAAAAAGAGGGAATTGGCTTCAGAAAACTTTCGGATATATTCCAAATGATTTTTTTTTATTGGGCGTCAAATTTAGTACTACTTAAGTAGATATATCAATGAAATATACCTTAAAAAATAAGTCCAGATTTATTCATATATTATACAAAGAATATTAGTAACGTCTAACCGGAATTATAAATTATGTGAAATAATATGCAATTTGACTTCAACGCTATGGTAAAAATAAGAATAATTTTAATTTAGGCACCTATGTGATTATCGTTACCTTTTACCTTTAGCAAAAAATTTGTTTTCTATACAAATATAAAAAAATATGCAATTTGACTTCTATACTATAGTAAAGATAAGAAAATTTTTAATTTAGGCACCTATGTTATTATCTTTACCCAGGGCCTTTGGCAACCTACCCTACCTTTAGCAGAATAATTAGTTTCCTATACAAATTTAAAAAAATATACAATTTGACTTCTATACTATGGTAAAAATAAGAAACATTTTAATTTAGGCACCTATGTGATTATCGTTACCTTTTACCTTTAGCAAAATAATTAGTTTTCAATACAAATATAAAAAAATATGCAATTTGACTTCTATTCTATGGTAAAAATAAGAAACATTTTAATTATCGTTATTTTACCTTTAGCAAAAAATTAGTTTTCTATACAAATATAAAAAAATATGCAATTTGACTTCTATGCTATGGTAAAAATAAGAAACATTTTAATTTAGGCACCTATGTGATTATCGTTACCTTTTACCTTTAGCAAAAAATTAGTTTTCTATACAAATATAAAAAAATATGCAATTTGACTTCTATACTATGGTAAAAATTAATTTTTTTTTTATTTGGGCACCTATGTTATTATCTTTACCCAGGGCCTTTGGCAACCTACCCTACCTTTAGCAGAATAATTAGTTTCCTATACAAATATAAAAAAATATACAATTTGACTTCTATACTATGGTAAAAATAAGAAACATTTTAATTTGGGCACCTATGTGATTATCGTTACCTTTAGCAAAATAATTAGTTTTCTATACAAATATAAAAAAATATGCAATTTGACTTCTATGCTATGGTAAAAATAAGAAACATTTTAATTTAGGCACCTATGTGATAATCTTTACCTTTTACCTTTAGCAAAAAAATAGTTTTCTATATGAATATAAAAAAATATGCAATTTGACTTCTATACTATGGTAAAAATACAAATCATTTTTATTTAGTGATTATCTTTACTTTTTACCTTTCGCAAAATAAACCTAATTAGTTTTTATTCAAATATTAAATGTAATAAATTTTTACTTAGAAAACGATAGAGAGCAAATGCAGTTTTTTTCAGGCGTTATAATGAAGCTAATTGTTATATTTATCAATATTCCAGTTAGACAAAAGAAATATATTTACAATAATGTAATTATATTGTTTGATGTTTACGATTGCATAATTCAATGATTTTTTCTTGTGGTATTAAAAAAAACGATATCTCTCTACTTCCAATGCTTACTCAAATAATAATTTGTACACAAACAAAACTCTAATAGTTCTTAAGTCCTTAAAGAGTTAGTTAAAATAGGTTTTGTCTCTTTTACGCTTATCAATAACATTTTATGAATACCAGAGTAAGAATATGTACCAGAAACAACGATAGGTTCTAAAATACGAATAATATCCCACCACGTCGTAGCCGATAGTATGAGTCTACACCGAACAAGTGGCTAGCTCGTCGCGATGTTTTGAATAGACTCAATAACCCATCTATAAACAGTTTCAGTAGTTGGTATAGTGAAACCGGGACCGCCAGCTTAACGTGCTCTCCGAGGCACTATAGTGGTGTTGTCAAACAAATGTACATATTTTTTTTAATTAAAAACTCATTGGTACACACCGTGATTCGAACCAGGGACCTAACCCCCGTATTCTAAGACGTTTCCTTAACTCCACTCTTCACTCAAGGAGCGTCTGTCTCAACTTGCTTTTTATAGTTGACATTTGGTGGAAAGAGACAGACGTTCCTTGAGTGTAAAGTGGAGTTAAGGATACGTCTTAGAATACGGGGGTAAGTGTTTTTAAGTCCAAGGTCTAACCAACTCGGCCACCACGTATATACTCATATTTTATGGCCATGATAATATGAGTAGGACTTAATCCCACGACCTCCGTATACTTAACCACTATACCATAGGGTCTGATTTCCCACATTCTAATTAGCAAATCATATTTCAAACCTTTATTTAATTATTATATTTCTTCAAAATATTATTAGACAAATAAGTTATTAAACTTTAATTATATTTTAAATACGTACGTAATAAAATTAATATATATAAAGAAAATAAAATGAGTATGGAATTAATTAAAAAATATCGCTTAGGTCCTTCGATGTTGCAGCAGCAAATGTTCCTAAAATGCTTGCGGCAATTCCGCGTTAAATTTCCAAAGAAACTTTTTGTATAAAAAACGCTCTGGCTCGATGATCTCCTGATTTTTCGATTAATAATTTTCCTAAACTATTATTTAATTTATTATATTGTAATTTCTTACCAAAAATTCCATGTGCACTTGTAAAACTAGAGAATCCTAAATTTCGTATTCCTAATATTTGGATAGTAGTTCCTGCAATTACTAATAATGATCCAAGTATGTGTAACACTATATGTACTTTAGTTCTAACTTCTGGTGCTAGGAATCTGGCCCAACTGCAGTAGTCACTAAGGGCTAGAATAGCTTGAGGCATTAGAAGGACATACTGCAAAAAAAAATTAAGTATATTTTAAAGATATTAAAATAAGTCAATATATTAAAAAACCTGCATTGGAATTAGTGGACTAATTAGACAAACAGACAGATAGGAAGACAAATGTTAAATCCTATAAATTTAAAGTTGAATATTATCGTTTGATTTACCTATATATAACACACTCGTGAATACTAGAAAAACTTCAAAACAAAACAAAATGTATATACGGTGGCCGAGTTGTTCGAACCACGATGTGTCCCAATGAGTTTTTAATTTTAAAATGTATGTATATTTGTTTGACAACACCACTACAGTGCCTCGGAGAGCACGTTAAGCGGTCGGTCCCGGTTTCACTATAGCAAATTGTGAAACTGTTTATAGATGGGTTATTAAGTCTATTCAAAAAACATTGCGACGAGCTAGCCACTTGTTCGGTGTAGACTCATCGGCTACGGCGAGGTTGTATTAAAAACCCCTCCGCTGGGTACCCTGAGGCCGTCTAGGCGGTCTCGGGGCGCCGTAAGGCACCCGTGATGATAATTATATGTATGTACAAAAAAAATGGTTAGACTGTATACTTAAAATCACTACAGTTTTTAGACAACCAGTTCAAAATCCGAATGATTTTTGGTTTAAAAAACTATACCAACTTCTGAAACTGTTATGGAGTCTAACAAACAAATAAAGGCTTTATTTAAACTCTAAGCATAAAAACTTTATTGAGCGTATTTGAAATTGTGTTTTAACTCTTTCTTACCAATGAAAATCATCTTTGGCAGTAAAAATAATATAAAACACCACCTTAACTAAAACGACCAATAAAGTTATAAGATATAATTATAAAGGAGGATAATATTTTAAATATTATTTTATAATGATAAAGATTAAAATAAAAATAATATATAAAATGAATTAAAATAAATAAATAATAACAAATAAGGTATTGTCTCCGAATACCATACTATCGAATGAGGATGGGTTAATTCCTAGGTGAGGCCGTTTAAACGGTTCTCGGGAGAGAAAAAGTGATGCTATTTGATGGTAATCCAATTTCGTAATAGCCGATAGTATTAGTTTTCACCGAACAAGTGGCTAGCTCGACGCGATGTTTAGATAGACTCAATAACCCATTTATAAACCTAATATAATGTATTTATAAAACATACACAATATAAAAAAAATAAATAAAATTATAAGTAAAATATTTCTAGCAGATCCTCCGAAGCCTTGGAGCGTTGCCCTCTAAATTTCATTATGATATATGTTTTTTGCATCTGGAGACTATGGCACCAGAGTTTCCACCGAAAACGATAAAATTTAGTAAGAGGGGCTATGTCTCTTCTATTTATATATCTTTATTTTTTTAGGGGGGGGGGCAATCAGACCTGCAGCGCCGGAGGATCTTGAAGTAACGTGAACGCAACTTGAAGCTAAGCTGGGGCGCCCACAGGTGGCGTCCTAGAGCTCGACCTCTATGCCATGGAAGTATGGTCACACTGCCCGGTCTCTTGCCATCTTCACGGTCCATACAAATTGATTATTTTAACATTACTAGTTTGTGTGGAGAAGCCTTTTTTTTATTTGCGACACATGATTTGATAAGACTACTGAGTCTTATACAGGGTGAATTTGAAAGGATGTACTTTGGGCTAATATGAGGTTCTGCTGATCTAACCATGCAACTTTTCCCATGGAACCATGTGTTTTTCTTTCAAAGTCACCCTGTATTGTACAACCTTACAAAGTCACCAGGTCATATATATATATATTCCACCTCCGTAGGCGTTATACAGGGTGAATTTGAAAAGATGTACTTTGGGCTAATATGAGGTTCTGCTGATCAAATGGAACAACTTTTCCCATGTAACAATGTGTCGCAAATAAAAAAAAAATTTGGCTTCCCCATACAAATTGGTCATTTTAACATTACTAGTTTGTATGGAGAAGGATTGTTTTTTTTATATACCGAGGTTGTATATATATATATATCTATAGGATTAATTATAGTAGTATAGAAATACTTACACCCAATACGTTTAGTACAACATGTATTCGAATCGAATTAGGAAATGTAAAGAAGAACCCAATCATACAAGACATCACTATTATTGCCCCTAAGCACATATTTGTTGCGGTATTGCAGATATGTCTAGCAGCATGTTTAAATTCAGTTACAGAGTCCGCCATTTTAACTTCACTATTTAATTAAATATTTAATTAGAACAGAAAACTGAAATAGGTAAATACTCCTGTAAACACAAAAACGAACTGCCAATTGATATAACTATCATACAAAATATATTCACGATAAAGTGATCTTATCAAAGCTGATAACTTTATCCAAAAATACATAGAGATAATTTACAATAACTATGAATATAATGTAATAATTAAATTTAATAAGAAAATATTTGTTGCAAAAATTAAAAGTGAAAGTTTTTTTTATTTGTTTATCGGAGTACGACATGTTTATCTGATGCTAAACAGACGGGGTAGGTCAATTTTAACGTTGTTTTTTTTTATTGGGGTAGATCATTGAATTGGTTTAACTAATGACTGAATTTGCATTACGAGTAAATTTAAATCCTCACTGCATTATCGTCAAATAAACTACCCATTTCGTAGCCTCATCCTGACAGGAGGCTGTAAGACGATACAGTAGGCTCGTGTATCCCAGTGAAGTCCCAAATTTAATTAAACTGAAAAATAACTAGGTCACTTGACGGTATGTATATAGTATCACCTGTATGATTGATTCCTCTTCCACGTAATAAGAACAAAAACCGTCAAGGGCATAACCAACTTGTTGATTTAAAAAAAGAATTTTTTAAATCAGAGGCCTAGGGTACCGCGGAGCACGCTTTGAGTATGATTGGTCTAACTAAACCAACTGACGTTGGTAGTAACAATTCATGGATAATTCGCGCATAATTTACTATAGTACAGTAACTCAGGGATTTCGGATGGAACTATTTATAAATAAAATTTATGAAAAAAATTATCATAGTCGATCTCTAACCCAGTACCTATTCACATTCCTTATGATATCATGAAAATAATCCTACAGATTGTGTAGTCCAGATTTAAACTTTATCTTCAATACTAGTACCAATAAATTTTATTGGTTAGTCATTTTATCAGATGTTTTTCTCAAAGTGATAAAAAAATTGTAAGATTGTAGTCGATATTTTAAATGTAATACAACTTACACGTTTTGTTATAGTTATAATAAATAATAATTAATTGATATTTGTTTATAAAATCAGTGCTATGGCATCTATTAATAATACAGGAATAGTGAATAGTGAAAGAGGTGGAGAATTAGCTGATATATCTGATCCTCCACTTATGAATTTCTTAAATATAGTAAATGGTATTACACATGTGTGCATCGGTGCAGTTACGTTTATCACCATTTACTGTACAATGAACATACAAGAATTATATACAGATGCATTTCGGCAACACATATTCCTTTGTGTAATTGGCGTAAGTATTTTTTAAGTTTGTTTTATTGGAGTACGGCATGTGATGGTAAACAGACCTACGAAGTCCATGGATGGGGTCAATCAATACATTTGATTGCTCCCACTATGCAGGCTTAATATTACTGTTCGAAATGAGTGGATACAAGGACGAATTTTCAATACGAGTCCATTTTAATATCCTTGCTGCTTTATCATCAAACCATCTGGTCCTTTCGTAAACACACCAAAGTAACCAATTTGATGAGAAATCGATGCAGTAGTCTCCTGAAAACCAGTGAATCCTAAGACTTAAACCAAAACACAGTATCAACAGAATGATTTTTAGTAAAGTTCAGTATAAACGAGAAACTATACGTGGCAATATTTCTTTATGGTATTAGTTTAGTGTTAGTAAAATGATAATCATCAGACAATTTCACCCCACTACTCCATATATTTTTTCGTAGGTTTTTTTACGATAACCTAGATGTTGGTTCTGTTCTTTCGTCGTCACTCCTTAATTTATCTTGCTATAATAGTATTTTTCTCTACTATATTTTTAGTTGTCCATTCTACGACAGACCTGTTGCCACTTACTTTAGCTTAATATTTTTTTATTTTCTTATGGATGCCTTTATTGTGAATCCGACGGTTTGCTTGGAGGGAGGCAATGCCGTTTGGTTTGATTAGAGGTCTTCGCTAGGCTACACGATCTAAACTTGCCGATTTTCAGGAGACTATGGCATCAATTTTTATCGAGGTGGAGTCATCTCCTTTCAGTATTACGGAATCAATAGATAATTTGACTATAAGATAATGAGGATGTTAAAATAATGCAAGTATATTTTTTCGCCGCCCATTTCTAAACCGCATAAGGAGTGGTGGGAACCACCAAAACTATTATAATATTGTATTGGACGCCCCTATTCATGAGCTTTTTAGGCCTGCTTACACAATCACATGCCATGCTTCAATAAATTATTTTTTTAATAACTATTTCGTAAACGTGACAATTGTAATTTACTATGATAATTCATTGCTCAGTTTAGTTGGATTTATTTCATTTAAACTATCTAAGCCAAGCAATGTATTATAAATTGTCATGGTAAATTACAATTGTCACGTTTACTTCTATGAGCATTTATAGTTATTATCCTATTTAGCATTGATAGTAAATAATACCTGGGTTTTAACTTTGCTTTATGTACCAATATATTGTAATTATAGTAATTACAATATATTGGTACATAAAGCAAAAGAAGCAATGAAAATATTTTGTGAAGAGTTTAACTTGAACCTCGGTGGTTTCTTGAATTGAACCTTTACCTTGGAAAAGGTCGTGAGATTGAGTTCCATACTCCAAGACTGTTATTATTTTTTGGTCTGTTAGTTTTAATTATTATATTTTTTGTTTCAGTACATATTATTGATGAGTCAGTCTGTAATGACGTTTAGTCCAAATAATGGATGGTCATTGGGCATGGACAACAAGACAAAAACTGTAGTCCACTGGGTCATGCAGGTGCTAGGATCTATTTTGGCAATAATCGGAAGTATTATTCAGATGGTGGATCTTGAATCAAATTTTAATAGTGTTCATGGGATTATGGGTATGTATTTTTTTCTTTGGTACCAGTAATAGTGGTGATTATTATTAATATGGAGTGTGACTATTAGTATTATTTTCGGAAAAAAAATAGGTTACCCAAATATGGGATAAAAAATAATATAATAACATAAAAGTGAAAAATCCTTTTCTTGTTATTTTTTTCTCAATATAGAAAACATAAAGGATCAGAACCTTCCACGGATAAAATTTCACACTTCGTCGGGTTTATCTGAATACTTTACCCTGGTTTGGGTTTTTATAAAATATATTATATTTACCTACCTATTAGTTTAATTATTTCTAGTACATTATAGTTCTCTAGAGCTTAGTTTGTAAGTGAATTTTCCTACACATAAGTACTAATAATTATTTTCTATTTATTTTCAGGTTTAGTTGCACTTATATTCACAGTAATAACATTAATAAGTGGTGTCAGAAATTTACTTTGCTCCAATATAATGAATTATAATTATCTTCGACTAGCTCATAGTGTTTTTGGTGTTTTAACATTAGTAGCAGCTTATGTGTCCTTATGTCTTGGATTTGAGATATTTTTAGTTTGGTACAGCGAATCTACAGTAAATTTATCTATTGCTTTAACTGTAATTACGCTAATTGGTACACTTGTCGGTGCTATTGGAAATATCATATATAAGAGGTATTTGGAGTGTTAATAATATTTATTTAAGTGATGACAAGTAGAATTTTAATATTAAGTAATAATTAAGGGTCTAATTGCAGCACCTTCATTGATTAAAATTAAATGATTGTCAATAGTCATTGATTAAAATTAAAATACGAACAGATTTCTTTTTTAACTAATATTTTAAATAATCAACAAAAAGCTATTGATTTTTTTTAATTTTTTCCGCGTTTATCATTTACATATTGATCTAGTAGGTACTAGTTGTGCCCTGCGGTTTCACTTGCGATATATTTAAGCGGCCCGTGCGTCGCTTAGTTCGTATCGTGATGCTTATTTTTTCTCTAAGTACCTAACTACAAGTAAAATATTAAGTTTAACATCTGTTCCTTCAAATGAACCCTTATAGTGAGGCTCCAATGTCTGTCCACATCATATATCTCGAAAACTACTGGTCCAATTTATGATGAATAGATTTTGTTAACCGTATATATAATAAAGTATTCGGAAAATATCCAATTTTCTACGCAATTTTCTTAATTTTTCATTCTGCAAGTGTTTGTAATGCGTACAAAACTATAATGTGTTCTATAAAATAATACTATATAAAATGTTTGTAATGAGAACAAAACCTCTTACTATATAATTTTATAAATAAGTACCTACAGAATAAGATATTCAACACTAAACACAAGCTAGATAAAAAAAGTACATTAAAAAATATTTTTCTAAATATATGTCTCACCTATGTAGGTTTAATTTGTTAGAAGAATGAAAAAAAAAATCTTATAGCTTAATCATTATAATGGATTTATTGTAACATTGCAAATTGGATGGATATTAGTATTAATTCGTACGGTATTATTTTAATATTAAGTAATAATTAAGGGTCTAATTGCAGCACCTTCATTGATTAAAATTAAATGATTGTCAATAGTCATTGATTAAAATTAAAATCCGAACAGATTTCTTTTTTAACTAATATTTTAAATAATCAACAATAAATCAACAAATATTAAAATTAGAATATTAACGTTATTTTAATAAGTATAATCGATATCGCACGCACGTCAAATTTTGTTAAAATAATTTAAACTAATCAGGTATTAATTTTAATCAATGATTTAAGGTGCAGCATTAAAGGAACCTAGTCAAGAGCAAATAATTATATTATTTATAATAATTAAACTGTTTTGTAACTTGGCTAGGGAAACGCTTTATTAGCTATAAAAACAACAATTCTTTAAACTTAATAAATTAAGATTAAAGAACTTGAACTAATCTTGTAGTTAAAATACTATAATTAAGATTGTATTAAATAAAAGATACTTTTATACTTATATGAATTTTTATTTATAAATAAAAAATCGTTTGTGAATTTTATATAATTTTCTTTAAATAATTTATCTAGTTCTAAAAACCTAATACATTGATTGTTCATGTTTATAAAAAATATACTTATTAACTATAAATAGTAGGTATAATATACTAATATTAATATTTTCTAAGGCAAAAATATATTTTAATCTAAAAGGCCCTGTGTCGAAAAAAAACTTAGACATTTATTTTATTTTCTGTACATATAAATAGTCCCACTAATAATACATATACCTACGTTTTGTCTGTCTAATTATCATTTATAAAATATAGTATCTTTAAAATAAATTCTTATTAATAAAAATGGCGACCCACACTACGCTATTTAATATAAATATCACACAGATTATAATACCTATGGCAAAAAATTCACTAAATTATAAGTAAATACAAAACTTCAGTGTCAATATAATAAAAATAAATGTTGTTCTAATTAAACTAATATTAAATTGATAATTATCAATTAAATTAACAGTTTCTAATGCCTTATGATGAGATGACCTAATTTACCTACCAGTCCGATTTACTTGTTCACTTATATAGATGTTATATTGATAAATGTTTAAATTTACGTTTTATATAACATTAGTTTAGAATTTAATACATTCCTATGGTATATGTTACGTTTAGATTGAACATAAAGTTTGTCAACTAATATACAAGTAATATCTAGTTATAAGTTAAATATTTAAATTAAGAGCATTAAAATTTTACAAATTAATAAAAAAATATGAAGCACGGATGAATATTATTGTAATGAAATCTTGAGAAGATTATACCTGAAAACAAAAAAAAAAAATACAAAAGTTAAATCTTACCTATTAGTAGGTAATAACAGATATACATTTTATTAAATAAAGATTTTATTATAGTTTATTGGAGTACGGCATATAACTTCATATGTAGGTACCAGATGGTGAGCAGACCTACAAAGTCCATGAATTGGCTTAATCAATAGGTACACTGTTGTTAAATAGCACTGGTCGCACAGTGGGAGTGATGCCGGCTAAATTATGCAGTTACGAAATATGTGGTTACAAAGACGAATTTGCATTATTCTCGCTACTTTATCGTTAAATCAATACCTGTTTCGTTACACAAGCTGTAGTTCTACCACAAGTTTTTGCAAACAGTTTCTACTATAGTCGCTAGTAACTATAGATAGAAATCAACCAATATATATTGACGGCCTCAGGGTACCCAGCGGAGGGGTTTTTAATCCCACCTCGTGGTAGCGATGGTATGAGTCTACACCGAACAAGTGACTATCTCGTCGCGATGTTTTGAATAGACTTAATAACCCATCTATAAACAGTTTCACAAGTTGCTATAATGAAATCGGGACCGACAGCTTAACGTGCTCTCCGAGGCACTATAGTGGTGTTGTCAAACAAATGTACATTTTTTTTTTATTTAAAACATCATTGGTACACACCGGGATTCGAACCAGGGACTATCTATAGTTACTAGCGACTAGAATCAAAATTGTTTGAAAATAGCTACTGAAAGGAGACTACCAACTCGAGGTTAAACAGATGCAAAAACCGTCAATAAATCGATATAGTAGACTTCTAAAAACCTGTGAACCCACAGACTAAAACCAAAACATGATTATGTAACTTGATGGTTTTTTTAAATTATTATCATGAAAATTATCTTCATACAGACATATAACTAAGGGCTGATTTTTCAATCGTTTGATAAAAGTCTACAGTTAACTTGTATGAAACTATGAAGAACTGTCAAATTTATTAATTCTCCATACAAGTTATCTATGGAAAAACTTTATCTGATGATTAAAAAATCAGCCCTATATAATATTAATTATAACAAAAAAAAATGTTACCATAAATATATTATCGCCTCTGACAAGAATTGCAGCAGTTGACACTGTAATAGTTATAATGACAGAGGCGAGCTTGTACGGCGAGTTGGCAATTCCCCAATTTGTCTTTGCATTCTGTTAAAATAGAAGATCGATCATTATTAAATTATGTAGCTATTTAAATAACTTTGATAGACTCGTAAATATGTTACGTTTTGGAATGTAATACTCACCTTCCTTTATATTATTTTCGTTGGGAATTTCGTTCGCTTCTATTTTCTCCTGTGATTCTGTTACTGTAAAAAATAAAGGTTTAAAATAAATGTCTTTCTAAATTTTAATTTTAAATAAATACCATCACAGGTGGCTTTTTGGCTCCCGATAACCGGAGGGATTGACCTGTCCTCATGTCGCTGATGGTATCCGGAAGCAACACCTAACAAGTGGCGGTTGCTGTGTTTATGATGGTAAAGCCTCAAAAGTCAAAAATATTTATTTCATGTAATAAATTACAGGCATTTATGAAAAGTTAAAAAAAAAGTATATATAAGGTCCATATGTGCACTTGGCCAGGTCGCAATTCCTCCCACAGACAAATGTTGAAAATATAATAAAAAATAAACAGATCGTGAACTATTAAACCATACATAACCAACCAGTTTAAGACTAGGTGGTTAGCTGGTTCCATTGACCTGTCAATCATTGACTGTCCTGCAAAAGTGCCACCAAGGCGACCGACCCAACAGACCATAGCCACGCCCCAAATATATATTAAAGTAATCAAAATATAGGTAAATAGATGGAAGGTATCTTTTAGGGCGGAAACACTGATCGCAAGTCGATCGCCTCAGAGAAAACCTGGAGAAAAAGGTACCAGCAAGTAAAAAACTCTGGTGTTCCACATGTACCGTATCATCAGAGGAGCGTGCCTCGTTATATAAAACGGTCACCCATCTCAGTTCCGGCCTTGGTGCCATCTGCTTAACATTGTTATCAGTTGCGCAGTGACTTAACCACAGGCTGGAGCCGCTCTTTTATTTTAGTTAACTAGTAAAGGTATTAAATTTTATATATGGTATTTCCTTTCCGCGCATGTAAAATACTTTTAAAATTCTCTAGACTTAACTAGACCTTAAGGCGAGAATATCACTAAAAACTTTAAAAGAAAAAAATTAAGAGAAAATTAAAGTTTTATATAGATGTTCTGTAGCTCTACCACAAGTTTTTGCAAACAGTTTTACTATAGTCGTTAGTAAGTATAGAATGAAAACAACCAATTAGAGAGGTTTATTAAAAAAATTAAGCGATCCTATTGGTTGATCCCTATCTATAGTTACTATCAACTATAGTAAAAACTGTTCAACGTGCTTTTAAGATAGGTCCGCTGACATTTCGCGATAAGCTTACCTACCACTTCTTCGGTGTAGACTCAAAATACCATAGACTCAGAGACTGCGATATTAAGAGTTTATTTTCAACATCGTAGTTAATTGTCCATAACTTTTTATGTGAAGAAAATAACAGTGCTGTTACCGGTGAAAATAGCAATCGGTCTTTATGTAAAATAGGATTTATCTTTTTTTTAATAATAATAAGATTTAATCTCGCTTATCGAGACTATCTACATGCAGGAACATTGTTAAACACTGCATGAAAATGCATGGTTGTGAACTGAAATCTTTTATAGTAAGTTATCGACTACTTCTGTTTTATCTAATTAGCTTTTAGCTTGCGATAATAAATCTTTATCTGAGTTTTTAGAAATAGTTGTATATTTACCTATATTATTATTCTTCTGCCAAAGTGTTACAAGAAAATATTACATTACAATTAGCAGTTACAAAACTTACTCGCTGGCCAGAACAAGCAACTATACCTCTATACCTCCTAGTACGAGTATTTTTTTTATAGGAGCTTGGCATGTGACCTTACATCTACCTGATGGAAAGCATTATGCAGGTCCATAAATGAAACCAGCACTTAGAACTGTATTTTAAAAGCTGGTTTCATCCATTATGATGCCTATTCACGCTTTGTTTAAAGGACTCAAGGTTATAGGATGGAGGAAACACCCAAGCAAGTAGAGCATTCCACATTTTACTAGTGCGACAGATGTACGAATCACCAAAACGTTTAATGCTGGTTGGTACATCGGCCACAGAATGCATTTGTTACCTGCACGTGAAGTCCTGTAACGGAAAAGGAAAGAACGAATAAAATTAAATAGTACTTCAGAGCACTGTCAAGGCACTGTAAAGGCGGTAAAATACGCATACATAATATGATTTCCCTTCTGTAGGTCTACCATGACTTTTTACTAACTTTGTTTACTAATAGTCGCTAGTAACTATTACGTTTATTAGTTAACGATTAACCAATAGAATCTCTTGATTATAATATATAAATAAACCTGTCTTATTGATTGATCCCTATTAATAGTTACTAGCAACTATAGTAAACAAAGCAATAATTTGTGGTAGAGCTACTGGTATTAGTAGAATGGGGATCATGATCTTCGAGGCTTTAGTTAAGATGGTGAAATAAATGTAGGTACAGAACTTACCTTGTTCAGGAATTACGTCAGCTTTTGTAGTTGCAATGGTTTTACAAGGACTAGGAGAACATGGTTGTTGTGAGGTGGGCCTTGCATGGGTACAGTCAGAATCCGGTACGGCTGGGCCGTCTCCTCTGGCACACCATACAGTGCGACGTTGTAGACCAGATCCAGTATCACAACCTCCAATGCACTGTAAATATGTTTTACTTTTAAGAGTTATTTATTACAAATAAATATCGGTAGGAACCCGTCAAAACAAAAAAGTGTACATGATAAGACAAACGATGTTGCAGAATTTAAAACAATATATATATATTAAGCTCCTACGGTAATATTATTGCGATGATTATTAAAGTAATTGCTTGAGGTAGCTTAACTGGAATAAATAAATAAAATAAAAAATATATCTATCACTTTATATCTATCACTTTATAAAATGAATAGTGTAATATATGCAACATCACCTTAATGTTCTAAAATGGAAGTATTATCACACTTATTATCATATTTGCTATGTTTAAGTGGGATATAAATTATTAAAAAAGGGGAAATCGTAATATTGAAAAAGATTTATGCGAAGGATTTAAATTCTAAATTTTTTTGTAGGTACCTGACTCCAGTCACTAATATACCAGGTGGGTGTACATTCTGATCCACAAGACTGTTCATGATTAGGTTTAGTTCCTCTGCAGGCAGACTCTTTGAGATGACGTCCACTACCTCCTATGCATAAGACACCACGGACTTGTCTACCGTCACACTGTGATGAACATGATGACCATTCTCCTAAAATAAAGTTATTATTTCAATAATAATTATATTACTACACATTTGTTTCAGATATAGAAATAAATGACAATTCTTAATATTTAACTATTTTTTCTGTTACCTGTAAACCATTGTCCATCGTGTTTGTCACATGACATTACAGGAGTGCAAGTTCTTGATGCATCAGGTGCCCTTGGAGGAACGCAGCCAGCGGGGTCTGCACACCTTACCCCTCGAGTTTCAATACCACCACCAACGCACCAACCTACACACTAATAAAAACAAATTTCAATGGACACAATTCAATAAAAAATTATCTATAAATATTATATTTACCTCTGTCCAGTTTGTATACAGCCATCTACCTACAGTCCCAAATGTATATTCTGGCCCAACTTGAGTATCAGAAGTGTTCACAGACACAGTGTAAATAGGACCTTCTTTAAATGTTTCAATTTCATCGTGACCTCTATTTCGAGTATGGGCTCTTGAAGGTATCTGAGTGGATTCATTACAATCTGGTATATTACAAAGTTCAATAGTAGATGGTTTGGATGGAGGACATTTTGTATCACTAACTTTTACTATCCCTTTAGAATTATCTTCTACACATCCAACTATTCGTGTTCTATTAGCAGGTCCACAGGCAGGGCAAGTCGACCACGCGGCAGTCCGCCATTTAGGAGGGCAAGGACCGAAGCCACATCGCCTTCTTCGACTATTTGGAGCAGATCCCTTACAATGAACAGAGGATATTTCTCTGTCCGCACTGGTATTACTTTCTTCCACACATCGAAATTTTCCTAATTGGATTCCACCACCACAGCTTCGAGAGCATTGATTGTAAGACACAACTTTCCATACAAATTTTCTGGAACCAACAATATTCGTTCTCGCAATATTACCAAAATTGTCGTCAAAATCTTCTTGATAATTATGTCTCCCTATTTTAGAACTTGTAGTGTGAGATCTTGATGTAAAATCCGTATTACGATGCCGGTGAACGTGTTTTTGTGGTTCAATTTCAGGCATTTTTGGTATAAAATCGTCATTGTAATTTGTGTCTTTATCACCAGCGTCAGTAAAATACTCATATTTTATATTGGGATTTGGCTGTGTATATAAAATCTGTAAATTACACCTTAATTAACAAACGTTGAAAGAACTGGTTTATTTTGTTTGGTTGTTTAATAACCTTACCATAATATCAACAGGATGTAATAAAGGTCCTCGAACAAAGATGAAGTCTTGTGAGATTTTTCGCTTGTATATAAATCGAGCACCTGCTGCTTCATATGACCCCGGAGAACTCACAGCGAAGTCCCCATTAATTATGTACGAACCGTTGACTAATTTTAAAGCTGCGAAACAATTTGTTACAAAACAATTAAAATCTCTTGTTCAACGTAAAGCGATTAGTTCGACTTCAATTATCGGATTGTCCAAATTGAATTTAAGTTGTTGTGTCAAGGTGAACAAAACCATCAATTTGCACTAAACAACGTGGGCGTTTCTATTGATAGTGGGCAATGATTGACAGTTCGCCAGTCGGACAATGGGATTGATCAGTGACCAATTGCAAGTTTGCGGGCTATTACACAGCATCAAAGGAACATTAGGATCAGATCATACAAGCAATTTGGACAAATTGTAAGCACAATAATTAATCACGCCAAGAGTAACATAGGTACGAGTAAATCTATTGTGTTTTTACATAGTATTATATTATTGTTACGTTAGTTCATTTTTAAAGTTGGCAAGTGAGTAAGAGCTGGATTATATAAATATTGTGGTTATTAAAAAATAAGTTTTTTCTTAATTAATATATATATATATGCACCCGTGATGATATATCACGGGTGCCTTAAGGCGCCCGAGACCGCCTAGACGGCCCAAGGGTACCAGGCGAAGGGGTTTTAATCCCACCTCGTATCATGATATGAGTCTACACTGAACAAGTGGCTAGCTCGTTGCGATGTTTTGAATAGACTCAATAACCCATCTCTATAAACAGTTTCACAAGTTAGTATAGTGAAACCGGGACCGACAGCTTAACGTGCTCTCCGAGGCACTATAGTGGTGTTGTCAAACAAATGTACATAATTTTTTAAATATAAAACCCGTTGGTACACACCGGGATTCGAACCAGGGACCTAAGTGTTTTTAAGTCCAAGGTCTAACCAACTCGGCCACCATGTATAATATGTTTTAATTAAGAAGAACAATAATAACTTACCAATATAATTCTCGCTCGGTACCAGTACAGAAATATTGAGATGGCATGCTCCTCGTGGAACAGTAGCAATGTATGTGTAACCGAGAGGAAGACGAGGTCTGTTGAACAACCCTGATACCAGCTGTCTCCCACATCGAACCTCACGGGCTGACGGTGACGCTAGAACGCTATCCCGACCAATAATCTAGGAGAAACATAAAATTATTAGGAATATTTTAACAAGCTATCAATAATAATAGAAGTATATTTTTTTAGTTCAATATTAAGTATAACTTTAGCTTTATGACATATAATGACGTTTGATGGTTCCTTTCGCATCATTTAATGCTTTCCTGAATCCTATAAAATGATTCTCTTTAAAAAAAGCGTCAATCGGCACCTAAAGCCGGAATAGTGAAAGGAACCAACAGCTTCACTGACACTCATAACAATTGCTCTAAGATTATACGCTTACCATTAGGTAGGTGCAGAATCATATAAAGTGCTCTAATAAAAACAAATTTTTAACTTCGTTTAATATTTAAGTTATTGAATCAATTATAATGTCCAAATTACATTGCTAAAACTAATTACATATTACAAGTAAACATCTTTAAATTTCACAAGTATGCGTTAGTGGCTTCATATTATAAAATGTATAAGAAGTGTTTTTATTAAAGTTGGTCGAATCTGAGCTAAGTCGGCACTCGCAAATTAAATACTAATAAGGTATTTAAAACGAACGACTTCTGCGAAGATTGCAAAAGTTTATCATTTCAAACCCGTTAAAATAATATAGATGTACAACATATAGTATACATACCTATAAAACTTGTGTTGGAGAAGTTAGTATAAGAGAAGTTAATATAAATGATACTATTGAACAAGGCTTGAATAGCCTTAACGGTTCCCCAATGCGTATTACTATAATTGAATAAATAACATAAATTAAAATAGCAAATTGACGCTTTTGTTTAAATAACTTTAATTTAATTTGTAAATAATACGAAAAACTATTATTTCTTAATACAGAGTTGTGTCAAAGAATGTTAAACAAAGATATTCCGTGTAAAAGAGATAGTAAAAGTCACAGAAAGTGAGCATTGAAATAATAAATATAAACAATAAAATTTAATAACGACGACTGATGTATACTTAATTTTTTTTTATTGGAGTAGTAGAAGAATTAGTTATTTTAAAAATATTTTTTGAATATATAGGAATTTAGTTATTTGGCACCAGTTTCCATCTTAAAGTAACAAACCACAGCTAAAATTATCTAACAAAGCAATCCAATAGTTTCGAATCCCATAATGAAGCAATAGGTGCATACATTTGTGGCTTCCATGTAAATTTTACAGCTGAAAGACTATATAACCTTACCGCTAATATTGGACAAGAGCCCTTAATGGTTCATGAAATGAAACAAACGGGATGTTCTACTACGTATTGTTTTGAGCCTCAACTTGCTTTTCGAATAATCTTATATCTGCCTTGAGTGTGTGTAACAGAAACCTATTCTATGAACTACTGTCAGGTTTGATAACTGAATCCAATTTAAAATCTTACTGTAGAGATTCATGACATTCACCCCCAGTTTCTAAACGTTGATCAAATTAATCTATGATTAAACTTAAGCTAACAAAGCACAAGCAATTAGTGTAATGCCCCGTCTGGTAAAACTTTAACCAATCATATGCTTTGTTAGCCAATTTTAGATAAGTTATTACTTGTAACTCGATTTCTTAAATTTCAGAATATTAATAGCTATTACCTATTTATAATCTACTTGTGGGGTGATTACGCTCACATCGTTAAGCTAAAATTTAATCGATATACGCAATTCTGACGTAATGCAAACCTGGTGATATTGAAAATTGACAGAAAACATTTTGGTTAAAGTTTAGCTTAACGTTATGCGGCGTAATAGGCCTACTGATGGTCACAAGCCTATAAAACCGTGAATAGGGTCGATCAATATATTTTTGTTTTAATTAGAATTGCGAGTTAAATTATGTAGCCTTTATATACGGTAAAGTTTCCTTGGACATTAATATAATCAGTCTATAGGCTATTGAAAGGGCAGCTATAATCTTAAATGATATTTTTATTTACTTTGATTTTTTTATTTCCTTTTTAACACGTAACTGAAATTTCAATGCACGTGTGACCACGGACCCAATCATTTATAATATTTTTATTTACTTTTTAACGGAAGATTATATAGTTGCGGCATTGGGTCCGTGGTCAAAAAATCTGATAAAAGTCATTAGTTCTAAATTGGTTCATGTCTCGAGTGTCTCTAGAGCGGCGGCGTTTTTTTTTTAACTTGTTAGTTAAGATAACTTCCCTCTGTTGAAGGAACGCTGCCAGTGCCCTGGGCACAATGCCGCACAGCACAAATTTAGATTCAATTTTTATTTTATATTTACATAGGTTTAATAGGTGAGTAATTATATTTTATTTTGTTAAGTATAGTTTTAGTTTATATTTTAATATTATATATGTTTTGTAATTTAACGATATTATGTAGGTACCTACAGTTTAATTAATAATAAAAAAAAGTATTATTTTTGCAATCTATACTTACCTATTCATTTTCAAATATTATTGTGTGGGAGATGTTTATTATTTCGTAATTAGGTACATACAAAATGTTTTTTTTATTAACTGAAAATGTCTAATTAATTCGAATTGTGAGCTAAATGTAAATCGTTCATATAAAGTATTTTTTTTATTGGTCATCAATGAAAACTTCATCAGTGTGGGAGTACATATTTACATATACATAAATATCATCACGGGTGCCTAACGGCGCCCGAGACCGCCTAGACGGCCCCAGGGTACCCAGCGGACGGTTTTTAATCCCACCTCGTCGTAGCCGATGGTATGAGTCTACACAGAAGAAGTGGCTAGCTCGTCGCGATGTTTTGAATAGACTCAATAATCCATCTATAAACAGTTTCACAAGTTGGTATAGTGAAACCGGGACCGACCGACGTGCTCTCCGAGGCACTATAGTGGAGTTGTCAAACAAATATTATTTTTTTTAATTGAAAATTCATTGGTACACACCGGGATTCGAACCAGGGACCTAAGTGTTTTTAAGTCCAAGATCTAACCAACTCGGCCACCACGTATATACATATAGTACATATTTACTGCCGATGTTATTGACGAGGGATTTGTTTTTTTTTTGCTAAATTATCGCAGACTAATTATTAAAAATTTCGAAACAAACAATGTTCGTATGCCCCCAAAATGAAATCATGGAACTATCCATGCAAGGATTTATATTATGTACTTGTTCTTTTTTATTATTATTATGGCAATAAACGTTCTATCTTCGTCTTTACAATTAGTATGTATCAATTTTAAAATCACGGACATAAGAAGATGCAGGGAGAAGTTAGTTTACCATACCTCTCCGAGATAAAATAAATAAAGGATAATACATAGCATCACGGGTGCCTATTTGGCTCCCGAGAACCGTTCAAACGGCCTCAGGGTACCCAGTGGAGGGATTAACCCGTCCTCATTTCGCCGATGGTATTCGGAGGCAACACCTAACAAGTGGCGAGCTTGTTGCGGTAACCCATCCCAGGCCGGCCTTGTTGTCATCTGCTTAACCTTGTTATCAGTGACGTTTTTTTATGGGAGATAAAAAAAGGGTTAAAAGTAGCATTTCCCATTGAATTAAAAATAGTTTTCCTCAAATATGTATCTACTACAAATAAATTTTAATCTTATCAAAAATTTACCACCAGTGATTCATTTGTTCCGTTTTCCTTGATAAAAAGTGATAATAATAGATATTAGATAAATACTATATAAAACAATATGTCTTAATTATCCTCAAAATGAGCCTATAGTAAATCTAACATGGGGGTCATTTTTAAACGACCAAAAAGTAGAGTCCGTTATTTTTTTTTGTGATTATTTATAGGTAGGTACTGAAAATCGTCGTGAAATCCAAACCAAATTACCATCAGACACGATCCACATAAAGTTTGTAAAGATCAAAAGGAGATTTTCAAAGTAGAATTCCTCAAAAACTAAGAAAATATTTATTTATTTAATTTAAAATACTTTATTGCACAACATTACAAAATAAAATCGTACATAGGGGAACTTAATGCCTTAGACATATATATCTGAGTTTTTATTTTAATTTTTACTGGCTTCATATCTCTATCAATTGCAAACCGATTATAATGATTATTTGTTTATTTTAAAAGACGTATAAGCAGCGTAGTTGCATATAAGTTTTGATGCGTCGTGCTTTCGGACTCCAAGGCACGTGTTGTCAAACAAATACCTATACATGGTTAGAACCCGGGAACTAACATATTTCTGCCTATTAATACTTAATTTATTACCTACTTATAACGACACTTTAAAATGTTTTAATATATTTATAACTTCATTCATCTTTGTAACTGTTATAATCTATACTAATATAATAAAGAGGAAAGATTTGTATTTTTGTATTTTTGTATGTTTGTAATGAATAAACTCAAAAACTACTGGACCGATTGCAATAATTTTTTCACCATTAGAAAGCTGCATTATTCAGAAGTAACATAGGCTATATCATATCACGCTAGGTCCTATAGGTGTGGAGCAGTAACCAAAAATGTTTTAAAAACGGGGGAAAAGTATCGTTTCTGAGGCCTTCCGTGGCGTGCGCTGAGCATATAGTTAAAGTTATACAAACCTGTGCGAAGCCGGGACGGGCCGCTAGTATCCTTATAAAGGAATATTTCGTTTTTGTGATACCACAGACTGTGATCTTACAGATAGTTTATACTGGTTGTAGAAGGCAAAGGCTTTTAGAATGAATAGATATGTACCTACTTTTAATTGTTATTATTATAAATGTACATAAGATTTGAAGTTTTTCAGCTACACGTGCGAATTACCACAACACTTGTTTTTTTTTTTAATATATATGTGGTAGTCCATAGAATTAGCCTTTAGACTTTTAAAGACAGTGCTACAGTATACAGTGCAAAGCCCGTTGTATACTATTTTTTTTTATGTTTCACAATACCACTAGAGAGTACCTAGTTTAACCGGTCGGTCCCAGTTTTATTATACCGACTTGTACAACTGTTTATAGATGGGTTATTGAGTCTATCCAAACACTGAGCTGGGCACTTGTTCGGTATAGACTCAAAATACCATCTCCTACGACGGTTGAGATTAAAACCTCACCTCTGGGTACCCTAAGACTTGCTAAGCAGTCTCGGGCACCGTAAGGCATCTGAGTACTTGTTTTTATATACGGATTAAAGATTTTAAAATAAAGTAATACAAGAAACAGAAAACAAAACGAAAAGATTAATTATAAGTTACAGTAAAAAAAGCATCAAAAAAGTTATCAAAACAAAAACATGTTGACATTTAATATCATTAAAAGCACTATCTAAGTTTTCAATCTTTATCTTCTGTTGAAGCCCTATAAAATCTCACTAATGCGACGCGAGCATTATCGAGCGATACCATGACTTTTATAGCCCCTACATCTTCCTGCATGATATCTAAATATGCATACAAACAACTTAATGTCATTTCAAGGACTTACTTAATAGCATCTACAAAGTTTACAAATCGGTTTCGATATCGAATTATGTATTTTTTATTGGGTGTTTATGGTAAGTTTTTGTTGTGGGTGCAGGTTTTTTTTTCTTTTCTTTTAGTCGGTGACATTAAAATTGTATCAAAATGGCGTTTGAGTGAGGTTATCATTTAGTTTAGGTACTATTTTGATTTTCAAATTTTAATTTTATCTATTTTTTTTTTTTTATTAAGATTATAAATTACAAATATTACTAATTACTTAAATTATACTTGTTTAACTTGTAAAGTTAACCCTTATTACAAATACATAGAGTGTTACTTTACCTAGCCTATTATTATGATGTAATTTATATATAAGTAATACTGTTTTGCAAGAAAGGAGAAAATGATCAATGGATAGATTTAAAAAAAAAAATTTTTATTATTAACTTTTTCGAATGAAAATTAGCATAATAATATTTTAAATATGTATAAAATGTAATAATAAATATATTATTAAATACATTTTACGAGTAACTCCAAAGATTTTTTTTTGATTCAAAATTATTTGGCTCTGGTCTATAGTCTAATATTTCGAAATCTATAAAAATATTTTATCTGCTAGAATATTAGAATAAGATGGGATAGCGAAAAGTTGAACTTGCTTGTAAGATTCCGCCACTGCCTACCCCGCAAAATACATAGTGCGATGAATTGATGATAGTTAAATAAATATATCTATACTAATTAAACGCAATAAATGAAAAAATCGATAACTCCGAAAATAAGGGCATTTTTCGACATTTTTGTTCATATTATTATAACTACAAAATCGTAATCTAGAGAAATTATTAAAAAAATATACCTATATCTAAAATAAGCAACATTAAGGGTTTTCTTTCGATATTTTGACTTAGACACTTTTACCTATTAAAAAATACGTTTACTTCTATAATTATAGTTTGGACCTTGAAGATGGCAAGAGGCCGGACGGTGTGACCATAGTTCCATGACACAGAGGACGAGCTCTGATCTGGGACGCCACCTGTGTGGACACCCTAGCCTCAAGTTACGTTCACGACACTTCAAGATCCTATGTTATTTTTCGCTTATAATTTTAAAATATCATATTAGGATTAACTTGTATACAGGATGAATTAATATTGTAGTAAATTAAATAAAAAACCATTTAATTTAATATAATGTTTAAGTAGATAATCAGAAATAATTAATGCGGTAAGACAAAAAATAACAAATTATAAAATTTAATAATAGGTCCAGGTACATATTTAATATGATTTACAATATTAACACAAATTAACCGATAACATCTACTGGGATTTAATATAATAATATAAATCAAAAGTGTTGCTAAGTAATTGAAAACGTCGGCTAATCGACTATTAATTAGGATTAAGTGTTAGTTGATTAATTAACTGTCACCTCGGAACTCTCGCGCACCGGCCGCTCAGCTTTGAACATCTCGTGATTTGTTACTTAAGAAAATAAACATGTTTACTGCCACTAATACAATACAATCATTAGGTGTTGTATTTTTTTTGTTACATTAAGGGCCCTTGCGAAATTTAGCACGTTTTTTTTTTTTTATTTTTTTTTATTGAAATTAATATTGAACTCGGACTCAGGATGACGTATTATACTTATTTCAACCTAATATATGTATTGTTATATGTTACACTAGACATATTAAATAAAACAAGTTGTTTTTGTAAACCACACAGATATCCGTGCGGAGGTGACGTCGATTTATTTGTCGATGACTTTTAGTACATGCAGGGCGTTTTTCCCGACACAGCATGAACGACCTGATCCGTAGGACTCTTGCCGCTATTCACATACCTTCAACAGCAAGAGCTATGTGTACCAGAAATTACTATATAATACATATTATATCTTATAAACAGTACAGAAAAGCGTACCTACTTTTATTTTTTGCCATGTTTGGGAATCGAACCCGAAAATACCCAAGCCATGACAAATATACAAAATAAATTCTAATTAGTATATACCTGGTGGCCTAGTTGGTTAGACCTTGGACTCAAAAATACTTAGGTCCCTGGTTCGAATCCCGGTGTCTACCAATAAGTTTTTAATTTCAAAATTTATGTACATTTGTTTGACAACACTACTATAGTGCATCGGAGAGCTCGTTAAGCTGTCTGCCCCGGTTTCACTATACCACCTTGTGAAACTGTTTATAGATGGGTTATTGAGTCTATTCAAAACATCGCGACGAGCTAGCCACTTGTTCGGTGTAGACTCATACCATCGGCTACGACGAGGTGGGATTAAAACCCCTCCGCTGGCTACCCTGGGGCCGTATAGACGGTCTCGGGCGCCGAAAGGCACCCGTGATGATACATACAAATTCTAATTGCTTGCAAAGACCCTCGTAACTTCCTGGGTGGTAAAAAAAGAATGTTGATTAGTAAAAAAAGAATGTATTATAAAATAAATAAACTTATATAGTAGCGACTATCAAAGATATATAGTAGCGACTATCAAAGTATCTAAAGATAAAGATCTTGATCGCGTTAATGATCATTAAATCAATTATAATATGGGAGTCGTTCGAAGTGACTCTAAAACCGATGACGCAACATTAACTTTTTTGGTAAAACTAATTGGGTAAAACTAATTAAAACAATATTTAGGATAAGAGCTATCATTAATTATTGTCCCATAATAGGCAACTGTAATAATTTAATGTAAGATATCAATATTTTTTGATAAGAATATACAGTTTGTCATTTTAAAATCATTTAAGATTATATTTAAAGATCAAACTTTCAGTAAAAAATAACCATTTAATTATTTACCGGCTACTCTACTAATGGATTACGTAAGACTAACATATTAATTAAATTAAAGTGCATGAAAATGGTATTATAATATCAAATGTTACGGGTAAAACTAAAAAAACACAGATTAAAAAGAATGTTAATTTAAAATAATGCAAAAATAAAAAAGCATAAAGCTACGAGGACGATTTTTGCCGCCCATTTCGTAACCGCAGCCGACATAGTAGGAGCGATTAATTTTGATATTATATTGTATCATGTATTGATCGACCCCATTCACGTGTTGTGCTCCAATAAAAATAATAAAAAAATATGGGATTATCAAACCAAACATTTTCCAAAGTCGAAAGCGCCAGAATCGCTCCCTGTGTGATTGACCGTTTTAAGACATGCCAATTACCGCTTTAGCTTAGGTACTAACTTAAAATTAATTGCATGCAATTAAGTTAGTTATTAAAATATAATTTATACTCGATATTTATTAGTATATAGACTTACCAAAAAAAATAGGACGACTATACCGAAAGCACTGTTTATACACCGAAGATGTTTGTTGTACATATTGCTTGATTTTCCAGATAACACAGTTTTACGTGTCACTGATAAACTTTTCTAACATAATTAATTTTAATTATTTAGAACACCTTTTGGGTTTTTTTACTTAGCTTCAAACTTTATAAGTGTAATAGTCGGTAACTCATTTAAAAACGTATTATTATTGTTAAAAAAATGTTTGAACAGAATACAGATATCTCTACATAGAGTTTTTTTTTTTTTAGAGCGACAAGCTAGTCACTTGTGGCGTAAACTTAGAATGCCGGCTACGACCAGGTGGGAATTAAACCCCACCTCAGGGTGGTCTAGGGCCTAGGCGGTCTCGTCAAGGCCACCTCGTCGCGGTGTTTGAATAGATTCAAGTTGGTATAATGAAACTGGGACCGACAGCTTAACGTCACTATAATAAAACATATTATGTATTTTTGTTACTTATTAAAAACTAATATTGGTACATACAGAGGCGTCTAAAGGGCTAGGCGGAAGTATAAGAGGTTGCAACACGATTCATGCCAACTCAGTTAAAAACAATACGAACTATATGTATAGAAGGTAAAATCATTATGTGATTTGTAGTATTGTCAACTTTACCTATTGAATATATTATATTATTTATATTTTATGCAAATTTTCAAAATATTCATACAATTTTTTTTTTTTGATAATCACTATCCACTTCAGTAAGGGCTCACTTTTTTGCACCTAGCACTTTTTTTACATACTAGGGTTTGATCCAAGGTCCTCAAACCTATAGTGTTTTTAAGTCAAAGTACTAACCAATAAGGCCAGCAACCATATTCTTTTATTTAAACGAAATAAAGTGCTTGCCTCTTTTAGGTTATTGCTGATTGTTCAATGTAATTTTTGAAAGGAGTTCGTTAAGCTAACGTATCTGTTAGAAAAAAACATAGTGTTTCAGTCAGTGGCCGCAGCAAAATATTATTATGTTAAGCTTAATAAAATATAAATTCATATTAACTTGATTGTCAAATTGTACAAAATATTGCCAAGTTAATCCTTAAATATTCAAAAGATTTACATATTAAATTTGAATATAACATTTATGTTACGTTTGATAATAAATATATCAAAATCCAATAAACTTTAAAGTAAGTACTTCATGTCAAAACTATAACTATCAAACTAATAAATATAAATAATACTTCAGAAAATTGCAAAATGTTATCCGCTTTGGCTGCCGAAATAATAGTGTAAGCCGTCTAGAATTCATTCTGCATATAACCTACTTTGATCTAGTCTAAAGCTAGGATCAAATAAATTTATAATGTTACAGTATCTTTATTACCTACGTATTCAGTGATTATTTCACAATTTCTACATGCAATTTCAGTCAAATTTCATGTTTATTTGACTGCTAAATGCTATTTGTTTGTACTATTGCTATTGGTTTTTTGCATGTTTTTTTTTTATAATCTAATTATAACGTTATCTATTTATTTTAGTCTTATTTGTTTCAATATATATATATATATATATATATATATATATATGTATATATATTACATTGTTACGAATATACTTACATCATATTTATTGTGTAAATATTAAATATAATGATCGTTGTCAGTTTATTTGATAGATTTCATGACAGATTTTGTATTTATGCATTTTTCATAAATTCCTTATCAGGATAATCTTATATTTTTTTATTAAAAATATAAATATGCAATGAAAAAAATCTTGGTGGGCGGGACTCGAAGCCACGATCCTCGCTTTCGCGGCAAGGCACTTAACCACTGAGCCAACCAGGTTCCAGTCGAATATTTTCATTGGTTGCTATCTACTTATACACAGACTCCCTCTACCAGCTTTCTTCTTGTAGTCTTCTCTATGAGTCTGTTTTTAGTTTTTTCAGTATTTTATATTTATGTATTTTTATAAATTCCTTATTTATCAGTATAATCTTATATTATTATTATTTTTTATTTTTATTCTGACTGCGTGATTTTGTTTCAGTTTTTATAAATAAATCTATATATATTATTATGAATAGTTTATTTGTATATAAAAAAAGGAATTAGTAAAGTAGACAGTGGTAAAGTTTGAATATGTTTAAAATAAATATGTTTCACCCTGTATATACAGGGTGAAACATATTTACTTTTTTACTTATATACTTTTATACTTTTTTTTTTATACTTTTTTTGAAATAATCTTCAAACCCCATAAAAGTAAGAAAAACGAATTCAGCTGTATATTGAAAACATTTTTCAAATACACAGATGCAGTTTTAGTTTTTATCAAAATCGACCTAAAAACACTTTTGAGTATTTTTCGATTTTACTTGTAGTTTAGAATTTGGCTTTGAAGGCCCACTTGAAAAATTAACCCTGTTTATGAATATAGGATACCTATGTATTATACTTATTTAAGTTATTATAAAGTACGTTATGTAACATACCATAACGGATGCCGTACGACGCCCGAGACCGCCCAGATGGCCTCAGCATTCTCAACGGAGGGGTTTTATTCCCACCTGATCGAAGGTAATAGATTGTATTCTGGGTTTTCATCCAACAAGTTCGTCGTGGTGTTTGTAATTATAAAAAGTTTTACTAACCAGTAACTGTCAGTGTAATGAAATTGGGACCGACAACTTAGCATGCTCTCCGACGCACATGTTAATTAAAAAAAACTCATTGGGACTCATCGGGGTTTGTATATGAATATAAATATGTGTTTTTAAGTCGTATACGGAAGGCCCCAGCCTAGTGGTTAAGTTACTGCGCAACTAATAAAAGCAGATGACAACAAGGCCGGCCTAGGATGGGTGACCACTTTATACAACGAGGCTATTTCATCATAAACACCGCAACAAGCTCGCCACTTGTTAGGTGTTGCCTCCGAATACCATCGGCGAAATGAGGACGGGTTAATCCCTCCGCTGGGTACCCTGAGGCCGTTTAAACGGTTCTCGGGATCCAAAGAGGCACCCGTGATGGTATTTATATACGGAAGATATAGTCTACTTGCCGTGCTATCTTTCTGTATATATATATATATATATAAATATGCTATTATTTATCCTATACAATGTATTATAAACAAACATAATATAGTTGGTCATGGTTAAACCTGGAGATGAGCAGTTTTAGGTCTAGGTGTATGCCAAGACGAATTACACAGAATAGAGATGGTCGTAAACTTCGCCATGTCTGGGTTCTAGCCAACTAGTCTACCAACACATGCCTACCTAATACCTTCATTATTGCATGTATATAGGACATGCTATAATGAAGGAAAGTTCAGACACATTTTTTTTCATTGTTTTAATAATAAAAATATATCTACTTAATAGAAATATTACAAATTTAAAATTTCTTTTATTTATTTATTTATCAAACCTGCATAATACAAAGGCGGACTTAATGCCGTTGGGCATTATCTGATAGTCAAACCTTCGGGACATTAGAACATTAAATAATTTAATTCTAAGAATCAGGCGTGATTTTGTAGACTCATACCATCGGCTACGAAGAGGTGGGATTAAAACCCCTCCGCTGGGTACCCTGGGGCCGTCTAGGCGGTCCCGGGCGCCGTATGGCACCCGTGATGATGTTCATGTATGTATGTATGTAGGCGCTATTTTTCGAATTTCATTACTTAATCTATTATCTCTACTAATATATACTTCTATATTATATTGATAGTAATATAGTATATAGTATAGTAAAGTTTGAAAAGTAGTATTTTTGTAAATTTCTTTTAGTGTTGGATAGCATATTTATCGAGAAAAAAAATAGGTTATACGCATATGCAACAAAAATGATTATTTATTATTTATGCTAAATAAAAAAAATCAAGACCATAAATAACTAAGTGTTTTTCAAGGACTCAATAAGTTTTTATGAATACCAGTGTAGAACCTATTTCCTTTTGGCATTTTTTTTTGATAAAGTAATATGTTTATGTAATATATTATATACCGTATTTATTGTATATAGTTTGAATTATTGAAGATATTATATATATATTTCTATTTTCAAAACAGTTTTGCTGTTGGTAGAAAATGCCTAAGGCAGCTCGCCCATGTACAATCTTGTTTAATAAAGAATTTTAAATAAACAAAATACTTATATCTAACTTCTATACATACTTTATCCTACATCCATAACCCAACTAATAAATACTGCTATAATTTCTCTTTATTTTCCAGGGTTACCAATTACTACAAGATGAATAGCTTCCAATAAATCTTAGCTGCATGATATTCTATTTATTTCCCGTTATGAGGCTTTAAATTCGTTAAATTTACGCTGAGGTCCAATTTAATACCATAATTGAATTATTTAGGACCGACACGCGACTAAAGTTCAAATAGGGACAATTTTGTTTAAGATTTACGAGTATGTTGTCATATCATAAATTAGTTTTTTTTTACTTCAATATTATATAAAAAATAGGTTTATTTTTATGAAAAGAAAATCACAACTGTATTAGACGGTATATTATGTATTTATATATTAATTAAAATATTTATGTATTATATTATTAGTAATAGTATAGTAAGTTTTAATATATTGTAGTATCTAAATTAGGGTCAGTGGAGTTATTTTTAAAACCTAGGTTTTTTTAGGTATTCTAATAAACATGTCCTAAAGCAGTTAGTTTAGTAACATGGCGCACGTACAGTGTTTATGTAGAAGTATTTGTTGCACAGAGATTTATAACATACTTATAGTGGCTAATGAAGTTACTAAGTTGCTAGAGGCATAGCTCGTAAAGCGACTGGGATCATCGTAAACCACACACGGTGCGAAGGATCAATGCCAAATTTATCTAATAAACATATCAATGCTGTATAATAATCTAATAATAGTATAGACAGAGCAAAAACCGTCCAGTGATATAGTCATGGGTTCATCGGTTTTCTTTTCTGGAGACTATTTTGCCAATTTCTTGTGAAAGTGGTAGTCTCCTTCTACGAAAAGGGCAGATAATTTATGATAAAGCAGAGCTAGGCTTTTAGACTAATAATGAAAATTCGTACCCGCATCATTAGCCGACATAGTGGGAGCGAGCAATGCTGTTAAAGAACAATGTTTTGATCAACCTCATTCATGAATTTTGAAGGTCTGCTTACCATCAAGTAGATACAGAGTCGCATGCCGTGGTCCAGTAAAAAAATCATGGTCTAGAGGTTCCGGGGGCCGTGGTTCGATTAAGAAATTCTCAATCTTAAGAAATAATATTCTAGTATACGTAGAGTTTATAAAATATTACACATTTGTATTAGCATCTTTGTATACAAACTCCCCGATTAGCTGGCCACTTGTACGGTGTAAACCCAGAATATCATCGGCTTCGATGTGGGAATAAACTCCTACTGCTTCGATGGGCGTTTGGAGGCCTTAGGTGCCATAAAGTACCCGTAACGGGGTACGTGTATATATACTATATATATATATATATATATATCTCTCTCTTCACGGGTGCTTTACGGCGCCCGCCTAGACGGCCCCAGGGTACCCAGCGGAGGGGTTTTAATCCCACCTCGTCGTAGCCGATGGTATGAATCTACACCGAACAACTGACTAGCTCGTCGCGATGTTTTGGATAGACTCCATAACCCATCTATAAACAGTTTCACAAGTTGGTATAGTGAAACCGGGACCGACAGCTTAACGTGCTCTCCGAGCCACTATAGTGGTGTTGTCAAACAAATTTACATATTTTTTTTAATTAAAAATTCATTGGTACACACCGGGATTCGAACCAGGGACCTTAGTGTTTTTAAGTCCAAGGTCTAACCAACTAGGCCACCACGTATATATGCTAATATAATAATATTATATAATCTTTAAAAGAGGTAAAGCTTGTGAGGTTGTAGGGGGTAATCTCTGGATCTACTGAATCGATTTATCTTTTAGTGTTGGATAGCCCATTTATCGAGGAAGGCTTATGATAGTCTAAATAACATCACGCTACGACCAATAGGAGCGGAGGATTAATGAAAAATATTGCAAAAACGGGAAAAAAAAGGGAAAATGTTACGCGGGTCCGCTTGTTACTAATATTACAACTGATTCTGACTATCTGTTAGTTTGTTATGTTTTTACGCTTAATTACTGTTAGTTAATGAGTTAATATTATTGATGTATTTATTTACGGATTCAACAAGCATTGAATTGAACAGATATCATCTATCATGCATTTTGTTTATTGAATCTCGCGAATCAATCTATTTACAATAATTAATCAAATTATTACAACAGTAAATTATGATAATTTCATATTACCTTAACCAAAACGTTAATTAAATAAGCACATTTTTGAAGGTGTTTCCCGTTTTTTTTTGTTTCAATATAAAATATTATAAACAGTTTTAAATTCTTTAACTATAACATTGTTAATTAAAAAATTTTTTTTTAATACAAAAGCTTTATTAAGAGAATGATAAAGAAAAATATATTTAAAGAAAAATGTTCGACCATAGGTAAGTTTTCTTGACTTCATATTTAAAAAGGGATTTAATAAAGTTGTAAGCAGTTTTCTTTTAAGCTATATAATATTTTTAATTCATTTAATTGTAAAAATACATAAATTTAAAAAACCGAAATCCAGTATTTCAAATTAATCTTATGCATTTATTTCTTATAATAATATCATGTATAATTATGTTGTTGTTTCTAGTACACATAGTACAATCCTAGAGCTTAGTTTGTGACCAGAACAATATGTGTAAATTGTCCTACATATTATATTATTATTTATTAAAACGTAAAGACGAAAGAAAGACTTGTCGTTTTCACATTTCACGCTCTCCATACAAAATAAGCTTTCGTACTTTCAGTAATACTCGATTACTGTATGTCGCAGAATTAAAATAATATTTTTGTTGCTCATTTATTTATAAATCTGTCTGGGTTATTATTAACTTTTTTAAATCAAAAAAAAAACTTTTTAAATATTGTAGTGCAAAAATATTTATTATTCACAACATAATTTTGCGTACAATTACCAACATAAAAATAATAATTGAACTTTGACTAACAACCAAGTTCAAGTCGACTACAGTGCCCTTAAGATTTGAACACATTTTAATATAGTGGTGCAGACATTTAAGAACAAAACTAAATACAATTGTTAGAAACACCGTTTCTGAATTATACAATTGTAAAAGCAATTACGAGACAAAATCATTTATACTTACTAATGTACATAAAGTGTTATTATAAACACTTAAGTATGTGCCATAAAACACGAACTTGTAGAGTTACATTGCAAGCTTGTATACTTCTCGAACACCGGAATTGAACAAGCTGTCAAATTAACTAAGGAATGTTTTTGACTAGCAAAGTGCTTACATCATAAATATATTCAATGTCATGATAATATAATTTATAATATTTATGATTTTTGTGAGAATTATTTCTGCTGGTAAACAGTCGGTGGGAAATTTAGCCGCGGTGGTGTTAATATTTTTAATATAGTAAATTAAAGACGACTATAATAACCTCCTTACTTACTTAATAATTATACTATTATTTTAATAGTTAAAATATTTATTGAAAAAAAAACATCCTAACTTACTTCACCCTTAAAAGTTAAAATCTAATTAATGAGAAGTGAAAATTAACTGAGTGGCCAAAATAAATTTATATTCGACTTTTACGATATATTAATTGTGAACAGATTAATTCATATTACGCGGTAATATTAATTATAATAAAATATTATTAAATTACATAATAAATAAATATAATATTATTGGTCATCCAAGTTGTTTAGACTTAGACTTAAATAAAATCAATACACTTTTATGTCCCTGGTTTAAATCCTGGTACTGTAGCGTATCGGTGAGCACTTTAAGCAGTCAGTCCCAGTTTCACTATACAAATTTGTTTATAATCTATCAACTCCGACGGGCTGGCCACGTTTTAGGCGAAGACTCTGAGTCTAACATAGGTCTTTGGCGGCTCAATATATGCACCGGTAATGTTGCATATAATTTAGTTTAGATCAGATTTAATTTATTTTTTATTGTAAATACGCTTAAAACTTCGTATATTCGTGAAAACTCTTAACCTGTCGTCAATTTAAACATCAGTTCGGTATCCGCAACCGTCCTAAAAGTACACTGGCCATATCATATTGTATTGATAACGATTTTTTATATTTGTATATGAAAATGGTAGAACATACGAGTATATCCAACAATAAACAAAAATATATTATTATAATTGATAATTATGTTATTTATTAATATTTACTCTACAATTTTTTTTTTTTTTTTTATTTATTTAACAAACAAAAAAAAACAGAATTGTACAAGTATTTCTCTGCCAAACTATATAAATAGTTTGTCGGCAGATTGCTCTCGTTACATGTTTTGACACTTAATTATAACACAATTTTAATTTATTTTTAATAGACACAAAACAACAATACATTTAACAAAGTGAAGTACAGGCTTATAAATGGCTTACTTTATGATAGTTTAACGGGATAATTTATATATTTAATACTCTAAAAACATAATATTAATTTAATATACACCCTCATGAAAGCAAAAAAAGTATATAACGTTTTAATTTTAATAATTTAGTTTTACAAAAAAAAAAAAAACTTTTTTTACGCAAAATCCAAAACTACACTTTTAAATAAAACCACAAAAGAAAAAAAAACATCGGCTAACGTATAATTTTTAAGTTTTCAGATATTAACGAAGTCTTTTAGATTTTCACTAAGAACACGTTACGATTGCGCGTATACTGTACACACTGTTGCGCGTGGATAAATATACTGAAGGAGGCTGCAATAGTGAGTTCATAAAATTAGGCGCACGATTGCACTGCGACTGTATCACGTCATCCTATATGACGCTATTGATATTTTTGGTATAACTGTATTAAAAATAAATATAGTAAGAAACAATACGTGTAATAATAAATATACGTGGTGGCCGAGTTGGTTAGACCTTAGACTTATAAACACTTAGGTACCAATGATTTTTTAATCCAAAAATTGTTTACATTTGTTTAACAACATCACTATAGAACCTCGGAGAGCACTTTAAGCTGTCGTCCCAGTTTCACTATACCAACTTGTGAAACTGTTGGTGTAGTGAAACTGATGGGTTATTGAGTCTATCCAAACATCGCTACGAGCTATTCACTTGTTTGGTGAAGACTTATATAAGACGAGGTGGGATTAAAAACCCCTCCGCTGGGTAGCCTGAGGCCGTCTAGGCAGTCTCGGGCGCCGTAAGGCACTTGTGATGACATATAAGAAACAATAAGAGAAGTATTTTTTATTTATTTATAATAATAAGCAATGACAAAATTCGTGAGGGGTGACTGGAACCTGGTCGGCTCAGCGGTTCAGCGCCTTGCCGCGATAGCGAGGTTCGTGGGTTCGAGTCCCACCCACCAGAATTAAACAAAAAAAATTTCTTTAAAAAAAATAATATAAAAAAGAGGGAAACAAATATTCTTAGCTACGTGCCCATCGCATATATAATTGGGAGGCAGGGGAGTGAACTGTAGTGTTCCCGGACTTATCACTGCGAAGGAAGCCTATATAATAAATAAAGCCTTTTACGATATCAACGCTCCTCTTCACTGTGTTCAGTACCGACTTTACTCAACTATGTGTAGGACATTTTTTTTCACAGATATTGCGCTGGTCCCAAACTAAGCTCTAGGCTTGTACTAAGTGTACCAGAAACAACGATATAATACATATGATACTTTATAAACACCCAAACCATGACAAACTCTACAGAAAATTGTAGTAATATTTTTTTGCCATGGGTGGGAATCGAACCCACAACCTCCGGATACAATGCCAAAGGCGAAACCACTAGTCTACGGAGGTGATCATAACTAACTTTTACTTTTTACTATACGGATCCTGAGGCTCTACCATGCAACGTAACGTATCGCTTTATTCAATCCTGTTACCGAAAATAACCCGGCCCTATTGGGGGCTTCAAATACGTTACGTTTCTACTATGCGCAAACCCATGGTAGAGCCGTCATGAAAACGCGTTCCACAAAAGTTCCGAAGGTTGATCACCAAGATCCATGAAAAGTCAATGTAAAGACTTTGTTAGAAAACTCATACCTACTATAACTACAGAGGCTCTACCAGAAGTAATTGCTTCGTATTAACGTAATGTTAATCCGTGAGTAAAAGCCAATAGGTTTTAGAAATAAAGGCATCCTATTGGTGCCTTACGTATACGTATACAAATACGTTACGTTTGTACAATGCTCAAGCCGTAGAGCCTCTGGTATGCGGAGCGAGCTAGCGATCGCTAAAAACATTAACAATTGTACTTTCAGGATTTTTTACATCGTATATTTAAAAAAATCTACATTAGGATGGTAGAAGCAATATAATAATACAACATAATAATAGTATACTGATGGTAGATAAGAGATATAAGACATATATGGCTATAAAAGCTTATCCTTATGGCATTATTCATAAAAACTTCAAGAACACTTTAGTTATAGAAAGCTTTGTTTCTTTTATGCATATTCATTTTAGTTGCTAAAAAAAGGGACATTACAAATTTTATGAATACAAGTGTAAGTAAGTAACTTAAAAAATGTGCAAAATAGTATATAGTCAAAAATTAATATCCCAACAAAATTTACAAACAGTAAAACAAATACGAAGCAATATAATAATACTATGTAAACAAGTTTTGTATGTCAAGAGCGATATTCATACAAAAACTCCTCTCCATTTGTACTTTACTAATCCTATATTAGCGCTGAGCTTAGAATACTTGTTTTTCTAGAACGCGCAAGAAAAATGAAATAATACCAAGTTAGGCTATCACCACACAATCTACGCACACAATAAAATCTAGACATGAAATTTATTTTTCGTGTCTCTACATTAAACATAAAAAAAAAACATTGAAAGGCAGAAGAAATAAGTAATATATTGTAAAAAAACTGTTTTAAAAATTGTTGTCTGTTGGTTTGTTCGCGAATATATAATATTCAATATCTAATTACTATTAAAATAGGCAACTTTATTGTAGGGAATATTTAGGGTTTATTTAACCAATATAATATCAACCTACAGAATTATTCAAACATAAAAAAAAAAATAGCGCATCGAGTCATGCGTTTAAAATATCAGGCGCATCGCGTTCCTCCTCTGATCTTAAACCTCGCATACCGCTACTTCAATATACATTTTGTTGAAAGCTCTTGAGTATTGTGTTCGGTGGATGAAAGCTTTTAGCAAAGGTCAGCGCACGAACGATTGTCTCCGGCTACAGACATATAATTCACACGCAATTCAGTGTATCCAGTGTGATGATAATAAATGTCATGACTGAAGCCAGGCGTTTAAGTTTTGCGGCCTCTGCCAAGTATTAGACACTCAGTAGCGAGTAATAAGTTGTCATAAATTAGTATTTATAGCCGACCATAAACTTGCTAATTCACAGTCATTGACATACATTCTGAAAAAGTTGGTACAGAAATTCTTGGATGGGAATGGATCATGTCCTAAAATTAAACTAACCTATATTAATATACTAAAAAAAAATGTTTTTGGGATTGAGAGAAAAATCTTATGGTAGGATGTGTGGCCATATTTAAAAGATCTAACATAAGTTTTTGCTTCGTATTAACGTAATGTTAATACGTGAGTAACAACCAATAGGATCGCTTTATTTCTGGAATAAAGACATCCTATTGGTGGTGTTTCACGTATTAACATTACGTTAATACATTTTTTTTCACACATATTGCGCTGGTCCCAAACTAAGCTCTAGGCTTGTACTAAGTGTACCAGAAACAACGAAAATATAATACATATGATACTTTATAAACACCCAAACCATGACAAACTCTACAGAAAATTGTAGTAATATTTTTTTGCCATGGGTGGGAATCGAACCCACAACCTCCGGATACAATGCCAAAGGCGAAACCACTAGTCTACGGAGGTGATCATAACTAACTTTTACTTTTTACTATACGGATCCTGAGGCTCTACCATGCAACGTAACGTATCGCTTTATTCAATCCTCTTACCAAAAATAACGCGGCCCTATTGGGGGCTTCAAATACGTTACGTTTCTACTATGCGCAAACCCATGGTAGAGCCGTCATGAAAACGCGTTCCACAAAAGTTCCGAAGGTTGATCACCAAGATCCATGAAAAGTCAATGTAAAGACTTTGTTAGAAAACTCATACCTACTATAACTACAGAGGCTCTACCAGAAGTAATTGCTTCGTATTAACGTAATGTTAATCCGTGAGTAAAAGCCAATAGGTTTTTGAAATAAAGGCATCCTATTGGTGCCTTACGTATACGTATACAAATACGTTACGTTTGTACAATGCTCAAGCCGTAGAGCCTCTGGTATGCGGAGCGAGCTAGCGATCGCTAAAAACATTAACAATTGTACTTTCAGGATTTTTTACATCGTATATTAAAAAAAATCTACATTAGGATGGTAGAAGCAATATAATAATACAACATAATAATAGTATACTGATGGTAGATAAGAGATATAAGACATATATGGCTATAAAAGCTTATCCTTATGGCATTATTCATATTTTTGGGATTGAGAGAAAAATTTTATGGTAGGATGTGTGGCCATATTTAAAAGATCTAACATAAGTTTTTGCTTCGTATTAACGTAATGTTAATACGTGAGTAACAACCAATAGGATCGCTTTATTTCTGGAATAAAGACATCCTATTGGTGGTGTTTCACGTATTAACATTACGTTAATAAGAGGAAAAAACTTATGGTAGTTGGCTTTTTTTAATAACAAAATCCCATGAGCAACAACTAAATTTAAAAAAGCCAGTGTATTATACTCGTACATACCTATATCAAAAGCATATGCTATTACATATGCTTTTAACTTGAATTATTCTGTTGTGGCATTTTGTACAAAAATAAGCATAAGAATATATTTTGACATTCTAACGTTGCCTTTAAAAGAAATGTAATTCATACGCAAGTGTCTGTCTGTCCCACAGACCTAGGATTTTGCTGCCGCCCTAAAGGCAATCAATACTAGGTCTCTGGTCTGTCTGCATATCATAAAAGCCACCTACAAACAATATTCTTGTAAAGAACATGTATGCAAAGGGTTGTTTGACGACACCACTATAATACTTCGTAGGATAGATCACGGCGAGCTCACCACTTACAGACGACTTAGAATTCTAATATACGTGGTGGCCGAGTTGGACATCCTTAGACTTAATAACACTCATGTCCGGATTAATAATCGTAGCTTAGCCCGAGTCAATGCTTGGAACTGTCAAAATTTAGTTATTTCATATGCAGTTTGACAGTCTGACGCATTGGCTAAGTGTTAGCAATTGCTTAGCAACGACTATTAAACCGGGCATTAGGTGCCTGGTTCAATCCCTGGTGTGTACCAGTGAGTTTTTAATCTAAAAATGTTTGTACATTTGTTTCACAACACCACTATAGTGCCTCGGAGAGCACGTTAAGCTGTAGGCCCAGCTTCACTATACCAACTTGTGAAACTGTTTATAGATGGATTATTGAGTTTATCCCAACATCGCAACGAACTATCCACTTGTTTCGGTGTAGACTCATCGGTCGGTCTGATATTCGTTATATTTATAGAATTCCAATTATTACGACGGCTCTTCGATGGATATCCTGAGGCAGTCTAGGAGGTCTTAAGCACCGTAAGGCACCCGTAAAGTTTATAAAAAAAGTGTTTCCCTTAACTTCATGACATTCTTTAAAACTAAGACAGCTCTGAATAACTCTACATATAGGCATCTATAAATATTCAACATAATTACACACTTAACCGTCCGATTACATAACAATGGGTTAAGATTTCAATCTAGTTACACTAGTAGCTTCCCTATTCAAGTCAGGTGGCGCCCTCAAGCGGTGTGTGGCGGTCTAATCATCAATCTCACTCGCATACCTTTCATGAGTGACTAACATCAATATTGGCCATAGAATTTTATTAAGTTGTACATAAAATGTAACTTAAACTCTATTAGATGAAAGTTCAATTTTGATTATGGTTAGATGTTTTAATACCTACCTACGTAGATACATAGTAGTTAATATTTTGTTGATTATGATAGGATTATGGAATGGTATAATATTGACAAATTGTTTTATGTGTTTTATTTTAATAAGTCTTCTCAAAAATCCACATAAAACAATTTGTCTATATTATACCATGTTGTAGGATTGTATTTGAAGGTCGTGAGTTCGATTCCTTCTCATGGCAAAAAAAATATTAGTATTTGCGAGTACTGGGTGTCATGTCTGGGTGTTTATAAAATATTAGCTGACCCGCGCAACTTCGCCTGCGTAACTTTAAGCGTTTACGCAGCGCAAGCAACTGCACGGAAGCTCTTAGAAGAAACAAATTTTCCCCTTTTTCCCAACATTGTTCATTGATGCTTCGCTCCTATTGGTCGTAGGGTGAAGTTAAATAGCCTATATAGGTTTCCTCGATAAATGGACTATCCAACACCAAAATAATTTTCCGTTAAAAATCGGTTCAATAGAGAGATTAACCCTACAACCTCACAAACTTTACCTCTTGATAATATAATATAAAAGTTGATGTAATATTTACTTTATTGCAAATTCTTCGGCTAATAGTCAAACGACGTCGACATATTTCGCTTCTCCACGAAGCCATCAGGAAGTTAATTTATGATGGCCGAAATAAGTTGAGTATAGGTGAATTTGTAACGTTGATATTTTGTTCATTGATTATGCTGTGTGTCGTAATATCATAAGTATAGATAATATTTAAATATTAATATCGTTGTTTTTGATACTCATAGTAAAAGGCTAGACCCTAGTTTGTTACCAGGGCAATGTGAAATATGAAGTCATGTGTGAAATATCCTACATATTATTATGTAGAAGGATTTAAACTAAAAACTTTTGGACGTCCTATATACTAATAGTTACGCTTTTTTAAATAAGTATAAAAAAATATTGTAACTAATACTCTCACAGTGTCTATTATTACTGCTCTCCATTACTTTAATCCCAACAAAAAAGTAATAACTTGGGATGTTCACTACATTTTATATCTAAGAAATTTTGCTTATTAATTCTAGGTCCTAATTCTAGAGCTTTCGTTTTAAGTATTGGTTCGATATATTGCAGTGAAATGTTCCGTAAATCTCTATAGAATAGTCAAAAGCGCGAATTGTTCCTCTACTGAGTAGCCTAATAATTCTAACACTGGAACTTATTATTATTATTTTAGAGGGTTTAACAAAAGCTCATTGCTACCTTGTATTCACAAAATGGACTCATATTCTATTTTTTTACACATTACAGCTTGGCCAGTCTGTATGGATACTGCCAATGGTAATACCTAAATCAGTTATTTGGTTCCTATATTTATAAAATTACTTAAAAATAATAAACTCCTCTGCCATCTAGTGTTCAAAAACTAAGACTTCTAACTTTACTCTAATACGAATTAATAGACGAAAACACATAGAAGGGATGTGTGTATACCTATATATACAGAGTGAATTTAATTTAAAGGATGTACTTTGGCCTAATATGAGGTTCTACTGATCAAATCAAACAATTTTTCCCATGGAACCATGTGTCGCAAAAGAAAAAAAAATTTAGCTTCCCCATACAAATTGTACATTTTAACTCGCCAGGCTGAAGTGTGAAAGGTACTTACTACTTACCGGTAAGTAACGACTGTCCGGTAACTTAACTCGCTACTGTACTTACCGAAATGTAAATCGGTCTTTAGAGTTTACACTGAGAAATCCAAAAACATTTAATACAAAATTGCAACCCCCAATAACAAAATCAGATTAACTATAACATAAATTGTTATTTGTAGTAATATGAAACTCCTTCGTTGACCTTAAACCTAGTTCATTTAAATCTAACAAAAACATAGCAAACGGTGGCATCTAATTAAACATAAACCATATAAGGTATGAAGATCGTAACCCGTTAAAGGTTAAAGCAGATTAAATAAAATGTGTGACATGAATACAATGTACAATAAAATGCATATGTACGATACTTATCGTAATTCTGTTTTATTTAAGTGTATCCTAATAAGGCCTTTATAAGCTTTATTTAAGACACTATTTTAATGGGATTATCCGAATCAAAGGCACAAATTTTTCGAAAAGTTTCTAAAGGCAAATGAACTTAGTTAACCAACTTCAAAAAAGGAGGAAGATCTCAATTCGACAGGTATGTTTTTATTTTTCCATCTCTCAAATCAGTTGACCCAAGGAAGGATAGGTACTACGCTCATTGTGACACGTATGTACTTTAATTAATATATTTTCTAAGCTAATGCAGATTCCATTTTGAAACTTCTAGTGTATTATTATTGTGCCTTAAACTATATTTTTACTTAAATAAAAAAATGGCCGAAGTTATTAAATTTCAGATTTGAAATGATCACTTCCGGTTTTGTACGTGATTTTTTTCTGTATAAGTCGCTATAGTTAATATTACAAAATAAATTTGTTTAATTCGAAAAAAAAACTGGAAAATACTTAAGACAATTCTTTACAAGCCCACAACCTCCATACAAAAATAAATAAACTCCATACAAAAACACAAATAAACTCCATACAAAAACAAATATTGTGTACATTCATACCTACCGCAAGTACAATTAGGCCAAAGATGAACAAAATTCAGAATCTCGCTGTCCACTTCACGTCATAAAAGATGCCTTATAATATTTGTTCTTATATATATATATATATATATATATATATATGTCCTTATAAATAATCTTATGATCTCACTCATCTTTAAGTAAATCGTTTCTTATTTTTTAATATTATTCTTACTTTTAGTACCCTACCCGCTATGTGCAGCCAGTTAGTACCTAGACGTAAATAAATGGCTCTATTATAAATTAAACTTGCTTATTATTAAACATTTTCATGATTCTTATTTTAAGAACAATTCATTCGCGATTGCGACGTCTACGTTTCCTATACAAAATAAGCTATCGCGTATACTACTGTCTGTTGCAGAATTAAAATAATATTTTTGTCGGTCATTGTATTTATAAATCTTTCTGTTGCGACATTTTTTTTATTTTTTTAATCAAAAAGGGCTTTTTAATATTTTATGAATAATGCCATAGTATTTAGTACAACTAAAAGATTTTTATGTGCAATTACCACCATAAAAATAATAATTGAATTACGTACGACCAACAGCCTATTGTAACACTGGAAGTACGTTTGTATATTTTTTTAGGTGGGAGGAAGGTCTCTATAATTTCGTTAGGCCAACCGACCGGTCTTGTTACCACCGCCCATACAGATGCAAAAACCGTCAACCTAGACATGTTTCGGTTTTAGTCTGTGGGTTCACCGGTTTTCAGGAAACTACTGCACCGATTTCTTGACGAGGTGGTAGTCTTCTTTCAGGGTGCGGTTACGAAATGGGTAGTTGAATTGACGATAAGACAGCGAGTAGTCATTGTCGCCCCCCATTTCGTAATCGCATCATTTAGCCGGCATAGTGGGAGCAATCAATATTGTTTAAGAACAATTATTGCCTGACCACATTCATGGTATGGTTTGTAGGTCTGCTCACCACCAGGTAGATAAAAAGTCACATGTAGCGCTCCATTAAAAATAATTTAAAAAAAGTATCGGCGTCAACACGACTGGTGGAACCTTAAGTAACTAACCTTGCATGAACCTTGAACACAAGTAGCTCTGAACCCTGGTTTGGTGCACGGCGTCCCATCAGCCACGAGGGCCAGGGTGGCGTAGAACAGCTGGCCTAGTGGTCTACAGTTGAGGGTACACGGAGATCCACCTTGGACACAAAAGAAAATTATACGTATATGGCAGAAACACACAATATAAAATACTAAATCAGCTTATGTACAAAATTTTATACCGGATGCTCTTTTAAAGTGCTATTAGCATTGTTTTAAAGATATAATGAATTAATTAAAGTATAAATAAAGATCTCTAAATCTTTGAGCAAAAAAAAAATACCATCACGGGTTTTGGTTTTATTGGCTCCCGAGAACCGTTTAAACCGCTTCAGGGGAGGGATTAACCCGTCCTCATTTCGCCGATGGTATTTGGAGGCAACACCTAACAGTGGCGAGCTCGTTGCGGTGTTTATGATATAGCCTCGTTGTATAAAGCGGTCACCCATCCCAGGACCGGCCTTGTTGTCATCTGCTTAAACTTGTAATCAGTTGTGCAAAGCGCTGGGTCGCTTTTAAGTGATCGCCGGCCGATAATATTCTGAGTCTACACCTAACAAGTATCGCGCTCGCCACGGGGTTTGGATAAAATAGACTCAATAACCCATATAAACAGTTTCACAGGTTATAATAAACCGACAGACAGCTTAACGTGCTCTCCGGGACACTACAGTGCAGCGGCGGATCCATGGTTATTCCTCAAACTATCGAAATTTACTTAAAACCTACTATTTTGTAATAGTTATTACAAAAAATCCTTTAAAAAGCTTGTCAAAAGGCCCTTGGGCCCTCCTCACAAAATCAAACCAGGATCCGCCCCTGCTAAAGTGTTGTTTGTTATATAACCAATGTAGGTACATACATTTTTTTATTAAAACTCATTGGTACGGTTTTAATCGGAACCCAAATAACTGTAGTATTTTTTGGTGTCCCCAACTTGGCTACGGCGCAACAGAAGGGTTTTTTATCATCACTGATCTATAAACAGTTTCACAAGTTGGTATAGTGAAACCGTGACCGACAGCTTAACGTGCTCTCCGAGGCACTATAGTAGTGTAGTCACCCAAATGTACATATTTTTTTAAATTAAAAACTCATTGGTACACACCGGGATACGAACCAGGGACCTAAGTGTTTTTAAATACAAGGTCTAACCAACTAGGCCACCTCGTATATAAACGTAGCAAAATACTATAATATATAAAGAGCCTTTACCATCCACATAAGACACCCAAGTATAAAATCTTCCCTTAAAGGGTCTTCGGTCGTAGGCAGCACATTGTTGAGCTCTACTATCAGTCGCTGAAGATCCTTTGCATGGCTGCAAAAAAAAATAATGGTTGATCAATAGGGATTATGCATGTAATGCCAATTATTATTATTTTAATATATAATGTTCATTTTATGTCTTTAAACATATTTACAGTATTCTATTTTATTTTGATTAGCTAATTTTTTAATAAATACGATTTTAAAAATCCATTTTTTTGTAGAAACGGAACGCATTTCTAAACGTTCCAACATTAGCAAACACTACATGTGACGTCATTCGCGCATAAACAAATGTCAACGTGTGTTCTGTAGTCTACAGTTTCTTGTTTTTTCTCGGGTATTTATTGTCCTTTATTACGATAATTTTTAGAAACAAACCTTTTGACTAACTTTTGAGGTGCAATAACATTAAACTTGCTTTTTGAGCACGAATGACGTCACAGAATGGCGGCTAATGATGTACCGTTTTTTACTGCGGTGGCAGATAAAGTTTAAATCCTTTCATTTTGGTGTTATTACGATTTTAAAAAAAAAATGTTTTTAGGGTCTAATGTAGTTACTCTATCAAGTAATGAAATAAAAAAAAGCATGCATATTCCCTATTCCTAAAATAATATTATATTACTTCAAAAAAACGTTAAAATAGATGGGTTATTGAGGCTATTCAAAACATCGCGACGAGCTAAAATGAGTTGATTTGACGCCCATACAAACGTGCTTCCAATATTACAACTTGGCTGTTGGTCGAAGATCAATTATTTTTTTTATGTTTGTATTTGTACGTGTGTATTATATATATATTTTTTAAATAAACTGATTTCGAAAAAAATAAAAATAATAACCCAACACAGAAATATTAATAAATACAATGACCAACAAAAATATTATTTTAATTCTGCGACAAACATTAATCGAGTATTTCCAATAATGGAAGTGTGAAGGCTAATTTTGTTTGGAGAACGCGGAGCTCGCGATTACGACTCCAAGAACCATAAGTATCTACCATTCACAAATTCGTCTGATTTAACACTGTTATTGGATATGCCAATCTATACTAACATTTGGTATTTATTTGTTTGATTGCAATTTTATTTTTGAAAACCCTCAAATATACTTCGAAATTAATAACATCGAATATATTTCGGTAATTAATTTGTAGAATTTATTATCATCATTTATTTTTATCTAAATTAACTATATACCTCATGGAGGTATATAATATAATATATACCTACATAATAATAAAATAAAGTCGTCGACTTTCCGAGTCTGTACATTAAAGATTTCAGGAAAAAAAAAAGTAACAGAACGCCAATTTTTTTTTTTTTTTTGGAATTTTCGTCTGTTTGTCGCATCAAGTGAAAGTTCATTTATGCGATTTTAAATAGAATTACTGAATGATATTTTTTTTATTGTATTACCGTCTCTTAAATTAATTTTAAGTAAACTATTTTAACAATATACTTAAAGACGACTCACTTACCGTGGTATTGCATTCCCGATATCTTTTAGCCTCACCATAACATTCGACATTTTCGGGAGCTTCTCTGGTAATTCTCACAGAAATTACAGGTGGAGCAAGGGTGCCTTCTGGTATAATATTGTTTCTGAAAAAAAAACTTGTTAATTTAATGATGCGATTTTTAAATGTCAGCGATGACTTTGATATCTTCAGTGAGATGTCAAATTCATATCACCGATGACTATGGATGGTGATACCATATGGATGGTATCACCATCCATAGTCATCGGTGACTATGGAGTCATCGGTGATTTATCGTATTAATAGTCGTATTTTTGAAAGTCATATGCGCGGTACTAACTTACGTATTATTTGATCGCCTCCGTAGACTAGTGGTTGCGCCTTTGGCGTTGTATCCAGAGGTCGTGGGTTCGATTCCCACCCATGGCAAAAAAAATATTAGTACGTTTTTCTGTACAGTTTGTCATGGTCTGGGTGTTTATAAAATATAATGTATATTATATCATTGTTTTTGATACATATAGTACAAGCCTAAAACTTAGTTTGTAACCAGAGCCTCTACCAACCAGTAGGTAGAGCCTCTACCAACCAGTAGGTAGAGCCTCTGAGCAATATGTGTAAATTATACTACATATTATTATTTTATTATTATTATTATTTGTCATAGAAAAGAGCTACTTGTGTTTCGGTAAATGAAAAAAACATGGTTTTCCGTTCTTGTTTCTCTGTAATATATTTTATAACAAACAGCTGTCAACGGTGACTTATAGGTATGATATTTTAGTCACCCGCTGATATTCAAAAATCGCACCTCATTTTAAAATTTTATGCGGTGGCATCCAATGCCAAATAGTTGAATAAATGGTATAAGCCTAATTTTTATGTGATATATGTTGATGTATTTTTCTTATTTTTTGTCAATAGTTGTGATTCCTATCATCAAGCAGCGGACGTTATAATTTTTATATGCGAACCATTGATTATAGGAACCCACCATTAATAATTTATTTTTGTTAGTATAGGAATGCTCACTAAAAAACAGACTTCAGATATAATAAACTAGCTGACCCACGCCACTTTCGTCTGCGTAATTTTAACCGTTTACGCAACGCACGCAACGGAAGGTCCCAAAAGGAATAATTTTCCCCGTTTTCCCCTACACTTTTCATTGATGCTCCGCTCCTATTGGTCGTAACTTTATATTATATAGCCTATAGCCTTCCTCGATAAATAGGATATTCAACAGTAAAAGAATTTTCTAATAATCACAGAAAATCAGAAAATTCTTTTACATTGGATGCCACCGCACCACATTTTAAAATTTTATGCGGTGGCATCCAATGGCAATAGTTGAATCAATGGTATAAGCCAAATTTTTATGTGATATATGTTGATGTATTTTTCTTATTTTTTGTCAATAGTTGTAATTCCTATCATCAAGCAGCGGACGTTATAATTTTTATATGCGAACCGTTGATTATAGGAATCGACCATTAATAACTTATTTTGTTAGTATAAGAGTGCTCACTAAAAAACAGACTTCAGATATAATAAACTAGCTGACCCACGCCACTTTCGTCTGCGTAATTTTAACCGTTTACGCAACGCACGCAACGGAAGGTCCCAAAAGGAATAATTTTCCCCGTTTTCCCCTACACTTTTCATTGATGCTCCGCTCCTATTGGTCGTAACTTTATATTATATAGCCTATAGCCTTCCTCGATAAATAGGATATTCAACAGTAAAAGAATTTTCTAATTCGTTTTAGAAGATCCTGAGATTACCTCACACTACAAACTCACAAAATCTCAAACTCACAATCTCACAAACTTTGCCTCGTTATAATATTAGTATTGATGGAAAGAGATAAGATTTTGAAAAGGTGACAGAATATGGACGGAATATTTATAATATAAGGGTTCCAGTTTTCTTTAACGTCCGGAACCCTAAAAATAGCGGCATAGTGGAAGCGATCAATATTGTTTAAGAACAATTATTGATTAACCCCATTTATGGAATTTGTAGGTCTACTCACCACCAGGTACATACAAAGTCACATATCGTGCTATATAATACGTGCTATATATAAAGAAAAAAAAACATTTAACCCAAACTTTATGTATGGAAATAATAGTCGCACTTGACTGCATTTTATAACCTCTAATAAAAATACTATAAAAAATAATAAACCAAATAATATAAAACCAACAATAAAATTTAAAAGAATGTTAGTATTTCCCAATATTAAAGTGCCTAAAAGGTTAATAAATACAAATAAAATACCTTACCGTGGGTAAAGTCTATAAAACTATATTTATTTCCAAATTTTTTATGTCTCTGTTAATGTAAAACTTTTTTTTTACAAAATAGCAACACTAAAACTGTGTTGCCACTATATAAAGATTTAAATAAATCAAGTCTCCAACATTATTTGCCTCAGGCATCCTTTTTATTACTGGGCATATCGTTAAATTTACACTTGTTGTGTTTAAGCATAAATCAGACCGAACAAGTCATTTACGCGGCTCTATCTCAAAGGACACGGTAATGAAATCAACCTCTTTCCTAACAAATAGCTCTGAACTCTATAATCTAATTTAGAGTTTGGAGAAAATGAGAAAAAAGGTAAAGGAAATAAAGTACAATCGGGAAGAAAAACAGTTGACGTATTTAAAATAACATTGATATTTTTTTAATAAAACCGATTGGTGCTTATAAAATTAGTAGAGAAAAAATTAAATTTAAAAAGTATATATTTTTAGTTCATATATTATGATAGAGTTGTATTTGAAAACTGAGATCAACTGGGATTATTCAGATCTAAACGATGCATTTTTTTTTAGACAGCAAACATAAGCTTATTATCCTGTATAAATTTTACCTTGGATACATCCATAATTCCTTTGATGTATGATGATATACATATAATGAGTTTTTTTTTTAAGAATTTTGTCATCATTTACATTTTAATTTTAAATAGTATTTCTTTTTCTACAAATTATTATAAAAAAATGCGTACCTGTGCATGTATTAAATAATATTATTAATGGAGCGTTACAATATTAAATTATGTGTGTGACTGTACATAATGGTCAGTTAACTAATGTTCTAACAGGACTTTTACATTAATTTAATGTAAACTCAAATCTTTCTTTTGAATATTCATGGATTCGACGCTCGGAACAGACATTAGTTCCGATGCACCCACAGGTTCCGATAGCTAGTATGTTTAGCTTTCTTAAAATTATTGATAATTATTATGATTAATGTAAGATGGGAGTGTAAATATTAAATATACGTATGACTTTGAAAGGTTGTACTAATATGAGGTTCTAGTGATGAAATCCTACAACTTTTACCATGACACCTTGTGTCGAAAATGAAAAAAAATATTGCCTACACCAAACTAGTAATGTTAAAATGACCAATTGTTATAGGGAAGCCAAAAATTGTTTTCATTTGCGACACATGGTTTTAAGGGAAAAGTTGTTCGATTTGATCAGTAGAGCCTCATATTTAATCCAAAGTACAAGCTTTCATATACACCAAATTCAATATATTATTATATTTATATTTAAGGTATTATAACTGGATTTTTTAAAGTGGCAATTTTTTATATTATTTTCTATACCCAATAAAAATATTAAAAACACGTATTTTTCCTTTTAGTGTCGCCTATATTAAAAAAAAGGTCTCCATCAACTTTATATTTATAGAATTTATTATGATATATATATCATAAATTTAATCTTTAAATGTAACGTTCGAATAGAAAATATATTCTTCGGGCGGTGTGACCATAAAAAATACCCGAATTAACTTTCAAAAATCTTGACATTTCTTAAGGCGAGGTGAGTTTAGAAATTCCGTATTTTTTACTAAAATAACTGTTTTTAGATGAATAGTTTTTTTTTTAATCTGGATTATATTAGTGATATAACTATTGTGCCAGAAACATAAATTAAAATAGTTTTTTCAAGAGAAATAAATCGTGAAAATAGCTCTGAATTTTTTTTTTATCCAGGTTTATAGTGACATTAAACATATTTTTCAATTTTTATATAGTTTTCTCTTAAATAAATATTTAATTGTGACTTACGACATTTTGTTTTCGTGTGACTTTTAATAGTCGACGCTGCTTACTTACCACATCATAAATCGTACATAAGTACGATTTCCTAGTAAAGTATGCGGGTTCAACTTACTGTGATCATACTTTAACTGGTATCATTTAAATACCTAAATAAATAAAATAAATAAATACCTACTCATATTATATTTATTTATCACCAGGTCAGCTGGTGACCAATGGAGTAGAGTAGGTAGTGCAAAAAAATAATATTATCACTACGTGCTGCAATGCGGTCTCTATACTGTAAAACCCGTTCCAACAGAAAATACAAAAGTAGAAGAGAAGGAAATGTCCTGACACCACTATCCCGACATGACATATGACCGTTGTCGCCCGCACCGCTGCCGGCGGCACCTTCCTAATTAAGAATGACGGAATGTAGATTACCTGTTTATCCTATATAACTTACAACAGACTATATAAAAATACAGAGAGTGCATAAAAAAATATTAAATAGTTCAATGAAAGTATAAATTAATGTTATTATTATTTACCGGTCGGTAACGAAGTTATATGAAAACTGTTTTAAAACTTTATTTAATTTACTCGATTAGGTACCTACTTATACTTACTCACTTTATTTTATAATAATAATTCATCTATTGAGTAAAATCTTAGCCTAGGTGCAAAATTTAAAATCTTAATCCTATATAATACACAAATTAGGCTGTATTATTCAACGTTAATAATTAATATATATATATTTTTACAAATTGAGTGCATTTTTTTTACAAGGTTCCTAAAACCCGGTAAACCACAGACTAAAACCGAAACATGACTAGGTTACTTAACGGTTTTTGCATCTGAATTTTTTATATGAAGGACATTACATACATATTACCCTGGCCATAAACTAAGCTCTAAGCTGGTACTATGTGTACCAGAAATAACAATATTAAAACATATATTTTTTAAACACCCAGACCATGACAAACTGAATAGAAAAACGTACTATTAAGTTATATATTTTGCCATGGGTGGAAATCGCACCCACGATAGGGAGGCGGCGATCAAATGTTTGGAATGTATGGAATGGCGAGTAGTAACGAAAAAAACAAACTTTATTACAAACACGTGTACACCTCTACACACAAAGCTCTATAGTAATCCTATAACAGCACTCTTTATCTTTCCATATTAATCCTATACTTCAGAGTTACAATTATCTTGACTCAAGCATTCATTAGGGAGTGGATAGATTAACATTCTTCAAGGACTATTAACGGTTAACCCTAATTGTTAAACAAATATGAGAAGATGTATATTGATGGGACGCGGTCTGGTGATGCCTGATTAAAGAGTTATCGTTAATAATAATCGAGATTTGTTAATTATACAAAGGTAGGTGATGTTTTTTTTTAAGACAATTGTTTTTGGAAAGTTAATGAAAGGTATAGTAATGAATATAAGTTAAAATTACTTTATACATATACGTGGTGGCCTGGTTGGTTAGACCTTGGACTTAAAAACACTTAGGTCCCTGGTTCGAATCCCGGTGTGTACCAATGAGTTTTTAATTATAAAAAATATGTACATTTGTTTGACAACACCACTATAGTGCCTCGGAGAGCACGTTAAGCTGACGGTCCCGGTTTCACTATACCAACTTGTGAAACTGTTTATAGATGGGTTATTGAGTCTATTTAAAACATCGCGACGAGCTAGCCACTTGTTCGGTGTAGACTCATACCATCGGCTACGACGAGGTGGGATTATAACCCCTCCGCTGGGTACCCTGGGGCCATCTAGGCGGTATCGGGCGCCGTAAGGCACCCGTGATGATACATACATACATAAAATTACTTTATTGCATTCTTTCCCGCTTCATGTTTACTCACTCTTAAAGAAAACAACCACCTCGGCAAGACATCGATCAGCTACTGATTTTTTTTTTATTGGAGCACGGCATGTGACTTTGTATCTACCTGGCGGTGAGCAGACCTACAAAGTCCATGAATGGGGTTGATCAATAGTTGTTCAAAAAAAATTGAACGCTCCCACTATGCCGGCTAAATGATGCGATTACGAAATGGGTGGCGACAAATTGCATTACGAGTATTTTAATATACTCGCTGCCTTATCGTCAATTCAACCCATTCCCGTAACCGCATCCTGAAAGGAGGCTACCACTTCGACAAGAAATCGATGCAGTAATGTCCTGAAAACCTGTAAACCCACAGATTAAAACCGAAACATGAGTCGAACGACGAAGGAGAGCCGAAGGCGAGGGCTGATAGTAATGTCGAGGATAAAATGGTTTTGTGGACGAGTTATAAACTCTGCTTTTCACTTCGATTGCGAGGAAATAAAATCTATCTATGAACTTGTTATTGCGTTTGGCTGTATGGCTCATTTTCTTTGCCTTAATATAGATACATTTATTAGTAGATACGTTAATGCACTTTTGCACAAAATTCGATTTTGTGCAGCCTATTTCCTACACAAATAAGAACTTTCAGAGCATGAGATGTGAAAAATAATAAAACACCCACTATATTACTTAATATAATATTATATCCGCAGCGAAATGTTTCTTACCAACACGTCGTAACATCTTTATATGTTTACTTGTAAGATTTACAGCCAAGTCCTCTTTTATATCGTCCACTTTATGTCGACAACAACGTCTAAGCTGTTATTACCATTGAGATCAATTTATAGATATAGAGGAGTATACAACCGTGAAGTATACTGTATATGCTACTGGGGTAGTTCTAGCTAGGATGTTCTACTTTCGGGGCGGTTTAATTTGCGATAACATTGAATATTTATTCTGTTTATGATGTAAACACCGGTTCAAGATGTTCTTATGTGAACATAATTCAAATAACGTCATCCGCGCCGCGTATATTATTAGTCTTTGGGTCAAATACGACTGCACTCGGAAAAAATGGGTATAGAACACTTGACTGTATTCGGCTGTCAGTGTATACCAACCGGTTTATACGCGCATATTCTCGTTTAATTATATATATTATATATAATTAAACGCGAATATGCGCGTATTCGACTAAAATCAATTAGCACCAGATAGGAAATACGTTCGTGAAAGTATTTGACTATAATCGCTTTTAGCGCAATTTGGACCACGGATTTATCGAATAGTGGAAGCGAGCTATACTTTTGATAAACAACATTATGGTCATTGATCATCTATATTTATGGAGTGTTTTTTTTTATAAGAGTCGGCATGTGATATCACATCCACCTGATGGAAAGCAGTATGAATTTCCAAGAACAAATGCAACCAACAATTACGAGCTACATAACCATTGATGCACCTATTATGCCAACTCAAAATGCCTATATACATGCTTTGTTTGAAAAAACTCAAGGTCTGTCTGTCTGTGTGCAATAAAAATAAAGAACTCAGTTGTCGTTTATAAAATGTTTTAGTAAATTGTAGAAGCTTTTTGTTTTGTTAATGCTATATGGCATCATCAAAATAAAGGTTACTTGAGGTAGGACCGAAGCTCTAACTCAAGTAGCCGTATTTGTGAACCTCGCTGTAATAATTAGTGCTATATATATAAAAAAACTTTTTACTTAATATATATATATAGACAAATAAATACGCGTCGTGCCCGGACTGAGCAATGCAATCCTTCTGGCGTTTGCTCCTCTAGTCCTATATACATTAACCTCATTATTTCTGACATATATCTACGATACATCTACCCTCAGGTGACTTGAACAATGCATCCATGATGACCCTGTACTCACGACAAAATCTCTCGCATCTATTGTTCAGCGCGCCGTTATTCATAGAACACTGTTCGTCTATTTGCAATGGGTTGGACTGTATCTAAATTCTGGATCATAACTTCTTATCATATTTGTTTATCCAATATAAAATACATTGTTTACCTGTAAAGGTATTCAAATAATATGTATACTTGTATATATAGTACATAAGGTACCTGGTCCGGTGATAAATAAATATATGTTTATTTATTACGCGCTGCGCAACGTTAAGCTAAACTTTAACCAAAATAACATAGCTGTCTGTCAATTTTCAATCTCACAAGGTTAGCATTACGCCAGAATTGCATCATATCGATTAAAGTTTAGCTTAGCGTTGTGCGCGTAATCACCCCGTAGCAGGCCAGGTTTTCTTTTTTAATTGGAGCTCGACATGTGATTGCATGTCTCTGCTGAGATGAACAGATTTAACATTCAAAGAACTCACATGTTTCTTATGAATATTATTATAAGGACCTAAGTCATTTAAAAAATATATATAAAAAAAAATGCAAAATCGAGTCAGTTGATTTGAAGACCTTTTTTGAGCGACAATAAATTTAAAAAAAAACAATATTATGATTGTTAATTCATAATTTTATCAATAAAAAAAAATGTAAATAAGAATCACACTTTATTAAAAAAAAATACCTCGCCGTACACGTTCATTTTACCTAAAAGTTTTTTTTTTTTTTAAAGCTAAAGTTTATACTCTGAAATTTATTAGCATGGAATAAGTACGTGAGTACTAAAATAGAGTGCTTTGCTGGGAAAAGGAAAATAAATGTTAAATTCACCTGAAACTAAAATTTTATTTAGTAAAGCTTTACCAAAGTCTAAAATATTGTTTAGATAAAGAAAAAAAAACTTTTACCGGGTAACTTTAAAGGTTATTAAACAAATACCTTCTTACAATTTTTTTCTCATTATTTATTTTAATACTTTTTTATTATTAAAATTAAATAATATAAAACTAATAAAATAAAAGACCTAACACAAAATATAAACTACCTAAAATTAAATCCTACAAAATTAACATAAAATTAAATTGTTCATTTTGTTTAAACACCTCATATATTTATGTACTCCGTCGACTTACGCAAAATATTTTACTATCAAATAGATTTTATTAAATAACAAATTAATAGGGCTTTTCCTGACTAATTTACACATTATTGAGCAGCTGAAACTAACTACTCAAGATGAAATTCGGACTGTAGTAATTATGTCCTATTTACGACTTAACACTAAGGGATTTTAGAAATTTCAATTTTACAATTTTAGAATTTTACAAATTTTTAGGAAGGAAAGTGCTCAAACCTTTGCATTGGTACATACATATAGATTCTTTAAAAAATAATTTCATAGGTGCAACATCATTTTTGGAATTTTTGCTAAGAGGAGGAAGGTGGCTATAGAAATGGGAGTTGTTATTTTAATTATTCTATAACTCAGGATTGGAGTTACTAAAAAATTAAAAATAGTAATTAATAATGGTATATATGTTTTTTTTATAAATAGACACGTGTTTCACACTTTTTTTATTATTTTAACTGAAGAGAAAAAGGGATTTGGTCATACATAGGTGTTCTTTTTATATATTATCGTGGAAGTTAATAGACTATTGTTTTATATTTTTTTAAGGGCAAACCAAGAAAAGCTAATTATTTATAGGTAGTTACGAGTATAATTTTCCGTTGAAATCCAGCAGAGTTAAAAATACAGTTAAATAGCTACATATGTAATTGAATGCACATTGTAAAAGGCCAAAACCCAATTCAATCCCTTTTACTAAAAATCTACTCATTAAAGCCTTACCTACATCTAGATAGATACCGCATCTGTTTTGTTCGATTATAAATCGCTAGCAATCGCTAAGCTATTAAAGGGCTATCGACACTGATAGACGTCAATCACTGCTGCTTACAACAAGCAATCAATGTTGTACACAATAACAGCTTGTTACAAGTTCGACGCTACGGGGATCCTATTACCTTAATCTGTAGTATAAAAACCATAGAAAACGCATCGAAGTAGAACTTAAACCAGAGGTAGACACGTCACGTATGGCTGTACTAAGATTTATAAATCAGGGTTTGGTAAAACTAAATGTTATTGCTACCATATTTATAAAAAAATATTTTGAGCAATGTTTAAGCTAAATTGTATTAATCTCTTATAATTTATGTGAAAAATTACAAAACAATGTTTATATTAAAGAATAATATTCGCCGGAATGTAGGTTAAAAATAGGACTTATGTAATACTAATTATCAAAAAAAAAACTACACTTGCCATGAATTACATTGCTGTAGTAATAATAATAATAATATGTAGGACAATTTACACAAATTGCTCTGGTCACAAACTAAGCTCTAGGCTTGTACTATGTGTACCAGAAAATTTGATACAGTACATATTATATTTTATAAACACCCAGACCATGACAAACTATACAGAAAAACTATTGTTTCTGTATATTAGTCCCAATATAAATTTACATCATACTATTTAGTTATTAAATAATATATCCACATTAAAAATAATTTATATGTATATAAGTACTAATCCCTAGTAATGAAATTGAATATTATAACTTGCTTATCTTATAAGTTATACTGTTTACGGAACAATTTGATCCTATATCATTATTTGTGTATTTCCCCTTTCCTAATTCATGACATATTTGAGTATATCATTTAGGTTGAGGACCGGGTAAGCCAAGATTTTGGTGGCTATTATGTCACAGCCACATTATCGGGGCTAGTAAAATTTATGCACGCGCGATTTCTACTGAGACCATATACACCGTCTCTATCTATTGACTTGAATCTCCTATAAAAACTGTACAGGGCATCTACAGGTCGTTCGGACATATTTAACCTCCGATCTTTGAAGCCGAATGGCGAATTACAGTAATAAGCGTGTAAATGCTGTTTTACTTTTTATATATTAAATTATTTTTTGTAACAGCTTATTAGTTATTGAGTTTATAGTGTTTTTTATAAATTATAGGTGTTGTTACAAAGGTGCCGACTAAATTACTCGAATTATAGGTATTTTAACAATGTACGACATGACCGTCTATAACTATGAGCTAAGTTATGGACCGTTGATTTTTTATAGGTAATTTAAAACATTTAAACTGCCAATTTTTTTAAAGATTTTTTTTCTGATAAACTTTATCGAGATTCTTTATTTTCATGATTTATGAATATATTCATGTAGATATATATTTTTCTGAAATTGATGAATACATATAAGTATTTCCGCCCGCCCTGAGTTGTGTTATGGGCGGAATTTTAAATAAAGTAGTACCTAATAATTAATTACCTAATAGTAATTTTTAATTTAATGCTATTGTTTGTAATTTGCTAATTATGATGTACTGTCAATTGTTCGTTGTTTGGATTAAATCTAGAAATTTATAATAATACCTAGCTATTGGTTTAACTTAAAAATGTTTTTTAATAATTATCAGATACTTACTATATATTTAAAATCTCTAACATACTTTTTTTTTTTTAAAGTGAATTTTGAAAACATGTTTATTAACATTTGCATGCTGGACTACAGCTAAACACGAGAACTTCTTTTCTAAGACTACCTGTAGACCATGAACCGTGTTTTTATGGCAAATAAATGTTTTTTTTTTATGATTTATCAAAAAAAACTGCAATTTAAACGTTTAGCTAGAATAAAAAAGTTTAAAACTTACTTGTCACTTTGCTTCAAGATACATTGTCGTTCTTGGATAGAAACGCCTCCCCCACAAGTTCTGGAGCAGGAACTCCATGGGCCCCACGAATTCCAGATGTAGTTATCGTTACTATGATTTTCATTGTTATCCTGAAGTAAAATATAAATAATAATTAATAAAATGTAATTATAACAAAAAAAAAGGTTTATCATTAAGCCCATCCATAGAAACGTACTTTTAATATTACAACTTGGCTGTTAGTCGTGCTTCAATTATTACTTTTGTGGTGATATTTGTATGTAAAAACATTTGTATTATTACTAGTATTTAAAAAGTTTTTAACAGAAGATTAATAAATACAATGACCGCCAAAAATATAATTTTAAATCTGCGACAAAGTAGTTGAGAAATGATGGAAGTACAAAAGCTCGTTTTCAATCTCCCAAAGGTTAGCTGATAGATAATGCCTAAGGCATTAAGCTCGCCTATGTATAATAGTATTAAGCTTTAGTGCAATAAATATTTTTTCATTCATTCATTCATTTTGTAAAGAGAATGCGAGCTTTGCGATAGCGAATGCTTGTCTTTAACATATTATAGGGCAACTTATGTTTTAGAACACTTTCAATTTGGCCAATAACGTTAAGGCTGTAAGATACATGGTGAACATAACAGATAGACCCTAATAAAGTTATTATAAATTCTTAGTGTTATTTACATTGTATAAGTACATTTCTAACTTTATTATATTAGGTACTAGCTAACCCGCACAACTTCGTCTGCGTAACTTTAAGCGTTTACGCAGCGCACGCAACGGAAGCTCTCAAAGGGAATAATTTTTCCCCGTTTTTGCAACGTTTTTCATTGTTCCTCTTTGTCGTATGGTGTGTTATATAGCCTATAGCATTTCTCGATAAATTCGGGCTATCCAACACTAAAATAAACTTTTCAATTTCAACCAGTAGATTCAGAGATTAGCGCGTTTAACCAAACAAACAAACTCTTCAGCTTTATAATATTAGTATAGATTTTTAAATCTCACTTAAAACACTTGCACTTGAAGCATTATTAGTACCTATTGAATTATTGCAATAAACTTTGTGATTGAATTTACTTTACCTGCTGTATGAGTGTTGTATTGTCGATAGTTTCAGCAGTGATGTTGCACATTTTACTGAATAAAAGAGTTAATATCCTGAAAAAAAAATGAATTACTGATAAGTAAAACATAATTTAAATATTTAAAAGTTATAATATTAAAAAAAAAATTTTTAGGTGGGAGGAAGGCCTCTAATAACTCTGGCCGGGCTCGTTACAAGATGCAAAATCCGTCAAGTGTCGTCAGTCATGTTTGGATTCTTTGGTTTGCCGGAAACTACTGCATAGATTTATTGTCAAGGTACGGTTACGAAACGGGCGACTGATTTGACGATAAAGTAGCGAGGATAATGCAAATACGTGTTTGTCGCCGCCCATTTCGTAACAGCATCATTTAGCGAAAGGGTCAACGTAGTAGAAATTAATTTCCATAGTGCATTTTTTTATTGGCGCACGGTATGTGACTTTGTATCTACCTGATGGTAAGCAGCACTACAAAGTCCATGAATAGGGTCTATCAAGGCATTATTATTTAACATTATTAATCGCTTCTACTATGCCGGCTAAATAATACGATTATGAAACGGGTGGGGTCAAAGATTTTTTTTTTTCCATTCAACATAACTTATAACTAATTTACAATAATTATGTTACACACCAATGGAAACCTGTAAGGTTTATATGTGGTGCGTAAGTCGCAAACTTTTTTTAAATTTAAATTACTTATTTAAAAATATAATAAAAGAATACAATATATTATATAAAAGAATATATTATATATATAGATGAATTTGCATTACGCCGCGTCAAACATTAAATCAACCGGTGTGCCTGCCAGTACCACCTTAGACACTTTGATGTCAAAAAAAAACATTAAAAGTTGGTGCAAATACTTTGTGGAATACCTATGAAACTTAAAGCTTAGGTTTAAAGCCGTTTAAATAATTTAATTGGTAAAGTTGGTCACTACAAGTAAAGATTTGGGCGTTCTTCTTTAAACAAGTATTAAGCTTCTAAGTGGTTATTAGAAACTGTACAAGCATTGTATTCCACAAACGGTACTGATGTAAACGGGCTATTTACCCATGTGGGTGATGAACAGTGAGCAACTTCTTTAGTTTACTAAATTTTCTAATAAGATGGAAAGTAGTTAGGGTTGTCAATTTTTACTAATAATAAATAATACCGGATGTATAAATATGTGGGTAAAGGACAAGCTTAATTATTAGCTTATTTTTAAAATCTATAAAATACTACAAAACTAGAATAAACACTACACTAATATTTTTGTGCATTTTTTTTTATTTTTTTTAATATTTCATTGACGACCAAACAGCGCTAGCGCTTCAACACCTCAGAACCATTGTAGATTCGCACGGGTGGTTTCGTAGAGCGTGTTTTACTTTCTACTAAGGCATCAGCTGAAAATCAGCGCTACGGCCTAACAACTGTAGCTTGTGCTGAGCTGATTCCCTGTTTGTCGCCGCGCAACAAAATTGTAATTTATAAATCAGCACCTGAAGCACTTCTTGAGAGTACTGCATTCGTAATCACGAACGCCGCGTTCTCCATACAAATTTAGCTTCCGCGTGTTCGTCTCAGTGAATAAGGTGTTAATTGATTTTTTTTTTTTTTTTTTTTATTCTTTTTCATTTATTTTTATGTGTGTGCTTTGTTATTGTTATGTTGCTGTGCGACAAATAAGGTATTTCTTTCTTTCTTTCTTTCTTCTAACTATATCATGGATAGTACTCTGAAGAGCTTATCAATAACAATCTTATTCCACCTTCGCATTTAGTCACAAAACGTCGCGAGCTGGTGGAAAAATTAGCACACAATAAAAAAATGGAATGCTCTACCAGCCTGTGCTTTTTCTTCTCCCTTTAATATGGATCTGATTCTCAATAGTGGAGATAGAGCCTTATAAATTAATTTCTTTGAGTTTACATCCCGCTCGCCACTAGGTGGGTGTAGAGTCGCATGCCGTGCCTTAGTATATAATATAAAATATGTAGGACAATTTACACAAATTGCAATGGTCACAAACTAAACTCTAGGCTACTTGTACTATGTGTACCAGAAACAATGATATAATACATATTATATTTTATAAACACCCAGACCATGACAAACTGTACAGAAAAACGTACTAATAGTTATTTGCCATGGGTGGGAATCGAACCCACGACCTCCGGATTTAACGCCAAATGCGAAACCACTAGTCTACGGAGGCTGTCAGTAATATATATATATATATTAAATATGGGTACATCGCATTTACAAAAACTTTTGTTTATGTAAGATTATGGTTAGCCAGTTATCGAAATTAAATAAAAGTATTTTTCTTTGTAGCCTATTAATTAGTTATTAGCAGTTGAAAGCCTTAAACTATATTTATCATCACGGGTGCCGTACGGTGCCCGAGACCGCCTAGACGGCATCAGGTTACCCAGCGGAGGGGTTTTTAATCCCACGTCGTCGTAGCCGATGGTATGATTCTACACCGAACAAGTGGCTAGTTCGTCCTGATGGTTGGATAGACTCAATAACCCGTTTCTCTGTAAACAGTTTCACAAGTTGGTATAGTGAAACTGGGGCCCACAGCTTAACGTGCTCTCCGAAGCACTATACTCGTGTTGTTAAACAAATGTACATTCATTATTAGATTAAAAACTCATTGGTATTAATTGTATATTGGCTTAAATTAGATAAGTATAATAGAGATTAAGGACCATAGAGCATTTTCTTTAAAAAAAACTTACCACTGAATATTTAACACTTAAATTATACCATTAGATACGTAAATAAAGTAGACGGACAATAAAAACAATCTACGTTATTATTCCAGCTGTTTTCGTAACCCAAATTGGCGGAAGTGGAATTCTAAATAACCCAATTTGTGATCTAGATTATTGTTTGCAAAACTGTCAACCCTGGAGTGAGCATCGATGCGCGTGCGCCTACGCAGTTCACACCACCGGGAACAAAATAGTTAGATAGTACAAAGGTGCATTTTAACCACGGAATAAATAATTCATAGAAAAATATTTTTATGGTACTTGATGTATTTTTCATAAGACATGGAATAGTTTATAAAATTAACGGAATAATAATTCTTACCGTAGATTTTAATAATTGGTTAAATGTTAAAATAACTTTTTTTTAATTAGTTGTTAGGCATTTGAATATTTTTGCATAGGCGTGCCGTATTCATCGGTCAATAACTCGGCCACTCTTTTTTATTAAACTCAATAATTTAAAATACTAACTACTAAGTTGTTTTTATTTCACCAATTTCCAAATGTAGTAGTTATATATCCTTAAAAGTATCGAACAAAGCTGAGAGATGTCAGAATCAATAAGATAGAGTTCATGTAAATTGATATCAAGCCTTATCTATTTGGATGACCAGTTTTTTTATAATATTTAATAATAAGGATTATTAAAGAAATTAAAAATCCTGTAACTAAGAGATGTGCAAGTAAAACTTACAAGCACTATTTTCTGGTTCTTTCAGCTTGCGCGATTTAACATCTTCATTAGATATTATGTATTTAAATTTAGATTTAGACGAGTAATAAATGATTAAATGAGGCTCGGGCACCCAGACATAACTTTTGCACTCACTATTATATTATAATATCTATACATATAATAAATCGTAGACTCTTCGTGTAAATTAACGATTTTAGCAAAAAGAGTACCCGAAGATACGAGAAATAAGTAATCAAATTTTTTTTCATGTTTGTCTTTTTTTCGGTCCATTTGTTGCGCAAAGCATATTGGATTCAAAATCGAGTTACTAAAACCTTAGAAGCTTTATTGGGAATAAAATTTATTGTTTACATATTATATGAAGATTAATTATTGGTCCTTTGAAGTAATAATTTGTGTACATACCATATTTATTATACTGCTATTTTTGCTTCTAATGAATAAATAAAACAATATTTAAATTCAACCACCAGAACAAAAAAAAACAGAGAACTCATAGCGCCAAGTACTGCGTCGAATCCAAAGACGATTGTGGCGCAATTTTTTATTTATAATAATTAACACGCACACGATGTTGCGGGCACCAACTAAGAGAAGTGCATGCACTACTTCAATGGGCTAAAAAATATCTAACAGGAATTTGTCATCTCTGGTTCTCACAAGCTTGCGCAATCTGACATCTCCATTAGATATTTGAGTTTAGAACGCTTTGGATTTTCGACAAGCCAGCGCAGCGCACTTCACATTAAAACGATCAAACGAGGGTCGGGTACATTCTAATGAACATCTTAAGTGCTTTATGGAGTGGCGATCGCCGTTATTTTTAAACCATCATAATTTTCAGACGCTTAAATTCTACAGATAATGCGTAAAGTTGTTTGTCGAAATATTTAAATGCATTTTGAATATTTTATACCTAAATAATAATAAGTAGTAGATATGGAATAATTTTAGAGTATCTCTAGAAAAATAATAGGTTTGTAAAAGTATGAATTATATGTATGTAGCACCTTATAAATTAGAAGTCATTTAAGTTTTAAATTAGAAGATATTTTTCATCTGCCTCGCTTACACTTATCCAAATCTATTACTACGAAAAGCGATAAATATAGTTACTTTTTTATTGTTATTTTTGAAATGTTTGTATAATTTTTTTTTTCTATAGGAGCACTGCACTACCTGCCTACCTTGTATCTACCTGATGTTAAGCAGACCTACAAAGTCCATAAAAGGGGTCGATCAATAAATTGTTGCTTAACAATATTAATCGCTTCCACTATGTTGGCTAATCGATGCGGTTACGAAATGGGCGGTAACAATAACAAATATGCATTACGAGTATATTTTAATTTCGCCCGTTTCTTAACCACACCCTGAAAGGAGTCTATTAGAACAAAACCATGTAGTAGTCTCCAGAAATCCGGTAAACCCTAAAACTAAAACCGAAATATAACTAGGTCACTTGTGGGTTTTTGCATTTGTATGGGCGGTGACGAGACCGGTCTGTTGGCCTGGCAAAGATATAGAAGCCTGCCTCCCACCTAAAATATCGTTGCCGCCATATTCTGTTTTCACATTGAAAAAAAATGTGAAAATGTGGAATGCTCTACCAGCTTGCATGTTTCCTTCCTCTTATAACCTGTCCTTTAAACGAAGAGTAAATAGGCATCTTAAGCCGGCATAATGATGGCAACCAGCGGTGCCCCTGTATGCATCCGCTTGTTGCTATCATTCCTAGACATTGCATACTGCTTAACATCAGATGGATGCAAGGTCACACGCTGAGCTCTTATAAAAAAATTAAAAATAAACTTTAATTAGATAGAATAATCTTTGTTCTCACTTTTTATTATCTATTTGTATAGCTTCTTCTGTTTGGATAGGCGATTTTAGGACTTCTGAACTTCAGATTATTATTATTATTTGTAGGTAGCTTAATCCATAAATTATACCATTTAATTTATAAAAATAAAAAATAAATTAAACTAAAGTTAAAAATTCATTTGCTGACGTAAATCTTAAATATAGTGGTGTAGGTATCATCAGGTTTTTCGCGATTAGCTTTTTCAACCCTATGTCTTACCTGGCTATGTTGTACATACGTAATAAATTTTCCTTTTTGTTTAATAAATATCACATTTATCATCACGGGTGCTTTACGGCGCCCGAGACCGCCTAGACGGCCCCAGGGTAGTCAGCAGAAGGGTTTTAATCCCACCTCGTCGTAGCCGATGGTATGAGTCTACACCGAACAAATAGCTAGCTCGTCGCGATTATTTGAACAGGCTCAATAACCCATCTATAAACAGTTTCACAAGTTGGTATAGTGAAACCGGGACCGAGCGTGCTCTCCAAGGCACTATAGTGGTGTTGTTAAACAGATGTACATAATTTTCTTAATTTAAAACTTATTGGTACACACCGGGATTCGAACCAGGGACCTAAGTGTTTTTAAGTCCAAGGTCTAACCAACTCAGCCACCACGTATAAATATCACATTTTGTTTAATGAAATATATATTATTTTTCATTTTTCTTTATAAAGTATGTGGATATTTGTTATTAGTGTTAGTACCTATTTTATCTTTATTAAACACCCACTATTTAATATTTTTTTTGTTTAAAGTAACAAGTTTAGAATTTTCTTTGTTAAAATTGTTAATCTAGAACTACATTTCAAAGTTTATTTAAGTAATAAATACTCGGCTAAGGACAACAGTAAGACACTATGGCCTATTACCACCATAAACAAAAACAAACCAAATTCAAGTGACAAACCTCCTAAATTCTTAAAAACAAAACTAGCAGTTCCTATTAGAACCACTACGATAAGAAAATAATAAACTTAATGAATAGGTGTAACATATCACACCTAACTTGGTCTCATTAATTTAGAACCTATAGAGTTAAAATAAAGCCGTCAATATCACTAATTGGATATACGCTTTGGTCGCCTAAGGGCGTCGTAAGCCATCGTTTGCAAATACTGACCATACAAGATATACTGGTATTAGATCATTGTCTGTGCTTGTAATGAATTAGAACCTATACGTAAAGAGTATAAAAATATATTGGTTATTATAGAAAACAAATTAGTTTTGTAAACTTTCACTGGGAGCCTTATAATAGTTTTATTTAGGTCTTTAGTTCCAAGGTCTTTGATGCCATAATATTTAACTTTGATTGAATGTGGAATACTCTTATTTGATAGAATAGACATCCTTCACAGAATATCCAATATACATCTTTAATGATTAAATATCTTTTTCATCAAATATATAGTATATATATGGTGTTTTTTATATTCAATATTAAAAAAATCATCAAATATTTCCCTAGTTTATAAATTATTCTATCTTAAAAACACCCAGACTATGGCAAACTATACAGAAAAATGTATTAATACTGTTTTTTCGATTAGAATATTATTATTGTTTGTTTGATTTTTTTTTTTAAATCTTTTTATATACATAATTTAAATACATATCGTGTTTCTAGATTCTGTATTGTGTATTTGTGCTACCTAAACAAATAAGTCATTATTTTGTGAAGATTTGTATATACAAAATCATTTATTTAAAAACTTTACAAAATATATAATAAATTGACGTAGAAAAATATAACTTAAATTTAAACTAATAAGAAAAAATCACTGTATGAGGCGCCACTTGGTACGGCACCTAATACAATTTTTTGTATATACATAGTTATTATTAATAATATTTAGGTCCTAGATAAAATAAATTTTAAATGAATGAACCCACGACCTCTGGACACGATGCCAACAGTTACTATCTATGCGTTCTTTAATTATTAAATGTGCCTGAAGAATTAAGTGAAATATTATTGTCAAATAAAAAAACATAACTTATTGGTAAAGTTACCGGAAATTTAACCAGGAACCAAATAACTGTAGTGTTAAAAATGTGGTCTAAGTTCTAACCAACTCGGCCACTACGTATATTTTTTTATTTAGAATATTAAAAAAAAACTGCTCCCTAAGTAACACTTGACCAAGTTTCCAAGCTGTGAGCACGTGGTCATTGAATAGGAAGAACCAAATAACTGTAATGTTAAAAATGTAGTCTAAGATCTAACCAACTCGGCCACTACGTATATTTTTTTATTTAGAATATTAAAAATAATAACTGCTCCCTAAGTAACACTTGACCAAGTTTCCAATCTGTGAGCACGTGGTCATTGAATAGGGCGTGTAATTTTTATTTACTCTTGACCCTTACAGGACCTCAAAAATAACAACTGCAGTCAAACGCGCCTTAAATTAGAAAAACATATTGAAGGACTCTTCAAAAGTTGATTTTTAGTTTGTAACGGTATGCTACAAAATGTGGAATCTATATATAAGTATAATAGTTTCGGACCGATGATGATAAAAAGGATATGTTATATGACATCTAGTAATTTTTTTAACGCATTTTTCGCTGACTAACCTATGATATCGTCGCCTACTACCTACTGTCTATCGATGCTATAATAAGTAATTTAAAAAAAAATGGATTGCTATATTTTGCTTTCGGTAAATTATTAAGAATAGTATTATCTAAGATAAGAATAATAAATTAGTCGCATGACATAATAATACATATTATTATAAATATATTTTATTTTAGTAAACTAAAACATCAATTTTATTTAAATACTTCATAAACCTATTTATTATCTTTTTAATCTAACTTTTATAATCTATTTTTTTTCAAATAGAGGGCGTCTTGTATAAGTAGATAACAAGTAATGACAAAATTCGTGAGGGCTGACTGGAACCTGGTTGGCTCAGCGGTTGAACGCCTTGCCTCGATAGCGAGGTTCGTGGGTTCGAGTCCCGCCACCAGGAATTTTTTCATTGCATTTTTATCTTTAAAAAATTAATATTTTATAAAAAAACTAGTTTAATTAAAAATACAATTTAGGTCTTCCGATCTTTTTGAATTTCCAGCGAAATGCGTTATTATTTTTCCCAACTAGAAACTTCAAAAATAATAATTTGATAAAAATCTAGCTGAATGTTATTATAAGTAATAACATTCAGCTAGATTATTGTCAACACCTAGATTTTTTTTAAAAAGTAATCGATAAATGCGAAATAAAAAATGAATCTAAGATAGATAAATAAAAAGCATACAAGTATATTTATTTATATTACATTTGAAACTGTACCTATACCTATGTGACTTAATTTTTAGTTTACGCCTGAAAACTTTAACCTATTAAAAAATGTGTGGTCTTTCTAAATTATATTTTTAAGTCGACTGCCCTTCATAAAAAGATACCCAAATACGAGTTTATATATGTTTGTTAAACCTTAAAAACATTCTCGTCGTTACATACGTAGGGCTACTAAAAGACAGTGAAATAATTATTACTAACCTAATTTTTAGCTACAAATCCCGAAAAAAGTTTATTTGTTTATGAATGCATTGAGTTATGTTTGAAAAATGTTTGTGTTACATGTCATTACGCAAAAGTTTTGTACTAAACATACTGAACAAGATTTATATGAATTATTACTTCCCAAGAATGGGTACAAATAGGTTTTAATTTTATTGGAGCAGGGCTTATGACTCTGTATCTCTACCTGAAGCGGTTACGAAATTGGCATGCAAATTCATCTATATAACTATATAGACTAATTTGCATTACTTTAATATCTTCCCCTGTTTTATTGTCAAATATCTGTCTTTGTTTTCGTTGGCTAAATGATGCAGTTACTAAATGGGCAGCGACGAATTTGCTTGTGTTTACCTATACTAATTTACTCGCTGCTTTATTGTCAAATCTACTGCCCATTACGTAACCGCAATCTGAAAAGTCTATATACCATCTACGTAGAATTGTCAGTTCGGCCACATTGTTTATGGTATAACATGCATTAGCAGAATCATTGCCATCTTATGGGCTTAGATCTTGTGATAATGTGTTTAATATCCTAGGAACTCGCCGTACTACGGCGTGAGGACGGCGGTTCTACGGGTGCTCGTTTCCACCAAGTACTTATTATGTTTCTTCCAGTGTTGAACGTTTCCAACATATATACACCAAAGTAAAAATATCCAAATTAGATTTTTAAAATCATTAGTTAGTAAACTAACTAAACAAAGATATTATCAAAAAATACAAAAATATTTTTATATGTGAAACACTACAGGTACACGAAAAAGTATTTTTTATTTTATTTCAATAGATCAGTATAACAATAGTGAGTATAAAGAATCAATTAGTCATAACTTCTACACTCAAAGAAACATAAAGAACAACTTGGTGGACACGAGTACCCATAGAAACTACTACGGCAAGAGGAACGACAGTACGTTGTTCCTAGGATACTAAACATACTATCACAAGATCTAGTACATTAGGAATCACCTATAGATTCAAGTTAAAAAAGATTTGTTGGATCAGATTTAATTCAACATAAATAGATTGTTTCTTTCAAAGTATGCAGTTTATAAACCTGACTACTTCGTTTTGTTATTGTTGTTTTGTGTTTATTATAAATAAATTAAAAATCTGTGTTATAATTAAGTACCAAAAAATGTAACGAGACCAATCTGCCGACAAACTTTTTATATAGTTTGGCAGAGAAATACTTGTAAAATTCTGTATTGTTTGTTGGTTAAATAAAGAATAAATACTTTAATATCCTACTCTTTACTTTATCGTCAAATCTGCCTATTATGTAACCGCACCCTGAAATGAGACTTCTACTTCAACAAAAAACCAACTAAGTAGTCTCTTAAAAGCGGTGAACCCACCGACTAAACCCGAATCATGACTAGGTTACCTAGTTAGAGGTTGGTCTATATAACGTTGCTAGGCCTACCGACATGTTTTTTTACCACTACTTAAAAAACTGAAAGTTAGTCTTTATAATTTATTTTATAAGAAAATATTTATCATTTGATTATTACGCGACTGGCTTGTCAAAATAATCTTCTTTAAATATTTACAATAAAATATATTTGTGTACACTTACCACAAAAAATGTATGTAACAGTTTCTTCCACACTCCATTGTCCAAAAAGATCACACTTTTCCTAAACCTAGTAAAACTTTCACTTCTATTTCGTGCATTTTATTTCCACTGAGTGAAAATTTGTTCATTTATTCATTTATGTCACTCCACGTCTTAACATGGTTTCTTGTAGGCAGATATATTTCTTGGTAATCCATCTGAAACAAAATTACGACAAATAGAAAAGTTGCAAATTTTGGGTTTTAATAAGTACCTACTAAAGTAAAAATGTTAAGAAGCCTTAAGAAAATTAAAAAAAAACATAATGTCACGTTAAAAAATTCTCAAAAAATTAACACGAAATCCAAAAAATGCAGTTTTAAATCCAATTTTATCCAGTGAATTTAAAGACTTCTTCTAAGAAACTCTTTTAAAGCAGTCAACTCTCAGGCACCCCTTTACAAATATATTAAAATAGAATATACCCTATTTTACCCTACAGGTAGGCAGGTAGTTAAGTGATGCATGTACAACCATTTCGTAATCGCATCATTTAGCCGGCATAGTGGGAGCAATCAATGTTGTTGAAGAACAATTATTGACCGACCCCATTCATGGACTTTGTAAGTCTGCTCACTATTAGGTAGATACAAAGTCACATGCCGTTCTCCAATAAAAATACAATAATAAAAATAAAATAAAACAGACAGACAGACAGGAATTCTAAAATATTAGTTTATTATTCTATAGCCTATTTAGTTTCCATCTCACCTATTTTTTTTTAAATTTAATTATTATTATTTATATGTATCTATACTAGGGAAGCCTATACTAGCCTTAACATAGAAGAAAATAATTAAAGGGAATGAGTTTTAATTAAAAGCCACCCTCAAGAAATATATTTCTGATTTAATACGTGGTGGCCGAGTTAGTTAGACCTTGGACTTAAAAACACTTAGGTCCCTGGTTCGAATCCCGGTGTGTACCAATGAGTTTTTAATTTAAAAATTTACGTACATTTGTTTGACAACACCACTATAGTGCCTCGGAGAGCACGTTAAGCTGTCGGTCCCGGTTTCACTATACCAACTTGTGAAACTGTTTATAGATGGGTTATTGAGTCTATTCAAAACATCGCGACGAGCTAGCCACTCGTTCGGTGTAGACTCATACCATCGGCTACGACGAGGTGGGATTAAAACCCCTCCGCTGGGTACCCTGGGGCCGTCTAGGCGGTCTCGGGCGCCGTGAGGCACCCGTGATGATATATATATATATATGGCTGACTGGCCGATGGCAGATGAATGTGAACAAAAAAAACAAATTATCTACAGATAGAACCTAAAAATTCAAGACGCTGCAAATGGCAAGCCCTTTGCAATATATAATAATAATAATATAACATGTAGGACAATATTCACATATTGCTCTGGTGACAAGCTAAGCTCCAGGCTTGTACTATGTGTACCAGAGACAGTAATATAATACATATTACATTTTATAAAACACCAAGACAATGACAAACAGTATAGGAAAACCTACTAATATTTTGTGCCATGGCTGGAAATCGAACCCACGACGTCTGGATAGCTAGTGGTTGGTCTACGGAGGCGGTCAAGTCATAACTAGTTACTAGAAAGATAATTAAATAGATCTAAGTTTAAAAATAGCTAATACGGCGTATGATTGGTTAAAAGTTTACATGACGTGACATTACACCAATCGTAGTCTTTGTTAGCTTATTTTAATTATAGTATATACATATATATATATATATATATATATATATATATATACATATATATATATATATCATCACGGGTGGTCTTACGGCGCCCGAAACCGCCTAGACGGTCCCAGGGTACCCAGCGGAGGGGTTTTAATCCCACCTCGTCGAACAAGTGCAATGGCTAGCTCGTTGCGATGTTTTGAATAGACTCAATAACCCATCTTTAAACAGTTTCACAAGTTGATATAGTGAAACCGGGACCGACAGCTTAACGTGCTCTCCGAGGCACTATAGTGGTGTTGTCAAACAAATGCAGTTTTTTTTAAATTAAAAACTCACCGGGATTCAAACCAGGGACCTAAGTGTTTTTAAGTCCAAGGTCTAACCAACTCGACCACCACGTATATAATACGTATATAATTATAGAATAATTTAATTAACATTATAGACACTAAGGGATAGTTAAATAAATAAAGTTCTACCTACGTACTTTACGTATTACCCTTTTATTCCTATAGCACCAAAGTCAGTTCGTATCATATTTTACGATCCACAGTTGTTGTTTGCCTTTCTATGCTTTTGTATTAAGGTTCAATTTGCGATGACAATTATTAGGACCTACTAAACCTTTCTGTTGACCATACTTCTATACAGTGCAGTAGTGTAAACAGTGTCTTCTGTACATATCAATTGACACGGTCATGTGACGCCTACAAACTCTTGTTTGAACAAAAGTTCAAATTTTGATCCAGATACCGACCAACACAAAGCACATTTTAAAATATTTAAGTATCTTCAAACGCGCTGTTATTTTCTGCGTATTAACTGCTGTTCCGATTTAATTAAAATTTAAAAATTTGGAAGTTACTGATGTTGTTGAGCGAAAACGTAGAAAAATTGTATTTAATCATATAATTGATGAATGACAGCCTCCGTAGACTAGTGGTTGCGCATTTGGCGTTGTATCCGGAGGTCGTGGGTTCGATTCCCACCCATGGCAAAAAATATTAGTACGTTTTTTTCTGTACAGTTTGTCATGGTCTGGGTGTTTATAAAATATAATATTTATTATATCGTTGCTTCTGGTACACATAGTACAAGCCTAGAGCTTAGTTTGTGACCATAAAAAAAAAATCATGTGAAAAGGTGTTGCAAGTTTTTTTAAATGGTAAAATAAATATAGCTTTTTCTTACTTTGGTTGTTTTTAAACTGTATTTTATTTTATTATATACTTAACCTAGTATTTATTTATTGCTAAACGTCATGTAACTTATAATTAAAAAAATGGTAGTTTATATATAGATAATTAATAATATGAAGGATATTAGACACATATTACTGGGCATATAATATAAATATGGTATATCAAAGGTATTAATATTATTTAAAAATAAATCTTTATTGTTATTATTTTTAATTGTTATTTATTAAAATATTTTTAATTTGCAGCAGCTACTTTATTATTTTTCATAAATTACCTATCCAATTACCAGGTACATAAATAAAATACAGTTATTTTAAACTATATTTCGCCTGAGACTTTTTTCTAAGAATTTTATTAGCCAATTTTGAGCGGTAAATCTCAAAAAAAAATGTTTAACAACAGCCTACTAAACAAACTAAATCTATTTTTATCTCAAAAATAACCAAACTAAACTTTGTGAATCACAAAAAATAACATTCCAAAAATATTTCGCTCATTATTTCTAAATTGAATTGTCTGTCTTCACCTAAACGATAATTTACCTAAACGAAAACTAAGATAAGAAATAAACAAACTCGCGTGAGAAACACTACGGCACTTGACACAAAAGCCCAAAAGCCTGCATTTCCGCACATTGAAAACATACTTGTACCTAAAATTGCATCATTCATTCATATTCGTTTTCTATGACAAAACATTTTGTTATAAGATAATATTATCTTTGTATTATCATTGTCTATACTTATTTTTGAAATTTGTAAAAAAACTTTGACTAATTCATATTTTTATAAATTCCTTATCAGGATAACATTATATTATTGTTTTTTACAGATAAATGCAATGAAATATATCCTAGTGGGCGCGACTGGAACTCATGATCCTCGCTTTCGTGGCAAGGTACTCAACCACTGAGCCAACCAAGTTCCAGTCACCCCTCACGAAATTTGTCATTGCTCGTTATTTACTCATACATAGACCTCGTTATTTAAAATTACTCAAAGAAGTCCTCTATGTGCTTTCTTCTAATAACACTATATTAGAGTAAAGTTGGAAGTCCTAGTTTCTAATTCTAGATTGCAGAGAAATCTGTTTTCTGTTTTTACTTCTTCTATAAATTCAGGATAATCTTATATTGAATTTTAATATAGAGTTATTAAAAGAAAGCACATAGATGGCGTCTGTGTATAAGTAAGTAACAAGCAATGACAAATTTCGTGAGGGTTGATTGGAACCTGGTTTGGCCAGTGGTTGAGTTGGAGTTAGGACCTTGCCGCGAAAGTGAGGATCGTGGGTTCACTAATACACGGATACAACGCTAACAGCACAATCAATAGACCATGGAAACAGTTATTTTGTAGCAAAAACAACGATAATATGCAACGATAACCACATCATTCAGATGATAGTACTCATCACAGACACCAAATTAGGGTATTGGTAGAAGCTTTCACTGGAAACTTCACAACCAGGAAGCATCTACATCAAATAAGAAAAAGCATTAAAGCTATGCAGATTATGTGATCATGGAATTTAATCAATGTGGCATTTACTGTGCAGCAGCAATTCAAAGGCGGAGCAGAGAATGGACCTCCTGTCACAAGGCATACCCTGACCCGAAAGAGTACAGGCTCCTGGACCTAAACCTCGTCCTAAAGTATGTCACTGGCATCTTTGACGATGAGGGTAAGGAGTGAAAGGAATTGGGTAGTGCACAAAAGATCCCATAGGGTCGAACTGCTCTGATATAAAATCAGCCCAAACCCAAAATATAGGATCTACCATCATGGGTGCCTTTCAGCGCCCCAAAACGCCCAGATGGCCTTAAGGTTCCCAGCGGTGGGGTTTTTATTAACACTTCGTCGTAAACGATGGTACTTGGTTGGCCGAGTTGGTTAGAGGTTTAGACCTCAGATTTAAAAATCTTAATAGTCTTTAGGTGCCCGAATCAAACTCTCGTATGTACCAATAAGTTTTTAATTAAAAATAAATGTAAGTAGATACATTTGTTTGATAACACCACTATAGTGCTTTAAAGAGTACCAATGTGTAGTACCAGACAGTATGTAAGTCCCAGTTTCACTATATTTGCTTATAACTCTGTTTTTATAAAAGTCTATCCAAACACCGAGACGAGTAGACCACTTGATCGGTGTAGGTAGACTCAGAATACCATCAGTTGCGGCTAGGTGGGAATAAACCCAGAGGTCGTCTAGACGGTCCCGTGATGGTACGTATTAAAAATCCCTACGTTTATGCAGTTTATCAAAGGCTCAAAGTGAATGAACCTCTTTTCACTACTATCTATTTCACTATACAAACATAACGTTACACCGTACTGCACGAAAATTTGGCTACCTAGCTATACCGGAAATGTAGAGTACCTGAAGGTAAGCGGACCCACAAAATCCATAAGTGGGTCACTCAATGTGGTCAATCAATATATTGTCGTTTCGATCCCGATTACTCCCACTATGCCGGCTACGACAAAAACAAATTTGCATTACAAGTCAACTTTAATAACCTCGCTGCTTTATCGACAAATTAAGTGTTGGTTTCGTTACCGCACCCTGGAAAGAGGCTATCATTTCGACAAGAAATTAATGGAATAGGCTCCTGAAAGTTGGTGAAGCCGAAACATGAATAGATCACTTAACGGTTTTTGCATGTATGGATAGAAACTGGTCGGTCAAGCAAAGTTTTAGAGACCCTTTGAACCATTTTTTCACATTATTTCCTGTTTTCTTGCCAAGATACTAATAAATATGACACTTAATTTTGAAAAACCCCAGACCACGACAAACTACAGAAAATCTCTATATCTAACGGTATTGTTGATTTTTTTTTTATTGGAGCACAGCATGAAAATTGTATCTACCTTATGGTAAGCAGACCTACAAAGTTTACGAATAGGGTCGATCAATATTTACAATTTTAACGGCATTTTTATTCGAAAAACAGACCGATAAAATGACCTAATTTTTATTTGTCGTTTCCAAAAAAAAACTTTTAAAATACTGAAAAAAAACTTACCAAAACAAACTTTTTATTTAATAAAAAAACAGTAAATATACACCATACATAAATCCAATTGCAAAAACAAATTCACAAATGCTACAATTCTTTTTTCACAACTAAAATTTCCGCGTAAAATTCAATAGCCGATACGGTAAGCCTCTATGGGTGTGCTTTCGTTCACACAGACTGCTCTTGACTGCGTGATGGTGGGACACTAGATGCGCCCGTGGGTAACAAATGCGTGCGCAGGCGCCGGGAAACGAGCAAGCTGGTGATAGAAAAGTCTGGCGCGTAACAATAAAATTATTTGCCATTTCAACGCCTAGTCGGCTAATGAATCGCGGATGACAAATTTGTTAACCGTTTCATAAACTTTTCAGAGAACTGTTTTTAAAATTTTATAGATGTATAATAATAATATATACGTATCTATCTATACAGGTGTGTACCAATGAGTTTTTAATAAAAAAAAATATGTACATTTGTTTGACAACACCACTATAGTGCCTCGGAGAGCACGTTAAGCTGTCGGTTCCGGTTTCACATACGTCGTACATACCAACTTGTGAAACTGTTTATAAGATGGGTTATTGAGTCTATTCAAAACATCGCGACGAGCTTGCCACTTGTTCGGTGTAGACTCATACCATCGGCTACGACGATGTAGGATTAAAACCCCTCCGCTGGGTACCCTGGGGCCGTCTAGGCGGTCTCGGGCGCCGTAAGGCACCCGTGATGATATGTATGTATCTATACAGCCATCGCTAATAATTACTGACTGACTACCCCTAATAATATTTATTTAATTGCGATTTTTAAAAAATGTCACTATAATAATTTTTCAATAAACAAATTGCCTTTTTTTTTAGCAACCAGTTTAATGAAAAATAAAACTGCTACCAAAGAAAAATAAATGAAGAAAAAACTATTTTAGGTAATATTGATTTGTTATACTCGTATTATGGACCTCTTATTATTTTTTTTAGGATATTTAGATTTAGTAGTTTTTTAGATAGACACCTTCCTATAATTACACCTACAACGATGGTGGTCATTTTGTAGGTCATACGACCGAACATTTATTACAGAGTTGGGTCTGGCAAATCACATTCGCCCATGCAAAAACGCTAACTTCCGACGGATACGTCGAGGAGTCCTTCTCGATATGAAGTCAGAAGAATCACATCAGGTGGGCAATTCTCGCATTTTCGACATTCATCTCGATTCGAGATTTTTAAACGAAAAATGACTAAATATGCCATTTTTCGTTCGAACATTAAACGAAATAAATAATGAATATTAATTAATAAATAAAAAAATATTGAACGAAAAATGGCATATTTAGTCATTTTTCGTTTAAAAATCTTGAATCGAGATGAATGTCAAAATCGCGAGAATTGCCCACCAGATATGAAGTAAAAAAAGTTTTTAGTGATTAACTCAAAAACTACTAAATCTGAAATTCAGAAGAAAAAAATACTGAAATGATTAGTTAGATAATACAATTTTCTTTCTGTAATCAAGCTTAGAAATCTTGATTTATTATAGACAACAACAATTTAGCATTCGTTTTTTAATCATTTTGCAAAAGCTTCAAATCATTAATTTATAATGCATTTACAAAACAAAACCTAGAAAAATAAAATAAACTAAACTAAATTAAAATTTTATTTCATTAAAATCATGGTATGAGGCGTCACTTGGTAGATTACCTAAATACGCTAGCAGCATTGCCTCTTTGTATGGCAATGCTGCTTTTTGGATTCAAATAGGCATAGCATTTGGGATCTCCACATTCTAAAATAAATTCTGCAAAATACTTTTTTTATAATTACCGAAATAGGATTTTATTATTTTTATGAGCTAACGTGAAGCTGCGAAATATGACATTAAATTCAAAATTTCAACTGTTATTTATAATGCAATAAATACTATGACAAATCTAATAACGAGCGAAGATAAAAACGATATGTCAAAACAACGTTACATAAAGAGCTAGCGGCTATATTATGTAGGTAGATCCATAACAAATTATATAAATGTGGCTAAAACAAAACTCATAAATGTATAATAGTGAGGTAATTCTTCAAACATTTTAATAGCCAGAACTCCTGATGTTTTTTTTTATTGGAGCACGACATGTGACTTTGTATCTACCTACAAAGTCCATGAATGTGGTCAAACAATAATTGTTCTTAAACAATATTGATCGCTCCCTCTATGCCGGCTAAATGTTGCGATTACGAAATTATATTTTAATATACTCGCTGCCTTATCGTCAATCCAACTACCCATTTCGCAACTGCACCCTGAAAGGAGACTACCACCTCGACAATAAATCGATGCTGTAATCTCCTGAAAACCGATGAACCCACAGACTAAAACTGAAACATTACTAGGCCAATTGACGGTTTTTGCATCTGTATGGGCGGTGGTAACAAAGTTATAGAGACGTTCCTCCCACCTAATATATATGATGTACCCTTATTTTAAGTTTTTTTCGTATCCTTTAATAAATGTATCGCGTTCGTTTGGTTCTCTACTTCGGGGCTTTAATGGTTCTACTTTATAGATTTCTTAGAATCGATATTAATAGAATTGAATTGGCATTAATCATTCAATTGTTACCCAAACCAATTCCTTCATCAAATAATATAGTTTATGACTTGCTCTATTTATTCTGTAACTGTGCAAATTTGATAGTTAATAGCATCCTGTGTATATATAATATACATATCATCAAGGGTGCCTTACGGCGCCCGAGATCGCCTAAACGGCCCAAAGGTACCCAGCGGAGGGGTTTTTTTAAAGAAAGATACATGGGGGTTTTTATATTCAAAGTGACGTGGGAGTTTTTATATTCAAAGTGACGTGGCGGTTTTTATATTCCAAGTGACGTAGCGGTTTTTATATTCAAAGTGACGTGGGGGTTTTTATATTCAAAGTGACGTGGCGGTTTTTATATTCAAAGTGACGTGGGAGTTTATATTCAAAGTGACGTGGGGGGTTTTATATTCAAAGTGTAGTGAGGATTTTTTATATTCAAAGTAACGTGGGGGTTTTTGTATTCAAAGTGGCGTGGAGGGGTTTATATTCAAACTGACGTGGCAGTTTTATATCGAAAGTGACGTGAGGGTTTTTATATCGAAAGAGACGTGGGGGTTTTTATATTCAAATTGACGTGGGAGTTTTTATATCCAAAGTAACGTGGGGTTTTTTTATATTCAAAGTGACGTGGGAGTTTTTATATTGAAAGTGACGTGGGGGGTTTTATATTTAAAGATACGTGGGAGTTTTTATATTCAAAGTGACGTGGGGGTTTTTATATTCAAAGATACGTGGGAGTTTTTATATTCAAAGTGACGTGGGAGTTTTTTTATTCAAAGTGACGTGGGGGGTTTTATATTTAAAGTGACGTGGCGGTTTTATATTCAAACTGACGTGGTAGTTTTTATATTCAAAGTGACGTGGGGGGTTTTATATTCGAAGTGTAGTAAGGGTTTTTTTATATTCAAAGTGACGTGGGAGTTTTTATTCAAAGTAACGGGGAGTTTTATATTCAAAGATACATGGGGGTTTTTATATTCAAAGTGGCGTGGCGGTTTTTATATTCAAAGTGACGTGGGAGTTTTTATTCAAAGAAACGTGGGGTTTTTTATATTCAAAGTGACGTGGGGGGTTTTGTATTCAAAGTGTAGTGAGGGTTTTTTATATTCAAAGTAACGTGGGGGTTTTTGTATTCAAAGTAGCGTGGGGGGGTTTATATTCAAAGTGACGTGGGGGTTTTATATTCAAAGTGACGTGGGGGGTTTTATATTCAAGGTCATGTGGGGGTTTTTATAATCAAAGTGACGTGAGGGTTTTTATATTCAAAGTGTAGTATATTCGTGGTGGCTGAGTTGGTTAGACTGTAGTCTTAAAAACACTTCGATTACGGTCAGCACAACTATAATGTCTCGTTAAGCTTTCCGTCTCAATTTTACTAAACCAAATAGTGTAACCGTTTATAAGTCTATACAAACAACGTGACGAACTTGCCACGTGTTCGTTGTAGAGTCAGAATATCTTCGGCTACGACAAGGTGGAATATAATACCTTAGCTGTGTACCCTAATGCCTTCTAGGTGGTCTAGGCGTCGTAAAGCACCCGTGATGGTACGTATATATCGACGTTTATTTGATGTTTAATACATAAATAATCCGCCACGTTTGACGCCCATATAACATATCAAATTAAAAAACCTTTACCAAGATATTAGGCAGAGCATTTTCACTGTCACATGTTCAATGAAATGTACTAACATTATCAAGACCAGACATAAATTTGTTACTATGTTTGTCTTAAAAGCAACATTGTTTCAATAATAAATCTTTTTTTATAACTACCATCGTTCAAATTATTCTCAACATGAATGCAACAAAACAAACAACCGAGAAACTTCGGCTTTTTTGAAGTCGGTTAAAAATATCGGAATATATAGGTGAAAATAACGTTCGCTTAGCCTGTCAAAATAATCTGTACCCCTAGTGTGAGTTTTTTTAACGTTTACTTTCGCATTAACTATACTACCGCGTTAACATTTTGACCAATCACACGCTCGCATTTCTAGTTCTCAAAATTTCCGCTTGGAGCGCTGAACTATTTCCCATACAAATTTTAGTTAACTCAAACTCAAAGTAATAGTTAGAAAACTCACACTAGGGGTACTGATTGGCAGAAAGTACTCACTTACTATGATGAGAAAGTTAAAAAAAACTCGTACTAAGGCCTTAAGTATTTAAATTTAATGAAATAAAGGTCCTTATTAATTTATCTTATGCTTAACACATAAAATGTCCAGGGAAAAAAAAAATAAAGCTATTAATTATTAATATTCCATCTCTTTCTTTTCCCTGAGTGATTATACCAGTAATAATGTTCGAATTTCGTCAAAGTTTTTATTCTATACCTAAGTACAGTTTAAGCATCAAAATGAAAACGACCGATCCTAACGACTCTATCGGTACTATTGATTGGCCTTTTGGTATTCTAACTGATTACAGATAGGCGTTCTGTTCAATTAAATTTATTCCCATACATAGAGTTTATATATGTATTTAGAGAGCTCTATATATCTACTTCTTATGGCCTATTTCCACAGAATTATAGGAAGCCTATTTCATAAACGTGACAATTGAAATTTAGAATAACAATTTATACATTAATACATTGCTTAGTTTAGTTTCAATTTGAACAAACTAAACGCCGGCAGGGTGATTACGCGTCTTAAGGTCGCTCGCACGCCAATCGTTATGACGTCATTTTCTAAGATTTTTTTGGAGCCATTGTTAAGAAGCCAAGCTTGATCTACGTCAGAATGACGTCATAACGATTGGCGTTCGAGCAAACTTAAGACGCGTAATTACCCTGCAGGTATTAGTCCTAAAAAATAAGGTTCAGTATATATATAAATCAATTTAGTCGCTGCGGCTAAATATAATAATAATATGAAAGACATTACACCCATATTGTTTTGGCCAGAAACTAAGTTCTAGGCTTGTACTATGTGTACCAGAAATAACGATATTAATACATATTATATTTTAATAACACCCAAACCATGACAAACTGTACTATTTATATTTAACTATTATAATTACACATATCTATTAAAAAATCTCTCAAAATTTGATGATTTACAATCTAGATGGGCCCTGCTGTAGCCTAGGGCCCCACTGACCCTAAATGCGGCGCTGGAAATAAATATCACTTTTTACAAACGAGTTCATTATATGGAGCAAAAGTCTCGTACACTATAATAACTAGTAAAATCTAGTATCATACACTAAAATAGCATGTCATAATTTAATACCTAACTGAAAATGCAATGCGCTATCCATATTTTTTTAAAGACATAACTACTAATTCCCATAATATTCGAGCCGAAGTAAGTGACGCTCTTATCAATCCAACGCGAGTTCCTAAATCGGTGTCACATCCACTCTTCAGAATGCTATAAAACCTCAGAAATGTGGTGACCCTTTATAGAATACTTCCCTCCCAAGGTGGTCGCTGTCTCCGTGGACCAGGATGGCTTTTTATTATAATGGAAGGATGAATCGTAAAACAAAGTTTACTATAAGAGCAACCATAAACAACAAGTGTTACATCAATAGTGTGACCAACTTCATTAAAAAGTAGCACGTTCTTAATTTTAGATTATTTGATGGGTTGTCTTTTTTGGTCTTTGAAAATTAAGGCAAAGGGTCCCCGTTGAATGATAATTTCAAGTGGAACTTTCACCTCTCCTCGTGACAGATGAAATATTGAAATAGCTCGAATTATTTAATTATCTAATATTGTGTTGCCCAATGAAAAATATACAATACAATTTTATTGCTTTAATTTATTTGTTGTGTTTAAAAAAGTATAAGTTAATTTTATAGTATGGTGTAGTAAACAAAAACATTTCTTTCTACCAAAAATAACAGTTTTAAAAATGAATTAAATAAACAAAAAACACAAATAGGATGGATTGCATCAAGGTACCAATACTTTTTACCGACATCTTTGATCAGTTATTTTGCCGTATATTCATTATCATCATAGTTTTAGTGGAGGAGGTGTTTGTAGGCCGACCGACCGGTTTTGTTACCACAGTCCATACATGTTTTCAGTCCATCAAAAACGTGTTTAGTTTTTAATCTGTTGGCTCAGAGGCTACTGCAACGATTTCTTGCCCAGGTAGTAGTCTGTTTCCAGGAGCCTTATGCCCGTTTTCATCAACGATCCCTAATTTTAAAGGAACCCCTAAATAAGAATTTTGACATATTTGCTATGAAACAACTGTCATTAACTGTCCCTTAACTTAGTTAGGGGCTCCCTTAGAGTTGGTGAAATCGGGCATTATTCTACTAAATCAATTGTGTATCAACCTCGTATGAAAGTTAAATTTTAACATAGAATTACATATGCATACTTTTATTTTAAATGTTTAAGGTATAGAGTTAATTAATGCCCATGACTTCCAATTGTATACTGTTTAAAAAATGTTTGCTGTCTATCACATAATTATTAATAATATTAAATTGATTGTCAACATTTATAATTAGGTATATAACAATTAGATTTTTCACACCATAGACAGTATCATTATCTAAAATTTACCATACTGTAAAAATAATCTATTTCATTTCATAAATCACGGTTAAAGTAAACCTCACTTTATGCACTCCAGCCTCACTTTATTGCATGAATAGTCGCCGCTGCTACATTATCATTATTACTGTTAATATTTCATTTAAAACTATAAAAAAAACTGGCGAAGAGACATCTACGGTGATGGTGTCTAATAGCTTCTATAAACATAACTTGAATTAGAAAGATGAGTGGTACAACTTAGGGTCTAATTAACATCGGTTAGCGGAGTTATGCAAAGGGCTATGCCTATCTGACCTTATTTTTTGATGCTTTCGGCATTCGAACAGTATAACAGTGACTTTCTGCTGTTTTTTTTAAAATAAGATTAGGTAGTTTTTATCGTATACATTTAAGCGAATAGTTTCTACTAGACTTTTACTTAAATAGGTAAATAATTGTAATATTAAAGAGAAATTAAACCACATTGCGCATTTATATAAAGTTATGGCTAAAGTGTTTATACAGCGTGTTTTATTTTATAAATACTATCACGGTGCCTTTTTAGGCTCCCGAGAACCGTTTAAACGGCCTCAGGGTACCCAGCGGAGGGATTAACCCGTCCTCATTTCGCCGATGGTACTGGGAGGCAACACCTAACAAGTGGCGAGCTTGTTGCGGTGTTTATGATAATATGGACTCGTTGTATAAAGCGGTCCCCCATCCCAGAATCGGCCTTGTTGCATTATCAGTTGCACAGTGACTTAACCACTGCTACTAGGTTTTATTTTTTATTTTACTGTTTTTTTTTCTGTATTTAAAGTGCTTTTGTCATTTATATGTCAGACCATAATTTTATGTTTCTTAATATGATTATATACTGCAACTTATATTTGATTTATGGACCATTAAATAGCTTTTTTTTTTACTATTTTGCTTTTTAGAAATTCATTAGCTGTTATTAGAAATGCAGCTATCAAAGGACTATCCAGAAGTTTACGTATACCTATTCTAGACGTATATTTTATTAATCTACATATCGATTTTATTATATCTCGGTTTAGTACTTAGATAAAAATCCAACACTTCACCTTCACTTCATATGAAATGTAGTCAATACAGTATTCATGAAAGTATCATTTAAAAAGCCGCTTCCATACTCCAGCGGCCGCTTCAGTGCATCCAAATTAACGTAAACATAAATGTCACCAATCGCCTTTGTTTACTTCGAGCAAATAAATCAATACCTACTCTCGTTTTTTGTACACAACTGCCCTATTGACACAGATAGAAATCTTTACTTTCAAATTCATAATATTAGAAGTAAACGCTATTAATTGTTTTCTAAACAAATTTAGTCCAGCAGGTTGACTTAAAAACAATCACAAAAAGTACACACTCAAACATTTTTAATATTAGTATGAATCATATTAAAAAGAGCACCCTGTATAGATAAGAGAGTATTTTATAAAAAGCCGCTTCCATACTCGAGCGGCCGCTGCACTGCACCCAATCTATCGCCATTAATCAGGAATGCAAACCAATCGCCTTGTTTACTTTGAGCAAATAAATTCTCTACTCTCATTTTTTCATACACAACCGCCTATTCATTGAGTTGTAAAATGATTTGATTTTATGTTTTAGCTTCAAAGGTTTATTCAATGCGATTAAAATACAGAAGAGGTTAAATTCTGTTGAGTTCGTCAGATTAAAATGAGTCATAGTAATAATATGTATGTATGTATGTATCATCACGGGTGCCTTACGGCGCCCGAGACCGCCTAGACGGCCCCAGGGTTCCCAGCGGAGGGGTTTTAATCCCACCTCGTCGTAGCCGATGGTATGAGTATACATCGAACAAGTGGCTAGCTCGTCGCGATGTTTTGAATAGACTCAATAACCCATCTATAAACAGTTTCACAAGTTAGTATAGAGAAATCGGGACCGACAGCTTAACGTGCTCTCCGAGGCACTATAGTGGTGTTGTCAAACAAATGTACATAATTTTTTTAAATTAAAAAACTCATTGGTACACACCGGGATTCGAACCGGAGTCATAATATAGAGCTTCAAATACTCATTATAAGGCAAATTTAGTTTAAAGTTAAGATTAGGTACTGTACATTTTTTAAGAAAACTTTTAAACTTTAGTAAACATAATATAAAGTTAATTTTAGCAGGTATTTTTTTTTTTATTGCATGTTGTTTTTTTGTTGGCACGGCCTTGCCCTGCTAAATAATGCGTTTATGAATTGGACGGCGACTAAGGGCCAGTTCAACCAAAAGAAAGCATAACTTATACTGCATAGTAATATAAAATTTCATACAAAAATTTGTTCTAGATTAAATTATTAATACTCAGAATAATTATTTGTATGTGATTTGACATTACTAATCTTGGTGTAAGTCACAGCGGTGATTTCGTTCTGTATAAGTTATGCCTTCTTTTAGTCGATTTGGCTCTAAGACAGATTTTAAATGTCTTCGCTGCTTTATCATCTAAATAATTGCATGTTTCGTAACCATACCCTGCAAGGAGACTTGATAATCAAATTAATGCTGTATGTTCCTGAAAACCTGTGAACCCACAGGCTAAAACCGAAAAATATCTATAGGTCACTTGACGGATCCCTGGGTGGGTCGCTAGTATAGTTTAAATAACTTAAATTGTGTGGTGATAGGAATTTATAAAAAGCAATGATTAAAATTCACAAGCCACTACCAGCGTGTAACGACCCCATTTTATAGGGCAATAACTGTTACAATTTCGCCATTAATTTCAAAGTTCGACGACTTTACAATTTGCGGGAGTGTCTGTCATTAAATAATTGTTTTCTAGGTATCTATAACATATAGGATCTATAAAGATAGGTATTTGGGGTTTACGATTATTATAGAAACGTTGTAAAGAAAAGAAAACCATAAAAAATACGTTTTTTATTTAAATAATTAAAAAAATATACAAATATATTAATTTAATAGAACGGACTTTCTACGAACGGATATAACATGTAGATCTGCCACCATGCTCTAGTGTGGCATTTGGCATTGTATCCGGAGGTTGTGGGTACGATTCCTATTCACGGTTGTTCTATTTTTTTTATCTATACTAATGTTATAAAGCTGAAAAGTTTGTTTGTTTGATTGAACGCACTAATCTCAGGAACTACTGGTTCGAATTGAAATTGAAAAATCTTTTAATGTTGGGGGTACCCCATTTATCGAGAAAGACTATATAGGCTACATAACATCACGCTACGTTTCACAATAGGAGCTGAGTAACATATTTGCATTACGGGTATTTTAATATACTCGCTGATTTATCGTCAAATCAACTGTTTGTAACCGCACCCTGTAAGAAGACTACCACCTTGATACAATACTTGACAAACCTCGATACTCTTCTGAAAACCGGTGAACCCATAGACTAAAATCGCAACATTACTAGGTCACTTGTCGTACAGAAGAATTATCAGTTAAACATTATCATTATTATAAAAATACTACCAACTTGACAAATTTCGATGCTGTAGTCTCCAAAAATCGATTAACCCACAGACTAAAATTAAAACGTGACTAGGTCACTTGATGTACACACACGTTCAGAAGAATTATCAGTTACAGATTGTCATTGTAAATTAATTACCTAGGCCGGATACAAATTCACAAACCGAGATCTTATACTAAAAAAAACAAAAACACCCAGTTACAAAACGTGCCTCTAAAAAAATACATGACATAATGATAAAATACTAGTAGTAAAATAAATTCGCGTTCTTTTTTAATAGTCTGTAAATATCTCACATAGACTATTATAGTCAGGAAGTCAATCTGACACCGCACTATCCATTCAGGCGGCAAGAAATTTGATGCCCGGTTAGACCAAACTATGCTGTTACATAGTTTTATAGCCGCCATCATCTCTTTAGTGGCTTATTTGTTTATAATATATATCTCACGTTGCTAATATTCTTTATAATAATATACTAGCTGCCCGACCCGGCTTTGCACGGGTGTACTAATGACTAATGTTCTGTCTCACTAAGCACTTATTCGTTTTTTATATAGAGATTTTTTAACCCAAATTTAAATTTTTTTCTTCCGTGGATTTTTTGGGTTTCTTGAATTATTGGTTTCCGAACGCATAGAACGCATTGATTTTTATTTATAGAGAAGATAATGAGTTGGTATATATATATATTTATTTTTGGTTATGGCAGTGGGCAGGCCACATAGCCCGCAGAACGGACTGCCATCTTGTGAGTCATGTTGGGGCATTGAGGTTCTCGAGTGACAACCGCGTGCTGGAGGACGCAGCAGAGGCAGGCCCCCGACAAGATGGACCGACGACCTGAATGAGGTCGCGGGAAGCCGATGGCTACAGGCAGCGCAGAACCGGTCGTTGTGGCGATCCTTAGGGAAGGCCTATGTCCAGCAGTGGACGCGTGAAAGGCTGCTATGATGATGATGATATTTTTTTTTAAATATTTTATTTAAAAAAAATATATAAATATACTTACTAAGAGTAAGATACTTACCTGCTTTTTGAAATCGGTCAAAAAAAACACGTATAAAGGAAGCTAGAGAAGTATAAAGAGACCGTGCGAAGTGGCGCACATTACCACTGTGGTATTTATTATACATAAAATAAACTAATTAGAGTAACTGAGATTTTGTCTAAATACTTTTACACATTGTTAATTATTATTTGTATGGATGATGAACGAAAGGCGAAACAAATATATAAAGTAAAAATACAGAATGATAGTGGATTACGTGGCCGACCAAGGCACGTCTTTACAGGTCAAATTCGAGATGTCCTTAAAATAAATACATAGGACAAATACGAAGTCTAAAAAACAAACGCGCCTGTATAAATCGGTGTATGGATGTGGAGTAAGCTAGGGAAGTAAAGAAAGAAAAAAAGAAAGAAAGGAAAAAACATTGCTTATCCCGGGGATTTAGGCGTGATGGTATGTATGTATGTATGTTTTACACATTCAAACCCTTATAAATTAACAAGTTATTAAAATATTAATTAACCAAATTAACAAAAATGCTTGGGACAGACAAGATTTAACAAGTCCACTGCCCTCTTAGTACTATAATAAAAAATGTAAACAAAACCGACACGTCTTTATTACAGCACATTACACGGTACGAGTAAAACGTACATTGGATTATCAAATATTTTTAACGAGTTAATATAATCATTAATTAATCTGTTGATCACGCACGATGTTAACACTCGTTCTGTTGATAGTCAAACAGATAGTGTTAAGGCTTCGTCACGAATCAGTTAATCTTTTTATTGACACTTTAAGCCGGAGTTCTACCAACTTACAAACTTTAACCAACAGCCTTTTATAGATGGTAAAAAAACTTTTAATAGAAAACTATTAAAACTTTTCAAATATTAAACAAAATGTTTGAAAACAAATGGTATTGTTGTACCATCACTAGTTTCATTCCAACATACTCGTATTAAGATAAATAACCCTCTACTCATATAAACAGTTCTATATGATGGTATAGTAAAAGTGGAAGTGACTGTTAAACTTGCTCTCCGAAGCACTTAAGTATGTTTTTAGATGCTAAAAAAACTTTTTTAATAGAAAACTATTAAAACTTGTCAAATATGAAACAAAATGTTTGAAAACAAAGGTAGTTTATTTCGTGTACTAATTTGTACCTATATTTTATTTAGGAAATTGTAAAAATTATTTAGGCAAACGCGTAAATCATATATACCTGACAATTAATATATGCTAAAGATAAAAATAAATACATTTAAAAACAGCTTATCGATAAAAAATCTTAAACTATTAAATGTCAATAGTGGTTAAATGTTTTTATAAAATTCAAACATCTGTTCATTTTAGCACTCATTTATAAACTCTTATAAACTTAACAAATGTTGACTTTGACATGTGATTTAACCGCGCCAACGCTTTAGCAACTCTGCCTAAGTCTGAGAAACGATTCTAGCTAAACTATTATTATTAATTCAAATGTTCGGTTATCATTAAAGTTAGTAAATAGTGGTGCAACTCTAACTTAAACATTTGGAATGTTAACGCTATCTCATCGATTAATTAAAATCTTAATTTAAACATACAATGTTGGAGATTATAATTAAACAATCGTTAAGAGAAATAACTGCATTAGTCGAGGTATGTCGATGCAAGACAAATTCGTAAAAAATCACATAGGTGCTTATTTAGACTCTTATTATATACTACCTGGTATCTGTAATTTCATTTGCTTGTTATTTTTTATACATATAAACAAAAAAAACGGTTTTACAGTCACTGGGCGCTGTGAGATGTCTAGCTATTTTTATAGACTTATGATTTTATAAGTCTAAATTTTATGAAATAAACGCTAAATGTTACTTCCAATAAAGCTTCTTATATATTTCAGTAATTCGATTTTGATATTACTCTTTTATGTGATGTGCAATAAAAAAAAAGTTGGGATGCAAAAATCAGACAATTTTTTTTTTAAAGATTATCTTTAAAAAAAAAAAATAGTTTTTTTCTTTTTTTTATTTAATTTTATATAATTACTACACTATAGTATAGTGCCTCGGAGAGCACGTTAAGCTGCCGACCCGGTTCCAATATACCAACTTGTGAAACTGTTTATAGATGGGTTATTGAGTCTATTCAAAACATCGCGACGAGCTAGCCACTTGTTCGGTGTAGATTCATACCATCGGTTACGACGAGGTGGGATTAAAACCCCCTCCGCGGGTACCCTGGGGCCGCCCGGCCGGCTAGACGGTCTCGGGCGCCGTAAGTCACCCGTGATGATATTTATGTATGTATAATAAAGTCGTAGATTTTCCATGTCTGTAGGTACCTACATAAAAGAGTTTTGCAAAAAAGTATTGACTTTGAATTGTTATCCTTTGGGCTTCCACTGATCAAATCCAACAACTTTTCGTAGTAGAGAAGGTATTGTACGCAGTGGTTGAATTAGACGTTGTTACGTCTAGATTACTTCGTTTTCTCCTTCATTTTAATAAACAACCCGTGTTAGTATAATCATATAATATATAGGCAAATCTATATATTATATGATTATACTAACACGGGTGTTTACGCCGCCCGTCTAGACGGCCTCAGAATACCGAACAAAGGGATTTCATTCCAACATATAACAATATAAATAAGCCATCTATTCATATAAACAGTTCTATATGATGGTATAGTGAAACTGGAAGTGACAGTTAAACTTGCTCTCCGAAGCACTTAAGTGTGTTTTTTTTTAATTTTAATTAAAAAACTCATTGGGACACATCGTGATTTGAACTCTTGTTCTAAATATATCCTATACTCGATTGTCATTCATCCATACCTGAAAATATTTATTGAAATACTTATTTTTATTAATTTAAAAATTATTTATTGCACAAAATGGAGAGCGTAATGCCTTATACATACTCGTATATTTATGCATTTTATACCAGCTAACCTTTGAGACAGTGCAATATGCTGAAAGTGACGAACATATTTAAAAAAAAACTTGTATTAATTTAACAATAACATATAATATATACATGTATTATAATACAATATAATACAAGTCATATACTATTACAACTTAGCTGTTAGTCGAAGTTCAAATTTTTTTTTTTTTTAATATGTGTACCAGTATATATTATATTTTATAAACACCCAGACCATGACAAACTGTACAGAAAAAACGTACTAATATTTTTTGCCATGGGTGGGAATCGAACCCACGACCTCCGGATACAACGCCAAAGGCGCAACCACTAGTCTACGGAGGCTGTCGATATTATATTATTTGTAACTTGGTAATTATACGTAAAAAAAATTCTACTGTGGGTAATGAATAGTTTTTTATTAATATTAAAACAGTTTTTTTTTCAAATTACGGAAAAAAAACAACAATGACCGACAATAATATTATTTTACTTCTGCGACAAAAAGTAATCGAGTATTACTAGAAGTGCGAAAGCTCATTCTGTATGGAGAACGCAGACTTCGCGATTTCGATTGCAGTGTGCTCAGATTCAGTGGTAAGCAAATGTTTAAACACTCCGATTGTAAAGTAAGTACTTTACATTTAAATATAAATAAACGAAAAGGAAGAATAATAATTTATTGATGAAGTTTTAAGACCTATTCGTACTCCTATAGCAAAACCAAAACTTACATAAGTAAGCCCTCTATATGAACAAACAATGATAATTGTTGTTCCATAGTTTACGGTTCCGCTATAAAAATTCTTAACGCAATATGAGTTGTGAACTATGAACGGATATGATGTCATAACAACTCTTTCAATATCTACAAGTATATAGACAAACTGTTCATTACTAAGGCTGAGATTTTTGTTCGTTGCTTCCCATTGTCAAAATTAAGTTTTTCTATATGCAGTTTGATGGACTGCTAACACACTTTTGCTAAGCAACGACTATTAATCTCAGCCTTAGTAATGAACAGTTTGGTGCAATGAGTTGCACCAAAATGATGGTCAATGATGGTTATTACGGCCATTTGAAAACAAGTATTTTAGAACATTTCTAAATTAGTCGTAGGTAGGCAATATGAGGACAAGAGAAGAGGATTATTAATTATATTTTGGTACGTAATAATCAATAAGAGATTTCAATGTGTTTGATATGTAAATACCTACTATTGTTAATATTATTACCCTGAGACTCTACCATTATTTTTTACCACTGTATTAACGTAACATTAATACCTATATGAGGAACCACCAATACGATCGCTTTATTTTTAAAAAGATGATAAATAAACCTATTGTCGAACTTTTCTGACGTATTAACGCCACGTTAAAACAAAATCAACAACTCATGAAAAAGAGTCTCTGGTTACAAACCAGACTCTAACCTAAGTGTACTATTATACATGTGCACCAGAAACAATAATTCTAATAATAATAATATAGCCAAGGCGAAACATACAAAATATCAAAATTTAAAATCTGAGTATTTATTTGTTCAATTTGCTGTGGTTTGGGGCTCTGAAGCCAAGGAATTCAGCAAAAAAATATGTGCTAGTCTCATAGATATGCTCTTCTAAATGAGATCACAAACCAGACTCTAACCTAAGTGTACTATTATACATGTGCACCAGAAATAATAATTCTAATAATAATAATATAGCCAAGGCGAAACATACAAAATATAAAATTTTAAAATATGAGTATTTATTTGTTCCATTTGCTGTGGTTTGGGGCTCTGAAGCCAAGGAATTCAGCAAAAAAATATGTGCTAGTCTCATAGATATGCTCTTCTAAATGAGATCACTGGAGATTCCCGGTCCAGATATTTCTTTAAACAAAGGATATCACTGGCAGTACAAAGAGGTAATGCTGCCAGTGTTATGGGAACCTTCGGGCCTGGACAGAATCAGTACATAGTGGATATTTTTTTTTTGTTTATATTTTTCCCTGTATTTTTAATGTTTAGTTTATATTGATAGGCCTTTTATTTTTAAAATTATTGATGTTTTTTAAGTTTTCTTACTAATATATATACATTATTATTTTTATTCTATGTAAATAAAATAACATTTAAAACTACCATTAAAAAACAAAACCTATATTAATAATAATTATATATATATATATATATATATTATAAAAGCGCCCGGATACAAAGAAATATATAATCTATATTTATACTAATAATAACATTATAAAGCTGAAGAGTTTGTTTGTTTGATTGAACACGCTAATCTAATATAGGAACTACTGGTTTATATATATATATTATAAAAGCGCCCGGATACAAAGAAATATATAATCTATATCTATACTAATAATAACATTATAAAGCTGAAGAGTTTGTTTGTTTGATTGAACACGCTAATCTAATATAGGAACTACTGGTTTATATATATATATATTATAAAAGCGCCCGGATACAAAGAAATATATAATCTATATCTATACTAATAATAACATTATAAAGCTGAAGAGTTTGTTTGTTTGATTGAACACGCTAATCTAATATAGGAACTACTGGTTCGAATTGAAAAAATATTTTAGTTTTGGTTAGCCAATTTACGGAGGAAGACCTATAGGCTACATAACAAAAGGTTACGACCAATAGGAGTAGAGTAACAATGAAAAATGTTGCAAAAACGTTCCTTCCTTTTAAGAGCGTACGCTGCGTAAACGGTTAAAGTTACGCAGACAAAGTAGCGCGGATACTAGGTGATCCGCGCTACTTTGTCTGCGTAACTTTAACCGTTTACGCAGCGTACGCTCTTAAAAGGAAGGAACGTTTTTGCAACAAATTTCATTGTTACTCTACTCCTATTGGTCGTATTGTTGCACAAAATAGTAGGTTTTAAAAAAATTATCGTTAGCCCCGAAAAAGCATAATTTAAAAAGAACTTTCGCAAAATAACGCCTGATTCAATTAATATATCTATATATTTTTCCAAAACAGGTTTGCATCCTAAGCATATTTTTCCCTCTTTCAAAGGTTAGGTGGTAAAAAATACCTAAGGCATTAAGCTCGCCTATTTATGTGTAATTTTGTGCAATAAATAATTTTAAAATAAAAATATACCTACCTAAATACTTAAATAAAATAAAATATAGAGTTACAGTAGAGACTAAATAATACCTAAAATTATAAATAAATATCTAATTTAATTTTTTTGATCTAATTTTTAGGGAATACACTTAAAGGAGTAACTAAGGACCCTTTCTATCAGCACAAAAGTATCGATAGCCAAGCACAATGCAGCTAGAAAAAACAGTTTTTATCATAGACTGTGATCCTAGATCAATGTTATTTTTGAATCACTCCTTTTGTTTTCTTATTAAGAGATATATGTAGGTATAATTTAATAATTTTTCCAATTTATTTATTTCAATTCTTTATTGCACAAAGTAAAAGTGAAGTGGCGGTACATTCATAATATATTATTATTATCCTGAATGTATACAAAATATTATTATCAAAGAACTGATAAGAACCGAACAGTGTCATCATTCCAGTAGAAACCTAATTTAATCCTGCCCAGATTTCCTGTCTCTATTACCCGCTCTATAAGCTCCTTCTGTCTTTTATAAAGTCACTAATTTCACATTAATATCTCAGCAGGTGGTCCTAAAGACGTCATTTACTTTGTTGTAAATAAATACCTTGTCATTCTGGTCGTGTTCGGGAGCCGCCAGTCGATGATGTTATCATTGAACGGGTTAACGTGCTCATCCTTATGGCTATAGCTGATGAAGCAGGTGAATGTGTGGATTGATCAGTTAGCTCCACTTGGTATAAACATTAAAGGGCCAATAAAATATTTAAGTGAGCTTTAAGGCTTTGCACCAAAAAGTCCGTTAAAAAAATTAACGGTTAAAGTTAAAAAAATACTTTCAACTTAGCCGTAGAGTTATACTCGTATTTTTATTTTACAAAAGTAATGAGAGTGAGGGTGACAGGACCTTAATTTGTTTAAATATAGCTTTCTTAATTTTTTTGTAAGAAGTTTTTATTGGAGTACGGTTTGTGACTTTACATCTACCTTTAGGTGAGACAAAGGTCTCTATAACTTCGTTAGGCCAACCGACCGACCTCGCTACCACCATACAGATGAAAAACCCGTCAAGTGACCTTGTCATGTTTCAGTTTTATTCTGTGGGTACATCAATTTTCAGGAGAATACTGCATGGTTTTCTTGTCTCGCGGTGCAAATTCGTAATTTGTCGCCACCTATTTCGTAACCGCATCGTTTTGCTGGAACGATCAATATTGTTAAACAACAATTTATTGATCGACCCCGTTCGCCGTTGAACTTTGTAGGTCTGCTTACCACCATGTAGATACAAAGTCAGATGCTGTGCTTCAATAAAATAAAAATTAAATACATAGATACTATATATATACTAATATTGTTCCGCCATGGGTGTAAATGACGACAAGAAGTTAATTTTAAAATATTTTTTGAATTCATACGAAATTAGCTATTTGGTATTAGTTCCCCCCTTAAATCATACAAATCATACATAAACTTTTTCTGTAAACTTATTTATGTTCAAGTGTCCATCGAGTAAACATACATACAAATCATCACGGGAGCCTTACGGCGCCCGGGACCGCCTAGACGGCCGGCGGCCCCAGGGTACCCAGCGGAGGGGTTTTAATCCCACCTCGTCGTGGCCGATGGTATGAGTCTACACCGAACAAGTGGCTAGCTCGTCTCTATGTTTCGAATAGACTAATAACCCATCTATAAACAGTTTCACAAGTTGGTATAGTGAAACCGGGACCGACAGCTTAACGTGCTCTCCGAGGCACTAGTGGTGTACTCAAACACGAGTAAACAAATTATAGAAAAAAAGTTCTAAAAAGTTGTGTTATAGACATTTGACATAATCCAATAGATAACATAACATACGTGCCTATATATTCGTGGTATATCCGATTTTTAAAAACTTTCTCAAATCGTAAAAATTCAATAAAATTCCATTAAAACTTCGACAAGATTTTAATTTTTACGACAATTTAATTGACAGACAATTAAAAGTGAATCTTCTACTCACGAGTATAAAATAATACTATAGTTGGAATCATCGGAAACTCTTCAGTCAAGAGGAGTGGTCAATTAGGCATGATTTGCGTGATTATACTACGACTTATATATCAGCTGTTATTTATTTTTGATGTTAATAGTTACAGATAGCACCTAATGCTATTTTGGTCCCCCACCCACCCTAATAGTTTTTATATATGGGGTTCCTCATGAATTTTCCATTTTTCTCATCTAACTATTTTTATCTCTTGTAAGTATAAAAGAAAAAAAATCAGCTGTTATTTATTGTTGATGTTAATAGTTACAGATAGCACCTAATGCTATTTTGGTCCCCCACCCACCCTAATAGTTTTTATATTTGGGGTTCCTCATGAATTTTCCATTTTTCTCGTCTAATTATTTTTATCTCTTGTAAGTAAGTATAAAAGAAAAAAAAATACAATGCATTGTAAAACTTCACCAATCCATTGTTAAATTATTTTTAAAGTACGGCAATATTATTTAGAAATCTAGCAAATAATGGAGTCAACTAACGTTTTTATTTCAAGACATTATTTTTTACTAAAATAAATAAAACGTATGGCCTATCACGCGATATCGCGTAATTAGGCAAGTCAGTTTTGCTTTACCCAACAGAATAGCAGCCATCCGTGGAATTTTATTTAGGCTTGTAGTTTTTATTCTATTTTTCGTAGTATATCCGATAGCCATATTTGTTTTCACGCCATTTGAAAAAATCTTTAAACGGGCTCTATTTCATAAACGTGACAATTGTAAATTACTATGACAATTTAATTTGTTAAAAGTTGTTTAGTTTAGTTTGTTAAAGGTAAATAATTAAAAGTAAACCAAACAATGTATTATGAATTGTCATGGTAAATTACAATTGTGCACGTTTATGAAATAGGCGTCAAGTGACATACAGGCGGTGCTAGGCAATACATTTCGCCTGTCTACTGATTGAAGTCTATGGCTGAAATAGTAAGGAACTATACATACGACTAATTCCGACATGGTGTATCTTTGTGATATGGACCGCACCAAATCAAAATGAGAATTCATATCTCAGTGTAAATAAATTTAATTTTACAGCTCGTGCAGTAATCGGTTGTCAGAGAAACTTGTAGCCGAGAATTATAGTGAGTAGTTAATTCCTACTTAAAGTCATTGTTACAAAAAATTGCCATGTTTGCCATCCCAAGTACTGAACGGTAGATTATAAATAACTTGACAATATCCAAGTAAACTTTTAACTTTATAATAAAAGTAGTAATATAAAACACTAAAATGTACATACTTTAGTATGAAAATGTTAAAATTTATTTATTTAAACAAGCGGGCGAGTTACGAACCTACACGTTGTAATTGAAATACCAGGACATTTTAGAATTTTCGGGACGACCAGGACAGAAGTTCGAAAACGTCCCGGATACTAGTGCGTATGGCAACCCAATATTATAGTACACTGCAGCGACCGATTTCAATCTCCTATTTTACGTCTTCCTCCATTCTTTTCAGGTTACTAGGCCCGGAAATCAATTAAAAACTTCCTCAGTCACCGTCTAAAGAAAACGTCGAATTTAAACTGTATGTACACAAAAGCAATAACATAATCTTATTTTGTTTATCTTATCAAATTTCTCGGCTTTCCCCACTTCACAGCTCTATATAATTCTATACCGACAAGTGCAACGACTAATACTAATCAAAATAAGTTGATATGATTACATCGGATCGTGACGGCTGGCGCTCCATGTCATTCTCCTATGTATGATATCAATCACAACTTTCTAAATATTGGGTAAATAAATTACTTCATCATCATCACCATCATCATACCAGTCTTTCACGCGTCCACTGCTGGACATAGGCCTCCCACAAGGATCGTCACAACGACCGGTTCTGTGCTGCCTGTAGCCATCGGCTTCCCGCGACCTTTTTCAGGTCGTCGGTCCATCTTGTGGGGGGCCTGCCTCTGCTGCGTCCTCCAGCACGCGGTCGCCACTCGAGAATCTTAATGCTCCAACGGCCGTCCGTTCTGCGAGCTATGTGGCTTGCCCACTGCCACACTGTATAACGCGCTGCATCGCCCTTTGTGTGACTGTGAGCCTTTTCATGAAGCCATGAGAATAAATTACTTACAATTACCAAAATACCAACTTATTACTTAGAATACTAGATATACTAGGTGACTAAGGCTCAAATTAATTTTAATAGATCTAGAAACGAACTGTGTAAACATGTTTTAATGTATTCTACAATTTGTTAAATTCTTACTGAATGAATAAAATGTATTTTTTATTTTTTTTATTTAATACGGGATAGGTTCATGAATGGAAACTACAAATATACCTACAATTTTTTTTTTCCACAGTGTGGAAGGCAAAAATAAAAAAAAAATATACCTACAGTTTTTTTATTTATTTACTTTTTTTTTAATGTAGCACGGCATGTGACTTTATATCTACCTGGTACGTAGTAGTCTCTGTACTGCACCATCAGACCACTAACTTAATTAGATATCAACTTCTCTATACATAATTTTATTTTTGAAATAGATAAATTTTGTTTAGCTTAATGGTGTGTTAGTCTTTGCCTGTTTTCCTGACCCGGCGAATTCTATAAGTATCACTTTGTTTAACTATCGAAAGTAGACACTTATCTGTCTGTATTTATAACAACAAAAAAGTAAAAAAAAAGTATTTTGTATTTTCCGGATATTACCTACCTAAAACTGAGTTATTCTATAAAGCTATAAACATCGTACTTAGACTATCGCGATGAGACAGTGATGCGACAGGAAGGTAACTCAATACTCGACACTTTGCTAATGGCTCACACATCACTCCCGACAATTCATTTTAGGATTGCGTTTCACTGTTATGATGAGATTATGTAGGTACCTACATATCATATTTGTTTAGAATATATAAATAATACATATTCATACAAGTTATTTATGTCAAAAAAATGTATACGTGTGTATTTATGTTATATACGTGGTGGCCGAGTTGGTTAGACCTTGGATTTAAAAACACTACACAGTCCTGGTTCGAATCCCGGTGTGTACCAATGAGTTTTTAATTAAAAAAATTATGTACATTTGTTTGACAACACCACTATAGTGCCTCGGAGAGCAAGTTAAGCTGTCGGTCCCGGTTTCACTATACCAACTTTGAAACTATTTATAGATGTTTTGAATAGACTCAATAGTCTATTCAAAACATCGCGACGAGCTAGCCACTTGTTCGGTGTAGACTCTTACCATCGGCTACGACGAGGTGGGATTAAAACCCCTCCGCTGGGTACCCTGGGGCCGTCTAGGCGGTCTCCGGCGCCGTAAGGCACCCGTGATGATAATATGTTTATTTATTTATAAAACACAATATTGTAATTGACAGTACATATTACTAAAACATTACAATATGAACAAAACTTATTATTATGAAACAAAATACATGTTTTGTTAGTTATAATGAGATAAGTACATATTATATCTACATTATTTATTATTATATTATTTATACATTATACATTCATCCTTCTAGCATTCTCTTACATTCTTTCATCAGACACTCCACTCCATCCACAAACAGGTCACATTGTGGAGCTTCATCCAGCCAGGAGTTGAGTAGAGCAAGTCCACGAGGCAGTGGGGAGTGCCGATACACGTTAGTCCGTGAGGATGGAGTCACAAGAAGACTATGACGCCTGCTTCTTGTGTAGTTTTTAGGCACATACAGTGTTAGAATCCTATTTACAAGTGACATGCAGTCTATTTTATTTCTAATAAGATTTAAGAGAAATTTTGCCAGAGCTAATTCTCTCCTTATAGCTATAGAATCGTAACCAAGTTGGCCTTGCAGAAAAAGCGTCGGATACATGTACGGATAATGGAAGTACTTCCTTTTGTACATATATATATTAAAAACCTTTTCTGTACTTGTTCTAAGAGTAAAATATATTTCTTTTCATATTGATTCCAAACTGTTGTGTTAGTTTCCAGTACACTGCGAACTAATCCAGCGTATAGTGCCCGAATGGCCACCTCCGAAAGATACTTCGAGTTGCGAAGTACAAATCCTAAGCGTTGGAACGCAGTTACGCTTACTTGCTGAGCATGAGCGCGGAAATTGAGCCGGGGATATGTATATGTGCCTATGTAAAATGTTTGTAAAATATTATTACGTACCTATATATTGTAAAACAAGAATGAATATAGGTATCTATAACATCATTACAGTTTTAATTTTTTTTTTATTTTTTTTATTTTTTTTTTTTAATATTTACATATAATAATTACCTACTTAAATAAGAACTACAAATTTAGAAAATTGTCCAAATCACTGTCCATTGATGGCATGGTACCCAATACGCTGGCAGCATTTCCTCTCTGTATTAATATGCTCAATTTTTGAGCGAAAAAGCTGCCAGCTCTATTGTCCCCAGAGATGTCGATCAGCTTTGGTGCTATTTCATTATATAATGATTTTGCTTCTGATCCCCACGGGCCCATCGTTTCCACAGCAAACACCGAAAATATGTGATCATTAGAAATGTTTACATACTTTCGGCGCTTGTTTAGTTGTGCTTGTTCCGCCGCAGCGCCCGCTCTAACCGAAGTACCATGAAGATGGGACGGGGCAAAAGTATCCCAACAAGTAAAGTCCCACACTAGGGATTGTCCCAATCTCCACGGTACCAGAGTCATTCCATCTGGACGTTTGCCGTCATCTCGACTCAAGCCTGTAGGCTCTAAAATAGAAGGAATTGATATAACGGCAAGCGTCCTGCGTATGAGGTCATTGATGGCACTGTGACGGAAAAATCGACCTGCACTTTTAGGACACGAAAGCCCGTGGTGACCCAGCTCATCAACATCTTTGCCACATGGACAGTGATGTGGTTCACATACCTTAATACCTAAACGTAGACACACGGATACTCTAAAGGTACTGATGTCCATTAAATTTCCCAAATTTTTGGAGGGGAGCGCATTAAGCCATTGACCAGCCTCGTATTCTGACACCGCTAGAATTCGCGCGCGATCCTCACTTGTTGAGGACGAATCCAACAACATTTGATGACCACGCTTCACCATCGGCAAATCCCACGACTTCTGTATTGTAGGATTATCAGGAAGATTTTCCCCAGGACAGGCCGCTTTCCAAGCATCCCTGGCCTCTTTCACGCACACTGCCTCGACGTCTCTGCAAGACGGGCTTAAGATTCTACCAATAAGGTCTTGTGTGCTATAAATAGAGGACAAGTACGAAAATTAGATTAGTGTAAAGATTTACTTTTTAGGTGAGATGTCTTTTTAATTTTGGGAACTGGTTTCAATTAGAGATCCGCCGCCGTATAGGACGAGAAACCGTGGAGTAATCTAGTCACATGTTTCGGTCTGTAGGCTTATGAGGTGGTAATCTCCTGTTAGTGTGTGGTCACAAAACACGTTTGGCATGTTGATAAAATAGCAAGGATTGTCTATACTCTTAGTGCAAAATAGTACTTATAGTCGCCTATATCGTAACGACATCTTTTATCGCCCCACAAGATGGACCGACGACCTGAAAAAGGTCGCTGGAAGCCGATGGATACAGGCAGCGCAGAACTGGTCGTTGTGGCGATCCTTCGGGGAGGCCTATGTCCAGCAGTGGACGCGCGAAAGGCTGGCATGATGATGATGATCATTGTATCGCCATAGTGACAGCCACCAATCCAGTTGTTTAACAACGTTTTATTATTAATCCGTATCTCTAACACGTGTTACAATGCAAAGTCAAAGTCAAATTTATGTCATATTTTTGGCAATTGGGATTTTATATACTTTACGAGTCACGGCCATGTTTACCTTGGTCAACATGGCCGTTACTTTACCTTAGCAATAATAGGTATCTATTAAAAAAATAATAGCAAATAGTTTTAAAATAGACACGCTTACGAAGTCACCAGCTAGTTATAAACATAATAGAAACGGTCAAAGCTACAAAACCCCTTTGAGTCATAATCACAAATGAATCGATTAAATTTTCTCAAATATCAATATATTTATCGATACTCCGCCTAGTTCCTAGTCCCCCACCATCATATTCCCATTCTTTAGAGCTAGACCACACGCCGTCGAACGCGCTATTATTTTGCTCACCCATCACTTTGTACCACCGACCACCGGCCTTAGTAATCTCTATTAACTTCTTATTAAGAGATTAACTACACACACAAAACATAATATTACATCTATAACTGGTTTGCTATTGGAACTGCTCCTTTGTAAATAATTGATAGTTAGCTGGTTTGTTCGTTCTGAACGTTTAATGTTGTTTACAAAGTAAAAAAAAAACAAACAATATTTTCGAAAAAAAAAGTGAGACACAGGTGTCCGCATCAATATCTCAAAAGCTACAAGTCCAATTTAATTGATCTAGTTGACATCGGGCAGGTATAGGCGCCGACAAAGATGGATTAACAGCTCGTTTCGTAACCGCATCTTGAAAGCAGTACGATCTCGACAAGAAATCGATGTAGAAGGCTCCTAAAACCTGGTGAACCAACAGACTAAAAGCAAAACATGACTAGGTCACTTAACGCCTTCTATATATTTATTAAATAAATAAATATGATCACGACAAATATCAGACCGCCTAGACGGCCTGAGGGTACCCAGCGGTGGGATTTTCCGTCCCACCCCGTCGTAGCCTATACCGTACAGTGGCTAGCTTTTCGTAATATTTGGATTGACTCAACAGGCGGCTGACAGCTTAACGTGCACAACCTGTTACTATTGCTCTATTAATACTAATAGAGCTAATAATACTATTAGCTTATGTTAATATACTGCTGCATATAATAATTTTCCTGAAGAAATGGATTCGTTGAGATAGCACAAACACATAGATCTACGTAAATGCTACACTTCTCACACTTAACATCACTTATGAATGCTTATTCTACAAAATTGGTACACTTAGGCACAATAATATCCTATAAACTTAACTATGAAAAATATATTAGAAACACGCGACTACAGTCTACAGGCTACCCTCAAGGAATCCACTATTAAAATCTCTACAATAGTAAAGATTCCATCAAACAAAATAAACTATTTTAAAATCATATTCGATTAAATCGAGTCAATTAATTATTAACTCTACACGTGTTGATTGTTAACAAGATACCAAAGTCAAAAGATCAGCAAATAATTTGTTTCAAACAAGAAGATTGGGTTAAGAAAACAAAATTCTCTCATTTATTAAAAGAATTATGGCCGTGGTAAAAATGACTTTCCTTGCCTCTCACAGACTGCAAAATGGACAGATGATTCACGTGCCTTGATCGATCTAACCATAAATCTAATGATAATAATCGATGCTGTACCGATTCCATGTCGGCAATCGATTTATAATAATTAATAAGCCATGGGAATGACGTGAAGAGTGTGTTCATGAGGATAGAAATTTTATGCTTTTATAGTGTCTAGTATAGATAATTGTAGGTGAATTAATTTTATTTCAAAGAAACAACAAAGTTCCATGCCGTGCTCCGTTAAAAAAAAACACGATGCAGATATCGATAATGAATTTAGATTTGGCTGCCGAGTATCTTTTTTGTTCCAGTTTTCGAGAAAAAATTACAGAAGTATGTACTTTTCCTTTTATTTTCGTTTTAATCTAAGACCTAATAATAGGTAATCGCTCAGCGGGAATCGAGCACAATGGCCACAGAATCAACTTACATTCCTTTTTAACTATTCCAACCTAGTTAATTACAAAAATAATTAATTAAATTAAATAGGCTATATATTAAGAAGTTATTAACATTCTAGCTAGTCTGATAACTAATAGGGCGTCCAAAAACAACCCATTATTCTTTCGTTCATAAATCTTGTACTTAATGCAGTTTGAACGTAGAACATATATAATCGATGTTTAAAGTCGATCGATTTATGGTAGGCATCGTAGGTCCCGCAGGATAATACTTTCTGAAATAAAACGACCTTCATTTCTAACATCCTGTATATGTAAAGATGCTTAGTTGAAAGTTTGCTAAATGTTTTTTTGCACTGTAAATGCGTGTTTTGTTTAATTGGAAATAATTAATCTATACTAATATAATAAAGAGGTAAAGTTTGTGAGGATGTAGGGGGTAATCTCTGGATCTACTGAACCGATTTTGAAAATTATTTTAGTGTTGGATAGCTCATTTATCGAGGAAGGCTATATAACATCACGCTACGACCAATAGGAGCATCAATGAATATGTTGCAAAAACGGAGAAAAATTATTTCTTTTTAGAGCTTCCGTATCCGTTTCGTAAACGGTTGAAGTTACGCAGACGAAGTTGAGCGTGTCAGCTAGTAAGAAACAAAATGATACACTTACGTGCGTGATAATAACTCGTAGCTGAAGGCTTTGGGTATTTTTGAGGTTCTACTGATCAAATCGAATAACTTTTTCACATAAAATGAAGGCTAATGGTCCCCAGCATTAGTCTACGGGGGCGGTCATTTTATTTAGAAAAGTTATTCGATTTGATCAGCAGAACCTCATAAATACCCAAAGCCTTCAGCTATGAGTTATTATCACACACTCCTTTGGCGTTATAGGTATCCGGAGGTCGTGGATTCGTTTCAAGTCAAAAAAAAAAGTTTTTTTGTACAGTTTGTTATGATCTGGGTGTTTATAAAATATAATATGTATTATATCGTTGTTTCTGGTAAATAATACAAGCCTAGAGATTAGTTTGTGATCAGGGCAATATGTGTGTAATTTCCTTCATATTATTATTATAAACCCTTCTTTAAAAATAAATTGATACGTGGTTCACCATTTATGAAAACGGACTGAGGGAGAGTATTAAAACCCAGCGGAGAGGTATTAAAACCCCTCTTTATACACGGTGACTTTGAAAGGATGTACTTTGGGCTAATAATATGAGGTTCTACTGATCAATACGAACAACTTTTCCCATGGAATCATGTGCCGCAAATGAAAAAAAAAATTGCCTTCTCCATACAAACTAGTTGTTCAAATGACGAATTTGTATTGGGAAGCCAAATTTTTTTTTCATTTGCGACACATGGTTCCATGAGAAAAGTTGTTCGATTTGATCAGCAGAACCTCATATTAGCCCAAAGTATATCCTTTCAAATTCACCCGTATAATCTAATTTAAAACAAACTAAAATTACTGATACCTATTTTTCTTTATTCCTAGTTTAGTAACGTAAGTTTACTAAATGTAAGTACTTATAGTAAATTATAAGTCAAGCTAGAAATCATTATTTAAATGCATACCTATGTAACACTCTAAATATTTTCCAATCATTCATTTAAATATATTATATAGTACAACTTGGTATGTATATTACAAGATACAATATAAATTCCAAAAAATCTAAAAAAAAATATAATTGAAGGCTAACCAAGAATTATTAGACAACTCTTGACAAATTGTCCTAAATAATAATAATAATAATAATAATAATAATATGTAGGACAATTTACACATATTGCTTTGGTCACAAACTAAGCTCTAGGCTTGTACTATGTGTACCAGAAACAACGATATAATACATATTATATTTTATAAACACCCAGACCATGACAAACTGTACAGAAAAAACGTACTAATTAATATTTTTTTGCCATGGGTGGGAATCGAACCCACGACCTCCGGATACAACGCCAAAGGCGCAACCACTAGTCTACGGAGATCTGGGTGTTTATAAAATATAATATGTATTATATCGTTGTTTCTGGTAAATAATACAAGCCTAGAGATTAGTTTGTGATCAGGGCAATATGTGTGTAATTTCCTTCATATTATTATTATAAACCCTTCTTTAAAAATAAATTGATACGTGGTTCACCATTTATGAAAACGGACTGAGGGAGAGTATTAAAACCCAGCGGAGAGGTATTAAAACCCCTCTTTATACACGGTGACTTTGAAAGGATGTACTTTGGGCTAATATGAGGTTCTACTGATCAATACGAACAACTTTTCCCATGGAATCATGTGCCGCAAATGAAAAAAAAAATTGCCTTCTCCATACAAACTAGTTGTTCAAATGACGAATTTGTATTGGGAAGCCAAAATTTTTTTTCATTTGCGACACATGGTTCCATGAGAAAAGTTGTTCGATTTGATCAGCAGAACCTCATATTAGCCCAAAGTATATCCTTTCAAATTCACCCGTATAATCTAATTTAAAACAAACTAAAATTACTGATACCTATTTTTCTTTATTCCTAGTTTAGTAACGTAAGTTTACTAAATGTAAGTACTTATAGTAAATTATAAGTCAAGCTAGAAATCATTATTTAAATGCATACCTATGTAACACTCTAAATATTTTCCAATCATTCATTTAAATATATTATATAGTACAACTTGGTATGTATATTACAAGATACAATATAAATTCCAAAAAATCTAAAAAAAAATATAATTGAAGGCTAACCAAGAATTATTAGACAACTCTTGACAAATTGTCCTAAATAGGTTCACACTTTTTAAGTTGCCGCCAGGACGACCATTAAGGAGGGCCAGATGACGCCTTCCAATTAATAAAGTGTTAATGAATACTCCTGCCTACCTGCGCCGGCGCAAGGCGGGACCCATTAGTCACTTGGATAACACGTCGCTAACTATAAGGTCGATTCCTTTCCTACTAGGTATTTGTTTTTTTTTTCGTTTCAAAATGTATATTTTCAATAATAAACATTATTTAAGTCCTTTGCTTTGTTTAGTACCTATGTAGAGTCGGAACCACCATAATTCTATATAACCACCACTCAATTCCGATATCCGACCGGTCTCGTTACCACCGCCCATACAGTTGCAAAAACCGTCAAGTGACCTAGTCATGTTTTGGTTAAAGTCTGTAGGTTCACCGGTTTTCAGGAGACTACTGCATCGATTTCTTGTCGAGGTAGTCTCCTTTCAAGGTGCGGTTACGAAATGGGTAGTTGGATTGACGATAAGGTATCGAGTATATTAAAATATACTCGTAATGCAATTTGTCATTATCGCCCCCCATTTCGTAATCGCATCATTTAGCCGGCATAGTGGGAGCGATTAATATTGTTTAATAACAATTATTAATTGACCCTATTCGTGGAATTTGTGGTCTGCTCACCACCAGGTAGATACAAAGTCACATGTCGTGCTCTAATAAAATAATAATAAAAAAGCCGCAGCGCTTCTATATCACACTTCTTTCAAACTACAAGTCAAATTTTTAGTTTCAGTTTTAGTCGCAATAGCTCTACCACAAGTTTTTTCAAACAATTTTTACTATAGTCGCTAGTAACTATAGATATGAATCAATTAATAAGAGAGATTCGCTTATTTGTGATCCTGACTAGACTGTTCATTATTAAAAAAAAAGAGTGACCTAGATGATATCAAGGATTTCTTAAAAAAGTGGCCATTGCATTGCCGCGTTGAATGGCAAGGATACTTTTTGTCCTAAAATAAATCCTGACTTCACATCATTTCATTTATTAATTTAATAAACTTTAAAAAGCTACTTAAAAGAGGTTTTAATTTCTCTTACAATATATTTTTAACAAGTTTGCATGATCCCTTTCTAAATATTACGTATATCTACATCGTTTCAAAATAATAATAAAAGTAATTATTATAAAAAAAAATGTTTAAATAATTGTTTGTTTTATTGATAATTTAAATTGCACGTATGTAACGTGCCATTTAAGTTATCGGTTCTTTTTTTCAAGCATTATTTGATGTTCCTTTGTCAAAATTTTAGTGACGGTAAGTGCCTTAATGAACTGCAATACGAGTAGGCATAATATTGTTTATACTGATGGTGAGTTAGTGAAAAAGTGCTAATAAAATATAATAAATGACAATCACGCTTCTCATAACTTATCATTTTACTAAAGTAAGTAGAGTAGGTATAGTCTAATCTAAAAAAGCACGCCCGTGCTGTAAGATGCGTGAGTGTTGTCAAACCATGCTCTCACGCAAAGACAATATTTAATTGCTTCCAAGTTCGTTCGTATCATGCGGACAATAAGTAACTGAATCACCCACCAATATCTACAAATTAAATTTAGTTGTGACGTAGACTAACTTTAAGATCAGTCTATGACTACTGATTCTTGTTTTATTAAAAAGTTCATAGCCGTTCTTAATAATCATCATCAACCTTCAGCGCCACCGTGGCGGCTGGCATAACTAACTGCAAGCGAAACAGTTTGTAAACTTACCACAATTTTCCCACAGCGCCATCTGTATTTGAGTAGCTGCATTTTTAAGTTATATAATTTTATTTCATTATTATGAGATGACGTCAAAACTTATTTGCATATTTACTTATTAGGTAGGTATAGATAATTTTAGCCTTTCGTAGTCAGTATAAAACACTAACAAATAATAAAATGTAAGTTGATTTTTTACACTTAAATAGGTATAATAAAATTTTAAAAATACTGTATAATTTAGGTAAACGTAGATTTATAGATCTTTATTTTTTTTAACAAATACTCAACGATGAGTTTTTATTAACCTAATGTTAATACGTGAGCCACTAGTTGCTCTACCACAAGTTTTTGCAAACAGAGGCTCTACCATGGGTTTGCGCATTGTAGAAACGTAACGTGTTCATTTACGTATACGTGAACAACAACCAATAGGATCGCCTTATTTTTGGTAACAGGATTGAATAAAGCGATCCTATTGGTTGTTGCTCACGTATACGTAAATGAATATGTTACGTTTCTACAATGCGCAAACCCATGGTAGAGCCTTTGGTTCTACTTAGTCGTAATTATAGGTAGATCAACCAATAGGATCGCTTTATTTTTCAAGTAAACCTCTCTTAATGGATGATTTCTATCTATAGTTACTAGTGACTATAGTAAAAAATCTTTGCAAAAACTTGTGGTAGAGCTACAGATAATAACCGTAGTAGATATAGTTCGTGTGATGAAAAAAATACGATTTTTTAGTAAATAAAAATTATTTAAGTAACTAAGAAAATTATGTTGACACATTATTTGCAAATTTTGTTTACTCTCAATTTTTATAGTTCCACTATTTGCCGCGGGAATTCTTTCGTAAAATTACCTATATAAGTACATAGCAGATGTTACTACTATCTCTCAAAAAAAAAAGTTTGTAGGTACTCAATTAAGTAGGTAAATAATCAACTTAAATTTTAATGCATTTACCTTTATTTAGTTTTTGGAGATAATATAGTAGATAAATATCTTTTCAGGGTCAACTTATTTTTGGTAGTTACTTAGGTACATTCTCGGTAATAACCACTCGTCGCAATCGGTTTTATCTTTTTCAAAAATATAGGTCAACTGTCAAAACAAAAGTCTACACACCTTGATCACTTCTACAGAACCAATAAAAATGTAGAACAATTTGAGAAAAGAAAATTATCTCAAATTCAACTTATCAATCCAGCACAAGAGTTACGCAAGCCCCTAATCTTGAAATTGACATTTTCAATTCGATACCATAAGAGAATAATCAATTCGAATCTCATTTATCTTTTAACAATATATTTTATCTCGGTCTTCCCAATTTTCAATGTGTAGACAGTGAAAACTCCAGTGCGAAAGTGAGACGACGAGATCTGTATTATTTGTAAATATCAGTGTTTAGTGTGAAAATAGGTAAAATACGTGAAGTGTATACGGTTATAGACGAAGAGATGGATAGGCCGAGCACCAGCCAGCAATGCGTTGACAAGGTAGAAGTGTTTGAGGTCCGAGAGCATGTACCTTATCAAGCAGAGTTAACTCGAGCGCCAACTACCTGCGATGGGGAAAGTACGGGTTACACGTCTTCATGGGAATCAGCATGGAAAGCTATCTGCCAGCTCTTCAACATGCTGCATCATATGATCACTGCTATAGTAGTGTTCTGCTTATGGGACTTCGCTCTGAATGTTGCTCCTAATGGCTCTATTAGTAATCTACAACTACACATTATTTTTGCTGGTACAGGGGTATGTATTTCAATAAGATTTTCTACAATTAAAATTATATCATTTTCTTCGAAGTCTACTTGCAAAACATATGTTTAGATTAGACAAAGTGTTGTGGCCCTAGAGGCCTTGACATACATAGTGGTTTCAACTATTCTATTAAAAATTATAGTGTTCTATCGAAATTTGACACTTTTCACTTGAATATTTTGAACATGATAATGTCAAATTATAAAAAAATGTTTTATATTACAGAATATTAGGTATTCATTAGTTGATGAGTACTTAAGAATGGCTTAAGATGTAAGGTTCTATAACGTTAAATCAATGGATTGAAATGGCCTTTCATTTGAAAAGTGCAACCCACTTAGAAATTAAAATGTTGAATTTCTAAGTGGGCTGCACTTTCACCCAAATCCAACATTTATTATTCTCATTAAATTTAAGACTCGCAGATTAGATGTGGAGGATTAGGTATAATAATTTAATTCTATGATCACAATATAAAATAACATTATAAATAAAGACAACATTGTAAAATCAATAATTTATATAAATAATATTTATTAACAATAATATTGTTTTCAGTATCAACTATTCCTTGTGGAAGCCATTTTAACACTTCATCGACACAACTCGTGGTCTTTGCAATTAACACCAGATAGTAAACGCATCGTCCATGGCTGTCTGCAACTTATTGGATCTATTTTTGTATTAGCAGGAAGCTTTTTAGGACTCTCAGGAACCGATATGACAGTTAACTCTGCACATGGAATTATTGGTACGTTTTATTTTACACCAAACTTTTTAATATTTTATAATCATCTATATTTGTTTACATTAATCTATTTCATAATTACCTTAATCTATATAATTATACTCCCATTAATAAACATATTTACATTGATCGTTTTCATATTTACATTAATACGTTTCATATTGCTTTACATTATTTATTTATTATCTTCTAAAAGATGTCTAACATCTAAATCTTTGTCTTTTATTTCACAGGAGTCATTGCGTTATGCTTCACCTGCATTAGTTTTATCTCAGGAATCGTCACCCTCTTCTCTTCCAAAGTTCGTCTCATGGTAAAGACTGGTCCTATGAAAATCCTTCACATTTCAGTTGGTCTTTTTGCAATTATAGCTGGATTACTTTCTATTACTTTAGGATTTAACATGGATTATTATGCAACTGGCCGAGAAGGTTTAGCAACTGCTTTAATGACATTTGTTTTGTTAATATTAGTTTATGTTATTATTCAACCAATTGTTGATCTGGTTTCCACGACAAGGAGTGTACTGTGACTAGATCGTCGTATGTCAGGCTCGATATCGAATGAAAGTTCAGCCTAAAATAATAATAAAAAGTATTTAATTGGTACTTAGGATAATTTCGAAACGTTTTGGTACAATTTGTATTACTTTAATATTAATTATATAAGGATTATATTTTGATAAGGATTCGCTTTTTGGATTATTATGCGTAAATAATTATTACGTATATGTATACATAAAAATAAATGGTAGATTTCTGCTATTTCTTTTATCAATTTTATTGAAATTTATTTTCACTAATTTTATTTTTGAGTTCCATAATTACATGGTGACTTTGGGTTAATATAAAGCTCTACTGATCAAATCTAACAACTTTTTTCATGTGACACATATAAAAAAAAAATGATTCCTAATTCAAATAAGTAATGTTAAAATAATCAATTTGTATTGAGAAGCCTTTTTTCATTTGTGACATTCGTGTACAACCTTTCAAAGTCATCATGTATAGGTACATATTTACTATCAAAATTACTTTTATTATTATGTGCAGGGATAATGGTATAAAGTAAAACCGAATCCGATTATTGAGAATTTATATTAATTGTTATAGTTTTATAAAATAAAGTGTAAAAGCAATCAAATACTTATAGTTTCATTTTGAAACCTACCTTTTAAATATTTATCACCCGTGTACATGTTTTTTTTAGATTTGTTTAAATTTCTTCATAAATATTTTGAGCCATCTTTATAAATATTATTTCAGCTATCCTGAAATAAAATGAACATTAATTTAAATGATAGTGAAGGTTTAGTTAAGTAAATATATTATTAAAACTTACATAACAAAAATCAAACAAATGAAAAACAGCCCAGCCGACACAGCATAAATAGCTGCCGGAAATGTTATTAAAGTTTTATAATAAATAGTATTAAATAGCAACGGTGCAAATACGGGCAATATGGACTCTACACACGTTATCAGTGAGTACATTTTTGCTACTTCACTATTTGGTACTATTTTAGCTAATTGAGATCTTATCATTGGTGGAGATAAACCTCCAAGAAATGATACAGCACCAGCTGAAAAAAAAATTTTAAATATTATTATTATTTCTAACTAACACGTACCAAAATCAAAATAACTTTACTTACCTAAATACATATGCCAAGTTTTAGTAGCGAAACATTTGACTACAGTATCTGCTATAGAAGAAATGTAAGACAAAACTAATACAATCCCATCGCTCATTTTACAAATCTTTTGAAAGAAAATTACTCCAAAGAACATTCCAATAATAATTGTAATCATATTAAAGGCACTGAAAATATTATATTCTTTCAAGAGCCACTGGAATTTTACTCTTGTAAAGAAATAAGAAACATTATCAGTGCCAGACATACTAAACATCGTAATTCCATAGGCTGACACTAAGAGTATTATCATCAATGATATCTTAATTCTTCTTCTTTTGAAAATCACTGAACACGTTTCTTTGACTAGGCCTATATCAAATATGCCTATAAATGTTCCCTGAAATACAAAAGAAATTAATATAAATGTTTGTATAATTTTTAATACATATTTTTTTTACAAATAAGGCAATCACTTTTCTCTAACGCGAAACACTCTTGAATAGTAAACAATTCAAGAGTAGAAATGTCTATAACTAGATTGTAAATAATATAATTGATAATTTTCTTTGTAGTTTATTGTTACTATAAGAAATATGATGGATTACCGGGACTGGCTCTTCAAGAGATTCCTTAACACATAACCAAACGTAGAAATAACTGATAACATAGATAGCAGCTGCTAAGCCATACAAGTAGATATATCCAAGTGCATCATACAAATAAGTTGCCGCTATAGATCCAAGTAAAATGCCAGAAAATTGGAATCCATATAATAATGATAATCTGAAAATTCAATTAGTAGCCATAAAAATATTTAAATATATTTGCTAAAAAATAACAACTATATAAATAACTACGTATTAATAACTATTGGCAATAATAATTAAAGAAGTTACCAAGAATAATCAAGGCTTTCTTGAAAAAGTTCCCATAGCACTAGCTGTGTTTCCGAGCTGGATAGCTATCATTATTATGGATACTTTTTTTAATAATTAGTCCTAAAATCCATGCTGATTTTGGATTCCCGTCACTTCTCTAAGTCTTTTATTCAAAGAAATCACAAAAGATTTTGCTTACTATTAACCGGCATTGTGGGAGCAACTAATGCTAGTAAACAACAATGTAGTGATCGGCCCAATTCATGAACTTTGTAGGTCAGCTTACTGTCAAGTACATACGAAGTTACATTCCGTGGCTCAATAAAAAAACGCCTATATAGATACTGGCAGACTACTTATGTTCTTAGCAATCCATTGATTCTCTGTGCGGGTTCTGCCGGGTCAATAACGTGGTTGGAAGGCAGGTTTAGTAACAATTAAATCATGACAACTATAAATAAACTTCGGTACAATTAGATAGAAATAATATATTCGTAAATAACTAAATAACTTACCTAAACGACCTATCATTTTCTTTAGAAACATCAGTAATAATTAGATTTGCTCCAAGAGCAATCATTGCAATTCCACCTAATAAATTGTAGGGCAGTATGCAAACCACAAACCACCACGAAGTTAAATAATTTAAATGACAATATAATATGATTAATAATGTCGTCACAATTTGACCTGAAATATAAGAAATATTTACTTGTACCTACAGTGACTTGTATAGTACTCGTAATATAGTTCAATAATTTAATTAGGCATTATGATTATTGTTATCTGAGGAAACAGCTGTTTTGATAGCGTGTATTCATTATAATATTGTTTTCTAGTTGTAGCTAAGCTGTTAAAATACACAGTCTCTTTACTTTTCCCATTATCCTAAGGAGGTCGCCAATCCATTTAGCAGCAGCTTTTGCAGGTGGTCTTTACTTCAAGACTCACCTGCACAAACGGTTATTCGTTTTATTTTATTTCATTCTATTGGATCACGGCACTTTACTACCTGGTGGTAAGCAGAGCTACAAACTATAAAGTTTGTGAATGGCGTCGTTTGAATAGGAAAGGATATAGTTAATCATATATTATACGTCATAATGTTGCGTTACTTTTAGTTAATAAGTAGCTGCCGTCACAGGATCCCGTATTTTTTTTTAATTCAATAACTTGATATTTTGTAGGACCGCTATAGTTTAGGAATATAATCAAGTGACCTAGTCATGTGTCAGTTTTAGTCTATGGGTTTACCGGTTTTTATAAAACAAGTAATAAATGCTTTGCCTTCTTTATCTACGAAATAAACCTAATTAGATTTAAATGTTAGGTATTATTAAATTTATATGATATTTTATGAAGTCAGCCTTTCTTTTAGCATGACATACAGTTTTAAAACAAACAAAAGATTACTTTGTTAACTTTTGCACAATTTGCATCTATCTTGACTACCTACTCCTTACCTTAGGTCCCTGGTTCGAATCCCGGTGTGTACCAATGAGTTTTTAATTAAAAAATTTATGTACATTTGTTTGACAACACCACTATAGTGCCTCGGAGAGCACGTTAAGCTGTCGGTCCCGGTTTCACTATACCAACTTGTGAAACTGTTTATAGATGGGTTACTGAGTCTATCCAAAACATCGCGACGAGCTAGCCACTTGTTCGGTGTAGACTCATACCATCGGCTACAACGAGGTGGGATTAAAACCCCTCCGCTGGGTACCCTGGGGCCGTCTAGGCGGTCTCGGGCGCCGTAAGGCACCCGTGATGATATATATATATATATTGACTACCTACCTAATTCACTTTTTTCTTTTAAATACGCACCTAAAAGAGGCCAAAGCACCAACGCCTTTCTGCCATGTTTGTCCGACCAAGCGCCTATAAACACCGAAAGAATAGCTGGAGTTAAACCTCCTATGACAGAAACGGTCATAAGTAACAATGTGGTATGAGCTTCCACTTCATTTTCCAACTCTTTGATTTCAGCAGTTTTATTTGCCATATGAAGAAGTCTGCATTTTGTTTCGTTATAATGAAGATCGATTTTGCAAGTCCTATACAATAGAAGATTTGACGTAACTGCATCTGAAATTTAATTAAAAATATTTTAGTGCCGTATATTTATTGGTTGGACCTAAAGTTCACTAAAGACAGAGTTCGGTCTTTGTACAAAGAACGAACAGAATTTTAAAAAAAAGCCCAATAAAATAATAATACTTACCTAGGCTGCACAGAAACGATTATTCTAATATAACGCATTTTATTTTGAAACCAAAAATCTGCGCGAAATAACCCCCACTATGCCAGAATCTGTTTAAGATATTAGCTATTAAACCAATTAATCCACTACATCAAATCATATCCCAATATTTATTTTAATTTTAAAACACTTATAGATACAAGTCAAGCTAAAATAACAGCAATATTATCGTATTATTTACACGCGCAATTTTTTATTGTTTTTTATTAAATGAGAAAAAATCTCGATACCTCAGTAGGTATCGCGCGCCCATCTAGGCTGCCTGCTGGTAGGTATACATGTTAAGGGTACTGCTACAAAACAAAACGCAGGGATTTTTTTTACGTACCAGTAAGTGAAATGCTAAATAGAATAGCAAGCATAGGTAATTCAATACCAAACTTTATCCAACTTTTATCACGAACCACATTTTCCTTAAGAAGTGAAGTTGTTTCAACATCTTTATCCTCTTCCACCATTATAAATTTTTAATGAATTAAATAAGCACTTAACAACTTTATGTATTTATTGACACTAAAACACGTTTATGTACCTATACATTTGTTTGGCTCGATCATTATCAATGTTTTGCCTGGCTTCTCATTATTAAAAAAAAAAACACTTAAGTATATAAAATAATAAATATCTATTATTTATTTATTATTAAAATAATACTTTAACAAACACAATATCTGCTAGCGATTGATAGTACTACAATGAATTAAAATAATTCCGTGTTCATTATTCAGATAAACGGCCTTGTTTTTTATAACTCGCTTACCTAGTCTTTGTTTAGTCTCTTTGTGAGTGATCAGGTTTAAATGTTCGTTAATAAGTCGCCTTATTTGATAATATAACATATAAAGGGGCTGAAAGAATTATTGGTCACGACAAGGTCACAATCACACATACAACACACAAAACTTCAATCCGCCCATACAGAGGCAAAAACCGTCGAGTGACCTAGTCATGTGTCGGTTTTAGTCTATGGGTTCACCGGATTTTAGGAGACTACTGCATCGATTTGTCGTAGTAGTCTCCTTTCAGGGTGCGGTTACGAAATGTGTAGTTGGATTGACGATAAGGCAGCGAATATACATATAGGTATTAGGTTATTAAAATAGACTCGTAATGCAATTCGTCATTGGCGCCTCTTATTTCGTAATCGCATCATTTAGCCTAGTGCATATTTAGCATAGTGGGAGCGATCAACATTGTTTAAGAACAATTATTGATTGACCCCATTCATGGACTTTGTATTTCTGCTTACCAACATACAAAGCCACATGTCGTGCTCCAATAATAATATCTTCAGCATCGTCGAGACACACGTCGGGAGTTCTCTGAAGAACTGCTTAAAAAACCTTATCCCACCCCCATCTTTCCGCTCCCGTATGTCACGCGCTGGACAAAGCATCCATCCACATTCTGTCAGTAACTAAAAACTTCGAGCGATCATACCTTTGTCGCACAATAAAATAGAAATCGTTGCCAGCGAGTGTCTTTCCTTTATTATATCTCATAATCCCAGGTTCTGCAAGCGAAGCGTAAATTAAGCACTGCTTAAGTCGATATAGTAAGCACCATGGGCGTAGCCAGGATTGATATGAGAGAGGGGGGGTTTAAGACCCGTAAATTGTAAAATGTTTTTCGGTCCAAATTTTTGAAGGAGCAAACAAAAATGCCATTATTATCATAAAATAACCTAATGTATGTTTACACCTTCACTCAACATACGCCGCCCCATGTGTACTACCCCATACAAATTTAACTATTTCTAAACATTTCGGTTTGGTGATACTGGTGTTGGTGTTATCTATTCATGGACTGTATAATCTACTTACCATCTCAGGGGTATGCAGTCACGAGCTACAATAAAAAAAAAAAGATAGTATTCTGAGTCTACACCGAAGAAGTGGCCACTTCGTCACTGTGTTTTGTTGAATAGACTTAAGAACCCTTCTACAAACAGTTTCACAAGTTGGTGTAGTAAAACTGCGACCAACGCTTAATGTGCTCTTAGAAGCACTATAGTGGTGTTATCAAATAAAATTCAAATGTACACACCGGAAATTTAACCGGGGACCTAACACCTGTTTTAAGTCTAAGATCTAACTAACACGTAGGTATAAAAGATTGTGATAAAAGGATTGGTAATTATAGCTGAAAATAAGGAATTAGACATCCGATATGAAATAGGAACGTCAAATTTTAATGTATCCGTTGACAGATACGAACATAGGTAGAAACCCATTCTTAACGCTGAGGCTCTACCTACCATGGGTTTGCGCATTGTAGAAATAAAATCGCTTTATTTTTGAATACAGGATAGAATAAAGCGATCATATTGGTTGTTGCTCACGTATACGTATACAAATACGTTACGTTGCTACAATGCGCAAACCCATGGTAGAGCCTCAGGTAATTCTGCATCCGTGATAACACCTAATACAAATAATGTAGGAATTATGTAAGGAGAAGGTAGCCTAGAACTTGATCCATGGTGTGGTGGTGCAACTTAAATACTTGACCATACAGAGCGTACTTACAAATTGCAAGTGAATTGAGAACGCCATCTAGTGTACGGGACTAGGTGTTATCGACTTCGAACAATGGCTGTAGATCGTCTCTGCAAATAAAATTTACTATTATGATTAAATCTTATTAAAACAAAGCGCGTGCGATCGGCGATCACATTTATTTTTTGTTGTTGTTTATTTGGTGTTTTATGAAGATTTTAGAAGCCTACTGAAAAAAAAAAAGTTTATGTAGGTATATTAATTTATTTAACGGCTGGATACACGTCTCTTTATATATTATTATATAAAATGTACTATATCGTTGCTTCTAGTACACATAATAAAATAGTACAAGCCTAGAGCTTAGTTAGTGACCAAAGCAATATGTGTAAATTGCCCTACATATTATTATTATTATATGAATTGAAATTTGTTAAAAGAACTTTCGTAGTTTTCAGTAATAAGCATCTCACATCGCACCGCCCTCAAGCAAGAATGTTCGGAATTTGGCAGCTGATTCCAGTAAAGCTGTGAAATACCGACGTAATAGTATGGTATCTACTCTTATTCGTCTGTGGAAATGCCGTAGGTATATTTTTGCATTGTTATATAAAATAAAAATATTAGTGACATCTATTAGAGAAGTAAACAGTTTATTTTTAATCTAGGTTTTGTTAGTTTTTTTTTATAAGTGCTCGACATGTGACCTTGCATCTACCTGATGTTAACATACTTACATAGGTGCTTCACCTTACTTACAAATTGAAAGCGAATTGCGAACGCCATACATAAAGTAAGTACTTATATTATTTTATTCAACGAATTTTTATTTCATAGTTCGTTAATTTCATGAAGCTAAAAAAACGCGCCCAGCGCCAATGGAGTAAGCATGATACATAAATTGTTTCATAATACTACGATACCGCTGTCGCCAATTTCTGAGTCGAACAAATGAAGAACGGGGAAAAAGGTGTGGCTTCAAATGGCAGCTCAACGCTTCTGACACTTAAAAAACTGCTTGAGAAAAAAAGAGATACAAGCAAACACGAATGTGTGCGCGTGTCTATGAAGTGTATTATTTTTTTATTATAAAAAGCTAAATATTTAATTGCATACTTAATAGTTTCGATAGTGTTGCCACCGACAACAAATATTATTACTTATCGATATAAACCAAATATTTTGGGATTTATAGAGATCATCAAAGATTAATAATTATTTATTGATATACAATTGTAATACACACACATATCATCAAGGTAACCAGCGGAGGGGTTTTAATCCCACCTCGTCGTAGCCGATGGTATGAGTCTACACCGAACAAGTGGCTAGCTCGTCGCGATGTTTTGAATAGACTCAATAACTTTGAAAAATATACTTTGGGCTAATATGATCAAATCAAACAACTTTCCCATGGAACCATGTATCGCAAAAGAAATAAAAATGGCCTTCTCCATACAAACTAGTAACGTTAAAATGACCAATTTGTATGGGGAAGTACATTTTTTCTTTCATTTGCGAAATATGGTTCCATAGAAAAAATTGTTAGATTTTATCAGCAGAACCTCATATTAGCCCAAAGTACATCCTTTCAAATTCACCCTGATAGACACTTTCGCATTTATAATACTAGTGGATTTAAAAAATGTAGGTATACATGGTGAATTTGAATGGGTGTACTTTGGGCTAATATGATGTTCTACTGATCAATACGAACAACTTTTCCCATGGAACCATGTGTCGCAAATGAAAAAAAAATTTGCCTTCTCCATACAAACTAGTAAACTTAAAATGACGAATTTGTATGGGGAAGCCATTTTTTTTTTCATTTGCGACACATGGTTCCATGGGAAAAGTTGTTCGTATTGACCAGTAGAACATCATATTAGCCCAAAGTACACCCATTTAAATTCACCCTGTATAACAATATAACAATAAGTTAAAATACTTTATTAAATTAAATTATTATATATATATCTTCACGGGTGCCTTACGGCGCCCGAGACCGCCTAGACGGCCCCAGGGTACCCAGCGGAGGGGTTTCAATCCTACCTCGTCGTAGCCGATGGTATGAGTCTACACCGAACAAGTGGCTAGCTCGTCGCGATGTTTTGGATAGACTCAATAACCCATCTATAAACAGTTTCACAAGTTGGTAAAGTGAAACCGGGACCGACAGCTTAACGTGCTCTCCGAGGCACTATAGTGGTGTTGTCAAACAAATGTACATAATTTTTTTAATTAAAAACTCATTGGTACACACCGGGATTCGAACCAGGGACCTTAGTGTTTTTATGTATTAAATTAAAACACATGCACAACTAACTACATGTACCTACTAAACGCAATCTCAACATTTTTGACCGACCTTCAAGAGGAAGTTATACTCAAACTACAAAAGGCGAAAAACAATTAAATCGTAGCTTGATTCGTCAAAATGTACTGAACATACGGGTATTCTTGTTGGTTATCAATTTTCTTCTCTTTTAATTGCCTCTACCCATTTACGTTTTAATGCCGGATCTTTCGGGAAACTGTATCATGTATAGAAAATATAATTAGTATTATATAAAAAAAAAAAAAATTGTATAATATCTCATAACCATGAAAGTATTTACAAAAATCGAGTATATCAACTATAAAATCACATCACTAAATAGTAACTGACAAACCTCGTTGGACGCTTCTGTTGTCGCCATACCTTTTGATTAAATTAAATTGAAAAGATTATAAATTATTTTAAAGTATCGAAATTCTCATTAAAAATAAAAACACATCACTAGTTCTTCAACTTCTAACTGATGCACATAGTTTGACAGTTACCATAGTTACGACGTTAGATTTTGATATTTTAATTATGGGTTTTATTATAATTTTTTATTAAGGTTTAATATAAGAAAAACATGTTAAATACATACTTGAAAAACGTGACACTAGGCACTTTTTTTTAATAGTAGTTTCTACACAGCTTTAATGCACAATTAACCATTTTTCCGACAATAAAAGCAGAGCTCTTTTCGACTTTCTCCGCCGAACGCACAAATCAGACTGAGGATGTAAAAAATGTAAAGGTGTGTGTGAGTGACAAATTTGTCACTCGCGCGGCACCATGCAAATTGAATGATGCTTACTCCAGTAGGGGCGCGCGGACGGGCACGGTTTTTACCTTCATGGTTAATTTGGATTCATCGTTCCTTTATTTTATATTATTAAAATTATGATGAAAGATTTGCATGCAGCCGTTAAATTTTTATTTTTATTTTATTTATTTATTTATTTGTAAAGTACCTAAAGGCAAGAGTAAAGTTTACGATGAAAAAAGATTTTTTTATTAACTTAGTATTATGCAATAAATGTTGAAATTTAGTCTATTTTTACAATATTTATAGCATTATACTGCATTACACTAAGTTAATAAAAAATTTTTTTATAAGTATAATACTAATTTTTATAAATCATATTATAATTATATAATCTCCGTGAATAAAATTCATTTTGTGTAATATGAAAAAAATACAGTTAGGATAAGCATGTATGGTGGATAAGTTACTTGCTTTGACTTTTCTTGCCTATGGCTTCGAGCATTTAAGAAAATAACAAAGTTTGTTTAATCTGTGGTTTCGGCTGATGGACTTGTATCCAGTGCTATGTTAAAATAAATTTTAAAAAAATCTGTGGTTTTGTTTGCTGTCAGTCGGTCATCGTCCGGCGAAAATATTTTTATTAGATTTCTATTCTCTCTTTTGTGTTAAATCATTTTACATTCACGCATTTTGTCATAAATAAACTGTTTTACTTTTAAACAACATGGTAAGTTAAGATATCTTTTATTTTCTTTATTGGTAGGTTATAAGTTATTGCTTGGTCATGTCTACTAAATTGCAGTTCTATTTATTTTAATATATTATTATACCCTTTCAGGCTCGACGATATGATACACGTACTACAATATTCTCCCCCGAAGGTAAGAAATTAAAATATACACTTACATTTAATAGTTAGTTGCGTATAATATAAGTTAACTTTGTAATATTTGCAGGGAGGTTGTACCAAGTAGAATATGCAATGGAAGCCATAAGTCACGCTGGTACATCTCTCGGGATCTTGGCCACAGACGGAATTCTACTTGCTGCAGAACGTAGAAATACAAACAAACTTCTTGATGAAGTTTTTTTGTCAGAAAAAATATACAAACTAAATGATGATATGGTGTGTTCTGTTGCTGGGATCACTTCAGATGCTAATGTGCTTACTAACGAGCTACGCTTGATTGCTCAAAGATATCTTCTTCAGTATGGTGAATCTATTCCATGTGAACAATTAGTATCTTGGCTTTGTGATGTAAAACAAGCATACACACAATACGGAGGTAAGTTTTTTAAAATATATTTTTTTACATGATACTGGTATTAGTTATTTTAATTGCCTGACTAATAAATAATACAGTTTGATTATATTAATTTACAAAATAGCTAATGTATACATGCTCGGAGTCTCTGTCAGATCAAATCAGAAATGATACTGTCAGACAAACCAAAGTTACCGACTTAAGGCTAGTGAATAAGCAAGTTGAAATGGCAGTGGGAAGGGCACATAGCATGCAGAACTCTGGATGCTAGCCTCTTCAAATTAGTCGTTTTGGAAATCTATTGGAGAGGCTTATGTCCAGCCTACGGCTGATGATGATGATATATGTATACATTATTTACTTTTGTCTTAACTTTGTTTATCACCCTATTAATTAAATTAAAAAACACTTATAATAAATAGGTGCCTGAACTTAAAAAAAAATAAAGTAGTTAACAAATAACTTCTTACCCATAGTTTGTTTTTCTCTTTCTCTGTGGTAAAGTGTTTACCCACTTTCTCTAGTCTCTCTCTCTCTTAAACATTGAACCTGCCACTTGTGTGTTAAATTTGAGGATAGCAAAAAATACTGTTATATTAAATTTTAATTTGTTTAGGTAAAAGACCTTTTGGAGTATCTATCCTATACATGGGCTGGGACAAACACTATGGTTACCAATTGTACCAGTCAGATCCCAGTGGCAACTATGGAGGATGGAAAGCTACTTGCATTGGAAACAACAGTGCTGTAAGTAATATATCAAATATATATTAATAATACAAATACCAAATAATACATACCAATAATTTAATTCTGACTCATCACAGCTATTTTGTCAAGTTAAAATAACATTTTCAAAAATTAAAAGAAGATTTACAATCCCAATAAACAACCAATATATATAAACTTAAGTTGCAATAGCCTGGTAATATCTCCTATAGTACAATCAACCAAAATAACTTGAATTAACTCGTAAAAAGAAATTTCTTGAGTAATATATCAGAAAACTTATAATTACCACATAAAAGTTACCAAAATATCTATTTATACTGCCACTAGAATGGGCGCAAGCAAACTGATAATATACTTTTGGACAATGATTTTTTTTTATATTTAAGGTATTTTTATAGAATATGCACTATATTGTGATAAACAGATAAATATTTTAACAGGTTAAAAATTGGTGTCCATATTTTTTATGCAAAGTGCTAAATTTTAATTTATTTATTACAGGCTGCCGTTTCAAGTCTAAAACAAGAATATAAAGAAAATGAGACCACTTTAGCAGAGGCTAAAGCATTAGCTGTCAAAGTACTTAGCAAAACTCTTGACATGACCAAGATTACTCCAGAAAAAGGTATATTTGCAATTTAATAAATTTATCTTGTATATTTAACTTTTAATTGGATAAAATAGTGAAACCATGGTTACTTCATAACTTTTTATTAATAACATTCTGTTCAACATTTGAATGTATTGTCTACTTTTCAAAGGTTTTTATAATATAACTAAATGGGATGTTATAAGTTCTCTGTTTACCATATTTTTTTACATCCACAAATAAATTTTCAAAAGCAATATAATAAATAATTTTTTTTTTTTCTTTTAAGTGGAAATGGCTACACTCACTCGCCAAGACAACAAGACAGTCATCAGGGTCCTGTCTACTGAAGAAGTAGAAAAATTAATAGCAGATTTTGAGAAGAGTGAAGCAGAAGCTGAAGCTGCAAAGAAACAACCACCTAAACAATAATATGTATTAAATGTTTGTTTTTTTAATAAATACTACACTTAACTTAATATGTATATATTTTTATATTTAATTTAAACCTTAAGGTTTTGCCAGCCCAGTTGACTAATACTTCTAATATTACAGCTTGGCTGTTAGCTGTAGTTATTTTTTTTTTTGTAGGTACATAAATATGTTTCAGTTTTAATAAATAATTTGTATTTATTAAAACTAGTAATATAAAAAAAAACTTATTTAATACCGGAAGTGCGAAAGCTGATGCGGAAGATAGAATTCGCGATTGCGAAAGGTTCTTAAATTAATTAACTAAAAATGTTATGTCAGTCATAAAGTTTAAGGACACTGCATTTGCAATCGTAAAGTCTGCCTTGACTTTTTCCAAAAAACTGCAGAGCCCTTAAAATTAACTAAAATTTCGAGTGTTGTCATATAAATATTGCGTCAGTGTACTAAAGGTGTTACGCCTATACACGAGAGTATTAAGTTCCTTGATACGCATCCGTATGCGGCAGCGAATCTATTACGGTAGCGAAACGTCTGCGGAACGTTATTACACAACACTTCTTTCGCAAAGTAATTTCGTTAGGTTTAGCTTTGGTGGACTGTGGGCAATTTCAGGATCATCGCTTTCCGATTCTGAAAAGTAAGAGTTATTGTTGCTGGTGTCGGTATTAAAGAGAAATCCGCAGAATCAGGGTGCATGAAATATAAATCAGTCTTTTCTTGAATTTTTCTCCATGACACCTATTTTGTAATTTACTTAATTTTTTTATTAGCTATTTTGTAATTTACGTGTCCAAATGCATATAACCCGTGATAGTTTCGAATTAAATTCAACAATATTTAAATATTTTCGGCTTCCATTATGCGAAAATCTGTCCATCCCACAGAGTTATAGTCCTGACAGAATGCGTAGTAGTGACGCCTTGCGATGCGAAACACTACTAACGAAACGTCTGCATCTATGTAACGATCATTTCGCAGCTACCAGCGGACCAGTAGCGACAAGGACGTAACTAATAAATTTTGCTATATAATAGAATAAGACTTAGCATTATGCAAAACACTGCCATACAACTTACAGTTATTTCGTTGCCGACTACGGACGCGTCGGTGTACTAAGGCGTAAACGTGATTTACCTTAAAATATTTGATTCGCGACGTTTCTACCAAGTTGCATTGATCGTGGTCACGGGATGACTGGAGCTGCAAGATATTAGGTTGGCTCAAAAATGCCGCCATCTTGAAATACACGAATTTTTCGCTAGTTTTAACATATTTGGAGTATTGAAATATCAACCCTATAATTAACAGTAAGTATAGAACTTATATTTCCACATTAACACCGGTATTTATAAAAACTTATTGTGTCCTTGAAGAACACTTTAGTTATAGAAGGTTTTGTCTCGTTTTATTAGAAACAAAAATGAATATGTGTTAAAGAGGCCTCAATAAGCTTAAGACCCTATATTATTGATTCATGGGGCGTCTGCGTTTGTAAATATATATAAGACGTTAGGCATTAAAAACTGCATTATCTTTGTCATTTCTCAACATTAAAAGTTATGAAATTCATACATCCTGTACCTACTGTACATCCCAATGTACAGTTTTATGCATCGCGGTTTTTTATTTATATTTATTATACTTATATTTTTTAGATCTACCTACATAGCTATTATATATATAAAATTTGTGTGCCTGAAGGATCACAAGATAGAGAGGTGTATTTGGAAGAATATAGTAATATAGATAAAGAGTCAGAACTTTCTTCTTATATTATTATATTGAAGACTTGGAGAGGATTGCGAGCCTGACCATATCAGTTGTTTATTTGATCATTTCAATTTGCAACATCTGAAACTTCAGTGAGCGTACAGCATTTTCAATCAACAATAATATGTCCATAATCAACAACGGCCTATATAACTTACTAAGAACGATTTTTACCCTTTTAACAATCAGGACATAGTTGCAATGGATGGGACGAGACGGGCTAAAACTTGTCAGAAGATATCTACCAGATCCACCTAAAGTGAAGCCTTATGAAAACAACAAAATAACTATATCTTTTTTCGGAAGAAGATTGCAGTTTTGCTTCATGGAAAGCAGGACAGGCCCTACTAGTACAGAAATGATAATAACAGAGCTCGAAGAACTTCTTGGTTTATTGGTATACGACAAAGAACTACTTGGCCTATGATGGAACAGACATAAAAGCATTTTATTATCTCCTTTTCTTAGTAATTTACAATTTGACGACATGTTTACTAGAAATATAACATGAATTTGGAAGTTTGGACAAAAATGTGTATGGATAATGTCTGTGGATAATGTCTACGGCAATGTGCTCGTGTCTCGAAAAACTTCTTGGTTTATTGGTATACGACAAAGTACTACTTGTAGGCTACTGATAGAACAGGCATAGAAGCATTTCATATTATCATATCGTTTTATTAGTAAGTTATTTATAATTTGACGACATGCTTACTAGAAATATAACATGAATTTGGAAGTTTGAAAAAAAAAACTCTGTAGATAATGTCTAAATAAATTAGCTCTTGGCACGAAGAACTTCTTAGTTTATTGGTATACGATAAAGAACTACTTGTAGGTCAAAAAGTCAAAAGTTCGTGGTCACAGATTCAGATTTGTATTTATCCTAAAACAATGGACAGAAAAACCAAGTTAACACCAGAAAATGTTATTCCAATATATCAATGATATTTTAAGTATATAAAATATCATTGATATATTGGATACTTTTGTTTTATAAAATATCATTGCAATATATGATTATTGTCGTTACTCTTGTCAAAATAGAGAATATGAGTTCAGAGTTCAAACCGTGACTAACTTTTATTCTTAGTTTGACGGTTAATTTTTGTATGTTTTTATTAAATATTACATTTCTATATTATAATGTAAGGGACAGTAAAATGTTAGTAATGATATAATTTATATATTTGGCTATTAAGTTAAGATATTACATTATTTTAGTAGGTAAAAAGGTGATATTTTGTTTTTGAGATTTACAATATACGAGTATAAATAAATGATTGAATTTTTTTTTTTACTATTTTTATTTTTCATCCTATTGAACGTTAGAACATATATAATAAATTATATATGTTCTTTAATTATATATGTTTATATATAAATTTAATTTAAATAAATCTGTATTATCTAAAATTTTAATATATTGTTGGGGTTTACTAGACCCCACGTTGTACACTCACTTGTAATTTTATTCCACGTTGTATGCGGAAGGTCCCTCACAAGTTATTGGCAAAATTACGCGCACGCGTAGAGGCCATATAATATATATAAGATAATAATAACTAAATATAAATAAAATCACCTAAAATTTTAAATATATTATTTGTTTAGTGTAATATGTTATATTGGTAATAATAAAATGGAAGATACAATGACAGAATCCAAGGAAATAAGTGATGCAATGGGTGACATGAAAAAGCATTTTAAAACTCGTCTAGAAGTTAATATAAGGATGCTTTTAAATAAATGTGAGTTAATGGCTAAAATACAACCACTAGAAAACAATTATAGACTTAAAAAATATGTTCAAGCATTGAACGAAATGTTGGGACATCTTAAAACTGGAGTTGAGTAAGTTTGATACTTTATTAACCTTTTTCTATATTATAACTTATGTTAAATGTTATGTTTATTATTTAAAATACCCAAATTGCTTTAAAGACCACCCACCTATTTTGGAACAGCTCTTAGGGGTTCAAACTAATGTGAACCTTTGTTCATACAAAATGGAATTCTGTACACTTCAGCAGTACAAACCTGTGTAATGAAGTGTGCCGACCCATGATAAATTATATAAACTTTTGTCTGACTAAACAAATAATTTAAAATAAACGTAAAATTCATTTTTATAGCAAACCCAGCCCAGAGGTATTAGCAGAATATGTTAGGAGAACAATGTTTCTTAATAGCATAATAAAAACTGCTACCATTACATCTCCATTGGAAAAGGTTAGTTAAATTAAAATACCTATGCCCTATTAAATATACATTGTTACAATATATTAATGACATTGTCTGTAATTATATGATTACAATGTGTATTGTTTATATTAGCAGAGTTGCGGCAATTTTTGTTAGCAAGGCTGAAAATATAATGAATACAAAAAAGTCTGCAAACAATTTATATTACAAAAACAGTAAAATTTAATTTTAATTATAGCAACATATCAGTGGCGTGCGGCCCTTATGCCAAAAGCCATGAAATCCTAAAATCTAGGGTATAAATTATCTAGTGCCTAATTATTATTTATAAATATAAAAATATTTTTTTAAATGCCTAAAAATAATATATAGCCACTAGTTATTTATACTCTATATTTTATTTAACTCTATATTGTGTATTTGTGGCTTTTTGGCTTATATGGCAACATATATTAATCCTTGTTGAAATAAATTATAATATGCTATTGGACAAATTATTTAAGAGTTGTGAGTGGAAGATCACAAGCCAGTTTAAAAAATAATCGGACTCTATACATGTACTTCCATTAGATTTATCATAATTTAATTACAAATATATTTTTTTAATCAGTTTTACCTAAATAATATAAATATTTGGATTTATATAACTATTTCTACAATTTATAATTGGCTCTAAATTTGGTTTTCTAAACATTATTAATGTTCTGCTATTTGACCACCTCCATAGACGAAAGGTTGGGCCTTTGGCATTGTAACCGGAGGTTGTGGGTTTGATTCACACCCATGGGAAAAAAATTAGTGCATTTTTCTGTACAGTTTGTCAAGGTCTGGGTTTTTATAAAATAGATTATGTATTAATATTGTTGTTTCTGGTACACATAGTACAAATCTAGAGCTTAGTTTGTGACCAGGGCAATATGTTTATAATGACTTCAATATTTAAAAAACTTACTTCAGTTAGTTGCGGTACAACATGTATCCCATGGAAGTGCTACAGCAAGTGAGGAAGCAGCTGCCCAGGAAATACATCAAAAGACTGTTGTAAAATATGGCAAAGAATTGCGTTCAGAGCTTTTTGGCACAGGTAAATATTTTTTATAGATTAAACAGGGTGTGTGGAAAACATTTATTTTATGCCTTACGTACTTATAGAACCATTTTTTAAACAAAAAAGTTAGGTTATTAATAAACATGTGAATTATTCCACATACTTCTATATGGTTAAAATTACTACAACAAATACATATTGTCTTTATATCAAGCAAATAAAATATATTCCTTTAGACAAGTGGCAGGGTTTCAATCGTGAGTTTAGCATAAAAGTTGAAGTATCTTTGTAGCTTGTTTGTACTTTTTATCAATTTATCTTAATGTTTTTGTATGTGTTACAAGGAAAAAATACATGTTTCATTATTTTCATCATAAAACACAATATATAAAACACCACTGTGAGAAAAACACCCAGTATATCTATGATATTAACAGCTTATGTCCTTTTCTATTCAGTATTTAGGCAATTTTATAAATTCCTGGGACGTTTAACTTCACTCATATATAGAGTTATTAGAAGAAAGCTAATAGAGGGCGTCTGTGTAATAAGTATATAACAAGCAATGACAAAATTTGTGATGGGTAACTGGAACCTAGTTGGCTCAAGTTAGTCGGTTGAGCGCCTTGCTGCGATAGCGTGGTTCGTGGGTTCGAGTCCCACCCACCAGGAATTTTTTTATTGCATTTTTATCTTTAAAAATTTAATATATTTCTATTCAGTAATCAAACCAAGTTAAGCCTAAACTTTTTAATAAATGTGATTAGCCACTTTTGTCCCATATTAATGACACAGGGAGAAAATAGATCTTGAAACAAATATATTTGATATTTAGCAATTTGTAAATAGTTAATAATACCTTTTCAGATGAGAATGACACTCTTAGTAAGAGGAATATTATAAAATCACCAAACTTCAAAAGTATAAGTTTGAATCCAGATGAAACTGACACGGTCGTCAAATACCATCAGAACATGCAAGAGTCTGTTACTGAGAATATGGTTATTCTTACCAAGAGTTTAAAAGAACAATCAGAAATTGCTAATACTATCATAAAAAGGGACACTGCAGTAAGTATATTGTCAACTTACTTTCATTGCTTCTGCTTAACATACTCGCCACTTATTTGTTGCGGGCTCAGAATACCAATGGTGAAACTGAAAATACATTACTACCAAATGTTATCAAAATCGGTTTAGTAGTCTAGCTGCTAATAGAGTACAAATAGCTCCTAGATTATGTGCATAGTAGCAACATGTTTTTAAGATTATTATAAACTCATCAAACTTGAATTATGTTAGAATGACTTTATGACTGAAAAAAAAGTTGGAAGACAGGGGAATGAAATGCAGAGTTCCCGGATTTGAGACGGCGAAGTAGGGTTAAAGGCCTTTTAACTCTCCCCTGCACTGTGTTCAATAGCCTCTAAATAAATAAAATAACAATGCAAAATCAACAGGCTTTACAAAAATCAACTACACTGACTGACAGAAACTTGGACTCCCTGAAGAAGGAGTCATCTCGTCTCCAAGAACATAGTCGGAGTGCCTGGAAGTGCTGGCTCTGGATCATGTTGATCATTGTCATGGTCATATTTGTTAGTGAGTATATGTTTTAATAATATAATATCCAATTAGACAATGTTCTTAAAAATCAAACCCTATGAACACACGCAACACTTGTCTATCCAAATGATACTTTAGTTTTTGTTAACCAACTTCAAAAAGGAGGGTATCAATTTGGTTGTATATATTGTTTTATGTTTGTTACCTCAGAAGTATCATTTATAAACCAATTTAGATGTAATTTTCACGTTAGTCCCATATAAATTTAATCAAAATTGGTTCAATAGTTTGGTATTAAATCAAAATAACTGAATAATATGGTGGTCATACTCAGTAATAAAACAATGTATTTTTAAAATAAAAACTAAAGTGTGATTTGTATGGAAACAAATTTTGAAAAAATATCTTAGTCCCTACAACACAAAAGCGCGCGGTCTCGGGCGCGTAAAGTTATTATACAAAAAACATATATTTTTCTATGGGCAGGAGAGGCAAGTCTTTATAACTACAGTAAGTCAATGTCATGCTCATATAAAAAAACACAACCATTTTTGATTTGAATTTTTTCGGAAATCCCTTTGACCATCCATCATGCACCTCATATCTTCACAGTTTTTTCATTTTCTTTAAGAGCCTTCAATATTATTATCTATTAAAAGTTATTTGTGTCAAACACAACTGTAAGTATCTGTTGAGCGGATTTCAGTAATCTGTTTTCCGGGAATCCCCCACAGGGGATAGTCATAGGGGATTTCCGGAATAATCCTTTTATTTTTATTACCTACCTCAGAGACAGTCAAAATACTTACGCTATATTATAAAATATGTTTCTATATTGAGAGTTAATAGCATGTGGCCCAGTGTATTTGAAGATGTTATTTAATATTAGGAGCTTCGGTAGAAAATAATTTTCATATAATAATTAATGTAACTTTTTTTTCAGATATGGTGATGTTTATGAAGATTATGAAAAAGAAGAAAACCGAATTATAGTTTAATAATTAGCTCGAAACGTATTAATAATTAAAGACCTTGCATATAATTAAATTTATGATAATATAATGTGATAAATATTTTGCTTAGCTGAATTTTAATTTTAAAACCACTAAGTATTGTTTTTTTTATGTTTCAAATATTTTTTTATTGAACATAGCAGAGACAACAATGTTTGGTTCCACCATCAGTAGCTCTACCACAAGTTTTGCAAACAGTTTCCACTATAGTCGATAGTAACTATAGATATCAACCAATAGGAACTATTGGTATTATCGACTTAAGTAAAAACTGTTTGAAAAAATTGTACTGATCAGTTATTTTTTTATTTTATTTTAAGGTTTAAGTTAAAGTAATTTATTTTGTTATAATTTTATTTATTGAACTTATATTTGATAATTTGTTATTACTTAAGTGCATACTTTTTTATTTTTAAAATAGGTAGGAATATTTTTTAATAAATTATTATTATTAATCTTAAAAAAAAAACATTGATTTATTTTATACTAGCTGTGTCCGTGATATTACCTACCTACTATGTTTTCGCTTAAAATTCTTTTTCATTTAGCTCAGCTCCTAATGTTTGAGAGATATCAAATTCCGAAAAGAATTTACAAGCCTGACCGGCAGTATTTTTTATCCTGGAACACGACATATGACTTTGTATTTACCTGATGGTAAGAAGACCTACAAAATCCATGGAATAGGGTTGATGAAATAAAATGAAAATTTATTTGCAAAAATTCTGAATAAAATGTTGTTAGGGGTTAGTACATGTACAGAATTTGCCTAAAAAGGCGCACACATTTTAACACAGTTAATTCAAACTCTAGTACTATAGCTGAATATGATTATGACAGGGTAGGTATCAATAAAGCTCAATTACATTACATTTGGTATTATTATTATTGATCAATTCATTTTTTGTTTAACAGCATTGAACGTTTTCATTATGCCGGCTAAATTTTGCGGTTACAAAAAGGGCGGCGTAAAGACGAATTTACATTACCACTAAAATCACGTAAAATCCTCACTGATTTATCGTATATCAACCGCACCCGGAAAGGAAACTATCACCTCGACAACAAATCGATGCAATTATCTCCTGAAAACCGGGAACCCACAGACTAAAACCGAAAAATCACTTGACGGGTTTTTGTATTTAAAAAAATGTGAATTTACTGCATTTGTATGGCCTTCTAAATAAAGCATAATTTATTAATATATATATATATAAGCTCCAGGCTTGTACTATGTGTACCAGAAACAACGATGTATGATGTATGTATTATACATATTATATTTTTTAAACACCCATGACAAACTGTACAGAAAAACGTACTAATATTTTTTTGCCATGGGTGGGAATCGAACCCACGAACTCCGGATACAGCGCCAAAGACGCAACCACTAGTCTACGGAGGCGGTCTACTATATGTACCAGAAACAACGATGTATGATGTATGTATTATACATATTATATTTTTTAAACACCCATGACAAACTGTACAGAAAAACGTACCTACTAATATTTTTTTGCCATGGGTGGGAATCGAGCCCACGAGCTCCGGATACAGCGCCAAAGACGCTATATTTTATATATCTATATATGGCCCTCATATAAATTTAGCGTTTATAAATAGGGCATAGTTCTATAAAAGAGTCGATGTCGGACGTCGCATGGAATATCTAATTATGACTGGAAGTGCCTTCGAACAATGTTAGTATTAAAACCACCGACGCTACTTTGCACACATTTATTCCTTAGACTAGTGGTTGCGCTTTTGGCGTTGTATTCGGAGGTCGTGGGTTCAATTCCCTCCCACCCGTCTGGGTGTTTATAAAATATAATATGTATTATATCGTTGCTTCTGGTACACATAGTACAAGTCTAGAGCTTAGTTTGTGACCAGAGCAATATGTGTAAATTGTTCTATTATTTAATATTTGAAATTGCTTATCATACCTAACACAAATAAAAATACATTGTAAGAAATTAAATAAGTTAAAAAATATATTATTTTTCGTTTGAATGTAGGAAGGGCCAACTAAGAAGTGATCTTACAAAATTCGAATCCCAATGGGGTAATATTTTTTAATGAAAATTAATGTCTGTAATGGAAAGTGCTGCAGACGTCATGTCATACACACCTGTGCGGCACAGAGTATTTAAATTTCTTTAGTGAGATGAAAATAAGTCTTAAGTCTTCTTAAAAAAATATGTACCATAGACAACTAGATAGAGAGTAAGGTAAGCAAAAAAAAATGTTTTATTTTAAATATATTTTTATTAGTTTTTATATGTTAAGAATACATTTACCATCTACTCTTACTAAAACTACAAAGATACTATTTATTTATCAATTCGCTATTAGTATTATAAAATATTATATTTTATTTTCTAGAATAAATATAAATGAATAAGTATTAAGTAAGTTTAGTTATTGTATGAAGTAACATTTTTATCACAATAATATTTTTTAATTAAATTTTTAATAAGTATAACAATAGAAAACAATTTATTTATTAAATAAATATAGTAAAATTTCTATAAAAAAACAAATATTGGAATACTTCGGTGACTCCATTTAAACTACTATATTAGGCGTAATAATTTAGTAGGTATATTTATGGAAATGTATCTTTAGGTACATAGGTAATTTTGCTAAATCTATGTGCGTGATTTAATTTGGGTCTCTATATTTTTCACTAATAAATAAAAATATTTAAATTTTACAATTCAATTTAATATTATAATAAATTTATTTAGAGTTTTTTTCTACTTTTGACCCATTTTCCTAGTTTTTAGATATTTAATTGCAACCAATTAAAAAAATGGTAAGATTTAAATTTAGAATGTTAGTCATTTAAAATATTAACGCTGGCAGCGTAGAAAATGAATAAAACAAAGAATCTAATCTATAGTACTTGTACTATTATTTCTTTTGTGTATTTTGCACAACTTTATTCTACAACGACTTACCTAATTAATATTCGTTGCTTAGCCTGAGACATTGCTTAGCCGATGCTTCGGACAGTCAAACTGCATATGAAAAAACTAAATATTCGACAGTTCTAAGCAAACGGCTCAGGCTAAGCTACGACTATTAATCCGACTATAAGAAAATTGCTGTACCGTCCGCAGATGGGCTAATAAGTAGGTATTGGTTTTATACAAACCTTGAAAAGTAGAAATGATAAATATTAATCTGTAGCCCTAGTATGTTTTTTTTACATTTACTTTCGCGTTAACTCTACTACTGCTTTAACATTTTGACCAATCACACGCTCGCATTTATAGTTCTCAAAATTTCCGATTGGAGCGCTGACTATTTCCCATACAAATTTTAGTTAACTTAAACGCAAAGTAATAGTTAGAAAACTCACACTAGGGGTACTGTCTTGCTTTCACTCATTCAAAATCTTAGAATGAAATGTCAGACATGTTCTTTAACGCCATATTATTTTCCCACTTCCTTGAGCATTGTTTGTTTTTTTATTCATTTTCATTTATATATTTCTCAATTTTTGTTTGCTTCTGTTTTTATGTTTGGAAAGGCGATTTTAGGCATTAGGGCACTTCCGTATTTATTTATAGTTATGCCTATTTTGTAATTTTCTGACGTTCTGTGTTCGTTGCTTAGATAGGTACTTATTGTCACAGCATTAAGATAAATACAAGTGTTTAACTTAACTCAGTGTTTAAATAAATAATGCCCTACTATATAGAAACCTAAACCCTTTTAGAGAATCTGAAAAAATAGAAACTTAGAAAATTGCAATAATTATTTTAAAGATGTTATAAATTAAAAAAAAAATTTTGTTTAAAATCTAGATAAAAGTAATAACACATAAAATATAATAAAGTACCTACTATACTTCGGTACTTATAAAATCTCTATATATTTTAATTCTTAATATTATTAAGTAGGTATTATTTTTATTTATTTAATTCCTATAATTTTATGGAAACCCAACTAGGAATATTTTTAATTCTATTAGGGGTAAATAATTATTTATTGTATGCAAATTTAATCCGCATACTAAGAGTAAAGTAAGCATTTTATATGTTCTACTCGGTATAGTAACTGTGAACGTTCTGTCTGTAGACACGTTTATTACGATTGGTAAAGCTCTACCATGAGTTTTAATAATTTTTCACTTACTGTAGGTATAGTTGAAACTGTAGGGAGACACCAATAGAATCGCTTTTTTTCGAGAATACAAATAAATAAACCTTTCCTATTGGCAAATCCCTACATCAAAACTATATTTCACCAATAGGATAGCTTAATTTTTTCGACAGTACCTACCAATAATCAGGGAGGTTATTGATAAGGGATCTACCAATAGGAAGGGTTCCTATTGGTAGATCCCCAGTTTGAATTATAAAGTAAGTTAAACTGTAGGGGTTTACCAATAGGACCTTAATTTTTTCGACAGACAAATAAACACTTGCTATGGTAGATATATACCGTTTAAACTGTACGGAAAGTAAAACTGTAGGAATTTCCCAATGGGATTTCTTTATTTTTTCATACAGTACTTATAAACCCTTTCAATTTAGTGGCAATTTATCCCTAAAGTTTAAAATATACAGTAAGTGAAAGATGGTTTAACAAAAACGCATGGTAGAGTTACTGTAATACAATTTTCAAAGTTCACAGTTAATTTCACCGAATAGTTCTAGGTAGGTGCCTAAATAATGCGCCAAGCTCTAAATAAGTATTGTTCTACGTTGGACGAAAATTATTTGTCGAACACATCGGTGAGCTCGAACTTCCATATTTTGTTTGGTCCAATTTCAGTGACATACAGATGTGATCCGTTTCTTGTCACGGCCAGGGAGTGGGGGTTGGTGAAGCCCTGAAATTTAGTAAAAATATTCTTTTATTGTCATATGCCATAACAACCCTACCGTATGACATCTTCTTTCTATTCTCATTCTCTTTCTATTACATTATATTCCTGACCTTTGTCAGCCAAGCTTTAAGTTATCTATCCCAAAAAATAGCAAAATTCTATTTTTTATAGGATTTAATATACCTGAGGTTCTATTGATCAAATTGAACATTTATTCCCATGGAACCATTTGTGGCAAATGAAAAAAAATGCCTTCTTTATACAAACTAGTAATTATAAAATTTCCAATTTATTTGAGTAAATTAAAATATTTAACATTTGCGACACATGGTTCCATGGGAAAAGTTGTTCAATTTGATTAGTAGAGCCTCATATTAGCTCAAAGTACCTACAACCAAATCTATCTTACTGCATAGTGTCTTGAACGTTTTCTTTAAAAGGCGTTCTATATTCGAAGACTCCCTTATATTAATTTAAATAATTATTGCCTCAAAGGTATACTTACAGTAGTAGGTTCCCAGGTATCCACAATATTTCCATTCAAAGCATTAACTGTGAATCCTCTAACAGCAATGTTAGGCGCCGTTTGCCCGTTAACAGCGTAAATGGTATCTCCATGAGAAGTTACCGCAAAAACTCTTCCAAGTGTAGGATCTTCTATAATAGTGGCTGGTTCCAAAATCTTTACATAACTCTTCAAACCCGCTTTAGGGCATACAATCCGCATGTTTTCTCTGTCAGCAACACATACTATATCCAAATGTTCTAATAGAGTAACACTGTGTGGTAGGTTCAGGGTAAGAGTATCGGAATAAGTGGGTATAGCCAGTAAAAGTGTGCCTGCAGCATTAAATTTGAGGATTTGGTTGTTGCAGTAGCCGTCTGCTACGAATATTTCTCCTGTGGTAGCGATTGCGACTGATGTGGGCATGCAGAGAAGGACGCGTCTTCGGTAAGGAAAGCCTGCTGTGAATGCCTCTCCGATTGTAAGACTGGGATATTTGTGATTGTTTGGGGTATACTGTAAATAAATTGTTTATTTTATTTTTATGTTCTACTGGAGATGCTTTATATATGACAAAATTTGGGGTAAATATTTGATTTCTAGATAAGCAGATTACTAATTTGTCTGTTGTTACTATTGGGTCTGAACTTATTTGACGTGTATTGTGTACTAGGTTTACATACCTTGAATACCTGATGCTTAGCAACATCAGTTACCCATACATTGTCATGATGGTCGACAGTTAATCCATGTGGCATGTAGAACGCGTAGGCTCCCCAACTGTGTAGCACCGATCCCGAATGTGGATCCAGCACCAAGATAGTGTCTTCCACTATTGGACCCTTGTCCAAATTTTGGTATACATTGGACTCGTTGAAGGTGCTGCGAATAAAGAAAGCGATTTCTTAATAATTTTGTATGGTTTTAATCACTTTTATAATACCTATTATTTGTTGATTTTTGTTACCACATATTATATTTTAGTAGCAGTCCAAATATTGAGACGGAAACTTAATAATGATAAATAAATATACCATCACGAGTGCCTTTTTAGCTCCTGAGAACGGCCTCAGGGTACGGTGGAGGGATTAAGCCGTCCTCATTTCGCCGATGATATTTGGAAGAAACACCTAACAAGTGGTGAGCTTGTTGCGGTATTTATAATGGTATAGTCTCGTTGTATTAAGCCGTCATTCATCCCGGGTCCGGCCTTGTTGTCATCTGCTTAACCTTGTTACCAGTTTCACATTGACTTAATCACTAGGCTCCGGTTTATATCATAATAATGAATATTTAGATTATCTTACCTCTCATCCCAAATCCTTTCAGCTCGGTGAAATATTACAGGTTGACCCAAAGAATTTATGGATACTGCAGTTATCTGACCAACATTCAGAGATTGTTGTGGCCAATCTTTTATCTCTTGAGGCCTCAAAACTACTTCATCCCTGGGCTAAATTAACATTATGTGTTAAACGTTTATAATTATTACAAATTAACCAAAAATCACGTGATAACTTACCAAGTGTAGATCCAGATTCCTAAGTAAATCTTCATTATTTCCATAACTGAAATAATCAAAATTGTCCCTCACAGTTTCCGGTTCGCAAAAAACCCCGGATAATACAATAGAAAATACAATTAAAAGATACATTTTCAAAATCTTAGATGTCCTAATATGTGTGTAGCTGGCACTCGTTTACGTGTTGTATTGATTTCGCGTGAGTCTATAACGCATGCGTAATACGATAAGCACTTGAATGCTGAAGCTTACAATATAACTCACCCTCAAGTATGGCCATCAATTAGGCACCAACAACTCAAGGTTATGGCCCTTGTTGTCGCAAGTGACATTGATGTAATGGATTAGGACACGATTGGCAAAAAAAAAACAATGTTTTTAGAATAACATTTATTTAGAGCATTTTGTTACGTAATTTTTTTGGTCACATTATTTAGACTGGTATAAAAACAATAATATTGAACTTATGAAAGATATAATAGGCCGAATTATAATGAATAATAATTTTATCGCTAAATTATAAAATAGGTGACGAAATTTCATTTCTTTTCTATAGAATATTCAGTCTCAAAATATTAGAATCGTTGTGTGGCAACTCCATTGCTAGTAGACGTTAGCATTTTATTCGATCAGCCACCATTGAAATAAGCTAAAATAACTTTAATTTATTTAATTTTTTTTTTGCCCTGCAGGTACATGGCCGAATTTTTATGTTCATAGCTCCCAACTCAATATCTCTAGTTATAATTTTAAGTCTTCTTTTAATGGCGTTGGAATCACAGAATTTGGTAAAATTTTGTTTATTTGTTTGTCCAGGAACTTGACCCAGTTTGTTCCCATACATATCCGGTACCGGTCATGCTGCAGACTGCGTTGTAGTATCTTCCTGGACTACTACAAAAAGACCAAGAAGGACATTTGCATCGAAACAGATCTTGAAATTCTTCTTTACATATTTCGTTACCCCAACATGTTCTCTGAAAATATAATAAAATGTTTGAATTGAATTTTTAATGAATTGGTATTCCTTTTCCTATTTCTAACCCTAAACTTGTATTTAATGTTTGTAAAAAAATATAAATAAGTAAACTATATATTATTAACCTTTGCATTATTTATATTATTTTTAAATCTCAAATATTGTAAATTAAAATTTCAGTAGTAAAATAATACATTTACATACCCGAGTAGCAAATTCCGTTACTGAATAATCGTAGTTACTTCTTTTTGTTATTGTTGTAGCTTCGATTGCAAAATTTGCCCATAATAAAACAATAATAGCCACTAAAGCATTATAGTTCTGCAAAGAAAATTCTTCTTTAACACTTATACGAGTACATACACACATATTATTCATTTGCATGTTGGCATTGACTATTGTATGGCTTTCCTTACCTTATGCATATCCAAGTTTTAGTCTAAAAATAGAATTGCTATGAGTTTCTAAGTCACTTTATTTCGCACACCCTCGATGTCGTAATTGTCTTGCGTAGAACGTCGCACCCACACGAACTTCAGGAGGGTCAGCGAACTAGGCTTTTAGGTTATCATTGATTGTACTATTTTCATCATAAAGAACGAACTTTGTTTTTATCTATCCCTATCTGTATTTTAAAGTAAAACAACATTATTTGATTTAACATTTTTATTATTCATTAATATAATAAAATTTCTCTATAAAAATCACTAGCAGTGAAGGAATTTTCACATTTTTTGTTTTAATATTTACATTTTATTTAATTTAATACTAGATTCACGTCTCTCATTGACAGTATCTATACCTAATTATAAAGTCTATAAAATATAGGAATGGCACCTAGATTAAGTATACGATTATGCATAAGTAATATAAGTCAACTTTGGTCGGTATCTACTTGTCTACGCCTACTTTTGGAGACTACTGGCTGAATCACATATATGTCTATAATAATTCCTATATGTAATTCGCTAATTCCATTATTCGTTATACTATATTTTTGTTCAATCACATCGCCATTCTATCTTCGATATCATTACTTATTTGTTCTTTGTTTACTCCTTGTTCTCGGTGCATATCTTCGGCTTTTTCCCTGAAAATTAAAGTTTACTTATCTAAATATAAAATTTTGCATTTGTATTTACAGTAGTGTGATAAGCTTTAAAGAGTCCAAGAAAAAACGTGCCATAAATGTATGAATTACCAAAACGTTTGGCACGTGTATTGTATACCCGCCACGGTATGGATTCCGCATCATATGTGAGATGTTCCATAAACAGAAAGGGGAAGGGGCATGTCGGAAGCTCTTTAGAGTCTTTAGTAAAGGCAATAAAATACGTTCAACGATACACTGCGAAGCTGCAATAGCTTCGAGATATCAATAAGCATAATCACACCCTTCTGTCTTCCTGTGTATCGAGAGATTTGAGTGAAATTAAGTGTTTGGCTGAACCATCCTAAATGTATAACTCTTGATCAGCGCAAACATGTTGTAGTTGGTATGTCGGTTGTGAACTTAGTTAAATTAAAAGTCTATAAACGGTTAATGAACTTTGACTTACGAATATTTGTTATTAGATGGCTGAAATATGCTTTTAGGACATAACCGGTAGTATGGCCAGCATTCCCCACCACTTGTACCGGCTCCTTCTGCTTCCACATATTCTTGAAGAAGAGTCGCGTATGGAGATTTACTTGGCCTAAAATATTAAATTTGTTGACATATCTTTATATTTTGTTACTATCTAAAGGCATTATTAGAATTCGAATAAAAACTTACGTGAAAAATAGTTTCATAATTTCACCGAGAAATCCAAAGTTGTTGAGCGGGTGTGCATGAATTTCACAGATTGCTCGTAAAAGACATTCCTTCCCAGATAGACCGAAATTGGCTAATAAATCTTCAGCAATACCATATAGCAGAGCTCTGAAATATATATAAAAAACTTTAGTCGTATGGTTCTGAAAAAAATCAGAAAGGTTTCTTGAGACTGAGGTGATCACCGCTGTCTCCTGTCCCGGCAAACGGAGGATCACTTTTTATTTAGAATGGTTATAGACCCTCTTACTCCATTGGTTATGTAAGGACGTAACCAATGGTTATGTAATAAGTAGTTATATTTTGTAGATTTTAATTTCATCAGGTCAGTAAATAACTGACAAACTAATACTTTTATGTTATACCTTTCTCCACCATGAAGTCTATCAAGGATGGCCATTTCGGTGGCAGCTGGTACCTCCTCGTGACTGGACCTTTTACCTCGTCTTCTGTCGAGGTATTGGCCTACATAATCAGCAATTATAGATGCAGTTGATTGACCAAGTGATCTTGCAAATATAGGTGGCAAAGTACCGTATGGATTTTCATTGTCGGTCAAGCCTAGTTTGTCGAAGTCAACTGAAAATTTTAAAACTCACATAAATACAAGGTGTAAGATTTGTTTTATGTACAGGGTGAAAAAAAGAACGGTACTTGGGCGGAAAGTGCATTAAAAAATAGAGATAAAACATTTTCTGAAAATCTATATATTTAAATATGGAAAACTGTGTTCAAAATATTGAATATAATAATATGTAAAATTTCATGGTGTTTTGGACATACAATTATGATTCTTGTCAACGATTAAATATTATATTTGTTAAATATTTATTAAATTCTCGTATTCAGCCCGTTTTGAATGGAAAATAGAAATGGCTGAATACGAGAATGGTACAAACTTCAATGGTTTGAACTTTTCTTTCATAATGTCCCGTTCGATTTTTCCACCCTTGCTTGGATCATTAGAAGTTTGGTTTTGTCAACGTCACGCAAATTTGCGTGACAAAAATTACGCTTTTGGCCTTGGTTTATAGTTTAAACATGTCTTGAGAATATCAGTTCTAATAAGGTGTATTAAAACAATTACTTTTCGAAAAAAATATATAATGAATACTTACTTAGAGCTATTTTTTTTATTTAGAAACGAGATTTTTATACGCAAATTAGGTGTACATATTGTAATGATCCTCTAGGTATACTATTTGTTTATTATTAGATAACGAGCTACGATTATACTATTCAGACTATAGAATAGACTAATTAATTTATAATTCTACTTCTAAGTTATTATTTTTTACTTCTATTTTTTTATATTGATTCTACTTCTATGTTAATACCTATTGGTTGGTCATTCCCATTGTGCTCCATTTAGTAGGCGGTCACAAAATGGGTCGCGTATTAATTTCTAATCTATATTTGGCACGCTACTTTCAACTATCACATTGCTTATCGCTTATCAGTTTTGAAAGTACTTAATTGTTATTACACATTCAAGTACTAGGTATATATTATTTGCTACAAATCTAATGCAATTTTAACATAATTTACAAGCATCTACCCATCCTCTATGTCATCTATCTTCTAACTACTATACTGACTTTTAAATTCCAGCATATACATCAGGGTACCTGTAAAATTATCATTCATTTTGAAATCTCTTCACAGACTACTTTTCGACCCTATTCGGCAGTTTACCTTATTTAGCTACATAATTAGACGTGACTATTGTTTAAAGTGTATACTCACTTGTAAAAGGAAAGCTAACAGTCATATTTGATAGAAACCCTTTAGGCGGATGTCTGACAAAGGGCATCGATAGAGAAGGCGTGATGACCATAGTGGTACCCGGAGGTAGAGCCAATCTTCCATCGTTGGTGATCCATAAAATACGTTTCTGCCGGGAATGTGGAACGTTCTCCTTGGCTTCTCCATCAGGCGAGACCATTGGAAGTAAAGCCGCTATAGCTATACCCAGTAACACTCGAGGCACCTTCGAGTCCATTAGAGATCTGCAGATAATAATTGACTAAATTATTTTTTCTGCAAAAATTGTCGCAAATTAAAAAAAACTATATTACCTAATATGTAATTGACATTTACAAAATCTGACTGAACGTCACCGTTTTCATAATATTTTTATTTAATCTTATATTAGTGCAAATCTCAAAAATTTTAATTACCTATACAAGTGCAATAATATGCCCAACTTCATAAGGGGAAATAAAGAATTTTACTGTCAACATATACGAGCTATTGATGACCAGTTCTGTAATTTGGAGAGCCTTATAAATATTGTTGCAAATAAATACAATGTTAAATTAGAAGAAATACCTAAATTAAAATCAACAATTAATAAACTTCGTAATGCAAATAAAAAGAAACGCAAAGCAATAGAAGAAGCTTTCAAACGTAAAAATGAAATTGTTCAAAAGATCCTTACAGAATATAAATCAATTCCGAAACAAAAAACTAACGATTCCTGTGATAAAACGGAATATTTCAAAGAAATTAACATTAAAATAAAACGCATAGAAAATTTTATTAATAGAATTTTGAATAATTTGATTGACGACTTAAAATTTAAAGACAATGATATTCTTGAAATTTCGAAGGGCCCTGTACAATGCCAAGACAGCAATGTTCTCGAAGATCATTCGCCACTTAATCAAAGTGCCGTTAATTCAAAGATTTGCATTAAACGTGGATCTATGGACATGCAACAAGAGGATTTGAAATTTTGTTTTAAAATTAAAACTAATCCTAATGAAATAATTATCTACCGTCCTGTATTACTTAAACGATATTGCAGATCATTCTCATTGATAAATTGCTTTTCAAATTATGTGCATGTTCAGTTTGAAAGTGTGACAAACGGTAATTTATTTTTTTGTAAAGTAGTGCCTTCAACACCGGTCAAGTTATATCCAGGATTGCCAGCATCCTTTAACTTTGTGTTTAAAGTTTCACAAAACCATGAAGACCTTAAAAGTTTTATTCGTTTTAGAGTATGTTACGAACAGTCTTCGATTGAAATATTACAGTTGCCTTTTGTTATGAATTTTTCTAAACGGAGAATAATAAAAGTTCCAAAATCTATATCCATCCCTCCTATTTATCCATGGCAATTTAAAAAATTCAACGGACCCCCTGCATGTTTAAATATAAAAATTGAAGATGATTTTTCGTATCACCTATATATATCTAAACATATGGATAGTTATAATAGTATTAGCAACTCAATAATAATAGATGAATGTATTTACGATTTGAATGGCCCAGTTCCAAGTAAAGTATCGCATTTAACATTAAATTCTACACAACTAGATATTGAAGAAAACGAAGAAGATTGCATAATTAATTGTATGAAATCTGTTGTTTACGACACCATAGATTTATCCATGGACACTTTTTTCTGCAAAAGCTTTTATTCATTTACATCACCGCATTCTGAAAAACGCATTCCGTTTTATTTCTGTAATTTAGATTATGTTGGACAATATCAAAACGCTTACGATCTACATTTTTATGACGCTGATTCACAAGAGCTTATATTGACAAAAACCGTTACTGTTTTTGCAGAAGTTTTACCACATCCGATAAAAGTATTTCCGATAATATTAGATATGACAAGAACAGCAATACGAGGAGGACAATGTTGCGATACATTCACTATAATCAATAGTCACAAGTTTTGTCCAGTTTCTATTAGAATTAATGCGACATTAGAAACAAAGAGAATATTGAATATAAAACCTATGAAAACGTCAATTCCTGCATCTTCACAAGTAAATTTCATAGTAAACGTATGTTCTAAAGATTTGTTACTCCAACAAAATTATTCACAATATTTTATTCACTTTACAATTGAAATTTTATTATATGGGAGTAGTGGGTCTGTATACCACAACTGTCCTTCGCTATATTATGAAATCATTGCACCTTTTTCTTCAAGATTAGATGAAATTGACATACATTAAAGAATTTCAAAATAACTTTTTTATTTAACCTCTGAAGGCCACTAACCACATATTCTAATTCACCGCTGACATTAATGTGTAATATAACTTATTTCTTCAATAGCTGTTAGAGATTTACTATCTAATTTTATAGCCATAAACTTCGTCAGGTTATTTGCTATATCATCTCGCATAACAGTACGACTGTGTCATGGGATATAACTTTGCTTATGTGAGTCGAGCAACGCTTCGTTACCTGATTAAGTTTTCATGTTGTTGTGACATCATGTTCATTATGATTATGACAGCCTATGTTAGAATTTTATCCACAATTCGTGTGTTCGGTTTCCAATCATCTTAATTAATTCTGTAGGCCCTAGCACAACAGCATCGATAGCCTCGATATATCGACATAACGATTTTATGAATGAATGTGCATTCATAAAATCAGGGGGTTTAGCATAACCATATCGATATAGTTTGACAGTCGCTAAAATGAAGTTTATGAATTCAAATGAAGTTTATGAATTCAAATGAAGTTTATGAATTCATTCATAAAATCGATATGTATCGAGTTTGTCGATTATGCTGTTGTGCTAAGGCCCATAAACTTCTTTTTATCGACTGTCAAATTATATCGATGTGGTTATGCTAAGCCCCAAGTATTTCAGTCAATATCAACTGCCATGGTAATCGGTAATTGTTTCTGGTACACATAGTACAAACCAGGATCTTAATTGGTGAGAATTTTATTAATGCGCGCTATTGTATATATTTTTTTAAATATTAAACGTGTAAAACATATTTCGGGCGCCTGGCGCTATACTATTGGACGGGCATATCTTTTATTTGTGTATAACACACAGACCGAGGCAAATTATAAAAAAAACTATATACTGTGCCCCAAGTAGTAATCAAGCCGGAACCTCTGGATACGACGCCATGTCGTAACTATTAAATCACCGAGGAGGATATTGACTACACCAAGTCAATTTATGTATTTAGATTCAGTTTTTTTAAACCGAATTGCTTTTTTTTATTATTATTTGACCACGGCATGTGACTTTGTATCTAATTGAAGACAAAGAGACCTATATTTTCCATGTAAGAGGTCGATCAATATTTTATTTTATTTAACAGCATTGTCAGCTAAATGATGCGGTTATGAAATGCGTGGCGACAAAGACAAATTTGCTATCCTCACGCTTCATGTCGGCACCCTGAAAGGAGATTCTCAAACTACTTACAAGAGATTCCCACTCACACAGTTTGCCATGATCTATAAAATATAATATAGGTGCAATAGTATAATCCTAGAGCTTCATGGGCGCAGCCAGGATTTCATATTCGGGGGGTTAAGCACACAACACACAACCTACGCCACCCCCTAACTGCTCCCCGATACAAATTTATGTATTTCCAAACATTTCGGGGGGGTTTGAACCCCCTGGCTACGCCCATGTAGAGCTTACTTTGTGACCAGAGCAATATGTGTAAATTGTCCTATATTATAATATATATAAATTGTATAGTAATTAATAGTCACAAGTTTTGTCCAGTTTTCTTATTTTTAATCTATAATAATCTAAAAATAATCTAATTTGTTAATCTTTAACCAAAGTAAAAGTGCCGTCTATTTGAAATACCTATTTAAGAATGCAAAACATGACCAATTTAAATAACAATGAGCTAGTGAGGTATTTGTAACCTATGGTGTAGGCTTTCCTAACAACAGTTACAAATATCTCGACATTGTTTTTGACAATAATAGTCACGATTATAATAAAAAATAGTGTATTATTTATTACAAAAGAGTTGAACAAAACAACAATTTTAATGATGAATACGTTTATTAACTAGGTTAATCATTATTTAACTGAGTTTAGAAGGTTTATAGAAGTCGACGTTTTTTTTTAAATTTCCCTGACTTTTCCAGATTTTCCAGTCACTTTTTTAGATTTTCCCTGACCTTAATGAGCTTTAAAAAGAAAAAAAAAATCGCAATTTTTTTATTACTTTTATTGAATTTTTGACTTTTTTTTTTATGTAAAAAAAAAATTATTCATTGTAAATAAAATAATAAGTAAAGTGACTAGAACTAAATAAAACTAAAACTTAATATAGAAAAAATAACCCCTGAAAATATTAAAATAATAAATAAAACTAGAACCTAAAACGTGATTTTTGGACTAATTTTATGTTGCACCTTAATGTTTACTATATACATCGAGACTTTTAAAGGTTGTACTTTGGGCTAATATGAGCCTCTACTAATGAAATAGAATTTTTTTTTCCATGGAACCATGTTTTACAAATGAAGAAAACGCCTTCTCCATACAAATTAGTAATGTTAAAATGACCAATTTGTAGGATTTTTAGTATTATTTAATTTGGACAGCCAATTTCTTTTTCTCGTTTACGTCTCGTTACGATACATGGTTTAATGGGATTTTTTTTTCGTTTTGATCAGTAGAGTATAAAGTATAACCTTTCAAATTCATCCTGTATAAATATTTAATTGTGATATTAAATTATTAGCAATAAAATATCAAACATATTCAATTAAAAACAATACAAAACTTTTACCACATCAATATTTTATTATTATTATTATAACACAAAAAAAACAAAGGCTGGTAGAATTAGAAAAGTCTGATATGTCTCAACAGTATATAACGCGCCTCAAATTTAAATTCTTCTCAAAACAGCACTTGCAAAAACAATCTGAAAGTTGTTTAATATTCAGTTGTCATCCAAGATCGATACCAAATCAATTGATACCAAAATGTCTTTTGGATATCGATTTTTATTCATTCTGATCGTGATTCGATACGAGCTGCTTTCTCCTACAGTGTCTCATCCTGACACGACTGATTAATAATTAACTGCGTGCCTAGGACTCGGCTAAACACCTATCATTAAAGCCTTATAGGGGTTTTTTTATGTAAAGGGGTTACCGGAATTGTCGATGAAGATAGTTTTAATTATTTACAAGTGGCTAACTATTAGTTTTGGGTTCAGTTTTTTTGGATGGTAGACGTGAGGTCACAAGCCGAGCTCACTTTAAAAAAAAAACTAACATACATTTTGGTCTGTTTCTAAAATCAACAACTATTGTCGTATAATTATTGATATAGTAATATGATTTTTAGATCACGGGTTCGTTTGTTTGACCAATGATTTTTTACTAATAAAATAAATTTTAGGTAGGTACAGTTTCACTATACCAACTTGTGAAACTATTTACAGATGGGTCTATACAAACACTCTGACGCATGTGATGTAAACTCAGAATACCATCGGCTACGACGAGGTGAGAATAAAGCCTCACCGATGGGTTCCTCTACATCAGGCCTCTGGTTCCTTGACGTACCTACCTATATAGAAAGAGAATACTAAATATTTTTATGATAGACCTAGAGACGGTTTCCAATATATTAAAATTCAAAAATATTTCTCGCTACGTGTGATGTGACTCCTTGGTATTTCTTTCTTTTGCTGTAGAAACCTCGTGGTCTCCGGAGGCCAAGAAGTTTGCCAAGTCAATTGGCAAACTTCTTTATCAAAAATCCGGTGACCGTCGATCTAAGTATTTTTTTCTACAGAAGATTAGCTTAGAAATACAAAGGGGTAATGCAGCGATCATACTCGGTACTATTGGAAGAAATTTATTACTTATTTTTTTTTTTTTCTGTATCTTCTCATTTTTTTAATAAACCTACCTATTTAAGTTTTAAGCTATGTCTGGCTCTCAGCAGTACATACCTACAGTTAATATAATTTTTCAAAAATTTTATTAGCCTGTTTATTATTAGCTGTTTATAACTGTTATTCTTCATAACTGTATCTAGGGTTTAGTGAATCGATGGTAAACTGGTATGAAACTGGTACTCCGACAAGCAATTACAAACCTGCATAAAACTAAAGATTAACTCTAAGGTTAAAGATTTACACCAGAAGGAAGATCATACTTTATAAATAAATAAGCTATATAGAAACCAGCTATAATTATCCGATATTTTTTTTAATTACCTAATTACCTAATGATATTGATTGTTTTAACTTTTAATTAAAATACTAAAAGACAATTCGATGAGCGTGGTGTGCCGAGAATACTTGCTGCGTTCCTGCTGACCCTTTAAATAAAATACTCTGTGTGGGACTCAAACCCAGGTCCCTCGTTTTCGAGGCAAGGTACTCAACCGCTGAGCCATAATTATATACATATTAATGTAACATTCAACAAATAATTAGATTCGTTTACCATGTCTGGTGCTCGCCAGTGGAATTTGCTTCCTCGGACTATAACACCAGCCCTTTCCATCGGAGTGTTTAAACGCTTGCATTATGTGAACACTTGAACTAGATCCTTGTGGCAATTATAAAGGCAATATGTGTAATTAAAAAAAAGTTTTTGGTATGTACGAGTATGTTTATGTATTGAGAACGGATTGTTTTTGTTAAAGTAACAATAATAAAACATAAGTAATATTTTCTATACAAATGTAATACAATAAGTATTACATATAAATTTGGGAAACATAACTAAAATTAACTATAAGGTGCTGGGAAGTAACCCAAAACACTACACAAACCCATTTTAACGCCTAGTGGCACAAACGAAAAAATATTTGGGTTATATTTTCGTATGTCTCAGAAATCCAGCCACATTAGATACTAGATTATATTATTTTATTCCGGGTATTATATTATATAGGTACCGTATTTATGTAATTTAAGTATTGTTATGCAGTTCTGCCATGACAGCCACGGGAGTAGGCACCGGGTGGTGTTAGAGTTTGAACCCCCCCCCCCCCCCCCCCCCACCGAAACGTAAAACTTGTTTTTTGCTCAATAAAAAGAACTGAAAATTAAGTGAAGCTTGAAGACCCCCAGATACTATATGATAAATTACTTCTACCGTGTCATATTGGGATTGTTATTAAACTCGTGCAGACTTAAGTTTGCATGAGTTTAGCTAACAAACTTATTAGAAAATGCAACAGTTATCGATATGACAAATTACTTTTACGATGTCATGTTCGGAATCTTATTAAACTCACACGGACATATAAAGCTATCTCTACTTGGCAAAAAGTAGAGTTCGGCAAGACGAGCTTGTGAATATTTCTGACTATCGATCCCTAACTAACAAAGTCCTTATTAAACGGACTCGGCAGAATGTATGCAGAATTTGGCAAAACGGCCCTGTGTATATTTCTGGCTTACTAACCATGATATATATACATTTTATTATTAGTATGTTTTTGTATAAGTATGTATTATAATATATATCTATATTCATTAATGTTATATTTAATTTGCGTCATTAATTTTAAAATAAAAAAAAAATAAAAAAAAATACCTAAATTATGACAAATTATTTTTACGATATCATGTTGGGGTTCTTATCAAACTCTGTCGACGTTGTGTCGACTCGGCAGAATTTAGCAAAACGGTCCTGTGGATAATTTTGGCTTACTAACAAATATAATTTAACAGTTATCGACATGACAAATTACTTTTACAATATCATATTGGGATTCTTATTAAACTCACGCGAACGTAAAGCTGTGTCGACTCGGCAAAATGTATGCAGAATTTGGTTAAACGAGCCTGTGCATATTTCTGGCTTACTAACAAATGTATTCATGGATAATATAACAGTTATCGACATTACAAATTACTTTTACGGTGTCATGTTGGGATTCTTATTAAACTCACGCGGACGTAAAGCTGTGGTTGACCGACTGAATATGGACTTGTAGCGAAACGAGCCTGCGTCATATCAGAAATGGGTTTGCGGTTCAAATTGCGAGATTTCATCTTTGTCAAATGTGTTATTGTTTTAACTTTAAAACCTGTTTGTACTTTACCGGGTTGTACTGTTCTGTATGTACCTTCCTACCAGTGTTATGGTGTGACATTGTTGGTAAATGCGAATTTTATTTTATTGCAAGTTTCCTTTTTGTATTCTTAGCTTTGAGGTTTATATTTTTGTATTTATCCTTCACAACTGAATCTAATATTTTAATACACAACTAAATATTAATTAAACGTCACCAATGACTAGAGGGTTACCCTCTTCCAAAGGCTCAGTATTTGAAATAAAATGTATTTCTGGTCACCAGTATAAGGTATTCTCTGGATACCTAAGAAGTTTTTTTTAGGTAAATGCATATTATTTTTTTATTCTATTTTAGTGTTAAACTTCGCCTGTGTACTTAAACTAACTTTAACCATTGCCTGCGCTGTGTAAAGTTAAAAAAAAAATCTTAAAAATAATAAAAGTTTCCCTTTTTTGCCTTCCTCAAGAAATGGCCTATCCACTAAAATATTTTTTCTATTCGAACCAGTACTACCTACTGGTTTCCTGAGATTAGTGCGTTCAACCAAAATAAACAAACTCCTCTGGTGTATTATATTAGTAAAGATTTTAATTAATATTTTGCATATAAATAAAAATAATGTATCTACTAAATGAATTTACGATTACTAACAAGAAAAAAAATATGGAAAAAAATTCTAATACTAGCAGAAGAATACACAATACAATGTTCCAAAATATATTATACGTAATAGTATATTATATTACCGTGACTAGAGATCATAATATATTTAAATATATGTAATTTAAAAAAATAATCACGATAAGTGTTTCTCAAATTATATGCACACAAACGGACAGACAGATAAACGTTGCATTTTATATGTATTATACGTTATTTAAAAACTGTAATTTTTATATACTAGCCTAACCATTAAATGGAATAAAAGATAAAAATATAAGCAATAAAGCATACTTAAGCAGCTCGTAAAAACAAACTATACATTTAATTTATTTTACGGTTTAGTGATAATTCAAATAGGTACAGATATACACATGTTTATTTAACTATTCCTTAGTAGGTACTTGTCAATTATAATTAAACGAGTAAAACCACAAAATAACCGGTATAATCAATCCTTGCTTAACTTAAATACAAAAGATCTTCTATTTGTCGAATTGAAATTAACATGAACTTTGGTTATGTTTGCAATACCTACCTATAAAATATTAAAAAAATTATACAAAAATATTTTTTTCAATTAATAAACTAAAATTAATTTTAGTAGGTATGCTAGAATACTAATCTTTGTAGAAGGTTTCCAATAATTATAAACAACTGTACGTGTAGTTTGTGGTAACAGGCGCTTAGACCGCTAACAAGGCGTAAAGCTTTGGCGGACGGGCGAGATGTTAATCTCTACAATACTGACATAAACATACCATCAAATAATAAAGCTTGAGAAAATAACTAACAACATTACATTTGGAATAAAACATATAAAAAAGGACAGAAAATTTAATAATAATCAAATAATATTTTTGATAGGTCAGTGATATTGTCTAGCTCATATACTAATAAAAGAAAACAAATTAATTAAATCAAAATATATAAATATATATTATTTGACTGTATTATATAAATAACTTTTTCTGTACAATTGCATAGGTAAGTATTATCTTTTCTTCTGGATCCATAATATAAGATATGCCATTTTAATAGCGTTATTGTGGCTAAAGCAATAAGTGTAAAATGTTCTACATTTTATATTATATGTACTATAAACTATATTACATAGGTAAACATTAATAATAATAATAAAATGAAATGAGGACGGGTTAATAGCTGGGTACCTGAGGCCGTTTAAACGGTTCTCGGAAGATAAAAAGCACCCGTGATGGATACCTAGTAAATTAATAAATACACCAAAACAATATCTGAGTGGTAATTGAACCCACGACCTCGACAACATCAAACTAGGCGTAAAGTAATAAAGGTTTTAAATTTAAAGAATGTTAAAAGTTCTAAATTGAAATCACTAGATATAGATTTATTAAACTTACCGGTATATCACAAATTAATTCCTAATGATTAATCAACAGCAACACTTCGTTTGTACCACCTTATGCACCATCAACAAATGCATCGATGTCACTCAACACCCATAAAAATGTTTAATGTCCGACCACCACATACTGAATTGTCAAATTGTCACCAAAAGGATGTGAAACCGACCCCTTTGAAAATCTGCCAAAAAATTTCACTGGCTCCACTTAAACACTATTAAAAAATTCTGTCAATTCTTGAAGGTCCTTAGTAGCCGTCTGCCTGGCCATAACTCCTATAATACAATACCGATATCGACTTCCACTTTCTATTGTACTGCAGCCAAAACTCTCTTGCAGAATTGCGATTATGCACTGATTAACATGCAAGAGGTGTCCTTAGCGATCCTTTTAGTAAAACAATAGCGTATGGTCGGGCGCCCTGAGGTGACAACGGCCCGCACTCATCGCTACATTCATTTAGTAGGCGTGTGCCATCGAATGCTGGACTCGATTGTTGATCATAATGTCTTCAGATCATGAGATTTAATCAACGTGTGATGACAGCACGTCGCGAGCGTCTGCGGTACCACTACGAAATGGTGGCGGCTTGCCGTAATCGTTCGATGCCGGTGTCTCGCCAGTTGGCCAGTGGGTTAGCGGTGCTCCTTTTCCTGCTTTACGTCTTTTATAACACACTTACACTCGGGAATGCTACCACCTACCCATCCGGTTAATAGGTTGGGGTCAACTGATGGCCGGTTTGAGGCTTTTTATTCTTTTTCAAAGGTTTTTTTGGCTGTGTTCGAGTTGTAAAGATATTTGGATGCATTTTAAAAGATACAATCTGTGGAATTTAAATTGAGGTAGAGTTATTATCTCTTTTTTTTCATTTTCTTATCATTTTATAAAAAAATAAACTAAGATAGGGAAGTGTCCCTTTTTTAGTTTGGTACAATTTATGACTACTGTAATTTTAAAGAATTTGTGTTAATATGTTTTTAAATACTTTCTGTAGGGTTATCTAGAAAGGGAAAACTCATAGCATCTTCGGCCATACGTCATAAATGAAAAACAACGAAAATCGTGAGAATGTAATATGATGTTGTATATGATTGTGTAACCGAACTGGGTTGGAACGACCAGTCGTGATGAACTCTGCATCATCATGTCGCAAACATGTACACTGGAGTGGGTGAATCACGATTAGCAGATTCCCAACATTTGTACATAAGATCTACCGACTTATGTAACAAATATTGGAGGGGACTGACACTGAATTAAAAAAAAAAATGAGTCGGATGATTAATTAATATGGCTTAAACAGTTTCAGAATACCGAGCAAATGACAATTGGCAAATATGACCGCCTCCGTAGACTAGTGGTTGCACCTTTGGCGTTGTATCTGGAGCTCGTGGGTTCGATTCCCACACTTGGAAAAAAAATAGTACGTTTCTACAGGGTGAATTTTTCAAGTGTGCCTTGTAGTTTAGGATTTGGCCTTGAAGGCACACTTGAAAAATTCACCCTGTATACAGTTTGTTGTGTCTGGGCATTTATAAAAATAACCATATATATGTATTAGTAGTATTTCTGGTACCGCATAGTCAGCATATCCTGAGTTTAATATTTTTATTGTGGCATATATCTATTTTACCGTCTCCATGATCTAATGGTTATGTCATTGACATTGTTTTCGGATGTCGACTTCCACAGATCCCTCGGGTTTTTCTTTTGATTGACGGCATTCATGGACTTTGTAGTTGTAGGTCTTACTTAAATATCACAAGCACTGTCGTTCCTAAGGTATAGCATACTTAGTTAGGAAAATCAACCTGGTGCCTCCCCCCGTCCCTTATTAAAATTTGGAATAATGGTGAAACACCTAACAGTTTATTTTTAAAGAATGTGTAGAAATCAAATTCGTTTCAAGTCCATGTACCTGCCGAATTATTACCGAGATACTTTCCAAAAAAATCATTTTTTCACTTTTTTCACAGAAAAATCACTTAAAAATACAACTAAGTAACACAAATAACACGTCAGTGCTCAAAACAGCGACACCTGAATTTTGTTGGAGTCATTAACCGACTCTATCATTTCCGCATCTTCAAGCCTACACTACTTGTACTATTATTTCTTTTGTGCCTACACATCAATTTAATGGAATTGGTTGTCCCAATTGAATATACAAAACTAAATTTTGAGGGCGGTTCACACTTTCGTAGTCACATCTTGTCCTGCCCCAAAACGGGGTGATCAAAAACCTAATTACGTAGAAACCACCAATATGATATAGCTTTATTTTTTTAAACAGTGTCCGTGATCCGAGGATGCTAGTAAGTTTATCAGTGACCTGGAGAAAAAATGCATCTGGTGACCCTTTGAGCAATGAGTACCAAGTTCAGAAATTGCCATCCAGCCGATGCAACCCCACAAATGTCCTCAGCACAATATACCTACATACATACCGCCTATATTGATGCAAAAACCGTCAAGTGATATAGTCATGTTTCGGTTTTAGTCTGTGGGTTCTACATTTTCCGGATACTACTTCATCGATTTATTGTCGAGGGGTAGTCTCCTTTCATGGTACGGTTACAAAACGGGAGATTAATTTTACGATAAAACAGCGAGGATATTAAAATAGACTCATAATGCAAATACGTCCATGTCGCCGCCCATTTCGTAACCGCATCATTTAGCCGCCATAGTAAGAGATTGTTATACAACAATTTATTGATCGACCCCATTCAGGGACATTGTAGGTCTGCTTAACACCAGGTAGATACAAAGTCACATGCCGAGCTCCATTAAAAAAAAAACAACTTCAATTAAGAGTGTGTTTTATTGTTATACAAGTTCTAGTAAGTAACTATGGTAACTATAAGTTCTATAAATGTTCTTAGTTTATTGTTATTTTACAAACAACAAAACATTTATTATAAACCTCGATATTGACGGCGATATGGAGGAAATATATTATTTATAAGTTTTTTTTATAGGTTCTTTGTAATATATATGTTATGGACCAAGTAATAAATTAGACATTATGTATAATGCCCGGCCATTATGAAAAATGCCTAATATGAGAGTGCAATTTGATAATATTATTTAAATTATCAAATTGACCGGGCATTATACATATTGTCCATCACCTTTTGGGCAGAGTAATTCAAACATATTTAATTACATTTTTTTTATTATTATTGTCATTTAACTTAAATTAACTAAATGTTACATGTACATTTAAATGTACATTTGTTTGACAACACCACTATAGTGCCTCGGAGAGCACGTTAAGCTGTCGGTCCCGGTTTCACTATACCAACTTGTGAAACTGTTTATAGATGGGTTATTGAGTCTATCCAAAACATCGCGACGAGCTAGCCACTTGTTCGGTGTAGACTCATACCATCGGCTACGACGAGGTGGGATTAAAACCCCTCCGCTGGGTACCCTGGGGCCGTCTAGGCGGTCTCGGGCGCCGTAAGGCACCCGTGATGATATATATAACTAAATGTTAAACAATTTAAATAATCAGACTGATTATTGGATTAATTAGCAAAGACTTCTGCATTATGAATCCACTAGTTTTTGCATTTAAAACTTAAGGAAAGTCATATTAAAAATATAAGTATGTAACACAAAACATAAAAATTAAAACAAAAATTTCACAACATATCTTTGATTTATACCCTAATAAATATAATTTGTAGCAAGTCTGTTACTTGCTACATATGTTTTGTGTTACATACTTATATTTTTATTAGAACAACTGCCGCTATGATGACATTTATGTCCGGATTAATAGTTGTTGCTAAGCCAGTGATTAGCACGAGCCATTGCTTAGAACTATCAAAGTGACAGTTGTTTCTATAACAGTCGGTGCTCCGAGCGGTGGCTCAGGCTAAAGCTTGAGCCACCGCTCGGCTAAGCATTAGTCTCGATATTCCTTTACTTAATTCGTGCTCAGCGTTACATTCTTCATGTTAGACTGTTATTTTTTAAGTTTCTGTTGATTATGTAATTATGAAATTTTTTGTCGTTTTAAAAATATTGTTCCCTATTCTTCTAGTTTTCTTTAGTATTTCTTGTGTGTATATTTATATATATCATAATTTATTCATACAAAATCTATGATTTCTTCTGTTTTCAGTGCAAATTAAACATTTTATATTATAAACTTCAACAGTAGAGGGTTACCTATCTCCATGGAAATGTAACTTCTCAATACTTTGAGGTTTTTTGCACCAGGATTCCAAGTAATGTACATATTTCAGCGAGCATTCGCTTGAGGCGTTGCTTGGCTTTAGCTGCGTATATTTACTCGACTATTATAGTGCGAAGTGGTTGCTCGGCTAAGCATCGTTTGAGTATTACTTTCGTGAGCACGACTTGAGCCAGTGCTTAGCCATGACTATTAATCCGAACATTAGAGTTACACAACTTTTTTCTCTTTCTCTGATTGGTCAGAGTGTGTCACGCGTGCTTCCCTCCCCGCACCACGTCAAATTTAGCTTTATTATCAAATTGCCCAATTGTCACGTAGCAATATAATAATGACCGTGCAATGTGATAAATAATGAAATTTAGATAGTAATTAATCACTTAGCCCGATAGAGCTAGACATTATTCATAATACTCGCACATTATTAATAATGCCCGCATTAATCACCTGGTCCATAACATATATATAAAATACTATAAAAACATTATATAAATGTTTTTATAGTATTTTATTATTATTTATAAGTTAGTTTATTTTTAATGTTATTTATGTTTTCTTATTATGTAATTATAATAAATTATTTAATTTTAAAAAAAATCGTAGCCCCAATTCGAATTCAATTTATCATTGACAAAAATCCAAATAGAAAAGAACGATTATCGAAAACCTGATCAAGTCCCTGTACTGTCTGTCGTGCGTACCTTGGCTCATGGAAAAGTGCGTAAAGTCTGAAATTTAAAGCACAAGTGACAACGCTCTAAGTCAACAATATTATGTATTTCTTGACACAGTTTCAAGATACGGCCTCAACTTAAGTCGATTTCGAGAACAATGCTTAAGTTTAGAATTTGAAAGAAACAGAAGAATATAAATTATGAATAGGAAACCGGGGTAAAGTATTTGAGGACATATAAACTGGTCGCCATTTACCTACACGCTGCTTTCTCGTGATTCATGTTAAATACTTGCCATGTTGAGATTATTTCGCAAATAAGACAGAAGGGTAAGCTAGATATGTATAAAAGCATTTAAGAGTGGTTCCGTATGCATCTATTGTAAAGTACAACACATATAAAAAGGATAATAACAATGTTGTAAGTATAATGTGATATACCATTTAACCCCTTCTAACAAATAAGGGGTCTTTAAGTTTGCCCCATTAGTGCCTCGAAGAACTAGTTATGCTGTCCGCCCTAGTTTTAGTATACCAATTTGCCATACTAATGTGATGCCTAAATAAACACCGCTACTATTGTCACTTGTTCGGCTACGAATGAGAATAAAAATCCTTTCTCTGGGTGCACTCAGATCGTCTAGGTCAGTGGTACCCAATTAGTTTTTTCTATGTACCACTCGAAGAAAGACCTCTAACTCGCGTACCCCTTATTGCAAAAACGATAAATTAAAAATGAAATCAGATGTATTTTACATTTATTATGGTAAAAATACAGGAGTATTCTTATGACCAAAAACACCAGTTTAAGTTCATGTGACAACTGTGCACGCGTACCCCTTGATGCAACCTCGCGTACCCCTAGGGATACGCGTACCACTAATTGGGAAACACTGCTCTAGGTGTTATTGAGCGTCGTAAAGGCATCCGTGATGACTTTATTTACTAAATAGATGAAGCAAAAAAATAAAATCCTTTTACTTAAAATTAAAAACATTTCATAGGGTGGAAACACCTTTTAGGTACATAACCACCTGCGTTAGGTGGCCCGAATACCAAATAGCTTTATCATGACAGATAATCACATAAACTTTCCTTTTTATAGAGTATTGTCTATGCATAAACGCCCCAGGGTAACCAGCGCGGGGGTGCTTTGACATTTACACAAGTGTTGGCAAACTCTTGCTTGTTTGCTTTATATATTTATAAGAACACTTTATGTTTCACCTAGTAGGTAATTCTCTACGGAACCCTAACGAAAAAATTAGTAAAAAAGATATATAAGTAATGGTATTTTATGTATTTATTCCAGTCACGTAAGTTGTTAGGTTTTTGCTGAACTACTAAGACAATTTTAAAACAAAATTTTGTTAACATTTAAATTGCCAATTAGCCACATTTCTATGTCCACTTGTTACAATGTACTTTTGTACTAGAATGCTAATCTTTAATAATATATCGTAAATACCATACTAATTAAAACGCGAAAGTTCGTTTATTACATTTTCACGCCTAAACCGCTGAACTGATTTGGATAAAATTTGATATGGAGATAGTTTGAGACCCTGGGAAGGACATAGGGTATATCACTTTTCGACATAGCTATAGGGGGTGCAGATATATAAACGGTGTTTGTGTTTTAAGAGTTTGGAGTCTCTTAGGAAAACCACTTACGCACTAGTTGACATTTTATGTCATCTTTTTGTTACTTAAATGATTTGGAAGATTCTTACTAAACTTATAAAACTACTTAAGTACTTACCTTTTTTTACAAACTTATTAATGGGCAAAAGCTAGTGTGAAAAATTATCTGTCTATTTGTTTGTGTTCGTTGCACAACTGCACCCATTTTAATTATGACGAAAATGTAATTTTAAATTAGGACTCTATAACTTCGCTAGGTCAAATGGCCAGATTTGTTACCATCACTTACAAAAACCGTCAAGTGACCTATTTTCCATTGATCTCTGTGGGTTCATCGGTTTGGTATAAATTTCTTGTCGAGGTGGTAGTCTCCTTACAGACTATTCGCGGTTAGGAAACGGGCAGTTAATTTGACGATAAAGACCGAGGCTATTAAAGTAGGTAGACTCGTAATGCAAATTTCATAACCGCATCTTATAGCCGGAATAGCGGTACCTCATCGTGGATTTTGGACTGCTTACCATTATACAAAACATCAGGACAGATAAAAAATCAGTCCCTAGCTTTGTTCAATTATGTTTATAGCAGGTGTAGAATGGATGAGGTAATTGCCCTACATTTATATAGTTATGCTGATATTTTATTGTAGGTCACAATAAAACGTCTATACAAATAGCAATAAATCAGGCTGTAAGATTGACTTATTTTGCTATAACTTAGAGAGTAAAAACCACATTTACCTCGCCTGTAATCTTTGCGGTCACTGACTCACCATGGAACTACAAAAATTTACGAAAAAAAATAAGATATAACTTATCTAAAGTACTTTACAGATAGAGTACTACTTAAAAGCTTCGATATCTGAAAAAAACAATATAAAAAGACTCGTAACAGACTGTCGATGATTGGTCGATGTGTTAATAATCTTTTTTTATTTTTTTTTATTGTAGCACGGCATGTGGTCCTTGTAGGTCTGCTTACTATTAGGTAACCAGACCTGCCAATTCAGGTCGATCAATACATTGTTGTTTAACAATGTTAATCGCTCCCACCATTCCGGCTAAATGATTCGGCAAAGGTGTATTTGCATTTTGAGACTATTTTAATATCTAGCTGCTTTATCGTCAAATCAATCGACGGTTTCGTAACCGCACCATATAGGGAAATTACCACCTCGACAAGAAATCGATGCGGTAGTCTTCGAAAAACCGCTAAACCCACAGACTAAAACCAAAACATGATGGTTTTTGCATCTTTATGGGCGGTGGTAACAAACCCGATCCGGTCCGCCTAACGAAGTTATAGAGGCCTTCATCTTGCTAATAAATTAAATTAATAAAAAGTAGCATGGCGCCCAAGATATTGTGATAAATTTTTAAACAATTTATTTTATTTTATTTATTTATTTACATCTTTATTGCATATAAAATACAAAGGCGGACTTAATGCCGCTAGGCATTCTCTACCAGTCAAACCTTCGGGACAATAAAAGCAGTTAATAAGTGAGGTAGGTGCAATACAGTAACTGGGTAATTAAACCAGTGAATATTATATAAAATACTTACAATCTAATATACACTTCTTAAATATATCTAAATATATATAACTCAAAGGTGACTGACTGACATAGTGATCTATCAACGCACAGCCCAAACCACTGGACGGATCGGGCTGAAATTTGGCAGGATTTTGATAAATACTACCCCCAAGGGGATTAAATAGGGGATGAAAGTTTGTATGATAATTAAAATAACTATTCCACGCGGGCGAAGTCGCGAGCACAGCTAGTCTTATATATATATACATACATACCGGCTTAGCATAACCACATCGATATAATTCGACTGTCGATAAAATGAAGTTTATGAATGAACATTCATTCATAAAATCGATATGCATCGATTTTGTCGATTTATCGAGCCTATCGAGCCTATGCTGTTGTGCTAAGCCTATAAACTACATATACACAATACTACACCAACTACAAAATGAGAAAGAAAAAGTAACAAAGTGGATAGATTATTATTTGACAATTTCATTGTCAAAGGTATTTTTAGTTATCTTGCTGCCCGTCGAGGGATTTGTTCCACATAGCATATCCACTTGAGTTGTGTGTGCTGGGCATCAATCGCCATGAAAAGGAAAATCCTCATTCTTCCTACAAACCGGTAGCCGCATCTTAATGCTCGGAGGTACAATTTAGTGTCGAGTTAATTTATTCGACGCTTTACAAATTATTATGTAACTAATTTAACCTTATTTATTAACGTTAATTAAATAAATAACTAAGGCAGTTACTTATTCTTTTATAATATTAACGATCTTACATTATAAATTAACTTATCTTAAATTCTGTTTTTTTTTAATGGCTTCTCAAAATTTATGTTAGAATAAACACCTTTTACTTCCATTTTTTTTTTTAATGCATGCTTTAATTGTTTTGTAATAAAAGTACCTTTTTTTTAAGCCTTATGGAAAGAACTCGTTCATTTTAAGACTTTCAAACGAATTATATCGAGAAACTCATGCTCAACCCTAATAACTAATCTATTGTTATTATTAGTGTTTTTAAGTAAACTACAGTAACTCATGTATTTATTAAGAAAAATCCTTCGTATGTAATAAGTCGTATTTCAGCTATGTGTTTGTCTTATTTACTACATAAAGATACCTAACGGTTAATTGTCTTATTTACAAAAATATCTCTCGACTCTCTACAATACCACAATTATTGTCTTGATATAATTAATTTATCTTACTGCTCAAAGATCCAGTACAGAAGTAATATCAATATCTTATCTTGTATAGTAAGCTCGCTCTTAATAAGTCATTACATTTTCTCAGGCCACTGAAAGATACAATGTATCAGGAATCTATTTTTATTGCTACTGAAAGATCCCTCGCGGTTAATAGATCTCTACAATATATCAGGCATCTATTTTTCTTACTACTGAAAGATTCCTTGCGGTTAATAGATCTCTACAATATATTAGGCATTTATTTTTCTTACTACTAAAAGATACCTCGCGGTTAATAGATCTCTACAATATATCAGATACATCAAAATAAACATTACAATATATCAAGCTTCTAATTTTCTCAGTACTAAAAGGTCTATCGGGGTAAATAATCTCTACAATATATCGGGCATCTATTTTTCTTACTACTGAAAGATACCTCGCAGTTGATAGATCACTATAATAACTCAGGCATATATGTTTCCTACTACTGAAAAATCAGTCGCGGTTAATAGATCTCTACATATCAGATATATATTTTTTTAGTACTGAAAGATTCCTTGCGGTTAATAGATCTCTACAATATATCAAGCTTCTTATTTTCTTAGTACTAACAGGTCTATCGGAGTTAATAGATCTCTACAATATATCAGGCATCTTATTAACTAACATTTTATTACACATTCGTAACTAAGCACTTACTTAAACTTATGACTACGTTTAATTCCTGATCTACTATAGAATTTAGTATTAAATAAATATGAACTCTATTTAATTCTTGACCAATATTGATTACTTACTTATATTTATATACAGTACTTATTCTAACATAGAGAACCACATTACCTGTTAATTGCTGTACTCGACTCGGCGATGTAACCAGTCCTCCTGCCGGATATACTCGTATTTGCGTGACACGGTTACCCGTGCCAATACCCTTTTAATCGGTGTCTTCAAATAAATTATACCCTTGACACTGTATTATTGTTTTGGTTGAGAGGGAAACAATAAATTTAAAAACTGAACAAATTTTTCGCCACGCCTTAAAATAATGATAGGTATGTTCATATTGTCCATTGTTAACTATTGACACAGTCACACACAGTATAAGTTACCCTACTTAACTGTACCTACATTTAAAAAAAATATTAATTACTATATATATATACGTATAGTATATATAAATAATATCACGGGTCCCTTACGGCGCCCGAGACCGCCTAGACGGCCTCAGTGTACCCAGCGGAGGGATCTATAAACAGTTCCACAAGTATGGTATGGTATGGTATATTGAAACTGGGACCGGCAGCTTAACGTGCTCTCCGAGGCACTATAGTGGTGTTGTTATTATTTTTTTTATTAAAAACTCATTGGTACACCGGTGTTTAAACTAGAGGCCTATGTTTTTAAGTCTAAGGTCTAACCAACTCGAGCACCACGTATATATGTTTAATTTGTATAGGTACCTACTCATTTATGTCATTCCAAAATAGGTCTAGGATTTAACTTATAATGAAGATAGTAAAAAATGTAGAGATTAATATGCCTACATTGACATATATTTAATAGGTAAATATCCTTCTGGTAGTTTTAATTTTGGGAATACGATAGTATAAGGTATGCTTTATCCCGTTTTATATAACTGTGTATCTACCTGATAGACAGAAGACCTATAAAGTCTATAAGACCTATAAATGATTGCAGTGAGGTTACAAAATGAGCGTCGACAAAGACGAATTGACAATATTAGTCCATTTTAATATCCTTTCTAATTTATCGACAAATCAACAGCTTGTTTCGTAACTGAACCCAGAAAGGAGACCTACTACCTCGACAAGAAAACAATGCAGTAAGTTCCTGAAAACCAGTGAACCCACAGACTAAAACCAAAACATGTCCAGATTTTAACGCATTTTGCATATCAAGACTGTAATCCTGATTATAAAGATTAAAGACGATTATGGACATTAGAAATAGCTCTGACATTTGACAGGCTGGAGAGGCAGTAGGCTGGCCATGTCTGCTTCAGAACAGATAACCGTTTACAGGCGAGTCTTGAAGTGGAGACCACGCCTATGCGAGTTTAAGACCAGTTTCCATACCACTAACTCTTATAGCAGGTACTGTTTATGAAACAGTATAATACTTCAAAATCTAAATTTTAATAAATGGAAAGAAAAAATATAATCTGTGCTCCACCTCCTCCGCCTCCGTAGACTAGTTTTTGGGCCTTTGGCGTTGTATCCGGAGGTCGTAGATTCAATTCCCACTCAGGCCATAAAAATATTAGGTCTGGGTGTTTAAATATATAATATGTTTTATATCGTTGTTTCTGATACACATGGTACAAGCCTATATAAGGCTTAGGTTGTGACCTGTGTGTAAAATTGTCCTACATATTATATTTATTATTACTATTTATTACAGTTTGCATAGAAGTTTTTTATTACTGTTTTGTAAATAGTACTCTAGGGTTTGTGATACACGGGCCCTGTGATTAGAAACAAATGAATTAAAAATACATGTTCTTCGAGACAACATAGAATTATTTTAATGATCACTATTTGGCCTTTTTTTAGTTTTATTCTGGTTCTGATAATATGCAATATGTAGTTCCGATCGCCAACTGGGTTATTCATAATAAAATCCTTAAGTAAATAAGTTGTTTATTAGAAAATGTTTAACATGAAAAACATTCAAATCAAAACTTTATTCGTTTTTAATGTGATTAGTGTTATAGAAATTACTTTCGAACTATACATTAAACAACTTATGGAGCCATTTGCTTTTATAATATACATACTATATACAACAATTTATGAGTTACCAAGAAAAACGGTATTTGTTCATTATAAATGTATCTTACAACGTGTAAGTGTGGGATGAAACTCGCCAAACATCTGGTAAATTGCATTTTGTGTTAATCATATACACGCGGTCACTTGGACTTGTTTCTTTGCAATGTCTGATTTTACAGAGTCCTTTTTTTGGCAGTATTTAAAATAGTATGTATACAGAATGGACACTTATTTATGGAAAATAAAAGAAAAGGAGCGAGAGGAAAACCGTCAAGTGTTAAGTTCTCCGGTTTTCCGGAGACTACTGCATCGATTTCCTGTCGAGGTAGCCTCCTTTCATCGTGCGGTTAGAGACCGGCGATTGATTTCACAATAAAGCAGCTAGGATATTAATAGACTCGTAATGTAAATACGTCTTTTTCGCCGCCCATTTCGTAACCGCATCATTTACCGGGCATAGTGGGAGCGATCAATATTGTTAAACAACAATGTATTGATCGACCCCATTCATGGACTTTGTATGTATGCTTACCATCAGGTATATACAAAGTCACATGGAGTGCTCTGACCGAAAAAAAAAATAAGTGAAAAAAAACATCGTTCAGGGTGGTTAATGATTTTTGTTGACAATTAGGTATGGCATTAGGTGGGAGGAGGTCTCTACTTCGTTAGTAAATAATATATCTAATATTTTATTATATATGTCGCTCCTAGTTTCACTATACTAACTTGTGAAACTGTTTAGATGGGTTATTGAGTCTATCCAAACATCGCGACGAACTAGTCGCTAAACACCCGTGATGATATATGTATATTATACATATTTTATTATATTACAAAAGTTATAAAATATTTCACAAAAACTTAACGTTGAAGACAAATAAACTTTTCCTGGTAATACGTAAGCTTTGTAACGTTACGTAGAGCCATAAAAGAAATAAGGTAGAGCTTTAGTTTATTGAATAACGCGAAATTGTGTACTTTTTTAATGATTAAACTTACGTAGGTACTACAACAAATCAATCAAGCTAAAATGAATTACGGATAGTACGTATACTTAACTGACTATTATACTGTTTATTGTCCATAAACACTGCATGCAACTGTTACATTAGATATTACCGTTATTAACTTAGGTATACTTGCCATTTAACCTTTGAGAACGAGCCCTATTAGGAAGGTATGCAAGATAGAAGTTCCTTCCACTATAATAATCTGGGCTTAGTTACTACTCAGAATACATATTAAACCCGTGCTATGGAATTCTTAAAGTAAAACAATACCGCCTCCATAGACTAGTGGTTGCGCTTCTGGTGTTGTATCCGGAGGTCGTGGGTTCGATTCCCACCTATGGAAAAAAAATTAGAGCGTTTTTCTGTACAGTTTGGTAAGGTCTGGGTGTTTATAAAAATATAATATGTATTATATCGTTGTTTCTGGTAAACATAGTAGAAGCCTAGAGCTTAGTTTGTGATCAGAGAAATATGTGTAAATTGTCCTACCTATTATTATTATTATACCTATTTACTAATAACACAGGGTTACAGAAAAAAATTTTTTTTTTGTCCCAAGGGTTTTATTGGCTGATTTTAAAAGTACTATTTGTTCTAAATGAAAATATAACAACAGCTTTTCCCTATCACGTAAGGTTTTTTTGAGACACTCAAATAAAAAGTTTAAGTTTTGTTGTAGTATAATACTCACTGTATGGTAGAGTAAGCGTTTTTAAAAGGTAGTCTTAGAAGATTTTCTTATACTCTGCACCTGGTACATCTCTTTTGGGAGTCCAGCAGTAGTCAGCTAGAATCCTTGCACTACATTTTCCCTGATATCTCTTTTCCATACTCAAAATGTCTTGATGGAAACGTTCGCCATGTTCGTCACTTACGTCCCTAAGATTGTGCACGTAAGTGACGAACATTGCTTTGTGGGATTATGTGGTATTTTGTAAAAAGTCCAAGTTGGAATGAAGGAAATGTTTAAGTGTTAAAATATTTTGAGTGTCTTTAATTTTAGCATCACTTAGTTTAGGAAACATTTCCTTTAAATAAGAAAATCCATCTCCATTTTTGTCCACAGCCTTGATGAAGTTTTTAATCAGGCCTAACTTTATGTGTAGTGGTGGTAAGTACACTTTCTTAAGATAAACCAGAGGCCTATTTGCAACATTTTTCTTGGCAGGCTTAAGGGATTTTCGTTCGGGCCATGGCTTTTTCTTGTAATGGTTTTTGCGATCTCTGCTATCCCACTTACAAATAAAACAGCAAAACTTTGTGTACCCATCCTGTAAGCCAAGCAATATAGCAATTACTTTGAGGATCCCGTATAAGTTCCATTTATATTTATTATATTCAATCTTTTGTAAAATTAGTTTCATGTTCTCATAGAACTCTTTCATTTTGAGCTTCGAATATTTCTTCCAGTTCTTCACCGGAACTAGAATTTTCCTCAATTTCTACAGATTCTGGTGGAATTGGAATTGGGAGTTCTTGACTTGCGGGATGGGTCGAATAGCTGAGGGCAAGTTATTTCAAAGAATGCTTTGACTTATTTGTTATGCCCGTTGTGTTTGTTTAACAAAGGTAACAATCTGAAGTATAGTCTTTTGGTTCTCTCCTTATATACTATTGGTACTGCAAATGGCATATGGCGAGAACAGTTAGCCCAGCCTGTCAACAGCCGGGAGCATGTAATACAGCATATATGGGGTGCCCATTTCTTATCCTGATCGCCAACTTTACAGCCAAAATAAAGTTCTTAACATTAAGCACGGGCTGTATAGATGAGTTAACAACTAGCGAGCCTGTCACAACGTGTATCTAGCCTAGCATATGCACAGACATGTAGCATATAAAAACAAAACCTTGCGTGATAGGACAATAACAGTTATAAACATTTATTATACTCATGAAAATGTATTTGATTACGCATAATAATTATTCATGGGACAAAATAAGTGTTAACCAGTGTAATTATATTTTAAAATCTAAAACTTATATAGGACTTACCCCCATATGCGCCGCCGAGAAGATGCAGAGGATGTTGGACGTCCTCCCTTCCTGGCTCGACAGATGGCGGATGTCTGTAAATGTTGGAAAGACATCCGCCCTACTGGTCACCCGCCGCCACCGCCGCCCAGCCAAACTGGAACTCTGGGGACAGGAGATCGAATGGGCCGACTCCATTAAGTACCTGGGGTGCACCATCAACCGGTCGTTGAGCATGAGCCCAATGGCCACCCAATGCATCAACAAGGCCAAGGCCGCTCGCTCCATGCTCCGGCCGGTGCTAAGGTCCACCCTCCCACTCCGGGTCAAGGTGTCGGTCTATAAGACCTTCGTCCGTCCCCATCTAACATACGCGGCACCAGCGTGGCACCAGTTACTGTCGGCCACGAACAGAACACGACTCCAGCGCCAGCAGAACATCTCTCTGCGTATGGCGACTGGCGCTCCGTGGTTCGTGCGCAACCAAACCATCAGCGATGACGTGAAGATTGAACCGTTAGCCGAGTTCGTGGAGCGGCTCGCCCGTCGTATGTACGACCGGGCCGACAACGGACCGCACGAGCATCTTCGCGGCATCGCTCCGTTGCACGCACGGCCGCCGAATGGCAGGCCTACGCCGAGAGAGCTTCTCGGCGGCGAGTTTTCACCCAACCCAACCCCACCACCACCCTAATTTCCCCAACCCGGCGCGTTGCCGCCTGTAACGCGCAGGGAAAACCCAGTCGGGTTTATTTATTTAAAAAAGCCACCAAAAAGGGCCCCCCGTCTCCAGCGGGGGACCTCGCGCATATCGCGATAAGTCCCCGGCGGGCTGCCGCCCGCCGAGTACCTGCACCGGCAACAGGGTCTACCCTAACCGGAACTCGGCCCCACCGAACAACCGGGGCCGACAGACAAAAGTAGTTACCCCCATATTCTAAGACATGTTCTTTACTCCACTTTACACTCAAGGAACGTCTGTCTCTTTCCACTAAATATCAAGTAAAGAAAGCTAGTATGAGGCAGACGTCCCTTAAGTGAAAAGTGGAGTTAAGGATACGTCTTAGAATATGGGGGTTAATATATTTGTATTACCTACTATTAAGGTTATTTTAGGTTAAATTATATAATAAATTTGTATTTTGTATGCAATAAAGATTTAAATAAATAATGATATTTATTTATATATTATCACGTGTGTCTTACGGCGACTGAGATCGCCTGACGGCCTCAGGGTACCCAGCGGAGGGGGTTTAATATTTAAGTGTACCTACACCGAATTAGATCGTCACAATGTTTGGATAGACTCAATAACTCACCTAGGTATAAACAGTTTCACAAATTTGTATAGTGAAACTGCGACAACTTAACGTTATGGTGTTGTCAAACAATTGAACTTTTTTTTTTATTTAAAAATGTTGGTACACACCGGGGTTTGAACCGGGGACTTAAAAACTGTAGTAATTTTAAGCCTGAAGTCTAACGAACTCAGCACTCTAAAGGTTATAATTTTTCAGAATAATCATTTACCATTGGTTAAATAATTAAAGGAGTTACAAAGAAGAATCTTGAAAAAGTACCCATAATTCTAGCAGCATTACCGCATTGAATGGCTATGGATACTTTGTGTCCTAAAATAAATCTTGACTTTAGATCTATACGCTTAAGTATATGGGATCCGCTACTCTAGTCTTTTACCTAAATAAATAACTTTTTGCTGTCTTGTACCAAGGACACATTCGTCTCTACAATACAAGTAACAAAATTATATGATAATATGGGGGGTTTTACGTGCACAGATTTCAGCAGCAAAACCAGCGGAACTCGATGGTCCTGTAAGAAATGGTATAGATAGATTATAAGACATGAAGCATCTATTCAGTAAACACTTTCCGTCTTGCCAAGGAATAAGAGAAAAGCAATGGACTTGCTTACCATCGTAGCCGAGGCCGGAATGTATTAGATTTTAATAGTAAATAATAATAATATATAGGATATTTTACACAAACTAAGCTCTGGGCACAACTAAGCTCTATATAGGCTTGTATCATATGTACCGTAGGAAAAACGATAAATACAATTTATTTATTTATTTAAAATTCTTTAGTGCACAAAATTGTACATAGGCGAGCTAAATGCCTTAGGCTTTTTTACCAGCTAACCTTTGAGAGAGTGAAATATGCTTAGAGTGCAGTCTTGAAAAAAGAAATAGATTTAATGATGAATAACAATACTTAAACTACCTAGTCAGTCCTAGCGGACTGTCTAGAGACGATGGTAAGAGGCCTGATGGAATGACACTGGTACCCTGGACGGGTGGACGGTGTTTGGTATGGGATGCGACTTGCGCCGATACCTTTGCACCGTCTCATTTGCCAGGGACTTCGCAGAAGGTTGGCACTGCTACTCACTCGGCGGAAAATCTCAAACGGCGCAAATATGCGGCTCTCACTAGAGATTACATATTTGAGCCGTTTGGGGTCGAAACCATGGGACCGTGGGGACCAGGAGCTCAGGCTATATTTAAATATATTTCTAAGCGTTTGGTCGACATATCTGGTGACCGACGAGCTGGCTGCTTTTTTGCACAAAGAATCAGTATAGCAATTCAGAGAGGAAATGCAGCCAGCTTATTGGGAACCCTACCTGTTGGCAGCGATCTGGAAGAAGTTTTTTGTTTATTATAATTTTGTTTAGGTTATTTGTATTAATTTAATTTTATATTATTAAAAATATCTAATAATTAATATGTTTAAGTAATATTAAATAAACTACTTAAATACTGTATAAACATACATACCATACTAAACAAAATTGGCACGAGGGTTTAGTTTAAGTATTTATCTAGTTAAGTATTCAGATAATATGTTATAGCAATTATATTGTAAACACTCAGACCTTGGCAATCTATGCAGAAAAACGAACTGTTTTGCCATATATGAGAGGGAATCGAATCCATGACCCCCGGATAAAACGTCAAAGGCACAACAAATAAACCACGGAGGCGATCAAGTGTCAAAAATAAAGTTTCTCTATACGATGAGTTTTCGTAGTGTTAATACATTAGGTTTTAAAAAAAAACTTTATGCTAATACAAAGCAAAACTCAGGATAGATGCCTCTGGAATCTGGAGACAGCGGACTAAATTATCGAAAATAGATCGGTGGACTTTGATTAAAAATGAATTTTAATAAATAAAAATAAATTATATCACGGGCGCCCGAGACCGCTTAGGGAACTCAGAGGAGGGGTTTTAATCCCATCACGTCGTGGCCGATGGTATGAGTCTACCTACATCGACAAGTGGCTAACTCATCGCGATATTTGGATTGGACTCAATAAACAGTTTCACAAGTTGGCATAGTGAAACTGAGACTGACAGCTTAACGTGCTTTCCGAGGCTCTATGTGGGGTTGTCAAACAAATATATTTTTTTTTTTAAATTAAAACTGGGGACCTAAAAACGTTATGTTTTTAAGTCTGCGGTCTAACCAACTCGGCCACCACGTATATAGATTTATATATAATTATATTCACACATGAATTTTAATCATGAAATTGTATTTAGCTAGTGACTCATCATCATATACTATCATAGACCATAGACTTCTTAAAATTTACCTTGCATGCCATTTTATTTTTAACTATAACTGAGGCTCTACCAAAGGTTTGCGCATTGTAAAAACGTAACGTATTTGTATACGTGAGCAACAACCAAAAGGGCCGCTTTATTTTTCGTAACAGGATTGAATAAAGCGATCCTATAGGTTGTTGTTCACGTATACGTATACAAATACGTTACGTTGCTACAATGCGCAAACCCATGGTAGAGCCTCTGATATTCTTTCGGAAGACAACATAATAATAATAAATAGGATGCTTTCGTGTATAATTTTGGTTATCAACCGGATCGTACGTACGTTGCACGTGTGTGCATCCTCACTTGTTTACCGTTAAAGGAGCATCGGCTCTGCCTAAAATATTGCAACCTCGATGCCTACATGTGTCTCGAAAACTTTCACCAATAACTAACATATATTGTTTGGTAATGCATGCGATGCCATAAGTAAGTTACGATCTTAAACTACAGGTACATTTAATGCTGGATTTTTTTATTTTATTTCTGTATGTGACACAAAATAAAATTTATTTTTATTTGATATCATTATATGGACGTACAAAAACGACCTACGGTTTCGAATGTTTTTATATATTTCGAAAATGTACTAATTGGAATTAAAATGTTCGTAAATCAAAGTGATATATTTCTGCAATATTTTGGTATATTTGTGTGTATTTTTTTGTTATTTTTTTTATATTTAGGACAATTTACTCATTAGTGCGTTCTAGTCTAGAATATGCATCGTGTGTATGGAATCCTCAATACAACATATTCATTAACAATATTGAAAAGATGCAAAGAAAATTTATCAGATAGGTATATGAAATTCAAATTTAGTCACAAACATGATTTTCTCAGTTCTTTTTCCCCTACGTTCAATAAGTACTCTCATTGAACGTAGGGGAAATCAGGGATCAAATTTTTCTGTTTAAAATTATCAATGGTTTGATAGATTCAGAATATTTAATGAATAAAATAGGTTGTAAGTGTTCGTCTCGGAATCTAGATAATGCGATTTATTCCACATATCTGCTTGTCGTAGGAATTATTCCCAAAATAGGTTTATAGTAAGATTATGTAATATGTATAATTTAAAATATTTTAATTCAGATATGTTTAGTTTGTCTTTACCTAGCTACAAAAAATCACTGCATATTGTTGACTTATCTGTATGAATATCAATATTTTAAAAGTTGGCACTTTGTATTTGTTTGTTTATTTTTACTTTTACTTATATTTTTTATTAGCAATTGGCTTTTATAATAATAATAATAAACTTGTGAAAACTTGACTGGTAATGTTTGTTAAATAATATAAATTTATAAGATGTATTATATCTGTTTGTTTTCCGAATTAATAAAATAAAATAAATTTTAAAGTATTATAAAAATAAATGAAAGAGTACATGAAAAATAATTACTATAAATACTAAATCGTTACTTTAGAATCTATATAAGTACCTACAATACATATCAGTTATAAAATCAACTAAATCACAACTTCATAAAACTAATAAAGCATTCCTAAATACACATCTATAAAACATACATAATTAACGCCTCAAACGCCTGCCTGATTTTTAGTAACAAAGAAGTTGAAAGAAGTCTCTGTTATTTTTTTCAGGGACATCTTTGAAAACGATGCTCAAAATAAGTAAGTATCCAACGCTCAAAGTTTCAATAAGTATTACGATATAAGGAACCCTAACAATGAACTACTTAATCACTTATTTGCGCTATTTACCAAATCGTCTTGTCGCAATTATATTCCTTATCTAGATAAACTATAGATTATTATTGTATTTATTTTGATAACATATCATAATCGTGTATTATTACTGTTAGTATTAGAGATTTAATTTTGCAGTGTAAACGTAAATTGCACATTGAAATGACGGAAAAATCTAAAAAGTTTTCTTTTTTATCGTTCAAACGAAATGACAAGAGCGATGTGCCAAAACCTCCCAATCAGGTGGTCGCGACACGTGATTCCAGAAAACCTAAACCCAATGGTCAGCCTAAGTCTAGATCGTCAAGTGTAGAGAACAGAGCCGCAAGGTAAGACCTAGACACTCGTACACTCGTATAACCCGGGTTTTTGCGCATGTGATATACGTATACACTCGTATATCACATGCGCAAAAACATTCGTGCAAACCTTCCAAACGGGACGGAAAATAGGCGAATATATTGTTAAAACACGTGCACATACCTACTCGTATATTCGCGTATTCTTGCAAATGTGAGGGACCCGCGCTCGTCAGTGAAATTACGTATTAGTGTCTACTTCGCTATGTTTTATCTCAGCGTTATAAGTACGGTTTCTGATGAGAGTAAGCAGCGTGGACTACCAAAAGTCGCACGGAAACAAAATATCGCAAGTTACAATACGTTTAAATATTAATTTAAGAAAAACTATATAAAATGTAAAATATGAATTAACAAACTTCTTTTTATTTGTCATATACACTTTTATAAACAAAAAAATAATGTTAAACATTTATAGTAATGTCATATTAAAATGCGAAAAAATAAAATTTCAGAGCTATTTTCACGATTTATTTCTATCGAACAAACTATTTTATTTTACGTTTCTGACAGTTATATAACTCCCATATATCCTACAGATTAAAAAAAAAATCTGTTCATCAACGCAAACTCTGAACTCACCTCACCTTAATGATTTGTATGGCAAAGTATATTATGCCATCATCGTTGCCTATTACAGGCGCCCAGACAGCTTCAGGGTACCAACGGAGGGGTTTTATTCCCACTTCGTCGTTCTTTCTGAATCTACACTGTAGTATGTAGTTTATAGGTGCTGGATGTGAATGAAGTTTGACTTTATCAGACTGATATAATAGTAGGTTTATATATATATACATTTCTAGAGATCGCGAAGAATTTTTTTTTTTTGTTTTTTTACTATTATCTCATTTGTGCTTTTACTTAGTATATTAGGTATATTAAACAACAAAATTGGGATACCTGTTTTTTATTCATTTTCACGAACCGCGTCTATGCTTTAGAAACACTAGGTAATTATAATAATTGCAATTTTATTAAACTAAATTGTTTGTATTGACAATAATATATTTTACATTAACCAAACAGGAATTTTCAAGGATTTTAGCAGTAGCTGCTTTTTAATAATAATAATAAAATGATTATTTTCTGATAAGAGTTCAAAAAAGCGTGTTATGTTTAGTATAACAAACTTATATACTTACGATATCAAAGAAAGAATAATAAAAATTAATATTATTCCCACGGTTCGAGAGCTCGCACATTTGGGAGTCAAATATTTGCCATATGACATGCATCTCATTTAAGCTTGAGAAACATGTAGGGTATAAGTATAAGTATGCGATTGAGCGTGTAAAGAGAGAGAGAGAGAGAGACAATGTTCTTAGCAAACCATGGATTGACAATGTTCTTAGCAAACCATCGAAAACATGTAGGGTATAAGTATAAGTATGCGATTGAGCGTGTAAATGTATGGTTGTGTGAATTTAATTTGTAAAAACAATTAAATTCTATGAGAAAACTTATAAAATATGTTCCTAATAATATTTATCGTCATAGAACTTAATTGTCGTAGTCGTTATACGCCAACAAAGCCAAATAGCGAATAATTTAATTTAATTTAATTGTGTTTTATTTACCTATTTTTATAATATCTACATTAAACATTATAGATAGGTAGGTAATATATTACTTAGGCAAGTACTAATAGCTCATTAATTGCTAATGAAATCTTATCTCAGATCTAAACTGATTGTTATATACCTTGTTAAATACATTCAACATCAAATATCAACAGGAAGGGTAAAACGTTCAAAAGATTTGCGACGAGAATGCAGAGATTTTTTATGATTTAACATGAGAGAGCTTTAATTAAATATTCTTCCTATTCATATATTTATAACTTTCAGCGAACTCCCTCATGTTATATTTCATTGCAATTTTTACCAATAGAATGAAATAAATGAAAAATGCGTGCTTTCTATTTCTCAAAATTGCATTAAAATGTTTTGTAGCGCTATAAAAGGTTCTAATAAATGTAGAGAACAATGTCGATATGTATACTCGAGTATGTTCATTAACTACCTGTTGGAACATATCAGTGGCTCTACCTACATCCAGAAGTTTTTGATGTGTGTGCCAACGTAAGGTTAAAACGTGAGGAACCACCAATAGGATCCCTTTATGCAACCGGGTTACCTAAAATAAAGTGGCCCTATTGGTTGTTGCTCACGTATTAACGTCACGTTGCTACAAAGTAAAAACCCATGGTAGAGCCTTAGAGAGAGACGACCAATTCACTTAAGTCGTTACTGCTACGAAAGATAGGCTTGGTTGAGGCTGTAAAAAATATATAATTGTCGATTTTATATTCTATTTTTCTTCCTTGTTTTTTTAAATGGTATCTTAAAAATATTCTGAAAATTCCGAAGCATATGACCCCCACGAGACACAGGCTTGCCTAGTGTGGGGCGTGGGCGAATAGTTTAACTCGAACCTGAAAATATTTGTAAAAATATATTGTTTAATGTTAAATTACAATTTTATTCTGAACATATTTCTTGGTAAATAAACATCTATCTATCTAGGTTAGATAGGTAAAATCAATTGTCCGCTAGTATGCTAATTGCCTCCAAATACCCATCGGCAAAATGAAGAGAAATGAGTTAATCCCTCCGCTGGGCACCCTGAGGCCGTTTAAACGGTTCTCAGGAGCCAAAAAGGCACCCGTGATAGTATATGTATTTAAATTTAATTGTCCGCTACATAGAGAAGCACCGCCAACTAAATTATTTATTATTATTTGTTATGTTTTCTAACTAGGTTATCTGTGGGAGGAATAAAGGATTTGGTACAATGCGCCCTTTGCCTGGATGTCTTGAACAAAGGAAAGATGTTGCCCTGCCAGCATACGTTCTGTCTCTCATGCCTAGTGACTTACGTTGGAGGTCAGTGAACCTGATTATTTTATTATAAATAAATAAATACCATCACGGGCGCCTATTTGGCTCCCGAACTTCGTTTAAACGGCCTCAGGGTACCTAGTGGACGGTTTTAAACCGTCCTCATTTCGCCGATGGTATTCGGAGGCAAAACCTAACAAGTGGCGATCTTGTTGCGGTGTTTATGATGAAATACCCTCGTTGTATAAAGCGGTCACCCATCCCAGGACCGGCCTTGTGGTCATCTGCTTAACCTTGTTATCAGTTGCGCAGTGACTTAACCACTAGGCTGGGGCCGCTTTTTTTATTTTGTTATGTACTCTATATTTTTTTTAACGTATTGCATATAATGTAGAGCTAATTATATAGAGATACCTAAATCTTTCTATATATAATAATATATCTACTCTATGCCTAAATCTGCTAAATTTAGCTGGTAGAACCTTGATGAGAAAGCCAGTAAACTGATAACAATAACGGCGTACTTGGCAGACTCTATGTCCTTTAGTAGTCTGCAAGACGCTAATGATATTAAAAAGGGGCTAACTATAAAACCTAGCTAAGGACACTTTATGAACATTTTTTAAATATATTTCATGTAAACCGGTTTCCAGAATTGGCAGTATTCGCTTGTCCATTATGTCACACAAAGATCAATGTAGTAGATTCCAAGTTCCTTACGAATTTGCCTTCGAACCTTTACATCGATTCTTTGCTGCAACTAGTGGGTAAGCCAGATGCTCCATCGTCAGCTCCGATGTATGAACCACCAACTCCTACGCACACTAGCGTAGAGTTATTTGCATCCAGTGTACGCTGTTCACATTGTCAGACTGTTTGCGACTATAGTGATGTGAGCAACTGTAAACATTGTAAAATGGTATGTTTTTTTTATTGTCGTATAGGATCTAAAATTCTAAAGGTATTCCTGTAAAGTCATAAGCAGAGAGATAACATCATTATCGATGTCTCATAAGCTAATAACAAATTAGAAAAAATCTCATTGTTCCTAAAAAAAAACAACTTATCCGGTCCGGTCATACTTCCCTAGTCTCCACATTGTCCATATTTATAAACTGATTCATTGTTTCGTTATCCCAAACTTGTCCTTTTTTTTAGTGATATCTCGTAGATCTATAAAGACCACTTGTTTTAAGCATTTAGCATCGTAATATTGTAAATTGTAATAAATAGTACCCACCGTGTAACTACATTTGATTCTCAAATGAAAAGTAATATCTATTAGTATTTATTTTTGTGTAGTTTTCCATGGTTTGGGTATTAGAAATTGTCATTATTCCTATATAGTAGTACGAGTATGCATGCTCTAGCGCCTAGTTAGTGACCAGATAAATTTGTATGAAATGTCCCAAACATTAAATTAATCCCAATTATTAAATTAATTTCTAGCAATCAAATTATTGTATCAGTTTATATGATGAAGATAATTCAGGGATTAATATTAAAAAATATATAATAAATAAATAATAATATAGATAAATTATATAAAAAGGTGCTAAAAGAATCAAAAGATTAACAAATCAATATTTCAGAACTTTTGCAAAATTTGCTGGTCACAGCATTTAGAAGACATGCAAACTCAAATTGGGTCCATTTTGAAACAGTTGGACTCGGCTTATACTAAACTGCAGCATAAAGTGGAAAGCTTTAAGGTAAGTTATGTTCAAAATATAATAACGAACTATATCTATAATCTAAATACTCTATCTATAGGATCAAATCAATGACTTATGTTTCTGTATGTATATGTATACCTTCATTTAAGTTTTTAACTTGAAGATGCAAAAGGTAAAAAACTTTTTTTAGATTTTTTCAGTCTGTGGTTTTATCGATTTGTTTGTTTGTGCGCAAATTCCATGAATCAAATTACTGAAGCTTATTAACAGTTACATTTTGCATTTATTTTCATAATCTACTTACATACTCAAAAGATATTCATCATAGCGCCACGTGCCGCTTTGAGTCACCGGTGAATGTTGGGCACTGTTTTTTTTATTATTTATAATAAATAACAAGCACGAAGTTGCAGGCACGACCTTGTTATTAATATGTGTCTACCCATGTCTACCTATGTAATGAGTAAAGTAAGAAGAAAGCAACAAAAGGTACCTACATCGATTAATAATTCATACAAGGCCTCCAATCTACTCTCACTAAACAAAGAGCACAGGACCTTAGAGATTTCTCTGACAATTTCTCTGTAATAATTAAACCAATCTGCCACCTACTTTTAGGATCGTTGCGAGAGATTAGAAGAAATAATTAATATAACAACTGAAGAGAAAATCAATGATATAATAGATGCTAAGAGCAAACTTCAGACAGAAGCTGCAGAGTTACGTAAAGCTGGTGATTTGTCTGCTTTAGGTCTCCTGACATCGCTTGAGGAAGCTAAGTCTGTGGCAACTCGCGTTATGACTACTAAAGAGGACAACCAAAACATAGACAAGGTAGATTTTTTAATGAAGCTCTCCTCTCATAATTATTATTTTATTATAGAAAGTCTTTATGAAGAAAAGGTATGAAGGGTGGATATAAAGAAATTTGGTTTGATTTATTTTGACCATATTCCACTAGTACCTACTTTGACACGTCGACGAATAGCTGTCTCTACTTACAGCCAAATTTTAAAGCTTCTTCCCGTACGTCACAAAGGCTGTTTGTAGGGTTGTACGCCTATAATGAATGAATAAAGCAAGGTTTACCCCCGTATTCTAAGACGTTTCCTTAACTCCACTCTTCACTCAAGGGGCGTCTGTCTCAACTTGCTTTTTATAGTTGTCATTTGGTGGAAAGAGACAGACGTTCCTTGAGTGTAAAGTGGAGTTAAGGATACGCCTTAGAAAACGGGGGTAAGTCAAAGTGAATGTCGTGGATCTTGACGTAGTTTAAAGCAATAAGCGGTTGATATTTTTAGGTAGTATTAGGTAGGTACGATTTTTTCCAGTAAGTGTTTGGCATATTACTGACCCTAACACTACCAGATGGTAATCACTATAAAGCTTCAATAGTACTGCCACCAAATCTTTTAGTAAGGACGGTGCCTTTTTCAGTAAGACTACTTAGTAGTAGTCTTACTAAAAAAGGTAGTAGTCTACTGACTACAATAGGAGCTTCATTCTGTCAATTAAGAAAAATGTCTAGTTGTTCATATTAATCACGTTTCTCTCTTAAGGTATTGATTTTACCAAAGGCTCTACCGTGAGAGTGCGCATTGTAGCAACGTAACGTATACGTATACAAATACGTTACGTTTCTACAATGCGCACACCCATGGTAGATCCTCAGTAAACATTGCTAGATGCAAATAAGAAATGGCTAAATCAGAAAGCTGGCTAAATTTATTTTTGTATGCTATACTTAGGTATAGATCTCCAATGTACCTATCACCCACCTATAGGTATGATATTAGGGCTTACGCTTACCTTCAATTTTTTTATTTATTTTTGAACTCTGCATTTGACTTTGTATTTACTTGATGATAAGCAGATCTACAAATTCCATTAATGGGTTTGATCAATACATGCTTGCCTACTCCAATGGTTATCCACTCTGGAATTATGACTGAACTTCTAACAAGGAATAATTAAAAGAAGCAGTTAATGATTGGACCATTAGGTACATATGTATATATATTTCTAGGTAACAACATTTATAAATCTCCATCAAAACGCACTACAGTTACTCACAGATGTTTCAAGATGGGATATGGAACATTTTGTTTTTGACAAAGAGAACTTTTGCATAGAGTTAGATGCCGACACTCCACACGAGGCAGAGTCCGACGAACCTATGCCGATCGGGGCTAAGGATAACGATCCTCTCGAGAACGAGGATACTCTGGCAATGCATTACAGGTTGGAAACGCTTTTAATTTTATTCAATCGTTTTGAGCTCAGATTACGCGATCTGATAGTAAGCAGACCTACAAAGTTCAATACATTGTTTTAACAGCATTGATCGCCTACCTACTATGTCAGCTAGTAAACAACGCTACTAAACAACGCGGTTGTAAAATGGGCAGAGACAAAAACAATTTTGCAATACGAATTAACTTTAATATCCTCCCTGCTAAAGCAGGGATTATATAAATATAATCAACTGCCGGTTTTATAACTGCACCCTGATATGAGACTACCAGATTTCTACTTGCTTAGGTATTCAATTTTTTGGACGAACTACTGAGATATGTACAGTACCTATGTGGATTTGGTAACTTGCAAATTATTTCCGCGTTTTAATATGAAGATCATTTAATTTTATCATTATTTATCCTAATCTGTCTCAATTTTTTATCCTAACTAATTTAAGGTTCTAATTTACCGTCATTAGATCAAGAAACTTCATACCTCATTTTGTATGGAGGAAGACTTCACGCCCCAGTGGTGTAGGTGTGAGCCCATGGAACAACCATCTTTATATATGCGGTATGGACACCCACAGCGTCATGGTGGTAGAACGAACCCAAGCCAAGACAGTCGCCAAATTAACCCATGAATCCATGCTGTGCCCCACACATATTACCTTTCTGAAAAGTTTAGGAGAGATCTTTGTTACAGGTTAGTTTATATTGTGGGTTTGGTAGGTAAGGCCATTTCAGAGGTCTTGCGGCAATAAGTGGATCTAAAACAGTAAATAATAAATAAATAAAATCTTTATTTGCCAAAATATGTTACAAATTTAGGTCTTAAATATAGTTTAGTGTTCTACATATTCTACCGCTTGATGCAAATTACAATAATATTGGTTACATAATTATACAACATATTATTATTATTTCATGAAAACATTATAGAGAGGAAAACATTTTTCCAATTATTTGTCAATTTTGTCACTTAAAGTCCTTTGTGGAATAATAACACTTATCTAATAACAGACTAAATATAACCTTTTTAAATTGACTTAGTCTTAAACTTTTATAAGATGTTGGTAGTTTATTAAATATACGGACAGACATACAATAACAACTTCTAGAATGTAACGTTAGGCGCTGGGGTGGCATATAGCTTGTGTTTATATCGTACACTGCGGTATTTCATTTCTTTGTTTGTAGGAAATAAATTAGGGTGAGTATAAACAAAGATAGCGATTTCATATATGTATAGACAGGGCAAAGGTAATATATATTTTTTTTAAATAGATGTAGTAACATTCCACCTGGCGCAACTGTATAGCGCCGCGACAGCGAGACTTCTTTCAAGAGCCTTTACATAACATATTACCTAGAAAAAAATATATAACCTAAACGGATCCCTCACATTTGCAATAATACGCGAGCCCACAAGTGTAGGACTGTATTAGCGAATATTAAGTTTTTACAGTACATTCGCCTATATTCCGACTCGTTTGGAAAAAGGTTTACATGAATGTTTTTGTGCATGTGAGGGACCCGGGTACAATATGTACCGTATACAGAATGCTAGTTAAGATGATGGTCGTTATGCGTTAAGGGGTTTGAAAAGTAGGTACTTATGTAGGTACTTACAACCACGCATTTCATTTCATTATATACTAGCCGGGAATCGCCGCACGTCGCATTGTATGAAAACGATCGTACATTAATAAATTCAATAATTAAACAGTCCCTTGTGCGACAATAAAATTATGTGAATAGAAAATAGCTGGCAGTCTTCTAATCATGATTAAAGATGATATTTAATACCTACCAGTCAAATACACTCTTCAATCCAATCCAAATGTGGTCCATCTCATAGAACCTTCATATTCGATCATCAAATTTCCTAAAATCCTTAAATACCAATCTACTAATGCATATTATTTCCAGATAAATGGAAGCATTGCGTCCACGTTTTCTCCAAGGACGGTCTGTACTTGAGGTCTTTTGGACAAAAAGGAAGTCGCCTCGGTATGTTCCGGTCTCCTGAAGGCATAGCTGCAGACAATGCTTTCCATCAGCTGTATGTCGTTGACACTGGCAATGACAGAGTACAGGTTGATATTTTAAAGATTCAATTAGAAAATAATGATCTTTGTTATACATTACACTAGAAGTTGGCTGCTCCCCTGATGGAAGAAGCTTTCAGTATAAATAGCAATTTTGAATTGGCATATTTCCTATGGCTATGATGGCCAGACAGACCAGTTGACAAAGTTTAAATATCTTTATTGGACTAATCCTCCATAAGTTATTAGCAAAATTGGGAGCAACACCTCAACGTACGTGCTTTGTGCGTCGAAAGCCAAATTTTTACTAACACCCCTAGTGTTAGTTAAAATTTGGTGGATTAGGTAGTTATCGTTTATTTTTATGTTCTACGTCATTCATTTCAGATATTCAACGCAGACGGCACAGTAGTCGATCAGATTGGAGTAGCGACTAAACAACAAACTGCAGACAGTAAAAGCGTTTGGAAGCAAGTGGAAAGGCAAGTGACAGAACTAAACGCGCCTACCAGTGTGGCCGTAACCAACGAAAGAGTGGTGATCTTAGACAGCGGAAATCGACGAATAAAAGTTTATAACAAACTCGACAAATCTAAAATCCTAGAATTTGGCTCCCTAGGACAAAGAAAGGGGCAATTTAGACACCCTGAAGTGCTAACAGTAGATCCTTTGGGGTTTATTTTGGTCGGGGATTCGGGTAATTCTAGGGTTCAAGTGTTTAAGCCTTCGGGTCAGCTGGTGAGGGTGTTTGGAGGCTTCGGATCGGAACCCGGGAAGTTTGGCTGGATATCTGGAATACATGTCACTAAGCAATTGGATATTATTATAAGTGATACGAAAAATCATATTGTTCATTTTATATAAGGTCATTTGTTTGGGCAACAAACTTTTCATGGAGTCGACTTGACGCCCATACAAACGTACTTCCAATATTACCTACAACTTGGTGATTGGTCGAAGTTCAATCATTTTTTTTATGTTCGCAAAAAATATTTCTTTTGTGGGTAATACAAATTATTGTATTATAATATTTAAAAAGTTTTTTTTTTTATTTCGAAAAAAATAAAAATAATGACCCAACACAGGTGCTGTAGGAAAGTCCATTACGATGGAGTCTGCTGTTGAATAAATAATATAAACAGACGGATATATAGGTAGGTAGCTACATGGTAACTTTGAAAGGTTGTACTTTGGGCTATGAAAACATGTGTCGCAAATAAATAAAAAATACCATCTTCAAACAAACTAGTAATGTTAAAATGACCAATTTGTATACCTCTATTTGTATGGGAAATAGTTCAACGCTCCAAGCGGAAATTTTGAGAACTAATGGTATAGTTATCTCGAAAGTAAACATATAAAAAACTCGCATTATCTAGTATGGTGTCACGAAAGAGTTTCCGAGGCAAAAGGTGGAAATAAAAAATATTGCCGTGTAGGTTTCTGTATATGTTAATTATACTCTATGCTAGTACCTACGACGTAAATACAAGTTAGTCATTTAAAATTTATTTACTAAAATAAACCGAATTCATCCAAAATGTATTTTTGGGGAATGCTAACATTCCATAGCGACTGCAATGCCAGCCCATTCATTCGTGAACCAGATTCGCGTACTCAAACGTTTTACATGATATTAAAATTTAAAAACAAACTAACGTGGTGGTGTATATGTTACAGCGAAAGTAATAAATCCGGATATTATATATAATATCCGACCGTTATGTATAATATCTACTAAATTTAGACAAAGTGATAATTAAGACAGAAATAATCACATTAACTAGATATTTTATATGATATGTTGAAAGACTTGGATAAAATAATAAAACAAGTATAGGTGAAGATTTTTTTTTTTTAATTTCAATTTGCCTTAAGCGTAAATATATGAGTGGCATCAACTGCTGTTATTTGAAATAATAATTATAATCTTTTTTAAATTATAAGAGAAAATAATTTAAAAAATCAATATATGAGTATTTGGTATAACTTTTTAAAGACTACAATAATAAAATATTTAAAAACAACTGACATGACAAATAATATTCTGTCGCGAGTCGGACCGTCATTATTACTTTCCCTGCGTTCCGTGAGCTAACGCGGGCTGTTTCTCGTGCTGACTTAAAAAACCAGCGCGACCGCCCGTTTCAACACAGCCATGTCATTTTTTTTTGCGATGCTAAAATACAGCTCGGAAACGATCGGTGTTGATTTTTGATGCCACTTTTTGACAAGAAGCACTATTTTGAATTAAATAATTGAAATTAAAAATATTACTACCTTATCATTATATAATAAATCAATATTTTTTAATTAACTATTATTTAAACACAATAATTTTATAATGTCACAATATTAATTTAATTAACAACCTCAAACTAAACATACCAAAGCTGAATTTAGTTACACGATATTTATTTTTTAGGTTTAATCGAACTTTTAAAACTAAAACAGATATGAATATATAAAATAATTAATTAAATTCCAATTTGTAGATAGATATTCACATGTAAACAAACATCTGTCAAAAAATAGCCGTGCTAACTTTTCGTGTTAAAATTTCTGGTCGCGGAACGATTGATGGTAACTTGAATTGCTAACATTTCCGCGCGGTGAAACGACCTTGGCTAAAAAAACCAGCGATCCGTGGCAGCGATGCTAAGCACGGAACGCGGTGTTTGACTAACTTTGACCGGCTACTATGAATAATATCAGGATAAAGTGATTAATAACCAGTCATTATGTATAATATCTATTTAATCACTATGACTGTAACATATATATTACTTACTTAATCCTAATAATATAAATAGACTAATCTACCTAAGATTAGTCTATGTATAAAAAAGATCCAAATTCTAAAAATATTGCTTTAGTTGTCATTTCAAAACTTAACAGAAGTTATAAAAAGAAATTATGTGAACATGATTTTACTTGATAGTAATTATTCTAAGCTAATTAGCGTAATGTTGTTTTTTTTTTCAAAATAATCTTTATTATTATACATTTAGACATTTTTAGACGTTCGAGTTCGCGAATCTATTTCCTGAGGCTCTACCATGGGTTTGCGCATTGTAGAAACGTAATGTATTCATTTACGTATACGTGAACAGCAACCAACCAATAGGGCTGCTTTATTCAATCTTGTTACCAAAAATAAAGCGATCCTATTGGTTGTTGCTCACGTATACGTAAATGAATACGTTACGTTTCTACAATGCGCAAACCCATGGTAGAGCCTCTGGTTTCTTAACCGACTGTAATCATTATTTGCTAGCTGTTACCTGCAACTTCGTTTGTGTACAAAAAATCGTTCGTAAACAAAAAAATGTGCGCCACACTTATTTTGTACATCCTTTTTAATTAAGTAATTAATTATTTAATAAAATAACGGTGCCAGATAAGAACTTTTAGTTTGGCCTGAGGCTCTACCACGGGTTTGCGCATTGTAGCAACGTAACGTATTTGCATACGTTAGCAACAAATACAAATTCTTTATTGCCTCATATGGTGGTTAGTAGTAATATAATAGGTTACAATATGAACCCTGCTACAATATGGGCACTGCAAAATAACTTAATTGTGTACATTTATAAATTAGTTATGTAAATCATTGCGTTATTTCATATATTTGCATTAATTATTACCTACATTTCATTATTATATTCATTAAATTTATTTTAATATTTATTATCAATCAAATCAAATTTTTACATCATAAATCAAAATAGGTATATATATATATATCTATTGTAAAAACTCCTGCAAAGTGTAATATGATTTTTCTTTTAAGTAATTAGATAATTTAGTTTTGAATGTTTTAAATAATTGTTAATTTCGTATATTTACAGGGATTTTATTATAAATTTTTAGGGTCATTACCGTTTAGGGCTTGTATCAAATATTTTTAAAGTTTTACGGCCTTATTCATAAAAACTTATTGAGTCCTTCAAGAACACTTTAGTTATAGAAGGTTTTGTCTCTTTTATTTAGCAACAAAAATAAATATGTGTAAAAGAGACAAAACATTCCATAACTAAAGTGTTCTTCAAGGCTTCAATAAGTTTTTTATGAATAAGGCCATTAGTTGGTAGCATTAGTCTTGGTTTTGGTCTTAAGTTTGCTGGTCTATTATAAGTTTCGTTTAAGTTAGGGAAAATGTGTTCGTTTTTTTGCAAAAGTGCATAACTCAAAAATATATAGGGACGTAAGAGTTAGGATTTTAAGTTTGTTAAAGTGTTGTCTCCACCTATCTATTTGTATAATATTCGGTAAGATTCTTATACAGTTCTTTTGAAGAGTAAATATATATGGCGCTTCTGTACTATTTCTCCATAAAACTATACCGTATCTAACAATAGCGCCGCTTTATTTTTGGTAACAGGATTGAATAAAGCGATTCTATTGGTGGTTCCTCACGTTTTAACGTTACGTTGGTACAAACCAAAAACCCATAGTAGAGCCTCAGGATTGGATAAAGCGACCCTATTGGTTGTTGCTCACGTATACGTAAACAAATACGTTACGTTGCTACAATGCCCCTGAAATGTAACTAATGGAAAAATAAAAATGCATGACTATTATTTTGATTATTTTTTATTTCAATAGTAATAATAATACACATTAGCTATAAAACGAATTAACCGATTTGCTTTTCCAAAATTAAATTTATTAAAAGTTCAAAACCTCGATGTTAGTGACAGTCAAAAATGTAAAGATGCAGTTCCAAAATCATGGTTACTTAATTAAAGCACCAGGCACACTGGGGGACATTAGGCACGGGAGGTATTTTGAGTTATTTTAATAGTAGACGTGTGTAGAGTAGTGTCTATGGAGAGTAAAAGATAGAGGGGGCGTAAAAGATATTAGGGGGAATCAGGTAGGTTGGAGTTTCGAGAGGATTGAGTAATATTCGCAAAGAAATGATGTACTAGGCACACTGGGGAGCGGAGGCGGAGGAGGTATTTTGAGCTATCTAAATAGTAATGGTGTAATAGTTTTTATGAAGAGTAAGAGAAGGGGGCTCAATTATATTAGGGGATCGGATAGATTGAGGTTTAGAGAGGTTTAAGTATTGGCGCAAAGGAACGGTGTACTGGGCACACTGGGGTACGTAGGCGCGGGAGGTATTTTCAGACATTAAAATAGTTCAAGTGTACCTAATAGTTTTTTATGGGGAGTAAAAAAAGGAGGGAGATTAAAAGATATTAAGGGAATCAGGTATATAAGGGTTTAGAGAGGATTGAGTATTGGCGCAAAGGAACGGTGTACTGGGCACACTGGGGTACGTAGGCGCGGGAGGTATTTTCAGACATTAAAATAGTTCAAGTGTACCTAATAGTTTTTTATAGGGAGTAAAAAAAGGAGGGAGATTAAAAGATATTAGGGGAATCAGGTATATTAGGGTTTAGAGAGGATTGAGTATTGGCGCAAAGGAACGGTGTACTGGGCACACTGGGGTACGTAGGCGCGGGAGGTATTTTCAGACATTAAAATAGTTCAAGTGTACCTAATAGTTTTTTATAGGGAGTAAAAAAAGGAGGGAGATTAAAAGATATTAGGGGAATCAGGTAGATTAGGGTTTGGAGAGAATTGAGTATTGGCGCAAAGGAATGAAAGAAATGCTTCCAGTGTACTGGCGAAGTTTATAAGCTGCCTAAGAATAATATGAAATATTTCCTGAGCCATGGTCAGCTTGATGACTTTTTGTCGTGAAAGTTCTGGCCAAGATAGCGGCTTTATGGGCGCCAGATCACAGCATGCCAGAGACAAGATCAATGCTTCCTGGATGGGGACCAGCACCCTGGAAATATCTAGGTCGGGACCTGCATATGGATTGTGACCAAATCGGCAACAGTTGTTCCATTTAATGGTGGGATAACTGTATAATGAGATAGGGAATGAAGACTAGCAGAATCAAGCGCTTATGCCGCGTAGATAACCAAAGTTTGATAACCAGTATTGAAACAGGAAAATAATTGTTGTTTGATAACCCGGTTTATATTTACGAAGATTTTTTTTTTTTTTTGATAACTGGGTTATCTACGAAGAATTTGAATTCCTGTTTGTAAACCGCAAGGACGTCATTTGATAACCAGTCATCTAGGAAGTATAATCATTATTTTTTCAGAACCGCAGTTTTCAACATAAAAAGACTTTCTTGATACTATTCTATTATAGCTTAGAAAATACGTTTAAGTTATGTTATCAAGCCTTACCTATTACTGCTTTATCGTATAATTAACTGCCAATTTAGTCACCGCAACCTAAAATAAAACTACCACTTTGGCAAGAAATTGATGCAGTATTTTCCTGAATACCGGTGACCCCATAAACAGAAATCGAAACATGACTAGGTCACTTTTTTTTTTTTTTAATACGTAGGACAATTTACACAATATTGCTCTGGTCACAAACTAAGCTCTAAGCTTGTACTATGTGTACCAGAAGCAACGATATAATACATATTATATTTTATAAAGACCCAGACCGTACAGAAAAAAACGATCAAGTAACGGTCACTTGACGGTTTTTGCATCTGTATGGGTTGTTGAAAAGATATAGGACTTGATAAATATTAAGTATGAGTATTGTTTATAATTTCAACCCAAGTAAATCAATAAAGTAAGTATATACATGTAATTAATCAAATTGTCCTAAAACCACATTTTAAGTATTAAAGCAACATACAATATTATTTATGACCTAATAAGAACTTAAATAAATATTGGGGCCTAACAACACCAATATACTCGTAATTTGACAGTCGATTAAATGAAGTTTATTACATTCAGTCATAAAATCAATATCTATCAATTTTGACAATATATTATTGCTGTTGAGCTAAGCCTCATTTTCATCCATATTTTATGGCAAATCAGTCTCCGTTGCTAAATTAGGTGGTATTTTTTTAAATATCAACTAACTTATAGAATATTAACAGAATAAAAAATAGCTATATTGTACCTAGTGACCAAAAAAGCACCATGTATATATTATTAAAAATTCTAAATTTTTATAATACTGTAGTGAAAATTTAAAAATAAACTTTTGTATACTTGTTCATTTTTGCATTTATAATATATATAATTTTTGCATTTATTAAGTAAACATATTTATTATTAATAATTATAGTTATTTACAAAAATATACCTTATTTTAAAACTATGCAAACAATATTAATTTTATAATAAATTAGGATTGGTACTGTGTTTTCATTTCTTTTTATAATATTTAACATTGATATTTTATAATAGTAAAGTCATTAAATACTATTTAATAATATAAGTAAAAAACACTATATAAGCAATTTTTGTTGGATGGACATTTATTATGTCATGGACAAATCTAAAGGCACATAGTATTCCTAAATAGTATTTACAATGTTAAGTAAATAAATAGACAAATGAGATTAAAAAAATCACAGATTAATGTTTTCCTGACTATTTACAAGAGTATATTACTCATGGTGTGTCTTAAAAAGCTCATTATGTTAAAATATAAACAAAAAAACATTTAAATAATATTCTAAACATATAAAAACATCTTGTTGTATGTAATAAACATATTACAGTAAAAAGAAACTGTAAAAAAAAGAAGAAATACATATTAAACTTTTAACCAGGGACCGGAAAAACCGTTCCCCGGCTTAAGTCTTTAAATGGTGTACCTCTTACGACAAATTACCCCGTGAACTTGCTTACTCAATTCAACTGCTATCCTATACATTTAATACATTTAGCTAACCCTTTTGAAAGGGAAACTTCAATGTTTAACAGGTAAGTCTGTAAAACTTATTCTTAAACAGCCAGCAAAATTATGGTGCAATTCTTTTTGAACTTTGGAAGGAGGGAGAAAAAAAATAAGTTGATGGTCATTGCAGTTAATGAACATTGAAACTTTCCCTGATGACTCTTATATTATATTATACAGTAATATCAACATCGTTTAAAAATCTTAAAAATATGAAGGGCTTTCCCATTCATTGGGTTACGCTTTCAAAGGCATTTGATTACCTCATTTGGTAAAGTTTGATAGGGCTAATGCTTATTTTGATTTCAATAGGTTAGCACTATAAAATAGAGCTTTATAATTGACTTTTAAGGTGCAACGGGTTTGGTAAACAAATCCATATTACAAACTTATTCAAAAACCCCAAAGGGTCGGGCCCTACTTTTAACTTTTTTTTTTTTTTTCATATTCACCCAAAATTCAGTAATGCAATAAAGGAACTCTTTATTTTTCTGATAATAAACAAGTGTAAATTTTTAATACTATACATACATATTTTTACTAAGTACCTACAAATACAGTGTAAACTCTTTATAACGAAATTCAAGGGACTGAGCATTTTTCATTGTTATAGAGAGTTTTCGTTATATGGAGTGAACAAATAAAAACAATAAATTTACAATAATTATAGTAAGAATAACAAAAGAAAGCAAGACCGCCCGTTTATGACCTCAGATGTTACCAGATCATTTGTTACGTGATCTTTTCTTACCTGATAACATAAACAATAATACCCATAATTTACTGTTAAATATGAATACATTTCTTCGTAATAGAGAATGGCTGTATCGCTATAAAAAGTGTGTCAATATATGGGTTTTAACACAAACCAACCAAGTTGTGCTCACTTCTACTTCATAGAGAGTTATAAGAATAGCGTTATAAAAAGTTTACATTGTATATTTATTTTATAACAAATAAAATCTTGAATTACTAACTGGGATGTGGTATTTAATTCTTTTTTTAAATCTCTATTCTATTCTAGTTTAATATTTGTTCAAACTAAACATTAGAAATGTTATGAACTTGTCAACTCCATTTCTGTATTTTTTACCTGTAAACTTTAGAAGCACTGGGCTTTCAAACAACAAAAACAAATTAAGCAACAGTTAACCAGCTGTTCAAATTTATTGACCTATGTTGACCTACAAGGCTGACATCTTCCTACAGGATGACTATCTCCTAAGGTAATTGAATCAGAATCCTTTGGTGGTCCTTCATTACTGTCATGTTGTCTCTGGAATATACAAAAACCAAATCATAATTATATCAATAAAATATTTACAATTTTAACATAAAAAGTACTTTATCTTATCAATTGACCATAATCTAATAAACTAATCTGTTATCAATAAAAAAAAATAGATAGGATTGGTAGGTACTTCAATGATAAAGTGGCAATTTGGTTTATTTACACCAGCTCCATAGCACAGCACCCAAGATGCTGTAATAAGACACTAGTTTAGTCAAAATTAAACTGATTTTTTTAAACAATATACATTTATTAAAAATAAATATATATCATATTGAGTCTAACCAGTGAGTTAGACTCAATATCCTATTAATCAACAGTTTCACAAGTTGGTATAGTGAAACTGGGACCGAGAGCTTAACATGCTCTCCACTATAGTAGTGTTGTTAAATAAATGTAAATACATTTTTATAATAAAATCTCATTGGTACACACCGGGGTTTGAACCAGGGAATGAAACACTTGTTTTTTAAGTCTAAGGTCTAACCAACTCGGACACCAAGTATATACATACATTTATTAAGTTATAAAATTTTGCAAGAGCAGGCTAGTATGTCAAAATGAGAAATTTTGCTTTAGGAGGCAGTTGTATTTTAACGAAAATGATATCATAGCTATCTAGGATATTGTGCTATGCCTCTCTATAATGCACCTATAATAAATTATTCATACCTTTAATTCAGTGGCAAGACTTCTAAAAATATCTTCAACATTAGTGTTATCTTTAGCTGAAGTTTCCATGACAAACATTACTTCTGGGATATATCTGCAAAAGGAAAGAGGTTCCTCTCTCTCAACTTCCCTCTGTTCCTCTAAATCACATTTGTTTCCAATCAAAGATACTATAACATTAGATGATGTGTACCTTCTTACTTCTTCTATCCATTTTTGTAAAGATAGAAATGTTGATCGTTTTGTTATATCAAACACTGAAATTTTTTTTTTAAAACATTTAACAAGGTTGGAATCAGGAGATAACTGCTTTGATTGTCCAGAAGGTTTGACTGGTAGAGAATGCATAGCGGCATTAAGTCCGCCTTTATATTTTGTATGCAATAAACATTTAAATAAATAAATAAAATAATACTAGAGAAGCACTTTCAAATTAACTTTTCTTGGAGTAAGCAACTACTGTCAGAGTATGAAGGCTATCCTAATAGACCCTAGAATTTATCAACATCAAGATGGAAGCACTTTATTGTCTGGAAGAATAGTTTTTTTTGAATGGACAAACCTGAACCAAGCTTTTAACATTCTTTGTGGTTGAATGAATTTTTAAACACAGAGTGCATATTTGTTTTTCGTTTAGTTTATGGTTAACAAGGTTGAAAAAGGAATGGCATTTAATCAATAAAAAAAAAGTATGAATTATGTTAAGCTTTTATGCTATAAATAATCAAAATAATAGCAACCCAATAATTAATATATATATATATATATATACTTATACAATATTTTGATAGTATCATAATATGTTATTTAGATGCAGCAGATTTATTTAATTTATTTGGCATGCCAAAATAAAAAGGCAATCACTTCTGCAACTTGTTTGAATGTTTATTTAATACTCTTTAATTCTCAGCCCCGCTGAAGAAAACTGTGATATTTGACAAACATACTACTACTTTTTTTGGCTATTCCAGAATTTAAATATTATTAACCTGCGCAATTTCTCGAAAAATAAGAAAAGGATAGAGATATGTAATTTGTGTATATTCCACCTCTGTCTTTTCCCCAAGAGATGCACTGGTAATAATATTTGAATTTTGGATACTCTCATGGAAGTCATGCTTGCATCCATATTGCCTTAATTTTTATATAAGCAATTAAAACCACTCTGCCTCTCCATTTTGAGACCCAACTTTTAAATAAACTATCATAGCTGTTCAACCAATGAAGAAATACTACATACCTATAATTACCCCATTCGCTGAACGATAATAGCTCTGTGTAATAGTTCTAAACCTTTCTTGACCTGCAGTATCCCATATTTGTAGCTATAAAAACATAATTAAATGAGTCAAAGAGTTAATTTCCTCAAATGAATGTTTTTTATATCAATTTCATAGAAAACATAAAAGTTTTTATGTAAATGTAATAAGTAACTAACCTTGACTTTCTTACCGTCGACAACAAGAGTTTTCATTGAAAAATCTACGCCAATTGTATTACCATGTCTTTCTATAAAATTTCCTGATTTAAGTCGTTGCACTATACAAGTTTTCCCAGTGCCACAATCGCCTATAAGAACTATTTTAAATAAATAATCAAATTGTTCATCAGGTACGCTCATAAGTGTGTTTGGATTACGGCTCATTTTCTAATTTAGTTAGCAATAATCACAGATAAAATAGAGTACATAAAAATAAAACCACTGAACAAAATAAAAATAAATTTTCTTATTATATTTTTTGTATTAAGTTTTTCTTAAAGAGGCAAAGGGTCCATAACACATAGAGCTCTGTCTTATACTATTTTAATAACATTATTAAAGTAGGTACACTCTTCTGATTTTTTTCACTGTAGTTTTATTGTATGTATAAATTGCATAGAAATTGCAGGGAAATTGTAACCATGTTCAGATATCGCGTAGTACTTTTTCGTTTTTCTTGTAGTTTAATTTTAGTTCTGTAGGTGCTGTAGGTATATAATATTTTTTTTCCATGAAGAGTTTTCGTTTTGACGGTTCCAAAACATGCCACTAGATGGCAACAGGAGAGATAACCACAAAAACTGTTAAAAACTACTGTTTCTATATTTTGATTAGTCTATATTTCCATATGTCTAGTTAATCTGATGAACCTCCTCCTTTTTTGAAGTCAGTTAAAAAAGGGTAGGTAGTATCCATAGAAATAAAAAATATCCGAGAATGAGAAATAATAAATAAATACAATCACGGGTGTCTTTTTGGCTCCCGAGAACCAAAAGAGATTAACCCGTCCTAATTTCCCCGATGTTATTCGGAGGCAACACGTAACAAGTGGCGAGCTGGTGGCGGTGTTTATGATTATGTAGGAGATGAGAAAATAATACAAGATAATGTAATTAACTAATTTATTTAATGTGCATCTGGATTGAGAGATCTAATCAAAACCAAGCAAAATGACTATGTTGGCATTTCGTAGCATAATGTAGAAACTTATATATGAAATATTTTAATGTGTAAAGGCGAGGAAAAAAAGTTAGCGTCAAAAAATAGGAGCTCTCAATCCTGGCGTTTTTGAAAAAATAAAAAAAAAATTTTTAGAAGTATTTACTCTATGTTATATTTTTTTGTACTAACATTCAGTACACACATCGTAAGAAATAATCAGAAGAATTCAAAATATTTGGAGGTAAAATGAAGAAGATATAAGGCAAAACATGGATCTCTCAATCCAGATGTTTTAGATTGAGTGATCCTTTGAAACACCATGTTAGGCTGAGTAGAAGCAAAAGTTGATTATCCCAGCATTTAATAGTACTTCTCGACATTATCGCAAAAAATAAATAAATATCCAAATGATAACCGTTAAAAAGTTATAGCAACTTCGTCATTTTTAAAACATCAGCGGCCATATTCTGTTTCTTAAAAAGTGATCGTTAGATTGTCAAAATAACGATTTCCGTTATTAGCGCGCTCTCCTCCAATCAGCGAAGATTATAAAACTACTCTGATTGGAGGAGAGAGCGCTAATAACGGAATTCGTTATTTTGACAATTTAACGGTCACGTTATAAGAAACAGAATGTGGCCGCTGGACTGGGTGATCTATATTTTCACATATATCTACTTTTACTTTCATCGCACGGAAAATCTAAAATTCTACGAATTATTAAAAAAACATCTTCTAAATCCTGGCATTTAAACAATTTGTGTAAAGGTTGCACTTTATTAGATTTATAGATTCCAAATTTACCCGTACAGCAGTCGTGTAGGGTGACCATGTTTTGTTTTTAATTTTTATGAAGCATGGCATATTATTCTGTAAATATGTATAGTTTAACTTTCATTTTAATGCAGTAAAATTACATGTTGTGTGTAAATCAATGCTAAAAAATACATAATAAACCATTTGATTTGCCTATTGATTTAAGTGTATGGATTACTGAACTACAAAAAAAACTACAAATTACTGTCCCTGATGACGCCGCTCCCCTGAGAGGCGAAGTAACTTAGAAATTAATATATTTCGTTTTGACGTTTATTTAAGCACAGAATACTGGAATACTATATTGTGTGAAGGTACTATGGAAGTATAAATATCAAGGAAATGCTGTAATAATTTTCACAAAGTACAAATTACTTGTTAAAGGTTTCTCTGTGTCCAGTAATCCATTTTGGATTATCACTTTTTGAGCATTGAATGGTTATAATCACTTGTGTTCTCATTAGGGTTCCGAATATATTTATTTTTTCAAAAAAAGAACTCTTAGGTGTCTGTTTGTTTGTCGGCATGAATATCTCGAGAACCGCTGGTCGGATATACTTGAAATTTGTGGTACTTATATATATACATTTGTATATATATATATATATATATATATATATATATTTAGTAAAATATCTCCTAATAGGTGTAGGTGTAAAAGGGTCCAAGTCAAAGATATGCGCACGTTAGGCTGTCGGTCCTAGCTTCACTATATAAACTTGTGAAACTGTTTACCGATGGGTGATTAAGTCCAAACAAATACCGCTATGAGTTTACCACTTATTCAGTGTAGTGTAGATTCACAATTTGCTACGAGGTGGAAATAAAACCCCTCCGCTACCTTCGGAACACTCTGCGGGCGAGTTTTCGCACTTGGCATTTTTTTGTATTGACTTTGTGTCGCGGACACAATATAGCCATATTGTGTTCTCATTTTTAGACAGGCTATTTTGGGGCTTAGGGTACTTCCTGGTATTTATAATATCTTTTTTTTTAAAACATTACCGTTTTAAAGAAATTTAAAATGACTAGGTTTTAAATGTATGTGGTAAAAAAAGTTTTTTTTAAACACATTATTAGTGTTTACGGGTTTTCAGGCGATTCGACGGTTATGTTACGGGATTAGTCTGAGTTTAGGTACCGCTTTTCAGGTAGCTCGAAAATTTGAGATCAGTCGTAATTATAACGGTATCCAGATTTATTTTTAAGGCATCAATCTGTGGGTATACCGTTTTTCAACATTAGTCTATGGATTTACTGGTATTAGTAAACACTAAAATTTGTTTCGGAATCAATCTGAATTTGTATGTTTGGCATGTGTTCATACCGAGTGCCAACAAAAAAAAATGGTCACCCTACACGACTTGTTGTATGGGTAAAATTGAAATCTAAAAATATCCCTTTCAGAACTGACTGTACTAAGCGTGCGTTCACACTAAATAAATTTTTTTGGCGCGAAATTTAGTGTTATAGTATCGACACGGTGTCGATCGTTCGTGCGTTGATCTAAGCACCTAGAGTAAAGGCGATTGCGACGCAGTGGAGACTAGTGGAGAGTCAGTGACCAGTCAAAACGTATTCAAAGATGGACGTAATGTTTGTAGACGACGACGGCAGGCGTAAGTATTTTATTTATTACTTTAAACTTAAAATATATATTTTTTTTAGTTTAAATCTAAACCAACTGGTTTAGATGTTTAACAATTGTTATTTGATATTTTTTTGTTAAAATTAGAATTATTTGACTTCACAATTTGTCCACGAACTTTAAACGCACGATCATGCGCTGTCGTTTTTAATTTTTCTAATGAAGCTGCATATTTATACAACTAATGGTTGTATTTTCTTTCACAGGACGTCCTCTAGACTATAATTTATTGGAAGAATTGCTTGGCCATGGGTGTCAGTCAGACCTGGAGATTTCTGATGAGGACACAGAACCAGTAGTTGAGGTCTCTCGTCTGAGGATATACGTATGCAGGATTCCCTTGACAACAATAATAGTAACAATGATCCAGAATTTATTGCTCCGTTAAGTCAATTACATCCTGTTAATCAAGAAAACATACCACCTGCTGATCAAACTGCCGCAAACAGGAGCATCCGTCCACGACAAAAGATATAAACATGGGTGGGGTAGATGTACTTGATCAGCTCATTGAATACTATAGAACTTATCAGAAGACGAAAAAATGGACTGTAAAAGTGCTAATTCACTTCCTGGACCTTGCAGTTGTAAACGCTTGGAGGCAGTACAAAATTGACTGTGATGCAAATTAAATCATCGAAAGATTTGCTATGGTTTGGGGTGGATCTAGCAGACGCTCTCATTAACAGTTCTAACATTACTTCCAATGAGGCGACGAAGGATGAGCAAGCTTCACCATCTGTTGATATACCTGGTAAAAGGTACAGGCCTACAGCACCACCGTCTATCGATAAACGTTTTGATAAATTCGACCATTTGCCCGTCTTCGAGGACCTTTCAAGGGACAGGAAATGTAGGTTAGAAAATTCTCTTCCACTACAAAAGTACGCTGCAAAAAATGCGATGTCTACTTCTGCATCCTAAGGAACCAAAATTGTTTCTTAGCATATCACAGCAAGTGATTTCTGTTTTTTTTTCCTTTTGTATTTATTTTGATTTATATTGTTTAATACTAAAAGTCTATAAGAAAGTTAAATATCTTACATTCTATGTCATAAAGTAATTTAGAAAGTCGAAGACTGTTTTATTTAGTCTTTAATTTTGTTTAACTTTAGTCTTATGTCATAAATATTGATAAAAGATGATTCTGAAAATCTTTATACTAATAGTAATATAAGAAAAGTAATAAATATATGCCTTAATTAACAACAATCGATTTTAATTGCCGCCTCCCTATAGTAATGCACGCTCGTGCGTTAGTACAATTAAACCGGGAACGCAGGAACGTGCGGGGGGGTTCTAGGGTGGTAGGTAGGGGGAGAATTTTTTTCATGATTTTTCTTGAATACTTTACCCCCTAGCGACTTTCTATAAGCTGAAAAAACTGTCTAAATCAAAAATATTTTTTGTCGTTCTGAAAGGGATATAATAAAGTGCAATCTTTACACAAATAATTTAAATGCCAGGATTTAGAAGATGATTTTTTAATTATTCGTAGAATTTTAGATTTTCTGTGCGATAAAAGTAGATATATGTGAAAATATAGATCACTCAGTCCTGATGTTTTAAAAATGACGAAGTTGCTATAACTTTTTAACGGTTATCATTTGGATATTTATTTATTTTTTGCGAATATGTCGAGAAGTACTATTAAATGCTGGGATAATCAACTTTTGCTTTTACTCAGCCTAACATGGTGTTTCAAAGGATCACTCAATCTAAAACGTCTGGATTGAAAGATCCATGTTTTGCCTTATATCTTCTTCATTTTACCTCCAAATATTTTGAATTCTTCTGATTATTTCTTACGATGTGTGTACTGAATTTTAGTACAAAAAAATATAACATAGAGTAAATACTTCTAAAAATTTTTTTTTATATTTTTTCAAAAACGTTAGGATTGAGAGCTCCTATTTTTTGACGCTAACTTTTTTTCCTCGCCTTTACAAATTAAAATATTTCATATATAAGTTTCTACATTATGCTACGAAATGCCAACATAGTCATTTTGCTTGGTTTTGATTAGATCTCTCAATCCAGATGCACATATTTATTTATATTATAGGCATCTTAAGCCGGCATAATGATGGCAAACAGCGGTGCACCTGCATGCATCCGCTTGTTCCTGGACATTGCATACTGCTTAACATCAGGTGAATGCAAGGTCACATGTTGAGCTCTTATAATATATATATATATATATATATATATATATATATATATATATATATTACGCCTATGTACAAAGCTTCTTTTTTATATGGGCTTCTAAGATGCTTATACATATATAAGCACCATAAGCATCTTATATAAGTATTATGAGAAAATAATACAAGATAATGTAATTAACTAATTTATTTATATTACAGTATGTACAAAGCTTCTTTTCTATATGGGCTTCTAAGGTGCTTATACATATTTAAGCCACTATGTCAGTAGTCGGTTAGACCTTGGACTTAAAAACACTTAGGTCCCTGGTTAGAATCCCGGTGTGTACCAATGAGTTTTTAGGAGCAGTTTCACTGTACCAACTTGTGAAACTGTTTATAGATGGGTTATTGAGAGCACAGATTGAATAGAGTAACCACGAGACTTCACAAGAGCTCGGAGTGGGGTCACGTGAAGTCACCACGTCTCTTGCACGAACCGTGCCACGTGACCTCACTGAGGTGTGTATGTACACAATGCGTGGCGAAGAAAAAGAAATAGTGGATTTTTGGAATTATGAGAATTTATTAGTACGGAATAAAATGTATACAATTATATATTAGAAAAAATGGAAACATTAAAAGTCAGACACAATGATATTATTAAAATATCATTGGTCAGACATTATAAAATCATGAAGGTAAAAACCGTGCCCGTCCGGGCGCGATTTTTTAGCTTCATGTATAAAATGAATAAAAGTAGCAGGACCCTACATACAACAATAAATGAATTAAATGGGGCTTTGCTCGTTTATTTTTACATACATATTTTTATTATACATATTTTGAAGTAACTTTAGTATCACAATTTTTATATTTGTAGTTACAAATATTTTAAATGGCGACTTCGGTTGTTTAGAATTAAACGTCTATGTACTTGTTTTTAAGTAATTTTACCAGGTGAAGTTCGATGTTTATAGTTATATTGAAGCTAATGGTGGCGGCTTCGCTCGTTTGTTAAAAAATAGACATTATACTCGTATTAAAGTGACTTTAGTAGTCAAAATCAATTTTTGTAATTATTTTGAACTTAAAGATGGCGACTATACTCGTTCGGAAATAAACGTCCACGTACTTATCACAGAGCGAATACTCTTTGTGAATATGTCCGGAATTTATTAGGAGTTTATTATAGCTGCAATTTAGTTTATGATATACAATTATTTTTAATCGAATTTGACGTGGTGTGTCGTTTTTAAGTAACTTTGAAAGTTACTTAAAAATCAGTCGTTTTTAAGTAACTTTCAAAGTTACTTAAAAATGACACACCACGTCAAATTCGTATAAAAATAATTGTATATCATAAACAAATAACAAATATGGTAAAAGAAGCATTTCAATATCTTGAAAAAATCCAAATTGCAGCTATAATAAACTCCTAATAAATTCCGGACATATTCACAAAGAGCATTCGCTCTGTGATAAGTTTCAATATCAATGGTATACATGGTGACTTTGAAAGGATGTACTTTGGGATAATATGATGTTCTGCTGATCAAATCGAACAACTTTTTCCATGGAACCATGTGTCGCAAATGAAAAAAAAATTGGCTTCCCCATACAAATTGGTCATTTTAATATTACTAGTTTGTATGGAGAAGGCAATTTTATATTTTTTTTATTTGCGACTCATGGTTCCATGGAAAAAGTTGTTCGATTTGATCAGCAGAACATCATATTAGCCCAAAGTACATCCATTCAAATTCACCCTGTCTAATTTTCTTTTTAAACTTATGGCTTACTCCCGTTAAATATAAGAAAATGCGTAATAAATATAAATATATTTTAAATATTTCAAAATAACTATAGTGCCTCGGAGAGCACGTTAAGCTGTCGGTCCCGGTTTCACTATACCAACTCGTTAAACTGTTTACAGATTGATGGTCTTATTCATAAAAACTTATTGTGGCCTTAAAGAACACTTTAGTTATGGAATGTTTTGTCTCTTTTACGCATATTATTTTTTATTGCTAAATAAAAGAGATAAAACATTCCATAACTAAAGTGTTCTTCAAGGCCTCAATAAGTTTTTATGAATAAGGCCATAAGTCTATTCAAAACATCACGACGAGCTAGCCACTTGTTCGGTGTAGACTCATACCATCGGCTACGACGAGGTGGGATTGAAACCCCTCCGCTGGGTACCCTGGGGCCGTCTAGGCGGTCTCGGGCGCTGTAAGGCACCCGTGAAGATATGTATGTATGTATTTCAAATTATAAAAATATCCATAACATGCTTCTGACATCTTCCCACATCTATAAGTAGGTACCTAATTTAGACTACGGTGGTGGTGTCGATTGATTTCTGTAACGGACATGAGTGAACAAACACCTTAATTTAATAGCGAAAATAGCCAAATAAATGGTCTATTTATGTTAATAATATTTATTTCAATAAGTACCTATGTTATATAATTTGTCAAGTTTATACAAGCTTACCTGTTTAATAATATATTATAAAATATAACGCCTGATTTCATTAAAACTTATGTATACAAATAGGTCAGTCAACGGGTTATTAAATAAATAAATAAATTATAGTGCCTCGGAGAGTATATGGAGCTGTCGGTCCCAGTTTCACTATACCAAGTTGTGGAATTATTTCTATATGGTTATCTATAAATAATTTCAGAGTCTGCCCAACACCGACAAGCTAACCACTTATACGGTGTAGACTCAAAATACCATCGATTACGACGATGTAGGAATAAGTATAGCGGACTCCTGAGTACCCAGCGGTAAGGTATAAAACCTTACCGCTGGGTACTCAGGAGTCCGTTTATACTATTTGGTACCGAATGACTAACGAGTCTTAGTAAAATTTAAATCAGTCTACTAAAGTCGTGTGGCTTTAAATTAAAAATCTTTTTTTTATTGGGTAATATTTGATCCATACGTCGCTCGGCGTCGCTGTGTCGCGTCGTTGCGTCGACACAACCCAAATAATAAAAAAGCGGCTTTCTTTAAAAAACGTCGTACGAACGATAAACTCTTAATATAAACATTAAAACCTGACTTTTCATGTTGGGACTCCGCTTTGTGTTGCAATAATGGCTGTTATCCCATTATTGTAACACGTGTATGTAAAATGAAGAAAATATAAGACTTGGCTGTATGCCCTTGCCTTTTCCACAAGGATAAATAACAGCATCATCATTGAATAAAAAGGTCTTTGGGAGCCCGTAGGGAAAGGTTGTGTTAAATTTTTTTATTTTTTATTTTTGTATCCGTGATATTTTTTTGTTCGAAAGTGTTGGTGATTTCGTGAAATATTCTCTTTAGAGAAACATAAAGTGTGAAAAACTCAATATTAATATTAAAACTTGACTATTCGTGTTGTCACTAAACTCCGTTTTATGTTCCTATAACGGCGGCCATCCCATTATTGTAGCCACTGAACAAATAAGTAATTGTAGCACGAAAATATAATTTGAAGACTTGGCTGTACGGCCCACGCCCTTGCCTTTCCCACAAGGTTATATAAAACATCATTATCGAAAAAAATTAAAAAAAACTAAAATAAACAAACAATGGATAATTTAATTTAAATTAAAGCTGTTTTCTTATCGCACTTTATATCATTGAGCTAATCTATAAAAAAAAATGGCTCTACGAATAATAAATGTATTAATGTTACTGGGTTTAATAAGTATATTACCGTGTTATCGAGCAATTGAGGTTAGTTTCTTGTTTCCTATCTAGATTTTGTTTATTAGTAATAATTTTATAAAAGTGTGTATATTCTTACAGATCCCAGAACAATTTGGAAAGTCAAACCACTCAAATAACTGGGCTGTATTAGTTGATACTTCTAGATTCTGGTTTAACTATCGCCATGTAGCCAATGTTCTTTCAATATATCGAAGTGTTAAAAGACTGGGTATTCCTGACAGTCAGATAATATTGATGATCTCTGACGACATGGCCTGCAACCCTCGGAACCCTCGCCCTGCGACTATATTTAATAATGCACATGAACATATCAATGTGTATGGTGATGATGTTGAAGTTGATTATCGTGGTTATGAGGTAACAAGCAAACAATATATTATATTATTATTAACAATTGCCTAATCCATTATCTTCTAGTTTTGCTTATAACACTGCCAATTTATGAAACAGTTTAAGGGTAAATAAATAAACACTGAGCAAGTTTTCCATTTGTTTTGTGCAGACATTAACACCGGTATTCATAAAAACAACTTGTTGAGTCCTTGAAGAACACTTTAGTTATAGAAGGTTTTGTATCTTTTTTAGCAATAAAATAGACATGTAAAAGAGACAACCTACTAAAGTGGTCTTGAAATACTCAATAAGTTCTTATGAATTAGTCCATAAGACTATCATTGGTTACAAGATAGATAGAGACTGTATGAAGGGTAGTATGTTACTCTCCCTGTTCTGGTTGCAAGGTTCGAGAAGTGAAAGTGGGTAAATATAAACAGAGGTAAATGAAAATGCTTTACAATTATTACTACAATATAACATTTAAAACATTTTACATGCTTTGGAACCCTATTATAGTTTATGGTCTATGACAGCCATTATGAATTATCAGTGTCAAATATTATTAAAAAGTATTTTTCTAGCAGGACATAAGGGTGTTTTACATGGAAATAAAACCACCAGAATTAAAATATAAAACTTGTATTGAATTGATATGGGGGGCGTGTGCTCGCCTCGATTGCTGTATCGAAAGTGCTGCGGCCGCGTGAGGCGGCCGACATAGGTATCCGCGCGCTCGATGACGATGGATCGGGTGCGAACAGTATTAAAATGTGTTATTAGAGTAATAATAGAAAGCATTTTCATTTAACTCTGTTTACATTTACCCACTTTAACCCTAAACAATGATATTAACTAATTAGAATTACTTTATTAATATACACTTAAATAATTCTACTTGATAAATAATAGGATAAAATGTTAGTGAATTCAACTGGACTGGTTGCTGCTGAAGAAATATGTACTGATGACCTTGGGGTGAATGAGTTTAATTCATGCTATAAAGTCAATGACGTCATAACAGGGTTAAGATGTGATTCTCTGATTGTATGTTACGGCCTCATGTCCAAATCACTGCACCATCCTTCTTCCTCACATTGAACCTGAACCAACAAGGAGAATTTATGGCTAAGAACATTGTCACTTGGCTCTCCCATATCTTTAAAAATATGTTCTAGGTATCAGTAGAGAACTTTGTAAGACTGCTAACAGGTAGACTTCCACCTGATACTCCTCGTTCTAAGAGGTTACTCACAGATGAGGGTAGTAATATACTGATTTACCTTACGGGGCATGGCGGAGATGGTTTCCTTAAGTTCCAAGACTCTGAAGAGGTTACTAGTCAGGAACTAGCTGATGCTTTAGAACAAATGTGGCAGAAGAGAAGGTATAAAAATCTGTTATACTTGTCTAATATAGTGTAAGATATAAAGGTTAGCATATTATCCTATTAAGTAAATAAACATAGGTTGATTAAATAGTTTTATTGCACACTATAAAATCCTGTTTCACTTAATGCAAACTTTCATTATTATTTCTTAATGTCTATGATAATTAGTATTCATGCTTGATTTTGAAATTAATTCTACAATGGGCCAGCACCTAACTTGGGACAATACAGTTATTTGATGTTTGTTGATTTTTTCTTGGGATTTAGTCTTTGGTATCCTATATGTTATATATAATTTATACTGAATTTATTATAAACTTTTTTACAGATATAATGAAATATTTTTCATAATAGATACCTGTCAAGCATCCTCCATGTATGAGAAGTTTTATTCTCCTAATATTTTAGCTACTGCCAGTAGTTTAGTTGGAGAAGACTCTCTTTCTGTAAGTTACTTTTACATAGCATCTAGAGACTTGCAGGAAAATACTTAGATTACCTTCAGAAGTGGTGCATAGTAAATTAAACCTATTCAATAGTTAATAATAATTTAATTTATAAGGCATTAAATGTTATTGATTGCAGGGCCTCCAGGCTATTTATTTTCTTGGTTTACTTTGTACAAAAATATTAACTATTAATATAATAAATTACCCAATTGTATTAATTAAATATGTTTCAGCATCATGTAGATTCAGCTATTGGAGTGTACATTATTGACAGATACACTTTCTATGTTTTGGAGTTCCTTGAAAATGTCCACCCAAATAGCAAAAGATCTATGTCAGAATTTGTGAGTTTTTTAATTTTTTTTTTCTTTGCCTTAAACTATAAACAAATGGGACTGCAATAAACATAGGCTATTAAATAGTTGTGTCTTCTTTCCTGGTTGTGTACTATAAACACAAAGGACATATTCAGTACCTAGTTGAAGTAATGCGAGTTTTTGCTATTAACAATATAAATAAATCTGCCTATTGGTAGATCTTTAACTGTAGTCACTAGCAACTATAGTCAAATACAGTTAGCAAAACTTATTATGGAGCCACAGAAAAGTTTTGCTGCACAGAGTTTTCCTAAACCTGTGATTACCTACTGAAATGTTTAATGGAGGACTAGTATTGAAATCAATAAAGCTAAATTAGTTTTATTCTTATTTTTCAGTTGGCTGTATGCCCGAAAAGTGCCTGTTATTCTACAGTTGGTGTCAGAAAAGATCTATTTAAGAGGGATCCTACCAAAGTACCTATAACAGATTTCTTTGGATCAGTGAGACCTATAGAAATCACTACAGAACCAATTGACATTCTAGAAATTCCCAAGAGAAAAAGGAAGACTGTGTAAGTTGACTGTTTATTTAATAACTAGGGATCATCTCACCTATTTAAAAAAAAAAAACATTGTCCAGGGGCCCTACCGGGAAGTCACATGAAATACCGATTGGTTGAAAGCGAAAATAAAATGTAAGTGATTTACCGTTTCTGGGCGATCGAATTCTACCCATGGACAACAAGATTTCCTATAAATTTTTATCCATCGAATGCGACGATCGGTTTGTCAATGTGGCTTCCCGGTAAGGCCCCAGATTATTTTGATTTACAATTTTATTATATTAATAATAATAATACTATACACTATTAACAATCATAATAAGTAGTATTAAAACAACCAATACGTAATTAAAGTTGCAATTGTTCTAGTTGTATTCTCTTCCTTTATATATTGTTTAGATTTAAATTTCTTGAAGTAATAAAATATTTCACCAAGATTAAAATACAATCTTTTAACAACATTTTGTAAAGTAGAAGTATTTCCTTGTTGGATTAAGAATTTGTATGAAATATCTGCCAACTGTAAAGTCTCCCGAAATGTCGTCGAGTAATTTCCTTGGCTATCCCCTCAAACCCCCATGGAGCCATTGTCTCAACAAAATATAATTTAAATTTAATGCTTAACTATATTTTTTATTTTCAGAAACAAATCTGAAGTGCCAGAGAAGAGAGGTTATTTACCTCAATTTCCAGTACATCTACTCAAAAATTTAAATAAGATTATTTATTATTAAACTAATTTTGAATATTTCATAATTTAATTTTTGCTTTATATATTCCTTTTTATATAACTACATATATTTAAACTCAGTATATAATTAATACATATTAATTTAACAACTAATTATATTATTAGCGACGAGCTAGCCACTTGTTCGGTGTAGACTCATATACCATCGGCTACGACGAGGTGGGATTAAAACTGGGGCCGTCTAGGCGGTCTCAGGCGCCGTAAGGCACCCGTGATTATATGTATGTATGTAATTTAACAACTGCCATTACTATGAACACAAAAAAATAATATACGTATAGTGTCTAGAGTAAGGTCGGTAATTATCTATTTAAACATATTTCAAAGGCTGTATCCTTTGAAATATGTTTAAATAGATAATTTATTCCTCTAAAAAAAATTTAAATGTTAAATAAAAAAGTTTTTTTAGGTTTTCAAAATAACTTAACAACAAAAAATCTGATATATAAATTTGCAGTAATATTGAATATACTTCATTCATCGCTATATTATATATACTTCATCATAGCACTACTCCATAATAGGTACCCATTTACCTAAGTTTCCAAAGATTTTGAAGTTAATTGTTAAAAAATAATCAAAAATAAATATCTTCATACTAAATTTATACTATCAAGTAACGTATTCTACCCTTGGGGCGACGACCTTTAACTATGGACGTTACATTTTTGTTACACTACCATGGACGTGCGATCTCACAGACCAATATTTTTAAAGGCCGAATTCTATATAGTTAAGTATTGTACCAGTTTTTGTTTTTATTCCTTTTAGGTTTTACTTAATGTAAAAAAAAAGTGTAATTTTAATGAATATGTAGGTATTTATTTTAAACATAATCTAATCTAATAATTTAAAAAGTCAAAGGCACTTTTCAGACTTTTTTACTCGAAATCTTTTTAAAGGTACATTATCTAAAGAAAATTACGTTTTCAGTCTGTTTCACTAATCTTACAATAAAATATTAAAAAACTTAACATTAACTTCTTAGGACAAAACATAACATTTTTGAAAAATGCCAATAAAATATGTCTTGTACATATTTTACAGTCTTTGCATAATGGCTTAGAACTTTGTAGGCATATTAGCTGTTTACAGCCTACAAAAGTCTGGGTCGTCTTTCTTTTTATCTTTAGTGGGCATAGTTTACACGTCTTATGCTATTTCTATTTTTTTTAAATCTAAAACCATACAAAATCGCCATCAGCGCAATTGATTACACAAATGCGGTCTCACAGACCGCCCTCAAGATATAAAGCGAAATTACTCAGGCAACATACAGCCGGCGACGCGGCGACGTGACATTTACTCTCAATAGTCTTTTCGCCACATGAACCGAAGCTACTGAGACCTACAGACGCGTGGGGTACGCGGGTAAAGAGGGGTACGTGAATCACAAACTACAAGCGGCCTGTGAGGTCTCACGTTCATAGTTAAAGGTTAAGCTTCCTTAGTAATCCCGGAGTAAGGTCGCTGGTTCAAGCCCAGGTGAGTACCAATGAGTTTTTAATCGGAAAATTTATGTACATTTGTTTAACAACACCACTAAGTGCCTCGGAGAGCAAGTTAAGTTGTCGGTCCCAGTTTTACTATACCAACTTGTGGAACTGCTTATAAATGAGCTATTCAAACATCGCGACGAGCTAGCCACTTATTCCGTGTAGACTCATACCATCGGCTACGACGAGGTGGTATTAGAAACCCCTCCGCTGGGTACCTAAAGACAGTCTAGGCGTTTTCGGGCGTCGTGACACCCGAAACCGCCAGGACGCGTCGTATGTCACCCGTGATGATATTTTATTTTCTCCACGAAAAAACATCGCGTAATTTGAAAAAGTCCGACAAAATGGCTGCATTTATTATGTATTTCCGGATTTATTTATTGTACATCTTTTATCATTGTAAAACATTACTACGGCGGTAAGTCGCGTCGCCTTCACTCTTCAATCAAAATAGGATGGATTTTGGCTGGTCACTGCTATAGACTGACACTTAAAATCTATACGACTTTTTTTGACTGAGGCGACCCATCAGGCGAGAATAGTCTCTGGAAACCCGGCGCTATCTTCAAGGCAGGCACGTCAAATGTATGTCGGAGTGGAATATTTGGGCCTCGGAGTGGTACAAAGCCCTTCGTATCCTCTCCCTCCGAATTAATCCCGAGTGGACTGGGGCGGTGATATTGTTTTTTTTAACGAAGAACAGAATAAAAATATGGTTGCTTGAAAGGCAATACCTTAATTAGGTATATAATATATATTTTTTTGCCAGCTGTTGCCAATGTTTTTCAATAAGTTTACCTATATTGAACTTTTTAAAGATAAAAATGCAATGAAAAAATTCTTGTTCGGCGAAACTTTAACCAAAGACCCTCGCTTTCGTGGCAAGATAATCAACCCCTGATCCAAACAGATACAATTACCCCTCACGAATTTTTTCATTGCTTTTTACCTATTTACACACGCCCTCTGTGTGTATAATAATTTCTCTATCTATGAAATGATGAAATTAAATAAAACAAATTCAAACGACTAAAAAACAATATATTTCATATTAATTTACCATTAAAAATTTACACCGTCCTTACTCTATCTAAATAATTTCTAACGATAGCTTCTACATCTCTCGCCGTCACCCTGTCATCATCCAAATCTTCGTCTTCATCATCAAAACCTTCATCTACTGGCTGAGGAGCTAATGTAGAATATAACGGGGCATCATCTCGTGTCCTAACCGCTTTACGCAAAGCTTCTCCACGAGCACCTCTTACCACTCTAGTTGCCCTAAGAACTAACACTTTGGGCACTTCCCTCAACTCCTTTAAGGCCCTAACCCAACCTGAAACCCCTTTAGCTGCAAGACCTAACAAAGCATTTGCCGCTAAAGCATCTGTATGACGCCTTGCTTTGCTCGCTACCCCAGCCCGAGCTACACTTGCTATCAACCTAGCATCGCTGGAAGGACGAAGAAATGAACCTAAACCGTGTCCTTTGAGTAACGACGCAGCTGCTCGAGGTTCTGAAGCAAAAGCCACTATAGCATCTAAATGTCGACGTTTTGCAACCCTATCTGATAACCTACTAGAAGCCAAATCGGTAAGTAATTTAGGGCATAAACTTCTTAAAGAAGCTGCCGTGTCTTGAGCAGTTCTAGAAGCATCGGCTAACATTCCTGATAGTCTTATTCTTCTGGCCGGAGCAGCTGGTTCTTTTCCGTGTAATAAAGCTGGGAAATCTGGTACGGATTTGGGATCACATCTTTCTGTTGAAGCTAGGTATTGTAAGGCCGGGGCAAACATGGGGTCTTTTGGTGCTGCTGCGGCTAGAAGACCCCTAGAGAGGTATTGGGCTGCTGGGGCGGATAGAGGTTCGATAGAGCCTCGTAGTTCTCCAGCATAGTTGGTTGCGGAGTTTGGGTCGCCAATACTTCGACGAAGGAGAGCTATGAGAACTCGCATTACTATCCAATCGCTTTTGCGTTTTCTGAAAAAAAGAAAAAACGCTAGTTATTTGTGATCAAATAATAGGAAAAGTTGTTGTTATTTTTGAAGAAATTTTAACACATGATAAGAAAACATCAATATTATTGCTTAATTACATTTAGCAAATTTTCAAAATTTTAAAACAATACAATATTTAAATGTTTATTACTATCTATTGTAATTTGTTTACTATTTAAATACTAATAAAGCATTTAAAAAAATTACCACTTCAATATTTTTTAAATTTGTTAATGAATTCATTTTTTTTGTCATTTATTTAGACTTGCCTCTTAGAGTACGTACGAAGGCACACCCTACAATATTCTGTGGTGTGCGTGTGATCTTTATATTCATATCTTGATCCGAATGAAACAGATACGACTAATGGCAAACTGACCCGTCATCCTTCAGCAGATGGCAGGCTCGGGCCAGCAGCGCGCAGCCCGCCGCCCGCACGCGCCCGCACCGCGACCCCAGCGCCGCCACCGCCAGCGCCGACAGCCGCCGCTCGCGCCCGCGCCCCGCGCTCTCCGACGAGCTCAGCGCCAGGGGAAACACCCACAGGGGGTCGTATAGACGGGCGTCCTGCGAAACCATAATAACACAGGAAATAAATTTGCGAACTCAAATGCGATAGTTTTTTTTGTTGAAAAAATAAAGAAGTGGAGTTGGTAGATGGGAGGCTTATCTACCAACTCCACTTCTTTATTTTTTCAACAAAAAAAACTATTCTATTTTTTCTTTTATTTTTCAAAAAAAATACTTAAGATCACTGAAAACAATGTGTAGACGTTCCAGTTCAGGGGCCAATTTTGACGATTCCATCATCGATGGAATCCCTATCAGTCTAATAAATATGGATTTTGACAGTTTTTAGTCGGCCCTCTAAGCGTAACGTTCGCTGACAACTGTCAAAATTCATACCTTTTGACTAAAGGCGATTCCATCGATAAAAATTTGGACTTCACAAGTCAAAGTAAAAAAATATATAAAATTTTCAATTAGGGCTTTTTGGTAGTTAATGCCTAAGGCATTAAACTCGCCTATGTACAATATTATTAAGCTTTTGTGCAATAAATATTTTTTTATTTATTCAGTGGGGGACTACTACCAAAATAAATATATATAAATTTGACTTCCCCAAATTCATAATAAAAATTATAATCACCTTAACAACAACTCCTCTACATCTATAGTCCCAAATCTGTTCAGTAGGGAACCTTCTAGCAGTCTGCTCTAACAGTCCCGGGTCCAAAGCTCTGACCCCTCCGCCGCGCCACTCTGACGCCTGTACGTCGGCTCCGCGCGCCTCCAACCGCCGCAAGAGGGCCAACAGTATCCTATCCCGTTCCCTTCGAGTCCCCCCGTATGACGTCAGAATCAGTTTGACGAGGTTAGCGTTAGGTGTGCGGCCGTCTCTGCGCGCCGTCACGTATAGCAGCTCTGCTAAACGTGCTCTTATTGCGTTGGAACCTGAGCTCAAGGCTGTAGCGGCGCGGGAGTGGGATTCTATGGCATCTGTTAATGCTTCTGCTCCACCTAGTGAAAAGAAAAAAAAAGAAGAAAAATCAGGAGTCTTCCTAGGATAATATATTTTTCAAAAATGTATTTATATAGTGAAAAAAAAAACACCAAATCAGTCTATTTTAGCTACATTAGAATTTGTATATAAATAATCATCTCATACAAATTAAATGTACGTACTTAAATCTAGATATTACCAAATATTGTCAATATCTATTTTGTAGGTTTGCCGTTAAATTCACTCACTTTCATATGTACCACATCATACCCCAATCTCCGTTTATTTTAAAATTATTTTTAAAAAAGGTTAAAATATTTCAAGAAAATATTTTATCTACAATTACAGTATATCTTACCTCCAGGCCTCCAAGCATGTCGCACCAAGTTCGCTAACAACGACAGCAATGCAGCAGCTGCATCAGATGAACATTCAGAAGAAAGTGCTTTATTCAGCGCTGCCATCCAGCACTCAGGCCAATTGGAATCTTCAGCCAACTCTGGCAATCCACTTCTAAACAACCTTGCGTCTTCAGCAGAACTAAGCGCATCCGCTGCATCACTAGCAAACGATTTTATATCAGCGTCTGTAGTTTCAGAATCTAATGCACACTTTAGGGATCTAACTACAGCGTGAACGTAAGTTACGAGATATTCTCGACGACGGGTTTCGACAGTCTTTAGTGTGCGCAAGAATACAGCGCGCATGAGTCGGGTATGAGTTAGATTGAACTCGTTTATTTCTAGGACCTCCTGCAACAAATTGTACAATATATAGTTTTAAATACAGTGTGACAAAACATTTTCGGGCACAATTTAAATAATACTGTTTTAGATTCTCTATACATTTTAAGTAGTTCGAAGCGTTAGGAATGAATATTATTATCAATATAACATTTAAATATCATAATAACAAGAATATTTATGTGAAATTAGTTATTTTAATTCTAGCACCTTCGACTTGCGTGTCGGTTAAATATATTGGAATGAAAAGTCACAGATTTCTATAGAAAAAAGTTTTCTTCAATTATATCATTATTAGCAGACATTACCGTCGAAAGCGCGAGAATATCCCCCAGATACCAACTTGAATAAACCTTGCGAGTTTCTGCTACACGCCGTAAAAAGTATAAGAAATTTTAATAAATAATAAAAGATTTTATATTACTAACCTCAAAAATACTAGCACATTCCTCTGACCCGAGACATTCAAGAGTCAATCTGCATAAAAAGTCAGAATATTCAGCTTGAGCATTTGCTTCTTTTGGTTGCTTTACAAGCTCCACCACTAGCGGCAAGCAAGCCTCTTTCGCCGCTGGAACTATTCGCGAAAACAACGTATGCTTTTCTAACAACGCGCTTCCTAGCGATAAAGCTATATTCATAAAATTCCAAGCTTCTGTTTGTGCTAATAATTCAGCGCCACGTTTAGCTACTTCTGTTCCAAATCGAAGCGCTAACTTAGCAACGCGTATTACATCAACGCTAGCCTTGTCTTTAAGTACGCGTTCAACAATTTGTACGGGAATCAATCGAGATCGTTCCGGTCGCGCCGTAAGATAATTTGCTAAGGCATTCGGTGCAACCTCAGTCCCTAAACGAACAGCTGCTTCAACCACATCTTCAGTTAAATCTTGATCAGGTGCTCTAGAATATTTCTCAAGCAAGGATTCCACAATTATTTTACTTAACTCGCTATCAGCTTTAGTTGCATAAACTATTAATTTAGCATCTTCAGAATCTGGTGTTCCAACAATTTTTAACGCGCGCTTTAGACGATTTAAATCACCAATTAATTTAACAGTTACAGAAGCACTAGTTATTTGACGATAAGGTTTTAAAGTAGTTTCATCTGGAATGAATTCTTCAATGATGTTTAAAATGAAATCTGTTGTGGCAGTATTAGCTTTATCGATTGCATGTGGTACAAAGGATGAGCGAGCTAGAGGTCCTCTTAAAGCTCCTGCAAGAGCATTTTTTTTATCTCTCTGTAGAACGGTTCTAAGTGCTGTGAAGAGGTCATCTTGTCTAGATTTCTCTAGTTCTCCTCTGTGTGCCAGAGTCAGGGCTTCGTATAGGATGTGTCGCGTTAGTACACGAGCGTGAAGGTCGGATTCAGGCGCAGGTAGAGGCAGTTTAAGGCTAGCGGGATGTTTGACCGTTTTAGAGAACGACGATCCAGTATGACATTGCAGTAGTTCGGTGTATCTGTTAAATATAACAGTAATTGTTAAATAAATATTTTAATTTACAAGTTTAGTATTTTTTTTTTTTTTTATATAGCTAGATTTATATATAACTAGATTTTAACTATATAATATAACTAGTTTTTTTTTTTAATAAATTTTTACATTCTTTCAAATTACAACTATTTTAACATGTTCCGAAAAAAAAGATCATTACACCCACCGCTTATATATGAACTTACCTTACCAGAAATAAAAAGGGGTAGGTACTCAAATATTAAACAAAAAATAATATGATTTCAAACAAAGTATTAACCATGAAAAAGAAACAACAAAATAGGTGTTTTTGGTTTACTAAGGCTGATTTGCACCAAAGTGTTCGTTAAAGCCAAACTAGCTGTCATTCGACATTTCATAATAAAACTGGTACATTCGACGCCATTTTTAACTTTAATCGTTACAATTACTTTAACGGACACTTTGGTGCATAAGTATAACTTCTACTAAATAATAAAATTGTGTTTCGTAACCACATCTTTTTGTTGGCGTATTGTAGCTAATACTGTTTGTTAAGCAACATGTTATTGGTGGTCACAAACATGAACTTTATAGGTTTACCAACTTACAACCAGTTAGAAGCAGATTCACAAAAGGTTATAATTTTAATACTCACAGCACAGCAAAGTCCTCAAGTCCTGTCACAGCTCGGGTAGCAGTAAGTATGGAGGAGCCGACGGGGGCGACGTCAGCACAGGCCGCGGCGGGCTCGCTCAGTCTGTCTAGCAGGCGAGAGACCTCGTCCGCACGCTCCCGGCGCTGGCCACGAAGCTCTCGAGCTTGGACAACTAGTTCGGCTAGGAGATCTGTTCAAGCACAACATTTATGGTTCAGCCATGAAACTAAGAATAATATATGGAACCGCCCTAATGCCTAAAATCACATTTAAAACGAAATGCCTAAAATCACATTTAAACGTGGTCGATGCCGCCATATTGTGTTCTCATCTCAACCAATCAACGATCTGTGATATGCATATAATATTTATTGTTTTTAATTTGTAGGACAGTGGCCATCTTCTGTTCTCACATTTGGAAATAAGATATTAGGCATTAGGGCGCTTCCTATATATTTTTATATTTCCATGGGTTTCAGTTGACCTCAAAGCATTAATAGCTACACTGAACAAAAAGGTTATATGAAATAGTATAATAAGTTTTCAGTCTTTATACCAACCTTGCTGAAATGAATCGCATCACGTTAGCCAGTGAAGCAATGCCGATGATCGACTAATTGCTAATAGACGCACGTCGAATAAATACTCAAATAAAAAACAACGGTAAAATGGGTACAGACTTTTTACCGAAGATTAAGGGATTTATTACGATAACAAAAACGCCGAGATACATACATACATACGAGGGGAGGTCCAAAAGTTCGCGGAATGAAAGTGTTATAAATAAAATTAAACAATAAATTTATTTTTACTTTTCAATATAATCCCCCTTAAGCTTAATACATTTATTAGATCTAAATTAATTTTTCTAAACCATCATAAAAATATTTTTTATCTTTTCCCTCAAAATGAGCCGAAATTGCCGCCTTTACCTCATTGTCGTCGGTAAATTTCTTTCCCCTTAGCTCTTTTTTTAAATTTGGAAACAAATAAAAATCACTTGGTGCCAGATCTGGACTGTAGGGTGGGTGAACAAGTGATTCGAAGCCATACGTGTGCAGAGCAGCCATTGCAACTTTGCTCTTGTGAACCGGCGCGTTGTCTTGCAAGAGCAACACACCCTTAGTCAATTTTCCTCGACGTTTCTCCTTGATGGCCTCCTTTAATTTTTCTAATATCGTTGCGTAGTACTCTCCGGTTATGGTGCTTCCCTTTTCTTTGTAATCGATCAATATTATCCCCTCACAATCCCAAAAAACAGTAGCCATCAACTTTCCAGCTGACTCTGACACTTTGAATTTCTTTGGCGGTGGTGTCCCCTTTTTATGCCATTGCATGGACTCTTGCTTGGACTCAGGCTCGAAGTAATGAACCCATGTCTCATCTCCGGTAACAATCCGCTCCAAAATCTGTGCAGGTTCGTCTCCACACAACTCCAAAAACTGTTTCGACGCATCGACGCGCTGCTGTTTCTGAAGCGGCATGAGCATTCTCGGTACCCATCTTGCACTGACTTTTGTCATACCCAGGTGGTCATGTAGGATTCTCAAAATGGTGGTATCTGATACTCCAACTAATGCAGATAACTGTTTTTTCTTCAAACAACCTCCAGTACAAGTTTTTCCAGTTTTTCCACGATGTTTGACGTGGTGGCCTCAATAGGCCGTCCTGAGCGAGGTTCGTCTTCAATCGACTCCCGACCATGTTTAAAAAGACCATGCCACTTGTAAATCATTGTTTTACCAGGGCACTGTTCCCCATAAACGGTTTCCATTTCATTCAAAATGGTCTGAGCGTTCTTTCCTTGCTTGGTAAGGAATTTTATCAAAGCACGTTGTTCAATTTTCTCCATAGTTTCAGTTTTCTTCCGGATTGACTTCTTTATCAGGCGAGTGTTTGTAAACGAATGACGCAAGAGAGCTGAAACTTCATTTATATACTAATGATGAGTCCCTCATTAGTGTGACACTGCGCGAGCGCCGCTATCCCCACTCCATCCCCTCTATTCCGCGAACTTTTGGACCTCCCCTCGTATCATCACGGGTGCCTTACGGCGCCCGAGACCGCCTAGACGGCCGCAGGGTACCCAGCGGAGGGGTTTTAATCCCATCTCGTCGTAGCCGATGGTAAGAGTCTACAGCAAACAAGTGGCTAGCTCGTCGCAATGTTTTGAATAGACACAATAACCCACCTATAAACAATATTTATAAATATGTTATATTATTTTTTATAAATATGACAGCCTCGTGGGTTCGATTCCCACCCAATGCAAAAAAAAAAGTATGTTTTTATCTGTAAAGTTTGTCATAGTCTGGGTGTTTATAAAATATAATATGTATTATATTATTACTTCTGGTACCACAGTACAAGCCTAAAGCTTAGTTTGTGACCAGAGCAATATGTGTAAATTGTCCTACAAATTATTTTTATTCTTTAAACTACCCTCAAAGAAACTATTGAACTAAAAGTCTCTTGTCAGTCTATGAATACAATCAAATAATATGCCTTTAAAATAACTCTCAGACTCTCATAAAAAAAACGTTTAGTTTATAGGATATTATTATGCAAGAATATACCAAATTTGTAGAATAAGCACAGTGATCTAAGTGTGAGAAGTGTAGCATTTATTCAGTGATCTCAGTGTGTTTATTATTTCAATGTATCCCTCATCTTCGAAATGAACATACCCATTTTATTGTTGGTTATTTTTCCTTTCTTTACTTGACACTGGCAAAACTATACCGTATGTTTGCACATGGTCTTGCCATTCCTAATTTTATCTTAGTCCATTCTTTAATTCCTTTCTTTTTATTTTCTTTCATCATCCCACTTTATAACCCACCCAGCTACTTGACATTGGCAAAATTACGCGTAATGCCTAGACGCAATCAAATGAAAGAATATTGAATATAATATGTTCCATACCCAGTGCTTTATTGTGATTCTTATTAATAAATATCTCCATACCATAATAGAGCGTTTGTATGAAAACATCATATCCCTTATTTTCATCCTTAATCCTTTACTTTCTCCTAACAAATCTTCTACAACACAAAACGGAAGCTGGCAACCCAGGAAGCTTACCAGGTATATCATCATCGCCATCACCGTGGGCCCGACCCGCCGCGTACAGCAACACGTCCACCTCTTCCGGATCGTCCTCGCACACGCGCGCCCCGCGTAACAAGCGACGCAACACGCGCTCTGCGTGAGCGTCACCTGACAGATACGCGCGCCATGACACCGCCAGCGAATGTCTGTTGATAAACATCTCCAATAAATACTCTTAAATATGATAAGAAAATGTTTTTAGCATGGATCTTGGAGAAACCATTAAAGAGTATGAATGACGATTTAAAAAAATATATTTATATGAATAACCTTGTATTATACATTTGCTATTGGCAGCAAGATAACAATTTACCCAGTTATTTTTTTATTAGATCATCACACAAGTTATATGAAAAACCTGGGGCCTTATTCTACTTATTCAATTATATATCAACGGCATGTCTAAGTTAAAATTTTACATATTTTCTATACAAAATGTGTAAAATGTTGACTTTCATATCTAATTCATTTAGTAGAATAAGGCCTGATAATACACCCTTTAAAAAAATCTAATTCGGTGATATATTATATATATTACATACAGGTCAAATTGTGTACCTCCTTGGTGGTAATCAGAATATTCATTTCTCACCTAAAATCTGGGCTCGTCGGTAAAGGGATCGATCCATCTATTGCAATGCGAAGACGAAGCGACTTGAGAGCATCCGGCCCCGTACCAAGCGTCTCAGGAGACCAGTCGACGCCCTCAAGCGACGACGGACGGAGCTCTGCGTAAAGGAGTAACGCGTCCAGGGTGGCCGGACCCGCGCTCGAGAGCATGGTCACCGGCGCGTGACGCGGGAGGAACGAAGACAGCCGCGCGTCCAGTTCCGACACTATCGCGCGCTTCCCCAATTCCAGAAGAGCGCGACGAGCGCCCGACGCCGAGCCCAGCGCGCCCGCGAGTAACTCGGCCCCGCGAGCCGCGGTCGACGGAGAGTCCAGGTGTAGCCGCACGCGAGCCAATAGAGGCACTGGCAGCGTCACGCCTCGCACTAGGGCGGCCGCTCGGGACGGGGGCAACTCTGCCGCCACTTCCGCGAGGCGATCGGGCGGCGGGGCCAGAGCGAGCAGGAACTCCTCAGCCGGCGCACCCCCGCCTGCTCGCAGCGCCCGCTCGGCCACCGCTACCAGCGCGCCCTGCAGCTCGGGTCTGCGCGCTACCACCTCCAGCAGCAGCGGGCCGCGTTCGTCTTCCCACGGCCGCCTTTGGGAAAGGAGCGCGCGGCGCAATGCCGGATTGCGAGCCGCGTCAGACGTGTACGCCGAGTCGTCCGCGAAGTACAGGCCGAGCTTGCGACATGTAAACAGAGTCAACAGGGCGTCGCTGATAGCGCGTCGGATCTCGGGTTTTACGGCATCTCTTTCGGTGGCCGGTATTCCGGGAGGCCCGCGCCATGCGAGCGCAGAGAGGCAGTCGGCGAGTGCGCGGTGTCCGAATGCAGACAGTTTGAGTGTCTTGGAGAGGGTCGCGTCTCGCACGAGAGCCGCGTCGAGTGCGGAGAGGTATTCGAGGACGGGGCCGGGTGGGTCTCGCGCAAGGCCCGCTAGAGGTAACGTGACAAGACCGCGACGACGCAGCAGAGCGCGCGGATCGGCCTCGCGAAGCAGCGCTGCGATCAATCGCAGTAAGGCCGGCCGCTCGGCAGGCGCGGCTCGACGGAGGCGCTCGGCGGAAAGCGGAGCGAGCTGTAACACGGCGGCCGCGAGCGCGGGCCCCAGGTCGGCGGCCGCTGCGAGGGCGTCGAGCGCGTGTCGTCGGCGTCGCGGTTCGGCGCCGAGAAGGGTGACCAACGCGGGCGACCGGAGCAGGTGCCGGCAAGCCTGTTCGGTGTCGCTTAAACGATGAGGTGCATGTTCCCGAACCCGGGAGACCGCGAGGGCAAACAGTTGTAGCGCGGAGTCAGCGCTTGGCGTGTCGTCGCCGGCGAGCCTCACCAGCTCCAGCGCGCCGCCTCCGCTCTGAAGATACTCAAGCATGTAGTCTCGCCCGCTATCTGGCGTCAGACATGCTTGCAAAAATTGAGTTAGAGCTGAAATGCAATAAAAAATTTTTATACACCTTAATCTATAAATATATCATTTTTATTGAGACTAAAATACTTAGGTTGCTGGAATACTAGTTACTTTATACAACATATTTTATAACATAGTTTTCTAATATTTTTAAAGTTGCTGTGATACAATCAATCAACATTATGAATGGAGTGGGAGGAAGTGACCTTGCAAGCACCTATCTGGTGTAATTAATCCCCATTACTTAATATTTTTCATTTTGATGCAAATTATACGGAGTTATCCTTTCACAGATAGGAAACAATATTATTTTGAGTTTACTTTTGGTCTTTCAACATATTATAATTATTAAATAGCAGCAAGATTACTGATTTGTTATGTGGTAGGTAGTGGTTTCAAAATGACCCAGCTAGGGTTGGTGGTAAAATATTCTTTAATAATAGGCAACCAGCATATTGCTGATATGCCTATATCAAGCACTGCTGTATAGTTCTTAATTTAGTTTATTGTTCATTTTGTTAGTTAATAGCCAATTGTCCAGTTTATTCTAAAAGTGTTTACAGTAGAGGAGTTGACAATGTCCTTTGGCAGCAACAAACAAAAGTTATCTAACAATAAATTTGATATTTTTGTATGTATTTCAATAACGTAACATACTTTAGTACTGTGGAGAGCATGTTAAGCTTTTGGTCAGTTTCACTCTTCAACTTGTGAAACTGTTTATATATGGATCATTAAGCCTATTTAAAAATTGTGATAAAATAGACACATTTTCAGTGTAGACTCATACCATTGGCTACAAAGATGTGGGAATAAACCACCTTTGCTGGATACCTTGAGGCCATCTGGGTGGTCAAAGAGGGTGTTTCAAATTAACCTTGTAATCTCTTGGGTAAAAGTTAAAGACAAAAATATGTAATAGGGCAAAAATGTAAGGCAAAATAATGTGATGGATATCACATTATTAACATGTAATTCTTGCCAGATGAAATTTCAGCACCCATCAAGGAGTGTAACGCGGGGGGATGGAGGCCGGTCTAAAGGAATATTTTCCTTTAATCAACAGCATCAAGGCTTAGATAAGGAACTCTTTAAACAACACATGTAGTCTGAATCTGATATGAACTGCCCAATTCCAATGATGAATCACCATAATATACTGCTTGGTAAGTTAGATTATTATGGAGTTAAGGACAAATCTTATCTGTTAATAGAATCATATTTACAAAATAGAAAGCATGTTACAGAGGTAAATAGGTGTAGATCAGACCAAAAGCAAGCAACAGTGGGTATTCCACAAGGCTCTATTCTTGGCCCACTATTATTTTTAATATATGTGAATGATCTTCCATCGGCCATAAAAGATAAAGGTACTATCATTATGTTTGCAGATGATACCTCCATTTTTTACAGACATAAATCTATTACTGAACTTATTAATATTATTAACGAATCCCTAGATAACTTAAATCCTTGGTTCAATGTAAATAATCTTGTTTTTAATGTCAGTAGAACTAAATGCATGCACTTTAATCTTAGTAAACAAAAAGATGCTGAATTACCATCAATTAAAATTAATAATTTAACAATTGAGTATACAAATTAAATAAATTTTTTAGGAATATATCTAGACAGTAAATTGTTGTGGGAGAAACATATTAATGAAATGTCAGGTAAACTATCATCAGCCATACATGCCATTCGAAAGGTTCGAGAATTATGCACACCCAAAACTGTAAAAAATTTTTACTATGCTTATTTTCATAGTATTGTATCATATGGTCTGAGGTTCTGGGGTAATGCTGCTAAAGTAAAAAAAGATCTTTATTCTACAAAAACGGGCAATCCGGACCATATTCAATTTAAAACCTCCGGAGAGTTGTCGAACAAAATTTAAAGAACTAGGAATTTTAACATTACCATCTATGTATGTATTAAATAATATTATATATGCAAATAAAAATATTCATAATACTCTGATAAGCACTCGTTCTCAACAAGAAACAAAAATAAAATTTCTAATATTAAATGTAGATTAAATACAAAGTATAAAAGTTATGTTATAAATGGTGTAAATTTTTTTAATAAAATAGACGATGATTGGAAGCAACTAAATTCAAAAGTATTTAAAAGAAAATGTCAGAATTGGCTCGGGGACCTTGAACTATATGATATAGAAGACTTCACATAGCATTTGACTTTGGTCTATTATTTGTATTACTTGTTTTGTATTGATATTTAATTACCCCATAGTTGTGTTGTGACATTACGTTTTATTATACTGACCCATTTTTAATTATATCTATATAAAATATGTCTGACAGAGGCCATTAACGGTCGCTTAGTTATTTATTACATACTATCATTTTTTTATTATTTTTTTTTAATATATATATGTATATATATATATTTTTTTATAGTGTTTAAAGCCATTGATGTATTTAGGACAAAGCCCCTATACAGCTGCTAACATATTGGTACTATTTTTTATTTGATTTATCTCACCGACAAAGCCCATTTACAGCTGCAATTTTATATTGAAATACATAAATAGCATCTAAATTTTTATTTTATTTCTTGTTGTTTGTACATTTGATTTTCTGTTATATAGCTTTTGTATTTTATATGTACTTTTTTGTTACTGGCTGTTTCATTGTTATTATTTTTCATATTTGTTCGTATTTCGTTTGATTAGTTATTTTGTTATGTATGACGATAACCAAGTGTTCTGTATTGTACCTATGGTGGAAATAAAGATATGAATATGAATCTATTAGTGAAATTTTGTGTGCCACAGCACTCGAAAAACATTAGAGAAAATACCAATGATAGAAAATGAAAACCAAAAGGCTTTTGTTTCATCAGGAGTACCCAGTTTTTGCAGAAAAAGGCTAAAAATATTTAATGCCTTTTGTCATAACCTACTGTGAAGCAGGGTTTTCAACGCTGATGTTCGTCAAAAATAAATATAGAAACCAATTGGAAATTAAAAACTTTTAGTTAATAGAAAAAATAGCTCCACATTTCTCAAAGTCAAATCATTTATTTAATGTAAATCTTTACAGATATTTATGAATAGTCAAAAAAAAAAGTTTAACAATGAGGCCTTAGAGTGTGTTTGGTTAGGTAGCTATTCATTAACAAAAGAACGACAAATATTTATTAAACCTCGATATTAGATTTAGAACTTAAACGTGATGGAATTGAAATCATAATATGAAAAATACTAAAGAACCGAACACACTACATAACCAACTAGTGTAAGACTAGGCGGTTAGCTGATTCCATCGACCTGTCAAACATTATCTGGATACAAGGGAGCCACCAAGGCGACCAAGTTCACCGACCATATCCACAACTTAAATATTTATTCTAAATAAAAGGTAAGTTATTAACTCATTGGTATCTATTTATTTATTGTTTGGTTTAATTTTTATGTCATCACATTTTTGTAAAATTATTCTATAAAAAATACCTAAATAAATATGTAAACTAGCAGACATTCATATACGTTTTATTTTACCTTTGTACTCACCAGAAAAGTTAAATATTGAACTTTTTGGTTGTTAGTAGGTCACTGAGAAAGGGGCTGTAAGGGGCATAAAATAACTGGTTTGCAGGAAAAAGTATATAGGTTATATTTGAGTTTTTGAACAGCGCACAAATCTACCTATTTTTTTTCTTCCCTTGCTTTTTCTGGTGCGATAATTCAGCCATGCTTATTTTATCAAATTGATTTGGGCTTTACAAGTTTTAAGGTTATACATTTGAATGTGTAATACAAATCTCTGCAGGAGTTAATAGAAGTTAGTAAGCAATGCTAGTTAATTAACTGCATACCTATAGTTTGTCCTTGTCGATTAGATAAGTGTTTTCTAAAATGTTTAACATCAAAATTATTATTTTTGATTTCTTCATTTTTATTAGGAGACTCTTCAGTAGTTTCGGGTTGGTTAGACTTTTTCTTGGGAGGTTCTTCTACCTGATTTTCGTATTTCCTTTTACCCATTTTAAATTCAAGGTATTCACTTAAAAAACATCTATTATTTAATCGGAAAAATAATTCGATCAAAATAAAAATATGTATGTACACGTGAGAATGACAGCAACCACAGACTACTAACTAGCCACAGACTAAAGAAGGGGTCCTTAGTCCTTACCACTTAAGGGGGAGACAAACGTGTGAGCAAGTACTTGTGGCTTGGCTACCTTATTCGCCCGTGTGCATAGATAATACACTAAAAGAGAACCCGTGTGTCATCTCGCGTACTTAAAAACAGCCGAGTAAGTTCGTCGGCGATCAAACATTAAAAATTATGCTCGTAGCCCCCTGTCTGTCATCACCACGAGTCGCGAGTCATCATTTTGTTTCGGCAGTCGTGGTTTTTAGGATTTATTCTTTGTAAATTTAAAACGACGGATTTTTTTCATGAATAACACACGTGTAAGCACACGTGTGTCACCGCGTCGAGCTGAGTAAGTACGCGAATTTTTTAATCGCGATCTTAAAGGCCGTACTGTCTGTCAGCTTCTTTAGGAAAATTAATAGTATCTCAAAACTTAAATATTTTTACCCGTGCAATCTCTCGGAAAAAAGAAAGACATGGAATATATAAAATTTTCACGTTTTCATATCTCCGTCTCTTTCTTTTTCCCGATAGATCGCACTGAACCGCACATGATAATGAGTTTTCCAATAGTAAAAACAAAAAAAAATCATATAACTATAATGGCAATAAAAATATATAACAAGATTCCTAAAACTTTGCAGGATCATCCAAAAAATCAATTTAAAACATGCCTCATAAACTGGCTGCACGAGAAATGCTTTTACAATTTGGCAGAGTTTTTTAATACCAAGTGGACATGATCTTTTATACATCTAGTCAAATATTATTGTCTGTTTTTGTTGTAATCTCGTGTGTTTGTGGTTTTGATAATGTTAACAAATTATTGTAATTTTTCTTTTATATAATGATAGTGTAAAATTTTATAAGTAGATAAATAACAATGTACCTACCTACCTAAATACAGGGTGACTTTGAAATGCTGTACTTTAGACTAATATGTTATTAGGTGTCATTAATAAAGTCCATTTTTAAAAAGAAAATGGTATGTAATATTTTCATTTTAAAGAAAAGTGTCCGCATATTTTTTCCGGCACTTGTGGCTACATTAACTGAAAGAGGCGCACAGAAAGCACAAATGCGCGATTAGTTCCCGCAGTCAACGCCCAACCGCCCAACACGTACACAGCTGTTACCTACTCTACGCGAGAGGTCAGTGAACTGCGCTCGAGTGTCCGCAGGCGTGCAAGTAAATACATCATTGGTACCTTAAACTATTTATTTATTATTTTATTTAAACACTTTATTGCACATTAAACAAAAATTATGTACAAAGGCGAACTTAATGCCTTAGGCATGAACTATGTGCGCTTCTTTTTTATTCGCTGCACTAAATTGTACATGCATAAGAGTTCGTATGTCATCTTTAGGTGAAAACCAATTTTAAAAAAATCTTAATTATCACGTAGGTACCTAAGTACTTAAAAAAACGTTTACATTTTTTAATTTACTTTAATTCATTTCCTGATCATTACATAGGTACCTAAAATATTTACTATTGCTGTTGGTAAGGTAGCCGAATGTATTAACCTGCCCTATGCGTACGCGTCGCATCCTGCGGGGCGGGCGGCCCTCCCACAAACTAGAAAATTGTGGAAGCAGGACGGGGCGCCAGTCGTCTTTATATCGCGCGAGCGGATGCACGGTACTTTTGTTTGCTCTCCCAACATCTCGTAAATTGTTTTGTGTTTGTGTGTCAGAATGTACTCATCCCGTGAGTACTATGAAATGGTTCGGTGTTACGTCCAGGGCGGTGATAATTTAGCCGAAGCCCAAAGAATTTATGCGGCTGAAAGTGTGCCGCGCCTGCGTCTTCGTGGGGAAACCCCTACTGTCCCTAGTCGGCAAACAATTTTACGGGCCAATCAAAGACTAATGGACTATGGCCAATTTACGGTTCCAGGGCATGCTCGAGGCCAGGGAGTGTCCAGTTTACCTATTTTGTTAGAAAACGAAATAACAATTTTTTTTGAAATGGACCCTAGGGCGAGCACCCGTGATGCCGCTCAACGTTTTGGTGTGTCTCAGTATGGTGTGTGGAAGATTTTAAAATCAGCGGCTTTACACCCGTACCACTACCAAAAAGTGCAAGTGTTGAACGATGCAGACGCCGCCCCACGTCGTACTTTTTGTGAGTGGCTAATAGAGCATAGGGACTGTAATATTTTATGGACTGATGAGGCCTTATTCACGCGTGTGGGTTTGTATAACCAACATAATGAACATTGGTGGTCCATACGAAATCCACATGCGATTCGTGAGACCCATCACCAGGTACGGTTTAGCGCTAACGTGTGGGCCGGAGTAATTGGAAATCACATTTTGGGGCCATACTTCATAGAAGGTTCATTAACGGGTGCAACTTACTTAATGATGCTGCAAAATGTGATTTCGAACTTTTTAGAAGATGTGCCGCTTGCTTATTTCCGCGATTTTTACTTTCAGCAGGTAAGTGCAATCTACATATTTTCCATATTTCATACTTCTGAAAAAATTAACATAAACTGTATGGAATCAATAAAATAAGGAATAGATTTCAAACTGGTGATTCAGAGTTTTTACTAAAACATTATTTAGGTACCTAGCATTTAGTTATATCAATTAAAAATATTCTTTACAGCGGGCGACTAATATGGGTTTAAAATAGATTCAACCTAATTTAAACCTTAAATCTATCGTTTAAAGTCGAATTTGCAATAATTGGCGGCGCCTTTTACCTCGACTGGCACGTGTAGCGCTGTGTAGGTACAAACACCGCGCGTGAACTTCGCGGCAAACAATAAAGACGCGGCAAATATTAAAGACGCTACTTGCGCTAAGATAAATGCTGATGCCGATACCGAACTGTTTTGAATTTATGATTGTTGATAAGACAGTACCTACCACCTATTAACCTACTTTTCAAGACATTTCACTTATTATTTATTTTTATTACGTAACTATGCAAATTTATATTGACTTGTATTTAACAGGATGGGGCACCACCTCATTTCGCCACTATTGTAAGAAGTCACTTGAACAGTGAATATGGTGATCGTTGGATTGGTCGCGGGGGTCCTGTCCCATGGCCGCCACGTTCACCTGACCTCACTCCTTGTGATTTCTTCTTGTGGGGCGAAATAAAACGGCGCGTTTATGTGGACGAACCCCAAAGCCTCGAAGAGTTAAAATCGAGGATTATTAGTGCATTTAACGATGTTAATAATGACCGTTATGTTTTGGAAAAAGTGAAGAAAAATGTCCAAAAACGTGCAAGACTATGTTTTGAAAGAAACGGACTTCATTTTGAACAATTATTGCGTTATTGTTAGTTTATTTTTATTGATAGTGTTAATTTTTGTTTATAATTTTGAACTTTCGTTTTATTTTATTGAACCTTTAAGTTTTTGTTTTTTATTACTAGGATTTAATTTTTATTGATTTTTTTTTAACATTTAGTTTTTAGGGAAATTTAAGTACGCAACCAAGTACTCCGTGCCTCGGAGAGCACGTTAAGCCGGCGGTCCCGATTCCATCAAAGCGAATTGTGGAATCGACAATTAATTTCTAAGCGAAATGTTATTTTTTTAAATACGCCTAAATGCAAAAAAACACTTTTTTAAGTTTCACTTTTTTTAAAATGTGTTTGCATTTTGACGGTCCTAAGCCCGTAAAAGTATGAAGGAAATAATAATTACCTTATACCTACATAGTCGGATTAGGAATCTACACGCGCGCCCCGCCTTTTCGTGCGCTCCGCCTCAAGTGGCATCAGCTGTGATGAAGTGCGTAGGATAGCCGTGAACCATAATATTTTTAGGATAACTTTGAGGTGTCATAACTTTTTTTTTTGTATGAAACGATGCAAAACGAAAAATGCAGAAGTTTATTATTTTTAGCAACGAACATAATATTAGCCTAAGATAAGGCATTTCAAAGTCACCCTGTATATTCACATACCACAAATGGAGTAAGGGGCCGAGCACGCGCGACATTCGGTTCGATACATATCGATCGATAAGACATATATCTACAAAGCTAACACGCGCGACCACGATATATAACGAATAGACTAATTTGACGCATTGGAAGATATATGTCGACTTTTATCGAAAACGGTAGCACGCAGCTTATTAACATCAAAACTAAACTGTCAGATTGTAGACAAAAGTCGATATATATACAATTTTTATCACGTTTCTTTTTGGTGCTGATAAGTGTCAAAATTACTTTTGCTTTGATATTTTTATTGATTTAATAGCGAAAAACAGAACCAAAATTGTTTTATTCTCGTTAGAAAAGTGACTATAAATGTGCGTATTATAAATAAAAATGCTGGAACAACTGGAACCTCAAAAAACAATGATTTTGAAAAAAATATCTGGATGCTCAAACCAAGAAATAAATTATCAGAAAATAAGTATTTATGTTTCTAGAGTTATGCTATTTAGGAGAAATAATTTAATTAACATTAAAATTCTTATTTTATTTTATTATCGTGTATTTTTTTTATTTAATTTTATGCATTTATTATTATGAAGTGGCAGTAGATTAGTCTTAATATTTTAAAGCGAACAAATCCTAGAGGGGATGATCACTACTAGAGTGAAAACCTTTGAACTTCGGTAACCCCCGAAGTTCAGAGGTTTTCAAGTTCAGATAGGTCTTGAATGCGGAATGTATTGATTGTGTAATGCAATTTGATTATTCAGCAGGCGACTAATTTAGGCTGATAATTAAAATAATTCATTCACACGTCGCCGTATTGCATAAAATTCAAAATATCCATAAAATAAAATATTTGATTTATATCATTGAAATATCTATTGTAGGGAAGTACCTTAATCCCCTCACCAGTCATAAGAACAAAAGATAGCCGCCCGCAATAAAAACCAAAATAAATGGTGACACAAATGCGATCATAACCAATCAATGCTCAAGAAAATATGTCTGACAATTCGATTGAATAGCGTTTTTAGGTCTTAGAGCATTTCCGTATCTATACGTACTTTTATTTATATTTTTTTTTATCCTATCCAATGCCTTAATAAATAAAAAAAACTCACCAAAAAACAACATCTTTTTTTAGGCCAAGGTACCGAGTTTTCTTCGGCTTTATTTTTATTTTGTTAAATATATGTATTTTTAAATTAAAATATATATTGCAGTAACGATTAATAATAATAATATAAAGTAAATGCATCGTATAAGGTAATAATAATTTATTTATTACATAAATGTTTTTGTACCCGGTAAGGCCAGAAAGACATAATTCCCGACGAAAGCCATGTATTCCAATACCCAAGCACAGACTTAACAAATTCTCCAAAAGCTTTTTATGTAACTGTATAAAACTTTATCATAAATTGCCCGAAGAGTTGCAAAACCTTGAATACATGGAGTTCAAAGGTAAAATAAAAAACCTTTTGGTAGAAAAATGTTACTATTCTATAGAAGAAGTTTTAAAGTATGATGATTTATGTATGTTTATTTAAATATGTATTGTTAAAATTCACTATGTATGTCTATTATAATATAACATTATGTTATTTAGTGTAATAAGTGACAAAGCCCTCTTACAGCTGATAAATAAAATAATTATTATTCTTAATTATTAATAAAATTATTAACATTATTCAATTATATATTTTATTTTATAGTATTTTTAGTAATCAAATGACTTGGCCCTTTTACAGACATTTATTTATTTATTTCTTACTGACATTATTTATTGCTATTATTTTAATATTAAATCAGTTCAACAACTGTATTAATTATAATTAATTGCATGACATACAAAACTTTATTTTATTAATTTTGACATTGTATTATTTATACTTACTTGACATTATTTATTTGTTCTATTAATAATATATTATGTTTATTGTGTAATTTATTACCTACAGTGACAAGTGTCATACCTTTACAGCTGCTTTCATTTAGGTGTTTTGTATTATTTAATGTGAAATGATGTGGATCTCTTTGCTTTCATTACCAATAGTTATGGCTGTCCAACCAAGACTCATTCCATTACTTATGGAATAGTTACAAATGTAGTTTATTATTATTATTTTATATACCTAGGTGTATAGTTACTGTAAATATATTCCCTGCGTTCCGAGAGCTAACGCGGGCAGTTTCTCGTGCTGACTTCAAAAACCAGCGCGACCGCCCGTTTCAACACAGCCATGTCATTTTTTTTAATGCAGCTCGGAAACGATTGGTGTTGATTTTTGATGCCACTTTTTGACAAGAAGCACTATTTTGAATTAAATAATTGAAATTAAAAATATTACTACCTTATTATTATATAATAAAGCAATATTTTTTAATTAACTATTATTTAAATACAATAATTTTATAATATCACAATATTAATTTAATTAACAACCTCAAACTAAACATACCAAAGCTGAATTTAGTTACACGATATTATTTTTTTAGGTTTAATCGAACTATTAAAACTAAAACAGATATGAATATTTAAAATAATTAATTAAAATCCAATTTGTAGATAGATATTCACATGTAAACAAACATTTGTCAAAAAGTAGCCGTGCTAACTTTTCGTGTCAAAATTTCTGGTCGCGGAACGATTGATGGTAACTTGAATTGCTAACATTTCCGCGCGGTGAAACGACCTTGGCTAAAAAAAACAGCGATCCGTGGCAGCGATGCTAAGCACGGAACGCGGTGTTAGACAAAACCGAGTGTGCAGAAATGTATTGAATGGTTAATTAATAAATCTGAAATATGTAATTGTCAACGAAAACACACTTGTTTTAACTAGTAGACAAAGCTCGAGAAATTTATCGATGTCGGTTTGCGTGCTCACCAATTCGATATATTTTTCGACAGCAGACGGTATAAGTCGAGTCGGTATATATCTTATCGTTGTCCGCGTGCTAAGCCCCTAAGAGATCCTAAAAATCTGTAAAACAACTTATGTAAACCTTTTTCCGTAAATAAAGAATCATTCATTCAACCATTCATAGTTATTATTTAACGCAATAGGTGGCGTTTAGTCGCTACCTACAAAAACTGTCAAAACAGATATTGATAATATAAAAAATATACCCAAAATTAAGGGTAAATAGGAAAATAAATACTTTATTATAATAATTTATACAATAGTCAACTATTATTATCGGGGTAACACGTGGGCGATCCTCGCGCTTTCGACATTCATCTCGATTCGAGATTTTTAAACGAAAAATGACTAAATATGTAATTTTTCGTTCAATATTTATATATTTATTATTTATTTATTAATATTTATTATTTATTTCGTTTAATGTTCGATATTTTTGAACGAAAAATGGCATATTTAGTCATTTTTCGTTTAAAAATCTCGAATTTAGATGAATCTCGAAAGCGCGAGAATCGCCCACCTGAGGCTCTACCATGGGTTTGCGCATTGTAGAAACGTAACGTATTCATTACGTATACGTGAGCAACAACCATTAGGATCATTTTATTTTAAAGATTATCATAAGAGTAATTAAATTATAATTTCTAAGGATTCTTGGTCTTTTTTACGAAGTGTTTCTTGATAGGATATCTACTAATGATTATAAAGAGCAAGAATGTGGAGTAGGTAGATACAACAAAATTAATAAAATATGTTAAAAAATATAAAACATTTTGCAATACCAAAAGGGTCGTGGTCAAAATGGGCTTAAGACCAACAGATTAAAAATATATTTTATGTGAAAGCTAATGACCATTTCTTAATTAGTATAAAATGATGACGGCAATCACCCAAACAACCGATGAACAGAGATTTTCAGTAATGTTTAAACGTATACGATATAAAACATATCATCCAGATACATTTAGATCATCGAGATAAACGAGTACATCTTTGTTCAGTTTTAAGTGTATTTTACTTGATAGAATTTTTTAGAGACTTGCCAAAAGACTTCGCGGCCGCTTTGCACAAAAATTTTAATAACGGGTTTTTGCCATTTTTGCCTTACTAGGTCATTGCCAATGAATTCGCATCATAAAATACTTTAAAAAGTACTTGCAATAAAAAATAGACTTTGACTTTAACCTAGCAAGTACACATCGAAATTTAAAACACCAAACTTTAATTGTGGTGTTGCCAATCAAATGTTACCTCGGAGAGCGTACGTAAACTATAGGTGCCGGTTTCATTATACTAACTTGTGAAACTGTTTAGGGTTATAGAGTCTATAGAATCGCGAGAAGGATGCCACTACGTCTAACAAGTGAATGTAATCACTTTTTATACGTAGTGGCGTACTTTTTGATGTAATGACTGATATCTGATTTAAAACTATATAATTGGTGATAGAATCTTCATCAAGCCGTGAATTTTTACCTTCTAAATTCCTTAAAATCTTGGTATAATTGCCGTTTTTAGGTTTTCAGTACACTCAGTTCAGTTAGAACTACTTAAGACGTGCTGGGGTATTTAATATTTTTTGTCTTTAAAGCATAATGTTTTTTGGTCATTTTTCTTTTCTGACTCTAATTTATATTCTCTTGTGAATTTTATAAGTAACGATAAAGTGACCCCGAGAGCATATCTTTTGGAGTTCCACAAGGCAGTGTCTTAGGGCCGTCGCTGTTTTTAATATATTTTAATGATACGCCCTTAAAGATACCGATCCATATAACTATGTTAATGCGATTGATGGTCATTTAAAAATATATACAGCCAATATAATGATAATATAAGAACTAATATTTAAGGCGTGGATACGGTTGGTGAGGTCGGTCGCCTCGGTGGCACCCTTGTATGGCAGATGATAATCGGAAGGTCAATGGAATCAGCTAACCACCTAGTCTTACACTAGTTGGTTATGTAGCGTGCGTTCGGTTGGTTGGTTTTTTTAATACTTTTATTTATGACACCTTTTATTAATTAATCTATAATGGTTATATATATATAGCAGCCTAACCAAACGCACTCTAGACCTTATTGTTAAAACTTTTTTTTTTTTTTGACTATTCATAAATATCTGTAAAGATTTACATGAAATAAATAATATTTGTTTTGATTTGATTACCTATACGTATAGTAATTTTTATTTTTATTTTTTCTTCTGAATTTAGCAAGAAACTATTAAGCATCATTCAGTGTGTTCGTTTACTACTGTTTTTCGCTTAAAGCGCTTAGGCTTTAAGCCAATCGAATTAGCCGTCAAAGTACTTAAAGCGAAGCAAAGCAATCGCAGCGTTTAATTTATTAGTTAACATCATTTAAAGAGTTGAGGCTAAGATATAACCACAAATTGGCCCTGAACACCCAAACTAGGATTCCCTGTACTATGGGTGCCATGGGATGATTGCTGTCGGTCTGACGTCAAGTTATATGTTACAGTATACCTCAGAGAAAAAAATAAATAAAAATATAAAATAATAGCTACGTTTATATTTACCTATAAAAAGAAGCAATAAACATAATTATATATACATATTATACACATGCACATACATACACACACTTATACATATATATTTTCATGCATAGAATATTAATAAATATCTGTAAAGATTTACATGAAATAAATAATATTTGATTTGATTTGATTACCTATACGTATAGATTTCAAAATTGGTACTAGCCTTTTAAATGCTTTTCACCCAGTTTTTGAAAACAATAGACTAGCTTCGGATTTAATAAACATTATTGATGAAAAAACAAACACAACGAATCGTTTATTCGATTACGTCGAACTTAAAAATCTGAATTGACAACGTCGAGACTTTGTAAGAATGTAAGCAAATCTACCATTCCTAAATGATTGTCCACGTTTAACAGAGGAATGTCTAGCGCTTCACGCTTTGGGAACTTATCATATAAAACTAGCAAAATCGTATGTCGCAGAACATTTCCGCAATGGTGTTTATTTAATTGAATTATATAGAGAGGAGTCATTGAATGATTTAAACAGATGAAATATTCTGCAAACTAATGTGTGGTTGCTTCGAATTAAAATACAGTCGCGGCATGTCAGATCGCGCACATATAATACTTACATTTTGATTGATAGAGACCAAATCGGTAGAAATGCAATAGTTGAGCATTACTGTTCTTGCTTAACAGGCAGAAGAAAAGTAGGAAGTTGTGCCCACATAGTTTCAGTTTTGTGGTTTTTAGGGTTAGGACGTCACGAGTCTTTCTTTGCACCCGCAGAACATTTATTAGATGTTATAGTTGATGAATACCATTGATATTTGAATAAAAAGTATTAATAAATAGTAGTTTAAACTGATGTGTGTTTTATTTAACCAATCTTTGTGTTTTTTTTTGCAGTAACACCCGGTCTATATTGAGGCTAACAAGTATTTAGGGGGTATTTAGAAGTACCTACAATGAAATAAATTGAAACACATTTTATTTCTGCTGGTTTAACGCCCAGGAAAATGCCCAAGATCCTTTGGTTTGAAGTTTGAGCCATAGAGTAACTAGACATATGGAAAAATAGACAAATCTTAATATAGAAACTATTTTGTCAGTTTTTGTGGATCTTGCTGCCATCTAGTGGCATATTTTGAAAACATCAAAAAGCAAACTCCTCATTATTACCTCGTTTTGGAACGCAGTCCTCTAGAATAGTACATACTGAGAATTTAGATTTTTTTTCCCACGCATGGAAAGAAAGGCAAAGATCTTTCAGATATGAAACGCCACAACGCATGGGCGTAGCCAGGTTTTACATTGGAGGCAGGGGGTTCAAGAAAATAAATGAACCAAAAAAGCACGAATGAAATGGCATCATCCTTTACTTTAAACTTATCCCAACATCTAACACAACGGTCGTCAAATTATATGTATCCGTGAAAATTTATAATTTTCACGGATACATATAATTTGACGAATTATGAATTTAGAAATTATTTTCATTATAAAAATGTTAAGGTATTATTAAGTAGGTATATCCTATTATATTATTCTTAGAAAAATTATATATTGTGGATAGGTATTATTACTTTCGGATTTGTTCAAAGAAAAAAAAACAACATTTAAAAGTATGAATTTAATTTAATTTTGATAAATTTGCAACACATTGTTAAGGCCTATGGTCTTTGGGTCTTTGGTTCTTTTGTATTAAAGTTTACAATATACTTAATAAATTATTTATTAAATAAAAATATTATTGATAATTAATTACTTTTATAAAAATATAACAAATTACAGAATAACTTGAGTAAGAAAACATTACATTACAAGTAGCAGTAGATACATAGGTACTTAGGACCTAGAGGTACTTTAAATATTGTGTAGGTATGTAGATAATAAAAATAAACATAATAAAATAAATATCTACCTACCTATTTATAAGTGCAAAGCCCTAGTGTTTTATTTAACGTTTACATTCCAGCCCCCCTAGCCAAGAGCATGGTCTTTTTTTACGCTCGAACGTCGCAGAAGCGTGAAAGAGAGGGAGAATATCTATTCTCCCTCTTTTCCACGCTTCTGATAATTTATTATCTAATAAATTTATTATGCTATTGGTGTATTTATATTGAAGTCTCGTTTTGGTTATTTCTGCAACGATAAAAACGAAAGTGACTTCGTCATCAAAAGCCATTTTCATACAAAAGTTTCGTTAGCGTTATTTACGACTGCGCTCTTGGCTAGGGGGGCAGTTAGTTAACTATTCGTATATAACGTTTTCACCAATCCTACACTCGCATTTAGTTCTCAAAATTTCCGCTTGGGGCGCATCGACAATTTCCCATACAAATCTTACTCAAACGCAAATTAATAGTTAGAAAACTCACTAGGGCTAGAATGTGAATGAAACATGTGGTCAATCTAGAGTTTTCTAAAATGATTATTACTTGTTCATATAAATTAAAACTAATTATAAAAAAGGTAAAGCACGAATGAAACAATGCCTCTCAACACGATAGGTAAATGGATAAATATTAATGAATTCGCAATATTGTACATTCCATTTATTATTCTACTCATATTGATCTGTAGGAAAATTTACTCATATTGATCTGGTCACAAACTAAGCTATAGACTTGTACTATGTGTACCAGAAACAACGATATATAACATATATTCTATTTTATAAACACCCAGACCATGACCAATTGTACAGAAAAAACGTACTAATATTTTTTGCGAGTGAATTTAAGTATAGTGAAGTACACTAAGCGGATATAATATTATCAATCGAAATATTGTGGGAATGTGGATCAACCGTAGGTATAACAAAAAAATATTACATGGAGATTTATTTAGGGACTCGCCCCATGCCACTAAGAATAATAAATGAAATCGTCCTAATATCTAAAATCTCCAATGTCGAAATGTCAAACGTGTTTGTTACCTCCATATTCGTCGTCCTAATATGAAAAATCTCCGATGTCGAAATGTCAAACGTGTTTATTACCACCATATTCTGTTCTTACTTCAACCAGTCAACGCCCAGCAACATAACGTTTGACATTTCGTTTTATAGGCGATTTTAGGACTTAGGGCGGTTCTATATATCTACTATTCTAAGTTTCATGCTATAATTTCAATTTATAATCAAACTATTTTATTCAAAGTTATGATATAAAACGCAAAATTTGCGCTCAACACGTATATCAGTAACGAATTATTAGGCCTCATGACTTGTATAGAGGCAATGTACTATGACGTCACAGCAGCTATCCAACGTTTTTCGGACTCCTCCACTGAATTTGCTATAGAGTCATTTTTCATTGCCTCTGTATCTTTTCAACTATAATTATATATCTATTCATAAAAAAATCTTCGTTGGATAATAACATGAGAGCTAAATTTTCAATAACTCTACTCGTAGTGACTCGTAGTTAGGCACCCCACTACCATATTTTTTAAATATGCTTATTTTTATTTATACGATCGCTGTTATAAAATGTTTAACATGTAGAAAAGTTAGGTATTAGTTATTTAGAACTTATAGTTGAACTGGAGTCAAAAAAACCACTCAAGTCTGATCTTATCTTATCTTACTGGTTTTTGGGTCTGTCATCAGTTAAAACATTTCGACTCTATGGGATCTTGTGTGTTCCCCATTCCTTTTCACTTCACACATTAGTCCCGTCTTCAAATATGTTGCTGACATATTTGAGGACATCAACTACTTTGAGGAGCCTGTAGTTTTCCGGTTTCGGGTAAGCCTCTCCCAGGTCTTACCCGATAGCCGTGCGTGGCGCTTCTGTAGCACACTTGTTAAATTACAAGACAATTTTTTAGTTCCAGTTTTAATCGCAGGACTTGAGTGGTGACTCTACTTGCTTAATTATAGTTTAAAGATCTAATAAAATAAAAGAGGAAGATGGCCACCACAGTAAAAATAGAGAACAAAAAAGTATAACAAATTAATACTTAAGACAAAATGGCGGACACGTAGGTAATAATATCACTTAGTGATAAATAACTTTATCTAGATATATAAAAGATTAAAAAAAGATACTAATAACTATATATATCATAACTATAAAATTCATAACTATAGTAAATTTCAGGACCAGCAAGTAAGCAAAATGCTATTTAAAAATAAAAAGAATTAGTTATATATTTTTTTACTTACAAAAACTATTTCCTAAACTAGGTACACTTTTATTAAATTAACCTATTTGTTTGGAAGCACTAAGGAATTTTCCTTTTGCAATATAAAACTAAATTATCTATTCCTATTTACTAAACCGATCACATTCTCTATATCTAAGTAATTAAACATTATAACAATAATTACTAATTGTAACAATTTTACATACGAATAATTATGTTTCATCATTTTTTTTTACAAAGCACTTCTTTATTACAATTTTACCAACTTAACTGTGAACTGTTTTAGATGGAATGTTTGAGCCGATCTCTTAGTTGAACAATAGTTTGATCGGTTATGGAATCAGTATGAGGCAATATGGATCAAGCGGCCTATTTATAATCGTTTAATGAGAGCGCACTACTATTGTTTTATAGTGATTCCCAGACCGATAAAACTGCCGTCCAACTAAAAGTCTCAAGTGCGCTTTAGTTCTTAAAATGATTTCATTTCTTTCTGGCAATAGGCCGCCATGTTAAAATGACATTTCAACATGGCGGCCTATATATTATTTAGTTCCTATTTTTGCCACTTCACAGATAAGTTGGTGGATAACCTATTATTTTTTTAGGTTATATTATTTATTACCTAATTTGTACATGGGTTATTTTTTCAGGCTTCCCTATGTGTTCCCAGGAACTATCAAAAAATTACTTAAGCTAATCTAGGACATTACCTAGTAATAATTTAAGTTACAAAAGATAGAAGTCGGATTCTTTTAGTTAAAGATCAAAATACTACCCACTAGTAAGTATAAAGACAATTCCCTTTATTTAAAAAAATATTAAATGATGTTTAAGATAAGTAGTGTTTTATTTTTTACATAAATCATGAGTGTGACCATGACAAAACACCAATTAACTTAACGATCGTTTAATTTTTTTTTTATAAAAAGGAACAATAAAACTTCTCTTAAATTTCATTCATGAAGGAAACTCAAGAGCGGTTTCTTAGTATGGCCCTTAATACTAGAAGTATTGGAAATGGAAATAGTAGAGAAAGTTTAAGAGATCGCAAGTTATGAAATTGTTTAAAGGGTTTATTTAGTTAATGTAAAAATATATTATATCTTTGTCACTCTGAACAGTCTAATTTCGTTTCCATGAAATATTACTATCACAAGCGATTTTATTTTATCGCAAAATTGACCAAAAGTCATATTATTAGCTTTAAGCTTAAACACCAGTTGCACAACAACCATTTTTTGTAGCTCTACTTTATTCGTTATTTAACTTCCTGCCAGTTTACATCTCTGGTATAATTCCCGGAAAACTACTTGGACTTTTCACGCACAATTTTTTTTTTCTGATAAATATATTTTATTGTAAATATATATATTATATATATCAAATATAATACGAATCCAAGTTGTTTTCCGCTATATTTAGGTACACTAAATGCGACCCATTAAGCCTACATCGTTGTTATGACAAATATAGTTCTATTAGTACTTATAAGTGTTTTATATGTAGTTACACTGCAAGTTAATCGCCATGACAGTTAGCTAAATAATAGTATACAGTTAAAAATGTACCAAATTAGTTTAAAGTACTTCTCTATTTTTTTAACAAGAACTTTTATGGAACGCGTTAAAAGATGGCACTGACGGGATCGTATTGTATCTGGACGAGTAGACGTATCTAATGTGTAGGAGGTACTGTGCAAGGGGAGAAAATTAAGAGATTCGTAAAGGATTCGCGGTCTTAAGTCCGGGAACATTGCAGTTCATTCCACTGCCTCCCAACAACGCAATAGACATACTTAGGAAGTGCCGTCAATAGCTTTTTATGCGCCCGATGCGAGCCTTTATAACTGAGCCGCAAAAATGACCAGCATTTGGTCATGGTCTGCTGACCAAATGCTGGTCATTTCTGCGGCTTCCAGAGTGTGAGTCCTGTGCCTGGGTACCATTGGCACTGCCGTAGTTACGGCACTAAGCTATGGTACATTGTTTCCCTTTAAAGATTGCTTTGTGTTGGTCTTATTAATATAGCGAGATATCTGTCATAGCAATCAATTTACAGCATACGATATAATATAGGTTTCATTTAGTGCGACAGGTTATAATTTAAGGTCAACAATTTTATTTAGTTACATCGCATCGGTACAAAATATTAACTACAGTCTAGCAAGTAGATATAGTTAGCAAAACTCATGGTAGAGCAAATTTTTATAGTTTTTAGGTAAACAATTAATTAACAAAAGTGGGTTTCTGCCATGGTGGCAGAATAAAAGTTGAATATTTAACTCTTGAATAATATTTTATCCAAATGGACTCAATGTTTTAAAGTAAAAGTCGATAAAGAAAGAAAAGAGTTCTCAACTTGCTTGTGAGTGCCTCCTTAACAGAATCTCATTTATGATTGTACCTATACACATTTCCTCTCAGTTTTTGAATTTACAATTTCATAAATTGTAACTGCAATCAAGTGTTGCAACTTATCCCGACACAGCGATTTGGTCATAGCAAGCGGAATGAAATGTACTTGCTCCATAATTAATAAGGCATTTCCTAATCAGTAGCTCGTGGGATGTTCAACCATCTCTTATATTTGGTCTATCATCTTTAACAATGCTGTAGTAGTTCTCTATTGTGTAGTTGAAGAGGTGGAAATCATTCCTGAAAAATAATAAAATAGGTTTATTAAAAAGTTTTCTTTCTTTAGCTTTAACAGGAGTAGTGTTGCCACTCTCGTATGCTAATTAAAAAAAAATGCATGAAATTTACAAAAATATATATAGGGGCTCTGTATATCATAAGTTTTCTAAGGCAATCCAAGTTTTATATTATTTACTAGCTTCAACGATTTATACTGATTGTATTGTTCTTATAATTCCGTATTAGAGTGTTTTATTTTATTATATTGCAGCACGGCATGTGACTTTATATCTACTTGATGGTAAGCCGACCTACAAAGTGCATGAATGGAGTCGATCAATAGGCACATTGTTGTTACACAATATTGATCGCTCCCACTATGTCGGCAATGATAAGGTTACGAAATATAAAATATAGAAGTCCAATAGTTTTTAAACACTAAATGGCAGTGGAGTGTGTTATTTGATTGTACTTTATTATAATTGTTTTTATTACCTACATTTTTTTAATTCCTTAAATAATTATATATTTGAAAATGTATCGTTAATATTTTCGCGGTAACAAAAAAAAATCGCACTTCCAGTAATTCCTACTCGATTAGGTCGCAGAATTATATTTTTGTCGGTCAAGGTATTTATTAATCTTTCTGTGACTGTTTTTTTTTCTAAAACAGAAATTAATAACATGAAAATAATAATTGAAATCCGACTAACAGCCAAGGTTGTAATATTGGAAGTACGTTTGTATGGGCGTCAACCCTTAAGTATATTTTCCTCGTCCCCGAGTTCCCGATCCTCAACTCTTATAAATAAATAAAAATATAACTTACTTATACAATCTATAAAGTCCATCGAGTTGCGATCGAGTCAGTCTGGAGTAGAAATGGTTGATGTTATGTCGAGTGTTGGACCCCTTGCCACTGTTCCTCCACTCAGGCTTCACCACTTCTTGAAGTCTTGCCAGCTGGATTAGGTATTTTTGGTCCTCCTATAATAATAGTGAAATGGTATTAACGATTTATATCCAAGTTACACTGTAGTAATCAAGACGCAGCTAGGCAGCTATTCATTAACAAAAGAATTGTTAATGAATAGCTGCCTAACCAAACGCTCTCTAAGGCTTGTTACACTTTTTTTTTTGACTATTCATAAATATCTGTAAAGATTTACATTAAATAAATGATTTTGACTTATGACTTTGACTATGACTACAAAGTTTGACTACAAAGTCCATGAATGGGGTCCATCAATAATTGTTGATTTACCAAAAATTTACCTTTTTTTATAAGATGAGTTCGAGTGGCTGCTAGTCGAATTTGGAAACGTATAAATTTAAGTCTCTGACGCATAACTAAGCCCTATAGAAATATTTATAGAAAAAGTAACTTTAAGTTTGAATTGTTACATTTTGACATTAGATCCGAGCGATGCTGTCTCGGGCCGCATGTCTTTCCATCATCATAGTAATGTAAAAAAACATATAGAGTTCCTAATAAAAACTATATTTTGTGGATCATGACTGTAAATATAATTAACAAAAAAAAAATGCTTCGATTTTTTTTAAAATATTTGGAATATTATTTCATTTTATTTAAAAGAAATATGTAGGTACCTACCTACCTAGGTGATTTACATACTTGAGATTTGAGATATCCTATAAGAGCCTTATTTATATGAGTTGTACACTTGTTGGTTATGCTCATACCTCTAGCGGTACTATTATATTTTAAACCAGACGCTGCAGTATAGCGCTCAAGATAAAATCGACGTATCAAGCGATACGTGAAAATATTCAAAATTTTGTTTTGAAAATAATTTTATTTTCGTTGTCAATTTTTTTTTCACATTTATCTAGCCGCCGAACTATTGCCGGCAGTGTAAACAAATCACTCTAACGTAGCGCTAGGTTGTCTAAATTTAGAATCGTTTAAATGAACAACAAAATTGGAAACGTAAATACCATAAATAAGAATGTAGGTAAGTATACTAAGACTTAATATTAGCGTCGGTTCAAGTCTCTACTTCTACTTATACGACTGTTTGACGATTTGGCTAAATTCTAATAACAATAATAATATATAGGATAATATAGTGGTTAACTCAGCAAGGCCTAACACACTCCAAGAAATTCATCGGTACAAAAACAATAGGCCTGGATAAGATCTGAAAATTTAACAAAACGCAAATTAGGCTACTGTTGGGAATCTTCTCAGGACATTACACATAAATAAACATCTCCATGCTATGGGAGTTAGAGATCATTAGAAAAAAATCCCAGATGCAGATTTTTTTCTAATGAGCCCGAGTCCATGTTGGACCTATACTATGCTATTACGACGCAAGGCGATGCGGATAATGAATGAATTACCTGAGATAGACTTACCCGAAACCGGAAAGCTATAGGCTCCTCAAACTATGATGTCCTCAAATATGTCAGCAACATATTTGAAGACGGGACAAATGTGTGAAGTGAAAAGGAACACACTAGATCCCACAGGGTCGAAATGTTTTGACTGATGTCAGTCCCAAAAATCAATAACATATATGATAAGATAAATAATAAAGTCTATACTTATAGCTTTTATTATAGGTACATGTGTAGAGGTACGCGAAATAACGATTCTTATACATATTATATTTTATAAACACCCAGACCCTTTTGGAGTAAAATAATATTAGTATTGGCATACAATTGAAAAAGAATGCTGGAATAAAACCTTAATTTTTTTAGTGAATTGCACGCCCTAGCCGGATATATATTTTTAAGCTAACACATGCTAAACATAAATTCAGGAACACATTTACAAAGAGTAAACTGTTTCAGATACTCACATCTAAAGTTTCAAACTTTAATATGACGTCGAAGTGAAACTTGCAGGGTGTACAGAAGTTTGTGTATGGTGTCCAGTGCATGTCCAAAGTTCTCTTTTGCTTCACTTCTTCCAACAAGTATGAGACAAACTCTTCGAAAACTGGGTAGCGCTCTGTCGGCAATGTCTGGTTTGGGGTTTTTCTCTGAAACCGTAATTTGAAGATAGTTTTATTATATGAATTTACAGTAAGTTGATAGTTTTTCAATGAAAGGATATATTATTTGCTCGTGGTAAGTAGATTTACAGAATTTATGAATGGGAATCGCCTATGACGGGTACATCTATGACCTAAGCGCCTGCCTTTTATTTCGCCACCGGTTTTCAGGAGCGACGATATCGCAGCGAGGATATTAAAGTAAGCTCGTAATGCAGTTAGTTTTGCGCCGCCCGTTTCGCAACCGCATTAGCCGGCATAGTAAAATTAAATATCCTACCTATATAATGTTGTTATGAACATAAAATATTGGTCATAATATAATAAAAATAAATACCAATTCGGGTGCCTATTTGGCTCTCGGGAACCGTTTGAACGGCCTCAGGGTACCCAGTGGAGGGATTAACCCGTCCTCATTTCACCGATGGTATAATCTATACTAATATTATAAAGCTGAAGAGTTTGTTTGTTTGTTTGTTTGAACGCGCTAATCTCCGAAACTACTGGTTCGAATTGAATAATTCTTTTTGTGTTGGATAGTCCAGTTATCGAGGAAGGCTATAGGCTATATAACATCACGCTACGACCAATAGGAGCAAAGATATAGTGGTAAATGTGTAAAAAACGGGAGAAATTATTTCATCTTTGAAGCCTTCCGTTGCGTGCGCCGTGAAAACGGTTCAAGATACACAAAAAATATGTATTAAAGAATAATCTAAATATATATAACTCAAAGGTGACTGACTGACATAGTGATCTATCAACGCACAGCCCAAACCACTAGACGGATCGGGCTGAAATTTGGCATGCAGGTAGATGTTATGACGTAGGCATCCGCTAAGAAAGGATTTTGATAAATTCTACCCCCAAGGGGATAAAATAGGGGATGAAAGTTTGTATGATAAAAAAATAACTATTCCACGCGGACGAAGTCGCGAGCACAGCTAGTATAATATAAAAAATATTAGTAAGAAAAAATATGGAGGTAATTTGTAATTTTGCTAGGAATTTAATAATAACTAAAATGACATCAAACGAGGATACTCGTTTGATGTCATTTTAGTTATTATAACGCTAACGCGTCGATTTATTTCCGAGGTGATGTTAAAACTCAGAGAATGAACAAATTCACGTGTGTGACAAACAAATTCGGTGTCGTAATTTGATAGTTCTGAGATCTAACACTATATTTTATTTGAATGACGTTTCAATCCGAGGTGCATATTTGTTATTTTATAAAATTAAAGTAACTAAATTATATTAAAAAAAAATCTCTTTAATCTAATTTAATTATAAATAATACTATATTAATATTTAGGTACCTTTATTTTGTAAAATATTTCATATAAAAAATAGTTTTTAAAATAAGTTATAAGCTTTTTACTAGCGCTATTAATACTAACCCACGCCACACGATTTGTCGCAAAATTTAATAATATTTTGACTTCGCTTTAACGTTATCTGAGTCTATAAATATTTTTGACTTATTATATATTTTTGGAAAAATGAGATTTTTAAAATTGTGTCTACCTACCTAATAATAAGGTTCTACAAAGTCCATGAATGAGGTCGATCAATACAGTGTTGTTTAACAACATTGATCGCTCCCACTATACCGGCTAAACGATGCAGCTACGAAACGGGCGGCGGCAAAGGCGAACTTGAATTATCCAACCGCCCGTTTCATAATCGCACCCTGCAAGGAGACTACCACCTCGACAACAATTCGAGTCAGTAGTCTCCTAAAAACTGGTGAACCTACAAACTAAAAAACTAAACATGACTAGGTCACTTGACAGGTTATGCACCTGTATAATGGTAACAAGACTGATCAGTCAGGCTAGTCAACAATATCCCAATTTTAAGAAAATTAGCCCAGTAGTTTTTGAAATTTTTGATGCCGATAGATACACAGACGATCTGAGTCTCACAACATAATAAAAAAAAAACATTTACATTCTAAAAACGTACCTTTCTATACTGTTTTATAATCCGTTGACCCATTTTGTCGTGAAATGACTTCGGCCATGCATGTACAATTTTGTCGTTATACGCTGATGCAAGCCTTTCTAGCGGATGCCTTACGATGAGAAAGGAAATTGAATCTGGTTGTGCCTTCTTTATCATTTCTACAGTAGGCCTGGCATACTTCTTCCTAGCCAGCTCCAGGGGAACATCTTTGGTCTTGTCTAGGAACGCGGCAGAATAATTTGCCATTAGGTTAAAGTTGTACATCCAAGAGGTAGAGGCTGCTTTGAATATGTTACACCTGAAAATTTAAGAACAAAAATAATATAAGAAAGTTGTATGCTAACGTTCGATTTTTAAATCTTATGCACTTAAATGTCAATTTTATACAAAATTATAGTTATAGAACCACTTTCTGACTCCCGCAACTTTGCCTGTGTAAAAGGAATAAAATTTCCCCGTTTTTGTAACATTTTTCATTGAATGGATTTGAAAAAAAAATGGTTTCATTTCAAAGAAATTTTCTGTCTTAATATTTTATAGGAATTATTTTATTATGAGAGATATTTTAGCTATGTTTTTCGGATAACAGGGATTGATATTTTTTTCCTATACCTACCAAACTTAAAAAAAAACGAAAAACGTACGAACCTAGATATCGGTCATATTTATAACGCCTTCAGAAATCTATGAATGTTTAGAGTAACAGTCAAGACCAAAAGTTCGTGAGTGTATGGGAAATCTTTAATAAGACGCTTCTCTTAAAAATCTTATTATACATACTATTACATACCACATTGCTATAGTAAGGGGTCTATTTAACATCCATTGACACCCTTTCTGTGTAAAAAAAAAATGTTGATGTTGTCTACCTTGGTCACCGTGAAATTTAACCTTCATTCCAAAGGTGAAGATGTAGTCGATGCAAAGATCAAAGTACTACTTAACCTTGGTGTTAAAGCAACAGCAAGGCGATAACATATTGCCTAAATGCCTAGGCATACCTATCCATAAGTCATAAGTATAGAGTCTGCATCTATACTTTGCTGATCTTAGGTCTACAGTAAAGTATGTTAGTTGTCTAATATACTACATCACGCTACAACCAATAGGAACGGAGCATCAATGAAAACTCGAACTCTGGAATGAAGACTGCAAAGAGTCGATGCAAAGATCAAAGTACTACTTGACCTTGCTGTTACATAAGCCATTAAAATATTGTTTAAATGCCTAGGCATAGGGTAGATACGCCCTGGGTCGGCCACCCCCCAATAGTCGGCCGTCTAATTCATTTTAGCTTGCATTCACTTAAAAGGTAAATAAGTGTAAATATTTTTATTCAAATTGCAAGCCTATTTCATACTCTATGCGTAAAAACCGTTACTTTGCAATCACGTCACTCGCTCTTCTTATACTGAGCGTCATTAACATTCGTCCTGTTGAAGGGTCCAGTTTGTTGTAAAAGTAGCTTACTTCCCGTGAATACCCACGTTTTGGGGATTTACTTTTTAAAGCTAAGACGTATTTTCATTTTAGTTTAAAGGTTTGTTATCATTAATAAGTTATTTTTACTATATTTTGAGTTAGTTTTTTTAATGTTTTGCGTACTGGTTTTAGAGAAAAATAGGGGCCGCCTTTAGGTCACCAGTTTCGACTTATAACCCGATTCTCGGCCGGGGCCGACTTAAAGTAAATGCAGTCTGTTTTATAAATAAGACTTTTACCAATTCTATTGGTTTAATACGAGAATTTGCAGATCTTTTAGGTAAATTAATATATTTTACGATTAATAGCCAAAAGCCGGCCGGGGAGATATTAGTTTAATCTAGAGAAATAAGGTGCACAAAACAGGGGCCGACTTTAGAAATATTAAAGATCCTAATGTCGGCCAGCCACGATTTCGACCGCTATACAGGCTGTTTATATGTTTTGGTCTATAAATATAAATTGTGTGACGATACACCACATAATTCGCTGGGTGTGATGAATAATGTTGTTTTTTTAAATGAACAAACAAAACCAGTATTAATATTTTTAATAGTTTAATTGTTTACTATGTTATTGTATATTAGACCTACGTTTGTTACAGGTAGAATAATCGATACTGTTGAATATTTTATAAATGACTTGAGTTAATTTTTTTATTTTTTATTTTATGAAACTGAGTTTCTGTTTAATTTTAATTATCAATACAAACGAATGAACACGTTTGTGTTTTGTCACAGCATAAAAATTTTATACCATTTTTTTATTGTTAAACGACGACTTTTTGACAAAATATTTATTTTTGTCGTAAATTATGTAAAAATGAAGACTTTAAAAGTTTAACCCCCGTATTCTAAGACGTTTCCTTAACTCCACTCTTCACTCAAGGAGCGTCTGTCTCAACTTGCTTTTTATAGTTGACATTTGGTGGAAAGAGACAGACGTTCCTTGAGTGTAAAGTGGAGTTAAGGATACGTCTTAGAATACGGGGGTAAGAAACAATCACTTTGACTTAATTAATATTTTATTAAATTATGTGCTCAAATTTTTATCTCATGGTTATAATTTTTTATTTAATTTTATTGTGATTTTTATATTTTAATAATGTTGTAACTGTATTGAAGTGCAATTTTAACTACCAAATGTAGACTTGGTGTGATATTATAAAAATAAAACATACCTATTAATAATATTTTCCGTTGTCTTGTCTTAATTTCAAACACCCTGTACCCGGCCGACATTTGGGAAAAAAGCGACCGATCATAGGCCAAAAAAGGCCGAGTTTAAGGTTTTACGTCCTCCGCGCATTTAAACCTTTAATACTTTTTTCTTTAAATAGATAAATCAGAATTAAGTCTCTAAACGTAAAATAGATTTATTAACCTGTCTAAAACTGCATCACAAGCTATGCTTTCGTTGCAATTAACAGTGCTAGAGCGATCCAAAGTTGGAAAATCCGTTAGGGGGCCGACATTTAGCGTATTTACCCTACCCATAAATATAGAATCTACATTTTTACTTTACTGCTTTGAGGTCTACATTAAAGTATGTTAGTTATCGTCTTATAAAACTTCCTTTAAATCAAAACATATATATTATTATATACCTATATATTTTTAAATAGAGTTGGGACTACCGCTCTAGTCCGATACGCTTCTGTAACACACTTCCGTCAAGACAAAATTTTAGTCGCAGGACTTGAGTGGTGGTGGACTCTACAATGGTATTTTTAATAGTTAAACCAAGTGATTAGTATTATATTCACTGGAATTTAGGCATTTCCGAACAAATTGAACGCTTGTTTAGCGTCGCGTCGTTTCATCGGAAATCTATTTATAAACAACTTCAACCACTTACTACGAGTAGGTAGTTCATACCCTTTTTTATAGTAGAAATAGAATACGACCTTGCTTTTTTAAAAAAAAATTTTTAATGTATTTAATAAACTTAAACTTAGAACATAAATGTGTCGAAAAAGTACAGTCTCAAAAAGAGCAAAATAAATTCTACCAACTATTTTTTAAGTTTTGTTTGTTGTTTATGTTAATAACCACAGTAGATTCAGAAAGATCTTCCTTTTATAACTCACTCACTCTCCTCTTCTCTTCGTTGAGTTGGCCCAAAAACTGCTCAAATAAAAAAAAAACAAAGAAGAACTAACCAAATGACATGGTACTGTCTGTTTATAAGATACTCCCAAGCATAAGCTTTATGGCTCGAGGTGTCCAGACCGGATGAAGAGCACTGTTGTTCTAAAAACTCCCTTCTTCCTTCCATCCGAGAGTTCACTTCCATAAACTTGTCTCGAGTCAGTAAAGCCTCTTCGTTAGTACTGTTGTCGTAAATATACTGTAACAAGAATCTGTGTTTAGTATTCATGAAATGAAATGTTTTATATAGATAGATAGGTAAGACATTGAAACAATACACACGTAGCCAATCAAAGCACATTAATACATATTAATATATCTAATATTAGGTAAGGTTAGGTAAGTAATTAAATGTTTAGTAGGTTATACATAATCGTTTTGAACATAATCCACATTAAAAATTTAAATCCCTACTCCAATTAAAACTAGACATAATAAAAACATTTTTTCTCTAAATGCCACTAAATGTAGGGCATTTATTCAATCAGTCCTATACAATTATTATTATTAATTAAATATTTATATCTAATTGAAGATTTGCTACGCTAGTATGATTAACATGCTATTGACTATTTTTACTTACCTAAAACTAAATCGCATATATAAAATAACTATTACGAAAATTAGAAATTGGGATGAGAATGAAACTTCAACATGCGAGCGATTTAGTTAAAATATTTTTTTTTTGCGATACATGGGAAAAGTTGTAAGATTTGATCAAATTCACCCAAAGCCAACCTTTCAAATTCACCCTATATATTTGGTCCTTCGAGCCGGATTAAAATTCTCGCCGATAGTTTTACCTATAGTAAAACTACTGATGCTAGTAGCTTCCTTATATGGTGCTAGAATAATGACAAATATAAGAGGCTCTCCTTGTACTGTATACACTTATATATTATACATATACAGTCCCTGACCATATTATTAGACACTCTGGATTTTTTTTTTTACATAATTCCATATTGAATAGGTACAATATTTGATGCAATTAATAATAAAATTTATAACGTTTATTTAGTACACAAATTATATTATTGATACTATATATCACATACATATTAAGATCTAGTCCTGTTTGGAAATTTTCAACCCATCTAAATTTAATAGATAATATAATAAAAAAACAGTTAGAAATTATATTAAATACAAAATTTAACTCTCAGGCATTCACACAGGCAACCCTTCCTGTAAAATTTGGTGGTCTTGGTATTCGTAAGCTTTCATCTATAGCATTACCAGCCTACTTGTCCTCTGTTCACAGCACACAAATCCTCATCGGTAAAATTCTGAGCCCGTCCTGCGGGGACGTCGAGGCAGTGTGCATGACGGAGGCCAAGGAGGCTTGGGTTACTTCTTGTCCAGGAGAAAACCTTCCTGACAACCCTAAAATTCAAAAATCATGGGATTTACCACGGGTTAAACGCGATCATCAAATTTTACTTGATTCATCTGTAAGAAATGATGATCGCGCACGTATTCTAGCAGTGTCTGAATACGAATCGAGTCATTGGCTTCATGCGTTCCCCTCAAAAAATCTTGGTACATTATTAAATGATAGCACACTAAGATTGTCAGTTTGTCTGCGTTTAGGGCTAAAGGTGTGCGAGCCACATCGCTGTCTATGTGGTAGAGATGTCGATGAGCTTGGTCACCACGGACTCTCGTGTATGAAAAGTGCTGGCCGATTCTTTCGCCACAGCGCCATCAACGATCTTATCCGCAGGACGCTTGCCACAATCTCTATTCCTTCAATTTTGGAGCCGAATGGCTTGAGTCGAGATGATGGCAAGCGTCCAGACGGAATGACTTTGGTACCTTGGAGGATGGGTCAGTCTCTTGTATGGGATGCTACGTGCTGGGATACTTTAGCTCCCTCCCATCTTCATGGTACCTCTGTCAGAGCTGGTGCTGCGGCGGAACAGGCACAAATAAGCAAGCGCCGAAAATATGTTAACATTTGTAATGATTACATATTTTTGGCGTTTGCTGTCGAAACATTGGGTCCGTGGGGGTCAGAATTGAAAACTTTTTATAATGAAATTACGCCAAAGCTTGTAGACATCTCTGGTGACAATAGAGCTGGCAGCTTTTTTGCCCAGAAAATGAGTATTCTCATTCAGAAAGGAAATGCTGCCAGCGTATTGGGCACCATGCCGATAGACAGCGATTTGGATCAAATATTTATTTTATAATTAGTTTTTTATTTTTTTTTTATTTTAAGATTACAAATTGTATTATTGAATTTTATATATATTTTTGCTAAGTGATATAAAGTATTATCTTAGTCTACTGGAAGGTATCAATCAGAGGCCCTGAGTTTTTTTTTACGTTACTATCTCCTTAATCGATAAGTCTCCACCATTAGGATCTTTTTATTTTGTTGGACTATCAAAATAAGCTTATCTGATTGGTGGAAAAATTAACGCAGTAGTATATATATAGTTAACTGGATAGTAAACGTTACAAAATTCACACTAGGGCCTCTGATATTTTCGAATACACTAACTGTTAAGGACTATATTCTATTCTATAAGTAACAATTTAATATCACATAGAAAAATTCGTATGAAATTCAATACAAAAATATTCGTATACAAAAAAAACTTAAGCATCCTAAATAAATGTTATAAATTTTACAAATAATCGCAATAATAATATTCAAAGCATAATTATTAATTATTAGAAATAATATAAAAAATGCAAATAATGTGCGTCTAATAATATAGCCAGGGACTGTAGTGACAAATGTTAAGTACGCCCTCTTGTCATAACAACTTGGGCTACTTAAAGTTTGTTATATTATGATACATTAATAAAAGCTTTGTTTTTTTTTTTTGAAATATAATAAAAGTATGCTAGACAACTTCCGTGATATATTAAGCCAAAAAACAATACCTACTTAATATATCACGGAAGTTGTCTAGCATACTTTTATTATATTTCAAAAAAAAAAACAAAGCTTTTATTAATGTATCATTAGTCAAAGTAAGAAGTTAATGAAAATATGGGATAGTTCGCCCTATATTAATCATAATTAATTAAGTAAATTGTTTTGGCATGTACGTGTATCTAGGCGCGTCAAATATAAACATTGCTTTTAATTTAGTTAATGAGTTTTTTTTGGATAGTCCCTATGGACCTATTTTTATATGATATATGAAAAAGTCGTTTACATGTAGATAATAACAACTAAAATATGAAAACAATGTTTCATAGCGATTTATTAGTCATTAAAAATGTTAAAAATATATTATATAGTGAAGTTTGAAATAAAAAACAGTTTTATAACCAATAACTTTTAAAAGAGATAACAGTTGGAAGTTTTATTATATGGTTTACATAAACCCCGTTTTTACTACAAATTTTTGTTTCACATTAAATTATCTGAAATAGACTGTTACTGTAACAGACCGCCAATCCAATATGTTTGTTTTTCTAGATTGACAGTCTAGATTATTTCTGGTGAAAATTTATAAGATGTCTGAACTCTTAAGTCCCAAGCACCATTTACACACTGCTAAGTACTTTAAATTATATACGTGGTGGCCGAGTTGGTTAGACCTTGGACTTAAAAACACTTAGGTCCCTGGTTCGAATCCCGGTGTGTACCAATGAGTTTTTAATTTAAAAATTTATGTACATTTGTTTGACAACACCACTATAGTGCCTCGGAGAGCACGTTAAGCTGTCGGTCCCGGTTTCACTATACCAACTTGTGAAACTGTTTATAGATGGGTTATTAAGTCTATTCAAAAACATCGCGACGAGCTAGCCACTTGTTCGGTGTAGACTCATACCATCGGCTACGACGAGGCGGGATTAAAACCCCTACGCTGGGTACCCTGGGGCCGTCTAGGCGGTCTCGGGCGCCGTAAGGCACCCGTGAAGAAGATATGTAAGTACTTTAGTAATACTTAGATCTCTAATAATGATTGATTAATAGTCGTAGCTTAGCCTGAGCCATTGCTTGGAACTATCAAAATTTAGTTTTTTCATATGCAGTTTGACAGTCCGAAGCATCGGCTAAGCATTAGCAATTGCTTAGCAACGACTATTAATCCGACCATAAGTATAAATAAAAATTGTAAGTGTCTTAAGGAAGGATTATTGTATTTATTACTTGTCACGTTTTTTGTTTAATAATTTTCAGATATTATGCATTACTTGCATTTGGTACCTACAAAACAAAGTGTAAATGAGAGTTATAAAATTATAAAAGTGTTTAAACATACGAGTATATGGCAAGATTGTCAAAAGACATGAAAAATATAAATTTGTTCCAAAAATAAATTACCTAGTAACATTTACCTTTGGCTATTGCCCTACTTTTCTCTGTAGCACGGACATAAGATTTATTTCTTTGAACCGCGCGTGTTTGCCTATACCTTTTTAATATTAAGTTGTCAATGTAAAAGATGTTGATATTAATATAAATTATAAGATATTAAATTTTCTAAGACACCTAAAAAATATTAAGTATATAAAAATACTTATATAATATTTTTAAAGACCGTGGTGAGACTGTTGTCATTTATTGTCACAGATAGTCCAGATAGAAATAACTATTGTGCTAACTATACTAGCTAGTGTGAGTTTGTTTTTACGTTCTCACTGCGTTAAGTGAGTAAAAGAGGCCCCAGCCTAGTGGTAAAGTCACTGCGCAACTGATAACAAGTTTAAGCAGATGACAACAGGCCGGTACTGGGATGGGTGACCGCTTTATACAACGAGGCTATTTCATTATAAACATCGCAACAAGCTCGCCACTTGTTGGGTGTTGCCTCCGAATACCATCGGTGAAATAAGGATGGTTTAAAAAACCGCCCACACGCCTCGGAGAGCACGTTAAGCTGTCGGTCCCGGTTTCACTATACCAACTTGTGAAACTGTTTATAGATGGGTTATTAAGTCTATTCAAAACATCGCGATGAGCTAGCCACTTGTTAGGTGTTGCCTCCGAATACCATCGGCGAAATGAGGATGGTTTAAAAAAGCGCCCACTTGGTACCCTGAGGCCGTTTAAACGGTGTTCGGGAGCCAAATAGACACCCGTGATGGTATTTATTTTATATTAAGTGAGTACTCTGCCAATAGGATCGCTTAATTTTCTACGTCAAAATAAGCTAATCTGATTGGCGAAGAGTGCTTACTTTCTGTAATGAGAACGTTAAATTATGAAGTATTAAAGTAAATACATGTTTTATTGTATAAATATAGGAATATTTTTTCTTTACTTTCTAAAATGTATTATTATCTTAGTTAACATTTGAAATAAAAAGTTGAAATTTTGAATATTTATACCTATTATAGGATCTCCTCGCTTTTTATTTTTGATGTTTTATTAGTCTTGATTAATAATTAATTGTAGATAGGAACTGTTTTATTTATATCCAGCTTGGAAGGATTTTTTAAAATAATTCGGGCACCGAGAAAAAAATAAGTTTTACGGTATTTCCAAATATTTATTTTTTACCTTAACCGGACTGAGTGGATTTCATAAGGGTTCCGTTTTTCTTTAAACACGTAAGTATGAAAACCTAAAAAATATACATATATCATCACGGGTGAATATATATATACATATTTAATCCCCCCTCAATGTAGCTGATGGTACGAGTCTACACCGAACTAGCTAGCTCGTCGCGATGTTTGGATAAACTCAATAATCCATAATATATAAACAGTTTCACAGTTTGGTATAGTAAACCGGGACTTACAGCTTAACGTGCTCTCCAAGGCACTATAGTGGTGTTGTTAAACAAATGTAGGTACATACATTTTTAGATTAAAAACTCATTGGTACACACTGGGGTTTGAACCAGGGACCTAAGTGTTTTTAAGTCTAAGGTCTAACCAACTCGGCCACCACATATATACCTATATATTTGAAGTACTTACACGTTTGTTCTACTATTTGTTCGTGGTACGGTGGTAAAGCACTAAAAAAATATCTTAGTATAAAATACCAACCAGGTACATACTCGTATGTATCTATACAGAGGCGTGCACTGAGTTTGAGGGCAAGTTGGCCAAGAAAGTCGGTAGGTTTACCTACCTACCTAGAAAACACCTATATACACACTATAATAATTAGAAAATTGTCTTTAGGCTGCAATAAGCATGCTCATTTACTGCCATAATTTGTGTGTACATGTGGTCACGGGTGCCTACCGCTGGGCGCTGAAACTGCCTCGTGTTACCACGAGAAGAAATCCATGCAGTAGTCTCCTGAAAATCGGTGAACCTACAGACACCGAAACATGCCTAGGTCACTTAACAGTATCTGTATTGGCGGTGGTAACGAATTCGGTAAACGCATGCGTTCCGAGGTACTATAGTATATAGGTATTTATCAAACCAATGTAACACACTCATTGGTACATCAGTGACCTTAATGTAGTGTTTTTAAGTCTAAGGAGTTAACCAACTCGGCCACTATGCATATAAAACATCTGTATAAGAAATGCATGTAGGTGGTAGTTAGCATAGTTGTATATGCATGACGCATTGCATAGTTTTACGGTCTCTAAACACTTTGTCTGAAAGAGTCCGTTTGACGTCACACGTTTATGCCGAACTTCCATTATGTAGAGTGCCTCTTCCGCTTTCAGTATACACACCAAAGCTTGGCATCAAACACTGAGTGAGCACTAGCACGTAAAGAAGCTTTTCTATGAAACTTGCATTTGTATATTTGAAGGAGAAAGATTTCGTTTAAAATATAAAGTTTTTATGAAACGTTAAAAACAGATTATGCGACAAACAGATAATTTTATTATATTTTTGGAAAGATTGGATCACGGAATGTGACTTAGTATCTACCTTATAAGTAGACCTACAAAGTCCATGAATGGGGTCGATCAATACATTGTTGTTTAGCAGCTTGATCGCTCGTTACGAAATGGACAAAGACAAATTGCATTACGAGCCTTCAATAGTCTCATGAAAACCACAGACTAAAACCAAAACATTACAAAGAATTAAAGACATAGACAAATTGCATTACGAGCCTTCAATAGTCTCATGAAAACCACAGACTAAAACCAAAACATGTTTAGATTACTTGACGGATATAGATTTAATTTAAACGTGGACTAAGGCTTCCCTACCGGGTTTGGGGGCCCGGGGATACGCAAAATTTCCAGTGTCGCTTTCCCTGCTTTTCTTTCCTCAGTTCATAGCCTCGTCCTCTCGTTAAGTCAATCTTGACGTGTATACAAAATGTAGAGATAGCAGGCTTGCCTGGGGCAAGAAACAGCTGGTGTTTGGCTTGCCCTAACACAGATCCACCATCAAACTCTTCCTCTCAAAGGTTTTGGGACGAGCCACTGTGCAGCCATATTCGGAAATGTTTATTAGATATATCTACCGATGCTGCAGAGTTGGCTCGTCTCCATGCCGCGAGTTTATGAGAGTCTGGTCAGTGGTTAATGGCCTTGCCTTCATCAAACCTTGGTGCACTCCTCGACAACACCAGCTTCAGATTAGCCACCAGCCTTCGACTTGTTGCTAGCACTAATGCCCCTTATCGCTGCCGTTGTGGGGGCTACGTCAATGATTTCGGTCACCATGGTCTGTCTTGTCTCTTCAGTGCGGGTAGAGTACCTAGACATGCCACCTTAAATGATATTATCCGTCGGCCGTTTGACGCCGCCGGAGTACCGGCAGTATTGAAACCTAGAGGTTTATCACGCGACGACGGCAAACGCCCAGACGGAATGACGATATCACCATGGAAGATGGGAAGACCTGTCGTATGGGACGCAACCTGCGTCGATACACTAGCGCCTTCTCATCTTCCAAATACGTCAGTTAAGGTTGGTGCAGCGGCTTTTAAGGCAGAAAACCTCAAACGGCGCAAATATTTAAATCTAGGTAGAGATTGTATATTTGAGCCGTTTGGGGTGGAGATACTCGGACCGTGTGGAAAATTATTAATTTATTTTTAAGACCATACTTCTTTCAACGTATATCAGTAATAACACTGGTAAAGTTGCCGCGTTGAATCGCTAGGGTACCTTCTGCCCTAAAACAAGACTTATCTCTTTGAGCTTATTTCCTAAAGTATAGACAAAGCTTTTGGCGGCTTTATAAAAAAAAATGGTTTTCCATCGCGTAATTTAATTCGTTAACTTGTGTTTCGATCGTCAGATAAAGTTATTCGACAGTTAACTTGTATGAAGAACTGACAAATTTATTCTCCATACAAGTTAGTTAAGTAACTTTATCTGACGATTGAAAATCGGCCCTGAGTATTATTTATAATATTTATAAAAAAAAATATTTTACAATTAATATATGAAAAATACTTGCGTATTGTATACCTTTTTTAGGTAGGTATACTTTTCCAATGCTTTTGTATGTATATAATTATATACCTAATTACAAACTTGGCATGAGGTGTTTTTTAGTGATGGAATATGCATGTTGTGCTGTTATCAACACCTAAGTATGCAGTTTAGTGTTTACTAAACATATGGGTAACTGATAAAGGTGTATTATGAAACTAGCTTTGTTGACCCAGCTTCGCCTGCCATAATATCATTTGTATATATACATTTTTTATGTCGAGGAAAAATATATATATATATATTTCCTCGACAAAGAAATATATATATATATATATATATATATATATATATATATATTTCCTCGACGTGGATGGCAAAGATCTTTCGACATGCAGCCTTAAATATCATTTGTATAACTTCCCATTTACTTTGTTTATTTAATACACTTACATTTTAAGAATAAACGCTCGTAGTTTTGATGATAAGCTTATTTTCATGTTTTTTTTTTGTTTTATAGTTTTGCTTCTGCTTGTTTTTATTTTTATATGTATATATTTATTTTACCTCACTTTAGATAGGTATATAAGTAAATATTTTGTAAACCTTTGAAGAAAATAAACTATATATTATAATTATTATATATCATCATAATTTTAAAAACAAGTGACAGTAAAACTATTATTTTCATTTAAATATACAGTGAAAGGTTTTACTTTGGGTTAATATGAGGCTCTGCTGATCAAATCGAACAACTTTTCCAATGGAACCGCAAATTTAAAAAATAATCCCCCATACAAATTGGTCATTTTAACATTATACTAGTATGTATGGGTAAGGCTTTTTTTTCATTTGCGACACATGGGAAATGTTGTTCGAATTGATCAGTAGAACCTCATATTAAAATGTTTATACATTTATCATTATTTTGAGAGCCCTTATAGTAGATTCGGTTATGTTATAGGTATCGATATAAAGTATATACCTAACGGTGTAAGTATACCTATCTACTCTTGGTATATCTGGTTGAAGATTTCCGGAAGTAAACAAACAGTAATAATTAAGTTTAATGATTTTAATTGAGACAATGATCGCTATTATATTCAATAATAAACACGATTAACGGCGACATAGAAGAATATAATCGTGGGAATCACGTTTTTATAAACATAACTGTATATTATACTAGGTGCAATTGGATCACGTAGTTCTTTTGAAAGCTTGTACTTTGGGCTAATTTGAGGATCAAATCGAACAACTTTGTGTGTAGCAATTGAAAAAAAAAACAGTTTGGCTTCTCTATACAAATTGGTTCCATGGTAAAAGTTGTTCCATTTGATCAGTAAAAACTCATATTAGCTTAAAGTTCAACTTTTCAAAGTCACCATGTATTATAATAAGTTATAATACCACTGGTACCCTGGACGGGTGGACGGTGTTTGGTATGGGAGTTTCCCGAACGCCGATACCTTTGCACCTGGTCTCATTTGCCAGGGACTTCGCAGAAGGTTGGCACTACTGCTCACTCGGCGGAAAATCTCAAACGGCGCAAATATGCGGCTCTCACTAGAGATTACATATTTGAGCCGTTTGTGGTCGAAACCATGGGACCATGGGGACCAGGAGCTCGGGCTATATTTAAACATATTTCTAAGCGTTTGGTCGACATATCTGGTGACCGACAAACTGGCTGCTTTTTTTTACAAAGAAACAGTATAGCAATTCAGAGAGGTAACGCAATCAGCTTATTGGAAACCCTACCTGTTGGCAGAGATCTGGAGGAAGTTTTATGTTTATTATAATTTTGTTTAGGTTATTTTTATTTTCTATATCTTAGGTATATTATTTATATTTTCAGGTTTTAATTTTATTACAAATTATGCTTTTATTACACAATCTATAATATAATATATTATCTCTTTACAATATACAAATAGCAAATATATTTTATTATTAACTTAAATTAAAAACCTACTTGTATGTTTTTTACAACTGCTCGACACGATTCAACACTGACTCGAGCTAACACATAAAACGTGCTTTGGTTTAATATTAAATTACCCATAAAGACATTATTATACTATGTAGACTTATACCTATATTTATATATATGACTTATGTACCTATGTATGTATAACGTGACCATTTTTATTTTTACTCAAAACGGGATATTGTAGAAATTTGGCTCCATAATTTCCACAATATCACAATTATCAAACAAATTTTATTTTTTTGGAAAAAAATTTGAAGAACGTATATTTATAAAGATAAGTACCTAATCAAAAACAAGAAAAAAGCATTTTTTTATTATAATTTTCAATGTTTAATTATATCTATACTATAATATTTATTAAATAATTTTAATAAATTCTTGCAAAGTTTCTTTTAATATTCACTTTCGTTATCAAAATGGCTTTGAGAACAGAAATCAAAATTTAAGCTATGTTATTTCAGGTGTCTACAACGAAGACTCAATTAGTTATATATTACATTTAGCCTCGGTATATTCTCTTATAATAGAGATTTTGAGTTTTTATTAGTTTTGACCCTTAAGAAACTGAAAACGAGACACTTCGGCGTCCCGACGCTTTCCTCAGGGACACCGGGACGGAGTAACGAAAAAAGGGACGTATACAGGCTGAAATTGAAAAGTTGTACTTTGGGCTCTAAAAAAATGCCTTCTGCGTACAAACTAGTTATGTTAAAATTACCAATTTGTGGGAAAGCCAACATTTTTTTTCATTTGCGACACATGCCTTCATGGGAAAAGTTTCTCGATTTCATCAAGGAACCTCATATTAGCCCAAAGTCAACCGTTCAATGTCACCATGTACTAATACTCGTAAATGTATGTACATATATATGTATGTAAGAATGTAGGCGAACAAAGTGCAAGCCTTCTCCATGCAAACTAGTAATGTTAAAATGACCAATTTGTATGGGGAAGCCAAAATTTTTTTTATATGCGACACATGGCTTCATGAGAAAAGTTTCTCGATTTCATCAATAGAACCTCATATTAGCCCAATGTCACCATGTACTAATACTCGTATATGTATGTAAGAATGTAGGCGAACAAAGTGCAAGCCTTCTCCATGCAAACTAGTAATGTTAAAATGACCAATTTGTATGGGGAAGCCAAATTTTTTTTTATTTGCGACACATGGCTTCATGAGAAAAGTTTCTCGATTTCATCAATGTCACCTCATATTAGCCCAATGTCACCATGTACTAATACATATATAATATATGTATGTAATATATATAATATATATTAATATATGTATGTAAGAATGTAGGTGAACGAAGTGCAAGCCTTCTCCATGCAAACTAGTAATGTTAAAATGACCAATTTGTATGGGAAAGCAAACATTTTTTTTCATTTGCGACACATGGCTTCATGGGAAAAGTTTCTCGATTTCATCAATAGAACCTCACATTAGCCCAAAGTACAACCTTTTAATGTGAACATGTACTAATTATTACTCGTAAATGTATGTACATGTGTATAGTATGTATGTAAGAATGTAGGCGAACGAAGTGCAAGGCTTGGCGCAGTGCGGTCGTCTGCGGTGACATTGCAAACTGGATGGAAATCCTAGCTAAGCCTCTCATGTAATTGGCTTCGAGAAAGTGGTCTAAGCAACATTATGCTAGACAAAATAACTCGACTTAAATAATTAGAGAGTAGGTAAATGTTTTGTTTTACTTACTATTATCACTAGAGTATACGTTTATATACTATAAGATATAGGTAAGTACTTAGTTACTTAGACAATACCTAGTATTTATTTCTTTAAAAACTTTATTGCACTAAATTGTACAAATACGGACTTAATGCCAACAAAAAAATAGTGCACTGTACTTGTAAATAACCTAGATTACAAGTACAATGCACTATTTTTTTTACTGAATCCTACATTTGATTTTGTATCTACCTGATGGTAAGCAGACATACAAAGTCCATGAATGGTGTCGTTCAATATATTGTTGGTTAAATGATGCGGTTACGAATTTGTATTACGGGTCGTCTTTAATGCTTCGTACTGCTGTATCGTTAAATTAACTGTCCGTTTCGTTACCGCATCCTGGATGGAGACTACCTCTCGACAAGAAATCGATGCAGTATTTTCCTGGAAACCGGCGAACCTATAGACTAAAACCAAAACATGACTAGGTCATTTGACGGTTCTTGTATATGTATAACAGATCTTGTTGGCCGCCTTGCAAGAAAACAAATTTATTGTCCAGCCGAGTGCTTAAATTGTGTCAAATAAATTGCTATCAATATTACAGATCAATTGGCAAACTCCATCATATCAATCAGCCATCTATTGATGATTATTAGTAATACAATCCAATTGACCCGGTAGAGACAATAAATTCATTGACGTAGAATCCCAGAGGTCACGCAAGGCTGTTTAAGGCTTGGCTGGCTACCGAAGCGCGTCGATGACACGCCCTGGCTCGCCACTAAAGTCTTTTGTGATTTACCCACTAAAACATGATAACCGCTTTTACAACAAATACTTCTAGCCTAGAAGGGCTGAGAGGATAGTGAATGCATGTCGTACTATGATATATAAATCAGCGTTTTTTATTGAACGCGATCATTTTTTTTAATGGAGTACGGTATTTCAATTAGTATCAACCTGATGTTAAGCAAACCTACAAAGTCCATGAGTGTGGTCGACCAATACATTATCGCCTAACTAATCGCTCCCACTAATTGGTACACAGCTTTAATGCGGTTACGAAACGGTCGCGACAAAGATTAATTTTGCTGCTTTATCGTCTAATCAATCGCCCGTTCGCAACCACACTACTACCATCCCTAAATCGATACAATATTCTTCTAAAAACCGGTGAACCTAAAAAAGTCATTTATTTATAAAAATTATTACAAAATAATTATAACAGATAAAAAGTTTCTTTAAAATCTCTACCACCGAAAATTTCTTGGTAACAGACTAAAATATTTACTGATTCATCCAGAAACTTTTCTCCGTTTTTTCTCTGTTACATTGATATTGAAGAACAGTAACAAAATACAATTATAACAATGTTTAGACTAATGGGCTAAGAAGTATTAACCATTTCACTCTACTTATATTTAATATTACTCTGTCACTTGCACTCAACAAAATTAATATGCTGTTGATTCGCTCGTTCACCAATCTATGCAAGCGAGTCGATATTAAATTAGTGCATCAAAAAAAAAAAAAAAAACACAACCATAATATAAACAAAAATAGGCACGGAAGATTTCCAGTTAAGACAAAACGCTCTTTCTAATACATTCAACGGCCTGTGGCAACTACTGTATTTTGGGAAAACCTTCACTCTTTCTTTAAGCTTAAGGTCGAGTTTTCAAGAAGTAGGAGAGACCCGTTATTTATGTTGTCACGCATGGACAAGCTTCCAACTTTGTCATGTGATATTAATGAAGAATTCGTTGTTACATTTTGTGTAAGTTTATTCCGTCAACAAAACTTTTGGTTTGTTACGAAATAATGTTAATTGTTTGTTTTTGTATGATATAACTTTAAAGCTGCACCGAATCTAATATCCTTTATCTAGATTAACATCAAAACTAAATAAACAAGTAGATATTTTTAATTAAAGACGAGCTTTTGGAAAATAAATTGATTTTGATTACAAAAGAAATACTTGGAAGGTAAAAGCAAAACGCTTTTTATCCAAGGTCTTTAAACTCAATAATAATTACAAAAGTATATTATTAGGTATATACGCAATGCTTTGAGAAAATATATAAATAAATTAACCATTTTATTATTCTAAAGCATTATTCGACGATGTTTTTAATATATATATATATATATATCATCACGGGTGCCTTACGGCGCCCGAGACCGCCTAGACGGCCCCAGGGTACCCAGCGGAGGGGTTTTAATCCCACCTCGTTGTAGCCGATGGTATGAGTCTACACCGAACAAGTGGCTAGCTCGTCGCGATGTTTTGGATAGTCTCAATAACCCATCTATAAACAGTTTCACAAGTTGGTATAGTGAAACCGGGACCGACAGCTTAACGTGCTCTCCGAGGCACTATAGTGGTGTTGTCAAACAAATGTACATAAATTTTTAAATTAAAAACTCATCATGTTTTTAAATAACGTTATAATATTTTTTTTTACAAATTCAACTAGGTATTTTTATCCAGATAAAATAGTAAAAAAAAACATTCCTTAAATTTTCATTTGGCATTACATTCATAATTTATAAACCTATATTTTTTTTATAGTAGTACAAATACAAAAAAATAAAAATAAGCGTAGATTTAAATTAAAAGCTGCTAACCATTTAAAGTTTGATTAGCAGGTAGTTCAATATTTTTTCTTTTTATTTATCCACAAAATATATAAGCATAATATATTATATATACATACTTACTATAATTATTTAAAGAAAAAAGACATTAATTCTTATAAAATTATAGAGACAGGTTAACTAATAGCGTAGATTAAATTTAGTAAGAAACGTACTTACCTTCCTAAAAATAATTCATTCCAAAACGGTACACTGAGAAAATAACCGCTAGTCGCCACATATGAAGAATTTGATTTGCCAAAAAAGAATAAAATAATGAAGGCGTTACGTAGTTCGCTAACATGGTTTCAATTCTATTGATTTGTGATGTAAGTGAACTCTTTTTTGGTAGGTAAGTATCTTATAACTTTGATAATAAAGTCCATTTTACTATAGATATATTATATGTACCCATTCTGTACCACAGTACCGCTATAAAGTTATTTTGAATATATAGGTATATACGTGGTGGCCGAGTTGGTTAGACTTTAGACTTAAAAACACTTAGGTCCAACCCCCAGCGTGTAGGTACTAAAGAGATTTTGATCTAAAAAAATATGTACATTTATTTAACCACAACACTATAGTGCCTCGGAGAGCACGTTAAGCTCTCGGTCCCAGTTTCACTATAGAAACTTGTGAAACTGTTTATAGATGGGTTATTAAGTCTATCCAAACATCGCGTTGGGCCAGTCACTTTCGGTGTAGACTCATACCATCGGCTACGACGAGGTGGGATTTATATCTCTCGGCTGGGTACCCTGAGGCCGTCTAGGCGGTCTCGGGCGCCGTAAGGCACCCGTGATGATATATATACCTTACACGTTTAATACAACAATAGAATATAATAAATATATGTATGGCATTACTATGGAATTGAAACCAACGTCTTAATGTTCTCTTCAAGGCACGTATATACATATACTATTGTCTAAGAAAATACTTATTGGTAAACACGGAGATCGATGGACCACGTGTATAAAAAAAGCGGCCAGTGCAAGTGTTGTTCGTGCAATTAGGATTCCGTATACCAGAAGGAGGACAACCGGGAAAATAAAATACAATACCATCGCGGGTGATTTTAGGCTCCTGAGAACCGTTTATATGGCTTCAGGGTACGCAGCGGAGGGATTAAACATTTAAACATTTCGCCGATGGTATTCGGAGGCAACACCTAACAAGTAGTTGTAGTTTGTTGCGGTGTTTATGATATTGGATAATAAGGAGAGAGCTAGATTTTAGAAAGAAAATTATGATTATCCTGGTAACCATTTGTTATAGAAAGTTGAAATACCTATCAGATAGGCTGGATATCGAACGGACTGAATAATTCCTAACGATTCTATTTTTATAAATATTCAGAATTATTAAAACACAGGATTATATTATATAGATTACTAGAGGACCATTGTCTTTAAAAAAAGACGATCTTAGGCTCTACCACGGGTTTGCGCATTGTAGCAACGTACCGTATTTGTATACGTATACGTGAGCAACAACCAATAGGGTCGCTTTATTCAATGCTGTTACCAAAAATAAAGCGGCCCTAGTAGAGCCTCTTATCTCTTCATGTACGCGAAGGAGTTTTTTTTATATAAGTATGTAGAGATTGGTGATGCAGGCGTAATTGTATGATTAAACAAAAACTATTTATTTATGTTTATTATGAATGAATATAAATAAATAAATGTGGGCCGTACGAGGTAACATCCATAAATAATATCTCTAATCTCTTCCACTAATATAAAAATTTAATACCTCATAATTTCGGTCACCATATACAATATACACATATTTAAGTTAAGCAGAAAACATTATATTTCTAAATATATATATTTCGGCAATGTACATATTTAAAAATATTATGGTTTCTCCTTAACTTAATTTTGTATTTTAGAGTAAGTATTTATAGATCTTTCAATTCAGTTGTTTTTGTGACGACAAGAAGCGAAGTTTTTTTTTAATCTGTAGGATTTCCTATAATCTTTTAACTTAGAGCGCTCGCATCCAGGATTTTATTTTGGCCTCGTAAATATTTTTTCTGATAACTATTATAGATGTTGTTGTTGCTATTAAAGATTTGGCAGCATGAACCCCCCCTGGATCCGTCACTACAAGAACATATGGATAGGTATCAATCAAAAATCTTGCCTAACACAATGTATGCATTTGACGTTTCGGAAAGTCGTCCATGGAAACGAATGGAAACGAAATGTCATCTCTATATATTGATTATAGAGATGTTTGATTGATTGCGTTGTCCATGTGTTTTTGGCTGGTTGTTAATCTATCTGGAGCCTAATTATACAGCGAAAACGATAGCGATCTGTCCATGCGTTGATAATTTGAGCTGTCATCGCTCTTATTTCCAATGCAATAAGGGCTATGACAGCTCCAAGTACAATTGATCACGATAGCGATTTGTCAAAATTTCGTTTCATAATTAGGGGGCAGATTGTATTATTATAATTTTAAGTGTCGAATGGTCAAACGTGTATAATGGCATCAAGTTGCACCAATTGCCAGTCGTGTGCGAGCACTTTAAAACCTTTAAATACGAGACCACATCAATATTATTAAAGTAGGTACTTAAAATACTAACCATCGATAAAGGATGGGTTGAGCGTACATTTAATTTGGGCACAGTATTATTTTCCCCTTTACAGACAAGTACTTATTAGTTAACTAACCGAAGTTTAAAAGTAATTGCAGTTCTATTAAATATATTTAAGGTGAACAAACATAATAGGTACATTAAATTAAAAAAGTTCATCTTTACTTTTTCTTCACAAGATCATCCAATACATTTTTTTTATGTCAAGAATATTTTTAAGCACGAACAATTATTTTTATTAATTTAAAACTGAAACACAAATTATATACCGATAAATATTTATTTTATACTATGCATATGACATATTATGACATCATAGGAGATGAATCGTTATCTAAGTTTGTATGCTTATTTAAATATTTTTGACAAAAAAAAAATGGTGACACCTATTTGAAATTGCTCACAGTGACTCACATCGAAATCTACTTAGGATATAATATTTTAGTGCTTAAACAAATTTGTATATAAGTATATATACAATAATAATGACCAAAAGGTAGTTATTTTATTCGGCCAAGTCGTCTGAAGACTTTTGTAAAGTAATAACGGAAACGTTAGTAAAGCAGCAGTGCAGAGTGTTAGCCTGGGGCTCTACCATGGGTTTGCGCATTGTAGAAACGTAACGTATTCATTTACGTATACGTGAGCAACAACCAATAGGGCCGCTTTATTTTTGGTAACAGGGTTGAATAAAGCGATCCTATTTGGTTGTTGCTCACGTATACGTAAATGAATACGTTACGTTTCTACAATGCGCAAACCCATGGTAGAGCCTCTGGGTTAGGTTAGGTGACACTTAAACATTGATTTTCACCAGTTACCTGTGTCCTAAAAGAGGGCGTGGCTGCCGTATAGGCGGACGCATAATACGATCCATTAATTTTATAGAAGTCGCTCTGGAAATAGAAAAAGTTCTTGCTTCTATATGTTTTTTTTGTTGTTTTATAAATAGGTATTACGAGTTTTGTCTAAGGCTGAGTTGCACCAAAGTGTCCGTTAAATAATGGTAACGATTAAAATTTAAAATGGCGCGAATTTACCAGCTGTCATTCGATTTTCAAAATAAAACTGGTACAGTCGACGCCATTTTTACTTTATGCGTTACAATTACTTTAACGGACACTTTGGTGCTACTAGAGCTAAATACATATGTATGTATACAGGGTGTAATTGAAATCCTATACATACTTTGGACAAAATTGAAGGCTGTTACCGATTTCATAGATTCTCGCTGTATTTTACAAAACTCGTGAAAACAAATTATATAACATAGAATAACGTCATGCAGCAATTAATGCTATTATAAAAAGATCATTAATTTCTGCTGACACCCCGAGCCTACTCGAACCTCCAGGCATTAGTCGTTCGGATGGTAAGAGACCGGAAGGAATGACCCTTGTGCCTTGGGCCCGTGGACGTGCTATGATTTGGGATGCCACATGCGCAGACACTTTGGCTCCAAGTCATGTCTCAATTTCTTCCAACTCTGCTGGTGCTGTCGCTTCTAAGGCGGAAATCAACAAAATTCAAAAATATTTCTCGCTGCGTGACTCCTTTGTATTTCTTCCTTTTGCTGTAGAAACCTTAGGATCGTGGTCTCCGGAAGCCAAAAAGTTTGCCAAGTCAATTGGCAAACTACTTTATCAAAAATCCGGTGACCGTCGAGCTAAGTCATTTTTTCTACAGAAGATTAGCTTAGAGATACAAAGGGGTAACACAGCGAGCATACCCGGTAGTATTGGTAACACTGCAGGGTTGGAAGAAATTTATTATTTATAAATTTTTTTCTGTATCTTTTAATAATAATGTTTTTTAAGTTTTACAGAATTACATAGAAGATACATATCCCAAAATCACATTTACTATGTAAGATATTACTATAAAACAAGGGGCAAGATAATTGGCAATAATACCACAATGTGCTTTCGGGTTAAAATTACGATTTATTGGATATCTTAAGTACAAAGTATAGGTATGTATGTATACAGACTTCAATTATGTCCTTAGTATATATAGTAATTGGATTTCCTTTACACATATTTAATAAATAAAATCTTTAATAATACTTAAATTATGCTTACTGACCCCTAATTTCTTAGTTGGTGCTTACAAAATTAAGTAGGTATTAATAAGAAAATGATTAATAGCGGTTTTGTTGATGGTGATGTATTAATTAATTTTAATCGTAGATTTATTTTAATTAATAAATAATTAATAAAGTGAAAACAATAAAGGATTAATTTAGTTTCAAAATTTATTAAAATTCACAAATAGAGCTGATATATGTATGTATGACTGGTGTACCTACTAACTAATCTGCAAATTATAATATGTGAGTATTAATTAGAATATTTAAATTAATTATTAAATGAAATGTCGCATTATGATCATTAATAAATGTATTTTTGTGATAAAATAAAATTTAACAAAATATAATAATATGTTATTTAGCTTATCAAAACCTTCTTAACTTGTATATACCTACATAGTATATAAGTAACTAGGTATATATAAGGTTTCCGCGAATATCTACTAAAATTTTCATAAGCCTTTATTTTTTTGTACAGCTGTTATGTATTAAAAAAAAAATACTTGTAGATAATTTTATTCCAAGTGGAAATTATGCGCTAAAGTTAGCTAAGGCTTTATTATGAGTTTTGTTGTATTAACGTAGTATTACATAATACATTTTAAAATGTTGAGTTCTAACAATCGGAAACGTTATTTATCCTGTTTTCAAAAATAAGCGATCCTATTCGACGTTACGTTATACGATGGAAAAAACCCACGGTATAGCCTTAAAAGGCAAGCAAGGTATTACTTTAGATTCAAATAAAAATTGCAATAAAACAGGATTTTTTTATTTCTGAATGTTATTTTTTTTACATTTACCCAATTTGCCCATGGATTATAGTAGATTATTTAGCGGTAACCTTATATATCTAAATGAAAAAAAAATACATCACTTACTTTTTTTTTTTCTATGCCTTTTGTTTTCGCAAATTATACTCACTAGTTACTATAAAATACTAGTAATAAATCTAGTTACTAGTTTGTTATTTGTATCGACTAAATTCCAATATTAAAATTTCGAAATGAGAAAGTACAGTCATAACAAAAATAGCTAAAATGAATTAGTTAACTAATTATTTTTATTATTATAACCACTTACCTCTTGATAGAATATTCTTTTGGAATTATAACTAAGGTTGTACTGCTGGTCAGCTATCATCACCAGAATAGTAAACGGAAGTAGAAATGCAGCTGCAGCTAAAAAGGCGACACACCTTCCCAGGCGCAACGTGCTCCAATTTCTTCTACTCATGTTTCACTTTTTACACTCACATTATAGACACTTTTAAGTGTATATTTCTAATATTTATTATCTATATAATATGTTTAGTTATGTCCGTAGGAATTTTATTATAATTTCCATAGTATTATTTGTTAAGTTTTCCTTTCTGTTAAGTAACATAAAATAATAAGGAATGTTCAATAAGTTTACTACACTTTTATGACTAGTTATGACTTATGACTTGACCAACTAGTAACAGACTAGTTAGCCGAAATATAAGTGAACTCAACTGAATTGGTTTTGGTTTTTTATTAGTATTTTACATCATCGAATGTTTTCATCGCCTTGTTTTCCTAAAGGCATTATTCACGTTCTAATGATAAGTTAAGTAATTAGGCGTTAAACAAAATAATTATTACTAATTAGATATTATATTGTTGGCTCATTAATACACCAGTGCTAGAAATAATAATTTTAATTTATTGATAATTTACATACGACCTAATTACTTACCTATACAGGGAAGTAATTAGGTCGCAGTCTAAGGAACTTTTTAAAACTCAATCCCTATTTTATAATAGTATAAATTAATAAAATTAAGAAATAATTAAAATTGTATTTGTTTTTTAAAATTAATTTTGTGATAAAAATAATTAGTGACGCCTGCTAGTTAATATCATTCATTGTCGAACGTTTATATAGGTAACGTTTTTACATTAGGTATGCATTTTTATAGAGGTCCACCGATATTTATTTATTTCAAAATATAATTGCACAAAGTACAAAGGCGGACTAGTAAATTTTAGTATAGTAAATTTAGACTAGATATAAAATAAAACGGTGATAAATATATTTAAATTGTTATTTTATTATGTATTTTTTGGTAGAGTCTATATAGGTAGGTATAATTGATAATTTTTATTTTAATTCAAATAATGTGTAATAGATTATGTTGCCGTCTGTATCACTTAGCAGGTCATAAACTAAAAAACCTAAGTATGTATTGCAAATACAGGATCTAAATATTTAAATAGATAAGTGAAGGTTTGTTTAAGTTTGGATAAAAAAAATCTAACAGAAATCTTGAATGAGGATATTTGATTTTAAATATTTATTTTGCTCATTCTAATAACTTGACTGGACTTTTTATTGCAACTTATTAAAATAAATATAACAACAATACATTTATTGAATCGGTATTGCCGATAATTAAATAAAACTGTACTATTTGTTAGATACACAAAACGGGAATGAACAAGTTATAAATTTTATAACATTTCCTGTCGCGGAGCATCAGAGAATCGGATTCTTATCAAATCACGATATTTTATTGTATAATATGTTATCATCATCTACTATACAATTTATTGATAACAAAAAAATGTCAACGCGTGACAATATTGTATAACCCATAAAATACAGTATTTATCTTTGTTACTATGAGATTTATCTATTACAATATGTATTGTATGGAATGATATTCAGGTACTTACAAAAAAACTAAAACCTAACAGATGTTATTGCAAAAATAGTGAAATGTTGTCCAATGGACTTAGTTTGCGTAGGTGCGTATTATTAGGTAGGTAGGCAAGTGACTTTGTCTACCTGATGGTAATCAGACTAACAAAGTGCATAAGAAAAATAGAATTGAAGTCTCATTAAAAGGCAAATGAAACAGTGGAATAAAAGACCCGTTATAAATGCGTGTGAGTAAAAAAACAATTCTTGTAAATTGTTTTTTGCTTCTTACAACATGGGACTTTGTATCTACCTGATTGTAAACAGTCCTACAAAGTCCATGAATTAATACGATGAACGCATTGTTGTATAACACCATTGGTCGCTAAAATAAATTGTACATAGGCCCCCCGGAGCACGGCTGACACTTGCATTACTATCTATTTTAATATTCTCGGATAAAGCAACCTCGACAAGAAACCGAAATATGATTAGGTCACTTGACGGTTTATGCATCTGGTGGTAACGAGTCCGGTCGGTCGGCCTAGCTGAGTTATAGATCCTATCTGCCCCTAATAATGCCTTAGGCATTATCTACCAGTTAACCTTTGGGAGCAATAATGTTTTCAAGGGTGCAGAATGATAAATTAAAATGTTTCCTAAAATATTAAGTAAATATACTACATACAGATATAAAAATATTGTAATAAAAAATACATGTCATCTAATACAAGTATCATGTCAATAATACATATATCTTCTTTACAAAGGTTCTTGGAGATCTTCCCTATTATTTATACTTCCGTGACAAGTGAATAAAAACTATTATTATGTATTTAGGTCAAACTTGGTTTAACCACAATTTCTTTGTTAGAAGAAATTGGAAAATAATAAAAATGGCCGTAGTAATAAAATATGGATCGCGTGCAGTAAATTATCTGTGTAGATAAAATCGAAATATTAACCGGAAATGGTTATGTTCCAAATGACGGGCTAACATGCGACTGGGTACTGAAAGTATATGTACTTACATTGGTACTGAAAATTGTTCTTTTGTTAATCATTGTTAAAACACATAGTGGAGTTTGCACGCAACAGTATTCGTATATTTTGTCAGGGAGAAAAGCTTTCAATATTATCTGTCGTCAAAAATCATTTATTTTATTTTATTTATCATACTTACTTACTTTATTGCACAAAATAAAATTGTACATAGGCGAACTTAATACCTTAGGCATTTTCTACCATCTAACCTTTGAGAAAATTTACATTTATTGTTGTTTTGAAATAGGGCCCCGAGCTTAATATACGTGGTGGCCTAGTTGGTTAGACCTTGGACTTAAAAACACTTAGGTCCCTGGTTCGAATCCCGGTGTGTACCAATGAGTTTTTAAATTAAAAATTTATGTACATTTGTTTGACAACACCACTATAGTGCCTCGGAGAGCACGTTAAGCCGTCGGTCCCGGTTTCACTATACCAACTTGTGAAACTGTTTATAAATGGGATTCAAAACATCGCAACGAGCTAGCCACTTGTTCGGTGTAGACTCATACCATCGGCTACGACGAGGTGGGATTAAAACCCCACCGCTGGGTACCCTGGGGCCGTCTAGGCGGTCTCGGGCGCCGTAAGGCACCCGTGATGATACACATACATACACACATTTTTACCAAATGTTTTTTTTTTTTGTAGAACTTTATAAGATTTTCACATCAAAACGTACTGAACTCAATAAAAACGATACAAAAAACTTCGATGTATGTATGTGGCCTTTAGTTCTATATAACATAATAATAATAATTATTATTATATTATTATTATTATTATGTACCTTTATTATATAATATTTTTTAGGTTTTTCTTAAATAATAAATAAAATTATAACAATAATAAGTAGAACATTTCACACATTATTTCTTTTCTGGTCACAAACTAAGCTTGTAGGTACCTACTATGTTTACCAGAAGCAACGATACTAATGCACATTATAATATTTTATAAACGCCATGAAAACTTAAAAAAAAAAAAAGAAGTTTTTACGTGAGTACTAATAGTTTTGAGTCGGAATCTAACCCGCGACTTCCATACATAGAGCAACGCGGCCACCACCGTACAGCCCGGAGCTTCCATACGACCATGGAGGAAATAAATATAATATATAGTATCCACCAAGGGCCTATTTCATAAACGTGACAATTGTAATTTACCATGACAATTTATAATACATTGATTGATTTAGTTGGTTCTAAGTAAATAATTCCAACTAAATTATTCAATGAATTATAAATTGTCATGGTAAATTACAATTGTCACGTTTATGAAATAGGCCCCAGATGGTAAGCCGACCTACAAAGTCCATGAATGGGGTTCATCATTACATTATCGCTTAACAATATTGATCGCCACTATACTGTCTAAAAGATGCGGTTACGGAATGAGCGGCGACAGAAATAGACGAGTCTATTTTAATATCTTTGCTGCTTTACATAATCGTAAGTAAAATATATAAAACATTTCTAAGTAATAAATGTACGTAGGTACCATCTAATCTACTATCTAGATAAAAATAAACTGACAGTGTAGTGTTAGTTAATTGCGTGCTCGCATGTAGTTAGATCATTACATTTCCGAGTAACAATTCCTTTGTACACCACAACGTATGAGTTTTATTGTTCTGTCATTCTCGCAAAACTCTGAAATGAAAATCAACATCTACACAATACAATCATGTACCTACACAAACAAATGTCAAATAATGACAGAAACTTACATTTTTTTTTTTTTTTTATAGGAGCTCGGCATGTGACCCCACATCTACCTGATCGAAAGCAGTATGCAGGTCCAAGAATAAATACAACCAGCTCTGAACTGTGTTGTAAGAGCTGGTTTCATCCATTATGTCGGCTTAAGATGCCTATTCACGCTTCGTTTAAAGGCCTCAAGGTTATAGGATGGAGGAAACACGCAAGCAGGCAGAGCATTCCACATTTTAATAGTGCGACAGATGTACGAATCACCAAATATTTTAGTGCGGGTTGGTACATCGGCCACAGAATGCGCTGCTCTGGAGGTTCTGTAGCGGAAAGGGGAAGGGGGAATGAGATTAAAAAGTTCTTCAGAGCACTGTCCATGGTAAAGGCGGTAAAATACGCTCAACGAAGCTATATCTCTACGAAGCTGCTGTGGCTCTAAGGTGTTAGTGAGCTCTTTGTCAAAAATACGAGATACACGCTTCTGCAGACCATCGATATTACAAATAAAATAACCTTATCACCGACTTCAAAAAAGACGAAACGTATGTTTTGTTTTTAGTTTGTATTTTACGTTTTTAATCTGAAAACGTAATGGTATCGGTCTAGGTTTATCGGATAGACAGACAGGTGAACTAAGTAAAGATTCCATTTTTCTTTAAAGAGAAATGGACCCTCTAACTTAAGGAAAGAGACTGAAACAGATTCTCCTGCACGCAGAGGCCAGGGCCTGTTTATTCGTGTCGTAACCGCATTCTAATAGAATAACAAAAAGAGAAACGGCTAAAAACACTACTCGATTAAAGAAGTTAATAAAGATAATTTTAGAGAACTTAGCGCTGCTATATGCTACCAATAGGGTCGCTTTATGTTTTTCGAGAGTACAAATAAACTTTCCCTATTGGTTATCCCTACAGTTTAAACTTTACAGTAGGTAGGTGAAAGAAAAAGTATGTTGACATCATGTCATGAGGTCTACCTAATTGACTTTTGTTCTCTCTTAAACATAGTTTTATAATGTCATAGTTATAAATAGTCATGAATGAAGCTCTTTAACCAATTTTTGAGAACATGTGTAACATTATTTTTGCCAAACATTACTTTTGGACAAAGACGCTTTACATGTTTTAGACATTAACATCATCTATACTTCTATACTAATATTATAAAGCTGAAGAGTTTGTTTGTTTGTTTGTTTGAACGCGCTAATCTCAGGAACTACTGATTCGAATTGAAAAAATATTTTCGTGTTGGATAATCCATTTATCGAGAAAGGCTATAGGCTATATAACATCACGCTACGACTAATAGGAGCGGAGTAACAAAGAAAAATGTTGCAAAAACGGGGAAAAATTATTCCTTTTAAGAGCGTACGCTGCGTAAACGGTTAAATTTAAACGCGCAGACAAAGTTATCAGCTAGTCATACATATTATTTTAAGCAGTTAAAAACGTGAACCTGTATAGTAGGTCGCTATTTTACCATAGCTCAATTTTTATTATCGTGGGTTTATCTGCCAGACCGAAAGTAACGATAAAACTTTAATAAAGTTTATATTATTTTAAAGCTCTTATTCTCCTAGTTTTATATAATTTGTTTATTTATTACTGTTTGAACATGATGAAGATCGTCACTCTTTGCCTAAGTATTTATACCAACCGGATACGGAATACATAAAATAGAATCCAATGTAAAAAACAGCCCGCACGGTGAATCCATGGTTAGCCAAGAACATCGACATTTCGATTGTTTATAATATGATATGAGCACTTAATATGAATAAATGGCACCCTTATTTACATATTTTTATTTATTTTAAAATCTTTATTGTACAAAATTAAATAGGCGAGCTTAATGCCTTAGGCATTTTCTACCAGCTAACATTTAAGAGAGCGAATATGCTTAGGGTGCAGAACCTTTTCGAAAAAATTGAAATATATATAATGTTATCAATGATGCATCACAATAAATAGTTAAACTAGTTAAATACTGAATATAATATAATAAACGTAATACATAAACATTATATAATGAGTTTACAAGTTATATTTAGACTAATTTGACAGTTCTTAATACAAGTAAGTGTCGAATAACTTTATTTGGTGATATGATATTAGCTAATTTGGAGAAGGTTGTCATATCCATTACTTACCTAGTTACTTGTTAATAAAAAAAGATCACAACACAGCCTAGGTCAGTTTACACAACAAATACAGGCAAATTGGAGGTAAGGATGATTTAATTTTGTAATTGTTATCCTTGAAGCTTTATAGTTAAATATTATGACGGATGTAGTTAATAATACTCGCTCGAAAGCATGCAAATTTGATATTTATTACAAAGAGATTATGATATAAATTGTATTATCTGAAATTGTGTGGTTTCAGCAGTCAGACATTAGGTGTGGACTAACGACATATTGTCAGTGTAGTATGAATGGTTATTGAAAATTATTACGACTGTATAATTATTGAGGGCATACGGGTAATGGTTGTGACGGTAAAATTACCTCATTTATTAGACAATTACAATAACCTAGCGGAAAGTTATTATATTAAGTATAATTGTGTAAATTGAAATTATCGATATGAGGGTGATAAATTTTGCTCTGACGTGTTCAATGTTGGTTTGTTTCATATAATTTATATGTACTTTTGAATGCATTTAAATAATAATGGCTTAAGTTTAGATTGAAATAAAGAAAATATATGGTATTTTATATTTTACTTTTGAGGCGGGAACCTACTCTATATAGAGCAGTAGGTACGGTTTATGAAACAGTATTATTTCAATGTAAATGTTGACCAATGAAAAGCACACATTATCTTTTTTTCTATTGGTCTAAATAGAAATGATCTAGAGTTGATGATTGGGCCCTGAACAATTACGCGTCATCTTTAGTAGTAGCGCATTAGCTTAATTTGTCACATTTCGTATTCTCCTAACCAATTGCCCATCGAAATTTGTCAAAAAAATACCAGCATGATTCTAGTAATAAACGTGGTGGCCGAGTTGGTTAGACCTTGCACTTAAAAACGCTTAGGTCCTTGGTCCGAAACCAATGAGTTTTTAATTTAAAAAAAAAAATACATTCATTTGACAAAACCACTATAGTGCCTCGGAGAGCACGTTAAGCTGTCGGTCCCTGTTTCACTATATCAACTTGTGAAACTGTTTATAGATGGGTTATTGAGTCTATTCAAAACATCGCGACGAGCTAGCTACTTGTTCGGTGTAGAATACCATCGGTTACGACGAGGTGGGATCAAAAACCCCTCCACTGGGTACCCTGGGGCTGTATAGGCGGTCTCGGGCGCTGTAAGGCACCCTTGATGATATGTATGTATGTGTATGATTCTGCACTAGTGTAAGTTTTTTAACGTTTGCTATTCTATTAACTATACTACTGCGCAAATTTTTCTACCAATCAGATAAACTTATTGTGAGAGTTCGACAAAATAAAGTGATCATTGGTGGAGAGTTAGAGTTAACTATTAACGAAGTAGTAACGTTCAAAGAACTCTACAGATATCATGTAGAAGAAGTAAGGTTTAAAAAGAAGTCATTCGAAATTTAAAAACAAATAAAAGTGTGCTGGACCTAATTAACGTGGACCATCAAGTATTATGTTTTAATTTAAGACTGTAATAGTCACAGCAATGAAAAATAATTAATTGTATCTAGATAATAGTTAACTGTATTATAGTTTACCTACATATACATTAACATGTGTAACTTGGTCTACAATTTAAAATTAGTTTTTCCTAAACACACAAAGATGAAATGTGTAATCTAAGAATAGGGCAGAAGCGTCTGGCTGAAATTCACTAAGTGTTTTGAAGGGTTATTCTTGGCGTAACCTTGCTCTATGTGTTATAGAACTGAAATTAAACTAAGCCCTAAATAATAGAGCAATAGGCTGATCACATCGCTTGTCGAATTAACCACTGGACAATGGGCCCTAGAGATTTTAGTAGGGCTGCAACTATTCCAGATTTCATAACCAGTAGCTCTACCACAAGCTGTTGCAAACAGTTTTTACTATAGTCGCTAGTAACTACAGATGGGGATTAACCTTGTGAGCTATATAGCAATTCTCGAGAAATTCATGCCGACATGAGGGTTATATTTTTGGCAACACTAAATTAAGACCAGAATTGAACCAAAAATATTCTGTATCTACTATATTTAATTGTGTAGGACCTACGTAAAAAATATAGATACAGTAAGTTGCCGCATATATATACGTGGAGGCAGAGTTGGTTAGACCTTAGACTTAAACACTTAGATCCCTGGTTCAAACCCCGGTGTGTACCAATGAGTTTATAATCCAAAAAAATATGTACATTTGTTTAACAACACCAATATAGTGCCTCGGAGAGCACGTTAAGCTGTCGTCTCAGTTTCACTATACCAATTTTTGAAACTGTTTATATATGGGTTATTGAGTCTACCCAAAATTCGCGACGAGCCAACTTGTTCGGTGTAGACTTATACCATCGGCTACGACGAGGTGGGATTAAAAACCCCTCCGCTGGGTTCCCTGAGGCCGTCTAGATGAAATGTCCTACTTATCTTATTATTTTTATATTTTTTGACAATACTGCTATACCTCTACTTGTTTGTATTCAGCCTGTCATACCCGTCATAAGTTTAAAGAATTAATTACCAAGAATTAAGACACAAAAATAGTTATATTAAAACTGATATGATTGTTTACTATATTTAGGTGTTTAATTCACAGAAGACCCCTTCTATGTTTCTATATATATCACTCTAATAACTGTTTTAATAGTTCCTAGAATATTTGAGTGATGTAGGTAAATGCTTAATTATTTAAATACGTTCAAAAAATAGAATAATCAGTTGTTTGTCTATTTATTGGTTTGTATAGTACGTAGGTACTGTATCTTTTTTGTTACTTTATTTGATAAAATAATAGGTGGTGTGTGGTTATTTTATTTTCACTTCTCATGCTCTGAAAGTGCTTATTTTTGCAGGATATGACTGCACAAAATATAATTTTGTGTAAACGTATCTACTCATAAATCTATACTAATATTATAAAGCTGAAGAGTTTGTTTGTTTGTTTGTTTGTTTGTTTGTTTGTTTGAACGCGCTAATCTCAGGAACTACTGATTCGAATTGAAAAAATATTTTCGTGTTGGATAATCCATTTATCGAGAAAGGCTATAGGCTATATAACATCACGCTACGACTAATAGGAGCGGAGTAACAAAGAAAAATGTTGCAAAAACGGGGAAAAATTATTCCTTTTAAGAGCGTACGCTGCGTAAACGGTTAAATTTAAACGCGCAGACAAAGTTGCGCGGGTCAGCTAGTGTATATATATTAAGGCAAAGAAAATGAGCCATACAGCCAAACACAATAAGTAGTTCATAGACAGAATTTTATATTTTATAATATTTACTTAAATTTATTTGCCTTTTTTTTTTTTAAGACATAAAAGATATTAAAATTTAAATTATAGACGGTGAGTTATTTAATTAATTTAAGAAAATTATTAATACAAAATCAATTTAATAGTAGGCTATATAGGTCTGCAGCCCAAGTCTAATATCAATGTCGTAAGATTAAAAAAAAAACGGCGGAAACAGCTCTTGTTGTTTCGTGCGTTTATTAACTTCTTCAGTTTGCTAAAATTGTTATACTACTGTTTTATTTCCTCGCAATGGAAATGAAAAGCAGAGTTTATAACTCGTCCACAAAACCATTTTATCCTCGACATTACTATCAGCCCTCGCCTTCGGCGTTCGTTTTGTGCGCTTGTTGTAAAATCTATTATTGCGAATTATGAGTCATTCATTATTTATAAAAAAAATCAAGTCTGTGACCATAATTATTTTGCATAATTACGAGGGTCAAAGTTAATGTTTTTAGAATTTGCCACTTGTAAACAATATACATAATAAAAAAAATAGTTTAAATTTTGAAAATGGAACTCTTTGCCTATATTTCATCGATTGGTGATTTGTTTCACGATTTGGCGGCAAATTGAAAATTGTTCGTCAGCATGAATTTAACGCGAGAAAATGTTCATGCAATGATTATTTATGATTGATTTAAGTCAACAAGAAAGTCATCAAAAACTTTGATTGGTCTTTTGACGATGAAGCCCATCTCGTGCCACTGTTTACAACTGGTTTAATGAGTTTAAACGTGGCTGGTCGCACTAATCTCACGAATAATGTGCGTGAGGGACGGCCTTCTATACAGCTGAAGATAACATCAGTGTTATGCGGCGTATGATAGAGACTGACAAAAGATTGGCCTATCAACAGATTCGGGCAAGCTTGGGCTTCGGTATGAGTAAAGTGCACAAAATGCTCCATGAATATTTAGTGGTCCGGAAGCTTTGTGCCCGGTGAATACCTCATAATTTGACCGAGGCTCAAAAACTCCGTCGTGTTGATTGGTGCCGTGAAATGCTTCAGCGATTTAACGGAGGTAACTCAAATGCTGTGTTCGACGACGAAAGCTGGATTTACTGTTATGATCTCAATCAAATCAAAATCATATATTTCATGTAAATCTTTACAGATATTTATGAATAGTCAAAAAAAAAAAGAAAAGAAGTTTTCACGATGGCCGTTAGATGGTAGCCTCGTTCTTCGGAAGGACAGGTCATTACGTGACAATTGTTTTAGAGGATCAAAAACAGTTACTGCAGAGTGGTACATTAACAATTGTTTGCCACTTGTCTTTGAAAAAGTTCGGGAGAAACGACCTGGCAGTAGGATCCTCCTTCACAACGACAACGCCTCGTCACATATACCGCCCGGGTGAACGATCGACTATTTGGCGACGTCAAACGTGGAAGTCCTGGCCCCCACCCATCGTATAGCTCCGACCTCGCACCTTGCGATTTTTATTTATTCCCGAAAATAAAAGAAAAACTTCTAGGAAAGCGTTTTATGGACGCAGAGGAAGCAGTGACTGCGTTTCAAAAGGCCGTCGAACAGACCCCTAAGCACGAGTAGGCAAAGTGCTTTTCTCAGTGGATCTATCGCATGCAGCGACGTAATGTGAATGGACTCTATTTTGAAAAGACATAATAAAATTAATAACTTATTAGTTTGCTCAGTTTTTGACCCTCGTATTTATGGCCGGTCCACACCATAATTATTTTGCATATTGTGATGATTATTAATAAAAATAAAATCAATAATGCAGGATTATTTACGACTAAAAGTCTAAAAGCTGCTAGAATAGTTTTTTTAATACCTGTGTATTAAAAATATGATTATATATACATAATTAAAGAGCGAACTCGTTTTTTTTTTACGGTTGATAAACGTTCTTTAGTTTATTACACAAAGTACCTCCAGGAAACAATAATACATTACAATAGATACACACAATAAATTGATATGTTACACCTATTTAATAAAATGTGTTTTTTTTTGTTTTTTGTTGTTAGGGCACAGAAGAAATAATAGTACAAGTAGATAGGGTTGATACCAGGGGCGCCGACTCCGTGGGTGCTCGGGGACTTGAGCACCCATGAAAAATAAACAGTGGGTGCCGAGCACCCGTGAGAATAGACATCAAGAAACAGATCAGTAATCGCCTTTTAGCGATGGGCGTTTTTTTATTGTTCAGCGCAGTTGTGGTTTAGAGCGCCGGTTTCCATAGTACATTGCAAAACCTTAGTTTGGGACCAGGACATGTATGTGATGTTGTCTCAATTTATTATTTAACGATGCGGATAACGGATGCCAGTTACTGATGCCGGTATCCGTTATCAAAAGGAAAACGAAACCTCAAAACTCGTCTTCCTTCCTCAAACCACTTTTATATGCCTATAATCGGCTTTCATGAAGACAGAAGATAGCCAAGCGCCACACAAAATCATAACAAAACATTAGAGCATATATCCAATTAATGCTCGAGAAGTGAGAACAGAATAGTACGGCAACCTTATAAAAATAATTTTCAAAGCAGCAACAAACATGTTTGATACCTATTTTGTGCGGAAGTCTTAAAAACCAAACGTAGTTATTTTTATCTCTTTTCGTTAGTAGATTTGAATTTATATTTTAAAATGCGTTCATTGTAAAATATAGCATTTCTATATTATTCATACTTTCAAGACGAAAACAATAGATGTTATAATAATCTTTTGGCGCAGTTGTTAAAGATTTCTTCACTAAATAAATTTTGTCACCGTCACACATGAATCTATTTCTAGAAAACTATTAACCTCAAACTTTAATTTTAACCTCACTCTGGTCACACTCACTGCAATTGTATAATACCAAATTGTAAATAATGTCAGTAAAAATTACCGCATATTTTAAAAATATATATATGGTCTTTTATTACCTTATGTAAAATAAATTATATCACACATAATTAGGAAAGATTGCTCTATTCTCTATGTATTTTCTCTATTGGATTCCGGCCAAATTTTTAGAGATTTTTTTTTTGCATAAATTTCAGTACATTTTTTTGTCTTCGTATTACTTGCTAGATTGTATGATTTTACTATATACTAGCGGCCCGTCCCGGCTTCGCACAGGTTTGTATAACTTTAACTATATGCTCAGCGCACGCCACGGAAGGCCTCAGAAACGATACTTTTCCCCCGTTTTTAAAACATTTTTGGTTACTGCTCCACAACTATAGGACCTAGCGTGATATTATATAGCCTATGTTACTTCTGAATAATGCAGCTTTCTAATGGTGAAAAAATTATTGCAATCGGTCCAGTAGTTTTTGAGTTTATTCATTACAAACATACAAAAATACAAAAATACAAAAATACAAATCTTTCCTCTTTATTGTATTAGTATAGATTTTTTTTCATTGGTTCTGTATTTATCAGTAGATAATCAGTGTCTGTATATCTACCCTGTAACGATCATTGCTTGAAAATAAATAAATATATTATTAATTAACTCATCGATATACCTATTTACACCTTTTAATTATATATTTTATATAAATGCAGTAGTAATCGTATATTTTACAATGCATATAACAAAAAAAATGTTAGCATCTATTTGTTTTTTACAAAATACTATTTTTTATAAGAAAATATTATAATAAATAAATAAATACCTTCACGGCTTTATTTATTATAGAAAGCCTTTCGGCGAGCTCAGGATACCCAGCGGAGGGATGAACCCGTCCTCATTTCGCCGATGGTATTCGGAGGCAGCACCTAACAAGTGGCGAGCTTGTTGTTTATGATGGTATAGCCTCATCCCAGGTCCGGCCTTTTTGTCATTTGCAGGGGCCGCTTTTAATATTTAAATATGTATTATTATAATAAATTAGCGAGCGATAATATCTTTTAACAGCCTCCTAGCCAAGAGCATAGTGGCTTTTTACGAACTCAAACGTCGCAGAAGCGTGACAGAGAGGGAGATAACAAATTAATTATCCTATTAGTGTATCTATATTGTTGTCTCGTTTCGGTTATTTCTGCAACGATAAAAACTCATCAAATGTCATCTTCATACAAAACTTTTGTGCTCGCTTTTAGCGCTCATGCTTTAGCTAAGGGGTCTTGTATTGATTGATCCCATTCATAGGCATTGTTGATCTGCTTACCATCAGTAGAACAACATACCGTGCGCCGATAAAAAATAAATAGAAATGTCAAAATTTTTTTGAAATATAACCTATTTTATGAAAGCCAATAAGAAATATCAATCAATCAATTTATCGTGAAATAATCAATGAACGAGCGCACATCGTGGTCGGCGAAGTAAATCTGACACTCAGTTGATATACATCTCAAGATTGATAGCCTAGCCTGATAACCGAGTTTCAAAACTGTGTCGTCTATTGTACCTATATAGGATACAGTACTGTTAGATATACAGTAGTATTTACAATAATAAGTATGTTTACTCCATTAAATAAAATAAAAAGAGATTTTAATATCCCTAAACTTTATTTTATTTATTATGCTATCAAAAGCGGCCCTAGCCTAGTGGTTAAGTCACTGTGCAACTGATAACAAGGTTAAGCAAATGACAACAAGGCCGGACCTGGGATGGGTGACCGGTTTTACGTATACGTGAGCAACAACGAATAGGGCCGCTTAATTTTTGGTAACAGGATTGAATAAAGCACTCCTATTGGTTGTTGCTCACGTATACGTATACAAATACGCTACGTTGCTACAATGCGCAAACACATGGTAGAGCCTCAGGTATTAAAAATAAATATTTTATCGTAATATACGTGAAACTGGGCGGGATTTTTTAGTACAGCCGGCTAATTAGAGAAGTATAGAATATATAAATAGCGATGGTAGCTTTCTATTTTAATATTGTTAAGCTATCTTTGTGAATTTTAAATATTGCTGTAAATTGTATTGATTGTACTTTAAGGTGGGAACTAATGCCAAACAGCTAATATCGTATGTAATTTTAAAATATTTGAAAGTTAACTATTCACCAATAAATAAAAAATATGTATGTATATATATGTCAATCTTCGCTATTTAATTGTATTGTTTATATTTATTAGTTTTCGTGTCCCCTTTCTGTAAAATAAGTAAATAAACCAATCCGTTTTTTACCTAAATACATATACAATTTTCTCGATTACGGAATATAATAACAAACTACTATCGATCGCCTGTTTCGTTACAGCACCCTGAAACGAGACTACCATCTTGACAAGAAATCGATGCAGTAGTCTCCTAAAAACCGATTAAACCGAGTAACGACCGGTCACTCGGCCTAGCGAAGTTATAGAGGCGGTTAGAGGCCCTCCTAAAATAATTCAAAAATCGATCGCTATTACCAAAACACTTCTGTAATAAAAATAGCCCAATGATTACGGATTCCTAAAAATAAAGACTAATGTTTGGAAACGGGAAAGTCATTTGTGACATTTAGCGAAGTTGCCATAATAGAAATGTCACATTTTACTACTAATTTGAACTTTGAAAGTGTTACAATTTTATCATTATCACCAGCAATTTGTAGGTAAATATAATTTTGGGGTGTTTGATAAGTACATACTTAAATAAAAATAATAGAAAAAGTTGTGTTAATTTGTTCTATATATGTATATAGAATAGAAATGTCACATTTAACTAGTAATTTAACCTTTAAAAATGTTACAATACTCGCAGATTTTCTTTCATAGATTCACGCTGCGACCGCCTCCGACTAGTGGTTGCGCCTTTGGCGTTGTATCAGGAGGTTGTGGGTTCGATTCTCACCCATTGCAAAAAATATTAGTACATTTTTGAGTAGGTACAGTTTGTCATGGTCTGAGGGTATATAAAATATAATATGTATTATATCGTTGTTTCTAGTACAAGCCTAGAGCTTAGTTTGAGACCAGCGGCCACATTCTGTTTCTTATAACGTGAGCGTTAGATTGTCAAAATAACGAATTTCGTTATTAGCCCTCTTTCTTCCAATCAGCGAAAGTAAAAAAAATACTCTGATTGGGGGAGGCGCGCTAATAGCGGAAATCGTTATTTTGACAACCTAGCGTTTCCGTTAAAAGAAACATAACGTTATAAAAAAAACGTAATCCTATATGACATTAAATAATCAGTAAGAACGAACACTAAAAAAGTATCCAATCTATATTTGATTTGAAAGTTTTTAGCATTCCATGTCGTGACGATTTCGTTATTTTGACAACCTAACGTTACCTTTAAAAAAACAGAATATATGCCTCTAAGCAATATGTATAAAATGCCCTACATATTATTCCTAATTTAATTATCTTCGGCAGCGTATGACAGCGATTTGGAGAAAAATAATGAATTAAAAAGGTTGTACTTTGGCCTAACATATGTATCAAATCGAACAACTTTTACCATGGAACTTGACATGCAAATAAAAACAAATGATTTCGTAAATTTTATCTTATAAAATAAATTAAATTAAATAGTAAAATAAATTAAATTAAATAGTAAAAAAAACCTAACAAAACATAAAATCACTGAATTTTAGCTCTTGTCGGTTGCGTTCGTAATATTATTATAGTTTAATAGACATTTAACACATGCAAATGCTCAGAAAACCTTCCAGACATAAAACAGATTCTGGTCTGCAACGAGTCCAAAACAAATAAACGCGCTGACGGAATTATGTCTGTAAGCTCTCGGTCTTCAATACTTCCAAACATTTCAAAACAAATTATAAACACTATCCTAAAAAGCTTTCGTTTTAAAATATCGTTTGTCTATATTCTATACTAGTTATTGCCCACTGTTTTGCTTACTATAAAGGTCTTTTATAACCGGCCCTAATTAATAGCACATATTCATAACCTTGTACAAAACTGGTACCTATGAAACAACATGAACAAACATCTAAATGGGTTAAGCCGTTTTGACGTGATAAAGTAAGAAAGATCTAAACCTACTCATTTATAATAATTTGGGTTACCAAGACCCAGTAAGCTTTATAATCTATCACCGGTATTCATAAAAACTTATTGAGTCCTTGAAGAACACTTCAGTTATAGAAGATTTTGTCTCTTTTTATTAGCAACATAAATGTATAAGTGTAGTGTGTAAATGTATAAGTAAAAGATGTGTAAAAGAGAAAAAACCTTTTGTAACTAAAGTGTTCTTCAAGGTCTCAATAAATTTTATGAATAAAGCCATATATCTATACTTCTATACTAATATTATAAAACTGAAGAGTTTTTTTAGCAATAATAAAGTATTTATTAGAAGGTACAAAAATAACTAAGTAACAAAAAATAACATTGCTAGTTATATGAATATTGAGACCAACAATTCCCTGTGTCGTGGTGGTTAGTCTCTTCCTTCTTGTGTTTGTTTGCTTAAAAAAAAATATAGTGTTGGATAGCCCATTTATTAAGGAAGACTATAGTCTGTATAACATCACGCTACGACCAATTTTGAAAAAACGGGAAAAAAAAATGGATCATCCTCCAACACCAACACTATTCCCGTGCCAAATTTATCTTAATTCCATAGTTTTAGGGAAGGGTTTGAACACCCAAAACCTCTCTCTGGCTGCACCCGTGGGCTGATAGTATAGTATAGTATAGTCAGAGGAAGCAAATTCCACTGGCGAGCAGCAGACCGCAAATGAATCTTTGTATAAAATTGTATAGAATTTGAAAATTTTGGTAGAGAAATGTGACTAGATTTTCAGAAGGTTATTGACAGAACGTTATATAGTACAATAATTTATTAACCATAATACCCCCAAAAAGAGACAGCAAATATACTGACCTACGAGACCGGATATTTATAGAGCCACCTTAACTGTTTGCGGTATTCGGAAATATGGAGGCCGAACACAAAAAGTATCTAAGGGTTATTGACCCCACACTACGTTACTCTATCACTTGCGTACAAATAAACTGCCGATTTGTCAATAAATTAGTGCGCGAGTGACTTGTAGTGTCGAGTTAATATACGAAAAGCCAAATAATCATTATCTGCAACCGTGCTAGTCTTAGTTTCCTTCTATTTCTATGGTAGGTACTAGTAATAAAAGGTAGCTGAAATGCTATTTCATGATAATAAAAAGATAGTAAGTATATTGTGAAATAAATTAAAAATTATCAAAATTAATTTACGATAGATTAGACTATCTTCATGATTAATATGTGTAAGAGATTTTGTATAACTAACAATACATCAATAATTTACAATGTGATCGACTCAATAATAACGTTTATAATGTTGTCCTGTCATTTTGTTCTGTAACCGTAGTGTGAGTTTTCTAACTATTACTTTGCGTTTGAGTTAACTAAAATTTGTATGGGAAATAATTCAGCGCTCCAAGCGGAAATTATGGGAACTAAAAATGCGAGCGTGTGATTGGTCAAAAAGTCAACGCCGTAGTATAGTTAACGCGAAAGTAAATGTTAAAAAAACTCACACTAGGGCTACTGCAAGCTATCACAAGTCCCGGTTTTTATTATAATAGTATTATATAAAAATATACCATAGGGCTACTGTACTGATGCTGTACGGTGGCCGCGTTGTTCTGTTTCTGAAATCTTGTTATCTTTGTTTTTTTTTTTGAAGCATATGATCTACCTACAAAGTCCCTGAATGGGGTCGATCAATACATTGTTGTTTGACAACATTGATCGCTCGTAATATGCCGACTAAATACAGTTATGAAACGGGTGGCGACAAAACCGTCCAGTGACCTTGTCATGTTTCAGTTTTAATCTATGGGTTCACCGGATTTCAGGAAACTACTGCATTGAATCTTGTCGAGGTGATAGTATTATTCAGGATGCGGCTACGAAACGGGTGGTTAAATTGACGTAAGGCAACGAGGATATTAAAATATTCTCGTAATGCAATTCGACTCTGTCGCCGCCCATTTCGTAATCGCATCTATAGGTTATGCCTGGAGCTATCGATGTTGTTTAACAACAAATATTGATTCGCCCCATTCATGGACTTTGTAGGTCTGCTCACCACCAGGTACATATTCACATGCCGTGCTCCATTAAAAATATTAAAAAAACATATATAAGTAATTATTTTTGACAGCCTCCGTAGACTAGTGGTTGCGTCTTTGGCGTTGTATCCGGAGGTCGTGGGTTCGATTCCCACCCATGGCAACAAAATATTAGTACGCTTTTTCTGTACAGTTTGTCATGGTCTGGGTGTTTATAAAATATAATATGTATTATATCGTTGCTTCTGGTACACATAGTACAAGCCTAGAGCTTAGTTTGTGACCATAGCAATATGTGTAAATTGTCCTACATATTATTATTATTATTATTATTATTATTATTATTATTAGGTAGTCAATTTTATTTGTTAGGTCTTTTATTTTTAATTAGTTTTATGTTTGTTGTGTCTAGTTTTTTTTGTTCTCGACATTTAGAAGGAACTACATTTTTGAAAATCTTAATAGGGATAAAATCACCTCTATTTTTATGTAGAGCTAATTTTAATTATAAGTATGCGTAAGACCTACATGTACATGGTGTAGTATTTTTTTTTTTTTATATAGCAGGACATGTGACCCTACATCCACCTGAAGGTAAGTGCCAATGTAACGTCCAAGAATGTTCTCAACCAATAGTAGCTATGGTGCTTGCTTCAATTGGTTGATTCCACTATGTCTGCTTGAGAAACTTATTCACGCTACGCTTAAAGGACTCTGGAATAAATGCAAAGCCGCGGGCTTTTGCCAATCTTTTGCTGGTCATAAATAAATAATAGAATAAGTTTTGAGTGGAAAAGTCTGCCAACTTAAATGTAAGTCACGAACTTGTGCGGTCACGGCATATCCGGACCCACAGATATTAATGCTAATGGAGGCATCATAGTACAATATTAAGCCAAGAAATGGATTCCCGAGCTCAAAGGCCTAAAATCGTCTAAATGATGTTTTCAGTCATATTGAAGTTTAAAAAAAAGGTGTAAATATTACTTCCTCGATCCTAATTAGATAGTCTCTTTATAAAAAATCTATTAACTTTTGAAAACAATAATAAATTTAAAATTATGAATTATGGTTTTATGTGCACGTTAAGCTGTTGGCCCCGGTTTCACTATACCGACTTGTGAAACTGTTTATAGATGGGTTATTGAGTCTATCCAAAACATCGCGACGAGCTAGCCACTTGTTCGGTGTACACTCATAGCATCGGCTACGACGAGATGGGATTAAAAACCTTTCCGCTGGGTACCCTGGGGCCGTCTAGGCGGTCTCGGGCGCCGTAAGGCACCCGTGATGTGATATATATATGATTTTAAAAATATTTCAAAACTTTAAATATTTGATTTTTTATAAATAATTTATATAATTTGCATCGAGTAACTAAAATCTACACCTACATAATATTCTTTTTTTTTCCAAAAAATAACTTATTATCACTAAAAACAACATAAAGGCTGAATTGCATCAAAATAAACTATATGTAAATGTAAAGATTAAAGTTAAAAATAGCGTCGAATGTACCAGTTTTATTTTGAAACTCGAATGACAGCTGGTACATTCGACGCCATTTTTAACTTTAATCGTTACAATTACTTTAACGGACACTTTGGTGCTTCTCAGCCTTAGATGTTTTTTGGCGTTCGAGTTCGCATCTATTTCCTGTGAACTTAACGGCAATCTGTATAATCCGATATTATATAGAAGACATCCATACTCCATACTTCCATACTAATAGTATAAATGCGAAAGTAACTCTGTTTATTTATTTGTGTGTTCGTTTGTTTGTTACTTTTTCACGCCTAAACTTCGGAACCGATTTAGATAAAATTTGGTATGGAGATAGTTTGAGACCCTAGAAAGGACATGGGATATATTATTTTTCGATATAGCTGTAGGGAGTGCATATATACAGAGTGTTTGTGTATTAATAGTCTGTTAGGAAAAGTTTTTAAATAGAGAAAAGTGTTTTATGAAGAAAAGTTAGAATATTTAAATGAAATAAAACTGCACTTAAAAAATTATAACCATTTAAGGAATCTATTTTTTTTGTTTAAAAGTTGATATTTCAAGTTTGTTTTGGGCTACTTAAATGATTTGGTAGGTAATCAATTTACTTAAACTAAAATTACTTAGGTACCTACCTATACTTATATTATTTTTATTTTCATTATTAAAATAGCGGTCATATAGAATTATGTATTACCCGCAAAGTTTACCCGAAACATGTACCTTCCGTTTTCACCTTAAAAAGTATTCCTTATTCACCCTATTTAATAATAATATATACTTAATGTCATTTACGGCTCTAACTTGGCCATTTATTTTAACACATTAAAAATTACCTAATAGACGAGAGCGGAGGAGGGGAAGTCCTACCTACATCATATCGTATTTGAACTATTTAACTTTTTCAGAATGATAATTTTCAAAGATTCCTGAATGTTCTTGATTGATTAACTTTAATCGTTACAATTACTTTAACGGACACTTTGGTGCAACTCAGCCTTAGATGTTTTTTGGCGTTCGAGTTCGCATCCATTTCCTGTGAACTTAACGGCAATCTGTATAATCCGATATTGTATAGAAGACATCCATACTCCATACAAACTTATAACAACTTTTCGGTAGTTACTTTAATTAATGTGAGTCATAAATAAATAGATAACTGACTGTTAAATCTTTCAGAATGATTATTTTCTAAAGTCGAGTACCTACTTTAATTTTATGTTATAAGTAACATATTATATCTATATACTCTACTGTTTGTGGATTTGAAGAGAGTTGGCATTTTTTTACAGATATTTTGTCTGTATAATCTGCTTGCCATCCCGGATTATTATATATATTAGTGTTACCAATTTTTCTCATATCTCAATTATTGGGGCTCAATATAAATTACCTATCTCTACTTATAATTTTTAATTTGTATTACTACGTTTTGATTTATTTTCTAAACTGCACAACCATCGTTACATATTTTGGTATATTTTTTTATTTATCTATATTTCTTTTATACTTATAATAAGTTTTTTTTCTTTATTTTAATGAGTGTACATACACATTAAAATAAAAATAATACATTATTACACTTATACTTATACAATACTTAAGTTAAGTATCTGCTATGATAAATAAATAAAAAGTAGATTAATTAATAATTCAAATTATATACTATCAAATTATAGCCATTTAAAAATTCTATTTAAATACCTATTATGATGAGATGGTACCACATCCAATTTTCTCTATCGTCCATGTTTTGGATATTCCATTAATATCATGACTTGCATATTGTCTATATACAAAAATAGCTCGCGATTTCTGTATATAAATTGTAGGTACTTATATACCTATATAATACATCTTCAATCATTTTAACAAAACGCATATTATTAGGAGTTAAGTTTGCCAATTTCCTGTTTGTTTGAACGCAAATTTTCGTGTTTGAGTTTTTTTAGTTGTCTCTATTAATAATTTCTGATTAGGTACCTACTCGTTAATAAACACCCAGTTAAATTTACGATATAATACCTACTTTAAAAAAACTTTTTAATTTAGATAATGCATTTTTATAGGTTAATTTAAAAGTGGTAACTACTGGTAACCTATAGATAAAATTATCACAACAACTGAGGCTCTACCATGGGTTTGCGCATTGTAGCAACTTAACGTATTCATTTACGTATACGTGAGCAACAACCAATAGGGCCGCTTTATTTTTGGTAGGATTGAATAGCTCTGAACATCGTTTAATTTAAAAGAAATTGGATCATGCCCAACATGGGCATTCGCTCTACAAATGAACTCTTTTTTATATCGGTTCAGTAGTTTTAGAGTTTAACCGGAACAATAAATCAAATCTTTTCTCTTTATAATATTAATTATAGATACAGATTAGTTTTATGTAAACTTATGTTTAAAACAGTAATAATCCCATTTTGTTTCCTAAATTGTGTATTTACGAACTACATATTATTATTTAACCTATAAATAAATAATAAATACCTATCTCATATTAAATTAGTTAAGTTATACTGATAAATAAATTATTAAATATAAAATAATCCAATAAGTTGTAATAAATTAGATATGATAGATAATGTAATAAAACAAAAAGCTATTAGAATATCATCACGGTTTTTAGGGGTAACCGAGATATGACACAATATAACAACTATAATTCACTAAAATAAAAAAATAATCACTGAAGATAAAATGTAATTAAAAGTTTGATTATAATTACAAAAACGCTACGCCAAAAGCCAAGTGATCTAGTCATGCTTTGGTTTTAGTCAATGGGTTTTCAGGACTCTATTGCATCAATTCTTGCAAAGGTCTCCTTTCAGAGTGCAGTTCCTAAATAAGCAGTTAAGTTGGCGAAAAAGCAGCGAGGTTATTAAATTAGGTAGTTACTCGTAAAACAAATTCGTCTAATTTGTCGCCATCGATTTCGTCACCGTGGGCTCTAGCTAGAGAAAAAAGGCGACGGACGTGTCGTGTCGCCTTCAATCAAAACTGTATAGACTTTGGCAGGTGGCAGCATACCTCACGCCTACTGTCACTGTCAAAATACTTATGTTTTTGACTGAGGCGACGCGACATGTCGCCTCGCCTGCTTTTTCTCTAGAGCCCCGTATCAATTCGTCGACATAGTGGGAGCAATCAATGCTTTTTTAAGCAACAATGTATTGATCGATCCCAGTTATGAACTTTATAGGACTGCTTACCTTCAGGTTGATACAAATTCACGACAGTGCAGTTCAGTGCACTAGTAAATAAAAAACTGAATCGGTATAAACGATATAATATAATGTCAGACTAGCTACACTACAGTTTAAAGTAAGTGTGCTATAATAATTGTAGTAAGAATTTTATTACCTGATGGTAAGCATAAACAGACATGCATAGTAAACAAACGAGGACTACCAATATAATATTTTTAGTAGCTCCCACTATGCCAGCTAAATAATGCGCGTATAGACGATCACAGTAAACACGATTTTGCATTACGTTGTTATATTTTCCCTGGAACACGGCATGTGACTGTGTAGGCATCCACCTAATGGTAAGAAGACTTACATACAAAGTCAATGAATGGAGTTAATCAATAAATACACTATACGGCTAAATGATGCGGTTACAAAAAGGACGGCGGCAAAGGAGTGTACTATACATATAATATAGTATAGCAAAGAGATGTTGCGACTAAATGTCTGACTCATATATTATTATACATACAGAATTCAGAATAATTATTGATACGATAAAGTTTTGTCGTAGGTATTTATTACTCATATTTACAGTCGATATATTTATTATTATTATTTACATCCCTTGTAAGTGCTATTAAAGGATTTGTAAAAAAAAAAAAATAAGTACCACTTCTACATAATTTAGTTTTAATATTTAATTGCATTATACAATCGAAATGTTGTTATTGCTTTCTGTACACGCATAAGTTTTTTTTTCAATTAGGGGCAAAAGGACTTAGGAACATGTTTGAATTTAGGGCAAAACGGAAGATTAAGTAGGTATACCTAAAAGTAAATAATTTGCCCCGGGGCTAAATTACAGTGTCCAAAAAATATATATTAATTATGTAAGTAAACGCACGTACACGCAAATAAAACGGTAGGGTTTAAATGCATAATATAACCGTCAACTGACCTAGTCATGTTTCGAATTTTATTACGACTGAGGCTCTAAAATAAGGTTTTGCTTCGTATTAACGTAATGTTAATACGCGAAGCACTACCAATAGGATGTCTTCATTTCAAAAATAAAGCGATCCTATTGGTTCTTACTCAAGTATAAACATTATGTATTTATTTTAAATTCTTTATTGCACTAAAAGATTTATACAAAGGCGAGCTTAATTCTAACTGCTAACCTTTAGGAGATTGAAAATTCTAATATACGATGAATAGAGTAATGTAAAAAGCTAAATACATAAACTATATACAGTTATAGATTCATACTCAAATATACAACTACATGATATAGTAAAATAAATACATAATATATATTTAAACTTAACCTGAATTGTGATATTGAGAAATGAGTAATTTCTTAAAAAATACGAGAGACGGTAACCGTCTGATGTTCACGCATTATGATATTAATACGAAGCAAAAAGTTATGGTAGAGTTTAGTTTGTGGGTTTACCGGTTTTCAGGAGATGGATTTCTTGTCAAGGTAGAGTCTCCTTATTCGGGGTGTGCTAATGAAAAGGGTTGTTAATTTGACGATAAAGCAATACGAGGCTATTGAAGTATGCTCGTAATGCAAATGCTTTGTTGCCATCCATTTCGTAACCGCATCATTTAGCCGGCATAGTGGGAGCGACAAATGCTTTTAAACAACAATGTATTAATCGACCCCGTGCATGGATTTTGTAGGACTGCTTAATTAATTACGACTGGTACATATACTCGTATGTATATAATATGTATATATCGGTACGAGTCCTAATCTCGTAATTAAATAAAATTCGAAATTCGATGTTCGTACTTACGAACATATAGGTATAATTTATCAGTTTTATTATTAGGTATAACGGTTTAGAACAGAATGTCGTTTGAATGTTAATAAAATCTCCACGAAAAAGTAACTGTTCTTTTAAATCTGGTTTTTCCAGACAAAATTTATTGACTATATAATGAATGATTATATAATTTTTGATAATAATAAGCGGTTCAGTATCAAAAGTTCATTGCCACTAGTTTTTCTGCCTGTGGCTCTGTATCTACCTCATTGTCAGCAGACCTATAAAACCAAGAACGACAAAATCTTAGGTAAATGTTAAATATTAGTAGAAACTATCTATAATAATTATATTTAAATTTAGAAGTGGTTACATATTGCGATAGTATTACCTACTTATGTCTTATAATGATTTTTTTAAAGATAAAATTCTATGAAAAATCCTGGTGGGTCGAACCCACGATCCTCGCTTTTGCGACAAGGTGACCACTAAGTTTCAGTCATCCCTCACGAAATTTGTCATTGCTTGTTACTATTTACACAGTATGTTATATTATATATCTCTATGTTATATTGCTTTCTTCTAAATATATGTATAAAAATATGAAAGTGAAGTTAAAAGTCCAAGATTCCAATACAGATGGCAGATAAGTCTGTTTTATGAAAAATGTAAAAACATTTTTCAGTATGTTATATATATATATATATTTATAAATTCTTTATCAGGATAATCTATATGTCTTAAAGTTTTATTGCCTATATGATAATTATATAATATTGAGTTTATTATATATAAGACAGATAAAGATTAAAGAAATGATCTCTACATTTATGTTATCGGTAATAAAAAAAATAATGAAGGTATAAGTACATATAAAGTATAGGTACATATAAAAATAATATCTTTAATTATTATTTAAATTTCACCAAATATTGTTATTAGGTAGGTATATATCCGTAGACTAGTGGTTGCGCCTTTGGCGATGTATCCGGAGTTTGTGGGTTCGATTGCCACCCATTGCAAAAAAATATTAGTACGTTTTTCTATACAATTTGTCATGACCTGGTGTACACATACCTAGTACAAGTTTAGAGTTTAGTTTGTGACAAGAGCAATATGTGAAAATTGTCCTACATATATATATTTATAATATATATTTTTTTAATTTATTTAAAATCAAAAAAAAAAACGGTATTATAAAAACATTACTTTTAATTAAATAAATTTAATAAAAATAAATGTTTTTCCTTACTTAGATTTATAGATAAATTCTTAGAAACATCTCTACTTTTCCTACTGTGCTAAACACTTCCTATGATATTAATAATTACTCATTTATCATTGAATGAATGTCTGTAGTATTACGAGATAAATTATAAAATTGTAATTTAGTAAGTAGGTACCTAAATTATATTTCCAATATCAAAACCTTACCGATCACAAAACCAATTCAGTACTTTCGATGTTTTTCATCCCAAAAGAAACTATAAAATTATAACATAAAATAAAACTATTTTAAATTATAAAACAAACAAGAACATTAAATATTATTTTAATTAATAACTTTCACTAACATTTTCTTTTTTTAATTTACACCGCGTACATTTTTACAAACGTCAACAAGCATTCAAGCGCTGCTTCGCAACGACCGTCCGCTGAAAAAGCGCGGCGATACTGGCTGCTGGTTACCATCTTATCGACCAAAGTCTGACATAACAATGGATAAAGAACCTTGTGGACCTAGCTAGGCACACCGCAGTCTGCACTGCAACTTTAGCTCTGCACTGCAGCTTTATTTTTGGCACTGTGTGTGACACATACCTACATAATGAAAGTAAAGTATTTTAGCGAGCAGTAAGAGATTTTTGTGCCAAGAAATGTTTAATTTCTACTCATGCACGAGCGATTGAATTTGTTTTTTTTTTTAATTTAATTTATTGTAACGTAGGTACAATCAAACTGACGTGAATTAATTTTGGCTTACACTTTGAGAAAGGTTGTTTGTCTGAAATTTTAATGATACAATTTTTGGCGCGTGTAGAGAAGAAACGCGCAGGCGTATTGCTTGGGCGCGGTCTTTCCTTACAAGCGTGTTGGTCCTATTGTTTTCATTCAACTTTTTGAATAAATAAAACGAGTGACGAATGATTGATTAATTACTTTGTTATGTTGTAGGCAACAACGTTTAAATAAGGACACGAAACCTAGTTTAATACAGTACCAGTGCTATAGTTAGTTGCTCCATTATGTTTATTACTAAACTTAAAAGCCTGAAGTATTTTCTTTCCCAATAATATTTAACTTTTCGGTTATCATACTTCTTTCGTTTAATTATTTTATCTAATAAATAATCAGTCCGTATTTTTCGGTCAGATTAATCGTAATTTTGCAGACATTTTTGATTACTACAGTTCATAATTTGACCGCCTCCGTAGACTAGTGGTTGCGCCTTTGGCGTTGTATCCGGGGGCCGTGGGTTCGTTTCCACCCATAGCAAAAATTGATTAGTATGTTTTTCTGTTTGCCATGGTCTAGGTGTTTATAAAATATATTATGTAGGGTTAAAGGCCTCTAACTCTCCCCTGCACTGTGTTCACTAAGAAGAGAGGATAGTGAATCACAACCCTCTATACTTAACCAAATACTATATAATCCTGTTAGCGCCATCTTGGAAACACGTTCCATAGAAGTTCCCACGGCTGATCTTGGTAGGCTAATATCCTTCATTAGGCGAAGCAAATATTCAATAGACGATGGTAATATTCAGTAATAATGGTAATTTTGCAGACATTTTTGATTACTACGATTCATTCAACATCAACATTCAACATTCCGAATACCATCAGCGAAATGAGGACGGGTTAATCCCTCCGCTGCGGGTACCCCGAGGCCGTTTAAACGGTTCTCGGGAGCCAAATAGACAGCGATGGTATTTATTATTATTTAATTTAATTTATGAATCATAAATCAAACTATAAAAAACTATTAAGAAAAATATAGGTACCTACCTAACCCATAGATTTTAATATATTATCATGAATTCAGATATAAAACCTTACCATAGAGTCACAGACCAGTAGGCTCAAACATGGGTTTGCGCATTGTAGCAACGTAACGTATTTGTAAACGTATACGTGAGCAACAACCAATAGGGTCGCTTTATTTTTGGTAACAGGATTGAATAAAACGTTTCTATTGGTTGTTGCTCACGTATACGTATATACGTTACGTTGCTACAATGCGCAAACCCATGGTAGAGCCTCTGTAGTCCTCGAAATAATTGATGCAGACAGACGGACAAATGAGGATCATCATAAGAGTCCTTTTATATAAAAATAAATAAAACTATAACAATATATATTTTTATTAGATTAATATTCATATAATATCATCACGGGTGCCTTACGCCGCCGCCCCGTCTAGTTGGGGTACCTAGCAGAGAAGTTTTAATCCCACTTCGTCGTAGCCGATGGTATGACTCTACACCGAACAAGTAGCTAGCTCGCCGCAATGTTTATATAGACTCAACCCATTTAATATATTTTTTATTATGTACTTATTTATATAATTAGTTATATATAGTAATTTATTGAAGCTATAAAATTTTATTGCCAAATATTTCGCCTCTCTATGGAGTCGCGTCATTTTATACAACTGTTACAGCTGACCCCTGTGAACAGTTAGTTATTGAAATTCAAAATTATATTTACATAAATGCGTCCGATGAAGGACTTTCTGACAATGATATTTCGGCCTTAATTCCTTCTAATCCGAGGACACCACATTTTTACATGTTGCCGAAAGTACACAAACCTGGTAATCCAGGTAGACCAATTGTAGCTTCTTATGATTGTCCTACCGAAAGAATATCATCATTTGTAGACTTTTATGCGCAACCTTTAATAAAAAATTTAGATTCGCATATTAAAGATACTTACCACTTTTTAAATATTATAAAAAATATTCATATTCCAAATTGTAATGATATTTTCTTAGTTACCATAGATGTTGTGTCCTTATATACTAATATACCACATGACGAAGGATTGTATGCCCTAAAAGAGTATTTCGATAGCCGCCCAAACCCGCGTCTGCCTTCTTCAAAATTTTTACTAGATTTAGCAGAAATGGTTTTAACCAATAACTATTTTACTTTTGATAATAAATTCTATCACCAAGAGAAAGGCACTGCCATGGGTACGCGCATGGCACCTTCTTATGCAAATTTATATATGGGTTCTCTCGAAACAAAATTTTTAAATAGTCAAATTCTCAAACCTTTAACATGGTTAAGATTCATAGATGATATTTTCATGATTTGGCCTCATAGTTTACAAACTCTTAATACATTCCTTAGTCAACTAAATTCATTTAGCAGTCTAAGATTCACTCATGAAATTTCTAAAACTAACATAACATTTTTAGATGTAGATATTACTTATAATAATCATAATATTTCAACTTCTGTTCATTTTAAAGAAACCAACAAGTTACAGTATCTGCATTACAGTAGTTGCCACCCGTCGCACACAAAACGGTCTATACCACATTCACTTTCTATCCGCGGTAAAAGAATTTGTAATAATTCAACATCTTTGGCTAAATATCAAGGCAAAATCTTCAATGGGTTATGTAGGCGCGATTATCCCCCAAATTTTTTACACAAACACATGAACAGGCCTTCTAACACTCCAAACGCTATACACACACAACAACAAAATTCCCTTCGGCTTATAATACCATACTTCCACGGGGCACACAAAATTCAAAATTTATTAAAGGATAGCTTCTCTATCCTTAAAAATAATAATATTACACGAAATCTTTTGGAAACGTGCCCTAGTGTAACGTATAAACAAAATCAAAATTTAAAAGCTATTTTGGCAAAAAATAAAAATACACGGAGCAATAACACATTGTTAGGTACACACAAGTGCAACCAATCTCGTTGCAAAACATGTCCCATAATAAATTCCGATATCAATATACAAACTCATCATAACCCTGTTGTCATCAAAATTCAAAATTTCGCACAATGTACTACTTCTCATTGCGTATATATGCTGGAGTGCAGATTTTGTAACAGTTTTTATGTGGGAGAGACTACGACACCCCTTCGTACTCGCATGAATGGACACAGACATTCAGTAGATTCTCAAATTAATAATATTTTACCTGTGCCCACCCATGCGCGTATACATAACACTACCTTTAACAATTGTTTCACAGTAAGAGTATTAAAGAGTTTTCCTAAAACTATTCGGTCTATTGATTTAAAAACATGGGAAAGCTCTTTTATATGGCAGCTTGGTGCATACTATAGCCCTGGTCTGAATGTAATGCATTAGGTTTTGTCTAACTTGTTTTGTAAATTTATTAATATCGAACCAACAATGGACATAACATGCTGATGATGTTTTCCATGATGGGCTAGGTGGTGATGATATTTTTCTAAAAAATAAATACAAAACTGTATAGTGCATTGCCTTTACCATTCCTATAAGACATAAAATTACTTCTTCAAAATTTATGACAAAGACCTTCAGTCACTGTCACTGATGACGCCGCTCCATAGAGAGGCGAAATATTTGGCAATAAAATTTTATAGCTTCAATTTATATATTTTACCAAGTAAGAAACACATCTAACACACTTTATTTGTTTCAGATAATATAGTAATTTATATAATTTTTCTTATTACTTTTGACAATAAATGTACCTACCTACCCTGAAATTCGGGTGAATGCTGAATGTAAAATGCGAAACAGGTGAAAACGGAAGAATTGGTATGTAGGTATATCCGGGTGAAAACGGCATAATTCAATAATGTAAAGTAGTACCTAGTAGTGTGTAGTATGAGGTACTTTCCTTATCACTGAACTTTATCGGCACTTGACCAGTGTAAACAGTGAACTTGACGTTTTGAAAAAGCGTATGCTAAAGTGTGTATATGGATCGATTTCCATATTATTATGTTATTTATCATTAAACACATTTAAACATTGACAATTGCTTAGTTACGACTATTAATCAGACCCTTAGGTCCCTGGTTCACGGTGTGTACCAATGAATTTAAAATGTATATATGTACATTTGTTAACACTACTATAGAGCCCAGTTTCACTATACCTACCAACTTGTGTAACTGGTTATAGATTGGTTATTAAGTCTATCTAAACATCGCGACGAGCTAGCCACTTGTTCGGTGGAGACTCATACCATCGGCTACGACGAGGTTGGATTAAAACCCGTGCGCCCGTCTATGCGGTCTCGGGTGCCGTAAGGTACCCGTGATGATATTTATATTTATTTTACATTATTTTTTTTAATCCTTTATATTATCGTGATAAAAGATAAGATTATCATTATTTAGGACACCTATTTAAAGCTTGTTACTCAAAAAATTATTTATTTCACTCAAAAATTCATAAATTATTTATTTGAGACAAATCAGTATGGTCAAAAAAAAAGAATAAAAATGTTTTCAGCATTTGAAAATGTTTATAATATAAATGTAATATTGTTTTTTAAACGTGGCTGCCACTACCTATATAAAAATAAATATTGGTTACTATAATTGTATCGGACGCCAGAAGCGGGGCCATCTAACACAAGTATTGCCATACTTAACAGGTGGTGACCTCAGATCAGTGAGTCCCAACAATATATATATGTAAATTAATTTGTTAACGAAAATTATTTTTTTTCATTTTCACTGGACAAACTATCAATTGACAAACGAAAACCTTAGGTATATGGTTCTGATGGTATATGACACATCAGAATCTAGTCTATGCTGTATAAATCTAACAATTTCCAGCGTCGTTGTTAAGATTTTATTGATATCAATTGCAATGTCGTCAGTCAGTTTAAATAAAGATCTCTGAAGGTGCACAATTGTGTGACCCTGACGTTAGTTTAAAATAGTAACAATAAATGGCGACTTCCGTCTTAGAGCTCTAGAACGATTGTCCAATGACCTACAGGATCGTATTACCTATAATACTCGTTATTTTATCATACTCACTTAGGATCATAGACTATGATCCTGATAGAATAAAAAGGTATATGATTCATAGTAGATATTATGTCCTATATGTACTCGTATAGCCATTCATTACGTACCTATACCTCGAATGGAATATATGTACATAATATGAATATATACCTATAACCGAGACTAAATTGAAATTAAATAACAAAATATACTAAAAACTAGGCTGCCCATACAGATCAAACTTGTGGTAGAGCTACAGCCTAGTCTTTACTATTTTCGTTCTCTACCTTTTCCTACCCTATGGGAAAATTGTAAAAAAAAGGATATAATATATTAATTCGTTCTAAATGCATATTTTAATGTATTACATGCAAAGTATTGCGACCGGCCAATAGGCTCACAGGGAGATTATTTATTTTGGAAATTCGATTGTTTCATGGAAGTATAGAAATCGCGCGTGCCTTGTTTACGGTAGTTTTACCTGTGGTATACCGCTATTTGATGCCAGTTTATCAACAATTTTGTAGTAAAAAAAAAACAAAGGAAATCCCGTACATTGTTCTGCTATTCATTCATACCATTTTGTAATGTACTAAGTCTCCAGAAATACTCGTATTTAAATAAAGATAAAAAAAACAATACTTAATACTACAAAAACCACCCGGGAATCAAAATCTCATACGTGTTCGTTGCTGCCATATTGTGTTCTCAATTTCGGTTTTGAGTTTGTATGGCGGTGACCATCTTTTGTTCTTACGGTTGGATAGGCGATTTTAGCCCTAAGCGCGGCACACGCGGCTTTAAAAACTAGTATTTCTAAATCTATGAACTAACTAACTCGGCCACCACATAAAAGAAAGATAGACAGAACAATCAGACGGGTCATAGGTGAATACGGTGCTTGTTCAATGACATTTGTATTGCATACTTGTCGATTTTTCGATGATAAATTAAAATCAATTAAAAATATTTCTGTCGAAATAGATAGGTACAATAAATAGTTTTACTATGAATTATTTATATCCTACCTAATTGTTTTTCTAAACATGTAGTGTCACGTAGTTGATTGATTATAGAAGATATAGATAGATTAGGTAATGATTTTTAAATACACTAATCACGTTCTAATTGTCTAAGTACGTGGTTTAGCGACTAAAAAATTATTTAAAATAAGCGACAACAAAGTATAATTTACATTAAGATTGCGATATGATTCTCGCTGCTTTATTTTTTTTAATATTGTAGAACACAATGGTTAAAATGTTTCGTCTCTTTCTTTCCAATAAAAATAATGCTCTATAAAGTTTTTACGAATAAGCGGAGATCCCGAAAAATCTTCTGCTGATAGGCCGGAGCTGGCATCGAAGAAATGTTCTGTAATTCTGTACTTCTTTCAATATAGTAAGATAGTATATCTGCCTTGGGGTGTTCTACGCGTGCTCTTCAGTAGGATGAGAGTATATACCACATGCTATAAGCGTAGGTGTAAGTCAATAACCATGCTCTTCTGTTGATACGGTACATGTGGAACACCAGAGTTTTTTACTTGCTGGTACCTTTTTCTCCAGCGTGTCTCTGAGGCGATCGACTTGCGATCAGTGTTTGCGCCCTTCCAGACTACCTTCACAAGATACCTTCCATCTATCTACTTGTAGGTACCTATATTTTGATTACTTTAATATATCTATATTTGGGGCGTAGCTATGGTCTGTTGGGTTGGTCGCCTTGGTGGCACTTTTGCAGGGCAGTCAATGATTGATAGGTCAATGGAACCAGCTAACCACCTAGTCTTAAACTGGTTGGTTATGTAGTTTGTGTTCGGGTTGGTTGATAGTTTACGTATTACGTATTTGTTTATTTTGTATTATATTTTCAATATTTGTCTGTGGGAGGAATGGCGACCTGGCCAAGTGCACACATGGACTTATATATACTTTTTTTTTTCGACTTTTCATAAATTACAGGCAAAGGTTTACATGAAATAAATATTTTTGACTTTGACTTAGAGTTAGGACTTTTAACAAAAACAAAACCCTGTATATAGGTAATTATTTCATAATAATATATAGCAAAAATGTATATTTGTTTAAGAACATCACTATACAACTGATGACTTTGAAAGGTTATACTTTGGGCTAGTATGAGGTTCTACTGAATCATGTATCGCAAATTAAATACAAAATTGCCTTCTCCATACAAACTAGTAATGTTAAAATCACCAATTAGTATGGGGAAACCAAAATTTTAGTTTCACGAAAAAGTTCCAAAGGACTTTTTTCATAAAATTAACTTTAGATTAGGTATTTGAGCTGGTTTACAGAAAGTCTTAATAGATTTTTACGACAGATAACTTAGATAGGGTAGGTATACACCATATCTACTTTTGATAGGTAAATCTATTACCGTGGGAGTAAATTCACGTAGGTAATAGATTTACCTATCAAAAGTAGATATGGTGTATACCTACCCTACTAATAAAATCGTTTCGGCGCAGGGAGTAGGTAGGAATTCTCGAGCTTTGAACATGCATGTCGATCGGCTATTCGAATGAAACTGACAGTTTTCTATGGAGAACTATCACATTTTACTCGAATATGTCAAATCGACACTTAAGTCGAAAGCGCCAGAATTTACGACCAAACAAAATCAGGGTTTAAACCATCATATTTACTACTCCCGATGATTTTTATTATCTTTTTTTAGATTTTTTTAGTTTGGGTGAAAAGAAATGCAAGAATCTTTAATCTTTAGGCTCTCAGAGGTTTTTGCCTAACAGTGGAAAATTTTATAAAGCAAGCATGTGCAATGACAACTTGCAGCCGCGCTCGTGTTTTACAATAAACCTAATTATTACACAGAGGTTAAAGATTTGCTCAAAGTCAATGCAAATGTCAAGCTCATAACAGGACAGCGTGGGAGCGTTGCATCACACTATCGTCTCTATATATAGATAGCTTGATCAGTTCACAATGAATCAGGGTAATTAGCATGCTTTCTACGTGTGGCAGAGACAATAGCAAACCTGATTTTTTTATTTTTTTATTGGAGCAAGGCATGTGACTTTATATTTACCTGGTGGTGAGCAGACCTACAAAGTCCATGAATGGGGTCGATCAATAATTGTTCTTAAACAAAATTGATCGCTCCCGCTATGCCGGTTAAATGATGCGATTACGAAATGGCCAAATTGCATTACGAGTATATTTGTATATACTCTCTGCTTATCGTCAATTCAATCCATTTCGTAACCGCACCCTGAAAGGAGACTACCACCTCGACAAGAAAACTGATGCAGTAATCTCCTGTAAACCTGAAATTTTATGATAGCTACCTATTGTATAGCACTGCAGTCGAAATGTTTTTTTTTTGGCATAAGTTGTTGCATTACCAAAAAATGCAATTCTTGCGCTTTCGCCATACATACATGTCGGCACGATATATTTGAATGAAACTCACAGTTTTCTATGAATTACTGACACTTTTTATACGAAAATATCGACCCGACACCCAAGTCGAGGCTAATTTCATGCGTTTATTTACTAAAATGGAATTGTTAACATCAGCATTTGCAGATATAACTTTTTGATTTGTTAATAAAATAAGAAAAGAAGTTAAAGCTTATTATAAAATAACTATTACTTGCAACAACACAACAAAAACCAATATTTCTCGTTTCAGTAGAAAATCATATTGCCGTCCTAAAAATATAGTTTGGTACGTAAACGAATAGTTGCTTTAGTTTCTAATGTTGCTACAAGATTTTAGCCTGGAGTACGGCTAAAATCTTGTAGCAACATTAGAAACTAAAGCAACTATTCCATGAAGGTAAAAACCGATCCCTTCCGCGCGCCGGGGCGCGTTTTTTTAGCTTCATGAACTATTCGTTTACGTACCAAACTTTGTTGGTGCGTTCCAACTGGAGTACCTACGGCTTTTACTTTATATACTTTATTACTCGAAAACGTTTGGAGTAAGCCGAATATAATCGAGAGATTACCTTGATAAGTGATAGACTAATATGAAAGACTAATATTATTTTTCGTAAATACATGATTTGTATTTGTATAAGTGTTAATAATTACTTTTTACTTTTATGCCGACTTATATTTAGGTAAAGAATAAAGATACATTAAGCTCCAGTTGCACCAAAGTGTTGGCACCACAGATTATATAGTAATATGGTTAGCACTCAACCTTAGGCTGTGTTGCTCCAAAATGTTTAATAAAGCAATTGTACCGATTAAAGTTAAAAATGGCGCCGAATGTGCTCGCTGTTATTTGACTTCACGATAAAACTGGTACATTCGAAAACAGTTGTAACGTTAATAGTAACAATTAGATTAACGGAAACTTTGGTGCAACTGGATCTGCGAAGTCAAGTGATAGTATTATTATTATTAGTTTATATTAATGGCCTTTACTGGTAGATTATTTTTTTTTTTATTATAAAGTGAAAGTGGTAGGTTAGAATAAAGAATGGCCACATGACCGTATGCAAACATACGGTATAGTTATGCCAGTGTCATGTGAAGGAGGAAAGAATCTACAGTAAAATGGGTACCGCCATTTTACTGAAGAAATGGATTCGTTGCGATAGCACAAACACTGAGATCACTGTGTAAATGCTACACTTCTCACACTCAAGATTATTATGAATGCTTATTCTACAACATTGGTATACTTTTTCACAATAATATCCTATAAACTTAACTATGAAAAATATATCAGACACACACGACTATAGTGTTCGGGCTACCCTCAAGGGATCGAAGTGATAGTAAAAATGGCGATAATAAATTACCTGACATTTTTATTGCCTTATTTATAACAAAGTTGTAAAAGGGGTTGCAAGTATTATTTCATACCTCTAGTAAGCCTTAACTTAACACAATCCGAAAGGTTTTAAGTAGTTTCCCGATCAGTAAATTGCTTATTCATAATATGTGACATAACTCTGGATCTCATTCGCAGGTCAATCTTGTCATAGGGTATTTCCTGGATCATCTACCTACGGAAATATCTAACCAGCAGACGGATATTTCATGCCCCTCTAAAGGACATGACCCAGAGCCGTTAAATAAATTAAATATTTCATGCCCAGCAGACTAGACGGTTTTTTTATAGGATATTATTGTGCAAAAATGTACCAATTTTGTAGAATAAGCATTCCGTTGTGATCTTAAGTGTAAGAAGTGTAGTATTTTCGCAGTGTCTCAGTTTTTGTGTTATCTCAATGAATCCCTTAACCTTCGATAAAATAGCGGTACCCATTTTATCGTTGGTTTTTTCCTCTTCACTAGACATTGGCAGTACTATATTGTATGCCTCCATAGCGTCATGTCGCCATTCCCTTTTTCTACCCTAGTTCTTTCCATCCCCTTATCCCACTTTTAATTTACATTCTTTCACTTTTTTAAATCTACCCACTTGACATGGGCAAAATTATGCGTAAAGCGTAGAAGGCCATTTAATTAAAAGAAGAAGAACCCTAGCTGTCAGTGTATACCAATCGGTCCAAATTGAATATAGAAATAAACGCGTATGATACGCGCGTACTCGACTAAAACCAATTTGTACCAGGTGGGCGATTCTCGCGCTTTCGAGATTCATCTCGATTCGAGATTTTTAAACGAAAAATGACTAAATATGCCATTTTTCGTTCAAAAATATCGAACATTAAACGAAATAAATAATAAATATTAATTAATAAATATATAAATATTGAACGAAAAAATGACATATTGAGTTATTTTTCGTTTAAAAATCTCGAATTGAGATGAATCTCGAAAAAAAAAAAAATATCGAACATTAAACGAAATAAATAATGAATATTAATTAATAGATAATAAATATATAAATATCTCGAATCGAGATGAATCTCGTAAGCGCGAGATTCGCCCACCAGGGCCTTATTCCCAGTTTGTATCCGCTAAGCACGACAAGACGTTGCGCAAACTATAAATATGGAAATATAAGGTTTATTCAAATGGTGATATAGTCTGTATTAGATTGGCCGCCATCTTGAAATACACGAATTCTTCGCAAATTTGAACGCGTTTGGAGCATTAGAATTTCAACTATATAAAAGGCTATTTGACTACATTAAAAATATACTATAAATTGTGGTCATCCTATCAGACAATGGTGTAAAAAAACATATTTCAGATTACACGAAATAAAATTGAATATTTTTTACAATTTTATTTACAAAAAAACATCTTTGGTTGGTTGATGACTGGTGACGTCACAAGCAAGTAAACAAAACAATACACAGATTATAAATCATGTGGATGAAATAGAATAAAGTATAATATATAGGAGATTATATAATCTAAACTTGTTTGTTTACTTGCGTGTGACGTCACACTTGACATAGACTGCGAAACAGCGTTTTTAGCGCCATTGTGGAAATTCAAACTTTAACATTGAATTTTATTAATAATAGAGTAGACATCCCGGAAATATCAATGTGTTGTGCTTATTATGTAATGAAGAATCATATAAACAAGTTTCAAGAGGAAGTCAAATACCCTATTAACAGAATATAACTTATATTTCTATATTTAAAGTAAGGCCCCTGGGGCTCTAGAGAAAAAGCAGGCGAGGCGACATGTCGCGTCGCCTCAGTCAAAAACGTATGTATTTTGACAGTGAAAGTAGGCGTGAGGTACGCTGTCACCTGCCAAAGGTACCGACACGTCGCCTCGCCTGATTTTTCTCTAGAGCCCATGAGCCTGATGAAAAGAGCCTATAGATTCTTATGGTCGGATTAATAGTCGTTGCTTAGCCTGAACCATTGCTTGAAACTGTCCAAATTTTGTTTTTTCTTATGCAGTTTGACAGTCCGAAGCATCGGCCAAGCATTAGCAATGGTTTAGCAACGATTATTAATCCGGCCTAGACATGTGACAATCGCGAATGATTCAATCATTTAGATATGGTAATGTCAACTGACCAAGATAAAGATTCACCAAGATAAAAAACATTCGGTACTTTTGATTGAGACACAATATGCCGACCGAACGAAAGCAAACTGATATAGATTGACATGGGACCGATTGAACTCCGCGACCGAACGAAAGCAAACTGATACAGATATGATCGAAGGATAAAGATATAATAGAAGGATAAAGATACATATGGGACCGAAAGGAAACAAAAGACACACTGATATAAACGCAATATGTTTCAATAGCAGACCGAACGGAATTCGCAATCGATAACAATTATCTACCGATAGAAATTCCGTTCATTTTGTATTGTATTTGTACGTGGGTGGGTGATGGTGGCTTGTCATTAGGGGCTATTTTTGTGGTCAGTATTGACTCAATAATATGAGAGCCGTTAGTACAAATATATTACCATACCCCCCCCCCCCCATTTTTTTTTTGTTTTTTGTAAATTTTTTTTGTACTTCTTCTTTTGATCTTATATTTGCTTTTTCTTAATTAAAATAAATGTAAAAAAAAAAAAAAAAAAAAATGGGGGGTCCGTCATAAAAAATAAAATAAATATTTATTTTTTATGACGGACCCCCCATTGTTTTTTTTTACATTTATTTTAATTAAGAAAAAGCTAATATAAGACCATACCCCCCCCCCCTTTTTTTTGCCTTTTTTTTTTAAATTGTAGGTTCATTTTTTTTTTCTCGTTCTTGTGGCCTGTCATTGTGGGGTATTTTCGTGGTTAGTATTGACTCAATAATGCTAGAGCCGTTGGTTAGTACAAATATATGACCAACCCCCTTTTTTTTTTTTTTTTTTTATTATTTTTTTTTTTTAATAAATAAAAAATTTTTTTTTTCTTGTTATCGTGGTTTGTCATTATAGGGTATTTTTGTGGTTAGTATTGACTAAATATTGTTAATGCCGTTAGCACAAATATATTACCAACCTCCCATTTTTTTTTTTTTTTTTCCTTATCGATAATTTTTTGTATCTTTTTTGATAGAATACTGGGAATCCAATCGCCACTGCGATTGAAACAATTGGGATCATATCCTGAAAAATTAGTGATTGTCACATGTCTAATCCGGCCATTAAACTTCTTTTGGAACAGCCTCATTGTAAGTTTACGTTCCGATAATGTTTTCAATTTTACATTTTTATACTTTTTCACGATTTATAATTTTGGCAATATTGTTACAGTTATAGTATAATAATAAACTTGTCAGGAAAAGATATTTAATAAATACCAATAAATAATAGATGATCACAGAGTTATAGACTCTGTGTGCTATATAGACAAACTCTATCAATGTAACTTTCCAATATATTTTAATATTAATTTACTATAATACTTATAATATATATAATTAAGAAATAAAAAATGTTGCTAATAGTTGATTAATTTAATTGAATTTAAATAAAAATTGTTTTGATTTTAATTATTACATATATTCGGACCCATTGCATTTGTTTTGTCAAAACAAATGCAATGGGTAGACATGTGACAATCACCAATTTTATAGGGTTGAATCCCAATTTGTTCATTCGCATAAACGATTGGATTCCCAGGATTCTATCAAAAAAGTTATGTCGATAATATTGCCTCATCAACTCATGCAGTTTTATTTTGATTGAATATCGATAATTTTGTTTTACAAATAATCGATGAGCAAATAAAAATAAAAACGTCATAAAAGTGGCGGAAAGGGAAAGATAAAGATATCTTTGCGCTTATTATCTATGGTCTGAGCCGAACATGATCTAGTATGACAAAGATATTTGTTACATACAATTGCCGGAGACATCTAGAAGATGTGATCGAACGATAACAATATGCTAAAGACATGATTGAACGGTATAAAGAAACATTTGGACGATATAATCGGAGGATAAAGCTATGATCGAATGATAAAGATATGATTGAACGATATAATCGGAGGATAAAGATACAATCGAATGACAAAGATATGTTTGAAAGATTTCTATCAAAAGTACCGATTCATTTTTATGAACGCGATTCTTTATCTCGGTCACTTGAAGATACCATATCAAAATGATTGAATCATTCGCGATTGTCACATGTCTAGTTTTGAATTTTTCATTAATAGTCTGTGCACTGTAGTGTGATTGTTTGATGTTTGTTTATTTTGAATTTGCTTGAAAATTACGGAAAGAAAGATAAGTAGTTTTCCAAAGTTTGTAGTTTGTTAATGTGAATTTTAACTACTTTAAAAATAAATTATTGCGTGTAATTATTGTTTCGTCTATATTATAGTAGGAAAATGTTAGATTTACCCATAAATGTAAGACAAGAAATAGTAGATTTAGTGCCTGCTTCAATTTTACAAAATGTATCTTGTTTCTCGTTTAGTAATAGCTATATCAAACAAAACTGTTTAGCTGAGGTTGTGGTTTGTACTACAAATGGGGAATTCATAGAATTTTATCAAAGAAAACCTGTACAGACTATATTTCTGGATACATTGCAATCAGCAACAAATATTACTATATACAAAAAAGAAGATGAACTCCATTACCTTGTAAGTACAGTTGATGAACTGGTAATACTGACTCGGAGAACTACAATTGAATTAACCAAGATAATAGAGAATTTAAGAGAGTATAAGCTTGAGGATACAACATGCTCGGGTAATGCAAAGATAAAGGTGTGGTATAAAGGGGATGCTATGCCAGTAGTACTAGATGATAAATTTAATGCAGAATCAGACCTTACATCTCCAGAATTATTTGAAATATGTGAAGATGAAGAATTGCCTGCTCTTGCGAAACATAAATGTAAATTAATTGAAGCTAAATATGTTGTTAGTCAGAGTGAGAAAAATCTTTATGATATAAAGGAATTAAGAAAAAAGGCCACATATGTGCTGTATTCAAAAATGTACCCCCAGTTTGAAGATATAATCTTTAAGAGACCTTTAAAAGAGGTAGGTAAGTCTACTTTTATTAGGACCAATATTTGTAACCAAAATGTTTTTAAAATTAAAGTTGATACTTTGCTTAATTATGCCTACCTAGAATAAAAAAAAACTAATGTCCAGATTAATAGTCATTGCTTAGCCTAAATGATTGCCTGGAACAATCAAAATTTAGTTTTTTTATATGCAGTTTGACAGTCTGAAGCATTGCCTAAACATTAGCAATAAAATTGCATAGCACAGACTATTAATCTGGCATAAAATCAAAGTGTCTATTAGTTAGATCAACCCAGACTAACCTTGACAAACCTAGGTCAGTAGATACTAGAATTTAAGTAATATTGATAGTGTTGCTTTAAAGAAAAAAAATTTGGTTAAAATAGATTATTTTTTAATTCTAAAATTTATTATTACTTTTAAATTTCAGCTCATTGGAGTTTTGAGGAAACATGTAGAAAGAATTGGTATTATACTATATAATAAGAAGATAATTGTTTTACACACTGTTTATAATGATTCTAATGAGTAAGTATTTCTTAGTTTGTAATTGCCTGTAAACTGCTCCTTGGACACAACTTCAGAACACTGCTGTTCAGTATAGTGCCTCTTCCACTCTTAATTTTAACAAAAATATTAACCTGTGATTAATTATCACAATTTACTATATAGAACATGTTAAGATAAAATAACTAGTTCATATAATTCATCGGTTAAATGGAAAAAAAAATCCAAGTGTCATTTCGGTACTCTACTGTAAAAAAATTAAATGCTCATATTGTAAGCTTTGTTCTTTTTGAATAATTCTACTTTTCTATTTAACCAACAAATTGTTTATTATTTTATAGTTACATTATCTAGGGTAGATTTATACTACTGAGAGCCAATTGTCTCTAACTCATACTCTTGCCTCATTCCCAGTCATAACTAACATATCAGCAATAGAACAATACAATAAATTCCATTTTTTAATAATGTGGGACAATGCCTTATGTTGTCCAATAATATGATTCACCATGTATGTGGTTGAGTGATATGGATGGAATATCAGGACCAAACCACCATGGATACTTGTGTCAGGAAATAGGTTCAAGGTTTCTCCAGTCGATAATGCTGTCATACAAAAATACTTCTCATATTATTAATTCAATTATTGACAAAATATAAACAAAAATGCATATTATCAATTATTTTAAATAATATATATTTGTTTATATTTTTCCAAATCATTATATTATATATTTATAATTAAATAATAACTTCGCTAGGCCAACTGGCTTGATTTGTTATAATTTAACTATAACAAGTAAAACTGACAAACAGCAATGTAGAAGAACTAGAAGTATGATTGCTTATTTTATAAAGTATTTTTTTTAATAAAACTTAATTATAATTTCAGACTGCTAACTGATTTAGAAGTAATATTACATTGCAAAGATAAATCAGTTTTAGAATATACAACAAAACTGTACAATTTGGATAGTATTACACCATATTGGAAGGAAAAAAATAAAAGCACAATGTCACCAAATGAAAAGGTGACTTTAGTAACAATATTAGATATAAAAGAATTGGAAAATTCAACCTCAACCAAAATGGAAATTGATGGAATAATATTGTACAAAATGCATGAAAATGTAAGATTATTGCCAATTGACTCCATTGTTGTTACACAAGTGTACATAATGGATGAAAAATCAGATGTTTTATATTTAAATGTATTTGGTAAGTTTTGTTTTGGATATTGTTAATTTTTTTTTAAACTTAACTAAGAGTTAATTTTTCTATTTCAAAGACAGTTACATCATATTAACTAGATTTAAATTGTTTTTTTAATTATTTTTTTACCCACTAATTGTATATTCTTTCTCTAATTTGTAATATGAATTGATGCGGCAATAACCTTTTTCATTCTTATTCTTTTTATTCTTAAATTTATTCTCCATACAAATATAAGAGAGGAATATCAAACAAGTTATCTGTTCTTTATACAAGCTATCTAAATATAAAAATCAAATATATATCTTTGTTCACCAGTTCTTACAGATCACCAGAGGTAAGTCATGAATTATTTCTGGATTAATCTGTTGGTTTACCACTACTAAGGAGTGAATTACTATGCATTGTTGAGATTGAAATTTCATTTATCAGTACCTACTGTAGTAGATAATTATCCATTTTGGATTTATGGAATGTTATGGATAAAAGTGGTACTAGGATGTCTATTGTTTAATGATAACTATAACAACTGTCAAAAACTTATAACTTATTTTACTTTTTTATTATTATTACAGATGAAAAAGATTTATTATCAGTTTTAGCAAGTTCAATTAAAACTAAACTAGTTTTAACAGAATATTTGGAACATAAACAATGCAGTGAACCATTATCTAATGTGTTATGTAAATATTTGGGTATGGTCAGAGTGAATGAGGAATCTAACATGGTTATACACAGAAGTTCACCATATCATCCTCTTAATGGTGTTATGGTTGTATGTGAAGATAAGCTTTCTAACGAGAATAAAAAGAGTATTACAGTTTACTCAAGGTGTGTTCAATATTTATTTACTTAGTACTTTGCTTGTTAATTATACTCTTAAAATATATCAGCACCAAGTATGGCAAAGTCACAACTTTCCTTACGGTCCGATTCACGCCAAAATCGATGTCAGCGCTGTCAGCACCGGTCCAAATGAGTATAATCTCGCTAACGATAGATGATTTGTCATTAATAGTGACGTCATTACAGACGCCATATTGGACTTACAGTGATTTTGCTTCTGGATGAAATAACATTTATCTAGAAACATGTTTTTAAGGAAACCAATAAAATTTCTAAAATAATTATTAAGTAGATTAAGAGTTAAAAGTGTTAAGTGTTGTGTTCTCATTTATTTTGATATTTATGTACACAAATATACAAAATATATTAAAATTCATTAATTTGTTATGGCGTTAGTTTAGATAAAGGGAGATACAAGTGATGTTCTTGTGAGCGCTCGTAATCACTTGTCCGATTCATTAGCACGCTAATAGCACCGAGTTGTCACATCGCGCTTTTTGAATCGGACCAGTGATTATAAACGTTAGCGCTGACAGCGGTGTTATCGCCATTTGGACCTTAAGGTTTGTATCAAATCAACTAATGGTAAGCATACCTAAAAAAAACATGATTCATCGCTCCCACTATACCGGCTAAATAATGCGGTTACGAAATGGGCGGCGTCAAAGACAACATTTTAGTTAACTTCTACTTTAATATCCTCTTTTCGTTTTTGTCAAAACCGCTCGTTTCCTGAAATTGATGCAGTATTCTCCTGAAAACTGTAATCAACAAATTAAATCCGAAACATGACTAGGTCACTTGACGGTTTTAACATCTTTATGGCCATTTGTTGTTTTTAAATTATTGTCATTTTAATTTTCAGATATCAATCCCAGGTAATTGCATTATTGCATTTTATTTATGATGTAGTGCCCTATAGAATAGTGGTAACTTTGCCCGGGATGGTTGTTTGTAAAAAAACTGAAACACTGCAGGATGAGAGAGAGAAAAAAATTGTACAGTTTGGAACGAGCTTACGTGAGCAAATGACTTTAATTCTTAAATACTATGATGATTGTATCTTAAAAATGGGTCAAAGTAGCAAAGAAAATGTACTTAATATGTTAGGCAACAAAATAGATCTACTAATTGATGGAAATAATAATTTTGAATTATTTGTAAATAAGCTGAAAGAAGAAATTTTTAAAGGTTTTGATTTTTTAAATGGTTGTGTTGTTCAAAACGATTTATTAGATGTTATGATTATAGATGATTGAAGTTTTTAAACTTGTTTAATTTTTAAACCTTAAAATAAATATCATCACGGGTGCCTTACGGCGCCCGGGACCGCCTAGACGGCCTTAGGGTAACCAGCGGAAATGTTTTTAATCCCACCTCGTCGTAGCCGATGGTATGAGTCTACACCGAACAGGTAGCTAGCTCGTCGCGATGTTTGGATAGACTTAATAACCCATCTATAAACAGTTTCACAAGTTGGTATAGTGAAACTAAGACCGACAACTTAACTTGTTCTCCGATGCACTATAGTGGTATTGTTAAACAAAAATACATACATTTTTAGATTAAAAATTCGTTGGTACCCACCAGGGTTTAAAACAGGGGCCAGGGGTCTATTATTATTTTTATGTTGGTAATTGTACCCAAAAAATCTTACTGTTAGATTATAATTATTATTTTTAATTATAAAACAGAAAGATCAATAATAGAATGACAAAGACCAACAAAAATATGATTTTTATTCTGCGATAAACAGTAATCAAGTATTACTGAAAGTGTGAAAGTTCATTTTGTATAGAGACTTCGCGATTACGCATGCAGTGATACTTGTTTACACAAGTACTACATACTACTATTTCTACATCTGCTTCATCCACTGTTGAGTAATATCTAATGGCGTCCCCGAAGTCTAATGACTCTATACATTCATGCTAACCGATTTTGGGGACGTGTATACATTTTTGATCAATATTTTTTTTCAACATTGAGTTATAAATAAAACTAAAATTATTTAACTAAATATATTTTTATTATTATAAAAAAAATATAAAAGTGTATTAAAATTAACAATATGGAATGTTTTTTAAATAAAAATAATACAACGGCATAGGTAGGTATATATTCAGCCTCAAAATAAACGTAAACTACTTATTAAAAAAGTTAAATTATAATATTTTATTGTCATTAAACCTTTTATTATATATATATTAAATAAATAAAAAAAGAGAAGGTTGGCTATGTTTAATTTTCTTAACTTAGGTAATCATAATAATATAATGTAGGTAGTTATAATTTTTTTTTTATACTTACCTAGTTATTGTATATAATTATTGTTAAAGTACTTAGTAAAAATTGCGTAGGTACCTTAAAATTTATTACCTATTCCAAACTTAATATTATTATTATTATTAATTAAAATTCGATTTTATAAATTATTTACAAATCCTATAAAACAACAAACGCGTTTAAACGCAACATCTTAACAGTAAAAAAAATAAGTATACAACATCCTTACTAAAATATACAAACTCAAACACTAACAACTAATCGATTAAAATAATTTAATTATAATAATAATGCGCAAAATTTTAACAAAATATAATTTGTATTAACTAAGTAATAATATTTAAACGAAAATATGTTTACAATTAATGATAATAATATGTTACACTAATACTCTTTCGTAGAAACTTTGAAGGGATGTACTTTGGGCTAATATTAGGTTCTACTGATCAAATCGAACAACTTTACCCATGGATCCATGAGAAAAAAATGCCTTCTCCATACAAACTAGTAATGTTAAAATGACCAATTTGTATGAGGAAGCCTACTTTTTTTTTTTTGAGGTTCCATGGGATTTTTTTTCCGATTTGATCAGTAGAGCCTCATATTAGCTAAAAGTATAACCTTTCAAATTCACCCGGTATAATAGTATTTATAGATAGGTATATAGGCTAGCAACAAAAGTTAATTAACATTAAATGCGAGCGGCGATAATATCATGTTCATTTAATGAAGGACGTGTGTCGATTCCCTCATGGCAAAACAATACATCTATGACCAACGTTGTTCAGTAGTTTTTCATGGTCTGGGTGTATATAACATTTAATACCTAGGTATTGGTATCGTTGAATCAGTTTATGACCAGGGCCCCTGCTCGTAAGCCACATCGACGTACCTATCGACGCATCGATTGGTAAAATATTTAGGAAAATTAGTCTATGGGTAGAACTCGATTGACGGTAAACGTCAATCCCATACTTTTGATTTTCGATTGCAATCAATCGTCGCATCGATCGGTCTATGTGTCTTGCGGGTAGGGCCCCTAGGAAATATGTGTTTATTTTATTGCTTTCATATTCCTATTGACCAGGGGCCCTACCGGGAAGCCACATGAAATTCCCATCGCCACGTCGATCGATCGAAAGCGAAAATAAAATGTATGTGATTTAGGCCTCAGATAGATTCAGCAGCACCACTCAAGTCCTGCGACTAAAACTGGAACTAAAAACTTGTCTTGTAGTTTGACAGAAGTGTGCTTCAGAAGCGCCATGGCTTAAGTATGAAACATGAAACTAATAATAATATATAGAACCGCCATAGTGCCTTAAATGGCATATAAAATGAAATGTCAAACAAGTCCGTTGCCGCTATATTCTGTTCTCACTTCAACCAATCAACGCTCGGTAATTGCTTTTGTTCTCACTTTTTTTTTAATTGTATGGCGGCGGCCATGTTCCGTTCTCAAAACTGGAAAGGCGATTTAAGGCCCATGGGCACCTGTCTATTTTATCTCCGTGGACTTGAGTGATGGTTCCGGACTTCCGACTCTAGTCACCAAGTTGCGTTTGTAATGCCCGTAAATGCGGGTCGTTAAAAGGCCTTACTTATTTATCTTAAATTCTTATACTTAGTGAATAAATTATCTGAGTACAACAATGAAACATTATATCAAAACAACAAAAAACTAAATTACAACAAAAAATAAATAAATAAATATAGTATTTAATAATAATAATCTACTAAGTTAAATTATAAATTAATAGCTACTTTTATTACCCGATATCCGTCCTATTAGCACCATTATCAGCTATTTACATAATTCAAATGTTTTCATTAGTAAGCAGGATACTAATAATAACTATTCAAAATAAATTAACTTATAGATAATTATTGAAATAATTTATTACAACTAAGATTAGTTTTCATCACTTATATAATAATATAAGTATTTCATATTAAATTATGCATTAAAGGTTTCAACATGGACGGAAAATTCTTAAGAAAATATCTATTAATGTTTTTCCTAATATGTTATTTAAAAAAATACATATAAAAAGTTATTAGAATTGCATAATTATTGTGCTTTTCTATATCTAAATACTCATTAATAAATAACCAAAATTCCTTAAATAACCCTTTATAGTCGAGAATCAGTAATCAACTTACAGTTTTTGAATAAAAATCAATAAAATGAATTCTATGATTACTAAATATTAACTACAACTTTTAATCCTATATCCACAAAATTACAGTCAAATCGAGTTATAAATAATATAACTTAATTCATCAATATCAAAACTATTTAATATTTCCATTCCAACTGTCACTTTACTTATTGCATAATATAATAATTGACAGTAACTATAATAAGTACCTAATTTGATAATCAAGTTGTAAAAATTGAGGTTTACACTAATACGTAACTTAAAACTAACTTTCACAAGTATATTTTTTTAAGCGTGCACAGACGTTTGAAACGAGCTTTTACATTGTAAGTACTTACGTGTGTAAATCTTTACCCAGTAAGTACGTACGCGTGCAAGTTTTAGCTAGTAGTAACTTCCGTGTGAAAGTCTAACTAGTAAGTATTTACATGTGCAAGTTTTTAGCTAGTAAGTATTTACGTGTGCAAGTTATTATTTAGTAAGTACATGGTACGTGTGCATGTTTTTACCTAGTAAGTATTTACACTTGCAAGTTTTTTGCCAGTAAGTACTTACATGTGCAAGGTTTAGCTGGTACCCAAGTATTTACGAACATGCATATTTTTACATAGTAGATACTTAGGTGTGCAAGTCTTTACCTAGTAAGTGCTCACGTGTGCAAGATTTTACCTAGTAAATAGGTACTTACGTGTGCTAGTTTTTAGCTAGTAAGTATTTACGTGTGCAAGTTATTATTTAGTAAGTACTTATATTTGCAAGTTTTTAACACGTGTTATAACAATTGGTTTTCGTGGAAGAAAAGGAAGGCCTTAGGCCCGGTTGCTAACCTTGCTGACGTTAATTTGACGTAGCAGTTAAATATTTTTCATAACACGATTTCATGAACGATTATGTTGAATTGCGTTTTTCTAGCCCGTAGGTGGGTACATTTCATCAGAATTATTCGGGGTGCATCATAATTAAGGGCTTGTAGTAGGATTGACGCCCATTATAAGGGCGTACTTCCAATATTACAACTTGGCTGTTAGTGGAAGTTTTTTTTTGTTAGTAATACTACACGAGAGAAATATTATTTTAATTCTGCGACAAACAGTAATCGAGTTTTATTGGAAGTGCAAAAGATCAATTTGTATGGAGAACGAAGACTTTACGATTACGAATTCAGCGGTCTTAAATAAAAATTTAAGTTTACAGAAAACCCTACAAAATAACTTTTTTGTTCCTATTAAAAGGATTATATCCTTTTTTAAGTCTAATTATGGTTATGTTATGATCCTATAGATGTTTTACATATACCAGGCGTTCCATGACGGCCCCCTTTTTTATTTTATTGATTACTTATTCTCAACAATATAATTAACTTAACGAAAAGTTGTGTGCTCTTTTCCCACAGAAAGGGGCCTGGTTATACTAGCTGTAACCCCTTTCCGGAGCAACAAAGTATTTTTGGCAGGTACTAGGAAGCTAATTAGAGCTGCCTGACTCCTATATTTTACAAAATAAAATTTTGCTAAATAAATTAATATTATTCATATAATAAATTAGGATTGGTTACTGAAATAAAGACTGGATTTACATTAAATATCAACTAACACAAGTCTTTACAAATTATCTTATCAAATTAAAAAATATTTTATGCATGTAAGTTTTTTTTATCCAGTCTCTATTTTCAGTAATAAGTAACAAATTGTAATAAAAAAAGTTGTTGCACTAAACAATTACAATTACGTTATTATTTAATAAATATTATATCTAATATAATTTTATTATCTATAATAAAATTATCTAACTAATATTGCATTGCACGTCCGGCCTTTAGTATTAATACTTACAACTTAATCTATATTTTTATTATATTTAACATAAACTGAGCTAGGTATGGTCTTTAACAAATACATTTACATTACCAACTTTGATACCTCTAATATTATATATTTAGGTACGATTAATTAGCAAATTAAAATTAATATAAAAAAATATTGCACGAAAGTATTGCACAAAGTTGTTATAAATTATTGCACATTTAAACATTTGTAAACTTTAGTTTCTTGCTACTGAGTCTTTTAAAATTGTTACATCTAGTTTTTTCAAAATCATTTCCTTCTGATGGTACATTTCTAAAACTCCCAAAAAATACGGAATGCGTTTCGACGCTTTCAGCACCAGACTCGCTCCTGGCCTCGTTTTCAGTATCATCACTTTCACTATAGCTGACAACATGTGCCACAACTTTTCTAGGAATCTGTCTAGAAGATGTGGAATCACTGCTTAAATAACCAGAATCTTCTATTGTTGTTCCCTTTCTACGCCTTATTCTATATTTTGCATTGTCGTCTTTACTTGTTTTAACATATGTATTAGTATTGATATTTTTAGAAGTTTGTTTAAATAGCCTTCTTCCATATGATGATCTACCGCTTTCGCTAGTCTTATGTTCAACTGCTCCATTTTCGCAATCCGAGTTTCGTGATTTGACAGAAGTTCTCATTGGACTGCGGTAGTGTCCTGTAAAGGATTTAGAATGACTACTATTTAATGATTCTGTTGTTATATCATTAGTATATAACATCGGACTGAGGCTTCTGCCATTTACGTTTTTTTGAACTGGATGTAGTTGTGCTTCTACTCTTCTCGGTGGAAATGCTGGATGTTCATAAATAGGGCTTTCATCTGTAGGCGGCAACGGTGGTAAAATATCTGGCCTTGGTAAATGATTAATTGGTTTTACCTTTGGCGGTGTGATTTGTCGTTGTCTCTTTGAATGTCTTGTTTCTAGAGTTAATATTCGTCCTTCTTCTGAGTCCCAATCAAAATTGCAATCGTCACTATTTTGGTTCAAATTATCTTCGAGGCTTTTAGAGCCACTGCACATAACTTGTGATAAATTAGGATGAGTTAATATATTTGATCGACATTCATTAGTTACTCTTAAACTGCAAAATTTAGTTTCGTTGTTTTTATTGTTTAGCCCATTGACTTTAGTAAACGTTCCGCTACTTCGTAGTTGTATATTTTGACTAAATTTATCATTGTTATGTAAATGCTGCAACAAGTGTTTTCTACTAAATTGTATTTTATCTTTTTGTTCAACATTTTTACATTTTGAATGCTTTCTGTCTAAAGTGTCAGGTTCAAAACTATCTGATTCGTGAATTTTAATGTAATTTTCTGGGGGATCCTTAACTTCTATCATTAGGCTTCCTGGTTTATTCTGTAATAATATATTTTTATTTTTTCTACTACCGATTGAACATTCCGATCCGCTTGGCGATGTAGGTGCACTGCCGAAGTTATAATTGTTGTTTACATATACTTCGCTAACTAAACTATAATCATTACCTTCAGTTGCTTTTTTCTTTTCATCTTCTTTTATTTTAACATCGCTATCTGCAGTTTCAGCTATTGTCTCATAATGGTTTTGAGGTTCACGTTTATGTATCACTGGTGATGGAGTATTGCTAGTACTACTGGTTCTTTTGTAAATATCGTTTCTCATAGTAAGTTCTTCCTCTAAGGGCAATGCAGCACTTAAACTGGGACTGGCTTGAGATGAAGAAGCATCTACATATTCAGATGGGGTTGATATACCTTTTTTATGAGACGACCTTTCTAAACTATCTGTTTCATAATCATTAGCTGAAGGACTCTCAGAAGAAATTCTGTGCGTTTTTAGATTACGTATTTTATTGTATATTTTTTCTTCATCCGAACTACTGTAGGACTTGACACCATGTTCCAATGCTATTGCTTCATTGACCATGTCCGGTAAAGCATTTTTATTGGTTATGAATTTATTTATCTTTTGATTTACTATAGGATTGTTTCGATAACTACCAGGACGATAACTGCCAAAACCTATAGGTTTTATGTCGTCAATACGCGATATTGTTTGGCTATAATGTTTAAAATTATTATGATGACAAGGTATTTCATCTATTTCATTAATAGGTAAATTATAATTTCGCATAGTGGGTTCGGATTTCACAGACATAGTTGAGCTATTTTTCTTTCCTTGTATGTTTTCTGTGCTGTAAAGCGATTCATTTGTCAAATTAAAGCTGTTTTGCTTCTTAATTTTTTGTCTATTCTCAATGTACGGTAAAGATAATAATGAATTAACTAATCCAGAATTCGGTTTCTTGTTTGTAAAACCTTCGTTATTGAAATGGCTTTGTTTTACATTAGGTATATTTTCTAACCATTGCCTAATACTGTTTTGTTTATCACCTTTATTATTTTTAATACAATTCGAGCAAGTTGGTACGTCATATTTTAGTAAATTTTGCAAATCGGCATTATTGCCATCTTTACAACCCGGGCATCCGACACAATTTTCCACTCGTTTTCTACTATTTTCTCTTTTCAGACTGACAACACTACCGCTTCTTTGACTTCCCAAACCCTGGTAAAACTCTATACTGTTTCCAGTAGAAGGGAAGGTTTCTTCTTCAGGTATTTCATTAAGTATAGGCTGAAAGCGTTTTGTTGCCATTTTATGTTTAGCTATAGTGATTACTTCTCTGATTTTCGTTAAAAATTCTAAAGCGGCTGGTGGTGGCTCCTGGAATTAATATATAAAATTAATAATAAATCGAAGCAATTGAATTTTATTAAGTAAAAATATATTTGTATTATTACCGCCATTAAATGTGGTTCGAAATAAGCTGGATTGAAGTATAGTTTCCGTCTCGTTGTACCCACAGGTCGTGTTATTATTTCGCGATCGTCAGTCGTTTCTACAATTGATACATGTTCATCGGGAAGTTTTTCGATGCCAGATTCATCCCTATAGCTACTAACTTCTCGTAGAGTTTTGTGATGTAGTTGTAAATCATCATACGTAGGATGAACTATAGCTGATGTTACTTGACTCTGAAATTTAGTAATAAAATAAAATAATGTTTGTTTTTATTCAGTATTAATAAGTGTAAGTTTTAAACATATTGAATATTTACATTGAATCTATGAGTATGATTTACAGCACTATCAGGATAGTCTTCCGAGTCGGAAGCATTACTGACAGAATCGTTGATAAAATTATTTTTAATATCCTGATACTGTAGAGCCATGGTTAACAAAGGATTTTTCTTGACAACTCCACTATCGTTGCCAGTCATAGCGTTCGATATAGTTTGTATTCGTTCGTTATTAATTCTTACAATATCATGTTCCGTAATTGATTTTCCATCCCTTTTTTTAATACCTTTTCCAAAACGTCTTTCATTTTCCTGTTCTGCTGCTTTACGTTTTTTTCTCGTGTGAAGGTAAAGGAAGACTGAAGCTACATAAATTAGGCCCAAGAGCAAGGAGCTGATACCGATAGCTACATATTCTGTTACGGATAAACCAGTTCCAGCATTTGTTTCTGCAGTGTGGGCATTTGTAGCAAATTGCACTTCACTGACATCTGAAATGAAATAAAATAGTACCGTATCTTACTAACAATTGTCATAACTACTTAGGGTAAGTTCCTTCAAATAATTAACTATGGTAACTTTGACTATCAATAATCAATCACAGCGGACTTTCTATGGGATGTCTGCTATAAATAGAGAGAATTGTATAGTGACGCCGCCATATATTTAAGGAAACTCACCCTTAATAGTTTACTTCATAATAACTTAAGCAATAAGTTAGGGGAGCCCAATGTTATTTTTTTTTAATTGTTATTATGGTGTCAATATATGTTCACACATATAAAAACTCGAGGCCGATTAAAAAGACAGTAAGGTTTTTTCTTACAAATACTACGTACTACTTAGTTGTCGGATAGATGTTCCCTGTACTCTAAAAGCGACGCACGGTGTAAACACTCCACGTAGATCCAGCGGAGCAGCCGGCGGAGCTGACACGTCGCGGCAGAGAAGTCGCACCACCATTACTCTGCCTGACATGCGTATACGCAGATCGTCCTCGCCACTCCACTGGAATTCAATTAGCAAATCTTTAGTAAAAAAGATTTAGACCCAATTTAATATGTAGTACCTAACAGAAAAAAAATATCTTTTTGGTATGGGACCTTAGCCAAGAACATATGAATCTGCTATCAATCAAATATCTTGCTAACAAAATGTATGAATTTGGCGTTTCGTTCAGAAAAAAGCAAGCCGGAGTTCTAAATTTTATTTTTATTGGAGCACTGGTGCTAGGTGCACCAGTGCTCCAATAAGGGTCTCCTTTTAGGGTCTGATTATGAAACGGACGTAGGGTTTGAGAATAAAGCAGCTAGGATATTAGAGTAAAATCGTATGTAAATTCGTCTTTGTCGCCGCCCATTTCGTAACCGCATTTAGATGGCATAGTAGGAGCGATCAATACCCACTGTTAAGCAACAATGCTTTGAAGACCCCAACCCTATGGACTTCGTAGGTGTCCTTACCATCATGATGATACAAAGTAACATGTCGGCTCTAATAAATAAAAAAAACTAAAATTTTCAAGTATGGGAATAGTAAACAAAAAAAAATTGAAAAGTAGAAATAGGGGCTGATCATTAACTAATAATAAAACTTAGGACAATTTACACATATATTTTTTCCAAATACAAAATAGACAAACAGGGTTTTTGAATGACGGCTATGAGTTTGATATCACCAGTGAAAAAAAAATTACCGGTGACTAGGAAATCACGATTAACCAAATGTCTTATTTTTGAAAGTTACACGTGCGGTGGTCACAATATTTTTTCATAGACAAAAGCTATATTGCGTTTCGTTACAAGAAAACAATCAAGTTGCTAAGAAAATATTGTTTGCCATTCTTATTTCTCATAATAAATTCATTTCTATGCTAAAACATACAAATTAATGGTATAACGGAACATAACTGTCTCTGATTATTATTATCATTCATTGGTTACTTTATTTACGAGTAGTAGGGGGATCATAGGTATGATATTTTAGTCACTCGATGTGATTCAAAAATACAAAGTTTAAAAACCAATGACAATTTTTGTTATTTCGGTGATATTTAGTCATCCGCTGACATTCAAAAATCGCACCCCTGTACAGAAAAACGTACCTACAATTTTTTTTGCCATGAGTGGGAATTGACACCACGACCTTCGGATACAACGCCAAAGGAACAACTACTAGTACCTATACGGAGAACGCAATAGGTAGTCCAAAGTAAACGTTAAAAAATCTCACACTAGGGCTACAGAGAATGCGAAGCATAACTCTTTCCGTTCGACTATTATTTTGTAAGAGTAAGTACAAGTAATAAAATAGTGTTTACTTGTAAAAAGGTTCTGCCCTCGTCTCGAAATAAGCTGAAGGGTACATCCGCATCCAGAGTATTTCGCAGATCCACAAACCCTTTTCTGGTAAGAAACTGTGCTCCAGACACGGCACATATTGGAGTTTTGACGCCTGAAATTAATAATAATATTTCACACAAATGCTTTTAGTCAAAAAATACAAAGTAACGTTAAGTTTTAATGGATATTTATTATTACACCTAAGTATAACAATATATTATATTTAATAGGTATCTACATAAATAAAATGCATAAAGAGTCAAAACATAAGTATTTTAACTAAAGTATTCTTCAATAACTCAATAGGTATTTATGAATAAGGCCACTACTACTTGTACTATTATTTCTTCTGTGCCACTACTAGAGCATAGCCTCACGTTTGAGTACAATTTATTTATAATTATATTCTGCGCCTGATAAAAATGAATTTATCAAAGTCATCGACATAGCAATAAGTTGAGAGTGGACACTGGACGGGGGCTTTATTCCGAGTTGCAACCGCTAAAGACGACAAGACGTTGCGTAAACTATAAATGTTGACATATAAGTTCCAACCTATTAAATATAGAGTTGAAATTCCAATGCTCATAAAATGTTCAAACATGCGAAGAATTCGTGTATTTCAAGATGGCGGCATTATTACAGCCAACCTAATACAGACTATATATCCATTGAAATAGAACTTATATTTCAATATTTATAGTTTACGCAACGTCTTGTCGTCTTTAGCGGTTGCAAACTCGGAATAAGGCCCCTGGTAAATAAGTGTACTTTACTCCAGCTAAATTTTTTCGATTTTCAGGAGTATATAGAAAATTAAAATTCATCTCGCGTAAAAAGGACGGAAATAAAGATAGGTCCTTTCTAACAACCTAGATACCTATATATATAACTTCTTTATATAAATACCTATATATATAAATACTTGCCATAAAAAGTGATTTCTCGTGAAGGATGTATGATTTGTCCTTTCAACGGCAGATACACAAATGGTATTTTTTGAACACCATTGTTGCCTGAGCCGAAAGTAGCTAATGCACATTCTGAAAACAACAAAAACAAAGAAAATTTTTAGAATTCGTTTGAACATTGAACATAATATTTTAATTAACAGATAAAGTTGGTCAACATATAATTTGTATGGAAATTGATATGTTTCAATATAGTAATTTCACAATTTTTTTTTTCATTTGCGGCACATACCTATATATAATTATATACATGGTGACTTTAAAGGGATGTAATTTGCTAATATGAGGTTCTACGGATCAATACAAACAACTTTTCTCATGGAACCATGTGCCGCAAATGAAAAAAAAAATTGCAATAATATATATATATTCTCCATATAATACTTATACCAATGGATATAATAAGTGCGTGTACCAAAAAAAATTATGGCCTTTTGACAAACTCCCCCCGAACTGTATGAAATAAGATACAATTTGCCGCGGGAGAAGGCAGGGTGGCGGTGTTGGAGCTTGAAACCCCCTCTGAAACGTAAAGAAGGGTAGCGGAATTTTGGGTGATGGCGTTTTTGCTCATTAATTATTAAAATGGTTGGTATGGATGTGTTGAGATATTATTGTCGTTTTTTTTGCTCATCAAAAATTTAATAAAAAAAAAATCTATAATACGAGTATAATCGTAGCTTGAACACCCCGATACAAAATCCTGGCTACGCCCGTGCGTTGAAGACCGTAGGCGATCGCGTGCGCCGTAAGTCTCCCGTAATGATACGTACAATAAAGTATCTAAAAATATATATTTAAGTATAGTAATAACAAATCGAATCAAAGAACTCTGTCACACTGGATTAACATCATTGCAATTGCAAATCCTACAAATTACGTACTAAAGTTAAAAGAAGTCATAAAGTAAAGGTTTAAGAGTATCCCCAAACCCTCAATTAAGCTTAAAAAAATGCTAAAGAGATTATTAAAGGAATAAATTAAAAGGGAGTAATGTGGAAGTGTTGTCTCTGTTAATAAGATTATTTCAATTCAAATGCGAATTTATTATAAAGTTTCGAATAAAGAAGGTTTATTCCATTCAAATATAATAATTTAAAATACCAAATTATTGTTTATAAACGTAATATTATTTAGAATTATAAAACCGAAAACAGCTTAAAATAAAAAGAATATTATTCTGTTTTATGTAGCTTGAAAAGATTAAATTTCTTATAGGTAGCTTTCCTATCTTACTATGTACCAGAAACCACGATATAATACATATTATATTTTATAAACACCCAGACAATGACCGTTTTTTGTAGTCGAGAGCTAAAAAGACTGGTGTATGTTAATTTACCCTAATACAACAACCCGAAAATTTTAAGGCCTTGTAATTTTAAAATAACGTTATAGATACTAGAGGATAATCTGGTGAAAAACGTTGACAAAATCTGTTGAAAAACATAGACATAGACTGATAAAAAAGATGTCCTCTTCAGCCAAGTAAAAAACTGCTAACTACTGACTAAGTATTTGTGTCTAAACTAAAATTATGATTATCATGCTTAGAATTAATTAGCTATGTAAGTAAATTCATAAGTGGACGCTACAGTTACAACTCGATGATCTTTTTACATGTTTTGTAACATTTTGTAAACTCTTAAAAGTGCTTTCACCGTATTCACGGAAATATGTTAGAAATTAACTGGCGATGAGACAATATCATTGACAGTGATGTGATAAAAAGTGTTGACTTCGCCAATGACAATGCACATTCACACCTAATCTACTACTGCAGTATTGCAGATAAATACTCATAGATAAATAATAAATAAGAGTTATCTAATATATTATTTGAATGCTGTGTATGGCAGAAGAAGCATAAAAGTAGGATTAATGCAATGTAGAAATGCGGGCATTAAGGAGTGCTTGTGTGGAGTAACAATTGCGGATAGAGTGGAAGATACAGTTGTGCGTGATATGTGTGATTTGAAAGACGATGTAGTGACAAGGATTGAGAAAGGAATGTTACGGTGGTTTGGGCATATTGAGAGGATGAATGAAAAGAGATGAGACAAACGAAAGAGATTTATAAAGCAGAAGTGAATGAAAGGATAAGGCGGGGACGACCAAGAAGAATGTTCCATGACCAAATCGGGAACATTCTCAAAAAAGCTGGGATCCGCAGTGCTCATAACCGTAGAGCTTGTATGAAGAGAGTTGTGGATGTGAAGGAAGAAAGAGAGTTATGCCAGGATCGTTGTAGGTGGCCCTCCGTTATCTCGGCATATTATGGAAATAAGACGTGACAATTTTAGTTTAGTTTTTAGTTTAATATATTATTTTCATTGGATTAAAAATGTAATGTTTACTATTATGACATTCACAACATCCTTCACACAAGGTTAAATCATTCTTATGTGGATTCTTATGTTTACAATCAGATCGTCAAAGTGTGTAATATTAGGCATCTTTCTGTTTCTAAAGCTAAACGAGTCGTTGCTAACACTCTATGGGACATACACGGAAACTGAAAATATCCTTTCGATAATTGTTTAAATTTATAATTCATTATTTTAATTTAACAATTCATCTTATTTATTTTGATTATGTCATATTTTTTAAACTTGTTTTCATAATGTATGAGTGTGTATATATGTATATGATTGTTTAAATGAAAATGTTTGTTTATAAAGTGTATGAAAAAATGCAGTTATTTATAGTAGGAAAATATAAGTATATGACCCCCACGTGACAGGCTTGCCTAGTGTGGGGGTATAGTTAAACTTGGACCTGAAAACATGTTTCATTGCTATTTAAGTTGCAAATAAAACTATTTAATGTTAAATCATAATTATGTATATATTATTTTGGTAAAAAAACATCTATATCAACTAAAAATCAAATAATAATTTATATACCTACATACGTGTCGTGTGAGAAACTACTAGATTTTAGTCAAACATTGGAGTTTTTTAAAGAAGACAAATATAGTGGAAGCATAGTGGAGATAATGGAGATAATCATTGTCGATGGTAAGTACTTGCCTGGTAAGTCGTCTACGCAGAGCTCCCTGTCCTCCCGAAATAGCGGCGCCCGTTGTGGACAAGCGCACGCGCATCCTTCCGCGATGTTTTCTGTGCTGACCCCAGCATCATGTTCTGAGCATGCTGATGCATCACAAACTTGCTCTGTAGGTAAAAGAGGAACTTCATTTTCCCCAATCGTGTTTGAACTCTTACCTTTCATAAAATTACAGCTCATTTTAAACCAGACCACAATTTCTTTTAAATAAGGGGCTTCCGACTATATATTTTATCCAAGAACTATCGGGCAGTAGCCCTACCGGGAAGCCCGATCGAAATACCAAACGAAGCATCGCGTCGATCATTAAAAATGTATAGGAATTTTCTTTTATGGATAAAGCTTGATCAAAGAGTACGTCAAATCCATACATTTGTCTTTTAATGAGTTTTTCGATCGATATTTCGATTGGTTTCTCGGTATGGGCTAGTCGCAAATAATGCTACTGGTCAATATCTACTATCTACCTGCTAGCACCCTAGCAGGTAGATAGTATACTTTATGCATCAAGCTTTGGTCTCCACTCTTGAATTTTATTTCTCCAAGTGTTCACGCCTCGTATATTCACTCATAACCATAATTGTAATGTAACATGACAGTAAGATACTTACCAAACAACTGGAAGGTATCCCCACTATCCCGTCTGTTGACGTCACCAAGCCTCAGCCCAGCGGCTCCAGCCAGCCATACCAGCCATAGAATCCACCACGACCCCATAGATGTTAACCTCCATCGCCCATGCGGCGAGTTAGGCACCTACACGTCATCACTGGACCACCTGCAAATTGAAAATGACGATTTTAAATGAAGTATGCTACTATTTTTGTAAGGATTTTGCTTACTACATTTAATAATCAAAATAGCTCTGAATGGTTAGTCAGATTGTCCTTTAATAAAAAAAAAATACGTTTAATGACTTAACATACCTACATGAATTAAGTTAATCTTTATTGTAGTTTTAATGATAATGAAACGGATATTTGTTTGAGTTTTTGGATGATCAAGAAAGAATAATTTATTAAATGGTTAAACACCATTTATTATCGCGACTTAATTTTTTTGTTAATATTTTTCTAAGAAATCTTTCATGCACAATATGACTTAATTATTTAATAGCAAAGTGGAAGCGATAGTTTAATTTTCTGGATGAAACTTAATAATCGTTTTAGCATTCAGAAACAAAACCTATAAAAACCTAATGTGGCGTAAAACCGCTTTAGTTTTATATTTTAATAACACACCTTAAATTATTTTTAATATAAAATAACTGCCCAACTTATTTTAGTATTTTTTTATTCTGAATAACACTATAGTAATAGGTAGGTACTATTTTTTCATTTACATGATGATGAAACCTACAAAACCTATAAAAAATATCTTATATTTATTTATTCACACGTGCATAGGTATACCTAATTAATTGTTAGGTAAGTAATACACCTACTATACGTATACTCTATTAATATATCAGTAATTAATTTATTGCACCTACTTACTGCTTAATTCTCCCAAAGGTTTGGTGGTACCAAACTTATGTCTACCAGCATTATGTCCGCCTAATTTATAGGTAGTTTGTATAAATTTGAAATAAATAAATATTTTATTCCATTACTGAACACATTATTAGTAGGTCTTGCCACCAGGTAGATACGGAGCTATATGCCGTGTTCCAATAAAAAAAAGTAATAAGAACCTAGAATTTTTGTTACGGATTGTTAAAAAAATAGCCTGACTTTATGGTGCGCTTTTGTTTTCTCAATTTGTACTTATAAAAGTTTTAATAGTTGGTATAGTAAAACTGGCACCGACGTGCTCCCCGAGACACTATAGTGGTGTTGATTGGAGTACCGGGGTTTGAACTCATGACCCAAAAACTGTGGTGTTTTTGGGTCATGAGTAAGCAATTCGGCTGTACTATCTTTTAGTAATATAAAATAAGTTATAGTAAAAATTAAATGACTTTTACTTTTCATAGCATTGTTGATGCCTATTGTATCTACTCGTATTGTATTAACTTGATTATCTAATACAATTATCTTTATAACTTGAGTCACGCATCTAGTCACATCTGTCATCAGGTTCGCCAATTCGTCACGGTTTGTCATAATATGTGACAATCTAATGAAAGCAGATGCAAGTGAAAATCTCTTCTCAAAATAAGCGTGGGCGTTCATAGCCGCCATGACATAAAACTAGGCTTTATTTAGCTTCTTAGGAATACTTTGGATTTAGTTTTGATAGTTACATACAATAGCTGCCAAACCGTTTTCAATAATAATAAATTCATTATAATCGGACGAGTTCAAAGGTAATTAAAATAAATAGGCAACTAAAGAGGGTAAAAAATGAACAACAAGCTTTAAATAAATTTCTATAGATTTATCAATATTTTTGTCGATAGATATATAAGATGGCTTCCCGGTAGGGCCCCTTGTGACAAACTAGGCTCTTTGAGTACCAAATGGAAACTAAACGAAATAACGATAGTAATACATAATATTATATTTTATAAATTATAGCAAGCTGTACAGAATATAATTTGCTATGAGATGATTTCGATTCCCTATCGAAAAGACCTCCTGACCTGATACAAAGCCAACGGCGACCACTAGATGTCGCCTATGTAGCCGTACCTATATTCAATTACGTCTCTACATGAACGCCAAGCTTTATAGTGAGATAAATGAAACATGAGTGAAAGCCTGTGCTTGTAAAAATTCAACATCATTGTCTTTCTCAATCGACTATTCAATTATACTGAGGTTCACAAGATTTTCCTTCTTACTGTTTGCAGGTTTTTTAATTGAAGAATTATCTATGTAAAGCGATATATTAGATTATTGCGTAATTATCTTGACGTTTGCTGTTGGACTTTGTTGAGTTTTTTTATTAGGGATTACTTACGTAATGTGCTGTTTTATTAGACTTTAGGCTCTTAGAGAGTTTTAACGTAACGTTAATTCGGAGCAAAAACTCATGGTAGAGCCTTTTATGTGACATTGAATCTACCTGGTGGAACCTGAAAAGAGTTCTAAAACAACTATCAATTTAATAATAACTAAGGCAATTTACACATATAGCTCAAACTAAGCTTTAGGCTTGTACTATGTGTACCAGAAATAACGATATAATAAATATTATATTTTATTAATACCCAGACCATGGCTAAGGAAAAACGTACTAATATTTTTTTGGCATGGGTCATCATATTTTATATAACGTGACCTACGTCCTGATTTGAACGGGACAGTCCCTTTTTTCGTTACTCAGTCCCGTTGTCGCCGAGGAAAGCTGTGGGATGTCGAAGTGTGCCGTTTTCAGTTTAACTCCAATAAAAACTCAAAATTTTAATTCTCTATTTATATAGCCCTTTTCCAAATAATAATAAATGATTATTTAATGATATATAACAAATTTAAATTGAATCTTCGATAGCATCGAATTATTGCAATAAATTGTAGATATCTCATAAAATTAACTTTGTCTGTAAACTCTTGTGTCTGTGTCGACAACGAAAGCGAATACCTATTAAAAATATTCACAAGAATTTAATTCTTATTTAAAATCATCCCTATATATATTAAAATAAACATGGTAGGTACTATTTTATACTAATTATATAGTACAATGTTTATTTTAATAACTAGGTATATAGAGCTCTTCCTAGTTTTTGATTAATTATCTATTATTTTATTGTATTATCTTTTTATTCAATACCTTATTTTAGCATTATTGTGATTGTCCCCATAATTTTTCATATATTTTTCATATATCTATAACTAATTATGCCCAATATACTTATAATACAGTATATAAAACATATAGTTGGACAAATTAATTAACAAAATAACGTTAGATATAGTAATCGTCGATCGTGTCTAGCTGGCTAAGCAAACTATAACATCTGAGGTCTTATAAGAATAATTGCTAAAAGGTGACAACAACAAAAAAAAGTTAAAAAGCGTTGGCAATACCACTGAACCCTGTGGAACTCCAACCTTTCTAGTCTGAGAACCTGCAATTAAAAAGGACAATAGCTTCATTTTTCTAGTATATTAAAATCTAATAACAATAAAGCTTGGTCTAATAAACCTAATCTAATAATCATCTAATATAATAGTAATACAAGCAATCACAACTCAACACAAAGTTGAACAAGTACTTAAGTATTTACTTAAGCTTTGGCTCGTGACCGGGGCCAGTTGTTCGAGCTCGTGGCGTAAGTAAACACTTCAAGTTACCAAAGTTCTAAGCGGTTATTGGTAGATGTTTGTCTAACCGTAAACAGTCAATATCCACTCAAATAAGAGTAAACTCTGTTTAAATGTCTTATTGTATCGGGTATATTTTGGTGACGTTACATTAGCTTGCTAACTTTACTCTGTGGGTGGGAATAGCACCTATTGGGACCACCAGAGTCTATTGGAGATTCAAGTAGTTTATTGTTTTTTTATGGGAAATAAATCTTAGTCCAAATAATTTCATATGTTTGGGTGCTACCATTTTTTTTTTAATGACCCTTAGTTATGCATGTCTGTCCACATGGAAACCTCGGGAATTACTAGTCAGGTTTACTTAAAATTTGGAATAAATTATAATAACTTGTTGAGAAAAGGGTATGTCAAAATGTCCTAATATTTCAAATTTGAGAAAAATAAGTTGTATATTAGGTATCTAAATTCCGTAGGGTTTGCTTATTTTAAAACTATTTTTATTTATCCTTTTAATTAAAAATGACAACAAAGCCGGCCTGGGATGGGTGACCGCTTTATATAACGAGGCTATTTCATCATAAACACCGCAACAAGCTCGCCACTTGTTAGGTGTTGCCTCCGAATATCCGTATCGGCGAAATGAGGACGGGTTAATCCCTCCGCTGGGTACCCTGACGCCGTTTAAACGGTTCTCGGGAGCCAAATAGGCACCCGTGATGGTATTTATTATTTTATTATAATTAAAAATGTAAGATATAAAAAATGATTTAAAAAAAACTAAAACATATAAAGCCTAACCATTATTACATTATTCTTCTATGTTTTTTGTTTTTTATTTAAGTTACAACTTAAATATATAAAAAAAACATCCAAAAAATAATAACAAATAATAAAACTTGATCTTAGAAATCTATTTGTTGTCCAAATTAAGAACAAAGTCGACCCTTTCATTGAATATCCCTTTTAACAATCAAAATGACAAATGTGCCATTGTTTGCTCCAGGGACTAAAAGTTCGTAAGCGATATATTTACATTAGAAATAAACTTGGAAGACCACACAAAATTCATTACAGCTTAATGCTCGGAGTTTCTGGTAAATATTACAATAGAAAATGTTTTGTTGCCTACGACGACGTAAACGCAAATGAACTCGCAAACGAGACAAAATTAGAATTTCCTTTTAGACATATTCTAGGGAAATAATAAAATAAGTAGAATAATGCGTTGTTTTAAACAATTGTTTCCGATAAAGCATAAGCTGAAATGGATAAAAAAAGTACTATAAGTATAATTTATAGTATTCCCATAGTACCTATATATACGTACATATCTTGACGGGTGCCTTACGGCACCCGAGACCGCCTAGACGGCCCCAGGGTACCCAGCGGAGGGGTTTTAATCCCACCTCGTCGTAGCCGATGGTATGAGTCTACACCGAACAAGTGGCTAGCTCGTCGCGATGTTTTGAATAAACTTAATAACCCTATCTACAATTAAAAATAACTTTATTGTGTGTCAGTGACATATAGTAATATATGCATTTAACTGCAAACTAAGCTCTAGGCGTGAACTATGTCTACCAGAAATAATAATATTAATACATATATAGGTATTTCATTAATACACAAAGCAGGCAAAAGTAATTAATATTGGTTTAATATTGGCCTTGAAACAAATCAGGCCATAATAATGTAATGCTGTACAAAACTGAAACTGTTCATTCTAGCGTCCTATAATTTTAAATGTATTCTATAACATCTAAGCTTAGAACGGTGATGGAACAGTAAGTAAAATAAACCAGACAAATGTAGAAAAGTCAGTTCAAGTGATCACGTACAAGCTCGTACCTTCAAGACAAATGAGATGCGAATATCTGATAGGCAACAGTCGATGTACACATTAGGATCCAGAACTGGTATTGCTTCTGAACATACAGTGAGCGTTGTGGACTTATCAATCTGGATGCTGTTATCTGTTAGTTGAATAAATTATCCTGCTGTTAGTGATCAGGATGTTAGCCTGAGGCTCTACCATGGATTTGAGCATTTTAGAAACGTAACGTATTCATTTACGTATACGTGAGCCACAACTAATAGGATCGCTTTATTTTTGGTAACAGGATTGAATACAGCGATCCTATTGGTTGTTGCTCACGTATACGTAAATGAATACGTTACGTTTCTACAATGCGCAAGCCCATGGTAGAGCCTCTATTTTTTATTGCGCAGTTTAGGCTGCTCAACATTAAACTCGCAATTCGAATATAGTTACTGAGGATTATAAAACTTAAGGACTTAACAACTGCCTATGTATAGAAATAATTAAAGAAAGAATCTTAAAAAATGTCGAATAATAACGCTTCAATTTACCACCCTTCTGTACAGTTGGTCATGATCTGGGTGATTATAAAATATAATATGTAGGTATTATATCGTTGTTTCTGGTACACATATACTACAAGCCTAGAGCTTAGTTTGTGACCAGAGCTATATGTGTAAATTGTTCTACATATAAAAAAAATCCTGATAAAGAATTAATAAAATATAACAATTACTTATTATATAATATTAAATTTTAAAAATGCAATGAAAAAAATCCTGGTGGCGGGACTCAAACCCACGAACCTCGCTATCGCCGCAAGGCGCTCAACCGCTGAGCCAACCAGGTTCCAGTCAGCCCTCACGAATTTCGTCATTGCTTGTTATTTACTTATACACAGACGCCCTCTATTAGCTTTCTTCTAATAACTCGTATACGAGTGAAGTTAAAGGATTTTATTCATTGCATTTTTATCTTTAAAAATTTAATATAAGATTATCCCATAAAGGAATTTATAAAAATGCACAAATATAAAATACTTATTATTTAAGTAACAATACTCATTTTACTTCCTGTTGTCTAGGAACGGATGCATTCGATGGAAAGATTAAAGGCTAGAGTAATACATAATGCTTTTGTAATAACTTAAATGATATAAACAAGATTAGTAGTACGAGTATAAAACCTCTAGGCTATACAACAACGGACTCTGATATCTGATAGTATATGTAAGTATGACTATACGAGTATATCTATTTACCGCTAAATATATTATCACGTAGATCTGTGCACATGATTTATTTTCTTTTTAACATTCTCTATAACCCTAATACCCCTTCTTACCTAAAATCTCGAATTATTTTCCTCTGTGATTCTCACGATCGTCCACTACTAAAGATCCCGTCGCACACCTCTACCAAATATTCCGATTCTTATACTGTGTCAGCTGCTCGTCAATAGAATTTGCTTCCTCTGTCTATAAGATAAGCTCCAACCATTGGTTCATCCGACCACTCATTATTTGAATTAGTAAGTACCTGTTTTCCTTTAGCATTTTCTGTTTTGATATGTACTATATGTATTATACTGTATGAATTATATAAGTAGTATATTATGAATTGTGTTTATATTTAAGTATTTACATGTAATATTTAAGTAGTTTATATACTATTCGCTATATGTCTTTTAAATTGTTATTTTATTTGCTTTTGTACCCTATGCATAATCTTCCTCCCAAAGGTTAGCTGGTAAAAAATGCCTAAGGCATTAAGTTCGCGTATGTACAATTTTATTTTGTAGTTTTGTGCAATAAAGTATTTTAAATAAATATATATATATATATATATATATATATCTCTCTAAGAAGGGATTAATTACATGCATTTTATACCTTTGCTCTAAGGTTTAAACTAGAAAAATAAGTACTTACAATTATAATTACTTAGGTAGGTAACTAGTTGTTTTAGTCATCCCTCTAGTATAGTGTTCTTACTTAAATACTTTATATCTTTTGGCTCTTTTTTTATAATAGGAGCTCGGTATGTGACCCCACATCTATCTGATCGAAAGCAGTATGCAAGTCCAAGAATTAATACAACCAGCTCCTAGAACTGTGTTGTAAGAGCTGGTTTCATCCATTATGCCGGCTTAAGATGTTCACGCTTCGTTTAAAGGACTCAATGTTATAGGAAGGAGGAAACACGCAAGCAGGCAGAGCATTCCACATTTTAATAGTGCGACAGATATTACGATAGAGTTCTGCGTTCTGCATTTAACTCTACCATTTCCGTTCCTTCGCATCAATCTACTTTTGTCTCCAAATCATTCGTCGTTGTTGAGCAAGACTTTGGAATGATTATCTGGTGGACGTTAGACATGCTCCGAGTAGTATATTTAAAAGTTTGGTGTATAAGATTAAGCAGATGACAACAAAGCCGGCCTGGGATGGGTGACCGCTTTATACAACGAGGCTATTTCATCATAAACACCGCAACAAGCTCGCCACTTGCTAGGTGTTGCCTCCGAATACCATCGGCGAAATGAGGATGGGTTAATCCCTCCGCTGGGACCCTGAGGCCGTTTAAACGGTTCTCGGGAGCCAAATAGGCACTCGTGATGGTATTTTTTTTTATTTTTTATTTTTTATAAGTACTTCTTTCCTAAAATTGTGAATGTGGTCTCATTTTTATAGCTCATTCATCATTGATCCATGTGTCGTGGATTTTATTATTATAATTTATGTATCTTATTACTACTTATTTTATATTTAATATTATTATTTTATTTTATTTATTTATTTAAAAACTTTATTGCACAAATTTAGTACAAAGGCGGACTTAATACCTATTTATTAATTTTATGTGTATATACAATTTTATTTAATATCTATTAATGTTCTAGCTTTGATCTTGCACCTATTTATCTACTTACAGCGCACGCAACGGAAGATCTTAAAAGGAACAATTTTTCCCCGTTTTCCCAACATTTTTCATTGATGCTCCGCTCCTATTGGTCGTAGCGTGACGTTATTTAGCCTATAGCCTTCCTTGATAAATCGGCTATCCAACACTAAAAGATTTTTTTAAAACGGTTCAGTAGACCCAGAGATAACCCTACAACCTCACAAACTTATATACGTGGTGGCCGAGATGGATAGACCTTAGAAAACACTTAGGTCCCTGGTTCAAACCCTGGTGTATACTCGTAACTATAAGTTTTTAATCTAAAAAAATATGTACATTTGTTTAACATCACCGCTGTAGTGCCTTGGAGAGCACGTTAAGCTGTCGGCCCCAGTTTCACTATGCCAACTTGTGAAATTGTTTATAGATGGGTTATTGAGTCTATACAAAACATCGCGATTAGCCAGCCCCTTGTTCGGTGTAGACTCATACCATTGGCTACGACGAGGTGGGATTAAAAGCCCCTCCCTGAGGCCGTCGAGCCGGTCTCGGGCGCCATAAGGCACCCGTGATGATATATCACAAACTTTACCCCTTTATAATTATTAGTAGATAACAATTTCCCATTTATTATTTCGTAGTAGTAGACCAATTACTGCTGAATTACTTATCTTGAAAATAAACAAATACTCTTTAGTACTAACCTATGTTCCATCTCCTACACGCACTTATCGCCATTGTTCAAATACTGCGCCAGCTCAGCAGTGTACGTGCTTATTGTTTAGGAATTGTTGCAGCTGATGTTCTGCCGATATATTAGGTTTCCTGGCCAGAAACATTTTGTGTAGGATTAAGCTTGGATTATCTTACAATGTAATCTTTATCAACGCATAAATTCAATAATACTTTGTCGTTTTGTGCCAAGTATTTTTTTAAATTATAATTTATTGTAACACAGCATGTGGTTTTGTATCTGCCTGATGGTTAGCAAACCTACAGAAAACTCGATGAATGGGGTCGATCAATATTTTTTTTAATAACAGAATTGATGGCTTACTATGATGCTGGTACGAAATGGGCGGCGACAAAGACGAATTTGCATTACCGCTGGTTTAATTTATTTATTAAAGTAGGTACAATTGTTGTTTTTTTATCTTTGCCGGGTTTTTTTTAGCCATTTAGTATCACTTAAGGAACTTATTTTGAATAAAAGGTATTTTTTTAAAACTTAAAATATATATCGAAAAAAAATCACATTAACTCCTAGCTAAGTATCAAATAATCTACTAAATCTTATAATCTGAAAAAAATATTTTAGGAAGGTGACGGCTTCTGGGACGTTAGATAGGACCCGTGGAGGGAGGGACCAGCCATAGATTCAGCAGTACAAATCCTTCCTACAGACAACGGTTTCCTAACAAATCTGTACATTTTGTACGCAAAATTTTGTACAGACTGTTATGACGTGGTCTGAGCTAAGTCACCAGCAATAAAATTTGTATATCTTAATAAAATGTAACTGATAATCCTTAAAAATAGTGCATGTATTTCAAAATTTGCACCATAAGTCGCTCATTTCGCAACGGTATTTTTTGCCAATAGTGGGTGTGACTAGCACTGGTCAAAAAATGCAAATGTATTGCACCAATGAGTTGAGTCTTATTAATCGACTTAAGGTCATTAAACATAGGTCTGCTTATCATCAGTTAGATACAAAGTCACATGCCGTACTCAAATAAAAAGAAATACGGAACTTAATAAAATTGCGTTATTAATTTCATTATTTTTGCCTCGAGGCAAAAACATTATTTAAAGATATTTCAAAAAAACTTGTCGACGAGAGCTTCCTCCCTGAAAAGATTAGTATAAAAATAGAAAATGCTGCCAGTATTTTGGGCACCATGCCACTGGACAATGGCCTGGAGGAAATTTTTATATTGTAAGTAGGTAATTTATAGTTTGTTTGTTTTTTTTTGTATTTTATTTTATTTAGGATGCTTATATTTTTATTTAATTTAATTTGTTATTTAGATTTAGTTTATTTTCCTAGGTTATTTAAAAAAAAAAAAATTATACACTTATGTAATTTTTTATTTTTTTATTTTTTTTGGTTTGAATAAATAATACTATTAAGTATTTTATCACATAATATTTAAATTCGTAATTAAAAAAAATATCAATGTTAAATAGCCTTATATCTTGTGGGAACCTGCAAGCATTTAGTCTACGTTAGCTCCGTAGCATGGAGCTAAGAAAGTTATATGTAATTAAAATAATGCTAGATTGAATATCGAAAATCCCACATTTTATTAAAGCTAAAGTTATCAAATTTCTAATTTCGGACATTGTGGACATTTTAAAAGCTAATTTAAAATCTTATTATCCTCGAGTTTCTTAGATACCTGTCCAACTACAAAAATATTAGCTATGTATACAACACTATACTCTATTCAAGAGATAAAGCCGTAATGTAGTAGTGCTAGATCATGCATTGATTAAGTCATTAAATTTCAGTCATTAAGCCCCAGCTTCATTTGCGTCTTTGTCGGAAGCTCACTGTTGAGTTATGCACATCAGACAAATTAAAATACCGATAAGCAATAGTGGCATTATAGCTGTGCTTAACATAAAGTCACAAGACCTTAGTTTCAAATGCTTTATTGCTTATAATATACTGTGGGAACCTGTAAGCATTTAGTCCACGTCAGCCTATAGCATGGTGGCTAAGAAAGTGTGATAAAATTATTGGAAAGTCAAAATTTTATGTATACTCACAGTTGCTTATCACAATGATATAGCTGCCATGCTAGGGGGGTATTGATAACGTCGTAGATGAGCTGGTTATATTAGGAATTTCGTCTATCCCAAAATAAGATGAGTATTTTTTTAGCTTTAGGTACAAGTCATATGCAGACCTTAAATAGGGTCTATATAGGGTTACGTAATGGGCAGTAATAAAAGATGAATTTGCCCGTTTCGTAATATAGTGGTCAACCGATTGCATTGAAGCCACGTAGGTATGTATCCTATGTATTTAAAACGTTCTGTGGATCTATGATGTTCTGTGTGGAGTGACAAAAGTAAAATACAGATGACAATGTGTTATCTTATCAGCGTATACGGTAATATCCCCAAACAGCCCAAGGTTATATATAAGGAAAAGAAAAGGCCCCAGTATGGATCCTTAAGGGATACCTCAAGTGATTTTAGTCGGTCTCCTTTACAGTCTTTTAATTACTTGGTAATATTCAATAATGATGATTTTTTAAGTTAAGCTTACCACTATGAATACGAGAGTTAAAGTACCTAAGCAAACAATTCTTACTCCTAGATATTTTAATTCAATTTGATAAATTCTTAAGATAATCTTATTATAATAACATATCATTAGGATGCGGAATTACCTACCTACAATCTTCTAACAGGTAGTAAGTACCTCTTAGTCAGTACCTCTTGACATCCTAGTCATTAGGCATATGCTTCAGCCTAGGTGACGAAGTAATCACATTTTAATTGACTGCTTGATCGAGTATGGACGCACGACCTACCTGTGAGCTAGATTTATTAGGTTCGTCGTACTTATATTAAACCTATTACAGGATAGAACCCCTTTTGATATAGTCACTGTTTAAAATATAGTATTCGTAGTAAAATGGGAAAAGGTGTTGGTTGATAGAAAGTACTTCAAAGTGACCAAATAAGAAAAAGTATTTAATCAAAAATATACTTAATTGAATCAGGCGTTATTTTGCGGAAGTCCATTTTATAATGATTAAAATTGGAAATTATTATGCAGTTTCTTCCGCTTATAATGTTGGTGTATTAAATTATATGTGTTGTTAAATGTAACATTTAATTTAATACACCAACATTATAAGCAGAAGAAACTGCATAATAATTTCCAATTTTAATCATTCAAAAATTTTCATTTTTTTGCCTTTGCCGGGTCGGGTTTTTTTAGACAATTTATGGCTAACATTTATGAAAATAACATTTATAAAAAAAAACAATGAACAACTAAAAACGATCAATAAGACATGGTAAATAGTTTTAGGTCAAGTAAATGCAGGTGAAATTTTTCAACGAAAAATTCTTTAATCAGCACTACACTGGCAATTGAAACTAATTGTTGAATTGACAAATTTAAACTTAATTTTAGATTAATAGTAATATTAAAATGCCCAATTAATACAAAATGATTTGGTGTTTCGTTAAGACACGAACTAGTATTTTTTTTTGCTTTGCTAATTTTTTACCCTACTGCAAAGAAACTTAATTTTAAAACCATTCTAGTATTTTTTTTTGTGAGACCTTAGTATTTTTTCTACTTGTTTTGTCGCCTGTTATATTATTTGTTCTAAAAACATACCTTAGTCAAATATTTTTCCTCCCCCTGCTACCTCTATTCAAATTCCAAAAAATAGTAAAAACACCTGTCTTTTAGTTTATAGTACGTAGGTACTACTTACAAAATTTCATTCTTTTCGCAATATTATATAAAATAGTAACTTCGTCCGCGTGGGATAGTTATTTTTTTATCATACAAACTTTCATTCCCTATTTTATCCCCTTGGGGGTAGAATTTATCAAAATTCTTTCTTAGCGGATGCCTACGTCATAACATCTACCTGCATGCCAAATTTCAGCCCGATCCGTCCAGTGGTTTGGGCTGTGCGTTGATAGATCACTATGTCAGTCCATCACTTTTGAGTTATACATATTTAGAAGAAAGAAAGATTATAAATAATAAACAACAATATATTTTTCCCTTCCCCTAAAAAATTTTAAAACATATGAAATCTCATGTCTTTTTCTGTTTTGCTTATTATCATATAAAACTAAGATAATAAGCAATTTCTAAATATTTGCTTTTTCGCGGTGTCTATACATTTTAGGTTCTAGCAACCTTTATTAGGTGTAATATTAAGCCAGCTCGTAAACATTATTAGCTGTCGCAATAAAAATCTAAGAGCCTCGTTAAAGCAAATTATCATCGATTCAGACCTATATTGGATTGCAGTATTTGTGGAAACCATATGTAATGATTATCTCATTAGTATAAAAGCAAATATTGACATTAAACACTAGAAGATGCTTCTTTAAAGATATCATAATTCTCAACTATTTGTTTATGGATTGTATTACTTACGACAGGTGCATTTAAATTTCTGTTTGTATTTCTAACCATTATGTTGGACTCGTTTTTTTAGTTGCATAGAATAATATAACCGGGTTAAATAGATCACTTACTACCTTTAATACGTGGCTGGTAACCAAATAATATGTGGTAGTCGTCGATATTTACATGCTAGCCGAGTAATATGTTTTTTGAGAGCAAATAATATGTAGAAGATGATATGGTTTCGGACCGTTACATTCTTTTCCCAGGTAGCCAAGCTTCAACTGGTTATAGACCAATACAATTGTAACGTAGGAGCCGAGTAATAAAATACAGTAGCGAGAAATACGTGGTAGCCCTTCAAGATACTAGGTCTAACTGACGCACTGTAATTAGTTCCCAACCGTTGTTTTACTGATCGGTTATGTTGGTGGGGATGGCGTGTAATTGTAACTAGTCCAGTTTTTAATAACAATTATAGAGAACATGCCGAGATCTTCCCTTTTTTGTTTTAATGTAGTAGCCGAATAATATGTGGTAGTCGAGCAATGCGAGGTAGCCGAGCAATACGGGGTAGCTGATTACTATGTATGTGATAGCGATCAATACGTAGTAGGCAATAATGGTAGCTAAGGTTTCGAATCGTTATGTTACGTAAAATATGGGTTATTTAAAAAACGGTTGTTATGGGAAATTGTTATTTAGGAGCGGATCATTTGGGAAAGAATATTCTGGGAAAATTACGTAACGGCCAGAAACCGTAGCCCAGCTTCTAATATTCTATAGCCAAAGCCTAAGTGGCTATAGAGCATTACGTAGTAGCCGAGTAGTATAGTAACAAGTTTACGTGGTATCTGAACAATACGTGGTAGCCGAACAATACGTGGTAGCCGAGCAATACGTGGTAGCCGAGCAATATGTGGTGGTAGTCGAGCAATACGTGCTAGGCGAGCTACTACAGCTCAGCTACTACATATTATTAGTCGAGCAATTCGTGGTAGCCGAGCAATACGTGAAAGCCGAGTAATACCTGGTAGCCGAACAATACGTGGTAAGCAAGCAATAAATAACCTAAGTTCTGCAATATATGCTAAGGCTAATACGGGAGTCAGGGTGCAAATTATGATGTATTTGTTTTAATTAAATAAAGTTTATTTAATGCGTGATATACAAATTACGTCCAACCGCAAGGTGACCGACGACCTTATTAAGACCGCAGGAACTCGCTTTAATCAGGTCTTTTTGGAAATCTATACCTAGGCTTATATCCAGCTGAGGACATTATGCTGAGGAGCTGATTATGATGATGAGACCAATACGTGGTAGCTGGTTACGGGGATATATACATACGAATTAGGAAGATACAGTCTTTATATTGTCATGAGTTTTTTAGGGTTTTCATTACATGTTGTATATTGTATAATCTTTAGGTGGGAGGAAAGTCTCTATAACTTCGGTTGATTGGCCTCAAGTGATCTGGTAATGTTTCGGTTTTAGTCGGTGGGTTCACCGATTTTCAGGAGACTACTGCATCGATTTCTTAATGAAGTGGTAGATCTCCTTTTAGGGTGCAGTGACGAAACGGGCGGTTGAATTAACGATGAGGCAGCAAGAATATTAAAATAGTATCGTAATGCAAGTTCATCTCTGTCTGACCACTTTGTTATCGCATCATTTAGCCGGTATCGGGAGCGAGCAATGTTTTCAAACAATAATAAAACTATTGATCGACCTCATTTTTATTCATGGACTTTGTAGGTTTGATCACCACCAGGTAGATACAAAGCCACATGCCGTGCTCCAATAAATATATATATATATATATGATTATGGCTGATAGTAATAATTATCGGTAAACAAATAAGTATAAATATAAGTAATGGTAATTTGTTAGTTTACTACGGTGCACTCTGAAAATCAGCGCGTGGTATACTATAAGGGCACCACTCTGAAACTGAGGGTAATTAAATAATATTGTGTTATTGTAGTTTTTTTATTGGGAGTTCTATTTTACAAATTATCATAAGTTTTTGTATTGATTATTTTATTGAACCATTATAATTTTAATTTTATATTCGTTATATATAAAAATCATTTATAAAATATATATTATTATATATATATATATATTTCATTTTTAAATAGTCCTATAGAAACTAAGGTAAATAGAGAGGTTCTTCCATATCGCTGCTGATTGGATGCGTCCCCAAAAGACTGGCTGCGTTACCTCGTTGTATTGCGATACTAATACGTTGTCCGAGGAACGAGCCAGCCCTTTGAACACCGGAGACGTCGACCAAACACTTTGATATATACTTAAATATTGTTTGTGCACCTGGTCCCCACGGCCCCATAGTCTCTACTCCAAACGGCACAAATATGTAATCTCTATCAAGGATTGCATGTTTGCGGCGTTTACGGCTTTCCAGTGCAGTAGCGGCGGCGCCAGCCTTTTTTGAAGTCCTTGGCAGATGTGTCGGCGCAAAGGTATCAGCACATGAATAAATTTATTTTATATTCTATTCTATTCTAAATTTATTTTATTAATGACATCATAAAATTATTTGTGATTTTGTAACCGGTTACAATTTTTTTAATATTGTAATTTTATTGGTTGTTTTTTCGAAATAACTTTAGTTATGCATGCCATGGCTTTTTATCCTTTTGGAAAACAGTAATTAATATTACTTAGCTCATTTTCGTTGGCCAAATATTCTCTAATATTGAAGATAAAAAAAGGCAATCGTTGTTTGTATTTAGTATAAGCAATGCCAATATTAAATACTAACAGCAATTGTTTTTTAATTTTAATTAGCAATTATTATAAAAAAAAAATAATTACCTTGTACTTTTGGGGTGTAGGGGGAGGGCGAACAACATCCAGGCCTCCCAACTGCTAACCTCACCTGCTCGTGGTGCACCCTGCTGAGCAACAAACGAGGCTTTGGCGACCGAATGATGGCGATATAACCATCCAATATTCAGCGGTAGAAGGGTTTTCCTGCCTGGCTAGCTACCACCAGCCACTGATGAAAAATCCGTCAAGCGATCATTGTCGTGTTTCGGAAACAATCGGTGGACAACCAGTAAGTGGGACATAGCCTCTGTTTTATGATGCCGGGGGTCATATCGACCTTAGACTGGGAGGGGACAGCATCGACATGTCGGCCAGGGAGACCTGTAGAAACGGTTTTCCGCTGGCCGCCCGCTACATAGTATAGGGGCTCAAGGTTTACCACCACGGGGGGCTGCCCCGTCATGTGACGCATAATCTCGGAGTGGTTTGTCGTGCCGGTTGGTGACCGGAGGAGATCCCGGCAACCACTACGAAAGGGCCCCCGTACCCCCCGTACGGGGGCCCTTCCGTCAGACATGTCGGCGTTATCCCTTCTTAAGTATTTACTGCGAGAGGTTTGACTCTTGTCTATATAGATCCCACAAGGGGGACTCAGAAACAACTAGACTATTTGATTATTTGAGTAGAGCGACGGATAAGATTCAGGAGCGATTTCCTAGCGATGAGATCGTCTTTTTGGGAGACTTTAACGCCCGCCATGATCAATGGCTTGGTTCCCTCAAATCTGATCTCGCTGGCAAGTCTTCTCACCATTTTGCCCTCTCACATGGTTTGAGCCAACTGGTAGACGAATTTACACGGATACCTGATGTGGCCGACCATACACCTTCCAAACTCGACCTGTTGTTGACGAATCAGCCGACTAACTACAATGTCTCTGTTCTCAGTCCACTGGGTGGATCGGACTATTGTTTAGTTACAACGACTATGAAAACTGCTATTCCACCTCTACAATGCAATATGGCACGAAAGGTCTGGCATTATTCGTCAGCTGACTAGGAAGGGCTTCGTGAATGCTTCTTAGCACTTCCTTGGAGGCAACGCTGCTTTGGGGACAAAGATCCATCAAGGAGTGCATCTTTACTTGCTGATGAGATACTTCTGGGTATGGATTATTATATCCCCCACTCGTATGTCGTCAGCAAGGGTAGAAGCAGACCTTGGTACAATAGTCACTGCTCGAGTGCTGTGGCTAATAAGCAGCTAAGAACACGGCGTACCGAAAATGGGTGAAAGGTCTTCCTCTTTTCGCCTTAAACTCTCGGCTTTATGATGGAGGCGCGCAACCGAAGTTTAGATACCCGGAAGGCCAGTGGTCTAGATAGTATACCAGCAGTTGTCTTAAAAGAGTGTGCACTTGAACTGTGTCCTGCCCTCACGCGTCTATATAGATTGTCCTACTCCTCCACAAAAGTTCCCACAGTTTGGAAAGTAGCTAATATACAGCCAGTGCCAAAAAAGGGTGATTGCTCCGACCCAAACAATTATCGCCCTATTGCCGTAACCTCAATCTTGAGCAAAGTTTGTGAAAAACTGATCAATGCACAAATAGTGCGATACCTAGAAGATCACTCCATTTTGAGCGATAAACAATATGGATTTCGTTCGAAACGATCAACAGGTGATCTTCTAGCGTACGTCACGCACGTTTGGGGAGTGACTGGATCGCCAGCTTTCTTTCGCAAAGGAGTATTAGAGTCGTTTTAGACGGGTGTGACTCAAAATACAAAGACATAAATGCTGGCATGCCTCAGGGATCAGTGCTGTCACCAACACTGTTTATTCTGCATATCAATGACATGCTAAAACTTGGTAACATTCTGTCCATGGGCGATACCAGTCCTAGAGACCGTTAAGTCTAATCGAAGTAGAGGAGTCTCTACATTCCTTGATCGCAGAACTGGACGAAACTCTAAACCGTATATCTGCGTGGGGGTCAGACAATCTGGCAAAGAAGTCCCCTTTTTCCCCACTTCGAGCACCGCTCTTAAACTAACGTCCGTTTTTAAATCTTGGGGATAGAATTGCGCTCCGATCTTAACCACCGCAACTATATCGAGAGCATTGCAAAATCAGCATCTAAAAAGTTGGGAGTCTTAAATAAGGTGCGGCGGTTTTTCTCACCCAAACTCCGATTGATGCTATATAAAGCTCAGGTACGGCCATGTGTGGAATACTGCTCGCACCTTTGGGACGGATCCGCTAAATACCTGTTGAATGCTCTCGATTCACTGCAAAAGCGTGCAATTTGTATAATCAACGACGATTAGAGAGCTCTGTAAAACACTGGAGCCTTTGCACCTGCGTAGAGAGGTTGCATCGTTGAGCGTATTCTACCGCCTATATCACGGACAGTGCTCTGAAGAACTGTTTGAACTCATCCCTCCTTCCCCATTTCGTTTCCGTACTACACGCACTGGCTATAAAATGCATACACATACAGTGAATGACAGGCCCACCAGAACAAAAAAGTATGGTGACTCTTATATATGTCACACGATAAAAAGGTGGAATGCCTTGCCTGCGTGCGTTTTCCCTTCTTCCAGAGTCCTTTAAGCGTGGCGTGAATAAGTTTCTCAAGCAGGCATAGTGGAATCAACCAATTGAAGCAAGCACCATTGCTACTATTGGTTGAGAACATTCTTGGACGTTACATTGCCACTTACCATCAGGTGGATGTAGGGTCACATGTCCTGCTCTATTAAAAAAAAAAAGTACTAAGTGGCTAAGGCTTAACAAAGCGTTGTACATGCTGGGTAATGGTGAAGTACCTAAGTAATAGTTTCATACGCGTTTCGCAAGTGTGTGACTATTTTATTTTTTTACGTAAAGGTTGAAATTTACAGAAAAAATATAAGCAAATGCTGTGCAAGCATTAATTTTGTCCTGGTATTCTACATGCTGCCGAATTCCAGCTCCAGTCGCCGTTAATATAAAAAAAATCTTGATCTTTAATAGACATAGACATAATTTTACAATAATTGGTAAATTGAATTAACGATGAAAATATAGGCTTTCCGTACCATATTATTATTTAATAATATGTATACCTACTCATATAGTACAATTGTAGGATATATTATAGTATGTACGGGTAGCAATCCTAATGCATAAACACAAGTCTACAAATGGGCTGAAGAACATGCTAAACATTTCATAAGCATTTGCTGAGAAAATAAAGTATAGTCAGTTTTTTATTCACACAATTTAAAGGAATTGCTGGACTTAAATAGCATTAATTTAAGTAATAATGGAGAAAACCTTTTTTTGCTAAAAAGTATAATCACAAGAAATTAGACTTTTGCTTAATTATGCTGTTTTTTTTTAGTCATCTTCATATATCTACTTGAATTTTGTAATTTCCGTTTTGTTCACATGAATACAATAAATTACCAATGATAGATCTTCGTTTTCTTTCCTGTTTCTTTTTACTATAATAATATGTGTATCTAGTTATAAGTATATTGTTATCAATCTGAAGATCTGTAGTACAGGCGTCGCCTAATTCAGAATCAAGTCTCTCACTAGGATTGGGTATAGGATGAGCACCCTGAGGCTATCTTGGCGGTCTCGTCAAGGCACCCGTGGTGGTACAAATATTTGTTTGCTGGTTAGTGGGACTTGAACCCACGACACTCGCTTTCGTGGCAAAGTACTCTATTCAACCGCTAAGCCATCCATACAAGTCACCCTTACGTAATTTATCATAGTTAATTTCTTATTTTATTTACACATGCATCCTCTATATTATTAAAGTGAATGTGGGTAACTTGTACCTGGATGGCTCAGCGGTTCCGTAGATACGTTGCCACAAAAGCGAAGGTCCTGGGATCGAGACTCCCCTACAAGGAAATTTCGATTGCAATTTTATTTTGAAATTTAAATTTAATTAAATTACATATTTTCTCTTCTCCCTCAAAGGTACATCAATAAATTTAATTAACACAAGTAAATTAATTACGATACTAATGTAACTTGATATGGGGCGTCTGTTTGGAAGCGAATTTCCAATAAAACGCGATAGGATCGTAAAACTTATGAATGTTATAATATTGAATTGAGATCGTTCGGCCGACGACAGTCGTTAAAGTTTTGCTCATCTTGTCTTACATTTGCTAATAAATTAATAATTATGAGAAAACGCCGTCTCGATTAATATATTTTACGGAATACACCTTTCTTATATCCAATTTTAGGGTCCTGTAAATAAAAAACGTCAACATGGATATTTTAATTTTTTATTTAGTGTTTCGTTCCAACGGGCTTAAACTGATTAGGAGTTATTTAATGACTTATTTATACATAGCTTATTTGGCCTAATTCATAAAAACTTATTTAGTCTTTTAAGGAATACTTTAGCTATTTGGTTTTGTCTCTTTTATTAGCCACAAAAATGAATATGCGTAAAAGAAAAAAACCTACTAAATAACCAAAGCGACTTCAAGGACTCAATAAGTTTTAATGAATGAAAAAGAATTTAATTTAAATCGACTAACGAATCTAATAAGTTTTTAAAAAAAATTAAGTTTTGATTTATACCTAATGTTAAAAATAACTTAAAAACCTTGCGGGAACATATTTTTTTAACCAATATTTTTTTTTTTGGAGTGCGAATTTGTACCTATCTGATGATAAGCATACCTACAAAGTATATGGATGGAGTTTATTAATATAGCATTGATCGATCCTACTATACTAACTGTCAAGTGACTCAGACAACCATTATCTTGTGATCACTTTTATCTGAAATAAACACTTTTTACTTTTACTTTACTTTAATAATAATAAAAAATAATAAACGTTTATTTCAAGTAACAAAAAAGTACTCATATTTAACCATAAGCTATAGTAGAAAACAATTAAAAACTAATATTATGATTTCTTCAAAAAAAAATTCCACCTTCTTATTCATTTCTGTGTTTGTTGCTGTACCTGTACCCTGCACTGATTCATATAGCAACAATCACACCTATCCGCGATCATAGCCAGGATGCTGATTGACTAGTGGCAGTCCTAAGCCCCTAGTCAATCTTCGGTTTTAGTCTGTTGGTTTACCGGTTTTTAGGAGACTACTGCGGTTACGAAACGGGCGATTGAATTGATCATAAAGCAGAAAAGAATTTAAAATAGACTCATAATGCAAATTCGTCTTTGTCATTGCCCATTTCGTAACCGTTTCATTTAGCCGATATAGTGGGAGCGATACATATTGTTAAATAATAATGTATTGATAGGCCACATTCATGGGCTTTGTACATTTACCATCAGATAGATACAAAGTAATACGCCGTGTTCAATAAAAAAAAGATAAAAGAAATGGGCATTACCTACGAGCCAACTTTAATAATTTCGGTAAATCAACTGCCCGTTTCAAAACAGCATCTCGAAAGGAGACTACCACCTCGACATAAAATCGATGCAACAATCCTCTGAAAAACTGTTGTAAAGATGACTAAAAGAAAAACTTCACTAGTAAAATAATTAAAACGGAACCTTCTGCGAGTAAGATTTCGCACTTATTAGTATTTTTATACATTGAATATATAAAGCGAAAGTTGCCGAAAGGTAATTATAACAAATACGCTTTTTACACTTACGGTTGAAATGAAATCAAATTTCTTTGATTGGATTTCGTTTTTGGGGTCTAATTAGTAATTTGAAGAACATAAGCAGTTCGATGTAAGGTCCGAGAATTTTGAGTAGAATGGGTTGCAATTTCTTTTTATATCTTTGCCATATCATTAAGCATATCTTTCATTAATTAAGTAGGTATTTTTATATTTAGGTTGGATAACATTTGTTTTGTTAAGGTAATCTATATAAATAAGTTTGTATGGTGAAACTGGGCCCGACAGGTTAACGTGCTCCCCGAAGCACTAGATAATGATGTTTTTTTTATATTTAAAAACTAATTGGTTTCCGACTCGGCCACCATATGTACGGGTACGTTGCTGGTTTATCAAGTTAAAATGAATACTCGATTTAGTGTGTAACCTATTTTCTTGTCCCTCTCGAGACAAGAGAATCTGCTACCACCGGCTCAAGGAAAGGGACTCTATAACTCTCAGGGCGCCTTGACAGAGGTGGAATTAAAATACATTTCACAATCACACAAATTAATTTATTTACACAACAAAACAATAAAACTTACAAACTAACTTAAGACTAAAGGTACAATTTATTTAACAGTTTATATACTAAGTTTTTATATATGGGTTATAGCATTGACTGGAGATGTCGTTCCGCGACACTGCCTAAGAGGGACACACTACCGCCTAAGCGTATAGCAAATGCCTAACACGAATTTAGAACATATAGGTCACCTTTTAGGCCAAGGATTCCACATGGGATGAGGAGACGCCCGAGGTCCTTTTGGCAGCAGCACCAGCTTCACGACGAAGATGTGACGTGGATGGTGTCCTGCATCTGTCCTCGGTCGTTGTATCAATTCCTCAGCCCCTGATAGAACTCGCAGACGGATTTCACCAGCACTAGATCCTATGCGGACAATTCACGCATGGGTAACTCTAACCGGGTACTATGAACCCTTTCGGGTTTATAAAAATTGCACTTAATAAATTTAAAAAGACAAATTATTGCTATGAATTTAGATATAAAATGCCGGACGCTTCCACTTGCGCTCCTTTTTATTCTTTCCACGGACAAATTTTGATTAGAGGTGGGCGTTTTTCAATCAACGATGCCGGCATCGGATGCCAGTAAGAGATGCCGCGCAACGATGCGGGTTGACTTCCAGTTTCGGTGCCGAGAAAACGGATGCCGCATCGCATCGTCCCCGGCATCGGCATCGGCGCAACTCGCGTTTCGTTTTCGAGCGACCGCACCGCATCGACCGCGGCACCGGCATCGGGCGCAACATCTCGCGTTTCGTTTCCAAGCGTACCACAGCGCATCGACCGCGGCATCGGCACCGGCATCGGCGCAACATCTCGCGTTTCGTTTCCGTTAACGTACGGCACCGCAACTACCATGGGCATCGGCATCGGTGCAAGATCTCGTATTTTGTTTTGACTCACAAAATGTTAATTAGTTTGTTTTTTTTATTAATTATGTTAATTAGTTGTTTATTTTATTCAACTCCTATTGGGTACGTATTTATTAAAAAATCATGTTTTTGATGTCATGTATTTTTTTTAATTTCACTATATTATAATGTGCCCATGTCCGTCGTACATTAAATATTTATTATTATTTCAGGAGGAAGGGTCAAAACCGACAAAAAGAAAAATTATGTATTTATTTATTTTCTACTCCTATTTCGTACATTTCAGGAGGAGGGGGGGGGGGGGGTCACCCCTTAAAAAATACTGTATTAATTTAGTCTAGGTACTCATATCTCATATCAAAAATAGTAGGGTTGCCCCCCCCCCCCCACACATTTTTTTTTATTGTTAGGAAATAATAAAATTCCCTTCAGGCTTTAAGAAGCTTTTTTTGTCCATTCATGCTGTAGCAAAAAAACTAAAAAACGATGCCGGCATCGGATGCCGATTTGATGACAACGATGCGCATCGATGCCAAAAAAATACGAAAACGCCCATGTCTAATTTTGATGCGCATCGTTGTGATTGGTTTATTTTATTTTTGACCAATCACAAACTTTCTTTCAATGCAACGGGCATTCAACACAAGTGTTTATTATTTCTTTTATTTTAAATTAGCATTTAATTAACTTATGTAATTATTTAAATAAGTATAATGATTAACAGAATATATTTACTAGACTAATTATTGATTCTGTATCATATCGTGGGTTTATGAACTATAATAATGATCGTCATTGACATCCGCTATGGATTTTCTGACATTTAGCCGCTAGATGGCAGCATGGTCTCTAATTTTACCTAACTCAAATAATAGATGTTTAACTAGTTCTTATTTATTACAGTAGATGGCGCTTATATCTCGCAGAGACAAATTTTCTATGTTACACAGCACCCTTTCTACGTAAAAAAAATTAAAACTTAGTTTTAATTTTTTCCTAAATAGAAAGACACAGGCAAGTGTCAGACATAGCATCTGACTGAGATGAGTGCAAGACAAATATTTTCTATTTTATTGTGGAAAATTTAAGCAAAACCTAATATACAAATTTACAAGTTCATTTTCTATAAGGTTGATAACATAATGTAACATGTATAACAATGAATATAACATATAGATAATCAATTTTCATTAAGAACAATTGAAATTAAGAAAAATACAACATACATATTTATTTTATGCAGTTGTATATTCTATGTGTATTTAAAACAAATGTTAAGTCTTATCTTAAGATAGACATTATATATTATACTAGTATGACACTTTATTTATATAACTGTAACAGTTAATAGTGTTTCATACTTATTTTAGTTACAATAAAGTTATATTTTTATAAACATGTAAATCCGATTTTTTTTTTTTTAAATTGATTTACATGCATTTTATTTTTATTTATATACAAATATATGTGTATATATATATGTATTTATTTTCCGACTAATTTTATTATAATTTGTTTACTGAAGTGGTGATTCCAATGAATGCTGAGTTGTCCCCTTGCTTAATCCTACAAAACAACCTATCACTCACATACAGAGATTTTCTTACATATCATCTTTTATACTACTTCTTTCACGCATCTTCTAACATTCTTCGACTCATACAACATCATTCATCATACTTCAGTATATCCTTTATGTGGTAATTACCTAAGTTTTTACCATCACAGTCAGACAATTGGTAAACCAGACTAGAAAGCTTCTTAGTAACTATGCACTTTTGGAACCTAGGTGCCAGTTTGTGCATAAAGTTTTTAGACGCATCGGATAAATAATTGGTTTTCTTGTACACAATTTGACCTACCTCTAATTGCACATTTCTTTTCCTGAGATTATAATACTTTTCGTTACGAACATGAGAAGCCTTAAGATGTTTTTCGACTCTTTTATAAATTTCAGATAACTCAGTTAAATTATGAGCAAGATTTTCGGGATTGGACACAACAATCTCCGATTGAGGGATAGGTTGCTCAGCATCTCTATATAGAGATCCATCTCCTAAATACTCTCTTCCATGTACGAGAAAATAAGGTGAAAATTTGGTGGCTTCATTTACAGCAGTATTTAATGCACATTGTATTTCCACCAATTTTTCATCCCAAGTCCGATGTTCATTCTTAACATAAGATGCTATTGCATAAACAATATTTCTATTTGCTCTCTCTGCCTGATTTACCTGAGGATGATAACGAGGGTTATAATAGATATTGGGGATATTATATTTTAATAATAGATTTTTAAATTCTTTAGATACAAATTGAGGTCCATTGTCTATGAAGATAAATTTACAAACACCGTGAACTAAAAATATTTGCTTCTCAATAAACTTTACTATATTTGTACTTGTTGCTCTCCGTATAGGATGCAACAGAATGTACTTACTAAAGTAATCAGAGCAAACTAATAAAAAGGTATTCCTATTTTTAGATATAGGAAATGGTCCCAGCAAATCACATGACAAGCCTTCAAATGGCTTAGTGACTGCCTTAGGACTACCCATGAGACCAGGTCTCGCAATGTTTACAGGTTTGTAGGACTTACACACCTCACATTTATTAACATAAGAAATTATATCATTATACATGTTTGGCCAAAAATAATGCAAAGATAAACGTTTATGAGTCTTCATTATACCTAAATGAGCGCTGGTATATTCATCGTGACATTTCCTTAATAATTCTAATCTATTTTCTTCTGGAATAACTAACTTCCAAGCGAACTCTGACGTTAACTTATATTTATTTTTACAATTTCTATAGAGTTTATTATTATGAATTGTAAAATTTGGATGTTTTCGCGGATTAGATACACATTTCTGAAACGTAGATAGATACCAGGTATCATTAGTATTATCGCAAGGGATTATGGACTCTATTTTTAACCTAGAAAGAGCGTCAGGTATGACATTTTCTTTACCTTTGCGGTGCTCAATGTCAAATTCAAATTGACTTAATCTCATACTCCATCTAGCCAGTCTACCTGTCGGATTTTTTAACTTGTAAAACCACTGTAAAGAAGCATGATCAGTAATTATTTTACATTTTGTTCCCTCAATGTAAGACCTAAACTGTTCTAAAGCATGTATGACCGCTAAAAGTTCTCTTTCGGTGGTACTATAATTTATTTCATTTTTATTTAGAGTGCGACTGCTATATGCAATGGGGTGTTCTACGCCTTCATGACTTTGTGTCAAAACAGCCCCTACTGCATAGGCGGAAGCATCTGTATGAATAGAGAAAGGTAAATCAAAATTTGGACATTTTAAAATTGGGGCTGAAACTAAAGCTGTTTTTAGTAAATTAAAAGAACTTTCAGCCTCTAAAGTCCAATCAAATTTAACGCTTTTCGACGTCAACTTACATAAAGGTCTGGCTATTTTGGAAAAATTATCTATGAAGCGACGATACCAACCCGCCATTCCTATAAACCTCTTTACTTCCTTAGCATTGGTTGGGGTTGGATAATTTAAAACTACCGAAACTTTGTTAGGATCTGTATGTAATCCATTTTTATCAACTACATATCCCAAATATTTAAGTTCCTCGCGACAAAACTTAGATTTTTCCATGTTAATGGTTAAATTAGCATTTTTTAAACGTTCATAAACTATATTTAATAGATTAATATGCTCATTAAAATTAGATGACACTATTATAATGTCATCTTGAAAGCAGAAAACTCTGTCCCCAAATTCGGGACCAAATAATCTATCCATTAATCTTTGCATGGTTGCCGAGGCACCTACAAGACCAAAACACATGACATTAAACTGAAAAAGTCCTCTACGAGGTACGGTAAAAGCTGTTTTTTCAGCAGATTGGTCAGAATCATAAGTGATTTGCCAGTAGGCTGAACTTAGATCAATCGAAGATAAATACTTAGCATCTCTTAGTCTATCTAATATTTGATTAATATAAGGTAAGGGGTAAGCATCTGGTTTAGACACATTATTTAGCTTTCTACAGTCTAAACATAACCGTAAATCACCATTTGGTTTTTGAACCATAACTACTGGGGAATTCCATGGAGATACTGATGGTTTAACTACTCCCATATCTAGCATTTTATCAAGTTCTTTTTCCAAAGCCTGTTGTTTAACAGGAGAGAGTGGTATATATCTCTGCTTAATAGGGGATTGATCAGATGTTTCGATTTTATGTGTGATCAAGCTTGTTCTACCTAAACCTACCTTATCAGTATTAATATTCTGAAATTGATTTATTATTTTTTCAATACTTCTACGTTGCTCCCTTGAAAGAGAGTTGAAATCTTCTAAACCAACATTATCATTTGCAATTAGATTTATAGAATTATTATGATTACTAAATGAAACACCATTTATTAAATTATTCGCTAAATTAAATTTTGACCAAAAGTCCACACCTAATATAACTGAAGTAGTAATCTGTGGTATCACATTAAATCTAATTATATTCAAATTATTATTAAAAACCACTGGCAAATCTATATAACCTAAATTATTTAATTTGGAACCATCAGCCGTTTGAACAAACTCATTATGATGCTTATTAAAGGAAAATCCCAACTCCATGAAGATTTTATGAGAATTGTTGCCTAATACTGAGCAATATGCTCCTGAATCTAATAGACCAAATACCTCGAAACTTAAAATATTTATTTTTAAATGTGGTCTAATGTCACCTTTATTTTGTTTAAACAGGATTTCACTATTGTGTTGTGAACGCGGTTTATTTATTTTATGAATTTTAGTGGAACCCTGTTTTATTAGTTTTTTGGAATATTATTACATTTATTACAATCTTTACTTGTTTGACCTTTATTTCCACATTTAAAACACGGGCCCCACGTTGGGCGCCATTTTTGTAACCTATTTTCTTGTCCCTCTCGAGACAAGAGAATCTGCTACCACCGGCTCAAGGAAAGGGACTCTATAACTCTCAGGGCGCCTTGACAGAGGTGGAATTAAAATACATTTCACAATCACACAAATTAATTTATTTACACAACAAAACAATAAAACTTACAAACTAACTTAAGACTAAAGGTACAATTTATTTAACAGTTTATATACTAAGTTTTTATATATGGGTTATAGCATTGACTGGAGATGTCGTTCCGCGACACTGCCTAAGAGGGACACACTACCGCCTAAGCGTATAGCAAATGCCTAACACGAATTTAGAACATATAGGTCACCTTTTAGGCCAAGGATTCCACATGGGATGAGGAGACGCCCGAGGTCCTTTTGGCAGCAGCACCAGCTTCACGACGAAGATGTGACGTGGATGGTGTCCTGCATCTGTCCTCGGTCGTTGTATCAATTCCTCAGCCCCTGATAGAACTCGCAGACGGATTTCACCAGCACTAGATCCTATGCGGACAATTCACGCATGGGTAACTCTAACCGGGTACTATGAACCCTTTCGGGTTTATAAAAATTGCACTTAATAAATTTAAAAAGACAAATTATTGCTATGAATTTAGATATAAAATGCCGGACGCTTCCACTTGCGCTCCTTTTTATTCTTTCCACGGACAAATTTTGATGCGCATCGTTGTGATTGGTTTATTTTATTTTTGACCAATCACAAACTTTCTTTCAATGCAACGGGCATTCAACACAAGTGTTTATTATTTCTTTTATTTTAAATTAGCATTTAATTAACTTATGTAATTATTTAAATAAGTATAATGATTAACAGAATATATTTACTAGACTAATTATTGATTCTGTATCATATCGTGGGTTTATGAACTATAATAATGATCGTCATTGACATCCGCTATGGATTTTCTGACATTTAGCCGCTAGATGGCAGCATGGTCTCTAATTTTACCTAACTCAAATAATAGATGTTTAACTAGTTCTTATTTATTACAGTAGATGGCGCTTATATCTCGCAGAGACAAATTTTCTATGTTACAAGTGGTAAAAATCGTGTTTAAATTTAAACCTAGACTAGAATTTAAACTTTAGACTCTCGTTCTCTGTTATCTATTCTATTTTTAGGTTCAAAACTCGGTGTACCAATGAGTTTTTAATCTAAAAAAATATGTACATTTGTTTAACATCGCGTGCCTCGGAAAGCACGTTAACCTGTCGATCCCAGTTTCACCATATCAACTTGTGAAACTGTTTATAGATGGGTTATTGAGTCTATCCAAACATCGCGACGAGCTAGTAACTTGTTTGATGTAGACTAAACCATTGGCTACGACGAGGTGGGATTAAAAACCCCTCCGCAGGGTACCCTGAGGCCGTCTAGGCGGTCTCGGGCACCGTAAGGACCCGTGATAATATTTATTTTAAATTTAAAAGCAAACAAATTTACCTACTATAGCATAATAGAACGGTTGTAAGTTTGTAACGTTGGATTATTCAAAATTACTTTTATTTCTTTTACTTTCCCTCCATAGAACTTAAACTCAACATTAGAAATTAGACAATCAATTAAAATAAAATCACCTACAATTTTATTTTAAAAATCAATCAATCATTCATTCTCAGTGTTGCCACTCACACGACTTTAAGTAATGGGTATTACAATTTATCATTGTTACAAGTAGTATTGCCAGTTATAAGTAGTTGGTAATTAAAGTAAAAATTGGCTTCTTTACAATGATATTAATGACGGGCGAATGTCTCTTTCGTATGTGGCCGTGTGAACCCCGATCGAGGTGACTTGTAAAGATGGTTGTACATTGGTTCAATGAATAGTAAATGAAAAAAAAGCTGAAATTGTTCGCTTGTATTAGATTTTCACACATATTGTGTAACTTAACAGATTTATTTAATTAGGAAAATATAAATAAAATGACTATGTGTAAAATTTACAGACACTTTATTATAACTGTATAAACAGGTAGTAGGTACATTAATAAAATCAGGGTCAGGTTAATCAGATTATAAAAAACTACACTAGGCATAAATACCGAACTTTCCTCAATGAAGATACTTTTCCCGTCTTCAATACCGTTATTATAATTTCTTCATTTAAATTAACATATCTTCATCATTAAATATAGTTAATATAGCTCAGCCGTTCTTCAAACTTGAAATTAGAACCCCAATTTTGGGGCTATTACACTGAAAGGATATTTGATATTTTTTAAATTTACAATATATTTTTAATTATTAAAAGTTCTTTAGCATAAACTTTATTTTGTATTATCTTTAACACAAAGGTTCGTCTTTTTTTAATAAGCGTGGGTAGTCTGTTTTTTAAAATTTCCGTTTTTATTTAATAGTGATGTGCTAATATAATTGAATTAAGTAGCAATCATATTGTTTATAATTTATACTTTATAAATCCATTTAAATATATATTATGTAACCAGATAATAATAATAAAGTAATTTGTACTTAATAATAATAATCTTTAAATTTAAAACTGAATTTAGTAATCCACAACGTTACAGTATTCCCTCTCTATGAAAATTTTTTTTTTTTTTTGGAAGGAAAAAAAAAATATATAGGATACAAATTTTCACAATTTACATTTCAAATCTTTAATGTGCCATGCACCAAGATTATTACCCGACATATCCTCCAAAATGTATACTAATGGAGAACGCTTGTCTTGGATCCTACACTTCAGATATTTTGGTGCTAACTTTTTGCTAAAGTGTTGGCATTTGTCACTTTGGAAATAACATCTCTTCCACACAATATCACCAACATTAAATTCGGCATGCTTGCGCCTTAAATTATAATGTGTAGAATTTCGTTCGTGAGATTTCCAAAGGGACAGTTGAACTCTATCAAATACCACAGCCAAATGCCCCAAATTTTCTGCATAATCATTCCTAGGTTCCAAAAGAATCAACTCATTTGGGTCGTCATTTTCTAAATAATAAGACCCGCACGTGACCAATTCTCTCCCATGAATGAGAAATGACGGCGTGTAACCAGTGGTGTCATTTACAGAGTTATTTATAGCAAATTGGATCTTGGGTAGATTGGCATCCCAAGATCTATGATCTTCACCTACAAAAGTTGAGATAGCCGTAACAATGGTCTTATTATATCTTTCTACTGTATTAATCTGAGGTGTATATTTTGGTGTAAAATGCACACTCGGAATTTTATATTTCTTAAAAAGACCATCGAGTTCACGACTAATGAACTGACATCCGTTATCCAGTATTACAGTTTGCGGTATTCCATGCACCAAAAATACACTATCTTCTAGTGCCCTAGTAACAACATTGGCGGTTGCTCGACGGAATGGAAAAAGCAAACAGTATTTGGAGAAACAACAAGTAACCACAAATATGTAACAGTTCTGTTTTTTACTATTTGGCAAAGGCCCTACCAAATCAATAGATAAGCTTTGGAATGGTCGACAACATGCTTTAGGCCTGCCCATTTTACCCAGCGTTCCCTGAGTTGAATGTTTGTAAGCTAAACATGTCTCGCAATTTGTGACAACTTCAACTACATCCTTAAACATTCCACTCCAATAGTACCGGAGTGCTACACGTTTGTAGGTTTTATGAACCCCCAAATGTGCTGATGTCGGCTCAGAATGGTTATTTAATATAACTTTCTCCCGTTTCTCGCACGGTACAACTTCTTTCCAACTAAAATCCGAAGTCAGTACGTGTTTTTCCTTCATATATCTAAACAGTGTACCGCCCTCTATTCTATAGTTTGGAAAACTAGAGGGGGAACTCCTGCAGCCATTAAATAATTTAATATACCATTCATCCTGGGTATCAGGTAACCCAATAGGCGTATGAGACATTTCCGCCAAGGGAAACGCTCGGGACAATGCATCAGGAATTACATTGTCCTTACCACGACGATGTCTGATCTCAAAATCAAACGATGATAGTCTAATGCCCCATCTTGCAAGACGTCCTGTAGGATTTGTTAAAGAAAGGAACCATTTTAAAGCAGAGTGATCCGTGTAGACTAAAAACGTTTTCCCATTTTCCAGGTAGCAACGCCAGTGTTCTATTGCCATTAAAACAGCAAGTGTTTCTCTTTCAGTCACACTATAATTCCTTTCTGCTCCACATAAAGATTTGCTCATATAAGCTACAGGATGTTCTACACCATCAATCGTTTGTGATAACATCGCACCCACTCCAAAGTTACTAGCATCTGTATGAACTTCAAAAGGATACTCGAATTTAGGACATGCCAACACTGGTGAGTGGATAAGAAGTGATTTCAAATGAAGAAACGCTTTATCAGCTTCCACAGACCAACTAAATTTTGGTGCATTTTTTTTACTAGAGGTAAGTAAATTTAAAGGTCCAGCAATAGTGCTGAAGTTTGGAATAAAACGTCTGTACCACGATGCAGTCCCTAAAAATCGTTTAACGTCCTTTCGGCAAACAGGCTTAGGATAATTAAGGATTGCCTGTACCTTCTCAGGATCAGTCCTCAAACCCTTAGAATCGACCAAATAACCCAAATACTTTAATTGGCTACGGAAAAATTTACACTTATCTAAGTTAATAGTCAAATTAGCCCGTTGTAATTTCTGTAAAACAAACAGAAGTGTTGTAACATGTTCTTCAAAACTACCACTAACCACTATAATATCGTCCAAATAAGCAAATATTTTTAACTCACAATTGCCAAACAACATGTCTACAAGACGCTGTTGAGTTGCTGGTGCATTAGTGAGACCAAAAGCTGTAGTTTTAAAACGGAGAGTACCACGTCCCGGCACATAAAAGGCAGTTTTATCACGATCCTCTTCAGCAATAGGGATCTGCCAAAAAGCTTTTGATAAATCAATACTACTTAAAAACTTGGCATCCCGCAAATTATCTAAAATTTCTGATATATATGGCAAATTATACGCATCCTTTTTGGTCACAGAATTTAACTTTCTGCTGTCCAAACAAAAACGCGGCTGACCATTACTCTTGTTAACTATTAGGACTGGTGAAGACCACGCACTCTCACAATGTTCAATCACGTCCAAATCTAACATCTCATCTACCTGTTCTGTCAGTATACGACGTTTTTCAGGAGACATGCGATAATAACGTTGCCTTATCGGTTGTGCATTCCCGGTGTCAATCCTATGTGAAATTAATTGAGTACGACCTAAACCTTTGCAACTAAAAGAGATATGCTCAAATTTTGCAACCAACTCATCTACAATCAACCTACTATCACAATCCAAATTATCATAGCCTTGTACACTTGACTCTGCAAAATCTGACAACATAGCAATGTTTGGATCTATAGGTGATAAAAAACTTATCTTAAGTAAATCCTTATTAAAGATTTTAAAGAGTTTACAAAAATCAACTCCCAAAATAAGTGAAGTAGTTATTTTAGGAATCACATGGAACTTTACTACATGCAGAACTTTATTAAAAACAATAGGAAGTAGTATATAACCAGACGAATTAATTTTTTGCCCACCAGCAGTGACAACAGTAACAATCTGGTCATTACAAATTTTAAAATTATATTTAAGTAAAACTTTATGAAAATTATTTCCTAATATAGTAAGCACTGAACCAGAATCCAGTAACCCATGCATATCTAGTGAATCAAAATTATGTATATTTATTTTGACATAAGGACGTGGGTCATTAGGAGGTCTCGAAAGTAGAATTGTAGAAATACTATAGGTGTTAAAGAAGGAACCTACATAAGAAAGCCAATCTTGCCACTCCTCGTGATCAGTACAAAATATATTTCTACAATTCTCTATTCGTTTTTTGACTCATTTACCTGCTCAGGCTTTTTACAATCCGGACAATCAGAATACTTAAAATCCTTTTTTCCACATTTAAAACATACAATGAGATCAGTCTCTTTACATTCTTTAAGAGAATGATCTTTTGTGCGACATCTTGGACAAAATTTAGATTTAATATGGGAGCCAACTTTAATTTCGTTGACAGAATTATTAAAAATTCGCTTTGAGGATTCAGTACAATATTTATAACTAAACTCAGGAGCCAAAGTATTATTTGTTTGTTTAGGTGGTTCCTGAAAATGTGAAAGTCTTGATTGAAAAAGTTCATAATTCATACATTGCTTACGAAGAAAATCAATGGTCTTAATATCTGGAGCAGCAGCCAGAGTACTTGCATAACATGGCCTAATATTATGCAAAAGTATCTCAAGTCTATCCGCTTCCGAAATAAGTTTTGATAATCGTGAAAACATTCCTTGCATGATAGAAATGTATATAGTAATATTTTCCTGTTCGCCTTGAGTTCTTGATCTAATTTCAGCCAAAAAACGATAATCGTAATCAAACGGACTAAAATCCTGCTTCAGTAACTGTGCAAGCTCGCTCCAACTAGAAACAGAGTGCCGTATGCTTCGGTACCAATGCAACGCATCTCCCGAAAATATTTCTGTTGCAAAAGATAAGATCTTATTTAAGTTTATATTCCTGGCTTCTACGAACTCCTCTACACGAGAAATAAATGCCCGCACACAAGTCTTACCATCATAATTTAATTTAGCAATATCTGTAGAAAAACTCTGTGTACAATTTACTGAAATATTTGATATAGGATCACCAGATTCATTATTAGGATTTGTAGATGTTTGAAGATTAAATTGCGATAATTCCAAATATTGAGATTGGTGCATTTGAGTAAGATTTACCAAAGTTTCAGACGATTCCTGATTTAATGGAGTTATACGGCAAAGTCTATATGAAACCTGATTAAGAAGATTTATTGTTCGTGTGTGCAAATTTTTATCAAACTTTGATTTTAATGCTGATAAATTATTTTGTGATTTTAATAAACTGTCCCTAATCCCTTTTAAATCTTCTGGTGGTTCAAGATGTGACTCCAATATATCCTCTGATGGCTGCAATTGTGATAGTTTAACAATTTGTTTTCTAAGCTCTTGGACATTATCAGCAGGAGTACCACCTCTCAATGCAACCTCGTATGAAAGTTCATCCTTTTGCAGTGACAGAAATTTTATAGAATGTGGCATGATAAAAATATACTCACAAAAAAATAACCACCTGACAAAATGGATAAGCTGTGCAATAAATATAATGAAACGCAATATAATTAAGTGGTAAAATTATAACATTAAATAATAATATTCATAAAAATATAAACTATATAACAAACTTTCAAGAAACATAATACGAGTACACAACAAGACAGAACTACAGTGTTAGTTATTACTAGATAAGGTAAAAATTTAACTTACATTACAACAAAATATTACCAAAATAAATACAAAGCAAAAACTCCTATCTACTAAAGCAATTTTAAAATATCTTAAGTGTTATAGCGAAAAGTAAAACAAAAACCACACCAGCGAAAACTAAGCAGTGTTTAAGAATATTATAACCTGATTAAACCTTTTACACGAAACGTTGGGCGCCACTGTAACTTAACAGATTTATTTAATTAGGAAAATATAAATAAAATGACTATGTGTAAAATTTACAGACACTTTATTATAACTGTATAAACAGGTAGTAGGTACATTAATAAAATCAGGGTCAGGTTAATCAGATTATAAAAAACTACACTAGGCATAAATACCGAACTTTCCTCAATGAAGATACTTTTCCCGTCTTCAATACCGTTATTATAATTTCTTCATTTAAATTAACATATCTTCATCATTAAATATAGTTAATATAGCTCAGCCGTTCTTCAAACTTGAAATTAGAACCCCAATTTTGGGGCTATTACACTGAAAGGATATTTGATATTTTTTAAATTTACAATATATTTTTAATTATTAAAAGTTCTTTAGCATAAACTTTATTTTGTATTATCTTTAACACAAAGGTTCGTCTTTTTTTAATAAGCGTGGGTAGTCTGTTTTTTAAAATTTCCGTTTTTATTTAATAGTGATGTGCTAATATAATTGAATTAAGTAGCAATCATATTGTTTATAATTTATACTTTATAAATCCATTTAAATATATATTATGTAACCAGATAATAATAATAAAGTAATTTGTACTTAATAATAATAATCTTTAAATTTAAAACTGAATTTAGTAATCCACAACGTTACAATTGCCCTGGTCACAAACTAGGCTCTAGGCTTAGCAACCAGGAACAACGATACTAATACACATTTTATAAACACATACCATGACAAACTGTAAACGTGTTTACGAGGGCTACCAAGTCTCCTTTTAGGTTGTAGTTGCTACCTTCAGGTAGATTTAAACTCACACCGTACCTACTCCAGTAAAACAATCAAATTATTATTTTTTTAAATAAAAGTATGGAAAAACGAATTCAGGTATGTATTAAAAATATTGGCTATAATTTCTAACAATTTATTAGTTAGAGCTTAAAAACATTAAGCATAATTTCTTCAAAATAAGCACTTTCCTTTAGTTTGTCGTTTGAAGTTATATTCCACAATTTGATCCGTATAAGCGAGACTATCTGTTGGTGCAATATTAATACAGGATAAGATTTATTATCAAAATCAACCGGTTTGATTCCCGGCTAGGAGAATACATTTTTTAAAAATCTAATTCAAGGCTTAAAGGGCCAAGGACTTAAATTGTAACTAGGGCAATATGTGTGAAATAACCCACATATTATTTATAAAATTGTATGTTGTGTATCAGTGTAGAACCGTCCTTACATCAATCTCGTCAATTGTCAATCGGCTGTTAGTGTGCCAGTATGAGGTTCCCATGGATCCGCGGGCTGTTTCGCGGATACACGTGACTTCTCTAATCGTCCAGGTTCTAAACCTGACAGCTCTTGGGAATGTCACCGAATATCTATTTGCATTTTATTTGGCTCGCAAAATACCGTAAAGTATCTTGGTAAACATAAGTTTGGATCATCACAGAAGCAGTGCATTAAGAACTCCTGGTAGAGTTATTAGGGCTATATCTGTAAAATTACCATTTTTTTCTATTTTAAATTTTGTGTTTTTGTTATACATAGTGACTTTAGAAGTTTGTACTTTGGAACCATGTATCGCAAATGAAAAAAAAAATTAGCTTCTCCATACAAATTGGTTATTTTAACATTGCTAGTTTGTATGGAGAAGCCAACATATTTGTTTATTAGTTATTAGTAACACATGGTTCCATGGGATAAGTTGTTAGATTTCACCAGTAGGCTAATATGATAGCCTAAAGTACAACCTTCCGTCATATTGTATATAGCATACCTATATAAAATGCTTTATAGACGTTATTCATACGTGGTGGCCGAGTTGGTTAGATCTTGGACTTCAAAACACTTAGGTCCCTGGTTCGACTCCCGGTGTCACTATACCAACTTGTGAAACTGCCACTTGCTCGGTGCTCATACCATCGGCTACGACGAGGTGGGATTAAAACTCCTCCGCTGGGTACCCTGGGGCCGTCTAGGCGGTCTCGGGCGCCGTAAGGCACCCGTGATGATATGTATGTATGTATGTTTATAGACTTATTACCTATTTGTAAGACAGTAAATAATTAAACTATTTTTAATTAAATATTAATTTTTCATTGCAGTTATCTAGTTCTATAACATTTATTTGAAAGTCTATCGCATAGCAAATAGTTCCAACAATTTTCCAGGCAGACATCAATTTTTTTTTACTATAAATCGATTACTCATTGAGAAATCTAAATTATCCCTTGTTCAAACCCCGGTGTGTACCAATAAGTTTTTAATCTAAAAAAATATGTACATTTGTTTAAAAATACCATTATAGTGCCTCGGAGAGCACGTTAAGCGGTCGGTCCCGGTTTCACTATACTAACTTGTGAAACTGTTTAAAGATGGGTTTTATGGGGTCTATTCAAACATCGCGACGAGCTAGCCACTTGTTCGGTGTAGACTCATACCATCGGCTTCGACGAGGTGGGATTAAAACCCCCCTCCGCTGGGTACCCTGGGGTGTCTAGGCGGTATCGAGCGCTGTAAGGCACCCTTGATGATATATATACGAGTATCAATTAAGTACAAAAATACCATCACGGGTGTCTTTTTGGCTCCCGAGAATCGTTTTTTAATCGGCCTCAGGGTACCCAGCACCCTAATTAACCCGTCCTTATTTCGCCGATGGTATTCGGAGACAACACCTAACAAGTGGCGAGCTTGTTGCGGTGTTTATTATGGTATAGCCTCGTCGTATAAAGCCCCATCCCAGGTCCGGCCTTGTTGTCACCTGCTTAACCTTGTTGCGCAGTGACTGACTTAACCTACTAGGCTGGGTTAGTACACTAGTAGAGTTCATTATGAGGATAAAATTATTCATTTCAAAATACAACATTGCCATCTCCAAATTCGAAAATAAAACATTAATTATACGAGAATTCCTTGTGGCTGGATTCGGTGGCGCGACATCTTTTATGCGATGGCATTTACACAAACTTGCCATAAAATGCTTTAAATTTATTAAGGTTACCTCTAAAAACAAAAGTTTTTGGTGACAATTTATTTTATTTTTGATGCTTATCAAAGATTTTGGTGTAGTGGATAAAGATGAGAAGGAACCAAGTAATGGAGAAACAAAAAAAAACTGAAATATTACCCTTTCGCTGAAAATATTATATAATTAAATTTTATATTATTTTATATAATTATGTTTAGGGGAAAAGACTTAGGTACTTATTTAGGGAATGTGACGAATAAAAAACCTATTGTTATCAATACTTATTTGTAATATAATAAGCACCTCATAAAAATGAAAATATATTTAAATAAAATTACCTATATATGTATTTTCGTGATTCATGTTACTTTACAAAATAATAAAATACTGCCCATTTACAGTGTATTTTTTTTTTAATAATGTGTAGGACAAATTACACATATTGCTCTGGTCACAAACTAAGCTCTAGGCTTGTACTATGTGTACCAGAAGCAACAATATATTCAACAATATAATAAGCACCTCATAAAAATTAAAATATATTTAAATAAAATTACCTATATATGTATTTTCGTGATTCATGTTACTTTACAAAATAATAAAATACTGCCCATTTACAGTGTATTTTTTTTTTTTAATAATGTGTAGCACAAATTACACATATTGCTCTGGTCACAAACTAAGCTCTAGGCTTGTACTATGTGTACCAGAAGCAACAATATATTCACTGATAATATAGATTTTCATAGGTAAATATTTAAAAATTGGTTTATTATTTATCCGCAACAAACCATTAAATATATTATTTTTATAATATAAGTATAATTAACTACAACCTGGCTAGAGAACTACTCAATAATTTAAAAAAGAGTCACAAAAATCTTATACTTAGATAATATTTTATTTGTATTACATAAAACTACACATATAAAAATAAATGGCAGTTTCTCAAATGTAGTTAACTTCGAAATAAAGATCAATCGAAAAAGAAGATTCCAAAAATGATTTTGCAGAAATATCGTAAAAGTTTTGCGACAAAAACAAACTATAAAGTATAAATTAATACGTCAGATCGATATCAATAAATACATCAGAATTTTATTACTTACAACAGTAGTCCAATTATTTGGACATAAAATAAGTCTTTTTCGGCGAAATTACTGTAATGAAAATTATATGTTATGGATCGATCAAGATTAAAACGAAAACTTTTTAAAGATTTTTGTTTATTAAATGTTCCTTTTATTTTTTGAGTTTATTACGGATTTGTTAGCTAAGTTTTGTTTTTAACTCCTGCAAGACTAACTTTTTCCATGAACTGCTAGGGGGTTACAATATCGTGTGTAATGTGCGAATGAAAATAATTAGGGAAAGCAAAGGTGTTTAAAAAGTTGAAGTAAATTGGATACACTTTTATCCTATATTTTATATGGTAAATAAAGAAAAATTATTGTCAACAGTTTTTTTTTTATCTTATTAGTAATCCCATATTATGTTAATGACCTGGATGTAAAAGGAGTATATATATATTTGCATTATTTTATCATAGAGCACAATATTTTTTTGCCAAAGTCTAATATTGTTTAGTTAGGACAAATTTAGTTTTAATATTGTTTAAGTATATAATTAAAAACAATTGATATATATGATATATAATTTTTAGAGTTAAAATTAATATATGAATAGTTAAGGTAAATAAGAATAGGTAAAAATAATAATATATAAAAATAATAAGAATATTCTTCTTATTATTTTTATATATTATTATTTTTACCTATTCTTATTTACCTTAACTATTCTTATTATAAGTTTTTTTCAATTGTTATTAATTTTAACTCTAAAAATTTCCACCTACACGAATAATTGTCGAATTTTCTATACAAATCACCGTATACAGTAGGTATTCAGAACTCGTTTTTCGCACATTATATTATTTTTGCTGTCCAGACGAGATTTCAGTAAAAAATATTAAGCGGACAATGTCCGTCGTTATGTCTGGCCTTACGACCTCTGGGAAACACCATGTCTATTGTACCTACATACCGTTTGTGTCGTTAAAAAATATGTTAATTTTCATTTGTATTTTTTTTTTAAATACTTGTTTACACGATAATAATGTTAATTTTAAATTTAGCTGGGTGAAGTAGAATAAATATTCCGATATTAAAAAAAAAACAAAAATATAAATATTTTTATTATTGCAAAAGGCTAAATTATTAGTAAAATAATGGAACGCAATTGTTTCGGTTAGTATTCAGGGCAAAGGACTTTTTTTTTAAAACCTACTATGTGGTGGCGACTAAGGCGAAACTGCATTTTTTAATATTATCAATCATACAACAGAACGATTTTTACGTACACATTACCAACATAAAATTAATAATTGAACGACTACTAACAGCCAAGTCTTAAAATTAAAAGTACACTCTTTGTATAGGCGTCAAGACGACTGAAGAGCCCTTAATAATATTAGTATCTATAGATAGTGTAACAGTAATAAGAATTTCGAATATAATCACCAATTAGGAATATAACCAAAATGACTTTCTTACCAAAAGCTAATGCACCTATTGCTCTAAATTTTCTTACAAATAGACTACTTAACCAATTCTTGATTCCATCAGATATTCCAAGGGTTCATTACGCTCAGTATACTGACATTATCTCCAAAACCAGCTTCGAGGTCGTATCTGCAGAATAGCCTAAGGAAGAGTTGCTAAAAGCGTAGTAAAAGTTAAATCGTTCGTCAATGACAAAATCAACAAATTTATAGAAAATCTATAATAATATAGTTCTACCAAATATATTTTATATTAGTTTCATTATATTTCTTTTTTTATTGATAAATATTTTACAGACAAAGTTGAAATATGCTACTTTAGCTACTAGCTTCTCATACAACTGTTATTTTTTAGAGTTCCATACGTTTTAAAGAAAAACGATCATCACTCAGCGTCCCCGTTTAGGCCGATATCTCAATAACAGTTTGAGTTAAAAAGTTGAAATTTTGAATAGTGTAAGTCTTTTTGGTGTCGGAACTATTTAAAATAGACGCCCTTCTAGGGGGATTAAGGGGGAAACGTTAATGTTGGAATGTAAGTAATGATTTGAGTCAACCAGCCTTATATTTTTTAAGTAACATCATGTGGAGGATATTTCCACATACATACCTACATCCATTCTTACCATCACGTCTGTTATTCTGCACTTCGCACGATCTCTACACACTTCCCTAGCTTCCTCCTCATTTATGTGTGAACCGATGAATTCAAACGGACGCGTTTGTTTTTTATGCTTCGTGGTATATAGGTACGAAAACTCCTAACTCTCTTTTTCCTTTCTTAAATAATAAATAAATACCACCACGAGTGCCCTTTTGGCTCCCGAGTACCATTTAAACGGCCTCAGGGTGCCTAGCGGATGGATTAACCTGTACTCATTTTGCCGATGGTATTCGAAGGCAACACCTACACGTGGCGAGCTTGTTGCGGTTTTTATGATGTATACCATCATAAAAACCGCAACAAGCTCGCCACGTGTATGTGTTGCCTTGTTGTATAAAGCGGTTACCCATCCCAGGTCCGGCCTTGTTGTCATTTGCTTAACCTTGTTATCAGATGCACAGTTACTTAAAGTGACCGCTTTTTCTTATTTCTAAATCTTTATATATAAAATAGTTCAAAAATAATATAAAGTGGCCTCTTTTTACAGTCGATTTAACCGTTACTACTGTTTCAGCAACTCTGCTTTAGATACGAGCAACCGAGCCTAAGTAAATGATGCCGACTGTTTCTAGAATCTTAAAACAGGTGGACCGGTTCAGATGCGCTTGGATTTTTATCTTAAACAATAAACCTCAAGCGGATTTACCCTCAGTAGCTGTTGACGGATTTATTATGTTTAACTATAGTTATTTGGTTGTATCGAATCTAGAAATCATTGTTTAGTCTTGTTTCGTAATATTATATTAAATATTAAAATATAAACAAATATCATCACGAGTGCCTTATAGCGCCCGAGACGTCCTTCAGACTTACAAAGTGCATGAATGGGATAAACCAATACATTGTTATTTAACATCGTTGGTTTGTTACACCACTATGCCAATTTTTTTTTTTTTTTTTTTATACGTAGGACAATTTACACAATATTGCTCTGGTCACAAACTAAGCTCTAAGCTTGTACTGTGTATACCAGAAGCAATGATATAATACATATTATATTTTATAAACACCCAGACCATGACAAACTGTACAGAAAAAATGTACTATTATTTTTTTGCCATGGGTGGGAATCGAACCCACGACGCCGGATACAACGCCAAAGACGCAACCACTAGTCTACGGAGGCTGTCAAATTGACGGCGACAGAGACGATTTCGCACTACGAATCTACTTATACAGCCCGTTTCATAACCGCCAAGAAAATGATGCAGTAAGGTTCTAAAAACCTTAATAAATAAAATGGTATATTTATTGAAAATTAAATAAACAAAAATTATATATACCTACCAATCAAAATAATTAATTAAAATATAAAAAAATAATAATAATAAGATAATGGGCGTAGTGTACCAAGGACACTAGCGGCGTTACCCCGTTGAATAGCAATGCTGATCCTCTGAATGAGGTAGGACCCACAACCTAAAACCGAAACCTAACTATAAGCTAAATTAATAGCTATATGCAAATGAGTATTGACTTTAAGTATACAGGGTGAATTTGAAAGGATGTACTTTGGGCTAGTATGAGGTTCTCCTGATCAAATCGAACAACTTTTCCCATGGAACCATGTGTCGCAAATGAAAAAAAATTTGGCTTCCCCATACAAATTGGTCATTTTAACATTACTAGTTTGTATGGAGAAGGCAGTATTTTTTTTCATTTGCGGCACATGGTTCCATGGGAAAAGTTGTTCGTATTGATCAGTAGAACCTCATATTAGCCCAAAGTACATCCTTTCAAAGTCATCATGTATATTACTTAGATCGTTATAAGGACATGTCTTTAAGTATGTATGTATGTATGTATCATCACGGGTGCCTTACGGCGCCCGAGACCGCCTAGACGGCCCCAGGGTACCCAGCGGAGGGGTTTTAATCCCACCTCGTCGTAGCCGATGGTATGAGTCTACACCGAACAAGTGGCTAGCTCGTTGCGATGTTTTGAATAGACTCAATAACCCATCTATAAACAGTTTCACAAGTTGGTATAGTGAAACCGGGACCGACAGCTTAACGTGCTCTCCGAGGCACTATAGTGGTGTTGTCAAACAAATGTACATAAATTTTTAATTTAAAAACTCATTGGTACACACCGGGATTCGAACCAGGGACCTAAGTGTTTTTAAGTCCAAGTCTAACCAACTAGGCCACCACGTATATAATTTTGCAATGGGCATAATGTCATATTAAATAATTTACTACATCATTTTTTTTTACTACTCGTATATCATTAAATGATGAAATTACGAGTAAGATAAATTAAGAGTTTATTATTAGTTTATTTACTCTTTTCATATTTCGGGATCGGCATGCATGTATGAGAAGGGATCGACTAATAAAGATCGACCGGCAGGAGAACAAAGTTTTAGCATAGACAAGTGAGTGGCATTTGGTTATACCTATTCTCTACATACAAGAGACTTCGCGCGATAATAACTCTTAAATATAATGTCATAGATGCTTTTATTATTAGATCGGTAACTATTTTATTGGACCAGAGAGTCGACAAGTGATGGCATCCATCACAGGTGCCTTGCGGCGCTCCAAACTGTCTAGACGGCCTCAGGGTACCCAACGGAGAGTATTTATTATGACATGATTCTTATGTCAAAAAAAAAACTAAATTGCCATAGTAGTATAATTCAAGCATTTAAATTAATAGTGGTTTATATTATTACAGATATACTTTCATTAGATAAAATATTTTTAAGTTCAGAACTATACGCAGAAAAAAATGCTTTTTCAATACGATTTTGTTGAAAAACTACATAGATAAGTCGTATTACCTTTGTAAACTAAAAAAAGGGCAATCAAAATAAGATTAACCCATTTTGTAGGTGCGTGCCCGCAGAGGATCGAGTACGATACACGATGCACGCACGCGCCGCCCGCTCCGTTATTTATAAACGATATAATATCGACACGTAACATCGACTTATCCGAGACGAATTCATTTATTGAATTCGAATTTATCATTATTATTTCTGTAATAAGACTTTTCCATATTCCTCCTTTTTGTTGGATATGAACCCTAAGTGCGCGAACAGAATTCGCATTTGAAAGCTATCTTCCGCTATCTTTATGAAAACAAAAATAAATTTAGGTACTTAAGTAATTTTAGTTTTAGTACTTATTTCTTCTGTAGTTTTAGTACGTTCCTTGCCTACCCAATTATTTAAGTAGCCAATATTATATCTTATTATAATTATAAAATAATATCCCTCAAAAAGTTCATTTTATATTTTTTTATTAATGCAGTTTTATAGTCAACTATGTTTTATAGAATATTTTGGTGGTATTGCTGGTGTATTTAAAAACTATTAAAACACACACCCGTATGTATGGAGTCTGCACTTCCTGTAATCAAAAAGTGATATATACTTCGCAGGGTCTCAAACTATTGCCATATCGAATTTCATCTAAATCAGTTCAGCGGTTTTAGCGTGAACAGGTAACAGATAGAGTATATTAGTATGGAAGTAATACCTGGGCTTACCCGAAACCGGAAAGCTCCTCATACTGGATGATGTCCTCAAATATGTCAGCAACATATTATAGGATAGGACAAATGTGTGAGGTGGAAAGTAATGCGGAACATACTAAAGATCCCACAGGATCGAAGTGTTTTGACTGATGTCAGCCCCAAAAACTAATAAGATAAGGCAAAGATATTAGTAAAGATTTTCGTAATATCGATACGTAACATTGACGTATCTGAGACGAATTATCATATTTTAATTTTTATATAATACCCCAAAGAATATAATGGTAGCCCGACTGCATCAAATTCAATCAGTCAACTAGCAATTAGTCTAAGACGAGGGTCTCAATTTTCTTAATTTGACTGTAGTTTAATTGTGTCGTAATCGCGTAGTAGTAGAATCAAAATAGCTTAATTTGTTACATTTCGTATTCTACCAACTAATATGCCCATAGAGAACTGTCAAAAAACAGCAAATGTGATTTTACCTGCGTATTTTTTGGAACAAATAATTGTGTATAGCTACAATGTAATTAATAAATTGTCTAGCAGACAGGTTCTAAATATATTTTTCCTGCTTCATTAAAACGTAACCGGAAGTATCTTTTCTATGAAAGATAGAAAGAAGGTAACTGCGAATAGACTTTTTCATTTCAGTCTTTTTTATTGCTCCAACAGTTAAAAATTAAGACGTAAATTTTATTTGATGAATAGGAAGTAGGTTTCATGATGAATAGTCAATTTCATTATCGATGTTCAAAATTATATATCTAGTGTAGTAACTCGTAAATTTGAGCTTTTTATACAGGTCATACTATTAAAGTTGAGCAAACAAGTTCTTGCTAATAACATGCTTAAGCTTTTATGGATGTAAGCTATTAATAGTATAATTTAATTAAGTTAACAACTTTATAATAATTTATATTTTAGCTATTGATTTATTAGATCAGATATATATATATATATATATATATATATATCAATTCTGATCTAATAAATCATAAATATTGGATAAAAATAAATTCCGATCCAATAAATGAAATACTGTAAGCTTATAGTAAAAATGGCTGTATTATTAATAATAATCATTATGTAGGACTTTTCGCATATTGTCCTGCTTACTAACTAAGCTTTAGGCTTGTACTATGTGTACCAGAAACGGGGTACTAATATTTTACTTATAAAAATATATGTTTATATTGTTTTGCCTTGAGTTGGAATCGAACTCACGGCCTTTGGATACTATATACTTTGGATGCCAACGGGCGTAACCATTAGACTACTGAGGCGGTCATTTCAATAAAACAAACAAAATAAATATTTTATTTTTTAAAGGGAAATAGAAAAATGCGGTCTTAAAATTATTATTCCCACTTTTTCAAAATATGGAATACATTATTAAACGTTACCTACAGTTAACTAACAGTTAGAAATATAATAAATGCCTTCTTTCAAATTAAATTAATATTTAAATTTATTTAACAAATGGTATAAATAGTATAAGGTAGGGATCATCTATAAAGTATAAGGATACTTTTGTTAGGCGAACCCCTATTTCCTAACTGTAAAAAATCTAAAGTTTAGTATTTATTATTATTTTATGATAAGTTTTAACACCTATTATTATAGTGAAGTATTGCTTAGTATAGTGCAGTATATCTTAAGCATCTTCTAAAAATACTTATTTAAAATCTATTATTTCAACTAAACAGTTAACTATTAAGTTAGACGTTAACTTAAAGGTATTCTATTACAATTTTCATGTCAACTAGAATTAGCATTAACAAATCGCAAGTTCATCTTACATGACTTGAAATCTGTTAGTGCAGCTATCAGATGCCTACATCTGATATGGCTGGTCATCTATTAGCTTATCTAGACGTCTGGATATTTACTATTGAATACATTATTTAGTTGGAGGGAGCAATGCTTTTTGCATTGCGTAGATACTCTACTGTTTACTGTATGCCTCTTTAGGAACGGTAATTCTGGGATTGGACTGCAATCGACACGCTAAACTGTTTTTAAACTATGTATTTTATTTGATGAAAATAATCAAAACAACAAAAATTATTTAAACTATTTATAGGAGGAGTATTATTTATATAGATCACTTTAAGACGCTGTGAACTAACAAATTGCATACATAAAAAGTAGCGAACGCATGTTCATAGAGTTATTTATTTTCTTTATACATGAAATATAAATATAAATCGGACATAGAAATTACTAATTTTAAAAACCTTTATTTTCCCAAAAAATAGAAATTATTATTGAGAATTAGACAGATTGGAACAACTGTGGCTGAAATTTTACAGCCGAAAATAAAATACATAATACTTCAAATTCTAGATACGAGTATATAGACTTTTTCTTATTATATAGACAAAGTTTAAGGATATTGTTATTTCCGCCCTCAGGCTGGTACGTTGGCCGCTTTGCACTATGTTTATAATAGCATAAACATTGTCAATAAAGTGTCACATCGCAGGCATTCTATAAATGAATAAAGATATTTAGAATTAAGTAAATATTAGAATTGACGGACCGATCAAGCCTATATATATTTTGAGCTTTCTAACCAGTAGCTTTTATGCATCACAAACACCAATACAAACGCACCTACTTCCTGTTCCACAAGTACACAACTCATATATTTAATTTCATACATACTGCCATGTTCACTTACCCTGTCGACTAAGCTCTAGGCTTGTACTAAGTGTACCAGAAACAACAATACTACCACCACACATAATAAATTTTATAAACCAGGGTGTTTAAAAAATAACAAACTATATAGAAAAACGTACTATAATTGTTTTACCATATCTTCACTTATGGTGGCAGAAAAAAAATTGGCAACATCATTTGAAATTTTCATTAAAAAATACCGTATAACCAAATTCAAAAACAAATTAATCATAATTATTACAAACTCATTTTTATTATTTATAAGTACAATACAAGCATTGGCTTAATCTCTTTAATTATTAGATTTTGGAATCAAATTGGTGTAAATCTGATCTAAGAATTGTACCAAATCATGGCCAGTAATCACATAGTTAACATATGGTTTTATAATCGATTTTTTAAATTTAATCGGCTATTGATCAAACAAATATATCACACCGCTGACACGCCTTTTTTTGAACATCCGATTTATGTAGTCAAAATTATTTGAAATAATAATTTGGTCGGTTCATTCTGTCAAAATGTATCAAAGGAATTTTTAAGTGCCGTTTTAATAAGCAATAAATTATTTTGATGTTAGACCTATAAAAGGTCTTTGTGGTAGAAATTATGGCAGGTATCTAGATTTTATTAATTAAGTTCTTAATTAATAACAATAGTATTTAGTGCAAATCGAAAACATAATAGTTTAATTTTAGAATATTATTAGGACCAAAAAAACTTAAGGGGCTCTAGGGAAATTTCATCCAAAAAGTATGGATTATTTCAGTTAACAGCTTAGCTCATGCCTATATGCTAATTGCCTAAACTGTCATAACTCATAATATTTTGGATGAATGAATAATGAAGGCGACGGCATTCGCTGCCTTGCCGAACGACAGATAATTAAAATCATATATAAATGTTGCGAGTCTAAATGCGATTTACCTTAGAATAATTGATTTCCCGATTGGTCTAAACGTCGGTAAATCAAATATTCCTTTAAACCTGCAGTACCTATTCATATATTAATTTATAATGACAACACGCGAAAGTTTAAATATAAGATAAGTAATTACTACATCCATTATTGAATAATAATGGTGTCTAGTAATTAATAAATTCCATTATTTAATAATAATTAAATCTCGTAATTACTACATTCCATTATGTAATAATAATGGAATCTAATAATTACTTATCTTATATTCTAAATAGGTAACAGTGAATTTTTTTTTGTACTCTGAATTTTTACTGTTTTTTCCTCGTTGTAAAAACTAGAAAATTACAAAACTCTTTCTATAAATAGTTAATCCTTGCTTGGCCGCCATCAATACTCATCAATAGCCCCGCATGATTGATTGATGACTGATGACATATGCCCGCTTGGTCACCTATGATTGATCAGTTCCGCAACGCTATTTTATCGCAGAGCATCTTCCATTTCGTTGATTTTGTGTCCGTCTTATCGTATTGGAATAACATTTTCATTATGAATTATTGAGATCATTAGCAAAACAGCAGGATAATAATGATCACCTGAAAATTTAACTAGATTTTATTAACGTTTTTTAACGTTAAGCTGTCGGTCCCGGTTTCTATACCAACTTGTGAAACTGTTTATAGATGGGCCATTGAGTCTATTCAAAACATCGCTAGCCACTTGTTCGGTGTAGGCTCATACCATCGGCTACGATGAGGTGGGATTAAAATCCCCTCCGCTGGGTACCCTGGGGCAGTCTAGGCGGTCTAAGGCACCCGTGATAATATGTATGTAGCTATGTATTTGATTAAAATCTTATTTTAGCGAACATATCATATGTACTTGAATAAAAATATAGTAATTTGAATTATTTACCTGTACAATGTAGGTTATTTTAAAAATCACTATACTTAAATTAAGTATTATGTACTCTTTGGAGTGAAATCTTAGTGCAGTACCGATGTAAACGATACATCGAGCTGCTACATTGTACCTACATAAAAAAAAAGGTTACATTAAAACGTTTATAAATATATTCATAAACTATAATAGCTAAACCTGTCATATTAATACGGAACAAAATTCACAAGACAAATTTAAAACATTGTTAAAGTTAAGCATAGTTTAGCGAAACATTTTTGAATAATTAGGTTATTTTTATTTAAATTATTCCATACAGATGCAAAAACCGTTAAGGGTCTAATCATATTTCGGTTTTAGACTGTTGATTCACCGGTTTTCTGAAGACTTGCATTCGATTTCTTGTCGAGGCTATAGTCTCCTTTTAGGATGCGGTTAAGAAAAGTTAATTTAACGATAAAACACTCGTTTTGCCGCCGCACATTTATAACAGCATCATTAGGCCGTCATAGTGGGGGCAAACAATGATGTTAAACAACAAAGCTTTAATGCACCATTCATGGGTTTTTTAGGTCTACTTACCACCAGATAGATACAAAGAAACATGCCGTACTCCAGTAATAAAAAAAAGTTTATTGCACACAAACATTTAATGAATGAAAATTCTTTATTGCACAAGGTTCAATACTATTGTACATAGGCGAGCTTAATGCCTTAGGCATTATCTACCAGCTACTAAGTATATTTTAATTCTATGAAATGGAGCTGTTAGCAGTTGAAGTTTAAAGCGCTGGTCAATAAATCTGATCGAATGCTAATGTGAAGCCCACAGAACATCGTTAGGATATCGCCAGGCTATTTACCTCTGATAAATGAACCACTCACAGCGGTTTTCTCCAAGAAATTTGCGGGGGATGATTTTATTTATTACTAAAGAATCAATTAACTGATGTTGATAGGTACTTACTACTTTACAGTTTGTTACGTAAATGAAGATTATTTTTCCGTTTCGTGATAAAATCAAATTACGTATCATCATTACGGGTGTGTGTTTTTGTTATGGATAGCATTCCATCTCCGCCGAACATGTGGAAGTATAAAGAAAATAAACTATATACCTAAAAAGATAAAATAAAAAAAAAACAAAATAAGGGTCCGTGCTTGTGCTTTTTTAAATATTGTACTTATTAAAACAAAATAATGTGCGAATGAAATTTTGGTTTCGATTTCGGGAAAATATAAAAACAATGAATTAAATAAAAAATATTGTGTTATCTGTCTGGATCAGCTACGATGAGGTGGGATTAAAACCCCTCCGCTGGGTACACTGAAGCCGTCTAGGCGGTCTCGGGCGCTGTACAGCACCCGTGATAATATGTATGTATGCATGTCTGGATCGAAATTTAAGTATAGGTACTTAATTAATCCGAAGTGATGAAACTTAGGTGAAATAACTCAGATTCTTCCGATATCATTAAGGATGAATAAAGAAACATTATCTATATGAAAGAAAATATAATGTGCAAAGTTAAGAATTTAAATAAGAATAAAAAAGTGTCAATACATTAAATGTGCAAACAGTTAAGGTGTAAAAATCACATAGAGAAACAATACTGCATTCATTACGGTGAGCGTGCATGCATTTTGCAGTACCGCGTTTAAGTAAAAACCTTTTCCTCACAGCCGACTGTTGACAGTTGTCGCTCTCGGGTCGGTTTGTTTAAAAACATCACCTGTTGGTTTAGATGTAGTTTTTGTAGCTAAACTAAGCGTCCAAGTTTCTTGTGAAGCACTGAATTGCAGTTTAGAAAGCTTACGGCGTCAATCCGAATCAAGGGTTTAGTAATTTTCTCTACATTGTGGCTTTGTACAGTTTTTTTCTGATTGTATGGATTACCTAACAGTAAAGTAAAAAAAACGTTAAGTAGAATTATAGTAAGGTTTTTACTGTTTATTTGACTAAACTAATCATGGCACCGAGATAATATGGCAATATGAAATGCCCACTTGTAAAATATTTAAATATGATACAGGAGATATGCATATAAGTAATGCCAATCACGATGGAAGAAACACAAGCCCTCAGGGAGACCATAGTTAAGCGTGCGAACTTTAAACTCTATGGGCTGTTTCAGTTCAATGCTAATAAAATTCGGTAAAAAATCGGAGTCTCTGTGACCTGACTCTGACTTTCTGAAATATAACCACAGAGATCTATGTATGACAACCTAGATCTCCTTGGAAACTCCTTCGCTCATATGAAATCAGAAAAAAAACTAAATGTTAAAAGCTTGGTGTACTCTTCAAAGTTAGTCGATACTTCACACCTACTCAGCCTTAAATTATATAAAAGCGCATGCTTGCTCGTGTATGGAGTGTACAAGTACCTTTGGGGTAGATCGGCCAAATGCCAACTGGCCACTCTAGATGCTATAGAACACGGGGTATACGGCTTATTAATACCAAAATGTTGGTCCCAAGGCTGTACACTGGACAGCCTTCACTACAGATGGAAGTTGCTTGTCATGTCTTTTGCAGGATGCATTTCATAGAGTGTGCGATGTGCGATGGAGTTACATCATCCCGCATCGATATTCGATATCTAATTAAATAGGTTGATTTGTGAAAAACTCATGATTATTTAAAACCATTATCGAATAAAGTTTCTTTAATTAATTTGTAGAATCATTGGTTAGTTTGTTTACATTCATTGCATTGCGGATAAGGTATAAATAGAAATCGTACCTAAAGTTGTCAAACATATATTAAATTATTCAGACTAAACTTCAAGCAAGATAATCATTCAATATAATCTTTTACCAGTCAACGTTTTATTTTGTCTTCAACGTGACTTAACTGGTTTAGTCGAATGCGACATCTTAAGTCAGGCGAACCATTTATAAACTAGGCGAGCAAATTTCTAGCCATTTGAAGAAGTGTTAAGTGCACTTGTCAGTGTTCGTTTCTTCTTAGATTCTTTTTCTAATTTACTTTCTTGAAATTATTTTTAAGTACTGCTGTATAATGATGATAGGTCTTTCTTTTTAATAATAGTTTGTAAAAAAATTGCTTTCAAAAATTTCATTTTTTTTTGTTTTAACAGCAATTTTAATAATTTATTTATTCAATATGATTTATTGTACCAAATTGTGCATAAGGCTTTGTACCTATACCAGCTTACCTTTAACATTATTTTTATTGATGCTTAGCATTTTTTTGTGTTAAGTTATTACTAATTTTATTCAGCCTTTTTTTTTCAAGACAAATTCACGACACTTTCTTATACATACTCGTAGTATAGGACCCAACAAGAAAGACCGCCTCCGTGGTCAAGTAAACCTTTAGCGTTGAGGTTGTGGGTTCGATTTTCACTTTTAGCAAAAACGTTTTTCTATGCTGATTGTCGTGGTCTGGGTGTTTATAAAATATTATAAGTATTAGTATCGATATTTCTGGTACACATAGTACAATCCTAGAGCTTAGTTGTGACCAGACAAATATGTATGTATAAAAGTATTAACAATGGTGAACGAGACAAGGACATTATTGCAAGTAATAGAAAACAGGAGGTGAAAGATGTTTGGGCACTTGATACGGAATGACGCTTATCTAAAAACAATAATAGAAGGAAGTTTTTTTTTACTGTAAGTATGCGAAAATGCTTATTTATGTATGTATATATATAGACTTATTTATGTATGTCTATATATTATTATTTATGTAAGCTTATGTATACATGTTATATGTTATAATACCAGTATGTATTGTTATATTAGCTAATAATTTATCTATAGACCTTGTATTTTATATTATATATTGCTTTAAATAGCACTCTGTCTGTTCTTTTGGTCAATCTCCCAAAGGTTAGCTGGTAGATAATGCCTAAGGCATTAAGCTCGCCTATGTACAATAGTGTTAAGCTTTTGTGCAATAAAGAATTTTTTATTCATTCAAGGAAAAATATGATAATCTTTGTAGGAAACATCATATATTGCCACTGCGTCGTGATATTGCTTTAGTTTTTCTTTTAATGATTACCGGTGGCAATATAGATTCACTTACTCCTATGGCACAAATTTATGTTAATGTCCCGTCCAGGTCCTTCAGGTTTACCGCACCCCTTTTCCTACCCTATTGTAATACATATTATAGACAAATGGTTTTTTTCTTCTGTAGATTCTAACCAGTAATTTTACAATACCTATCTAGCATTAATCTATTACGATGTTTTCTATTTATATATATTATAAAATTTTATATACTTCTACTTGTAACTGTTATATCTCTATATCAATTTTATATTTGTAAAGACTTTCAATGGTCCTTAGTTTTTTGTGCTATTTTCCTAATCTGTTATCTTGTTACCAATGGTCTTCCTATAAATAAATAAAAAGAGGAAGAAGAAGGTACATAGATCAAGTAAAAGATAAATAAGTGTCACTTCGTACAGGGAGGTCAAGACGTTGCCGCGTTGGCCGAGAATAGGCAGGAGTGGCGATTGCTCGGCGACAAGGGCCTAGCTCTTAAATTTGAGAAGAAGAAGAAATGTGAAAAGTAAAAGCGGCTGCCTTTATAATAATTTCTAGCTTCAGCGGATTTAGCTGGGCATTAATTAAAGTAAATTAGAGACGAGCAATGGATAAGTACTTGGCACCAATGTTTATTATTTCAGCGCTTTATGATGCGTTAACACCAATGTTTAATTACATTGACCCACATCAAAAACATAATTATAATCGTATTAGTCACTCATTTAAATGTTCATTCAAGCAAAACAATTGTTGTCAAACATATAAGCGTGATCTGCTCAATACAACAATATAATTGTCTGTGTCCATTTCACACAATCAATACATGCTACACTAAATGACAGCCAATATTTAACTCAAACTAACACTTAAGTTCAAGTACTAAGGTTTACATTTATTTGTTAAAGTTCTATTAATTCTCAATTGACATCTTAATTAAATAGATAACCGATCGTTTAAGAATAATCTGACGGGTCTTTTTCTCACGTTGGTTTTTTATTACTTATTTTATCTTCCATAATCTAATGAAGCCTTTTGTATTGACAATGCTATTTCACTATTGTCGCATCTTTACAATTGTGTGATTATTATTATAATTCATTATTGTTATATTCACATATTCGTTAGGGTTAAGAATGAATACGTTATCTTACAAATAATGTAATTATATTGTAATGATTTTGTTTATTATTTATGTGTGACTATCATTTTATAATTGGGTTCAAAAGTTCATAATCATCGGCTGATTGAGAAAATAGCAACTTGTAAGTGTAAATAGTATGGAAGTGCTGTAACAAACAAATTCATACGCCGCGCTCACACTTATTCAATTCTAAATATAAAAAAAAAAAATTTTAACAAAAAAAACACCGACTTCAAAATCACTAAAAAGTTTAAAATTTTAGTCCTACTGGATTCTACGAAGAAGTCGCCACCAAGTCATCAGTAGTGTGTAACTTTGGAAGCTATGCCCACATTTAGTGCCATACAAAAGTATTTATTAAATAACAATTATTATTAATATTTATAAAACTCATTATATTTTTTATTGCACACCTACCTAAACTTAATGTTCTAATGTCCCGAAGGTTTGACTGCTAGATAATGCCCAACGGCATTAAGTCCGCCTTTGTATTATGCAATAAAGTTTGATAAATGAAATAAAATAAATAATATTAAGTGGTGCCGTGCAATTCTACAATTTTATTTTATATTTATTTTGTTTGTACAAAAAAGAAACCAATAAAAATTTCAAATAAGTTTTTAAGTTCTATGCTTATTTTCGCATTCTTCAGCTTTTTTTTTGCATAAATCTTTAATGTACAGACGCGAAAAGTCTGCGATTTTATTATAGTATATTTGTTTCAAGTAAAACTTTGATATCATTCTAGCCATAGAGATTTAAATAAAGCATTGAAATCAAAGTATTAAACCAATTTTCTTGTCTTTTCAAATGTCTATCACACCGCGTTCTCAAACGCACTTGCCTCAATGATAATCTTTATACCAGTGATAGTAATTCAAAGAGATTTCTGAGGACATATGGCGTTCACATCACGAACACTGTTTTCTATGCAATTTGTTGTAATTCCACAGTCTGTCACATGTTAAGGAAATCTGCAGAAGATCTGTAATCACGCTTGTTGCTTTAAGTACCCTGTAATCATGGTGTTGGATATTATAATAATTTTAGCTGAATAAGAAAATACAATATTTATAGTCATTTTATATAGGATTTTTTTAAACAGGTTTATTATTTACTAGATGACCCACGCAACTTCGTCTGCGGAACATTAACCGTTTACGCAGCGCAAGCAATGAAAGTTCACAAAAGGACAAATTTTCACCGTTTTCCCAACATTTTTTATTTATGCTCCGCTACTATTGGTTGTAGAGTGATGTTATATAGCCTATAGTCTTCCTAGATAAATGGGCTATCCAAAACTAAAAGAATTTTCAAAATCGGTTCAGTAGATTCAGATATTACCCCCTACAACCTCACATACACACAAAAAAATTGACCTCATATATATTATATAGTATATTTTATTATATAGTATAGAAGTATAGATTAGTGATCGGAAGTTCGGGTGCAATTAAACCTAAACTTCACTTTTTCCCGACAAAAAATGCCTCTCTAAATTTATTTTTATTTTTTTTAATTTGAAAAATACCAGGATTTTAATTTATATTTTTATTCAGAAAGGTTTAGGTATAATTGCGCTTGAATTTTCGACCATTAGTAATTATCCACTGGTCAAAAACTAAGCTCTAAGCTTGTACTATGTGTACCAGAAACAGCGATACTAATACATATTAAATTTTATAAACACCCAGACCATGACTAACTGTAAACAAACTGAATCAATACTATCTGACTGAATCTCAAACTAACTGAATATATACTAATATTATAATGAGGTAAAATTTGTGAGGAAGTAACTACTGAACCGATTTTGAAAATTCTTTTAGCGTTGGTTAGCCCATTTATCGAGCAAGTATCTTAGGTAGATCAACAGTGAAACTTTGTTCCTTTTGATAGCTTCCGTTGCGTGCGCTGCGTAAATGGTTAAAGTAACGCAGACGAAGTAGCGCGGGTCAGCTAGTCTAATATAAATTTCGGAATCGAACCCACGACATCCAATTCAATATCATTAAACATACAAACTAACGTTATTGTAAGTACAATATAACTTAAGGGTTATCAAGAACAAGTGTAAGTTGTCACTATTAATTACACTTCAAGTGTCTACCAAGTGTTCACCACTAATGTAAATTAATTTTATACTTATTACATTTTAAAGAGTCATTAATGGTATAAAACGTATACAGTCGGAACCACATTACTTTTAACTTATTTAATTTTTTTCGCTAACTTTAGAATAGAAACGCTCAATAGGAACCTACTATATAACTACCTAAAAAAAAAAACAAAATTAGTATGTTTTGTACAGTTTGTCATGGTCTGAGTATTTATAAATAAGTCTTATTACTAGTTGTGTATCGATGTTTCTGGTACACATAGAACAAGCTTCCTTAGTTTGTGATCAGGGCAAAATATGTGTAATAATGTCCTAATATTATTATTATCTACTAATAATCTCGTCGTCGTCGACATATACCTACTATAGTCGCCATTTTGTAATACAGGGCCATGTTACAATTCTATAACAGAGTACTATCGCATCGCTGCGGGGAAACCGACCGAGTTGGTTAATCCTATTAGATTATTTTTTATTTAATTAATCTTTATAATGAAGATACCTGCACTTGTAAATTTTTTGTTTCTTATATTTATTATAATGATATTTCTAATACCTAGTTTACATTCACAATTGGTACGATCACGTTTAGATTTAAAAAAAAACTAAAATGAAAGGTTATGTAAGAAAAATAGTCACAATTTAGTTCGTTATGAACACTAGAAATATTAGGGCTAATTAAAAAAACCTTGCAATTTAAATTTACATTTGTCACGTTTATGGAGTAGGCCTCAGGTAAAAGAGTTAAATGATTTGTCTTCGACTGTACACCTTCAAGTACCGAACATACCAAGTGCTTCATAAAGGCGGCTTAAGCGGATTTATAATCATCAAACACTCGTTAAGGCTTCATTTCAATAAAGAAGAACAATATACTTTTTATGATGTCAGGAGGTCAACCGTGCACCTTTATAACGCTAAAAGCACTGACTTTTGACTTTCGTGATATTAAATGCTTAGAAAATTAATATGTACCTATCTACTTAGAGAAGGAAATATATGTTATAGTATTTCATGAATTGTACGTACCATCAATAGTTTCATAGTAATTCATCATTATTCATCATCTGTAATTATTTTAATTTGTAAAAAAAGCAGCTGAAGCAGCGTTTTTTTAATAATGAATATAATCCAAATATAACAATTATTTACCTACAATTTGAAATTGAACAGTATAATTTCAAATTGTATATGATATTTATACTTGCGTGCTATACTTAAATATAACTGATTTCTTATTGTTGAATATGCGAAAAAACAAAAATAGGTATTGAAATTAAATCTTGTTTTAATTATTGATAATCCAATTAAAAAAGGTAGGTAGATACTTGTCTCGAAGTATTCTTAATTAACCTGCATTTTATTACGGAAAGTAAGCATTTATATGCTTTCAAATATTCTAATCGATTTAAGTAAACATTTTACTCGTTGTATTCACCATGAGTCCATAGGTCAAGTTATATTTATAGTAAAATATATTGATAGTGAAATAAAACTATGAACAATGAAAATTTGTTACGTAGGTAGGTATACCTACTACCAAGCCAGCATACTTTACTAATGTAAGATTACAAAACATTCGCGTAAGTAAACAGAGTGGCATAATATGTCTTTTTCCCCACATGCCTTCTGCGAAATTATGACAAAGTTCGCATCAACTAGAAAATTATAGTCCATCTGCGAGATGGGTGCGTAAAAAACCGCATACCACAGGCGCCCGCGCACACGAACATGATTGCTTGTCGGCGACCGTACGCTTTGGCTATGACATATTGAGATCAAATAGTAAGTTTGTTTCACATAAACAAAACCATTATAAAATGGTTTAGCAGAAAGTTCGTAAGTTTAGATTATACTTTAGAACTTGAACTTTTAAGTCACGTATCAGCACGGCATGTGACTTTGTATCCACCTGATGACAAGCAGACCTACTCCATTAATTGGGTCGATCAAATATCGTTTCCATTATGTGGCTATATAATGCGGTTACGAAATGGTCGACGACAAATTATTTGCATTACGAGTCTACTCTATACAAATACAAGTCAAACCAACTGCCTATTTCGTAACCGCACCCTGGTACACCAACTATCACCTGGACAAGAAATTGGAGCAGTTTTCTCCTGATAACCGGTGAACCCACTATCATCAGAAATCGTCGATATAATAATATGTGCTACTCAGTAGGTAATCACTAGTTTTTTCACTACGTTGAATGAAAATTTCGCATGTCCTATTCCAGTCTATCTTTGTGCTAAATTTCGTTCAATTTCGTTAAGCCGTTCAATTCGTTATGTGATTGAGTAAAAAACAAACTTTTACATTTACAATTATAGTCAGATGTGAAAAAAAATTGCGCTCCTGCGTATATTATTCTTACTTTAATAGCGAGAAGAGAAAAAAGGTTACCTCATGTGAAGCGACAGGACTGTAGCGGTCTGTATCGCGTGCTGAGGAACACGCGCGTCTAATAGCACAGTATTTGCGGTTAGACACAGTGCCTGTGCACTTGTGAGACGTAATGGGCTGCCATGTGGCTAGCCTTGATTTACGGAGATGGCTGCTAAAATGGCAGAACCACAGACAATTGAAATGCTTGAGGATATTGATATGACAGTGAAGGCTTTAGTGAGTTTTGTACAAAAACCGCTGATGAACCCTAAAAACATTTTTTTATTTTTGTAAGTATTGATCTCTGACACGATTTTCGTTTTCTTTTAAAGTTCTGACAAACAGGTAGGTAAATCTAGAACCTTTTAGGTTCTATATGTGGATGAGTTCCACCTGCTATGCATCGAACAAATTTGAAACATTACAATTTAGGACATTCAATAATTCTGACAATAATATAACTTTAAAAATCCTGCCTAAAGGCTTAAATCTATAATTGGAAACACCAAAAAAAAATATCCTGCACTCGTTTTTTAAAGGATATATACCTGGTGGTCTCTATATTATCTTATTACCCAATTCATAATTATCGACAAGATTGTTGTATGTAATTGTAAATACACATTAAAATCGCATCCTGTTATTAAGCCACTAAATATGCATAAAGCCATATTAACAATGCTAAGCTCCGTTAGAAGAGATCACCAATTTATTTTTGACCCTATACAATCATTATATGTGATTATGTAAATATCAGAACATAGCGACCTACGATCATAGCCGTAGATTTGTTTTTTTTAAACAAATAAATCTTTAAATCAATGGCAACTAATAATTTAATCTGGAGCTATGATTTTATTGTTTAATCTGAGCTAATAATGTAAATAATATGCAAATAAACAACAAATATATATGTTAGACATTAGACAATCAATATTAATACAATTCGACCGCCTCCGTAGACTAGTGGCGGCGCCTTTGGCGTTGTATCCGGAGGTCGTGGGTTCGATTCCCACCCATGGCAAATATAAATATTAGTACGTTTTTTTGTACAGTTTGCCATGGTCTGGGTGTTTATAAAAATATAATATGTATTATATTAAGATTGTTTCTAGTACACATAGTACAAGCCTAAAGCTTAGTTTGTGACCAGAGCAATATGTGTAAATTGTCCTACATATTATTATTTATATAAGATCGACAGATTCGCGAAATTTTTGTGGTCAAAATTACATTTTGTTTTTTATAAGAGCTCAACATGTCACCTTGCACCCACCTGATGTTAAGCATATATTCTATTTGTTAATAAAAATGGTTGCGGTATGCAACTTACTATTATTATATATTTGATCATACCTACTTTAGAACTCGTATACTTTCTATCTGTAGAAATAAATCTATATCTGATTATAACCCTTATTCAGAACATAATAGAAATTCTATCTAGGCTAGTAGAACCTAAAAGAAAGGTAAACTTGCATTTCAAATAGACTCAGTGAACTTTCAGTGATTGTTATTTATTTATTCTGCATAATTATCGCCAATTGTCTGGTTAGACCTTGGACTTAAAAACGCTTAAGTCGCTGGTTCGAATCCCGGTGTGTACCAATGAGTATTTAATTAAAAAAATTATGTACATTTGTTTGACAACACCACTATAGTGCCTCGGAGAGCACGTTAAGCTGTCGGTCCCGGTTTCACTAAACCAACTTTTGAAACTGTTTATAGATGGGTTATTGAGTCTATTCAAAACATCGCGATGAGCTAGCCACTTGTTCGGTGTAGACTCATTCCATCGGCTACGATGAGGTGGGATTAAAATCCCTCCGCTGGGTACCCTGGGGCCGTCTAGGCGGTCTCGGGCGCCGTAAGGCACCCGTGATGATATGTATGTATGGTAATCTGGTGCATTAGGTTTAGAATATAACATTTTTTTTTGTAAAAAAGGCTGCTTTACGGCTTTCGAAAAGATAGCATAAGCCATTCTAACAATTTGCAGGTTATAATAAAAATATAAATTTGTATTATACGAGCTACGAGTATAAGAATCAGAGGGACAAGAAAAAAAGTGCGATGGATAGGCTGCGAAGATGGCGCATGTATATTTGTAGGAACGAATGAATGAAAAAATAGAATACAACATTAAATTTGGTCCAGTTATCTGTTAAATAATTTAATTAATTTAAAGTTTTTTTTGTTTTTATATCTATTTGGATTAATAAATGCCTTTTATCTCAAAAAAAAAAATGTCTCTACATAGTCTTTTGCCTCGTCAACAATCATAACTCTACTCATACATACAAGTCGATTACGAAGACTTGCAACCTTCCTAGTTTAGTCAAGGCAATATATATATATATATGTTCTGGATCTGCAGCAGTCACATTCATTCTATATCTGATTCATCATTCTTTCTACACATAAACTAAGCTATAAGCTAGTATATGTACCAGATACTATTAAAATATAATTTACCACGTACCTATTATATTTTATAAACACACAGACCATGGAAAATTGTGCAGAAAATCGTAATCGCATCATTTAGTGGGAGCGATTAATATTGTTTAAGAACAATTATTGATTGACCCCATTCATGGACTTTGTAGGTCTGCTCCCCACCAGGTAGATACAAAGTCACATGTCGTGCTCCAATAAAAAAATATTTATAAAAATGTACTAATATCCCTTGAGTGGTTATCGAACCTTTGACCTCCAAAAATAACGCCAATGGCGTAACCACAAGTCCATAGAGTCGGGATTGCAATACAGCATGGCTTGCCAGATCCAGCATGTAAAAAAAAACGCTGGATTGCTAGATGATGGATCCAGCAATTGCAATCCCTACCAAAGAGCATATATAATAAAGAGTCTATAAGCAAAAAACCTGGAATTTGATGAAAATAGATTAAATTAAGAAAGTTTCGTATAAGGATATCAAATTACTTCGGTCGAGAATGAGCAAATAATTGCTCCAGTGACAGCACAAAACTACTTGAGCACGTGTTTATAAAGTGTAATATGTACTAGTATCGTTGTTTATGTGGCCCTATTGCAAAACGTTCTTATCACAGTAAGTGAGCAATCTTCGCCAATCAGATTAGCTTATTTTGACATGCTTAGTAAATTAAGCGACCCTATTGGTGGAAAGTACTCACTTAAAGCAGTGAGAATGTTAAAACAAGCTCACACTAGGGCCACTGGTACACAGAGTACAAGTCTAGAGCTTACTTTGTGGCCAGGACAATATGTGTGAAATTTCCTACATTAAAATCTACCTGTAAAATCACATTATTATATAATAAACTTAATAATTAGAGTCTTGTTTAATAAAATTACTTATTCAGCGCATAAAATAGATATAAAAAACACTATGAATTACTTTAGTGTATTTTACGATCTAACTAGGCGAGATAACAATAATTATGATATGAAACAATGTTATCCCATACATCTCTTCGATCAAGCTTTTATATTAAACGCAATTTTACTACACATTAATCCTTTATAGCCATTTTAATTTATTTTCTTAATAGTTTCTCGTAAAGTGGACATTTGTCACGATTAAAACGCTATCTGAGATTGCGTCCAGGTGTACATTTATTATGATCCCACTTTCATATTTTTTCTACTTTGTCACTGGTTAATAAGACCTAGATATAAAGCTTAATTCTTATAATCTTCAGTAACGGTAAGAGTTCGTTAATCTACCTACACTAATATTATAAAGAGGAAGAAGTAACATAGGAATATATAATAATTGAAAAAAAAATAGGGATCGCTACAAAAACTTCGAAAATGTTATCCATACATACATACATATACATACCATCACTGGTGCCTTACGGCGCCCGAGACCGCCTAGATGGCACCAGGGTACCCAGCGGAGGGGTTTTAATCCCACCTCGTCGTAGCCGATGGTATGAGTCGGCACCGAACAAGTGGCTAGCTCGTCGCGATGTTTTGAATAGACTCAATAACCCATCTATAAACAGTTTCACAAGTTGGTATAGTGAAACCGGGACCGACAGCTTAACGTGCTCTCTGAGGCTCGTGTTGTTGTCAAACAAATGTACATATTTTTTTTTATTAAAAACTCATTGGTACACACCGGGATTCGAACCAGGGACCTAAGTGTTTTTAAGTTCAAGGTCTAACCAACTCGGCCACCACCTATAAAATTTCTTACGTATAATTCGCGTGCGCTGAGAAAACTGTTGATAATACAAAAAAATAATGTACTACAGATTAAGAGAACATATAAATATCTACAAAATGTTTAATTGAATAACAAAACTTTTTTTTAATGAAATCGATTTACTAACTTCTGAACCTATAAGCAGGTTGAAACTTCAAAGCCCATAATTTGAAGTCGATTTTAAAAACAAAGCTGTACTGTATTAGCTGACAATATTTAGTTAATCGCTACTTTTAAGTAACGGCCGTTTTCAATAATCATCTGTTTATCCTTTTATGGCCTATAGTAACATGGTAACTACTAAAATGAAGATTATTATATACGTGGTGACCGAATTAGTAAGACCTTAGATATAAAATCACTAAGAGTTCTTGGGTTACAGGTTCAAACCACGGTGTGTCCGAGTTTTTAATTTTTAAATCTATGTACCTACCTACATTTTGTTTGACAACAATTAAAGGGGTGAAGTGTTAGACAGTAATATAGATATGTGTCAATTTATGCAACTTAAACTATAAAGTACATATATATATATATATATATATATATATATATAATAGCCTTAAAACGGAATGGAATTACCGGACATAAGTATATAAAATCAGTCCGTGTACATTAACTTTGCATCAAATTCAAAATTCTCGACGGAGGAAATCGCGGGTCTGTAGCTAGTTAATAATATTATTGAGTAATATTAAAAGACAAATACATCCACCTTAAGGCTCTTCCTGTCTAAAGTGATCTTTAATGCTTGTAACAGTTAGGGACTAGCAAATTACATTTTAATGCATTAGACTACATCATACTATGTTGATTTTATATTTTTAAGAACATTCTACAATACTAGCAGGTTTAACATTTCACTGGAATGAGCGATATGTTTACGTTTAAATACGTTTTGGGCTAATATGTAAATAACCAATCTATATGGAGAAGCCAAAAACTTACTTTCATTTGCAATACACGGTTCCATGGAATACAATAATATGTAGGACATTATTATTATTTATAATAATATGAAGGACATTCATAGGTCACAAACTAAGCTCTAATAGGCTTGTACTATGTGTACCAGAAATAACGAAATTAATACATATTATATTTTAAAGGGCATTACAAACATAGTACGTTGGTCACAAACTAAGCTCTGTACTATGTGTACCAGAAATAACGATATTATTATATACATATTATATTTTAAAAACACCCAGACTGGTATCGATAAACTGTATAGAAAAACGTACTAATTGTTTTTGCCAGGGATGGGAATCTACGATCTCCGGATACAACGCCAAAGGTGCAACCACTAGTCTACGGAGGCGGTAATATTTTTGTTTTAATCAGTGAAGTCTCATATTAGCATAAAGTACAACCTTTCAAGATCACTATGTATATATATGTTGCAGTTTAACTAATGAGACGCAATAGCTTAAACTCATTCATTAAATTCAAAAATGTTATCAGCATTAATATGTACACGTCTAAAACTACGAACTTAAAGATCTCCCTATAAAAGTAAAAGCACATAAACTACCTACAAATGTAAAAAAACTAACTTACTTTTTATAATTATAAATCCCACACATATAGTATCAACGGGTAAAACTGGTTAAGAGCAATTTAAAGCCTTGTTGGAAGAAAAATGTCTAAGCCACGCCATTTCTTGTATGAACTCCTCATTAAGGCGACAAATAGAACTAATTCTGACTTGTTGTATTTATAAGGTTTTCCCTTTCTATACTACTAAGTACTATGCGTACTAAATTATGGTGTTTTCCTTCATTAGACCCATAATGCGTGAAAAACGTTAAAACATTTTTTGTTAAAAACCACGATGACGTTTCATATAGTTGAGATAAATAGTTTAGGGTCATTGACTGAAATTCTACGTGTACCGTATTAATTTATTGGAGCACGGCATGTGACTTTGTATTTATATAATGGTAAGCAGACATACAAAGTCCATGAATGGGCATGGATTGCTTTTACTTTGCCCGGCTAATGATGTGGTTAGGAAGTGTGCGGCGACAAAGACGTATTCGCATTATGAATCTATTTAATATCCTCGCTGCTTTATAGTTAAATCAATTGCCCGTTTCAGAACCGCACCCTAAAAGGTGGCTACGTCAGTTCCTTTAGAATAGTTTGTATATCTTTATTGTAAGGTTAAATATTGATCACCTTATGGTTAAGCCTTTGACTCCTTCCCGTGGCTTCGTTACCCACATATGTATCCAAATATCTGGAACTAAATAGTCTAAGGCTTAGGTGTAAAATATCTTACATATATTTATTAAGAGCAGCGTCTGATCAAACTTTTCCCATGCATTCGCGACCGTTTGGTCCTAACTGTTACCATCCCCTAAACATTCATAGATTTTTATGATATTTGGAGGCGTTATAAATATGACCTATATTTAGGCTCGTACGTTTTCCTTTTTTTAAAGTTTGGTATAGAAAAAAAAAACAACCCCTGAAATTCCAACAAAGCGAACAACAGCGAAAAAATCCCTTACATTAAAATAAGTCCTATAAAATATCAAGACATAAAATTAAAAAAAGAAAAACGTACATTCATCGTTTATTTTCTCTTTAATAAAATGAGACCATTTTTTTCAAATCCATTAAAGTTTAGGGATAGAAAACCGTTTTGGTCCGAAAGTCGTTATACTACCTAAACTGTAGGTATAATCTCATACGTGCTCTTTCTCTTATTGAGGGTCGGGGGGAAGATTTACATAAACGTATGGTAGTTGTACCGACTCACCGGCATGCGGGGAGAGAGTTAATACTTTGCTGTTGAATCAGCATGAGCATCGAAGACACTCCTCTTAATATATTTTGTATTATAGACTACGCCTTAACGATATTTTTTATAATAAATAATTATAAATTTAGTGTTGCTAATCTAATAAAGGAAACTCCTTTAGTTTGTAAACTGGATCTAGTAATCAAATAAATAAAGATTCTAAGCCACACTGTGTGTGGTACCGCAGGCTTTACCTTAAGATCTACTGTTATACATAAGAGGTTAAATATTATACCTTGTTATTTGAGTTGTATTTTAAAAACTAGTCAAGTACGAATGATGTTCGCGCACTTAGGGTTTTTTTACAATATGCTTAATTACAAGTATAAATTATTATTTCAATAACAGAAAGTTGAAATATTTGTACATATTATGAATCTCTGTGGGCCTATCGCGTAACTGCAATGGTAATGGTAATGGGGTTCATTTTGACATTTGAAGTCCATTAATGAACATCAAAACATCAATTCGTATCGCAGAACGCAATGGGAATGGAAACCCATTATCATTGTAAATGAATCTTGAACGAACGAAATATGATAGTTCATACAGGTTAGAGCGATCGCGTAACCTTATTAACAGTTGAGAATGATATTTATTACCATTTTAAAACGTCAAATGAAGCAGGTTACTCTTGTCTAGTCGGCATCAATATCAGATTTTTTTTATAAACGAAAACTTTGTATTTTTATCTGTTAAACTAGAGTTTTCATTTAAAATAATAAATTAGTAAGTAGGTATGATGCAGTGAATGTCATATAATTATGTACATTGAAATTAATAAAAAAATCAAGAATAATTGATTATTTAAAAAATCAACTTTTTTGTATTTTATTTGTAACATTAATTAATAATAATAATCTGACATAACTATTTATGAAAACTCGTAGCCAAGCAACCGAGTGCGTTCAGATTCATCACAAGTTACGTTTTATTCGAGATTCCCTATTACGATGCTTCTATGGGCTCTTATTCAAATTAGAATTACTTTAATGTATAATATTATTGAAGAATTGAATACTGTGATAAATATTTAAAGGAAATAATATATTTTATACATTTAATTTCTTTTCGATATTTATCATGTACTTGATGAAACAAAACGCATTTGAATGATAATGATATAAATTTTTGAAAGCCATTACGATCCAAATGTTTACGCGATCGCTCCTATTTGCTTCAATTGTAATGGGAAATGGCAATGGTGATACAAATGAACTTTATTCTCATCGAAGTTACGCGATAGGCCCACTGATTTTTTTATTATTTTAGGTTAATTTTATGCTTACCTAAACTATTGTAAGAGGATTATATCAAAGTAATAGTGACTTATACCGTAAATAAATCTAGTAATTTATATTCAGAGTAATAATTTTAAATAGGTACCAGCTTGAGCTGTAGGGTGACCTAGCACACTTCATCAGGGCGTGATAAATGCATAAGACGGCCCTGGCAGGTTATACTTATTATATTTTACTTCTGGAGAGCATCGCTAATGCAGTGTGAAAGCGGCAAGTTTTATTGCAATGTCTTGATCTTCTAAAAGATAATATTACTTACATATTTTAATTTTATTTATTTATTACTTTTGTTTTACATACCTACTACTTAGGAATAATTAATAAAATTAGTTTTGGTAATTGTTAATAATTAAAACGCCTTGCTTATTCCTATTAGTTTATGGAATTGTTTTAGAACCGAACAGTTATATTTAAACTTATACGTCAAAATATTTATTTCTTGCAAGCTCAGAGGCTCTACCATGAGTTTGCGCATTGTAGCAAAGTAACGTATTCGTATACGTATACGTGAGCAACAGCCAATAGGGCCGCTTTATTTTTGGTAACAGGATTGAATAAAGCGATCTTATTGGTTGTTGCTCACGTATACGTATTCGAATACGTTACGTTGTTACAATGCGCAAACCCATGGTAGAGCCTTAGTGCTATATCTAACAGTGCATTTGTATTTTTATTTCGCGTATGACAATGCTTTAAATGAAAATAAAATTTCCTCGGCGTGAGTCAGTTACTTACCTTAAAACTCCATCATAGCAAGCCCCTTTCCTGCAATAAAAAAAAATAATATAAGATAATAATAAAACTATAAAATGGAAGTTGAGAAAAATCTTAATTGTACAGCCATATCGACATTTTTCCAGGTTTTATTTATTGCTTCTATACGAGTATTTAAACGTCAAAAATAATTAAAGTTATCATCTTTAAAATAGTTGTTACTTACTGAAATCTATTCTGCTATTTGAGTTATGAGGTAACTTAAGAAAATATATAATTATAAATATATAGTTTTATTATAAAATATAAAAAAAAAAAAAAAATTGTCCCATTTGCTGTGGAGACGACTGGGGTTTGGGGATCCGAAGCCTTGGTCTTTGGGAAGACGTTATGTGCTCGTCTCAACGAGGCCTCTGGAGATTCTCGGTCCGGTTACTCTTTTAAACAACGTATATCACTGGCAGTTCAACGAGGTAATGCAGTGTTATGGGTACTTTCGGACCGGGACGGGCTTTGGATATGGTGAACAATGAATAATATATATTATTTTTATATATTTTCTTTGGTAGGTTTCATTTTTATTGTAGGTATTTTATTTTTGTTTTAGGAGTGTTCTTTTTTATATTATTTAGGTAAATATCAAATTAATAATATTAGTAACTATACTTGTAAATTAATTTAAATAAGTAGCATAATTAAAAACTTTTTAGTTTTAAGCGTAAAATAGCAAGTTTTTAAAAGCTATCGACCTCTTCAAAACGGTTGGTGATGGATTAGCCTGAGTCATCTGCTATCGCTGTACCGCATGATAAATACGGTACTAAATGCGGTCAATGTGGGCGGAATGCTACCTCGTAGACCCGCCTCCTTCCTAACTACAGTAACAACATTATTTCGTACAGAGGCTCTACCATGGGTTTGCGCATTGTAGCAACGTAACGTATTTGAACACGTGAGCAACAACCAATAGCATCGCTTTATTCAATCCTGTTACCAAAAATAAAGCGGCCCTATTGGTCACGTAAACATATACAAATACGTTACGTTGCTACAATGCGCAAACCCGTGGTAGAGCCTCAGTAGACAGCAAGTTAACGTATACAAATTAAGCTTGGTATCCAGGGAAGGATCCAGAATTTATTTGGGCGTGCCTCGGGCCTTTTTATTTATTTTTATAAGAACTATTACTAACTAACTGACCCTCGCAACTTTATCTGCTAACTTTAACCGTTTACACAGCGCACGCAAAGAAAGCTCTCAAAAGGATTAATTTTTCCCCGTTTTTGCATCATTTGGCATTGATGCTCCGCTGCTATTGGTCGTAGCGTAATATATATAAGTTTTCCTCGATTAATGGGCTATCCAACCTGAGATTGAGAGGCCCGGACCTGGGATGGGTGACCGTTTACACAACGAGGCTATACCATCATAAACACCGCAATAGGCTCGCCACTTGTTATTTAGGTGTTGTCTCCGAATACCATGGGCGAAATGAAACGGGTTAATCCCTCTCCTGGGTACCCTGAGACCAAAAAAGGCACCCGTGATGGTATTTATAGTTATTCTAAATTAAATTATTAATACTCAGAATGTTTACTTGTATGTGATTTGACGTTTATAATCTTGGTATAAGTTATGCCTTCTTTAGGTCGAACTGGCCCTTAGAATACGGTGGTTTATCTCAGCTTTAGGCAAAAGCCTCTCTAGGTGGTGCGAGAGCACCTTTGGCGTGACCTACATAATAATAAATAAATCCTTCTAAATTATATTACAATTTTCTAGCAACATCTGCTATTTACTCGCTCGAGTGTTAGTACAAAAACCGCTACAAATTAATAAGCTAGCAGTTAAAATGCGCATTGTTAAAAATGTAATAAAACGAAGACCAGGGTTCGCGGTCATTTTAACTTGCTGAAACAAACGATCATCATCTTAATGACTACTAAAGAATAAGGGTCATAATTGCTTGGGTTTTATGATTATGATGTGTAACATCACCGAGCTTTAGACTTAAATAAATAGAAACCGCAAGATTTATTAAATATTTTGTTCATTTCTACCTAGAAAACGCACCCATAATACGTGAGAATTAAAAAAAAATATATACCCCGCTCCCGTCGGTGAGTGTAAGTTTTTCACGTTTATACGTGAAAATTCAATAACAATTCATAAATATAGTTTTAAATAAATTTTTGCAAACAGTACTTGCAAACAGACTCAATAACCAATCTATGTTTGCTTTATAGTCTACACCGAACAAGTGGCTAGCTCGTCGCGATGTTTTGAATAGACTCAATAACCCATCTATAAACAGTTTCACAAGTTGGTATAGTGAAACCGGGACCGACAGCTTAACGTGCTCTCCGAGGCACCATAGTGGTGATGTCAAACAAATGTACATAAATTTTTTAATTAAAAATTCATTGGTACACACCGGGATTCGAACCAGGGACCTTAGCTATAGTGGTGTTGCAAATAAATGTACATGTGTTACTATATGATGTATACTATTATGTAATTTTCGATTGAAGTAAGTACAATTAAGAGATTTGGGGCGTTGGTCCCTTTTGGGGTGGATAGCCGGCACCGAATGCCATTTATCTCTAGTCTCTCCTTTGGTAAAAGGTATTCCAGGCATAAATCTAATCATACCTGCACGTTTTCTTTATAAGAGAAAAAATATGGCCGCAGTGTCGTTGAGTATATTGTATTTCTCTTTAATATTGTTATAGTAATAAATAATAATACAAAAACAAATAAATGCTATAATGCCTCCGTGGTTTCATGGTTGTTACCGTATTGGCATTGTATCCTCAGGTCGTGGATTCGATTCTCATTCCTAATAAAACAATATTAGTACGTTGTTTTTTATTTGATTATAAAATATAATTAGCATGTATTAGTATCTTCACTGTGATCATGACAAACAGTGTCAAATGTCCTACATATAAAACAAATACAAAAATATATATCAACAGATTTATTTATTTATTTAATAGAAAAATTATACATAACAGAATTATCTAACTATTACAATTCTTTAATTATAATGGCTCCAAGTACATCAGGGGCTTTATTCCGAGTTTGCAAACGTTAAACACGACAAGACGTTGCGTAAACTATAAATATTGAAATATAAGTTCTATCCTGTTAATTATAGAGTTGAAATTCCAATGCTCCACTCATGTTCAAACTTGCGAAGAATTCGTGTATTTCAAGATGGCGGCATTATTATAGCCAACCTAATATATACTATATAAACATTGAAATGGAACTTATATTTCCATATTTATAGTTTACGCAACGTCTTGTCGTGGTTAGCGGTTGCAAACTCGGAATAAGGCCACAGGACAACTCGCTAGTCTCAGATGAAGCAAATATATCAAACTCCTTACATTTCTGCACGATTTTATTCCAAAAACTGATTCCGTGGGAAATTGGTGCACTTTGTAAGAGTGCGAGCCCTCACCTCTGTAAACAGTGTATGGCCGCGCGCGCGTAGGTACCTATCTGGTACAAACAGGAATATTTGTTGTAATCCAAAATATACAATAATAAAACTCTATGTGTATGTGTGTGTATGTGTATAGTACGAAGAGCTTCTAGCAAATATCTAAAACAAAGCGCTGTCTATATCCAAGTTAGTGATTCCATATTATGTGGCATTTATAAAAATGATGAAGTAGCTGGTGCGATATGGTAGGCCGCCCATTCACTGAGGCGTGCAAATTATTGCCCATTACTTGGAATCTCGTGTGCTTACCTTACACTTGTTGCGCCTTCCGTAGGACGGATGTAGAAAAAGCTAGGCATTGTATAACATTAAGGGATTTTTTTCTCATTTTTCTTGAACTTAATTTATAGAATGTGGGGCGATATAATTTATTCTTGTACTACCTTGTTATTATTAAATCTATGTAGTGAATTAATTTCTCATTTAACTTAGCTAAGATTAAAGCTATATTGTTACGAAAAAATAAACTTAAGCAAAGGAATATTTTATTTTTTTACTTAAACACTTTATTGCACAATAAACAAAAGTTGTACATAGGCGAGCTTAATGCCTTAGGCATTATCCTATAAGATCGTGTACGAAGTCGGGTGCTTAATATTAATAAACTTATATAAATCATGGTATACATATTAGATACTATACATAAACATAAAAACTAAATATATACATAAATAATAATAATATGAAGTATAATTTACACATATTGCTCTGGCCACAAACTAAGCTCTAGGCTTGTACTATGTGTACCAAAAACAACGATATAATACATATACATATATATATGTTCACGAATGAAATGGAAAATACATCAAATTCAACTGCCTCGTGGTTTAGTGGGTGCACCTTTGGCTTTGTATCTGAAGGTATTGGGTTCTATTCTACTTATGGCAAAACAATACGTTTGTCATGGTATGTGTGTTTAAAAAATATAATATGTATAAGTATCGTTGTTTGTAGTACACATAGTACAAGCCTAGAGCATAATTTGTAAACAAGGCAATGTATGTGAAATCTCCTAGGCATTATAATTATTATTAATTTTGTATTGTCCTGACTGACTGATTTATATATCATTACGCCTGTATGCCTGTTAAAAGGTAGGCAGAGGATAAGAGTATGCCACTTCGAATCTAGATACTTCCCTAGCTTCCTTCATTTATTATAATAATATATACGAGTAGGATACTGTTCTGGTCATAAACTAAGTTCTAGGGTTGTATATCAGAGAGAGAGAAAGAGGAGAGAGAGAAAAGAGAGGCTATGTGTACCAGAATAAATATACTAATACATACTATATTTTATAAACCTATTGCCATGAGTGGGAATTGAACCCATGACTTTTGGATACAACGCCAACGCGCCACCACGAAAGGGGGTCTAAACAGCTGTAAAAAACACCCATACAGAAAAAAAAGTTACTTAGTCAAGTTTCTGTTTTAGTCTATGGGTTCACCGGTTTTCCGGAGACTACTACATCGATTTCTTGTCGAGGTAGTTTCCTTTTATGGTGCGGTTACGAAACGGGCGATTGAATTGATGATAAAGCTCGGGTATTAAAATAGACTCGCACTGCAAATACGTATTTGTCGCCACCCATTTCGTAACTGCATCATTTAGCCGGCATAGTGGGAGCGATAACTGTTAAACAAAAATGTATTATCATGAACTTTGTAGGTCTGCTTACCATCATCAAATAATAAATAAAAACCCGATAATTTTAATTTATTAATATGATTTTTTTTAATAATTGGACAGAAAGATAAACTTTATTTACACAGAAAACAATGAAAATAGTGGTACTCAAGTTTGACTAACCACTAAGGTCTCTGGTTCGAATCTCGGTGTGTACCAATGAGTTTTTAATTAAAAAAATTATGTACATTTGTTTGACAACACCACTATAGTGCCTCGGAGAGCACTGTCGGTACCGGTTTCACTATACCAGCCTGTGAAACTGTTTATAGATGGGTTATTGAGTCTATTCAAAACATCGCGACGAGCTAGCCAATTGTTCGGTGTAGACTCATGCCATAGGCTACGATGAGGTGGGATTAAAAACCCCTCCGCTTGGTACCCTGGGGCCGTCTAGGCGGTCTCGGGCGCCGTAAGGCACCCGTGATGATATGTATGTATGTATGTCAAGTTTGACAAACATACAATTAGTGCCCTAGTACCTACTCCTAAATATGTAGGAATTAATTAATGCCTAGTTTCTAAAACGATGAATAAAATTATTCTATGATAGAATTAGTTAACAATGATTGATAGTTGATACATGATTGGTTAAATATCACGTCACATAATTTTTTTAACAATCACGCCTTATTACGCAATTTTAATCATAAAATGACTTGATTAACTTTCTAGAAACTGGGGGAAGAAGCTTATATAGAACTAGTAAATCAGAAGTTATTTTAGAACTTGCCTTTAAACTTAACCATAAGTAGAGAAAGCATTCAAATTCAAAAAACATTATTTATAAGCAAAACAATAAACCCTCGCCTCACCATAAAAGCTTCTGTGCGTAAAGACCAGTAATCTAATAACATGCGCCGGCGCAGCGATATGAGTTGCGTAATGACGTAGTAAGTGCGCTCATTGGCTCGTTAATGAGGGATAAAAGACTGCAGTCGTGCGTCCCGGTCAAGGGCTTTGGAAGCTCTGTCACGGGCAAGCAACCGTGCAAAGGTACCGCCATGGAACCCCTTGAGCTTTAAGTTTATTTAACGGCTTTTTTTTAACAATTTCATATATGGCTGGCTTTTGTTGATTATGATATTAAACGAATTTTTTTTTTTTTTTGGAGCGAGACATGTGTTTTTTTTATTATTATTATTTATTCGAGAAAATTTACAGCGATACAAATCTTCACAATTAGTAGTCTAATCAAAAATACACAAAAAACATACAATAATAATAACCTAACAAAAGTAAACACATGTGTGTATGTGAATGTATATTTTGTGTATGAGAAGAGTGTGTATGATTTATGGATGTAATTTATATCTAAATTATGGTAAGTAGACTTACAAGTTCTACAATTGGTGCATTGTATGCTTCAACTATGCCGAATTGAATCATGCGATTACGAAATGTGCGGCGACAAAGACGAATTTGCATAACGAGTCTATTTTAAAATCCTCGCTGTTTTGTCGTCAAAAACGTGCAGTTTCGTATCCGTATCCAGACTAATCCTGAGAAGTGACTACCACCTCGACAAGGTCCATAAGTAGGATTCGCCATCTTATACTCGTATGAACGTTGTGGTTTCGTCAACGAATTCCAGTTGCGAATTAACAATTTGTAGTGATTTTTTAACTTCGATTGTACATTTGATATAATATTTTACTTTGTAAAATAATACGTGCTTTTAATCTTTAATTTAATTAGCGATTGAGTTAAACGGTTTCTGCGGGCCATCCGCCGACGGCTTCGAGTTGACATATCGTTCGAGCTACGATCAAAAATGACGTATTTGGTACCACGGAAAGTGAAGGAGCATAGTTTGAGTTGAGATCGCGCCGCTCGTTCGAGATAATTTCAGTCCTTCATATAAAACGGTACCACCGACGACACCTCGGCTTCGAGTTGAAGCCGGATCGGCATCGAAAATAAGTGTCAAACTTTTCAATAGCTATAAAGGTACTTTTTTGAGATCGAGTAAGACGAAAAAGCAATAATTATGGATTAAAGATGATCAATATCGTACATTTAACAGCATTCCTATGAAATACAAGGTATTGGCCGCGGCTTCGCAAGGATGTAATGGATTCTTTCATATTTTTTTTTCTAAAAATCAATACAGCACTTTAGACATCTCCATAAACAGACATACAGACAATCTTACTTTTGTGGTAAATGTGGGTAAAGTCAAGAAATGCCGCCTCCGTGGTCTAGTGGTTGCATTGTATCCGGAGGTCGTAGGTTCGATTCCCATTTATGGCAAAACAATATTTGTATGTTTTTCGATAGCTTACTGGTTGTTTATACAATATAATATGTATTTATTATTGTTGTTCACTTGTACTAAGTGTACCAGAGACAGAGTATATAAGGAAAACACTATTAATTTTCTAAAATTTTAGATTTTTGTTAACATGTAACTGTATCTCTAAACATTCATTTAATTTCATAATCTTCAATCGAATCACATATTCTAATAGGCGGTGATTACACACTTAACATATACGTAAATAAATGTATATACTCTTTGTTCCCTTTAATAATAATTAGCTTAAAATTTATTTTATTTACTAAAATTACGACAAAATCAATAATAATAAATCATATACTTGGTGGCCTAGTTGGTTAGACCTTTGACTTAAAAACACTTAGGTCCCTGGTTCGAATCCCGGTGTGTACCAATGAGTTTTTAATTAAAAAAAATATGAACATTTGTTTGACAACTTATATTACGACGATTATAGTGCCTCGGAGAGCACGTTAAGCTGTCGGTCCCGGTTTCACTATACCAACTTGTGAAACTGTTTATAGATGTGTTATTGAGTCTATTCAAAACATCGCAACGAGCTAGCCACTTGTTCGGTGCAGACTCATACCATCGGCTACGACTAGGTGGGATTAAAACCCCTCCGCTGGGTACCCTGGGGCCGTCTAGGCGGTCTCGGGCGCCGTAAGGCACCCGTGATGATACATATACATATACAATAATAATAATCTGTCTTATTTAAAAGCATGCTTATATTATCGAAATCATTATTGTTCGTAATTTGAATATTGTTTCATTTTGTGTGAATGACAATAACTTTTGTAGACTTGAGATCGAAAATGACGTCACTTAAGGTTATTTTTTAAGTGACGTCATTTTCGATCTCAAATCGATGGATGTTATCAATCGATGTCAAGTCGAAGGAAACTTGGTGGTACAGTTTTGGGTTCGACTTCAGATTTTTGTGAGTTCAAAACTGTGATCAGAAATATATTAAATATATTTCTAAAGCTAAAAAAATGCTAATTTTAAATACTGATTTTAAAAACTCGCTAAAAAAGTATTGTTATCTCCTATCACTTATAGTATAAATAATATACGAGTATAAAAGAATACACCGTACTGCGACATCTATAATTCTTATTAACTTTACAGACATAAAATGTTATATTGCTTATTGAATGATTGGTAATAGGAAATCACGTAGAAAATTGTTAACTCCCTATTGTCTAGCGTGAAATGAAACACTCGTTTCTCAAAGAATTGACGGCTGGTAACATTACTGCTGGCAACATTAATGAACATTGTAGTGTTGCTAACTGTAAAAATATAGTACGTAACACCTGAACGTGTATAATGGCTGACCACCCAACTTATACGTTGCCCACATGTTACGAATAACATAACATGCGCGTACGTATAAGATTGCTGCGTTTTTGCTTTTTACATTGTCTTGTACGACGGTATTAATGCTGTAATTTACTTTTTATTTATGGAGAAAGAGCAAGAGATTGTATGACAAGTGTACTGGTGCTGACTTTTTCTTTTGTAATACTTAGATATTTTTTGACAAAATGTTCTGTATATAGTAGGTATATAAAGAACATTTTGTCATACTGCATGGTTTACAATAAAATTATACCATCACGGGTACCTATTTGGCTCTCAAGAACCGTTTCAACGGCCTCAGGGTACCCAGCGGAGGGATTAACCCGTTCTCATTTCGTCGATGTTTTTAGGAGACAACACCTAACAAGTGACGAGCTTGTTGCGGTGTTTATAATGAAATAGCGTTGTATAAAGCGGTCACCCATCCCAGGTCCGGCCTTGTTGTCTTCTGCTTAAACTTGTTATCAGTTGCGCAGTGACACTGGGGCCGCTTTTAAAATTAAATTAAATATGTATAATTATTGTAAACAAGATGGACCCCACGGTTTTACGCGCCGTTTAATTAAAAATAAATGCGATTAATAAATAAAAATAGCCCATTTTAGTCGCTGATACTAGAACTTTTTATTGGTGAAAGAAGTGTTAAAATCTCTTCATGAGAATTTATTCGGATCAAGCAACCATTAAATCTTTTTCTTCTAAGTATAGATATTTTATTTCTTTTACTAATTTACTATATGTGATAGTATATTATTGCATCTTACCATCATTAAAAAATAACAACTAGGTAAATACAAAATAAAAGTTTATTACTACGAAATTCAAAAAAAAAGTTCCATTAAACCTCTTGTAAAATATATATATATATATATATAAATCGATTATGTAGATAGTCTAATAGGTTTACTACTATAGATATATCAAAAACATAATTAGTACCCAAATCACGAACTAGAACTACACAAATACTAAACGATCATTGAAAAACACACGAATTTGGTAAAAGTGGAAAGGCAGACGTGACTAAAATCACGTTTATGTTAATTTATTTGTTCGGTTGTTGAAATATGAGCTAGTTTCGCTTAATTTGTATGTTTGATTGTTTTTTCGAAGTTTGCACTTAGCGATAGTAAAGTAGTATAGACATAATGATTGATTTGATAAGTATAGTGAATGGAGACAGGACCTCTCTTTCCTTTTCTCGCCCTATTGGATACATTTCCAGAACTTTTTTTATTACTACTCATTTTACTTTTTACCTTTATAAAAAAATATAGGTACCTGAAAAAATATGTAAGTACAAATTAGGCTGAATGATTATACCCGGTGCCTTCGATCAACAGTTGTATTGTTGATCGAAGCCCGGTGCCATATTTATAATTATATTTATGCATTTTTATAAATTCCTTATTAGGATAATCTTATATTAAATTTTTAAAGATAAAAATGCAATAAAAAAAAATCCTGGTGAGTGGGACTGGAACCCAACCACGTCTGTGTATAAGTAAATAACAAGCAATGACAAAATTCGTGAGGGGTGACTGGAACCTGGTTGGCTCAGCGGTTGAGCGCCTTGCTGCTATAGCGAGGTTCGTGGGTTCGAGTCCCACCCACCAGGATTTTTTTTCATTGCATTTTTATCTTTAAAAATTTAATATATTTATAATTAGTGAGAGGCTGTACGGTCGAAAGATCTCTGCGTTCCACAATATGGGAAAACAAATACTGTCACTGATCGCTCGCAACTCCAAGAGAGGCAAAATATATAATTTTTTAAAGTAATATTATATATTTATATGTGTTGATATAGCTTCAATTTATATATTTTACTTAATAGAAACATACCTAATTTGTTTCACATATTTATAATCAAAAAATAATTTGATATATTCCTATATTTAAATCGTCGTCTACAATTTTATAAAAATAAGTGCTTACAATTTATATAAAAATGGAAAAAGCATAGATTTTATCAGTTAATTTGTTTATATCTGTGTACATAATAGATACGCGTGCGCACGACAAGTAGACCGAGATGGTACTTATCATGTATGGCTGGCTTATTTTCCACGACCCAGACTATAAGTATAAAAAGTGACACTTTTTCATTGTTCACAGTGATTTACCAGGTACCTATATTGTCAATTGATGGTTAGTAGTAAACACAAGCTTTTATTTTAGATTACAGCCTTAATGAGGAGTACTATTTATTGTATGTCTTTAACTTTGCTAATACTATTATGGAACCTTCCTAAAATGTACGAGTATACTATATTAATAAATTATAATGCTAGGATATACAATATTGTATTATTCAAAAAAAATCTAAATATGTATTTCTATAGTAGTTATTATAGGTAATATATATACATGGTGACTTTGAAAGGATGTACTTTAGGCTAATATTACGTTCTACTGATCAATACGAACAACTTTTCCCATGGAACCATGTGCCGCAAATGAAAAACCAAAAATTGCCTTCTCCATACAAACTAGTAATGACTAATTTGTATGGGGAATTCAAATTTGTTTTTCATTTGCGACACATGGTTCCATGGGAAAAGTTGTTCGATTTGATCAGCACAACCTTATATTAGCCCAAAGTACATCCTTTCAAATTCACCCTATATATATTTATATATTACCTATATTACTTATTTTTCTATAGAACATACCATCGGCTACGACAAGGAAGGGTTAAAAAAACCCTCCGCTGGGTACCCTGGGGCCGTCTAGGCGGTGTCGGGCGCCGTAAGGTACCCGTGATGATATGAACAGTAGATTAGTAAGAATTTGATTCCTAATAGGTATATTGAATAACAATAATAATATTTCTATAAAGATTCTAAAATTCTTTTGTTTTTTTAATCTCTTCTTTAGTCTATTGGTAGGTATAATATACATATATACCAATCCATACCTACTACCTAAAAATAATCTGAAACTTAGACTACTGAGCTATTTTTAATGGATTATTTCTGATACAGAGACAGCTTCGACCTTGGAAAAGGATTTAAGCTACAATTTGTACGCGAAAATAAAACTTGAAGGAGATGTTTTTTTTATTTATTTAAGCATTTTTTGAAAACCCATTATTTCTCAAGATTTATTTATGCTTTTGATGAGAAATAAAGAGTATTACAGCGTTTTAATAAAAGATAATATTTTAGACCGCCTCCGAAGGTTGCGCCTTTGGAGTTGTATCCGGAGGTCGTAGCTTCGATTCCTACCCATGGCAAAAAAAATATTGGTAGGTTATTCTGTATAAAATTTATTCGATGAAATATTTTACAAAATAAAGGTACCTAAATATTAATATATTATTATTTATAATTAAATTAAAGAGAAAAAATCACTGAGAGGGGCGCCACTTGGTAGAGTACCTAATACGCTGGCAGCATTGCCACGTTGAATGGCAATGCTGATTTTTTGTTTCAAATATTCATAACATTTAGGGTCTCCACATTCTAAAAATACTCGTTTACCAAGGTCCCGAATAAATTCACGGGCCTCAGATCCCAGGCATCCAGATGTTTCGACCCCAAATGCTACGAAGTGGTAATTTTGTAGTAAATCCCTGTACTTCAGTCGCTTCCGTGACTCAGCCATGCAAGCGGCTGAACCAGGGATCGAAGATGTAACCGAAATATATGATTTCGCATAGGTGTCCACGCAAGTGGCGTCCCAAATCAGTGATTTTCCCTCAGACCATGGTATTAGTGTAAGGCCATCCGGACGTTTACCATCAGATTCTGTATAGTTTGTTATGGTCTGGGTGTTTATAAAATATAATATGTATTATATCGTTGTTTCTGGTACACATAGTACAAGCCTAGAGCTTGGTTTGACCAGTAGCTCTCCCACAAGTTTTTGCAAGCAGTTTTTACTATAGTCGTTAGTAACTATAGATAGCGATCAACCGATAGGATTTGTTAATGTTTAATTTAAACCTGTCTTATTGGTTGATATCCTCCTATCTATATTACTAGCGACTATAGTAAAAACTGTTTGCAAAAGCTTGTGGTAGACCTACTGAGCAATATGTGTAAAATTGTCCTAGATATTATTATTATTATATATATGTAAAACATATTAGGCACAACTACTTTAAACTAAATGTTAGAATGTCCCAAAGCTTTGAATGTCAGATAAACCCTAAGACCGCCTTTACGCAATAAAGTTTTATAAATAAAATAAACAGTTCTAAATAACAAGAAACTACTGCTACTGTATATACCTTGCTAATAAAAATAAATAAAGTAATTATTATTAAATGAAGAGCTAGTAGCGCCGCGGACGTTAATGATATAAATAAGTCTATCGCTCAGCGGGAGCACAAAACGTTATTGCTATAAGTAAGTTATTAACGGAAACATAAAAAAAACAGTTTTTGTACTACTAACATCATCATCATTTAGTAGGTACATATTTTATGGTGTCATTTTTAAGTTTCAATATATATTTCATAAGAAGGCTTAGCGTATTAATAAACTGCCCTTAGACTTATAATAAAATATGTCTAGGTCGGCAATAAAATAATAATAATAAAATATGTATGGATTTTTAACAAATCTAAGCTTGTACTATATGTACAAGAAACAACGAGATTAATACGAGTATATTCTATTTTATAACACCCAGACCATGGCAAACTGAACAGAAAAATGTACTAATATTATTTTGCAATGTATGGGAATCTCGCGACGTTCGCATACAACGCCAAAGGCGCCACCAAAGTTTTTAACTACGAAGCAAGAACACATATTTTTTTATGTACAATTTTTTTTTATACATGGTGACTTTGAAAGGTTGTACTTTGGGCTAATTTTAAGGTTCTTCTGATCAAATCCAACAACATTTACCATAGAACCATGAGTCGCAAATGAAAAAAAATGCCATTTTTCTATGTACATATTTTTATACATGGTGATTTTGAAAGGTTTATTTATGGTGACTTTGTACCGGACTAATTTTTAGGTTCCACTGATCGAATCGAACAACATTTACCATAGAAGCACGAGTCGCAAATGAAAAAAACATTACTAGTTTGTATCTCCACACAAACTAGTAATATTAAAATTACCAATTTGTATTGAAAGCTAAACATTTTTTTTAATTTGCGACACTTGTTTCCATGGGGAAAGTTGTTCGATTTGAACAGTAGAGCCTCATATTAGCCCAATGTATAACCTTTCAAATTCACCCTGTATTTAAAAATAATTTCATACAAACAGACATTGCATTTTAATATAAGTACCTATGTAATGATCTATATATCCGGTATTGCATAAATTTAGAGCTATAGAATGACGTGCAGAAATAACAAAATTGCAATTATATGAGGCTAGAAGTATTGTTTGTTACAAGTGAACTATTTGTAATATTTTCTCTAGTAAAACTATTTTAATTGTAATTTGCTTTTTCATTTGCTTTACAGCTTCCTATAGACACAATGTGTGGGAGAAATATTTATTAAAGGAAGTGTTTTTTAGATAATGATATTTCGTAATGAGTAAAGATTATAAACATTCAAATGTCATAATTTAAAATTTTAACGATTCTGGGTGTTGATTAAAATATTATTTTAATAAAATTGGGAAGAGGTGGAAAATTATATTTACGACTTTATGACTTCCAATAAATGTATACTAATTTTATTAAGCTTGTTTGTTTGTTTGTTTGTTTGGTTGGTTGAACATGCTAATCTCAGAAACTATTAGTTGAAATTGAGAAGTTATTTTATTAATAATAATAATAATAATAATAATATGTAGGACAAATTACACATATTGCTCTGGTCATAAACTAAGCTCTAGGCTTGTACTATGTGTACCAGAAGCAACGATATAATACATATTATATTTTATAAACACCCAGACCATGACAAACTGTACAGAAAAAAACGTACTAATACTTTTTGCCATGGGTGGGAATCGAACCCACGACCTCCGGATACAACGCCAAAGGCGCAACCACTAGTCTACGGAGGCTGTCTGCTGAATAGAAGCGGAGCATCAATTAAAAATGTTGCAAAAACGAGGAAAATGTATTTCTTCAGTGCAAAGATTTGAAAGTCAAACTTATGTTGCAAGAACGGTGAAAATTTATTCCTTCAGTGCACTTAGCTGAACTTAAACAAAAAAAAAATACAGAAGTTATAATTGAAAAGTAATGCTTGAAGCATAAACCAAGTACTTAATCTACATCTCAAGTTTGTTACATTAAGTCAAGTCTTATAATTTACACGTCCGTTAGTGACTCTACATAAATATTCCGTTAAGAATTGACCATACTCCACCGAAACTAACGGCGCGCGTGCGACGCATGTGCCGTTTTCAGATCAAGATATTTTTAATTTTTATGTGAGACAATTAACTCGGACCTTAAAATGTGTTTTTAAATACCAAAGACGTTACCGTTTATTATTTTTTAAATGTCTTAAAGAGACACATTGTTGAATGGCAACTTAACAGTTATGGACATTTTTGAAAATGATAGTTTTTCGAGCTAAATGAATACCTAATATGACGTATTCACTTACTTAATTAGGCGTTAAAAAGTTAAAGAATAAAAAAAGTTAAGACTTGTAAAGTCTACTTATCCATATACTAAATGTGTTTAAGACAATCAATACATCGTAAGGTATTTCGTTTCGACGAAAAATCATTTCAATACATTTATTTGGTGGTCGTGGGGTTGAATTCCTACTCATAGCGAAATAATATTTAAATATACAGTTTGCCATAATCTAACTGGAGTTTAATGTGAATAACATATAATGTTTAAAAAGTCTATTATAATATATAAAATATGTACCTAACGCAAAATACTTTTTTTTATTAGTAAATTTATTGTACCTACTAAGTACAAAGGCGAACTAATTTCGCTAAGAGGGACAATTTAAGGTAAGTGGTGCAGTAATTAAATTGTAAACATAGACTCCTTTAAGTAGTCTATGTTTACATTGGTCATTTTAACATCACTAGTTTGTATGGAGAAGGCAATTTTTTTTTTCATTTGCGGCACATGGTTCCATGGGAAAAGTTGGTCGTATTGATCAGTAGAACCTCATATTAGCCCAAAGTACATCCTTTTAAAGTCACCATGTATATTGTAGAAAAATAGATACTAAGGCATTTTAAGTGGTAGGAACACCTCTATAACTTCGCTAGGCCGACCGACCGGTCTCGAATCGTTACCAATACAGATGTAAAAACCATCAAGTTACCTAGACATGTTTCGGTTTTAGTCTTTGGGTTCACCGGTTTTTAGGAGACTACTGCTCGATTTCTTATGGTAGTCTCCTAAAGGGTGCGATTATGAAACGGGCAGTTGAATTGCCTATAAGTCAACAAAGACATTAAAATGAACTCGTAATGCAAAGTCGACTCTGTCGCCGTCCATTTTGTAATCCCATCATTTACCCGGCATAGTGGAAGCGATCAATGCTGTTAAACAATCATTATTGATCGGCCCATTCATATGCTTTGTAGGTCTGCTCAGTGCTCACCACCAGGTAGATACAAAGTCATATGCCGTGCTCTAATAAAAAATCAAAATAATAATAAAAGTTTCCTATAAATTCCAAAAAATTTTTTTAAATATAATTTTTTGATTAAGGTGTAAAGTGTTTTTAAAATACCCAGGAAGTAAATATTCATGAGATTAAGCTTTACTTATAATTTATTAATTATTCATTGATTAAATATAAAAGCTTTTATTATGTTTAAAGAAAACAAGATCTGGTATCAAAAAAAATACTCAACGGGCAACCCAAGAACAAAAATATAATTTACAGTTCAGTGTTATTGATCCATTATTTATCTAGTACTAAGCTCTCGTGAGCTTTTTGCCTCATATTCGCTAAAAGCCCGTTAATTTATTTGTTTGGTATGAGGGGCGGGGTCTGTCGGTATAACGCCTTCAGATCATATTGACTACAGAGGCTCTACCATGGGTTTGCGCATTATAGAAACGTAACGTATTCATTTACGTATACGTGAGCAACAACCAATGCCGCTTTATTTTTGGTATCAGGATTGAATAGAGCGATCCTTTTGGTTGTTGCGTATACGTAAATGAATACGTTACGTCTCTACAATGCGCAAACCTATGGTAGAGCCTCAGGTACCTAACATACTAACAGCTTTAAAGTCATACTTGTATATCGGTAGGTATATAGAGATCAAATATACGGTTATATCCTAAAAGCCGTGCGTTGTATATACGTGGTGGCCGAGTTGGTTAGACCTTGGACTTAAAAACACTTGGGTCCCTGGTTCGAATCCCGGTGTGTACCAATGAGTTTTTATTTAAAAAAATATGTACATTTGTTTGACAACACCACTATAGTGCCTCGGAGAGCACGTTAAGCTGTCAGTCCCGGTTTCACTACACCAACTTGTGAAACTGTTTATAGATGGGTTATACACACAAAATTTTTAATGACACTTTTCAAGTTAAAATTCAGGTGTTTTTAGAATATAACGCCTGGCCTACATACATACATATCATCACGGGTGCCTTACGGCGCCCGAGACAGCCTGGACGGCCCCAGGGTACCCAGCGCAGGGGTTTTTGATCCCACCTCGTCGTAGCCGATGCTATGAGTCTACACCAAACAAGTGGCTAGCTCGTCGCAATGTTTCTATTCAAATTAGTGTATAATTAACATACAGATAAAAAAGCCGTTATAAATTCTAAGCTTATTTTATTTTATGGAAAAATAATAATATAATCTTGGAAATTTTACTCATATTATATATATACATATGTGAACCACAAACAATGATACTAAAACAAATCGTGTATTATACTTTGAAAGCATCTAGACCATGGCAAACTATTCAGATGCAAAAAATCGTCAAGTGATCTAGTCATGTTTCTGCATATGAGGCTACTGCATCGATTTCTTGTCGAGTTGGTAGTCTCCTTTCAGTCTGCGGTTACAAAGCGGGCGGTTAAGAAAATCCTGAATAGTAACGCAGCGAAGATATAAATAGTTACAATATATATATACTATACTTTGTTAGGCCAACCGACCGCTTTCGCCACCGACCATAAAGATGCAAAAATCGTCAAATGACCTAGCCATGTTTCGGTTTTAGTCTGTGGATTCACTTGATTTCTGAAGACTAATACATCGATTTCTATTATAGTTGAAGTGGTAGTCCTCTTTTAGGGTGCAGTTATGAAAGGGTTGGTTAATTTGACGATAAAACAACACGAGCCTATTTATACTCGTTCTGCAAATTCGTTTGTGTCGCCGCTTATTTTGTAAGCGCATCATTTATCCGGCATAGTGAGAGCCATCAATGCTGTTAAACAACAATGTATTTGATTGACTCCATTGATGGATATTGTAGTATAATAAATATACATACACCAGCTTTCCTAGCACTAACAATAAACATCTAAACAAAGTAAATACATAATTAAATCAAATTACATAAAAATGCAAACGAATGCAACTTCTTTCTTATCATATGATTGCTGGAGCTGCGATCGTCCGTAACTATAGGTCTGGAGTTATGGAGAGAGATATCGGGGCCACTACTGTCGAAACTATAGAAACATCGATAGAGTGTACAGTAGTCATTTTGATTTAAATATCGGTTATCACTTTTGAAAAGGAGAAAGTTCCTACTAGTCTATAGTGGACTTAAAAGAGTAACGACGAAGCTAAAAAATGTGCTAAGCGCTTTTTTAAAACATAATTGGTAATAAATTTAACGATAAAATATCGTGAGAGTATATTAAAGTACTTGTAATGCAATTTTGTTTGTTCGGGAATGTTTTTATGATTTTAATAAGTAGGACAACAATTTAAATACGTCTCTACTATTCTACATTTAAAGGTTTATACCTTTAAATGTGAAAAAAATACCAGGTAAAAATAAAATTAAAAAAAAACAAACTGTATCAACTAATTTAAAAAGAAATAATATAAATTACTTTATTTAGGTACAATCCAGTTACAAACAAACTATATAAATAGAAAAAATATAATCATAAACATTAAAATAAAGAGGCACTCATAAACTAAATCTATAGATACGTCACATTCTCAAAATATATTAATTTACCTACTTCACATTTTTTTTTTATAAAAAAATTAATCCTTTTCTGCCTTTGCATGTACCCTCTGATTCTCTAGCGATATTCTATGGAAGAAATATGATCTAGCACGTTGGTCTCTAGATGCATCTATTAATAATTTTCAATAAGTTCGTTCGAAAAGATCATTATTTTTAAATTTTGCCCAATAAATTACAGATAAACTACTTAGTTGATATTAAGTTTAAAAGTTTTTTTGTAATATTTTTGTTTGACTTAAAACTACATAAAGTTAGATATTATTCAACGTAATGACTACACATTTAAATAGTAACTTTTGTCTTTATTCATAAAAATATTATCATGAAAGCCAAACTAATCTAATAAATATAAATCCAAAAATATACCTAACAAAAATTTGTTCCAAAAATAAATGTAAATTTCAATATATATTGAAAAAAACTAAATACTACGTGACACATTTTATCATTATATAGTTAATTAAAGTTATAAGAAAAGCACTCTCTACAAATAAAATTTAAAACTCTACATATCTGAATAGAATCTGATTATACTTGCTCGTACCAATGAATGCCTAAGGGGTGTTATTTCTTCAAAATTGATATGTTATGGGATCTATTTGTAATTTAAATTGTTTCAACAGTTACATAATTAAAATGTAGAAACAATAATCATATTGCTGCACTACCTTTATCAATGGCTACCTTACAGCTTCTGGTTCGTTAATAATGCTTCTATGAAATAACTACAGTGAATTATAATTTGTATATCTTCCTGTGTATATCCCGCTACTAGATACTGTATCTTATGATTTACGTATCGAATTGAGGTGATAGTCTCATCCGCTGTAAGTATGCTTAATAAGTAGGATTGTTTTTGTTTTTAATTTACACTGAGAGATACAATCACTCTGAGGCTCTACATATGATCAGTTGTAGTCGTATTAACGTAGCGTCAATACGTTAGGTTCTACTAATATGGAAGGTTTATTTGTGCTGTTTTAACCGACTTTTAGTAGTCTACTTTTAGGTTGCGGTTACGAAACGGCCAGATGATTTGACGATAAAGCAGCTAAGATATTAAAGTAGTCAAAAACTGCTTCCTCGTTATTAAAACCAAAAATCATGGTAGAGCCTTTGATATATAGTTAGATATAAATACTTAAACAAAACACAAACATTGCTTATTATACATATATATGGCGACTTTGGAAGGTTGTACTTTGGGCTCATATAAGGTTATACTGATCAAATGGAACCATATGTCGCAAATAAAAAAAATGCCTTCTCCATACAAACTAGTAATGTTTTTTTATTTGCGACACATGGTTCTATGAAAATAATTGTTTGATTTGTCTCAGTAGAGCCTCATATTAGCCCAAAATTATTAAAAAATGTGAGTTATTTTTATTATACCGCCTTCGTAGACTAGTCGTTGTGCCTTTGACGTTGTATCTGGAGGTTTTGGGTTCGATGGCAAAAATATATTAGTAAGTTTGGCTGTACATGCATATTTATAAAATATAATATGTATTAATATCGTTGTTTCTGGCACACATAGTACAAGCCTAGAGCTTAGTTTGTGACCAGGGCAATGTGTTATTAATTTAACAAGAAAATTCACAGCATTTAGTACATCATGTTTACAAAATATTTTAACAAAACATAAAGCCATGTAGAATTTTTATTATATAATAGATACTATTTTGACACTAAAAGAGGTACGAAGTAATGAATGCGTGCGTTAGGGTGTATGTGCTTGTTTGTGTGAGTGTGTTTGTTTGTCTATGCATGTACTTTTTTATATACTATGTTTGAGTACAAATCATAGAGTGGCATTAGTGATATTCACAATTAAAAGGAAAAAAAAAACAATGAAAATAAAACTACGTATCTAAAGATTTAAGGAGTCCACCAAATAGACAAATATGAGTTTAAAATCATGCAATCCGGACGCACAAACCCAATATTACTAATAGATGAATAATTAACTTATTAATGCTTTTTAATCTGACAGCTTCTTGTAATATTATTTAGGCACTTATATGCGCAACATTCCGACAAAGTTAAAACTGAATTGTATTAAATAGCGGATATTTACGTAATGGACCGGTGCAATTTTGGTAAATTTATTTGTAAATATATTTCGTCAATCGGGCTTATCTTTTGATCGCTTTTTGATAAGTATTGCATCGAAAAGGTAAATGCCGAAACTTCTTTTGATATTTCGAATTCAAAATTTTGAAATTGAGAAATTACTAAATGCTCTTTACGCGCTCATTAAAATCGGTTAAGGGATATATAAATAATATATTTATTTGTATATCCCTGTTTCTTAATCAGTATGTAAATATTTATTAAAAATTAAAATATTAAGTAGATATGATTTTTTATCTAAAGTATTTTTCCGTTTCCATCAAAAATATATTTATGTAAATGTAACTTTTGGTTACACTTTTTTAGTAGTATTATGAGAGGAGGGGGAAAACTTATATCTTTCAACTTCAAAAAATTCAACGTGAAATTGTAAGTATTTTAATATTATACATTTGTATAATATTAAAATACGTAAAATATAATAATATACCTACATGGTGACTTTGAAAGGATGCACTTTGGGCTAATATGAGGTTCTGCTGATCAAATCGAACAACTTTCCCATGGAACCATGTGTCGCAAATGAAAAAAAAATTGCCTTCTCCATACAAACTAGTAATGTTAAAATGACCAATTTGTATGGGGAAGCCAAGTTTTTTTTTCATTTGCGGCACATGGTTCCATGAGAAAAGTTGTTCGATTTGATCATCAGAACCTCATATTAGCCCAAAGTACATCCTTTCAAATTCACCCTGTATATTATATGTTTTTGTATGGGTATTATTGTACTATATGTAATTGATTGTTTTTGGTTAGCTGGTAGATAGTGCTTAAGGCATTAAGTTCGCCTTCGTGCATAACTATTGTTTACTGTGCATTGAAGTGTTTAAATAAATAAATAAATATGTTTATGTTTTTCTATTAAGAATTTGTTTGTTCTTTTTATTTCAGCCATTACTCACACATATTTGTATACCAATAAGTGATTTTCCACCATTGTTTATGAAAAATGTAATTGAACGGTAGGCAGAAACACTACAATGCCTACAAACACGAAAATAAAAAACCATAAAATACAAACTTTCATGCATGCAAAATAAAAGAAATATGCGGTTATCTCTCGCTGTATGTTTAGTATAGGTACATTCTACGGGAAGATAAAAAAATATTGCAACATTTCTGGAATAGGTCACACACCTATTTTTTTCATGAGAAGAGTCTCTGCACTAAATTTTTCAAGTGTTACCTTCCGTTACAGAGAACTTTCCTGAAAATTCATTTAATACTCCTTTTTACGCTCTTGGGATATTAATTTTGAAATATCTCATCCCTACAATACTACTACTTAGCTTCTGTTCAAATTTCATAGCTCTAACTTCCCTAGCTAGTTTATTTTATGTTATCTATATAAAATAATATTTTATATCAATCATCGCGGGTGCTTTACCATCCGAGACCGTCTAGCTAGACGGTCGGAGCGGAGAAGTTTTAATCCCATCTCGTCGTAACCGATGGTATAAGTCTACACCAAACAAGTGGCTAGCTCTTCGCGTTGTTTGTCTACAGTTACGGTGATGATTGTTTACAGTTCTTCATACAAGTTAACTGTCGAATAACTTTGTGACGATTAAATGCACTGAATATCAAAGGCAAAATTTGACTCATCTTGTATGGAAAATATTATATATAATACGTATTATATTTAAAAAAAAACTAAAATTTAATAAATTCAATTAAATATACACTAATTCCAATCGGTCACAATTTTGTCAACAATAAATAAACTAACACTGAATTGGTGCAAAAAAAATCTGCCGTCCCCAACACAAATATGACATTAGTTACAAGTATACAACGTGCTTATTATAGACAGCTTTCCCCTTTCTTGTTTATGCCCAGTGGGAAAATAATGGAACAATATTATCACAGAAACCCATTCACAGATCTTGGTACACTGATACTTGGTGTTATGATAGTAATATAGTCGATATTATATTAGCAAATTGTTATGCGGATATATATAAGATTCGTTTTAATCCAAAAAAAAATTCATATCGAACACATTAAAATATATTTAAAATATTTTTTTTAGTACAAAAATATTATGACAACACCACTATAGTGCCTCGGAGAGCACGTTAAGCTGTCGGTCCCGGTTTCACTATACCAACTTGTGAAACTGTTTATAAATGGGTTATTGAGTCTATCCAAAACATCGCGACGAGCTAGCCACTTGTTCGGTGTAGACTCATACCATCGGCTACAACGAGGTGGGATTAAAACCCCTCCGCTGGGTACCCTGGGGCCGTCTAGGCGGTCTCGGGCGCCGTAAGGCACCCGTGATGATATATATATATATATATATATACAAAAATATTTAGGACATGTCACACATATTCTCCTAGTCACAAACTGAGATTTAGGCTTGTACTATGAGTATGTGTATCAGAAGCAACGATACCAATGCATATTATATTTTAGAAACACATATACCATGACAAACTGTACAGAAAAACGTACTAAAATTGCTATTACCTGAGTCTCTACCATGGGTTTGCACATTGTAGAAACGTAACGTATTCATTTACGTATACGTGAGCAACAACCAATAGGATCGCTTTATTCAATCTCGTTACCAAAAATAAAGCTATCCTATTGGTTGTGGCTCACGTATACGTAAATGAATACGTTACGTTTCTACAATGTGCAAACCCATGGTAGAGCCTCTGAGCGGGAATCTAACCCACGACCAGCGAATACAACACCACATTTCAATTAAATGAATTCAGAGTTATATATTTGTAAAACTTTTTATAATACCGGATGGTAAAAGCAAACGAAAATAAAGTTGCCTTTAAAAAGAGACAATTAAACGTAAGGTTAGCGAAGTGTATTTAGCTGCGATGTGGATAAATGCAGTAAGTGAAAAACCTCCTGAAAAGCTGCCACCACTGACGGTCCTTACGCTCTTGACCAATGTTAACTATTCTAACTAAAAATCCTGCAATAGTAAATAATCTGTATAATAAAAAAAACATGGTGGCGCGGGTACGGGCGCCCTGCCGAGACAGCCTAGACGGGCGCGGCGGTAAGATTTTATAATAGTCCCAGGTGTAGTCTTTTCGTATCTTTTAATTCTAATTGTAACAGTTACTATATAACTAAAAATACAAAGTTTTGTAACACAACATTTGACATTAGAACATATTACAATTAAGAATTTAACTACAACTCGCCATCGATTGCAACAGTAGAAATGAAGATTCCTACCTTGACATATTTAAAATAGTTCAGTGTAGAAATGAAATAAAATAAATAAATAATGAACTAATATTTAAATGTTAATTTTGTAATCCTAAGCAACATTTAATGCTAATATAATCAATTTAAATTGAAATCCAATTTTAGGACATTAGAATGTAAAATGTTTAATAATAATTTAAAGAGTCTAGACGTTAAAGTATTTTAATCAGAACAATTTTGATATGATAAAATATAAATAAATCTAGGACTTCTTTAAAAATAACAAAACTTTTTCAAAACACGATTTTTTAAATAGAATTTATTAATCTAGTGATCATTTTCTATTGATCACTAATTAAGTTTAATTTCTTTTTTGTTTCGTGACAAAACTGGATCTACTGGGAAAACTTATTTGATTGAAACAAGTAATTATAAGTTATGATTAATAAAAAGTACTAATTGATGTTAATATGACGTGATGCCTAAATGTTTTTTTTTTAATAACACAAGTTACGAGCATTGTAAGAATTAAACTGCTAAACAATAACTTCAAGAATGGTAAAAGTTAATTTTTAGTCAATTTCAGCCACTGGTTTATCAAATAAACTTAGCTTTATAATAACAAATATATATGAATTAATAACTTGTTATCATTTACTATGACGGGTAATGTAACCGCTACTATACTTTCAAACAATATAAGAAAAACCTACAGTTATTTTGTCTCTACCACAGTTTAAATTTCCTAACCTCTTAGCCGCTATTAGATCAAATAATAATAATTAGATCCAATATACATGGTGACTTTGAAAGGATGTACTTTGGGCTAACATGAGGTTCTACTGATCAATACGAACAACTTTTTCCATGGAACCATGTGCCGCAAATGAAAAAAAAAATTGCCGTCTCCATACAAACAAGTAATGTTAAAATGAACATTTTGTATGGGGAAGCCAAATTTTTTTTTCATTTGCGGCACATGGTTCCATGGGAGAAGTTGTTCCATTTGATCAGCAGAACATCATATTAGCCCAAAGTACACCCTTTCAAATTCACCCTGTATATAAATGGCAGACTGTCCATATTTTTTTTTTAATCTTTAAAATTAAATAAGGAAAAACGTTCCTAATAATGAATAGGCGGACGAATTTATTTAAAAATAATATTAATAAATCCCATCACGGGTGCCTTTTTGGCCCCTGAGAACCATTTAAACGGCCTCAGGGTACCCAGCAGAGGGATTAAGCTAACAAGTGGCGAGCTTGTTGCGGTGTTTATGATGGTATAGCCTCGTTGTATAAAGTGGTCACCTATCCAAGGTCCGGTCTTTTTGTCATCTGCTTAACCATGTTATCAGTTGCACAGTGACTTAACCACTAGGCTGGAGCCGCTTTTTATATATTTATTTATCTGTTGAAAACACTTTATATTGCCAGTCAAGCGTAGGTAAGTTATAGATATTATATCACTGAACTTATTCACTAAGCCATTTTTTTTTTCTAAGTATATCTGTTAATCGTCACTCACATCTTGTAGGTTTAGTTAAGGTTTTAAAAAACGGTGCAATTATAAGACTCCGAAATCGGCGTGCATGTATGCGAAGAGTTATGGCTGTGAACGAGACCAAAGAAGAATGTAGAGATAGAGATAAGTGGCGCTCCTGGCGTGAAAATAAATAAATAATAAATATCTATTTTATATCAGAGACACAAATAGAAGTAGTAGCTAATAAAATAATATACGATTTAAAATCTAACTCTGAAAATAAACATATAAAAGCAACTTTTTTATTTAATTTTCCATCACATTTATCTGGTACTTAAATTACCAGTACATTAAATATCAGGTATATTTAATGATGGCTGGAAGTAAAGTGATAGTATTCAGTCTTCAGGCGCCTGTAGCCGAATTATGAAATGAAATCGCCTTCGTCTTCGCTAGTATTTTTATCAGTCAGCATTAGAAATACGATCTATGTCAAATTGCGAGTGCGATGTGTCAAAATTCCATTTCATAATTGGGCTATTGATAATACTTAATAATTTGTATATAAAAAATCCAATACAAAATTACTTATCCACCACGATGCCTCGGGTTACCTTCCCAGTGGGACTCGGGCATATGTGAGATAAATAATTAGATTTAAAAAAAGTGTACCACCTATCTTGCCATGTAATAGTGTATAGTGTGTACATTCAATATTAACACTCTATGCTTCTATATAATAACGTTTACAGTGGGTACAAAACATTGCTGTCCACCGTACGAGTACATAAAATAAATAAACTACTTACAATTTTCTAATATCTGCCAATATTCAAAAGAGAAATCAATAGTTCATAAAATTAGAAAAACTCCACTTTCTATTCATTTTAAGTCCACAATTTGAATTTAGAACACATAAGGACGTGCTAATTAAAAAATAATTAAATCAACGCGGAATGATTCGATTTTTGAATCGTATCGGTGCGCGCGATCGAATGCTTTGGATTTCGAGAAAGGCTGTATACGCGGGTGTGTTTCCCGCGCCAAGAGCGACGGATAAATGGCAGGTTTTCACGAGGCACCTGCGATGGCAACTCACATGTATCGCACGGAGAAGTTCATCACATAATTAATTCGATTGGTCTCGATTCGTTGGAGATAACAGTATTGTCTAGTCTGCATATTTTTTACTACATAACTACGTTTATTTTTAGAATACGTCTCCTATATATTTTTTTATTACTATAAAAAAAATAGGAGCCGTCTTCTTAAAATTGCACGGCATGTGACTTTGTATCTACCTAATGGTAAGCATCCTACAAAATCCATGAATGGATTGAGCAATAAATTGTTGTTTAATAATATTGATCGCTCCCAATATTGCGGCCAAATAATGCGGTTACGAACTGGGCGACAACAAAGACGAATATTTCATTCATATATCACTTACTCGTTTTTTATACATACATACCATCACGCCTATATCCCAGTTATGGGGTAAGCAGATAACTTTTTTATAAACATAAATAAATACGGTATCAAATCTTTACTAATATAATATAGTTAGCTGAAGAGTTATTTGGTTAAACGCGCTAAACTCAGGAACTACTGGGTTGAATTTAAATAATCGCATCTTTTATCATTGCCGATTTCAAAATCGTATGTCTTTTTAAAAAAAAAAAGTCAATTTTGATAGAAACGCCGTTAACCAATCTACGTCGCTCGTGTGAACTCTGGGTGTATGAAAAAAAACTCGCAGGTTAATAGAATCGGTCATAAGCCAGCATTGGGAGGACGATACATCACTATTATTGTTTCCATACGATGGATTTTATAGGGTAGCATAGCAAAACATGTTGACTTGACTTATATTACAAAATTCAAAATGACTATTAATAATTTCGTCACCTATACCTATAATATATAAAAATGAATCCCTTTTAATAAATTAAAAAAAAAAATAATCCCTATTATCCCATAAATTGCACAGACAATAGGGAATATGCATGTTTTATTTTTATTTTATTACTTGATAGAGTAACTACATTAAACCCTAAAAACAATTTTTTTTTTTTTTTAAGAGTAATAACACAAAAATATTAGGTTTAAAACTTTATCTGCCACTACCGCAGTAAAAAACGGTACATCACTAGCCGCCCTTCTGTAACGTCATTCGTGCTCAAAAAGCATATTAGTTTAATGTTATTCCACCTCAAAAGTTAGTCAAAAGGTTTGTTTATCACAAATTATCGTAATAAACAATAAATACCCGAGAAAACAAGAAACTGTAGACTACAGAACACACTTTTACATTTGTTTGATCACGAATGACGTCACATGTTGCTATGTCAGAGCGTTTAGAAATGCGTTCCATTTCTACAAAAAAAACGATTTTTTAAATCGTATTTATAAAAAAAATAGCTAATCAAAATAAAATAGATTACTGTAAATATGTTCCTTAAGGAACATATATACTCGTATACATGCATATTCTCAATTGTAGAATTTCATAAACGACTATTTTAACTTCGTGCGCTTGACAGTTCGCGCATTTGATAAATTAATGTGAATTTAGCAGACAGAGGATTTATTTTTATATAAATATAAATTTAAATGTTTAAAAAAAAAATGCACCTATTTTTTAATTTTCATGTGCATATTTGTAGGTACATGGGTATTTATTTGTAACAAATGAATTTTTAATCTATACTTAATTATAAAGAGAAAAGATTTGAATGTTATTTTTTCTGGATAGATCATCACCCATCTATAAACAGTTTCACAAGTTGCAGCTTAACGTGCTCTCCGAGGCACTATAGTGGTGTTGTCAAACAAATGTACATACATTTTTTAATTAAAAACTCATTGGTACATACCGGGATTCGAACCAGGGACCTAAGTGTTTTTAAGTCCAAGGTCTAACCAACTCGGCCACCACGTATATTTACTTATAATATTATATTTTTACTTATAATAAATAAACAGCATAAATTTACAGCCTCCGTAGACTAGTGGTTGCGTCTTTGACGTTGTATCCGAAAGTCGTGGGTTCGATTCCTACCCATGGCAACAAAATATTAGTACGCTTTTTCTGTACTTACCTGTCATGGTCTGGGTGTTTATAAAATATATATGTATTATATCGTTGCTTCTGGTACACATAGTACAAGTCTAAAGCTTAGTTTGTGACCAGCAATGTGTGAATTGTCCTACATATTATTATCATTATTATTATTATTAAAATATACTATTTGCTGACCGATTAAAAAAAAAAATGTAAAAATCTCAAAGAAGTACGAAATAAAAAATCTCACATCTTCATGGTACATAAGTTATTGTATATTTCATTACAATATTTAATACCAATCCCTATCTTATCAAAATTAGTTATTTAATTAAACTGTCTGATCAGTTACATTGAAATTACCTAACAATATAACAATAAATAATTTTACTAAATAAAAAAAAACAGATAATTAAAAAAAAAAACATTGGCAGCGGTGGGATTCGAACCCACGCCTCCGAAGAGACTGGTGCCTTAAACCAGCGCCTTAGACCGCTCGGCCACGCTACCGTGATAACGGGTTTGTGAAATTAGCCTGCTCTCCCGTAGGTACTGAAAATTCTGAAATATTTATGTTAATTTTAAATTAAAAAATACTTTGTGGTATTTGTGGTTACGAAATCCACAAGTGTTTTTTTATTTTCAGTACCAAAAAATATAAAATTTACTTTTCATTAGTTATAATATAAATAAAATTCAAATTTATTGATATATCAAGACACCGCTTCAAAAGTCGTAACAAATTAAATTTCAAGTGTTTTCCAATGTATATTGTCTAAATTACACTAAACCAATTCGTGAAATTGTTTACAGGTGGGTCATTGAGTCTACAAACACCGCGACGGGCTGACTGCTTGTTCGGTGTAGACTCGGAAGACCATCACTTACGGCGAGGGAAATAAAAAAAAACCCCACCGGATACAAAATGGATATTTTTTTATTGACAAAAAAAATGTAATAAAAATATATAAAGTAATATAAAATAAAATACTTGATAATTAAATTAATATATTATTCGGACAGAAATGCCAAGATTGCAGCGAATAAAATTTAATATTACAAAGTATTTTTTTTTTTTCCAAATTGTTATCAGACCAATATCTTGTTTTTTAAAGACTTGTGAAGCTGACAGACAGACAGACGAACATCCGAGTATCACCATAAACGTTCCTATGACGTCAATTAGGTACGTCGGGAACGACACTAAGTTGACGTCAGTGGGACTTCAAAATGCTACCTGGGAAGGTGCTTTTTCGGAACTTTACACTTACCTATGGAACTCTAAATTCATTCTATATTTCCAATAAATACATAATGTAATAAAATATGCTTACAAAAGCAGTTTTTACGCTTTCCAAAGAAAACTGACGTAAGCTTTTGTAATGTCGCACATTTTGTATTACCTTACTTGTTATTAAATAGCGAAAGACTTTTACACCACACGATAGGTATTTTTCTTTGACATAGAGAAGTACATAATTTAATAATTACCTACAAAGTAGATAATACTTAATATAAAGACGCAATATGTAATAAATAATAATTAATAAAAAAATAAAAACTTGAAGTCTATTACGACTTATTACTTATTATTAAAACTCAAAATAATAACGGACTTCCAAAAAAGTGGTTTAAATTTTTCTAAAAAACCTTTCACATTTCAATCCTTATTGTGGTAATTTTACATAAAACCATTAATACCTATCTTCAAAACGAAAAAATTAGTTTGCGAACTTCGGTGATATTACCCGATGACGAACATTTGCCCGAAATGTTTAACTAAAAACCCGAACTACTTAGGTATATATAAAAAAAAGATTAACCAAAGATATTTTTATAACTCCAGATGACCTTTTTTGCTACTTTTTATCTGAAGATTCCATTTTTTTAATAAATTGCACACTATTTGTCACTAGGTAATAATATTAATAATATATACGACACATTGCACATAATATTTACACATATTGCTCTAGTCACAAACTAAACTCTATACTTGTACTATGTGTACAAGTATATTTTATAAACACCCAGCCCATGATAAATATACACTACAGAAAAACGTACCTACTAATATTTTTTGCCATGGGTGGGAAACGAACCCACGATCTCCTAATACAACGCCAATGGCGCAACCAGTATTATATAGACTGTTGCGGTATATTTGAAGCAGACGACGAAGTAAAATGTCGTTAGATGTAAGAACGCTCACATTTTTCCTAGAAAGTCTGTGTTTTATAAATTGTACAGTCGTTTACGAGGCGTTAGGGACGTGCTTGGTAATTTTAGCGACACCATGCAAAAGTACACGCGACTACCTACAAACAATAATAAAAAAATACCTGTCAGAAAAAAAACAGGTTTAATGTTCGTACCTATAGGAAAATACCTCAATAAAATTTTAATAATTCTACGTAGTGAAATGTTGTTCACTAATCGTAGGTGAAATATTTTTGATTTCAACGGTATTCAAAAAAACTTATTGAGTCCTTAAAGAACACTATAGTTAAAGAAGGTTTTGTCTCTTTTTCTAGCAACCAAAACGAATATGCGTAAAAGAGAGAAAACCTGCTGTAACTAAAGTGATCTTCAACACTCAATATATTTTTATGAATAAGAGCATTTGACTCCATAACCAAACTCACTCGCCAGGACTCAGGTCTATATTTTTATTATTATTCTGGAGTTTACCAGGGACGTAATCTACTAAATGCATGCATTGGATTTAATATTTTTAATATGTCAACTAGATATCGAACTCAAATTTTAATCTTACCTTAATCGTTTATTTTAACCGTAATATTAACATCTTCTGTGAATTGATTTCCTGGCCTTAGGGATTTGATCAAATCTCCTATTCCGTTAAATCTCTGTTAAATTGGCCATTTATACAAACTCTGTTTTAAATTGGCTAGGAGCGTGATCTCTAAATGCATGGATTGGATATCGAAGTAAATTTTTGATATACCTAACATACTGTAAAGATAAAAGAAATCCTAAACGGCCCAAAGTATTGTTTTGCTTTCATTTTCAGTTTTATATAGGTATATATAAATTTTTTTTGGTAATATTTATTTTGTAAAATGAAGACTGTTTTTTTATTGTTATTTTGTAATGTGCTGTGGATTTTTGTTTAATTAAATAAATGAATACCCACAGAGTTATAATTTTAATATCTTCTGTGAATTTTTGATTTTATTAGGGATTTGATAAAATCTTCTATTCCGTGAAATCTCCCTGCAACATATTAGTTACCTACCTACGTACCTACTCCTATACAAAATATGTCAAATTTTGCTTTTGATACCAACATATTTAGCTTCAAGCGACAATTGTTAAAATATATTTAAGAACGTAATTATGTTTTCCTAGTATGAGACAATGTTCTTAGCTATCCATGGATTCTCATTGCGGGTGCCGGGCCATCGCGTGATTGGAAGGCAGGGGAATGAACTGCAACGTTCCCGGACTTGAGACCGCGAAGTAGGTTTAAAGGCCTTTTTACTCTCACCTGGACTGTGTTTACTATCCTCTCTACTCAACCAAATACTATAGCGCCATCTTGAAAAAACGTTCCATAAAAGTTCTGACGGCTGATCTCGGAAAGCCATGAAGATCCTTCAATAGACAATACAAAGACTTTGCTGGAATTCCTCTTGCACCGACTTACTCTAAGTATAATATATGTGAAAATGTAAAATAAAATAAATATGTAAAATTTCTCAAAAAATGTTTGAATTCGAAAATGTATAAAATAAAATCACATAGCAAGTTTTTACAACCGCATGTTTTTTGTAACGCAAAAGAAGCGCTTCTTCACATTTATGGTATTTTAAACATGATTGATGTCCTACAACAACCGACCTGCTGGTTCTGTTCTACGGATCACTATTTATGTTCTACAACGAGCATCTATACACGTGTCAAGTACGAGCCGCGTTTACACTACACCCACGACTTTCTTGCGTATACGATGCTTAATATAGATTGACAGGTAAATAGAACCAGCTAAACATCTAGTCTTACACAGGTTGGTTATGTGGTGTATGTTCGGTTTGGTTGCTATTTATTTTTGTGTATGAGTGGGAAAAATAGCCGCCTTACCCAGCGCACATTTACCTCCGTATTCTAAGTCATATTTTATACCCCACTTTCACTCAAGTATATTTTGTGCCATTCCATCTTTCTTGAGTTGTTATTTAATTTTCATAAAAGCTTTTAAAGGTACATGTACATGAAATAAAAAAAAAATAACTTTACTTTTGACTTTGATATGTTTTACAATTTAAATAAATAGTTTAAAATTTTAATATACATCTTGTTTCTAATTTAGAAAAATGAATGTGAAACTCGGTATGGCTTAAAAAAATGAGAATACTTTTAACAACCGATCTATTGGAAATGACATAAAAAAATGGTTGTCCAATTGTAGGGATTTGTAAGAAAACACCTAAATATATAAGAACCCACAATTATTAATCCAGAGATAAAAAAAAATCTGGTATGAAACATTAACTGAAAACTAACTGTTTTCTATATGTTCGGGGTGACCATTCGCAGTAGATACAAGTGTAAAGGTCGAATCTACCAAACGTAGTGAAGAGGAATTAGTTCGTAATCACTTGCAATTTTAGAGCTAACTCTAAAACAATTTCGAAAAAAACAAAATCAAAGGTTTATCAATATAAAACCAAAATGTTTGACCCTATGTTTATTAAGACAGCACAGGAGTACTATATTGTTATCTTTAGTTATCGAGAATTATAGACCAACAGCTATTTGTTTTACCCTACCTCAAAATGTTAAAATCTTTTTCAGTTACACTTGCTAGTGTAAACGAACCTATATCAGCAGTCAATAGCAAGCAGCGGATTCTGCGCCGACGCACGTGTCATGTGCGTCGAAATTATATGTACTCTGAAATAATGCGTTTAGCTCAACAGAATGTAACATGAAATGTCAAAGGTTTACAATACTGTATAATAAATAATAATAATATCAATTTTATTGTGTAACTTATATATAATAATAATATTAAATTGTTTTTATTTAGGAATATTTTGTGTTAATTTTATAAATAACTAAGCTCTTTGAAAAAAAATTACTAATAACTTTAGGTATAGTTAAGTAATATATTTAAAAAAAAACTGTAAAAATCGACGTGGAATCTTTCTTGAAGTTGAATTATTAATTGATTTTTTTTTCCGATGCTAAACATTTATTTCTTCATCATTTTCTAAAAAGAACAAAAACTAAAATATATAAATCAACACACATAATTGCCTACTTACTTAAAATAAAATATACCTACAGTATTACAAATACGGAGGCTGACATCGGCTCCTTAGACGATTTAACCAGCGCCTTAGTTAAATTATGATGATTTAACAAATTCTAAAGACCAATTTCACATCATCCAGTAAAGAGGCCGCTGATCTATAGCCTCTTATCTTTCCGTTTTATATTTTCTTTGCGGTATCTAACAGAGTATTGTTAGTAATGAAAAGTTGTCAGGTGTCACGCAATTCTTCAGTTTTATGGCCACAGACATCCTTAGCAGAATACCGCCTTCAAAGTTAACTAACTGCTTTTTAACAGCCTTTACTTCACCTATGTCAATTTTGAAGGTTATCTGGGCCTACATTTTTTATCGAATTATAATGACAAAAGCAATTTTTAGGAGTTGTCTATGGTTCATTTGTTAACAGAGGCTGTACTATGAGTTTTGTAATCTTTATTACTATCTATTTGTTTACTACTTTGTAGTCCTGCTTATCGTGAGATAGATACGAAGTGGTCCAATAAAACAAAACAAAAACATTCGGAAAACAATTTGTTATAAACAACTTTATTACCTATCAAGCATGTTAAGTAAACGGACTATATCAGTTCAGTGATTTGTTCAGAGCCCGTGCGAGTAATGGCGTGGATGGGATCCATTGACGGGAACACGGGAGCTGTGTCGCACGTCAAACCGAACTGCTCTTATAACTAGTCACTGCAACAACGGTTTATACACTTCTAGATCTACTTATTATGTAAATTATATTAAATATTATATTGGAGATTCTAAGTTCTGAAGGTTTCGACATTTGTGTAGAGCCCGAACGAGTAATGGGGTGGACGGGATTCTTCGGCGGTGACTACAAGGGAACTATGTCGCTACGCACATCAACAATGTGAGTAATAATATAAACCTAAGTCTAAAACTAACACTTATTAAATAAATAAAATAAATATTGATATTTAATAAATTAAATAAATATTGAACTAAGGTTTTTTTTTTTAGAGCCCAAGCTAGCAATGGCGTGGATGGAACCTTAGACGGCTAAACGGCGCAATGTTTATGTTACGACATAGTTACATTAACAATTATTTACACACTTCTAAAACTACTTTAAAAAACTAAATTAATTAAACTATATACAATTTTATATTGGAGATTCTAAGATCTGAAGCATTTGTGATTGTTTTTGGGTTCAGAGCCCGAGCGAGTAACGTCGTGATACTATCCACGCTTATCTTATCTTATCACAGTTATCTTAGACGCGTGCTACGGGGGCTGAAATGATATTCACTCAATCCAGATATCGCAAATAATAAGGCCGTTTCTAAGGCCTGAAGCATTCCTTAAGCACAAATAAATATATTTTTTTAAATCAAAATTATTAATTTATTCCTGTTTCTATCGAAATGACCTTAGACGAGGGACACGGCAGCTAAGCAGCGCGATGTTTATGTTACTACTTGTTTAAATATAAAATAAATAATATTTGATTGTGAATGTTTTGTGATTGTGATTTGTGATTGTTTTTGGGTTCAGAGCCCGAGCGAGTAACGGCGTGATCCTAACCACGCCGTTACTCGCTCGGGTCCCGAACCCTTTGATGGGCTCTTAAAAAAACGCAAAAAAACTAATTATCACCTCCACAAATTATTTTAGGTCATATTTTACGTAAACCAACACTTTGTATGGAATAATTTTATTTAGTTTTACTGCACGAGTTGACATAGGTAAATTATGTAGCATTTGAAGTAAAGTTTAAGCCTATGTCTATAATAATCGTATTTATGATTTGAATAAGTAATAGGTAATCTACATCTGTCCAAGGATTAATATAGCCACTAACCCGTCGGCAAAGCACCTTCTTAATTACAGGAAATAGAAATATGGGTTTTATTTCTAATGAAATGCCGTAGCGTTTTATGGGAATGCAGAGTGTTAATAAAGCTCTAATTGTTTCTAAGTTATAACTAGGTACAGTTTAATATCCAATGTTATTAACTTTATAATCGTTATGAACTTAGAAGTGTATTTTGAAGTACTTAGGTACAAACATAAGTCCTAAGAACACGAGATTCATTTAATCTTACCGTTTGATTTGTATAGAAAACTATTAAATTAGCGTAGGTATATCTACATTATATTATGTATACTGGCTAACCGCCCCTACTTAAGTGCACAGGCAAAGGATTCGCGGACTCAAGCGTCAAAAAGCATCTTTTTTCAGTGATAATAAAGTTTTTTTTGGAAAAAAAAAAGAACATGGAGGTGTAGATTTTATTTACTCGATCGTAATAACATAATATTTTTTTTTAAATCTGTTAATTTTTAAAATGACAGCTAAAGTAATATTTTTAGAATCATAAATCAAACTTTGGGCGTCTTTTCAAAAGTTAATAGATTTTTTATAAAAATACTATCTGATTAGGATCGAGTAAATAATATTTACACTTCTACGTTCTTTTATCATAAATAAAAAACCTCTATATCACTGAAAACAACATTTACACGTTTTTAGATGTTGGAGATCAGGAATCCTTTTCCTGACCTCTTAACATGGGTGCAATGCAGGTACTTTTTTGTATAAGATCTTTATAAGATACACAATTCCGTAGTACATTATTTAGTATTTAGGTGGAAGGAAGGTCTCTATAACTTCTTTAGGCCGACCGGCCGGTCTCATTACCACTGCCCACACAGATGCAAAAAAGTGACCTAGTCATGTGTCGGTTTTAGTCTGTGGGTCCACCTGTTTTCAGGAGATTACTGTTTCGTATATAACGTTTTCTTTTTAGATGGTAACCGCACCCTGAAAGGAGACTCCTTTCAGGGTGCGGTTACGAAATGGGTGGTTGAACTAACGATAGGCAGCCAGAATATTAAAATATAGGTACTCAATGCGATTCGTCTTTGATTGACCACATCAATAATCTTTGTAGGCCTGCTCACCACCAGGTGGATACAAAGTCACATGTCGTGCTCCAATAACAAAAAACATAATTTCAAAAATATAGCCTTATTCATAAAAACTAACAGAGGCTTTGAAAAAAATTTACACTTTAGTTAAAATGTGTTTAGCAACAAAATACATATGCGTAAAAGAGACAAAACATATTTTAGCTAAAGTGTTCTTCAAAGCCTCTATAAGTTTGTATTCAGAATAATATATAAGTATTTAAACATTAAAGAATGTTTGTTTTTTCTCCTATCTATTTTGAAAATTAATCAACAGATTCTAAAAATTATATATTTTAGCCTTTATTTAAAATATTACATTCTACATAGAACACAGATAACCACAGATTAATATATTTAAAAAAAATTAAAAAAAAATTCGTTGTGATCTTCCGATGCCGCATCCGTACACGTACCGAGGATCCGGACGCCGCGCTGGCTGCATTTCCACGCTGAATTTCTATCGAAATTGTTTGCATGAAGAAAGTTCTTTGTTTTTTTATAAATGTCTCTGAAACCTGAACTGATTTAAGTATTCTTGTTATATGTTAAAAGATGTACCTATTAGGTTGCATATTAATTTATTTACATCTGAAAAAAAAACAGGAATCTGGAATGAATGAATGATAAATGTGAGCAATTCTCGCGCTTTCCACATTCATCTCGATTCGATATTTTTGAACGAAAAATGACTTAATATGTAATTTTTCGTATAAAAATAAGAGCTGTGCTGGGTACTGGTGGGCAATTCTCGCGCTTTCGACATTCATCTCGATTTGAGATTTTTAAACGAAAAATGACAAAATATGTCATTTTTCGTTCAATATTTATATTTTTATTAATTAATATTTATTATTTATTTGGTTTAATGTTCGATATTTTTGAACGAAAAATGGCATATTTAATCATTTTTCGTTTAAGAATCTCGATTCGAGATTTTTTTGATTAACGAAAAATTACAAAATGTGCCATTTTTCGTTCAAAAATATCGAAAATTTAACGAAATAAATATTAATTAATAAATAATAAATATACAAATATTGAACGAAAAATTACATATTTAGTCATTTTTCGTTTAAAAATCTCGAATCGAGATGAATGTCGAAAGCGCGAGAATTACCCACCAGTACCTACCTAGCACAGCTCTCAACTTGCGCGTATATTACGACCTAAACCAAATCTAGAGAAGAGATAAGGATTACTTTTATCGGTTACTAAAGATAATTATAGGCATGCCACATCTTAACAGAATAACATTGTAATCAATACCTTTACTGAACAAGTAGTAAATAAGTGTAATCACAAGTGGGTATCAACAGATAGTACCCACCAATGAGCTTGTATAATGTCAGAGACGCAATCTTATATATTTTTTTATCTAAAAATAATTTGTTTACAGTAAATCAGTCTTTTCGATTTTTACCATGGAAGTAGGTTGAAAAATATGGAAGTGCTGTAACATTTTGTAAATTAGAAATCACAAATAGGTATGCTTTTTTATCTCGCTCTTTGTTTTCTCTCGTACTTCAATCTATTTATGAAAAAGAGAATAATAACATAATAACTAATATTTGTTTTATTATTTTTATTTTTTTAACGAAATGTCAAGGATGTTCGTTGCCATACACTGAGATTGATTTATTGATTAATTATATTAAAAAAAGTTTTCACTTTTTGTTTTGGTGTTTGTCAGCGGCCATCTTCTTTTGTTTTAGATCTTCGGACAACTTCTATTTTACTTGATTTTACTATAAAGCATATTTTTTCATATATAAGTTCTAAAAGCCCCAAATTTATTTAGCTCGAGTTCCATCTGGAATAATTTAACGATCGACGTTATATTTGTTAGTTACTGCTCTATATTAGATACATCTCCACAAATCTCTTCGAATCTTAATTACAAAACAAACTGCCGTTTATAGCGTAACACGTAACGTATCACGTGTACGCGAACAGCTTGTAATTCCATCCAACACTCATAGTTTTCCACTTAGCCGTCAGTACTAATTTGATCCGTGGCCAAATTGTAATTATTTCGTCATTACAAGAGGTCGATTCCCACGCTGCTCATCTCACAAAGGCGTATCGTTTTAATTTATCCAACATCGAGAGCAAGTAAGGAATTTAGACGACGCCGACGCGTGGCTTTGTCTATATCCATTTGAGGTATCTATAGCGTGTTTTTGATTTTAAATTTAATATGTTTATTTTTATTGGAGCACGGCATGTAACTTTGTATTTACCTGATAGTAAGCAGACCTACTACAAAGTCCATGAATGGGGTCGATCAATACATTGTTGTTTAACAATATTATCAAAAGTTACCTACTAATGTACACTTATCATTTTCTTTGCTTTGGGTTCACATGAAACTTAAAATTTCAATATAATCTTACAATGTTTTTTTAGGAATAATTAAACTTGAAGTAAAAACTATAATAGTACATTATAATTTCATTCTGATAAATAGTAAATAGATAAAAAATGGGTATCAGTAATATGTGAGCCATAGATTTCAAATATGACATAACACTTATATTACATTTATTTATATGTCACACAAACACAGGCAATACACAATACACGAACATATTTATTTATCAAACTTTATTGCATAAATAAAATAACAAACGATAAAGCAGCGATGATATTAAAATAGACTCGTAGACAAATTTGTCGTTCGCCCCTTGTGGGTTTGATCAATATTGTAAAACCACAATTGATCAACCCCATTCATGGACTTTGTAAGTCTGCTTACCTTCAGGTATAAAAAATGCCGCGCTCCAATAAAAAAAAACTTTAGTTACATGCTAACCTATAGGCTAGCAATATGTGAACCAGCTACATCGATCAATACATAATAAATTTTGTGTATTAACACATAGTATTGCTTTATTTTAAATAGGTACCTACCTACAAAATTATAATAAGGACAACAGTCAGAAGAAAATATAATTAAATGACACACATTCCCTGAAATAAAAATAGAACTTCATAAAATAGAACACGCTGTATGTGTAGTATTGACGCTAATGCCAAAATAAACTTACAAAGAGAGAGTTAAAAACATTTAGAGAGTACTTTTTACGACGTAGTGTTGGTGACGTAGGGCTACCATCGGGTATACCATAAAATCCTAACAAAAAACCTAATTTCTAGCAAAAAGTTCTGACATTTTACTAAAGCGCCCACACGGTGCGACATACGTAGTAATTACGATGACACATTGTAACGATTATCAATCGTAGGTGGTATATATAATGGTTTCGGAACGCATCCGAGAGTCGGAATTTAGCTAGTATCACTTTGACACAAGCTTGATAAAAAAAAACAATGGCGACCTCTAGTGTTCATTGGTTTAATATCAGACTATAATATTTTATATTAATTACTAGAAGTCGTAATCGTTGCTCTTATTAACTTCTTGCCTTCAGTACCTAATTATTCAATCTGCCGACCCTTATTTGGAGTTCTAGTTTCGGCGCTAAAAGCTCGGAGCCTCAGAAGATTGCAATCTCTCCAGGACACTGGAAGCTCACTAGCTAAAATCGAGTACCGAAGAGACCCTGGACTGAACCTCCTGGGCTTCGTTTTTTTTTGCATTAGGAAAGGTACCCTACAACAAGCGTGGAATGCAGACTGGATAGTCTAAAGTTATCAAACTCACACCAAATTTAATAAACCCCTTTTCTTTTAATATATCTAAGCTTTGCTCTCCTGTAGTTTGTAGAATAATTTAATTTCTATTTATGTCACCCTCCTAAAAACGTAACAAAATTACAGTTAGAAATAAGGCGCAAAGTATACCAACACCAATTAATTTTATCACAGATATCTGCATTTAAAAATAAAGTGATCCTATTGGTTGTTACTCACGTATTAACATTACGTTAATACAAAGCAAAAACTTATGGTAGAGCCTAAGGTTTTTTATTTAAGATATACCTAATATAAGATTAATATAAGATATTAATATAAGATGATTTTATATAAGATTGTGATCCACTATTACGAGCGCGTTTAACCAAACAAACAAACAAACTCTTCAACTTTATAATATTAGTATAGATTATGCCATATCTATATTTTTATATTCTTTTCTAAAGAGAGATGCCAAGTAGGCAGGTGGCAAACAAGAGGCGTGGCAACAATTTGGCAGATAATGTTCTGTCAGTTGGACTACACCTGTATAAATATAGGTATCATGTAATATGAAAATTCCCACGGTCTGTTAGTAATCGGATTTCCTAATATATTTCAGTATGGACTAAATTAATATTAACATAATCGTTTTTTTTTTCAATTTTACTCAGTGTAAAATAGGCAGGTAGAAATACCTACACAATAATAAAACTTAAAAATATTAATAATAATATAAATGAAAGACATATATCAACTATAAAAATAAATTAAGTAAAAATAATCCTCAAGTTAGTCATGCGGCAGGGTGCCCAAGACGCTGACGGAATTGCCCTTTTGAATAGCAATGGTAATCTTTTGTCTGAAGCTTAGAGCATGTGGCCACGGGGGAGACGCCATAGCGCTCTTATCTAATTCAAAAATGTCTGTCAATTTTTGGGTACAACGCACTCATTAATATATCTACATCAACACTTTTTTTTTTTAAATAGGCAAGTAGAAATACCTACACAATAATAAAACTTAAAAATATTAATAATAATATAAATGAAAGACCTATATCAACTATAAAAATAAATTAAGTAAAAATAATCCTCAAGTTAGTCATGCGGCAGGGTGCCCAAGACGCTGACGGAATTGCCCTTTTGAATAGCAATGGTAATCTTTTGTCTGAAGCTTAGAGCACGTGGCCACGGGGGAGACGCCATAGCGCTCTTATCTAATTCAAAAATGTCTGTAAATTTTTGGGTACAACGCACTCATTAATATCTACATCAACACTATTTTTTTTTGTTTTATATTTTTGCTTCTGCTTGTTTTTTTTGTTATTTATTTACTTTACCCTAGATATAAGTCTTTTTGTAAACTTTTAAAGGAAATAAACGATTATTATTATTATTAATTTATTTTATTGTAAAGTTTAAAAAAAAAAGGTCAAGCCCGTTTGCCATATTCGAACTTAGGATTCTGCACAACAAATTAGTTAAGTAGATACATACTACAAATTAAATTTTAACTAGGTAGGTACTAATAGTGAAAACAGTAATAAGATGAACAGAATTTTTTATATAATCAAACTTTTCCCCTCCTTTGGAGACTTTTTTTAAATATGGTCAGGCCCAACCAAGGAGCCACGCCACAATTATTCCAGATTTCAAATTGACATTGTATTAAGTATGCCTTAAATAAAATTGTAACATAATAAATTAATATAGTACATAATTAAAACAGATATTCAAAAGTACTTTTAAATATAATACGCGAGTGAAAATTTTAGATAAGTAAGATGTTAATAAATTTTATAAAGATACGCTCGTTGTTGGCCCGAATAAGGTTGGGTAAACAAAGAGGGAATGCCCTTAATCGTTCATATAATATGATGTATATTTTAGGTTACTGGCAGAACGGCCCATTAGCTCAGTTGGTTAGAGCGTCGTGCTAATAACGCGAAGGTCGCGGGTTCGATCCCCTCATGGGCCAACAATTTTTTTTAATTTATTTTTTTGGTTTTATTTTCTTTAAATTTTATTATTACAGCTATGGATCTAGGTTTTTAATGAATTTAGTTTTATTTATTTAAAACAAAATTTCAAGCGCTTTTTTACTACCTAGCTTATATTTTACACAATTTTAATATATTTTATATTAGGGTTGGGACATGTTTTTATTACTTTTTTAACACGTAGTTTATATTTTATTTTTTTTGTTTTTAATATTTAGTTTTATTCTCTTACAAGTTGATTTATTTATTTCTTGTTACTTTTTATTTTTTTATGCAATTATTTTTAATTATTATATTTTGTTACCAACAATTTTGTTAATTAATTTATTTTAAATTACTGAATTAATAAAGAGTAGGTAAGTAAATTAACACGGCGATGAGTTTGGTGTAGCTATGAATGGTGTCGGCGACGACGAGGTAGGAATGCTCCCTCAGCTGAGAATCCTGGTCCCGTACAGTCGGTCTCCGGCCGCGGCCTTGGAGTCGACTTGACGCCCATACAAACGTTCTTCCAACTTGGGGTCGAAGTTCAATTATTGGTTTTATTTATTTAATTATGAAACTTTATTGCATAATACAAAGGCGGACTTAATGCCGTTGGGTATTATATGATAGTCATACCTTCGGACATTAGAACATTAAGTTTAGGTTTTATGTTCGTAATTGTACGCAACAGTCTTTCTGTTGTGGGTCATATTTTTAAAGACATATTTTTAGTTTTCAAAAAAAAAAAAAATTTTGACCTTACACAGAATGACCGACAAAATTATTATTTTAACTCGAATAAATAATAATAATAATAAATAATAATATTTTAACGCGACAAATAGTAATCGAATATTATTGGAAGTGCGAAAGCTAATTTTGTATGGAGTACGCTGGGTTCGCGATTATGAATGCAGTGCCCTTAATGATACCACAGGTATTATTTATTTTATACTTATACATTAGATATTTCCTTTTTTTTTAGGTTTTAAGTTAATTTTGTATAACTGTTTTTATTCAATAATTTTATTAAGTATCTGTGTTAACTTTTAAGTGGCCATTGATTTAAATATTTCATAATTATGTAAATTTTTCTAGTCGTAAGTTTTCCTATAATAAAATAAATAAATAAATGTTAATGTTACACATAATTTGAATATATTGAGGTATACTATTTAATTGGCACAAATCTTGATTGTATATAGGACTGTTTTACTGTATAAATGTATTACTTATTACTTATTTTCTTATCTATTAAGTGCAGTTTCCAATTTTTATTTTTCAATTATTTTCTATAAGTTACGAAAAATTCCATTACACAATATTATGAGAGTGCCATAATTATGTTTTTAATATATATATTTTTATGAAATAAATTTTATAAACCTAATATTAACACTTAAAATCACTACAGTTTAAAAAAATATGTACATTTGTTGGACAACACTATATAAAATAATTAATAATTTATTTTCTCAATACAATAAAATAGTACAGACTTAAGTTGGAATTAAGCTTTGGCCTGTATCTCGGGTTGTATTAATTAAGTGCCTCGGTAGTCGTCGCGTCGTTCGGTCCAAATTTCGCTATAGCACATTAAGAAACTTTTTATAAATGGGCTATTGAGTCTATCCAAATACCGCAACGGGCTAACAACTTGTTCGGTGTAGACTCAGAATACCCGGCTACGAACAGCTGGAAATAAAAACCTCACCCTAGATACTCTGAGGCCGCCTGGGCTGTTTTGGCGCCGTAAGGCACCCGTAACTATACACTAATGGCCTTATTCTTAAAAAATATTGAGGCCTTGAAGAACACTTAAGTTATAGAAGGTTTTGTCTCTTTTACGCATATAATTCTTCCTATAATCTCGAGTCCTTTAAACGAAGCGTGTATAGGCATCTTAAGCCGGCATAATAGGTGCAATCAACGGTTACGTAGATCGTAATTGTTAGTTGCATTTGTTCTTGGACCTTCATACTGCTTTCCATCAGGTAGATGTGAGGTCACATGCCGAGCTCTCATAAAAAAAAAACATTTTTGTTGCTAATAAAAAGAGACAATACCTTCTATAACTAAAGTGTTCTTCAAGGGCTCAATAAGTTTTTATGAATACCGGTGTAAAAATATAGCTAGACCCTTTTCGGTCATCCCTATTTAGAGAATGTAATTTATTTCAAAGGCAATAGAGAGTCGGATCAGTGTAAGATTTATATCTATAGATAACATCGTCCGCGGCGTTAAATATTTCACTTCGTTAGACTTTAAACATTGAAGATTGATTGTCTTTCATTATGTTATTTAATTAATCTTTAACTAAAATACTGTGGCCGAGGAATATTTCCCCCAGAAAAGTCAATAAGTTGGACTTTTTAATGGGAATGCAGATACCGGTACCTATATCTGTACCCCTTGTATTAAAATTACGTAGGTACCTACTTATTTGCTTTACGAGCAAGTATATTTTAATATACTTTTAAGTATATTTTAATATACTTGCTGCCTTATCGTCAATTCAACCCATTTCGTAACCGAACCCTGAAAGTAGACTACCACCTCGACAAGGCAAATTTTTTTATTTAAATAAAAAAAATAATGTTACGTAACACGTTGTTCGAAAACCCCCTCCCGCCCCTGTAACGCATCGTAACGTTTTACAGGACCCCCCTCCCCCCAAATTGTGTACTTGAACGCTCTCTAAGGCCATTTCTTTTGGGTCACCCGAAATATATTTTCAATTTATTACTCTAATTAAATATATATATATATATATCTTTTCTTCGAATATAATAATTAATACTAACAATAATACCTACCTAATAAGTCTTGGTAAAACTGCGGTTCCCCATATCAACGAGCTCCTATAGGTAGGTACTATCCAAACCTTTATGATCTCGAAATTAAAGAAAAATAAAACAAAATAAATATTTAAAGTAAACTCTGTATTTAAAATTAATAACAAATTGAATACATTTATCAGATACATTAACGAATTCTTCCCTAGACATATCAATAATTTGAGGCTTTACAATACAAACAAAACCAAAACCAGGTAAATACACCAAATTCCAAAATTTTGGATACCAAACATTGACAAAGACAACATATTTTTAAATATTTAAAAAATACAAGTGTCACATAACAATAATTGCACAACCGGCCGGTTATTCTTATAATATTTCCCTTTAATATTTACAAACAAGTATTACTATTTATACAACAAACTTGATGAGAGCCTATAATGTCTACCTATGTATCCTATATGTATACCTACCTACTTATTCGTAAAAACATAAACAAAATTTTGAACTTCAAATCATAATAAATATATTCCAAAATAATATAATTTAGATTAAATAATAATAATAACGTATATTTAAAATATATTCAGTTTTGAGGTAACTTTTGGTACTGCACCAAGTGGATTTATTCTAAAAGGCTTACTTAAAAATCTTAAATATATTATACATTACTAATAACAATCATTATGTTGTAAAAACCTATTATAATTAACATTCTATAGACTGCAAGTACGGTGGGTCATCGATCCTTCTAACAGATGCAGACGAAGCTCTTCCATCGCAGTCTGCCACTATCGATATTACACTTCTATGTTCAGAGTCACTGTCCCCGCTTAAAATTATATTTGTTTCTCCAACAAACCCGGAATCAATTTGTTCATTGCCTTGCAAAGGTTTCGGTTCAAAAGCACCTAATCCCAGTTCAGCAAACAATTGTTTAGATTCATCAAAATTTCCAAAAAATACCGAATCCGTTTCTACACTCTCACCTCCAGATTCGCTTCTACCATCACAAAGTGACTCCAAATCATCTGTATCTGATTCTATTTGCAAAGGTGTGGCACGAGGAGCATTTGACGGTAAACAATTATTTTCTTCAGTTATAGCAGATCGAGGGTGTAATTGTAATAAATATCGAGCACGACGTTTCGATTCATTAGAATCAGTACTTAAATAACCAGAATCTTCAGTTTTATAAAGCTTTCTAAGATCTGTCCTACGAGATCTTAAACGAGTGGATCGTCTACCTGACCTACGAGCATTTATATTGACCTCGGACCTCGAATATGCGGAAAGCCTGTCTCGTTCCTCAGGAGACCGTCTACGTTCACCGGCAGGACTATCCCACGTAGGACTTATTTTATTTGATATATCGCTCATTCTTCTTTGTTTTGGAATTACTGGAGGTTTTGTATCTCTTTGTATTTCAGTCTGTCGTATTAAATCTGGAGCTTTTATAGATCTAACAAAAGAAGCTAATTCATCACTGTCATAGGAATTCATGCTGCCTCTTCTTTGATACAGCGACCGCCGAATTTCATCTTCGTGGGCTTTAGCTTTAGCTTCATATATTTGTCTTAAACTACCAATTTTCCTGGTAAAGGATGACTCAGAGATATTCGTTGATTCATTTGAATCTGCAACCATAGATCTACATTTAAAACTACCGCCTGATTTTAGTAATATTTTATCAACTCGCTTCTTTGATTCTCTTTTTGGTTTGCGGTCCAAAGTGTCAGGATCAAATTCTTCGTTAACATTTCTTCTATCTTCTATTGGGGATCCACTAACTTGTATAGTCAAGGGTCCAGGCTTGAGTACATTATTATACAAAGGTTCACACATATTATTAATGAATATTTCATTTACAGGTAAACTTTGAGGTTGAATATTTGATTCACTGTTGTCATAAAATTCATATGATTCCATGGCTTTTCTCACATCGCGCCAACTTCGTGATAATCGTTCACGTGCTACATTAATGTTACATCCTTCATTTTCATTTATTTGTTTCATTAGATCTGGCTCACAAGCAAGTGAAAATCTTCTTTTCTTTAGCACACCACGGTCTAAACTATCCAAGTCGTAATTTTCACGATTGAGGTAATTGTCCCGTTTACGTCTATCTGATAACATATTGTCATCACTATAATAATGTGAATCAGCTGCTAAAACTGGTATCACTATTCTTGGACTTATTGCTTCTACAACTTCTGTTTTAATATTTTCTAATTTTATAGGTTCGACTCTTTTACATTTGCTTAGTTCTTGAATTACAGCTTCCATATTTTTCTTTACTTCGGGTAGAATTATTTCTGTTTCTTCAGATTTTATTTTAATCGAAGATGGGATAGGTGGAGGAGGAGGAGGTGGTGGTGGTAATTTCTTACGCAACCTTCTAGTATTTGTCCTAGGACTACTATCAATATTTTGTGTTACACCTTTGTTATTTTTTAATGGCACAATTTCACATTTCTTCGTTGCTATATTATCGTGAGGTATGTCAATTTTATTTACAATATAATCCTTTATTGCTTCTTTATGGTTAATATCTTTATTAAATGTGTATGATATATTATTATTTTCTTTTAATATTAAATCATTAGTTTTTAATGTTTTGGTTTCTACATTTCTTAATGGTTCAGAAGTATTAATGACTTGTGTGATTTCTTTTTTAGGTTCTGTAATTCTAGGTGTACCACTTACTTTTGCTATAGATTTTACAGGTCTTGTTATTTTATGCGATGTTGGAACTTCTTCTAACCATTTGCGTACAATTGTTTGTTTATAATCTTCACTCACACATGTTTTACAAGAGTTAGATCTTGTTAACGCAGTGATTTTTTGTTCTCTCGTGCTGTTGCTGTCACAACCAGGGCAACCTCCACAATGGACTGCTCTTCTGCTGTTTTCTCTTTTAAGACTAATTGCACTAAATCTCCGTCCACGTCTAGCACAAGGTATATCCCAACCTAAATCTACTGTATGATATGATTCTTCCTCGAGAATATCGGATAAAATAGGAATAAAACGTTTGGATGTCATTTTCTCCTTTGCAATAGACATCACTTCACGGATTTTTATTAAAAAATCGACAGCTGCAGGTGGTGGATTCTGAAAAATCGTTTTAAGTTTAGTCTTAATATTTATAACCATCAATAATTATTTACCTATCTATATTACTTATTTAAAAAAATACCTTTAAGTGTTCAATTTCGAAGAAAACTGGATTGAAATACAGTTTCCTTCTTATAGCAGGTTCTCCAGTTTCTGATGGTTGTCTATGAACGAAAGCATTTGTTTCCATAGAGCAGTCTACTATGGATAAATCAGAATGCGGAGCACATTCAAAATCAGGTGATGCCGATCTTCTTTGTAAACGCTCATTTAAACTTTCAGGTGTCGAAGTCCTAATAGTTTGCCGCGATGGCTTCTTTCTTCTAGTATGTACCATGGCAGAAATAACGTTGGATTTCTGAAACTATAAACATTATTAGATTCAAAGTATTTATTATACCCATATTATGTGGTAGATGCTAGTGCAACTAACTTTTCTTGTGAAAACCGTGAAATGGAGTTAAATAAAAGTGGCAAACAAAAGATTTACCACATAAAAAAAAACCTCCTACTAAATTATTGTGTTAGAATTTTACGCAAATATTATATACATTTTTAGCTTTTTAATAAATCTTATACCTAATTAATAAATGACTAGGTACATTTTTTTTTCTTTAATTCTATTTCACTATTTATCATTTAATACTTATGTATTAATTTAATACGTAATTCATTTTTCACACACTTACTTTTTGAGTATTTGTTGGGGATGAATCTATAGTATCTTCAGTATGTTCACTAACATCAGACAATAATCCATTATCGTGAAGGAAACTACTACTTAACGCATCTAATTTCAACAGTGGATTCGTCTTCATTCGCTGTAAAATTATTATGTATTTTTTTAACATCATTTTAATAGTCAAAATTTAGTAGCTAAACTTAATATATATTATATCAAATTATTATATATAGATATGTACATACCACACTATCTAATCCAATTCTAGAATCTAAAGTCGAATCATTATCAGTTGACATGGTAGTAGAATGGTTCATCTCAACGTCTTTGTTCTTCTTTCTATGCTTTTGTTTATAGTGTATATAGAAAACAATTCCCGCAGCATACACAAATACTAACATCAGGACACATACCCCTATCGCTAATGATTCAAGTACGCTTAAGCCTTGACTCTGTGAGCTAGGCTCAGATGTAACTACTTCGCCAGCATTAAAGGGAATAGATCGAACATCTGCAAATACATTATCTTTGTTACAAATATGCATTAAAATGTGTAATAGTCAGAAGAAGTCGTTTCTTTTTTACCTAATAGAGGCGTGTGGGAGGCACCGGCAACTCGAAATGCTGCGCATGAAGAAGCTAATCTTGTTGGAGAAGGAGCTGAACATAAAACATGCGCTGTAACTAAACGACCTTCCAATCTTGCATGAAGAGCTGCTGAACCACGCCACTGTCAAAAAATATAAAAATGAATGCTCAAGTTTTTAAATAACCAAAAGGACCTTTTAAGCTTTTAATTTATGATAATGTTGTTTAAATGTAAAACATTGCCTCTGTTTTGCAACCAAACCAAATGCGAGAGCAGGCCCTGTTGAATGTTGACAAACAGACAAATAATTCTTAACTTATCGTAACTTCACCATCAAAATGTAAGGTATCCTCGAAAGATCCTACAAATTGCGGATTTGACACCTTTTTTACAATCTTACGCCTTATCGCATCGTTTGTACACTTCAACACTTGCAGCGACATCTCGAGTTAATGAGAGGGTCAAAAAGTGCAACCAGGACTATTGATATTCCCCGCTTTTGGACCGCCCAAAAAGAAAACGCAAGCATCAAACATTTTGATAACATCTTTATGCATTCGCCTTTCATTGTAGGCGTGGATAATTTATTGATGTCATAAGTCGCAAATTAATTAGTTTTTATTTAAATTTATTACTTTTATATGGCAGCGTTGATTTCATTTTGAACGTAATTTTTTTTGAGCAACAATGCACGGGCATTTATAATTTGAACCTTTCTGTAGGTACTGTCTAAAATTAGGTTTTTTATATATAGATAGCGTTTGCGTTAGCTGGGGCACAGATGAGATAATAGTTACTACAGTAGCTGGGGGCATTCCACATTTATTTTTGTGTTCCGCCGTTTCATCACATATTAACTGCTTTGATTGTCCCGAAGGTTTGACTGGTAGAGAATGCCTAGCGGGATGAAGTCCGCCTTTGTATTTTATGCAATAAGTATTTAAATAAATAAAAATTAATTATCTACAATATTCATAAACGTTTTGATAAACAAAGGCTAGATAAAGCTTTGTTTTATCCCTGACTTTTTAAATAGGTATTTTTATTGGAGCACGGCGTGTGACTCTGTATCCATATGACACTACAAGTTCCTACAGCATACCTACAAATTCTATGAATTGGCACTGTGCCGGCTAAATTATGTGGTATGACAAATTTGCATTGCCTCACTGCTTTATCGTCAAATCAAAACCACCCCTGAAACTAAAAATGACATTTGACGGTTTTTGCATTAGTATGGGACCATCTTAAAAAAATTGGAACAAAAGCCAGGTTTAGGGAAATATTTCTGAATAGAGCAGTATAAATTTAGGTACCTGTAAAAATGTCTTCCCTTCATCTCGATACAATCCAAATGGTACATCATTGTCAATTAAATCACGAAGGGTCACCCATCCAGATGAAGACAGATACTGCGCATTCGTCACGGCACATATTGAATGTTCCACATCTATATGTAATGAGATAAAAAAAATTATATACTAAATAGTTGCAATATCTAGCTGCAAAGTCATTAATCGTGTTTGCGTAGTGTTGTGGTTTGATTTTAATTTTGTAAACATTTACCGATATACTCGTATATCGATACATTGGTTCGCAGTAAATACTAAAAAAAAAAAATTCTGGCTAAATACCAACTCCCTATGAAAACCCCACAACCAAAAAAAAATGTTAATTGAAAATCGTAATTTTTATGCATAAATATTCTATATTTTCTTTTATAGGTAATACGAGTACATGTTATTGAATGAATGAATAGTTTATACACACATATTGACATTGGTCACAAACTAAGCTCTTGGCTTGTAGTAAGTGTACCAGAAACAACGATACTATATACATTTTCATATTATATTATATTTTAAACACATGACCTAGTAAGGTATAACGTTCTTAGTAGCCATGAGTGGGAATCGAACCCACGACATCCGGACTCAACGCTAACGGCGCAACCACTATACCATGGAGGGGGTCTCGTATACATACACCTCTATGAATTTCAATGCCGGGCTGGATCTGCCGCTACCACAGCGGAAGCAAACAAACGTATTAAATACAATAATTTACCTATAGGTTAAAAAATTACAATTTTGTTGCTTTCGCTGTGGAAACTATACAAGGCATAGATATATGATATGCTTACAACATTTGTTGGCATATCTCATGTTTATAGAAGTGATATCCGCTATCTATGCAATTTATTTTTTCGCAAAGATTGTTATGTCCGATATGGTCTAGTGGCTAGGATACCTGGCTCTCACCCAGGAGCCTCGGGTTCGATTCCCGGTATCGGAAAAATCTTTTTAGTTTTTTTATTTTTATTATAAAATAACAACAATTTTAAGTTAATTTTGTTATTATATAGTTCTTACCTTAGATAAATAATTTGTACTGAGCCAAAAAAAAAATTTAAAAATGTTTATGTGGACTTACCCGTAAATATGATTTCCTTAGATGGGTAAATAATTTGGCCCTTCAAAGGTAAAAATACGAAAGGTATTTGAGGCTTCGTTGCCCCACGACCAAAGCTCGCCATCTCACATTCTGAAAGAAATTTAAAAAAACTAAATACCAAACATATAACGTGGCCAAATTGTAATGTAAATTATGTTCTATAAACAGCATGTATTTTATATACTGCCTAGACGGCCTCAGGGTACCCAGAGGAGATGTTTTTTTATCCCACCTCGTCGTAGCCGATGGTATGAGTCTACACCGAACAAGTGGCTAGCTCGTCGCGATGTTAGGATAGACTCAATATCCCTTTTCTTATAAAAAATATAATACACTTAATTTTTTGTCGAGAGTTGGAATATGTATAAAAGTTTATATAAATATATTGTTAATAAAAAATAGGCATTTATTTTAATTAATAAACTTCTAAAATGTATTATTAATAAAATCTGAAGCCATATATAGCGCATATGCCCAAAATACTTAGAACGACCCCTCTAAATTTCCAACGATATTTGTTCAAAAAAGTAGCATCATGATCTTGTAATAACTGCTGAAAGACTCCTGTTTTTAGAACCTGAATACCTAGACCATTCTTTGGTGCTCTGTATCTGCTGTACCACTTATCAGAGGTATTCGTCCGGGATAGGACTCCTATTGACCGGCAGGAGTTTACCAAGATTAAGACCGATTTTTATTTGCATCTAGAGACCATGGTCCACCAAAAACTCAAAAAAATCATTTTTTGCAATATTTTCGGTCAATTACAAGACTTCCTTAGAGATTTAGGCAAATATTTTTCTCTCCTGCACGAATTAGATACTTCCGTTATACTTGTAATTTACCTTATACACTACAGAGACATATACAATATACATACACTCATATCCTAATTCATAATAACATAAAAAAAAAATGGCCTATTTATTATTTTTATAATTTAAAAATTAAAGTCAAACAAGTACGACTGAATCAGGGGCAGATCCAAGATTTTATTTTTGGCGGGCTCGTTTCGGCAAAAAGTGTATATTCTTCATTATAATTGACAAAAAAAAAACGTTATTTCCAAACGTTTGTACCAATTTCGTAAAGCCTCCTATCATATAAAAACAACCTTTTTGCATATTTGGCTTCACCCATTGCATGAACTTTTGTAACCAATTCTTCTTTCCCCCCTGGATCCGCCACTGGACTGTAGACGCGACGTAAGGCGATATACAGAGTGAATTTAAATGGATGTACTTTGGGCTAATATGAGGTTCTATTGATTAAATCGAACAACTTTTCCCATGAAACCATGTGTCGCAAATGAAAAAAAAAAATTGGCTTCCCCATACAAATTGGTCATTTTAACATTACTAGTTTGTATGGAGAAGGCAATATGTTTTTTTCATTTGCGGCACATGGTTCCATGGGAAAAGTTGTTCGTATTGATCAGTAGAACCTCATATTAGCCCAAAGTACATCTTTTCAAAGTCACCATGTATTAAAATAATAACTGTTTTTTATTTATATTAATATAATTAAGTATATCCCTTATTAAATTAAAACATTACATAAACAACTACTAATTACAACATTCCTCTTCTCACAGTTAAAATGGCGTCATACCTTTTTTTGTTATTATTATTATAACGAGCACGATCAATTGGATATTAAAATGCACAATAAGTTTGATTATAACAAACCTAAATAACTTGTTACAAAATTATTCCCTTTAATTTTATTTAAAACTCATCAAAGTTTGACAAGATTACAAAAGTGTACAGAAACATATTAAAGGTACCCAATAAGCAAGACATGTTAACCGGTGACCTTACTGACCTTACCTATTGGAAGTTCACAACGGTCATCAACAAAAAAGATGTTTAAGTTTTCTCAATCGTTCTTTATTGTAAGGTATTTTATGTTGTTAGCCGCTTGGCCTAGCGCCTTTGTATTTAATAATGAGCCAAATAAAAAAAACTTCTACGGTTTAACTGTTATTGTTATTAAACTCTTCCTGAATCCTGAATAATATAAAGATCGATGTCCTGATAAATTTTTTTTTCGATTTTTTTTTATAATATGTAGGACAATTTACACATATTGCTCTGGTCACAAACATAGCTCTAGACTTGTACTATGTGTACCGAAAACAATGATATAATACATATTATATATAATTATATCTATTGTTTTGTCATAGAAATCACTTCTAGAGGCGTTTTAATTTATAAAGTTTCAGACAATATTTCAGGCGATTACATTTACTTTATTTATTTAAACTAATAATAGAGGTTTATAAATAGTAAAATATTTATAGTTTTGCTTAATTCTATAGTAAATTGCAAATATTAGGTGCAAATGCTAAACTATTAGTAAAATCAACTCCGCGGGTATAGTTGGATAACGATGAATGAAGCATTTTTGTAGCATGACAGAAATCAAAAGTAAAAAAAACGTAAACATATATATTTATTAGGACAGTTACCTTTTACTGTTTCGAGATGCTATTGGATCCCTAAGACTGCAGATGTTAGCGCCTATTAAAAAATCGGGTAGCAAAAACCATTACAAAATGGCAAGTTTGCTATATGATTTAACAATAGGCGCTAACGTCTATATATATATATATATATATATAGATATAGGATCCTATATGATAACTGACAGTAAACGAATTTATTTCTACTACGAGTATATTCATTGTATAACAAACTTGATGATATTTTGTCTCATGCTTTTTTTGAAATTATTTTTTTAGGCATTTTTATAGAACAGAACCCATTTTTTTTAAATAAAAATAATTATTTCACTTATTTAAAAATTACCATTGGCAACTATGAGGTTGAATTTAATAGCATCCGGGGCACCCTGAGGAGAGTATGGTAAAGGCCTGAGGCTTAGGCGGTATATCAAGCGCCTGAAAAAAACATCACCGACACTTACCGTCTATCTGATTGATGCAAACGCGCTGGTCTTCTCTGAAAGCAGGAGCATCTGGTCTACATTGGCAGACGCAGCCGACATCGCTTGTTGCCAGAGCTGCATTCAATGCTGTGCCATGTGAAACCTCCATACAACGAGTTGGACCACAGTCTGTACCTATAAATATATGTAATACTTGTTATATAGGATGTAGTGTGACCATAAGTATGCGTGGTGGCCGATTTGTTTAGATCTTAAACTTAAAAATGCTACAGTTTTAGGGCCCGGGTTCAAACCCCGGTACCAATAAATTTAGATTTTTTTATATATAAATTTTTATTAAAAACTCTTTGGTACCGGGGTTTGAAGTGGCGTTGTTAAACAATGTGTGTCCTCACATTATTTGATAACAGTAGTTAGAGTATTTTTTTCTCTACAGTTTGTCATGGTAGCTTACACAGTGCATAAGTTATTGTAAAATTTGTTTGAAATACCTGTAGTTCTACCAAGAGATTTTGCTGTTTTCTATTCGCTGGTAGGTAACTATTAGACTATTTATTTTTCAAATAAACCATTGGTTGATCCTTAACTATATTACCACTTACTATAGTAGATACACTTAGCAAAAACTCATGGTAAAGCTCTGCCTGAAGCATGGCACTAAGATACTATGATAAGATTACTTAGTACGTTAAAATTTCAAAATTTTGCATTGAAAACAGTTGAAAAACATATTTTATCACATTTAAAACAAAAGAAATATTAAAAATAGTCAAAAGTTATCAATTTACCTGTAATAGTAAATAGATCGCCTCCAGAAAATCGTGTAATATTCGCAACGGCCATTTCAATGACGCTTCCACTCGTAAAAGCAGTAATTGCTATAAAAATTAAAGTTTGTAACAGCGCCATCTTTGGGTTTTAATTGGTACAAATTTTTATTTACAGTAGTTCATAATTTTTCCGTCGGCGCTTTTCCGTTCATAAAACTCAAATGTTCTTATTTTTTCCATTGTTTTTTTTTTGCCTTTTATGTTTTTAAAAACTCTACGGTCATCTGAAACAAAATGAAATCATATTATTTTCAATACAATTTAATCTATTTGATTTTTTTTTTTTTTTGTAGAACAAATTACTTATGAATCTATTTACATTTTATTAACTTTAATAAATAGGTAGGTAATATTTGTACCTAAGTATGTCTAATATTGTTTATTTTTGCTACATGTACCCAAAGAATGCGACTACAAAAAGGGCAGCGAAATTTTTGATTTGACGCGTAAAGATAAAAAATGTCTGCCTAGATACGTAAGTTTATGCCAAGAGGCTAATTTGCGTTAAACAGAATAGGATTAAGTAATAGTCGTTGTTTAGAGGATGCTAACTAGCTATTGCTTTCGGGCAGTCAAACTACAACATATTAAAAAACTAGGACATTTGGAAGCAACGACTATTAATCCTGCCATTAGGAACGCACCCCACGTATAAATCGGTGCAAGGGTGTAAAGGAAAGCACCTATATCTACCTAAGTACAGAAAGATCGTACTAAGTAGCGTATATACTACTCTCCCTACCCCTTAGCAGGAGGCGTGATAGTAAATGTTGGTACTTATGTATAACAAAAAAAAACACTTGTTATTGTTATTTTATTAGATAGTAGTGTAAGTGTTAACCACTTCAATAAACATAATCATTATATGACAATCACAATAGCCCAGACGTTTATGTCAATGGATACGCCTACAAGATTGTATTCAGTGATAAAACGTCATAATTTATTTTTATTGGTCGCATAACAATAGGTTATTTAGACATAATATACAACTATACAAGAGCCTGTGTGTTGTATTATATGTTATTATGATGTTGTTTATGGCCCTTGGTCGTAGGTCAATGCTACTATTTGTTTATAACTTGTATATTTGTTTATGGTCAGGCATGTTTTGTTGTGATTAATCAATTAAGTATTTGAAACGTGTCTTTATAATTTCGTTTATTAATTATTATAGCTTGATTAGCATTTTAATGACTTTATTTTAGTTTATTCGTTTAATATTGAATATTAATGTTTATTTTTGATTATGTTTATGGAAAGTTAATTGAACATTTTTGTTACATTTTTTATATGCAAATTACTTTTTTTTTACTTTTAGGTTTATGGAATCATAACCGGGTCTAGCGGTTGTCTTGGTGTTGTATCCGGAGTTCGTGGGTTCGTTTCCAGCTTATAGCAAACATATTAATATCTACGTTTTTCGGTATAATTTGTCATAAATATATATAATATAATATGTATTAGTATCGTTGTGTGTGGTACACATAGTACAAGCCTAGAGCTTAGTTTGCGACCACATGCCTATTACGCCGCACAACGTTAAGCTAAACTCTAACTAAAATGACGTAGTTGACTGTCTATTAAAAACTTGTTCAGCCGTTTTGGAGTTATTAAGGAACGGAATAATACTTTTGAACCATTGATGATTTTTTAAATTATTTTTTATATGGAAATCCATTAGCTTTTATTTATTTTTTCATTTGGAATGACCTTTTCTGAGTTATTTAGTTACTTTGTAGGTATGTACAAAGTTTTTCATTTTCAATATTATAAGTATAGATAAACATTTTTTATACTAACCCTTCTCCCATTTAGAGGCGTGAAGCTAACAGAAAGAAATCTCATTATCAAAAACTAATACCAACTCGAAATATCAATTTCTTTGACCTCAAAACAAGGAAATTAATTCAGAAACAGTATTTTAAACTCTACATTTGCTACATCAAGACGAGAAATCATTAGCGCAGCTGGTCTGGGCACTTCTTATTAATTTACAAAGCGGTCAAAGGCCAGTCTCGTTCGCTGAATGTCGCTCTTTGACATTAAACTTGTAATGAAAAACTTAGAAAGCGCTTTAAAAAGCCAGGAAATTGACTCACGAACTCTAACGTCTAAAAACTTCTAATAGCTAAGCTTTCAGTAATAGGTATGATTCTTTTGAAAAAAAAAACAAACGTTGTAGGTGCAAATATTACTTACTCGATTGTAATTACATAGGATCTTTATAAAAAAATCCTTTTCAAAAGACATAAAGTACGGGTATTGATTTTAAAAATCATACCTTTGTTGTCTTTTCAATGTTTACAGGATTTTAATAATAAAAATATACACTTCCCCCATTTTTTTTTTCTAAATTAAACTTAGGTAAATATTACTGAACACAACGTTTAAACATTATTTGACATTCGAGTTCGCAAATACATCTTCTATCCTCTTAAGCTCTTCTTAGAGCTTTAAAACCATGATCAGATTTTACACAAAAAACGGCATACCTAAGTATAAGATTATTTTTATTAGCGCACGCCATCTTACTTCAATATTATATCATGAAGATACAAACTCACATGAAACCAGACATGCAAAGTCCATAAATAGGATGATTAATAAATTGTTGTTTAACAGCATTACTCGTCCTCACTATGCCGGCTAAATGATACGAGGTCCTACAGGTAACACTAAAAACGGACTTAGGTAACTGAGGTCTACGTCAGAGTTATGAATCAAAGTGGGAAAGAGTGCCCTAGCAAATTACGAAATGGGCGGCAAGCGACGATCCTCCTTACTTTATTGAGATTTTGACCATGACCGACGCGAGATACCACCTGGAGATTGATATGGAAGAAGGGTGGTAGTAGCCTCTAAGCCTTAAGCATAATTAAAATTATTTCAGCAGAGGTCACCTATAGACAAGTTATCAAAAGTTTAAATTGGCCGTTGGATTCTTGTAAATTGTAATTTTGACCATGACCGACGCGAGATACCACCTGGAGATTGATATAGAGGAAGGGTGGTAGTAGCCTCTAAGCCTTAAGCATGGTTAACATCATTTCAGCAGAGGTCGCCCATAGACAAATTATCAAAAGTTTGAAATGACTCTTTAAATCAGTCGGATTATATTTTCTGCTAACTTTTGGCTGCTAACTTCACACCGGTCTTGTTTTATATGTTTTAGGTATGGTCCTAGGGTGAATTAAGTTCATTTTAATATTCTTTGACCAAACTGCTGACCCGATAGCAATAATTACTATATTATTTATTGCTATAGGAAGATGAATAAGACGTAAGATGTCTGTTATACTAATCACTTTTTTTAGATATATATATTTTTATGAAACAGTTTAATTTGAATCGCATTTTTTTATAATTGGGCAAAACTAATAATAAACTAAACAACAGTATAGATATAGTTTTTTTTATAAAATTTAATTCTATAGTAACAGAATCAATTGCAATTTAGTGTTCAACAAATAAATTAAATTGCGCTCCCTAAATATTGTAAGCTCTTCGCAATAGCTTTCAACATTCCGTTACCCTTATTTAAATGACTTCTGACATATCCTAAAGAATATATTCAGGTTTATAAACTATTGATTTAAAAATAAATATATAATATCTATACCTATATACTTACTATTTGGACGTCTATAATGATAAAATGTGCTTTTTTGTGCAAATAAAAAAAAAATGAAAATCGTGTTTCTGAAAAAAATAGTATTATTCTGCCTAGATATAACCAGAGGATCTACCATGGGTTTGCGCATTGTAGAAACGTAACGTTTTCATTTACGTATACGTGAGCAACAACCAATAGGATCGCTTTATTCAATCCTGTTACCAAAAATATAGCGGCTATATTTTACAATACACAACCCCATTGTAGATCCTCAGTTATCAAATGACGTCCTTGCGGTTCTCAAACAGGAACATAAATTTATCGTAGATGAAGTTATTAAAAAATAATTAAAAAATCTTCTTAGATAACTGGGTTATCAAACAACATTTTTTTTTCCTGTTGGAATACTGGTTATCAAACTCTGGTTATCTACGCGGCATAAGCGATCTTTTTATATGTCAAGAAAAAATGTACGTAGGTAATAAAAATAAAAAAAGTTACGCTGAACTGGACAATAATGGGGATGCTTTTTCCGTAAAGATAGAAAGCTTACATTGTCGGAAGTGTTCATTCTGTAAATAAATAGGCTTTTAATACTAAAAGTAAATGAACAAATGACAGCCTCCGTAGACTAGTGGTTGCGCCTATGGCGTTGTATCTGGAGGTCGTGGGTTTAATTTCCACCCATGTAAAAAAATATTAGTACGGCTTTTTCTGTACAGTTTATCATGGTCTGGGTGTTAATAAAATATAATGTGTATTATATCATTGCTTCTGGTACACATAGTACAAGCCTAGAAGTTGTGTTTCTTAGTTTGTGATGAGAACAATATATGGAAATTGTCCTACATGTTATTATTATTATTAATGAGCACGGAGCACGAAATGTATGTATCCACCTGACGGTAAGCAGATCTACAAAGTCCATGAATGGGATCGATTAATACATTGTTGAGTATTTAACAACATTGATCGCTTTCACTATCCCAGCTTAATAATACGGTTACGAAATAGGCGGCAATAAAGACGAATTTGCACTACGAGTATTTTAATATACATACTCGTTGCTTTATGGTCCATCACCCGCCCGTTTCGTCACCGCAACCTGAAAGGAGACTACCACCTCGACAAAAAATCGTTGCAGTAATCTCCTGAAAACCGGTAAAGCCACAAACTAAAACCTAAACATGAATAAGTCACTTGACGGTTTCTGCGCCTAACGTATCATCACGGGTGCCTGCGCCCGAGACCGCCTAGACGGCCCCAGGGTACCCAGCGGAGGGGTTTTAATCCCACCTCGTCGTAGCCGATGGTATAAGTCTACATCGAACAAGTGGCTAGTTCACTCAACAACCCATCTATAAACAGTTTCACAAGTTGGTATAGTGAAACCGGGACCGACAGCTTAACGTGCTCTCCGAGGCACTATAGTGGTGTTGTCAAACAAATGTACATATTTTTTTTAATTAAAAACACATTGGTACACACCGGGATTCAAACCAGGGAACTCAGTGTTTTTAAGTCCAAGGTCTAACCAACTAGGCCACCACGTATATCTCTGTTTCGGCGCCTGTATGGGTTTAATTATTCTTTTATTTATAATCATTTACTTTATATGAACAATTTGTACATGCATAATACAAGGGTCACAGGTTGGATTTTTCTTTAGTCAGTTAACCTAAAGACCTATCTAACTCTGAAACTATATATTTGCCGGAAAAAAAAAATATATTAAAGAATTAAAAAATTACAGCAAAATTTTACAGGTGCAATAAATAACGAGGTGTACTAATTAAACTTTGGTGGATAATTTATATCTATATTAAATAAAATTTGGATAAATAACTTAAATCTAAAAAATAGTCACATACTTTTTCTAATAAGATCATAGAATAAGGTAACTTTACACAGTAAATGAAATAAAGTAGCGGTTAAACTAATAGGTATAATCTTAACTATAATTTAAAGAAATAAAAAACAAGGGTTTTCACAACTTTAATACTTACATTAACCCGAAAAAGATTCGTGCATTATTCATAAAATGGAATGTGAATGTAAGATATCGTTTTCGAATTTAGACGATATTTCGAATAATTTTCTAGTAGCTTATTTGAATAAATGTTTGAAATGTTGATAATTTTATTTAGGTGCTGAATATATTATACGAAACAGTATCGACTCTCTTATGCAAATGTAATGTCAAGCAAAGTGGTCATAAAAAATAACTGTCTTGATTTCTTGTCTCTATAAAACATAAACTAATCATAATAGTGTTAGACATTTGATGAAAATATTAAATATTATTGAGGAAGAATTTTTTTCTTTTTTTTCTTTATTTACCTACATGAGGGCAAATAAATGTAGAGTATAGGAAATGCTAGGACAAAGAAAAAAATATTCAAGATTAAAGTAAACTCAAAAATTTTGTGTTTACCTGAAAAAAAAATCTCAGGAACGACGGGTCATAAAATGAAACATTCATGTGTAGATTATTCTTATAAAAGTAATAAACAAGTGTTTCTATATTATTTTGAAACTTTGAAATTGACAGGACGGGGTTTTTCATAAACGTTGCATTGATATTTTATTCTTTATAGACTCTGTAAACTCAATGCTTACCATCAGATGTGTATACACAATCATAATCAGTCGACTACCTACTTAAGTTCATATCTAATAAAATAAAATAATTAAATCCCGTTTTTTTTAATAGACGTCACTTCCACATTACAACTTAACGACCTTCATGATAGCATAATAATCTGTCAAGGAAGTTTAACGACTTGCGACGGCAGAGGTCTCTGTCGGCTATCCGATCCCGGTACGTTTCGAAAACCGGTTGCTCGTCCCGAACACTGTTATTTTTATCTACCGCTACCTTTATTGTTATATTTAAAGGTAAGTTTTAAAACTTTTACTCTCGGCGGCATACGAAAGCTGAGCTTTTTTTTATAATTTAAGCCAAATTAGCCACAAATTCAATAAAAGTAAACATTACGTTATCTGTATTGGTTTTTTTAAAGTTTAATATAAAAGGTCGGGTTTATGAGTTCAAGATCGAGTCGAAGAGCTTTAATCCAATTACTAATGCGATTTTAATTGAAAAGCTACGCATCGTGCAAGTGCTTTTGGTCTTTATTTCGAAATTTAGAGCCCATCCATTTTCTACCAGGTGATTTTTTTTGAGGAATATTTTTAAGTATAATAATTCCGGCAAATAACTTTAATACCTGCGCACGATTTTTAAATAAAAAAATGTAATGTAAATGTTTAAATAATATAATGTAATATAAATATGTTTTTAAAAGTCGTGACTATATAAATATGGACACACACACTCACTGGCTAATTAGAACTCGACAATAGAAGTTTATATATGAAAGGACCTGCCGGACTAACCTTAACAAAAGATGTTTAGCGGATTTTAGAAACAAAGTATAATATTTTACTTTATTTGTTCAGATTTATTTGTTCAGATTTATTTGTTCAGATTTATTTGTTATTTCTCCAATTATTATTAGTTACGAACTAAAAAAGTAGATTTAGAAATATTTTATGAAACAATAATTATTTTTCAGAGCATAACCTAGTGGATACGACACATCAAATCTGTAGACAGTCGTGTATTGTCATAAGGAGAAACATGCGTGACTTCTTTATACCGTCGCAACCGGTGATATGCTGCTTGATGCTGTATTTTATACAATGCCTCCGTAGTCTAGTGTTACGTTAACGTTGCATTCGGATGTCGTGAGTTCGATTCCAACTCAAGGCAAAACAATTAGTAGGTTTTTCTGTGCAGTTTGCCTTGGTCTGGGTGTCTATAAAATAAAATATGTTTAGTATCGTTGTTTTTGTTAATCATAGTTTGTGAATAGGGAAATATGTATATAATGTCATAGATATTCAGTAATTTTAATGTATTTTAGCAATCTATTGTATGTCAATATATGTCATAGATATTCAGTCAATTTAATGTATAATGACTATTTTTTGTAGTTATAAAAACTTATTGAAATCACTTTAGATAAAATGAATACATATTTATTTTTGTAGCTAGAAGACACAAAACACATTTTAATTAAAGAGTTCTTCAAAGACATTTTTATGAATAAGGCCAGTAGATTTGACCTATTTATAGACATAATTATTACCAGCAGCACTTTAAATTTAAATATTAAACATCTTCTTGACAAAGTAAAGGCTGATTTATACGTCGTAGTACGGCCACGCGTGTCGAATATTCTGTTTTGATCCGTTTTTTAAGTACATCACTGACCGGTACATGCACGATTGAATCTTTATGCAACTGGTTTCTGGGGCAACTCCCGTAAATGTACACATAAAAAATTTAACAAAAAAAAACATGTTACCAACAAACTATACTGGTAATTTAAAAAGTTACGTGTTATGTTAAATAATATGCTATCTTGACTAGTTTTTAGAGTACAGGATTTCTAGTTGTTCTTGTAACTTGTATATTGTAGAAGGAGGTTTTTTTAGTCCATGTAGAAAACTACTGACAGCTCCCATGGTCAAGTGTTCGATTCCACTAATGCAAATAATTTTAGTCTATCTTTTTTATGGTAGCTAGGTCCCCGTTTGCTTAGAAAATATAATTAAATTTTATTGTAGGTATCAGTTACAAATAACATAGACCTAAGCACATTTTGTGACTAGGGCAATATGTGTGGAATGTTTTTTTTTTATTTTTATTGGAGCACGGCATGTGACTTTATATCTACCTGGTGATGAGCAGACTTACAAAGTCCATGAATGGGGACGATTAATAATTGTTCACGAATTATAACAAAAAGAATATGACCGTTGGAACACCTTACACTTGTGTCATAAAGTTTGGATAACATTTTTTTAATGTTTACTATTTTGTTTATATTATTAGCCTCAAATATTACTATTTTAACAGAAGTGTAAAAATAGGTATGATTTAGTATTTAAATTATTAAAAATGCTATAATATGTACTGCATCAAATTAGTCTTAAGATTGCCTAGCTAATACGAATAAAGCTTTATTACAAACATATAAACAAAGATAAATAAATAATAAACTAGATCACAGAGTCTATTGAAAATAACAAAATGTGTTCCAAAACCACATAATTCACTTTCACAAATTATATAGAAATCAGAGGAAACTTATTTTCTCAATACGCATCCATCCGTATTCCGCACGGCCGCGTCGCCTCGTCTGTTTATTTGTACTTGATTGATATTGAATAAGCATAAGCCATTATGGATTCAATAAAGAAAATTATTTTCTTTATTGGAGCATTGGTCTACAAATTGTTGTGTTTAGCCATCGATATGTATACTTAGATATGGCCAAACTGTTAAAAAACTTATCCAACTTATGGTAGGGATAATTTAAAAAGCGTGTTGCGTTCCTGTGGATAAATTAGATCTGTTACGTTAAAAATAAGTCAGTAATCCTTTTTATAGAAGTTATTGTCCCAAACGAAAAAAATATCGGGCATTTTTATTTGCAATTATATGGAAAACTAAGTGCTATTCCTGTTCTGGTAACTGTAGAAGAATACCTTAGCTAGGTAAATTATACTTGGGTTAAAATCTAGTTGATTCCCAAAGATTATATGGTTGACAATTGAAGGCCTCCAAGGATTTGTCACGGTAAATGCGCGGTGCCCATTGGAAACGGTAGACCGAAATGCTAGAGTCCTAGCTGATAATCATACGTACAAAATTCTTCTATATTCTTTCTAAAAATTCTATTCGAGACGTAGCTACGTCTCGAATAGAATTTTTAGAACCAATGATGCCTTCCTAATAAAAATAATAATTGTACCTAAAATGAAGTAATAACATTAACAGCCGTCTAATAAAAATAATGACAACTTATTCAAACGGATAGTCGATAATAAAATTAAGATTTCAAAAGCGATTGAATAACTACGGAAATCAAATAACTAATATTTGCAATATTAACAACGGAAATTGTGCCGTTTGAATATTTAGTTATAGCCAATAAATCATCATGCGATTAGTAATATAATTTTTAGTTTTTACGCTTTTGTATATAAATCTTGTTTAAAGACAGGATTGAAGTTTATGGTAAGGACCAAATAAATGGGGAATTGGAAATGGGAATTGTTCTTTAATATTAACTTTAAAACGAGGTTTTAGAGAAAGTAATAATAAAGACCGGTGACAAGATGGAAATAAAAGCTATTTACAATTAATTTACACTGTACACGATAAAACAATAACATGTCCAAATATTTGAAAAAAAAACTTGTCAATGAAATTCCAGACGAGTTCGATTGAGTTTGAGTAAGGAGCAAGTTAATTTTAACTTGCCTCAGATATTCCAAAACTATCTAGGGTGCATTATCTTGTATCGGAATAAAATCATCACAATTATTATGGGTCGGAAGACTATAGGTACTCTTCTAAGTTGTCATTCATTCGATGTATCGCACAGCCGTCAGAAATGTAGGTGGGAGGAAGGTCTCTATAACTTCGTTAGGCCGACCGACCGGTCTCGTTACCACCGCCTATACAGATGCAAAAATCGTCAAGTGACTTAGTCATGTTTCGGTTTTAGTCTGTGGGTTCACCGGTTTTCAGGAGACTACTGCATCGATTTCTTGTCGAGGTGGTAATCTCCTTACAGGGTGAGGTTACGAAACATTGACGATAAGGCAGCGAGTATATTAAAATATACACGTAATGCATTTCGTAATCGCATCATTTAGCCGGCATAGTGGGAGCGATCAATATTGTTTAAGAACATGGACAATTCATGGACTTTGTAGGTCTGCTAATAACCAGGTAAAAACAAAGTCACATGTCGTGCACCAATAAAAAAATATAAAAAAAAGCATTTTCTACAATGTGTAGTTTTTTACGTAGTCCCAAGAAAATACCACCCCACACCATTACTGGCTCTCGTTTGATAATGCTGCACTGAGCATATCTTTCTTCTGGACTTTCACCGTCCATCATCTGGTTTATGGGAAACCTGGACCCGTCCATGAATAAGCCCTTAGCCAATAATACATGGATGGACAACGCTTCCAATCAAATCTTCATATTTATGTATTGTCATTCCGTAACATCAAGTCCATAAATTTATTTAGCATTTTGGATTGATAGCTAACCATATTGTTTTGTTCTTGGCAAATTGCAGCAAAATTGGCTTGAGCTACTCGATGGTTTCTAGAGAGATGAGGGCCCCCTACCTGGCAAATGAGCTTATTTATCGAACCTCTTTGAGTCTCCTTGTTACAATTTTAGTGCTCACCGTAACTTATCGTAATTTTTGGAGCTTTTTTTTTACTTCAGTAGAAGATAATGTATGATTTTTCAGCACACTACTCATGCCTCATTTATTAAGACAGCTTCAAGTAGAACACTTTACCGAAAATATTAACGGAACATAAACAAATTAAACTCAAATCATTAGTAAAATTGTTATTTTTTATAATTTTAAATAGTGTACCTAAACGAGACATTCATAAAAGTAATAAAACTTTTTAAAGAGTTCGTCTAAATTAGTCCATAATTGTATTTATTAGTTTTATTGGAATGTGTGGTCTAGTAAGATCTCATCTCATAAGTCACGATATAAATATTTCACCATATCGTTGGAACTTATAATTGACACACATTTTAATTCAGCAGTGATTTGGTTTTGTAAAATGGACGCGACATATACTTTCCAACTAGTTTTGAGTTTTTTGCTTTTAAATTAACCAACGTTTAAATATTAATATTATTAATCTACATAAATATACAGTAGGCAGTTAGGTTTATTAGTACTGCGAATTGCGGTGCGAACATTTAGGGATCCGATTACTCTGAAAGTTATAGGTTTCTCAAGTTACGTATAAAGGTTTAGCTCTGGGTATTTATAAAATATAATATGTTTAATATTGGTAAAAGTATTATAAAAGTAATCAAGAAAAAGAAATCTAGGATTTCTTGAAAATGTGCCAATAGCACTAGCTGTGTAGCCACGTTGAATGGTTATGAATACTTATTGTCCAAAAATAATTCCTGACTTCAGATCCTGAAGTCATCCCTCTAAGTGTTTTACTTAAAGAAACAACAAAACATATTGATCCAAGAACCCACTATGGGTCTTTTATTTGGGAACCCATAGTCTCCCAAATAAAAGAAACAAAATTATATGATATAGGAATATTTTTTAATACGTGTAGACCTTAGCAGAAAAACGAGGGGAAATCGAAGAACCTGAAAGGTATGATGATTTTGTGCTTTGGGCATTTTCTACTAGATAACCTTTAAGAGAGTGAAATCTTAAAGGTAGGTGTTATTTTGTATTTTTCAGCACAGAATTTTCCAATTAGATGGTTATACAATACATTGTTGCTTAACACGAGATTAAAATTCCACCTTACTAAGCTATACATATTTTTTTTTATAATCCACTCTATTTTCTCCTAGATATGGAGAAAAAGAACATGGTTTAGCGAAACGTTTTTGAATAGAGCAGATAAGGTACACATTAGAAACGCTTTTTAAGGATCAACTATCTACCATAAATGACAAAGTCATCCTCACGTACTGCCTAAGGCCTTTAGATTCGTGATGGAATAGCACGTGGATTCCTACTACACAAAGTTCTCTCATGGGAATTCTATCAGCGAAGGTTATATAAAAAAAAAGTGTTAGTATACAATTATGTTATATTTTTATGGGAGGATTTTTTAGGACTAAAACGGCTGGACCGATTTGTATAACATTTTGTTACACATTTAGGGTACATTTACCATTCAGTTTCATTTCGTGATGATTTCGTTACAGTAGAATTTTGGCATTGAATGAATGAATGAATGAATGAGTTGTGGAAATAATTATGTAGTGGATAGAAGGTGATCGATAAATAAATTTTAATTTTGTATCAAACTTATCGTATTACTGAAGACTTAAATTCGACAAAGTTATCAGAACGATTTTGACTTTTTCCCTATTACACTTAATATTTGCTTTACAAAATTGTGACGTATTTTTATTTACCATATATTTATTTATCCCATGAAATTTCTATCAATAACACCATTATATTAATCATAATAATAAAATAATAAATCATTCACGATTGTTAAAATGAACGCATCGGAGAAATCTCGCCCGCACTTCGACGAGGTAATCCACTGGCAAGCAAAACCGCGAGCAACTTTAGCGCATGCCTAAATATTCGACGAGAAAAACCCGCTGTATTTTATAGATGGATTGTCTAATATTTTTGCTCGCTCGCTTGACGGTTTTTTATCGCCATTGGCCATCATATTCAGGAGTAACTGAAAGCCTAGAGCGCGGTTAAATCGCTCGTTAAAAATAAAATAGCTAAATGTGTGCAATATTCGAATTTATTTTATATTGTTACAACTTTGATTACTCAGAAAAAAATATTTACCCGCCAATTTAATCTCGCTTAGGTACCAGCAACTAAGGATATTTTTCGCAGTAGTTCCATTGATCGCACTAGTTCCATTTCTAAGAGTAATGGTAATAATGGAACTACTGCGAATAATAAAATAATAAATAATTTTAAACCATAATTTAAAACATTATTAAATTATTTTATGCAAAAAAACTATTAAGTTACTTTATTGCTAGTAGAAATAACCTAATGAAAACCTAAGAATCTTTCATCTAGATGATTTCGTTCTGCTGCGCGAAGAAAAAACGTAGGTAACGTTTTTTCGAATTTAAGATATTTGCAGTTACAGTTATAGCATAAAAATCCTTGTCAAAAGGTTCCTGATCATTGTTCTCGTTCTCTTTGACAGCCTCCGTAGACTAGTGGTTGCGCCTTTGGCGTTGTATCCGGAGGTCGTGGGTTTGATTCCCACCAATGGCAAAAAATATTAGTACGTTTTTTTCTGTACAGTTTGTCATGGTCTGGGTGTTTATAAAATATAATATGTATTATTTCGTTGCTTTTGGTAGACATAGTACAATCCTAGAGCTTAGTTTGTGACCAGAGCAATATGTGTAATTTGTCCTACATATTATTATTATTATATTATTATTATTCTGGGCACGATGCCGTGCGTACACTATGAGGATTTTTTTGTATAAGTAGGTATTTATGTATTTTTGATGTGTTAGGTGTTTCATTTATATTTAATTTTATTTTCTTAGGGTTTTTATATTTAGGTTTCTTTTGTAATATTTAAGTTAATTGTAATTATATTGTGATTTGAATTAAAAAAATAATACAAGCATTGTAACATTCAAATATTAATGAACTTTGTATAGTAAATAAAGCTTTATTTATATGTTTAGATTCACAAAAAAAAAGCGGCCCAGCCTAGTGGTCACTGCGCAACTGATAACAAGGATAAGCATATGACAACAAGGACGGACTTGGGATGGGTGACCGCTTTATACGACGAGGCCATAACATCATAAACACCGCAACAAGCTCGCTACTTGTTAAGTTGCCTCCGAATACCATCGGCGAAATGAGGACGGGTTAATCTCTCCGCTGGGTACCCTGAGGCCGTTTAAACGGTTCTCGGGAGCCAAAAAGGCACCCGTGATGTTATTTAATATGTTTAGTTTCACTAAAGAACACTACTTTTTCTTATTTTTTTCTTTCACTTTCTATCTACTAGGCGCACTGCACGAGTAGATTTGTTATAAATACTAGTAAATATCTAATAATTATTAGTCTATAAATGAATAATAGTCACGCAAGATAATTTTAATCGCAGAACAAATAGAAAGAAAGTAATTCATCAATATAATCTTTTATCTCATTTCAATACGAAATTTACATTAACCCTATTTCGTTATACAAATATAAAATTAATTATACAATCTTGAAATGTATTACATTTGAATTAAGGTTCATAATAAATATTAGTGGAATGTGTAGCATGCGTGGTTTAGGTATGTTTATTAGGTTATTTTTTTCTAACTGTTGAGTATAGTGTTTACTAAAATATTCAAATTTACTACATTTTCTCTTGGATTGATTTTCTTTAATTATTTTGTTATTTATGGAATGTTATTATGGAAATTTTTTTTTTCTTTCTATAAGTAAAGGCTTAATTAAAAGTTTGTTTTATTTTATAAAGGTTATATTGAAAACTTTTAGTTTTTATTATAATTAAATTAATTAACATTGTTAAAATTGACACTTGAGGCAGTATCTTTAGCATAGATAGAGGCTCTGTTAAATAGTCCAAGGTCATTTGGTCATATGGGAGCCTTATACTGTTTTAAAATCATAAAAGGTAAAGGGAAACTCAATTATCTTCATCAGAAGATTTTTTTTTTTTTTAAATACCTGTAAGTGACAATCTATCTGTCTGCATGAATATCTAAAGAACCACTGGTCCCATTTACATAAAATTTGTAATAAATATTGTTGAACGATAGAAGTACCAAAGCTACCTACCTAAAAAAGTTGAGAAAATTAAGTCGAATTAATAAAATTATAATGTGTAAATAATAAAAAATTCTAACGGGAGCTAGAGACTTTAGCTCTGTCAATTATTATTTGTACTACGAGTATAACTAGTAGATACTACCACGGCCCCCAAAACCACGTAGACCTCAAATCTAAACGGAACCTGCAATGAGGCCCAGCGGTGGGATTTAATCCCATCTCTTCGTATCCGATGGCATTCTGAGTAAACCGAACAAGAGGCTAGTAGCTCTCCCACAAATTTTAGCAAACAGTTTTTACTATAGTATAGATAGGAGAACCAAATCAATACGAGAGGTTATTTGAAAAATAAAGCAATCCTAATGGTTGATCCCTATCTATAGTTACTATCGACTATATGTGGAAACCGTTTACAAAAACTTGTGGTAGAGCTACAGCTCGTCGCGGTTGGACGTCTCGTGTTTGGATGGACAAAATAACCCATTTATAAATAGTTTCACAAGTTGCCATAGTGAAACTACGACCGATATCTTAAGGTGCTCTCTGAGGCACATTTTTTTACTCTTTGGACACTTAGGTCTGTTACCAGTTAAATCCGTCGCAACGTATATTAACTACTAGCTGACAACGGAACCTCTCAAAAGGAATAAATTTACCTGTTTTTGCAACATTTTTCATTGATAATCCCCTCCTATTGGTTGTAGTGTGATATTATAAATAAATAGCTAAAATATTTTTTCAATTCGAACCAGAACTTAAATTAGCGCGTTCAACCAAACAAACAAACTCTTCAGCATTATAACATAAGTATACATACCATAACTATTGGTAAGTTATACTATGTGGTTACTTCGAACAGTTAGTAACTTTATTAACATTTACACATGTTGTGAATTCCCAATAACTTTCGCATCACATCTACATAATATTCTTCTGCGGGTGGCAAATAGTTAATGTCCTACCAGTTTAACTAATACCATTATAAATTGCAAGGTAAATAATAATTTACAATGTAATAAATTGCCACCGTTATTGTGAAAGTTACTTATAACTTATAAGTATCTTAATACATGAATAAGTGTAAAGTTTAATATCATTATTAATGGCTACTTGAACTGTGATTGTAAATGCGTGAACTTTTAGCGTTTTGGGTCCCTTGTGTGAATTTATTTATTTCTTATGTTAGATTGATCGAAAGCTTTTTACTTTGTAATTAACCTTGTCATGAAAGCTTCTATTGCATGTTTTAAATGTTAGGTTAAACACATATGACATTTTGAGAAGAAATAATCTATGAATAATTGTATATTTGTAACCTCTTTTACAACTCTTACACCGGTAGGTATTCATAAAAACTTATTAAGTCCTTGAAGAACACTTTAGTTATAAAAGGTTTTATTCCTTTTTTTTAGCGACAAAAATGAATAGGCGTAATAGAGACCTTCTATAACTAAAGTGTTCTTCAAGGACTCAATAAGTTTTTATAAATAAAGCCATTAGGCTCTACCATAAGTTTTTGCTATAGTATTGACGTTATCTTTTTAGTTTGTTATATGTAAATAAGTTAACCAGGTAAAGAAGCGTCAAAAACAATGTATTTATTCAAAATACACAGTATTACAAAATACACACTGAGTAATGCACAATAATGGCCTTATTTATAAAAACTTATTGAGTCCTTGAAGAACACTTTAGTTAAAATAGATTTTGTCTCTTTTACGCATATTGATTTTTGTTGCTAAAAAAAAAGGTAACAAAATCTAAAATGTTCTTGAAGGGCTCAATAAGATTTTATGAATACTTGTGTTAAAAACACAAGAAGTTAAAGACGTTATTATTAAAAACACTTTTATTATAACACTTCGTAAATTTTTAAAGAAAAAAATAATTTGAATTGATTAATAAAACCTTATAAAGTGACCTTAGAAGCTAAAGATTTGGTTTACTGTATATTTCTAAAAAAAAAAGCCTAGTGTTAAGTCACTGTGCAACTGATAACAAGGATTAAGCAGATGGCAACAGGCCGGACCTGGAATAAGTAACCGCTTTATACAACGAGACTATACCATTATAAACACCGCAAGTTCGACACTTGTTAGGTGTTGCCCCCGAATACCATCGGCGAAATGAGGACGGGTTAATCTCTCCGCTGGGTACCTAAGGCCGTTTAAACGGGTCCCGGGAGCAAAACAAAATGCTCTCCAATACGTCTGTGTTATTAACCCTTTTGTAAACATAATTATCATATATAGCTTACTCGGTACTATTCGAAACCCTGCAGGGTTGAAAGATTTTTTTTTTGTATCTTTTCTTTTGAATTATTTATATAATAAATGTGTAAATTAGTGAAATACAAGATAAATATTGTTGCTTACCTAATTTGATAAAGAAAAATATTTGCACAGGGATGTTTTTTAGCCATTTTTTTTTCTGAAAAGATTAATAATTCCTATTATTTAAAATTCCTATTAGATTTCAAAGAAGTAATCCACCATTTCTCCCCTTTGTCAGACCCTAAATGAAAGAGCGGGCAAACATAAGTTGTTGATTTTGTTTTCCAATATAACGGGAACTTTGAAAATAGAAACTCTTCTTATACAACTAATAGACAAGTGTTTTAATATTTTTTTATAGAAAGTTTACCGGGTATGGAGAAGCTAAAACATTTTAAAAAAAGTTTATTGAAAATGCATATTATCAAAATGGAGTAATAAAAAGCCAAAGAAAATTTTAAAAATCTGTCTTAAGATCTTTTTTTATACTTTGCAATAGTTGCCTATTTTTGGATTATAGATAGGTATACAATATTTGGTACCTACATTGGAGCTCAAACATATAAAGCCTAGTCTCAGTACATTTGAAGTTTAATATTCCTAATTTATTTTATACCAAACTTCTAGTATCTGATACAGATAAACTAATCTTTAAACCATCATAAATTATTATTATATAACATCATTTCAAGTAAAAAAAAATACATAGGTACATGCTAGATTTATACAATATTTAACATTATTTTCAACGAGAACTCATTACATCAAAAAATGAAAAATATAAAATAATATTAGGTATAGTTTTCGTTTTCGGTGGAGACTCTGGGACCATGGTCTCCAGATGCAAAAAAAAATGGTTTTAATCTAGGTAAAGTTGACGCATCTTGGAGACCATCGAGCAATATCATATTTTTTCCAAAGGATATCGCTGGAAATACAGAGGGGTAATGCTCTAAGTATTTTGGGCACATGCGCAGCTTCGGAGGATCTTAAAGAAATTTTTCACTTATAATTTTAAAATATTATATTAGGATTATATTGTAAATTTATCCAAAATGATTGTAAATGGTTAACTAATAAACCCGTATATGTATTGTGTAGGTATATACATACATCTAAAAGCTTTCACAATAACATTTTTTTTTTCCATAACGTGAAAAATAAAACTAGTCTATTCCTATAATTCTAACAGACAAGTTTACAATGTTTTGAAAATTCAATATAGCAAATAATTTAACTAGGTTTTGTACAAATAATATGACGGAAAAACCGGGGTAACAAAAGCTAGTGTATACTATAACATAACTTTAAAATTATCAATAAAACAAAACTTTGAAAATATATAAAACCTACCTTTCCAACATGCTGTAAAATCTGAGTTTCAGGAAAATCCAAACTCCGTTACCAAAATCGTTCAGCAGCTTTTCACAAAAAAAAACACAAAAGCTTCCTAAATCATATCTTCTATTATATTTTATTACATTACATAGTTCATAACAAAAAAAAATAGGTATAACACGAAACTCCGTATCGAATCGTAAACATAGACGGTATGTCAATTCGATATGCGCACGAGTCGATGAGCTTAACGGCTGTGGTCGTGTGCCGACGGTTACACTCAGAATGATATTGCAGAATGGTACCACAAGAACCTACCGATTTGCATAGAAGCGTTACAGTGTCCTCGATACCATGTTTCACTGTTTCCGTATAAAAAAGCAACTGGGATTGAAGAGGGTTAAAATTTACATATTTTATAAATCTGTATTAGATTCTTTTTAGATTAAACAGATGCTTATATGACCTTCTTAAATTAGGTAATTTATAAGTGTGTCAATTTTTGAAAATAAAGTTTTAGAAGTAAAAAAATAGTAGAAAAGAAATTTATCATGATATTTTATATTAATAGTATTTTTTTTATGTACCTATGAGTATATTATATATAACTTCTTCTTTGTGATCACTTACTTTTTCCGTATTTTTAATTAATAGATATTAAAATAAAATAAATGATAGTTTTCTTTGCATTCAGTAAAGTTAAATATACATATTAGATTATAGAACTAATATTTTTTTATCTTTCTTTTATTTTCTTTAATTTAAGATACCTACATGTTGTTTTAAAAAAACTGATGCTTTTAAAGGGTCGGAGCGTTCCGTGCGTGTGACCCTATCGATTGGTGCCATAAAACCAAATAGTACTTACTTTGTTATACTATAAACATAAAACTACAGAATGTATTTTTATCGAATTTCAGTCGGTTGGTATCTGGGTGCAAGCGTATTTTCAAAAATCTTTGAATGCAACTGCATTTATTTTTTTAAATAAAAGAATGTTTTCTTTCAGTAAAAAGAATGCTATAATCAATATTTAAGTTACTTTTTCTCCTACCTCAGTCTTTTTTTTCCACCCGAGATTTTCTACCAATTCTCCTTTTTTTTTCCTTTTTTTTTATATATATGTATATATATATATATCTCCTACCTCAGTCTTTTTTTTCCACCCGAGATTTTCTACCAATTCTCCTTTTTTTTTCCTTTTTTTTTATATATATGTATATATATATATATATACTTATAATATATTTTGAGCTTAGTATAAAGTAACAAATAAAAATAATGCCTTTTACTATTAACAATTATTTAAAAGTTGTGCAACAAAATAACTATATTATTCAAAATTTGCGTTTTGTGTGATTTTATCTTAAAGTGAAATAAAACTGAGCAGTGAGAATCCGTTCAGTCCAACAGCCAATATTAAGGTTAAAGAAGAACATTGTTGTAGGTACTGTTGCTGAAGTCGAATGCTCTACCACTGAGCTTATCCTCGATTTGAGAAGCAGCCAACCCAACGCACTCTAATGGTGGCACTTCACTCAGTGCAATGTATTTGTGTATTTGCCTGAAAACACCCATGTATAGAGGGGATATTCGTGTCTATTTGGTATATTTGTGCAAATAAAGCGAATAGCAAATACTCGTTTCAGCCCGCTTGTCGGTTTTTGGTCACACATCAAAAGACTCAAATAGGCAAAATATTCGCGTTGACACATGGTTCGGTATAGTTTCGCTTTATTAGCGAGCGCCGGCACTAACCGTGCTTCCGTATATAATTATTAGTTTCAGTGTTTCATAAATCACAATGGAATGGAGAAACGAAACTCTTTTGAGATTTGTGGTTTTTAATTTAGTTGGAAAATGACAAGGCAAACATTTATATATTTGCTGTTTGATTCCATGTGTGCCGGTTTGTGTATTCATTTTTTGCACACATATTTGGTCAAATACAGTGTATCGCTACAGAAATACCCTACACCAAGTGAAGTGCCACCATAAGTTATGTTGTTTAAAAAAAAACATCCTAAATACACGAAATACCTAAATAAATTTGAATTTCGTATTAGTTACAAAATGTACCATCATGTGAATTATATTTATGCTCTTTACCAGTTTTCAAATATTTGACTCTCGCGTGAACTAAAAACTAAATAAGCGATCGTTTTTGAATAATTTAAAATTGAATATTTTAGTGGAACCTAAACCTAGTAATCTATTCATAGCACACGAACACATTCCTAAAATTTAATTTATTATAATTATATTCAACAATTAAAATTTAACAAGTTTGCAATGAAAGTAATATATATCTATATTTTTAAGGTTATCATTTTTACTCTATATGCACCTCTACGAGTTCGATACTTGTTCGGTGTAGACTCAGACAGAAACCATCGACACACCAGGTTTCTTTTGCAGTATAACCCCAGATTCTTAACCCTTTTTATCCCCGACGAAAAAGAGTGTTATACGTTCCTTTTTGTTTTAATTTGACTTGGTCTACAGGGTTTTTTACTATGGTTGAAGAAAATCTGTTACTCTGTATGGGATTTAAGCAACTTCTACTACTCTGATCGGTTGTAAATTCAGTATCTTCCTTGACTTTAACAATTTTCTGTAGTGATTGCCTTGACCTGATGCTGCTGCATCTTCTGGAATCAGCAGAATACCCAGATCCTCGCTAACTAACAGCGAAGTACCGTATACCGTAAATTGCGGTGATCATTGACCTGATTATTTATCCCTGTTTAAATTGTATCATGTAGGGTTTTTTTTTAAATATTTTACTTACAGAAAAACGTAATATTTTTTCCCATGGGTGGGAAATAAACCCACGACCTTCGGATACACTTCCAACGACGTATCCACTACGACGCGACGTGACCACGAAAGCGGTCTTTACCTAATTATTATTCTAACATTGCATTTAAAGTTAAAGCTGGGCGTGTTTAAAAAGCTGTCTATGATGTACTAATTATAGGTGTGGACTATTATAGGTATGGACCATTATATACGAGTATATACTCTCCACACTATTTATCTCAGATAGGACTTGAAACTTTCCATATGCAAAGACCACCGTCAAAGTTTTTTTTTCTTGTAGTCTTGCCCGTCGTATAATTTGGGTAAAAAAACACATCAACATCTGTCCCAATCTTTAACTGATAAAATTTGCAAAAAATCGTTAAGTATATTATGTGCATTAGAAAAAGTTCACTGTTGTAGGACCCACAGAAATATAACTAGAACCTTAAAAAAATCTCTACTTATTTTTGTTTCCATCGTCCACCTCAAACCTAATGTAATATCACTAGCTAAAGTAGTTTTGGCTGGACATGATGAGTGTAAACATAGCTACATAATTCCTCGTTTATAAATGTGTAATGTTGTATTCGTTGTGTAAATAATAATAAAAATACTTCATAAACTCTCAAAGACATCAAAATATCAGCAGTATCTGATGGCTTTTATAGCGGCCAAAACTGTTAACATCTTTCAGCACCCAGCGCTGAGGTTGTCCTACATAAAAAAAACATATTAAATTGATTGTAGGACTACTTCGCAATTAGGATTGTTCGTAACTGCTAATTGGAATTCGGGCGAAATTAATGTTTGGCTCAGAAATTAACAATGCTCTTTTTTGAGCCGAACATTCATTTCGAACTGAAAATGCTTACAACAAATAGGGATTTTTTATTTTCAAAAATCCATAATTATTTAGATATAGTTATTTTTTGCAGATTCTGTTCTAGTACTGCAAAAGCTAACTGGTAATAGAGATTTTTATCTTTGAATTTTTATAAAAATCTAATAAAGAACTTACTGATTGGGACTCATGGGCGATATCAGGTCCAAATTTTTGAACGAGGAAAAAAAAAAAAGCAATTCTCATCATAAAATAACCTAATGTATGTGTACCTTCAGGATTTGTAAACAGGCAATACTCACGATTTTTGGTGAGCAATCATAAAAAATCAACATCGTCACCTGTTCGGGCGGTTTCCACCACTTAACATACACCGCCCCATGTGTACTACCCTTATCTATTTTCAAACATTTCGGGGGGGTTTGAACCCCCAAAGCCACCCCCCTGGCTACGCCCATGTTGGGACTCGAATCCACAAACTAATTTCATGGCATTAGGTTTTTATTTAAAAAATATTAAATATTTCATACATAACTTTGTTGCTTATATCAAATATACCTAAGTCACATTAGACCATAAACTATAGATTCCTGTTCCAATAGGGAACGAAGACTATAAAGTGGAAAGAGGTTATGTTGCGTACTAAATCTCCATTTACTACGCTATTTTATTAATTATGTGCCAATAGTAACGTTAATGGTATAACTTATGGCATTTATATATGAGGCAGGTGTCTTACGGCTTTCTGAGCTGCCAGAAAATATACTATCATACAAATGAGGGCGAAAAAAATGTATGTAAATCCATTGTTAATGTGCTTGTTTTGAATTCATTGATAAGCAAAAAGTTTATTAAGTACCACTCGGTAAATAGTGTGATTAAAATCGAAAAATCGGTCACTTTCATCCCTTGGTTAACAATGTACATACCTAATAAGTAATAAGAATTAATATATGGTTGGTGAGGTTGGTCGCCACGGTGGCACCCTTGTATGGCAGATGATAATCGGAGGGTCAATGGAATCAGCTAACCACCTTGTCTTACTCTAGTTGGTTATGTAGCGTGCGTTCGGTTGGGTAGTTTTTAAAATATTTTTATCAAATGACTCCTTTTATTAATTAATCTATAATGGTTATATATATATATATAGCAGCCTAACCAAACGCACTCTAGACATTATTGTTAAAACTATTTTTTTTTACCATTCATAAATATCTGTAAAGGTTTACATAAAGGTTTCATGCATCTACTGCAAAGATTTCTTGTCTAAGTGCTAGTCTTGTTTTAGGGTGCGACTATATAACGGGCAAGTGATTTGAAAATATCTTAGCGAGGATATCAAAATTGACTCGTGTTACAAATTCGTATTTGTCGCCGCCCATTTCGTACCCGCATTATTTAGTCATTTAGTGGGAGTGGCCAACACTGGTGTTAGTTGATCGACCCCTTGATGAACTTTTTAAGTCTGCTAACCATCACACAGATATATTATCTCAAGTGATCAGAAATTCGGATGGAATCTAAAGTCATAAAATTAATATTACAGATACGTAAACCGTCTCATTTATAGAAAAAAATATAATAGTTAGAATAGTATTTTACCTATTTTCTGTCAAAGATTTTCAAGAAAAAAACTTTTTGACACTCTACAAAGTTTTCATTATTCTTTTATTACCTCTTAGGCGCCCGAGACCGCCTAGACGGCCCCAGGGTACCCAGCGGAGGGTTTTTAATCCCACCTCGTCGTAGCCGAAATATTGAGATCGCCTAAAAAAAAATATAATTTACTTACCGTTATTACGAGTATGAAAATGATCACTAATTTGTAATTGCAGTCAATCAAGCTGTAGCTTATGCTGAGCTGACGACGGGTCATAGGTTCGAGTCCCAACTTCCAGATTTTTTTTTCTTTGCAATTTTAATATAAATTAAGAGATCTGTAGTCGTCTTCCACTTTTACAATTTGGCTATTAGTCGAGGTTAAATTATTATTTTTATATTGGTAATTATACGTAAAATCTTTCTGATATGGTTAAAAAATATTTTTTTATAATTTCGAAAAAAAGAAAAAAACCTAACACAGAAATTTTAATAAACACAATTACCGACAAAATATTATTTTAATTCTGCGACAAACAGTAATCAAGTATAAGTAACTGGAAGTGCGAAAGCTCACTTTGTATGCGAGAACGCAGACTTCGCTATTAAAAAATATGTCCCTTCGATTTCGTTTTAAATAATTGAATTTAGTAAGCATTAGCTAAATTTTTCACATTTCGTATTAGATATATAAGGTTCTGCTAATCAATACGAACAACTTTTCCCATGGAACCATGTAAAAAAATATTGGCTTCTCCATACAAACTAGTAATGTTAAAATGATCAGTTTGTTTGTTATAATGACCAATTCTTTTTTTTTCATTTGCGACATATGGTTCCAAGGGGGAAGGTGTTCGATTTCAAATTCCTTTCAAATTCACCCTGTATACTGCTAGCCCAAAAAAAATACAAAAAAAGTGTGGTTATATTATAATGCGACTACAATTCGATTGAAGTATCACACACAAAATCACACACACAGAATCAAACCCAGTAGGTATAACCCATATGTCAAAATTATTGTAGATACAGATTGGCTAGTCAAATAAATATTTGTTAACAAACGCTTCATTACATGCAGTATTTGACAGTCATCGATTATGTAGGTAAGTGTGTGAAGACAACTTGCAAAAATTAAAAACGGAATTCAAAATATTTTGAATGAATAACTTTGTCTAAAAACTGTTGACCTACTGTAGAACGGCCGGTCTTCCAATGAAAACTGACAATTCATTTCATAATTAGAAGACCTTTAAAATTCATAAACGGGAATAGATAAAGAATACGGTTACAAAAATTATTGTATAATACTTTGAATTATAAGTTTTTCATCAAATTTATTTCCCGTTTCGTAACCGAACCCTAAGAGGACACTTTCCTCTAAAATAATTATTTTTAGACTTGCTTTTATTTTTTAGATGCTTTTTATCTATGGAAAATGTAGTGAAACATCTGAATAATTTGTATATTTTTGCCTTTTAATAAAATTATTGGTTAATACGTAATAGCTAAAGTTTACAAGGAAAATATAAAAATATGAAACACAACAAATAAAGGTTTCATTACATAATCAAAGATAAAAAGCACTTTTTATTTTAGGAATTAACTATCTTTGTAGTGACGACCAATTTTAATCTGTTTTTTTTTATCCCATTTAATTTTATTCCTAATACGATAAGTTAACAGTTTATTTTCGAAAGTATATTGGTACCCAAGTTATTTCTAAAATTAGAAAACCATAATGCAGATTCGTTAGTGATTTACAACGATTAATCACCGCCTATTTCTCGTTTTAAAAAAACTGGAAATGTCTATTTATTTATATGCTTAAATCCTATGATTTATATTTTCTATTCCACTTAATGGAAGGTATAAATTGTTTTATGGATTTATTGGTTCGGTAGTGTGTTCGGTTTCTTGTTTTAATTTATTTTTTATGGAACCCAATAACAGTACCTTCCGTTCTAATATATTTACATAAATATTTGTGTAAATAAAAAAATAATAATATGTAGGACAATTTACACATATTGCTCGGTCACAAACTAAGCTCTAGCCTTATTTATAGGATATATATCCAAACTTATATATACTAATTATATATGGTATATACTATATACTAATATAATAATAATATATAATTCTATAAAGAGTTGTGTTTGTGAGGTTGTAGGGGGTAATCTCTGGATCTACTGAACCGATTTTTCTTTTAGTGTTGGATAGCCCATTTATCGAGGAAGGCTTATAGGCTATAATATAACATTACGCTACGACCAATAGGGAGCAGAGCATCAATGAAAAATGTTGGGAAAACGGGGAAAATTTGTTCTTTTTGAGAGGTTCCTTTGCGTACGCTGCGTAATCGTTTAAAGTTGCGCAGGCGACGTTGCACGGGTCAGCTAGTTTATTATAAACAAAAAACCGCGCCATAACCGTCACCGCGCACGCGTCACGTGGCGCTATGAGGTTTCTTAACTAAATTTTAAATAAAAATTTGATTCTGTAGGTCGATTTTGATGAAAACGCTGACTATCAGTATTTCGATTTTGAATTATATGAGTGGCTTACACATGAAACGAACAAACAAACCGACAAACAAACAATAATTTCAGATTCAGACAATATTTTTTTACGTTCTATTACTTATTTCTTCTCCACATGTCATCCACTACTTTTGTTTACAAAAATCTGATGTATAGAGTATACAAAAGTCTAATGTACAAAAATGGATAGTCCACGATTTTATTATATGTATAGATTAGATACCTACCTTACTACACACTACACCAAATATTACTGTTTGGTGTATTTCTCATTACAATACCTCTTTTTTTAATATTCACATTTTTTTATCTATAGGTAGTAATTTTTCTTGTTTTTGAACTTTATTTAACTAGTAGTTCTCAAAGTTAAATAAACAATAAATATTAGTTCTCGAAAAAAAAAACATTAATCGCTTCCACTTATTGATGCAGTTATAAAACAACCGGCGATAAAGACAAATTTGCATTACCAATTTACTTTAGTATCTACACTGCTTTGTCGTCAAATTATTATTTATTCTGAACCGCACCCTAAAACAAGACTATTCTACAGTTACTAGACCGTTGTATTGAAAAACGTACATATATTTTAATCCATTTCTTATTTCAATCACCCTACATTCTACAAACACAGATAATTTCAATATAAGTGTGATCATTAGGGCACTACGGGTGTCATTTACCATTTCCGTGTTCATCGAAGTCTGTTATGATATCTAGGTAAACTTAAAGTACCTCGAGATATTTCTTGCAAATTATTATTGATGGTGCCTACAAAAGGTTGTACTTTTGTTTTTGTAATGAAGGTGGCATAGGTAATACAGAACCTAGTTTTAATGGTTTAACAACTACCGCTTACCATAGATATCTGTGAAGATATATTTGAAAAATAAAGGACTAAAAAAACGAATTAAAATTAATTAAATTAAATATAATTCATATTACAAATTAAATGTTGTAAACAATAAAAAAAAATGTAATTTATTAATAAATATTTATATTTATAATGTGAAAGAAATATTATATTTCGTATTCGAAAAAAAATCTTTTTTTTTATTTACAGGATATTATATTTAAATAGATGGGTTATTTAGTCTATTCAAACATTGCTACGACGAGGTGGGTGGGATTAATAATAATACCCCTCCTCAAAAGACGTAAGGCAGCCGTGATCATATATTGATATATACTGACAGCCTCCGTAGACTAGTGGTTGCGCCTTTGGCGTTGTATTCGGAGGTCGTGGGATCGATTCCCACCCATGGCAAAAAATATTAGTACGTTTTTTTCTGTACAGTTTGTCATGGTCCTACATATTAATTTGTCCTACATATTAAAATATATATATATATACTAAATTAGCTATTAGGCATTAAGCCTACCTTAATATAAGCAAGTAGTTACCTCATTATATCTGTTTATTAATAAATTTCCGCACTCTACTTCTATCGTATTTTGAAAAATTATATAACATTGTCGAGTGCCCGCGCGCGCCGTTCTCTTGAGGCGGGTGTAGGTACATTAATCGCTAGGTACTGAAGTAGATTTTTTTTTCTAATCCACCGAACTGAAGCGAATAAAACAAAAAAAAAACATTTGGTCGAACCATTTTCGAGTTCTTGCAAGAACATACAATAGATGACGAAGAAAAAACTATAAATATTTAATATATCACACATTGATCGCTTATACTATGATGTCTAATAAATGCGGTTACGAAATTGACGGAGAATACAAATTTGCATTACGAGTCTACTTAATAACCTCACCGACTGCCAGTTTCGTAACCGATCCTGAAAGGAGATTACCACCTCGACAAGAAATCAATTCGATAGTCTCCAAAAACCGGTGAACCCACAGACTAACCGCAACAATATTAGGTCACTGCTCACTTGACGGCTTTTGCATTTATGTACATGAAATGGTGGTTTAGAAACTGATCGCACCTAAGTACAATCAAATGCCTTTTATTGACAATAGTATTTTACAACAAGTGCACAAAACGAACCATTTTTATCCGAGACTTTTAGCAGCCCGGGCCGAAGGAGAGGGCTGATAGTAATGTCGAGGATAAAATGGTTATAAACTCTGCTTTTCACTTCGATTGCGAGGAAATAAAACAGTAGTATAACATAACATTTCTTTAATTAAACTTTAAAGTAAAATTAGTACAGTTTTGAATACTGAAGGAAATTGTTTTGATTTTCGTAAATTAATTAAATAACCTACCGTCCTAGAATGTAAATTTTAATATCTGTTATGTCTTAAAAAAACACATAAGGTAAATAAATTTAAGTAAATATTATAAAATAACAAATTCTATCTATGAACTTCTTATTGTGTTTGGCTGTATGGCTCATTTTGCCTTAATATAGATACATTTATGATTAGATACGTTAATACACTTGTGCACAAAATTCGATTTTGTGCAGCCTATATCCTGCACAAACAAGTACTTTCAGAGCATGAGAAGTGAAAAAGGTATTTATTAGGTATGAACATTTTGCCGCATACCTATATAATGACAAAAAGAAAGGAAGCGACATGTTCCATAAACAACTTGCAGTGAGAATCCGGGAAGTGTAGATGTTCGACATAACCATCGACAATGGAGCTAGCCCATTGTTCTCGTAAGCTCATCAAATGTGTTCATTAATAAAAACATAATCACTACCTATTTAATTTCGCTACATTATTTCCTTCATTAAATTATTAATTAGCTCAATAAATATGTCGTAAAGTATTAATTTTTTAACCGCAAAATTTAGCCGGTATAATGGGAGCGACCATGTTGTTTAACTATCTACCATCATGTAGATATAAAGTCACATGCCATGCTCTATTAAAATAAAAAGCGGAGAAATGACAGTGGTACCTATAATGAAAAAGAACGCCGACTTTTTAAGCTGGATTCTTCGTACCCTCGAAAGTCCAAAATAGGGAAGTGCCTTAAGGCCTAAACTGCATTTCCAACCGTAAAAACAGAAGATAACGCCCGCAATACAAACCCAAAGCAAAAAGTGAGTATAATTATTATTATTATTACAAATGCAACGAAATCACATATACTAAAATTTAATGAAAAAAAGTAGGTATTTATTTAGTACTTTTTATTGACTTCAAAAGTTAGACGTATACAATTTAATGGAATTTGACTCATTTTTTGTTTTTTTTTTCACAATGAATATTTATATAAGTGCGAACGAGACAAATTAATCATAATATATTATGATTAGATCAGATTGACAGTTCCATATTATTCATACTTTCTGGTTCGATCTCTATATAACTACATTAAAAAGGAATTTAGTAATTTAACTATCCCTCTCCACATTAAAATTACCTCAATGTTATAAAAATAAGTCGCTAATTTCTCCAAAGCCTGATAGACAGTGAAAGTGTATAGAAAAATTCCTGGTTGAAGATTCCTTAATAAGTATGGGATGGGAAAGTAAAGAACGCACATAATGTTGATGAGAAAGTATAATAGTCAAGTTGTAATGACGTAATTAATAGTTTACCTAATACCGTAATAGTCATTAGTAAGTTTATTGCCTTCATGTAGGTAAACCTAATTCTAAAAAAAAACCCGCCATATAGATGCATAAACCGAGTTATCTTTCAGTTTTAGTAGGAGTCTACTAGAGATGGTAGTTTTCTTACAAGGTTCGGTAACGAAACACGCAGTTAAATTGACGATAAGGCAGCGAAGATATTTTAATAGACTCGTAATGCTAATTCGTCTTTGTCGCCGCCCATTTCGGAACCGCATCATTTAGCCGGCGTAGTGTGAGTGATTAGTATTGTTAAACAACAATGTTTGTCTGCTTACCATCAGGTCGATGCAAAGACACATGCCGTGCTCCGATAATATAAAATAAAAAAATAAAAATACTGTAACAGTGAATAGTAAGTTTATTGCCTATATGTAGGTAAACCTAATTCTACAAAAAAAAACATCATGTTTCAGATTTAGCAGGTTTTCCTTAATAACCTCAACTACACCTTAATATCACGATTTTTTTATATTTTTTGATAAAGCACGGCATGTGACTTTGTATCTACCTGATTATTAGCAGACCTACAAAGTCCATGAATGGGGTCGATCATTACATTGTTGTTAAACAGCATAGATCGCTCCCAGTATGACGGCTAAATGATGCGGTTACAAATTCAGAGGCGGCTACGACGAATTTGAATTACGATTATATAATTTAATATCGTCGCTGCTTTTCCTCAAATTAATCGCCTGTTTCGTAACGGCACCCTGAAAGGATTAAAGGAAAGTTACTCTCTCGGCTAGAAATCGATAGTCTCCTAAAAACCGGTACAGATGCAATGAACGAATAAAATATAATTCTTTATGAAAAAAAAATGTTTAGGCGCACTATAATTAATATATGTGCTAGTATAATTATCTAGACTAGAAGTTTGTATCCATAAACTGTTTATGCAATAAAAAATAAATCTAAAAGTGCGGAAATAAATTAATAAAAATATTAACCTTTACCATAATACAGTTACGTCAAAAGAAACTATTACTTCCAAAATGTCAACATTTAATAGGTATGTGGGCAACATGTTTATTATAACACTATAAATCGTTCAGCACGCGTGACTCAAAGCAATTCGGATGTCCGATCATATTGAATAACTTATCCTTACATAACTACACTTATCCGTTTCTCTTTGGGTGGGAGGAAGATCTCTACAATATTGTTAGGCCGAGACATATATATATATCATCACGGGTGCCTTACGGCGCCCGAGACCGCCTAGACGGCCCCAGGGTACCCAGCGGAGGGGTTTTAATCCCACCTCGTTGTAGCCGATGGTATGAGTCTACACCGAACAAGTGGCTAGCTCGTCGCGATGTTTTGGATAGACTCAATAACCCATCTATAAACAGTTTCACAAGTTGGTATAGTGAAAACCGGGACCGACAGCTTAACGTGCTCTCCGAGGCACTATAGTGGTGTTGTCAAACAAATGTACATAAATTTTTTAATTAAAAACTCATTGGTACACACCGGGATTCGAACCAGGGACCTAAGCGTTTTTAAGTCCAAGGTCTAACCAACTAGGCCACCACGTATCAAAAGGCCGAGACATACAGATGCAAAAACCGTCAAGTGACCTAGTCATGTTTCTGTTTTAGTCTGTAAATTCACCGGTTTCCAGGAGACTGCATGGATTTCTTGTCTAGGTGGTACTCTCCTTTCAGGGTGCAATTATGAAACGGGCGGTTGAATTTACATATAAGTATAAAGCAATGAGTTATTTATAATAATAACGTTTTTATGAATACCGGTGATAGACTCGTAGTGCTTCTTTATCGCCGCCCATTTCGTAATCGCATCGTTTGGCCGGCATAGTGGGTGCGATTAATGTTGTTAATAAGAATTATTAATTGTACCGAATCATGGATAGATATAGTCTGTTAGGTTGGTCGGCTCGGTGGCACCTTTGCATGGCAGATAACGATGGACAGGTCAATGGAACCAGCTAACCACCTAGTCTTACACTGGTTGGTTATGTGGTGTGTGTTCGGTTTGGTTTCTAATTATTTTATGTATTCAAGAGCCTACCTAACCAAGCGCACACTTACCCCCGTATTCTAAGACGTATCCTTAACTCCACTTTACACTCAAGGAACGTCTGTCTCTTTCCACCAAATGTCAACTATAAAAAGCAAGTTGAGACAGACGCTCCTTGAGTGAAGAGTGGAGTTAAGGAAACGTCTTAGAATACAGGGGTTAGACCTTATACTAAATATAGTTTATTTTTTTTTGACTATGCATAAATACCTGCAAAGGTTTACATGAAATAAATATTTTTGACTTTTAATGGACTTTGTAGGTCTGTTCACTACCAGGTAGATACAAAGTCATATGCCGTGCTCCAATAAAATATAAAATAAAAACTTCCTATATTATTCGCATTAGTAAGTACTCGTAATTTACTATAACAGACGCTTTACTAGTAGATAGAGTGATGAATCTTGATCGTTGAATGATGAACCTTCGAGAGTAGAATTTCAAGAATCGTTTTCCGTCGATGAAGAACAGTCGGGGCGAATTATTTGGAACATTTTATCCAGTCTTGATTCTTAATCGGTACCGACTGCCAAAGTCGCTACTCGCCACGTTCCACATTATAATTTATTATTTCTGTCGTGCGTGTATCGATTATAATGGTATAGCCATTCAATATTACTTTTTTTTTCAGTTTTTGTTTAAAGTTCACTTTTTACGCAGTCGGTTTTTAGATTTTTTAAATTTATAGTTGCCCAATTTGTTACTTGAAATAAAAAAACAGAGAGACGGGCGATGGTTTATTGATAAAACATAATAAAGTACATACATACATATCTTCACGGGTGCCTTGCGGCGCCCGACGGCCCCAGGGTACCCAGCTGAGGGGTTTTAATCCCATCTCGTCGTAGCCGATGGTATGAGTCTACACCGGACAAGTGGCTAGCTCGTCGCGATGTTTTGAATAGACTCAATGACCCATCTATAAACAGTTTCACAGGTTGGTATAGTGAAACCGGGACCGACAGCTTTAACGTGCTCTCCGAGGCACTATAGTGGTGTTGTCTAACAAACGTACATTTTTTTTTTATTAAAAACTCATTGGTACACACCAGGATTCGAACCAGGGACCTAAGTGTTTTTAAGTCCAAGGTCTAACCAACTCGGCCACCACGTATATAATAAAGTAAACATCCAAAATAAAGTCTTCAACGCGCACTATAAAAATAAATTCAGAATATTTGGCCTATCCTCTTTTAGTAACGCTGCCACCCGTAATTCCGAGTTTCCCTAAAATTGTTATAGTTTGAAGCATATTATAAGCGCCATCAGGGTAGGGCAATGTTAAGAATGTAAGCATAGTGATGCCGACTTAAAATGCATATCTATACACGCTTCGTTAAAAAGGACTAAATTAAGTTGTTTTCGCTTGCTATTGCAAAAAATACAAACTCCACTGTACCTACTCACTATAATTTTAAGCACGATTGCTTATTTTAATTTTTATAAAACACCTTCATATGCAATTAAATATAATCATGTTTCTGTTGCGCAGATCTAATAGAGTGTTTACGAAGCGATGCGCCCGTGTAACACATGTTTAACATTCTACGTATGAAGTATATGTGTAAATTTAATGCACCGAAGTATGTATTGAAAGCAATTAACTATATTTGCTTAATTATAATCAGTGATTATCTGGCAAGTGTTTAGTTTCACTCTTATAAAATACGTACATTTTACAGCGTCCTAAGTTGCGCCCAAAGTAATCAGCTATGTACTCTATGCCTTTGCATTAAGGTTCAATTAATTTTACCTCCGGTGACTGTAATATATTTACCTTATTTTATTTTTTTTCTTCTGGCTTTTTCTATCGCTTATCTTGATGCGATAATTCAGTCAATAACAGGTGTATTTATATTAATGTAACTCACAGATTCAGAGTACTAAAATTATCTTCTTGATTTCTTTTAGACGTTTTATTGTGGCTTGTTTGTTATTGTTTTAGTACTCCATATGTAATATTTCTCTTGGTTGGATATGATATCGCCACTTCTTTCTCCATAATATTTCTGTGATATCTTTAGGCCGAAACTGTATCCTTGAGTATACAAGCTACAATATAAGCATTTACATTATTTGTAGTGTAGGACGCCCTGCGGATATATTGAATGACCTGCTGAATGTAATGTACTGTCAGAACTTGGTTGCGGGACGTTGATAGGACTTGGGTGATCTATATTTCTAGTAGATGATACTATGATGATATTAAACACCTGCTTAGATAAAGACTTTTTTTTTTAACAGGCAACTTATAATTTTAAGTACTATTCTATAAATTTAACATTTCTAACGCGAAGAAAATAATGGCAACGCAAGCAGCCGACACGAGATGAGTAACAATGCCTGGCAACCTACGACTAGATGAGTAGCAACGCGGGGTAACCTACGACGAGATGAGTGACAACGCGTGGCGACCTAAGACTAGATGAGTAGCAACGCGGGGCAAGCTACGCAAGATGTAGGTAACGCGTGGTGACCTAGGACTAGATGAGTAGCAACGCGGGGCAACCTACGCGAGATGTATGGTAACGCGTGGCGACCTAAGACTAGATGAGTAGCAACGCGGGGCAATCTACGCAAGATGTAGGTAACCCGTGGTGACCTAGGACTAGATGAGTAGCAACGCGGAGCAACCTACAACAAAACAACAATAACCCGACAGTGACAACCCGTGGCAACTTGCAATTCCTGGGGGTTTATAAAATATAATATGTATTATATTGTTGCTTCTGGTACATACAGCTTAGAGCTTAGTTTGTTACCAGAGCAATATGTTTAAATTGTCCTACTTATTATTATTATTTCACGAAAATATAGTAGAACCTACTTTTATATATATGTATACCCATCTAAGTTACTTTTTTATTATAGTTTTTGTATTGAGGATATAATTATTTGTTTCCACGTAGGTTCTAACTGCCAACTAGTATTTACGCTTCATTGCGAGGGGGCAGCATCCATGCAAGTCGGTAAAAAAACCCGGAATATACACATTGGAATTTGTAATAAATTGCTACTACCTCCTTTGTACGATTGATTTACAATTCTAATAACGACTAAGGCCGAGTTGCTGGAAGAAGGTAAGCGGCTAAATCAGAAGATGTGGCTAAGAAAATATCAATATATATCATCACGGTGCCTTACGGTGCCCGAGACCGCCTTGACAGCCTCAGGGTACCCAGCGGAGGAGTTTTTAATCCCACCTCGTCGTAGTCGATGGTATGAGTCTACACTGAACAAGTGGCTAGCTCTTCGCGATATTTTGGATAGACTCAATAACCCATCTATAAACAGTTTCACAAGTTGGTATAGTGAAACTGCGAGCTTAAAGTGCTCTCCAAGGCACTATAGTGGTGTTGTTAAACAAACGTACATATTTTTTTTGATAAAAAAGTCATAAGTACATCCGGGGTTTGAACCAGGAACCTAAGTGTTTTTAAGTCTAAGGTCTAACCAATTCGGCCGCCACGTATCGATAAACTTTTATGGTCATGCGAACAATGCCTTGGAATATCGGTTTATTGGTCGTCATCATTCATGGACTTGTAGGTCTGCTTGCCACCAGGTAAATACAGAGTCACACGACGTGCTCCAATAAAAAATACAAAGTAGTAAACGTTGACACACTCCAGTTTATTTATTACAATTTATCGGAATATCTTGGTATCTATCTATCTTGGAAAAATATAAGTATTGGCCGAAGATAATAATCGATCTTTAGTCTATGATAATCATAACAAAACCATCAATAAACAAGTTAAGCGTATCTAAGAAATGAAACAAAATGCCGTCCCAACTATCGATTAACGATAAGTTCCTTCAGGCGAAGTAAATTGCTAAGCAATGGTTACAACAATGATAAAATCGTCAGAATGTCCGAAAACTAATGTAGGAATGTATTTTTTTAAGTCAGTTATACATGGTGACTTTGAAAGGATGTACTTTGTGCTAATATGAAGTTCTACTGATCAATTCGAACAACTTTTCCCAAGGAACCATGTGCCCCAAAGGAAAAAAAATATTGCCTTTTTCATACAAACTGGTAATGTTACAATGACCAATTTGTATGGGGAAGCCAATTATTTTTTTTCATTTGCGACACATAGTTCTATGGGAGAAGTTGTTCGAATTGATCAGCAGAACCTCATATTAACCCAAAGTACATCCATTCAAATTCACCCTGTATATATTAACTGTCACTGATGACGCCGCTGCAAAGAGAGGCGAAATATTTGGCAATAAAATTTTATAGCTACAAGTTATATATTTTACCTAATAAGAAACACATCTAATACACTTTATTTGTTTCAGGTAATTATATATATTATATTTTACAAATACAGATTATAAACTATGTGATCAAAAATACTAATGGTTATAATAATTTATGAACAAACACCAAGAATGTACAGAAACAATACAATTTATACAGAAGTATTAAGTTACTAACTACTAGATTACAGAAGCCATTAAAAAAATCAACATATAAATATAATATAACTAAAAACATTGCACAACATATAGTTTTTTTTTCTTCTGTTGAATAAAAGAAAACTAATGCCGTTTCTTACAGATTTAAATCTCTGGACTGCCAAAGACGATTATCAATTTTCAATGTCATAACAATATAGACTATTTAATGTCTATCATTAAGATTTATTCGAGATTTCTAGGTCTACTTATCATAAAATAGTTCTTTAGAAAAGTTATTTGTTGTGGTAAATTCTGATCTACATTAGAATTCTTTTCAATTTTGGCAACTCGTCAAAAGTAAATTTAATTGTGTCTGAAAAGAAGAAACTAACGAAATACAAAATTATTAAAATGTTATTATAAATTACATTGTGCGGTGTTGCTGTAGGGACTGCCAGACATATACTTGCTGGGTGCAAAACTCTACTTGAAAAAGGTCATTATTCGCACCGACATGATAAAGTTTTAGAAATTATTCGTGAAGCTGTAAGTCTCAGTATTGCTAGAGCCAGAAAAGGATTAACAACAAATGAAAGACTGACTACTTTTGTAAAGGAGGGGCAACTCAAGAAAACTCAAAGTAAACCTTTCTCAATCCTGGACAAAGCACAAGACTGGAAAATATTCATGGATACATTTAAAGTACATTACAAGATTCCAGACGAACTAGCAGTTTCAGCCTATAGACCAGACATACTGGTGTGCTCTCGGTGCTTGAAGAAAGTAATACTTATAGAACTCACCGTTCCGTGGGAAACAAACATACCTAAGGACCACAACATCAAGTCGAACAAATATTTTGATCTCACAAACGAAATTACTAGAAACGGATTTAAAACTCAACTTTATGCAGTGGAAGTTGGTGCAAGAGGAATTCCAGCAAAGTCTTTGCACCGTCTATTGAAGGATCTTGGCCTTCCGAGAACAGCCGTCGGAACTTTTATGGAGCGTGTTTCCAGGATGGCGCTAACAGGATCATATAATATTTGGTTGAGTAGAGAGGGTAGTGAACACAGTGCAGGTGAGAGTTCAAAAGGCCTTTAAACCTACTTCGCGGTCTCAAGTCCGGGAACGCTGCAGTTCATTCCCCTGCCTTTCAACCACGCGATGGACCCGGCACCCGCACGGTGAATCCATGGTTTGCTAAGAACATTGTCTCTCTATTAGCGTCAAAAATAATTATTTCATGTAATTTTTCTTCTTTTTGTCATTTTTAAATGTGCACTGGTCGCTATTTCCCCCACACATACAATATGGTATCGTGTAACTTTTAAACCACTTGACATATTGAGGTCATATTTTCACAATTATTTGTATTGTTGTGACGTTGGTTAGAGTTTTTAATCTATTTTTTTGCCATATTTAAAAGTTTTTATCAAAGTTGTGTCAAGTTTTTTTCCTACAGAGGTAAAAACCAAAAAATATTCGTGCCGTCTATCGAAAAAGGCAACAGTAGAACGTCTAGCGGGCCAGCAAGTATAGTAATAAAAAACAAATAACTTTGATTGACATTTTATTTATTTTTGTTGACAAACTTTAAATCTTACTTCCTACAGTAGTTCTTAATTTATATAAGTAGATGCAAAGGCAAAAGTAGAGAAGAACTGCTGTTATAAAACAACTAACCAAAATTTTTTAATATTTTTAGTTTTTGTTCAAAAATATTTCAATAGTATCTTTACTTATTTTTTTTTTAATGGAGCACGGTATATGACTATGTATCTACCTGAAGTTAAGCAGACCTACAAAGACCATGAATGGGGTCGATCAATACATTGTTAATAATAATGATCGCTCCCGCTATGTCGGCTAAACGATTCGGTTACGAAATGGGCGCCGATATAGACGTATTTGCTTTACGAGTCTATTTTAATATCCTCGCTGATTTATCGTCAAATCAATCGCCGTTTCGTAACCGTATCATGAAAGGAGACTACCCCCTCGACAATAAATCGATGCAGTAGTCTCCGGAAAACCGGTAAAACATGACTAGGTCACTTGACGGTTTTTGCATCTCTATAGGCGGTGGTAACGAGTCCGGTCGGTCGGACTAGCGAAGTTATAGAGGCTTTGCTCTACTACATAAATCTACTGAATTTCGGCAGTATTTTCCGCTACTGTGTACAAACTGATTCCGGAAACGAAACCTAGTGGACACTATCCCATCTGTATCCCTAAGTGGCAGAAAGCAATATACGCTAGTTTTCGCGATCTCTACTCATACTTGTTGTTTAATACGGGATCGTTTAGAAACTTGTAAAATTGTAATTATGACCCTGGGAAAAAATGACCAACATCGCTTGGGAAATGATTGTTGTCAGATCTTTCATGACGCATGAATAAGTGAATTAAGTAGTCATAAATTTTGTTTACAGTTCCGTCCGCTTGCATACTTTTTTAATCTTTGTCATCATGCCTTTAAATATTTGAGAGCTGATTGAAATATAGTTATAGTAAATAAATAAGACAACAATTTACATTTTTACTGGTTTATTCAGAAAAGTTTCGTTAAACTGTTATTAGACTAAACCTGGTTATAAATATATTATCGCTATTATACAGGGTGAATTTGAAAGGATGTACTTTGGGCTAATATGAGATTCTGCTGATCAAATCGAACAACTTTTCCCATGAAACCATGTGTCGCAAATGAAAAAAAATTTGGCTTCCCCATACAAATTTGTCATTTTAACATTGCTAGTTTGTATGGAGAAGGCATTTTTATTTTATTTGCGGCACATGGTTCCATGGGAAATGTTGTTCTTATTGATGAGTAGAACCTCATATTAGCCCAAAGTACATCCTTTCAAAGTCGCCATGTATATACATACATACATACACACCATATATAGGCGTGATGGTGTGTATGTTAAGGGGTAAGCAGAGAGCAATGTACGCTACTTCGCACGGTCTATACATACTTCTCTAGCTTCCTCCACACCCATGCCGATTCATACCGCGCGTCTGTTTTTTAGACTTCATATTTGTCCTTTGGTCAGGACATCTCGAATTTGATCTGTAAAGACTATTATGTCACATATTGTAATGTTTTTATTTTTTTAAAGCAAACCTAAAGCACAAACTGATTATACTTTTTAAAGATAATAAAATTGTTGTTAACCTTAACATGTTGGAAAGAAACTTCCGCAGAAACTGTCAGGTTTGTTAGCGATAGGCTGAGATAAATTGGGTAGCTTTTGAAATGAAATCGCCATCGTCTTCACTTCTAATTTTATCTGCCATTACATTTCATCCGTTTATTACATTAGAATAACGAGCTTAGATATAATTAATTACTACTGCGATCTGTCTGTCAAGTTTTTTTATAATTGATTATTCAGCCTACTGCTTCTACTACTACTTCTGGTCTAGCACATAGGCAGAGCAAAGGTTGTAATGTTGGTAGCTTAATAAATTAATTGTTATTATTATTACCTTATTTAAGTGCTAAAGTACACAATCTTCATGATTTTTATTTTCGATTTGGTAAACATTAGATTTTTTATAACTTACTTTATCACGGGCTGGACAACCTCACTTACCTAGAAAAAAATTTTTCAAGGCATTTTCTAGCGAATGAAAAATTATAATTTTCTACGCATCGTCATTGTATTCTTCAACTATTTTAGCTCACATGACACATGCGTGCAATTTTTTTAACTAGACCTTGTTGTTAGCATGTAATTATGGAATAATGAGCCTCTACGTGGGAACATCGCGGACCTCGCCACTTGCTCCAGCTTTTTTATCATTACCAACCTCATTTAAACTAAAACTTAAGCCAACGACCCACTGAACTTTAATTACTCTTTTGTTTGGTTCAAAAATTTATATAAAAGCTTGGTTATTAAACTATTAAATTATTAAACTGTCAAAAGTTCGCACGAATACGATGACCGTTATGTTAAGGTTAATCTTAATATTATGTTGTTCTTCATACAGGTGTTCATTATTTTTTTTAATTTCTTCTTCGTTGTGTTGATAGTCATTTGATTATTATTATATTAGTTGTATCTTTAATTAAGTAGGTACTATAGAGGCCGAGCACGCGCGTCATTCGGTTCGATACATATCGATCGATAAGACATATATCTACAAAGCTAACACGCGCGACCTCGATATATACCGAATAGACTAATTTGACGCATTGGAAGATATATATCGACTTTTATCGAAAACGGTAGCACGCAGCTTATTAACATCAAAACTAAACTGTCAGATTGTAGACAAAAGTCGATATATATACAATTTTTAACACGTTTCTTTTAGGTGCTGATAAGTGTCGAAATTACTTTTGCTTTGATATTTTTATTGATTTAATAGCGAAAATCAGAACCAAAATTGTTTTATTCTCGTTAGAAAAACTGTTATACTTAAGTGACTATAAATGTGCGTGTTATAGAAAAGTTGCTGAAACAACTGGAACCTCTAAAAACAATGATTTTGAAAAAAAAACTTGGATGCCCAAACCAAGAAATAGATTATGAAAATAAGATTACCTATCAAAAAATAAGTATTTATGTTTCTAGAGTTATGCTATTTAGAAAAAAAAAATTAATTAATATTAAAATTCTTGTTTAATTTTATTATCGTGTATTTTTTTAATTTAATTTTATGTATTTATTATTATGAAGTGGCAGTAGGTTAGTCTTAATATTTTCGAACAAATCCTAGAGGGGACAATCACTACCAGAGTGAAACCCTTTGAACTTCGGTAACCCCCCAAGTTCAGAGGTTTTCAAGTTCAGATAGGACTTGAATGCGGAATGTATTGATGTAATGTAATTTATTTATTCAGCAGGCGACTAATTCAGGCTGATAATTAAAATAAATCATTCACACGTCGCCGTATTGCTTAAAATTCAAAACATCCATAATTAGATACTAGGACTTCTAACGTCACTCGTATAAGAGTTATTAGAAGAAAGCTAATAGAGGGCGTCTGTGTATAAGTAGATATCAAGCAATGACAAAATTCGTGAGGGCTGACTGGAACCTGGTTGGCTCAGCGGTTGAGCGCCTTGCCGCGATAGCGAGGTTCGTGGGTTCGAGTCCCGCCACCAGGAATTTTTTCATTGCATTTTTATCTATAAAAATTTAATATAAAATAAAATATTTGATTTATATCATTGAAGTATATTATTATAGGGAAGTACCTTAAGGCTTAATCGCCTTACCAGTCATAAGAACAAAAGATAGCCGAACCAAAATAAAAAGTGACACAAATGCGATCATAACCAATCAATGCTCAAGAAAATATGTCTGACAATTCGTTTGAATAGCGTTTTTAGGTTTTAGACCATTTGCGTATCTAGGCGTACTTTCAATTAATTTTTTTTAATCCTATCCAATGCCTTAATAAATAAAAAAAACTCACCAAAAAACAAAATATTTTTTTAGGCCAAGGTAACGAGTTTTCTTCGGCTTTATTTTAATTTTGTTAAATATATGTATTTTTAAATTAAAATATATATTTCTGTAACGATTATTAATAATAATATAAAATAAATGCATCGTATAAGGTAATAATTATTTATTTATTACATAAATGTTTTTGAAATTGTCAACGAAAACACACATGTTTTAAATAGTAGACAAAACTCGAGAAACTTATCGATGTCGGTTTGCGTGCTCACCAATTCGATATATTTTTCGACAGCAGACGGTATAAGTCGAGTCGGTATATATCTTATCGTTGTCCGCGTGCTAAGCCGCTATGTTTTATTTTATGTGTAAATTAATTTTATGTGTAATGAAATAAAAAAGATCTTTATTTTTAACAAAAGTATTAATTAGTACTTAAACAATTATAATAATAAGGATAGTCTACTAAGAATAAGAATACTTGTGTTAGATGATCCCTCTCTTTCTTATCTAAAAAATCTTCTTTTTTTTTATTGGAGCACGTCATGTGACTTTGTATTTATCTGATGGTGAGCAGACCTACAAATTCTATGAATGGGGTCAATCAATGACTGTTCTTAAACAACATTGATCGCTCCACTATGCCGGCTAAAGATGCGATTACGAATTGGGGGGCGACAAAGACGAATTGCATTACCAGTATATTTTAATATACTCGCTGCCTTATGATGATAAGGCAGCGAGTAAATTCAACACATTTCGTAACCGCACCCTGAAAGGAGACTACCACCTTGACAATAAATCGGTAGCAGTAGACTCCTGGAAAACCGGTAATATAAATAGGTCAGTTACTTCATTAAACAGTGCTGTCTTATTTTTTTTTAATTTTCTTAATTTACATGTTACCTATAGGTATAATTTAATTATAAGAAATTTTGTTATAATTAAATTATAATATAATTATGTTAATTTATTCTTAGGGCCTACAATACTTTTTTTGGTAGTTCGGTATATCTATATGATCTTATCTATGTAAAACTTTTCTAAACCTGAACAAATTAATTTGAACTTATTTCTTAGAAACTGTAACTACTACGTTATAATTGACGTTTTCGTTAGCGTGTTGTGGCTTTGGAGTGATTTGAACTCGCATAGCCCATTGTGAAGCAGTAATTGAAGATTATGCATTGATGTTTGGTATCACCTTTCCATTTCTATAGTAAGCTTAAGTTCTCATGACATTTGTAAGATTGCATCATTTTGCACCATTATTAATTGTTATAGTATATGAATACGTTTCTTTTGTAATTACCTACTCTATCTATTTAATTGTCTGTTTGAAAGGTTTAGTAAATTTGTTATGTTACTAATTTGTTTTCTTAAGTAAGTAATCTAAAAAGCGGTCTCCAGCTAATCGTCGCTGATAACAAGGTTAAGCAGATGACAACAAGGCCGGACCTGGGAGGATGACCGCTTTAAACAATGAGGCTTTACCACCAAAAATACCACAACAAGCTCGCCACTTATTAGGTGTTGCCTCGGAATGCCATCAGCGAAATGAGGACGGATTAATCTCTCTGCTGCAGCGCTGGGATGAGGCCGTTTAAACGGTTCTCGGGATCCAAAAAGGCAACCGTGATGTTATTTATTATTATTATTTTAAACAAACTGGTACACATAACTCCGAAAATTTTCTACATTTTTGAAACATTTTAAACTTTACTGCAACGATATGCCGTTGCATGTCGATTTAAGTATAATTATTTAAATTTTGGCACAAATAATTCGACCACACCTTTTTGAATTTATATATCTATCCAATCAGGTTTCTATAAAATAAATTAATTTGACCGCCGTAGACTAATGGTTGTTGTTCTGGCGTTATAGCAGGAGGTCGTGAGTTCGATTCCCACACATGAAAAAATATATTAGTTCTGTACAGTTTATCATGGACTGGGTGCTTAAAAAGGATGTTTTATCCATAACTAAAATATTCAATTTTTACTTAGTTCGGTATACCTATAAAGTTTCTTATTTAATATATTACATACTTAAATAAAAAGTAGGTACGATCACGGGTACTTACGGTGCCCGAGACCGCCTAGATAGCCTTAGGGTTAGGAACACATTAGATAATAGTTATTACGACCCAGCATTGTTTTTATCCCATCTCGTCTAAAAAATATACTTACCTATATGAATAAATATTACATTAAAATTCCGGATATAAATAATCCAACCCCTTCTTCAAAGTCCGTTAAACCTGCATTTACAACAGGTATCTTTAAAAAAATAGTGACACCTATATTAAAAAAGCAATAATTACATATCTATATGTATGAAATATTACATTATTACGTTATACTCCAATGAATATATGTTTCTATTACCTCACATATTATAAAAGCAGACAGCATGTCTTATTATTAGATTTTTTTTTTATAAAACTTGTTAAACAATACATATATAATGTGTGCTTATTTATGTATAAAAAAAGACGTAGTCAATAGAGACTAGGTATATCCCTTGCTTCCGTGTGAAGTAACCGTTACATATTCAATGTTTTGTCGTTATGAAAATGCTATGGAGGCATCGATGTATGGAGGTGTAAAACCTTTAATAGGTACGGTGTAATATAGAAAATATGCATGTCTAATGAAGACAAAGACAAATTGCATTACGAGTACATTTTAATATACTCGCTGCCTAATTGTCTATTCAACTGCCCATTTCGTAACCGCACCCTGAAAACCGGTGAACCCACAGACTAAAACCGAAACATGACTAGGTCACTTGACGGGTTTTACATCTGTATGGTAACGAGACCGGTCGGTCGACCTAATGAAGTTATAGAGACCTTCCTTCCACCTAAGAAATATATAGATAAAGACCCAGACTATAGAAAACTCCGGATACAATTTCAAAGGCATAACCACGGTGGCGGTCGCTTTTGAAGCCAAAAACATTACATATACGTGGTGGCCGAGTTGGTTAGACCTTAAACTTAAAAACACTTGGTCCTAAACCCCGGTGTGTACCAATGAGTTTTTATTCTAAAAAATGTATGTACATTTGTTTAACAACACCACAATAGTGCCTCAGAGAGCACGTTAAGCTGTCCCAGTTTGACTATACCAACTTTTTTATAGATGGGTTATTGAGTCTATCCAAACACCGCGAGGAGCAAGCCACTTGCTCCGTGTAGACTCATACCAACGGCTACGACGAGGTGGGATTAAAATCTCATCCGATGGGTACCCTGAAGTCGTCTAGACTCGGGAGCCGTAAGGCATTTGTGATGATATATATATATACAAGATAAATATGAAAGGATGTACTTTGGGCTAATATGAGGTACTGCTGATCAAATCGAACAACTTTTCCCATGGGAATAATTGTTCAATTTGATCAGTAGGACCTCATGTTAGTCCAAAGTAAAGCCTTTCAAAGTCCCTGTATATGCATACAATATATTTATAAGTTCTAAGACAAACAGCTCTGGGATGGTTTTACTCGACCAAAGCTATTAAAAGGATGAAAAAAAAAGTGAAAGTGTTTTGTTAGACAAACGACTTTATAATAACAGAATTGCCTAAATTGCCCATTTCCATATAAAACATGTGCAATTTTCTATGTAAATTTTATGTTTAGCGTTATTAAATAATTACTTAGGTATCTACTATTAACTACTAATAACAGTTTTAAACGCAACTTTTATATTTTTTATTTAGTTTTAAAACTTTTTGTTTATTATGAACGAATAACTTAAATATAATTTTCATTTCTCATTATCTCACTTCAGGTTAGGTTTAAACATATATTTATGTATTTATTTTACTGTATTATTTATGTATTTTACGTAGTTGTTTATATATACTATTTTATTTATATATTTTAGGTATTTTGTATATTTGAGTATGTACTTATATCTAAAACCGTATGTAGTTTACGTATTTTGCTTTCTTATTACATTACTCTGTGCAACCTATATTACAATTTTCACTCTCCTAAAGGTTAGCTGGTAGATAATGCCTAAGGTATTAAGCTCGCCTTTGTACAAATATTTTACTAAAAGATTTGACTCTTTTAGTGCAATAATGAATTTTAAATAATACCATCAACTCGGGTGCCTTTTTTGGCTCCCGAGAACCGTTTATACGGCCCAGGGTACCCGCGGAGGGTTTAACCCGTCCTCATTTCGCCGATTCAACACCTAATAAGGTATTCGGAGTCAACACCTAATAAGTAGCGAGCTTGTTGCGGTATTAAATAAATAAATATATTTATAACTAGCTGTGCACGCGACTTCGTCCGCGTGGAATAGTTATTTTTTTATCATATAAAATTTCATCCCCTATTTTATCCCCTTGGGGGTAGAATTTATCAAAATCCTTTCTTAGCGGATGCCTACGTCATAACATCTACCTGCATGCCAAATTTCAGCCCGATCCGTCTAGTGGTTTGGGCTGTGCGTCACTATGATCATTCACTATGTCAGTCAGTCACCTTTGAGTTATATATATTTAGATTATTCTTTAATACATATTTTTTGTGTATCTTGAACCGTTTTCACGGCGCACGCAACGGAAGGCTTCAAAGATGAAATAATTTCTCCCGTTTTTTACACATTTACCACTATATCTTTGCTCCTATTGGTCGTAGCGTGATGTTATATAGCCTATAACCTTCCTCGATAACTGGACTATCCAAAACAAAAAGAATTATTCAATTCGAACCAGTAGTTTCGGAGATTAGCGCGTTCAAACAAACAAACAAACAAACAAACAAACAAACTCTTCAGCTTTATAATATTATAGTATAGTATAGATAGTATAGATTAAATATTTTAATAAATATATACCTAGGTATATATGTTGTCAGCATTTATGAATTTATTGTATACCTACTTATGTTTTTAAAAAGTTTATTATTTCTCCTAAATTGATTAAATATTTTCTACCTTGATATTTTTCCACTGAATATTCATGAATTTAATTTTAACATAAAATAATGTGATAAATTGTAATTTTAACATAAAATAATGTAATAAATTGTAAATAATTGTACCTATTTATCATATCAACCTTTAGGCAACAACGCGATGTTAAATAAATTGACGCATAGTGCTACAATTTTGAATTTAGAGCTACAATTTTAAATTTAGAGATCAAATCTGTGATGGCTCTATTGTGAAAATAATAGACTATAAGCTGGCCAACTTTGTGATCAATGATGCCTGGAATCTGTCGTTGTGACATACTTAGATTGATAAATCTCTTTAAAAAGTTCTTGCGATCGCCTTCAAAAGTTTTTATTTATAAGTTCCTTATCAAGATTTTTTTATATTGATTTTTTAAAGTTATTGCTATGAAAATTTTCCTGGAGTGTATGTAGCGTCTGTCCCGGTGTCCCCGAAGAAAGCCGAACTTCTGAATCTGAAAACAGGACATTTTGGGACGCCAAAATGTCCCGTTTTCAGAATCAGAAGGGTTGACACTGATAAAAACTAAAAATCTATCTATAATACATCTATGTATATAGCCTTTTCTAAATGTATTACAAATTTAAGCGAAGAGTTTTTAATAGTCGAACTATTAAAGAAATTGTTAACATATGAATATAATAATATTAACTTTTTCTTCGTATTAATTTTTGCAACAACACAGTGCAATTTGTTTCATTAGTGTATCATACTTTTGAATTTGTCCCGTTTTAACAAAAAATAAAATGATCACATTAAACATAGAGGGTTATGTTTAATGTGATCATTTTATTCAAGATCATAAACCTTGCAGCCTTGCAGATACGAGTTACTTCACGAAATTTGTTACTACTTATTGATTTTTACGCCCTCTCTATGTGTTGTTTTAATTATTAAAGTTGACGCTGAAAATATTTTATCGGCATTATTAATATTATGTTTTATTTTACCGACAAAAATCTACCTGTTTAGTTACATACAAACATAGTAAAATAAAGTCGTTTTCCGTGTCTATTTGTCTGTCTGTACACTTTGATCATTTAAACTAAGTAATGGATTCATATTTTGGTGAATTTCTTCAGAATTATTTATATTTATATGCATGTCATACTTTTTCAAAATATAGAAAAATTATAAAAACGTAATTAAAATTGTTCGTAAAAACAATGGTTGACTAAACTTTACGAGATATATATATCCCCGCCTTCGTAGACTAGTGGTTTCGTATCCAGAGGTCGTAGGTTCGTTTTTCACCCATGACAATAAAATATTAGTACATTTCTCTGTATTGTCAGTTTGTCATGGTTTGGGTGTTTACAAAATATAATAAGTAATATATCATTGTTTCTGGTACACAACAAGCCTAGACCTTAGTTTGTGGCCAGAGCAATATGTGTAAATTGTCTTACATATTGGGTATTATTATTAGCAAAATGGTACCCGTAAGAAGCCTAAGCTAGTTTCATATATTTTAAAATATTATATAAGTTATAAAAAAAAAATACCATCACGGTTGCCTATTTGGCTCCCAAGAACCGTTTAAACGGCCTCAGGGTCCCAGCGGAGGGATTAACCCATCCTCATTTCGCCGATGGTATTCGGAGGCAACACCTAACAAGTGGCGAGCTTGTTGCGGTGTTTATGATTAAATAGCCTCGTTGTATAAAGCGGTTGTATAAGTTATATAATATTTTAAAATATAAGAAATATAAAAATATAAGTATATCTGTAAAGATTGTCGCGTGTTGTGATGCCGACCGGGTCCATTATCTCGTGGAGCCATCATGATTTACTATCTTAACCATCAAATGCTCCAATAATTTTCAAGAGCAAATCTAAATCTTGCTGGAGTTAAGTTATTATTACTTAACTGCTTATTTGTTATTGTTATTTTATGTTGCAGTAAATCTCTGGTTTGTTTATAGCAAATAGGTACCTACTTAATGATATTTTGTGATCTGTGATGAGACATGTGAGTTTAGATCTTTATTATTTTTTCTTATTAAGACACTATGTATTTTTTTTCAGGCTAATGCTTTTCAATATTTGCCAATATCGACAGATATGATATTTAGGCAATGAATAGTCGAGGATTAAATTTAATTTAATGATGAGTGGAAACACTATTAGTAAAACTTTTCTCAATATCATTATTTGTTAAAGTGTCTTCAAAAACACGTATATTAATTTATTTCGAAATATACTGAAATTGAACAAATTTTTGATACAGTTTAGTTACACGCGCAGAAGTGATAATCCTTGCCTTATTATATTGTTCGTAAGTCCCGCCTATTTCACATATTTTTTATGCCTCCTTTTAAAATTATGAGGTCTTGTCGGTAAAGCAAAATGATAATTATTTTCCCTTTCACTTGATCTATGTATCTTTTTCTCAACCTTCTTCTTCCACTTTTTCCTTCAATCTTTATTAAATTTTGATGTTAAAATAAAGAAGGCAAAGTTGCCGTAAGAAATGATGTATTCCATACCATTCTTTATGAAACTAGAAAATAGGAGAAGGTGAGGAAGGTTAAACATGGCGGTTTTTTAAAAGATTATTACAGGATAACATTAACAATAAACATCTCTTTTACAATTTCGAAGTGGTGTAATACAATTTAAATAAGGCATTTAATAATTTACAAATTCACTAAAAAAAATTCTAGACACTACAATAATACGATATCTGCATACCTACCTAACTGGATATGTAGACCACAATATACCTACCTAGTGGTTTACAAAAGCTCACACCTATTCATTATGTGGAATGATTTACCAATTTTTTGAGTAATTAGTATAGTTGCTTATTCATCATGTTTTAGGCGTACAATACCGATTAACGATAGATTAAAGTAACGTATTAAGTTAGTTGTAAATTGTTGAAGTTAATCAGATTTCGGTACTTACATATTCGTTCTGTCTACTTGTTCATTTTACAGTTTATAGAGCCTTTTTTGGAGAATGAATTACGGTGTAAGTAAATTGGCAATGTGGATGTTATATTTTTTTGTAGTATATGTAACGAACAACAGTCATCTTCTTTTTAAAATAAAAGTGGTGGCCGAGTTGGTTAGTCCTTAGACTTAAAAACACTTAGGTCCCTGGTTCAAATCCCATGAGTTTTTAATAAAAAAAAATGTATTTCTTTAACAACGCCACTATAGTGCCTCGGAGAGCACGTTGAGCTGTCGGTAGTTTCATTTTATTCATTTATTCATATTTATTTTTACGAACTTTTGAAACTGTATATAGATGGGTTATTGAGTCATCGGCTACGACAAGGTGGGATTAAAAAACCTCCGCTGGGTACGCTAAGGCTTATTATCCGCGCTTTTTAATATTATTAATATACATAATACATATTAAGGAAATTGGTTATACTAGATTGATCATAGCTATAAGCTTCATTACTTTTAATAATCAATAATATTACACTACCGTAAATCGACTACTTTTCAAATAGGCCTTACCTATTAGGTATACTCTGAGCCTTATTACCCGCTGGTACCTTAATATTAGATACACTATCGGTGGCTCTACCATGAGTTTGCGTATTGTAGCAACGTAACGTATTCGTGAGCAACAACCAATATGATCGCTTTATTCTATCGTGAGGCTCTACCATGGGTTTGCGCATTGTAGCAACATAACGTATTCGTGAGCAACAACCAATATGATCGCTTTATTCTATCGTGAGGCTCTACCATGGGTTTGCGCATTGTAGCAATATAACGTATTCGTGAGCAACAACCAATATGATCGCTTTATTCTATCGTGAGGCTCTACCATGGGTTTGCGCATTGTAGCAACGTAACGTATTCGTGAGCAACAACCAATATGATCGCTTTATTCTATCGTGAGGCTCTACCATGGGTTTGCGCTTTGTAGCAACGTAACGTATTCGTGAGCAACAACCAATAAGATCGCTTTATTCTATCGTGAGGCTCTACCATGGGTTTGCGCTTTGTAGCAACGTAACGTATTCGTGAGCAACAACCAATAAGATCGCTTTATTCTATCCTGAGACTCTACCATGGGTTTGCGCATTGTAGCAACGTAACGTATTCATTTACGTATACGTGAGCAACAACCAATAGGATCGCTTTATTTTTGGTAACAGGATTGTATAAAGCGATCCTATTGGTTGTTGCTCACGTACGTGTCTACAATGCGCAAACCCATGGTAGAGCCTCTAAGTAAGTACCTAACTATATGTAATTATGATAATTATATCGTAGATTGTAGACCCCATGATATGCCTATAACAATTTTCAAAATGCCAAGCTACCTAGTTGGTTAATCTAATAACTTATTACATTAGAATATTAGAATACCCAAGTGGGTAAAATTATGAAAATGACTTTGTAATGAATTCTAAGCTAGTGGCCACTAATTACTTCAAAAGCAAACATTATTAACTTAGTTGCGGTTTTCAGACATTACTAATTGAAGTTGCATAAGTGAAGGGTCGTTGCATTTCCCACACATGTGGTTCGTATCTAACTACTGGGTAATCATACATACATATACATATCTTCACGGGTGCCTTACGGCGCCCGATACCGCCTAGACGGCCCCAGGGTACCCAGCGGAGGGGTTTTTAATCCCACCTCTTCGTAGCCGATGGTATGAGTCTACGAAGAGGTGGGATTAATCAAAAACAAAAAAACTTTGATTTCATAATACCTACCTACTAAATATCTTCAGCGACAACTATGTTTTTTTTATTGTTTTGTATTGGTATTGTAATGTCAAAAAAAATCATTAATCGTGTACTTTTTTTATTTAGCTATTTTTTTTTTAAATATTAATAATACCTACGAATTTTGACTATAATATTGTCACCCCACACAATTAATTTGTATGCGTGCAAATCAGTTTTCATGATTCAAGTATTGGTTACGTATTGGTTAGACTAAAGATTTAAAAACACTACAGCGACTTAAAAACTTTAGGTCACGAGTTCAACCATAGGGGTAACAATTAATTTGTTATGTTACATTTTTTTGACAACGCAACTAAGTGTAGTAAGTTAAAAAATAATAAGAAGAACACAATTTAAAAAGAACGGTAAAACGTCTAAGGGAAATAAAATGAATTAAAGCAATAAGATTTTCAACTAATTTAATTTTATAGTTGAAAATGATCCTGTCCCTGCTAGATGTAATATAGCAATTTAGTGCGTGGAGTTATTCACCGATTTGTTGCGCACGCGACGGCCGGGCGCATTGATATTAATATATATGTAGAGATGTTACTGTAATCTTAAATATCTTAGCTTGGATAACTTTTAGTTTACTCACACACGTTTTTTTTTTGAGATATTACTTAATATCTCTGTCAAATCTAACCAGATTTTGACAATTTATTTAAGCGTAAGTAGGTAAATCATCCATTTGGCCCCATTAAATTTTATTTAAAGATCTGATCACAGCTGGAAAGTGGCATTTCTCAAAATCTAAGCGAATTACGTGAGGTTTGCTCAATATCTTTCATTCTATTCATTCATTCTCCATCTTTGTCAAATCTGAACCGATTTTGTTGACTGAAAACCGCTTAATTCCAGTAAAGTAGCTTAATTATTAAATTTTATATGCATTAAGGTACTCGAGACTTGGTTGGTCTGCGGCTGTGCATCAATCTTATTATAATTTTGTGGAGAAAAGTTTTACTTACCTACGGTATTTTTATTTATTTAGGATTTCTATCTACCTATATATTATTTGTTTCAGAAGTTGATTTACTAGGTAGTATTTATTCATCTCCAGACTATATTTGTACGATACATTTTTCTCATTCATAGCTTTAAGGTTAGGTAAAGTTTATAATAGTTACTTTTATATTCCCCTATTTAGAATAGAATATGTACCTAGCTATTTATTCAATAATCAATGTACAAAACAAATTTATGCTAACTTACAATAAGTATTAATAACACAAACTTGATTACAACAAGATAAAAAACCATTTCAATAAATACATACATATTTATTGAAATGGTTTTACTTACACGTGGCGACTCTGTAGTGACTTTGAATAAAACTATAACAATTAGCAGTCTACAACTAGTGTACATTATTTAATATTTTTACTAGCACCTTTCTTCAGTCATTAGACCTTTGTGTGATTGCTCCTTTATATAAATTAATTAATCTCGTTGTCTGAGCATGCGCACTGAGTTCGTCACACGCTATTTCCTATCGACCAATGAAAAAAGCCCGACATGACAGCCGGATGTGTGATATGTTGAAAAATCTGGAGCTATGTAAAGTAGTATTTTAGCCTCGCTATACAGAGGGAAAATGCCAGTTTCTTTGGGACTATCTTAGATAGAACGTCTCCAGTGGACGTTGTTTATTTATAGATACATACATACATATCATCATGGGTGCCTTACGCCGTCCGAGACCGCCTAGACGGCCCCGGGGTACCCAGCGGAGGGGTTTTAATCCCACCTCGTCGTAGCCGATGGTATGAGTCTACACCGAACAAGTGGCTAGCTCGTCGCGATGTTTTGACTCAATAACCCATCTATAAACAGTTTCACAAGTTGGTATAGTGTAACCGGGACCGACAGCTTAACGTCCTCTCTGAGACACTATAGTGGTGTTTTTAAACAAATGTATATCATTTTTTTTATTAAAAACTCATTGGTACACACCGGGATTCGAACCAGGACCTAAGTGTTTTTAAGTCCAAGGTCTAACCGACTCGGCCACCACGTATATACCCATTATTTATGGATAGTTTAAAATAACTTAGTTTTAGTTTGTATATTGAACTTTTACTTGAATAAAGTAATTAATTACCCAAATGGTACCTACTAGATATGTATTTTTTATCAAGCTATCAATTTATTATAATATTTACTTTTAGCTTTTATTTACCTATAGTAACTAGATTACTTTAAAATGTTATTATAGCAATGTTTTCAACTTTCGATATCGTTTACAAGTCAAAATAATAAATGTTTGTAATAAATTTAAAATCCTTACACCGAGTTAGACCCCCACTGTGTCTGGTCACGAATTAGCAATAGAAAGTTTAATTTAAAAAATCGTGATGCCACCTAAAAAGTTTTACATGTTCGATATGTATAAATATTTATAATCAGACCGGTCATACGACTAATGAAATGTTTCTAGCGATTTTCGAGAAATTGGTAAAGATATTTTAATTTATTTTTCGACTGACCTCAGTTGAGTAGAAATAGAAGCCTATTGATTGATATCTTGGATTTTTTAAATACTTTTAGCATTCCGATAAAATTATAAGTTACTACCAAATGATAAACAAACTTTCATTAGTTTGTATCTTCGTATTTTAATGTCCAAATTTTGTTAATATTTCCAATTTTATAAATCGTGATTAGGTTTAAATGGATAATCAACTTATTATTACTAGGTTATATTAGGTATATTTATTTTTAATAAAGCACGGTATGTGACTTTGCTTCTACCTGGTGGTAAACAGACCTACAAAATCCGTGAATAGGGCCAATACCTTGTTTAGAAGCTTTGGTCGCTCCCACTATGTCGGTTAGTTGATAATGAAATGGGAGCCGACTAAGACCGCATTTTGCATTACGAGTCAAATTCGCTGCTTTATTGTGTCAAATTCACCCCCCGTTTTGTAACCGCGCCCTAAGACTACAACCTCGACAAATAATCGATACATCAAGCTTCTAAAACCGGTGAACCCACAGACTAAAACCACTTTACGCTTTTCGCATTAAACCTCATTTTTGATTTTGTTTTTTTTAATTAAGTATTTTTTTTTTTTTGAAAACTGTATACTGTGCAATAATTAGTGACAATAATTATTTACAAGTTACTCGTAGTTAGGCACACTTACGTGCCTAATAAATACGTAGATATAGTTAAACAAAGTTGTAATTATCTCCTACAAAGATTTCATTTAACAAAGTCATAATTGGATGATTATGTTGCAATTATAATAATTATAAGAATGTGCGATATCTAAACTTAAAATTGTTGTGGAACGTAAAACAATAACAAACGATAAATAGAGATATGCAACTGGAAGCTTGTTAAGTAGTTAAGGCCCGGTTGCACGTAATCCGCCCATAACGATGCAAAAACCGAGACCTTGTCATGTTTCGGTTTTAGTCTGTGGGTTCACCGTTTTTCAGGCGAGTACTGCATCGACTTCTTGTCGAGGAAGTAGTCTCCTTTCAAGTTGCTGCTACGAAACGGATGGTTGAATTGACGATAAGACAGCGAGAAAATTATGCATTTCGTCGCCCATTTTGTAATCGCATTATTTAGCCGGCATAGTGGGAGAAATCAATATTGTTAAACAACAATGTATTCATCGACCCCATTAATGGACTTTGTAGGTCTGCTTAACATTGGGTAGACACAAAGTTACATGCCGTGCTCATTAAAAAAAAAAAAAAAACTAGATTCGCCCTTAGTTTTCATACATCAAATCTATACTACTTGTACTATTATTTCTTCTGTGCCTATACTAATATTATAAAGCCGAAGAGTTTGTTTGTTTGGTTGAACGCGCAAATCTCAGGAACTACTGGTTCGAATTTAAAAATTATTTTAGGTTGGATAGATTTATATAGACATTTATAGAGAAAGGCGGAGCGGAGTAAGAATGAAAAATGTTACAAAAACGGGGGAAAATTAATCCTTTTGAGAGCGTACGCACAGTTAAAGTTACGCAGACGAAGTTGCGCGGATCTAGTATAAAATAAGTAGGTATAAATAGTTGCTATTGAAGGAATTGCAATAATGAAATCCTCCAAAAATGAGAAAAGTGTTTTTTACCTACATGGGACCGAACTAAATGAATCTGAACACCGAGGAAAATATAAGATTTTCGTGTCCTATATTATGCAATATATATCCATATGGGAATTTTATTAAATCCCAACTTTTTCCTTAGCGCCTGATTTAATTTAAGTAACTCGGTCTCCTTCTATAGGTACTTAATTTTAACAAAACGTTTGAAAACCCATTTAATAGTAGTTTAACCGTATTTAGTAAAGGTTTTCTATTTTTAAGTTGACCAAGGATTTTACTGTTACTATGCTTTCTTGATGCGTCCACGGCCTTAATTTGATGTATTTAACTGATAGTTTGCCACCCATTGTTTTGTTATTGTATAAATAAAGTATAATTTATAATAGAAAGCATTATTATCATTGTATACTGTAATAATAACTACCTAAACTGATAAAATAAAATGGTGTGCATAATTATCTGGAGCATTTTATGTATTTTTATAGTTTCCTTTAAAATTTTATTTTATTTCCTTATTGTATTAAAATGCTTATTATTTTATTTATTTCTCTTCAAGCTAGGTTTCCTTTTAGGGTATGTTCCGCTGGGCACCCTGAGGTCGTCTAGGCGGACGTAAGGCACCCGTTATGGTACAATAATAAATATCTGTAATAACTACTTATCGATAGCTTTTTCTTTTTTTAATTGTTAGCCGTAATTTATCTCAACTCTCAATATGTTATTATAAAATAAAAAATAAACTTACCACTCAACCACTCTATGCAAAATGTTCACACAAAACACAAGTCCTTATAAATCCTTATAAAACACTTGTACATTCAAATCACAATTCAAGAAAAGTTCTTACGCGCCAAAAAAAACACTTGTCAGCGGAAATTTGGATTCCGCAAAATTGCAAGAACGTGTAAAAGCCATGCAGCGCAAGCGCCGTGTGAACTCATGTCTTGTGTTCATTCGCTTGTGAGATGCTCCTAACATATATAAATGAGGAAACAGAGAGCGCAAGATGTGTAAAGAAGTAGAAATTTTGGGTATCTCTTTTCTATAGCGAATAATAATTTATTTATTTTTTCCCGAAAGTATAAATTTATTAAGATGTTTTAGTAGGTGTATACAGGGTGAATTTTTTGCCGGTTTATTTTTGGTAATAGTATTGAATAAAGGGATCCTATTGCTTTTATTGCTCACGTACACAAATACGTTACGTTGCTACAATGCGCAAACCCATGGTAGAGCCTGTGTACCTAGCTAGGTACAACGATGGTACTAAAATGGTTTGTGCAAATTTTGTATACCTATCTAATGACACTTATGACAATAATAACAACATACACATAATTAGCCTTATATCTTATTCCGTCCTTAAAGAACACTTTAGTTCAAATAGGTTTTGTCTCTTTTACGCATATTTATTTTTCTTGCTAAAAAAAAGACAAAACCTAAACTAAAGTGTTCCATGAGAATACTAGTGTAAATATTTTAATTCTAATCTTTAATTTATTCCATTCTGTTTTGCACTTTTAATTTATTCAATTGTATATTTTTTTTATTAATTATAACTTTGAATTACATACCCAATGATTTGTAGTTGTTTTTCGCATGATATACGTTACTAGTAGACCTTATAAAGATTGTAAAGGCGTTTCTAACTAATATAATAAGTACTATCTCAAATGTGGCGTGCGACGGTTATGCTTCGATTATGGTATTTTATGAAAGTTAAAGTTACCTATTCCGCCGATTAAAATAGTTTTAGTTATGCTCATCGATCTAACTGTACGGTTGCAGTCGTCACGTGGAACTAATGGTGCATTAATCATTTGCATTTATGATTAAAACTAGGCTATTTTTTATCAATACTATAAACACTGGCAAGATTAGCGGAACAGATGCTCTAACATTAGTTTTGCTATCGTATTAACGTAGTGCTAAGGGCCCTGAGTCTCTACCATGGGTTTGCGCATTGTAGAAACATAACGTAAACGTATACGTTGCTGATGTACCAACCAATAGGATCGCTTTAATCAATCCTATTACCAAAAATAAAGCGATCCTATTGGTTGTTGCTCACGTGTACGTAAATGAATACGTTACGTTACTACAATGCGCAAACCCATGGTAGAGCCTCTGGGCACTTTGTGTTACGGCACCAACTTAAGTAATATTTTATATTTTATAGATCAGGATAATTAAATTTTAATTTCTAAGGTACATACATACAAAAGTGAGAAAATATGGGTTAAAAATATAAAACGTCTTGCAATACCAAAATTTAGTAAGTTCTGTCTGTCGTGCTTTTTTTTTTTTTTTTCTTATATGGCTTCTATATTAAATATAATATGCCAAAGACAAATAACACCCAACTTGGGCCCTAATAAACTTCCACGTAAGACTATTATCCACAGAATCGAGGTTTTATACAAATTATTAAATCAAGTTAATTATGCACAAGACATTAATATAGATTATTAACTACTAGTATTACATTAACTACAATTTTATATAACTATATACATAAGTATTATATATCTATTTTATTTACATCAAAAAAAATTTAAATAACTTCTAAAACAGGAATATACCAATTATACAACAAAATCGAAATTGATGTAGGAAGAGGAATTTTATTGAAAACTAGCGAACTATATATTAATGAGTGATCAAAACGATTACATGAAAATATAATATGATTAGCATCACCTACACCAAAACCACATTCGCATAAAGCAGTACTTATTATATGAATTTTATTAAGATGGAAAGGCAAGCAATTATGGTTAAATCTTAATCGTGATAGTATTGATGAATGCCGTCTATTAAAATTTAATTTTGAAAACCACAAAAATCAAAAATAGTTTTACATGCCTACAGAGTAACTAGACATATGGAAATATAGACTACTCAAATTATAGAAACAGTCTTTTTTGACAGTTTTTGTGAATATCTCTCCTGCTGCCAGTGACATATTTTGGAACCGTCAAAAAGAAAACTCATTGAAATGAAAATCAACGTCAAAATATTATTATTTATTATTTAAAACGTTGCTACAATGCGCAAACCCATGGTAGAGCCTGTGTACCTAGCTAGGTACAACGATGGTACTAAAATGATTTGTGCAAATTTTGTATACCTATCTACTGACACTTATGACGATAATAACAACATTCACATATTTACCATAATTAGCCTTATATCTTATTGCATACTTACAGTTCAAATAGGTTTTGTCTCTTTTACGCTTATTTATTTTTGTTGCTAAAAAAAGAGACAAAACCTAAACTAAATTGTTCTAGGAGAATACCAGTGTAAATATTTTAATTCTAATCTTTAATTTCTAATCTTTTCTGTTTTGCACTTTTAATTTATTCAATTGTATTTTTTTTTAAATTTAATTATAACTTTGAATTACATACCTAATGATTTGTAGTTGTTATTCGCATGATATACGTTACTAGTAGACCTTATAAAGATTGTAAAGGCGTTTCTAACTGATATAATAAGTACTATCTCAAATGTGGCGTGCGACGGTTATGCTTCGATTATGGTATTTTATGAAAGTTAAAGTTACCTATTCCGCCGATTAAAATAGTTTTAGTTATGCTCATCGATCTAACTGTACGGTTGCAGTCGTCACGTGGAACTAATGGTGCATTAATCATTTGCATTTATGATTAAAACTAGGTTATTTTTTATCAATACTATAAACACTGGCAAGATTAGCGGAACAGAGGCTCTGTCCTGTTACCAAATAAAGCGATCCTATTGGTTGTTGCTCACGTATAGGTTTGCCATAATGCGCAAGCCCACGGTAGAGCCTCTGGAGTCGACTTGACGCCCATACAAACGTACTTCCAATATTACAACTTAGCTGTTGGTCGAAGTTCAATTATTTTTTTATGTTCGTAATTGTACGCAAAAATCTTTCTGTTGTGGGTAATATTTTTTTGTATTATAATATATAAAAAGTATTTTTTTCTGATTTCGAAAAAAATATAATTAATGACCCAACACAAAAAGATTAATAAATACAATGACCGACAAAAATATTATTATAATTCTGCGACAAACTGTAATCGAGTATTATTGGAAGTGCGAAAGCTTATTTTGTATGGAGAACGCGAAACGGGGCTAGATTAACAGCCTTTGCTTTTCCCTTCGCACACGATTGCGTTCAAGCGATTGCGTTTTTCCTTCGCTTTTATTTCGTAGGTTGTACACTGAAACGCAGACTGTCGTTTGAGCGATTAGAGATGTGATTTTACCGGTGTTTCATAGACAATATTATATTTTTTAAACGTGAGCGCTGTCATTTTGACATCACTTGCAAAAAGTAAACAAACTCCTCGATTTTACAAAATATAAATAATTCGCGTATTATTTTAATGTTTTAGTACTAGTAAGCTAGTAATATAACAAAAAACATAATTCAGAAGTATAATATATCTTGTGATGAATTTGTTCCAAAATACGTAAGTGCAGTTATGAATGAACTTTATTAGTAACTAGTTAACTACTTTTAACCAATCTTTGATTTCAGCATTACGTTTTATTCATATTTATTGCCCTTGTAATGCTTTAGGCTCTGAATAATTGGAGTATTTCATAATATAAGTTAAATAATTAAAGTGACATAGCTAAATATAACTATTAAGTTTGTGGTTTTTATTTTGGACAAAAGAAACCTTTATAAAGTTTTATGTGGGTGTTTAGGTCTTTATTTATTAGTCAAAAGCTATTTTATAATATTTATAGATATATTAATAATATGTATATTTGTTTTCAGAAACCCTATAAAAAAGATTAGTGGACCTAACTAAGCTCAAATTGTTAGCTTAGGGTGTCTTTGGACTACTTTAAACCCAAGTTAACCTGATGCAGGTCCTGCAGGCTATAAAATTATACTCCCTGTTTATAGACTAGAATTCTTGGTACACTAGTCATGGTACTTGAAGAACGGAAAACTTATTGAACTTATGATGCAGATAAATAAATATTCAAAAGGATCACAACATGAAACCAAAAATAATAAATATTACAACCTCACAAATAATATTTAATAAATAAAATAGTCCATAATTGCCCAGTGAAATTAATTTTGCTCAAGGTGCAAAAATATTTAAAGATTACAAACTCAACTAATAAATCAGACAGTGCAGAGTCCACTGTTTTTGTGGTATAGCATACATACATACATATCATCATGGGTGCCTTACGGCGCCCGAGACTGCCTAGACGGTCCCAGGGTACCCAGCGGAGGGGTTTTCATCCCACCTCGTTGTAGCCGATGGTCTACACCGAACAAGTGGCTAGCTCGTCGCGATGTTTTGAATAGACTCAATAACCCATCTATAAACAGTGTCATAAGTTGGTATAGTGAAACCGGGACTGACAGCTTAACATGCTCTCCGAGGCACTATAGTGGCGTTGTCAAACAAATGTACATAAATATTTAGGTAATTAAAAACTCATTGGTACACACCGGGATTCGAACCAGGGACCTAAGTGTTTTTAAGTCCAAGGTCTAACCAACTCGGCCACAACGTAATGGTATAGCAAGTACATCAATATAACAATTTTGTCTTGAGTCTCAACAGAACTGCACTGCTATGAAACTTCATTTATGTTGGAATAGATTAACATTTAATAGGTATATTAAAAATAATTGAGATAATTAAATTAAATAGATCATTTATATTTTATTTATGTAATGTAACATTATAAACTATCCTATCTATTGATGAAACACCTGAATAAATATATTTTTAAATATTGATTCTTTTTGTTTTACATATCACACAGTAACAAAAATGAAAGTAGCATTTCATGTTATTTTTTACATTCATGCCTTGTTTGTACAATTCCTAGTTCATACAATGGCAATTGTTTTCCTAGTTTGTACAATTGCTTATTCATGCAATCACTAATTCATACAAAATGTTAAAAGATGAGAAGCCCTAAACGGAGGGACACATTTTATTATTACCTATAAATTCATGTACTCTGTAGGTCTGTTTACTAGCAGGTAGGTACAGATTCACATGACTTGCTCTCAAAAGACTAAGATCAGACTGTAGGTATTCTTACCAATAGGTAGGTACAGAGTAAAATGACCTGCTCTAATAAGAATCAGTCGTCCTTATTCATTGACTACTTAAGCAGACCTTAGAGTCCTTGATGAGAATGACTGATACATTATAATATATATATTACCAATAGTTATAGCTGTCCAACCAAGACTCATTACTTATGGAATAGTTACAAATGTAGTTTATTATTATTATTTTATATACCTAGGTGTATAGTTACTGTAAATATATTGACAAAACCGAGTGTGCAGAAATGTATTGAATGGTGAATTAATAAATATGAAATATGAGACATGCTCTATTAATGTCATCAGTCGTCCTCATTTATGGACTGCAAGTCTGCTTACCACCAGATAGGTACATATTCACTCGTGCTCTCATAGAAGTGGAGTTGGTCCTCATAGATACAAAAATTGCTGTGCTCCTATTTATAAAAAACAAATAGTAATAAATGAACTTCATAGTTCTCAGGACAAATTGCACAAATAAAAGACAAAAATTGTTCCTTCTAGGAAATGTAGAAACTAAGCATGAACAATGTTTTACTTATGCTCAAGCTCTGTTAGAACAAAAAAAAATATCTTTAAAAGTTTTATTCTAGTATTATAGGGTTTTTGTTTTATAACTTTATGAAGAGGTGTCACAGGATAATTTATGCAACTTCATATCTAGGATTCTGATTTTTTTTAAATAATTTGAAATACTATTTAACAAATAATAACAAATCATATTGATTTGACTATATAATAGATTCTTTGAAATGATATGCAGAAATAATGTTAGAGATTGAACCCATTAATAAAATTAAACTGGAAAAGCTGAAATTCCAGTATCTAAATGCACCTCTAGTATTATCATTTTATCTTTTGTTATTAATCTTTTATCACCACATTTATTTTTTTGTATTTTAACGGTTAATAACAAAAACTACCTAGAACTACATCGGAGGCTATGCAGGGATGCAGGTTTGGTTCCAGTGTCATCCATCCCCAAGCTTGTATGAAATAGGTTTTGTTGTCTAGTGAATAATGTCAACAACAATGGTAGGTACCAATTAAGAGATCATTGATATGAGTGTGCACTATTTATATGTGGTTAGTCAGATATATAGGATGTGTATGGTTAGTTGTTCATGAATACTCATACTGACTACACCATATAAGTATAGATGTATGGTACAAAAGGCAAACATACATACAGGAATGCAATAATGCCTCATAGAAAGTTGTTTATACTTCATATCTAGGATTCTAAATAGGCCCTATACACTAGGTCAGAGGCTATGCAAGGATGCAGATTTGGTTCCGAGCTTGTAATGGTATTAATAGGTGATTTGAAAAGTATGCACCATACACTGGTTCAGAGGCTGTGCAAGGAGCTGTGTAGGTTTTTTTGTTCGATCCATTATCCAGTGAAGAATATCAACAACAATGGTAGGTACCTACTAATTACAAAATCATTGATAAGAGTGGGCACTGTGTTTATGCAATGCTAAGCATACATATCCATAACTGCACAAGTTAGTCAAATATATGGGATGTGTATGGTTAGCATTGCATGAACAATCATACTGACTATAACATACCTATAGCAATGCTACAAAATTTATTGTGCAATAAAAGTCCCATATCTAAATGTCTGTGGATGAAATATTTTTTTCACAAGCATTAATGTGTTTTTAATTTACAAATGACTTATGAGCTAGGGGTGGGGGGAGCATGATAATATAAATAAATAAAAAGTTACTTGTTGATGAGTACAACAATTATTCGCTTTTAATTAAATACACACATCAAAAGTGTCTAGGGATCAACATATATTTTTGCAATAACTTTTCTCCTGATAGATATTCATTAAAAATTTTTTTAAGGATTGATCAAATAAAATGTTTTCGTTTGTCTACAGTAACGATAAACCAAGTCACCTTTGCATTAGTAAAAAAAATTGGCATTTTCCTAATAAAGGGATTTTTGACATTTGAACCACTAACATTAAAGTTCGAAAAAAAGACTGAAATAACAGTTTTTTTTTTAATTTTATTGGGTAACTTAAACAATTAATAATCCGTGTTTCTACCGCGAACACTAACAACACAAGAACATCGGTTTGGCATACTCAAAATGAGTTCATCCAAATCACGCTGTGGAATGGCCGCCCATGTTCGTTGCAACAACAAAAAAAGGTCTTCTTGCGACTGGATACCCTCCATATTCGGCAGAGCTCTTCTCTGAAGAATATCCCATGCATGCTCAATCGGGTTCAAGTCTGGCGACTGAGCAGGCCAGGGCAGGACATTGATGTTAGCTGCGGCGAGAGTCTGTCTTACAACTCTTGCGGTGTGCGGTCGTGCATTATCATGCATTAACTGAAATAAGGGACCGATATGCACTTGTAGAGGAACGATGACGTCTGATACAACCGTCTCAGCATAAATTTGAGCGTTGAGGTTGCCTCTGATCCAAATCAAATCAGTTCTTCCGCCGATCGAAATACCCGCCCATACCATGATGGTTCCACCACTATAAGGATGGACTTCCTGGCAGGATTTTAATCGCTGTTGGCGTCCAGGGGTTCTCCAGTGTCGTATACGTCTTGTATCCGGCCTCATACCAAAACGAGACTCATCATAAAAGCACACGAAACGCCATTGTTCTTCTGTCCAATTTCTGTGTTCAAGAGCCCATTGATATCGAGTCCTACGATTGTGCATTGCTATAGGTGGTACCCGTAGCGGTCTTCGGGAATGAAGGTTTACTTCATGCAAGCGGTTTCTGACTGTTTGGTCGCTAATTAAGTTCCCTGAAGAGCGATGAAGGCTCACGGCTAACATCATGGCGGTTATTGTTGGAGCTCTTCGAGCTGTGATTTGAATGTATCGGTCTTGTCTCCGTGTGGTGCAGCGATACCGTCCTCCATGGCGCTCAGCCACGGTACCAGTGGTTCGGTAACGTGTCCAAAGTCGACTGATTACACTCTGACTTGTATTCAGAGCTAAAGCCACAGTACGTTGCCGGGAACCAGCTTCTATCATTCCCACGGCTCTGATCATTTCTTCCCTGCTTAAATGACGTCGCCGCTCCATAATAACGTTGGTTTTAATCAGTAGTAGGGAAACAGTAGCACTAATAATGTCTTCAATGCGTCTTATGTTTTTATAGGGAAAATATTGACAGCTGATTTTCATCTTTTACTCGAATTTGATTGACAGTTCCTGTTTTAAATTATAAAATGCACCAAAAAGGATCCATATAAATTTATAAAATCATAAATTTATTACAAAGCCACATCTCAATCACAAGAAATCCGCATAAAAATGCTTGATCCCTAGACTTTTTTGATGTGTGTATATGCAACTTTAAAGTATTATTATTGTTAAATACACTACTATTAAATGTTTGTCTAGTCTATTCTTAAAGGAGTTCACTGAGTCCACACTTTCCGGTACCATGTATCCATAACTTGATTAAATAATACATGTTTCCTAGGGATACTATGGCTTGGTGTTTTTATCATCTTTTGTGAATGTCCTCTAAGGCCTGTGTTGATGTTAAGTGTAATTTGAATATGTAGAAAATGTTGTATTGAAAGTCACTCTTAACTTGATTGAATTAATCACAAATACAAATCATTTATTGCACTTTTGTTTGTTACTTAAAAAACCACCACTTGTGCAATATTTTTTTAACAATAAAAGAGTTCACCGTGTCCTTTTTACTAGGCCAATATATACTAGAATTATCACGAAATGTTAGTCTATGTTGATCACTGTTGAGCATCATGTTTATGGCAGACTCGCTGTTTGCAATTAGCCACGAGGTTAGGCCTTTTTGCCTGCGTCGGCTGACTACTCCAACTAGCTCATTCCAGAAGGCGACGAGATGTCTGGGACTTCCACAAGCCTCAAGGAGCAACCTCAGTGTTGCTAGGATTTTCGCCGTTGTGGAACCACTCCGGTGCAATAAAACAGCACATGGATGTTTCATCAGTTTCCATGCAACCTCTTTATAGAGGAAGCGCACTATTAAACATAGGCTAATGCTTGAAAAGGGTCCTTCTTCGTCAGGGCCTGCTAGTCCGCCTGGCTGGATGCCTTGACAGTTTGTGCCTTGTGGGAAAGTCTGTCGCTTTCGGTGACCATTTTATACTTTTTTTGATTAATTACAATGCCGTAAATATTAAATTATTAAATGTTTTGTACAGAAAGCACGAAAAATTTGGTGTCGTTTCAGAAACGAACGAACGTCTTCGTTTTCTTTAATGTCAAACTGTCAAAATGGCTCTTTATTCTACCGATTTTAGGCTTTACCGACGTTTTACCGTTCGTTAGCGCACTCAAAAAACGAAAGCCGCAAGGTGTGCCACGTGACCATCGTTTTTGATGCCGCTAATCTACCGATTTTTAAAAACGCAGTCGTTAGCGTTAAACGAAGCTTCGTTTTATGGCTGCACTCTAACCCCGCAGTTCGCGATTACGAATAAGAGAAAGAGCACGTATGAGATTATACCTACAATTTCGGCAGTAAAACGACTTTCGGGCCTTAACTGTTGTCTACCCATAAACATTAATGGGTAACGCAGATCACGTCAAAATCAAATTGGTAATTTTGGATCAGACGTTTTATTAGATTAAAATTTTTTAACAACGACTTTGATAAGTCTACGCTTATATTTATATATAAGAGTTTTCCAGTAGTTATTATTTGAGGCATTAGGTGGCGTTTAGTCGCTATCTACAAAAACTGTCAAAACAGATAGTAGGTACCTACTTAGTAATATAAAAAGTATACCCAAAATTTAGGGTAAATAGGAAAATAAATACCTTTATACGATTATTTTATTAAATTTATTTAACTTTATTTACGATACCTACGATATGTAAAATGTAATGTATGTATGTTTTAAATTATGTAAATATTTAGTAGATTTATTCCTGAAAAACTACTTTTTTTTGAGTCTACCTATTTATATATTTATTACAACAGTCAAATTATTATTATAGGGGTAACACTACCAATATCCTGGGCACTTTGCGGCACCAACTTAAGTAATATTTTTTTTATTTTATATATCAGAGTAATTACATTAAAATTGCTATCTTGTATCTTAGACTTTTTTACTAAGTTTTTCTTGACAGGGTATCTATCTGCTAAAGATATATAGAGAGGAAGAATATAGAGTAGGTAGATACATACAAAAGTGAGAAAATATATTAAAAAATACAAAACGTCTTGCAATACCAAAAATTCGTTTGAAGTTTGAGTCTGTCATGACGACTGATTTACAAAAATAGTTTTACATGCCTACAGAGTAACTAGACATATGGAAATATAGACTACTCAAAATATAGAAACAGCCTACTTTTGACAGTTTTTGTGAATATCTCTCCTGCTGCCATCTAGTGGCATATTTTGGAACCGTCAAAAAGAACACTCCGGGCCCTAGCACAACAGCATCGATAGGCTCGATAAATCGACAAAATCGATACATATCGATTTTATGAATGAATGTTCATCCATAAACTTCATTTTATCGACTGTCAAACTATGTCGATGTGGTTGCTAAGCCCTTCCTTATTGAAATAAAAATCAACGTCAAAATATTATTATTTATTATTTAACGTAAAATTAATTCTTAATAAAAGTAATTTCTTAACAAACTAATCTGTATGAGATATATCTTCCGGCTGTTTCTGAAGATCTGATAATTTTCACCACCTACAAAAATAAATAAAATACCATTAGGTTTTGTTTTATTTACAATTTGGTTTTATTATTATTTTCAAACCATGATATGCTGCAAATCATAGGTTTTCAGGAACCGAGTCAATTTCGTATCAGAGTGCAGTTACGAAACGGGCAGTTGATTCGACGATAAAGGATCGAGAGCGCCCATTTCATTATCATTTAGCCGGAATATTAGGGAGCGGTCAATATTGTTAAACAACAATGTTTTGATCGACCCCATTCCTGGACTTTGTCTCTGCTTACCATCAGGTAGATAAAAAATGCCCTGGTTACAAGCCAAGGTATAGGCTAGTAATATGTGTACTAGATACAACAATCTCTGCCGATATCGTAACCGCATCATTTAAGAGGCACGGTGAGTGATCTATTCTATAGTTAAGCAACAAATCAACCCCATTCGTGCTTGCCATCAGGTGTATACAAAGACACATTCCGTGCTTCAATAAATAAAAACTTAAAAAATATATAAATTTAGTTTCAGTAAAATTAGTTAGTTAGATATTATATATATAATATAACTAATTAATAAAAGCGAGGTGAAGGGTGACCAAGACACACGTACCATGACCAAATTGGAAAGGTTTTAAAAGACGGTGCAATGAAGTCTCCGAAATCGGCGTGCATTTATGAGAAGAGTTATGACTGTGGAAGATGCGAAAGGAGTATGTAGGATAGGGACAAGTGGCGCTTGGTTGTCTCTGCCTACCCCATAAGGGACCTGGTGTAAAGATTAAAAAAAATAAGGTACCACGGAGGCGGTTGAATAAAGTAGTAAATTTGTACTGACCTGTCCGCGTTTCAGTCCAAAATATCTAGCTACAGGATCACCAGCTTGTATTCTCATTAACATGTTTTCTTTTAATTTACTGTATGTTGTGAATTAAGGGCATTCATAAATAAAACAATCAAATAATTAGTCTAGACCACAATACACTATTAGGGAGCGTTCAAGTATTACGTTACACAATTTGGGGGGAGGGGGGGTCTTGTAAAACGTTACGATGCGTTACAGGGGCGGGAGGGGGTTTTCGAACGTGTTACGTAACATTGTTTTTTTTATTTAAATTAAAAAATATGGAAATTAATATCTCCTAAATTGGCAACCCTTTTTTATTTATTACCGCAAACGCGTTTAAAACAATAACAAAGGTATTTCAGTAACTTCCCGGTACTTTGCGCAACATAATTGTAACTTTTATAGGTATAAAATGGTCATTTGGGCGTTACGTAACGTTTTGGTGGGGGGGGGGGGGGGGTACATAACAACGTTACGGCACGTTACATGGGTCCCCCCCAACGTGGGTCAAAAATCTTCAAGAATTGCGTTACGTAATACTTGAACGCTCCCTTACCAAGAATATCTGTATATAAAATAATATAATATAATAAAAAAATATTGTTGTTGTTAACCCGGCGAGGATGTCTTACGAGTAAGTGGGAGGGAGGCCTCTATAACTCTTCTAGGTCGACCGACCGGAGTTGTTACCACCGCCCATCAAAATTTAATAACTGTCAAGTGACCTATTTTTCCTTTTTTTATTAGAGCAGGGTATGTGACTTTGTATTTACTTGGTCGTGAGCAGACCTACAAAGTCCATGAATGGGGTCAATCAATAATTGTTCTTAAACAATATTGATCGCTCCCACTATGCCGGCTAAATGATGCGATTACGAAATGGGGGACGACAATGACGAATTGCATTACCAGTATATTTTAATTTACTCGCTGCCTTATCGTCAAATCAACTACCCGCTTCGTAACCGCACCCTGAAAGAAGAATACCAATTCGACAAGAAATCGATTCAGTAGTCTTCTGAAAACCTAGTCATGTTTCGGTTTTAGTCTGTGGGTTCTATAGTTTTTCGGAGACTACTGCATCGATTTCTTGTCGAGGTAGTAGTCTCTTTTTATGATGCGGTAACGAATCGGGCGATTGATTCGACGATAAAGCAGCAAGGATATTAAAATAAACTCGTAATGCCAATAAGTACGTCTTTGTCGCCACCTTTTTCGTAACGGCATCATTTAGCCGGCATAGTGGAAGCGATCAATATTGTTAAACAACAATGTAATGATCGACCCCATTCATGGATTTTGTAGGTATGCATATCACAAAGTCATATGCCGTGCTCCGATAAAATAATAAAAAGGGGAGGGTCAATTATTTGGGACCCAAATTATTTTCTAACTTCTCTAAAGTTGTAGCCATTGTACTCCGCTCCTCTTTGCGCGCCACCATTTGTCGACCAAATACAATTGTCAAGCATACATTGTTCCATTCTGTCAACAGTATGCCAAAGCAAATGATGCTAAAGATCATATAAGCCTGATTTCTTACAAATTTTATCATGAAAGATAATTGATATCATGCATAACTTTCAAAACTCATAATTACAAGAATATTAATTTTTCATGAATATTTATAATGTTAATCAAAATAACAGTTAAAAAAAATTATTGTGCAACCCGTATGAAAAATGTCAATGTAAGACCCCCAGCTAAATTTAAGTTTTAGTAAAATCTAGTAATATCAAAATAATTGAATGCAAAACTGTTTTATTTAATGGAAATGATTTAACTAGTAATTAATTTGTAAGTTTACTTTCCATCATTTATTAACAAATAAACACTAAACGATATAAATAAAATATGGGGTCATTGTGACTCTCCACATCCTCGAGGTACATACACGATCGACACATCTTCACCGGGTTAATTTTTTTTTTTTTTTGTTTAACAACAACATTAGTACATCTGTGTCTTAAAATATTATTCTATTCAATTCTATCTGAGAGCATGTTAAGCTGCCAATACCAGTGTCACTATACCAATATATATTAGTAAATTCATGAATATCCATAACATTTATCTCCTTTCGTACAATTTGTAAATGGATTCCATCCCCTTATTGCACTTTCCATATTTCTCAATGGTGTAGACGGGCCCCATTACAAATTTTTTTTGGGGCCCATTAATGTAGTGTAGAATTTTCGAAAAAGAAAAACACTTATAGGCATGGGCCCACTACTGCGTGGCAAAAACTGGTGCATACTCGTAGATCATCTATGATAATAATGAATCCATATATGATATTGTATTCTTTTTTCTCGGAAAGTACCTCTTTATTGATAAAAACTTATTCGAGTCCTGGAAGAACACCTTAGTTATAGAAGGTTATGTCTCTTGTACAAACTGATATTGTATTTTTGTTGCTAAAGAAGGAATGTTTTGTTCCACAACCTTTCTCCACAACAACAAAGTGCTCCACATGGACTCGAACAAGTTTTTATGAATGTAAGTTTCAGTGAGATTTTACGATTTTTTGCTCTTGTATATTCAGAGCCCCTATATCATTGATATGGCTGATACGGTAGCGGTAGCTATACCCCTACCATTTCTGTAACTTGTGATGAGAATAGGCTATTTGACTAAATTAAAAATATACTATAAATTGTGGAAATAGGATTATCAGACAATGGCGTAAAAAAACATATTTCACTTTATTTTAAACTAAATTATGTATATCTTTTGTAGATAGTAATACATTTGTAGATTACACAAAATAAAATTAAATATTTTTTACAATTTTATTTATAACAAAAACATCTATGATTGGTTGTTTGACTGGTGACGTCACACGCAAAACAATACACAGATTATAAATCATGTGGATGAAATAGAATAGAGTATAATATATAGGAAATTATTTAATCTGTGCTTGTTTGTTTACTTACGTGTGATGTCACACTTGACATAGACCGCAAAACAGAGTTTTTAGCGCCATTGTGGAAATTCAAACTTTAACTTTGATTTTTATTAATATAAGAGTAGTCATCCCGGAAATATCAATGTAGTGTGAATATTATGTAATGGAGAATTATATAAAACGGGTTTCAAAAAGGAGCCAAATACCCTATTAAATGTGCAGTAAAAATCCTTAAAGTTAACAAATCGTACATTATAATATATTTTATGTATAAGATGCTTTCATATAAACAACTAACCCAAAAATCTGCTCTAGTTATATGTATATGAAAAGGATACTATCTTGTTAGCAGTTCAGATTTTTCATCTGGAGTAAGGACAATGTGCTCTGGGACTAGCTCATGTTCCGTAATGTTGATTAAAAGCTCAGATTCTAAGAACTGTTCCAGGATATATTTAGGTGCCATGTCCACTAGAGACTGCTTTGCTGATGGTGTCATACCTAAAATTACAGTATTAAAATGGCATTTGGTATCATGTTTAATTATTTTAATTTTATAGCATACTATATGTATTTTAGTTTGACTTTATAGCAACACTACAATGTGCCCTCCACTTGGTCAGTATAGATTCAAAATACAAGATGGAAATAAATCTATTGCGCAGGGTTTTTACTATTACCGCTCATAATGATAAACATAATAGCATTTAAGTGCATCTTAAGCTATTTTTATTTCTTTAAATCATGTTTAAACATTTTAATTGGCTAAGCTAAATGTGGATGATGTTAAAAATACCTTTTTTTTATATTAAATAATATAAAGTATAGTTACTTAAAATGTGTAATAATATCATTATCACAGGTGCCTTACGGAGCCTGAGACCTAGGCGGTCCCAAGGTACCTAGCAGAGGGATTTTTAATCCCACCTCATCACAAGTGGCTAACTCAGCGCAATGTTTGGATAGACTCAATAACCCATCTATAAAAAGTTTCACAAAATGTGTAGTTTTTTGTTTTATTATAATATTAATAATTTACCAGCTTGAACAACAACTATAGCTCTATGAATGTTTTCCTCTTGCATTCTTGTACAGTAAGTCTTTATAGTTTTAATACCAATTTTGGCTTCATCAGGGAAAAACACAAACATCTGATCTGTGGGATCATCATTGTGTGCTACTAATACTATCAAATCACTTCTTGCTGGTCTTTTTTCACTGAAAATTAAAATATTAAATATTATTAAATGGTACTCCTAGTTGATAGGTATTTCTTAAGAATATTAAGGTTCTATTGAAAACCTGATGTTATTATTATTCCTTGGTGCATTTAAGTAATGCAATTTTGCCTATCTTGAGTGTGTAGATTGAAATTGTAATTATGAAACAAGTATGGAAGTAAGTAAAAGAGGTATAATAGAATGAAAAGGGACTGGAAAAAAAGAACTCATACAATACAAGTCCGCATTGCAATATTTTTCTCTTTCATCAACTCAACATTTATTTATTAAAAAATTTTTATTGCACAAAATTGTATATAGGCAGAAACTGTATTGCATGCGCTCAAGTAGTTACCTAATCAATATCCCTTCCTCTTTCCCAGTCCCTTTTCATTCTATAATCCCTCTTTTATATTATATATCATCACGGGTGCCTTACAGCACCCGAGACCACCTAGACAGCCCCAGGGTACCCAGTGGAGGGGTTTTTAATCCCACCTCGTCGTAGCCGATGGTATGAGTCTACACCGAACAAGTGGCTAGGTCATCGGGATGTTTTGAATAGACTCCAATAACCCATCTATAAACAGTTTCACAAGTTGATATAGTGAAACCGGGAACGACAGCTTAACATGCTCCCCGAGGCACTATAGTGGTGTTGTCAAACAAATGTACATAATTTTTTTAATTAAAAACTCATTGGAACACACTATGATTCAAACCAGGGACCTAAGTGTTTTTAAATCCAAGGTCTAACCAACTCGAGCACCACATCCCTCTTTTACTTACTTACATACCCCCCAAAACCATTGTAATTTACTGAAAATCTTCTATATTGTAATACATATTACAAAAAAATCCTGTATATTTATTGACAATTTTGTTTTTTTGGCTTATTGATAAATAAAATATTTGAGACTTAGGTGTATGTTTATTGACAATTTTGTTGGCTAAACTATACTTTAGAGCCGGTCCAGCGTTTAGTGATGCTGATTTTTTTATAGATACTCCTAAATATAAGAAGTTGTTTTGTAAAGTTTCACTGTGAGGAAACTTGAGTTTTCTAAAGGAAAAAATTTCCTTACAAAAAACTTAATTTGACTTTTTTTTTTGCATTTTTATGAATAAAATTTTGGTTAGATATTTTGTTATTATTAAATAAAATCTTTAGTTATATGCAAAACCTAAATAGATCAGTTAGATTAGAAAATTAAACAGAAGCGAGCAATAGGATAAGTACCCAAAACTAAATTGGATAGGTTAGGTTTAGGTGTGCAGGAAACGAGCAGAGCGAAGCTTTCTGCCTCACCTTCGGCATTAGGTTATTATTAGGTGGGCTATTTTTTTTATAACCACAGAAAAACTTAGTACCCAAAGCCTAAATTTAATGAAGAGAAATTTAACAGAGTCTTTAAATTTTATAGTTAGGACTATGAACCTTATTCTTTCCCTACTATAAAAGCCTGTTTTTGTTTCAATAATCAAAGCATAATCTCAAACTTTAAACACCCAATATCTAGAAAACTAGGCATTTACCAGAAAGGGGAGTGGTACCAGGAGGTACAATTTTACCTGATGTTAGTTTTGTTTCTTTAAAAACTCTTTTATTTAGGGTCTTACCTAGGTTTATCACCAAATTGTTCCTTGAATTGTTCTAGAGTTTGGTCCAACTCATCTTGAGTTACAAGATACCCCCGATCATGACATAACTAGAAATAAAATTTAAATACCATATATTTATAACTTTTACCAACAATACTTTTCAAAATCATGACAACATAACCTGTACAAACTTACCTGCATAACAGTTTTGCGGATTCTCCATAACTTATAAGTTTCCGCATCATCGTCCATTTTATTTATTAATATTTAGATATTTTATTAAAATGTATTATTTAACTCAAAGTAGGTTTTATGTAAAATTGTGTAAAAAATATTTTAAGTTTATCGGAACAGCAACAGCACAGAGTCCACAGATTAAATTATTAAATTAGAAATGTTCCGATCCGATCATTTAGAAAATCGGATCAAGAGCATACGATCCGGCGATATTTGGATCGGTAGCCGTAGTGTGAGTTTTTTAACATTCACTTTCGCGTTAACTTTACTACTGCGTTAACATTTTGACCAATCACACGCTCGCATTTTTAGTTCTTAAAATTTCCGCTTGGAGCGCTGAATTATTTCCCATACAAATTTTAGTTATCTCAAACGCAAAGTTATAGTTAGAAAACTCACACTAGGGGTACGATTTTTTGGCGGATCGATACAAAACTTCAAAGAACGGATCGCTCGGATCGTATGAATTGATAGGCCGTTTATTTACAACATTGATACTTTGGATTTTTTGTTATAAACCGACCATGATCTTTTGTTCCTAACTTGCCGGCATCTTTTGCGGATAAACATACGCGAATCGTATTTAATTTTTATATTATTAAATTTTGTAGGTAAGTAAACAAATGTGTGGCCCGATTAGTTTCTATTTGTTACTGTCTCAGGGCCGTGTTCGGAAACTTAACACTTTAACACTGGGTAGTGTCACAGAGTGCAATAAAAATATTGAAAAATGCTTAGAGATAAAAAGATGCATATAGTGTAGTCACTACACATATAGTATGCATCTCTTCTTCTCTAAGCATTTTTCAATATTTTTATCGCACTCTGTAACACTACACAGTGTTAAAGTGTTACGTTTCCGAACACGGCTCCGCCTAGTATTCAGTGACACAGACAAAACACCGTCTGTGATCGGCGACCACAGATTAAAATCGCAGTTTTAAAGTTTGCGTTAACTTACTCACACTTTAATGCGATTTTTCATTTATTTTAAATCGGCTGCTAAAAATTACAAAGATAAAATGCTAAATACCACGACTGCTAAAACAAAATGATGACTCGAGATGATTACAGACAGTGATATTACAGCTATGAGCAACATTTTAAATGTGTTGAATCGCCGGCGAAATTACTCGTGATTTTTAAGTACGCGTAACTTAAAAACCGCCGAGATGACACACGGGCACGGGCGAATAAGGTGCTGAGCGGCGCTGAGTCACAAGTACGCGTATTTCACTTGCTCGCCCCCTTAAGAGAAGAGGCGCATTCGTTTTTGCGACACCGCGCTATCAACTCCTAAAAATGTTTACCCCTAGACTAAAGTCAAAAACCCCAAAAATTGTTCAAGTTAATGGAAATCCCTCCAAAATAAAGTAATATTCTTTATAATAAATTACTACATATTACTAATATAATTTCGCTTTTAACCAACTTCAAAAAGTCGCTTTTTAATTTCTCCAATAATCACTTTGGCGGTAGGTATTAATTTTGTCCTACCAACGATATTTTGCTAAATTTACAGCAACATTTGCTCATCGGCTCTTTTTCTATTACTGTTAGAAAAAAAAAAACTCTCTATTAACCAGGGGCTCTAGAGAAAAATCAGGCGAGGCGACATGTCGCGTCGCCTCAGTCAAAAACGTATGTATTTTGACAGTGACAGTAGGCGTGAGGTACGCTGTCACCTGCCAAAGTCTATACAGTTTTGATTGAAGGCGACACGACACGTCGCCTCGCCTGATTTTTCTCTAGAGCCCCTGCCTTCCAAAAATAGTAGTTGCCAACTCGCAGCTCCTGTTGTACTTAAATATTCTAATTAATATGTGGGAAAAAAATATCACATAGTCTTATTATTTGCCAAATGATATTTATTATACTTTATTTTCATTATAAAAATAAAACTTATTATTTTTTAATAAAAATAAATATTAAAAGTCCTTAAAAATATAAAGCCCTTAAATAAATCCCAAACCACTTATTTACCCCCTAAAAAAGTAAGAAATCATTTTTTTTAAGTGAGTGGGGAACCTTTTAGCAACAACCAACGATACCAAATGAACATGTTTTATATGGCCATTTTACCATGTACTTTGACAGAGTGGATAGCTTTAGTGAGTTAAGTGATTAGCTAGTAATATATAGCAAATAAGGGTTTACAACTGTCGAGCGGGTGAGCTTTACATAATGCCCTAATACACTTTTTTTGTGTAACAAATGCTTTCTTGACCTCCACTGAATTGCCCCAAAGAATTAATCCGTAACGTAGTAAACTTGATACATGACCATGACACGCTAATTTAGCTGTTTGTTGGTTACTAATAAGATTTAATCGGTAAAGAACAAACACATATTTGTCTAATTTGTCGCAAAGCTGTTCAATATGCGCGTTCCAGTTCAAATGCCTATCTAATGTAATGCCCAAAAATGAAGTATTTTCAATTTGTTGAATATTGTTATTATTATATGATACGTGGTGGCCGAGTTGGTTAGACCTTGGACTTAAAAACACTTAGGTCCCTGGTTCGAATCCCGGTGTGTACCAATGAGTTTTTAATTAAAAAAAATATGTACATTTGTTTGACAACACCACTATAGTGCCTCGGAGAGCACGTTAAGCTGTCGGTCCCGGTTTCACTATACCAACTTGTGAAACTGTTTATAGATGGGTTATTGAGTCTATTCAAAACATCGCGACGAGCTAGCCACTTGTTCGGTGTAGACTCATACCATCGGCTACGACGAGGTGGGATTAAAACCTTAAAACCCCTCCGCTGGGTACCCTGGGGCCGTCTAGGCGGTCTCGGGCGCCGTAAGGCACCCGTGAAGATATATATATATATATATATATAAAATATATTTAAATTTGTATTTGATGTATTATTATATGTCGAAAATGTAATTACTTTAGTTTTATCTATATTAATTTTAAAATTATTATATTCTAGCCAGTCGATTATATTCTTTAAACTATTATTGATATCAGATTCTAACTAATTGTTATTTTTAGATTTAATAATAATAGTGTCATCGGCAAATAGTATGCACTTATGATTTAGAGCTTTTGGAAGGTCGTTAATGTATAATAAAAATAGCAATGGCCCCAAAACACTACCTTGTGGTACCCCGAAGTTATTTTCTCTATATTCAGAACTGTACGTGTATTTTTGTTTGTTATTTATTTTATCAATATCTACTCTTTGTTGCAACACTTCAAGCTCTAGGTTGGATTGATAGAAGCTATCAATCCAACTTAGAGCTTCACCTCTGATACCATACTGTTCAAGCTTATCATGTAGAATTGAGTGGGATACAAGGTCGAATGCTCTGCTCATATCAAGGAACAAAGCTGCAACAGACTCTTTATTATCTAAGACTTCTAAAATATTTCTTATTAAATGAAAACAGGCCAGTGTAGTAGATTTACCTTTTCTGAAACCATATTGTTCTTGTTCCAGTATTTCAAAATTATTTATAAAACTATTAATTTTTATTTGCATTGCCTTTTCAAAAATTTTTGAAAATATGGGAATAAAAATGATTGGTCTATAATTGTATAATTCGGTTTTATCTCCTTTCTTGAACATGGGTTTAACAATAGAAATTTTAAGAATTTTTGGAAATGTTCCATCTTCAAATGATTTATTTATTAGATAACACATAACATGCCATATGTATGGCGTCACCGTTTTTATGATATTCGTATTAATTTTATCATACCCAACTGGGTAAATAATAAATAAATAATAAATAATAAATAAATCTTTATTTGCCAAAAAATATGGTACAGAGATGTTACATTGTTTGTTCGGTTCACATATTTTACTGTATTTTACAGTATGCAAATGATAAGTAGGTAGGTACATTTTTATATTAATATTACACTTATAGATTACAGAAACAATACATAATTATACATTTATTAAACATCATTATTTTATCACAGAAATAAATAGGTACACAAATTAATTAAACATTATTATTTTATCACAGAAACAAACGTTATAAATTAATTAAACTAACAAAAATCTTGAAAATAACAAAAATCAATTCTTTATTTCAATTATATTATATTATTCTATATTTATTATTTCAATATCAAATTATTTATATCAATTCCATTTCCATACAAATTAGACAATACTTGTTATCGAAAATCAAAAAAATCACTTATTGAGTAGAAACATTTATCGAGAAGCCATTTTTCCAGTTTAATTTTACATAATTTATCAGTCATGTCCCTAAACTCCCTCGGTATTTTGTTATAAACCTTAATACACATAATGTAAGCATTTTTACTATATAAGGAACTGTGGCAATTTGACATCATTAGTTTTGAAGGATCTCGAGGTACAAACCTTGCATTCAAATTATATACAGTAAACATGTGTATATGTTTTCTTACAAATAAAACTATTTCTAATATATATAATGATGTCAAAGTTAGCAAATTTAATTTCATAAAAAGTGGCCTGCATGTTTCATAGGGCCCAACATCACAGATTGCTCTAACACATTTCTTTTGAGTTATGAAAGCTTTATTAAATTCTGTGGAGTTTCCCCATATTAGGAGACCATATCTTAACACTGAGGAAACATAACCGTGATAAGCCATTAGAGCTGCATCTTCACTTGATATTCTCCTCAGTTTCTTTAAAGCGTAGACAAACCTATTTAATTTGCTACATACTACGTCAATGTGTGATTTCCAATTACAGTGCTGATCGACATTTAATCCTAAAAATTTAATTACTTTTATTTCTTTTATAATTGTGCCACGACATTGTATTTTAATTTGGTGTTTCATTGATTTATAATTTCGGAATTGTATATAGTTTGTTTTGTCTAAGTTAACCTTTAAATTATTAAGTTCTAGCCAATTAAGTACTGAATTCACGGTATCATTTATATTTTTTTCATAGGGATCCACATCCCTAGTATTATCATTAGGTATAGTAATAGAAATGTCATCTGCAAACAATACACAATCATAGTTTGTTATTAATGGAAGGTCATTTATGTACAACAAGAATAATAGTGGGCCCAGTACGCTTCCCTGAGGGACCCCATATCTATTATGTTTATACAAAGATTTATATTGTGTACATTTCAATCCATCAGAAACCCTCATGACTTCCACACATTGCTTTCTGCCATCTAAATAAGTAGTAATCCATTTAAGGACTGGGCCTCTTAAACCATAACGTTCACATTTTTTTAATAGCAGTGTATGGTCAACAAAGTCAAACGCTTTTGACATATCAAAGAAGATCGTCATAACCTGTTTTTTTTTTGTCAATCTGTTCTGTCACATTACGAATAAGTGAGAACACAGCAAGCGCCGTTGATTTACCCTTTTGAAAACCATTTTGGTTTGTATGTATAACATTATGTTTGTTAAAAAAAGTTGTCATACGCTTATGAATGACCTTTTCAAAGATTTTAGAAAATATTGATATTTTTGTTATGGGTCTATAATTACTCATTGCCTCTTTGTCACCTTTCTTATAAAGTGGGGTAACGATTGAGTATTTCAAAAGAGTTGGAAAAGTACCCTCAAGCAAAGAGAAATTTACAAGGTAAGTAATTACTGGCGCTATAGCCAAAACACATGATTTCAACACATTAGTAGCAACACAATCAAATCCAACTGTCTTTGTATTTTTTAAAGACTTAATAGTTTTTATTATTTCTGATTCCGAGCAGACATGTAAATATAAGCTACTACAGACTCGTGGAATTTCAGGGTCTGGATTTGAAACGGAATGGTTATAATTTGGGTTTGAATTTGTTAAATTAATATAGTAATTATTAAAGGCATGTGCGATATCTTGTGGGTCATTTATTATTGCATCATTAACATTTTTTATGCTTATAATATCATTGGAATTTTTAAAATCTGATTTATGTTTAATTAAATTCCATGTTGTTTTACATTTATTAATAGAGTTATTTATAGTATTAGTATTTATATTTCTTTTAGACCAATTTATACACGATCTTAGTATTTTATCATATCTTCTGAATAGTAATTTATTTTCTGTTGTCTTTTGTTTATAGTAAGTGTACCTTAATTTTCTTTTGGTATAAGATGCTTTTTTGATACCCTTTGTTATCCATTTGACTTTTGTAGAGTCATTTTTAACTTTTACTTTTATATTGGGAAAGCATAAATTATACAATAATATAAACATATTATGAAATACCGTGAATGCTGTATCAAAATGTGTTTCACTATATACGTCAGACCAAGACAAACTTATTAGGTATTGATTAAATTTATTTAGGTTATCCATGCCATAGTCCTTTCTTGTAACAAACCAGTGACTGATCCTAGGTTTTATATTTTTTATACAAAACTCAATAGTTTGGGCAGTGTCGTGATCAGATAGATGTAGCGTATGGACTTCCGTCTTTACATGTTTTATATTGCTCGCAATGTGGTCAATACAACTTTTATGCCTTGTTGGTTTATTAATATGTAATGTTACATTATAGTTAGATAACAACCCAATCAATCGTTTTGTGTTGTTGCTTTGTACCAATGTATTAATATTAAGATCGCCAGCTATTATAATATTTTTGTTTTTATTTATTATTTTATATAATAATGCGTCCAATCTATTAAAAAACACCGAAATATTTGAGTCTGGAGTCCTGTACATGCAAAGTATTATACACTTATAGTGTGGTAATTCGATGCCACAGCATTCAAAGTCCTTTTCGACCGAAAACTCCTGACACAAATCTATGTTCTTAGTTTCCATAAAGTGATTGATCAATATGCAAAAACCACCTCGCTTTTTTTGTCTCGAAAAAATACTAGCCACCTTAAAGCCATTAACAAATATATTAGATTCATCCCCAGTTCTTACAAAAGTTTCGGAAATACATATTATATTAATTTTTATATTGTTAGTTATAAAATTATTTAACTCTAGTTCAAGCATGTCTAACTTATTGAGAAGACCAGCTATATTTTGGTGTAAAAGTATTATGTTATCGCTATATTTCGATATATCGGGAAAAAAGACTGGGAAGGTGCAGATTTTATATTAACATTAACTTGGCGTTGAAAATAAAAAGGTATAGTGCCTTTTCTAAATGTACCGGTAACCTTATTCTTTTTCAGATATGCATTTGTTTCTAACTGTGATATTTTAATCTTGTCAAACAAGTATGGAATTGTACCAATTTTATGTTTATTTACTTTGTTATTACTTTCTTTTATATATTTAAATTTATTTTCAGATTTGATATGTACATTTTTGGAAATTATATTGTTAAGTCTTTTGTTGCAGTTTAAATATTTATTATTATAATCTTGTGAGTCAATAAAAAAAATTATCATTTTACACATATAGGTTAACAATGAAACATTTAATAAGTTATTACTATAGCTTAAATCTAGGAATGTACAGTTGTCAATATTATTACATAACAATTTGAGTGATTCATTCAATTTACGTTCGTTTAAATATTTACAATTATTTACACTTAATAAGATGATAGGTATTTTTTGTAGATGTTTGAGAGCAGCTGAGAGCTCATGTTGTAAAACCATTGGATTTTCGTCGTTCTCGCCTACACACAATATAAGTCGGTCTTTCTCTGTAAGATTTAATTTGTAACATATTTTTACAATGTCATGTGTTTTTGCAAATGGTTTGGTATAACCATTTACAATATAGTTTTCATATTTTGTGTTACGTCTTAGTAGTGTTAATTTTGATGCTAGGTCCACACATTGCTGACTACCTATAATGACAAGTTTCCGCTTGTACTCGGTCATCTGATTCATTTTTGATTCACCTTTGATGGTTTTAATTTTAATACAACTATTAGATTGTTTATCAGAATCATTTTGTTTTACAATGTTGGTCCTGTAGTCATCCTTTGATGTATTACCAATGTTTGGCGAATTCATTAGGCTTTTATTAAAATGTAGTTTTCTATTAGTAGATTTAGTTCGTTTTTCTGATATTGGAGTGACTAATGAGTCAATATACATATTTTTATATTGATTAATTTTATTCCTTTGTTGCAAGATTTGTTCATATAAAGATTCCTTTTCAAGTAAGATTTTCTCTATCTCTGAGTGTGCACTCTCCAATTGGGATTTAAGATTTTTTATTTGTAATTGAAGCTCTTCCTGTTCATCATTATAGTGAGTCGACAAGTCAGGTAGGCTTCTCGGCCTGTCTAAAGAACAATTGGATAATAGTGATTCACTTGAGGAACTCCTTAAAAATTGATTTTGTTTTCTCGTTGTAACGTTATTTATATTCATTATGGTGAATAAACAAAGAGAGAAAGTAAATAATAGTTTTCTAAAATGTCAAAATTATACGATAGATGGCGCCTTTATTAAATCGTATTATAATAGTTAAATCTACTTCACAACAGATGGCGTGACGTATAGATAATACGGCCAGGCGACAACATTCATTCACTGCACACACATTGTCTAATGAGGATTGTTTTTGTAATGTCAAAATTTTACGACAGATGGCACTTTTCTTAAATTGTAATATATATTTTTTTGATTTCTGAGAGAGCCACTTGACAACAGATGGCGAGGTAGTACTTTATTTCTAATCTGTGTAAGCTATTCGACAATATATGCCTTAGCACTCTCTGGCGGCAATAGCGCAGCGACGTTAGTAACACATTTGTAATGTCAAAATTAGCGATAGAGGACGCTTTTCATTAAATCGTAATCTAGCTTGTTGGATGTGAACTAACACAGCTACTCATCAACAGATGGCTAGGCGTGATCAGTTTTTGGCGGGAACGGTAGCCGTTATAGTTGTTAATTAATGAGTCATTGGTTAGGAATTTGCTGAATAAAATATAATTCTTTACTATATGACCAATGTTGTTATTTAGCAAACACTTTTAATTACGTCACTTCACTTATTAAACATAGTTTTGTAGTACTATTTGATCTTTATTAGTTATTAATTTAAAATGTTTCTACCTCCATACGTCACATAATGTTTAATGGCATGTTTTTATACCAATTTTCACTAATAAACGCACATAAGTCACTCTAAACACTAGATAGATTAATTATAATAAAAATTCATGTAATTGTCACTGGTTTTTAGTATGTATACTATTTTTGTTAAATTATTCAATCGGAACACTTTAAATCACGGTCATGAATATTCGTGTAATTTGTGTATTTATTTTTTGTTATATGTTTATTAGAAAATATTTGTGACTTTAGGTATAAACATCTCTTGACTATACAACATCGCTTAATGCCCTTAGTTAACCATTTATTGTTTTGTCTTTTATTATTAATCCTAACACGAATATATGGGAAACACAGATCATAAAAGAGTGTAAACATTTCATGAAAAGAATTAAATGCTTCATTTATTTTTGTGTGTATAAGAACATCATTAAATGTTATATTAGAAATACATTCTACAAACTTACTTATATTTTTACTATTATAATCTCTACGCATTTCAAACCATGTAGTAGGTTTATGAGCGGTTGCACTAGCAGTCTGTTTGAAAGATATACTTTGTCCGGTCTCATGGTCTGATAATGCTAAATAATGAATCTTAGATGTTACAATAGGAATATTGCTTATTATAAGGTCCAGACAAGATTTCTTCCTAGTAGGTTTTTTTATATGATTGCTTAAGTTGTAGTTTTTAAACAATGATAGTAATTCCTTGGCAATTTTATTGTTTTTTAATATATCAATGTTCCAGTCTCCACAAATTATAATCTGTTTGTTTCGTTTACAAGTAATTTTATGTAACACGTTATTAAATTCATTAAAAAATATGTCAATATTTGATGTCGGTGTTCTATAAATACAAACAATTATTAAATTTAATGTTATAAGTTCTATTGCACAAAATTCAAAATCAAAACATATTGGTATTAATGTCAAATTTATATTCTATATTATTTTTTATTAAGATACAACTGCCACCTCAGCGTTCATTACTTCTAGAAAAGGATGAGGCAAGTTGGTAATTTGGTACCAATAAATTACTTTCGCACCTCTTTTTAATAAATGTCTCGGTCAAACAAATAATCTCAATTTCGCCTAATTCGTTGTTTAACTCTGATAGAGCCGCTATTAATAAATCTAGTTTACCCAATACTCCAGCAATATTTTGATGAAATAAAGTTATCTTTTTTCCTATTTTTTTAGTATTATTTACGAAAAAGAAACTGTTTTAAGGTGAGATTTAATTTAGTTACGTTTTGACTTAAGGTTTCGGAATCATTGGTATTGTGTGTTTTATTTTTTTAATTCATTTTCGTAAACAAATAGGGTAATGTTAATTTTTTAAATTTTTGTTTGTACATTTTACTATCTTTCACTTTATTGGTTGTAGTAACAAATTTTTGCAAATATTTTTTCTTATAATTTGGATAATCAATTTATATATTAAACTTAAAGCCCAGTTTATCAAGTTGTCTACCATTATTAAATGCATTACCAATAGGATAACCATAAAAAACGTCTACATATTCATAATTATTGTACTGCCTAAATAACAATGTGATAATTAAGTTTATTTTCATTAAGATTTTTATTATATTGTGTTTTTATTACATATACCTTATTATTTCTTAGCTTATATAGAGCCACACTCAATTGCGAAAGTAGAATATGAGGATTTACATCATGCATTCCAACAGAAATTATCACTATGTCGTCTTGCTTTATCATTTTGACAACGCTGTCACAATTATTAAGTATGTGTGCAAAATTTGCGTTAGATATAATCATTGCATTGATTTTGTATTTGTTGTTGTCCTGATTTTCTCTCTGTTTTGTCATCGATGATGCCAGACCACGTACTTGCTCGTCTCCAAGAATGAAAATAGTGTTTATATTTTTAATATCAGTTAATTCTTCAGTTATTCTGGTACGTACGTAGTTCATTTTCCTTTATGATATCTTTGTGTGTAAATTTATTAATTGCCTCAGGTTTATTATGAGACAGAGCAAAAAAACTATGTGATTTTTTATTTAATTCATGATCATTATTTTTGTCGGTAGATATGACTGTCTTAGTTTTTTTCTTAGTTGAAGATTGTGGTGTGTTCATGTTCAATAAACCTTTTAGGGGTTTAACATATTTTTTCGATTCGTCTAGTTTGTTGCTAAGTGTTTGGTTCTGTCTATTCAAATTATCTATTTCTTCGTGTGCACTCATAAGGTTTAATTGTAGCTGAGAAATCTGTTCTTTGAATTCTGTTAATTGCGTTACAGTAATGTTGTCAACAAATTCCGGTAAGCTACTGTAACTGTCGTTAACTTCAAATCCAACATTCTCAACAAATGTCACATCTAATTCCACGGATTTGTGTCTTTTTCTTTGCGTTATATTTGTATCCATAACTAAAGAATAAATAAATTGTATTTTCGTAGAAAAAAAATCCTTATGCGAAGGTGAGGATTGATCTCGCGCCCATCGACACAAGCGGTGCGAATTGCGCTATTAGGCTACTAGATGAACATTTAATGCGTTTGAAAATATGAATTGCTTGATAGAGTGTTTGCTATATTTTTTTTTGTGAGGCGGTAGTTCAGTTTTCATATTTTAATTAACATCTTTTTTTTATATAAAATGTTTATGCACTTGTTTTCCTATATATCACAAAAAAGAAGTTGTACTTATATATTTAAGCTGTTCTCCAATCACCGGTAATTTAATCATTCAGTTAATGAACTTCTCTTCACATTAAAACTGTTATGAAATCCGTTTGTCTCCGTAGATTTATTCATTAATTTAATTAAATCTATAATTATTGTAGTAGATAACACAGATGCACTTTAGTACTTATTTAAACTATAAAAGTACAAATCATTTATAAAATCACACGAAGTTAAAAGTTATTTTATTATTTAATGGAGCTCACTTAATGCTTGCGCTTGCGCTATCGCAGTATAATATCTTATACTGTTTAGTATACGGTGTTTAGTTCATAATAAATCTAAGACAGTTTTTTAATTATAAGAGCTCGGCTTGTGACTTTATACCTGATGGTAAGCATATCTACAAAGTCCATGATTGGGGTCGATCAATACAGGGACTATCAATGCATTTAACAATATTGATAGCCACTATGCTGGCTACGAAATGAGTGGCGGCATTTACAAAGACATAATTGCATTACGAGTATCCTCGCAGCTTTAATGAAAAAAAAAAATTGTGGTAGGCTTTTCTTAAAAATACCCGAAATTTTGGCAAACAATTTTTACTTTTTTCTTTCTTAAGCCAATTAAATTTAGAAACAAAACCTATCTATCTTTTTCGAGGCTACTTATTTGTTCAGTGCTCCAGGCTTCACTATTGTCAATTCTATCTCCTTTATATTCTAAGGTTTCGACAACCGAGTTTTTAGAAGAATGCTTACGCGGGTTAACTCGTCGATCTAAAAAATGTCGTTCGGTTAGTATTTGTATGAATTGATTATTAAATTTCATAACATGAAATGATGAACGAGAAACGATCATGAACGAGAGGAGTTATATTTTAATTTTGGATACAAAGGCCACATTCCGATCAGTAGCGCGGGAATTTTTTCGCGGTGACATCAATAACCTCTTGGCTAGGGGGGCTCCCCTAGCCAAGAGCATGAGCGCTAAAAGCGCGCACGAAAGTTTTGTATGAAGATGACATTTGGTGATGACGTCACGTTCGTTAAATGCGTTGACAGAACAAATTGCCAGCCAAGAACATGGACAATGAGCGTTGGGCATTCGTTTTCGTTAAAGCGCTCGCGAGAGGCCAATTTCCCCATACATTTTGATAGAAACCGCTACATACTCGGAGGGAATTGCCAGCCAAGAACACATTTTTGTTCGTTTTTTGCGACTGCTAGACGCAAAATTCGACGGTATACGGGTGGTCGGGGTCTCCCTTTCGAGCTATATTCTATCAAAACGACGCCATTGTTTTGATTTAAATTAACCTAAAGTATTGTTTTTTTTTTGTTTTAGAAGTTTTTTATTGCGTTGTGTAAATTAAAATGCATAAATAAAAATTATTATTAAGTGCAAATAACGATTGGCGTCTTCATCGACGCCAAATATAGATTAGAGCAACGAAAAGTTCTCTCTATTTCATACTAAGGGCCCGTTCGTTTTGGGAATGAAATATGTTCACAATGATCATAATGACATTATGCGAACTTGCGTTTTTTTTGGTTAGTTTCAATCACAATGCCACAATTACCACTATCCAAGTCGAAATACCCATCGAAAGCCAAATGTATGGGATTTGACGTTTCTAAGCGATCAGGCTCTACCCATAGAGTAAAATTCCTATACATTTTTACCGATCGATGCGGCGATTCGATTGGCGATCGTGTTCTTTGGTCAGGCCCCTGTCAACTGTCACTTGTCAAGTAAAATATAGGTTAAATCGTACAATCCACTTATTTTATTTGCGAAATATTTCTAAAATCATTTCGATTTAAAATACAATAAATTTCATCCTAAAAATATAAGACGGCTGCGACGTTTAAAACAACAACAACTGTCACAACCACAAATGTCAAAAAATGTTCACAACGCCTCACCTATCGACTGGGGTCATTGTGATCAGTTCACGGTAGCATTCTGGGCCAAAATAAAGGGCCATTGTGGCAAATCACATCGCCACTTTTGCCTAAAAAAAACTCATATTTATACATCGTGATTATTCGTGATCGTTGTGAACATGTTTCTGTCCCAAAACGAATGCGACCTTACGAAGCATCTCAAAACACAGAATGTGATCAAACTAAATATTCAAGAATCATAAGGACTAAGGAGTAATATAACAATTTTAAAACTATACCTACAGCAAAAGTACGACTAGGAAAAATTAGAGAAGAATTACGAATAAAAGGAGTCCGACAAGGAAACCTATTATCCCTCAAACTCTGCTCGGCTGTATTGGAGGAAATTTTTCGTCAATTACATTGATTGGAATTATTTGGAATAGCTATGAGCTTAACATAAATGGAAGTAAAATATATCAACTGAGATTTGCTGATTGACCTAGTTCGTTATTATGCAAACAACTAGCAAGAGAAGTGGAAAAGCGGGGCTTAAAAGAACCATGTGTGAAAACCAAAGCTATGACAAACAGACATAAACAAACCCTGAAAGTAAATTATCAAGAAATTGAATAGGTACTTTTATTTAGGTCAAACAATTGCACCAAAACTTTAAATGGAGAAAAATACATAGAATATTATGTATGTTCTCAGGTCTCTGAAAGAAGTATAAAAAAATCAAGACATCTCAATGCCGAGTAGTTGGAGACCGCTGCCAATGGTATTTGCTGGAGGAGGCCTATGTCCGAGGACAACCTGAACAAATATCTGATCTTGATTGATAATAGTGGATAGAAGTGTTACAACATTAAATCAAACAAACCAATATTAGGCAAAAAGTTAAGAAAACATGTATAAATTCTTGTAAAATATCAAAAAATAAAGTTTATTTTTTTTTTTTTTTTATTTTTAATGAAAAGTTCACATTTTCAAAGAAATTGGGGATACCAAGGAGAGTTTAGGTAACATTTTAGGCTTAACAAAGGATTTTTCAGAGCCTTTGTGAAGACCTAGAATGTTTCACAAGCCGCACAAACTTATGGTTTAATATATTAGTATTGCTATATTCTTCTTTAATCATATAATTGTATATAGTGCCCTAAAAGAATATGATTTTCCCTGACCCATACTAATAAAATTTGTTACACCTTTTGGTATTTCAGGGACTGATGATGGTCTTTGTGGTTGTACAGAATGACTTTTCACCTTGAGTTTCAAATTTAAAAGAATCCTTTTATATATATTTTTTTTTTAATCCTAGCCTGTAATAATAATACAATTTATACTCAGCCACAATAGATATTTACAATATTAGGTATTTTATTATATACACTATATGACCCATACATGCACCCACATCCACACAAATATTCACTTAACGCTGTAATATATATGTATAATATTGTTAAGTAAAAACTACTTAGTATTATTATATAAATGGTACTAAGTAGGGTATTTGTAGTATGTGCTATTAGACCTATATTGTTTATACAAGCTCTTTTATTTATAGGAATTTTAATTCCCATGCAAGCACTATAGTTAGGATGGTACCTAAAGTAACATTTCATTATTTTATATGAATACTATTAGAGAATTACATGTATCTAATGTGGGCATTTGTAGATATACTTACCATAATGGTAAGCATATCTACAAAGCTTAATTTTAAACACACTGGTATTCATTAAAATAAAACTTTTTGAGTCCTTAAAGAACACTTGTATATAGTAGGTTATGTCTTTTTTTACCAAACAAAAATAAATAAGTAAAAACGAAACAAAACTTATTTTAACTGAAGTGTTCTTCAAGGACTTTATTAAGTTTTTATCATTAACACCATTATTAACTAAAATTCATAATAAAATTTATTAACCTGACCCATTTAAATGTTACAAGTATCAATAAGAAATGTTAATAATGATACTAGCATTTCTTATTCAATACTGTATGTTTAAATGGATCCATCCGACAGACCTAGACACCTTTGAACTTATCCACCTATATGTCTCTTGATTCTGATAATGTATATTTAATTTAATATTTCCCAGAATATTGATTTCTTAAAATTGGATAATATTCACAATAAAACATAAACAAATTAAAAGTAAATATTTATTTAATAATTTTGTTTGGCTTGGGCCACTCTAAAACTTTGAGCACCATATTTTGTAACCTCTCTTGATGGGGAAGGTGTAAAGGGGTAGCTGTCCCTGAAACTCTGCAAAGTATATTTATACTTGAAATAAAAAAAATACAAAATTGTAATTAGTTTAATAAAAAAATAAAAAGACCTTTTTTTTTAAATAACAAAAATTACAATTGCAACATATCTGGGTTGGAGTCAGGTTTTACCATCTGTGTCAGTTGACTCCGCTCTTCCAAATATAGTAGGAGAGTGAATAAAACTTTAATAAAAAAAAAGTAAGCGGACAATTTGTAATTTATTTTTCTTAACTCACCTATAGTGTAACATCATATTGGTTATTATGCTGCACAAGCCATTACAATTTGGGAAGACTCTTCAGAATCATAGTGCAGAACTCTGTCTATTCCAAGGTATTTTAATGACCCCCTGAGATAACCATTAGCCTGCTTCACACATATCCTGACTTGGCAGTGTATTGGTCCGCTGAGGTATAAATTAGGTACGGCATCCATGACAGGGGTAATCAATCATGGTTCCAAGGCATATCCGAAATCACCTGAAATAACATTATTTGTATGAGAAACAAAGGTAAATAGATGGGTGTTGTAAACACAAAGGTCCGTTTTGTTTCGCCTATTCGGCATACAAATGTTTTAACAACGTGTCTAATCAATTATTAAATATATAACCTTAGAAGCACTTATGTATTTTGATTCTTACCTATTCAAAAAGTAATTTCCAATCCGAGAACGATATAACTGCAACATTTCTTCCTTAATCACAGAGTTTTAAAAAATAAATTGGTCGTGGGCCGCCCCGGATGCCTCGAATTTATATTTAGAATTCTTCAGTTTATATTTACAACTTAAAAGTGCCATATTAATAATGCCGAAGAGTTTGTCTGCAATGTTTTTATTTTCTATTAGGTTTATTCATGAAGCTAAAAAAACGCGCCCGGCGCGCGGACGGGCACGGTTTATACCTTCATGGGTTTGTTTGTAATCAAATATAAAGAGCATTGTCCCGTAAAATAAAACGAGATATCACATAGTTACACCAATAGGATTTATTTTTTATTATCTCTCTCTCTTTAACACTAAAATAAAGAAAATGGTTCCGATTAGGCATGTAAGTTAATATAAGCATTAATATACAACGGTGTAAAAACTGTACAATCAATTTTACACCATTAATATGATAAAAAAATATATATTGCTTTTAATTTATACTCTCAATTCATTCGTAATATAATTATTATGTGTTATAAAACATCATACTCAAAATTACTCGCGGGTTTTTTTGAATATAATCCGAGCGGTCGCCCTCCCGCGTTCAACAGAATGAAAGTTAACGTCAAAAATAGTTCATGGCTACCGATTTCTGTCGATCACTGTCCGTTCTGCGATGCTTGGGCGCAAAAAGCGCCGATGCTCTTGGCTAGAGGGGCAGGGCGACCGCCGTTTCAACACAGCAATGTCTTTTTTTTAGTGATGCTAAAATTCAGCTCGTAAACGATCCGTGCTGATTTTTGTTGCCACTTTTTGACAAGAAGCACTATTTGGAATTAAGTAATTGATTTTTAAAATTATTACTACCTTATCATTATATAATAAATAAATATTTTTTAATTAACTATTGTTTAAATACAATATATAATATCAATTTAATTAACAACCTCACACTAAACATACCAGAGCTGAATTTAGTTACACCATATTTATTTTTTAGGTTTAATCGAACTTTTAAATTAAAGCAGACATGAATATATAAAATAAATAATTTGTTGATTTCACATGTAAACAAACATCTGTCAAAAAGTAGCCCGAGCTACAATTGCTAACTTTTCGTGTTAAAATTTCTGGTCGCGGAACGATTGGTGGTAACTTGAATTTGTTAGCAATTCAAGTTACCACCAATCGTTACGCGCACTAAAACGACTTGGGCTAAAAAAAAAATCAGCGATCTGTGGCAGCGTGCTGAGGTCGGACACGGGGAAATATAGAAAAGTTACCTATTTTTATTTGAATAAATTTAAGTTTAATAAGTAAGTACATTGTTACTTATTATATTTAACTTAATCATATCAAAATTAATTTTCTATGTTTGTATCTGAGAATGACAAATAATGTTCTGGATTTTAATGAAAAATCTAACATACAATCAACATTTTAATATACTTATTTGTTCCGAGCGGCGAGCAATTTAGCGGAATCCGCTCTTTCTCCGTACCTATCGAGTCAACTCGGGTTAGGAGGAAATTACTCGGGTCGACTGGTCGGAGAAGTAACCCGGGTCAACCGAGTTATTTGACTCGGGTCGCCCATCACTACGAGCGCGTTCGTTTTGGGACAGAAACATGTTCACAACGATCACGATGTATATTTATGCGTTTTTTACTGAGATTTCGGCGGTAATAGTGGCATTGTGATCTGCCACAATGCCCGTTTTTTTTGGCCCAGAATGCTACCGTGAACTGATCACAATGACCCCAGTGGATAGGTGAGGCATTGTGAACATATTTTGGCATTTGTGGTTGTGACAGTTTTAAAACAACAACATTGTTTTAAACGCACGATTATATTTTTAGGATCAAATTTAAAATGAAGAAATGATTTTAGAAAGATTTCGCAAATAAAATTAATGGATTGTACGGTTTAACCTATATTTTACTTGACAGGTGACAGTTGACAGATTCGTGATAACAAATGCGTTCGATTTGGATAGTGGTAATTGTGGCATTGTGATTGAAACTAACCAAAAAAAAACGCAAGTTCGCATAATGTCATTATGATCATATTTCATTCCCAAAACGAACGGGCCCTACGTCGTATTGTATAGTCAGTATTAGGCTGTATGGGCACATGCTCTTTGCCTTTCCTTCGGGAAAAAGAATACTACTACTACTACTTTAAAGTCAGTAGTCACAGATAAAATAGAGTACTACGTACGTATAGTACTACTCTATTCAATTCAATCTGTGGTCCGTTTGCTTCTGGCTCTGGGTTTTTTTTTGTTGTATTTTTGGTTTTGTTTGTGATTGTGATTAATGTGATTAGATTTTATTCTAAACTAATAATTACATACTACACATTAGGTATTCATACGTTTAAATTATGGCAGGAATCAAAGGTAATACTCTATTATTGTTATTCTGATGTAATTTTTCTACTAGTAATGTCTTACTATTGTAGAAAGTGTGACTCACAAAATTTGTTTATAAATAATAATTTTTTCACAAATTGTATGTTCTTTAATTGATTTATTTCTTATTTTTTCATGTCCTGATAATTCTACAATTACAAAGGGTAAGTGAAGTCATAAAATAAGTTTTTAAAAGTTCTTGAGAGAAGTCACCTCATCATCATTCCTTGAGGGTAGCCCGAAGACTGTAGTCGTGTGTTTCTGATATATATATTTTCATAGTTATGTTTATAGGATATTATTGTGCAAAAATGTACCAATTTTGTAGAATAGGCATTCCATTGTGATCTTAAGTGTGAGAAGTGTAGCATTTACTCAGTGTTTGTGTTATCTCAATGAATCCCTTAACCTTCGATAAAAATGACCCTGAATGTAGCAGACAGCAGACAAAAAAAAAACTTAGATAGGGATACCTCCGATACAAAACAGATAAGTGAAATTTACTACATGGGGAATTGTTAGTCGTCATATTACCTACATATGGTAAGGTTCGGAATATTTCTTCGACTTCTGATTTTTTTTTTAAATTAAAAAGAAAATTTTGGGAAGCTCTTATGGAGCCACCCAGTGTCAAAAAAATTTTTAATTTTATTTTTAGGCTTATTTTTTGGTTCCCTAAAGATGGTTTCTGCCATTTTTTTGATTTTTACCCTGGAACATTCTGGAGCTCATAAATACATAGAAACTTAATTTTTTGAAAAAAAATATGTATCATATTTTCGTTTTTGAAAAAACTACATATGGTATTTTTTTGTTTTTTTATTTTTTTTCTTATTCATTCAATATCTTCATCTCAAAATTTTTGACTGCATATACCAAGTTCAAGAATCATTCAAAATGAAAATTAAAAAATAGGTATCATATTTACAATTTTAAAATGTCTAAAGATGGTATTATTTTGTTTTTAAATTTTTTTACTTGTTTGTTCAATATCCTCATCTCAATTTTTTTGATGTCCGATACCAAGTACTCATCTCATAAACAACATATCAACATGGTTAAATCTTTTTCTTAAACAGTCACATATTTTTTTCATGAAATTTATTAAAAATAAAACAATTAGAAAGAAAAAAATATATAAAATACCTATATTATTTTAAATTTTTGGGCCATTTAATATTTTTTTTTTTTTTAATTGATATATTATTATTGATAAACCTTTAGAACAAATATGTGACTGTTAAAAACATTTAACCATGTTGATATGTTGTTTATGAGATGAGTACTTGGTATTGGATATAAAAATTTTGAGATGAGGATATTGAACAAACAAGTAAAAAAAATTAAAAACAAAATAATACCATCTTTAGACATTTTAAAATTGTAAATATGATATTTTTTTATTTTAATTTTTAATGATTTTTGAACTTGGTATACGCAGTCAAAAATTTTGAAAAAAATTTAAGATGAAGATATTGAATGAATAAGAAAAAAATAAAAAAACAAAAAAATACCATCTGTAGTTTTTTCAAAAACGAAAATATGATACAATTTTTTTTTTCAAAAAATTAAGTTTCTATGTAGTTATGAGCTCCAGAATGTTCCAGGGTAAAAATAAAAAAAACGGCAGAAACCATCTTTAGGGAACCAAAAAATAAGCCTAAATATAAAATTAAAAAAAATTTTTGACACTGGGTGCCTCCATAAGAGCTTCCCAAAATTTTCTTTTTAATTAAAAAAAAAATTCAGAAGTCGAAATAATATTCCGAACCTTACCAGATGTAGGTAATATGACGACTAACAATTCCCCATGTAGTAAATTTCACTTATCTGTTTTGTCTCGGAGGTATCCCTATCTAAGTATTTTTTTTGTCTACTGTCTGCTACATTCATCAAAAAAGGGTCATCGATAAAATGGTGGTACCCATTTTATCATTGGTTTTCTTCCTCTTCTTCACTTGACATTGGCAGGACTATACCGTATGTCTGCATACAGTCATGTCCATTTTCTATTTCTACCCTATTCCTGCCATTCCTTTTTCTACCCTAGTCCTTTCCTTTTTCCTGTCCATCCTATTATCCCACTTTTACTTTAATTCTATAAAATTTTAATCTACCCGCACCCGCACACTGCCAAAATTATATGTTAGGAGTAGAGGCCATTATTTAAAAGAAGAAGAAGAGAAGTCACTTTGACAATTTCTTTTACAGAACAAGAAATAGTTAAGATACAAATCTAAAAATTTTGCAAGATGTATTAACTTTTTCTATCAGTGTTTACTAAAAAAATCCTACTATATAAGTAACTTTTTTTGAGGGACTGGACCAACAGGGACAGTATAATCTATTATACAAAATAACTTTATTGACTATTTATTTTGTACTATTTTGAGTGACCTAAATGATTTATATTTTATTATTTATAACATTCACCCAGAGTGTCTTCTAATATATTATTCTGTAGCAATTGGACAATTGCACATGAGGATAGTAGATAAATACTAGAAGAATTCCTTCAAAGTCTATTCTTTGTCTTTTGAAGAATCTTAGCCTTCGAAGTTCTAAATTAGCTTTTTTTGCTGCAAACTAGGTGGTAGATAACACCTAAGGGATTAAGATTGCCTATGTATAATTGTTTATGTGCATTAATTCAATAATTTACTAATAACTTTTAGTAAACACACATTTTTTTTCTTCTGTTGTGGATCCGTTGTAAGTGAGTGAACACAGCCTTGACCATTTTTTTGTTTTTATATCAGAACATTACTAATAATAGTTTCTATCTATGGACTTATATAGCTAATTCTTTGTCGCTTCCATTTGGTAATGTCATCATTTAGCCAGCATAGTGAAAGTGATAAATTCTGTTAACTAAAACTGATCAACCCCAATTATGGATTTTGTAGGTCTGCTTACCATCAGGTAAATTCAAAGACTCATGCCATGCTGCATTAAAAAAATAACTATTTCGTAAGTTATCTACTTACAATAGTGACATAGAACTCATACATGATGCACTCTTTTTATAAATGTTATAAAAAAGTTAAACTATGGGCACTATGCCTCACGGGACCAATTTAGACAGTATTTTTCTTTTATAAATGGTGTACATACTTTTTATTTATAGGTTTATTTAATATTAGTTTTAATTATTTGTGTAAACTTTTCACTTTTATTATTATTGTTAATAAAATATAAAACTTAAAAAATATTATATAATACAATTATTAAGAAAAAGTAAACACTGTATACTATTTATTTACACTTTGAATCAAAACTTTTTTTTTTTTGGGAAATTGAATAAAGTAGTAATAAGGCTGCGTTCCAAAATGGAGTAATAATAAACCTTTGTGCTCTCTTGGAAAAAAGAAATAGATAATTTGTGTATATTCCATATCTTTCTTTTCTCTAAATGTTTATACGTCGTAGGTATAATTATTAAAATGAGTTTTGACATTTTAAAGCTGTCTAGATTTAAGTAAATAAACAAAATAAAATTTGACATTACATAATTTGGTATTTTATAACAAAATGTTAAAATTATTGTTATAGTAAGTATTATTTAGTTTAATTTAGAATAGAATAGAATAGAAATATTTATTGCAGTAAAATGTTTTACAACACAACACCATTTCTGGCATGCAATTTTACAAAAAGTACAAGACAAGAATACAACAAACATTGAATCAATTAAGTACCTATTTATAAACTAGACAACACAAAATTATATTCGCACACAATCATCAATCTAAGCCATTTACAATAACGCCAATTTATTATAATTAAAAAAATCCTTCATGTTATAAAATGCATTATCCAATAACCACCCTTTTAATGTATTTTTAAATGTAATATTGGCTAAGATCTTAAATTCATTAGGTATATTGTTGTACACTCGTATAGCAACAACAAATGTGCTTCTATTAAATACCTCAGATTGTATAGGCGGCAAATATAGATCATGTATGTATTGCGAACGTATCGGCCTATTTCGTAAATCAGCTATCTTTTTAAATAAACATGTATGCTTTTACCTTTTCTTATCAACTTAATTTTATACCTAAAATATTATTATACAATACTTTATAAAAAAAATACTTTTTAACTTTTAAAATACTTTTGCTACCATTTTTCAAATAAAATATATGAAAAATTAATTGCCCAGCAACTCAGCATTTCATTGTTTTTTTCTCACCATTGTAAAACTTAACAAAAGCACCTGGAAGGAAAGTTATGAATTAATTAATGGAACAACCATTATTAGGATATCCAATGATTCTACTGCAACATACAAGTACATAAGCAAAATGAGAAAGTCATTCATTCATTTCACCCTGGAAAGATAGGTGTTTTACTTGTTTATTTGAGTACAAACTTTAATAGTAGTAGAAATATTATAGATAATTGTAATAGATATAAACTAGATAATTATGGATAAAATTGTAGAAACAGGTTTTTTTTTACTTTGTTCTGGATAATAAGATCGTAACAAAAGGGTTTTACATGTAAATGGAGCTACCTGACCAACCTAAATGAATGATTTTAAACCAATTTTATATACCAAAAAATATATTTTGTCATTGCTTAATTGTCCATATTTATTTGGTTACTATGAGCAATATATTACAAGAGGCTAAATTAATTATTTTTTTGTATATTATTTCAGTTTGGTGTCTCTGGCATTTGCGGGATCAATTGGTATGACATTTGTCATACTGGCGTGTGCTTTACCAGATTATAAGTAAGTAAATATGTTATTGGTCATTCTCGTTCATGGACTATGTATGTCTGCTTACCAACAGATTGATACAGAGTCAATTGCCATGTTCTTAAAATTAATGAAGAAAAACGTATTGTTTTAACAATGGCATTAATTATAATTACTGCATAAAAACAATACTTCTTTAAGTACAAGACTTAACATTAGGTATATATAAAAACACAGTGAAAAAAAAATCTATGAAATTAGGTATATATAAAAAAAACAATCCTTTATCCTTAGGGCGTTTGTGCACTGCACGGAATTTTACTGGCCGGCGGTCCGATTTTTTACGGTCCGATATGGCATGAAATAAAGGATTGGCTTGTGCACTTTCCCGGATCGATGCGGCGCAGTTTAGGGTAACCGGTCCAGTAGCTTTTAAGCCTATTCATTACAAACAAACAAAGTTTTCCTCTTTATAATATTAGTATAGATAAGTAATCAAACTAAAGTTGTAATCTGAAATAAATGTTGAAATCGTAATTAATTGCAAAATCGCCCCCCGTTTTTAAACGCATCATATTGACTTTGTCTGTTTGCTTATCATCAGGTAGATACAAAGTCAAATTCCGTGCTTTAATTAAAAATAATTGAAAATGCCCTTTAGCCAAATGACTATACTAGTCTGACAATAATAAAATGGAGGACAACCTCAAATTCACTACAGTAGTACCTTCCCTCACTTCCCAGTTATAGAGGTCATACTATACTATAGAATCTGCTACTTGCTAAAACATAATATTTTTAGTAATATATATTTTATTTATTATCAGATTATGGTGGCCATTCTTCGTAGTGGTATTCTACGTCCTCTGCCCTATTCCCACAATGTTTGCGAGAAGACACACAGAAATTGGTGTAGGCGGAGCCTCACGTTGTATGGAGACTGCTGTATTTATTACTATGGGAATATTAGTCAGTTCATTTGGACTTCCCATTGTACTAGCTAGAGCTGAAGTAGTGAGTATCTATTAGTTTTTTTTTAATTACTCTAAAATATACTTTAACAGCATAAGTTTTCTATATATACATGTATAGTAATATTTTCTATGTATAGTAATAGGCCTGGATAAGATATGGAAATTCAACAGAATTCAAATAAGGCTACTGGTGGGAGTCTTCTCAGGACACTACTCCTACTAACAAACACCTTTATACTATAGGAGTAAGAGGCGATCCCACATGCAGATTCTGTGGTAAGGAGCCCGAATCCATGCGACACCTACTGTGTGACTGTGACGCTAGGGCCATCCAAAGAATCAAATACCTAGGACAGGCTTATCCGGATCCAGAAAGCTACAGGCTAACCGACCTTAGTGATGTCCTTAAATACGTCAACGGCATATTTGGGGATGGTACTGAGGTTTGTGGTTCATAGGAATGAGGAACACACAAAAGATCCCAAAGAGTCAAAGTGTTTTTGACCGATTTCAACCCCAAAACCACTAAGATAAGAAGATTACGTCTTCTATCCTGTGCTAGCTTACTGGTTTAATAATCACTGTCAATAGAGTAAACTTTGAAGTGACCCAAAAATGTTTCAGTATATAGTATTGCATATTTGTATTAATCGCCATCTGTTTCATAACCCCATTAATTAACCAGCAAAGTGGGAATGGCCAATACTATAAAGGACATTTTAAGCATGGTTTTTTCCATGAGATGAACTAAATTATATGCTTTGCTCTTATGCAAAAGACTTGCTTACCATGAAGAAGATTAACTCCATTACATGAATGGGGTCAATCAATACATTATTGTGTAACATTAATAGCTCCCACTATACCGGCTTAATGATTCGGCCATGTAATGGGCGGCTAAAAATAAGAATTTGCATTACCTACGTGTCTGCTCGGCATAGCCTCGCTGATGTGTAGATGAATAGCATCCTCAAAGCAACAGGCTGTCTCGTAACCGCACCCTGAAAGATTACTACCGTGGTAGGTAACTTGACAATAAATTAATGCAGTAGTCTCCGGCTCAAAGCGGCCCCAGCCTAGTGGTTAACACAACTGATAATAAAGTTAAGCAAATGACAACAAGGCCGGCCTAGGATGGGTGATCGCTTTATACAACGAGGCTATGTCATCATAAACACCGCAACAAGCTCGCCACTTGTTAGGTGTTGCTTCCGAATACCATCGGCGAAATGAGGACGGGTTAATCTCTCCGCTGGGTACCCTGAGGCCGTTTAAACGATTCGGGAGGATAGTCTCTGGCGGCTATTTTCTGTTTATTTTAAAGGTAACGTAAGATTGTCAAAATAACGAAATCACTAAAAATAATCACTGAAATGGCTAAAACACGAAATACTAAAAACGTACAAGTCAAAAGCATCTGTAATACCAGGGAATAGAGTGCATGACTTTTTTAGTAATGGAATTCCGTAATTTTGACAACTTAGGTTTCCGTTAGGGTTAAGAAACAGAATATAGCCACTAAACACTTTATAAATAGTAACTTTGCTTGTAGATAGATACAATGTCACACACAACCCAATAAAAAAATAACCAGAATTTATTCATTTAAATTTTTTTTTATCATTTTTCAGATCGCTGCAGGAGCATGTTATCTCACAATAGCAGGAAATGTTATAGTGTACCTCACAATTCTTGGTTTCTTTACAATCTTTGATACAGAGGACTCAGATTATGCTATGTGGTGAGAAATATAGTTCTACAAGTGAAACCATGGACAATCATTATACTAAAAGAGATATTTTGTTATACCTACATCTAAGATATTTTATGTGTAATTTGTACTAAAAGAGAAGCAATTTTTAATATATAAATATTTAAACTGATAATTTGAAATGTATTATATTAAGGCCAAATATTACAAATCAAAGTCAATTTATAAAGGTGGAGTAAAAACTTATCCTGATCAGAAATAATAATATTACAGTAATTGGTATTGTTAAAACATTTTGGAACTAGTTAAAAAAATATTATAAAGGATTCATTCCTTTATATTATTTTTTTTAACTATCCCCTATCCCTTTAACTATTCTTTCTGGTCAGTCTTATTACTAATAATAATTTTAGTTTTCTTAAGCAGCATTTTTTTAAAATAAAATACTATGGAATGGAATTAAATTGTATAATGATGAGTGTTACCGCTCCAATAAAAGTATCTTTGCTCTTATTTATAACTAAAATTTAGAAATAATACATATTTGAAACAACTTAACTTTTGACAGATATAGCATTGTATATATATTTTTGAAAGAAAAACTGGCACCTTACCAATATTATATAACTACTTTGTTTAATTATTCTTTAATTATATTTCACAGTATAGAGTCACAAAATATTTATAACATGGCATTGTCATAAATAAATAAAAAAATATCATCTTAAAATTATATATATTTTTGTATTTTCTGTTATTTGTGCATTTTGTTACATAAACATGTTAGTTGTTTATTATTTAAAGTTTAATTTTGTTGTGAGGCTTAAAAAAAGTACCAACTTGTCAAAATGAATGGCCCCAGCCTGTTATGTCACTGCTTAACAGATAACAAGGTTAAGTAGATTACAACAAGGCCGGACCTGGGTGACCGCTTTATACAACGATGCTATACCATCATAAATACCTTGACAAGCTCTCCACTTGTTAGGGGTTGTCTCTGAATACCATTGGCAAAATGAGGATCTACGATGAGGTTTTGCTAACATATTAACGTAGCGTTAATAAGTTAGGTTCTACCAATAGGGGGCTGTTCCAAATTAGGTGTGCCTAAAAAATAACTTGTGCAATCTCTCGGGAAAAATAAAGAGACAGATAATTATGTACTTTGTTTTTTTTCCAAATCTTGAATTTTGGAACAGACCCTTAAAGGTTTATTTATCTTGATTAAAAAAATAAATCGGTTCTATAGGTGGTTCCTCACAAGTTAAAACCTTATAAATGCTCGTCCATTGTTCTAGATAGGTAGCTACTTTGAAACAGAATCTCTATAATACAATTTACTCACTAAAAACTAAACTTTGGTTCTTAAATGAAAAAATATATAGTTGGTTACTGCTAACAATAAGTAATAAATAGTCACAAATTTATTTGAAAAAAAAATGTGTATTGGCGTATTGGATATTGACACTTTATATAAAATGTTTTTTTTTGCCATATAGATTCCGAAATAAACACTAGGGACGCTGTTCGCTAATAATATGCAGGACAATTTACACTTTGTTATGGGGCCTTATCGGGAAGCCACATCGACAAACGGATCGACGCGTCGATGGATACAATTGTATAGGAAATATTGTCTATGGGTAGAACTCGATCGCTGAAAAATCTCAAATCACATACATTTTATTCTCGCTTTCGACGTATCGATCGGTATTTTATGTGGCTTCCCGGAAGGGACCCTGGAGCCTTACCAAAAAGCCAATCGATAATCGAATTGAAATACTCATCGAAAGCCAAATGTAGGGGATTTTACGTACCTCGTCAATCTGATGAAACATGCAATTTTTTACTTTTGAGCAAAATAACAACCACACAGCCAGAGTTGATACTTAGTAGCAGCAAAAACTGAGTAGCTACCTAATATGATTTTACCGAGGTATATGGGTTTTATTTTTCTTTATAATGGGTCTGGATAATTAATATAAATATTTTATCGTCACTATAAGTACGCGAAGTTTGAAGTATTACGGACAATGACCAGGGGCCTGACCAAAGAACATGATCGCCAATCGAATCGCCGCATCGATCGATAAAAATGCATAGGAATTTTACTCTATGGGTAGAGCCTGATCGACGAGAAACGTCAAATCCCATACATTTGGCTTTCAATGGGTATTTTGATTTGATTATCGATTGGCTCTGGTAAGGCCCCTGCTTGCACAATATATTTTTGTGCAACCAAAAATTAAGTAGTGAGAGGTCAATGTACAGAATTCTTTTACTATATCTATTTGTAATTTTCTTTCTTAAGTATTAACTTAATAAATTTGTTTTTCTTTAATATTTTCATTAATATATTTAATTATTGTGTACATTCCTTAATTACATTAGGCATGTACAAGAACTGATCAAGAAAGCCGGTGAATATATTCTCAGGAGAAAGTATTTATATGCCACTTTCTCCTCTCTGTGAACAATGTACTATACAGTTTTATTATATACATAGCATTGTATAAGTTCATACTTATACAATACTATACCCTCTCGTCATATTATTTGTATAACATCCCACTTCCAAATTGTTAAACCTCTGTATATTAAGATGTCTGTGATAATTTAAAAAAAAGTGTGGTCTATTAGTTCAACATACAAATTTTCTATGTTGTAGCACCGTCGTGCCAGAGATAAGAACGCTAACTTTTTACACCACTCACCCTGCTTCTTACACAAATTAAAAAAAAAGTTAGAACACTGGCCAATTTGTTTCAAAGGGCCCGTTCGTTTTGGGAACGAAATATGTTCACAATGATCATAATAACATTATGCGAACTTGCGTTTTTTTTGGTTAATTTCAATCACAATGCCACAATTACCACTATCCAAATCGAACGCAATTGTTATCACGAATCTGTCAACTGTCACTTGTCAAGTAAAATATAGGATAAATCGTACAATCCACTAATTTTATATGCCAAATCTTTCTAAAATCATTTCGATTTAAAATACAATAAATTTGATCTTAAAAATATAAGACGGCTGTGACGTTTAAAACTCTCACAAACACAAATGTCAAAATATGTTCACAACGCCTCACCTATCGACTGGGGTCATTGTGATCAGTTCACGGTAGCATTCTGGGCCAAAAAAAACGGCCATTGTGGCAGATCACATCGCCACTTTTGCCGCCGAAATCTCAAAAAAAACGCATAAATATACATCGTGATCGTTGTGAACATGTTTATGTCCCAAAACGAACGCAAGCAAAGTAACATTACTTGGTACCTACCAAAATTAATTATGTGGAAATTAACATTTCTAAAATAGTAATTAACATCTGCTTGCAATAAAAAAAAATCTTACCAGACATACCCTTACATCACAAAATGAAGCTTAAATAATAAAACAACTGCCTGTAAATCTGCACTCCCTGTATGTATGTCGAATTCCGAAGTATACCCCATATAAGTTAGTTGAAAATTTGGTAGAAATGAATTGAATGACGGGGATTCAATACACTTCTATCATTTTTTATCAAAGTATTGACGTGAAATTGTCCCAAACAAGACTCACTCGTGCGCATGTACCTATATATTGATATTTATGGATAGATTTACCGTATTTTTTGATCAGAGGGAAAATTATATAATTCACTAAATAAAATTTTATGCCTAAATCCTTTACTCTAAACATGATTTTTGGTAAGTTATTTTAGGCATTTGCAGTTATTTAACAATATAGGTATAATACAATACGTATGTGCATACCTACCTATAGACAGTAGGTATGTATGGATTTACAAAACCTATAAACGGACTGATATGGCTAAAAGATCTTGATCTTAACTTGAAGAAATCCACCCTATTTTTTTAATAGTTAAGGCTTAAGGCAGGTCACAATGATAAATAAATAATGCTTTAATAAATAATTTGTTTTATTTCTCTTTAGATAGACATCTAGTAAAAAAAGTCAGTCATTTGTCCTCATGTGCTTAGAGCTTTACTTGGAAAAGTACTTTCAAAAATAAGATGACTTGACTTTAATAGTGACGTCATTACAGACTCCATGGCGCTATTCTGGCGCTTTCGGCTTGCCTTTCTGCCTCACGGTCCGAATGGCGATAACACCGCTGTCAGCGCTGACGTTCATAATCACCGGTCCGATTCAAAAAGCGCGATGAGACCGCTCACGGCGCTATTAGCGTGCTAATGAATCGGACCAGTGATTAAGCGCGCTCACAAGAACATCACTTGTATCTCCCTCTATCTCGCAACTAAAACATATGCTTCTCTCACTCTGTTTAAATGTCAAATAAAACGCCATAAGAAAATAATGTATTTTGTATATTTGTTTACATAAATACCTAAATAAATTAGAACACAACACTTTTAACTATCTACTTAATAATTATTTTAGAAATTTTAATACCTTCCTCAAAAACATGTCTCTAGATAAATGTCATTTTGACAGCGCTCACAGCGATTTCACCCAGAAGCAAAATCACTGTAAGTTCAATATGGCGTCTGTAATGACGTCACTATTAATGTCAAATCATCTATCGTTAGCGCGCTTACGCTCAATCGGACCGGCGCTGACATCAATTCAATTATTTTTTTTGTTAATGGCAACTGTGTCGCAGGCCCATAATGGCCACAATAATTCTGCCAGTGTCAAGTTGTGAAGGAGAATGTGCTTAACTTTTGGGGAATGCGGAAGAAGTTTAAATAATTATAATCTATGCTCCTCTTCTCCTTTTATCGCTTGATAATTGTTAACCATCCACCTGTTAGAAAATGAAAAAAAAAAAAAACACAACACACAAAAGAAAAACAAATACCATGGATTAATTAACTAATAAAGTCTAAGTTAAAACACACTTAAATACTAAATGCTTACACTAATGCTTATATAAAATAAAGATCAACTATTATTATTAATAGGAGATCATAGGTTAATATTATTTTTGCTTATGAAATGAGAAATTAAGTTAACAACTTTAGATGAGGGTAATGTTAATAATGAGTGAAAGTTAATGGGAAGAGGGATCTTATATTTAGGCAATATATCATATAAATTAAACTCGTTGTTAGGACAGGCAAAAAATATGTGATCAACGTTACCCAATCCGCATTCGCAGATGGATGAATCTAGTATCCGGAGTTTGTTTAAGTGGGCTGGCGAGCAGCAGTGACCCATACGTAGTCTAGTAATTGTTGATGTTTCCTTTCTATTAAGAAATTTGTATTTAGAAAACCATGATCTATGGGGGATATCCGGTTGAATTTTAGCATAATAGGTTCCTTTAGTTTTACTAGTGCGCGTCCAATTAACAACCCAACATGCTTTTAAAGTTGATAAAGGAATAGAAGTTAGGTCATATATGGGAATAGAAAAGTGTTTACGATCTGTAGCTTGTGTTACAGCGCTTTTAGCCCATTGGTCAACTATTTCATTCCCAATGATTCCCACGTGGCTAGGAATCCAGCATAATATGACGGATTTTCCCTTTAAATGGCATTTTAGTAATAGGTGCTTTATATCTAATATAATAGGGCTTTACTATTAAATGGATTTTGGTACAGAGCATCTAAACAGCTTTTTGAATCAGTAAAGATAACAGCGTTATTAATGTTATGACATTCTATGAAAGACACTGCTTCAAGTATGGCGACGCATTCGCCTGTAAAAACGGATGAATAGGGGGGGCTTTTATATTGAAAAATTAAATTCGAATTTTGGTAAAATATCGCTATTCGGTCTTTTGGCGAATTTGAATAAGTCTTTCAAACGATTTCACAAGAAGGGGTTTATTTTTGTTACGCCAAAATTGAATGTTTGTACAATATTGTTGGAGGAGTTTCAATTTAGGAAATAGAGGATGTACTGTGGATTGGGTAGCTTTAAAAAGGAATCGATCAGCAAGGTAGTTCCTTCTAAAGGCAAGCCGGTTCAGAGCACTCTACCTGCATAGCATTAATTGGAGTAGACCTCATACACCCGGATATAATACGTAAGCAATTTGATTGGATGAGATCAAATTTTTTCATTAAAGATTTGCTGCATGGCTCTAGAATGAATGTGCTGTAGTCCAAATGAGTGCGAATAAAAGCATTATAAAATAATTTAAGGCAAAAAGGGTGAGAGCCCCACCAAACCCCAGCAAGCATTCTTAACATATTTATTTTGGTTTGGCATTTATCTACAATTTTTAATATGTGAGGTGCCCCAGACATTTTGGAATCAAATATTACACCCAAATACTTGGCCTCCCTATAAGGGAGGTATCTTGTCCTTTAATTTTGATGGAAATAGCAGGGACTTTTCTCTTTCTTGTGAATAATATAGAATTGGATTTTTGAGCTGATAAATCCAGTCCGTGACAATCGAGCCAAATGGCAAGACTATCAAGGGCTGAATTAAGAGAGAGAGCAGCTGCATCGGGGAAACGATTGGAGACATAAAGCACCAAATCGTCCGCATATTGGAGAATGCGACAATGATCAAGAACAGACTGATCAAGGTTGTGCGTATATATGTTGTACAGAATAGGGCTGAGTACTGATCCCTGCGGAAGCCCCTTCCAGATAGATCTTGGAGGGGAGAGAACACCATTAATTCTTATAAAGATAAGTCTGGATAACATTAAGGAGGAGATTGCTCGTACTATTCTACTCGGAATTCTCATCTGACGAAGGGTTTCTATGAGGATTGGTAGACGTACATTGTCATAGGCAGATGTAATGTCTAGGAATGAAGCTATAACAGAATCGTCCCGGCTTAAGGCTAGGCGGATGTCAGTAGTTAGTATGCTTAAGTTGTCAATGGTGGACTTTCCTTTTCTAAAGCCAAATTGTGATTTTGATAGTAAACTTTTATTTTCAACAAGCCATTCCAGTCTGTTCTTGATCAAATGTTCAAAAATTTTGGCTGGGATTGTGGAGAGAGCTATAGGGCGAAATGCACCCGGGTCCTCGGCCGGTTTGTTAGGTTTTTTAATGGGAACGATAATTTGGGATTTCCATTCCTGTGGGGAGGCCCCTGTCTCCAAAACAATATTAAGAAGTTCTAGGAAATATTTCTTACAATGGGAACCACTTTTCTTAAAGAAAGAATATGTAATTCCATCCAAACCCGGGGATGAATCCTGGGTAGACCTTAAGACATTTTCAAGTTCTAGTAGTGAGAAAGGTAGGTCAATATTGGAGTTGGTAGGGCTAGAAGAGAAGGGATCTGGAATAAAAATTTCATTAAAATTTGGTACGTAAGGTGGAGGGAGATTATCAATAAATGATTTTGACATTTTCTGGAGGGATGGGAGAGCTTGAGGAAAAGTTTTAAATCTATTTATATTCTTCCAAACTGTTGAAATTGGAGTGGAGGGGGATAATTTAGAGCAAAAGATACTCCAAGCTAGTTTTTTTTTTTTTAAGGAAACGTTTAGTTCTTGCTTGAATTTTTTTGAAAGATAAAAAGTTTTCTAAATTAATGTCTTGGTTAAAAGTTTTCTCAGCCAGTTTTCGCTCTTTAATAGCTTGTGTGCACTCGCTATCCCACCAGGGGGGAGATAGGCGCTTATTTTTATGGGAGTTTTTAAGAGGGATAGCTGCATCTGCAGATGCGATAATGGAAGTAATGAATGCTGAATAGACAACTTCTATTGGGCCACTGTCTGGGGGATCTAAGTTTTGAACCTTCTCCTCTAGGTCAATTCTAAATTTAGTCCAGTCAGCCGCACTGAGTCTGTATTTATGTAATGAGGGAGAAGAGTTTATGGGGAGAGGGGAGTGGGAGGAATTTTCAATCAAAATGGGATAATGGTCACTACCATAGGTAGAATCCAGAATCTGCCAGTGGAATGAAGAAGAGATGGAAGTTGAACAAACTGAAAGGTCGACATAACTTTTTGAAACTCCAGGAGCAGTTAACCTAGTTGGTAGGCCATTATTTAAAACAATCATATTGAGTTCTTCGAATAGGAGCATTAGCTGGCGACCACAGGGATCACAGGCTGGAGAGCCCCAAGCGTAATGATTACTATTAAAATCCCCTATAATAATAAGAGGACCGGAAAAAGTTAGTAGAATATTTTTAATATTGGAGATAATAATCCGTTGAGGATGGGGTAAATAAATAGATACATAAGTGATATTATTAATTTTTACTGCTATAATATTAAAATTTAAATTGTTGTGATAGGTGATAGATATGGGAGAATAGGGTTGAGAGTTTCTAATAAATAAAGCACAGCCGCCCCATCCATCGGATCTGTCATCACGGAGAGTTGTAAAACCTGGAAGTCTGAAATTAATTTCAGGCTTGAGCCAGGTCTCCGTGATGGCAATAACTGATGGATGGAGCTTATTTATAAGATGCAGGAGTTCATGTTTTTTATTATTTATACTCCTGGCGTTCCATTGTAAGACTTTTATTTTCATAATTTTTATTTTTTACCGAAGCAAGTAAATTTAGAGTGGACGATAGTGAGGAGGCAACGTTGGACGGTTATAATTTTGAAGAAGTGTTGAAAAGGATGATAATAATGAAAATATTATGTCTTGGGATGTTGGAGGAGAAGAGTTAATGAGTGCACAGCCATTTGTAGGGGGAGGAATAGCAAAACTATTTATCAAATCCTGGTGACCTTTGCGGTCATATCCAGGGGAATGAGTCGGAGGAGGTTTTTTTTTTGGTATACAGATTTTTTGTATGAATAGGTGACATTTTCAGAGGGCATGAGAGAGGGGGTGCTAGCAACACTGGCATAGGATTTGGATGAGGGGAGGATCTTTTTAGAGGCTTCAAGGTATGAAATAGAATTGTCTGTCATTAGGGATTTTATATTATTTTGTCTATTGAATTCAGGACATATTTTTTTAAAGACAAAGTGGTCCCCTGAACAATGGATACAGGTTGCGTCTTCAGGGAGAACGTCACAGGAGTCACCGTGGTGATCCTGGGCGCATTTGTAACAGCGCGGACGGGAACGACATTTAATTTTAGTATGGCCAAATCGGCAACAAGAGAAGCATTGGATAGTGGGATATTGGTAGGAGTCAACTGGTAGGGAGGAGAGGCAACAAAAAACGCGGTTGAAGCGACTTCCATAAAATTCGAGGCTTCGGGAATGGCGTCTGGAGATCGTAAATTAAAAGGATCCGGAGGTTTTTTGCACATGCACACGACACAAACTCAGAAGGCAGACGCGCTGACATCGATTTTGTCGCGAATCGGACCGCAAGGTTTTTTGATATATTAGAGTGAAAAGTAGCACATCAACGTTGAATTCGGTTTCGTTGAAACAAAATGAAAACAAAAAATATATTACCTACAGACCGTTTACTGTAAGATGTCCCCTGCCTGCCATAGTTTTCTGCACAGAGTTATAACTCTGTGGTTTTCTGTATATATTAATTATACTCTATGGCCATAGTGCCAACATTACGGCAGGAGGATATTTTACGGTGAACGGGCTGTATAAGCAATCAATCATTGAGCGTTGATTTTTGGTAGTGAGAACACAATATGTCGGCAACGCACACGTTTGACATTTCCTTGTTATTTTAACATTACTTACCTACTATTTTGTATAAAAGAGGCGATTATTTTTTTTATTCACAGTCACATGATTACATGGAAAAGTTGTCCAATTTGATCAGTAGAACCTCATATTAGGCCAATGTATAACCTTTTAAAGTCCACAGCGTGTCAGAGTTATAGCTCTGTGTTAAAGTCACCATGTATAGGCAATTATAGTCATTAATATATAGTCATTTCCATATATTATTTCTAGTTTCAGATGATATTATCATGGACTTAATATTTATATATTAAGTCCATGGATATGATTACGTCCACAGAACTCTGTGATTACGTCAAAGCATGCATACCAAGGATATATATAAGGAGCCGCCCTAAGGCCTAAAATCGCATTTCCAAACGTGAGAACAGAAAATGCCCACCATTACAAAAAAAAAAACAATTCAAATAAAAAAAAAGGGCGACGAAACTTATTTATAACCAATCATTCAGTCAGTCAGTTGGTCTGTCGGCCCCGGTTGTTCGGTGGGGCCGAGTTTCATCTAGGGTAGACCCTGTTGCCGGGGCAGGTACTCGGCGGGCGGCAGCCCGCCGGGTCTTGTCGCGGTATGCGCGAGGTCCCTCGCTGAAGACGGAGGGACCTATGTGGTGACCTTTTTAGTAAATAAACCCGACTGGGTTTTCCTGGCGCGTTACAGGCGGCAACGCGCCGGGTTGGGGAATTTAGGGTGGTGGTGGGGTTGGGTTGGGTGAAAACTCGCCGCCGAGAAGCTCTCTCGGCGTAGGCCTGCCATTCGGCGGCCGTGCGTGCAACGGAGCGATGCCGCGAAGATGCTCGTGCGGTCCGTTGTCGGCCCGGTCGTACATACGACGGGCGAGCCGCTCCACGAACTCGGCTAACGGTTCGATCTTCACGTCATCGCTGATGGTTTGGTTGCGCACGAACCACGGAGCGCCAGTCGCCATACGCAGAGAGATGTTCTGCTGGCGCTGGAGTCGTGTTTTGTTCGTGGCCGACAGTAACTGGTGCCGCGTATGTAAGATGAGGACGGACGAAGGTCTTATAGACCGACACCTTGACCCGGAGTGGGAGGGTGGACCTTAGCACCGGCCGGAGCATGGAGCGAGCGGCCTTGGCCTTATTGATGGATTGGGTGGCCATTGGGCTCATGCTCAACGACCGGTTGATGGTGCACCCCAGGTACTTAATGGAGTCGGCCCATTCGATCTCCTGTCCCCAAAGTTCCAGTTTGGCTGGGCGGCGGTGGCGGCGGGTGACCAGTAGGGCGGATGTCTTTCCAACATTTACAGACATCCGCCATCTGTCGAGCCAGGAAGGGAGGACGTCCAACATCCTCTGCATCTTCTCGGCGGCGAGTATAGGATTTTTGTGGGAGGTGAGGTAGGCGCTGTCATCCGCGAACAGCGCCAGGACTACGTCATCCTCTCCGTAGAGTTGGTCGGAGAGGGTAGGGATGTCGTTGGTGAATAGTGCATACAGCGTGGGTGAAAGGCAGCTTCCCTGGGGTACGCCAGCGTAAATGGGATGCTCCACTCAGACCTTTCCCTCCACGGCTACGTGGAAGTGGCGGTTGTTGAGAAAGGAGGCCACTAACCGCGTGGCCATGGGAGGCACAGGCGAGGCGAGGAGTTTGTACACGAGGCCGCAGTGCCAGACACGGTCGAAAGCCTTCTCGATATCGAGGAAGACTCCGACCGTGGATCGGCCCGCGTTTAGCTCGCTCGCCATGTGTTGCAGCACCCGGACTAGCTGGAGCGTGGTACTATGTCCCTCGCGGAAGCCAAATTGCTCCGGTCGAATTTCGACGTAGCTCTTCAACCTCCGGAGGAACAATCGCCCAAACAACTTAGCCGGGTGCGGAAGCAGGGTTATGGGCCGATAGCTGCTCGGCAGACGTTTGTCTTTGCCGGGCTTCGGCAGCATAATGACCTTCCCCCGCTTCCAGGCGGTGGGAAAGTGTCCAGTATGAAGCACCCCATTGAACAGTTTGGCGAGAGCCACAACGGCTTTGCGGGGAAGCTGCGAAAGTTGGTGGTTGGTGATCCCATCGGGTCCCGGGGCCTTTTTGGGCTTAAGGCGGAGCACGGCGCGCTCCACCTCAGCGGGGGATATAAAAAAGTGCCCCGGGAGGGGCCCCGGATTGGGACCATTTATGAACTGCCGCACTGTATGCACTATTCGTTTGTTGAACTCTGTGTCGATCGAGGGGAAGGGCATGAACTGCCCCCTAAGGTGAATACCCAGGAGATCGGCTCTGTCCTGGGGGGCGTAGTGTTTTGTTCCCACTCGGTCGACCAGCGGGTGGATGGGAAGGGGGGTTCGGGTCAGTCTCCTGGTGAGGTGGTACAGGGCTCCTAGAGTACCGTCCTCGCCAATGGAGTCCATGTAGTTCTCCCATGATCTCCCCCGGAATGCGGCGATCTCTGCGGAGAGCTCTTCAGAGATTTTATTGAGCTCCCGCTTAGTGTTGGGGTCGCGGAAATCCGCCCAACGCTTTTGGAGTCGCCGCTTGTGTTGCAGTTTTTTCCGGAGGGGATGTGGGAGAGTCAGGCGTTTTTCGCCTGTGTGGGGAGGCAGCTCGTGGGTTGCCGCCTCCTTGGCCGAAATGAAGGACTCCATGAGATGTCCGGCGGCAGCCTCAACATCTTGCGGCGTTATGAGGGGACCAATAAGAGAACAGGAGTTTAGGTTCAATCTGTATTGGTCCCAATCGGTTTTGTACCGCCCTCTCGCGGCGGCGACGTCGACCTGATTGCCCAGCACAACAAGCAGGGGCAGATGGCGGGAGTCCATGTCGTAGAGGACTTCGACATGGACTGGGCTCCATCATTGAGCGTTGATTGGTTGAAGTGAGAATATGGAGACAGCCAACACGTTTGTCATATCGTTTTATATGCGATTTTAGCACTTAGGGCGGTACCATTTATCCGGAGGTCGTGGGTTCGATTCCCACCCATGGCAACAAAATATTAGTAGTGTACGCTTTTTCTGTACAGTTTGTCATGGTCTGGGTGTTTATAAAATATAATATGTATTATATCGTTACTTCTCGTACACATAGTACAAGTTTAGAGCTTAGTTTGGCTCTGGTGTAAAATATGTGTAAATTGTCCTACATATTATTAATATATTATTTTCACTTTTACATGAAACTAATAATAAACTATGGAACCACCACCCTTAAATGGCCTATAAAACAAAATGTCAAACGAGTTCGTTGCCGCCATATTTTGTTCTCACTTCAATCAATTAACGTTCAAGGATAGCTTGTGTCCTCACTTTTATTTATTTGTATAGTGGCGGCCATCTTTTGTTCTCAAAACTGGACTTAACGGGGAGACGATTTAAGGGCCATGGGCACCGCCCTATTATGGGCGCGTTCCGAGCCTGTAGCACAGGCAGTTTTTTGTGGCGACATTTAAATCAGCGCGACCGCCGTTTCAACACATACCAAAGCTGATAAAAAATAAATACACCATATTTATTTTTTAGGTTTAATCGAACTTTTGAAACTAAAGCAGTTATGAATATATAAAATAATTATTTAAATTCCAATTTGTAGTTAGATATTTACATGTAAACAAACATCTGTCAAAAAGTAACACGAAAGTCCACCTTTTAGCCCGAGCTACATTTGCTAACTTTTCGTGTTAAAATTTCTGGTCGCGGAACGATTGGTGGTAACTTGAATTGCGAACGCGTGGATTTCCAGCGCGTGGAAATCCACGCGCTGGATCGACTTGGGTTAAAAAAACCAGCGAGGTCGGAACGCGATCTATTTATAGTATAATAAAGTACTCTTTGGCGACCTATATCTACCGCTCCTCAGTTTAATCTCTGTAAGTTTAATGAAGTATTCCATTGGCCTGCGCTCAGAGTAATAATAATAACATGTTCTGTGGGCCTGCGTTATATTTATCCGCGTTTTAAATCATCGGAATTCCTAGTCTGCATAGTTCATACAGACCTTTGACTTCTCTATATTTGAGAAAACCAAACAAAAAAAAAATACTATATAATCTGTGATTTTATTTTGTCTACTCTGATCTACACTCTAATTAATCTGTGATTTTATCTTTGGTTGGGGTTGGGTCACCGAGCCCGAGTAAAGTTTTGATATTATTGTTTTATTTATAAAATCCAGTGCAAAGTAAACATGGGTGATCATTTACCTGCGTGCGTTATTGATGTGGGAACTGGATATACAAAACTGGGCTTCGCCGGAAATAAAGAGCCCCAGTTTATCATTCCATCAGCTATTGCGATAAAAGAAACTGCAAAAGTAGGTGATCAAAGTGCGAGGCGCATGACTAAGGCCGTGGAGGATTTAGATTTCTATATTGGCGACGAAGCCTTTGATGCCACGGGTTATTCTGTTAAATATCCTGTGCGACATGGACTAGTAGAAGATTGGGATCTTATGGAGCGATACATAGAACAGTGTGTTTTTAAATACTTGAGAGCGGAGCCCGAAGATCATCATTTTTTGATGACAGAACCACCATTAAACACACCTGAGAATAGGGAGTATTTAGCAGAAATTATGTTTGAATCATTCAACGTTCCAGGATTGTATATAGCTGTGCAGGCTGTTCTCGCTTTAGCAGCTTCGTGGAAGTCCCGTGCGTCTGCCGACAGGACATTTACCGGAATCGTAGTTGACAGTGGTGATGGTGTCACACATATTGTTCCGGTCGCTGAAGGCTATGTTATAGGATCTTGTATTAAACATATCCCTATAGCTGGTAGAAATATCACTTCTTTCATTCAGTCACTGCTTCGTGAACGTGAGGTGGGAATACCTCCAGAACAAAGTATGGAAACAGCAAAAGCCATTAAAGAGAGATACAGCTACATCTGTCCCGATATTGCTAAAGAGTTTGCAAAGTATGATACTGATCCAGCAAAATGGATGAAGAAGTATACTGGAATAAATTCAATAACTAAAAATCCTTTTACTGTTGATGTTGGATATGAAAGATTTTTGGGACCTGAAATATTTTTCCACCCAGAATTTTCTAATGCCGACTTTACAGTACCATTGAATGAAATGCTTGATGATGTTATACAATCATGTCCAATTGATGTGAGAAGGGGTTTATATGGTAACATTGTATTATCTGGTGGGTCTACTATGTTCAGAGATTTTGGTAGAAGGCTGCAGAGAGATATCAAACGCTCTGTGGATGCTCGGCTGAAGCTGTCCACTATGTCATCGGAAGGTCGCATAACACCTAAGCCTATAGATGTTCAGGTTATATCCCACAATATGCAAAGGTATGCAGTTTGGTTTGGTGGCAGTATGCTGGCTTCAACACCTGAGTTTTACCATGTCTGTCACACAAAACAGGCTTACATGGAGTATGGCCCAAGCATTTGTAGACATAATCCTGTCTTTGGTACCATGACATAAATAATTTTACTTACCTTTTAACAGCCAGTATTTCATTTAATACAAAACATTTTCTCTTATTTACTTTGTAAAATAAAAATATAGGGAGAATTGTAAAGACATTTATTTTATTTAGTTAAAGTATTAACTGGTTAATGAAGTATAAAAACTAAACTAAAGTATAATAATCTATTCAGAATTTTTTTGTTTACCTAAGTTTAAACTAAACCCTTCTTTTCACATTGAAATGGAATTAAAGATATTTATAACCAGGTTTAGTCTAAATATTTAGTAAAATGTTTCACAGAAAAGAATAGGTATGGTGAGGTACAAGTAAAATGATTCTCTACCCACCTAGTGGTCTTTTCAAAGAGGTTATGCTATATTATTCTATTTATAAAAAAAAATTGAGTTTTTGTAATTTTTGCCTACAGTATTCACAACTTACTTAAAAAAAAAACCCTAGCAATGTCAACCCATTTTACTCTTTTGTACTTTTATCACATAGTGGTCTTTTCAAAGAGGTTATGCTATAATTATTCTATTTATAAAAAAAATAAGAGGATCTGTAATTTTTGCCTACAGTATTCACAACTTACTTTAAAAACAGACCCTAGGAATGTCAACCCATTTTACTCTTTTGTACTTTTATCACATAATGTATTTTGTAAGTAATTGATTACCTTTTTCTTAAACATAAATGACAATTTTATAGAATATTTTCTAAATAAGAAATTTATTAATATAATTTCAATTTTAATTACTTATATTATTTTGCAAGTATGTAATTACAACTGTATTAAATATTTTATGATAATCATTAAAGTTTATTTTGTATTTTGCTGCGTCCATTTGTAAAGCATTTATTTTGCATTCCAGCATTGATAAGAACCAAATAAATAGAGTTAATAAATAAATGTATGTTTTGTTTTAATACCCTGCCTTTTGAGGCTATTTGACTACATTAAAAATATACTATAAATTGTGGTCATCCTATCAGACAATGGCGTAAACATATTTCACTTTATTTTAAACTAAATTATGTACCTATATCTTTTGTAGATTACACGAAATAAAATTGAATAATTTTATTTCATTATAACAATAACATCTTTGGTTGATGACTTGCGTGTGACGTCACACTTGACATAGACTGCAAAACAACGTTTTTAGCGCCATTGTGGAAATTCAAACTTTAACATTGATTTTTATTAATAATAGAGTAGACATCCCGGAAATATCAATGTAGTGTGATTATTATTTAATGAAGAATCATATAAAACGGATTTCAAAAAGGAGTCAAATACCCTAATTGCCTTTATGGGCAATTTACTAACTTGTAAAGAAACCGTCTGCTGGGCATGTAATATCATGGTTAGAATTGCCTCAAGTAGCCTGGAACTCTAACTATAGAGTAGAGAAACTAACTAATTTCAGCGAAAGGACTAACCTTGTATGTACATTATTTATATGGTGGTCCTGCCGATGTCACGTTTTATCAGCAGGACCATCACTGTATCTCTTAAAACAAGCGGCCTAGCGAAATAAAAATAAGGTAACAAAATCAAAAACTAATTTCTGCGAAAGAACTAACCTCGTAAATGCATTATTTTGTGGTAATATACAGATTTTGTGGTCCTGCCGTAGTCACGTTATTTCGGCAGGACCACAAAATCTGTATATTAGCCAACAAAATCGCACAAATTACGTGCTAAAACCTGGCATAATCAAAATCGAAATTCAATAAAAACGAGTTCAGTGAATGGCATACATTCGTATCTCACTTAAGTATGCAAAGTCTGCAATAGCTCAAACTACCCATTGCCATCATTTCTCTTGCTTCCGTTAAATGTTTGTTCATTATGTTAGAGTAAGAAAGAACTAACGTAAATGGGTAGTTTGTGTTGTTACCTACGAAAGTTTTTTTATACTACTTTGCTGCAAAACAGTGGAAGCGCTAGTGTTTCTATACCTCCATATAATAAACAAATTAAGTAGCTATAGTAATTTAAAAATTTATGTACATTTGTTTGACAACACCACTATAGTGCCTCGGAGAGCACGTTAAGCTGTCGGTCCCGGTTTCACTATACCAACTTCTGAAACTGTTTATAGATGGGTTATTGAGTCTATCCAAAACATCGCGACTAGCTAGCCACTTGTTCGGTGTAGACTCATACCATCGGCTACAACGAGGTGGGATTAAAACCCCTCCGCTGGGTACCCTGGGGCCGTCTAGGCGGTCTCGGGCGCCGTAAGGCACCCATGATGATATATATAAGTAGCTATAGAATCTATAGGTACTTAATTTGTTTTCATACTAGGTACTTAACTCTTTTGAAAGGTATTTTTGTAAAAGCTGAAAAAATGCATTCAGTTTTCATCAGATGCCATCTTCCGTTCAGTAGTTTTCAATGTTTATTTTTTTCAATTTCATGAATACTTTTTATAAATAAAAAGAATAGCCTGTTAATTAGTCTATTCGTCGTGAGGTGTTCGGGAGCATGAAAATTTGATTACAAAATATCTTGCATCATTATAATATGAGCCTTACTATGTGCTTCATAGGGACTAAATTACTATGAAATTTACTATACGAAAATAAATTAAATTTGTTATGCATAGTCCTTGCGGTTATTCGTAGAAACGCATACAAAAGAGCCTATTTCAAACTTAAACCACTAAATATTAATTTGACGGTATAATTTAAATGCTGTTAGAGCAAACTAGCTTTAAATTCCGGCTTTTATAAATTTATTAATAAAATAATAGTAACAACACAATGAGATATTTTATTTATTGTAGCTTCAGTAGGTATTTATTATTTTCCTATAATACCTATATTAAGTAACTGTTTAGTAATCTATATAACACGGTATACGTACAAATTGAAAATATATATAGCTACATGGTGGATTCACCGTCCGTTTAATTTAAAATAAAAAGTATTATTTAGGTAGGTAGGTACCTACTTGGATTCAAGTTTAAATTCTCATAAATACACTTAGGGTTCCGTATAAAAAAGAAAAAAGAGGAGAATAGGAGGTATAAAGGAAAGCTTTATTACAGAAATAAATTAGTCTCAGCACTCATTTTGGAATATTAAAGCAACACAATTTTGGTGGCTGAGTTGGTTAGACCTAGACTTAAAAACACTTAGGTCCCCGGTTCGAATCCCGGTGTGTACCAATGAGTTTTCAATAAAAAATTAAAATTAAAATTTGACAACACCACTATAGTGCCTCGGAGATCACGTTAAGCTATCGGTCCCGGTTTCACTATACCAACTTGTGAAACTGTTTATAGATGGGGTATTGAGTCTATTCAAAACATCGCGACGAGCAAGCCACTTGTTCGGTGTAGACTCATACCGTCGGCTAGGACGAGGTGGGGTTAAAACCCCTCCGCTGGGTACTCTGAGGCCGTCTAGGTGGTCTCGGGCGCATTAAGGCACCCGTGATGATATGTATGTATGTATGTACAATTTTAAAAATAACTTATTGTGTGCGAAGCAAGTCCCGGGAAAAAGGTACTAGGTAATACTCTCTCAACTTATACATAATAATATATTATAGATACTATAGATATGTATATACCTAACTGAAACCTAATTGGTTTAAGTAACTCTACAAAATTGCCTTGTTTAGAACTTTGAGCAAGAACCTAAGGAAGGCTTCCTGCCGTCTGCCTTCTTTTCTTTTCTTCCTTATTACTAACTTCCTCAGATTCTCAGAAGTTTATTTACTTTTATTGCGTACTGGTTGTTTAGCAAGAAACCTCAAAAAAGACTAACAATAGTTTATTACTTACTTAGTTTTATTATTTTATTAAACACTAGTTTTGCCCCGCGATTTCACCCGTCGTTTAATTAAAACTGGATCAAAATACAGCTTATGTTACTCCAGATAATATAGATTTCTATTCGTGAAATATTAAAAAAAAAATCGATTCATTAGTTTTTGATTTTATCAGGAACAATTAAACACTAGCTCACTTCACCCGCCAGCCGTTTATTTGAAATTTAAAATAAATCGGATCCCAAACAAAACACTATCACTGTCAATCGGTGATATTGTAGCTTTCTATTGTTGAGTTTATCTGAAACAAACAAAGAAAAAAGTACATGTTTTCTCTATATTATATTAGTATATAAAGGAGTATATTAAAAAGTATACAGGATGAATTTGAAAGGTTGTACTTTGGTGGCAGTAGAGCCTCATATTACAGTACAAACGAAACCACTTTCCCAATAGAACCATGGGTTGCAAATGAAAAACAAATTTGGCTTCCCCATACAAATTAGACATTTTAATATTATTTTGTTTCATTTGTGACACATAGTTCCATGGGAAAAGTTGTTCGGTCGATTTGATCGGTAGAACCTCATATTAGAATAGAATAAAATGCCCAAAAAGCCCAAAGTACAACTTTTCAAAGCTGTACGAAGTACAAAAGTAGGCAGGAGGTTAATGGTAGGTAGGTAATAATAACACACGATTTCAAATAAGTAATTGCTATTTTAAAAGTTGCTTCAGCGATGAGAATCTGATGGCAATACCAACTCTACCTGTTTTTTCCAGGATCGATGTTTCCAGGGTATTTTTAGGTGAACTCAACCCGAAAGCAAATGTGTAGTTTTGGAAACATAGTGTTAGTTCAGCTATTCTTCGTGATAGTAAAGATTTAGTTATTTGTGTTTTATTTGATTTTTAAAATATAAATAAATGATAATAAATAAATACCATCGCGGGTGCTTTTTTAGCTCCCGAAAACCGTTTAAACGGCCTCAGGGTACCCGTCCTCATTTCGCTGATGGTATTCTGAGGCAACACCTAACAAGTGGCGAGCTTGTTGCAGTGTTTAAGATGGTATATATAAAATTAAAATAATTAGCCAAAAAATGGGAAAAAATGTCCGCGGAAGGATACCATCTTTTTTAATTTCTCAAAAATTTTTAATTTGTAGGTATTAACGTTGTATTATTATTTGGCACATTTATACACAAACATAACTTAAATAATCGACTTCCCACAACAATAAAATATACAAAATGTTATATAATATTATTATGCAGCTTGTGTCATTTGAATATAACAATTAAAATTTGGTCTATAAAGCGAGGTATCTTTATAGACCAAATTTAAATTGTTTATACACACCAGTGATGATACATTATGATAAGTTAAAATTAAATTTAAAAAAGAAGTTACCAACATGGTCTTATTCACAAAAAACTTATTGAGGCTTTGAAGAACATTTTAGTTTAAGAAGGTTTACTCTCTTTTACAGATAATAATTTTTGTTGCTAATAAAAAGAGACAAAACCTTATTACCACCATATCGATTTTCACCATGAATTTAATTTTACGCAATGATATATTTCTATCGTTTAAAGGATGAATATTTGATTATATTTTTACAACGATATTGGGGCCTTATATATACAAAAATATATTACTCATTTGCAGGCAGTCAGCTCTTGTTCTATTAGTTGCTGGATATGAGAGCCGGGTTGTCGGTCGTAGTCGCTAGAGTAGATCGTAGTCGTGCGTAGCACCCATTACGGTCGTAGTAGCCATAGACCTTTTAAATGTATAAAGTAGAAATCGCACGTATTATTTTTTTGCTCACGTTGGTATTCATGACGGGTTTGGGCTAATATGAGGCTCTACTGATAACATCGAACAACTTTTTATAAGGAAACAGCTGTTGCTAATGAAAAAATAATTAGGTTCTCCATACAAAGTAGTTATTTTACCATTACGAGTTTGTATGGAGAAACCATTTTGTTCATTTGCAACATTTTGGTTCCATGGACAGGGTTGTTTGAATTTCAGTAAATCCTCATATTAAGATAACAATAATACAAAAAATGTTTATAATAATAAAATGATCTCCTACGTAGACTAGCAGTTGCGCCTTTGGCGTTGATTCGGAGGTCTTGGGTTCTATTCCCACCCATGACCTAAAAATATTAGTAGGTACGTATTCTGCCTGTACAGTTTGACATGGTTTCAAGCCCAGGTTTGTAAAATATATACTATATCGTTGTTTCTCGTACACATAGACAAGTCTAGAGCTTTGTTTGGAACCAGCGGCTAACGGTCGCTTTATAAGAAACATAATGTTTCTTATAAAGCGACCGTTAGATTGTCAAAATAACAAATTCCGTTTTAGCGCTCTCTCCTCCAATTTAATCTTTTTAACCGCTGAAGGTTAAAAAACTACTCCGATTGGAGGAGGGTTTTTTGGTCATTTGCAACATTTCTTTCCATGGAAAGAGTGGTTTGATTAAGAATTGAAAATGAACCCATGATCTACTAATACAATACCGTGACGGAACTAAATAGTCCATGGAGACTTTCGATACAATTTTTACGCGACTGAATTTGTGGAATTTGGGAGAGAATTTCTAAAATTGACTTGACAACATTTATTAAAACCTTGACTTAACTGTCGTAGTACGACCACACGCATCTTTTTCTGCGCAGTCTAGAAGGTAATATATATTCTGTGGTCATGGCCGACAATGGCCGTAACGGGCAGCAGGCACTGCCTGTAATGGCGCATGCTTCCAATAGTCTAACCTATTATGATTTACGATACATGAACAGAATATGGTGTTAATTTGTAAGGTTTAAGGTTATATTCAGTGATGTAAGAAAACTGTATGCTCCATTTGTACCTCAATTCAATATTTTATTTTAAAAAGGATAATTGAATATATAATATAAGTGGTATTTGTTTCTTAACTTAAAAAGAATAGAAAGGTACAGGTTAACTTTGCTATGCCGACCATTCGTTAACACCGCCTATACATACAGATGCAAAAACCGTCAAATGATCTAGTCATGTTTCGGTTCTAGACTGTGGGTTTTCAGGAGACTATTGCATATATTTCTTGTCAAGGTAGTAGTTTGTTTTCAGGGTCACTTTTACGTGACGTTCGCGCAAACAAACAAATAGGCAAACAAAAATTTTAAAATATGAATTTTCTACGTTTTATTTATTATTTACTTTTTGCGTCTTGGAGTTTTTTTTTTTAAATAATAAAGATAAAAAAGTACTTACAAAAATAGCAGTAAGAAAAATAAGTAATAAATAAAATTAATATATAATATAACAGGTTACGGCACCCGAGATCGCCTAGAAGGCCTCAGGGCACCCAGCGGAGGGGTTTTAAATCCCACCTCGTCGTAGCCGATGGTATGAGACTACACCGAACAAGTGGCTAGCTCGTCGCGATGTTTGGATAGACTCAATAACCCATCTAAACAGTTTTACAAGTTGGTATAGTGAAACTGGGACCGACAGCTTAATGTGCTGTCGGTGGCACTATAGTGGTTTGTTAAACAAATGTACATACATTTTTGGATTAAAAACTCATTGGTACACACCAGGGTTTGAATAAGGGACCTAACTGTTTTTAAGTCTAAGGTCTAACCAACTCGGCCACCACGTATATACTCGAATACGGAATAAAAATGAAAAATAAGTCTACAATTTTATTACACGTGTACCTATCAAGTAATTTTCAATAAGAGAGTTCATTAGTACCTATCTAACTTAGGTCCGAGTTTTTAAAATAAATAAATTAGCTATAATATCTATATATTTAAGGATTTTTGTTGAAAAGCTCTTCTGTTAAGATAATCTGTCAGATCCAGACCCTTATCACGCGCCAAGAATTTTCCAAGTCATATTATATAATGTTCTGTCTCAGACAATTATCTAGTAAACAAATTCCATAATAAGAAAACAAATTATGAATATATATAAATAACATTTGTGGTTGCTATAATAATCTGATAGTATTTTTTAAATAGCTTTTATTAATATGTTCCAGTACGATTGTCTTATGGCCGCCTAGACAGCCTCAGGGGGTACCCAGCGGAAGGTATCCCCCATATTGTCGTAGCCGATGGTTTTTCAAGTTATGATTTCCAATCTGTGCTACGGGTAGTCAGCTCGCAGAAAGATATCTGGTTAATTTATGTTTTAACCATACACAATAATTCTATACTAAGTCTAGTCGCTGTAATTTTAAATTATCTGTATATAACAATTCAGCAAAACTCGAAAAAGTAGTATTTTTCCAGAATTCCGTATTTCTATATATATAGTGTTTTTATCTCGGGAACGAGAAATTCAAAGCGTTTGAAAAATGTTTCACACTTTTTTACTTATTTACACACATTATTATTGTCATTTAGGTATTTGTTTTCTATTAGAGCAAATAATTATGATTTTAACAATAAACGTACTTAGATAAATAACTTTTTTTTTTGATAATCAGACATGACTAGGTCACTTGACGGTTTTGTTTATGAGGTGGTGGTGGTGACGAAATCGGTCAGTCAGCATAGCAAAGTTATAAAGGGGACGTCTCTATAACTTACTCAACTTATAATTTATTAAATTATTTAAATTATTGTAAAGTTTTAGAAACTATAGAATCAGTGGGGGTTCTAAGAATCTGGAACTTCGAATTCTAAACAAAAAAAACTTCTATTATTACTGGAAGCTATGAAGCTTACTTCACTTCAGTATATTATTATTTTCCAACAACATTCAGTTTCTAACAAATAATACTGTAGCTTAATAATATTATTATATTATTCTAGGAACTAGAGAACTACGGTCGGTTCTTAGAAGTATTAACTCATTGCGCGAGTAGCTGAACTGAACTGAACTAGGGGTCTATTGAATTTACGTTAAGACATGCCTGGGGCTCATTATAAGATCAGAATTTTTTAAATTTTATACTTTAGAATTGACAGTCGTAATCATTCTCCTCCCCTTAAGGTTAAACGAATTGCTCATGCAGGTTAGAATATATGGCGAAGATAGATATGTTTAAATAACCTGGAGAATTAACTTGCATGTCCCTACTTCACTTGCATGTAGTGTCACCTTATTAAAGGAGATCAAACTCCTCCACAGACAAGTTTTCGAACTTGTCGGGTTTTTATTTCCGCCTGCTGGCCACATTGCATTGTCGCAAACGCAAAACGGTCTATGTGCGCCAAAAGGCAGGTTCAACTCTAAAATTGACTAGCTTCTCTAGGTTGTCCGTTTTGGGGCAATCTGTATACCTATAGGATGTGGTAGAAAATAAAATAGTTTCTGTATAAAATGTTTCTCAACCGCTAAAATCAACAGTAAACATATAGCGGATAATTTATCAAAGTATAGAGCGCGTTAAAGCGGCCCCAGCCTAGTGGTTAAGTCACTGCTCAACTGATAAAAAGGTTAAGCAGATGACAACAAGGCCGGCCTGGGATGGGTGACCGCTTTATACAACGAGGCTATTTCATCATAAACACCGCAACAAGCTCGCCACTTGTTAGGTGTTGCCCCCGAATACCATCGGCGAAATGAGGATGGGTTAATCCCTCCGCTGGGACCCTGAGGCCGTTTAAACGGTTCTCGGGAGCCAAATAGGCACCCGTGATGGTATTTATTTATTTATTTATTTATTTAGAGCGCGTTGCGGAACAATATATTTTATATATTTGTGAATATACCTATATATTCAAAGCGAGATGTTACTGTTCGTCGAACAAGTTTTAAGTAGTATGCAAAGTCCAGGAATGATAGGAACAAGCTCGACAAATATCCACAAAATTCTAAGTAATGGTAAGATTATTGGTAGTTGCTTAGCCATTGTTTAAATCTTCGAACTGTAAAAAATTTTTGTTTCATATTCAGTTTGACAGTTCAAAGGTTAGCTAAGCTTTTTGTTTTTTTCTTTCTTTGGTATTTTAACAAGATTTTAAGGGATTGTTTTAACTATTACAAAATAGTAGATTTTACGAAAACTTCGATGTAGACTCATACCATCGACTACGACGAGGTGGGATTAAAACCCCTCCGCTAGGTACCCTGGGGCCGTCTAGACGGTCTCGGGGCACCTGTGATGATATGTATGTATGTACGTAAACTTCAACGGTTTCGGAAAGGGGGGGGGGGCATAGCCACCTGCCCTTTCAATTATTTTTTGATGTAGATGGAGGAACCAATTATGAAATCGACAATGTAATTTCTGACAAAATATAGGTATCTCTACCATATTTGTTAGGTTTTTTTTTAAAGATGTTACACTTTAGTTAAAAGCCGCGTTTTTTTTCTTCTAACGCTTACTCTATAGCAATATATTGACTCTAAGGGACGAAGCCAGTAGTTACTTCTGTTCAGGACATTTTGATTGATGGGGCCCCGTCTCGGTTGCCAAACAAACTTTGTTTTTGCCTTTAACGATCGCTAATGATTTCATTAAAGTTTTCGAGACTTGCTCTAAAGGCACAACGTTGCTCCAAAAGAATTAATCTACTGCGTTGAAGGAACAGTCTTTGGTGAAGTCAATATGCACATTATTGTATAGGAATAGAGTTGCTTTAATTAAAGGTTGTGTATCTACCTATAATAATATTATTATAATATAAAAAGTCCGATAATAAGGAATTCTTTAGCGAAGAATACAAATATTCTAAGAATATTATTTCAATACAAGTACGTAAATATGTTTTAACAATAGATATTTTTTTAAACTTAGCTTAAGGTTAGCTGGTAGATAATGCCTAAGGCATTAAGTTCGCCTTTGTACATAACTTTTGTTTACTGTGCAATAAAGTGTTTAAATAACTAAACAATGATCTTACAACTTCCAACTTAAAACAACACTTATTTACTTTTTCAAGATTTTTTTATTTTTTTGTTTCTTTTTATTCAAGAATATAATATTGTTTTTGTCATTTTATGAAACAATATTTCTCTTCACCAAGAGGATACTGTTTAGATCCAAGATTTTTTTCTGTTTTTTTTTTTGATAAATCAGGCTTTGCTCACAAACTAGGTAAGCTCTAGGCTTGTACTATGTATACCAGAAACAACGATATAATACATATTATATTTTATAAACACCCATACAATACATAACAAAGACATATGTACAGAAAAACGTACTAATATTTTTTTGCAATCTGTGGGAATTGAACCCACGTCCTCCGGAAACAACGCCAAAGGCGCAACCACTAGGCTACGGAAGCGGTCAGCATAGGCGGTTTCATAGGTAAAATACTTAATATTAATTAGGCACAAAGAAATTTTATTTCATTTATAAATAAAACGGCAAAATTAAACTTATTTTATATTATATTTTACTATTCCCTCCCACCCTTTAATTAAAAGTTTTATTAAACAAAGGTGGTCTAATATGCTGTTTGTGCACTTAGGTTTCAGTACATACAAATAAAAAAAAAAAGAATATGGAGAATGTATTATTTTAGAAAAAGAAAATTGTCAGTTAGAAACTTAAAATTTTAGAGGTTTGAAAAAAAAACGCGCAAAGTTTCTGAAATCGACGTATTATGAGAAAGGTCTCACTGACAAAAAGCCAGTATGTAGAGATACAGACACGGTGCTCGATTGCTCATGTAAAAAACTTTTTTTTTAAACGAGCGAATGTATAAATGATACGCCAATACTACGGGAAGCTAGTATTCTAGACTATGGCACAGAAGAAATAATAGTAACTATGGCGAAATATACAGATTTTTTTCTCTGTTAACTGTTCCGTCCATACAAATTGTTGAAGCGCATCATAGTGCCATACAATATACATGCTTGACTAATAAATATAAACCGACGTAAAGCTGTGGCGTTTACCTTTTCTATTCATATTAATATAAAAATGTACATCATTATCTAATAAATTTCAAATTTTTTACTATTGGATTTTAAAGTAGACTTTAGAAAGCATAGTGGGAGTGACAAATGCTGTAAAACAACAATGCATTGAACCATTCATGTGCTTTGTAGTTCTTCCTATAAAGCTTATTTGCTTAGAAAAATATTTCTAAGTATCGTAATAAATTTTATATAAAACGATAGGTTTAAAATTAAGCCTAAAAATTTATTTTCTTTATTTTAAATAACAAACAAAATAATTATCCTATACCTATCACTAAGTAAAACTGTGTCTTTAAGACTCATCCTACAAGTAATAGCAAAAAGTGTTCAAAAGAGTCTCGGGGACGATTTTGATTAAAAACAAAAAACTACATTTTAGATTTTTGAAAAAAAAAATCCTAGCCGGGAATCGAACCGCTTGATTTTGAAACAAAAACACCTTTATTACCACCAGCACCTTTATTAGCACAAGCTGGTAGTGTTACCTAAACTGTTTTTACTATAAACTAATATCCTGTATATTGCAGGGAGTTTATAATTTAAAAGCAAATAAATATTTCATTCATTTATTGAATTATCGTATCGTATCGAACGTAGTAAGCGATTCAAAACATTTTAAGCTTGGATGGAAATAAAAAATAAAATGGTATTTTACTTTGCTGAAACATCAAAATTTCTGTCGACGACACCAGTAGCACGAAGGGGGATGTCGCCACCCCAGCTTGGTTTGAGGAGTTTGTGAAAAAAGGGGTGTCTATTGTAAAGCACAGGTGTCTACGCCCGGGTCGTAGGGTAAAGCTTTATTCAAGGCAGACTAGCTCATGCAAAGAATCTTAAAAGATAGCTAGCTCTATCATAGTTTGAAACCTTTTGTGTATTTTAATATTTTGTATTATATTTTTAGAATTTTGTAATAGTGACTTCTGTGGTTAAAAAGCTAATTGGTTATTTACAAAACAAAGTTTTTAATAAAATATATTAAAGTTCAACTTTTAATTTTGACATTTATTTTATTTCATATTATCTTTTATTTAATATACGTGGTGGCCGAGTTGGTTAGACTTTTACTTAAATATACTTAGGTTCCTGGTTCAAACCATGGTGTGTATCAATGAGTTTTAAATCTAAAAAATATGTACATTTGTTTAACAACACCACTATAGTGCCTCGGAGAGCACGTTAAGCTTTCGGTCCCATTTTCACTATACCAACTTGTGAAACTGTTTATAGATGGGTTACGAGGTGGTATTAAAAACCCCGTTAGTAAAAATCGAGCTTAAAACGAAACGGTTTAAAACGCTTGAAACGAGATTTTTTGTAAAAGTTAAAATAAAAAAGTTATATGTGATTTTTCCTTTCTAATGTTTCCGGTCTTAACGAATTGTAGTGAGGTTTGGGTGCTGCGAGAGTATTTTTTTTTTACAAACCATACATATTTTCTAAGTAGAGTTGATTTGATGATATTGTAGTGCACTTTAATAAAAATACCAGAACAGAGGGCTAACTTTATAATCCCGTGTAACTTTTTTGTTTAAGTTTTACGAACCTGAGGGCTTTTTTACAAAATTAAACTCGATTTTTACTAATTGCGGGAATAAATATTAATAGCAAATTCTTATTATAATAAAGTGACCTCTCAATCCTGATGCTCATTATATTTTTTAATATCATCATTAAATATGAATTAATATTGTAACATGTAAATTAAATGTGATTTGGATCATTAATATTAAAAAGATATTTAAATAATATTGCCCACGTGTGTAACGCCTTTTGGCTTTTCCTGCAGGCGTAGCACGGCCACTCACTGTCTTGTCTCGTTGTCACATTGAAACGAGTTCGTCTCCTACTAAAAGGCATGAATTATATTGGTTTCTAATTCAATAAGTCATACAAAGCTCAATACTTTTAGAATTTTTAAAAACAATTTTATATTAGTAAAGTTTTGAGCTTTGAAACATCAATATGACGTAAATTAGCGACTTTATCTTGTGTCTTGGGTTGACTGTGCTAAGGCTGCTGTACGTCACAAAGCTTTTTGTAAAGTTGTATGTCTCTAGAACTACTTGACGTGTCGCATGCGCGGTGCATCCACGTGGCAGGGTCACCGTGCTCTATTACAAACACATTCACACTGCAACGAAAGTTAATCAAACAAAAAACAACTTTAATTGCGGTTTATTAAGTGTTAAATTTCACATTTTTATTCTTTTTTAAAGCTCTTTTGTACTCTACAAATAATATATTATGTAGTTACCGTTAGAATTTTGAAAAAATATCCATTGTTTTGCCAAATATATATGTATCATCACGGGTGCCTTACGGCGCCCGAGACCGCCTAGACGGCCCCACGGTACCCAGCGGAGGGGTTTTAATCCCACCTCGTCGTAGCTGATGGTATGAGTCTACACCGAACAAGCTAGCCGCTCGTCGCGATGTTTTGAATAGACTCAATAACCCATCTATAAACAGTCTCACAAGTTGGTATAGTGAAACCGGGACCGACAGCTTAACGTTATCTCCGAGGCACTATAGTGGTGTTGTCAAACAAAGGTACATTTTTTTTTAAATTAAAAACATTGGTACACATCGGGATTCGACCAGGGACCTAAGTGTTTTTAAGTCCAAGGTCTAACCAACTAGGCCACCACGTATATTTGCCAAATATAGCTTAAATATCAGAATAACTGATATTTAAGCTATATTACTGCAAAGTTTTATCAAAATCAGTAGTTTTTGGGTGAATAATTAAAAATCATCTATAAATACTGTTATCCTCACAAAAGTTCGCGTTTATATTTTAGTAGGATTTAGTTCTTATATAACTAAATATAAGAACTTTAATTGACCGAGCACTGGATTATTAGTCTGTCCCCTTCTTTATCATTCCCAGGAGCATAAGGCTATTCATGGTGGTAGGCTCTCTTTGTATACTGTCATTCAAAATAGCTTCCAGCATCATTAAAGCTAGTGATGTGGCCAGCCTATTGCATTTCTTATCTTTCATTGACGTTGGTCCTTTGCACTAGTACAGTCTTATTTCTGATATCATAACTATCATGATAGATTTTGTTGTAATGAAATAAAATGACAATAATTATTTATTTATTACAAAATATAAAATAAATAAATAAACCTACAAAAATAAAATAAACTAAATTGAAATTAATGAGAAAAAATAGCTGTATTGCCTCCTTGTATGGCAATGCTGATTTTTTCTAATTAAATAGGCGTAGCATATGGGATCACCAAATTCCAATAATACCTATTTTCCAAGGTCTCGGATAAATCCGCGAGCCTCGCTTCCTAAGGTATCAGAAGATAGTTATAATAATATTCTGCAGAATATAAAAACCTATAATAGTAAACTAATGTAAATATATAAATGTTTTAAAATTAAGAATTCAAGATCCATATTCACATAATGTCTATCCCTTTAATTTGATAGTAGGTGAAAAGGAAGAAAAAATACTTGATTGATTCAAATATTATTTGAATTTGAGCATTTATGAATACTGGCATATGAAAGTTTCCACAGTTTAACGGCGGTGCATTTCTGAAGACCCCAATTGAGATTGTGATGATCGTCAGGCGCAGGCGCTATGACACAGGGTCGACAACTGATTTTAATTGAATTAATTCCGCAATTCTGGCCTGAGTTAATGCATAATATAGCAACTGACTAACTATCCATTGATTTAGAATCGAAATGGATCAATTGGTTAATATTTTCATTACCGTTTGCCTAAAATTAGCTTTCTTTATTATTTTACATAATCTGATGAGGATTTGCTGAATCGTATTAATCTGGTCAGATTTTCAGAAGTTATGAAAACCGTTAGAATCTGAAGTCTTTTCAGTTTTACCTTCTACTATGACCAACTATGGTGTCGTAAGAGTATGACTGCTTAAAAAAAATATATAGGGTTAGGTAATAGTCCAGAATGATATCCAGGACATTGGAAGATCAAAGAACGGGATAAAGTACGATGTCCAGGGAATTTGAAATGAGAACTATATGGAAATGGAAAACTTTAGGAGCTGATGATGTTACAGTACATAAAAGTAAAGAAAAACAACATAAAAAAAACAAACACTGAATCTTTCAGCAATGATTTTCTTAAACAAAAGACAAACTTACTACCTTAGTAGGTAAGTCAGTAATGATTAACCTACAAAAAGGGTGGCATAGATCACCTGATTCCCCAGTCCCGCGTGATATTAAGATCGCATCGCATATGAATGGCTCCGTAAACAATTTTCGCACCCTATCCTGGGTTAGCCTTAATCCGCGGCAAGAGTCGGTCTCAGTCGGCTTATCTCTCACCCGCTGCGGTGTTATCTCAGTGAATTTACTAATTTACAATCCTCCAATGAATATTTAATGGCAGTGTGTCACCCCTGAAAATTTTGGTTCTTCATACAACTTGGCATAGAATAAAATAGTAGCATGTGTTTTGTAGATGCGACATTATTAAAAATAATGTCGCATTTTACTGTCTAAACAAAAAATAAGTAAAAATAATGGATACATATTTTTTGTAGATAAGTTGTACAGGTATAAGTTTCCATAGACTTGAATTCGGTCGTTACATTTATAGCAGGTTTATTATAGCAACAAATTAGAATATTTTACATATGCTTATTTTCTAAGAGATCATTCAACCATTGCATTTAGGATAATGACATAATACAAAATATTTATTGAAACAGCATGGTAAAGCAACTTAACACATTATAACTCTTAAAGCTTAGTAGCTTTCAAGGCGAAGACCATTTCTTAGCTCTAGGACGTAGTATGAATCCCCATCCATGCATTTCCGAAGGCTTTCTAGGTGGACCCGCCGTAAGGATACCCGTGAAGGTATACAGCCAACTGCATGTTAAGTATTAATGAAGCAGTATAATCAATTCAAAAATTCTATACAATAGCAAGTTAAAGATTCTGGGATCACTTTCTATGTCCGAAAAAAATACAGGCTCCCGAACCATATATTTAAGTTGACATATTATATTAAATTTTAAAAGTTCTCTTAAGCTTAGATAGTGGATAGTAGTTGATATTTGTGCTTAATATAGTGCAGTGCTATGAAGGAGTGATTTACGTTGACTTTGCTGCCAACGATGTGCTAAGTTCAGCTTGCCCTTGGAAATGTAACTTTCCTGAAGTTACATTTCCAAGGCTTTTATCTCCTAGTATTTATATGACATTTATAAAGGCAGGAAAATGGAGTTCCTTAAGAATTAAGGTAACGCCCTAAATATCGAAGTGCGCTGATCAGTGACAAAATTTAACTAGGTACCTATACCTGAAGCATTCTAAGCTTTTACTTTAACAATCAACCTCTCTATCTAATTCAAAGCACCATTCATTTCGCCTAAAAGTTTAATACCCTTTTGCAGCTCTACAACCCTTCCCACAAGTGCCTAGTCTACGCAAACGGGGCGGTGCGACGTATCGGGGGCGGCAGAGAGCTCCGCAGCCTCTCTTCCCGGCAACGATTACTGATTAGTGTGGCGGCGAGAGGGCCGGGTGATACTGGCTCGTCGCCATGACGACGCCGCCGCGCCGGCAGCGTATCCTCGTCTTCAATGGGATTTCCCAACTCGTTTATATATTCGTGTGTGTGTGATTAATTATACCACTCGTGCGTATGAATAGTAGATAACAGCTGGTGTAGTACGTTACTCTACTAGTTGTGTTTATAGTCGGTGGGGACTGCATTTTTGCATATCTGAGTGCATAGGCCGGTGTGCTTCTCTGACTTTAAATTTAATTGTGCTAGCATATTGATTGTGCAGACTCTGCTGTTGTGCTGTGTCTGGTAAGTTGAACTCTATTTTCGAAAATTGATTTTATTAGATTCTAATTTGAGTATTTTGAACAAAAATAATCTTAGTTTTTTTTATTTACATAAAGATAACGTCATTGATTTTTAAGTTGTATTTTTATAATTTGAGAAGTAACTTATTAAATATTATAAATACCAAAAATAAATATTGTAGAAAACTCTTTGTTATGAAATATGTATTTTTTTATTTTGATTTTATTAGTCCTGAATTTTGTTCTCATTAATTCTTCTCTAAAATAAAGCAGACTTAATTATATTAGTCGGTTTTATATATTATATTTGATATATAATATAAATACTATATTTATATTATATACGATGAGATAAGGGAAACTGTAGTTAGAAAAAGAAACATAGAGCCACTTTGACATCTGCCTGGCCTGTAGGTAAGGAACCAGGCGTAAAGATAAATATATATATATATTTATATAAAAAGACAGTTTGGGAACTGAGCTCAAGGAATTCAGAAACATATAAGATAGCCACGTGCCTATATTGAGTTATTTATGTGGGCGGACTTCTCTATACGGTATAAATACCGCCCATGCAAAAACTATCAAGTGACCTGGTCATGTTTCAGTTTTAGTCAATAAGTTCACCGGTTGCCAGAAGACTACTGCATCAATTATTTGTCGAGGTGGTAGTCTCCTTTTAGGGCGCGGTAACAAAACCGGCAGTTAATTTGAAAGAAGGCTCGTATTGCAAATTCGTCTTCGTCGCCGCCCACTTCATAACAGCATAATTTAGCCGGCATAGTGGGAGCGATCAATGTTATTAAACAACAATGTATTGATCGACCTCAATTGACCCCATTGATGGATTTTGTAGGTCTGCTTACCATAAGATAGATACAAAGTCACTGCCGTGCTCCACAAAAAATGGTCATTTCTGCCTAAGCGCATATTCGACAATTTAAAAGAAAAAATATTTGGATAAAAAAAATCTACACATGTAGGAATCCACTAATGAGGACACATTTACATTACTTATATACGTGGTGGCCGAGTTGGTTAGACCTTGGACTTAAAAAACACTAAGGTCCCTGGTTCGAATCCCGGTGTGTACCAATGAGTTTTTAATTAAAAAATTTATGTACATTTGTTTGACAACACCACTATAGTGCCTCGGAGAGCACGTTAAGCTGTCGGTCCCGGTTTCACTATACCAACTTGTGAAACTGTTTATAGATGGGTTATTGAGTCTATTCAAAACATCGCGACGAGCTAGCCACTTGTTCGGTGTAGACTCATACCATCGGCTACGGCGAGGTGGGATTAAAACCCCTCCGCTGGGTACCCTGGGGCCGTCTAGACGGTCTCGGGCGCCGTAAGGCACCCGTGAAGATATATATATATATATATTTACATTACTTTTGTCTAAAAGTTTTCTTAAAATAAGTTTGAACCCTAACACGAAGAATTAGAATTTTTAATTGTATTTTGGTAGAGATTTTTGCATCCATGCTTATTACGACCTTACTATTTCTTTATAATATTACTATTCCAATTTACTTAAGAACGGAGTCTGATCAAACATTTCCCATACATTCACGACCTTTTGGTCCTAACTGTTACCCCCCACTAAACATAGATTTTTATGAGTTTTGGAGGCGATATAAATAAGACATATATCTAGGCTCGTACGTTTTCCTTTTTTTAAAGTTTGGTATAGAAAAAATAATATCAAACCCTGAAATTGGAAAAAACTCGCAAGAAAATCCCTCGCATTAAAATAATTCCTATAAAATAACAAGGCAGAAAATTAAAAAAACTAAAACGTACAGTCATCGTTTATTTTCTCTCTAATAAAATGAGACATTTTTTTTTCAAATCCTTTAAAGTTTAGGGGTAGAAAACAGTTATGGCCCGAAAGTCGTTTTGCTGCCTAAATTGTAGGTATAATCTCATACGTGCTCTTTATCTTATTAAGGGTCGGGGGTAAGGTTTACATAAATGTATGGAAGGGTTACCGAATCACCGTCAAGCGCGGGGAGAGGTAATACTTTGCAGTTGAATCAGCATGAGCATCGAAGGGCTTCATCAGACACTCCTCTTAAGAATTAGTTTTTGGTGGGAGGAACGCCTCTATAAGGGCTTCATCAGACACTAGGCCCACCGACCGGACTCGTTACAACCACTTATACAGATGAAAAAACTGTCAAGTAACTTAATCATCTTTCGATTTTAGTCTGTGGGTTCACCGGGTTTCTGGAAACTACTGCGTCGATTTTTTGTCGATATCTCCTTCGATGATGCGGTTACCAATCAGGCAATTGATTTGACGATAAAATACCGAGCATATTAAGATACCCACGTGTCTATATTGAGTTATATATGTAGGCCGAAAGTCTCTATACTTCGCTACCACCACTCATCCAGACGCAAAAATCGTCATATTTCGGGTTTAGTCTATGAGTTCACCGGTTGCCAGAAGACTACTGCATCAATTATTTGTCGAGGTGGTAGTCTTCTTTCAGGGGGCGGTTACAAAACGGGCAGTTAATTTAAAAGTAGTCTTGTAATGGAAATACATCTTGTCGCCGCCCATTTCGTAACCGCATCTTGTTGCCGGCAAAGTGGGAGCTATCAATTTTGTTAAATAACAATATTGATCGACCCCATTGGTCACATGGATGTTGTTACCGTTGTAAACAGACATCATCATCGTCAGGTAGATACAAAGACACATCCCGATCTCCATTAACAAAAAAAAAGTCATTATAGATGTATATATAAAAAGTCATTATATTATAGATGGTAGAGATCTTTGCATCCACTCTATTCCTTTTTATTACGATTCCATTTACTTTAAAAATGGGTTTTTATTCTTCATAGAGATATCAAATGTTACTGAAAGGGAACTTTCAAAAAAATTAAACAATGTTTCTCAGTTTGTGAAACGAAGGAACAAACTTTATAAATATAATGGATAGTATTTTTTTTTAATTCCTGGAAGAACTCTTTTGAAGATAATTTTAGAAGTTAATAAAACTGTATTTCCATTTTGTCTTTAACTGAAGTTGTTAAAAGAGAAAAAGTTCATATTAAGGATTTTTTTTAAAATAATATGTAGAAAAAAATTACACATATCTCTCTGGCTGCAAACTAAGCTCTAGGCTTGTACTATGTGTACCAGAAACAACTATATAATACCTAAATATTATATTTTATAAACACCCAGACCATGACAAACTGTACGGAAAAACGTACTAATATTTTTTTGCCATGGGTGGGAATCGAACCCACGACCTTCGTATACTCGTGTACTCCAAAGGCGCAACGACTAGTCTACGAAGGCGGTCTATTATTTAAAGTAGTTTCGTTTTTTAATACTACCTACCTTTAATATAACTATAGTAAGATATCAAAAAATGAAACCACCCATAAACAAGGTTTACCGAAACGCGTTTGCTAAACCGACTATAATAACCTATCCTATAGTATATACTATACCTATCTTCTCTGCGGATTTATACCTGGGATCAGATGTGCTGATACTCGTACATCGGAAAATCTATTTAGGTAGATACTAGTTATGTTTCGGTTTTAGTCAGTGGGCTTGCAGAAGATTACTCCATTATTGATTTCTAGTCGTAGTTTCCTTTCAGGGTGCGATTACGAAACGAGCAGTTTATTTGACGATAGGCATCGAGAGCCGTAAGGTATACGTATATGCTCCTTACAATTATAAGTAGCATAATAAAAAAAAACATTAACAGTGTTGTATATTAACCAAAAATATAAAATTAATATTTATAATTGGCAACACTCTCTCTTGTCTACAATCGCTAGTTAAGTGTGGACGTCAAAGTATTATTTAATTATAATATAATAATAATTCATTTAATTCTCACAAAAAGCTTATTAAAATTCACAACATTCACTGACACAAAATTTGTAAGACTGGAGCTTGAAGGCACAAAGCCTGTGTCTTAGGTCTCCAGGATCCCACCCTTATTCACAAATTATACATTTTATCATAAACTTTATATAGATTAAAATTTTAAAACAATAAAATCATACAGACATGCTAACGCAAATTTAAAAAGTAAAATAAAAAATAAGAAAACATAGGTAATAAGCCACAATACGTTTTTTTTTAATAAATTTGAGAATTTGTGTGGATGTGGTGTGTATTGAGTGTGTTATGTAGTGAGTGTGGTGAGTAGTGAGAGTGGTGAAGTGTGTTTATCTAGTGGTATGGGTTTGACATTTATTTATAGTAAGTTAAGAGCTTCTCCGTATCACTGTAATCCAGTTCTTTTAGCCAATTGGATACAACTGATTTAAAAACAATTTTAATGTGAGGGTTGATAGATATGTTTTTATTTATTTTATTATATAAGAACCCCCCTAGGAAGCAGAAATATCTCTGAGCAAAGGTTGAGTTGAATTTAATTGAAGGGCATACCACATCCTGCCTTCTCCTTTGAGACATGAAGAGAGGATCAAGTTTGAGAGATGAATTAACTTTAATAAATAAGATCCGAAATACAGTAATTGTGTTTATATATATATATATTTAAACTACCATCAACCTATAACCCATTGAAGGTATAAAAAACACGAAGAAGCGGTCAACAATTATTATTTAATTGTAATCATAAAAATTGAAGATGGCCGTCAGCCATACAAAACCAATACAAAAAGTTAGAATAAAAACGATTATTACCAATCGCTAGTAACTATAGATTGGAATCAACCAATAAGAGAGGTTTATTTGAAAATAAAGCGATCGCTCCTATTGCTTAATCCCTATCTATAGTTACTAACGACTATAGTAGAACTGTTTGCAAGAACTTGTGGTAGAGTTACATATTACTGTTTATACATTCAGTTCGTAAATTTAAAGAAACAAGAATTAGTTATTTTTCTCTTATTCTTGTACATTTGAATGAGTAGATGGATATTTTTCATTTGTTCTCTACAAGGCTATAGAATATTATCCGGAAAATATATATAATTTTATTTAATATCAAACTGGACGTGTTACGCGTTCGCCATACTACAACATAACACAGACCCGCAAAAAATATTACATCGTAAAAGTGAGCCAGGATTTTTAGTAACTTTCTCTCTTTTTATATTTCATGAAATCCTGTAGAGATGTATAACGCCGCTCGCCGAAATCATTTGGGATCCTTATGACTTAGCCGTTCACACCTCCCCGAATTTGATAGCGCTGTAAACATGCCTGAAATTTGAAAATTTTCAGGTGGTAAAAAACAACGATCTACTTAAAATACATTGTAGTTACTTAGCTAAGTAGGTTAGGTGGTTAGTGCTATATAGGTTTTTTCTTTATCTATACTTATTTAAATATATTTCTACCTTTTAAATATAATAAAAATAAAATTAAGTCAAATAAAATATGTGACGCCAGAATTGGTTGATGTCAGTAATAATTAAAATGTGATTATGGCATACACTTTTATTAGAAGACTACGAAGCAGACGTAGAGTTTGTTGATTTTGAAAAAAAATACTCACCTGTATTATTGCACCAGCTGATAATGTCTGATATTACTTACCAGAATTTGATTCATAAAGCGACATTATCAGCTGGTACAATAATACAGCCTGTGAGTTATTTTTTTTCAAATTCAAAAATTGTTTAACAACACTACAATAGTGCCTCGGAGGGAGAGCACGTTAAGCTGTTGGTCTCAGTTTCACTATACCAATTGTTTTTATTGGAGCACGACATGTGACTTTGTATCTACCTGGTGGTGAGCAGACCTACAAAGTCCATGAATGGGGTCAATCAATAATTGTTCTTAAACAATATTGATCGCTCCCACTATGCCGGCTAAATGATGCGATTACGAAATGGGGGGCGACAATGACGAATTTAATTGTGTAATTTGTTGTAATTATATTTAATTGTGTTTATAAATGGGTTAATGAGTTGAGAGAGAGCCACTTGATCGGTGTAGACATCGGCTACGACGAGGTGGGATTAGAAACCCCTCCTCTGCGTACCCTGACGCCGTCTAGGTGGTCTCGGTCGCCGTAAGGCACCCGTGATGATATACGATATATATCATAACGGGTTAATTTTTATGATTCGTTACAAATAATTCCATCTACTTTACCTATTACTATATAAGTACTTACATTTTATAAAAAGGTATGTTCCTATACTTACCTATTTCCTCATTTCCAGTAATAGGTTCATAAAAGAGGGAAAAATTTCGTGTAGGTAGTGCATTATCTCCAGTCATTTTCCCGCCTTTGTCCTCTCTATGGTATGAAGTAGGTAGACCCTTTACGTGCCCTATTATTAAGTTTCAGAAAAATGAACCTTACGATGATAGGGGGAAAAGGGTGAATATTAATTGATTGTTTGCCTGTGACTTTTTGAAGTCTAGTTTTATAAAGATAGGTTTAATAACATTATTGACATTTTTTTTATTCTACCTCAAATACATAAATATAATGATTTTATATAAACAAAAGAAACCCTGCTACAGCGATTAGTCGCAGTACGTGGCGCTATGAGGTTTGTCACTAAATAAAAAAATCTTATGATTCCTTCGGTCGAATTTGATTAAATAAACGTTACTCCTAATAAAAAAATCTTGTCTTTTAGTAATTATGTTTTGAAACCAATGAGTGCGTTTGTGTAACGCTCGTATAAACAAAACAACAAAACGATTTAAGGATATAAAAGAATTATACTGTTTATTTATTGTTACGTTAGTGTTTGTTGTGTTGTTATTATATTGTTACGATATTAAAATTGAGGGTTGGACTCAAACCCACTATCCATCACCATCCACGCGCAAACGAGATTCTCCAATATTTTTTATTGCAATTTTATCTCAATAATTTCTTTATAAAAATATCTTGATAAGGAATTAATAAAAAATAACAGATTGTATGACATGAAATATAGTTTCAAGTCAAACTTTATGGATGTGATATAACTTTATTGTCTATTATACCAACTTACGCTGTTGATTTTCAGGAAAATTGAAGTTATATTTGATGTACCTACAAGACTTTATATAAAAAAATTAAGTAAAATAATATTTTCATTATTTTTATTTCTACATTGAGTATCAAGACTTCAAAATCCCCTTGCCAAACTAAATTGAACTCTAATAATACTTACCCTAGGCCGAGTTGCTGAAAGTGATAGTTCAGTTTAATCGCCCGTCAAAGTTAAAATTAGAGATCCTTATAAGAGAAATAAGTGGCTAAAATTAACGGTAACTATAACATGAGTTATTGCTAACTGTATTGACTATAGTCGCTATTAACTATAGATAAGGATCAACTAATAAGACAGGTTTATTTGAATTTAAAGCGATTCTATTGGTTGATTCCTAACTATAGTTACTAGCGACTATAGTAAACACAGTTAGCAAAAACTCCTAGTAGACTCTTACATGCATTATAGATCAGATTTAGTTGATTTTACATTGTTATAACGCTCAAATCCTTTGAATATTCGTGATTATAATATAATCACGAATATTCAAAGATTCATGAAACACATTTAACCGTTACGTCAATGTGACGTCGTTTAGGTATCAAGAATGTGTGCTAAGGTCATTGAACTGCACCTTGCTATTACCTGTACTATGTATTATTGTTTTTTTTTGTTTTGAAGCATAGCATGTTACTATGTATTATTTGTAGACGACCAATACAATTTTGTTGAATATAGTATACCGCGTTGCTCATACTAAACCGCGAATATGATGCGATTACGAAAAGGATAACGACAAAGATAAATTTTAATTACAAGTGATATCGTCTCTGCTTTATCGTCAAATCAACTGCCATTTTTGTAACCGCACCCTGAAAGGACACTAACACCTTGATAAGAAATCGGTGCAGAAGTCTCATGAAAACTGGTGAAAGTTTTTAGTCTGTGCTAAAAACGAAATTTAACTGGATTACTTAAAATTTGCTTAATATAGACACCCCCACCTACCTGACCATCCTAAAATATCTCCCAGTTACCTAATAATTCCCAAATTATTTCCTAAAACAGAAACCTACTTAACCTAAATTAAGCAAAAACCATGACAAAAAACAAGCAAAATTAGGGGGATTTTCTGTAATCCTGCAACTCACAGCCGTTATAGTTAGTCATACAAGTGACAAACGAACTCTAATTTTGTAAGACATTCGGAGTGAGAACGCTGACGTATTCTGTGACCTCATAAGTCAGTGTCGCTTTCAGACTCGAGGTCCAATTTAATGGGGGCAATTATCCCTTCCATTCATCCTTTACTAGAAATGCCGACAATATTATTATGTACTAAAATGATATGTTATGGGGGAGTTAAATAATTGTGTGTGACAGTACATATCATTTTCGTGCACGCCAGGAGTGCGTTGATAATAGAATTAATGGTCTCTGGGCTTTGTACTTGTTTAATACGTTGCGTTGTGAAGAAAAATTAAATCGTAAATCTTTTTATTTATTATTGGAGCAATGGTGACTTTGACCATCAGGTAGATACAAAGTCGATGAATAGTGTAGGAACAATAGCAATACATTGATGTTTACAACATTCATATATCCTACTATGTAGACTAATTGATACGTCTACGAAATCAACGTCGAAAAAGACGAATTTGCATTACGAGTCTGCCTTAATATACCCCTTTATCATTAAATCTATCGCTCATTTCGTAACCGTCATTTCAAAAGTCAAAAGTCAATATTTCAAATTCAAGTCAAGTCAAATTCAATTTTGAAAGAATACCTCGACAAAAAATCGATGCAGTGCTCTACTGAAAACCGGTCAACTCAAGGCAAAAACCCAGACATTACTAGGTTACTTGAAGGTTTTTGCATCTGTATGGTCTATTGGCAACGAAGAGGAAGAGGCCTAGCGAAGATATAGAGACGTTCCTCCCACCTAAAAACAAATTTGTATGAATGTGGATCTCTTTGTTTGTTAGCGTGTTACTTTCCTTCTGGCATAGAGTCCTTTAAACGATAAAGTGTAACTTAAACTGCTGAATAATTGCAATTAGGCGATAGCATCCCAAATGCACCATCTGCATGCTATCATTTTATAGCTCTACCGTGAGTTTTTTAATATCATTAATCACCAATGTGAGGAGTTTATTTGCATTGTCGTAAAAAATAAAGCTTTATTACCCCTACAGTTTTTTAAGCTGTACGTACAGTAAGTGAATGGTCGTATAATAAAAACTGATAGTAGCGCTATTAAAGCATACCACTAAACATCAGATAGATGTCATATGTCGAGCTAAAGATTTTTTTGAGTAACATTTATAATTAATGGTAAGTGACCTAGGTACTCTGTGGAGATGTCTGTCTGTCTGTTTGTCCAGATGGATATCTAAGATAGAAAGTTAAAATTTTGGATTGTATGAAATTTTAGTTTCTTTTCGGTGCCCGAACTATCATTTAAAAACTTCCACAGGGCTAAAGATTGATTTTAGAAAGAAACTATTATTGTTTATCTCTCTGTAAGCATTTGAGATCTTTTTTATAATTATTTATGTAAGTTCAGGGGTAAAGAGCAATTAATATTTGTCTAGTTTTTTTTTGTAAAGGATTGTAATAGCCTACTATTATATATTTTCTCGGGTTCGGAATTATGTTCCCGGTCATTAACTACTATTGTAGGCACTTCAAGAAAACCTGAAGCAAAGTGTCGTAAATCCCAACTCAGTGTCAGCAACAGATGTCGGCGAGAATTTAAAGCGTATAATTATACCTCGTTGGCAAGTAGTGCCTTCGAACTTATAGTGGTAATGAATAGAAAGAGCAATTTAAAATTATAAGGACTTTAAGTTTAAGGATATGGGGAACGTAGAACAAAATATTTTGGTTAGGCTGCGAGGTTGGAGCAGGCAGGACCCTAGACGAGCTCAGGATTTTATTATATATAATTTTTTTATAAACAGAGTCCGCGTTTGACCTTAACTTGCCTGATGAAATGCTGAAGAAAACGATTAGGTCGCAGAGAGCCAGAGCTTACTCTGTAAGTGCATATTCATTCTTGTCTTAAAGACATCCAAATTGTAGGTGTCGCACAATTTCCGAAATGTAACCTGTAAAAACCGAGAGACATACGACTTCACATCGGTGTTCAAGGCTGTCAAAACCTGCCACCAACGACTCATCGCCGATAAGCCGCGAAGCTCTACCGAGTCCAGAGCAGCTAGTTGGTGTTTGTCTGATCCATCCCAGAGGTGACAGCTATACTTTATACGCTAACCTGAGCTTTATAAATATTTTGAAGCTGAGTCGGTGTGAAATGTGTGCCTAACCTTAAAGAGGATACTAAGTTTTTTGGGTGAGGTTTTGCTCTGGGCTCGATAGAGCTGCAGAAATTAAGCGTGGATTTGGATACTCAGCGGCATTATTCCGACCTCGTCACCGCAATGTAACCATACAGTTTAACATGTTGGTATAGTAAAACTGGGAACGACAAAATCTTTTTAACTATTCATAGAAAGAGATTTTAGTAACCTCGTTCACGTTAACGCGTTAATGGAGCACCAATAAGATACATTTTAATGAGTGATTAAAGTTTCTTTAATAATATACAAAAGCCTTTAAACTATTATCTACCAGCTAGATAACCTTTGAAATCAAGTAATGAACTGAAAGAAAATATTTTTTTACTTATAGAATAATACCTATTATAAGAATAAACGTTTTTTTTCCTTTTTTGGTCCTTCATTCTTTCTTATGCCTAAATATAATTAGTAGAAGTTACTACCATATGGCATCTAGAGTTCAAAACATGATTTCATAATTTTGAAAATACACTGACATCGCGCGCAGTTCATGTCTGTCCATGGGGGTTATTACGCGTCCTAAGTTCGCTCGCACGCGAATCGTTTTGACGTCATAATGACGTAGTTCAAGCCTGGCGGCTTTAAAAATTCTTAAAAAACGCGTCATAGCGATCGGCGTGAGAGCTAACTTTGGTGCGCGTAATCACCCTGCATGTCGCGTGAGGAGTGCCAATTCTTAAACGTTAGATTACGAGTATGTACTCTGTGAATTTCATACAAAAAGCACGACACAGTGATAAGGAAAACCTAAACTGCCCCACTAGCATGGCAGCAATATGAATATGATAAAATACTTTTGACAATGAAATTTCAATTAGTTCAGTACACCATGTTTTTAAATTTGACGTACCAAGGTATTTTATCACATTTTATCGTGTTTGGTAGAAGTTTTTTTTCTTTTTTATTTCACCAAATGATTTTATAGAACATATATAGGTATAGAGTCTGGCCATTAAATGATGACACGAGGAATATGTTTTGTTTCTTTCTGTTTTTAACTTTGTTTATGAGAAAGAACGAGATAAGGATTTATTCCTGGGGTTAACATTCAATAGCCAGACTTAATCTACTTTTTTAAAATATAATAAATAGGTTTATTATATTTAAATTAGTAAAATTTTGCGGGATCTAAATATATCAGAAGTTGTTGCTCCGTGGATGGTGCCAACTGGGACGATGTCATCATTAGCCTTAGGTTCCAGTGCCTCCAGTTATATACCTAACTATTGGGTACATCTGGAGGCACTGAAATCGTTCTGAAATTACCATTCGCCTTCCCGGTAGTAGGTATAGAATGAGGCTAGCCCAACAATATGATTATAATTGTATAAACTACCATCCATTATTGTCTTACGTGGTGGCCTAGTTGGTTAGACCTTGGACTTAAAAACACTTAGGTCCGTGGTTCGAATCCCGGTGTGTACCAATGAGTTTTTAATTTAAACATTTATGTACATTTGTTTGACAACACCACTATAGTACCTCGGAGAGCACGTTAAGCTGTCGGTCCCGGTTTCACTGTACCAACTTGTGAAACTGTTTATATATGGGTTATTGAGTCTATTCAAAACATCGCAACGAGCTAGCCACTTGTTCGGTGTAGACTCATAACAACGGCTACGACGAGGTGGGATTAAAACCCCTCCGCTGGGTACCCTAGGGCCGTCTAGGCGGCCTCGGGCGCCGTAAGGCACCCGTGATGATACATTACATTTATACATACATTATTGTCTTATTTTTGCTGCAGCACTGCATGTTACCTTATACTCTGATACCATATTATGTGGCTACAGGGTATGTAAGCACTCTAGTTTTTTTTTATTGGACCAGGGCACGTGACTTTGCATCTACATGATGCAGACCTACTAAGTCATTGAATGGGGTCGATCAATACATTGTTGTTTAACAGCATTAATCGTTTCCACTATGCAGGCTAAATGATGCAGTTACGAAATGGGCGGCAATTAGAATGAATTTGCTTAACGAGTCTACTTTAATAGCGTCGCTCTTTATAGTTAATTCAACTGACAATATCATAACCGCAACCCTGAAAGGAGTCTACCACCCCAAGAGGAAAATGCCATAGTCTCGTGAACCCGCAGAAATGAAAACCGAAACAAGACTGTCGATATAACATGACAGTCGAATAAGCACCAGCTGACATTCGAACTGCAAAATAAAATTGGTACATTCGACATCATTTTTAACTTTAATCTTTACAATTATTTACAGATAGTTCATTTTGGTGTAACTCAGCCTAAATGTCATAAGTATAATAATACACATAGGTCAATATCCTATATCAATTAAACTTATGACTTTGTTATTGCGAACCTTCACCCACGTAGAGTTCTAGAACTGACGTAAGATAATAAAGACTTACACATATTATGTTACTCGAGCTTGTATTATTTTTGTAACATAAATAATATTTATAAGCTTTATGAATTATATTATTTAGGTATCTATACTAATAAAGTAAATATTTAAAACAAAAAATTAAGTTATAAAGAAATATACATTATATAAATATACCACCACTGTATACATCATCACCGGTACCGGTTTACCGGAGTCTACTGCATCGATTGCCGAGGTGGTAGTCTTCTTTCACGATGTGGTTACAAAATGGGCGATTAATTTGACGATAAAGCAGCGAGCATATTAAATTAGACTCATAATACCAATACTTTGTCTCCGCCTATTTCGTAACCGTATAATTTAGCCGTCAAAGTGGTAGCGATCAATATTGTTATACAAGAGTACCAAGACCCTATTTAAGGACTTTGTAGGTATGCTTACCAACAGGCACATACAAAGTCACGTGCCGTGCTCCAAAAAAAAAACAGTGCTTAAGGCGCCCCAGGCCGCATAGACGGCCTCAGGGTACCCAGCAGAGGGAATTTTATGCCCACCTTATGTAAGCCGATTCTGAGTGGGCACAGAATAAGGGGCAAGCTTGTCGCTGTGTTCCTTATAGACATATAAACAGTTACACAAGTTGGTATAGTGAAACTGGGACCGACAACTTACCGTGTACTCGAATACACTATAGTAGTATTGTCAGACAATGTGCTTAATTTATTACATTTAAAACCCATTGGTACACCGGGTTTTAAAACGAAAACCTGTAGTGTGTGAAAGAATTAGTTAGATCTTATATAGACTTTGAAAAGTCTAAGATCTTACTAAATCCCGTAAATCAGTGATTTGATCGAATAATAATATGATATTATGAAGGACATTAAACCCATTTTGCTTTGGTCACAAACTAGGCAAAAATATTACAAATTAGAAGATAATTAACTATTTTCGGTTTTTGCAGTAGAGACTCTTGGACCTTGGAGCAAAGACACGAAGCAGCTGGTAAACCAAATTGGTCACCAACTGAATGAAGTACTTAAAGACACCCGGGCTCGCTCGTTTTTATGCCAGAATATTAGCCTGGCAAGGCTTCAGTTCTCGGTACGTTAGAACCATTATCTGGAATTAACGAAGTAAACATTTAGGCTTGTACATTGTACAATGTGTACCAAACACAACAATATAATACGTATTATATTTTATAAACACACATGACAAACTGTACAGAAAAACGTACTAATATTTGATTTACCATGGGCGAGAATAGAACCCACGACGGATACAATGCCAAATGCGCAAACTAGTCTACGGAGGCGGTCGAATCCCTTAGGAGTTTGATCAGAATACATAGATTATTAAATTTGCACCTATGATTTAACATTATTCAACTAGGTAACTAGTGGTTTTATGAATTCCCTAAACTTTTTTTTTAATTGGAGCACGGCATGTGACTTTGTAATCCACCTGGTGGTAAGCAGACATACAAAGTCCATGAATGGGGTCGATCAATAATTGTTCCTAAACAAAATTGACTATTCCCACTAAGTCGCCTAAATGATGCGATTACGAAATGGGTGGCGACAAATTGCATTACGAGTATACGACAAATTGTATTTTTGAATATACTCGCTGCCTAATCGTCACTTCAACCCATTTCGTAAGCGCACCCGGAAAGGAGACTACAACCTCGACAAGAAATCGATGTAATAATCTCCTGAAAACCGGTGAACCCACAGACTAAAACCGAAACATGACTAGGTCACTTGACGGTATAGATATTATATATACATGGTGAATTTGAATGGGTGTACTTTGGGCTAATATGATGTTCTACTGATCAATACGAACAACTTTTCCCATGGAACCATGTGTCGCAAATGAAAAAAAAAATTGCATTCTCCATACAAACTAGTAAAGTTAAAATGACCAATTTGTATGGGGAAGCCATATTTTTTTTTCATTTGCGACACATGGTTCCAAGGGAAAAGTTGTTCGTATTGACCAGTAGAACATCATATTAGCCCAAAGTACACCCATTCAAATTCACCCTGTATATATATATATAGATATAATAATGTTGCGAGATTTATTGCAGGAAAATAGGAAAACTTAGTCGGTAATGTCACATCAAGGTAGGATTTTTATTTCTGTCAATTGCTTCTTCTCTCAAATTACAGTTCCGTCAACTGATTTCGGGATAATCGAACCGTGTCGATAAAGGAATCAAAATTGTCACAGGTTCAGACGGAATCGTTTTAGGCTATAATTAGTTCAGGATATGTATTTTTAGCAGGCTTATTAAATTAACCATTTATTTCATATATATCATAATCAAATTTCATAGCATTTTTATCTTTAAAAAAAATAATGTTGTCAATTCATTAGTTATACCAGTTTAGAGAAGTCAAGAAATCATTGAAGTTATTTAGCAAAATTGCTACCAAAATCGATAAAAGGTACAAAGGCGATAAAAGGTACAAAGGCGAGCTTAATGCCTTAGGCATTATCTAGCAGCTAACCTTTAGGAGAGTGAAAATTGTAATATACCCTATATTACAATTTTCACTGCACAGATTAGTGTAAAGAGACATCAAAATACATAAATTGCATAGATACAACTACATAAAATGATTCTTTGAGGGTAGCCCGAACACTGTGGACGCGTGTTTATATTATATTTTTCAAATTTAATTTTATTGAATATTATTGTGCAAAAGTGTACTAATTTTGTAGAATAAGCATTCGTATAGTAATATTAAGTGTGAGAAGTGTAGCATTTACGCAGTGATTTCGGTGTTTGTGTTATCTCAAATAATCCCACAATCTTCAGTAAAATGGCGGTACCCATTTTACTGTAGATTTTTCCTTCTTCTTCACTCGACATTGGCAGGACTATACCGTATGTTTGCATACGGTCATGTCGCCATTCCTTTCTCTACCCTAGTCCTTTCCCAATTCCTTTCCATCCTATTATCCCTCTTTTACTGAAAATTAAAAAGTATTTTTTAAATCTACCCACTCGACACTGGCAAAATTACGCTCACGCGTAGAGGCCATTAATTTAAGTTAATAATAATAATAACTACATAAAATACATAAATAATATAGCAAAAATAAATACATAAATATATGTTTAAACCTAACCTAAATTATGATAATGAGAAATGAGTAATTTCTTGAAAATAGCGAGAGACGGATACTGTCTGATGTTCAGGAAAGCAAGTTCCACTGGCGAGCAGCTGACACCGTAAATGAGTCAGAATAACTAGTAGTAACCATGATGTGACCTTTTCTCAAACAAAAAATAGCCCCTCTGCCATCTACTATTAGAAACTAGAACTTCTAACTTCACTCATATACAGTTATTAGAAGAAAGCTAATAGAGGACGACTGTGTATAATTCAAATAACAAGCAATGACAAAATTCGTGAGGGGTGACTGGAACCTGGTTGGCTCAGTGATGGAGTGCCTTACCGCGAAAGTGAGGAAGTGATTTGAGTTCCGCCCACTAGGAGTTTTTTCATAGCATTTTTATCTTTAAAAAAAAAATGTTGTCAATTCATTACTTATACCAGTTTAGAGAAGTCAAGAAATCATTGAAGTTATTTAGCAAAATTGCTACCAAAATATAATTGCTACCTATGTTAAAATTTCTAATAACTAAAATCTGAACCCAGTGACTAAGTAGACCACTGCATCAATTTCTCGTCAAAGTGGTAGTCTCCTTTCAGGGTGCAGTTACGTAATGGACTGTAAAATCACGATAAAGCAGCGAATTCGTCTTTGCCGTCGACAATTTCGTAACCGCATGATTTCGCCAAAACATAAAGAGAGCGATCAATGTTATTAAAAAACTGTGTAATAATCGACCCCATTCATGGACTTACCATTAGGTAAGCAGACCTACAAAGTTACACGCTGTGCTACAATAAAAAAAAATCAGGGTACATCACAGAGTATTACATTAGACACCTACCAAAAACTGAAAGTTGCCTCAAAACTCTTACTTTACATCTACATAGACCCTTCGTCATTTAATAATAAATTAGATTCTCGATTTCGAAAAGAAATTTATCAAGTAAAGAAAAGAAAGGCGTATTTAAATGGAAAGGCGCGTCAACGAGCGCTTGTCAGACGTCACGTGCCAAGATGGCGGCCGAACGAAGAGCCACTTTAGGCGGGAAACGTGACAGGAGCTTGGAACTAAAATCGAAATAGCTTATCGTTACAAGACAACATCTATTGTACATACTTTTAATATAAACGTATATTTACATATACGTAAAAATAAGCATTCATGTTAGTTTGTAAATAAATTATTTAAATATTATGAAAATAATTGTGAACCTAACTAAAAATGAATATACCTAATAGAAGTAGGATTAATATATGGAAGATATCCTAAGACTTAAATTCGCCCATCAAACGAAATTTTAACCATGTTCGTTGCCGTTATATTTTGCTCTCAATTATATACGAGTATATGGTATATTTTTGGTTTTGGGTTGTATGGCTGGCAGCCATCTCCTGTTCTTAAGCTTGGAAGGGCGATTTCAGGCTAAGGCACATCCCTATTATATATCTTCATATAACAACATAAGAACTGAATATAAGCCCGCCATACAAAGAAAAACCTAAATATACCCCCGTAGCACAATTACCGTTGCCGCTGTGTCATAGATTACAAGTAATTACCGTATAAGTTCATAATAATTATTTATAATAATTCTAGTACATAAATTGACCACGTACTTACTTATTAAATAGTTTACCATATACCTACTTTATTTACATAAACATTTTCACTTGGCATTTACTAATAGCTCCAACGTAGCATTCGTAACGCTTTCTGTAAACACTGTCAAAGTAACGAATGTGAGTGAAATAACAAGAAATGTCAAGTTACACACAATAATAACACATTTAATGTAAACAATGTGTACAGGCTTTTGAGTCCTGTGTTATCTACACTCATTATGTAACTCGTTTGTTACGCCCTACTGGAATTTGTGTCACATTTTCTTAGATAAATATCTTAAATTGTTACAATTGTGTATGTAACGGAAACGTATATTTACATAGATACCAATGTTGCTGAACGTAGGTAAATTATTGTTATGCAAGGGAAAATATTTTTCAAGCAATGGATTTAACGTTTATCTAATTAATAATTTTATTTTATGATTTACATAATCTTCTATATAAATAAATCTATATATAAGCGCATCATTAATGTATACCTAATATTTTTTTTGTTGCGTTTGCAATTGTCAGGATAAGTTTTGTATAAAATAAACGATTTGAAAAATCGCATAAAAAGGTAAAAAAAAAAAGGTTTACAAAATCTCCAAATAAAGTTCAGCAGACACTATTTCAAATTTACAAAAATATTAACAGAGTTTCTTGCATTGTTTTACTTATAATAAGAACTAAGTTTTTATTCTAGGTTGTTTTAGATCAGCTAGCTATAACTAAAAATAATTAGGTATGTACACTTATACATATAAAAGAGTTTCTACAGATTAACTGACATAATTATCATAATTGCCCCGCCAAAATTCCTGAAACCTTGGAATATAAAAATTGTATAATAGCTTCATTTGGTGTTGCAGAAGGTACTAAGAAGATATTTGTCAAAATACGTATTCCATGGCGGTGAAAAGCGGGAAATTACCTACATATAGTTCAACTGCAAAAAAATGCAGTTGAACTCGTGGGGAAAAATAGTTCACTGGTTCAGCGGTTAAACTAAACTAACTAGTGAGAATAAGCGAAAATAAACAGTTATACCATAAAAAGCTTTAAAAAAAACTACCTACTCATAAAATATTAAATAAAAAAAACAATTTGGAAACCCATCCTATCGCACCCCAGTGAAGCGTTTAGATTTAATTTTGGGAGCTCGGAATATTTAGCAAATCTGATTTTGAGTAGGGACGCTCTCACCGTAGAAATGTCAGAGTGTCCGACCGAGAACTGTAGGCGGTTAAGTCAATTAGAATAGTTACAATAGTCTGTTAGAATTTAATTAGGAATTAAATTAGTATTACCTAGTATTTACGTCAATAATGATTATCTTTAATCATCTGTACCTTTTAGGTGGGAGGAAGGTAACTATAACTTCGCAAGGCCGACAGGCCGACCTTTTTACCACAGCCTATACAGATGGAAAAACCGTCAAGTGACCAAGTCACTTTTCGGTTTTAGTCTGTCAGTTCACCGATTTTTTTTTTTTTTTTTTTTTTTAAAGTGGAAGAAAAATGCACGTCAGCACAGTATCAGGTACCACTATGCAAAAAAAAAATTGGATCGCTTGCCCTGTAAAAAAAAAAAATATTCGGGATAGAATCAATACAATCTTTTCCATTTATAATAGTAGTAAGATATAGTAGGTATATACTACTAAGTTAGTATAGAGAGCTTGGTTATACGTGCGTGTATTTAAACAATTGTCAATCCGCGATAGGATGTTTCCTAGTGCAGGACCCGCTGATTATTGTAATACTGTTATTATTTTCCTGAAATAAATATATTTGTAATTGTGCCCACTGCCTATATGCTTTTCAAGACTTTAAATCTATTTCTGTTCCAAATTTCATCGAGGCCGATCACTGCTCTGTGAACAAAAAAATAAATAAAAACTCACGAAAACCGTATTTTTTTCCGGGATAAAAAGTAGCATATGTGCTTTTCCAGACTATAATATATTTGTATCAGTTCAGCTGTTCTTGCATGATTGAGTAGGAAACATATTTATCCATAGACTCTTTTGTATTTATAATAGTACTAATATATAAATTAACAGAAGATATAGAGTACAACTTAGTCTATATCATCACGGGTGCCTTACGGCCCGCCTAGACGGTCTCAGGGTACCCAACGGAGGGGTATTAATCCCACCTCGTCGTAGCCGATGGTATGAGTCTACACCGAACAAGTGGCTAGCTCATCGCGATATTTGGATAGACTCAATAACCCATCTATAAACAGTTTGACAAGTTGGTATAGTGAAACTGGGACCGACAGCTTAACGTGCTCTCCGAGACACTATAGTGATGTTGTTAAACAAATGTACATAATTAGATTAAAAAGTCATTGGTACACACCGAGGTTTGAACCAGGTACCTAAGTGTTTTTAAGTCTAAGGTCTAACCAACTCGGCCAGACGTATATACGAGTAGTATATACACAACGTATTCAAGTTAGTATAGAGCTTGGTTTATAGAACAACACTATTTATGTGTCAATATGTGCGTAAGTTATATATATAAAAAAAAAACTTATTTACTTATTCAACAGCAATGATAAAACAATTCAAAAACCCCAAGCAAATAAGATTTAGAAAGTTCCAATTTCCACAAAATAGGATTCTGAAGCATAGGTATGTACAGTCAGGTGCACGATTTGTTTTATAGCAATTTGGTTTTGTTGTTTTTATTATATCTACTTGAAGGTAAACTGGTCTACAAACTCTATGAATGGCATCGGCCAATACGTAGTTTAACAGTATTGATCGCACTATGATGGTTCAATTCGCATACGATTTTAATAAATATCCTCGTTGCTTAGTCAAATCAACTGCCGTTTTTTAACCGCACCAAGGAGATTACTTAATTACGATACGTATTACGAAAGATATCATATTTTTTGTGCAAGAGCTAGCCTTTCTACTAGTTTTAAAAAATATAAATACCTAGATTGCCAACTGTACAATTTTATCAAAAATATAATTAATATATTAGACCATCCACAACAACTTTTTCAGAGCTACACGAAAATAAAAAAAAATGTTCTACTTTTTTTGTTACCTTTTAATTTATATTATCTTGTTTTTTTTCTTAATTTTTAAATAAAGTTCTATTATAGCTTAAATTTTTAAGTAAATTTTCCTCTCTACCAAATTCCAGTTGTATAAAAAGACGACAAACTTCAACAACACAAACATTCACATTTGTAATACTAAATGTGTCACGACAATATGTTGCGGACTGTACTCGTATGTACTTGAACCCTTGTCTATGGCTACGGACACATTTTGTCTAAGCATAGACATTGATGGCGATGGAAGGATATCCGCCTGCAATCAGTTCCCACAATGTACAGGTTACATAAATGATGATGTAAATGTTTATTTTAGTTCATTCTAATTTCCTTGGATTGTTTCTTATTTGTTTATTATTGTTTAGTGTTTTTTTATTCTAATTTAATTTAGGGACTTGCGGGTTGCTTAGCGTTCATACCAGCAGTCCAATCCAATCCAATCCAGTCCAGTCTAATCTTCTAACATAATAGTACCTTTTTTTAAGTCACCATGTATAACATTTTTTGTTTGGAGAACGCAATTTTCGCATTATTCGCAGTAGTTTCATTAAGTTAATTCATACGTCTAGGCCACCTAGTTGGGTAGACCTTGGACTTAAAAACACTTAAGTCCCTGGTTCGAATCCCGGTGTGTACCAATGAGTTTTAAATTAAAAAAAATACGTACATTTGTTTGACAACACCACTATAGTGCCTCGGAGAGCACGTTAAGCTGTCGGTCCCGGTTTCACTATACCAACTTGTGAAACTGTTTATAGATGGGTTATTAAGTCTATTCAAAACATCGCGACGAGCTAGCCACTTGTTCGGTGTAGACTCATACCATCGGCTACGACGAGGTGGGATTAAAAATCCCTCCGCTGGGTACCCTGAGGCCGTCTAGGCGGTCTCGGGCACCGTAAGGCACCCGTGATGATTTGTATGTAGTTCCATTAAGTTGTTCCACGATGGAACTAGTGTATTTTTTTTTCACACTAGTTCCATTTTTTAAGAGTATATGGTAATAATGGAACTACTGCGAATAATAAAATAATTAATAATTCGTACTAGCACAATGATGGTACTTACCATTAGTTTTTTGAGAAAATGTCCTAAATGGTAACGATGGAAAAGAATGATCGATTTGATCAGTAGAGTCTCATATTAGCCCAAAGTTTAAAAAAAAAAATATCCCTTCAAAATCTTTTTCTACTTTGAAATATATTTTTTTGTTAAAACTTACCCTAAGTTTCTAAAACTTTGATCAAATTAATATATGTTTAAAATTTGTTGACAAGGCAAATAATGTGTGAACATTTGTTCATTGCACCAATTATGTGCCTTCTTAGTTAATTTTTAAGATTTGATTAACGTTTAAGAAATATGTTTTTTATTTTTTTTATTGGAGAACCGGCATGTGACCTTCTATCTACCTGATGGTAAGCAGACCTACAAAAGCTACGAATGTGGTCGATCAATACATTGTCCCTTCCACTAAGCCGGAAAAATTATGATTTGTCTCTAAATTTTAAGGACACTGCATTCGTAATCGCGAAGTCTGCGTTCTCTATACAATATGAGCTTTCGAACTTCCAGCAATACTCGATTACTGTTTGTCGCAGAATTAAAATAATATTATTGTCGGTCATTGTATTAATTTATCTTTCTTTATTAGGTTATTATTATATATTTCTTCAAAATCAGTAAAATAATTTATTTAATATTATATTACAAAAATATTTATTACCCACAACAGAAAGATTTTTGCGTACAATTACCAACATAAAAATAATAATTGAACCTCCACTAACAGCCAAGTTGTAATATTGGAAGTACGTTTATATGGGCGTCAAGTCGACTACAGAGCCCTTAAAAATGTTTTTTTTAATGATTTATAATAATATATTTATGCCGAATGTTCGGATTAGGATTGTCGCAGTAGTTCCATTGCGTTGTTCCATGATGGAACTAGTGCGATTGTTTTTTTCGCACTAATTTTAATAAAGATATTAAAATTAAATACAAATTAATTAAAAATAAAACACATATTAAATATTTTTATATACATTATCACATTTTTATAAATTCCTTAAGATATAAATGCAATAAAAATCCTGGTTGGCGGGATTCGAACCCACGATCCTCGTATACGCGGCAAGGTACTCGGCACTGAACCACCAGATTCCCACGAAATGTTCCTTTCACCAGGAAATAATTCTTTATCTTTAAAAAAACAATATATTTATATAAATATACATAAAAATTTCTAAACATAATTAAATCATAAAAACCGCAACAAGCCCGCCACCATAGAAGAAATAATAGTACGAATACCGCCACTTAGGTGTTACCTCCAAATACGGCGAAATGTGGACGGGTTAATCCCTCCGCTGGGTACCCTGAGGCCGTTTAAACGGTTCCCGAAAGCCAAAAAGGCACCTGTAATAGTATTTATTTCATTTAAAATTTCTAAAATTCCATCAAACAATCTAAAATTATACTGTAGGCATCATAAAATGGAGAAGTAGCTACCCACAGAGTTTCAGGCGACCCTTTCCCATTAAATATTGACATATATCTCCAATGTGGGTTTGACGTTTTTAAGCTCCATTGAAATCAATAATGAATGTTTAACTCGCTAAATAACAAACAAAGACTTATTTAATTGACAAACAAACATTCATATCATCACGGGTGCCTTATGGCACCCAAGACCGCCTAGATGGCGCCAGGGTACCCAGCGGAGGGGTTTTTAATCCCACCTCGTCGTAGCCGATGGTATGGGTCTACACCGAACAAAAGGCTAGCTCGTCGCGATGTTTTGAATATACTCAATAACCCATCTATAAATAGTTTTACAAGTTGGTATAGTGAAACCGGGACCGACAGCTTAACGTGCTCTCCGAGGCACTATAGTGGTGTTGTGAAACAAATATACATTTTTTTTGAATTAAAAACTCATTGGTGCACACCGGGATTCGAAACAGGGACCTAAAGTGTTTTTAAGTCTTACCAACTCGGCCACCACGTATATTTTTTGTTAATAGTAACTATAATAATAATAGAATCAGCTCCCTATATAGATATTATCATAGCGTAATTCGATAGTACCTACAGGATATTTTAGTTAGTTGTATAGATCTGAATATGTTAATTATTTTTCTAATCTTTATTCCGAATTTCATTTGAAAGTAGTATAACTACTTTTTTATGTATGAAAAAATTATAGTAATGCCTGAAACTTGACCACGTTTACTATATTACTTACCTTGGTACTATACCACGTTAATATACTAGGTACATCAGCTACTGTTCATTTATTTTGTGTTCTGTACTATTTTTTTTAAGTATTTTTTTTTAAGTTATGTTTTATTATTATTATTGCGTTTGTTTTTATAATCCTAGTTATACCTAGATTTTCATTTTAGACAATGCCTAATACAGCAGCTAATAGTTTAAGCTTTGATTTCTTATTTATTTATCTATACTAATATTAAAAATCTGAAGAGTTGACTGTCTCTTACGGGTTGACTGTCAAATGACTGTATCTAGGGATTGAAGAGTCACCCCCTAAATAAATGATTGTTAGTATAAATAAGCATATATTTTGCGGGCCCCGGATGAAGTTGTTACGGGTTGACTGTCAAATTACTTTATCAGGGGATTGAAGAGTCACCCCCTAAATAAATGATTGTTAGTATAAATAAGCATATATTTTGCGGGTCCCGGATGAAGTTGTAACGGGTTGACTGTCAAATGACTTTATCTAGGGATTGAAGAGTCACCCCCTAAATAAATGATTGTTAGTATAAATAAGCATATATTTTGCGGGTCCCGGATGAAGTTGTTACGGGTTGACTGTCAAATGACTTTATCTAGGGATTAAAGAGTCACCCCCTAAATAAATGATTGTTAGTATAAATAAGCATATATTTTGCGGGTCCCGGATGAAGTTGTAACGGGTTGACTGTCAAATGACTTTATCTAGGGATTGAAGAGTCACCCCCTAAATAAATGATTGTTAGTATAAATAAGCATATATTTTGCGGGTCCCGGATGAAGTTGTAACGGGTTGACTGTCAAATGACTTTATCTAGGGATTGAAGAGTCACCCCCTAAATAAATGATTGTTAGTATAAATAAGCATATATTTTGCGGGTCCCGGATGAAGTTGTAACGGGTTGACTGTCAAATGACTTTATCTAGGGATTGAAGAGTCACCCCCTAAATAAATGATTGTTAGTATAAATAAGCATATATTTTGCGGGTCCCGGATGAAGTTGTTACGGGTTGACTGTCAAATGACTTTATCTAGGGATTGAAGAGTCACCCCCTAAATAAATGATTGTTAGTATAAATAAGCATATATTTTGCGGGTCCCGGATGAAGTTGTTACGGGTTGACTGTCAAATGACTTTATCAGGGGATTGAAGAGTCACCCCCTAAATAAATGATTGTTAGTATAAATAAGCATATATTTTGCGGGTCCCGGATGAAGTTGTTACGGGTTGACTGTCAAATGACTTTATCTAGGGATTGAAGAGTCACCCCCTAAATAAATGATTGTTAATATAATATAATATTTGCAATACCTGACAAAGGTTACTATGTGGAACTTTAGAATAAGTACTATAATATGTACGTAGAATACCTTAGTAAGCAAATAAACGATTTTAAATTGAAATTTGCGTTTGTTTGTTTGTTTGGTAGAACGCGCTAATCTCAGGAACTACTGGTTCGAATTGAAAAATTCTGTTAGTGTAGGATAGCCCATTTATTCAGGAAGGCTATAATAGGCTATATCACCACATTGCGCTACGACCAATAGGAGCGGAGTAACAATGAAAATTGTTCCAAAAACGGGGGAAAATTATTCCTTTTGAGAGCGTACGCTGCGTAAACGGTTAAAGTTACGCAGACGAAGTTGCGCGGATCAGCTAGTATATTATATTAAACATATTATTGAATTATTACTTTGTGCTCAGTATCCCGAGTGTGTAAAAAAAATAAAAAAATATTGTGTAATTGTGATTGTACCCTATTGGATATAATAATATGGTCAACAAGATCTATAATCCATTAAATTAGATTAGTAGTTTTCTAGATATTTGAAGTCTACTCCTGTATCTATGAGAAGAAAAAGTCCACTATACTTAAAAAGATGTCAATGTGAGCTTACATCGGCTTTCGGAACTTCACATAAAGTTTAAGACTAAGCTCGACTTAGAATCTATACGAACTTGTTTTGGTGCAAAATACCAGTGACTTAATCCGAATCCGGGAGGATATTATAGTACATATATTTAACACTAATGCTGAGTTGCACTAAGTGTTCCTTAAAGTACTTGTAATGATTAAAGTTAAAAATGGCATCGAATATACCAGCTCAAGTTTTATCTAAAACGATTTTTAAGTTAATATTGGTCTGGACGGACTGAGTGATCCCATAAGCGTTCCCTTTTTCTTTAAAAACGTATGGAATCCAATGGGAAACCGAATTCTTTTAACTACGTTAGGGTTACGATTTTTTTTTTCAAAAACCCTTTTTGGAACCCTGCTGACACTGGGTACATGTCTATTCGGTAAATGATTTCTGAAAAGCAAAATATCTATGCTAAAACCGTCACGTGACCTAATCCGTTTCGGTTTTAGTCTGTACAATTACCGGTTGTCCGTTTTCGGTCTCCTTTCAGGATGCGCTTACGAAACAGGCGGTTAAATTAACGACAAAGCAACAAAGATTTTAAATCGATTCGTAAGTAAATTCAAAGTTTCACGAAGCCCATTTCGTAACCATCAGCATAGTGGGAGCGACCAATAACGCTAAATAACAATATTTTGATCGACACCAGTTCTAGATTATTATAAAAAAAAAACAACAAAATATAAGTACTTTACTTTAATATATTTGTTACTTAATATACTTTACTTTGCTACAAAAAAGAAACTAGGTAGTAGTAGTAGAACATTATAAAACATCAGCATAGATATTAATTTATCTGAAATAGCGATGTTCGTGAGCACATAGTGCTGCAGGCGGCGCTACCGGAACGTGCCTTCGCATCATATCGCTTTATTACTCACATTTTTCACTCTATATTTTCCACTAGGTAGGAGAGCAGAAGAAGCAAAAGAGCTGCATCTTGAGCCATCTTGCGAACCCACGTCCAATGTTGAGTTATTGAATAAATTCAATTTCCATAAAAGTGCTTTCGTTTTTTATTTGAGATTTTTTTATGGTTGCATAACTTATATCATTTTTAGCGTGGTGTTTTGTGAAGTTAGTATTGAAAAGCTATGAAGTTTGCGACAAGTGTAACTTTCAACGACAATGGTTGTGCCTTTGGCGTTGTATCCGGTGAATGAATGAATGATAAATTCTTTATTGCACAAAAACTTAATACTATTGTACATAGGCCAGCTTAATGCCTTAGTCATTATCTACCAGCTAACCTTTAGAAGATTTGAACAATAACAGGCAGAGCGCTAATTAATGCAACATATAATATATAATACAAGGATATATAAGTAAATTATTAGGTAATATAACAATACATACTGGTATTATAACATTTAATAGTATACATAAACATACCTAAATAATAATACATAGACATACATGAATAAGTAGATATATATGCAAACATAAATAAATTCGCATTTTAAAAAAAGTAATGAAATTAACAGTTTTGTTTTGACCGGTGGTAGTAGGTTCGATTCCTTCTCAAGCAAAAACGATATTAGTACGTTTTTCTGTACAGTTTTCTATGGACTAGGTGCTTATAAAATATAATATATATTAGTAAAGTTGTTTTTAGTACAAGCCTAGAGCCTAGTTATTGACCAAAGGTTTTACTTTGAGTTTTGCTATAGCATTTACGTAGCGTTAATACGTTAGACTCTACTAATAAGAAAGCTTTTTTTATCCTGTTTTGAAAAATAAAACGATTTCATTGGTGGTTGTTCCTCATATATTAACTTGCCGGTGATGGTTCCTCTTATATTAACGCTACGTTAATACGGTGGCAAAACTCATGGTTAGCTTTATGTGCAGTATGTGTGAAATGTCCTAAAATTATCATATTTTATTTTACTTATTCACTTTTTTTTACTATGTTATTCCCTTACTATTTGATATATTGAAGAAAAATATCATACTCGTATTAACAAATATATATATCTTCACGGGTGCCTTACGACGCCCGAGACCGCCTAGACGGCCCCAGGGTACCCAGCGGAGGGATTTTAATCCTACCTCGTCGTAGCCGATGGTATGAGTCTACACCGAACAAGTGGCTAGCTCGTCGCGAGGTTTTGGATTGACTCAATAACCCATCAATAAACAGTTTCACAAGTTGGTATTGTGCAACCGGGACCGACAGCTTAACGTGCTCTCCGAGGCAGTATAGTGATGTTGTCAAACAAATGTACATAAATATTTAAATTAAAAACTCATTGGTACACACCGGGATTCGAACCAGGGACCTTAGTGTTTTTAAGTCCAAGGTCTAACCAACTCGGCCACCACGTATATATGAAACAAATATTATTATAAATATTTTTCCTGTAGCTCCATAACTTATTGTATATTCGTGGGTAATGATAAATTCCTTTAATAACAGTATAGCAGAGAGAAGCACGTTTTGGAACGCGATCGCGCCTTCACATTAAAAGCACAAACAAGCCCTGAAATATTATTCTGTTATGGAATTTGTGCTTTTCGCAACTTTAGATACACGAAAATATGTTTTATTTGGAACCGGTCAATATGAATTATATTATTTATTTCCAGAAAACTATGTACGTATGTATCATCACGGTTGTCTTACGGCGCCCGAGACCGCCTAGACGGCCCCAGCGTACCCAGCGGAGGGGTTTTAATCCCACCTCGTCGTAGCCGATGGTATGAGTCTACACCGAACAAGTGGCTAGCTCGTCGCGATGTTTTGAATAGACTCAATAACCCATCTATAAACAGTTTCACAAGTTGGTATAGTGAAACCGGGACCGACAGCTTAACGTGCTCTCCGAGGCACTATAGTGTTAATATAATTTAAAAAAAATATAAAAACTCATTGGTACACACCGGGATTCGAACCAGGGACCTAGGTGTTTTTAAGTCCAAGGTCTAACCAACTAGGCCACCACGTATATAGTATCCAGAAAACTATCAGCTATTTAATACAAATACATATTTTCTTATAAGGTAACTTAAAAGCTATTGATAAATTTTAACTGTTAGTAGGTAACTGTGAATTCTTAATTGGTTTTTAATCCCTCCTCGTCGTAACCGATGGTATAAGTCTACACCGAACAAGTGGCTAGCTCGTCGCGATGTTTGGATAGACTCAAAAACCCATCTATAAACAGTTTCACTAGTTGGTATAGTGAAACTGGGACCTGGAAACTGGAGCACTATAGCGGGGTTTAAATCAGGGACATAAAAAAAAAATAAGTCTAGTACTCTCTCATTTTAGTAAAGTTATACGATTTACTTCGAAATAAAAACCGGTCAATTCACCGGATTTGGAATACCTACTGTATTCTAAATCCGGTACAATAACGTCTAATTACTGGACACAAAACTAGTTGCGAAATTCCGGGATATTCCCGAATATCCCGGCCATCTGGCAAGGTAAGGCATCTCAGAGTCCTTGGTATACCAGCTGATACAGGTACTTACTTAATATGTTATTTATATTGAGTAATACTTAAAATTCAATTACGTCTAATGAATATTGTATTTTTATGAATTGAGTAAACCTATAATTGTATTTTGGACCTCTATTTATGCTGATTAGATACTGAAACCACAATGTAGTTTCGGTATCCTGTTTGTTTTATTGTGAATTCTGATGAGCCACTAATATGATGCGTTTAATTTAATGTGGCTTCCTATATTCAGAAGAGTAAAATAGTTAATAAATTAATCCTTATCTATATTACTATTTTATTAGCGAACTGTTCACCCTATAGACCAGACATACTGGTTTACTCTCTGTGCTTGAAGATAGTAGGCACCTAATACTTATAGAACCCACAGTTCCGTGGAAATCAAATATTCCTAAGGACCATAACATCTAGTCACAAAAATACTTTGATCTCACAAATGATGAATGATGCAGTGGAAGCGCGGGCAAGAGGAATTCTAGCAAACTCATCGTCTATTGAAGAATCTTGGCCTTCTAAGATTGGCAGTCGCAACTTTTATGGAACGGTTTGGTTGTGTAGAGAGGGTAGTGAACACAGTGAAGGGGAGAGTTAAAAGGCCCTGCCTTCCAACCACGCAATGGACCCGACGGAGAATCCATGGATAGCTAAAATGATTGTCTCACTACATATTTTGTGATCGTGTGAATTAACCGTTATTTGTACACGAGCTTATCCTGCTGACTGTATCGCCTAACCGAAACTACTACAGATTAAATGAAATTTGGATTATAGCTTTATTTTATGTTTACTTGGAGAGTTTTTTCAAAATTTAGAATTCCAAATAGTTGAAGAAGAGGATAAATACATTTTCAGGAAAGTTAATATCTCAGTAACGCGATAACGGGATGTACCACAGACTTGAATGTATGGTGCAGAGATTTTTCTTTTAAAGTGAATTAATAGGTGTTTCACCATTTTTAGAAATTTAAATTTGGGGGGGAAATAAGTCACAAAGGCTGGTTATTATTACAGTGTTATACCTCAGAGAACAACAGTGAACTTTGGAGGCCCATATCTACACGGGAAACCGGTGTGTGAGGAAACCGGGTAAAGTCTGGCAACAAACTCCTCACAAAATTGAGATGACTACAGTCTGTGTAGTACTACTCGCAGAAACGGGCACGTCCCAATTGATATACTTTGTATGTAGAGGATTCTAATAAAACCAATACACGTGTTTTTTAGTATTTTTATAAATTCTGATAGGGGCAGGTTAAAGATATCATGTTTTTTTTTAATATTACTATGAAAATTAAAAGACAGATTTTTTAATTTTACATTAGGCAGATTTAGTTTACTGTACAAATTTGTTAAAAAAACTCATTGCTTTATATCGGTGACCTAATAACTGTAGTGCTTTTAAGTCTAAGGTCTAACGAACTCAGTCGCCACAGGGCTCAGATCTAAAGGATTAAAATTTGCATAATATATATATATATATATATTTAAAATACCTATTAAGGTATCTAAAAATAAGATTAAAAAAAAACAGGAATAAAAGAAGCACTCTAAGCCAGATGCTTTCGTTGCAATGCAAATCACGTTTTCTTAATGCATAATCTTGCTTTTCCGTTCCATTTTTATTTAAACAAAGAAGGCAATTCTTTTAGTCCCCTGATTTCTTATGTATTTCTGCTTTAAGATTTTTTTTATGTAGTTGCATTAGTAGGTGTACTTTGCATAACAATGAGGGCACTTAAGTGGTATAGCAAAATAACCTTTGACTTTATAGGTGGGATATTAGATTAAAATAATAAATACCATCACGGGTGCCCATTTGGCTCCCGAGAACCCTTTAAACGGCCTCAGGGTACCCAGCGGAGGGATTAACCCGTCCTCATTTCGCCGATAGTATTCGGAGGCAACACCTAACAAGTGGCGAGCTTGTTGCGGTGTTTATGATGAAATAGCCTCGTTGTATAAAGCGATCACCCATCCCAGGCCGGCCTTGTTGTCATCTGCTTAACCTTGTTATCAGTTGCGCAGTGGCTTAACCACTAGGCTGAGGCCGCTTTTTTATATTAGATTTTATACTTTTTTTCTGTACTCGTAAGTTCGTTAGGCCGACCGCCCGGTCTCGTTATACAGATACAAAAATCGACCTAGTCATCTTTCGGTGTGGGTCGCATCGATGTCTTGTCGAGGCAGTTGTCTCCTTCCATGTTGCGGTTAAGAAACTGGCAATTGTTTTGACGATAAAGCAACGAGGATATTAAAATAGACTCATAATGCAAATTCGTGCCTAGGAGAGCACGTTAAGCTGTCGGCCCCGGTTTCACTATACCAACTTGTGAAACTGTTTATAGATGGGTTATTGAGTCTAATCACAACATCGCGGCGAGCTAGCCACTTGTTCTGTCTAGACTCATACCATCGGCTATGACGAGGTGGGATTAAAAACCCATCCGCTGGGTACCCTGGGGCCGTCTAGGCGGTCTCGGGCGCCGTAAGGCACCCGTGATGATATGTATGTATGTTGGTAAATTGTACGCAAAAATCTTCCATAATCCACAACAGTGTGGGTAAAAAATATTTTTGTATAATAAATTTGATAAAATACAAAGATTAATAAATACAATACAGAAATGTTATTGTAAATCTCCGACAAACAGAGATTGAGTATTACTGGAAGTGTAAAAGCTAATTTTGTATGGAAAACGCAAACTTCGCGATTCGAATGCATTGTCCTTAACGTTGCCTTTTTAAGAAACAGTATATGATCGCGGGACATTTTATAATCATTATTTTATCACCTGGTATAGTAAAAACCGAATCGAATTGGAGAAGGTTTTGATGTTTCTCACCAAAATTGTTTATTTTGAACAATATTAATATCCGCTGCTGGTAAGGTTTCGTCGATTAATTTCCGATGGGTTATAAATGGCTGAGCAACCGGTCGTTACGCCGATAGTAATTAATGTTGTTTGTTCCTAATTGATGGCAACACTTAGTTATGGTAATTCTAATTCATAACAATTTTGGTAAATTCCTTCCGTCTAAATCTTGTTTTAACATTTCGTAATAGCATAATTTAGCCGAAACTGTTGTTAAAAGTAACCTATACTGTTAAACACCCATGTATTGATCGACTCTATTCATTTACCTTATAGGTATGCTTACCATCAAGTAGATACAGAGACATAAACGGTGCTCATTGAAGCACTCTGTAATAACAAATCGATAGAAAAATCCAAAGCTCTTCCAGCTCCTTATAGAGAAATCATAAATCCTGGCAAATAAACAAATATATGGTCACTAACTCGCTTCTAGCTTCAGAGATTCTAGAAATTATCTCGAAAATAACTTTAGGTGGGCCTTAGCATGTACCCAGCAGAGTGGTTTTATTCCTCCATTGTCAATTATGATGGCATTTATGAGTCTACACCGAACAAGCAGAGAGCTCGTAAATTATTATTTATCCTTTTACACTGGTATTCATTTAAACTTATTGAGGCCTTAAAGAACACTTTAATTACCTTGTATCTCTTTTATTTAGCAACAAAAAAATATATGCCTAAAAAAGACAAAACCTATTTTAACTACTTAATTTTTTTGTTTTGTTTTATAGAAGCACAGCAAGTGGTCTTGTATCTACCTTGCAGCCTACAAAGTCCATGAATGGGCTCGATCAATAAATTGTTGTTTAACAATGTTGATCGCTCTCACTATGCTGACTAAACGATGCGGTTACGAAATGGACGGTAACAAGGACGGATTTTCATTACGAATTTTTCCCGTTTCCAACCTCACTACCGCAAGAAAAAGATGCATTAGTTTCCTGAAAACCAGTGAAACCAAAGACTAAAACTGAAACATGTCACTTGACGGTTTTTGCATCTGTATGGACGGTGGTAACGAGACCGGTCGGTCGGCCTAATTAAGATATAGGGTCCTTTCTCACACCTAAAGTAAATATATATAGGGCCTTAGCACTACAGCATCGATAGGCTCGATAAATAAAATCGATACATAAATAAATACTAGCGGAAGAAATTGCAATAAAGTAAATATAACATCAACATTATTATATTAAATAATGGAATTCCGCAAAATAACGATTCAATCAATTATAATAAACATTCATTCATAAAATCGATATGTATCGATATTGTCGATTTATCGAGCCTATCGATGCTGATGTGCTAAAGGCATGTTCATTCATTAACTTCATTTTATCGACTGTCAAACTATATCGCTGTGGTTATGTTAAGCCCCATAGTATTTATTATATAACTTATAATAAATACTATAATATAATATAATATACAAGCGGCTTGTACCCACTTGTACCTAAACCTATTTACGTGTGTTCGGTCGCCATCTTGGCTTCTCGATTAAGCTTCAACCTAAGTCTATTTTGCTTCCGCTCTGTTGTGGATTTTCATGTATACGATACGCTTTCCGACTGTCTCTCTTGTTTCCTGTACCTCTAAAGGATTTAATACTCACAGGATAAATGTTTGTTCGTTCGTATATGCAGGATAGCAACTTGAAGTATAAAAACCTATCTATTACATTAGGTTTCCTTTTTTAATGTGTTCTATTATTAAGGACACTACATTCGTATTCGCAAAGTTTGTTCTAATTACAAAATGAGCTTTCGCATTTTCGGTAATACTCGGTTACTGTTTGTCGCAGAATTAATATAATATTTTTGTCGGTCATTGTATTTATTCATCTTTCTGTGTCGGGTTTTTTATTTTTTTTATTTCAAAATCAGAGATAAACTTCTGAATCTCTGATTTTGAAATAAAAAAAATAAAAAACCCGACACAGAAAATATATATATATATCATCACGGGTGCCTTACGGCGCCCGAGACCGCCTAGACGGCCCCAGGGTACCCAGCGGAGGGGTTTTAATCCCACCTCGTCGTAGCCGATGGTATGAGTCTACACCGAACAAGTGGCTAGTTCGTCACGATGTTTTGAATAGACTCAATAACCCATCTATAAACAGTTTCACAAGTTGGTATAGGGAAACCGGGACCGACAGCTTAACGTGCTCTCCGAGGCACTATAGTGGTGTTGTCAAACAAATGTACATAATTTTTTTAATTAAAAACTCATTGGTACACACCGGGATTCGAACCTAAGTGTTTTTAAGTCCAAGATCTAACCAACTCGGCCACCGCGTATATAAAGTTTTTTAATAATATAATATAAAAATATTTATTACTCACAGCAGATTTTTTTTCGTGTGAACTTCAACTAACAGCCAAGTTGTAATATTGGAAATACGTATTAAATGAGCGTCTAAGTACCTGTTTTTACTTTATTTATCTTTCGTTTTTACTTTATATATAAGTTTCTGTGTATATATTTTAATATGTGCATTATTTATTAAACACTTTCTGATTTCGTTCGCACTTTTTACCTTTTATTTTTGTATATTTTAAAAAAATATTTTTTGTACCATCATGGGTGCTTTACGGCGCTCGAGAATGGCTCAGGGTATCTAGATTCCCGCCCTATCGTACGTAGCCTATGGTATTATGATTGTACCTCAAGCAACTGGGGTGCGATTTTTGAATGTCACCGATGAATTTGATATCACCAGTGAGAATATATCACCGATGACTCACGAAATCACGATTTATCAAAAGTCCTATTTTTGAAAGTCATTTATGTAAAAACTCAATGGTGGAACGGAATTTGTGATGATTATTATCTATCACCGGTGACTTTATTTACGAGTAATAGGATAGGAGTATTGATAACTTAGGTATGATATTTTAGTCACCCAATGAGATTCAAAAATACGAACTTTGGGAATCGATGGCTTTTTTGACATTTCAGTTATATTTAGTCATACGCTGATCTTCAAAAATCGCAACCCTGGACCAGCTTATCACGGTGTTTGGATAGACTCAATAACCTCTCTACAACAGTTCAAGTTGGTATAGGGAAACTAGGACCGACAGCTTACCATGCTCTCCCAGGTACCATAGTGGCATTATAAAGCGAAATGTACAAACAACTCGGCCGCCACATATATAAAACAAACTGATCCGCGCAACTTCGTCTTCTTAACTTTAAACGTTAACGCTCTCAAAAGGATTTTTTTTTCCGTTTTTACAAAATTTTTCATTGTTACTTCGCTTCTTTTGGTCGTAGCGTGATGTTATGTAGCCTATAGTCTTTCTCGATAAATGGGCTATCCAATACTAAAATAATTTTTCAACCAGTAGTTCCAACGCGCATCCAACCAAACAAACAAAATCTTCAGTTTTATAAAATTAGTACAGATACTCGTATTGATATATTATGTATATATGTATATGTATCATCACGGGTGCCTTACGGCGCCCGAGACCGCCTAGACGGCCCCAGGGTACCCAGCGGAGAGGTTTTAATCCCACCTCGTCGTAGCCGATGGTATGAGTCTACACCGAACAAGTGGCTAGCTCGTCGCGCAAAAAAGATATGTTCATTGAACTTCGACCGTGACAGAATTTGATCTCCACCTAATGGCCGCCTTACATGTATCTGTCAAGAATAGCATGGTGTAAAGTTGTAGAACATAAATGGACGGTTCCCTAGATTAGGTAAATGTACAGGTATACCTGTGCGTGTATATCTAGCTTAAGCCGCAAGCAACTATAAATACATTATTACAGTAGAGTCATAATAAAATATTTATCAGATATTTCCATCGGAGTGTTTAAACGCTTGCTCACAGCTCATTATCTGAACGCTTATACCAGATCCACGTGGCAATTTTTGTTTGGTATGGTATATATGTTTATATATTACATTTGTTACATTATATGCAGTGAAGAATTTTAAATAAATAAATATAGTTAACACACCTCACAGCAGAGTCAAAGTCAAAGTCATTTATTCTATGGAAATGAGGCCTTAGAGTGCATTTGGTTAGCCAGTTATTCATTAATAAAAGAACGACAAATATTTATTATACCTCGATATCAGATTTAGAATTTAAACGCGATGGAATGAAAATCTTAATATGACTAATACTACCGAACCGAACACTCACTACATAACCAACTAGTGTAAGACTAGGTGGTTAGCTGATTTCATTGACCTGTCAATCATTATCTTCCATACAAGGCGACCATCTTTACCGACTTAAATATTTATTACAGAAACACCTAAAAGGTAATAAACGCCATAAAATTTAATATGTGCTTACATAGATATTTGTACTTATAATGGATGAACGCGTTGGGGCCCTAATGCGATCGGGTTGCGCTGGCCGGCGTCCGATTCCCTCATTAATATCCGGTCGGGTATGTACACATCCAAACCCCGAATTGTATTGGCTGAAAACACCCCTTTGATCGTACAATCATCAAAATTATATAATACGTTGTTTGGTACACCAAAATGCTGCTGAATTACATTATGTATTGTTAAAAATAAATGTTGTAAGAAATCTCCTTTCTAGTTTTTGTACAGAATCCTAAAAATACCTGTCAAATAAACACTTATCGAGTCTTTGAAAAACACTTTAACACTTTAGATAAAATAGGTTTTGTCTCTTTTACGCATGTTCGTTTTGGTTGGTAAAAAAAGAGAAAAACCTACTATAACTAAAGTGATCTTCAAATAATAATAATAATAATAAGATGAATACCGGTGTTAATGTCCACTCTATTATTGAGCAAACCAATTAGTAATTGGTTTGGTTAGGGGAAGGCTTAGTAGCCTTCCCCTATAATCTTCGTAAACGGTAATAATTCGATATTTCTTGTATATTATATTGTTTTTAAACTAATTTGTGTGTCTCTAATAAGTTTTATTGTTGTATAAATTTGTTGTTAACCTAATTTGTGTGTCTCAAATAAATTTAAATTTATTTTTTAATTTATTTTTCTATATAAAAATGATGAAGCTACGTACGTTATTTTTTTTTTACGAAATGGGGGGTGACATTGTCATATTGCTTTACTTTATTTTCATATATACTCGCTGCTTTATCGTCAATTCAACTACCCATTTCGTAACCGCACCCTGCAGATGCAGTAGTCTCCTGGAAACCGATGAACCCACAGACTAAAACCGAAACATGACTAGTCACTTGACGGTTTTTGCATCTGTATGGGCGGTCGGTAATTATTTTTTACTCATAGGTATTAGGCTCGGTTTTAAACCTGTGACCTAAGTGTATTAACTTTACTAACCCGGCCACCACTTATTTATTATATTTAATTCATGGCGTAGTATTTAATACATCTACAAATTGTAGATATGCTACAGATATAGTTCATAACCAATTAATTTTGTGATATATTTTGTGGTATTTTTGTGATGCCCATCCATTTAAGATTTTGTTTTAAAAAAGTAATGACACCTACTCGTTCCTGAAATGAGTTTTGTAACGAGTTACATTCGGGAGCAGAATCTTCTTTTTTTCTAATTAGCGATCGTCGATGGACATTTCCCTTTAATTTCAGTTTTAAAATTAACGTTTTATTTGTATTATGATGAAAAACACTTAGGTTTAAACCCCGGTGTGTACCAATGAGTTTTTAATCAAAAAAAATATGTACATTTGTTTAACAACACCACTATAGTGCCTCTGAGAGCTCGTTATGCTGTCGGTCCCAGTTTCTACCAAATTGTGAAACTTTTTATAGATGGGTTATTCATTATATCCAACATCGCGACGGGCTAGCCACTTGTTCGGTGTAGACTCATACCATCGGCTACGACGAGGTGGGATTAAAAACCTCTCTCCTGGGTACCCCGAGGCCGTCTAGGCGATCTCGGGCGCCGATGTTTATTTATATTTTTTGAATACTTTTTTTTTTGCATTATGATGAAGAACTTCACACACAGATATGAATGAAAACCTACTGTTTATTTTTGTTCTTATTTTCCGTTATTTCGTCGGGAAATTGTCTTTATTTTGCACCTTTATTTTGTTAGTAGTGGAGAAATGTTAGTCATCCATTTTGCCTTCTTGAAAGTATTGTCAGAGCAAAGATAGGTTCCTGGTAATATTTGTATGAGCTTATATTACTGGTGAAGTAGATAGATCCCGCAATACTAGGTATCATATTTTACATAATCACTTTTAAACCTTTTATACAAACTGTCCTCAGGTTTATATTTATTATTATATAATGTATATTAGTTTTACTTGCCCGCCACTGTAGACTAATGGTTGCGCCTTTGGCGTTGTTTCGCGGGTTTGATTTCCACCCATGGCAAAAAAATATTAGTATGTTTGTCTGAAAAATTTGTCATGGTCTGGGTGTTTATAAAATATAATATATATATTTTATGGTTGTTTCCGGTACACATAGTGCAAGCCTAGAGCATGCGTTGTTAGTAACTTGGTTTGTAATTTTTATATGGGAAGTAGCGACCCGCTCCGGCTTTGCTCGGATTATTAATTATATGTATCTCAGTGCTGTATATTAATACATATTATAAACCTTCCGGAAGAGATTACCGAAATAATGGCGAAAATTGCATCAAAATCCGTTGCGTAGTTTAAAAGATTATAGGGTCGCAACTTCTTTTATTTTTTATTGGAGCACGGCATGTGACTCTGTATCTACCTGGTAGTGACCAGACCTACAAAGTCCATGAATGGGGTCGAACAATAATTATTCTGAAACAACATTGATCGTTTCCACTAAATGATACGATTACGAAATACGGCGACAAAGATGAATTTCATTACGAGTATATTTTAATATACCTACTCGCTGCCTTATCATCAATTTAACCACCCATTTCGTAACCGCACCATGAAAGGAGACTACCACCTCGACTTGAAGTCAATGCATTAATCTCCTTAAAACCGGTAAACTCACAGACTAAACCCGGAACATGACTAGGTCACTTGACGGGGTTTTATATCTATGGGCGGTGGTAACCGGTCGGTCGGCCTAAAGAAGTTATAGAGTCCTTGATCGGTTATAAGAATCTAAAACTATTAGACATAGCCAACAATTTGGAATAATACGGCATTACATGCAAAACAAATAACTTGCTTACTCTTTTAATTGTATTTTCTATGAAAGAATTAAATCGAGTAGAGTTAGCAGAATTGGTAGAACTTCAGTGAAGTGAGAAATTAAACATTACTAATTCTGAAAAATAGTGATCTTATAAATTATATTTATCAGATACTTATACATATACATAAAATTATCACTTTGCCTATAAATTATTAACATGTAATATAGACTAAGACCCCAGAGCCCACGAAAAGTGTCTTGGAGTATTGACGACTGATTTTTAACGATATTGTGTATCATTTTACATAAAAAATATCTTTCTGAATGTAATTGAAGTAAGTAGCGTTTTTTAGTAGATCACCAGATATCTAGAAAATGGCCGTCTGCCTAAACTAGCAGGTAGACATACAATCATAGTACGTACTAAAACTTCCAATCACACATATTTTCATCAGAAAATAAGTGATATGTGGCGACCCTGGGTTCATGGACTAGTATAATTGATAAATCTCCCGTTAAGTGACAAATTAAATACAATTAATTCTGAGAATTAGTGAACTTATGAATAGTATTTATCATAGATAAATTATCACAAAGTTAGTGCGTTGTCTATAAAAAATATTAACATCAGTCGAGTTAGTGAACCCAAGACAAGTGAGAAATGAAATGCTAATAATTCTGAGAATAATGAATTTTTTGCATGAAATGTCATCTGAAGAATAAAGTTAAAGTAGTGCGTGGTTTATAAATTCTCAAGATTGGATTAAAATCGAGTCGAGTTAGTAGAATTGGTTAAACGCCAGTACAGCCGCGGCACGTGCGAGTGAAGTGAGAAATGAAATGCTAATAATTCTGAGAATTAGTGAATTTTCGCATGAAATGTCATTTGTAGAATAAACTTAAAGTAGTGCGTGGTCTATAAATTCTTAAGTTTGGATTAAAATCGAGTCGAGTTAGTAGAATTGGTAGAACGCCAGTACAGCCGCGGCACGTGCGAGTGAAGTGAGAAATGAAATGCTATTAATTCAACACTCTCTTGCGAGTGGATTTTCGCCGCACGTAGTAAGTAGGTACAATGAAAAGTGTTTTTTCGTTTGTTTTTTTATTTAACTACTTGTTATGCTCGTTATGTAAGAAGTTTGTATAGTTTATCTTTTTGTATAGTTTTTTATCTTCTTATAAAACTACTGGTTATATTGAATAAAGTATTTTTTAAACTCTAGTTACTTACTAGAGATTAAAAAAAAATGTACTCAACCTTTTTATTTTCTGCTTATGGATTTTAAACTATAAATTTGTTTTTTTATAGCCTCGCAATATAACTTTAAATATTATGTAGTAAAATATTGCCCTGATTTGAAAACATCACATACCTATTTTATCGAAAAATCTTATTGGCAGAACCTAACGTTTCTAACGTAGATATTTACACTATGTTAATGCGACAGAAAGAACTCGGGGTAGAGCAAGTTTTATCAAAATGTTTCTGAATTTAGTCGCTAGAGTTTAATAAAATAAAATTTAACTTAAATAACAACAGATAAGAATATATAGGTTCGGTAAAAGCTTGTGAAACGTTTATTAGGGACTGGATTTACTGGTGGCGTCCTATAAAAAGTTAGACAGTTTCGGAACACACCTGCGACCGAACTTCTGTTGGAAAAGGCCGACGTCGTCCATTAAAATGTTTATGCCACGAACCCCTAAAAAGGCTTTGGATCGGGTATTATACTGAAAATTGAAACAAAACATTTGAGAACCTTGAAGTCTAATTACGTAATGATAACAAGATTAGATACCACCTTTAAAGTAAGTTTACAAATAAACGTGCACCAAGAGGAGAAATTATAGTTTTTTAATATATATATACTATTATATAGGAGCATAGCATGCTATAAGCAGAGCTACATATAGATAGTCCATGCATGGGGTCGATTTTTTTTTAAATAATATTGATCGCTCCTACTATGCTGGCTAAACGACGCGGTTATGGACGAAACCAAGGACAAATTTGCATTACTAGACTATTTTCATAATATCCTCGCTGCTTAATCGTCAAATTGAGACTACCACAAGAAAACGATGCAGTAGTCTCCTGAAAACCGGTGAACCCAAAGACTAAAACCGAAACTTGACGATTTTTGTATCTGTATGGGCGGGGTAACGAGACCGGTCGGTCGGCCTAGCGAAGTTAAAGAGGCCTTCCTCCCACCTAAATAGATAAATAAATGATAAACTAGTGTCTAGTAAAGTGATACAAAAAAACGTATGCGGGACTTGCCGATTTTAGCTATTAGACTCGTAATTTTATATTATCTAATTTTAATGTGGAACTTAACGTTTTACTTATTTGTGTGTTTTAATAACCTAAAGTCCTTAAACGAAGCGTCATAACCAGCATAATGATGGCAACCAGTGTAACGGTGCACACTGTATGCAGGCGTTGGATTATTCCTGGACATTGCATAATGCATACTACTTAACATCAGATGGAAACTGGGCCACGTTTTGAGCTCATATAAAAAAGAGGAAAAATGTAGCATCACGGGTGCCCCACCTTCCCAGTTGGTATTCTGAGTAACCAAGCAAGTGGCCAGCTCATAGCGAGTGTTTGGATATACTCAATAACCGGTCTATAAACAGATCCACAATTGGATATAGGGAAACTGGGACCAACAGCTAACGTGCTCTCTGAGGCCATATATATCTTAAGCTCTACCTATATAAAAATAACAAACTGTTTTGCACCTAGGGAAATTTTAAAATTATATCCAGGGGAAACTTACTTAGGGCAATACTAAGAATGATATTTCATGCCCAGTAGACGATTTCTTTACCAGTCAGAAAAACATACGGGCAGCTCTCTAACATACCTACAGTTTATATTTAGACATTCTCTTCGTGTCAGCCAAAAATAACATAGGTTCTGAATATATTAAGCATTTCTGCCTAGTCCGTAACAATATATATTTTTAAGTGCTCTCAGGTTACCTTTAGTAGCACAAGAGGTATTCTTACGTCCGTTTAAATTACCATTAATGATAATAAATGCGAGGTCGTATTGATCTTTCGTAACTCGGTTTAGGAAGTCTTTGCAAACCGCCTCAGCCTAGGGTTAGAACCTAAAATCCGCTGAAGAAAGGTTTTTATAATTTATAGTTTTTATTATCCCGTTTTATAATTTAAATATTAAGTGCTTTATACTTTATATATTATCGGAAACATTAGTAATTTAATATTAAGTACCTACCTAATTTCAATTGGGACCGTAAAATCAGAAAATATGTATGACATTAGTTTCATAGAATTTTATTTAACATTTTTAAACGGCTTCAAAAAGGAGGAGTTAAGTTTCATTTTTGAGGTTCGAAAAAAAATCTAACAAAGAGACCTTAGGGTAAATTAAACTTTTCTGTCTACATTCGTAATCGCGAAGACTGTTCTTCATACAGAATTAGCTTTCGAATTTCCAAAAATACTCTATTACTGTTTGTCGCAGATTTTCTTTTTTTTAGTGAATGTATTTGTTTATTTTTCTGTGTTGGGTTTTATTTTTAGATATTCTGACCTACCCTGTGTCATTTTTCTAATATATTGAAATTTTCTTAGTTGGGAATGCCTTAATAATAAAAAGCCTAGCAAATCCATTTGGTTTATTAATCCATATAGTAATACTGAAAATTATCCAGCTTAAGATAACGTGTCACTAGCGGTGTGACGCCGACCCAATTCAGAACAATAGGCATTGAATATTAGAAATAGGAAGCATTGTTGACATTTCACTTGAGGGAAGGTCCTGAAGGTATATTGCTTTGTCGACTACCACACTTCAACATCAACGATTTGAAGGCGAAATCGGTTTTATAAGGAGTAGGTAGGTAACTGTAAAATGTTTACGTTCTTACGTTATATATATTTGAAAGAATGTACCTTGGGCCAATATGAGGTTCTACTGATCAAATCGGTCAACTTTCGCAAAAGAAAAAAATGTTGGCTTCTTGGTAATTTAAAATTGGTTTAATTTTCTTCAAATTCTTCAAATTGGTTGTATCCGGGGGTCGTGGGTTCGATTCCCACCCATGGCAAAAAAATATTAGTACGTTTTTCTGTACAGTTTGTCATGGTCTGGGTGTTTATATAATATAATATGTATTATATCGTTGCTTCTGGTACACATAGTACAAGTCTAGAGCTTAGTTTGTGACCAGAGCAATATGTGTAATTTGTCCATATTATTATTATTATTATTAATTTAACATTACTCGTTTCTACTTATTTGGTGATAGTTTTTTTCTTTCGTTTGCGACACATGGTTCCATGAGAAAAGTTGTTCGATTTTATTAGTAGAACCTCATATTGGCCCAAGGTACATCCTTTCAACGTCACCATGTATAAAAGAGCTTCTCCTGACTGACTTACTCTTTATTCTTTATTGCCCGAAACTACTAATGTTAGGAATATAAAATTCGGACAGTAGTTTCCTTTTGTATTGTGTGGGCCCACTAAGAAAGGTTTTTGTCATAATTCGAATCTTAAAGGGATAGTTTAATTTTCAGGAAAGTTATAATTTTTGTAAGGACTAAGTAATACTACAGACTTAAAGATTTAGTACACATTCTTTGAATTAAATTGTTTTTTCACCAATTGAAATTTCTGTAAGCTACACCGCGGTGAGGAGTGTAATATGGTTGCCTTCACTATGCCGGCTAACTATTTTGTATACAGTTTTTTCCCAAAATTCTGACCTGTTATTTAATGTTTACTTAATAATAATAATCTAACTTACAATTCTGTTTCAGGTAACTTCGAAAAATGAAGACTTCTACTTATTTGTTGATGACATGTTTAGGTAAGTTTTTTTGTAGATGAAAAAAGTATTTTTAAATCTTACAACACAACACTGTGTATTTATTTTTACCTCATAAACATAATATAACTGATGAATATAAGTTAAGGTAAGCTAAGTTGAAACGGAATGTTGTTATATATGCGATACTATTAAAATATACGTGGTGGCCGAGTTGGTTAAACCTTGGACTTAAAAACACTTAGGTCCCTGGTTCGAATGCCGGTGTGTACCAATGAGTTTTAATTAAAAAAAATATGTACATTTGTTTGACAACACCACTATAGTGCCTCGGAGAGCACGTTTAACTTGTGAAACTGTTTATAGATGGGTGGTTGAGTCTATTCAAAACATCGCGAAGAACTAGCCACTTGTTCGATGTAGACTTAAGGTGGGATTAAAAACCCTCCGCTGGGTACCCTGGGGCCGTCTAGGCGGTCTCGGGCGCCGTATGGCACCCGTGATGATATGTATGTATGTATGTATTAAATTTAAGCATGCGCAATTCGCAGCAAAACTCGTGCATTTTCGTAGCATGTGATATTATATCCACCAGATTGTAAGCAGGCCTAAATACATTTTTGATCAATAGATTGTTGTTTAGAGTATAAGGCGCTCCCTCTATGCCGGCTAAATGCGGTGAAGGTGCTTCATCACGATCCTAAAGGTTAGATGGTAGACAATTCTAACCTATCTATATTTTTTATGTGTAATAAAAAAAATGTTTCGGTTTTAGTCTGTGGGTTCACAGATTTTCAGGATTTCAATGCAGTAGTCTCCTGAAAACGAGTCAATTAAATCGATCGATGCAGTTATACATCAATAGGTTGATCAATACACTGTATTTTTGTCGACCCTATTCATGGACTTTGTATGTCTGCTTACCATCAGATAGATACAAAGCCACATGCTGGGCTGCAATAAAATTTTAATAATAATAATTTATTGTTCTAGTAGCCAAACTTATATTTCATGAATAATAGAAGAAAGTAAAACCCAAGTTTCGGCACAATATGCACATCAATTTCGGCTACATATGTGGTTTCGCATGCTAATGTAGTTTACTCGACTTACTAAATATTTGAGCTTGTAAGCAACTCCGTTAGGTCGCGGACATGAAATTGACTGAAATTTTAAGGCACTTAACGAAAAGTTTGTACAAGTTTAGCCAAAGTTTGGGGAACTTCTAAACCAGACGGATCTGTCATTCGCTTGCTACTTACTCGTAGTTGTCTGTCGAGAAAATTGTTAAGTGAATTTGTTTGACATCCTAATGTATTCCTTTGTTTTCAACAAACATAGTAAAACTTATTTGAAACTTGCTTTTGATAGAGAGGATATTAATAAACTTTAACACTAGACGCTACACTAAGTAGGTAGGTATACATCTTAAACGGCATGTGACTTTGTATCTACCTGATTGTGCGAGAAGCCGGGAAAAAACTCGTTAGTCCAAGTTTCTCACACGGGTGCGTTACGCACCGCAAATGAAGTTTAAAAATATCTTCGATCTTGAACCACTCATGCCACGGTATTACAATTTAGACACAATATCGTGTGGGAACAATATAATAAAAAAAAAACAACACACAACGCGACAAATCTCAATCACTTGTAGGCGCCTAATAGATGGCGAACGAAACACTACACATTTCAATGGTATATCTAATAATAAAGAAGGCCGCACAAATCATATTACGGAACAAAACTTCTTCTTTTCACCAATTACATTAGAATCCAAAAATAAATTAAATCAAGACAAATTAATTATACCATTTTACTCTTTTTAGGGCGACTGACAAAAGTCATGACCGCAGATTAGCGTCCATAGAGTATTTTCAAAACCGAACACTGATGGTAAACAGTCCTACAAAGTCAATATGAGGCAAATATTTATAAGGTTTTTTACTTTAACAATTTCGTGCAAATTGGGTAAAAAGATGCTTGGTTATTTAATAAGGATCGGCTTCCAATATCACTTTAAATTCATCGTTATTCACCTTAGCCTGGTCTTCCTCGTAGTTCATGTTTCAAATATTAATAGCACGATAGTGATATTAATAGCACGAAAGTGATATGATAAAAAAAAACACTTTGCGTTTGTTAGTCGTGTCGTACAAACACAGCTTTGACATTACGAGTTATTTCTGCTGCGTTATAATTTATAATGATAATTAAATAAATAAATACCATCACGGGTGCCTATTTGGCTCCCGAGAACCGTTTAAACGGCCTCAGGGTACCCAGCGGAGGGATTAACCCGTCCTCTTTTCGCCGATGGTATTCGGAATCGGAGGCAGCACCTTAACAAGTTTAGTTATAATGATCGCTATTGAAAATCGATGTAGGGTTAGAAAAACATACTAAATATAAAAAATAACACAGAAAATAAGTTACAACCAAATCCACATAGTGTAGATTTGGTTGTATTCTGGATTCTTAGACCAGACATTTAATTTAATGATAAAATTTCATTATTATTTAATATTAATAAGTTTTTTTTATTAGATGCCATAGGCATCCAATAAAAAAACTCAATAAGTTAATTTTAGTTGCGTTAGCGGTACTCAAACCGTAACCGGTTTGTTTGAAACAAAATAACTTTAAGTTTTCAGTAACTACTTACAAATTGCTAAGTAAAATTGATGTTAAGACAACTGTTTTCATCTGAAAACTTGTAAGTATTTCCAGGAGCGCAATGTGCAGGAGAAAGTAGCAAGTTTGAAATAAGCTACTTTATAATAATTTTGACAACCTCCGTAGACTAGTGGTTGTGCCTTTGGCGTTGTATCCGGAGGTCGTGGGTTCGATTCCCACCCATGGCAAAAAAAATAGTACAGTTTGTCATGGTCTGGATGTTTATAAAAATATAATATATTATATGTTATATCGTTGCTTCTGGTACACATAGTAAAAGCCTAGAGCTTAGTTTGTGACCAGAGCAATATGTGTAATTTGTCCTAACATATTATTATTAATTTTAGTAAACCAATACCACAGGAGGGTATGTTAAAATAGTAAGTTGAACAAACATCATCAGCACCCTTAGAGTCTCCGAGAAATAGATTATTTCTGGCCGAGATCAGGAAGACGTGACGGCGATCGTTCTCGGTGAATTTAAATAATCAAAGCAACATGAAAACAAAAACCGGTGTGACGTCACGGCGCTACTTGTTTTGTATTAACGGCATGATCTCGGCCCGAGTTCTAGTGGTAGCGCCGAACTATACGGACGGGATGACGGCGCGGGCGCTTCAGTGACGGACGGGCCCGTGCAATATAGACATACGGCCATAGTAAATGTATGTATTTAAGTATTTAATCGAATCCACAAAAATAACAAAGTAATAAAAAATATTTTGTCCTAGTTATATAAATATTAAGATTTACAAGGGTATATATTTCACTATTCACTACACTAGGATTCCCTGTGTCGTGGTGATTAGTCTCTTCTTTGTGGTTACTTACTTAAATTTACACACATATATATACAATCCATTTAAGATACTATATAAATTAAAAACTACTGGCTCAGTAGGGGCCACAAGTATTGATTATACAGGTTAATAAATATAAAATGAAAGAAAAAAAAAGGTAGGAGAAAAATAATAATAATAAAATATTCAATTTACCAACATGTATTGCTACTTCGACGCCGCCATCTCATTCTCGGTGACGTCCCAGTGACGGTGACGATGGACAAACGCACTTATTTCTTTAATAATAATTAAGGAGTTCATAGAAAATATTACCAGAAAACGTCTCAATTGCAATTGCAACCAGGCGCGCAGGTTTCAGTAGTGAGTGAGTAAAGCTGTTACCGTACATGGTAGGTACACAAGTGCTTGCTGCAACTGACAAGTTGTTAGAACTTGTTGTCAGAGAGCATGGGGTAAGTTTGTTTGTAGCCTGTTACTAAATTTTACGCTTGAACTGCGTCGTCTCCTACTTTGAACGCTGCGTTATTGAGTTGGCGAAGAACTTAGAACTTGCTAGGTGTAGGTAGATAGTGCAATAGTTCAAGGATAGTTGGATTAGTATTGAGGGGTTTAGGTAGACTTACGGCTGATCTCTATGGTTTAGCCTTAATTAATCAACACTATTTAGAAACGTTTATTACATTTAAACCGCAGTTTACTTAAAACAGGTTTAGTATTAGTTATGTTTCGGTTTTAGTCTGTGGATTCACCGGAGACTAGGTACTGCATCGATTTCGTGTCGAGGGGGTAGTCTCCTTTCATGATACGGTTACAAAGCGGGCTATTGATTTGATGATAAAACAGCGAGGATAATTAAAATAGACTCGTAATGCAAATACGTCCATGCACCGCCCATTTCGACGACATTGTTCAACATCAATGTATTGATCGACCCCATACATGGACATTGTGGGTCACTGGACTATCGACAGGTAGTTTTGCGTTTTAGTCTTATAACGGTTAATACTATTTTCAGTTTCAATTTTAATTGTAAATAATTAAAACTTACTTCAATTTCTTATTTATATGGCTTCTTGCTTTTCACAAATTTTGCTAGTGTCTAGTTGTGAAAAAGGCCTTAACACTAAGGAGGAAAAAAATAATTATAGTGACTGATTTTATTAATTTTTAAGTTTAGAATAACTTTGCTTATCAAATAAGGGAGAACAAAGTATAAACATGATATTTAAGGTAAGGTTTAGGAGGGGTATACAGTATAAATTAGTTGACCTACTTACTTAAATAGTACCAAAGCTATGTCTCTAATATTCTATTAATCTTAATCAGGCTTTCTTATCGGAAGCCTACTTTCTGCAAGTAGTCGGTGTTGTTTACACAAGCAAAGAGGAAAGTTCCACCAAGTGAAGTCTACAGATAAAAGCATTGGGAATTCCTTACTACCACGACAATGCTGGCCAGCATTATGTCGCATAAAAATGTTTGCGTTTTAACTGTTAAAAAAGAAAATATTTAATTAGATACTAGTAGTAGTAATGTCCAGAGTGAGTCTTTGCTTTAATATTTTTTTATTGTAAGTTATAAAATTACTACTGTAAAGTGATTATTTAAACTTATCTTAAAGTGAATATTTAAACTTGTCTTAAAGTGATTATTTAAACTTATTTTGAAGTGAAACAACAGATTAGTAACCTGTCACTTTGTTACAAATCTGAGATTACAAATGTAAAGATTTTCAAAAGCAATGATAAATTCTACTCCTAAGCTATTAACGATGTCGCTATGTGCAAATTGGTGAGATAACAACTATGAAGGGATAAAACCCATCTCCTCGTCTTGATATACGATTTTAACATGGGTTACTATAATTGCTGGTTAGCTTATAAGTTGCACGTATAGGTTATATGCCGCCCAAGATAATAGCATAATACAATTGTCAGGACCCCTACCACGGCCAGCAAGACCAATATGATAAAACTTGAACAACGAAAACTTAATTGTTTACTCGTACAACATAAAATCTTAACGTATTAAGCTATTTTATCACGCTATCTTTAGCGCTATGCTATCACTGGTGAAACTTTTATATAAAAAAAAATAGAATAGTGATTGATAAAAGTATCGTTTAGTTTCTTTTCCATCGCGCTAGGATGAGAAATCTTATACCTTTGCCCAAATTGTCAGTCTAGTAAAGTAAACTCACTTACTATAGATAAGACAGTATGGTAACTTTTCCTTGCACGTACCAGTTTCAGTAGCTCTTTCTAAACAACAGTGTGGCTTTCACGTGGGTATATTATTATTTTACTTTATGAGGTTTATCTTTGTGGGTAAATTCAATTACATATTTACTTTAAATTAGTTGTAGCGTGTAAATTAGTTTTTCTTTTAAGAGTTGCGTAAGGTTAGATGGAATAAAAAATAGGTTAGTTATAGGGATAATTTTGACTGTTTTAAACATTCAAGATTTTAAACTAGTCCAAAGCCTTAATTGTCTATTAAGATTTTTATATGAACATAACGAATTGCATTAAACAAACTTTGATAGCCTCCGTAGACTAGTGGTTGCGCCTTTGGCGTTGTATCTGGAGGTCGTGGGTTCGATTCCCACCCATGGCAAAAAATATTAGTACGTTTTTTTCTGTACAATTTGTCATGGTCTGGGTGTTTATAAAATATAATATGTATTATATCGTTGCTTCTGGTACACATAGTACAAGCCTAGAGCTTAGTTTGTTACCAGAGAAATATGTGTAATTTGTCCATATTATTATTATTAATTGTATAGCCCTTTCTTATTTTTAACGACTTTGTACCTATAACTTTACATGTATTTATATAATACACAACAAAATAATCTGACATACAAATAATTATAATATTTATATAGTAATAATAGTGTATAGTAAAAAATATCGCAATTTAGGGGCTTAAAATAGGAATTTTAAACCATTTACCATTTTGACATTTAAGTTTTAATGTACATTGAGCGCTGTGCTTTACAAGCCTAAACCCTATTATATATCCAGTCGCGTGCATAGGTGTTTTAGGCAGGGTAGACAAAAACATACTATAAAAAAAACACTAAAAAGGTTCTTCCTCAAGCATACAAGACCTAACAACAAAAATATTTAATAAGGTACAAACGTATAATTTAAAATTATATATATTGTATTTTTGTATTATATTTTGAATAAATGACTTAAATTTAAAAAAAAGTTTGCGAATCACGCACCACACATAAACCATAAAGGTTTCCGTTGGTATGTAACATAATTATTGTAAATTTGTTATAAGTTTTGTTGAATAATAAATGAAAAAAAAAAAAACTTTTTAAAATTAACTTATAAAAATTTACTGCATTATTTCAGGAAAAATGATGCTGGATTTAATCACCTCTCATATCCTCAAAATGACTGATTAAAAATATTTTAACATATCTTTTTGCGGATACTCGAAGCGGCCCATAAAGGAGCCTGAAGTATCCAAGTTTTAATTTAATTATAAATTATAATTAATGTCTATTTTTAACTGTGAATTTAAGCACGGTTCAATATGATTTTTGCCAAAAGTTTGCAAATTATAACAAGAAGATAAATATTTTTCGGATTGTTCGTGTTTTTTAGCTGCAGCCGAAAGATTATGCATATCTACATAATCAGTACTATTCCAAACATTGCTATGGTTAGAGAATAAAAGGCAAGGGAAACAAAACAATCTATTTGTATGACTACAACCCGTCAACCAAGTAAATAATTCGTATTGTTTTACATTAAATGATCTATTTATCTTACCACTGACCGTTTTTAAATCCAATACCGGCACACAACGACCATTTGTAATATCGACCACTTGTCTTTTTTCTTCAAAAGTAAGATTTAAAAACTTAAAATTTTTATTTTTTTCTAAACAAAACGTACTGCATTCACATTCCATTTTTAATACCTAAAGAAATTCAAATTAGATCGTTAAAAAACTATCTCCACAATAAAAAGAATCTCACGCGTACCGATTGTGCAAACAGCCTCCGTAGACTAGTGGTTGCGCCTTTGGCGTTATATCCGGAGGTCGTGGTTTCGATTCCCAAAAAATATTAGTATGATTTTTCGGTACAGTTTGTCATGGTCTGGGTGTTTATAAAATATAATATGTATTATATCGTTGCTTTTGGTACACATAGTACAAGCTTAGAGCTTAGTTTGTGACCTTATTTTGGTAATTTTCGGACAAATTACCCTTATTTGGGTAATTTGTCCGAAAAAAAAATAATAAAAAAAAAAAAAACAAACTACATAAAAAATCAAATTTCTTCCGTGAAATCAAATGAAATCCTTAATAATTACGAGTTTATTATAAATAAAAAAAAAATATATTATACATTTTCCTAATTATAAATCATATTTAAAACTGTTTAGAAAATTAAAAAGCTAAATTTATGTTTATATCGTGATTATAATTATGTTGGTGTCATTTCAATTTCGCGCGAAAGTTAATTGATACCTATATTATCCCAAAAGCAGTGTCTAAAAGCGCTCGGTACATTGCTGAGGTTCTTTGTATGTGCGTGTAGTTTACTATCTTTGTGTTTCATATACAGACAAGGTTTTTACACGTTTTCTATGTGTGCAAACTTAGACAGTTTAGTTCAACGTCTTACATACTTTTATGCATGAGGGCACGTTTGTCGAATTACAAATTAAATCTAATAGTTGCCAATAGATGGCGCTTTTCTTATATTTTATAAATAGTTAACATAAATTAAATGTTTTAATAAAATATCTATTATTGTGCATTGTGTCAGGGTTATCGGGGTAGACAGTGTCTTTTTGTCTCTATGGGATGCACGCCCCTGATTATATCAATATGTGAAATAATAATATATGTAGGACTTTTCACCCATATTGGTTTTACACATATTGAATTGCCACACCTACAGGACAAATTAATCAGTAAGTATATGTAAAATAGGTGCAATAATAATTTAAATGAATATTACGAGTATAAGTGTAATAATATTATCTACATAAACATACATACCACTATTCCTTTATTTATTTAAACACTTTATTGTAGAGTAAACAAAGGCGAACTTTACGGCAGGTTTTCCCGTTTTGCTGATTTTTGCAACCATTTACATACATACTAATACTCACTACATATACATACCACTACTTGCATTTATATAAATGGTGGCTTTGAAAGATTGTACTTAGGGCTAATATTAGGCTCTACTGATTAAATATATACAAAATCCTATGAGACCATGTGTAACCAAATGAAAAAAAGAAAGCCTTCTCCATACAAACTAGTAATGTTAAAATTACCAATTTGTATGGGGAAGCCAAACATTTTTTTTCATTTGCGACTCTTGGTCTTATAGGATTTTTTATTTATTTAATCTGTAGATAGTATATATGTAGTGAGTATTAGTATGTACCTATGTATATGTAGGTAATATTCTTACCATAATATAAGATAGTAATTAATAATATTATTGCCACCGAATACTAACGAAATGACGGGTTAATCCCTCCGTTGGGTACTCTGAGGCCGTTTAAACGATTCTCGGACGCTAAAAAGGCATTCGTCCGAAATCTACCCGTTCAGAGAACGGGTAGATTAATTAATTAAAACCGTTTCAGTTTTTGTTACCTACTAAAAATACCACTTAGGTTTATTTATCTTTTCAAAGTTTATTATGAAATATATAAAGTTTCATAAACTAAATACAACGAAGATTTATGAGAAAACCATTTAATATGAGTTGTAATGTTTATTACGAAACCCTAATAGATGTCCGTAGTTTAGCCCCGAGGCAGTCTTTGTTATGCCCGTCCTGGCTTATAAATAAAGCTGGTGAACAGATTTACAATTCCCTTAGGGGCCCACATCCTACGACCAACTTTATAAAATGTATTCAAAAAACTTTTCGCTGATTTTCATACTTACATGCTTCATATTCGATGATGAAGATATTTTTATAGAAATTAATAGTCGGTGCAAAAGGAATTCCAGCAAAGGATTTTATAAGACCGTCAAGTAACCTAGTCATTTTCGGTTTTAGTCTGTGGGTTCACCGGTTTTCAGGAGATTAATGCATCGATTTCTTGTCGAGATGGTAGTCCTATCAGGGTGCGGTTACTAAATGGGTGGTTGATAAGGCAGCGAGTATATTAAAATATACTCGTAATGTAATTTGTCTTTGTCGCCGCCCATTTCGTAATCGCATGATTTAGCCGGCATAGTGGGATCGATCAATGTTATTTAAGAATAATTATTGATTGCCCCATTCACTGACTTTATAGAACTACTCACGACCAGGTAGATACAAAGTCATACCGTGCTCCAATAAAAAAACAATCATTCAAAATCGGCTGTCGGAACTTTATGGAACACTTTTGCAAGACAGATGGCGCTGATCTTATAGGATCTTAAAGCATTTGGTTAGGTAGACATGGTCAATACAGAACAAAATATAAAGGAGTGTTGTAGAGTGAGTAAACAGTTTCTACACGCTAGTAACTATAGATAGGAATCAACCAATAGATTCGTTTCACTTTTAAATAAGTTTAATATCAGTTAGGTATATATTTAGTTTTAAATAAGCCAGGAAATACTCAGTTAACCCTAGTAAAGTAGAGTTCAAGATCTAGTAACTATAGGTAGGGCACAACCAATAAGAGAGGTATATTTAAAAATAAAACGAATCTATTAGCTGATTTTTATCTATAGCTACTAGCGATAATAGAACAACTGATTGCAAACCTTGTGGTAGAACTATAGAAAGGTCTTCCATTCTACTTAACTAGTTGGCTGAGTATTTCCGGACTAGTGACAACGATGTCAATAGTACGGAAACACTACCTTGACCTACCCATATTTTTTTTCTAATGCTACTAATTCTAAATATTAAATTCTAGGCTTCTAGGTGGGAATCTTCTCAGGACATTACACCACAAATAAACCTCTTCATACAATGGGAGTTAGAGAAGATCCCAGATGCAGATTTTGGTCTAATGAGTCCGAGTCTATGCAGCACCTACTGTGCTATTGCGACGCAAGGGCCATGCAGAGAATGAAATACCTGGGACTGGCTTACCCAAAACCGGAAAGCTATATATAGGCTCCTCAAACTGGATGAAGTCCTCAAATATGTTGCTGACATGGGGCAAATATGTGAGGTGGAAAGGCATAGGGCACCAAAATATGTTACAGCTGAACCCCAAAAACCAATATAATAATATTGAATACCAAACACGCGATAGAATGGACTCGGCTCTCATACGGATAACCCATGGATAGCATTAATAACTAGGTTTATCTATACTAATATAATAAAGAGATATCTACTAAATCGGTTTTGAAATTTCTTTTTGTATTGGATAGCCCATTTATCTAGGAAGGCTATAAGCTATAACATCACGCTACGAATAATTGGAGCGGAGCATCAATGAAAAATGTTAGAAACACGGGGAAAATTTGTTCCTTTTCAGAGCTTCCGTTGCGTGCGCAGACGAAGTTACGCGGGTCTAGTCTAAAATAATATGATGTAACTACTAGGATAATTTAATATGATATAACTACTAGGATTCATTTTAGATTACATTATTATATCTCTATGAATGTAATAGAACCAGACAAATTTTCTTCTTAGCTATCCATTGATCCATGGATGGAGGAGTGAACTGTTCCCGGACTTGAAATCGTTACGTAGGGTTAACGTAGTCTTGGAATTCAATAAATTATCCAAATAAAATATATCCTATTTTACACTCAGTTTTGATAACCATACATAATTATTATAAAAAAGACTGCACCAATATTTTTTAGGTAAGTAATAGTTTTATCTACACCCGAATAAGATTCCAATAATGTTAGATTATGGCTCTATAGCCTATTAAATCCATTTCGGCTTTTAAAAAATCAAATCAATGTACAAATTTTTATTTTATTTAGAATCTATTTTATCATAATCATATGCCACCACGGGTTCCTTTTAGACTCCCTAGAACCGTTTAAACGGCCTCAAGGTAGCCAGCGGAGGGGGTCTCCCGTCCTCTTTTTGCCGATGGAATGAATAATTTTTATAATATGTATTTATAAAGGTTTGTTATATAATAAGGGTTTATCTTTGTCAAAAACCTTTTTGGAGTTGGTTGAAGGTTCCCTAAGAGACATTTATTTTTAATCTCCATCAGACAAGTCTCGTAATAAATCACTTCTACATAATTAATGGAGGTTCGCGCATTCGCAGATGGTTTATTTGATAACAATTTATATTATGACAAATTTTACTGGTTTTTTGTGCTTAAATTAACTTTTAATTGTATTGTTTTCTTAATTACCTACAGTTTTAATACTGATATATTTTTATGAAAATTTATAAAAATATTATGTATTCTAATACTATTTAACACAAATTATACAGTATGACGTACTAATATTGTTTTGCCATGACTGGGAATCAAACCTACGACCTCCGGATTTAACGCCAGTAGTAAATAGTTGCACTCGACTGCGGAGGTGGTCATTAAACTACAGATTACTATACAGTTTATATCTGATGAACTTCCTAAAAAAATAACAAATATTTCCAGCTCCTTAGACTAGTGGTTGCGCCTTTGGCTTTGTATCCGGATGTCGTAGGTTTGATTCGCACCCAGGGCAAAAAAAATAGGTACGCTTTTTCTGTATTTTTGTCATGGTCTGGGTGTTTATAAAATATAATATGTATTATATAGTTGTTTCTGGTACTCATAGTACAAGCCTAGAGCTTAGGTCGTGACCAGAGCAATATTTGCAAATTTTTTCCTACATATTATTATTTTTATTTACATAATAAATGTATTACTTACCTACTCTTATAGCTATATTAAAACAGAACCATCTGTCAAATAAATATAAGCAACATATAATTACGATTTACGCAATTTCCCTCATTTGCATTAGACACAATCGTTTAGCCACCGATATTAAAAGGCGGGCGCGAGATCTAAACAGACTAACGTCGAAGTCTGAGGCGGGAGGTTAAAGAGCTTCAATATTAATAGAAAGAGCATTCAGATAATTTAGCCGGCACAGTGGGAGCGATCAATTTTGTTTAAGAATAATTGATCGCCCCATTCATGAACTTTGTAGGTCTGCTCACTAGATGGATAAATCATATGCCGTGTCCAATAAAAAAAAAGTCAGTATAATTAAATAAAAAATAGCTTAGCTTACACGGAATTTTCGTACAAGAGAGGCGATATTTTACACGCGAACGATAGAGATAAATAGTGCGGGGTCAAGGTACTAAATTCTTAGTTTTTGACTTCCGACTGTTTTAAAAAATATTTCGTATAGTTCGCCTTAATACTGAGGTTGTTTATATAAAAGTACTCATACTTCAACAACAAATAAAATACCCCCACTTAACAGCAAATCGGGATTCGGGACTAACATGTGGGGACCGAAAGCCGACTCAGCTTCTCCGCTACATGCGGGAATTGGCGGGCACAAAATTTGGAGAGGATACATTAAAGATAATGTGGGGATTCTTTATAAATGCAACAACAGAATAGGCTGTTGACTTAACGTAGACTTAATTTATTTCATTGTCGCATATTTATATAACCTAAACCATTAACGCTGTGTGCGTGAGCTTGCGAGTGCATTCATGTTGTATGTGTGTCCCTACAAAAATAATACCTATAATACTAAGTATATGTCATGTACCATATCTTATTTGATTGACATTTATGGAAAAACATGTTAACCATAACTGTATAGGTATAACATCTCCTATTTGTACTTACAAAAAGTTAAGTAGGTACTAATAAGATATTTGTTTTCCATGAAAAAAAATAGAATATGAAGAAATCACCAGCCTAATAGTTAAGTCACTGCTCAAAGGAGAACAAGGTTAAGCAGATGACAACAAGGCCGGCGTGGGATGGGTGACCGCTTTATACAATGAGGCTATTTCATCATAAACCCCACAACAAGCCCGCCACTTGTTAGGTGTTGCCTCCGAATACCATCGGCGAAAAGAGGTCGGGTTAATCCTTCCATACCCAGCGGAAGGATTAACCCGACCCTAGGCCCTGAGGCCGTTTAAACGGTTCTCGGGAGCCATATAGGCACCCGTGATGGTATTTATTTATTTATTATGAAGAAATCATTCGAACAAATTTTTATTAACTGCCAAGCATGATAATATTTATCATACTGTTTTAAAAATAAAAATACACTGTCTATATTAGATAAGAATTGTAAGATTGGAGTGAAGGCGAACGCGTTTACCATAAACGTCGCATTTCGACGTCATTTTCCCGGACAATTACGCCCGGAAACCGCAGCCGACATTCCGCGGTCCGATCGATAAATTCTCAGAACGACCCATTTCCTTCCTGCCTATATATTTAATTTCTTTCTACACCTATTCGGAAGCACTTAGTCAGTTAAAATCTGAGCTCTTAATTTTATGCACGACTTAATATTTTCTGTAATTAAAATGGAAATTAAGCTTATTTATTTTAGTGTACTGATGTATGTTTGTACACTAATATAAGTATTAATATGTAGTAACTATTAATATATATTATGTGTACGTAGATAATATTTTTATAGTATCGTGTTATCCTGAAGATTTGTGTGGTAGATGATGACTAGCAGCAATAAAACGTCCTTTGTACTTAATATATGCAATAAAGTTTTGATATATATGATATTATACAATATGATATATATATATATTATTTATGCCTAGACGGCCCCAGGGTACCCAGCGGAGGGGTTTTAATTCCACCTCGTCGTAGCCGATGGTATGGGTCTACAGCGAACAAGTGGTTAGCTCATCGCGATTTTTTGAATAGACCAATAACCCATCTATAAACAGTTTCACAAGTTGGTATAGTGAAACCGCTTACTGGACTAACCGTGCGGACTGACAGCTTAACGTGCTCTCCGAGGCACTATAGTGGTGTTGTCAAACAAATGTACATATTTTTTTAAATTAAAATCTTATTGGTACACACCGGGATTCGAACCAGGGACTTAAGTGTTTCTAAGCCCAAGGTCTAACCAACTCGGCCACCACGTACAATTAAATAAATAAAAATATCTTAATTGGAAAAATGTACATTCTAGTTAGAAATATAGAAGTAAATCATGTTAAAGAAATAAGTAAAGGAAAAAAGCAGCCTTGGGTTATTTATTTAAAATGATAAATACATTACTTTATTTTTAAGTAATTTTACATCGACCTGAACAGAAACTAAGCTCTAGGCTTATAGTATGTGTACCATAAATAACGATACTAATTCATATTATATTTTATAAACACCCACACCATGAAAATCGTACCAATATTATTTTGCCATGATTGGGGATGAATCCACGACCTCCGGATACAACAGCAAAGGCGCAACTACTAGAGATGGTCAAAACGTAGTTATTTATTTATTTTTCTCTAAGTAGATTTGAATGAATGCGAGCAAGACAGATTTATATTTGTAATTTATCTTTACAAGGTTTGTCAGCACTTCCGTATATTATTCATACTTTCATGGAATAAATACAATTGGTCAACCTTATTCGTTAATATATTACTTAATGTTTACCAACAAGAAGATACAAAGTCACATTTTGCAATTCTATAAATAACAATAGCCAAGGGTGCTACGTAGTAGTCACAGTCTATATCTTGATAGTTTATTATTAATATAAGTATTGTATTACTTAATAATCACAAAGAGGAAGACACAGAGTCGCAATTTGTGCTTGTATGAAGAAAAATAGCTACGAGTGCTACGCTGCGTAGTAGTCGTAGTCAAAAGATCTAGCTAGATCATTCTTGATAATAGATACATTGCTACATATTGGGGCCGAGCACGCGCGGCATTCGGTTCGATACATATCGATCGATAAGACATATATCTACAAAGCTAACACGCGCGACCACGATATATAACGAATAGACTAATTTGACGCATTGGAAGATATATGTCGACTTTTATCGAAAACGGTAGCACGCAGCTTATTAACATCAAAACTAAACTGTCAGATTGTAGACAAAAGTCGATATATATACAATTTTTATCACGTTTCTTTTAGGTGCTGATAAGTGTCAAAATTACTTATGTGTTTGATATTTTTATTGATATAATACCGAAAAACAGAACCAAAATTGTTTTATCCTCGTTAGAAAAACTGTTATACTTAAGTGACTATAAATGTGCGTATTATAGAAAAGTTGCTGGAACAACTGGAACCTCAAAAAACAATGGATGATGATATGCCCAAACCAAGAAATAGATTATGAAAATAAGATTATCAGAAAATAAGTATTTATGTTTCTAGAGTTATGCTATTTAGAAAAAATAATTTAATTAATATTAAAATTCTTGTTTAATTTTATTATCGGGTATTTTTTTAATATAATTTTATGTATTTATTATTATGAAGTGGCAGTAGATTAGTCTTAATATTTTAAAGTAAACAAAAACTTCGATAACCCCCGAAGTTCAGAGGTTTTCAAGTTTAGATAGGTCTTGCGGAATGTATTGATTGTGTAATGTAATTTGATTATACAGCAGGCGACTAATTCAGGCTGATAATTAAAATAAATCATTCACACGTCGCCGTATTACATAAAATTCAAAACATCCATAAAATAAAATATTTGATTTATATCATTGAAGTATGTTGTTATAGGGAAGTACTAAGGTACTTAGTAGGCTTAATCACCTTACCAGTCATAAGAACAAAAGATATCCGCCCGCAATACAAACCAAAATAAAAAGTGACACAAATGCGATCATAACCAATCAATGCTCAAAAAAATATGTCTGACAATTCGTTTGAATAGCGTTTTTAGGTTTTAGACCACTTCCGTATCTATACTTACTTTACATTACATTTTTTTTAAACCTATCCAATGCCTTAATAAATAAATAAAAACTCACCAAAAAACAAAATCTTTTTTTAGGCCAAGGTACCGAGTTTTCTTCGGCTTTATTTTTATTTTGTTAAATATATGTATTTTTAAATCTTTTTAAATTAAAATATATATTTCTGTAACGATTAATAATAATAATATAAATTAAATGCATCGTATAAGGTAATAATAATTTATTTATTACATAAATGTTTTTGAAATTGTCAACGAAAACACACTTGTTTTAACTAGTAGACAAAGCTCGAGAAATTTATCGATGTCGGTTTGTGTGCTCACCAATTTGATTAATTTTTCGACAGCAAAGTCGAGTCGGTATATATCTTATCGTTGTGCGCGTGCTAAGCCCCCTAATCCCTTTTATTCATAAATTCTTTATAAAAAAAAATGTTATATCTCTTTTCTATGAAAGATGATTTTCATTGGTAAGAAAAGACGTACCACCATTTTAATTAAACGCTTTATTAAGTTTTTATTCTTACTGTGTTACTGTTTGTAGTAGAATTAAAATAATATTGTTGTCGGTCATTTTATTAGTTAATCTTTCGGTTGTAGACAAACAAAAAAATAAGATTTTTTAATTATATATTTTTAATAATACAAAAGTTTATATTACCACTAAAATATTTATTTTGACGTACAATTACCAGCATTAAGGTATATATATGCTTAAACACGACTGGAGAGTTCTTAGTACTTACCAACAGGAAGATGCAGGTTCACATTTTGTGCTTCTATGAAAAAAAATTGCTACGACTACTACGCCGTAGTAGTCGTAATCACAAGATCTTGATAGTTTAAGCGCAATAGTAGAAATGGACGTGCGAATGGGACAGTTTTCCATAAAACGTGCAGTCGTATCGTTACAGAACTTTCTGTATAGCTTGAAATCGCTTTCTTTGATTACTTTAGCTCTTACCTTACACTATTAAATATTCTTACGTTTTAAAAACATGTACAAAAAAATAATTATCTTAATGTATGTTGTGTTTTAATGTATTTTTCTATCACTGTAAATTTTCTTGCATAAATAATAATAAGTACCTACACTAATAATAAAATAAATTACTATTAGGGTTTTTGTACCATAATATGAATATGCAACCATGATAAACACCAGAATATTTATAAAAATACCATGAAAAAAATGTTGGTATCTTAATTTTATATCGGCTACTTTAAGTCAATATAAAATTAAGATTCCAACACGGTAGTTTTTACGTTATTCTTATTATATGCAAAATCATTTAGGTGTTCATTCATGGGTGCATGTGCATTTTATAGTACAACTACCCTACTCAAATTTGTACACAATTAAAATATGTTTTTTCCTTAAATACCTCAAAATAACAAAAACGAAAATACATCACATAAACATTGCGAGAACAACAACCCACATAAAAGGAAGGAAATGTCTTTTATTATATTTTTCTTCTAAAAATCGTTATATATAACGAGATAAGTAAATAAAGCGAATCACGTACTGTCCCGAATAAAACGTGCAACAATTCCAGTTGTGTACCAAATATTCAGTTAAGGCTCTGACTACAACCGAAGTTACAGAGTGGACGTGATCTGCACACAGAGGTAGGTGGACATTCATTGGGCTCTTAAAATAGTGTCAGTAGAGAGCGCATGATAAATCGAGTTCAAAAATATGCCCGCATTTCGTGTTTCGACCACGACTTTTTATTTTTTCAACAGACCTTACACTTATATTTAGTTATATTTTAAAATTTGATTCTTTATTTTTAGCCTTAATTTTGTTTAAAAAAGTCAGTCTTCGTACAGTCATAATAGAGGGGAAGAATTTAATATTTAAAAATGTCGGATTTTATTTCCGCAATGTTTAACTATATCCAATGAACCGAATTGAACAATTAAAAATAACTTTGAATTAACATAAAATTTTAGCTTTCTTTCGATACACTAGTTTCTCTTATTTATAATCACATGACTTTTTTTATCTTATTTTGAATTTTGATAGAATCTTCTCGGTCGTGGTTCTATCCACTAAATAATTATTCATTGCAAATATCCACGAACATGTAATTTTATTTTTTTATTTCTACGGGAATGAATTCCCGCGCGGTAATCTAGTAATAGGTAAATAATAAATGAAAAAAAATACAGATTTTATTTTCATGTATATAGCAATTTTTTTTTTCTTTGTACTATCTATAGTTTTATATGTTCGTATAAAAATATTCGTTCACATTAGTATCACGACCTGGCTAACCCGGATCATACAAACTTTCCTAATGTCCTGTGTAGTGTCTTTCCGTCACATGTTTCTGTGTCACTTAGAAGAATAATAAATTACCCAAAATATACAGTTTTCTTTACATATATACAAACTAAAAAATACTTTACTATGCACTATCTATTACTTTTATTTGTCCTCTGGATAAAAAAAAATGTTCTCATCAATATCATGGCCTGGCTAATCCGAACTGTATATAAATGTCCTGTATTGTGTCTTTCCGTCACAAGTCCCTTAAATAAGAAAAGGTTGTTTTTGTTTTATTATAGGTATTAACAGTTTTATTACTTAAGTACATAAGTAATATAATATATAAGCTATAACATTGTGGAGAATGATAATTATACTTGTAAAATAGCTTAGTCCTATAGACAATCAGTCCGTTGTGATATACATACTTAAACACCTATATACATACATGCGACAATTCATACAAGCTTATATATATACAACCACACATGTAAATACATACACACACAAAGAAGCAACTAACCACACACACATACACATGCACATACACATGCACATGCACATGTACATACACATACACATCCACACATACATACACATACACATACACGCACACATACACGTACACATATACACACATACACACACGCATACACATATACATACACACACATATACATACACATACACATACGCATATATTTAGGGAAACCCTTCTAACTCACATTTCGTTAACTAGTGTAATAGGTAACTATTACACTAGGATAATTTAAAATAAATAAATTTGTATTTGTAAAGTAATATATATTTGCTTGAATATTATGAATTAATATTAAATTTTACATTTGCATTTACTAAATTAAATCAAATACTCGTATTCAAATATAAAGTTATTCCACATTTCTTCGCAATATTCCTTTCCCCTTTTTTTTTCTTTTTAAACAAAGCAACCTTTTTTACACGTAGCTCTTTTTATTGTAAAGGATGTTAAGGAAGATTATATCCTTTTTAATTACAAAAGGATTTCAAATTATATACAATTTGATTCTGCATCTTATGTTTTTATTGTCTTTTCCACTATGTTGATTAGGTCTTTCTGCATTGAATACACTTTAGTATTATATCATCGTTTGGATTGCTTACACGAGTGCATTAATTCTTCTTTATAGATAAAATTTTATGTCAACATTTTATATCATCAACTATTCTATCTCCGTAGACTAGTGGTTGCGCTATTGGCGTTGTATCCGGAGGTCATGGCTTCGTTTTCCACCCATGGCAAAAAAATATTGGTACGTTTTTCTGTACAGTTTGTTATGGTCTGAGTGTTTATAAAAATCTAATATGTATTACACCATTGCTTCTGGTATACATAGTACCTACAAGCCTAGAGCGCAGTTTGTGACCAGAGCAATATGTGTAAATTGTCCTACATATTATTATTATTATTCTCAAATTTAAATAATTTGATTACGTAGCTTTTAATTTTTCAGTATTCAGTAATTATATATACATTTTTGTAAGTTTAAAATTAAAGGGTGTGAAACCAAAAATGATCCATGAAAATTTTGTGAAAAGGTTGTTATAATTTGGGTTTCGTATAATTATACAGCCACACTAATACTTCGTGTCTGGTTTAAAGGCTAGTTACATTTAGTATTTTGACGGCTAATTTAACACGAAGCCTCTACTAGCGGCTCTCGCGTGCTAACTCCAATTAACGGGCATAAACAGTTTAGAGACCGCATCTCTAGATATACTTTATATAAATAGTCATGTCTTTTTAACCAAAAAAATTTTTTTTTACCGCCTTCGGTAATCGGCGATCTCGGTTTAAGGGCGTAAAATTTATAAAACATTTTTTTTTTGTATTGGGTACTCGTGAACGTGAAAGTCTATAGTATATATACTAATGTATAGACTCTATATACTGCAGTTATATATAAGTCCATAATATAAGAATTAAAAAAAATGTACTTCTCTATAATTTATTATAGACTAGTACATATTTTAATTTAAATAAAATTATAGAGAAGCATTACTTATTGTATAAATCGTAAAACGTAATATTTAACAACTGACAAATATTTCGTGAAAACGAAAATGACGTATTTTATATATTATATGAAATTACATTAGAATTTTTTTTTTTGTAATTAATCAAATACTTAAACAAGCAATGTTTAATTCAAAGAACGCTGTTTCACTTTTCGTTGTATCATAATTTTCGATCTCAATTTGAACGAAATTGCACGGTATCAAAACCAGTGGTTACCTATGATTCTTGCGCTCTCTAATAGTATATATGTAGAGTTACGAATAACTTAGTTATGCCCAGCTTCAACTTTGAGTTTGAAATTTGTTTTAGCGCCGAGAGCTCTCCGGAGTTATTAATATCCAAGTGAGTTATAAATTTGTGCTAGGTTCAAGCATTTCATGTGTATTGATTTTAATAAAATATTCTCTGTAAATTTATTCATATTTTTACATAAAATATACATTGAAAAGCACTGCAGATGTACCACTCTTGGTTAAATATTATAAAAATATACATTACCTACAGGAAAATTTGACTGTTGAATGCAAACAAATGCATAACAAAGTACATTTTAATATAAGTAAATATAATGGGAAGTAAAGCTTTCCATTATGGTTTACTTATACCTATAGTTTTTGTGTACATCAGCTGTTTACAAAAACTACTCTTAGAGGCTGTCAATCTACAGAGAAAATATTTTATTTTATTAATCTGGAGTTCAAACCCCTAAAATATATGAAACAAGAAGAGCCGAGGAGTATAAATTTATATAGGTTTTTTTTTTCAGGAATAATGTTGTTGAACTTTTTGTTGTTTTATTTTCTTGAAACCCTAATTGGGTGTAAGGTCCCAATAACAAGGGTTTTTTCGAATGCAAAAAATGAAACTGTTCCCAAATATGTGGAAAAAGCTCGTTGTTTCTGTGACTAGAACTTTGAATATAATAATTTAGCAAATCATGTACAAAATATATAGGAACGTACACATGACGAATGTATACATAGATAAATACTTCCGGCATACATATGAATTGTGATAATCGTAATGGCGTCGCATGTCACAAAGATGATGAATGTGCTCATCAGAATACGCAGGAAAGGAATGCTAACTGTATTTCGATGGGAAGCTGTATCAATCATTCTCACGCTACTTTGCGTTTACTAAATACATACTTAACTCATACATATATGTATAGGTATTGAAGATAAAACGCTTAAATGTTTTACAAAAAAAACTGAGGTTTTTCACTTAAAACAAAAAGGCCAAATTAGTTTATGTTTAGTTTACTAATTTATTTTAAAAGTTTACAGTATTTATAATAGAAAAACAATAAAATTAGTGTTCTGAGGCGTAATATAAAAAGAAATACAGTGAAATCCTTTAGCTAAAATTATAAATAGTACGAACATTTATAAATAGAACTTCCTGGGCGCCATGTTAAAAATATAACATTTTTTATATTAAAAAAAAATAATGATTTTATTTTATGAAAATATTTTATACTTTATTTGGAAAAACTTAAATTCCCTATTATATGGAATTGTTTAAGGAAAATCTGGTATTTTGAACTTTATACCTACAGATATAGTTTAAGGATGATCTTAAAATTTTTAGCGCAGTTTTTTATTTTATAAATTATAAAATATTTTGATGTTCTAAAATTTTTTTTTGAGTAAAGTTTGCATAGTGCTTTGACGAGGGTTTTGAAATATTTTCCGACTTTAAAAGTTTGGTTAACAAGCTATGCTTCGAGGGATGAAGCGGTCCGGGATTTCGAGGGTTCGTTAAAAAGGACAAATTCCTAAAGTTTTCATAGTAAATCTTACACAAACTCCACTCTGTGGTGTACCATAACAATAAATCTGTTTTGGACAGGGTATATAAAACATATGTTAATACCTGTTATATTTACTTAAATGTATACGACATGCTACTTTCATGTATATCTTGATTGTAAGTAGACCTGCACAGTCTATGAATGGAGTCGTCAACATTGTTGTTTAACAGCACTGATCGCTCCCACTATGACGGATATATATATATACTGATGCGGTTACAAAAAGGGCAGCGACAAATATCTTTGTTATCAATTTTTACTCCTATTATCAATTTATCTGAGGTTCTACCATGGGTTTGCTTTATTCAATCCTGTTACCAAAAATAAATATTGGTTGTTGCTCACGTATACGTATACAAATACGCTACGTTGCTACAATGCCCAACCGCCTCCGTAGACTAGTGGTTGCACGTTTGGTGTTGTATTCGGAGGTCGTGGGTTCGATTCCCACCCATGGCAAAAAATATTAGTAAGTTTTTCTGTACAGTTTATTATGGTAAGTTTATATACAAGTCTAGAGCTTAGTTTTTGACCAAAGATATATGTGTAAATTATCCTACATATTATTATTATTATTAATTTCTACAGTTAATAGTAATACTACAGTTAATGGTAATATATACCTAGGGAAGAAAGCGACCGATTTCGAGTAGATTGAGTGTAGAATGAGTTGGAAATCGCACTTTCTCCCGAAATGAAATGAAATGATCTTTATTTGCTAGAATACGGTTACAAAGTGGAAAATAAAATGTTAAGCAGGGCATTAGGTTTTATTATTCTTATTTTCATCATAATTATTATCAACAGGCATTATTATTATGTATCATTATTGCCATTATTATTATCAACATTCATTATTATTACTTATTATACTTTTATTATTATCAGTAGCTACAAGGAATTTATTAGGCTGGTAACTATAAATTTATTGGAATTATTAGGTAGGTACTATTAACAACTAATAATAAACTAATTATATTATGACAATATTATTTTTACTATCTATACTAAATATTATTATTATCTGTAGCCATCAATAATGTTGTTATTCACAAATAATTATAATTTATCGTTTAAAAATTCGTTAACAGAATAATATCTTTTTTCCAACAGGAAGTCAAACAATGTTTTTTTTTATTTGTTTAAAATTTAATTTAGTAATTCTGCCCGGAACATGGTTATAGATTTGTATTGCCATGCAGTAGCAATTCCTTTTAAACAGAGTTAGACGGTGACCTGGCATATGAAGTTTGCGTTTATACCTTTCGTTTGTACTTATGTTCTGATTGGATGTTACTTGTCTAAAATAGTATGGTATTGTTCCTATTATTAATTGATTTGGTATATTATTATTATTTTTTAAATTATGTACCTCGTTATTATTATTTAGTTTTTTAAAATAATATGGGATTGTACCCTTATCCTTTTCATGGTCCAAATAATTGCATCTATTTATTGACTTTATACAATCATTTATACAGTGAACTTTATAATCTATATTATTTATATATTTGTTTACGTTACTACATATATATTGCTTAGTGCACAAAGTAATACTATATGAAACGTCCAAAAAATAACAATTTTTTAAATTATCCAATAAAAATTTTAAATTATGATTTATTTTATATTCATTTAAGTACTTATTCTTAAGTACACCAGTCACCAAGGCCTTTAGGCGTTGATAGATTTTTTAAGGCATGAGAAAGATCTATAAGCATGTTTGTGGGGTTAAGATCATTTGATCCAATACACAGTATTATCCAATCTTTTTCAGTAGATTCTTTGTTAATTATTTTAGCATTCCTAGTTATGTATTCTATAGTTGCATCAGGTATAATGGTGCCTGATATAGTGTACGGGTTAATAATATTTTCTTTGCAATTCTTTCTTTTAAGATAAAGGTCTATTGCCAATCCAGTTCCTTGCTGATCACCTAATATAGTAATTTTAGGCTTCTTTGCTTTATTTCTATTTGATATTATGTATTCATTCTGTGTATTCTTATCTATAGATATAGTCATTATGTTCTTATTTAACTCCTTCTTTTCCTCAATTATTCTTGTGCTATTTTGAACTTTGTGTCCATGATTTATTATATTGAAGTCAGGAAAAAATATTTTATCATTTTTATATTGTCTTATCGAAATTGATTTATTCTTCTTCTTTATAGTAGAACATTTCGGCGTACCATTTAGAATACCTTTCAATCATAGTGTCGAGTGATACATACTACTGTAATTAAAGTACTATGTATAAAAAGTGTAAATACAACCACAAAGGAAATAAAACTTTTTAATTATCAAAAAAATTATAAACACAACACGTTAACACAATATACTTTTTGCTCGGTCAGCACAATAACAAAAAAAGGTTTTTTACCCTTTTTTCGCTTGCATGTTAGTATTATAGTAATAACTACTACCAAGAGGGTGTCCCGTGGCCTCTTGTGCCTACGTGGAAGCTATTGAGAGTAGGTATGTCCTGAAAGTTCGAAATTTTGATATTTAACGTACCTAACAATATATCACTTAGAAAATATATATGTATATCATCACGGGTGCCTTACAGCGCCCGAGACCACCTAGACGGGTATCCAGAGGATGGGGCCACCTCGTCGTAGCCAATGGTATGAGTCTACACCGTATACGACAGTTTAACGTGCTTGCCGAGGCACTATAGTGATGTTGATAAACAAACCGGGATTTGTTGCATTTTATATGTATATTAAAGAAGATAAGAGATATACATTTTGCCTCATTTTCGAATATTAAGAATGTATTTGCGGCGCAGGTGTAGTATAATATTCTGCCCGCTCAGCACGAACAATACATTTTTATTCTGCCCATATATTACTATGATTATAATTATATACGTTTCTGCCTCGTTTATAAGAAAGAACGTAAGTACGGCATTCGACACCCCTGGGGCCTATTGGCGTGGGTAACCCCTGTTGTCGGGGCATGGACTCGGCGGGCGACATCCGAGGCATGTATTGTATAGGGTAAGATACTTTCCGAGTAGGTGTAATATATTTAAAAAAAAAACTATAATACGATAAATCCAAAAAAATAAGTTAGTGTACAATTACTAAAAAATAAAATAAATGCATAATATATAGTATTTTACTTTCAACACTTATGTATGGAAGTGAAGCATGTATGGCAGAAGAAGCATGCAAGTTAGATTAATGCGGTTGAAATGACATCAGTGAGGAAAATGTGTGGTATGACCCGCAGGGACCGAATCAAATATAGTGTATTGAGAAAAAGAAGTGGAACAGATGATGATGTTGTGTCGAAGAATGAAGATTGAAAGAGGTATGATAAGGTGGTTCGGCCACGTTGAGCGTATGGATGATGAATGAAAGACGAAAGAAATATTTAAAGTAAAATTACAGAATAATAATAAATAAATAATAATAAGTAGGACAATTTACACATATTGCCTTGGTCACAAACTAAGCTTTTAGGCTGGAACTATGTGTACCAGAAGCAACTATATAATACATATTATATTTTATAAATACCCAGACCATGTCAAACTGTACAGAAAATACATACTAATATTTTTTTGCCACTGGTGGGAATCGAACCCACGACCTCCGGATACAAAAGAAAAGGCGCAACCACTAGTCTACGGAGGCTGTCAAGAACGATAGTGGATTACATGGCCGAACAAGGCGCGTCTTTACGATAAAATTTATAGATTCAATTTTAGATGTCCTTAAAAAAGGACAAATACAAAGTCTAAAAACAGACGCGCCTGTATGAATTGGTGCAAAGATGTGGAGGAAGCTAGGGAAGTATGTAGAGACCGTGCGAAGTGGCGTACATTGCTCTTTGCTTACCCCTTAACAGGGATACAGGCATGATGGTATGTATGTATAATTACTAACAAATAAAATATTTAAATATTATATTAATCAGAATTAAAAAAACAAATAAATAGAATGAGTTTGTTTAAAAAAAGATTAGTGAAGCCAGCAACGAAGTCATTAGGTATACCCTGAAAAGCCTCAAAATGTTCCCTCATGCGTCGTAGGTTTACACGGAAAATGCCACCGTAAACTTAAGAAATCCTGATAGACAGGTCTTTTATATATTCTTTTATTTCAGTACGACATATGACTTTGTATCTAGCTAATGATAAGCAGACAAACAGAGTACATGAATAGGGTCTATCAAACATTGTTGTTTAATAGCGTTAGTCGTTTCCACTATGCCGGCTAAATTTGCATTACTAGTTTATTTTAATATCGTCAAATCCACAACCTATTTCTTTACAATTCTACTTTACGCAACCTTTCTTAAAGATTATTATATTTATTATTACGCAACCTTTCTTAAAGAAGACAAAACATCGATGCAGTACCTGCAGTACCATAATACGAACTACACACACACACACTACACTCAGCACTCACTTTTACACATCACTTGAACTTCACGCTACATGTAACAAATATACTTTACATATATTATTTATATATGTATATAAAGATATGTTGTTGTAACATTAAAGAAGAGCGGGACCGTCTGACAAAAGTACAACGTACTTACTAGATGGTCCCAACCTTGTTGGTAATAAATAGAATTAAGATTGACAAATAAATCAACTTATTTCATTTTCATGTACTCCCGTTATTTTCTTCTATCTACCTAGGTTTTTCTAAGGCAATGGCAACTGCAATTAAGGCTTCAGCAAGGCTCATACCGAGGGCGTCACCACAAAGAGTTCATCAACGGTATCTGCCTGTACTCTGTATCTGTATTGAGGACGACGGGGGAGCTTTAATGTTCACGTTTTATTCATTTATCACGACATGGATTTGCTTGCTGTTGTTAGGAAAAAGTTACAAAAAATAATGTTTTATTTTGAAAATGAAAATAAATTATAAATATCATCATCATGCCAGCCTTTCGCGCGTCCACTGCTTGACATAGGCCTCCCCCAAGGATCGCCACAACGACCGGTTCTGCGCTGCCTGTATCCATCGGCTTCCCGCGACCTTTTTCAGGTCGTCGGTCCATCTTGTGGGGGGCCTGCTGCTGCGTCCTCCAGCATGCGGGCACTCGATATAAATATATTAATTATAAATATATTAATTATAAATATATTAATTATAAATATATTAATTACTAGCTGTGCTCGCGACTTCGTCCGCGTGGAATAGTTATTTTTTTATCATATAAACTTTCATCCCCTATTTTATCCCCTTGGGGGTAGAATTTATCAAAATCCTTTCTTAGCGGATGCCTACGTCATAACATCTACCTGCATGCCAAATTTCAGCCCGATCCGTCTAGTGGTTTGGGCTGTGCGTTGATAGATCACTATGTCAGTCAGTCACCTTTGAGTTATATATATTTAGATTATTCTTTAATACATATTTTTTGTGTATCTTGAACCGTTTTCACGGCGCACGCAACGGAAGGCTTCAAAGATGAAATAATTTCTCCATTTACCACTATATCTTTGCTCCTATTGGTCGTAGCGTGATGTTATATAGCCTATAGCCTATAGCCTTCCTCGATAACTGGACTATCCAACACAAAAAGAATTATTCAATTCGAACCAGTAGTTTCGGAGATTAGCGCGTTCAAACAAACAAACAAACAAACAAACAAACAAACAAACAAACTCTTCAGCTTTATAATATTAGTATAGATAAATATATTAGAGGTAAATATTATTTACTTCAAAGAAATTAAGGTTTATACAATAATTATAATATGAAGAATATTACACTCATATGGTCCTAGTCACAAACTAAGCTCTAGGGCTTGTACTAGGTGTACCAGAAACAACGACATCAATATATTATCTTTACATATAAAATTCTAAGTCTGACTATCTGACTGATATATCAACCTGCTAGTTTTACAGACATGAAATTTGGAAAATGTGTTCTTTGTGTGGAGGTTTTTCGAAATGGGTGGAATTTGGGTCTAAAGGTTTGTATAAAAATCGTATTCCCTGCGTGTATCAACTTGAAACTTAACATAAATACGCTTCAAAACAAATAAATAAACACATGAATTTAGAAAATCAACTCCTAAATGCGTGAAATGGGGTGTGTCTCTTGTACCTTTACATACTCTTTTTGCCTCGTCCCAGTCATAACACTTTTTATATATGCACGCCGATTTGGGAGAATTTTAATTGCATCCTCATTTAATACATAACCAATTTAACCATGATACTTACAAAAATAATGCTACAATATATTATATTGTTTAAGATGGTTTAGGACTGTAAAAGATACCAAAAAATAAAAGTTTTTTTTTTTCACTTATCGAGTTCTATTTCTTGTATATTATTTTATGTTTTTTTTAATTTTTTTATTGGGACACGGCATATGACTTTGTATCTTCATGAAGGTAAGTAGACTTAAAAAAATCAAGAATAGGGTCGATCAATACATTGTTGTTTAACAGCATTGATCGCTCCCACTATGCTGGTTAAATAATGTACGAAAGGGGCGGAGACAAAGATGAATTTGCATTACGAGTCTATACTTATATACCTACCCTCGCTACTTTATCCGCAAATCAACTGCCCGTTTCGTAACCGCACCCTGAAAGGAGACTACCACCTCGATAAGAAATAAACCACAAGCTAAAACCGAAACATGACTGTGTCACTTGACGGTTTTTGCATCTGTATGTGAATAATTATTTATTAATAAAAGTAGCTGCAAACTTTGTACCCGACAGCTAAGTGTCAAAACCCATTTAAACTAATCTAAAAGGTTTAATAAAAGTTCGTGCAGCACTGCTTTTGGTGGTTTTTTCTTGAATCCAGAGCAGAGTTCCAGAACTTTTCTCATCAGAAAGGAAATTTAATTTCCTCTCTAACACTTTTTCTGCGCTTCGCTTTGATTGCTTAATTTTTTATTTAACTAATACTGAAATCTAATTCGAAAGTTTCTAAGTTAAGAAGCTAACATCTTTTCAGGACTTACTTAATACTTTGACTTTTTGTCCGCCTTGGTACTAGTGGTTGCGCTTTTGGCGTTGCATCCGGAAGTCGAGGGTTCGATTCCCACCCATGACAAAAATAATAGTACATTTTTACAGTTTATCATGGTCTGGGTTTTTATAATATGTGTTAGTATAATTGTTTCTGGTACACATAGCACAAGCCTGGAGCTTGGTAGGGCAATATGTGTCTAATGTCCTTAAATAATTATAATTAATTATGAATAATTATAATTAAATATAATTACTAGTATTTCTACCTAAATATATGTATATACTTGTACATCGTGAATTTAAAAGTTGTACTTTGGGTTAATATGAGGTTCTACTGATCAAATCGAACAACTTTTCCCATGGAACCATGTGTCGCAAATAAAAAATAAAAATTACCTTCTCCATTACTATAGTGGTACGACGTATACTTCTCGAAGGCATATCATGTATTATAAAACTACGCACATACCCTATATTTATACAAAGCTTAACAGAAACACAACCAGCAAACTTTCACATACACGCACACAATCACATACTTATACATACGCCCGCATGCATCAACACATTTATACATATGCATAAAAACAAAAAAAACTACCCTTTGAAGGAATTTTATATTTTTTATAAATAGTGTAAGACTTGCTGTGGCGACCAACCTCATGGACTATCGTTTCGATCGGGTGATTACGCGCACAACGCCAAACAAACTTTAAACGATATGATGTAATTCTGAGGTAATTTCACCAGGTATACGGTGACATTGAAAATTGACAGACAACTACGACATTTTGGTTAAAGTTTAGCTTAATATTGTGCGCGTAATAAACCTACTGAATGTAGTTTTTTACAAAATTTCTCGTATATTTTTGTGATAAACTAAAAAGGCAGATACCTACTCCCTAAAATGACAAATTATTGTTTTCTTTATACAAACAAAGCCTCATACCGCCGTGTATCATGAAAAAAAATATTGTTAAAACTCAAATTTCAATGAATCAAATAACTTTGTTTCAGTCGTTACGGTTTTAATAATAACTGCATTTAGTTTGACAGACATTTCATTAACCTGGATTCGTGTGGCTCGAATCCCTGCCTTCTAACTTCCGTCTACTTTATATAGACCCGCCAACTCTATATTGATGGTATTTTAATTTTAATTTAAATTTAATAAAAGACATACTGGTATACTCTCGGTGCTTGAAGAAAGTAATACTTGTAGAACTCACCGTTCCGTGGGAATCAAACATTTCTTATGACCACACCATCAAGTCGAACAACTATTTTGATCTCATAAATAAAATTACCAGAAACGGTTATAAAACTCAACTTTATGCAAGAGGAATTCCAGCAAAGTCTTTGCATCGTCTATTGAAGGATCTAGGCATTCCGAGATCGCCCGTCGGAGATTTTATAGAACGTGTTTCTAAGATGGCGCTAACAGGATCATATAGTATTTGGTTGAGTAGAGAGGGTAGTGAACCCAGTGCAGGTAAGAGATCGCCTTTAAACCTACTTCGCAGTCTCAAGTCTGGGAATGCTGCAGTTTATTCCCCTGCCTTCCAATCACACAATGGACCCGGCTTCCGCACGGAGAATCCATGGATAGCTAAGAACATTGTCTTCCCTCAACTAATTGTAGTGTAATAGATGTGAATATGAATTGCGCACATCTTCTGTAATTAGCTATGGTCTTTTTGCTTGCGAGTTAACTGAGTCCACCTTTTCCAAAATCTAAATACTACTTGGTATAATATGTAGCGTGCGTTCGGTTGGTTGGTTTTTTTAATACTTTTATTTAATGACACCTTTTATTAATTAATCTATAATGGTTATATATTTATATATATATATAGCAGTCTAACCAAACGCACTCTAGACCTTATTGTTAAAACTTTTTTTTTACTTTTTTTTTTACTATTCATAAATATCTTTAAAGATTTACATGAAATAAATAATATTTGATTTGATTTAATTTACTCACGGTGATGCAGATTATACAGAACACCGAAGAGTATAATCAGCCCCTGTGTGTCGCTTTCGTGGGCTATGAGAAGGCATTTGACTCTATCGAAACCTGGGCTGTAATGGAGTCCCTGCAGCGATGCCAGGTAGATTGGCGGTATATCGAGGTGTTGAGATGCCTATATAGATCTGCTACTATGACTGTCCTATTACAAAACGATGAAACAGGGCCTATTCAACTGCATCGTGGAGTGAGACAGGGCGATGTTATATCGCCGAAGCTGTTCACTAATGCCGTTAAAGAAGTTTTCAAGACGTTAGATTGGAAAGGACTGGGCATAAATATAAACGGAGAACGCATCTCACATCTTCGGTTTGCCGACGATATTGTCCTCTTCTCGGAGTCGTTGCAGGATATGCAGGAAATGCTGTACAGTCTAAAATGCTGTGCCTCTCGACGGGTGGGTCTCGGAATGAATCTGGAAAAGGGCAAGGTCAAGTTAAACGACCAGGGGCTTTACCAAAGAGCCAATCGTTAATCGAATCGAAACACCGATCGAAAGCTAAATGTACGGGATTTGACGTTTCCAATCGATCAGGCTCTACCCATAGAGTGAAATTCCTATACATTTATAACGATCGATGCGGCAATTCGATTGGCGATCGTGTTCTTTGGTCAGGCCCCAGGTCATTTCGAGACCCGTCCTTTTGGACGGTTTAACTCTCAAAATAGTTCAGGAATACATGACCTGCGGAGGGTGGCTGGCAGAGACTGAAAGCGAAGAGCGGAGGATAGGGATTAGTGGCGTGTCTTGGGAGAGGCCTATGTCCAGCAGTGGACTGCGATAGGCTGATGATGATGATGAACATAATATAAGTTATAAATGTCACTAACAAATTAAGTCTTGAGTAATGCATTATTACGCTATAATGATACACGTCTAAATAAAATAATTCGATCAAAAGTTATTGCCGTTCAACAAAAAAATCCAAAACTAGTTTCTAGGGGTGGTTTGTTCAGGTTCAACCATTTATCGAATATTTCTATTTCATTTCTCCCTAATTGTATGAACGAGCTATCTGATCTAGTTTTACATTTAGATCGCAAGAGCTGAAACCTAGCCTGCGCGGGCCTCCTATTCTACGGTTGCCGCAAGCCCCGCAAGTATGGCCCGTGGGGGGCCCGCGAAGGCTGGGGCCCGGCTGGCAAATGCCATCCTGACTATATGGCCAGTCCGACACTGTACGTGCTGTAGAGAGCGGATGGATGACATTGCGTGACAAAATGATTAGCGGTTTAAAAATTACCAATGTCTTTGGAACCTTACAATATACCAATGTAGTATTTAATTGTTATTATTTATAATCTAGTATTTAATTGTTATTATTTATTAAATACTAGCTTCGCACGGGTGCAATGTAGGTACTGACTCTTTTGTAGATCATTCATGCAAACACAATCATGCAGTAGGTACATAGTTTTTATAAGTATCTATATCTCGTAAAGTTGTTTTTATTTATAATAAAAACTTTCCAAATAAATGTTTTTATGAATCATTGACTTACTTACCTTATTTTTCTATAAATATAACATGCATGTAAACCATTCTGAAGAAATTATCTAAATGGTAGTGACAATATAAATCGCATAGCATCCGTTACGTAGTTTAGAAGATATAACCGTTCAGACAGACAGACTCGGAAAGCGACTTTGTTTTATACAATGAAGTAAAAGAAAGCAAAAGTAAATGTAGTACGGCATGTTGCTGACAGGATGATCAATTCAAATATAATATATATATATATATATATATATATATATATATATATATATATATATATATATATATATATATATCTATCTATACCAAAATATAATATTTATTAAATAAAATATATTATTATATAATGAAAGAGACAGACCATATTTAAATATGTGAGGACATAAACACCAACCTAAAACTCATACACACATACCATTTATTTATTATTTTAATTAATCGGTACAATTATATAATAAATTACAACACCACTATAGTGCCTCGGAGAGCACGTTAAGCTGTCGGTCCCGGTTTCACTATACCAACTTGTGAAACTGTTTATAGATGGGTTATTGAGTCTATTCAAAACATCGCGACGAGCTAGCCACTTGTTCGGTGTAGACTCATACCATCGGCTACGACGAGGTGGGATTAAAAGCCCTCCGCTGGGTACCCTGGGGCCGTCTAGACGGTCTCGGGCGCCGTAAGGCACCCGTGAAGATATATATATATATATAATTAATCGGTACTCGTAAATATAATTAACAAATGATCTCAATTAACTTAATTATAAACTTGTGCACTCGAGTTTCTTAATAAAGTAAGATAAATAAAGTACTCTTATTACTCTGTCAGCAAATAAAAGTTGTTTGGACTGTAAGATCGAATTAAATGCTACTGAACCAACTAAAATATGAATTTCATGGTGCACTTCTGTTTATAAACTTCATAATTGTTCAAACAAAAAGTTTCCTTTGTGTAACAATAGTAGACGAGTTCTCATTTTGTTTTATAGTTTAATAGCTAACTTAACTTATATAATTAGTGGACAAAGACAGGGTATTTCGAAGGTTGTACTTTGGGCTCTACTGATCAAATCGAATAACTTATCCCATGATACCATGTGTCGCAAATAAAAAAATTTTGGCTTCCCCATACAAATTGCTCATTTTAACATTACTAGTTTGATGGAGAAAGGATTATTTTTCATTTGCGATACATGGTTCCGTGGGAAAAGTTGTTCGATTTGATCAGCAGAACCCCATCTTAGCCCAAAGTATAACTTTTCTAAGTCACCATGTTAAGTCACGGTTTCAACACCAGGAGCACGATGAGTTATCGCTCCCAGTTTCACTATACAACTACAACCAACATATTAAAACCAATTTCAATAATAAATAATTTCATATCTAATAGAAAAAAAACGCTGCATTGATTCGTTTGAAGGCAAAACTTGTAAAATGTGACGTTGATATATACTTTAGAATTCACCTTACATTCACCTGAGCACGGGATTTAAGCCGCCATATTTATGCCAGAGTGTGCGCGTGTGCCTGCGAATATATTTTCTCACGAACGTATTCGAATTTCAAACGTAATATACGTAGGTATAAATATATACATGTTATTTCATCTAAATATATCCCAGGGCGGTAGTTGATGCGTTTATTATACTGGTAAATGTTCTTTGTTTTATCTCTAACTGGCGAGTTTTGTGATAATATATATGTTACCTATGTTAGAGAAATAAGTACTTTATATTTTAGTTGAATATTTAATATCATCTCACTGTTTTAAGCTATAATGCAAAAGCTTAGAAATAGGACAAAGTATATATTATTATTATTACCTATTCATTTATTATTTCTGTTAATTATATTACTAATCAAATAATTTGTAATATAATTATTATTTTAATATGAAAAAAATCATGTCATGATGAATTTCGTGGATTAAAAATATGAGAAATGGGTAAGATTAATATAATATAGATATTGGTTAAAGATCCGATGGTCAGAGAAATTGCAGTTTTCTGTATTGTAGTAATAAATTATACAGAAATAAGTTTTAATATATAATATAAACGTGGTGGCCGAGTTGGTTAGACCTTAGACTTAAAAACACTTAGGTTCCTGGTTCTAGCCATGTGTGTACCAATGAGTTTTTAATCTAAAAAATTATGTAGATTTGTTTAACAACACCTATATAGTACCTCGGAGAGCACGTTAAGCAGTCGGTCCCAGTCTCACTATACCAACCTGTGAAACTGTATATAGATGGGTTATTGAGCCTATCCAAAACATCGCGACGAGCTAGCCACTTGTTCGGTGTAAACTCATACCATCTGCTACTACGAGGTGGGATTAAAACCCCTCCGCTGGGTACCCTAAGGCCGTCTAGGAGCGCCGGACTCGGGCGCCGGAAGGAATATTTTAATATTGCTTAACAATACCTACCCCTCCAAGTACGACTAGAATTTCCTGTTTATAAACTACACACTCGTATTGAACCCGGAATTGAACCCACTCACTCAGGCACTTATGAACAAACGTCCTCAAAATCCCTATGTAACCTGAGACGTCACACTTCCGCCCCAGGCCCCTATTGTCCGCCCTAGGGATCGTGGGACAATTATACAAATATTGTCGCGCCGCACGTGCCTCTAAACAAATTGATTTTGTTTAATGATAAGACAAAGACCCCCCTAGTTTGATTTAGACGTATAGAGCTTTTGGTAATGGTATAATAAAAGCGATCGACGACATAAAATAGAATGACGCTATTTATGGTAATGATGGCTTTATTCTTCCGTAGACTAGTGGTTTTGCGTCTTTGGCGTGGTATCCGGAGGTTGTGGGTTCGATTCCCACCCATGGCAATAAAATATTAGTACAGTTTTTCATGGTCTAGGTGTTTATAAAATATAATATGTATTATATCGTAAAGATAGTACAAGCCTAGAGCTTAGTACCTAGTACCTAGAGTTAGTAGGCTTGTACTATATGTAACAGAAATAACGACAGTAAATCTGTCGCGACCTCATAATGGTAGCGGGCTCGCTCTGTGAACATCGTAGGGTGCGTAACCGCAAGCACACAGTGACATGCATATATTTTTTTGTTCCTACCTACATGAAATAAATGAGAAGTAAAATATTATAGTTCAGAGTGCAAATGTCGGCACAAGCTCCTATAAAAAACAGCTAAAATCCAGGTGAGTCCCGTTTTCCATATTAAGAGGATGCTAGATGTGTTACCTGCTGAATTCTGTGAATTTTTATCTAAATTTTAGTGTACATAATTTTTCCAACCAACAGTTATCAATGGCATTCGTTGACCCTCATGCAGGTCGCTTCAAAATCATATTATATTTTATAAATACTGTTACTATGAAAAACTGTACAGAATGTACAGTTTTTTTGTTATGCGTGGGAATCGAACCCACGACCTCTACCTCACATACATAGCTCCTAAAAACAACTATTAATAAATATCTAAACATCAACAATAAAAGCATGGTCGCTTAATAATTTTCATGACCTTTTAGGTTCCATTTTATCAAATAAAAACGTAATCAAATGTTCTCAAAATGTTTTATTTATAACATCGTCGTTGCGTTCCTCACCTTTTACCAAAAGAAACTGAGTCGTTTTTAAACGACTTAGCTTTCACGCAATCTCGGGCAGTAAAAATGTTCCAGCAGTAATAATTTATGTCCCACAAAGCGCTGCAGGATTCATGCTTCAGCCTACTGGATTTCAGGATCACTGTTCCTAGACTGCTTTTAAAAAGATTTAAAGCGCTATTTATTCTGAATTATTACTTGGCTTTATTGGAGTCAGAATTATTTAGGTGTATGAAGGTGTAAGTCGGTTGGTTACACTTATAAATTGTGGCTCGCAGATTTGACCCCCTGAATGTAGCTTTTTTTCTTTATTCAATACTTAAAACAGTCACTTCTATTAACTAAAACCTATATATCTACGTTTGTCTTTATATTAAAAAAACTTTTTTTTAAATAAGTACAATAAAAATAATATGTAAGTAAAAGACGTAGAGGTTCCATCTAAATAAATCTAAACAGATATTTGTTAAAAAATCTGTAAACCTTTAAAAAGCTAATGAAGTTTTATTGTAAAATTAAATAAATAAGATTTTCAATGATATTTATTTATTTATTTTTCATCGGCATTAAGTCCGCCTTTGTACTAAATTTGTGCAATAAAGTTGTAAAATACATAACATTTTTCATAGGTCATCCAATAAGATACATAAATAAAACACAATACAATAACGTACTATTATTAGCTTGCTGTATTTCGCCTTATTAGGCAACAATATTCACAAATTGCTGCCTAGTATTATTATTGTATTGTGTTTTATTTATGTATCTTATTGGATGACCTATGAATAATTTTATTTATTTAAAAACTTTATTGCACAAATTTAGTACAAAGGCGGACTTAATGTCGCTAGGCATAGGATATTCTTACAGTTCTGCCAAAACATTTTGTGAAACTCAAAAAACGTTAATAATAAAAATATGGAACGCTATTAACTTTTAATTGATTGTTGGAACGAACTTTTAATTGATTGTTGGAACGACCGTAAGTAATCCCTTAAAAATAGATTAGTTAATAACTCTAAAAGATAGTAAATATTACAATTTAACTATATTTCAAATGCAGTTAACGTAAAAACGAAAGACTAATAAATTGCCTTAAAGTCTTTACTTTGTTTATAATATCATCAACATTTCTCCAAGCCGATTAGTGGGCTTTCATTTCACGAGCTTTACATTGTTATCTTATTAAGTTCATTAGAACCAATTTCGCTACAAAGGATGCTGCTAAATGGTCCTAACTAACTTAAACGAAGAGAGTTAAGGACAAAGTTTAAAATTTAACTTAATTTCTTTACAGAAACTTTGAAAGAAAATTTTAAGACCAAATATTTATCGTAAACATCGTAAATGTTCTTTGTTTGACTTTTTAAGGCTCAGTAAACCAGTGAGTTAAAAAAAAAACTTTATATAAGTAGCAATTCCTGAGTGAAAGACAAAGAGGTTAATTAGGTTCGCCTGAAAGTTTTTTAAATTCATTCTCACCCTAAATGAGTTTATCGATTGTTGTAAATGCTTTAAAAAAAGACATACAAGACGCGCCAGAGTTGCCTTTATCGATTTAATATTGTCCCAATATAGTTACGAAGTCCCAATATAGTAGATTAACCAGTAGGCTGGAGCCTATGGCGGCAGATTTGGGGGCGTCAAAGTCTTTTTCAAGGCCTTTTTTTTAAATTACAAAATAAAAAATAGATTCATAATTATATATCTAAATTTTATTAGGTCCACACAAACAATTTGGTTGCAGGAGTGACATGACCGTTCGCTAAGTATATCGGTATAGTGGCGGCTAAATTTCAATTGCCTACTGGCGGGCGGCAAATATGTTAATCCGCCACTGATTAATTGATGTAATTTAGTGGAGGTAACAACTTATAAAATTGGTGCCGACTTAAAATAACGTATATATTTTCACAGGTGCCTTACGGCGCCCAGACCACCTAGACGGATTTACTCAGGGTAACCAGAATGAGATTTACTCACAGTATCCAGATCAACTTTATGCAGTGCAAGTTGGTGCAAGAGGAATTCCAGCCAAGTCTTAGCATCGTCTATTGAAGGATCTTGGCCCTTCAAGATCAGCCGTCGGAACTTTTATGGAGCGTGTTTTCAAGATGGCGCTAATAGGATCATATAGTATTTGGTTGTGTAGAGAGGGTAGTGAATACAGGGCAGGGTAGGTTCAAAAGGCCTTTAAACCTACTTCGAGGTCTCAAGTCCGGGAACGCTGCAGTTCATTCCCCTGCCTTCCAACCACGCGATGGACCCGGCACCCTCAAGGTGAAGCCATGGAAAGCTAAGAACATTGTCTCTCTCTCTGTTGCCTTAATTATCACTCTGCCTGTTATTAATCAATCTCCCAAAGGTTAGCTTGGTAGATAATGCCTAAGGCATTAAGCTCGCCTATGTACAATAGTATTAAGCTTTTGTGCAATAAAGAATTTTTCATTCATTCATTCATTCATTAACGTGCTCTCTGAGGCACTGTTATATAATAGTGTTGTCAAACAAATGTAACTTTTTTTATATCAAAAATTCATTGAGACACACCGTGGTTTGAACCGGGGACCTAAAAACTGTAGTGTTTCTAAATCTGAGATCTAACCAACTCGGCCACCACGTATATCTGACTTAAAAATATAATAAGTATAAAGTATTTATTCGAATTTAACCATAATCAGATATTTTTTTTAATTTTAGTAGACCTTGTAGGAGTTCCTTATGAACCTTGGTAACACAATTTGTCATAGTTTGACTTAGTCTGTGTGTTTATAAAATACCTATCTTTATTAGTATAGTTGTTTCTGGAACACATAGTATAGGCCTAAGGCCTTGTTCACCAATCATGTATCTGCCTTTCATCTTCATCATCAATCAGCCTATTGCGCAATTCACTGCTAGACATACGCCTCTTGTAACGGTTCTTGTATTTATATTATTGAAACATAAAATTTATTTCATGAAGATCACGTAAGAAACACCGTGTTAATAATGCTTATCTCGTTTCCTTGAGGTTTCTCATTTTATTATAAACTTTACATATATACAAATACGATACAAATTGCCTAAAGTAAATTACTACGCAGTTCGTCCCGCCCGCTGTAGAGGGGAAAGGAAGGAGCGCAGGAGCAGCTAAACGTAGGATAAGTCTGGCCAAGTCAGTCGTTAATTAGTCATGTTTAATATAGTGTTAAGTGTTTTTTTAGTGCAAGATGGTAAGTATCCGGCGCTTAGGTAAGTTTTTCTAATTATTTATTCTTAATACTTTCAAAGTTATTATAACTTATTTTAGACATGTAAATTAATCTTCATTCTATTTGTGTAAAACGTTTTACCAGGTCAACGATTCGTTTTAACAGGTAGGTCATATTATATTATTTCATTTTATACTTATTTCTTTATGTATTAAAATTGTGCCGATTGGTTAATAAGATAGGGTTTTTACCATTTTGATTTACATGTATTGTTTTTAATAAGTTATATTTTCTAGGAATTTAAAACCTAGGCAAGATTCATATTTATTTATACAGTCGGCCGATGTATAGTATCATGTTAGTATATTTATATAGTATTTGATTTGGTAGAGAGGGCACTGAACACAGTGAGGGTGAGAGTCTGTACTGTAAAGGGGCCCCTGAAACCCACTTCGCGGTCTCAAGTCCGGGAACACTGTAGTTCAATGCCTTGCTTGCCGGACTCTGATATTGCTTGTGTTGATTATTATATACAGTGTATTTATGTTACAAACATACTTTATAAAGTTTACCAATCGTAATATTAATTCTACCTCTAAAAGAACTATGTGTTGTTACTGAAACGGATTAAAATACACAACGTAAAAGGGTAAACTAGACGATTACATGGCTGAAATTTATAAGATATCATTTATTCTATGATTACCTCACAGCGGCGATGGAGTTCTACTGTCTTTTACAGGCTTTAGTTATTTACATGGTGGGGGGCGAACGTTACACTCTCCCAAAGCCAACCATCCAGGCTCTGTGCAGTTTGCATCCATGACATGTTTCGCAGGTCCATCTAGCCGCAGGTCATCCTACACTACGAGCACCAAGCCGTGGTTTCCACTCTAGGATCTGTCTGTTCTGCGGCAAATGTGACCAGCCCCCTGCCACTTCACTTTACTTTAGTTTTACTACGAATATCTTCGTTCCGAATCTTATCCATAAGGGAAACTCCAAGCAAAGCTCTTTCCATAGCTCGCTGAGAGTCTTTAAGTTTGTGGACCAGTCTATCTGTATCCGCAATTTCTACATTTCAGCACCGTACATGTGCCTTTACGTAATTTTAATTATATAGTGATTTGATCAACGTTCTAGAAACTGGAAGATAGAGTACTAAAAGACTCTAAGGAAATTAATTTAATAAACTAGTTCACCGCCTTTGGCAAAACTTTTTATGTGTTCTCCAATTTTATGATCTTTAGGTTTTATTATCCTATCCTGTCAAATTTAATAACGTATAATAAGTCGTAATATTATTAGAATTCTAAGGGGAGAAAATAACGACAGCTTTGAATTAGTTGATCAAGTATGTTAATTTATGCCAAATATTTATTTATAGCCGATAATGTAATTTTATCGTTAAGGAAATATTATATGACCGCCTCCGTATACTAATGGCTGCGCCTTTGGTGTTGTATCCAGAGGTGGTAAGTTCGATTCCCACCCATGGCAAAAAAATATTAGTACGTTTTTCTGTACAGTTTGTCATGGTCTGGGTGTTTATAAAATATAATATGTGTTATATCGTTGTTTCTGGTATACATAGTACAAGCATAAAGCTTAGATTGTGACCAGAGCAATATGTGTAAATTGTCCTACATATGATTATTATTATTACTATATTGACATTTCTCAATGACAGTCAATAAAATTAAGATTACGGTTGAACTATTACTATGGTTATAATTAGAAGATAAAAAAAAAAGAATAAAGAGAGCGTGCGGGTTTACAGGTATAAAAGCAGTTTATAGGTAAAAATATAAAAATAATAAAATAGGTTTACAATTAAAATAGGTAAAAATATTGTGACTTGTATTCCTGGATGGCTTCTGCGGCATGGCGGGAGTAGCCCAGGAAATGTTTCATTACAATTTTATCTTTATTTTATCACTATATAAAAAAACATCATTTTTTTATAGGAGCTCGGCATGTGACCCCACATCCACCTGATCGAAAGCAGTATGCAGGTCCAAGAATGAATGCAACCAGCTCTTAGAATTGTGTTGTAAGAGCTGGTTTCATCCATTATGCCGGCTTAAGATGCCTATTCACGCTTCGTTTAAAGGACTCAAGGTTATAGGATGAAGGAAACACGCAAGCAGGTAGAGCATTCCACATTTTAATAGTGCGACAGATGTACGAATCACCAAATCTTTTAGTGCGGGTTGGTATATCTGCCACAGAATGCGCATGCATTCTGTTACCTGCTCGTGAGGTTCTGTAACGGAAAGGGGAAGGAGGAATGAGATTAAAAAGTTCTTCAGAGCACTGTCCATGGTAAAGGCAGTAAAATACGTTCAACGACGCTACATCTCTGCGTAGCTGCAGTGGCTCTAAGGTGTTAGTGAGCTCTTCGTCATCAATAATACGAGATGCACGCTTCTGCAGACCATCGAGGGCATGCAGCAAATATTTCACCGATCCACCCCAAAGGTGCGAACAATATTCCATACAAGGCCGGATCTGGGCTTTATAGATTAGATACCTAAGCCCTGGAGTGAAATATCGTCGCACCTTGTTAAGAACGCCGAGCTTTTTACTTGCGGTCTTGGCAATGTTCTCGATGTAATTGCAGTGATTTAAGTTGGAGCGTATTTCCAATCCCAGAATATTTAGTATTGGTGATAATGGTAATTGAGTGCTCTGAAGAGAGGGAAAATGGGAAAACGGTGTCTTTTTTGCTGACATCGCGCAGGCCTGGGTTTTTTGTGCATTGAACTATACATTGGTATACACGCATTTATTATTATGTGTACCAATTATTTATTTAATTAAAAATGTATGTGTTAGAGTGCCTCGGAGAGCACGTTAAGCTGTCGGTCCCAGTTTTACTATACCAACTTGTGAAACTGTTTTTAGATGGTTTATTGAGTCTATCTAAATATCGCGATGAGCTAGCCGCTTGTTCGGTGTAGGTAGGCCCATGCAATCGCCTACGACGAGCTGTGATTAAAAAACCCCTGCGCGCTGATACTTATACTCATTTATAACAAATAGGGGACGCATGTAAAGTAATAAATATAATCAAAATAAATGAAAAGTACACAATAAATTTGCTATTTGCACTACCTCCCACAGGATACTTCCTGCCTTCGGTCCTAGAGTCACTAACTAGTAAAACTGTTTGAATAAATGAATGAAAAATTATTTATTGAATATAATAACTTTGATGTAATACTTTATTGCACAATGCTTATTATTCTTGCTCATTTTGTACTTTATTTTCAATATTTCTTTCTTCCCAACTTTAGTACTTTAACTGTTTTATTAGTATATATCAAACATTGCTAGCTTACCACTTGTTCAATGAAGAGTATGATTGCCATCGGCTACGAAGAGTTTGCAATCAAACACCACCGCTGGGCACCCTGAGGCCATAGGGCACCCGTGATGATACGTAATAGGTAGTGATCAGAAATTCGGGTGAAATTATATCTAATTTTAACTTTTATAAGAAAAAAAAATACCCTTTTGAATATTTTCATTAAATTTTCAAATAATTCCTGCGATACCTTAATTGAAAAAATGTAAAAAAAATTTGAAAGGCTTATTTTTTTCGTAAAAATGTTTAGTTTAAAAATGTAGCACACGAATTTCCGGGGCTTGGTGATAAGCTTAGTTATTCAAAACCATGCTCCCCACTATACTATATCATCGAATATAGGTTATCCCTTGCCACCTACATAGTTTATATTCAATAAACTAACAATATAATGCTATCTATATAACAATAATTATTTAAATAAGTTTAAACAATATTAAATTGATATGAAAATGGCGTACGCGTACAATATTCAGAAACATTAATTCAAGAAGCGTTCGCTTAGTCCGCGAAAGTGAGGCGTGAAATTCAATAAGTGTTGTGTAACTAGTTGAGACCGTCTACTTGCGACTTGTTGAGTTAGCTACGTCGAGATGCTACGCCGTAGCGCTACCAACGCCGAGATGCTACGGCGAACTTAACGTCGCTCGATCGTAGAAGGGATACAAATTATTTGTAAATTTTATTTAAGAGGCGAAAGAACTAATGCCAAATAGCTAATTTCATATGAATTCAAAAAATATTTTAAAATTAACTACATACCTAGTTAAAAAAAAGAAATAAAAAACGAGGATGCATGTAATATCACGCTTTGCTCTATAAATTGTTTCTTCTGGTCTATATATTTTTTATTATATATATATTATTAATTTGTCATTATTTATTTCCGTATAAAGTATGGTATAAAGCAACTATAAGTAGACAGTTTTTAGGTATTTAGTTATTTTTATATAGGTGCTGATTTTGATATAAATATATATTTATAACCATATAAAATAAAATATTTTTGTGAAATAGAATACATTTATATCTTAATACGAGTATAAGCCTTAAGTTTAATTATATTTAATCTATAACAATCTCAATAGAAACAAGTTTTACCTCAGCTCGGTATTTAATCTCAAATTAGTATGTAACCCTGGTGTAGCTTGCGGCGCATCTCCTGCATTGTTGTGTGTAGCACGTTAGGCACGTAGCATTGTCTGCCTGCCATCCCCCAGCATATACAACACCTATATCTCAATATCTATGCCTTCGTAGGTCGATATAGAAGTTAAAACGGCACAAAACTTTAGAATAAAGGGCGTTGCACACTCCCGGCTTTATTCAGAAACGTTTTAATAAAAGAAGACTAAATCAACTGTTTTTTACTGGATTACGGCATCTGACTTCCTATCTACCAAATATTAAGCAGATCTATAAAAATCATAAATGGTAGTAAGGCACTACCTTTGTCAGCCTGCAGCCCAGCATATAGAACACCTATACCTCAATATCTACTTATATAGGTTTAATGCTTTAGCACCGAATAGATAAATATTAAAAGGAGTCTATTCTCAGCATATTATCTAAATTCAAACGTATTTTTTATTCTTCCTTCATTATCCTTTATCTTTCCACTTATTGCATCTTTTTATTTTCAAGATCATTATGTAGTTGGTAGTATTGTCTATATATAGTTTATGTATATATATTTACATATAAGTGATATATATTCGATTAAGTATAATTAATTATTAAAAATAATAATTACTAATTAATATGTACCTACGTTTTGTTTTACAGTTTCTGTATTGCACCTACCTCTCATATTAACAGCTCTGATGGTCTTAAAGGTTTGACTAATAGAGAATACCAGAAGTCTTTGTACTCCATGCAATAAAGATTTAAACAAATAAACATGGAAGTAAAATCGGTACCATACATTACAAACAAAAGCATTATTATTATATTGTGTTTTATTTATATACTAATACCTATTATATTTTATAAACACCTACACTATGACAAACTGTAATGTAGATACTAATATTGATATAATACATATTTATTAATCGAATCCTCCAACAACGATAAGGCACAATCTTTAAACAATGGAGGTAGTCAATAATTCATTTATTTTTTATTTTAAACTAGCGACCCGCCCCAATTACACTGTAAGTACTTTTATCTGAACAGTATAATCTTTAAGTTTAATTATATTTAATCTATAGAAATAAAAAGTTTTACCTTAGCACGGAATTTAATCTCAAATTAATATGAGTGTCGCATATTTTGCATTGTTGTGTGTAACACGTACTCGTAAGGCACATATTCGTAGCGACTGCCATCTACTCAGCATATAGCATTTATAACACTTATCTCGATATATGTCCTAAAAAATTTTTAGTACTGCTATTCGCTGATGATCTTAAGTTGGCAACATCTGTGAAGACTCAACTGGACTGTGAGCGGTTTCAGTAGTGCATTGATAAAATACACCAATGGAGTATCGAGAACTGTCTTGATCTGAACATTGGAAAGTGTTCACTCATGACATTCTCGCGCTCTGAAAATCGTATTTGTCACCAGTACACACTTGCTGGAGCCCCGCTTTTTCGCACTACCGAAACGGTTAAGGATTTAGGAGTGTTATTTAGCAGCGATTTGAGATTTCACACGCATATAGTAAAGATACACACTAATGGTAGAAAAGGTACAAAAAATGTTTCTAAGAAGCATGTATAAGAAAGTTTATGGTTACTACCCGTTCATGTATCCCACATTGTTTATTTTGGGAATGCTCAATTACAACTTATTGGAAGTCAGGCGTAATGTTGCGTTGGTCACTTATATTTTAAAAATGTTAAGAGGTTATATTAGTCTGCCAACAATATTAAAACAAATTTCTCTGTTTGTACCAAATAACTACTTGCGTGCGCGCAGACATTCGCTATTTGCCGAGATGAGAACTCGCACATACCTACAACAGCGTGCTCCGGTGCCTCGCGGTTAGTTTGTTGAACAGAATAGGGCAAAAATGTGAGGAATTTGATGTATTCGCATCATCTAATGCTGAAACCAGCCGGTTCGTACTGAGATGCTTGGAGCCATTATAGTCAATATAATTGTATTATTTAGAATAAGTAAGTTCTGTTATGTACAATTTATAGTTTAATAAATAAATATATACCTATATAGGTAGATATAGAAGTTAAAACGGTATTTAACTTTAGAATAAAGGCCGTTGCACACAACCGACTCTATTCAAATCGCTCAACCAAGGCTTAGCTAGAAATCTGTCTTTTTTCTGTCACAATGATATGGAACAAAAGTGATAAAATACATTTATAACCAGGTTCGCCAAATTTGTTACTGAATAGAGCGGTGCCTGATTATCTGTGTTTTTTTTTTTAACTAGTTGTGCTCCGCGCTTTGTGCATTATTGCGCACTAATTGCCGTTATCATCTATTTTTAACCAAACTAAGGAAATTTTAACTGAATTACGGATGGTTTCTAGTCTTTAATTATTTATTTTTTCCATTCACCAGTACGTCCAAACTAGATATATATCGTAAATTCGTCTGCCATGTGAAATTTCTCCAACCTTATCCTTGCTTCACCCTTAACTATCCTTGGCACTATTAAAAATTGTTTCTAGTTATATATAGGTATATATTTTTAAACTAATATTATTATGTAAAAGTTTGTACTCGGAAAAAATGTCTGTCAATACATTTGTGTGGGTGACTATTAAAAGTTGTGTTGAAAAGCTTTTTTTTTTACAAACTAATTGTAATGTTTAACCATACTTTAATATTTTTTTTAGAATCTTATTTAATACATTTTTATATTGTTTAAGGCTGTAAATATGTCCCCTATTATTAGCAGACTGTAAAAAATTTGTTATTTTTTTCTGTCACCGCTGACAGTCTATAATGCCAACACCAAAGTAGAATAGGACGCACAAAAATATTTCGACTCCAAAAGATTTAAACTCAAGAAATGATTCAGAAAAAGTAACCGAGAACAAAAAATAATATCCATTGAAAAAGCGAGCGACAATAGTCAGCCATTTTTAATTACGATTCGACATTATGCAGCCGCATGCTTTCAAACGATCTCTTTACGGGTGGGAATCAATATCTTCTGACTTCGGGACTATACTGCCTTTATACCGATCTTCTATCAAACAATACCCAGACTCGTCGATATAAAAAAAATACCTTAATATATATACAGTTAGGACTGAATTTTCAGTGATAAACAGTGATATTTAAAGTTATTCAACAGAAAACTTGTATGGCGAATGAATTTATTTGACAGTTCTTAATACAAGTTAACTGTCGAATAACTATCTGAAGATTGAAAATCAGCCGTAAGGGTTATTTACGCGTATGTTAAAATCCATATAATTCGTCGGACTGCCGTTATGTATTGCTTTTATTTCCAATAAGCAGTGAGGTTAATAAAGTTAAAATATTTAATTTTACTATATAATAATAATAATATCTAGATATTTTGTTCTAGGACAAATTACACATATTGCTCTGGTCACAAACTAAGCTTTTACTATGTGTATCAGAAGCAACGATATATTTCACTTCTTGGTTACAGTGGCTTTTTGGATTTTTTATAGTAAAGAATAATAACGGATCAGTTGACAAGGAGTTAGATTGGTCCCTTGTCAGTACCAACTTCCTGAGTAGCTTTGGACTCTCATATATCACATATTATATTTTATAAACACCCAGACCATGACAAACTGTACAGAAAAAACGTACTATTTTTTTTGCAATATATCTACTATATACATGTTGATATATATAGTACATATTACTATGAGATAATATTCTTAGCTATCCATGGATTTACTGTGCGTGTGCCGGGTCCATCGCGAGATTGGAAGGCAGGGGAATGAACTGCAGCGTTTCCGGACAGCGAGACCGCGAAGTACGTTTAAAGGCCTTTCAACACTCACCTGCACTGTGTCCACTACCCTCTCTACTCAACTGGACATGACATGGTGACTTTGGAAGGTTTTACTGGCTAATATGAGGCTCTATAGATCAGATAAAACAATTTTGACTATGGAACCATGTGTCGTAATTGAAAAAACATGTTGGTTACAAACTATATATATATATATATCTTCACGGGTGCCTTACGACGCCCGAGACCGCCTAGACGGCCCCAGGGTACCGGAGGGGTTTTAATCCCACCTTATGCCTTAGCCACCTTAGCCGATGGTATGAGTCTATACCGAACAAGTGGCTAGCTCGTCGCGATGTTTTGAATAGACTCAATAACCCTATATCTATATCTAATCTATAAACAGTTTCAAAAGTTGGTAGTGAAACCGGGACCGACAGCTTAACGTGCTCTCCGAGGCACTATAGTGGTGTTGTCAAACAAATGTACATATTTTTTTTAATTAAAAACTCATTGGTACACACCGGAATTCGAACCAGGGACCTTAGTGTTTTTAAGTCCAAGGTCTAACCAACTCGGCCACCACGTATATTACGGTTACAAACTAGTAATGTTAAAATAACCTATTTGTATGGAAACGCAAAGTTTATTTTCGACATATGGTTCAAAAGTTGTGCGCAAGTTGTTCGATATGATCAGTAGAGCCTCATTTAGCACAAAGTGTAACGTTCTAAATAAAGTCACTAAGTATATTGGGTGTTTTCTCTTATAGTGGAAAACAAATGCTTTAATTATCACTTTCGGAACCCAAAAAAATGTCGGAAAAATAAATTATCATATATGTTTAAAATTACTCCAACAAATACATATTGTTTTCATATTTCAAGCAAATAAACCTTAAGACCAGTGGCGAGGTCTCAATCGTGAATTTAGTATAAAAGTTAAAATGATTTGTACTTTTATTTTAAAGTTATTGTATGAGCGACACTAAAAGGAAATAAATACGTCTTTCATTATTTTCATCATTGTTCATATATTGGTTATTGTAATAACAATAACCAATTTGGATATTATGTATTTTTGCAAATATAAATGAATAATAAAATGTATAAAATTTGTTAGAAGTTACAAGGTATTATTACTTATACTCGTATAAGTATTACCTTAATAAAGCTTAAGGAAAAAATATAGAAAACCTCTCAATTTTTGGCGCAAGAGCCTTACCTGTTTCCATGACCACCTTATAAGATGAAAGACTACAAGTGATTGCTTTATTGGTACGGGGAACAGAACTCGTACCAGTACATCACAATAAATGTAATTTATATAGCCATAAATACAAATATAATCATATAAACGTGGTGGCCGAGTTGGTTAGGCATTGGACTTAAAAACACTTAGGTCCCTGGTTCGAATCCCAGTGTGTGATGAGTTTTTAATTTAAAAAAAAAAATACATTTGTTTGACAACACCACTATAGTGCCTAGGAGAGCACGTTAAGCTGTCGGTTCCGGTTTCACTATACCAACTTGTGAAATTGTTTATAGATGGGTTATTGAGTCTATTCAAAACATTGCGACGAGCTAGCCACTTGTTCGGTGTACACTCATACCACGGCTACGACGAGGTGGGATTTAAAACCCCTCTGCTCCCGGGGTACCCGGGGCCGTCTAGGCGGTCTCGGGCGTCGTAAGGCACCCTTGATGATATGTGCATATAGCAATAAAATATATAGATAGACCTCCATGGTGATAATGCCGTTGATCTTGGGTTATTTCAATTAAAGACAATACAATATTTCATCCATACATTTTCTGTAGAGTTTGCATTGATCTGGGTATTTATAAAATACTATCTGCCCCGCGCAACTTCGTCTGCGCACGCAACGGAAGCTTTTAAAAGGAAAATAAATCACAGCATCTTTCATTGATGCTCCGCTCCTACTGGTCGTAGCGTGATGTTATATACCTATAGCCTTCCTAGGTAAATGGGCTATCCAACACTATAATAATTTTCAAAATCGGTTCAGTAGATCTAGAGATTATCCCCTACAACCTCACAATCTGACAAACTTTACCTCTTTAATATATTAGTATAGACGTATAGATAATATGTCGTGTATTAGTAGGTATCGTTATTTATAGTACATACAGTACAAGCCTAGAGCTTAGTTTGTAACCTGTAGTTCTTACGTAATGCAAACCTGGTGACATTGAAAATTTTCAGACAACTAATGGTCGGATTAATAGTCGTTGCTTAGCTTGAGCCATTGCTTGGAACTGTCAAATTTTAGTTTTTTTCATATGCAGTTTGACAGTCCGGAGCATCGACTAAGCATTAGCAATTGCTTAGCAACGACTATAAATCCGACCATTAGTTGTCTGAAAATTTTCAATGTCACCAGGTTAGCATTACGTAAGAACTACATCATATTGATTAAAGTTTAGCTTAGCGTTGTGGGCGTAATCACCCCGCTGGACAATAGTATTTGGTGTGATGTTCTATAATAGATATTATTTATATTATTGTCTTCGACGCCGTTAATTATAATTTTTTAAAGAAACTATTTCGTAAAACATAGTTTTCGTATATGACTTCTTTTTAAAAAGGTACTATTCTTGAAATTTGATATTTAAGCATCCACACATAGTGGAATCCTGGTCTCTATAATTCCGACGGGAGAATAAAACGACCGACCGAGCTCGTTACAGATGCAAAAACCGTCAAGTGACCTAGTCATGTTTTAGTCTATGGTTTCACTAGTTTTGAGGAAACTACTGCAACAGTTTCTTGTGACGCCATGTCGTAATCTCATTTACATGCCGTGATTCAAAAAAAAATACAGCAAAATTTAATTTTTAAGTTAATTAAATGATTACAGATATTCAATTTAGTAATATAGTGCGTTCTATTTAAAATATGGAATTCCAAATATCGATTTCCAGTTGGACGAAAATACAAATAAACGAAAACATGACACGTGCTTCCATTATCCGGGACTTCCGTTCAAACTGCCAGCAGTGCCAGCTCAAACTTCAAGTTCGTTCATTCGTTCGAATTTCAAAACCATTCTTTTTAAAATGAACGAATGATTTTAAAGAACAGTGATTTATGAGTAGATTTAAAAAGAGCGTGAAAAGAATCTAAAAATAAAGATAAATAGAAATATCTCGATAGATATTCAAAGGGATATCTTGATTTAATTTGTTCTCCTCTTAGTTCACTAACAATCTTTAAAGGAACTTTGAACAATAAACTTTTAATTTACTTACAAACTCATCCAAGTTTATGAACTTTGGCTGGAATAATGTACTTTAATCCACTTCAATATTCTTTAGTTTTTATAAAAATACTTATTCCTAGTCTTAAATCTTTACTTAAGCCAATCTTAAGTATAAAACTTACGTTATTTTCGTTTTTTATTTAACCATTAATAAAACATTAGCCTGAATAAAATGTTAAGTACGAATAATATAGGTACTTAAAATAATGTCTAAAAAACACGAGAACATACAATGGCCGGACGGCCATTGTATGTTCTCGTGTTTTTTTTCGCCCAAAAGTTAAAGATTTGTGAACTGGCTATATAAGCAACAAACAAGTTGGCATATTTTCTTCCGAAAATTAAAAGAAAAAAAGTACCTATTTTTTTTTTACATAAATAAATAAATATATCACGAGTGCTTTACGGCGCCCGAGACCACCTAAACGGCCTCAGGGTACCCAGCAAAGGGATTTTTCCACCTTGTCGTAGCCGATGGTATAAGTCTACACCAAACAAATGGCTATCTCGTCGCGATGTTTGGATAGACTCAATAACCTATCTAAAAACAGTTTCACAAGTTGGTATAGTGAAACTGGGACCAACAGCTTAACGTGCTCTCCGAGGCACTAAAAGTGGTGTTGTTAATTAAATAATTAATGTACATATTTTTTTGATTAAAAACTCATTGGTACACACCGGGCTCCTAATAGTGTTTTTAAGTCTAATGTCTAACCAACTCAGCCACCTCGTATATCACGTGTATCATTTTTTACATACTTTTGCAGATTTTAATTAACACGAGCTAAATATAAGTATGAATATTTTTGATTTCATTTACAAGGTGCATTCCATATTATTCATACGTTTATGATCCAGAATTATACATAATTTAATAGAAAACATAAATTTGGAAATCTACCTCCATATATTATTTATACCCAAAGAAAAATATTGCAAACACGTACGACTGTAATATAATAGGTACGTATATAGTATATTTGAATATTTTCCCGTAATGATCTCGGTACCTTCATAAATATAGCTTTAACAAGGTAACTTCTTTGCGAGACGCACTCGGAAAATATTTCGAGTTTTGCTATTCACAAAGTATTGCAGTTGCAACCGTCGACACTTTAATAATTTTAATAACTTGTCGAGTAAAATATAGTGCTGACAAAGTTGTTTAAAATAAGTTGAAGGAACAAAAAATAAAAGTAAAATATGGAAAAGATCTGCATTAAATATATTAATAAATAAATATAAATATCACGGGTGCCTTACGGCGCCTGAGACTGCCTAGACGGCTCTAGAGTACCCAGCGGAGGGGTTTTTAATCCCACCTCGTCGTAGCCGATGGTATGGGTCTACACCGAATAAGTGGCTTAACAGGTTAACGTGCTCTTCGAGGCACTGTAGTGATGTTGTCAAACAAATGTAGGTACATACATTTTTAGATTAAAAACTCATTGGTACACATCGGGGTTCGAACCAGGGACCTTAGTGTTTTTAAGTTCAAGGTCTAACCAACTCGGCCACCACGTAAATTAAATATATGAGTGGATAGGAATTAGGATTATAATATACATACATACATCATCACGGGTGCCTTACGGAGCCCAAAAATGTCTAGACGGCCTTAGGGTATCTAGTGGAGGGGTTTTAATGGGTTAAAAAGGTTTTAATCCCACCTCGTCGTAGCCGATGGTATGAGTCTACACCGAACAAGTGGCTAGCTCGTCGCTATGTTTTGAATAGACTCTATAACCCACCTATAAACACGAAAAATAATGGGACCATAAGATAATAAGCCTAAGGCATTAAGCTCGCCTATGTACAATTTTGTGCAATATGGAATTTTAAATAAATGTATTCAATTCAATTCAATTCAAATTTCTTTATTGTGGATCATAAGTTTACAAGATTTTACAAAATTTTAGTTCAGCTATGTCCTGCCCTTGAGCATATAAAGAATTACACAATCAATGGGAATTATCAACACAAATAGTCAAAATATATACATAGGTTTAGTAAGTTGAGAATTTGATATATTCTATATTTATCGTTTTACATAATAGCAACCGTTAATTTAGCATATAGTTTTGTCTTCAAAAAATTCATTAATATTATAGTAACATTTACAGTTTAGTAGACAGAAAAGCTTATCCTTAAATTTATTTATTTCTTTAATAATTCATATTTCAGGGGGTAGCTTATTATATATTAGACGGGCCATTCGGAAAACACTTTGGTTAAATAATTTAGTATTATGTATTAATAAATTAATTTTATCTTTAGAGCGAGCCCGATTTCTAAATTCAAATAGTTCAATATTACATTTAACAAATACTGCACACTCATACAAATACATACAGGGAAATTTTAAAATATTCATTTCCTTAAAGTAAGGTCTACATTTGTCCCTTTGTTTGAGGTGACATATTGCTCTAATGCACCGTTTTTGAGCTTTGAATATAATCTGTTTATCAGTAGAATTTCCCCAAAATATTATACCATATCTTATAATTGACGCAAAATTCCCATGGTAAGCATTCATTACTGTAGGCTGACTAACAATTTTACTTAACTTATATAGTACATAAATAATATGGTGCTTCCAGTTTAATTTATTGTCTATGTGCAAACCTAAAAATTTAGTTATATCTGTTTCTTCAATACTTACACCTTGATAATTAATTTTGTAATTTATGGGCGCATTAATCCTCTGTCTAAAGTTCATTACTTTGGTTTTCTTTAAATTAATTTTTAGAATATTATAAGTCAGCCATTGAATAATTGTTTTTAAAGTATTGTTTATATCAGATTCCAAGATGGTAATATTGTTATCCACAAATAATACTGTGCTGTCATCAGCGAATAACGTCAGTTGATGATTAGTTGTGTTAGGCAAATCATTAATAAAAATCAAAAATAGTAAGGGCCCTAATACACTCCCCTGTGGGACTCCGTAGTTAACGACGCTAATATATTGTTGGTTTCAAAGTAATTGTATAGTTTATTGTAAATATTTTTTTCGTATATCTTAGAGAAAATAGGAATAAGGGCCACTGGTCTATAACAATTCATGTTCGTTCTATCATCCTTTGTAAATAGTGGTTTAACGATTGACCTTTTAAGCTTATTAGGATATATTCCATGCTCTATACTCAAGTTCATCATGTAGCATACAACCTTCGATATACAGAAGGAATCATCTTTAATAATTTGGGTTCTTATCCCATCATATCCAGTACTTTTTGAGCTTTTTAATGATTTAATAGTCTTTTGTATGTCAATCGGAATGATCAGAGTCATAAAAAGAATTAGATTTATTATATGTTATTCTATATTTATTTTTGTTAATATCTATTACATTATCATTATTATTATGTCCATTTATATGAATTAAATTATTACTATTTAAATTATTGTTTATATTCAAATTATTATTATCAATTAATATATTATTGGTAAGAATATAATTATCATTAGAATTATTATCACTAAAAGAATTATATTTATTATCGGAATTATTATTATTAGAATTGATATTATTGGAACTATTGTCATTGGAATTATTATTATTACAATTATTATCACCTTTATTGTCTATGAAAAAATCATTAAAATATTTTGCAATGGTTTGTGGGCAACTTATAGAGGCGCCATTTATCTTTATTTCATTGACTTATGTTGGAAATTTAGTTTTGTTATCGTTAATTATCTTCCACATAGCTAGCTTTTGACTTATTAACTGAATTATTTATACAATAATTATTGCGCGCTTTTTGCGTTAATTTAATTATTTTACGATATCTCAATGAATATGTTTTTAATTTAGCTTTATTCTCCTGGTTAGGTTTTTTTCGTTGTTTTTTAGATAAATGGTAAAATAAAAACGTTTTCCCGACACTTTTCATTGATGCTCCGCTCCTATTGGTCGTAGCATAATATATAGCCTTCCGCGATAAATGACCTATACAACACTAAATAATTTTCAAAATCGGTTCAGTAGATCCAGAGATTACCTACCCCTTCCAACCTCAAAAACTTTACTTCTTTATAAAATTTATTAGTATAGATTATAAAAATAATTATACGTTACTTTGTTTTATTAAATCTCATAAGTCAGGTGCCATATGAAGTTCTGTCATAAACGTTAATTTTATTGCTGTAATAAATCCCTTAATTTGAGCATGAAGAACATTAGATATATAAAAAGAAATATAGAATACTCCTAGGTTTTTAGGAAAACGTAATTCATAAAAGTGGGGTAAAAAACTATATTTTTGACCTCGCCGTTGACTTTATATCCTATCTACCTACATATTATTATTATAGTTCACTTATTTACGGTAATATAGCTTATTTTTATTCTAGTAGTTTCAAAAATATTATTGTTTAATATTTGAGTCTACGTTTTTATTTTTTTTTCATTGAAGCACGGCATGTGACTTTATCCTGGTGGTGAGCAGACCTACAAAGTCCATGAATGGGGTCGATCAATATTGGTTGTTAAACAATATTATCGATCTGCCGGCTAAATGATGCGTTTACGAAATGGGCAGCTAACAGAGACGAATTTCATTACGAGTATATCTAAATAGTCTCGTTTCTTTATCGTCATGTCAACCACCTAAGTCCGTAACGACAATTATCCATACTAAGAAATAACTGATTAAGCTTTGTTTTACCGGTAAGTTATGGGTTTATTTCGCAGTAAACCCAAGGAAAACTTGTAACACTATATAAAAAGTATATTGCATAGAAGATTTCAAGAAAATTTAACCTAAACCAAAAGCTATTAGTTTTCTAAACAAACCGTAGCTGCAAGACATAGTTAGGTCGCAGATAGCAAACTTCGGTCTTGTGGACTAGAAGAGATTCTCAAACTTTGGCATTCAGTCTGTTTGTAGATATCGTAGTGTGCCTCAGGACATCTTGCGGTTTGTTGGCGCACGTAGAGTTTCCCATCATTGAGATAGAAAGAACAAACGCATTTGGTTATTTAATAGCGCGTTCGTTTAGGTTGCAAAGATTAAAAAATATTCTTAAACTTTGGCATTCGGTCTGTTTGTAGATATCGTAGTGTGCCTCAGGACATCTTGCGGTTTGTTGGCGCACGTAGAGTTTCCCATGATTCAGATAGAAAGAACAAACGCATTTGGATATTTTACTCGTAGTACGTTAGTTTAGGTTGCAAAGACTAGAAAATACTCAAACTATGGCATCCGATTTGTTTGTAGGCAGATATTGTAGGTTTTAGGCCATACTATGTTCGTTGGCATAAGTTTTCTATGCTGATGATAATATAGAAAGTACTAAAAGAGCTTTTAGTACATTCGTTTAGGTTGCAACTGAAAAGAAAAAATCTCAAATTTGGATTTAACTTTGTTTGTAGGTTTAAGTAGATAGTAGAGTCTGCTTAGACACCTTGTGGTTTGTTAGCACATAAAGAGTTTTCTATGATTGCAATAGACAGAAAACACATTTGATTCTTTGAGTGCTTTCGTTTAGGTTGCGAATACTAGAAAATATCTTTAGCATTCGCTCCAAAGTAAACTGATATTAGATATCGTAGTCTGCCTTAGGACATCTTGTGGTTTGTTGATATACATAGAGTTTCCTACGATAAATATAGAAAGAACAAACGCATTTGGCTATATTAGTTCATTCGTTTAGGTTGCGAATACTAGAAAATATTCTCAAACTTTAGAATTCGCTCCAAAGTAAACTGATATTAGATATCCTCGTCTGCCTTAGGACATATTGTGGTTTGTTGACATACATAGAGTTTCCTACGATAGATATGAAAGAACAACGATTGAGATAAAAAGAAATAAATGAATTTGGCTCTTTTAGTGCACTTGTTTAGGTTGAAAATACTAGAAAAAAATCTCAAACTTTGGATGTCGCTTTGTTTATATATGGTGCTCAGACATCTTGTGTTCTTTTGTCGCATGTATTCTACGATTGCGATAGACAGAACAAACGCATTTGGTTCATTTAGTGCCTTTGTTGAGGTTACAAAGATTAGAAATGATTCTAAAACTCTGGCATTCGGTACAGTCTCTGGCCATCTTGGTATACGTAGAATTTGCTTCGATTGAAAAAAAAAACGTATTTAATTCATTTAGTGCGTTTGTTTAAGTTGCATATGATTGTGATAGATGGAACAAACGCATTTCTCTCTTTAAAAACGTTCGTTTAGATTGCTAAGAGTAGAAAATATTCTCAAATTTTAGCATTGCTCCAAAGGTAACTGTTATTAGATATCGTAGTCTGCCTCGGGACATCATAATCTTGTTACATGTAGAGTTTCCGATTGAGTTAGAGTTGTATCTCTTGTATTACGTTGGTTTGTTGTATAGATTATACGAAGTACTCAAACTTTGATATTTAGTTAGTTTGAATATTGTAGGCTGTCTCGGGATATCTTGTAGTTTTTGGCGCCCTATATTGAGCTTTTTTAGTGCTATAGGAAATATAAATACATCATAATAATGTTAAGAACAAAGTTTTTCCATAAAGTTGCTTGAATACTTATAATAATAATAATAATAATAACGTTTATTGTTTTAAATAAAAGCCAACACAGAATACAAATAAGTACGAAAGTAACATTTCATTATACAAAGTCTACTAGTATAAGATAGGTGACAAGATTCCATACCTACTTATATCAAAAGTAATTAATTATATAAAATAACAACAAGTTGTTGTTGGCAAACGCAAAGCGAATCAGTCGCACTACCCTCCGAACTAGTTAAAAACTGTAATACGGATTGAGTAGTTCTCACCGTCCGTCTCGTCTCTATTGACAAAGCACTTGTATTTATAATCATAGTTGAAATGCGCAGGATATGGTAAGACTTTACATACATTTATGGTAGTTACTTTCGGAAAAGATAAGTGTATATGGATTTTATGATGTTTTAAACAGGTATATTTTCCATTTACAACTTACATTTTATGGAAGAAAAAAAAAGTAGGTATTAATTAAGAAAATAATAAAAAATAAAAATAAACTAATAACTAAGCATGCATCACATAACTAATAAATGGGCACTTAAAATGTTGTATATAAGACAAATGTACATATTTTTATAGTAATGTTTGTATAAAAATTCTCAATATATCAATAAAAAAAATTAAAAAAAAAAAAAAAATCTTTAGATATGATAAGTAAAGATAAAGGCAAAAAAATATATAATTAAATCTTGTAGTATGGATATACATAATATACAGATATAATTTATAGAAAATAATGATAATAATATAGAATAAATATAAAGGTAGGGAGTAATAAAAGGTAGGGAGAGGAAATATATGGTGGTGATACATGCAAGATCCAATTTTGACTAAATATTGATTGTTTTATTCTATTACCGTTAGAAGCGTTTCAGTTCCGTTATAGTCCAGTTTCTGTAAGTACGCATCAATTGTTTTTTTAAGATAGGTTTTAGGTAAATTTATTAATGAAATAGTTTTACTTAGTTTATTATACAAATAAGGACACAGAAATATTGTCGAATTTTGTGAAAATTTTGTTCTAAGCTGGGGAACTGAGAATACTAGATCCGTTCGCCTTTTTTTATTCTTGTGTTTAATACGTGGTTTAGTATGTTGTCTAAGAATAGAGCATTTAACAAATAACTGACGTACGGAAAGTAATTTATTTTCTTCATATAGAAGATGAGTTGGGTATCTAATTGGTTTAGAATTCATAATTTTAAGGATAGCACGTTGTGCCCTTTCTAAAGTTAACATAAATGTCTTGCATGCTCCACCCCATACAATAATGCCATATGTCAATATAGACTGACACAGAGCTACATATACATTTTTGATAATACCGTGGTCGGAGATATGATTTAGACTTTTAAAAATATGCATGAGTTTACGAGCTCTTGAAGCTAGGTTTAGAATTTGATTTTTCCATGTTAAATGTTTGTCAATGATAAGACCCAGGTATTTAATTGAATTAGTTGGGGAAATAGTTATACAGTCACAAATGGTATTGTTTTGGTTATATGTGTGAGCAATAATCGAAAAGGTGTTTGGGGGCTGTGTTTTTATATTTATACTAAAGGTAATGTATTTAGTTTTCTTGAAATTTAGAGTTAGCAAGTTGTTGTCGAGCCAATTAGATACTTGTTTCAATCCATTTTCAGCAACATGTTTGACATCAGGCCAGGTGTCTCCACTAAATAAAATAACAGTGTCGTCGGCGAAAGTAATAATTTGGGCGTTTTCAAGCCTATAGTCACATAAGGAGTTAATATATATTAAAAATAGGGTCGGACCAAGAATACTTCCTTGAGGAACTCCAAAATTAACATGTACCTCAGGCCTGAGAATATTCAATATCTTAACCATTTGACGTCTATTGCTAAGATAGTCCTCAAATAATAAAAGTTCCACCCCACGTACACCGAAAATTTCCATTTTTCTTAAAAGGATAGGGACAGAGACAAACGCCTTTGCAAGATCAAGAAATACTCCAAGGCATTTCTTTTTACATTCAAGTTTCGTAATTATGTGTGAAATAAGTTGTTCAATAGCATCTGTTGTTGAAGATTTCTTTTGGAAATCAAATTGGTTTGGTGAAATTAAATGAAATTTTGTTAGGTAAGTAGATAATCTATTACATGATTTTTTCTAGAAGTTTTGAAATGACTGATAGCAAAGAAATCGACCTATAGTTAGAGATACAGTCTCTGCTACCCGACTTATGGATGGGAACCACTGTAGATAATTTCAGACATTGTGGGAAAACACCAGTGGACAAGCACAAGTTAAACAAATGGGTCAGAGGGAGGTTAATAGTAGTAGCAGCCCTTTTAATGAATTGAGAAGGGATATTGTCCCATCCAGGGGAAGAATTCGGTTTAAGTGATTGTATTAGAACAAGGATCTCTGACGGATCAGTGGGTAGAAGTACAAATGAGTTTGAATGATTATAGTCATTTGTTATCGCAGCTGCCAAATAGGATTCTGATGTATTATTTTTTTCAAGTATAGAGGAGGCCATGCTAGATCCTATCTCAGCAAAATAGTTGTTGGCATTAGTTACCGAGTCAAGGGGGGACATGCAAGATTGCAATAGGTCCAAGGATGCATTCGATTTGTTGCCATAGCTACAAATTCGCTTTATTGTAGTCCATGTCATTTTGATGTCATTTTTATGTTTAAGTAATTCTTGTTTTTCATATTGCTGTTTTAATTTATGTAAAATGTTATTGCATGTGTTTCTATATCTTCTGTATGTAATGAATATAATTTTGTTGTTAGGATCTCTTTTAAGTTTTTTATGTAGATTATCACGGTTTTTTATGCAGCGTATCAGTCCGGATGTAATCCAAGGTTTTAGATTAGTTAATTTACGGCGGTTCAGTTGTTTGATAGTATATTTATTTAAAGTGTCAGTTATAATAGTAATAAACAAATCAGCTGTAAGGTTAGCATCATATTTTTAAAAGAATGGTGCCCAGTCGTGTTTTTTAAGGTCATCAATAGCGCCCTCATAATCGATAGTTATGTGGAATGTAGGTGTGTTAGTCTTAGGCATTCTCGAGGAACCTTTCTGTATGGAAGCGATGACACTAGCATGATCCGTTATAGTAGAATTACAGACAAAATATTTACTCTAAATTTGGATTTAATAAAACAATGATCGAGACAGGTGTTGTTGCGGGTTGGTTGAGTGTGGCCAGGTAACATACCATGAGAGGCAAGAATGTTTAGATACTCTATGTGGGAGTTATTTTTTGAATTTTCATGAATGTCAATGTTAATATCACCCAGGATTAAAATATTTTTGTAGTGCTTAAGATTAATTAGTAAAGAATTAAGTGAATTAAAAAAGTTTTCTAAATTTTTAAAAGATGGGGGCCTATATATTCCTACAACAACAATATCATTATTAATAGTAGTAGTTAAGCAATTGGCATCCATAAAGGAAGGTTCCACAAATACTGATTTAAGATCATCTCTTACAAGTACAACAACTCCCGCATTCTGATTAATTGACTTTTTAGTAGACTCCATGCGATATTTACCCAGATTGAGTGATTTAGTGCTTTCAGAAAGCCAACACTCAGTTAAAACGATAATATCCATGGGGATAGTAAGTCTATTAAGATGAATTTCAAGATCATTAATATTTCGGTTGATGCTTCTAATATTTTGTGTTATTATATTAAGGTTACAGGGATGATGTTTATACAAAGAATTAAAATCCTCAGGTTTATCAATCACAGAAGTTGTACCAGCACTGACGAAACTGTCAATGTCTGTGGTTATTTCTATCAAGTTAGCCATAATTTTACACAGTTTAATAACTGTGTAAAGACATAAAATATATTATTAGCAGTTTATTGAGAGAGGAAAAAATGGATATTGATATTTAAATATATATAAATTACAAGCAATTATTATGGTGATGCGTAGTGGATAATTAATATAATGTTAAGCCAAGTGAGGGAATATAATACTAAAGTTGGAATCTTGTGTGTGGAAGTGAGAATAATAAAATTTATGTAAGCAATAGAATCATACGCAAATCCATCACTATGGAATGTATGGTGAAATGAAGTGAGTTCGTAAAGAGAAAAATAATTACTGCAATTACATGTGATTTGATATTATATAAAATAATTGTTATAATATTTACAGCAATTTTTTTTTACAATATATTATAAATTAATATTAACACTATACAATAAGGAACCCTATGAAATAAAAAAGTAAAGACTAAAGTTCTAGAACATACAACTATGCCCCCGCAGCCTCCAGTATGTTTTCAGCTTGCTTAATAGTTTTAATATGTATTGTAGGAGATCCTTCCTCTGCTTTAATAAAAATCTTTCCTTTGGATACCCAACAGAACTTTAGATTTTTATTCTTCTTAATTGCCCGAGCGAGATAGTATATTTTTCTAGCTGTTGGTGATAGAGACTCGTTAATAAATACTGGTTTTTTGTCACATTTGATACCAATATCTTCAGTATTGAGCTTATGTTCTTTATTATTCAAATTAAACTTTTTTATTGCTCTTAAAATGGTGTCTCTACGATAATTAGATTGAAGTTCTACTACAATTGGTCGTTGGAAGCTTTTAGATCTAAAAGCACTAAAAGTATGGGCCGGATCTGACAGTAAACCAACTTTCTCTTGTAAATTCTGTACAAGTGTATTTAAGTCCTCATTCTCCTGAATAGGAACATTTTTTATTTCTAATTTATTTTGCTGTGATAGAACAAGAAGCTGTTCAACTTGACCTTCTAGATATTCTATTTTCAATAGAGCTTGCGAATGATCTAGACTTAATGTTTGAAATTTGGTGTTTAATTCCTTATACTGATTAATAGATATCTCTAAGAGATTTTCAATGTTGCTATTTGTTTTTAATAGCTTATCATTCTGGGTTTTTAAATCCACAATGGCATTCTTTAATGATTCATATTTCTCATCACTGTTCTTTCTAAGTTCAATAATAGCAGTATTTAAATGTTTATCGTCTAATAATAACTCCCTCTGCACTTCAGTTTTTCTGCGTTTACGAGTACACAAGGTAGATGTATCATCAGATTCAATATTGGATAAATTAGGTTGTGAAGAGTGTCGTACATTATCTGGAGATCTTGACATTGTATCTATAATTTTTGCTTATACTATGGCCTTAAGTAGTAAAGTAACTCACTATTAGGTAAATAGCTGCGATGTCTCGTACCTCCGCTCCGTGGCGTTGAGTTCACCCGCGCACGTAGTTTTCGTTGTAGGTTTAAATATGATCGTTGTGATTTATTTTCTAAACCACTAGGAAATACTTGATAATAACTATCCTTCAGAAAATTTTATTGGCTAAAAAACTATTCTAGTTAAAGCTTAAAAATAATACTTTTTACTGATGTTTACGATTAAAGTGAAGTTGAAGAGAACACACCATGGTGCTGCCGCGCACCGGCCGAGTTGTTCTTATAAATGAATGAATGATTCTTTATTCCAGGAATAAGGTGTACATAGTTGTTTTACAGATTTTAAGGATCTTACACAAAACCACACGAGATTACAATTAAAAAAATGGCACAATAATATCTAATTCAGTCAAATTTTAAAAGCTTTCTTCGTGCAACCAGTTTAGGAGGCATATTTTTAATTTATTTTTTGGATTGGATTGGATTGTTTTTGGATTGGAAGTTTAGGGAATTTTGTTATATATTTTTATTGCCAATATAAGCCCTAGTTATTATGTTGGTTTATAATAAATGTATCTAGAATTTCGTGTCAATAATGTTTATAAAAAAAAACATACTATGATTAGAACATCTGCAGTAGGCATGAAATATTTTGGTCATTATATTTGACTAGTCTTAGAGATCCTTGCGGTATATTGCCCCTTTTCTCCTTTAATAGTAAGAGAAACACCGCACTTGTGACAAGAGACTCTAAGGAGATCCCAATCTGTCCCCTCTCCCTGTCCTGGGTTGAGTTAAATAAATGATGTCCCGAATTTATGAGATTTAGTGTTGGTTCCGGCACACGTAAGAGGTTAATAGATATTTTAAACTTTATTGCAATATTTGGAGGCAACACCTAATAAGTGGCGAGATTTTTGCGGTGTTTATAATGGTATTGCCTCGTTGTATAGAGCGGTCACCCATCCCAGATCCGGCCTTGTTGTCATCTGCTTAACCTTGTTATCAGTTGCGCAGTGACTTACCCCCAAGGCTGGACGCTTTTTTCATTTTTTTTTTTTATGAATTAAATTTAATCTAAAATTAAGCAATACATGATAAATGTCGAATATTGGTTCATTTTAGCCACTCATTTCTTTTAAACTTACTAGTTATCTGGTGTTAACTTTAACGAAAGATTTAACCGCAAATTTATCGTTTTTATTCGGCCTACGTAAAAATTTTGAACGATAAAATACATTATTTTATCACTTGGCATAGACATCAGTAATGTAGGTATATTTAAATACCATCACGGGTGTCTATTTGGCTCCCGAGAACCGTTTAAACGGCCTCAGGGTACCCAGCGGAGGGATTAACCCGTCCTCATTTCGCCGATGGTATTCGTAGGCAGCACCTAACAAGTAGCGAGCTTGTTGCGGTGTTTATGATGAAATAGCCTCGTTGTATAAAGCGGTCACCCATCTCAGGCCGGCCTTGTTTTCATCTGCTTAACCTTGTTATCAGTTGCGCAGTGACTTAACCACTAGGCTGGGGCCGCTTTTTTTTATGTAGGTATATTTAAAAAAAAAATACAACCACAAAATGATTTTGGCTGTTAACTTGTAAAAACTGTAAAAAAAGGTACTTTAAGCAGGTAAACAATAATTGTCGCTTTTTTTAAAAATTAACAAATTAAAATTTAATTCCTGATACGAGTAAAAAAGTGCCATGTTCGATGTAGGCTCGCGTTAAAGTTACGATTACAAAATGTACGAAAAAAATAAGCGTAACATTTCATAAGGGTCCTACTGAAAAACGTCTATTTGTATGTAAAACGTAAGCTCATAAAAAGCTTTCGTAGTAGGAATTGTAAACATATCAGAATTGGAACATAGAGCACCCAACATTTTTATTTTGCATATTAATATTATTTTGAAGCAAGTCAAAAAAAATGCAATATTTACTTGACTGAAAAAAAATAATCGTCAGATTTAATATAAATAATTATATTCTATTGCGTTAACGATTCGATTTCTTATAAAAAATTACTCTTATTATAAAAAAAAGTTTATAAGTTATTATTTTATAAAGAAAGAACATAACTATGAACGCAAAGCTTTTTAAACTGATGTGCATTTTTTTTTTTTTTTCATTTATTTTTACATGGCGTTGATATTTTCAATTTTATAAATTACACCTCACTATTTTTTTTATTGGAGCACGGCATGTGTTGTATCTACCTTGTGGTGAGCACACCTACAAAGTCTGAATGGGGTCAATCAATAATTGTTCTTAAACACATTGACATTGATTGCTCCCACTATGCCGGCTAAATGATGCGATTACGAAATGGGCGGCGTCAAAGACGAATTGCATTACGAGTATATTTTAATATACGATGCCTTAAGGTCAATTAAACCATTGATTTTGTAACCGCACCCTGAAAGCAGATTACCACCTCGACAAGAAATCGATGCAGTAATCTCCTGAAAACCGGTGAACCCAAAGACTAAAACCAAAACATTACTTGACGGTTTTTGCATCTATATATTTCGGCACCTGCAACAGCAAAGTATGATATATGTTTGTTGAAATTTTATTGTCATAAAATATGAAAGTTGATAGCCGTGCAGATCTTAAAAGTAAAATAAATGATTGTACCTGGTACATAGTTCCAACTGAATATATCGTGTAATATGGGTAGAAACCTAGATTTAATGCGCTTTCTATATAACTGTATTAACTTCTGTTGAAGCTCAAAGTCTTTGTTGGATGCTATTCTGTGACATCCACCAAAGCCTACCAGCAATCCACCGTCAATGAATTAGGCAATAAAATTAAATTGGACCAAATAAATTTAGGTACTATTGCATTTCCCTTCCTTTTACTGTTTGCATGCCTCTGTATTTCTTCTTTACTTTGAATCCCCAAGTGTATTTCTCATTATATATTATGTCAATTTTATTTTATGTAAACCTCTTATATTTGAACTAATTTGCTTTAGATTTTCTGACCTTTTTAATTGTCTACACGGATTAAAATAAATTCTTGAAATATAACTATGAAAATATATATTTATTTGCCAGAATTAAAAAAAAAACTTTTAAATACTAAAATATAAAAGTATTTATTACCCATAACAGAAAGATTTTGCGTACAATGATCAACAAAAAAAAAACTATTACTAAAATTCGAATTTTTATTGGTGAAATATTTTTTTTGATCGCCTCAGTAGTTTTGTGTTTATCCGGAACAAAAACCAATCATATCTTTTGTCTATATTATATAAGTTATATATATTGTATAAGTTACTAAATATAATTGTATCATATTTAACTTTTACTTTTACTTTGATAAATATAAGTAAAATGATGTTGTATTTTTTATTCCATTTTTTTATCTACCTATTTGGATTTTATTTACCTTTATTCAAGTACAGCCATCGAGGTAGAAACTTTCTGAATTTTAATGTTCACGTCTCGTTAGAAAAAGGGTATTCTTGCGGTAAATGTATAATTTGAATAAAAAAGACTCGTCTTTTTTACCAAAATCTATTTGAAATGGGTAATATAATATTTTTACACACATGAGTTCAATATATGAAAAACTCTTCAAGCTTATTTTTAATATTTCAGAAATTATTTCTGGAAAATTTAAATATTTTACTGTTATCTATGAATTTCTATGATAAATAAAAATCGAAGTACGAAGTATTAATTTAGTACGAAATAGCTAGTAATACTAACTATACACACGGGCAAAATTAGCAGAACAAAAACTAAGATGAGACTATGACATAAATCCGTATATATTTTATTACAAAGTAACAAATTGATTAACATCTTTTAACAACGTCTTCTCTAGGCCAGTCTATAGGCCTATACAGATGCAAAAACCGCCAAGTGACCTAGTCATATTACGGTTTTGGTATGTGGGTTCACCGGTTTTCAGGAGACAACTCGATTTCTTGTTGAGGTGGTAGTTTCGTTTTAGCTAGCTTCAAGTTTTTGCACTCGTAATGGTAAATACGTCTTTGTCGACGCCAATTTCGTAATCGCATCTTTCAGTCGGCGCCGCGTACTAGGAGCGATCAATTAAACAACAATGGAAGATACAGAGGTGATGTGAACGTAACTTGGAGTTAGGGTATCCACACAAGTAGCATCCCATAATAGTGCTCGACCTCTATCTATGCCATGGTACTATGGTCACACCGTCCGGTCTTTTGCCATCGTCACGGTCTAGACCGACTGGTTCTAGAGTACTAGGTATACCTGCAGACGCCAGAAAGAACGTTTTTATATATAAATCGTTATAGATAAAATATTACCTCTTCCTTGTTTATTCATTATGAATTGGAAAAACTCACAGCAAGACAAATGCAAGTGATCCTAATATTAAACTATACTGAATATTCGTCTAAATATACATGTATTTGTTTTCGAGCTGTGTAAAAGTTTCTCATATGCACAGTATTAATATTACCTGCATATAATTGCCGATGATGTTCTGAGTCTACACCCAACAAGTGGCGAGTTCATTGCAGTATTATATAGACTAATGTAATACTATATTAATATTATAAATCTGAAGAGTTTGTTTGTTTGTTTGAACGCGCTAATCTCAGAAACTCAGGTTGGAATTGAAAAAATATTTTAGTGTTGGATAGCCCATTTATCGAGGAAGGCTATAGCTTACATCATGCTACGATAAAGGCGGAGTAACAAAGAAAAATGCTGCAAAAACGGGGGAAAAATCTTCCTTTTGAGAGCGTACGCTGCGTAAACGGTTAAAGTCACGCAGACGGAGTTGAGCGGATCAGCTAGTATATTTAAATGAAAATAGGATACGATTGGGCCTTCTGGCTCATACTGCGTTGGTATAGCGCTTAAATGCTTTAGAATAATGTATATAACTAAATTAAAATGTATATAACAAACAACAGAAAACAAATGATCTTTCTTAGCATTTTAAATGGAATAATATAAATCATTGTCACAAAGAGGGTCCACTGGGATTACTTGTAATTATTTTCATTGACTTGGGAGGGCATGGGGTCCCTAAAGTTAAATTAAACCCGGTGTTATTGTGTAAAACAAACATTAACTTAACTACGGTATAGCATTGTAAATAGTCAAAAAGGTAAACGTTTAGTTAGATCTAAGGAGTTGGCTTTGAGTTTATCTACGTTTATTTTTATTACTAGCTGTGCCTCACGGCTTTTGTGCCATTCGCCCTTTAATTGAAAACACACATACATATCATCACGGGTGCCTTAAGGCGCCCGAGACCGCCTAGACGGCCCCAGGGTACCCAGCGGAAGGGTTTTAATCCCACCTCGTCGTAGCCGATGGTATAAGTATACACCGAACAAGTGGCTAGCTCGTCGCGATGTTTTGAATAGACTCAATAACCCATCTATAAACAGTTTCCCAAGTTGGTATAGTGAAACCGGGACCGACAGCTTTACGTGCTCTCCGAGGCACTATAGTGGTGTTGTCAAACAAATGTACATATTTTTTTTATTAAAAACTCATTGGTACACACCGGGATTCGAACCAGGGACCTAAATGTTTGTAAAGTCCAAGGTCTAACCAATAATTTAAAACAAATTACAATTATATATATATATATTTAAATTTATTATGGCATTGGTAGCAATTGGTTGACTTTCAGCCTAAATTTTATACATTTTTATACCATTTAGTTTAGAATTATAATTACAAGAATAGATTTTTTTTTAATTATGCACCCAACTCATCTTTGCACACAATCTTAAAGGTTAGCTGGTAGATAATGCCTAAGGCATTAAGTTCATGTCCATGAATGTGGTCGATCAATACATTGTTGTTAAACAATATTGACCCCACCCACTATATATGAGGTTACGAAATGGGTGGCGACAAAGACGAATGTGCATTACGTACGAGTCTATTTTAATGTCCTCGCTGCTTTATCGTCAAAGTCCTATCAAACGCCCGCTTTGTAACCGCACCCTAAATGGAGACTACCACCTTGACAATAAATTTATACAGTAGTCTTAAAAAAACCCTTGGACTAATAAAAAAGCCGTAACATGACTAGGTCACACGACAGTTTCTTCAGCTGTATTACAATTTTTGCTCTGATCCTAAGGTTTGCTCGAATCGTTAAATACCTTCCTCAAGAATTGAGTTACCAAATGAAAAAAAAAAAATCCTGTTAGTCTCCTTTAAGGGCGAGGTTACGAAACCGACGATTGATTTGATAAAGCAGCGATATCGTAAAAAAAAAATCTTTATTGCCGCCCATTTCTTAACCATATAATTTAGCAATCATTATCATTTGTAGGTAGGCATACCTAGATAGATATAAATTCACATTCCATCCTAAAAAAAAGGAAAAAGTTACGCTTAAAATTAGGTTGCAAGTAACAAAAATAAACAAACATCGCACCTACATTATAATCCAATACAAAGTTACAAAGGGTACAATGACAAAGGTGTGCCATTTGTTTCACAAATTAATGCGGTATTGCCGCCTAAACGAATATATAGGGCGGGCGGACGTGTGCGGCGTACGAAACCTGCGGCGGAACAGCTTGCGACCCAACAGTTTAAATCAATTACCTGCGTCAGACACACCGAGCTAAATTATATTATTAAGAAACACGCTGCTTGACGCCTTTATCTTGTAAATTTGCCACTATAGCAACAATATTAAAATTACATAATAATATTAAAATAAATACCATCACGGATTTACCCGCCTTCATTTCGCCGATGGTATTCGGAGGTAACATGTAACAAGTGGTGAGATTGTTGCGGTGTTCATGATGATATAGCCTCGTTGTATAAAGCGGTGACCTATCCCAGGTCTGGACTTGTTGTCATCTGTTTAATCTTGTTATTACTTGCAACCACAAGGCTGGAGACCGCTTTTTAGTATATTTTATAATAGGGAAGAGCCCTAACACCTTTGTAAAGTAGAAATCACAAATATACATAGTATCTATGGAAACTAAACTTGTACTTATGGCACTTGATCAAATTAAAAAACTTTTTCAAAGGAATCTTGTTTCGATAATTCTCAGTAGAACCTTAACGAACAACCTTTCAAAGTTACCATGTATATCTGTTTTGATCGCACTTTAAATCTTTATGAAAAAGTGATAATACCTTTTATTTTATTAAATATTTAAACAAAATGTTAAACATGTTCATTGTATTGTATTGTAAAATTCTTTATTGCACAAAAGCTTAACACTATTGTACATAGGCGAGCTTAATGCCTTAGGCATTATCTACCAGCTAACCTTTGGGAGATTGACCAAAAAAACAGGCAGAGTGCTATTTAAAGCAATATATAATATAAAATACAAGGTATATAGATAAATTATTAGATAATATGACAATACATACTGGTATTATAACATATAACCTGTATACATAAACTTACATAAGTAATAATATATAGATATACATAAATAAGTAGATATATATACAGACATAAATAAATAATTTCGCATAATTACAGTAAGAAAAAATAAAAGAAATGTTAACAGTTTTGATTATTAAGGAGAAAAAAGTGAAGATGGTTCATGTTCGATATGTTCTATTCCCACTTCTTGAGCATTGAATGGTTATACCCAAAACAGTAGCAAGATACAAGGTCTGTGGTTATACCTGTTCTTACTTTTTGTTTTGGGATTATGACGGCCATATTCTGTAAACAGACGATATTAGGGCTTGGGGCACTTCCGAACTGTTAATTAACTCTACGTCATGAGTTATGTGCTCTAAACCCAATATGATATTATAGATATAAACAAGTAAACGAAATATCTTCTTAATTACTTACTAAAAAGTAAAATAAAACAAAAACTCAATATCAAAGATATCTAAAAACAATAAATTAAAGATATGGCAAACTTTGAACATTAAAATGAATTTAGCTTCAGGCAAAGATCAAAAATTTCTCCGAAGTTTCCGAGAGATTCGGGTCTGACCTCATTTGACTTATCGGTTGGAACAAATCCAAAACGCTCTATTGTCTTTGATGAACATTTTAGAAAGTGGACACATCTATGCTTTTAAAGTTTACTTGAAATCAAGCCAAAATATACCTATTTATTATGCAATAGCATTTTTTTTATACAGTGGAAGAAAAAGGCCGTGGTTGATGGGAAAGTATACTAAATATCTATGATTATAAAATTGATTAATTTATTTATTTAAATCTTTATTGCATACAAAATACAAAGGCGTACTTAATGCCGCCAGGCATTCTCTACCAGTCAAACCTTCGGGACAATAAAAGCAGTTAATAAGTAAGGTGGGTGCAATACAGTAACTAAGTATATAATCCAGTGAATATTATATAAAATACTTACAATCTATTATATACTACTTAAATATATCTTATATACATACATACATAAACTACATATACACAATATTACCAACTACAAAATGAGAAAGGAGAAGTAACAAAGTAATAGAATAAAGATAAATAAAAACTACCTATGAATTTAAATAGTAATCATATACTCTTTTTTGTAAATATGACTCAATTTGGTGATTGTCTTATTTTGACTGGTAAATTATTCCAAAGTCTTGCAGCGACAACTGCAAACGATTTAGAAACAAAGGTGGTATGATGGGAGGGGAAGGCAAGGGTTATATTAAAAGTAGATCGAAGGGTTTTGTTGTGATGCGAGCCAAGAAAAGTGAATCTGTTTTTAAGATATTCGGGTGTAGCAGGTTTAATGAAAAAATTAATGAAAGTTAACATTCATATATTTAAAAATAAGTAACACTGCATTCAAAGATTTTTGAAAATACGCTTCTGTACTTTTATGGCACCAATGGATAGGGTTATCATAGGAATTAATTTTAAACAACATAGCATATTAAATTATAGGAACACCAAAAAAGATAAAAAAAATCTTATTAAAAAAAAAGATTATCGTACTGGCCACTTATAAAAATAATGTATACCTAATCTTATGAAAAAAGTTTATACCTAATCTTATATCTGTATACCTAATCTTATGAAAAAAGTTTGTACTTAATTGAAACCAATGCCCTGTTCTTTTTTTGTTATTTGTTTCTAAGATTACATTTTATTTCACTGAAGTTAAAATAAAAAATGGAAACCTGTTAATATTACCTACTTTTTTTTTTCTGGAATCAACCTATTTATAGGAAGAGATGCCCTCTTTTTTCTTTTGTTACATGGAACCCTAAATTGGCTGACAGTATCGCAATCGTTTACTAAGTATTATATCATTTGGTCTTCTTTTCTTCACTTACACGTTTTTGTCAAATAACTAGACAACCCTACAGATATCCTGGACAGAATATTTACATACCCTGGACAGAATATTTCCAAAACGCGAGTTCACTCACTTGCCAAATTCTAAGGCCGGCTTTAGATTTACCCCATTCATAGACTTTGTATGTCTGCTCACCACCAGGTAGATGCATAGTCACTTGTCGTGCTCCAATAAAAAAAAGATGGTCAGTAGAAAGTAGGCATTTTAACTTTTTTACGTTAGCCACACAGAATAGTATTAATAGTTAAAATTTATATATAATTTATTTATATATAAATACCTAATCACGAGTACAAACTTTTTTCATAAGATTAGGTATACAGATATAATAACCTGCAATAACATTATTTTTATAAGTGGCCAGTACGATAATCTTTTTTTTTAATAAGATTTTTTTTATCTTTTTTGGTGTTCCTATAATTTAATATGCTATGTTGTTTAAAATTAATTCCTATGATAACCCTATCTATTGGTGCCATAAAAGTACAGAAGCGTATTTTCAAAAATCTTTGAATGCAGTAATATATATAATTATATAATATTATATAGGTTTTTTTACCATTCTGAATTTGACTTTAAGGTTAACTGAATTATGAACTTTTACTTAGGTAGGTACTTGTTTAGACGCCGCCGTAGACTAGTGGCTGGTTGTATCCGGAGGTCGTGGGTTCGATTCCCACCCATGGCAAAAAATATCAGTACGTTTTTTTCTGTATAGTTTTTTATGATCTGGGTGTTTATAAAATATAATATGTATTATGTCGTTGTTTTTGGTACACATAGTACAAGTCTAAAGCTTACTTTGTAATTAGAGCAATATCTGTAAATTCTAAGTAATATCAAACTATCATATTATTATTATTATAATCGTAGACTTTACAAGTATCAACATTAAAGATTTTTTTGCAAAATAAAGGTACTGAAAGACACGAGAATTAAGTAATAAATAGATACCTACTATAATATTTTTTTTGCTTTTTTTTGGCTGCTTGTCGGTCTGTTTGTTCGTTTGTATGCGCATCACCTAAAAACCACAGATTGGATTCAAAATATAATTACTGAAATATAAGAAACCTTATTCGAAATAACTTTTAGCGTTTATTTCATTAAATCAAAAGATTTTTTTATTTTTTTTATTGTGAACTTCATAGTACCTACTAAGTGACCTTTTTTTGTGGCGAGGGTTTTTTGTTTATAATAATAATATACTAAGTTACGGCCACCAGCTAGTATATAACGAAATTTCTATTGGTATATAACGAAATTTCTATTGGTATATAACAATATTTCTATTGGTATATAAACATATTACTATTGGTATATAACAATATTTCTATTGGTATATTTAGCAAGGGGATCGCTTCTAGCCTCATCGAACATTAACTTAAGTGGCACTTGACCGAGTTTACCAACCAGCCGGCCTATTTCAAACGCATAATCGTATTTCGTTTATTTTTCTAGCGAGATCGTTTATTTATTTATTGTGGATTAGTTTTACTATATCAATCTATTTTTTAAGTGTTAAATAATAGTATATTTCATTACGAGTACGGAAAGCCTGTCATACGAACAACTATTTTTAATACAGTTGCGAAAAAATTAAGCAATTTAATAAAATAATAAAAACACAACTAAACTCGCAAAGAAAATTTCTGGAAAATGGCGCCAACCGTAAAAGAATATAAACAGAGTTTTTTTTTTTGTTTTCTTCACCCATTATGGGTAGGCAAAGGGAACTATGCCCATACAGCCAAGTCTTAGTAGAATTTTTTATTGATATGAAATGAAAATGAAATTTAATGAAATGAAACCTAACCAAACTCGTTGAATCAAATCATTAAATCTGATATTGGAACAAATTAGTAGCTTCTTAATAGAAATATTTGCATGAATCATAAAAACTTTTTTTTTTAGTAAAAAATTCGTGGTTAGTTTTTTTCTTTTTAATAGACATTATTTTGACAGTTGGGAAAGAGAACGCACGAGTTCAGAAAAGGTAAAAAAAAAGCTCGAGTATATAATAGTCCACATCCTGAACGCTATACGTCCCTGCAATACGCCACTTTTTGAGCAACTGTATTATTTTTTTATTTTTTTTCTGTTTTTGTATATATATGTATATTCTTGAATAGTTATTTTATATACGTGGTGACTTTGAAAGGTGGTAATATGAGGCTCTACTGATCAAATCAAACAACTTTTCCCATAGAACCATGTATTGCAAATGAAAAATGGTAATTCGTAAGCTTTTAAAATTAAACTAAATTGTACACTAATTGTTTAACAAAACTACTATAGTGTCTCGGAGAGTACGTTAAGCTTTCGATCCCAGTTTCACTATACCAACTTGTGAAACTGTACAGGTATAGATGAGCTATTAAGTCTATCCAAACATTGCGACGAGCTAGCCACTTGCTCGGTATAGACTCATAATTTCGGCTACGATGAGGTGGGATTAAAAATCCTTCCGCTAGGTACCCTGAGGCCGTCTAGGCGTTATCAGGAGTCTTAAGGCACCCGTGATGATGTTTATTTATTTAAAATTCTATTCCAATATAAATATTAAAGTAATTCCATTAACGAACTGAAAGGCGGTGATTCATAGGCGGGCGGGCACAGATGCCTTTTTGGGCGGCCTACATAAAATCCTTAGTTGTTGGAAGGCAATATTACTTGCGTCAAAACAACTTAAGTTTGACAACAATCGCGCCATTAAGCAACAGGCTCCATTTGGCTTATTTACAGCCGACGACTTTGTTTCCTTTATGCTTTAAGTTAAAATCAAGTAAGTAACATTTTATTTTAAGTTTTTAAGCATTGAAAATAAAATATAACGTGGTGGCCGAGTTGGTTAGACCTTAGTCTTAAAACACTTAGGTTCCTGGTTCAAACCTCGGTGTGTAACAATGAGTTTTTAATCAAAAAAAAATATAAACATTTGTTTAACAACACCACTATAGTGCATCAGAGAGCACGTTAAGCTGTCGGTCCCAGTTTCACTATACCAACTTGTGAAACTGTTTATAGATGGGTTATTGAGTCTATGACATCAGCTACGACGAGGTGGGATTAATACCCCTCCGCTGGGTACCCTGAGGCCGTCTAGGCGGTCTATTATTGTTTTTAAATTAATTAACTAATACAAATTAATTTGTATATGGGACAAAAATCATAGGATATACAAATATACATTCACCACTATAGTGCATCGGGGAGCACGTTAAAAGTTTTGAGTCCCAGTTTCACTATACCAACTTGTAAAACTGCTTACAGATAAGTTATTGGTTTAACCAAACACCGCGACGAGCTGGCCACTTGTTTAGTATAGGCTCGGCTACGATGAGTGGGGAATAAAACCCCATCGCTGGTACGCTGAGGTCGTCTAGGTAGTCTTGGGTTGTCTAATGTAGACTTACATATTTATATTAGGATTTAAAATAGTCAAGATGATAGATTGGAGATCAATATTTATTGTTTAATAAAAAAACTCGGAAAATATAACAAATTTTATAGTTTTTTTTTCATATATTATTAAGAAAATGTTCGAGTGTATTCGGTATATTTGGCGTATTTTTATTTATGTTCGTATTCGGCCAAATATTCTGTTGTTTTGCCGAATAATTACTAATTATTTAAACACAATATTTTAGGACTTATATACTTGTAAGTATATCTTTAAAATACTTTATTCTATTTGTATTGAAACAAACACTACCTTCTGTTACCATAAAATTGATCTAATGGAAATAATATACAAAGAACACAACCTGGTGGAAACACAAACAGGTCCCCCAGAGTCCAAGAATTTCATTGGAACTGAAGCAAAGGGGCCAAAAAACTCTGGAAATACAACAGACACTAATTTAGGTTATTGGTAGGGTCTTTCACTGGATAATTCAGAACCAGAAAGCGTCTACATCAAATAGAAAAAAGCAATAAAGCAACTACATGCAGATTCTGTGGTCATTAAATTGAATCAATTCATAATTGCCATTTACTGTGCAGCTGCAATACTAAGGCGAAGCAGACAACGGAGTCGACCCGGAATAATACAGACTACTGGACCTAAACCTCATTCTAAACCGTATGTCACTGTCATCTTTGACGATGAGGGTAAGGAGTAAAAGGAATTGGGTAGTACACAAAAGATCTCATAGGGTCAATGTGTCATGATAAACAATCAGCCAAAGCCTATACCATAAATTTAAAAATTAAGATTCAATTCAAGTTTTATTTCAAACCATTTTTTTGTAACAAACGAAATTTACCTTTATATAAATTCAACAATTCTGAAGTATGTAAACATAATCGATTTTTTCGTTTTTCGTATAATTTTAATGAACATAATTTTTGCTTGTTCTTGATTAACAAGATGTTGCGAACTGAATTATTCGTCCGAATATACGATTTGGTACAACTTGGTCCGAATATTCGGAAACAGAATTTGGTTGAATCTATATTCAGCGCATCTATCTCTACCTCAAACTTATTTTTAAATATAATTAACCCATAAATTAAAATTTTGTTTGAATACTGACATTTGAGGTCAAGTCAAACTTTTAAACGCTAGAATATCACAATTTAACGAACTATTTCAGTACCGTCGGCAACATTGCTACATAATTTAGTTTGTTTCTATAAATTGATGACTGTACCACGAAGAAACTTAGTTAGCACCGGAAAAGAGGTCACGGTAAATCTACTTAATCCTTTGTGGCTTTGAGACTTAATAGCTTCCTAGTTTTAATTCTAATCTAGATTTCATGCTTCTCTAAAATAAAACTATTTTTATAATTACCTATTATAAAAATTTCATCCATATTTATAAAGCAAAGCGTAATCTACAAATGCAGACTTAATGCCCTAGGTATTTCCTAACAAACAAACTTTCAGGGTAGGTAATTTAAAAAGAATAATAACATCTAGGACATTTCACACATATTGCTCTGGTCGCAATCTAAGCTCTAGGCTTGTATTATGTGTACCAAAAACAATTATATAATACATATTATATTTTATAAACACCCAGACCATGACAAACTGTACAGAAAAACGTACTAATATATTTTATGTCATGGGTGGGAATCGAACCCACGACCTCCGGATACAACGCCAAAGCCGGAACCATTAGTCTACGGATGCGGTCTGTACGAGAAACAACGATACTAATAGGACATACTATATTTTATATATATATATATATCATCCCGGTTGCCTTAGGGCGCCCGAGACCGCCTAGACGGTCTTAGGGTACCCAGCGGAGAAGTTTTTAATTCCACCTCGTCGTAGCCGATGGTATGAGACTACACCGAACAAGTGGCTAGCTCATCGCGATGTTTGGATAGACTCAATAACCCATCTATAAACAGTTTAACAAGTTGGTATAGTGGAACTGGAACCAACAGCTTAACGTGTTCTCGAGGCACTATATTGGTGATGTTAAACAAATGTAGGTACATATATTTTTAGATTAAAAACTCATTGATACAACCGGGGTTTGAACCAGCGACCTATGTGTTTTTAAGTCTATGGTCCAACCAACTCGGCCACCACGTATATATTTTATAAACTCAGATTAATCTATACAGAAAAACGTACCTACTATTTTTTTATTTGGATTTTATTGTAACACTGCACCTTACTGATGGTAAGCAAACCTACAACATCCATAAATAGGGTCGATCAATACACATCATAATAGCTCCCGCAGTGCCGGCTAATTTATGTAGTTACAAAATGGGCGATCCGCATCGTAACCGCACCCCGAAATAGGACTAGTACCCCGATAAGACATCGGTGCAGTAGTTTTAAAAATGGACTAATATTGTTTTGCCATAAGTTGGAATCGAAACTATTGATGTGTACCAGATACAATAATACAATATTTTTTTTGTTGTTTCAAATTACACATATTGCTCTTGTCACAAACTAAGCTGTAGGCTTGTACTATATGTACCAGAAGCAACGATATAAATACATATTATATTTTATAAACACCCAGACCATGACAAACTATACAGAAAAAAAACGTACTATTTTTTCTTTGCCATGGGTGGGAATCGAACCCACGACCTCCGGATGCAACGCCAAAGACGAAACCACTAGTCTACGGAGGCTGTCAATCAATTATACAATAATACTAATTCATTATTATTCCCACCCATGGCATAAAATATATTAGTACGTTTTTCTGTACAGTTCGTACTGGTCTGGGTGTTCATTAAATATAATATATTATATAATTGTTTCTTGTGCACATAATTCAAGCCTAGAGCTTACTTGTCACCAGAGCATTATTGTATATTGTCCTACATATTATTATTATTATATATTTTCACCCAGACCATGTTTATACATTATACAGAATGAATTTGAAAAGTTGTACTTTGGGCTAATATGAGGCTCTACTGATCAAATCGAACAACTTTCCCAATAATAATATATAATATAGTAATATATAATATAGTAATATATAATACGAGTATGTAGGACAATTTACACATATTGCTCTGGTCACAAACTAAGCTATAGGCTTGTACTGTGTGTACCAGAAGCAATGATATAATACATATTATATTTTATAAACACCCAGACCATGATAAATTGTACGGAAAAAACGTATAATTTTTTTTTGCCATGGGTGGGAATCGAACCCACGAACTCCGGATACAACGCCAAAGGCGCAACCACTAGTCTACGGATGCTGTTAATGAATGCAACCATGTGACGCATGTGAAATAAAAATTTAGCTTCCCTATACAAATTGATCATTTTAACATTACTAGTATGTATAGAAAAGGCTTTATTTTTTTCATTAGCGACACATGGTTCCATGGGAAAAGTTTTTCGATTTTATCAGTAGAACTAATCATATTAGCCCAGAGTACAATATTTCAAAGTCACGTATACGTAAAACAACAGTAAATAGAAATTCAAAACCTAATTTAACTTTGACAGTTTCTAAATTATATTCCTTTCCCCAAAACTATAACAATTACACACGTGAAAATTTACATGAAACAGTTATTCTAAACATTACATTACATATCGTACTTCAAGTAGAAAATTACTTTATTTAACTACTGCTGAAGTAGGTACTCGCGCGAAGTGTCGAACTTTCTCGCCTCCACTGCCCGCGAGTAGTCTGCAGGATATGTATTTCGAGTATATTATACACGGTGAATTTGAATGGGTGTACTTTGGGCTAATATGATGTTCTATTCATCAAATCGAACAACTTTTCCCATGTGTCGTAAATGAAAAAAAAATTTGGCCTCCCCATACAAATTGGTCATTTTAACATTACTAGTTTGTAAGGAGAAGGCATTTTTTTTTTTTTCATTTGCGACACTTGGTTCCATGGAAAAAGTTGTTTGATTTGATCAGCTGAACCTCATATTAACCCAAAGTACATCTTTTCAAAGTCACCCTGTATATTGTCCTGAGATTTCATATCTCTCTCAGCTAGTTCACTGGTTTTTCTCAACAACCGTCCATCAGCCTGACGGAATGATTTTTGAGGTTTCAGTTTTATATTTTATTTTTGAGTATTTAATTTTAGGAAGCTTCGTAGTCTATTTCTTGTTGTTGATGGGAAGATGAGGTGTTATTTGTTAAGAAACGTGCTACTATTTTCGAGGTATTTAGTGCAGCGTGTTTTTGTAATATATCAATTTTTATTCTATGGGATAATTAAAATATCTTTTATAAATCTATTATAATAATCAGCGCGTGGTATACTTACTGTAAAGTCACCACGCTGAACCTGAGGGTGTAAAAATTCAATAAATAATATTGTGTTGTTGGAATTATTTTTTATTGTAAGTTTTATTTTACAAATTAGCATAAGTTTTTGTATTGATTATTTTATTGAATTAATATATTTTCTATTCTATTCTATATAAAATTCGCCGTATCGAGTGTGAGAGTTAGATTACACTTTAATGTTGCGTAGCGAGAATTGGTATTCTATACTAATATAATAAAGAGGAAAGATTTGTATTTTTGTATTTTTGTGTTTTTGTGTTTTTGTATGTTTGTAATGAATAAACTCAAAAACTACTGGACCGATTGCAATAATTTTTTCACCATTAGAAAGCTGCATTATTCAGAAGTAACATAGGCTATATAATATCACGCTAGGTCCTATAGTTGTGGAGCAGTAACCAAAAATGTTTTAAAAACGGGGGAAAAGTATCGTTTCTGAGCCCTTCCGTGGCGTGCGCTGAGCATATAGTTAAAGTTATACAAACCTGTGCGAAGCCGGGACGGGCCGCTAGTTAGTTATAAAAGTGTCATTGAAGAGTGATCTTCTGTACCTAGAACTCGATTTGATTTTCTTTGCCACTGATATATAACTACTACAGCCGATTTGCTGTAAACGTTTATTAGCTTTAAAATAATTACTTCATTATTGAGGCATCAGCTAATTTTATTTTGCCATAAAATTAAGTATAATCGCAAAAAATGACCCATCAAAGAATCATATAATATCAAATACAACTGCAATTGATATAATAATAATAATATAATAATAATATGTAGGACTAATTACACATATTGCTCTGGTCACAAACTCAGCTCTAGGCTTGTACTATGTGTACCAGAAGCAACGATATAATACATATTATATTTTATAAACACCCAGACCATGACAAACTGTACAGAAAAAAACGTACTAATATTTTTTGCCAGAGCATTATTGTACATTGTCCTACATATTATTATTATTATATATTTTCACCCAGACCATGTATATACATTATACAGGATGAATTTGAAAAGTTGTACTTTGGGCTAATATGAGGCTCTACTGATCAAATCGAACAACTTTCCCAATAATAATATATAATATGTAGGACAATTTAAACATATTGCTCTGGTCACAAACTAAGCTATAGGCTTGTACTATGTTTACCAGAAGCAATGATATAATACATATTATATTTTATAAACACCAAGGCCATGATAAATTGTACGGAAAAAACGTACTAATATTTTTTTCCATGAGTGGGAATCGAACCCACGACCTCCGGATACAACGCCAAAGGCGCAACCACTAGTCTACGGAGGCTGTCGGCTGTCATATGAAAGGGTTCTACGGTTTCCTGATTGTTCTGTTGAATAAACCACCCATACAAGTAGATAGATAAAATAGTACACTTGATATGTATTACATTTGTTTCTTATACGAATATTATTCTGTCGATTTCGCACCAATAAATCTTGTTTTACTGCTATCATAGCCATTTACGACAGATCAAAATCAAATATCGAACTATGGACGATTTACTGATAGAAAAGATTTATAAACAATGTTATATTATATTCATTTACAACAGTACTACTGCTTATGCAGTATATCTATATTATATAAAAATGAATCCCTTGGTCACGGCATCATGCGTGAACGGCAGGACCGATTTCGCATTTTTTTTTTGTTCTCTTTGTTATTGCTTGAGAAGGTTCTTACGAAAGAAAAAAAGAAAAAAATTGCAACAAAAAATTGAAAATTTTAGAATATTTAACCACCATATTAAATTATTAACCTTAACGCTTTTGACTATTTATACTTATAACTATTTTAATGTAACCTAATATGTATGGGCGTTTGACATAACATTGACATAATTCGTCAAATAGGATGTAAATATAATTAATATCGTTTAAAACAGATTTATATCATACAAAGAGGATGTAAAAAATAATAATTTCCTTGTGCACATCACGGTTAGTTCAGAGCTATCACGCCTAATATTAAAAGTTCAACTTAATATAGGTTTTGGTAAGTTTGGATAAGTATAGATATACTAACATACACGTTACTAACATATGTGGTATTGAGAGCTTCCGTTGCGTGCGCTTCGAAAATAGTTAAAGTTTCGCAGAAGTTGCGCGGGTCAGCCTATAATCTATACTAATCTATACTAATATTATAAAGCTGAAGAGTTTGTTTGTTTGTTTGTTTGTTTGTTTGTTTGAACGCGCTAATCTCAGGAACTACTGATTCGAATTGAAAAAATATTTTCGTGTTGGATAATCCATTTATCGAGAAAGGCTATAGGCTATATAACATCACGCTACGACTAATAGGAGCGGAGTAACAAAGAAAAATGTTGCAAAAACGGGGGAAAATTATTCCTTTTAAGAGCGTACGCTGCGTAAACGGTTAAATTTAAACGCGCAGACAAAGTTGCGCGGGTCAGCTAGTAAATAAATAAATATTTGTTTTAAAGCAAGTTATTTAAAATATATAATACATACGAGTAGATAAATGCATACACTACGCCACTTCGCACGTTCTCTACATCCTTCCCTAGCTTCCTCCACATTCGTGCATTGATTCATTAATGTAGTAATTAAATGTGTATTAAAATAGTTTGATGTAGTCAAACTATTTAATATTATTAAAAAATAACAAATTCTAAGTCAACTGTAAGTTAACAAATAGAGACGCCTGTATGGAATCAATGCATGAATGTGAAAGAATCTAGGAAAGGGTGTAGAGATCGTGCGAAGTGGCGTACATTGCGCTCTGATTACCCAGTTGTCTTGACCTATACAAATGTACTTTCAATATTGTAATATTGGCTGTTGATCAAGGTATTTTTATTCATAATAAAAATAAAGTATTTTTTTAGATTAAAAAAACCCCTATTCAGCAAGATTAATACAGTGACCGGGAATTTTATCATTTTATTTTGCGACAAACAGTACCTATTCTAGTACCTAATGCTGGAATGAAAAAAGCATTATCAGGGCCTTAATTCACGCCTTAAAAATTATACTTTGTACCTCTCGATCCTAAAAATGTCCCAGTAATTAGATCGCAAAAGTGCTTTGTCAATTGGAAACCGGCTTCAACCCCCACAGGTACAATTTCTGGGTTGTATTTGAATTAATTGCCACCCATCACTAATTAATTCAGGCACGTCCACCAAATTGATTTGCCTAAAGAAGTTTTTCCTTGTAATTTATTATTTTCGTACCTCTGTAAGGTTACTCCTTAATAATCAAGTCTCCGTCAAGTGACCTAGTCATGTTTCGATTTTAGTCTGTGGGGTCACCGGTGTTCAGGAGACTACTGCATAGATTTCTTGTCGAGGTGGTAGTCTCCTCTCAGGGTGCGGATAGGAAATGGGTAGTTGAATTGACAATAAGGCAGCGAGTATATTAAAATATAACGTAATGCAATTCGTCATTGTCGCCCCCCATTTCGTAATCGCATCATTTAGCCGGCATAGTGGGAGCCATCAATATTATTTAAGAACAATTATTGATTGACCTATTCATGGACTTTGTAGGTCTGCTAGGTAGAAACAAAGTCACATGTCGTGCTCTACAAAAAAAAAAATTTTAGTAATTAAATAATTAACTCCTTAACTTACCCACTTATTACAAATTAGTTTTACGCTGTATTTTCAAAGGACGTTTAATTTCTCGCTCGGCTCCTAAAAATCGTAGCGTGATGTTAAAACGTTATGCCACTACCTAGTCAAATAAAAAGAAAGGCATACTTTTTAAATTCTAAAATACCAAACCACCAGCGTTGTTTCGAAACTAAAAACGAAGAAATTTACGTATATATTAATTAAGAGAAGTTGTAAGGAAGAGAAGTTTTCAAATTCAATCGAACTTTGAAGGAATTGAATTAAATCGTTCCTTTTGAATATTGTTCTAAATTCAAACGTTCTCCCGACATTGCGATTTCATTGTTTGACTCAATCAGCTTTTACAGAAAGTCACATCTTTTATCCAACATTAAAGGGAAGAATATCTATATCTTAAATTTTGTTTCATATAGCTTAGGTTATGACTCTATATTAAATTGTTTGTAATTGCTTACCGAAAGCATATACAGGGTCACAATCCTAAAAAAAAAATTACCCCCCTATTTTTGTAAGACTAGCACTCTATGGTTGTATCCTCAACTGCACTTTTCACTCAAGAAAAGTCTATCTCGTTCATTGTTTCTTGATTTGATATTTGGTGATGGAGACAGACGTTCCTTGAGTGAAAGTAGAGTGGAAAACACGACTTGTAATGATTAAAGTTAAAAATTCCAATACCTAGGTTTCATCCAATATGGATGAAACCTAGGTATTGGAATATATGTATTGCTTTCTTTATAATAAATATTTCTAGTATTATAAAAGCTGTAGCACAGGGTATCCAAGCATAGGCCAGGGTGTCAAATAAATTTTGTAAATATTCTTTATAACTTTTGTAACATTTTGTGTAAAGTTTTTATGATTTTTATTTTTAAAGTAATAATAATAATCATTTATTAACCATTAAGATTACAATTTTCCTTAAAACAAGAACAAAAATTGCATTTAGTTCCTGGCGGTCACCTATCCTGAAAGATTTTATTTATTATTTAGCAGCTAGCTTTCCAACATGAATTTGAAAAAGATAAACATAAAAAGTCTAAGATTACAGCGACATAGCAAAATTACTTCCATTGACTGCAGTCGAGAAATGCCGTCACTTTCAGAGCCCCGAAAATTGCGTGCTCATCTCTCGAGACGCTATTGTGAGAACCTCGAATACCTCTAGGTAATGCTTAACGATTATTTTGCTCTGTCAGCAAGATCTTCGTTCCTGTAAAACAACTCACGCGAAATGTTGTGTGATAGTGTTGTTGTTTATCTTCTTAGAAATGTCCTTGGTTTTTATGGATACCTATAAATATAAGTAGATATAATTTAATGATTACTTAGTCAGTGAGATATTTGTTCCTGTAAAATGACGTGCAATATGCGAAGGTAGATTTTGAACGCTTCTGTGTTTCAGTCGTCCATTAGCATTGTATCTTTGCGCCGTGGTTTGATTCTTACTTATGGTAAAGTAATTAGTAAGTACCTACATTTTCCTGTACATTTAGTTAAGCATATTGTGGGTGTTTATCTATACTAGTATAATAAAGAAAACATATTTGATTGTATACTTGTTGCACAATAAATTTACCGCCTTTACCATGGACAGTGCTCTGAAAAACTTTTTAATCTCATTCCCCCTTCCCCTTTCCGTTACAGAATCTCACGAGCAGGTAACAGAATGGCGCATTCTGTGCCGATGTACCAACCCGCACTAAAAGATTTGGTGATTCGTACATCTGTCACACTATTAAAATGTGGAATGCTCTGCCTGCTTGCGTGTTTCCTTCATTCTATAACCTTTGTCTTGAGTCCTTTAAACGAAGCGTGAATAGGTATCTTAAGCCGGCATAATAGATGAAACCAGCTCTTACAACACAGTTCTAAGAGCTGGTTGTATTAATTCTTGGACCTGCAGCATGCCGAGCTCCTATAAAAAAGAAACTCAAAAACTTTAGAATCTATTTTAAGAAATCTTTCAACAATAGAAAGCGCTGTATCTTAGAGTAACATAGGCCTTATTTTATTTAGCATCCGATTTTTTTTTAAAATTAAACTGCAATTTAAAACATAGAGCCACAGATAATAAAGAATAATTTTCTTCGAAAATATTTGCATCATTTGAGGCATTATGCATTGTATTTAGAAGGCGCTCCACAACGTAGCTAATGTATCGACACAGATCGCATCCCAGACCAGCAGGGTGATTACGCGCACTACGCTAAGCTAAACTTTAATCAATGCAAATCTGACGTAATGCAAACCTTGTGACATTGAAAATTGACAGACAACTACGCAAGTTTGGTAAAATGTTGTGCGGCGTAATACGGCCATGTATGTTCTCTATTTGTTAAAATCACAAATTGAAATAGCACCACGCCAATGAATGAATGCACCGTGAATGAGATGACAGATCACAAATAGGTAGTCTTTTCATAAAAATAATGGCATTCACACATGTAGGTACCACGGTGGTAATTTGTCGACTGAGAGCCGCCATTCACGGCTGACCGAGCATCCGTCCTGCTCTCACATACGCTTCAATAGGCATTTGATTGTTTAGCCTTTACAAAACTTTACAAAGGGTTTGCTTGTCGGCCTGTGGACAATCTGAAATCTGGCTGACAGAAAATTATTTTAGATGGGAAACCTGAATAACTCTTTGATGGTTTATATGCCGTCTATATAGGTACATGGTGATTTTGAAAGGTTGTACTTTGGGCTAGTATGAGGATCTACGGATCAAATCAAACAACTTTTGGATGGAAAACAACCCACGGAACCATGTATCGCAAATAAAAAAAAATGTTTGGCTTCCCTATAAAAATTGGTCACGGTTCAAACCCCGGTGTATACAAATGAGTATTTTTTTTATAAAAAGTACCATCACTAGACACTGCCTAGATAAGGTTTCCAGTGCGAGCGGTGAAGTATTATTATCTCGTCGTAGCCCATGGTATTCTATGTCTACATCGTACAAGTCGACAGACTCAATAATCTATCCATCTTTAAACAGTTTTACAAGTTGACATCGTGATGCCGACCGCTTAACGGCTCTCCGAGGCAGGTTTTTAATTGGAGCACGAAATGTGACTTTGTATCCACCTGGTGGTGAGCAGACCTACAAAGTCCATTAATGGAGTCAATCAATAATTGTTTTTAAACAATATTGATCGCTTCCACTATGCCGACTAAATGATGCGATTATGAAATGGGGCGACAATGACGAATTGCATTACGAGTATATTTTACTGCCTTATCATCAATCCAACTATCCATTTCATAACCAACCCTAAAAGAAGACTACAACATCGACAAGAAATCGATGCAGTAGTCTCCTGAAAACCGATGAACCCACAGACTATAACCGAAACATGACTAGGTCGGTCGGCCTAACGAAGTTATAGAGACCTTCCTCCCACCTAAAACCTGAAGTATTTTTAAGAATCAGTTCTAACCAACTCGACCGCTACATATATGAAATATACAATTCATATATAAATATCCACTGTCGCACCTGAGCCGTTAATCAAAGTCAATAATTGATTAGTTTTCAACAAAAGTCTGAAAACTATAATAGATTTATCGAATTCGTTGGGTTTGCAATTAAATATCTATCATTGCCCAAAGCTTTCCCGTAAATAGGTAGTAATTTAGTTTGTGGTTTAATTTCAGGATTTTGAAAATCAGTGGATGTTAACGTGTTAGCAATGGTTATACAGTGAATTAAACGTATTGTAGACTAGCTGTTCGAAAACTTCCTATGCGTGTTATTTTCGCGCATGATTCGACGCGGCTCGTGGTATATTAGGTTTCCAAGTAAATTAATAGTAGATTTTACAACAAGTGCACAAAACGAACCATTTTTATCCGAGACTTTTAGCAGCTCGAGCCGAAGGCGAGGGCTGATAGTAATGTCAAGGATAAAATGGTTTTGTGGACGAGTTATAAACTCTGCTTTTCACATCGATTGCGAGGAAATAAAACAGTAGTAACATCGCTTTAATTAAAATTCAAAGTAAAATTAGTACAGTTTTGAATAAAAAACACATAAGGCAAATAAATTTAAGTAAATATTATATAATGACAAATTCTATCTATGAACTTCTTATTGTGTTTGGCTGTATGGCTCATTTTCTTTGCCTTAATACATTTATGAGTAGATACGTTAATGCACTTGTGCACAAAATTTTATTTTCACATTACGGGTGCCTTACGGCGCCCGAGACCGCCTAGACGGCCCCAGGGTACCCAGCGGAGGGGTTTTAATCCCACCTCGTCGTAGCCGTTTATGTCTTAAAAAACACATAAGGCAAATAAATTTAAGTAAATATTATATAATGACAAATTCTATCTATGAACTTCTTATTGTCTCATTCATTCATTGTGTTTGGCTGTATAGCTCATTTTCTTTGCCTTAATACATTTATGAGTAGATACGTTAATGCACTTGTGCACAAAATTTGATTTTGTGCAGATATACACACATACATATCATACGGGTGCCTTACGGCGCCCGAGACCGCCTAGACGGCCCCAGGGTACCCAGCGGAGGGGTTTTAATCCCACCTCGTCGTAGCCGATGGTATGAGTCTACACCGAACAAGTGGCTAGCTCGTCGCGATGTTTTAAATAGACTCAATAACCCATCTATAAACACTTTAACATTCTCCCTATATCCTAAGCACTTTCAGAAAGCATAAATAAGCACTTTCAGAGCATGAGAAGTGAAAAATATATAATAATATATCTCTTTTGATTCTGTTTAGTAGACTTTGATGAAATAAACGCTAAATGTTACTCACAAAGCTTGTCTTTCAGTAATTATACTTTGAATCCAATGTATAGTTTTACGTGCGTACAAACAACAAAAAAATCTCTTACTTATTTTATGCGTCTTCCAATACTTTTGGTGCAAACATCTTTAATGTACAGACACGGAAAGTCTAATATTTAATGTTATATAAGGGTAGATGATATATTAAGTTAACCAAATATTTTATTAATTCGTGAATGAAATTACTAGAAACACTTTAGGATCTTTTTTTTATTTTTTTTTATAATAAATATGTAGGACAATTTACACATATTGCTCTGGTCACAAACTAAGTTATATGCTTGTACTATGTGTACCAGAAGCAACGATATAATACATATTACATTTTATAAACACCCAGACCATGACAAATTATACAGAAAAAACGTACTAATATTTTTTGCCATGGGTGGGAATCGAACTCACGACCTCCGGATACAACGCCATAGGCGCACCACTAGTCTGTCGGAGGCTGTCAATCTTGGTTTACCATAGGGCCTTTATGGTAAATATTTTGGCGCAACGTCAGTGCAATGTCTATGTGTATGCCACTACGTTGCCCTTACGTTATAAAATAAAAATATTAATCTGGTCATATTTCAGTTATAATTAAATTTTTAACCCAACACTGGTATAGGTCCAAGTATTTTTATTACAAAAAAAAACAGCTCCGTTCCATATATCGTGAAGCGGAAAAGCGGCAAAGTAGGAATGCGGTCACCCTCCATACGATGCGCCGATAACATTCCTGGAGGAACGAATTCCCACTTGCCCACAATACTTTCCTTCTGGTACCTACATAATTCTATTGTACTGGATAGTAAATTAAATGTTATTTATTATAATATTTACTAGTAGATACTAAATATAAATAAGGTGGTGTGTGTGTTGATGATGAATGAAAATAATAGAACATTCATTGTCTAAACTATTTTTTTTTAATTTCTTAAAGGGCATGTTCATGAGATATCAGCCCCAACCAAATTACAAAAACATTTTTTCTTATAGTAATACACAAAAACAGACTAAAATACACATAAATTAAATACAAGAAATCTAAAATTGTTTTAAAATTAAATTTATGTTGATTGAAACTAACAAGAAAGATCCGTCTAAAGATTATATTTGTTATAATATGACCCTTAAAAAAGGGACAACCGAAAGCGACTTGTATATCTCTCTACATACTCCCTTGACTGTGGACAGTCATAATTCTCCTTATACATGCAGGCCAATTAAAGAGACTTTTGCACCGCCTTTTAAAACCTCTCCAATTTAATCATGCAGTGTGCTTTGGTCTCGCACAGCCCCGTTTACCCCTCACCTTGCTATTCTGGTTTATTTATTATACATATTTTATGGCGGCTCAATGACACTATTACGAAATGGGCAGCAATAAAGACAATTTTGCTTTACCGTAGAGATTCTACTGTAATACCCTCGCTGCTTTATTATCAAATCAGCTGCATGTTTCGTGATCACCGCCTGAAGGCAGACTTCCACCTCGGCTATAGATCCATGTAGAAGACTACTTAAAATCAGTGAAATGACGGACTAAAACCAAAACATGGCTAGGTAATTTGACGGCTTTATTTTTATTGGAGCATCACATGAGACTTTGTATACTACTTGGTGGTAAGCAGATTTACAAAGTGCATAAATGCGGTTGATCAATACATTGTTGTTTAACAATATTAATCGCTTTCACTATGCCGGCTGCGGTTACGAAATGAAAATTGAGAGGAAAGGCAAATTTTAACAAAAAACAAACCATTTTTAACAAATTTTAATTTAATCAGGTTAAAATAAATAGCAGCAATTTTCTTCAACAAATAAAAATCTTAAAATGTTTGAGAAAAAAAATAATCTCTTCTTCCTCAATGATTCCTCTGATACAATTCATTCAAAACTTTACTAAACAAATCAGGACACAATTTCGACGGTAAATTCTCAATCTTCTTCTGTAAGAATCTGTACTGTTGATCTTCATATTCCTTGTACATCTCCCCCACTTTCAACTCTTTATAAAGCTGGATTATTCGGTAATAATGCGCGGGTTCTTTGCTTCCATAGCAGGTTTTAAAAACTATAAGTTGTTGCGGCGTACATTTCTGTAGGGCTTGTATAGATAGCCATGTACATTTTCCTTCTTGAATGTCATTTCCTTCTTTTCCTTTTAGGTCTGGATCTCCATATACATCTATGTAGTCATCCTGAAATGTTTAGAATTTGTTTTACTTTTTTTTCTGACTGCAAATAGTTTCGTAACAGCAATTGGCTCTACCACGAGTTTTTGCCATTAACTTAACGTTTATACGTTTGGAACCACCAATAGGACCGGTTTATTTTTAAAAACATGATAAATAAAGAAAGAAATACTTTATTTGTCGCACAACAAAAACACATAACAAGAAAATAAATAAAAAAATAACAATCAGGGAATCAAAAAGCTCAGCACAAGCTACAGTTTTTAGGCCGTAGCGCTATCTTTAAGCCCTTTATATAGCCCAAGTGATAAACGTTTCTATTGGTAGATCTTGGCGTTTCTAACATATTAACGCTACATTAATACGGCACCAAAAACAAAGTACCAAGAGCATAAGCAACGTTTAAATATAAATTTATTTATTTAATAATTAATATTTTCTGCCCGACGTGCCTGATATCGCAATACAACTGATACATAGCGATTTTTTTAGATTAAATATATTTTACATAGAATCTTTTAAAAATCAATTATGATTATTTTATTATACGAGTTTATGATAAAATTTGGTGTTAAATTTAAATTAAGATTTTTTTTGCAAACATTTTTTAACAAACAAATTTTATTTTATTATTCATCACATAAACCATAGACAAGAGTGTCTAACCAGCAAAAAATAGACGAAAGAAAAGTGCCTACCTATCTAAGACAAGTACCTTACAATAGTCTAAACCTAATCCTAAATAAATAATCTACTGAATGAATAAGTAACATACCTGCACTTGGAAAAGGGTTCCGATATCGATGCTAAGATCCTTTATCTGATTCAAGACGTAACTGTCATGCTGGTTAGTAAGTAAATAGCCCAAAGTGATGGGAAAGTTGATTGTATAATAGGCAGTTTTATACTTTACTATACTTCTGTAATGGTCCATAGTAAATTGATTTAAATCTACGTTAGTTTTGGTTGTCGAAGTGGCTTTTTGAGTTTTACAATCTAAGTATTGCCCGATTGCCGTGTAGAATAGTGTCTGAAAAGTTGGAAATATAAATATAATTAAACTACACCATTTTTTTTTAATAGAGGAAGATATGTGACCCTACATCCACCTGATGGTAAGTGGCAATATAACGTCCAAGAATGTTCTAAAACAAAAGTAGTAATGAAGCTTGCTCTAATTGGTTGATTCCACTATGTCTGCTTGAGAAACTTATTCACGCCTCGCTTAAAGGACTCAGGATTAAAGGAAGAAAACACATGCAGGCAAGGCATTCCACTTTTTTATCTTAACACGGTAGGCCCAGGAGGAGATGGAGAAACGAGCTGGACGCTTTTTCAAAGGATTGGTCCAAGACAGCTAAAGACAGGAAGAGATGAAAGGAGAGATGGGAGACCTTTGGGAGCAGTGGGACACAACAGGTTAAATAAAAAAAAATATCCTCGTAGTATGGGGAGAAAGTGCGATTCCCAAAATTTCGTGGTTGCCTCATTGGCGTTGTATCCGTAGTTCGTGGGTTCGATTCCCACTGAAGGCAAAACCATATTAGTACGTTTTCTGGACATTTTACCTTAGTCTGGATGTTTATTAAAATAAAAAGGAGTAGGTTATAGTAAGTTATAGAGTTCATGTAGTTGTATTTCAGAATTTTGATTTTTAATTATATTATAACGCACAGACTAAAACCGAAACGTGACCTTTTTTGTCGAGATGGTAGTCTCCTTTCATGGTGCGGTTTCGAAATGGGCGATTGATTTGACGATAAAGCAGGATATTATAAGGATATTAAAATAGAAACGTACCTAATGCAATTTGTTATTATTTCAGTTTTTTTTTTTTTTTTAATTTTTTTCACACAATTCGTCTCTGTCACCGCCCATTTCATAATCGCATCATTTAGCGGCATATTGGGAGCGATCAATGTTGTTTAACAATAATTATTGATTGGCCCCATTCATGGAGTTTGTAGGTCTGCTCACCACCATGTAGATACAAATTCTTAAGCATAATGGTGAAACTTTCGAGTGCCGCTTGTCTCAATCCAGTTTTTAAAACTATTTTTTTCACACACACTTTTTAACTAGACTATTAATTGTAGAGTCTAGTAATGAAAAAAAAAAAATATAATACTCACATCGTTTAAAATCTCCAATACGTTAGTGTAAAAAGGCTTATGCTTAAAGTAGAGTTGTACTACTTCTAGATATGAGCCCTGCAGTAAGAACGCGTCGTTTATTGCTCGTAGCCCTAACTCTGGGTTTCGGAACCAACAAGGGGCCCCACGGCGCGTAGTGGCATCGTCTACTATATCGTCGGATATTACTAGGGTCCCGTGCATCTAAAAAAACAATTTTAAAATACATAAGTTGCGAGTTAGATTCGCGAATTGACAGCCTCCGTAGACTAGTGGTTGCGCCTTTGGCGTTGTATCCGGAGGACGTGGGTTTGATTCCCACCCATAGCAAAAAATATTAGTACGTTTTTTTCTGTACAGTTTGTCATAGTCTGGGTATTTATAAAATATAATATGTATTATAACGATGTTTCTGGAACACATAGTATAAGCCTAGAGCTTAGTTTGTGTTGTAGAGAAATATGTGTAATTTGTCCTACATATAAAAAAAAGCATTTTATATTCTATTTGAAGTTAAAGTTGTTTAAATTTAAAACAACGAAATATATTTTAGGAAATTTTAACTAAACTATAACTTAATAAATATTATAAATAAAAAATATCTTCTAATGAAGAACCGTCCGGAATAGTTCCAAGAAGGCTGACGACATTTCCCCGCTGAATTGCAACGTAATTCGTTGGCAGAAATAGTACATACATATAAATACATGAGTAAAAGTTAAATAAATTAACTATAAAGAAAACCCTACTATAAACTAGAAGCCTAAAAATAATATAAACCTAATACAAAAAAATAACCCCCATAAAAATATATAAAAAATAAGTCCACCATGTCCAGATTCTGACCCGCCCCAAACGTTCCCATTACACTGGCAGCATTACCATGTTGAACTGCCAGTGAAATGCGCTGTTTAAAATACTGAATATAATATACAGTCCCTGGCCATATTATTAGACGCACTGTGCATTTTTTATATTATTTCTAATAATTATGCTTTAAATATTATTATTACGATTATTTGTAAAATTTATAACATTTATTTAGGATGCTTAAGTTTTTTTTTGTATTATTGAATTTTATATCGAATTTTTCTATGTGATATTAAATTATCTTATAGAATAGATAGAATATAGTCCTTAACACTTAGTGTATTCGAAAATATCAGAGGCCCTATGTGTGAATTTTGTAACGTTTACTATCCAGTTAACTATACTACTGCGTTAATTTTTCCACCAATTAATAAGCTTATTTTGATAGTCCAACAAAATAAAAAGATCCTATTGGTGGAGATTTATCGATTAAGGAGATAGTAACGTAAAAAAAAACTCAGGGCCTCTGATAGATACCTTCCAGTAGACTAAGATAATATCACTTAGCAAAAATTTATATAAAATTCAATAATATAATTTGTGTACTAAATAAACGTTATAAATTTTATTATTAATCGCATCAAATATTGTACATATTCAATATGGAATTATGTAAAAAAAAAATGCAGAGTATCTAATAATATGGCCAGGGACTGTAGTATTATTACTAGGTACTAAAAAAGTTTGATGGTAGAAGTTCCATTAATAATAAATAAAAATTATGCAAATACCAGGAAAAGGAAAAAAAAAATTGTGGTTATTGTTGTTGTTATTATGAGTATTTAAAAAATCTGGTCATAAGTTTAATTTAAAATAAAACTCAGCTTAATTTTAAGTTGAGTAGTATTTTTAAATTTTGCTTCACAACTCACATTTTTACGCGTACACACACCTACAAAACGTAATAAAAATGGCTGTGTTTAATTCAGGTTTCCTAAACTTGGTGATACTTTACAACAAAAAAAGCTAAACTAATGTAAAGTATACACTTGGGCCGTGGCAGAGAGGGCGGTATCTGAGACGTCACTTGTGTTGATATATTTGCGGCATCACATCTATAAGCCTGTGTAGGCTCAGCAGAGGCGGCTGCTGATGCTGCAGCCAAGGTGAAACATACAAAATATCAAAATTGAAAAACTAAGTATTTATTTGTTCCACTTGCTGTGGAGACAGACAACTGGGGTTTGGGGCGCTGAAGCCCAGGAATTCAGAAAAAAATATGTGCTCTTCTAAATGAGGTCACTGAAGATTCCCGGTCCGGATATTTTTTTAAACAAAGGATATCACTGAGGTAATACTGCGTTGAAGCCGACAGAAGGGTGCAGTTGGGCTGGGCAGCGTTCGGGAAGCTACGCCACGTCCTTACGTCAGCCTTACCGCAGTGTTTGAAAACAAAAGTCTTTAATCAGTGCGTCCTACCAGTGATGACATACGGCGCTGAAACGTGGACACTTACAGTGAGGCTGGTCCACAAACTCAAGGTCGCTCAGCGAGCTATGGAAAGAGCTATGCTAGGAGTTTCTCTTATGGATAAAATCAGGAATGAGGTAAAAATGGATAAAATCTGAAATCGTAAGAGAACTAAAGTCACCGACATAGCTCTGAAAGTTAGTAAACTGAAGTGGCAGTGGCGGTCACATTTGCCGCAGGACGGATAACCGTTGGAGCAGGCGGATATTGGAGTGGAGACCACGTCGTGGCGCACGTAACGTAGGACGCCCCGCAGCTAGATGGACTGATGACCTGCGGAGGGTGGCAGGCAGAGACTGGATGCGAAGAGCGGAGGATAGGGATCAGTGGCGTGTCTTGGGAGAGGCCTATGTCCAGCAGTGGACTGCGATAGGCTGATGATGATGATGAATGCTGCGTTTGGAAACCTTCTGGCCAGGACAGGGTCAAGATCGAGACATAGATGATTTTTTTTTGTATATATTTTCCCTTTTTATTTTTAATGTTTAGCTATAGCTATAGACAGCCTCCGTAGACTAGTGGTTCCGCCTTTGGCGTTGTATCCGGAAGTCGTGGGTTCGATTCCCACCCATGGCAAAAAATATTAGTACGTTTTTTTCTGTACAGTTTGTCATGGTCTGGGTGTTCTAAGTGTTTAAAATATAATATGTATTATATCGTTGCTTCTGGTACACATAGTACAAGCCTAGAGCTTAGTTTGTGACCAGAGCAATTTGTGTAATTTGTCCTACATATTATTATTATTATTATTAGTTTATCTTTAAACGAAAGCGATTGGTCGGCCTATATCGTTATCATTATTTCGAGTTAGGATCTTAGAACTTATACGGGTGTTAGTTCCTATAGAAGTTTTGGCCCGTTTCGGTAATAATTCATAAAATATTAAATTAATAATATTTAAAAAAAAACCTTACTTTAAAGACAGCTAACATCCAAAATATTATTTTATTCATTTGATATTCTGATCAAACAATCAAAATATCAATTGATAATTAATAAAAATTACTATTACATTAATTTGATCACTAGATATTTTGAACAAAATATCAATTATACCAATTACTATTTCATTAATTTGATGAAACTGATACAAATATTACAGTAATAATTAATTTAGTTAATTAAATCAAAGTAGGTATATCATTTTAATTTAGTTATCACTAAGTCTTAAAATATGTTTCAAAATTCGTAGTCACTTCGTTTCTTTCAGCAATTTTAATTATTTTACGTAATAAAGTTTCCTTACACATATATATATATATATATATATCGCCAAGATTAAGGCGATATATATACATATATATATCGCCTTAATCTGGGCGATTTAAGTCTGGAGAAAATATGTACTTACTGCAGTTTAAGCAAAAACAATTCAGATGCAAAAACCGTCAAGTGACCTAGTCATGTTTCGATTTTAATCTGTGGGTTCACCGGTTTTCAGGAGACTACTGCATCGATTTCTTGTCGAGGTGGTAGTCTCCTTTCAGGGTGCGGTTACGAAATGGGTAGTTTCGTTGACGATAAGGCAGCGATTATATTAAAATATTCTGTCACTGTCGCCCCCATTTCGTAATCGCATCATTTAGCCGGCATAGTGGGAGTGATCAATATTGTTTAAGAACAATTATTGATTGACCCCATTCATGGACTTTGTAGGTCTGCTCACCACCGTCCAGGTAGACAAAGCCACATGTCGTGCTCCAATATAATAAAAAAGAGCGTGCTTAAATTCGACCTCATCTATGCGCAAACGCATTCTCTGCCAATTATTTTAAAAAAATCAATGTTTACCATTTCCACACACCATCCAGCTACTCGTGCTAATTCTAAGCTCTCTGGAGTCATGATTTCAGGATTTTCAAAGTGCTGGTATGCGTTCACCGTCGTTAGTCCCCTTAACAATTTGCCACCAACATTTTTATATGTGATCTGAAAATTTATGTAGAATAAAAAAATTGTTAAGACACTGGAATATTTATGTTTTTTTTAAAGATATTAAATGTTTAAATATAAAAATGCAATAAAAAAATCCTGGTGGGTGGGACCCGAACCCACGAACCTCGCTATCGCTCAAACGCTGAGCCAACCAGGTTCTAGTCACCCTTCACGAATTTTGTCATTGCTTGTTATCTATTATACACAGACGCCCTCTATTAGCTTTCTTCATTGCAGCACAAAATCTATTTCGTCGATCGAAATAGAGTCGATATGCTTAGTCGTAATAGCAGCTCCTATAAATTATTACAAATTATGCGGTTAAGAAATGGGCGGCGACAAGAGCGAATTTGCATTACGAATCTGCTGCTCTATCGTCAAATTAACTGCCTGTTTCTTAACTGCACGCTGATAAAATACTCATCTTAATAAAAAATCGATGCAGTGCGTTCCTGAAAAGCTGTGAACCCACAGACTAAAACTGAAACTTGACAGTTTTTTACATCTGGTGGTGGTACCGTGGTCGGTCGAAGTTATAATAGATACCTCTCTCTCACCTCGAGTTATATAGAGATATAGGAGGTATTTCAGATGGTGTTAGTGAAACTTCTGATCGAAAACCTAAGTTGATTTTTATTAAAATTTTGTTTACCTTTTCAATCCACTCCTTGACTTCTTTAACATCTTGTAGTTTGCCACTTTGAGCAGTCAGTACTGCCAACATCTTAGGCAAAGCTGCTTGGAAGGCTTTTTTATCATATGCATTGATTATCGTACTGGTGTTACACTTTTGCGGTGCGCTTTTATGAAAACAATTTTTGTAAAATTATTATTCTTTAAATTTATTGGAGGAGCAGTGACTTTGTCTTCTACCTAATAGTAAGAAGACCTACAAGGTCCGTGATTGGGGCGATCGCTCCCACTATGTCGGCTAAATGACGCGTTTACCAAAAAATGGGCGACGGCATATTGAAATATCTTCCTTATTATCAAATCAACCGCCCGTTTCGTAACCACACCCTGAAAGGAGACTACCACTTTGACAATAAATCAATGCAGTAGTCTCTTGAACATTAGGAACTCACAGAATCATCCGTCATCCGTCTCGGCCGTCGGCCTAAAACATTTGTATAAACTTCTCTCCTACTTAAGATTTTAGTAAAGTACCATTGATTTATCGTCAAGTTAAAATGTGATTAGATGATGTACCAAATTGTGAAATTAAAAATAAAATCTAATACGAAATTGGTGCGATAAGGTGATTTTGCACCCATTACTTTACGCTAGTATGATAGGTGATCACTCCAGTAAACGTTCACTCGAGTCAATGCTTCATCATTTTTCTATCATTCCACGCTCAATGAGAGAGATAAAATAACAAATTTCATTCTTCACTTTTAAATTAATGGGTTATTGAGTCTATCCAAAACATCGCGACGAGCTAGCCACTTGTTCGGTGTAGACTCATACCATTTATTTATCGATTTATCGTCATGCAAAAAAAAGGAAATTAAGCAGTACAACAAAGTTATCGTAAAAATATTGACATATACAATTACCCTACTATTATCACTACCATAATAGAAAGTTGCATGCGTTCTAATGAATTTAAGATACCGATTTCAGCAAATATAATTTTTGATTTTAGTAAGTTCTTACCTGCTAATCACTAATAAAATGTAATAAATCTTAAACGAACATTTTAATCTATGTCATTTTAATAATAAAAAAAAAACTTTTATTCATAGAATACTTTGTTCTACCATGCGTTTTTGTTAAACAATATTTCACTTACTGTACAATTTAAACTGTAGGGATTCACCAGTGAAACATTGTTTAACAAAAACTTATGCTATTAATTAATTTTAAAAATTTCCTATTTCTCTATATACATATAGGTATATTAAAATAAAGCATACCATTTATTTTGACTAGAACTGACAGCTATTAAACAAAAAAAACTGCATGTAATACGGTCCAGTAGCTTTTTTAAGTTAAGAGGTAACAAACAGACACGAGTTCTAAGAACTAAAAGAGTATACTTTTCTATACTATTTTAGTTAGATTCTATAGCCTATTTAGAGCCTATTTTTATTCAAACATATTTATGTGAATTCTTATTTTTTTAATATTAAATAATAATATATTCATTTGATTTAACAGATTTTATAGAAGAAAGCTGGAGCCAAAACTACAAACATACCTGGAGTGCAATTCTTTAAAACACGACACAAAACAATTTTTGTATAGTTTAATATTTTTTATACTATTCATTTTTAACACCAAGACACGACCTATAAATTCAATACTACAATTCGAAATGACTTCTACCTACTGGTTATGAATAGTTTTTTTACATTACCAATAGATTTACCTATAAGATTATATGTAAATAGGTGTTTACATTTACATGAAAGTAACAGAAATTCCAACTTGAAGAAAAGACCATTGTTATTTTAGTTCTATTATTGTATATTTTATTATCTCAGTTTAGTAATCTTCGAAATTGGTTTATATTGTATGATGTTGTGGATTTCATTAAATATTTATATATTTAATATCTTCTAACTTTTACTATCATGGGTGGCATAAAGCGACCAAACCGCCTAGATTTTTTAGGTGGGAGGAAGGCCCACCGGACTCGCCTATACAGATGCAAAAACCATCAAGTGACCTAATCATGTTTCGGTTTTAGTCTGATGGTGCATCGATTTACAGAAGACTACTGCATCGATTTCTTGTCGGGGTTGATAGTCTCCTTTTTAGTACGGTTACGAAACGGGCGATTGATTTAATAAAGCAGCGAGAATATTGCATTACGAGTCTATATACAGATGCAAAAACCATCAAGAGACCTAATCATGTTTCGGTTTTAGTCTGTGGGTTCATCGATTTTCATTAGACTACTGCATTAATTTCTTGTCGGGGGTTGATAGTCTCCTTTTTAGTACGGTTACGTAACGGGCGATTGATTTGACGATAAAGCAGCGAGGATATTAAAATAAACTCATAATGCAAATACGTCCATGTCGCCGCCTAATTCATAACCGCATAATTTACCGGCATAGTGGGAGCGATCAATATTGTTAGACAACCTCAGATGGTCTGATTAACATCAGATAGATACAAAGTCACATGCCGTGCTCCATTAAAAAATAAGATGGCTTAGGGTTTTATTGAAGCACGGCATGTGACTTTGTATCTAGCTCATGGTAAGCAAGTCAACAAAATACATTGATGAAGTCGATCAATGCATTGTTTTTTAACGGTTTGATCACTCTCACTGTGCCGGCTAAATTATATATTCTCGTTTTAAAGATTTAATAACGCTTATTTTAAAATCTTTTTAACTTAATCAAGCAGTCTTTCTTAAATTCGACCCTGTTACTCTGTTATTTAATAGACTAGTAAAAGTTTTATTTTACCCTAAAAATATTTAATAGAACGACCTTTTATATGATGGTAAAATTATAATATGGTGTAGTTATATTTTACTACGTGGCAAATACTTATATTGCATGATATCGATAATGATAATTGAGACATTGGTGTCGTTACGATCGCAGGTATATATTATTATACGTGGATTTAATTTCCACCCATGGCAAATAAAATAGACCGTTTTTCTGTACAGTTTGTCATGGTCAGGGTGTTCATAAAATAAGACATGTATTATATCGTTATTCGCTTAGTTTGTGACATACAGTCCGATTATGGCCACTTTGTTATTTATTAGTCCTAATTAGGTTCATATTTCGTCAAGCTTTAAACTAGTTCTAAATTAGAATTTCTTAGTGTACATATTATGCCACATCTACTTATTCAACTTTAGCTAATCTTTGTCGAAAATTCGGCAATTAGCCAATTGAAAAATATACAATGATTGAACGAAATAAATATTGAAACAAGCGTCTAATTAAATGTTTTTCAAGTATGTTACTGATGAATAAAACATATCCTCATGGCAATTTCGTTTGGTATGCTATGTATTATATATATCATTTATTATATTATATACAGTATTTAAGTAATTTAAGTATTGTTATGCATCATTGTTAAAATTATATCTATATCCTTTTATCGACAAGTTCACCCTAAGCATATTTCACTCTCTCAAAGGTTAGCTGGTAGAAAATGCCTAAGGCTTTTGCTATGTACAATTTTGTGCAATAAAGAATTTTAAATAAATAAATAAATAATGTTTTTTTACATTTTATAACCTTATTTACGTACTTCCATTATCGAATCAATCAATTGATTTATGTATCAAAGGTTATATCGAAAGCTTATCAAATAGAACGTTCATAAGAAAACGCTAAATGTATATGTTGGAGTCTAACATAGTTTAAATAAAAACTTAATCATGTAGGTTATATATTAATTTTTATAATAAGGATAAACTATTTGTAATTACTTATTAATGATTTTTAGTTGTTATTTTTTTATAAATAATTGTTATAATTTTATTGTTTGCCGTAAGTTGTCTCAAAACTGTAAAATAAAAATAAAATAATAAATTCACGATAGTACATCCAAAGCTTTATATGTTTATATGTTACGTTACTAAACTAGGACCAATAATGATTTATGGTCGTAGTTACTAAAAAGCCTATGAAATCAAATGTTAATTACATTGATTGATTCGTGTCATCGAAGGTACATCAAAAGATTATGAAATCGAACTTTCATGTACTCGATGGTAGACATAGAAAGCTTTTTTCTTTTCAATTTATACATTATGCTATAAAGATATATATAGGGGGCCGGCCCTAATGCCTCGCCTTTCCAAACGTGAGAACAGAAAATGGCCACCGTGATAACCCGATTTAACCCAAAAGAAAAGTGAGGACAAAAAATACTGAAGCATAACTGAGCGTCAATTGGTTAAAGTGAGAACAAAATATGGCGAACACGTTTGACATTTCGTTTTATCGGCGATTTTAGGCATTATGGCGGTATCATATTATTTATTAGTTTCATGATTAAAACCGAATAATACGATAAATACGTTGATATATCGATGGTTACCTTTCACCAAAACTTTATAAAATGGTACGTATAGCCATTGATGATGCATTACAGTGTAAACTTTGGAAATTCATTAAAACTATGTATGTTTTTGCAATTTAATATTTATTGGAGCAGCGGCATTTACTTTGTATTTTTTTTAAATAGAGCAGGACATGTGACCCTCTATCCACCTGATGGTAAGTGGCAATGTAACGTCTAAGAATGTTCTCAACCAATAGTAGCAATGGTGCTTGCTTCATTTGGTTGATTCCACTATGTCTGCTTGAGAAACTTATTCACGCCTCGCTTAAAGGACTCTGGATTAAAAGAAGAAGGGAAAACGCTCGCAGGCGTTTCTCTACCTTTTTATCGTGCGACATATAGGAGAGTCACCATACCTTTTCATTCTGGTGGGCCTGTCATCCACTGTATGTGTATGCATTTTATTGCCAGTGCGTGTAGTACTGGCTTACCTGGTAGTGAGCAAACCTACATACTCTATGAATGGGGTCGATCAATACACTGTTATTTAACAACCTCGGGCCTAGTTCCTACTATACCCGCTAAATGAGACGGCGCCGCGGCGGTTACGAAATGGGCGGCAACAAAGATGAATTTGTATTATGATTCTACTCTTCTTTATTGTCAAATCAACTGACCATTTCGTAAACGCAAAGAAAGCGTAAAAGAAGACTACCACCTCGATAAGAAATCAATGCAGTAGGCTCCTTAAGACCGATGAAAGTTTGAAATCAAGGCCTCAAGTTAGGATAAGGCGTCGCTACTATTTGCGTTTTGCGAGTACTTAAAAATTTATTTTAAAATTGTTATTTCTGAAACAATGTTTTTGAGCGATGTTATATTAAGGACTATGAACTAAACGTTAAAAAATTAACTATAAGTGTAATTTAAAAATAAACGTTAAAAGTATTACGAATTTAAATGATATTTTCTAACTTTTATTACAACGAAAGCTTATAACAATTTAGGTTTGTTACATGGAATATTTATAAAAATCTTTATCTCTGGGCTAATATAGAATGGTACTTCGTAATATGTAGTATGAAGGGACTGAATACAGCCGCGTCATAATAGTCATTGTACGTCCCCTATTGTTCACTAATGAGCGATCGCGGCTGGAGGCTTCACACTATCAAAAACCCCAAGTGTGATAGGTGTCTTGCTCGCGGAGGGTTCTTTTTATGGGTTTTTATATCTTTATATGTAATTTTTAGAAGCCTTTTACTTTTTAAGGTTAACAAAAGTGACTTATACCATTATGTAATGATACCATTTGTCTAGTATCACAGGTGCCTTACGGCGCCCGAAACAGCCTTAGGGTACCCAGCGTTTTTAATCCCACCACGTCGTAGCCGATGGTATGAGTCTACACCGAACAAATGATTAGGTCATCGCGATGTTTGGATAGACTCAATAACCCATCTATAAACCGTTTCACAAGTTGGTATAGTGAAACTGGGAACGACGCTTAACGTGCTCTCCGAGGCACTATAGTGGTATTGTTTTACAAATGTTTTTTTTTTATTTATTAAAAACTCATTGGTACACACCGGAACCTGGGATCTAAGTATTTTAAGTCTAAGGTCTAAAACTCGGGCACCACATATATTCAATACATTATAATATTGTTTTATCTATATGTATAAAGGGAAAATATTTCCTTGTTTGTTTGTTCCGGATATTCTACAAATAGAATTTTTAAAAAAATCTCATAGAAAGTTAATTTTATTTTAAATTAAACGGCGCGGGTGAAACCTCGTGGCGTAGTTAGTAATAAATTAAGTAAAAGCGAATAAAACAAAGTAAATAAACATTTTATTAACCATTTAACCCTCTTTAATTTGTTGGTATTCTGAGTCTACACCGAGCAAATGGTAACCTCGTCGCGGTGTTTATATACTCATTAACTAATACAATTTCACAATTCGGTGAGTAATACTGGGACAGAAGTGTTGTTAAACAAATTTTAATGTACTTCGACAAGTAATTCGTGTATATACCATCGCGCCAATATCCCTCTCTTAAAGGGTAGTCAGAGAACAATGAACGCCACTTCACACTCACCAAATAACTAGACCCAAGATGGCGCCGATTACGCATGTAAACTTGAGTCTCACCAATCAAGTATAAGAACCGTAAAGTTCAAGTTATTTGGCGAGTATTATACTTCTCTAGATGATTCCTTCATCCGTGCAGTAAAGTGGGTTATACTTCATAAATTAATCGTTTTATCAGTGAACAGACCGCCGTTGTCTAGTGAATACGCCGCCATTGTGCGGCGTTGTTTCTATTTTCCATCCAGGAAAAACAATATACGTAATTTTTTTCAGGCTGTATGGGCCATAAAAACCTTTGCCTTCTCCATTTTTGAGAAAATCGTACCGAAAAAATAGAAAAAAAATCTAAAGTTTTCCATCGTATTTTATAAAATATACAAAGTAGTAGTATATTGTTTCTGGTACACATAGTACAAGTCAGGAGCTTTGTTTGTGACCAGTGAATAAAGACTTGCAATATTATTATTATAGTAGGTATATTCAACCAAGACAGCTATACAATTCTTTCCAAAAGAATTTCTTGCTATTTTTGTTTTGTGGGAACCCTAAAATTTCTAAAGATAGTGGTCTACTAGTAGATATGAGACAGGCGGGTATGAAAGGCCACTTGGGGTGAAGTAATGAAAAATTTTGTTTTCAATAGACTCTATAGCTATGTAAATTTTCAAGTGTGCCTTCAAGGCCAAATCCTAAACTACAAGGAATAGCGTAAAATGCCTCAAATGAGTCTCGGGGCCAGTTTTGACAAAAACTAAAACTGCATCATTAGATTTTTGAGAAAAATTATCTCCTAGCCGGGAAACGAACCGTTTATACATTTTGACTCTCATTCGGAGAATAATTAATTAAAAAAAATCTAATGAATCTGTATGTAAAATTTTGTCGTCCCCTGTAAAATTGTTTAAAATTGTAAACATTTGTAATTATAAGTAAACATTGAGTTATTCTGTATAACTCTAACACAGGCGTCAGCTGAAAATCAGTGCTTCATCCTAGAACGATGTAGCTTATACTGAGCTGATTACCTTTTAGTCGCCACGCAACACAACTGACACACTCCTGGTAAAAAAAAAATTCATATGTTAATGTTTGTAATTATATTTGAATATATTCTATTAATGGTCTATGTAATTGTGTTGTAAGCTAAAATAAAGTTTTTCTTTCTTTCTTTCTTTTTTTCTTTCTAATGATGCAGTTTCCGGGTGGTTTCCTGGTGGACGGGACTCGAACCCAAGAACCTCGCTTTCGCGGCAAGGCGCTAAACCGCTGAGCCAACCAGGTTCCAGTCACCCTCACGAATTTTGTCATTGATTGTTATCATAAGTAACAAGTAATCTACTTATACACAGGCATCTGTGTATAAGTGATACACGATGAATGAAGATTTACGTGAAATAAATAATTTTGAATTTGCTACACACTCGCACTTTTAACGGCAGGTTAACCGGCCCGAATTACCTAGTGCTTTTAAAAATAAAGTCAAAATCGTAAATCAAATATAAACTATTATTTCTATTGAAAAATATTTGGAGCCATCATAATAAAATATAATCCCTCATATTTTTAATAAAATATGTGTATTTTTATTCTATGGTATTTATTTTTTGATCGAGCGAAGTAATATATTATAAGTTAATAATTTGTCAAACTTGAGTATTCAGATTTGTCGTGTTGTTTGGTATATGAATAAAGATTTCTTTCTTTCATTCTTTCTTTTAATATTTATCATTTTCACAGTTAAAACTTAAAAGTGACCTAATCATGTTTCAGTTTTAGTCTTTCAGGTCTACCCAGATTTTCAGGATACTATTGCATCTATTTCTTGTCGAAGAGGTTACTCTTTTTCAGCATGCGGTTACGGATTTGACGAAAAAGCAGCGCGGTTATTAAAGTAGACGCGAAATGCAAATTCGTCTTCATCGTCGCCCGTTTCGTAACCGCATCATTTAGCTGGCATAGTGGGAGCGATCAATGCTGTTGTGATTGTTAGTGTATTGTTCGACCCTATTCATGGATTTTGTAGGCCTGCTTACCATCATGTAGATACAAAATCACATTCTGTGTTCCAGTAAAAGAAGTAATACAAAACATAGGTCATAATGGAACATTTGTTATGCGATTTTTTACCTACTTAACGACGCATACGGTTAGTTAATAATTTAACTAGTGCCTATAACGAAGTGTTGACTGGTAGAGAATGCCTTGAGAACTTGACTTTATACTCTGTGCAATACAGATTTAAATAAATGCCTATATTAATTTTGTTAAGAAACCCTTCGAAACGTTTCTTCAATAAAAACAGTGTTTCATTGTATTCGGTTTCTCAAGTGGGTAATAAAACAATGAGTCCACAAACAAAGTGTTAAAGCAAGACTGTTGAAGCAATTACTTCAAGGAAAATGAAGCTTTACTGTAAAAGTAATTAAGTTTTATTGCTGCTTACGTCAGTTACGTCGTTTTAATTAAAATTTGTTTTTCCTGTTCATTAGCTTGTACAATGGTCTCTGGTGTTACTTTTTAAAATTGGAATAAGGTAATTTCATTAAATTTATAATTAGAACAGCTTTGTAAACGACGCCGTTCAGTTTCTGAACTATTCTGAAACGTTTTTTGCGGGGTCTTTTGAACTGTGATTTTTTAAGTTGTTCTTTTTCAATGCCTATAGCTTACCTATTAATTAGATCAAGGTTTAGTGAAACTTCTTAAAGATTTTTTCGTGATCAACATATGCACACAACTCTCTATTTAAAAAAAAAAGTAAATATGAATGAACAAAATACTTCTAGGATCAACTATATGATATAAAATAAAACACTTACATTTTAGTATTGAAGAATGGATATTAAAAAAAATACCATCACGGGTGCCTATTTTGCTCCCGAAAACCGTTTAAACGGCCTAAGGGTACCCAGCGGAGGGTTTACCCCGTCCTCATTTCGCCGATGGTAAGAATGAATATAGGGAACTGCTATTTACTTTTTGTCTTGACTCAATAATAATTGGTCCTATAGTAAAGAAATTTGTAGAACATCTTGTAAAAATTGTATACTCCCGATTTTTTGCTACCCAACATTTTGTTTTATTACTAACAACAAAATATGTTATCAGTGGTTTTTTTATACAGAGCACTCAAAATCTAAATGAATTCCATAACCATTTATAGCAGCCATATAAACGTGGTAAAAGAAATAAATGATCAATAAAGAATGAAATGGAATAGGGGATGCTTAGAGGGGATAATATGACAATCCGCTTTGGCAAAATGCTGAATCGTCGTATTATGTAAATGTTTATGATACATGATGATATTACAGCTCTGCAGGATCATGGCGTATCATTTATAAATACTTCTGACAGTGCTGTTTTTCTATACATATTTCTTATATATTTATATCACGGTTATAGATTTTGCTTGCCAAAATTCTTACGACATAGTCGTGAATATAACTAAACATTTTACTCGTACTAACTCAAGATATAGGCAGCTTAGCATAATGTATGACTATTAACGTGTATTATAATAGAGAAGTGCCCTAAGAGAAGGTCTAAATCGCCTTTCCAAACATGAGAACTAATGCCCAATTTCACCAATGATCCCCAACCCCTAAATAAGAATTTTGACATATTTGCTATGAAGAACTCTAAGGGCTCCCATAGATTGGTGAAATCGGGCATAAGACAAACAGAGGACAAAAAATATTATAAGCAATCAATGCTTAAAAAGTGAGAACAAAATATGGCTGCAACGAACATATTTGACATTTCGTACTTTCATGTGTATGAGCCACTGTAATGATGCCTTACCCGATTATTCTAAGTTTAATACTCAATTCTACTTTTTGTCTAACGTCAGTGAAATGCTAAATCAAAATAGATAGAATACCGTATCTCCTTCTATCTTTTAATCTAAGGCAATGATTGCAACAAAAATAAATATATCTAAGATATAAAATGAACCATCTCGAATAACTTGTAAGGAAACGTGTTGATATAATATGAAGGAAGAAGCGCACTACCTCGTATATCTTGTAAGAAGAAAGAACACATATTCTAAAGCAGGAACGCGATTTGAATAAGAAAAATCTTTCACAACAAAGTGCGCTAAAATTACTTTATTTCATGAGCATTTGAAACGCTGCGAATTCTAAAAGTTAATGTAAAATGCTGTGAATGGAAGCAATCAGAGCGACGTGATTGGTGCACTGAATGCTGCAGCTCTTAACTTCGGCACTTATGTTATTTTGTTGAAAATGACGCATTTCAATACTTTGTACTTAGGTAGATGCTCCTTTTTAAGTTTTTTTAGGAACGCTTATTTTTGATAATACCTACTACTCTATTTCTTTATTTCACGTGAAATATCTCTAGAATCGCTGCTTTAATTGATTTAAAAATAAATACAGATCTTTAACTTATAGTAAAAGAACATGTATTTTTAAATCTAGTTATTTACTGATTATCGCCCAGCCATACTACTGAAACTTTTTTGAGAGACACTTCGAGAAAGAGAGACATGAAATTAGAATAGTAGCTCCTTTCGCGTTGTAGAAGGGACTTTTAAACATTTCTAATCCAAGAGTAAAAGGGTGTTTAAATGTTTTAGGAAAGGTAAAATTTCAGTGCCAGAAAGGGATTCAACCTTGAAAATTTATACATATTATCTAATCTATGTAAAATAAATTAATTCTTGTAAATCAGGATGGCCACAAGAAATTTTACAACATAAATAATAATAAATAAAACTTTATTAATCATACTTACCTATATGATATAAGGCACAAACCCATAAAAACTCTTGCCTATAAAGTGAGAATATGAAAGAATAGAAAATAATAAATGGCTACCACACTAACCCAAAATAAAAAGTCAGAACAAAATTCATTATAATCAATGCACAAGAAGAACAGGAAAAGCGGACCCATTTGACATTTTATATAGCTATTATCTCTTGTCCATACCTACACTTAAATCGGTGAAAGTAAAGCGAGATAAATATATATTTATGATTACTACTTTATTAAAGTTCTTAGGGCACTTTCTCTCTATTAGGTTTCAATGCAAAATACCTACAAAAGCATTAGGTATTTATTATATTACCTTTACTAAGCAGAAAGTAAAGGCTACATTTATCAATATCACGTAAAGAAAACTCGAAAAAGGAAAATTCTCTTGGGATCATGAGATGAATCTGTTACATGACCTTTGACACACGACCGGCTATTACTCTTCTAGTTGGAAACGAATAATTTTTCTATTTTAGTGCTTTATCGACTTTGTACAATATGGCACCTAATTGATTAGTTTATAAGGGCAGTTCTAAAATAGATGAAATAATTACTTGAGTCTCGGAAAAATTAAGGATCTGGAGGTATTTAGAGGGATAAAAAGGAGTTATTGGCGAAGAAAACATTGTATAATTATGTTATACTACTTACACATTGTATATTAGAGACCGCCTAGACGGCCTCAGGGTACCCAGCGGAGGGGATTTTAATTCCACCTCGGCGTAGACGAGCGATCGGATGTCGCACCGAACAAGTGGCTAGCTCGCATTGTAGTGTTAATGAATGTCCCCAACCCTAGTGGAAAGTCAGGATACGTGCTCGTGAGTCTGGATACGAAAGTCGTTTTTATTTATCAATTAACCGGAGATTTAATTAATAAAACTTCGGTTTATTAAAATAAACTTAAGTTTTAATTTACGATTTTGATGAAATATGAATGAAGATGTAACATAAAAAAAACACATTGAGAAATCTATACTAATATTATAAAAAAGGTGAAAGTTTGAGTCTTTGTTAAACAACTCCTAAATGCCTGAACAGATTTTCATAAATTTTATACACAGGTACAGTGTCTAGTGCGTAGCATGCTTTATTTATATCCCGGCTTAAGTGTCCTTATAATTACCAGGTCATAAATCTGTCGTCATTATAAATATATATTAGAGAGTACAACAGAGATTATTCTGGTAACAAACTAGACCAATGTACCAAAAATAACAAACATTATTATAGTACCTAAAAATAAAAATGTTATTCTGAATTATCTCAACAAACCTGAACGAACTGAACCTGTATGTAATTCAATAAATCTCGTAAATAATCCGAAATGGTATCGAAAACGATGTACGAACAAAAGCAATAACATAAACAGGAATATTGGGTCTCATCTGTCACGTATCTAATTGTCTTACAACAAGCAAATGGCAAACAATGTTAGATATCGTGAAATGCCACATATTAATATAAAATATACTGAACATAGAAATATAACTGCGGTAGATAGCGCATCGAGATCTCAGGGGATTTATTCACACCTCGTCGTAGCCGATGGTATGAGTAAATGGCTAGCTCGTCGCGATGTTTGAAAAGACTCTTTAACCCATCTATAAACAACAACTACAATACAAGTTGGTATAGTGCAACTGGAACCGACAGCTCCAAACCAGCTTTCCGAGGCACTATAGTGGCAGACAAAATGTAGTTTTTATATTTTTTTTTTCTAATAATTAATAAATATTAGTCAAATAAATAAAGCAATGAATGGGGTTCACCAAAGTTATTTCTTTTTGTTCTACATGCTGCCAAACAAACCGTTCACATTTTTGATGGCATAAGGCGAAAATTTGAGAGCAGAATCTCGCAAATGGGGTCGATCAATATATTTATTATTTAATAACATTGAGCACAATAAGCCGGCTAAATTGTGCGATGAAGAATTAACATTATGAGTCTATTATAATATCCTCACGTGGTAAATTTTATTAATTTTGTACATTTTGTACCCATGGGTGGGAATCTCCGGATACAACGCCAAAGGTACAACCACTAGTATACGGTAGCGGTCAATATATAATAATGCCAAAGAATATATCTCAAAAAAATAATCACAAATTTTTAAAAAAATTACATAAGTGGTTCTTAAGTTACACAAATGGACAGACAAATAGAGAGAAAGTCGTTGCATTTTATATGTACCTATTAGAGATTATTATCTGTTAGTTTTATAATACAATATCGAATGATATTTTTTGACATATTCGAATTGTGATGCTTAAAAATAAAGCGGTTTCTATTTCTTTAGTAAATCTTTAATAATTCGAGAGGCATAATAGAGATAACCAACAGTGCCTACCTCATGCCGTTATTATGTGATATACTGTTATGTAGTGATATACATATTATATACCATATACCAATAGTCGTATTTTATTCCAAGTACCGAACCTAACTAAGATAATATTATAGTAAATTCATATTCTGTAGCACGAAAGCATGTATCGCGAGTATTTGCTCGATACATGCTTTCGTGTTATACTGCTTGCTTATTTTGAGTGTAACGTACTCAATATTATTTTAAAATACGACTATTGATATATGATATATAATATGTATATCGCTACAAAACTGTATATTCTTTGAAACCAATAAGAATGCTCTTTCCTCTTTCTAATGAGTTCGCAAGCCTTTACGGTTTTTCATATCATGTAATTATTATTTAATTTAAACCTTCGTTGGCTTCAGTCGTATGACATTGTTTTTTTTTTATTTATGAATTTTTATAAATTCCTTATCAGGATAATTTTTATATTATTTTTTTAAGGAATTTATAAAAATATAAAAATACTGAAAAAAGTAAAAACACAAACCAAAAGACGCCTCTGCCATCTAGTAATAGAAACTAGGTCTTCCAACTTCACTCATAGAGTTATTAGAAGAACAGCTTATAGAGGGCGTCTGTGTATAAGTAGATAACAATGAAAATGACAAAATTCGTGAGGGGTGACTGGAACCTTGTTGGCTCATCGGTTGAGTGCCTTGCCGCCATAGAGTATAATTAATATATCTGCCCGCGAAAGCGAGGTTCGTGGGTTCGAGTCCCGCCCACCAGGATTTTTTAAAAATGTTATACATTATTTTTTATTATTAATAAAAGGCAATGTTGGACAGTAAGTAATAAGTCAAGTCTGAGGGGAAATTCTCGCGGTTTCGAGATGCAAGTCGGCTCTATATATTCGAATGAAACTGAGAGTTTATCATCACTTTCCACACGAATATATCGAACCGATACGTAAGTCAGAAAACATGTGTTTACATGTATATATAATTTTATTGTATGTTCAGTCCTGAGGATAAATTTCCATGACTTTTTGCTTCATATTAACGTGACGTGAACACGAAGCAAAAACTCATGGCAGGTCTGTAACGAGCTCCTAATTTCCAGATAAATGAAAGTTGCCAGATGCGTAGTTCAATATTTTCAATTTTATGACAAAAAGCAGTCCCAGCCTAGTGGTTAAGTCACTGCAATTGATAACAAAGACCGAGCCTGGGATGGGTGACCGCTTTATACAACGAAGCTATAGCGTACCGTATACCATCATAATCACCGCAACAAGCTCGCCGCAAGATGGTATTCGGAGGCAACACCTAACAAAGTGTTGCCTCCGAATACCATCGGCGAAATGAGGACGGGTTAATCCCTCCGCCGGGTACCATGGGGCCGTTTAAACGGTATTTTTATTTTTTTGGTCATATTACTGAATTTAAGGTTAAGCAGATGACAACAAGACCGGCCTGGGATGGGTGACCGCTTTATACAACGAGGCTATTTCATCATAAACACCGCAACAAGCTCGCCACTTGTTAGGTGTTGCCTCCAAATACCATCGGCGAAATGAGGATGGGTTAATCCCTCCGCTGGGACCCTGAGGCCGTTTAAGCGGTTCTCGGGAGCCAAATTGGCACCCGTGATGGTATTTTTTATTAATACTGAATTTGTATTTTCTAAATAGGTGTGTATATCAACACGGCCCTTAATTTTGACACCCAGTATTATAGATTAAACCACTGAAAACCATGTAATAGGTATATTTCATGTTGTATTTATTTTATTTACTTATAAATATATATATTTAGCAGCTAATAAAAAATATCTAATACAAAAAAAAACTGTTACTTTAATTATACATAATCGTCTGGAATAGAATACGCTCTTAATATCGGTAAAATTGTTATACTATTTAGGACGTTGCCTAAACTCAAAAAATAACTCATGAAAAAGAAATATTTGAATCATAAAAAATATATCATGAAAAATATTTTGTTATTTTTTAAAGTATTTAAACCATCGTCAGTAGATAATCTATTTCTAACTGACTCTACACAAGTACTATAAAATATTCTGTCGTGTCTGAGCTTTCCTCTACAGGCACGTTGAAATAGGAATTAAACGGAAATCGAACTTTGCGGTCTGTGGCTGGTGCCGATTCGCAGACATCAGCCGGTATACGATCTATCTAGGTGTTAACTCGGAGAAAGCGATTGAATCGCTTCTTGGCTGAGATTGCGAATTAATTTTATTATTTTATAATTTATTACTTTTCTCTTTAATCTTTTGTGAATTGAATTTCATGTTGAATCCGAATTTATTTTATCTCTTTATATTTCTGTCTGGGTAAACTCAAACGAAGAAATCAATTGAGATGCTTCTTTACTGGTGAGATTTTATTTATTTTATAATCAATTCGGAAATAAATACATTATTATTATGCTATGATTTATGATATTTCTAGTGCTTGTTCGTACCTCCAAGAATGCCTTACGGAGAGCCTTCGTATCTAACGAAGGCTCTCAATTTCCTCTACTATAGTTTATACTTATTATTAATTTAGTTGTAAATAACTTTATAGGGATTCCATGAAATAAATTTTATTTTATTATTAGAGTAATACATTACCATAAATTATAAATCTAAATAAATCCATAATCTAAATTTAATTTAAAATCTCGTTAAGTTAAATTTTAAACTGACACACGTACCGAGAACTCCAGCAACGGTGCCCTTTGAATTTCTAGCCCGATTCGTTGTAAAAAGTAGTCCCTAGCACGTCAGTCGCCTGATTTTTTTAATAAGTAGTATTTATTTTATTGGATTAAACGGCGCGTCAAAACATATAGTATCTTCACTAACAAACGCTGGAAGTCCGTAAAGATAAGATTCAAATGACTCTGCTTTGATAATATTGAAAATGTTTACCTACTAAATTATTATTCGAATATATTATGCGTACGGTTACACTGTTATTATAATATCAATGTCGTAGAATAATCACTGCTTTGTTAAAATTGCTATTAATGTATAACTAACGTAGGTACATAGATAGCAGCTTAGCATAACCATATCGATATAGTTTGACAGTCCATAAAATGAAGTTTATGAATGAACATTAATAAAATCGATTTTATCGATTTATCGAGGCTATCGATGCTGTTGTAAAAGAAAAAAATATACCTATATATTTGCCTATATCTTACCTATCTATATAATAAAGTTAGGGCATTAGATAAATTAAGAATATACAAGAAAGGTGGTTTATTAAGGTTCACATATCACAGATGTCAAAATAAATATAATCACGGGTGCCTTACGGCGACCGAGACCGCCTCGACGGCCTTAGGGTACCCAGCACGGGGGTTTCCGACTCCGGTCGACACCTAACAAGTGGCTAGTTCGTCGTGAAGTTTGGATAGACTCAATATAAACAGTTTCACAAGTTAGTGAAACTGGGACCAGCTTAATGTGCTCTCCGAAACTAATGTACAAAATTTTTTTAGATTAAAAACTCATTGGTACACATCGAGGTTTGAACCAAGGACTTAATTATTTTTAAATATAAGGCCTAACCAACTCGGCCACCACGTATATAAATATTAATATTTAAGTGGGGAAGAGGTCTTTGACTTAGCTAGGCTGACCGACCAGTTTCGTTAGCTCATAGAAATCTCAAAACCATCAATTGACCAAGTTATATTTCAGTTTCAGTTTGTGGGTTCGCTTTCTTGTCGCGGTGGTAGTGCCTCACCGGAATTTTACAAAACGGACATCAATAATTAATTTGTCTATAAAGCAATTCGATTGAATAGCAAAACAAAATATCGGTCCAGTAAATTTTAAGTGATGCCCGAACAAACAAACAGACAGGCAGACATGAATTCTAAAAATGATAGAATATTATTCTATAGACTATTTTCGAGTAAGTACATCTTGCTTTTTTTTTTCAAATAAAGGTACAGAATTTTTAATTTACAATTTTATTATATTGAAACGTTTTATTTAAAACTAAGTTATAAAGATGAAATTTCTATTTGGTGGATAGGTAGGTAACCTACCTATCAATACACAATACAAAGTAATACACAAATACAAATACACAATACAAAGTTCCAAGCGAATTTAAAGTCACGGGGATCCAGTGGCTTATATGCAGATTAACATACAAAGTTGAGATTCAATCGAGGGCAGCTTTCAGACATAAACTGGTGAAGCTTAGTGAAATTTTCTGCGTGAAATAACATCGACTACGAACTTTAGTGCTGGTGAATAAAACGAGACCCGGTTTAGTAGGGTTGTACTAAATAGCAATTTAATTTATTTAGGTGGAAGGAAGGTCTCTATAACTACGTTAGGCCGACCGACCGGTCTCGTTACCACCGCCCATACAGATGCAAAAATCCGTCAAGTGACCTAATCATGTTTTGGATTTAGTCTGTGGGTTTACCGGTTTTCAGGAGATTACTACATCGATTTCTTGTTGAGGTGCCTTTCAGGGTGCGGTTACGAAATTGGCGGTTGAATTGATAATAAGGCAGCGAGTATATTAAAATATACTCGTAAAGCAATTCGTCTTCGTCGCCGCCTAATTCGTAATCGCATCTTTAGCCTTCATAGTGGGAGCGATCAATTTTGTTTAAGAACAGTTATTTATTGACCCCATTTACAGACTTTGTAGGTCTGCTCACCACCAGGTAGATACAAAGTCGCATGTCGTGCTCCAAAAAAATTGCTGCTTAAAATAACATCGAATACGTAGTCCGTAATAAAATATGGTGAAAGAATCTCGGTTTATTAAGGTTATCCGACAGTTAATACTGTTGTGTTAAAGTGACAGCCCTAAGTATGGGTATTAATATTGTTTGAACGATACGTAGTTTCATAGTCTCTTTAATCACCTTCGTATTTTAACTCATTTTAATACAGTTTACGTTTTGTTTCTATTTTGGTAATTTTATTTATTGGTTTACTTAGGCATTTAGGTACTAATCGTTTTTGTATTAGTAATGTACCCATTGTACTATATAATAATTGGTATAGAACTTAACTGATTTTGTATTAAGAATTACCCCATTTTTGATTTTTTACCGAATCAAGTTTTTTTTGGAGCACCGCATGTAACATTGTATCCACTTGATGGTAAGTAGACCTGAAAAGTCCATTAATAGGGTCGATTGTTTAACAGTATTGATCGCCCTTAAATGATTGATAAAGGAAAATTTTATATTATGATAACGTCACATCAATTGCCCGTTTCGTAACCTCACCCTGAAAGGATACTCCTACCTCGATAATGAATCCGTGCAATTGTTTCCTAAAAACCGATGAAGTCATATACAAAAACCGATAGATGACTAGGTCACTTGACGGTTTTTCATCTGTATGGTCGGTGTAACTATACCGGTCGCGCTAGGCCTAACAAAAACCTAAGAGTACCTTCTACCTAAACTTTTGTTATTTAAATAATTATTTGATTTTGGAATGTATTAATTTTAAATTGTATTCTTCTGATTTGAATATTCTTAATTTGTTTTGATCTTGGCCTTCCAAGATCTGCTTCAGAAATTTTGTGGGACGTGTTTCCAAGATGGCACTAAAAAGAACATAGTATGTGGTTGGGTAGAGAGGGTAGTGAACACAGTAAAGGAGAGAATTGAATTCGGAAAGGCCTTTTTGCTTTGCAATCTCACGTCCGGGAACACTGCTGTTTTCTCCCCTGCCTCCCAACCACACGATAAATAGCATCCGCACGAAGAATCCATGGATAGTAACAGTCACTCTCTTGACTTTTTTTTTTTGGAGCACAACATGTAACTTTGTATCTACCTGGTGGTGAACAGACCTACAAATTGCATGAATGGGGTTAATCAATAATTGTTCTTAAACAACATTGATCGCTCCCACTATGCCGGCTAAAGATGCGATTACGAATTAGGCGGCGACAAAGACGAATTGCTTTTCGAGTATATTTTAATATACTCGCTGCCCTATTATCAATTCAACCGCCAATTTCGTAACCGCACCCTGAAAGGCACCTCAACAAGAAATCGATGTAGTAATCTCTGAAAACCGGTAAACCAAAACTAAAACATGACTAGGTCACTTGACGGTTTTTGCATTTATATGATTGTATATTAAAACAATTTGAATTTAGAACTCCATATGTATTGTTTCAGTAATGAGAGCCTGCCCAGAACCCCGTCGACACTTGCATGAACCCCCGCACCATGTAGACTTCACCAATGACACGGGTGCCGTGTTGTCTTGTACAGCAAAAGGAGCTTATCACGTAAGTTTTTTTTTTATTGGATTTTATGGCGTTAGCGCAAAATTTACTTTATACAGGGTGATTTTTTCAAGTGTGCCTTTAAGACCAAATCCCAAACTACAACGAATAGCGAAAAATGCACCAGCTGATAGTGATGCTTATAAGAATCAAATTCTGGTAAGCGGCAAACTTAAGGAAATGCTAATTTTATAATTAAAAAAAAATCAACTTTACTTTTTTATTTATTGTCTAAATTCAACTAATCAAATTGTTTGAAATAATGGTCTTCAAAACCCATCCTCATTGAAAACAACATCATATTTTTTAATACACATACATACATATCATCACGGGTGCCTTATGGCGCCCGAGATCGCCTAGACGGCCTCAGGGTACCCAGCGGAGGGGTTTTTAATCCCACCTCGTCGTAGCCGATGTTATGAGTCTACACCGAACAAGTGTCTTGAATTTTTTAACAAAAGTAAGATAAATCGAATTCAGCTATCTATTGAAAATAATGTCTATTATTTCGAACAATTTATTAGTAAGGGCTTAAAAATATATAACATACTAGCTGTGCTCGCGACTTCGTCCGCGTGGAATAGTTATTTTTTTATCATATAAACTTTCATCCCCTATTTTATCCCCTTGGGGGTAGAATTTATCAAAATTCTTAGCGGATGCCTACGTCATAACATCTACCTGCATGCCAAATTTCAGCCCGATCCGTCTAGTGGTTTGGGCTGTGCGTTGATAGATCACTATGTCAGTCAGTCACCTTTGAGTTATATATATTTAGATTATTCTTTAATACATATTTTTTGTGTATCTTGAACCGTTTTCACGGCGCACGCAACGGAAGGCTTCAAAGATGAAATAATTTCTCCCGTTTTTTACACATTTACCACTATATCTTTGCTCCTATTGGTCGTAGCGTGATGTTATATAGCCTATAGCCTTCCTCGATAACTGGACTATACAACACAAAAAGAATTATTCAATTCGAACCAGTAGTTTCGGAGATTAGCGCGTTCAAACAAACAAACAAACTCTTCAGCTTTATAATATTAGTATAGATTTTCTTAAAAATGAGCGCTTTCCTTTAGTTTTCCGATTGAAGTTACTTTTCACCATTTGATCCTTATAAGCGACATTATCAGCTGGTGCAATAATACAGGATATGTTTTTTTTTCAAATTCAACCGAATTGAAAAATTCCCGACTAGGAGATTTAAAAAAAAATCTAATGATGCAGTTTTATTTTTATCAAAATAGGCCCCCAGACTTATTTGAGCTTTTTTCGCTATTCCTTAAAGTTTAGGATTTGGCCTTAAAGGCACACTTGAATAATTCACACTGTATAGTTAAAATATGCTATTTTAAATCAGGTTGGCCATGCCTTTATGTTTGGTTTAAAATTATATAGAATCGGGCATCAATATTAGACTGCGATTCGACCTTATGACGAAGATATTGCACACTGATTGCCTTCGTCACAAAATAAGCTCTAGGCGTATACTACACACACCAGCAGAATTAGCGGAACACAAAAAAAAGGAAGAATTAATATATCTTTTTCGTAGCACTGGCCGGTTACATTACTTTTTTATAATTTTTTACATATATTTTTTACAAACGTCTAATTTGAAAATGTCAACAGTCATTTTTTTCATTCGTTTGTTTTAATTTTTCATTTCTGTCGACTGCTTCGAAGTAGATTTTCCGTTTTCGTAAAGTTTATTCCATTTGAAAAACATTATATGGCAATTTTATGAGACTTTTGTGTATTCTTGCTTATCGATAAGTTGCGAACGAAGTATGCCTGATTTAACGCTATCAGAAATCATCAGGGCAGATGAAATGAGAAGAAATGGTCAATCCTACAGATCGATTGAACCAAGACTTCGTCGATCGTTATCAACGATTCATCGTAGCATCAAAAGGTACAGATTGACAAATTCTCTAGTGAGGAGAAGAGGTCAAGGCAGGAAAAGATGTACTTCAAGGAGAGATGACCGTTTTCTACAACTTCAAGTTCGTCGGAATACGAGACTTACGGCGGTGCAGGCCCGAAATGCATTGGAGGAGGTTCGAGGAGTAAGAGTGAGTGAGCGGACAGTTCGCAGAAGATTCGAGGAAGTTGGTATAGGCACATATATACCCGCCAAAGCACCAAAATTTGAGAGACACCACCGCACAAACCGACTATACTTTGCTCGTGAACATCATCATTGGGACTTTAATGAGTGGGGACAGGTTCTCTTTACTGATGAATGTAGAATTCTGTTAAATCAGATTGATGAAAGGTAGCGAGACGAAGGGAGACGCAAAGGAGAGCGTTATTTACAGTCTAATTTTGAAAATACAGTAGCATATGGCGGCGGCTCAATTATAGTCTGGGGAGCGATATGTTTAGGAGCTCGCACGGAGTTACTGGTAGTCGACGGCGGGAATCTGAATGCTGATCGGTATATCAGGGAGATTTTAGAGGAACATGTTGTGCCATTTGCCCTATTTATTGGTAACGACTTCATTTTAATGCAGGATAATGCTCAGGCTTACAGTGCTCGCTCAGTACAGGCATACCTAAACCATGTTGGTGTTACGGTGATGGAGTGGCCAGTACGGTGCCTGGATATGAATCCGATTGAACACGTTTGGGACTTGCTAAAGGGGAGTGTCAAATCAAGAATGCCACCTCCTAACAATCTGGGCGAGCTGAAAAACACATTAGTTGAAGAATGGCAGAGGTTGCCCCAAGAAATCATTGACAACATCATTCGCAGCATGCCCAGACGGATGGAAACCTTAATCAGGGCACGGGGGGGAAACACTCGTTACTAAACATTCATTTACTTAATTAATTTTAAACCGTCATAAAATACAAAATTTTCAAATGTTTCTCTGTCACTACGAAATCTAAGAAAAATGAATATTGTGTGTAGTTAAGTTTTTTTTTCATTCAACTTTAAGTATGTTGTTGCAAATTAATGTCAAAAAAAATGTTGTTTCATGTTTAATTATTATTTGTTTAAAAATAAAGCTTATAACACAAAACGGCACAAACCGATTTCTTATTGAGGTATTAGTTACCTTTCAGGACGCAGTTACGAAGCGGGCAGTCAATTTGACAATAAAGCAGCGAGCCTTTTCAAATAGATTAATATCGTTTTTTTTACCAACAAAGTCCATGAATGGTGTTAATCAATAATAGTTGTTACCGTCTAAATGATGCTATTACGAAATGGGCGGCTTAAATTCGTCTGTCGCCACCTGTTTTGTAACATGTGCATCTGGATTGAGAGATCTAATCAAAACCAAGCAAAATGACTATGTTGGCATTTCGTAGCATAATGTAGAAACTTATATATAAAATATTTTAATTTGTAAAGGCGAGGAAAAAAAGTTAGCGTCAAAAAATAGGAGCTCTCAATCCTGACGTTTTTGAAAAAAAATAAAAAAATATTTTTAGAAGTATTTACTCTATGTTATATTTTTTTGTACTAACATTCAGTACACACATCGTAAGAAATAATCAGAAGAATTCAAAATATTTGGAGGTAAAATGAAGAAGATATAAGGCAAAACATGGATCTCTCAATCCAGATGTTTTAGATTGAGTGATCCTTTGAAACACCATGTTAGGCTGAGTAGAAGCAAAAGATGATTATCCCAGCATTTAATAGTACTTCTCGACATTATCGCAAAAAATAAATAAATATCCAAATGATAACCGTTAAAAAGTTATAGCAACTTCGTCATTTTTAAAACATCAGGACTGAGTGATCTATATTTTCACATATATCTACTTTTACTTTCATCGCACGGAAAATCTAAAATTCTACGAATTATTAAAAAAACATCTTCTAAATCCTGGCATTTAAACAATTTGTGTAAAGGTTGCACTTTATTAGATTTATAGATTCCAAATTTACCCATACAGCAGTCGTGTAGGGTGACCATGTTTTGTTTTTAATTTTTATGAAGCATGGCATATTATTCTGTAAATATGTCTAACTTTCATTTTAATGCAGTAAAATTACAAGTTGTGTGTAAATCAATGCTAAAAAAATACATAATAAACCATTTGATTTGCCTATTGATTTAAGTGTATGGATTACTGAACTACAAAAAAAACTACAAATTACTGTCACTGATGACGCCGCTTCCCTGAGAGGCGAAGTAACTTAGAAATTAATATATTTCATTTTGACGTTTATTTAAGCACAGAATACTGGAATAATATATTGTGTGAAGGTACTATGGAAGTATAAATATCAAGGAAATGCTGTAATAATTTTTACAAAGTACAAATTACTTGTTAAACGTTTCTCTGTGTCCAGTAATCCATTTTGGATTATCACTTTTTGAGCATTGAATGGTTATAATCACTTGTGTTCTCATTAGGGTTCCGAATTTATTTATTTTTTCAAAAAAAGAACTGTTAGGTGTCTGTTTGTTTGTCGGCATGAATATCTCGAGAACTGCTGGTCGGATATACTTGAAATTTGTGGTACTTATATATATATATATATATTATATATACATTTGTATATATATATACACATTTGTATATATATATATTTAGTAAAATATCTTTTAATAGGTGTAGGTGTAAAAGGGTCCAAGTCAAAGATAAGCGCACGTTAGGCTGTCGGTCCTAGCTTCACTATATAAACTTGTGAAACTGTTTACCGATGGTTGATTAAGTCCAAACAAATACCGCTATGAGTTTACCACTTGTTCAGTGTAGTGTAGATTCACAATTTGCTACGAGGTGGAAATAAAACCCCTCCGCTACCTTCGGAACACTCTGCGGGCGAGTTTTCGCACTTGTCATTTTTTTGTATTGACTTTGTGTCGCGGACACAATATTGTGTTCTCATTTTTAGACAGGCTATTTTGGGGCTTAGGGTACTTCCTGGTATTTATAATATCTTTTTTTTTAAAACATTACCGTTTTAAAGAAATTTAAAATGACTAGGTTTTAAATGTATGTGGTAAAAAAAGTTTTTTTTAAACACATTATTAGTGTTTACGGGTTTTCAGGAGATTCGACGGTTATGTTACGGGATTAGTCTGAGTTTAGGTACCGCTTTTCAGGTAGCTCGAAAATTTGAGATCAGTCGTAATTATAACGGTATCCAGATTTATTTTTAAGGCATCAATCTGTGGGTTTACCGTTTTTCAACATTAGTCCATGGATTTACTGGTATTAGTAAACACTAAAATTTGTTTCGTAATCAATCTGAATTTGTATGGTTTGGCATGTGTTCATACCGAGTGCCAACAAAAAAAAATGGTCACCCTACACGACTTGTTGTATGGGTAAAATTGAAATCTAAAAATATAATAAAGTGCAATCTTTACACAAATAATTTAAATGCCAGGATTTAGAAGATGATTTTTTAATTATTCGTAGAATTTTAGATTTTCTGTGCGATTAATGTAAAAGTAGATATATGTAAAAATATAGATCACTCAGTCCTGATGTTTAAAAAATGACGAAGTTGCTATAACTTTTTAACGGTTATCATTTGGATATTTATTTATATTTTGCGAATATGTCGAGAAGTACTATTAAATGCTCGCATAGTCAACTTTTGCTTCTACTAACATGGTGTTTCAAAGGATCACTCAATCTAAAACGTCTGGATTGAGAGATCCATGTTTTGCCTTATATCTTCTTCATTTTACCTCCAAATATTTTGAATTCTTCTGATTATTTCTTACGATGTGTGTACTGAATGTTAGTACAAAAAAATATAACATAGAGTAAATACTTCTAAAAATATTTTTTTATATTTTATCAAAAACGTCAGGATTGAGAGCTCCTATTATTTGACGCTAACTTTTTTTCCTCGCCTTTACAAATTAAAATACTTCATATATAAGTTTCTACATTATGCTACGAAATGCCAACATAGTCATTTTGCTTGGTTTTGATTAGATCTCTCAATCCAGATGCACATTTTTGTAACCACAACAATTAACCGGCAATGGAAGAGATAAATGCAGTTAAACAACAGTAGGTATATTGACCGACCATATTTATGTATTTTATAGGTATGCTTACCATCAGGTAAATACAAAGACACTATGGCAAAAATATTTAAATAATAATCTACCTTTAGATTTTCAGTAAACTTCCAGTAAACCCTCCTTATGTAAACTTCAGTTATTTTATTATGAAAAATACACAACATAAATAAACATGTTACGTACTTATAGGTATATACTTTTAATAAAACCGGTAATACAACCCTTATAATAATCCCAAGGGATTATTTCATCATCAATATTATGTTGGTAATATTTCATGTCTGACATCTCGTAATACCCGGCACGTTTTCAGCTAATGCAGTGAGACAGAAAACAAATTGAGGGCTATAGACGAACTAAAACGAATATTTCCCAATTTGTTTCTCTCTTCTATTTAGAATAAACAGATCTTTTTCTGAACGTAAATACGTTATTGTGGAAATAATAGAGAGCGCAAGTGATAATTCAGAGTTTGTTTTTTGCTTGTTTGTTAGAACTTGTTGTTACGTGGTGGCCTAGTTGGTTAGACCTTGGACTTAAAAACACTTAGGTCCCTGGTTCGAATCCCGGTGTGTACCAATGAGTTTTTAAATTAAAAATTTATGTACATTTGTTTGACAACACCACTATAGTGCCTCGGAGAGCACGTTAAGCTGTCGGTCCCGGTTTCACTATACCAACTTGTGAAACTGTTTATAGATGGGTTATTGAGTCTATTCAAAACATCGCAACGAGCTAGCCACTTGTTCGGTGTAGACTCATTCCATCGGCTACGACGAGGTGGGATTAAAACCCCTCCGCTGGGTACCCTGGGGCCGTCTAGGCGGTCTCGGGCGCCGTAAGGCACCCGTGATGATACATACATATATGTTAGAACTTGACCGAAATCTTATGGATTTTATTGCCATCAGGTAGATAAAAAGTCCATGCCGTGCTACAATAAAAAAACTATTGCGGTCTTGATGTAGCTTTATATTGTATACCTGAGGCTCGTAGCGTTCATACGTTATAAATATTAGGTTCTACTATTAGGAAGTTTGACTCATAAAAAAGTGATTCTATTGGTGGTCCCTCACTTATTAACGTTACGTTAAAACAATAGCAAAACATTATGGTAAAGCCTCGGTACAACGCCATCAATATTTTTTTTTACGATAAATTATACAATTTGTACATTATATTATGATGACATTAAAAAATAATCCTGTCTGTGAGATTTCAATCAAGCTTTACAGGCGTCAATTGAAAACAATAGTGGAGAGGCAATATCTATTCAAATTAGTTCATGAATAAACATTAATTTATAAATATAATTGATATAGAATATGAGGTACCTAAGTATAAATATTTTGTCGTGACTGATAAACTAAAGCCCGGTGCTTAAGTTCTAAATATGTTTTACGAGTACGCATACTAAAAAAATCCTGAAACCGCCTAGACAGCCTAAGAGTACCCAGCGGTGGGGTTTCATTACCTACTCGCCATAGCCGATGGTATGAGTTTGTAGACCTTTACCATTGGCTACGATGAGCTAGCCATTGGTTCGGTACATCGAAAAAGTAGGTAGCTTGTCCCGATGGTAATCGTGTATTAGCTTTGGTATTAGATAAAATGACACGTGGGTTCTACGGAAAAAAAACTTATTTCAGGTTTTTTAAAGAGTTAATATTCAGTTAACACTAACTAAAGACTATAAGATACTATCAACGCTCGTATTTCAAAGAATGAGTTTTAATGATATTATTTTTATGCGGTGTCTAACATTTAGAAAGCCGGTAGTTTCAACGGATGGTTTTTCTTGTTTGCTTCAAGCGACTGGAGTCCCTAGTTCTTGAGACTTTTATGTCTCGGTGATGTTTGTGGCTGTGCCAAAGTTAAGAAGGCAAAAAGATAGTAAGGCAGAGTTCCTAGAAGCTCGGTAATAGTAAAATCTTTCGTCAAAGTTATTTTATTTATTTAAACACTTTATTGCACAGTGAACAAAAGTTATACAAAGGCGAACATAATGCCTTGGGCATTATCTACCAGCTAACCTTTAAGATTGTGTACGAAGATTAGGCGGGTGCTTAATTTTAATAATCTAGGGTAATATAAATCAAATTACATAAATATATATAAAATAATATCATTCACATACATATATGCATACATATAGGTACATAAACACTATACTCAAATATTAGATAAAGATCGAATAACAATTATGTAGAAAGTTAACTAATACTTACTGCACTGCAATATATAATGTAATAGATGTTGTTTTTATTGTTTAAAAAAAATACATAGTAAATACACAAATAGAAGAGGATCTAAAGTTACAGAATCTACTATGTTATGTAACATTACATTAGTTGGTTAAAGCCACTACATGCTATTAGTCAGATATGGCATGTAGCAACTTTAAATAGGTATAGGTAATGTTTTAAAAAATTACATTGATTGGTTAAATACTATTAATAATTTAAAATCATTCAGTTATTATAATTATTGTATAAATTGTCCTATATAGTATTTTTATCATTACAAATAAACTAAAAAGACATTTATTTGCAAAATATCTGAAATATAAGTGTTGTAAGTAAAGGCCTATAAGCCTAGCCAAACGCATACTAAGTAGACCATATTATGAAAACTTTGTTTTTACTCTTTATAAATGGAATACAAAGATTTACATGAAATCGATATTTTAATTCTGACTAACCACTAAAAGAAATAACTGTTGCGATGAAACTGAACTGTTGAACTGATACTGTTTAGCAGACTTAAGAAAACATAAAAGAAGTTGCTTTCGAAGTGTCACTTTTTTTGTTTTCAAAGAGATCTTTTCTCACCGTGTTAGAGATATTTGAACAAGTATTTATGACTAGAAACTGGCAGTAAATACAAACGATGCCCCGAGACCCGTCTTCTATGTGCCACAATCTGATTTGGTATTCACAAACCCGCTCCAAGCTCAAATATAAATAAAGTTTTTCCATTCGACGTAGTTCGGGAGTTTTCGGTCTCTCCGACCCACGGGGAAATAAAGATATGTGATGACTTTCCGATAAATATTCTGGTAAAAGTTTTTACGTGTGATATAATAATTAATTATTTTTAAATTATAAACTCATTAGGATAACCCAGCGGAGGGGTTTTAATCCCACCTCGTCGTAGCCGATAGTATGAGTCTACACCGAACAAGTGGCTAGCTCGTCGCGATGTTTTTGAATAGACTCAATAACCCATCTATAAACAGTTTCACAAGTTGGTATAGTGAAACCGGGACCGACAGCTTAACGTGCTCTCCGAGGCACTATAGTGGTGTTGTCAAACGAATGTAGATATTTTTCTTAATTAAAACTCATTGGTACACACCGGGATTCGAACCACGGACCTAAGTGTTTTTAAGTCCAAGGTCTAACTAACTCGGCCACCACGCATATAGTATTGAAATGTGTTTTTAATTTAAAAAAAAAATAAGGATGTAGATTTATTTTTGGCGCGGGTTTTTAGCTTCATGTAAATAATAATTAACGTGTAATATCTAATTATTAAAAAAATCTATAGGTACCTCACTGCTCACTTAATAGAGTACCTATTTAACAATTCTTTTTTAGATTTTCTTGGTTGCCAGAATTGACAACTAAATTTATTGACTACTATAATAATATGAAGGAGATTACACACATATTTCTTCACAAGTTAAGCTTAGTTTTATACTATGTATACCAGAAACAACAATACTAATTTATACTATACTAATATAATAAAGAAATAAAGTTTGTGAGGTTGTAGGGGGTAATCACAGGATCTACTGAACCGATTTGAAAATTCTTTTTTAGTGTTGGATAGCCCATTTTTTTAGAAACGCTATAGACTATATAATATCACGCGACGACCAATAGGAGCAGAGCATCAAAGAAAAATGTTGGAAAAACGGGTAAAAATTTGTTTCTTTTGAGAGCTTCCGTAGCGTGCGCTGCGTAAACGGTTAAAGTTACGCAAATCAGCTAGTCTATACTAATATAATAAAGAGGAAAGATTTGTATTTTTGTATGTTTGTAATGAATAAACTCAAAAACTACTGGACCGATTGCAATAATTTTTTCACCATTAGAAAGCTGCATTATTCAGAAGTAACATAGGCTATATAATATCACGCTAGGTCCTATAGTTGTGGAGCAGTAACCAAAAATGTTTTAAAAACGGGGGAAAAGTATCGTTTCTGAGGCCTTCCGTGGCGTGCGCTGAGCATATAGTTAAAGTTATACAAACCTGTGCGAAGCCGGGACGGGCCGCTAGTATTTTATAAACAAACCATGGCAAACTGTACAGAAAAACGTATTATATTTGTTTCCATGGGTGGGAATCGACCTCCGGACACAACGTCAAAAGAGCAACCACTAGTCTACGGAGACGGGCGACACTTGCAACATTGTCATCAGGTATTACTGTCACTTCACTGGGACTACTATGATTAATGCCGCAGCTCATCACAGCTGTGTCCACAGAAGTAATCCATTCATTAGTGTGACTTCAACTGTCTAAGGCATTTAACTTGCTTCTTACTCATCTTAGTAGCTGTCCCTCTGCTGGAAAAGTTCGCTGTTGAGTTATGTAATTTTGCAAAATACAAAAAATATTTTATGATAGAAGTTTTATTTAAGAATGAGTTGTACGTTTATGTTTATGCATTTTTATTTTATTTTTCATAAATTTCTTATCAGGATAATCTTATATTATTATTATATTATTTTTTTAAATGAATTTTAGAAAAAAAAATCATATATATAAAAATACTGAAAAAAGTAAAAACAAAAAACAGACTCCTCTGCCATCTAGTATTAGAAAATAAAACTTCTAACTTCACTCATAGAGTTATTAGAAGAAAAGCTAATAGAAGGCGTCTATGTATAAGTAGATAACAAGCAATGGCAAAATTCGTGAGGGGTGACTGGAACCTGGTTGGCTCAATCGTTGAGCGCCTTGTTGCGAAAGCGAGGTTCATGGGTTCGAGTCCCGCCCACCAGGATTTTTTTCATTGCATTTTATCTTTAAAAAAAAAAAAAAAAATAATAATATACGAGTATTTATGAAAATTATACACAATATAATTTTAATTTAGAAGTGAAACCAGATTTATATGCGATATAAAGAGAAGGTATTTTTATTTTAGAACTAGTTATGGTGTAGACTTATTCCATCGGCTACGACGAGGTGGGATTAAAACCCCTCCGCTGGGTACCCTGGGGCCGTCTAGGCGGTCTCACCCGTCTAGCACCCGTGATGATATGTATGTATGTATGTACTAGTTATGTCCCGTGGTTTTATCCGTCCATTAATTTATTAAAAATCGGATAATTATTTTCCTACTACATTAGTCATCACAAGATGTTTTTTTTTTATATTTTTTCATATAATAAATCATCACGAGTGCCTTACGGCGCCCGAGACCGCCTAGACAGCCTCAGGGTACCCAGCTTACAATCCCACCTCATCGTAGCAGATGGTATTAGTCTACACCGAATAAGTGGCTAACTCGTCGCGGATGCATAGGCTCAATAACTTATCTATAAACAGTTTCACAAGGTGGAATGGTGAAACTGGGACTGACAGCTAAATTCTTTAAAAAAACCTACTACCTAGCTAGAACGGTTAATTAATGTCTACTTAACTCTATTTATATATTGGCCAAGTAAGTAGTTATAGTTGAGAAATACATAGTTTAGAATACATTCGAAGTTTGAAATTTAGAACTTGCTGACTAAAGGTAAGCAAGTTATACAATGTTATTGGTAATACGTTTCATATCTTAGTTTACTTCGACATAAATATGCCATTTGGAACCAAACGGTTGGGCGACACATACGTCTGCCATACTAACAAAAGTAGAACGCTCTACTACACAAATGATAAGATATGCTCTACTACTTTGCGTTCTCTGAACTATTACTCGTATAATTCATAAGCTATCATTTCAGTTTCATTGAAATAATCATGCATGCGCTACTACCACATGAGTAAATTAACGGAACAGTGTCCAAGCTCTCTAACAACGTGCAAAACTTATACCTCTTCTCATAGGGTTGACACCTGTTGCAGGTTAAAAATAATAGGGAGAAGAAAAAATAAGGCGGGTGCCTAATAAAATGTGTATTTGAAAAGGCATTAATGTTTAATGTACTTGACACATATGACAAGGGGTTTGTGTTTGGCTGACCCTGCTAGGTACAGGTGGCCTAGAAGCGATCCCCACAATCTTGGGATCTGTTATAATGGGCCCAACCCATGTCCCCCCCCCCCCCCCCCCCCCCACCTGCTGTTGATAACCGTTTTGTTGACATTTGTCTTTCTCTTTCTGAGGCGGTTCAGAGATTTTGGGAAGTGGAGGAGCCCCCGGCTGCTGCAAAGGTCAGTCCTGTCCAAAGAATAATACTGGTCATTTAACTTCTGGCCGTTTTTACACCAGACGTTTCTTCCCTCACGACCCTCATTGGGTGCATCAAGGAGTTTTGGTGAGGAAAAGTTGGTGTCCATGGAGAATCGCATGAGGCGTGACCCTGTCTTCCGCAAGAAGTACATTGAGTTCATGCGGGAGTATGAGGATTTGGGACACATGACGGTCTCAAACTTGGACTGGCGTTTAGTGGAACATTATTTCATTCCCCATCACGCAGTTTTCAAGCCTCATAGTGAGAAGATAAGAGTGGTTTGATGGCTCTACCCCCACGTCTTCGGGTGTATCTTTGAACCAGTGCCTGCATACTGGCCCGAAGCTTCTCCGGGATATTTCGGATATTCTCATGGACTTTCGCCGCCATCAGATTGTCTTTGTGGCCGACATCCGCATGATGTTTCGGCAGACACTCATCCACGAGGATGACAGGTGCTACCGTTCGTGAGTTTCGTTCGCCATGTATTAGGCGCCTACAAATAGTGATTCAGATTTGTCGCGTTGTATTGGTGATATTGTATCTTTATAGAAATTGTTTGAGTGGCGTTTGTTAGTGTGGTTGAAGACATCGGAGTTATTGCATACCTTGGGTACCCAGGGTTTTCGTCGCTAAAGCCCCACAACAAGCCATACGGTAAGTTTAGTTTTTAAGTCAAGCGGTGCGCAACGCACCCGTGTGAGAAGTCTGGACTGAAGAGTTTTGTTTCGCGGCTTCTCGCACTCTAGCACTAGGCTTGGGGCGCTTTTGAAATATATTAAAATATCTAATAATCATACTGAAAAAAAAATGTTACGTGAAATATACAATGAAACATATTATTATATTTTATAATTTCTTTGATCAGGCATTTGCCTTATAATATTGACTTTCTACTCAAAAATTGGCCTGTAACTTGCATTTTTATTATATTTTAGAAAACATAAAATAAAAATAAAATTAAATAACATTTATTTTGACACACAATTAGGTAACAATTTACAGTAGATAATATTATAATAATATAAAGATTTGCACCTAAAAATGGACCTTTGTATCCCTGGTTCATATGCTAGGTTTCCTTGTGTTACAGGAACCAGTAATAACCGCTCCTTAAAATTATAATTTTCATTAAAAACTATATTGATACCTATTAGCCCTAGAATTATATAAGAGAAAAATTAAAGAACCTATAAAATGTGTGTGTCTTGTAATTAAATAGATAATTTAAGTGTTTTGCCTATTCGTGCTTGGTATAGTGTGTATGAAATATGTATATGGGTGTGTGTATCTGTGTGTGGTGTGTGATGCATGCGTGTTGTGTGTGTGTCAGAAATTTATGCAAAATGTGAAGATTAAGGATTAAAGAAGAATATACTAAGGTCTATTTAGTAACTGTAAGGATACTTTCAGTAGCTTCATAATTGGATTCATTAAGCCAAATATCTAGGTTTTTTTTAGTGGGTTACTATTTAAGTTTACAATATTAATGAAATTTTGAATTTTTGAGTACAGGAAAAGAGCCAAGAAAATATATTGCCTTTGTGCGAATGAAGTTTAAATTTTAGGATTGGGACATATATATGTACGTTTATTTATTTTATTAGGTGTAACAGTTTGATGATACCTTAAAACAATGTATTTTATAAATATTTTTCTAACACTCAGCACTTTAAACTCCCTGTAAAGGTCAGTGGTGGGAAATCTGTATGGTTTTCGTAGAATAACCTCTCTGTGCACGCTCGAGTGGTAGTAGGAGGGTCTTAGCGTCACCACCCCAAACAACACCACTATAGTGCCTACGATCTCTACGTTAAGCTGTCGGTCCCGGTTTCACTATACCAACTTGTGAAACTGTTTATATAGATGGGTTGTTGAGTCTATTCAAAACATCGCGACGAGCTAGCCACTTGTTCGGTGTAGACTCATACCATCGGCTTCGACGAGGTGGGATTAAAACCCCTCCGATGGGTACCCTGGGGCCGTCTAGGCGGTCCCGGGCGCCGTAAGGTATGTATGTATGTATGTATGTAATTTTTATACTTACGAAAGTAACTTTTAACGTTGTAACATTATTAGCTTGTGGTACCCATTTAAGAATAGCGATTTTAGAGTCAACATCATGCAGTATATGAATACACATTACCTTTAGTGACATCAGTTATGCAGTGCTATGCCAGATGCAAGGGATGCAAAATGAAGTGGAGAATGCAAACCTGATTTTAATTTCATAATGTTTGCTTTGCTAAGCATACTATCTTCTCAGTTTTTTTTTTGTTTATCTATATATATGTATATGGTATATGAAATAATCCCTATAATATAATAGTATTGGTCTGCGCATAGGTACTATATACTTGGATTTTAATATTTTTTATCAGTAATTAGATTTATTTAACTAAAGTTAAAATATAAAAAAATATATTATTTATTTTAATATATTTTTCCCTTAGACCACGGGTTTAAGCCGCGGTGTGTATGAACTTTTTTTAAACAACATTAAAAAAAAAAAAAAACATCACAATAGTGCCTCGAAGCTATCGTTAAGCTTTCGGTCCCAGTTTCATTAAATCTGTTTACTTTCAGTTTTGTTAATGTTTGTGTCTCTATACAATTACCGCAATGAGCTTGCCACTTGTTAGGTGTAGATTCAGGATGCCATTGGCTTAGACGTGTTGGGTACGCTGTAGCCGTCTACAGCTACTACGCTACTACGCGACGCAAGGCACGTTTTATAATAATTATCTACTTATGTTTTTCAGTTTAATAAAAATACTTGAAAGACATCCTTAATAAAAATACTTTTAAATATAATATACTTTTAATTATAAAATAAATATACGTGGTGGCGGAGTTGGTTAGACCTTTAGGTACTCGGTTCAATCCCCGGCGTGCACCAATGATTTTTTTAATTAAAAGTGTATGTAGATTTGTTTGACAACACCACTATAGTGCCTCGGAGAGCACTTTAAGTTATCGGTCCCGGTTTCACCGGTTATCAGTCTCAGTTACCAACTTGTAAATGGTTTATTGAGTGTATCCAATATTGCGAAGAGCTAGCCACTTGTTCGGTGTAGACTCATACGATTGCCTACGACGGGGTAGGATCAAAACCCCTCCGCTCGAGGCCGTCTAGGCAGAAATATCATCTCGGGCGTTGATATTTTTTTAATATAATATATCATGACGGGTGCCTTACGGCGCCGGAGGGTACCCAGCGGAGGAGTTTATAATCCGACCTCGTCGTAGCCGATGGTATGACACCGAACAAGTGGCTAGCTCGTCGCGGATAGATAATCTTAATAACTCAAACTATATCTATAACTATATAATTATAACTATAAACAGTTTCACAAGTTGGTATGGTGAAACTGGGACCGACAGAATTACGTGCTCACCAAGGCACTATAGTGGTGTTCTTAAACAAATGTACATATTATTTTTAGATTCAAAACTCATTGGTACACACCGGGGTTTGAACCAGGGACCTAAGTGTTTTTAGGTAGGTCTAAGGTCTAACCATCTCGGCCACTACGTATACACCGGGGTTTGAAACCAAAGTATATTTTTTATTCTAATATATAAACTTTTTACATTTATATTTAGATATTATAGCTACGACTGGTAAACCAGAATTCCATTAACCCATTTGGCACACGTCACTAAAAATACTTAACACATTTAAAAGGTTTTGATTAAATTAAAAAACTCTATCGTACCTAAAGCGGGTGGATATTTTAGAACTTTTCACATCAGAGAGTTTTGGGGACATTTTCAGTTTCTACCAAAAAATAGGTATTAGTCTAGAAAGGCTGAGTGATAGATGCACGTGGTCGTACTACGACATATAAATCAGGTATTGTTAGATTCTTTGAAATGCCGTTTTTAGAAACATTTACGTAATAGTTTAAATGGGGATATAGGTAATAATATAAATTGACATAATAAGAAGACCTTTAAATTGAACAGGAAATATTATAAAGTGTTCAATCTCTTATTCGTATAGACTTCATTGAGCGTTTTACTTAAAATAGTGTTTCGTCTCTTTATTACCAATGAAATTCAACTTTGAAAGAAAAGAGATAATACATCATTTTAACCAAAACGCTCAATAAAGTTTTTATGAATAAGAGGGTATGTCTTAACCCTTTAATGACTGTATAAAAATCTAAAACAAAGTAATATTAATAATAAATTTATTCGGTAAAAAAGCGGCCCCAGCCTAGTGATTAAGTCACTGCGTAACTGATAACAAGGTTAAGCCGATGACAACAAGGCCGGACCTGGGATGGATGACCGCTTTATACAACGAGGCTATATTATAATAAGCACCACAAGCAACACCTAACAAGCTCACCACTTGTTAGGTGTTGCCTCCGGATATTAGCAGAAAACTATGCACGCGATATTTATAATAAAATTTAGACACGCTATACTTCGCATGCCTAGTGATTGAGGTCTCTGGTCCCCACGCTCCCCTGGGGATACCTCGGCTTCAGCAGCCAAAACTCTGCGATTAATTTCATAACTTGATGGAAACGGGGCCATTTGCGAACCATGACGGTTAAATTACATATGACTTGGGAGAAATATCTGTTTGAATATTTTTGTGCGCTAAGGGATCTGTTGAATATTTTTGTGCGCTAAGGGATCTGTTGAATATTTTTGTGCCCTAAGGGATCTGTTGAATATTTTTGTGCGCTAAGGGATCTGTTGAATATTTTTGTGCGCTAAGGGGTCTGTTGAATATTTTTGTGCGCTAAGGGATCTGTTGAATATTTTTGTGCGCTATAGGTTGTTATAAGTTGATAAATCCAAATGACTGCTTTACAGGTGCCATTTATTTCTTTAAGAAAGCAGCAAATTACTCTTTATCCAACTGTTGTTAAACAGTACAGCAATATTTTTCAATATTGGTTGTTACCCGTTCTTAAAAAGGCAAATTTAAAAGATGCAGTGAAGAAACTGTAGGCGGTAACTGCAAATATTTTTTTCTCCCGGAACTGAGGTGCATTTTTTGTGAAATCAATATTTTAGTTATTTAATTTTGATAATATTTCTTAATTAGTAGACTTATTCGTTGTAAATTAGGTACATAATTAAGTAACTAATAATAGAATAAAATATTAAAATAAATTATTAAAACTATACCCTATTTAAAATGAAGATTATTTAAATTTAATTTAGTTTTTTTTAGTTTACAGTAGATACTAATTTATATTAAATAATTTTTTTAAATTTAAAAATAAAAGTTTTAACTACAACATAATAATAAAATGGGGGAAAAGCCTACAAATAAAAATCTTAATTAATATCAATTAAATATCCTGATATTATTTTTTTGATAATTTTTTTATTTTTTTTATCAGGTGTCAATTAATAAATATTTACAAAATTAAACAACAAAAAATAGACTTATTACCTCTATTCATATAAGATAAATAAATAACAATTAGTATGCACTTTAATTACCATTTTCACTTTAATAAAGTCACACCAAATTAAGACTCTATGTCACTCGTATTAGATTTTAAATTCAGTTGTAAAAATGATTAAGTTAAAAGTCGAGAAGCGAACAATCGCAGAAATGCGGGTCGCAGATGGCAACGAGCACTAATGAAGTAGGGCTTTTAAGAAATTGAATACACCCGAGCCATAGAAACACACCCGGCATATAAAAATATAACCCTACGCGTAGAGACTACGCAAGTATAAGAAAAATACATAAGAAAATAATATTTATTTTATTTATTTAAATCTTTATTGCATACAAAATACAAAGGCGGACTTAATGCCCCTAGGCATTCTCTATCAGTCAAACCTTCGGAACTAAGCGAGGTAGGTGCGATACAGTAGGTGTAATAATAATATGTAGGATAGTTTACACATATTGCCCTGGTCACAAACTAAGCTCTAGGCTTGTACCTACTGTGTCTAGCAGAAACAACATTATTAGTACATAATATGTTTAATAAAGAATATCGGTATTGAATCAAGTATAATTTATTATATAGTTTTTTTTATATATTTTCTAAAAAATAAAAAAAAGTTTATTTATCTGTCACTGTCACGTGACAGAACTTTTTTTTAACTTATCAATTAATGGTCTAAGGGCGCGGTAATGGAATAAACGCCTCCGTGGTCTAAAAGGTTGTGGATTCTACTCCCATTAATAGCAAAACGATATACATAGTACAAGCAAGCTTAGTTGTGACCAGGGCTATATGTTTAAAAAATGTTTTGAAAAAAGAAAATAGTGACAAAATAAAATGTTAAAATAAATAATATAAATGGCAATCGTTTGGTTTTATTATTAGCAAAGATCTGTAAGTACTTGCGTAGGGTTATTGTGAAATATTCTGATTCGACCTGACCCTTTCCATATCCCGGGGTGTTCGCCCAAAAAGGTCGCATTCGTATTATCCAACATAAATAGTAAAATTCCAAAGTACTTTAGAAGTCGAATTTCCTCGATTTCCGAGTCCTTCGTCCTTTAAGACTTGTACAAGACCCGGGTCGCGTTAAAAGATCTTAACAACCATAGATAAATAAATTAAAATAGAAGGGATCGTGGAAATATCACGTGATTTTACTCAGACTTATATATCAGTCCGCTACGAAATGTGCTCTAGCAATCTTCAAAAATATTTTTAGCATTATGCAATATTACATTGCAATGTAACAAAGAAATATATTTCTTTAACTTAAAAACTTTTAAAACCACAACTGATATTTTTTTTATGGTCTGCGCTAACTGAACAAAGTTGCCCATTGCCGCAACAGTTTAGCGCAATCACCAGTACTCTGCCAAAAATTGCCAGTTGCAGAGTTAAAAGTTGCTACATAAGCACAGCTGAACCTTATGGTAACCTCAGATCCTGGTGCCCATTACCGGTATGTTTGCCAGAAAAACTTACGGATATCCGTTATTTAGGAATTTGGATGCATTAGCATGACCACGTCGATATAATTTGACAGTCGGTAAAATTAAATTTAGGAATGAACATTGATTCATAAAATCGATATGTATCTATTTTGCGACGTATCGAGCCTATCGATGCTGTTGTTCAAAGGCTCTCAGTCAAAAACGTTAACACGTACTGTAACAATCAACCTGAGGAAGTTCACCACTAGATAGTACTGCATAGAGAGCTCTCAAAGATGCTATTTGCATCTGCCAGCTATGTTCAGCATTTTTTTTACGGTACCTATTGATTGTTGTTTTTTTATATTGGAGCACAGCATGTGACTTTCTATCTATCTGATGGTAAAGAGACCGTCCGTTTTATAACCTCGCACTAAAAGGGTACTTCCACCACGACAAGAAATCTATACAGTAGGTCCACAGACTAAAACCGAAACTACTGGGTACCTTCGACGGGCATCAGTATGAGCAGTGGTAACAAACTAGACTGTTAGCCTAGCGAAGTTACAAAGTCCTTCTTTCCAGATAAAAAAAACCGTTATCTGGCTCCAAATAGTGGGTAGCTAAAAAAGGCACGCACAATGTTAAGTTACCTAAGTCTATCTATACAGTCAACCTATTTACTGACTTAGTCCTATGTTAAGAAGGGCTGGTTCTTTAACAAAGGCGAACTTCTATCAAAGCCCAAGTACAAAGAAAAATATAAAACTTGTAAGTTCCAAAGGGATGATCCCTTTATTTCTGTCTTTTGTTCTGGCAAGTATAATGTGAAAAAAGACAATTGAGTCTGAGGTAAGTATTATGCGGCCAAATACTTTAAAATCCTCCAAATTTTATTAGGAATTTATATTTGTTTAATAGACCTTAAATTTTAATTTAAAAAAATCTTTTTTTTTATTCAAGCCCGACATGAGATTTTGTAAACAGACTGATCGTAAATACCTACACCTAAACGATGTATCATGCAATGTAGATTCCTTTAAGATAAAGTATTTTGAAAATATGACTATTTTGGGGTGTTAGAAATAAGTTAAGAAGTATTTTGAGTTTCAGACTCAACAGACGTTTCCTAAGGAAAAATACGTCTGGCACACCAAACACTTTTCTTTTTGTTTCACGCCATTATGTTCACAAATTGACGATATAATTTTGCTTAAAAAGTATTCAAAAAACTTAGAAAATACTTTATAATTGACTAGCTGTGCCCCACAATTTAACCCGCCGCCGTAATTTAAAAGAAAAAATAATTATGCCACCGCTGATAATATAGCTTTCTATAAGTGAAATATTTGTTTTAATCGGTTCAAAAGTTTTTAAGTTTGTCCTGAACAAACAATCAAATCTTTTCTTTTTATAATATTAGTATAGATGAGCAAAAATAATCGGTATTATTTTACTATTTATATTTTCCGCTTGATTCGTGGAGCAAAAACAAATAAATCGAAAGAAAATATAAGAAAGTGGTTCTAATTTGTTATTGTAAAGAGGAAGGAAAATGTTCGCTTAGTTCACTTAATAACTAAAGTAAAACAAAAGAAAATATTATGTCAGAGGGAAATTATATTAGGTTATTTATCATTTACTAGCAATGCCTTGCAGTTCACACACCTTACTATAGATGCATATTACATGGTGACTTTAGAAGGTAGATACCATTAGCCTTATATTATCCCAAAGTATATGCTGATAGCTAACTCACAAGGTGGGAGGAAGGTTTCTATAACTTGAAGACCGATGCAAAAACCGTCAAGTGACATAGTCAAGTTTCGGTTTAAGTCAGTGGATTCACTGGTTATCAGACTATTGCATCAATTGAGGTAGTAGAGACTACTACCTCTTTTAGGGTGCGTATTTTATTAATCACTAATATTAAGTATATACTTTTAAAATATTGTTATAAAAGCCTTGTCTTTTATTATATTTTTATTTAGAAAAAAAAAACAGTTTCAGCAAAGCTAAAACATAATTACAGACCTGTCAATTTAGGTAAGGTAATACTTTTATGGAAAAAAGAGGCTTTAGCTATGAAAGTATTGAGCCTCGGGATTTGAGTGTCAGACGATAGCAACGTGGATCCTTTTAAAAAATTCAGAGCAGTGTTCGCAAGCGCTCGCTCTACGGGACAGACGACGTGCGAGCGCTTGCTATATAGGGCAACATGACTAAAATACATACGTGGAAATCAAAATGTATACTCTTCTGTCGTGAGTTGTGATATTCTATACTGTCGGATGAAATATTTTGCTGTGTTTTAATTGTTTAGGTATATATTCGTAATGCCTTGGGCCAGTGACAAATTCCGCAAGGGGCATACTTAAACCATAGACCTAAAATAAAATAAATAAACATCATTACAGTGTCTTACTGCACCCGACTAGACGGTCTCAGGGTATCCGGCAGAGGGGTTTTAATCCTACCTCGTCGTAGTCGATGGTCGATGTCCATACCGAACAAGTGGCTGGCTCGACGCGATGTTTGTAGACTCAATAACCCATCCATAGACAGTTTCACAAGTTAGTGTAGTGAAACTGGGACCGACTGCTTAAAGTGCTCTCCGAGGCACTACAGGGTGAATTTGAAAGGTGGTACTTTGGGCTAGAATGAGTCTCTACTGATCAAATCGAACAACTTTTCTCATGGAACCATGTGTCGCAAAAGAAAAATATTTGCTTTCCCCATACAAATAAGTAATTTTCCCACAACTAGTTTGTATGGAGAAGGCATTTTTTTAATAATTGCGACACATGGTTCCATGATCACCATTTGATCAGTAGAACCTCAGATGGGCCCAAAATAGAACCTTTCAAAGTCACCGTATATAATAGTGGTGTTGTCAAACAAATGTATGTACATACTTTTTTTATTACAAATTCATTGGTACACACCGGGGTTTGAACCGGGGATCCAAAAACATAGGTATTTCTAAGTTTACTTAAATTTAATTTTGTATGAGTTAAACCTACTGCGACTCAATCACCTCGACGAGAATTGTGTGCCCGAAAACCGGTGAACTGATACTGAAACATGACTAGGTCACTTCACGGCTTTTGAATCTGTATGGGTGGTGGTAAGGAAACCGGTCGGTGTGCGAAATCTGTTGGGCAGTTGATTTGACGATAAAGCAACGAGGATCGTAATCTAAGTTCGTAATTGTTGCTTCCCAGTTAGCCGGTATAGTAGGAGTGATCAATGCAAATATCAACCCTATTCCATATAGGTGGGAGGAAGGTTTCTATAACTTCGTTAGGCCGACCGACCGGTCTCGTTACCACCCATACAGATGCATTATACCGTCAAGTGACCAAGTCATGTTCCGGTTTTAGTCTGTGGGTTCACCGGTTTTCGAGAGATTACTGCATCGATTTATTGATGATAAGGCGAGTATATTAAAATATACTCGTAATTCAATTGAATTCGACTTTGTCGGCGCCCATTTCGTAATCGCATCATTTAGCCGGCATAGTGGGAGCAATCAATGTCGTTGAAGAACAATTAGTGATTGTCCCAATTCATGGACTTTGTAGGTCTGCTCACCTTCAGGTAGATACAATGTCACATTCCGTGCTCCCAATAAAATAAGAAATCATGGACTTGGTAGATGTGCTTACCAGGTAGACAAAGTTACATGATATGTTTCAATAAAAATAAAATAATTCCCTTGAAATATACTAATAATATAAAAGATTTTATAGAAAGTGCTGCACCTAAACCTACAAAGGTATCACGTGCAAATTGTTTGATGGCGGCATCTGTGAATTTTTCGATTGCAACCTGCGACATACTCGAAGCGTAAACCAACAGCAGAATAGCAAATGGTGCGGAAAAATGAAAATTTGCACAACGGATCCCGTCGACATAGATCACAGAAAACATATATAGGACAGAAGGGTGGATTTGGTACAGAATTTAAATACTTAAACGGTAGGAAGATCTCTATAACTTTGCTAGGCCGACCGACCTGGTTCGCACATACATAAACTGTCAAATGACCTAGTCATGTTTTGGATTTAGTATATGGTTTTCAGTAGACGATTGTCGAGTTTTTATTGAGTCTCGTTTCGGCGTACGGTTACGAAATGGCAGTTGAATTGACGATAAAGGGGCAAGGATATTAAAGTTGACTTGTAATGCAAATTTGTCTTTTTCGGTGCTCAATGCTATTGGGAGCGATCAATTGGTCGATCCCATTCAGGTTACCATCAGATAAATACATAGTCACATCCGCGCTCCAATAATAATAATAAAACTACGATTAAATAATCATAGTGCGTTAACTCCCCGGTACATATAATGGCGGGAAAGCTTAATTTTTTTATATTTACTTAATATTAGTATATAAAATAATCAAATCCGACTAATAAAATACGCACCCTAAAAGGAGACTACCACCTCAACAAGAAATTGATGCAATAGTCTGATAACCGGTGAATCCACTGACTAAAACCAAAAGATGGCTAGGTTACCTGACGGTTTTTGCATGTGTATGGGCGGTGGTAACGAGACCGGTCGGTCGGCCTAGCGAAGTTATAGAGACCTTCCTCCCATCTAAAGCGGCCTATTGCCTGATTTCATCAACAATCCCTGATGAGTAGACTGACATGAATGCAACAACTCTACAATTCATAGAATTCAAGGAGTCGGAAGAGTGTTTACATACGGCCTTAAATTGACTTATGCACGATTTCACCAACGCTAAAGGAAATTCTTATTTAGGGACATAAGAGTTTTGACATATTTGCTATGAAACAACTGTCATTAATTGTCCCTTAACTTTGTTAGGGACTCCTTTAGAGTTGGTGAAATCGGGCATATGTCAATTTTAGGCCGTATGTAAACACTTTTCCGACTCCTTGAATTCTATGATTTGTACAGTTGTTGCATTCATGTCAGTCTGCTCATCCAATTCTGTGGTTATACATTTTGGACGCGCTTACCTCGGACAAGGGTACTGCTTACTGTACTTGGAAAATAACAACGCTGTATCAAAGCCATATTTTGTATAGAAAATATGTCAAATTATAACTTTGAATTTGGTTGATATCCAATGAATTAAGTAGAAACTGACCCCTGATTTGTATTTTTTCTAGCCAATGCGCCAGTCACTTAATCAGGTCGACGCTTTATCTAGCTGAGTGTGGATTTTAGTATTCGTGATCTTACTTTAGGTCTAGCCTGCTCTAATCTATACTAATATTATAAAGCTAAAAATTTTGTTTGTTTGGTTGAACGCGCTAATACATGGAACTACTGGTTCCAATTGAAAAAAAATTTTAGTGTTGGATAGCCCATTTATCGAGGAAGGCTATAGGCTTTATAACATTACGCTACGACCAATAGAAGCGGAGTAACAATAAAAAATGTCGCAAAAACTGGCAAACATTATTTCTTTTGAGAACGGTTACGAAATATAAAAGTTTATTAATATTAAGCACCCGACTCTTCCTTGAACACAAACTTAAGAGGATGTCTGTGATGATGATGCGTCTGATAAGGCTCTTCGATGCTCATGCTGATTCAACTGCAAAGTACCATACATGTATGTAAACCTTCCCCCGACCCTCAATAAAAAAAAGAGCAAGTATGAGATTATACCTACAATTTAGGCAGAAAAACGACTTTCGGGCTAAAACTGTTTTCTACCCCTAAACTTTAATGGATTCTAAAAATCTTATATAGGTAATTTTATTAAAGATAAAATAAACGATGAATGTAGTACGTTTTCCTTTTTTTTATATTTTCTGTCTTGATATTTTATATAGAAAGGATTTTTTAGCATTTTTTTTCGGATCCGTGGTTGATATTTTTTTCCTATATCAAAACTTAAACTATTAAAAAATCGGTTATATTTATAACGCCTCCAAAAATCATTAAAATCTATGAATGTTTAGAGGGGGATAACTGTTGCGGCCAAAAGGTCGTGTTTATAAGGGATTTTTTTGATCAGGCGATCCTCTTAAAGGTTGATAATGCCTTTTTCTTATGTAGGACAATTTTCAAATATTGCTCTGGTCACAAACTAAGCTCTATATAGGCTTGTACTATGTGTACCAGAAACAACGATATAATACATATTTTTATAAACACCCAGGCCATGACAAACTGTACAGAAAAACTTCTTTTTTTTCCATGGGTGGGAATCAAACCCACGACCTCCGGACACAACGCCAAAGGCATAACATAAACTTTTGTACATAACTTTTGTTTATTTTGCAATAAAGTGTTTAAATAAATTAATACATGAAAAATGGTTCTCTTGTTGAGGTGGTAGTCTCTATTTAGGGTGCGGTTACCAAAATGGAAAGTTTATTTAACAATAGGATATTATATCATATAAGTAATGCAATTTCAACTTGTCGCCTACCATTTCGTAACAGCATTATTTAGCCGCGTAATGGGAGCGCCCAATGCTGAGTAACCTATTCATGGATAGGTGTAGGTCTGCTTATAATCGGGTAGATACACAGTACCGGTACCGTGCTACAAACAAAACTAGATTTAAAATAAAACAAAATAAATATACGAGTATTTTCCTCAATTCCTACATGAAAAAATTAGAAAACCATTTTATTTAATCTCGGTGGCTTGAATGTAGAATTTGTGCATTCTTAATTAATAAATATATGTTTTTGTTACAAATTTTAGTTTAAGTTTTTATTTAAATGATTCTTTGACATCTATGAGTATCACTTTATGAATCTATTTCTAACGGTACATCAAAGACAGAATGAAATAAAAATAAAAATTATAACATATCACATGTTTATACATATATAAAATAAAATAAATATATAAATATGATCACGGGAGCCTTACGGCGCCCGAGACCGCCTAGACGGCCTCAGGGTACCCAGCGGAGGTTTTCGTCGCAGCCGATGGTATTATTCTATATCGAACAGAGGCTAGCTCGTCGCGTCGTTTGGATAGACTCAATAACCCATCTACAAACAGTTTCACAAGTTGGTACAGTGAGACTGGGACCGCTTAACGTGCTCTCCGAGGCACTAAGAGTTGCCGTTTAACAAATTAACATATTTTTTAGATTATAAACTTACTGGTACACACCGGGGTTTGAACCAGCGACCTTTTTTGAACAAAGTGTTTTTAAATCTAAGGTCTAACAAACTCAGCCACCACCTATATAGTTACATATATAGTTACTTCAATATTTAATAATACTATATACTAGGACAACATAACTCTTTCAGAATATATATCCGCAGTTACCATCTCACTCAACACCCGTCAAATATTTACCTACATAATAAGAAAGTTGCGAAAAAACTAGAGCAAGGAAAAGACACGCAAGGGATCCAAATTTCCGAGGCTTATAACGTTTCCAAAAACTCCCTGAAGTATTATAAATATTGGGAGGAAAATATGCTACCCTGTTCCTACAACCGCCGGCGGAATGTTGCCAACTTTTTATATGCTTTAATAACTAAATACTAAGAATTATTATCCTTTAACATTAATATTGTATTTTTAGTATTTTTTTACTGTAGCAACAACAAAATCGTATTCTATGATAATTAACATTATAGCTATAATATTTATAAATATAATTACAATATGATTTCACTAAAAAGCAGCCCAGCCTAGTGGTTAAGTCACTGCGCAGCTGATAACAAAGTTAAGCAGATGACAACAGGGGCGGCCTGGGATGGGTGACCGCTTTATACAACGAGTCTATTTCATCATAAACACCGCAACAAGCCACTTAGGTGTTGCCTCCGAATACCATCGGGAAAATGAGGACGGGTTAATCCCTCTGCTGGGTACCCTGAGGCCGTTTAAACGGTTCTCGGGAGACAAGTAGGCACCCGTGATGGTACATATTTCACTAAGCGTCAGACCAGCAGCTAACTTTACGAAAAGACGAATTGTCTCATGATGGCTATTCTTGGTGGGGAACATTCATGGACTTTTCATTCCCATTGGTTAAATATTCGTCATATGTCATGCTGCATAAAAAAAATCTCGGTAAGCAAATAATGTTTTTTCATTGTGTTTAGTTAAGGGCACTGCATTCCTAATCGCGAACTCCGCATTATCCGTACAAACTTAGCTTCCGCACTTCCAATAATACTAGATTACTGTTTGTCGCAGAATTAAAATAAAATTTTTGACGGTCATTGTATTTATTATTCATTCTGTGTTGGGTTTTTTTTTTTTTATTGGAAAAAAAAAACATTCTATAATAAAAAAAAACATTACCCACAACAGAAAGATTTTTACGTACAATTACAAACATAAAAAAATAATCGAACTTCGACCAACAGCCAAGTTGTGATATTGGAAGTATTACTTTGTATGGGCGTCAAGTCGACTCCAGGGGCCACGGAATAGAAAAAACAAGTTGTTTTTTCTATTCCGTGCCAGGGGCCCTTAACAGTAGAAACAGGCAGATAGCGAAAATTCTTAGCTGTTTGAGTTAAAATACTTAGTTGTGACCAATATATCTATATAAAACCCCTAACTATTGAGGGAAGTTATAATATTATCGCGTAACCTTAATAATCCTCTAAAGAATATTGGAGACTCTCTTAGAAACTATTTATTTAATAGACTAATAAAAAATACCTTCGGGTCGTGGCGTAACAGTTGGGGCAGAAAACAATTTAAAGCTCTTCTGAACGCTAAGACGGTTTTATCTTCACAAAGACTTGATGTTTTTATTATCTTTAAGTTGGTATCAATGGGGTTATAAAATATCTAGAAGCGAAATCATATTATTTTTAGATTTATAAAAACCTGCTCACTTTTTACTGTTTTGAAGCCATTGAGTTATTGTAAAATAATGTATATTAAGTATATATATAACTCAAAGGTGACTGACTGATTGACTGACATAGTGATCTATCAACGAACAGCCCAAACCACTGGACGGATCGGGCTGAAATTTGGCATGCAGGTAGATGTTATGACGTAGGCCTCCGCTAAGAAAAGATTTTGATAAATTCTACCCCCAAGGGGATAAAATAGGGGATGAAGGTTTGTATGATAAAAAAATAACTATTCCACGCGGACGAAGTCGCGAGCACAGCTAGTTAAATATAAAAACAATAAATAATGTACTTTATCTAGTGTTCAAAACAATAATATGTACCTATATACTATCTAACTAAAGTATAGAATATACGAATAAAAATAAAATAGTATGTGTAATTAAAATAGCATTTTTTTTTCATGGCAATTTTATCTACATAATTTCTCTCTATAATAAATTGTTAATACTCTATAATAAATTGATTTCATTTTTTAGTATTATTTTACTTTGCTTCGCTTAGATAATAATCCTTCGAGGAAATGATTTTCTATACTTACATTTCTAGTTTACTGGGAAAAGCTGTTAGGACTCAATTATCTTCTGTAAAGAACTTTACTAGGATTTTTTATAAATTATATTTAATATATATATACTTGGTGGCCGAGTTGGTTAGACCTTAGTATTTTTGATGTTTAATTAAAAAAAATATGTACATTTGTTTGACAACACCACTATAGTGCCTCGGAGAGCACGTTAAGCTGTCGGTCCCGGTTTCACTATACCAACTTGTGAAACTGTTTATAGATGGGTATATTCAAAACATCGCGACGAGCTAGCCACTTGTTCGGTGTAGACTCATACCATCGGCTACGACGAGGTGGGATTAAAACCCCTCCGCTTGGTACCCTGGGGCCGTCTATGCGGTCTCAGGCGCCGTAAGGCACCTGTGATGATATGTATGTATGTATATTTAATATTGTAGATATTATGTAAATAAAACCAAATCTTGCCTACGGAGGTTTTGGGAATATTTTTTCTCGTTGAGTTATTTTTGTTCATGCCAAATATAAATATTATACCTACCTACTGCTACTGATTTAATTATTTATATATATTATTTTTATCACTCGGTAATGTTTTTTTTTTTTATTTAATAAATCTATTTGTACCTAATGAGGATTTTTCACGTTTGAAGCTTTAAAGATTTATAATTTAATATCTGATTTTACGGTCAGTAAACCATAAAAAAAACAGAAGAAAGATTAGAAAAAAATACGGGAAAGCCGCTGTCATAGTACAAAGCATATGTATATAGACCGCCTCCCCAGACTAATGTTTGCGCCTTTGGCTCTGTACCCGTAGGTCGTGGGTTCGATTCCCACACATGGCAAAAAAATATTAGTACGTTTTTCTGTACAGTTTGTCATTGTCTGGATCTTTATAAAATATAATATGTATTATATCATTGTTTCTGGTACACATAGTACAAGCCTGGAGCTTAGTTTGTGACCAGGGCAATATGGGTGTAACGTCCTTCATTTAATTATTAATATAATCCACGTGACGGGCGATGTAAGTTTGTAGGAGAGTTAGTGTTCGTAGAAATGTTAGTGTTTGTGGCAGAATTAGTATTTGTAGGAAACTAAGGGCTCATTTTTTAATCCTCTGATAAAGTTATCCAACAGATAACTTGTATGGAGAAAGAATAAATTTGACAGGTCATACAAGTTAAATGTCGAATAACTTTATCTGATTGAAAAATTAGCCCTTAGTGTATGTAATAGGCAAACATTTGACGTGTGAAGTTTTTTTTTTACTAGAGCTCGGCATGTGACTTTACCCCCAACTGATGGTAAGCGGTATATAAAGTCCAAGAATGATAACAATAAACAATCTAAATAAAATAATAGCACTATTGGTTGTCTCTACTATGCCTTGAGATGCCGATTCACGCTTATTTTAATAGACTCCATATTGTGGGAGACAGGAAACCCATAGCCTGGTAGATCATTCCATTTCTTTATAGTGTGACAGATGTAAGAATTGCCATAACATTTTATATGAGATGGTGCATCTACCACATTATGCGGATGCATTTTTTCACCAGCCCTCGACGTTCTGTGTCAAGTTTTTAACGTAATTTTTTTTTTTGCAGATGGACTGGCTGTCAATGGACAATACCCCAGTGTCAGTAATGGCAGGTCTTAGAAGGGTGCTAGCAAACGGTTCGCTGGAGTTCAGCCCTTTTAGCGCTCACCAGTTCAGAAGAGACGTACATTCAACTACTTACAGGTGTAGGATACAACTCAGCAGTGGCCATGCACTGCTTTCTAGAAACATTCATGTTCATGCTGGTAAGATTAGGTCAAAATTAAATACTGTGTCAAAGTCCATAAGGACCGCCTTCTCAGACTAATGACTGCGTCTTTGGCGTCGTATCTGGAGATCGTGGGTTCGATTCCCACCCATGGCACATTTTCTGTACAATTTGTCTTAGTCTGGGTGTTTATAAAATGTAATAATAATAATATGTAGGACAATTTACACATATTGCTCTGGTCACAAACTAAGCTCTAGGCTTGTACTATGTGCACCAGAAGCAACGATATAATACATATTATATTTTATAAACACCCAGACCATGGCAAACTGTACAGAAAAATCGTACTAATATTTTTGTTGCCATGGGTGGGAATCGAACCCACGACCTCCGGATACAACGCCAAAGACGCAACCACTAGTCTACGGAGGCTGTAATATGTATTAGTATTGTTGTTTCTGGTGCACATAGTACTAGCCTAGAGCATAGTTTGTGACCAGAGCAATATGTGCAATATGATGATAGGTACTTGGAAGTGAGCTGATGTTTTTTTTTTTAATTGGAGCACGGCACTTTTTATCTACTTAATGAGTTTTTTTAACTTACATGAATAAAACATGACATGTAGAATACATTAATAATAATAATAATAACAACAACAATAATAATAATAATATGTAAGACAAATTACACATATTGCTCTGGTCCCAAACTAAGCTCTAGGCTTAACAACGATATAATACATATTATATTTTATAAACAACCAGACCATGACAAACTGTACAGAAAAACGTACTAATATATTTTTGCCATGGGTAGGAATCGAACCCACAACCTCCGGATACAACGCCAAATACGCAACTACTAGTCTACGGAGGCGGTAGTTATATTTGTTTAAAAATGGATTCTGTAATTACTATGGCATAAAAACCACCCAGATTTTTATTTTTATTTCAAGCTGCTTCTGCTTCTAAAGAGCTGTGTTTTTTTTTATTGGAACACGACATGTGACTTTGTATCTACCTGGTAGTGAGCAGACCTACAAAGTCCATGAATGGGATCAATCAATAATTGTTCTTAAACAATATTGATCCCTCCCACTATGCCGGCTAAATGATGCGATTACGAAATGGGGGGCGACAATGACGAATTGCATTACGAGTATATTTTAATATACTCGCTGCCTTATCGTCAATTCAACTACCTATTCGTAACCGCACCCAGAAAGAAGACTACCACCTCGACAAGAAATCGATGCAGTAGTCTCCTGAAAACCGGTGAGCCCACAGACTAAAACCATGGCATATCATATCATGTGTGATGCGTAAATTCAAACAAATATCAACATTATTAATTAGTCATACATTTTTCAGTGATAAACACACCATGGACGATAGAAGTTCCCGACGTATACGTCATGGCAGGGAACGCCGCGGTGCTGCGATGCGTGGTACCCGCTCACGCTGGGGACCGCGTGGGAGTCACCGAGTGGCTCACTGATGAAGACATTTGTATATTTGATTATAAATACTTAGGTTTGTAAACCATTTACATACATATCATCACGGGGTGCCTTACGGCGCCCGAGACCACCTAGACGGCCCCAAGGTACCCAGCGGAGGGGTTTTAATCCCACCTCGTCGTAACCGATGGTATGAGTCTACTTCGAACAAGTGGCTAGCTCGTCGCGATGTTTTGAATAGACCCAATTACCCATCTATAAACAGTTTCACAAGTTGGTATAGTAAAACCGGGACCATATTATTACATATTATAGTCATAATATTTGTACAAAAGTTAGTCACTGTTTAAATTATATGCCGTCCTCCGCCTCCCTCTATTGAAATTTCAAAATATAGTAAAACACGTGTCTGTTAGTTTTATAGGCAGATACTACTTCCAAAGTTCCATACCTTACTGTAATACCCGTCTTTCCCCACCTTTCCCTTAATAAAATTTTGGAAAATAGTAAAACACGTGACACTTTGTTTTATAAGAGAAGTACAAAGTTTCATTGTTCCTGTTATATTATAAAATATAGCACCATTTATTTTTTCATCATCCCCTATTCAAATTTTGAAAATGTGAAATACGTATTCAACAGTTTTATAAGAATTACCTATGTTGGCAATTCTTAAAACTTTAATATATTTTTAAATAAAAGTTAGATACATTCCTAATGCATCAAATTAGTGCACAAAAATACTTGGAAGACTGCTGACTTTTGTAGAGAACGGCACAAAAGTACTTGATGGAAAATGTGGTATAATTATGCCTTCAATTATTTTGTTTTTAAAGCTACCTTTTAAAGGTTCACTGTTGTAGCATACGTCGTTTCTAATTTATGACGATACAGTTACAAAATTCACCCACCACCCACCTCCCTCTCCCAGGCTCCTAATTAACATTCCAAAAATTTTGAAATGCCTATCAATTTATTTTTAAATAGAGCCTACATACTAAATTTAAAGTCTGTAGCACCATCCATTGTCAAAATATTAACTTTACTAAAACATTTACCCCCTATATGAAGTGATTCTGTTTGTTGTTGCTCACGTATACGTATACGTTACGTTGCTACAATACGCAAACCCTTGGTAGAGCCTTTGGGCGCCAAATAGCGCGTTAAGCTGTCAGCCCCAGTTTTGCTATACCAACTTGTAAAAAAATATAAATGGGTTATTGGGTCTAAACGAACTCCACGACTAGCTAGCCACTTCTATGGTATATACTCAATTTGAAATTTAGTCTTTACTCCAATAGAAAAGGCTGATTTATTACAATGGGCTGGTTCCATTAAAACAAAAGAAACACGCCTAAAGCGAATAGTGCGGTGCGCCTATGTCCAGAGATGCAACAGCTAATGGCGATATTGATACTAAATTAAATGGAAGATCTCGACGACAATGATCTCGATTGATCGACCCTATTAATGAACAGTGAGCAAACTGTATATAAAGTTACACGCAGTGCTCAAATAAAAAATAATCACTGCTATTAAATTATTTATATGTAGGTAAATAGCTACATCCAGGGATTAGGGAAGGATTTAAGCTAATAGCATAGTAGATTGAATCTCGGAAAGCTTTGGCATAGCGCCCAAAAACTAACTAATCAAATGCTTTTAATGTTTCTTTTATACACGAAAAATAATGAAACGACAGAAGCGAAAGTAAATAAGCGGTAATAGGATATTATCCAGAAAGAATATTAGCAAAATAATTCTATACCTATTACCCCGTAATGTGAAATTCATTTTGAAAACACCTTTTATTCTAACGTCTCGTGTCATATACCGTGATATGTTATATTATGATCGCTTCTTCGCTCATAACAGGTATATTATATTTCATGAGAAGGAAAAATACTTCTAAAGAAAGCGCTCGACGGGAATGAGAATTTTTCTCACCCAAATTTTTTCATCAAAACACGTGACAAGTGGGAGACGACGCATGAATTACTTTTTCATCGCATATCTTATTTCCTTCAAAGAAATTGTGTTTTACAAAGTTGAATAGAGGAATATGTCCAATATTTTATTTTTTACCAGCTTTTGCCAGTCTTTATTCATTCATTCATTTTGGAACGTAGTACTCTGGGCTAATATGAGGCTCTACTGATCAAATCGAATAACTTTTCCCATGGAACCATGTGTCACAAATGAAAAAAAAGACTTCCATACAATATGGTTATTTAAACATTACTAGTTTTTATGGACATGGTTTGAAAAGTTGTTCGATTTTACCTGTAGAGCCACATATTAAATAGCCCAAAGTACTACCTTTAAAATTTACAATGTATGTATATAACTCTATATATATATATATATATATTTATTTATTTATTGCTCTTGGTATGCATTATTTAAAATACTTCTTTTAATTAATGGATAAAGACAGCAAAAGTCAGACAAAAAATAAGAGGATCAAATTGGAGGAGACCTATACCCTCAATCAAAGGGACCTTGTAAATCATAAAAAATAAAATAATATGTTGTGTGATAATTTATATTTTATATATATTAAATTTTAACGAACTTAATTATAAGTTAAAACTTAAATAATTGTAATTTATAAGGATATTAATGGCTTAATAGTATAATTACTTTTCTATTTGGTTTAAAATAAGCGGCTTATTATTTGTATATTTTGTGGGTAATTAATACTCGAGCAAGTTTTTGTTTACAACAGCTGCTACTGATCTCGGTTTAAGATCTTCGGCTTCTATCAGGGTCAAATATATTATTAGAAGAATTATTATTAATCAATCAATCAATCATTCTTTCTTTGATAATATTACAACACGCAAGTATGTTGGTAAATATAATTTTGTTTGTAATATGTTGGTCAATGCGAAATGTTGTACTTTAGGCTAATATAAGGATTTACTGACGTGCTTACTATAGCCGTTAGTGACTATAGATATGGATCAACCAATAAGACAGGTTTATAAAAATAAAGCCATCCTATTGGTTGATCTCTTATCTATAGTTACTATCGAATATAGTAATCATAGTTAGCAAAACTCATGGTGGAGCTACTGTAAATGAAATCGAAAAAAAAAGATTCTCTTTTGGACTTTTTTCTAACAATAAAAAATATGATTTTTACTTTGTAATTAAGTGTATGTGTTTTTTTTTACTGAAGCACGGCATATAATAGTTTCTACCTGATGATATGGGATCTATGAAATCCATGAATGGGGTCGATAAATATAGTGTTGCTTAACAGCATTGATCGCTCCCTAAATGATGCGGTTAGAAAAAGGAATTTGGATTAAGAGTCTACTTTAATAGCCTTGCTGCTTGCTGCAAATGAACTACCCGTTTCGTAACCGCATCCTGTAAGGAGATTACCACCTAGACATGAAGTCCCTGAATATAACCTCTATTATTTTTTGTTACATATTTGTTTTTTTATAGAAACATACATATAGATACCAAGTCACATGCCATATACAAATAATACAAAAACCTTTGATTTATTATTTACTTGTACCTAGTTATATATTCATATTATATTATTGTTATAAGAAAAATATTCCACTTTCATTGTAATTTGCTTGAGGCTGATGTCTAACAGACGGTGCCCTTTAATAAATTTAAAAAAAACTTGTTAGTATAATTAACTTTGTTCACAGGTTCAAATTATCTACAATTAGACGATGGTGCTTTGTACATCGCTGTAGTGAGTCCAGAAGATAGATTCAACATGTTTCGATGTAGAGTCCGGGATAAACTTACAAATACACCGTATAGCAGTAAACGCTTTGGTAAGTGTAAACTATAGAAACCCCATAAATAAATTTGGTATAACATGCTCTGGAATTAATGCAAAACCTCATACGCCACATTTAGTTTAATTTCTGAAAACATATTTTATTTATTTTTTTATACTTGGAAAGTGTGCTTAAAGTTACATGAGTACAGTACTTTTCTTCCCTGGGAAATGATTGTCCCTGCTATCCAACTATTACAAAAAACACATTATATACTTTCCACCCTAGTGTAACAATCTACTATTATTAAAATTAAGCCACGAGAGAGTATTTCGACCGAGAAATCGTACATAGGCCGGACACTACTTTAAATTAAGCTACGAGAGAGTATTTTGGCAGAGAAATCGTACTTAGGCCGGACACTACTTTAAATTAAAGCTACGAGAGAGTATTTCGGCCGAGAAATCGTGTATAGGCCAGAGACTACTTTAAATTAGCCGAAATACTATCACGTATTTCGGCCGAGAAATCATTCCTAGGCCGGCATTTAAAATAATGCCGGCCTAGGAATAATAATTTGAAATTATTAAGCCCAAAAAAAGAGAATTTCGACCGAAAAATCGTTCTTAGGCCGGGCACTAATTTGAAATAAACTACGAAAATACATCGAATGTTTTTAAAATTATATTTATTGACAGGTCATGTGATAGTGACAGAACCAAAGGGCAGTGTCCAACCGCGTTTGGGAGCCACAACTAGAATACGTAGAGTCGTACTTGGTCAAGATGTACGACTCTTGTGTGCTGCCCATGCTATGCCTGTACCGACTTATAGGTAAGTCATTTTCTACGGAATTTATAGACTCTTTTAATATTGTTTTGGGATTTTTTGGAAAAGCTGCTGTGATAACTAGACTTTTAGAAACCAAAGTAAACAAATACAAATAACTTTATTGTATTAAGGCCTTGGAGTCCACGTGACGCCCATACAAACGTACTTCCAATATTACAACTTGACTGTTGGTCGAAGTTCAATAAAAAAAAAATATGTTCGTAAGTGTACGCAAAAATCTTTCTCCTGTGGGTTTTTTTTTGTATATTATATATTAAAAAAAGTTTTTTTTGTATTTCGAAAAAAAAAACTAAATAATAATGACTCAACATAAAAAGATTAATAAATACAATGACGGATGACGGAAAATATTATTTTAATTCTGCGACAAACAGTAATAGACTATAATTGGAAGTGCGAAAGCAGTGCCCTTAAGTGTGGTTTGTAATAATAATTTATCTCACAAATAGTCAATTTTGGCACACAATATTAAAAGTTAGTACTACCTACTTTTTACATTTCGCCTATTTTATACTCGCCATCAAGACCGCCTCTGGTTTTTTAATCATATCATTTAACCGGCATAGTGAAAGCGATAAATGATGTTAAGCAACAATGTATTGATCGATCCCATTCATGGACTTTGTAGGTCTGCTTACCACCAGGTAGATACAAACTGTGCTCACATGCCGTGCTCCAATAAAAAAAAATATAACCCTTACCAAACAGGTAACTACGAGTGGGTATAACCAAACCAAAACAAACCAATAATTTTACACATGAAAATTAGCATGAATATGGTTTTTCGTATGTACACATTATTATATTTATCGAAGGGTAAGGGTATATTCCCGAAATACTGAGAAGCAAACAAAACTGTTTTGTGTGCTCGCATATATTGATCATTGGATAAAACGAAAGATAATATATAAATATACGTGGTGGCCGAGTTGGTTAGACCTTGGACTTAAAAACACTTGGGTCCCTGGTTCGAATCCCGGTGTGTACCAATGATTTTTTAATTAAAAAATAGATGTACATTTATTTGACAACACCACTATAGTGCCTCGGAGAGCACGTTAAGCTGTCAGTCCCGGTTTCACTATACCAACTTGTGAAACTGTTTATAGATAGATTATTGAGTCAATTCAAAACATCGCGAAGTGCTAGCCACTTGTTCGGTGTAGACTCATACCATCGGCTACGACAAGGTGGGATTAAAAACCCTGGGTACTGGGGAACCTACCGATGGGTACCCTGAGGCCGTCTAGGCGGTCGTAAGGCACCCGTGATGATATGTATGTATTATATACATACACATGATTAATTTGTAAGGTTGTTCTTTGAGCTTCATGAGGCTTTATTGATCAAATCAAAGAACTTTTCCATGGAACCATGTGTCGGAAATGAAAATATATTTTGGCTTCCCTTTACAAATTAGTTATTTTAACATTACTAGTTTGTATGGAAAAGGTTTTTTATTTTTATTTGTTACACATGGTTCCATGGGAAAAGTAGTTCGATTTGATCAATAGAGCCTCATATAAGCCCAAAGTACAACCTTTCCAAGTCCACTCTGTATAATAAAATGACAACATAGCATTAAAAAAAAATGGTTATGAAAGGATTACCTTTAAGTTATTTAAGTAGGTAAGCCTTAGCCTTCACATTACATTATAGTCACAACACAACCCAACAAGCAAATAAACTTTGTGTAATTGTTAAGAAAACATTCTCACTTTACCTTTAGGTCTTAAAAAATTGTTTTATAAACGTAATTACGAGTATTTAAAAAGTTTATAAAACGCAAATTTGGCCCAAATTATACGACATTATAGTAGTAAATGCAAATAAATATATTCTACTTATATGAATAGTAATAGTAATTATTTACTTTTCTCATTTCTTATCATAGTTTACTTTGATAATTATTCTGAAAATGTATCGTCACTATTGGTCATCAATTTTAAAATCTTTGCAAAATTCTATTTAGCAACGTCGATTTCCCATTTCGTAACGTATCCATCCCTTTTACACAAAATATAATCATGAAAATTTGGTCGTGTGTAAGTACTTAACACCATGTTCGTGAGGTCGCATTTATATTTAGGCTTTCTACTCGTTTTATTTCGTCATGAATCCATTTTAATCTTTCACCGAGATTTAACCGCAATTTTATAATCCCAAGCGATGATACGCTTCAACTGTCAAGTAGCAATTTTGTCGACCAAATTACGTTATTATTCGATAAAGACACCTCGCTATGAATCTAATTTGAATCCGTATTACCATTAAAGTTAAATTTAAAACGGTAAATTGAGACAATTAAATTTAATAGTTTAAAGCCAAGTGATTGTTCTAAACACTCAATTATAACAAACAAAAAAAAAGTTTGGATACCTATAGTCATTTAATTGATTTATTCAAATATTTTCTTTACATATATCATTATACAATAGATCCCGAACTAGGAACAAAAAAATTATATACAGACACTCATTAAAAAGTCAGACTATAATAATATCGTTTCTCTTTATTAGACATACTTCCTTGTTTTGGTTAGCCTTGTGACTTGTCCCCAAATTACCAGCGGGGCTAGAAGGAACTTTATTTAACACTTTCGCTTTCGTCAGTGAAATCGTTTTCGTCTTGTCTATGGCCAGAACTTGTATGAATAATATACGGAAGTGCTGTAACAGATCATGTAAATTATTAAAACTGTACCATAATTCTTTCGATTCAACTTTAGAAAAGAGATATATATGAATTAGTCGTTTCTTTGAAGAATTCAATCGAAAAATCATCAACCTAATAATTTTGAAGATGCAGTACAGCACTTCCGTATATTATTCATACAGGTTCTGACCATAGACAAGACGAAAACGATTCCACTGACGAAAGCGAAAGTGTTAAATAAAGTTCCCTCTCACCCCGCAGTAATAAGTCGAATTGTACCTATGATCTTTACTAGCGCCTTGTTTTTGCTTGTACTCATGTACCTACTTACTGTTAATAAAGAAGGCGAATGTTATTTTCATTATTTTCTGTTCGCTAGGCTTTAACTGGACACAAGACAATTTACTTAAAAACCTTCATGCGAAAATAAATAAATAATAATAATGATACATATCTTCACGGGTGCCTTACGGCGCCCGAGATCGCCTAGACGGCCCCAGGGTACCCAGCGGAGGGGTTTCAATTCCACCTCGTCGTAGCCGATGGTATGAGTCTACACCGAACAAGTGGCTAGCTCGTTGCGATGTTTTGGATAGACTCAATAACCCATCTATAAACAGTTTCACAAGTTGGTATGGCGAAACTGGGACCGACAGATTAACGTGCTCTCCGAGGCACTATAGTCGTGTTGTCAAACAAATGTACATATTTTTTATAATTAAAAACTCATTGGTACACACCGGGATTCGAACCAGAGACAATTCGAACAATAATGATAGTGTCTCAAAAGTCTCAATTCAGATTTTTCCCGTCCCGGTGGTAAAAGATTATTTTGAATTAAAAGTTATTTTGGAAGCTCTAATCTAAAATTTCAAAAGAATGGGTTCGACACATTTTTAGTTTTCGGCAACAGTATATAGATATATAATATTAAAAAAAACATTGTACATAGTCGTAGTTTACTAATCTGTGGTGTCACAAAATAATTCCTTTGGACGTGGCGATGCAGTCGCACAGTCGGCTGTTGGTAACCTCAGTTTTAAGACTCCCACAATATAATTTTAGGGTGAATTCGATATAGGGTGAATTCGATTAATTTTATTAAATAAAATGTATATAACTAAGAAGATTACTATTTTCTTTTCTCATAACTCTGTTCTTTCTATTCCCTCCCATCGCTCGAATTTTATTTCAAATTCCTTTAGTGTAGTATCCGCTAACTTGTGGAACAAATTGCCTCTTGTTATAAGAAATGCCCAAATAGATTTATTTTTAAGAAAATGATTTATAATCACTATTTAAATAAATCCCAACAGTCGTATTAATCATTATAGTGTTTATATATTAATATGCATATTATATGGTATGTAGTATATTATATATGTATATGTGTATAATACACGTAGCATATAGGTATATAAGTATTTATTTATAGGTACATAAATATAAATATATTAACTAATTCTTAAAACTAATTATATTTTTTATTGCACACCTACCTAAACTTAATGTTCTAATGTCCCGAAGGTTTGACTGTCAGATAATGCCCAACGGCATTAAGTACGTCTTTGTATTATGCAATGAAGTTTTATAACAATTTTATTAGTTCTACTTTTTGCCGCGGGAATTTAATAGTAAAACGGACAATCGCAATTCGTCGTTGCACTACGTGACTGTAGAGAGATTGGTCTAACTAGTCCCAAACTTTGGACCATCTGTCATCCAACTTGGACGTTCACCGATTATGCTTAGTTTTGTTTATAGAAAATACAATGAATGATTTAAAATTGAATATACCTATATATGTATGTAGAGTAAATATTATGGGATCTAAAAATATAAATATTATAGAATATAAAATAATTTAAAAAATAGCATAAGTAGCATAATTTATTAAATTTGAAAAACTATAGATTACGACAACAATATCTACAAAAAACTTAATTATATTGTATATTCCAATTTGAGTATTTCTTTGTTTTAATTAAAAAATATATTTTCAAAAACCAGTTTTTATCGAACTAAAACAAATTAGTTTCCTATAACTTTAAGCTATATTTTTGGAGACAAAAAAAGTATATATTATATTGTCAATAGTATACCTACTTACTTAATTAAAAGAAAAGACTCAATGAATTTAACTTAGGTACCGACCGAGTCTTTTAGAACAAGCAAATATAACTTACTCCAAGTCCTATCTTCAGAATTAAGTTTTCAAGAAAGATCTAACTTAAAGAATTCCGAGGTTTTTCAGCAAATAAACCATTTCCATGAAATTTCCTGTGGAATATTAAATGCAAAATTACTTCTGGAATCTTTTCTGCTTCGTAGCACGTTGTTTATTGCATTCGCTTAATTTATAATACTATTAGGTAGAGCCCTCATAAATATTTTTATAAACATACAGATACATAAACCGTCAAGTGACCTAGTCATGTTTCGGTTTTAGTCTCAGGGTTTACCGGTTTTCGGGAGGCTTTGATTTCTTGTGGAGGTGGAAGTCACCTTCTAGCGGGGTTACAAAGTGGGCGGTTGATTTGACGTAATCCAAAATCGTCCCTGTCGCCGCCTATTTAGCCGGCATAGTGGGACCGATCAATATTGTTATAAACCAATTTATTAATTGACCCCATTCATGGACTTCTTCTGACCATCAGGTATATATAAAGTCACAAGCCGTGCTCCATTAAAAAAACTAAATCAATAGGTACTTAAGAGATGTTTTCCTATTATATTACAAGAAAGACTATTTTAATATTTTTTACAGATAAACTACTCCACATATTCAAATCAAATGGTGAATTAGAAAGGTGGTACTTTTGGCTAATATGAGGTTCTACTAATCAAATCGAACAACTTTTTCCATGGTAGTTTCATGGGAAAAGTGGTTTGTCGTAAATAAAATTTTAGAACAGTGTTTTTTAAACTTTTTCGTAACATAGGAACATACTAAGGGGATCGTAGTACCCATTTGTCTATGTAAATTATTTCGCCCCCCTCCCCCCCACCCTCCGCCTTTTATAACCTGTATTTAATTTTGTTGTAAAATATAAAATCTACATAAGTATTTAATAACAATAATAATATGTAGGACAAAACAATACACAAATTGCTCTTGTTTTTGTATTTTATCCCATATCTTAACAACAAAATGAATGTAGTGTGAATATCGCCCGAATATATTTGTATTAATATTTTTTCCCCGTTGGCCTGTAAAAGTATGTTCCAGTCACCCGCTATTTTTGGCTATCTCACAAAAATATTTGTTTTAGCTGACTGGTTTTTGAAATTAGCGCGTTTAAACATACATAAATAAATTATCGCCTTTATAATATTAGTAAATATAAGTATGGATAACTAGGTGGTCTGCGCGATAAAGCAGCGAAACGATATGATACTTTTTTATCATTCATAAACTTTCAACGTTTATAGCGAAATTGTCACTAGCTGCGTCCTCTTTCTTATTGCATAGTTTATAAAAACTTAACTGGGTAGACGAACATTTATTATTCAAGTCGTCTGAGACAGTCGTTATCTAGGTTTAAGACTTGTGTTTGACATGCTTTGGTCTCACAATACTAATAATAAAACCCGACAAATGTTAAATATGTTGGGGTTTAGTCTTTGGCTTCTGAAACGATATCTTATCGAGGTGGTAGTTTCCTTTCAGGGTTTCTATACTTTAGGTGGGGGGAAGGTTTCTATATACTTTAGGTGGGAAAAAGCTCTCTATACTTAGTTTCGTTACGGCCTCTTATACAAATGCATAAACCGTCAAGTGAAGACCTGTCAAATTTTGGTTTTAGTCTGTGGGTTCACAGGTTTTCAGGAGGCTACTGCATCAATTTCTTGACAAGGTGGTCTCCTTTCAGGGTACGAATACGAAACAAACAGTTAAGTTGATGATAGCAGCGCGATTTTATAAAAACTTTCGTTCAACAAGATCTATAGCCATTAAAAATGTTAAGTAAATCGGAACATTAGTTTTCGAGATATACAGATGACAGATACTCGTATTAATCTTGTTACCTTGCTTATTAAATTTACCTTGTTACAAAGTTTAGGCTCTAACTCACACTAAACAATACTATTTATTCTACGATTTTTTTATTCATTTACTATCGAAGAAACTATATAAAGAGAATAGAGACAAAGCACTAACTATGTAACTAGCAGAGTAAATAATGCGAGTTGTGAGGGTACGTTTATATAAGACGGCATGCCGAGCACCAGCTGTTACCTGGCAAATAAACGGAACACACAAATAAATAAATCTACACTAATATCCTTAATAATTGCTTACCTGCTTCTGCACTTTATTTATTAACCCCATTATTTCTTAGCAATAATTTATTATATAAAAATATAACTGTTAAAGAAAAGAAAATAAGTTAATTTAATGAACCTCTATAAATTTAAGATGTAATATTTATTATATATCCGAACATCGCGGCGAGCTAGCTTGTTCGGTGTAGAATCATACCACGGATACGACGAGGTGGAATTAAAACCCCCTCCGCTGGGTACCGTGAGACGGTCTATGTCTATGATATATATACCAAGTTTAAAAGCTCTTTTAGTAGCTTACCACTGGATGAGTTTTACACGCTGTTGTAAAAAATTGCATAGTTAGAGGTACTGTATTTATTAATAAATACATATATTACTGACATTCAATATTGATTTTTTTAGACAAATAGTGGCTCAAGTGACCGAAAAAATGTTTTTCCTTAAGCTCTTTTATATTCGTTTACTAGTATGGGGTTAGTATTTTGGGTAAAGTTTTTTTTTTATTGGAGCACGGCATGTGACTTTGTATCTACCTGGTGGTGAGCAGACCTACAAAGTCCACGAATGAGGTCAATCAATAATTGTTCTTAAACAACATTATTCGCTTATATTATGCAGACTAAATGATGCGATTACGAAATAGGCGGCGAGATACACAGACGAATTGCATTATGAGTATATTTTAATATATTCACTGCCTTATGGTCAATTTAACCACCGATTTCGAAACTGGACCCGCAAGGAGACTCATCAAGAAATAGATGCTATCATCTCCTACTTTAGAAATCGATTGATTTCGATTCTTTCAGTAATTAGAAATTTAAAAAAAGTGATTGGCATGTTAGGTATATTTATTAATAGGCAGTAGCATACTTAGGGGCGGACCATACACTTTCACCGCCACGAATTATGCGTTTTTATTCCGTTTGCGGCAGTTTCCTTTGTATGGGATAACCACACTCGTACCGATAAGCGAAAATAACGCATGCAAATAGCGCAACGGCGAATATGTACAACTCGTGATGAGGCCCCTAGTCTGCTTCTATCAAGGTAATAATAAATATTTCTTGTTATTTTGTTAATGAATAGCTGCCTAACCAAACGCACTCTAAGACCTGATTGTTAAACTTTTTTTTTTGTTATTCACAAATATCTGTAAAGATTTACATGAAATAAATGATTTGATTTGATCTTTGTGCCAAATTTTATCCAAATCTGTTATAGGTATGCCGTTATCGCGTGATTGAGTAAAAACAAACTTCTACATCTAAATATATATAACTCAAAGGTGACTGACTGACTGACATAGTGATCTATCAACGCACAGCCCAAACCACTGGACGGATCGGGCTGAAATTTGGCATGCAGGTAGATGTTATGACGTAGGATTTAACGCTAAGAAAGGATTTTGATAAATTCTATCCCCAAGGGGATAAAATAGGGGATGAAAGTTTGTATGATAAAAAAATAACTATTCCACGCGGACGAAGTCGCGAGCATAGTTAGTTAATAATATTAGTGGGATGTGAAACAATAAGTATTTACTATGGCGGTCGGTAAGGGGCGGCCAGATATAAGTGGGCCCGGGGGGAAACTGAACCCCCTACACTAGATAATAATTATAATAATAAATAATAATATTAATCATCATCATAATAATAATACATGGGACAATTTACACATAGATATAGCTCAAGCGCTAGAGCTTAGTTGTGATTATTATATGATTGTGTTGTTGTACACATAGTACAAGCCTAGGCTTGTACTATGTGTACAAAAACGCAATATATATAATATATAGGCGTGGGCGCAACCTTGCTGGGAGCGGTATACAACACAATTTTTAGCAAAAAGTCGTAAAATGGTAGTAGATATGCATTATAAAGTATTTTATTATCTCCAGGTGGTTCCGCGAACATCACGAAGAGTTGGTTCCCATAGAAGAAAGTCTCCCAAGATCACGAGCATCAGTTCTTGGCGCTGGCGATCTGCTGGACCTCCATGATGTGCGACGAGACAACTCTGGTCGCTACGTGTGCTGGCTGAATAACACGCTAGCTGGTGAAGCTGTACATTTCACTGTTACTGTTATAGGTAAGCTATCAATTAGGTATTATACATACCCATACATATTCTACGCGACAGGTCGACATAGCAATTGGAGTATGAGCTAAGGCGCGGAGGAGGGGACACTTCGCATACAATATTTTATTTTACTTAAAATAAACTTTATTTAATTAATTTAACTCTTATTTTTTTGCGTGGCAAAATAACTATAAACTACATGGTACGTGAAGCCACATAACGTCCCCGATTGCCATGTAGACCATATCGTACATACTTAGGCGAGACGACGCGACGCGGCGATTTCTTGTCGAGGTAGCAGTCTCCTTACAGGGTGCGAAAGAGATAGTCACAAACTAAGCTCTAGGCTTGTACTATGTGTCCCACAAACAGCGATAGTAATACATTTACTCTTAATATTAGAGTTATAATATTATGTGTGTTAGTAAACATAATTCAAATTTTCCTAATGCTAATAGCGAGTTTTGCTATTTTCATTCCTCCTCTTTGCCTGGTTTCAAACTTTAAAATAACTATACATCGATAGAAGCTAATAAAGTTTATGTTATATAGAGTGTGGGTGTTTATAGGAAAACAAAGGGCTACCTTTTGAATTGTTATATATAACTTTGTTCACCTTTGAGCTCTATACCAATTTATCAGAAGTCGTATGCTTCTATTCATTCACGTAAATATTTATACTTTCTGAGGTTTCTTTTGGCGTATAACCTTTGCGCGAAATTTGCATATTATAACCATAAGACGCAACAATAACCGTTCCTATTATGAAAATTTTCGCACCTTTAAATCTAATAAACTACATAAAATATTTTTAAGTTGGAAATTTTATGTAGAACAGCTTATTAACTCCACCACGAACTACATCCAATTAGTCGTTGTACTTTCTGAAAGTCTGACTTAACAAAAGGTTTTGCCAGTTTTACCAATTTTTTAAAATTAAGGTTTAACCGAGAAATTGATACCTTTTAAATAGTGAACAAAATATATATCGATGGTATGAGTCTACACCTAACAATTGGCTAGCTCGTCGCGATGTTTTTAATAGACTCAATAACCCATCTATAAACAGTTTCACAAGTTGGTATAGTGAAACCCGGACCGACAGCTTAAAGTGCTCTCCGAGGCACTATAGTGGTGTTGTCAAACAAATGTATATATTTTTTTTTAAATTAAAAACTCATTGGTACACACCGAGATTCGAACCAGGGACCTAAGTGTTTTTAAGTCCAAGGGCTAACCAACTCGGCCACCACGTATAATTACCAAAATAATAATATACTAAATAAAATATACATATTTTACTAAAAAGATGTGCGATTTATTATAATGGCTCCAAATATTTTTAAACAAAATAATAGTAAAATATTGAGCCGGTGTGTGCACTTGATTTACGATTTTGAACCTTATTTCTTAACACTAATTCGGACCGGTAAACCTTCCGTTAAGGTGAACTGTTTAAAAAAAAAGACTACAATTAGTTCTCTAAATTGCTGCTCCCCCAAATTTTGCCCAAAATCCTAATTATATTTTCATTGATTTGTATTTCCGAGGTAGATAAATTTAAAGTTTCTAAAAAATATTTTGTTTTCAGAACCAATTTCCGTTCACGTAACGCCAGAAATTTACCAAACGGATCCGGGTTCGGAAGCCACTTTCGAATGCAAAATATCGGGACATCCCATAGAATCAATGTACTGGGTCCACGATGGAAAACCTTTGAAGTCCTCGGAAAGGATCCAAATCAATGACGATGACAAACGATTGCATATCAAAAAATTGAGAGAAGAAGACGAAGGGTTTTACCAGTGCTTTGCTAGTAATGGCAGAAACCAAGCTTATGCCGTAGCTGAACTTGTTTTTGAAGGTAAGACAATATACTATAATATCCTATTGAATGTAAGTTGATTGCCGTGACAGTTATTAAATAAATATATAATAATAAACAGGACAGAAAAAGGTCATTTTCTTAAACAAATATTCGGTTACTATGTATTAATTTATTATTACATAGTAAATTGAAACAAGAATTATATATTAAGTCTTATATATAATTCTTGTTTCAATTATAATAATAATTCAAATGACGTCATTTTGGTTCACAAATAGGAATTCAAATTCTTCGTAGAAAACCCAGTTATCAAAAAACAATGAAAATATATTCTTAGATAACCGGGTTATCAAACTATTATTATTTTCCTCTTTCAATACTGGTTATCAAACTCTGGTTATCTACGCGGCATAAGCGAAAAAAAAAATCTTTAATTAGGCAACGTCATTATTTTGTAAAATAAACATATATTTTTATAATCCTGTACATAATTTTAAAATATAGATACGTAAATAAATATTTTTTTATTGAAAATTTAATTAAAAAATCGTATTTATTCAGTCCTCGAAACGAAGTTTTAATTAAACATATTAAGTACCTTAATAAGTAATTTCCAGGTTCATAGTCAATTTAACCTGTATGATTTGTTTTTATATATGTAGGTACTAATATTATTTTATTCACTACAAACAGCACTGCTGCTATTTAATAAAGCAACTAATTGAGATAAATATTTACATTTATAAACGAAAAGCCTGTATTGGTTTTTAATAAAAATTTACTACACTCGTATATTTAAAAGTCGCAATATTCAGTAATAAATAAGAAGAATAAAATGGTAGGGTTGCCTTCCGTACACCGGGACATGTCAACCGTTTGGAACTTCTGTCCCAGTTAATCTACAAAATGTCCCGGTATTTCAAATACAATATGTAGGTAGCGCGCGCTCATCTATATTAGTATTATTATTTTTAACTGTTTAATCAATAACATAAAATGATTTTTTTATTTATTAATATTATTAAACCCGGTTTGGCAACCCTAAGCTGTGGTAACATAAATGACAATGCAAACTGTGTGATGATTCCATTATTCCCAGAGCATCAAAAGACTGAAGATGGATCGCGCCAGCAGACTGCCAATCGCTCCCGACGTACTCCATTTGTCCATAACTCCCATCCACATGATTCCGACTGGAATTTTACTGGAACCAGAGGTAAGTACAGTTTAACAAGGATTGGTTTTCAGGAGATTTTTTTTTATTGAAACACCGTATGGTAAACAGACATCCAAAATCCATGAATGTGGTCGATCGGATTGGTCTATACTAATATAATAAAGCTGAATAGTTTGTTTGTTTGGTTGAACGCGGTAATCTTAGGAACTACTAGTTTGAATTAAACAATAATTTTAGTGTTAGATAGCCAATTTAATCGAGCAAGGCTAAGACTATATAACATCACACTATGACCAATAGGAGTGGAGCATCAATGAAAAATATTGCAAAAACGTGGAAAAAATATTCCTTTTGAGAGCTTCTTAAGCGATTAAAGTTACGTAGGAGAAATTGCGCGGGTTAACTGGGTAATGATAAAGTATAAATGTTTCAGGTTTATAATGTAAATTTTTGTAGTAGGTACGAGTATTACTAAAGTGTCAATATTATAGTGTCCGTTCAAGTGAACTGACTTAGTTTGGGTGTTTTAAAGTATGGACTTATAAAAACAAATACATATCAAATTCGCTTAAATATTTTCAGATTATATGACAAATCCTTACTTATAATAAAATGGAAATTTTTCCCTGCCTTTATTAAAAAAATTTTCAAAAAAAAAAGTCATAAAAAATGCAAGAAATAAGTAATTTTGTTTGGTATATTGGTATGTTTGTCGGGTTCTTTGTTCGTTTACCCATCACGTAAAAGCCACTTATTGGATTCAACATTGAATTACTGAAATATAATAAGCTTTATTGTCAGTATTATGACGTTTATTTCATCGAAATCGACCAAGAGAATCAAAAGATTTTTTAGGTTGCAACCTTATAGCACCACGTATCGCGACGAATCACACGCGAAAATATCGCGCACATGAAGTTGCTGGCGACAGCTAATTGAAAATAAATTATTACCGTTTAATGTTAATTAAGACGCAAAAAAAATATAATAACAAATGACACAAACCTCTGCCCTCTAGTGATCAAAATTAAGACTCTACTTCTATTAGGCAATAGAACTAAATAAATCAAATAGGTAAAAAACAATGACATTTCATTCAAGGTATGCGGGTTCGAGTAACATCCGATACCATATAATAAAGTTCATAAATCAGTACAAAACAAACACAAAGAAATATCATGATCAAGATATTTTTTACCGACGGCCAAGGACATATTGATGACATTGGTTCCAAATAGGCTTATCCAATATTTTCCCAAGAGTTTATAAAGAAAGTTTATTTAAGTGCCCGAACGTGTTCTGCCACAGCAAGCTGGAATTGTGAAATTGTGATTGATCGCATCTAGTTGGATCATATTAGTGTAAACTTTTACAGAAGCGTCTCGTTCGCTCGATATGCAATACATTCTACCGAACGAATTATTTATTTAGCTATTAAAAAGTTATATGTTAGTGTTGCTATTTTAATGTTTTAGTCAAACGTACCCATACCTAGTTCTATAGCTTTTAAAAACATCTAAGAAGATAGCAATATATTCTACCGAACGAATTATTTATTTAGCTATTAAAAAGTTATATGTTAGTGTTGCTATTTTAATGTTTTAGTTAAACGTACCCATACCTAGTTCTATGGCTTTTAAAAACGTATAAGAAGATAGCAATATATTCTACCGAGCGAAATATTTATTTAGCTATACAAAAGTTATAAGTTAGTAATGCTAGTTTGTTTTAGTCAAACGTACCTATACCTAGTTCTATAGCTTTTAAAAACGTATAAGAAGATAGCAATATATTCTACTGAGTAAATTATTTATTTAGTTATTAAAAAGTTATAAGTTAATAATGCTATTTTAATGTTTTAGGACTGATTTTTCAATCGCCAGATAAAGTTATTCGACAGTTAACTTATGTATGAAGAACTGTCAAATTTATTATTTCCCTATACAAGTTATCTATTGAATAAATTTATCTGACGATTGAAAAATCGGCCCTTGGTCAAACGTACCTATACCTAGTTCTATAGCCTTTAACACCATATAAGAAGATAGCAATATATTCTATCGGGCGAATTATTTATTTAGCTATTAAAAGTTATAAGTTAGTAATACTAATTTAATGTTTTAGTCAAACGTACATATACCTAGTTATATAGCTTGTCGTGCTCCAATAAAAAAAAAATAGAGCCCGACATGGCCAAGTATATTCTTACGTTAGTATATTTTTTGATGTCCAATTGATAACATTATCAGTTGTAATTGTATTTGTAATAGACTAGGTAGATTTAACATGAAAAGTTTAAACATTGAGTTAGTTTCTGACATCTATGCCTTGCTCAGTAATGTAAACGATTGCTTTAGCCACACTTACACCCGTATTCTAAGACGTTTCCTTAACTCCACTCTTCACTCAAGGAGCGTCTGTCTCAACTTGCTTTTTATAGTTGACATTTGGTGGAAAGAGACAGACGTTCCTTGAATGTAAAGTGGAGTTAAGGATACGTCTTAGAATACGGAGGTTATTGAGGCTCTACCATGGGTTTGCGCATTGTAGCAACGTAACGTATTTGTATAGGTATACGTGAGCAACTACCAATAGGATCGCTTTATTCAATCCTGTTACAAAAAATGAAACGGCCCTATTGGTTATTGCTCACGTATTCGTATACAAATACGTTACGTTGCTACAATGCGCAAACCCATGGTAGAGCCTCTGGGCGAAGTACTTTTTCGAATACCATAACGCGCACAGCGTATTCTGCAGCTGTTTAGTGTACCACCACCAACAATGTGTTACAACAACCCACTTTATGTATTTTGTCCAGTTTCGATTGTGATTTATTACATCAAAATCAAGTTACATTCAACAGCCGCTCGGTACGTTCTAAATTGTAATTTTCTCATATAGATCATAAAACTTAGTGACTCTTATATATAAGTATTTATTTTTTTATTTTGTTTTTGGCTTATTTCAATATTGTATTACTATGAACTTAGTGTTAGCTATTCATTTTTTTTTAAATTGTTTCCTTGGTATATATTTCAAAGTACTAGTATGTGTTTTCAAATGAACATTGTGTATAACTTTAATAATTCACCAGGTTTAGATATTTATATACATTATTTATACCTTAACAGTTTATATAACTTGTTGGCCTTTTGTTCTACCTAATTTGTAAAATAAAATACTTTTAGGAGTTTTAGGGATCTTCACCCACTCTTAACAGTTTTAACGTATCCCTCGGGGCCAAGAGCCCTTTAGTATACCTAATATAAAGTAAATATAATTTAACGTAAAATTATACTAAAATATGTAATATGTATACGTGCTTCTGCTATTTACTTGAAATTGTTTATTCCTGCTCAATATTTAAACACAGTTACTTACTTCTGTTTATATTTGAAGTGTCTCTACGGTATATTACCTTGAGAGAAGAGGTGGTTTATAATAAAACCGCGGGGTAACTTGGGTCTGTATAACGGGCCTCGGGGGCCAAAAGACATAAAAAACAAAAGAAAGTCAGTGGAATGTCTCCATTATTTTATCTTACAAAGTATATATGTACAGGGGAATTTGAAACGGTGTACTTTGGGCTAATTAATATGAGGTTCTGCTGATCAAATCGAACAACTTTTCCCATGGAACCATGTGTCGCAAATGAAAGAAAAATGTTGGCTTCTCCATACAAATTGGTCATTTTAACATTACTAGTTTGTATGGAAAAGGCATTTTTTTTATATAGGGTGTTCAGTCAGTACACAAGTATACGTTCATTTTACTTATAATTTAGAAACTAGTAAAAAAGTTACTCAGAAGTTTAGCTCAAAAACCACAACGTCCATTTTAGAGTTCCGAAAAGATGCATTCATATATTATTTTAATCTCTACAAAACTCGGTTATCATATTGTGTAAAAATATGTAGATATTATAAAAAAAATGTATTTGAACAATGAACAACTTCCTGCATTTTTTAAAACTATTTTTTATTAAGAAAATGAGTACACATATAAGAAAGATATAAAACCATATATGGTTACAACCTACAATATCTGCATATTGTGGGTATTTGGTTTTATATCTTTGCAAAAAATTAATTTGCCCTAAACCCTAACACCGGTATTCATAAAAACTTATTGAGTCCTTGAAGAACACTTTAGTTATGGAAGGTTTTGTCTCTTTTTATTAGCAACAAAAATGAGAAAGAGAGAAAACCTTCTATAACTAAAGTGTTCTTCAAGATCTCAATAAGTTTTTATAAATAAGGCCATAAGTCTATTAGGTACTAAATGATATTGCGCATATTATAAATATTAGGTATATTCACAGTGATAGTTATTCTTGAATACATGTATGACTAAATTTTTTTTTTCTTTTTTTTTTTTTTTCGGACAAATTACACATATTGCTCTGGTCACAAACTATGCTACAACGATATAATACATATTATATTTTATAAACACCCAGACCATGACAAACTGTACAGAAAAATCATACTAATATTTTTTGCCATGGGTGGGAATTGAACCCACGACCTCCGGATATAACGCCAAAGGCGCAACCACTAGTCTACGGAGGCTGTTGTGAAAATGAAAAAGTTTTGTTTTTACTTTGTATCTAATGAGACACGGTAAAGGGTGGACCAATATAAATAAAGGGTTTTAAATCCCCCTTTACTTATATGCTAATATTTTATTATATGTATTCTAAAAATTGAGTTTTTATATGATTAAAATCGGCAACTTGAATTCAGTCTTCAGTCCTGTTATACAAACGTACATACTTTCTTATTGACAAGAAAATAGAAATATATTTTGTTCAAACCCCTGTTTAACTTCGCTAGGACTACTTACCGGTTTCGTTATATTATATTGATTGTATAACTTTTAGAATGATTTGAAAAATATATTGTGTTAAACAGGAAGATACAAATACAAATGATTTATTGTGTCATATTGTGGTTAGTAAGTTGTTAGTAAAATATAATGAATTTTGTCATTGCTTGTTATCTACTTATACACATCCCTCTATGTACCTTGCCGCGAAAGAGAGGATTGTGGGTTCGAGTGCCGCTAATCAGGATTTTTATCTTTAAAAAAATCTTTTACAGATTATCCTAACAAGGAATTAAAAAAAAAAAAAAATGTAAGTAATACAATGTGAACCCTGCAAGGACACAGAAATTTTAGGTCTCAGTTCAAAGGTAGGTATCACAATAAAAATAAAAACATTTTGACAGTCAATTAATTCCAAAAATCTTAGAAAAAGACTAAATATTAATAGCATTTCAATTTAAATAGTACCTTTTTAATTAAATTATAATTATTATGAGATTACAACAGATATTACTTACAGTAATTGATAAAGTGCAAATAAAAAAAGTTTTTTCAATAATTATATTAGTAAAAGGATCGTTTGGCAGCTCTTTACCTGTCCTTATTCCCATTCCTTCAATTACCTTTTCTTGTTCCCTGAATTCCAGAATCGGTTCTGTTACACCCTATACAGTCGCAGCTACCACTTTGTTCATTTGTTTTGTTAAAAGCTTCACAATTGTATTAAACTTTTGACGGATCAATGAATATTTCTAAAGAGCAAGAGGAACCTTCCTAATTGGATATTTAAGTGGAAGGAAGATTAAATTTACAAGGTTTTTGAATATTTAAGTTTCCCAAATTATTCCTATTAAAGTAATATTTGAGTAGCTCTTATAATTATTATCTTATTGTCTTCGTAATTAGTAAAACTTTGCTTCAGTTAAATGGAATTAATGCTTTAGAAATTCTCTAACAAGATTTCCTTTAAGTAGAATTTTAATTTCACTTGAAGATGTGTAATTAGATATGACACATGTAACTTCTTAAACTTACTGTATAACTGCATAATTTATAAGCAAACAAGTGGGCTGAAGATGTAATAAAATTGAGGAAGAGAATACTGAGTGAGAGAAAGAATGACGGACAAAATAGACGCGAGATACCAAGATACTAAAATAAACAACTAGTAAAGGGCTGACTTCAGAAGCTGTCCTATAAAAATACTGAAAACCTTTTAATTATACCTAAATAATGAAGGGCATCTGTTTATGCTTTTTCAACATCACTATACACATGGGTGTAGCCAGGATTTGATATCGGGGGAGTTTAAGCCTCGTAAATTTTCAATGTGTTTTATGGTCCTAATTTTTGAGCAATAAAAAAACGCCCCCCATCGTCTATTACCTAATATGTGTTTACAGCTTCAGGATTTGTATACACGCAATACTCATATTACAACGCCTCGTCAGAATATCACTTACATATGGTTCTTGTATCTACTTGTCCACGATTTTTGATGAGCAATAATAAAAAAATACCATCGTCACCTTTTCGGAGGGGGTTTCAACCTACAAACACTCAACATACGCCGCCCCATGTCTACTCCCCCATACAAATTTATCTATTTCCCTTTCCAGGACAGGCATTAGCCTAGTTCAGACTCCAGTCTCACAAGAAACCATTGTTATTAACTAATGATATTACTTGTGAAGAGAAAATAAAGATTTTTATTATTTATTATTTTATTATATTAGTATTATTTTATGACCAAAAAGAAATCGTCGAAATCACATATTTTCTGATTTTATATATTTTTAATAATATTAAAGTAGAAAGTCAACCATTTTGTGTTCCACACTTTGTAAATCTCCAATATTTTGTGTTTTATCACTTATTACCATAACAGTATCATTTATTTACTCAAGCCTGAATATTAATACAAGTCCAAACTCATGTTAGCATTTTTATAGTGCAGTTACTTTTTCCCTCAGCTCAGCTAGTGAAATATTAAAAAATCCATTTTTATGCGTAGATGCTGTAAGCTATTAGACTCAGGGTTTCAAACAAAGAGTTCCAGCGACGCAGCCTCGCCTCGGGCTATGTAATACATAACTACGAACCGTAGCATACTCTAATTAAGATCTTGTAGGGTAGTAATTAAAGTTGATTTTGCTGTGGTGTTTGTTGCAACATAATGCATAGTTTATTGCGTGACTTCCTGTTTGCTATTTAATGTCGTTGCTCTTGTTGGTAAGTAGTAACGGACCAAAGATTCTGAGCTCTTGAAATTTGCAACTTGACTGGGGTAGGAACGTTTTTTAATGGCAATACTTAATTTACTGTTTTTAAGTAGGGAAGTTACTAATAGTAATAAAAATCAAATTGTTAGATAGTAAATTATTCCTAAAAATATTTTCGACATTTTTCATTATAACTAAAAAAACAAGGCTCTGTAGTCGACTACAAATGTACTTAAAACTTAAGTCGTCGGAAGTTCCATTATTATTTTCACTTTGGTATTGTAAGCAAAAATCTTCCTGTTCTGAATAATATTAAAAAAGGTTTTTATATGATTTCGAAAAAGAAAAATATAACCCAACACAGAAAGATGAATAAATACAATGACCGACAAAAATATTATTTTAATTCTACGACAAACAGTAGTCCAGTATTACTGGAAGTGCGTAATCACATTTTGTATGGAGAACGCAGACTTCGCGATTACGAATAAGCTTTCTTTATATAACATAACTTATTTATATATATATATATATATATTCTTTCATGTGTACAGCTTTTCACCTGTAACCAATAGAGTCGATTTTTATTTAATTTAACTTATTTTCCATGCATGTATCTCACAACAAGATCTCAGTTCATTCAAGATTTCAAATCCAATAGTTCTCGAGTTCAAAATATAACCATAGGAGGATTTCGAAAATCCGAAAAACAGATAATTACGAAAATTTAAAAGGAATGCTAAAAGCTTATCCTAAATCTTCATTAACTAAGGAACATCTTCGTCATTAAGCAAGAGGAAAATCCCACATAATTGAGACTTTCCAATTTTAATAAACTTCTCCTCCATTTTCCATCTAAGTAATTACATCTACTCATTTAGGAAAGCTCTTTGAAGTGTGAGCCGGGTCAGTTTTAAATAACTGCCACAATTTAATGTGAGGCCTAATGAAGGGATCAGGGCTTCCTCGATTATTGCGTCAGTGGTCTTTACTGAATGTGTTTTTATTTTTATTTTACCTATGTATGTAATAAGTTTGTTTAAAAATAACTAGAACCGTAGTTTCACCCGCGCGCCGTTGAAGAACAGGAACTATTCATAAATATAGGTTTTTCCAACTTTTTGTGCGTACGGGCTTTTGTATTTCTCGTTTAATTATAATAAATTTATTTTAAAATAAAGCTAAATTTATTTAATTTAAATAAAAAAATATCAATAGAGTAGACCGGGGACAAAAGTAACAAGGTGCAATAGTAACATCGGCGATATTTCCACACATACACAACGCTTAAATGGGTGCGAGCATCAGATCATGCGTCTAACGTGTCTCGACCTGCTCAACAGTAGGCGACGTGCTCGCTGTAAAACGGACGTGCCTAGAGGGAATTTTTGTTTTTCGACCGCCAAAAGTATTTTTTTTTAGTCTGAAAAAATAGTAGTAATCACTCGTTTGCTAAGGTGATTGACTTCCATAATTGTTAAATTTCAATGGGAGTCTTGTAAATTTCATATTTTCTCAAATTTGCTACTTGAGGACAATTGTAACAGCAGGGAAGGGGTCAATTGTCATGGTACAAGCAACCCCGTGGTACCATTGACCCAATACTTTTCTTTCATACCTTTTCAAATCTTTAATGTATGCCTGGCTGGTAAATATGTCTTGCTAAGCGATATTTAGGCCTGTTAGTACCTACTTTAAAGCTTGTATTTTTTTTTCCTATTTCGACCTATGTTCCTTAGGGAAAGTTGTTCAGAGGCTCTACCATGGGTGTAGGAATTGTAGTAACGTAACGTATTCGAATACGTATACGTGAGCAACAACTAATAGGGCCGCTTTATTTTTGGTAACAGGATTGAATAAAGCGATCCCATTGGTTGTTACTCACATATACGTATACAAATACGTTACGTTGCTATAATGCGCAAACCCATGGTAGAGCCTCAGTTTTATGCGTAGGTTCATCTTTTAAAATATTGTCAGCTAGTATTTCACACTATATCTTCTTATTGTGATTGCGTGTTGACTTAGTGAGCAAACGTGCGTCATAATTTCATTTTCGATTTGCTTTTTTTATTTTTTATTTAGGGACAGTTGTAACAGGGGCAATTGTAACTTCATACAAATAAGAAAATAGTTTTTTTATATGTTTTACTGTCGTTTCTCAACTAATATTAATACTCAGAAGTTGTATTTGGCCCAAAGCGTTCCTGTATTTACTTAAACTTAATTATTGTTTTGATTAAAGCTACTAACTATTAATTTAGTTGAACTTCCATGTTATTTATTTAACAGGTTTATGAAAACGAGATTTCTTATAATTAAAGACTGATAGATAAGTTAATTGTTAATGTTGTTACAATTGACCCATACTAGGGGTCAATAGTAGCAGTATGACCCTTCGAATTAAAACTTAGTTTTTTCTACGTTATATAAAATTTAAGTGTTATTCAAAAATAAAAGCTTAAAGACAATGAAACTAACCTACAACCAAATGATCCAAACTTTGAATAATGCAAGCAAATTTTATGTAATAGGTCATATTGCAAAAAGTGTTACTTTTGTCCCCGGTCTACCCTACGTGTACCTTACGGAGCGAGCGCCCGATACCACCTATACGGCCACCCAGCGGAGGGGTTTTAATCCCACCTCGTCGTAGCCAATGGTATAAGTCTACCTACACCGAACAAGTAGCTAGCTCGTCGCAATGTTTGGATAGACTCAATAACCCATCTATAACAGTTTCACAAGTCATAGTGAAACTGGTAATTTGACTTTAACTACTTGTACTATTATTTCTTCTCTTTAACGCTAAATCAATTATTCTAATATTTTTTTTCGATGTTTTTTTAATATTATTATAATTTATATAATTAATTTATATATATGAATAAATATTTTTAGTATAATCAAAATATTTTAATGCAAAAAAAAAACTAATAAAAACATAAATAAATAAATACCATCACAGGTGCCTTTTTTGGCTCCCGAGAACTGTTTAAACGGCCTCAGGGTTCCCAGCGGAGGGATTAACCCCTCATTTCGCCGATGGTATTAGGAGGCAACACCTAACAAGTGGCGAATAAAAACATAAAACACTGAAGTTATATAAAGCGAAGCAGTAACGTGAATAGAATTTTCCACGTCGCTTTTCATCTTTACAAAACACTGTCAAATTAAAACTGTCCACAAAGCTGCCCTAATTAAAAATAATAAGGTACTCGGGATGACGAAATTAAATTTTTGAGATTCTTTTTCGTATAATTCTCAGTATTTGAGCGCGTGTGCCGCCTCGCTCAGAGCCAGGATTTGAGATTTGCATTATAAGCGGGACAACAGCCTGAATTTGGAGATTAGGTACTTAGTTTTTTAATTAAATATAGGTACCTATAAATAAAACTTTTCTTGCATTTTTTTTATATTGATTAAAATTTTAGCTACAAGTTTAAGCACCTAGAATTATCTTGGCTCCTCTAAGTACATGCAGTTATTTTTGCTTTTTTATTGAAGCATGTGACTTTGTATATACCTGATGATTAACAAACTATTATAATGTATGTGAAAATAACATAATTATGCCATTTTTAGGATATGTACCTAACCTATATTAACACGACAGGCTTTACCTGGTGTTTGGATCAATGGCACATAAATATATTGTAAACTTTTACTGTGAAAAAATTTTTTTTTTAATTATTATTTAAAGAATGTTATTTATTCAGTTTGTAATTTGTTATTTTGTCATAATAATACAATACAGCCATGAAATTTTAAATAAAAAGTGTAATTTTTAAATTTCCGAGGTAATAATAAATCCTTACCTCAGTTTTAAGCAGTAAATCTTCAGGCCGTGTGGGGAAGCTTGTTTCAGGGATTTTCCTTTATCACACCTGCAGACTCCGGCCGGACCAGATTTATCCGATATTTTTTTTAGAAACTACAAGATTTAATTTCATATGATATGGCTCATTTTTAATTTTTTATTGGACTTTTGATATTTATTTATTTATTTAGAAAGAATATAAGAAAATCCACAGCATACAAAATACAATATAAAGCCGGAGTAAGAGGTTTTCATAAAATAACAGAAAATATATATCTAGCAGTAAATTAGTAAATATATAGGTATTATACATACATACATATCATCACGGGTGCCTTACGGCGCCCGAGACCGCCTAGACGGCCCCAGGGTACCCAGCGGAGGGGTTTTAATCCCACCTCGTCGTAGCCGATGGTATGAGTCTACACCGAACAAGTGGCTAGCTCGTCGCGATGTTTTGAATAGACTCAATAACCCATCTATAAACAGTTTCACAAGTTGGTATAGTGAAACCGGGAACGACAGCTTAACGTGCTCTCCGAGGCACTATAGTGGTGTTGTCAAACAAATGTACATATTTTTTTTAATTAAAAACTCATTGGCACATACCGGGATTCGAACCAGGGACCTAAGTATTTTTAAGTCCAAGGTCTAACCAACTCGGCCACCACGTATATTATACTATATACTAATAATATTATAAAAGGGTAATGTTTGTGAAGTTGTAGGGGGTAATGTCTGGATCTACAGAACCGATTAAAAAAAAAGTTTAGTGTTGGATAGCCCATTTATCAAGGAAAGCTATAGGCTTCATACCATCACGCTACGACCAACAGGAGCGGAGCATCATTGAAAAATGTTGGGAAAACGGGGATTTATTTTTCCTTTTAACAGCTTCTGTTACGTGCGCCGTGAACGCTTAAAGTTACGCAGCGAAGATGCGCGTGTCAGCTAGTATAAAATAAACAAATAAAAACATGTAAAAAATCATAAATAAGATTTGCAAGGGGTAGGTGCTCCAGAATTTTATTTCAAGAGTTTAAACATTTCAAAATAGCATCTTTAAATATTGTAAAGCATTTAGACCTACCACAAAGATCAATCTGTAAACCTATTATTGTAACACGTAGTACTAAGGATATTTTTTAGGTATAATTATAAAAAAATATGTATAACATCTCTATCTTCTATCTAACATCGGTATCTTCCAGAAGGCCGACTGTTTTTAGAATTTTCCTAATTGACTGTGACTGACCAACACAATGAGATTTGTCAATTCCACTATAATTAAATTTTTGAATCAGTTAGTCTAACTATTTTTTATTTGTTCCATCAGAAACGAAACCTGAACTGGTGTACTGGTTCTCTGAACAGACCCTACAGCCTGGTCCGGTGGTGTCCCTCAAATGCGTGGCCATGGGACATCCACCGCCACAATTCTCCTGGACCCTGGACGGATTTCCCATACCCACAAATTCAAGGTAAATTATCTCATTGACATTTAACACCCACGCCTGGTATTAGTGGGTTTCCTCAAATTCGTGGCCTTGGGATATCCACGACCAAAGTTCTCCTAGACCCTGGACGGATTCCCCATACGACAAGGTAAATTATGTCCAAGGGTGTCGCCAGCCGATGACCTAGATGGGGGGCAAGTTAAAATGGAGGATGAAGCTTTTCATTTGTAGTACGAGCCTTATAACACCCCCCCCCCCCCCGTTTTCGACGCCCTTGATTATGCCAATGATATTTAATACTTAGTAGTTTCCCATACCAACAATACAAATTCATGGTAAAGAGAAACTACTGCAGATCTTTCACCGCTACCTCTGCCTGCCATAGTGCCAACATCACGGCACCCCACATCTTACGGTGAAGGGTCTATAAGCCTAAGTGGACGGTGTGAGGTGTGAGGTATTTCCCAAATACGTGATCATAGGATACATATCACAGTTCTCTTGGACCATAGAAAAAATACATATTGTTACTACATTATTATTCGGGTTGTAGTGAATTAGTATTGTAATCCGACATATGCTGAGTTAAAACCTTTTTATTTTCTATTAATATTAATTACTATAATTTGTATGAATATAATTTGTTGTAATATCTTTATATATTTAGAGAGTAAATAAACTAATTCTATTTTATTCCCTATTTACCTACTAGCTAACTTAAGGTAAATTAGAATACTGATCAGCAAAATATATAGGTCCATAATTAATTATAGACTATAAAATAATGTTAATACTTTCTTTGAGAATATTAACATTTTCTTAATTATTTCATTCACAGATTCGTAGTAGGCCAACACGTAACGCTTCAAGATGACGTGGTCAGTCATCTTAACATAAGTAGAGTGACAGAACAAGATGGCGGAGAATATGCATGCGTGGCGTCAAACACGGTAGGGCGGATTTCCCACTCCGCGAGAGTGAACGTGTATGGCCTGCCTTTTATCCGGGAAATGCCCAAGGTCACAGCAGTGGCAGGTACTGACCTGGTCATCAAATGCCCTGTGGCGGGTTATCCTATCGAGAATATTACTTGGGAAAAAGGTAAGTTTTATTTTAAATTACCTATAAATATAATATATGATGGAATCTGCCTTATTTTCTGGATATGCCAAAAATGTTTTTTAGTATTAATAGGAACCCATTTGTCCAATTCGTGAATTGAAAAGCAAAGACACGAAGCAGCTGGTAAACTAAATTGGTCACCAACTGGATGAAGTACTAACGACACCCGAGCTCGCTCGTTTTTATGCCAGAATATTAGCCTGGCGAGGCAATGCCGCTTCAGTTCTCGGTACTTTAGAAACATTATCTGGAATTAACGAACTGAACTATCTACGTATATTCATGAAATTGCCATGTTTGCATTAAATTAGCGAGAACTAAAATATATTATTATTATCGCTATTTGGCCGCCTGTGGTCAGTATCATATTTAAAAAAAAATGTTTTAAATGAATGATAAACTTCACAACAGTACTTCACAATAATATGTTGGATACACCTGTAGTTCTGATCACAAACTAAGCTCTAGGATTGTCTCTATCAGAAACACCAATACTTAATCATATTAAACAATCACACCAAGGCGAACTAGGGCTCTACCACGGGTTTGTGCATTGTAGCAACGTAACGTATTTTTATTTTTGGTAACAGGATTGAATAAAGCGATCCTATTGGTTGTTACTCACGTATACGTATACAAATACGTTACGTTGCTACAATGCGCAAACCCATGGTAGAGCCTCTGTACAGAAATACGTACTTTTATGTACATATAATAAATATAGAAGAAAGCGTTAATTGTCAAAACCCAACGACTATAATAGGCCATGTGTTTAGTTGAGCATAATAACGCTAGGTAACCGTGACAGGAGTGGGCAGGGAGCCAGGAACCAAAACGACTTGACCAACCTAAAACTGGCTTCCTCACTAAAATACCATAAATACTATAGTGACTAAAAAGAGAAATATTATACAGCTGCATTCTATTCATATAATAATTGGTAAATCTTGATTTACACTTTTATTTTATGATTCAGTTTAGTTACAATATAATATATGTATGATTTAGATTAATAATATATGTTCGATTTAGATTTTTTTTAAATAACAATAATAAACTTAAATTTAAAAATTCGTGTCTGCATGTCCGTGCGATTGTTTTTTTTTTATGAGAGCTCCGCATGTGACCTCACATCTACCTGATGAAAAGCAGTATGAAGGTCCAGGAACAAATGCAACCAACAATTACGATCTGCGTAACCGTTGATTGTTTGTCACACATCACTTACAAATCACAGCTATAAATGCGCTATTTTTGTTGATTTAAATATATATACTGATATAAAATATAGGGTACCTGTATTATATTTCAATATACATAGAGAAAGCTCAGATATACAGGCTGTTTGTGTTTAACAGTTTCATAGGAAAAGTTTTAGAATAACCGACAGATAGTGGTCTAAAGCAAGGCTGTGTATTTATTATTATTTTATCAATAACTTTTTTTTAGCATTAATGATATGAAAAGTATACGATTGTCTGGCAGCACCGTCTACTGGAGAAACCTTAATTTATTTTTCCAGTTGTTTTATTATTTCCCGTTCACACTTCCTTTTCCAACAAATATCATGCTATTTTAATTAATTTCATTGCAAAAATAACTTGCGCTGGTATATAAAATCAATTAATTACCCCAGAAGTAACCGTAAACTTGCTCTGACATTAGCATTGTATCGTAACCATACCTAAGCCATTTCCTATCGTTTGGCCAAGGATAACGGGCGCTTCGCCAAAATCACCGCAATAATTCAGAGGCCAACTTTGGCAGAGAATTGATGTGATAAAAGCTGTTTATACTTCAATATATTATTTTTACTCCGCCCTGGACCAGACTGGACATAAACTATTGTTTATTATTATACATGGAGACTTTGAATGGAGTACTTTGGGCTAATATGAGGTTGTGCTGATCAAATCGTACAACTTTTCCATGGAACTATGTGTCGCAAATGAAAAAAAATTTGGCTTCCCCATCCAAATTGGTCATTTTAACATTACTAGTTTGTATGGAGAAAGCATTATTTTTTTCATTTGCGACACATGGTTCCCTGGGAAAAATTGTTCGATTTGATCAGCAGAACCTTATATTATCCTAAAGTACATCCATTGTCACCCTGTATACATATATTTACTAAACTGCAGTCTCTAGTATTATACGCCCAGAATTATTTTATTAACCACGAATATGGATATAATATAGGTACATGGTGACTTTGAAAGGTTGTACTTTGGGCTAATATGAGGTTCTACTGATCAAATCGATTAACTTTTCCTATGTAACCATGCGTCGCACGCAAATGAAAAAAAATCCTTTTACCTTACAAACTAGTCAAACATTTACCGGTGCAGTGTACCAATGATTTTTTATGTAAATATATAAATACATTTGTTTAACAACACCACTAGTGCCTCGAAGAGCATGTTTAACTGTCGATCTCCGTTTCACTATACCAACTTGTGAAACTTTTTATAGACGAGTTATTGAGTCTATCCAAACATCGCGACGAGCTAGCCACCTGTTCGGTGTAGACTCATACCATCGGCAACGCTGGGATTAAAAACTTCTCTGGATAAACTGAGGCCGTCTAGGCGGTCTCGGGCGCCGAAGGCACCCGTGATGATATTTATATTTATTATTATATAAAAAGTTTAACATGTATACCTACTTAATCCGCCCTACAGCATTAGCCGTTAGGTACACAAGTGCCGGGCGGCCGCCCACGAAAAGCCTAGCTTAGATGCAGTTAAGCGGATTAATTTGCTGATCCACTATAGAACACTAAATGCCACCTAATTAGGTTGCATTTAAATTTTAATAAAGGGTGCAAAATGTTTTTAGGTTAATTAACCTAAAAACATTTTGCACCCTTTATTTTATGTGTTATAATTTTAAGGTGGTTCTGCAGTTAATTCGGGTGATATATATATATATAACTTAAAATATAATATACCGTTATATTTATTATATAGAAAGTTTCTACATATAAGTTTGTATTGGTGTGTATGATTTTTTCTTTATTTTATTTAGGTACAATACAGTTATAAACAAGATAGTAAAAATAGCATAGGTATTAAAAAAACAAATAACACATATTGGTAAGTAACAATGATTACAGAAGCTGGAGATCAAACATATAATTAGTAACAAATAAAAATAGGTTACAAAAACAAAGTGTCTTAAAACTTTTCTATTACTATGTGATAGTGCTCCAAAGTCCATAAATAGGGTCACTCGCTACATTATTATTTAAAGACTAGGACGGCCGAGTGATATGGTTAAAAAATAAAATGGGCGAAAAGTATGAATTTGCAGTATGGTCTACTTTATTTAATATCCTCGCATCTTTATCGTCAAATGAACTGACTGTTTCGCAACAGCACCCTGAACTACCACTCCGACAAGAATCAATGCAATTTCCTCCTGAAAATTGGTGAACCGACAGACTAAAAACTAAATATCACTTGACTGTTTTTGCATCTGTAGGCCTAGTGTGAGTTTTTTTAACGTTTACTTTCGCGTTAACTATACTACCGCGTTAACATTTTGACCAATCACACGAACGCATTTCTAGTTCTCAAAATTTCCGCTTGGAGCGCTGAACCATTTCCCATACAAATTTTAGTTAACTCAAACGCAAAGTAATAGTTAGAAAACTCACACTAGGGGTACTGTATGAGCGTTGGTAACAAAATCGGTCGGTCGACCTAGTGAAGTTATAGAGACCTCGAATCCCCACCTAAGTACTTTTAAGTAATAAAATAATTAATTAAGTACCTAACCAAGAAAAAGGAGGAAAGGATTGCCACGTTGAATGGCTATAAATACTTTTAGGTTCTAAAAGAAATTCCGATTTTGGATCCCCAATTTCTCCTTTAAGTATTTTACTTCAAAAAATTAAAATACGTTTTGCAGCTTTGGAGCAAGGACACATCGTCTCCATAACAAAAGGAAAAAAATAATAGATTATTTAAAAAAGTTAAAATGATATTTTTGTATCAGAATGTCGGAACCTATTTCATATTGCATGAGAACAGTGATAAGTGACTCGGGAAACATGTTTTATTCATACTAATAAAATACGTTTTTGGGAGAACCGCATAATATTGTCTGGATACGCAGGGTTTAATAAAAATATTATACTCACTGACAGAAAAGTTTTGTTTAAAAATCCTGGTTTTCTTATTTGTTTTTAAGGATGCTAACATACCCTCTAATATATTCCATGCAGATGAAAAATCGATCGAACTGAAAAACCTAGTTATATATCGTTTTAGTCTGTGGGTTTACCTTTCTGGAGCCTACTGCATCGATTTCTTGTGCGGTGATAGTTTTGATTCAGGCTGCGGTTACTAAATGGGTAGATGATTTAACGATAAAGCAGCAAGGAACATTAAAGTACACTTGTCTTTGTCGCCTCCGGTTTCGTAACCACGTCATTTTTCCGGAATAGTACGAGTACGAGTGGGCAATGCTGTTAAAGAACAGTTCATCACCCAGACCATGCCAAAGTGTACGAAAAACATATTAAGTATTTTGTTTTGCCATGACTGGGAATCAAACCCACGACTTCAGAATATAATACCACCGTTGTCGTATCTAGACTAACTAGATCTCAAAAGCGGTAGCTTAACTCCGTAGACCCAATGGCTTAAATCCAATGTCATTTTATAATAAAAAATATTTTTTTTTTTTCTTTATTTAATTTAAAACAAAAAATACAGAATTTTACAAGTATTTCTCTGCCAAACTATATAAATAGTTTGTTGGCAGATTGCTCTCGTTACATTTTTTGGTACTTAATTCTAACACAATTTTTATTTATTTTTAATAAACACAAAACAACAATAACAGAATGAAGTTCAGGCTTAACTTTACTTTGGAAGAATCAATCTATTTAGGTTGGATTCAATCTGATCCAACAAATATTTTTTAACTTGAATCTATTAGGTGACCTTTGACATTTTCGCTGTCCTTGGGTCTTGTGATAGTGTGTTTAGTATCCTAGGAACTGAACGTACTGTCGCGTCCTCTTGCTGTAGTAGTTTCTACGGGTGCTCGTTTCCATCAATTCCTTGTTTTTATTTCTCCGAGTATTGAAGTTATGACTAATTGATTCTTTATACTCACTATTGTTATACTGTTCTATTGCAATTAAAATTAAACTAAAAAATTAAACTAAATGTACAGGTAGTGTTTCACAGTGTAAAAATATTTTTTCATAATTTTGATAATATCCGTGTTTAGTTTGTTTACTTACTAATGATTTTAAAAATCAAATTTGGATATTTTTAATTTGATTAAGGTATGTTGGAAACGTGCACCCGTAGCTACTTAGCCCATAAGATAGCAATGATTCTGCTAATGCATGGTATACCATAAACAATGTGGCCGAACTTACAATTCCACGTAGATGGTAAAATTTGCCAAGCACGGATCTTAGTTTTGAGCACACAGTGCTCACGTGCATCTTCAATGATATATTTCTGTCGATTACAAGACCTATTTAAAATGGTCCCATACTTTACAAAATAAACCGCTATATAATTAAAGAAACCAAACGTTTCATAAATTGTAACTGAAGAAGAGAATAATAATAATAATATGTAGGACAAATTACACATATTGCTCTGGTCACAAACTAAGACCTAGGCTTGTGCTATGTGTACCAGAAGCAACGATATAATACATATTATATTTTATAAACACCCAGACCATGGCTAACTGTACAGAAAAAATCGTACTAATATTTTTTTGTCATGGGTGGGAATCGAACCCACGACCTCCGGATATACTGTCACATAATAAATAATAGTACCTACTTAGATAACTGATGCTTATAAATAGTAGATTATGCACCAAGTGGATAAGCAGTGTTTTACGTCACGGGCGGCATATTGAACCCTGAGCGTAACGAGACCTGAGTGAAGCGAGGAATTCAAGCTGCCCAAGACGAGGACAGACTTTATCACAGAGGAGCATACTCTACTTTTCACACCTTCTGCGAGACAATAAAAAGCCAGAGCCCCATAAATTAAATTGCAATAAATTCACAGCACCAAATACCGTCTTTTATTTCATATTCTTGGAAATCGCGATTCACGCCACTTTTTTGCGTTTTTTTAGTTTGATTATGATTTATAAACAAACCTCTTGACATTACCATATGGGCATTTTTTACAGAGTTTTCCAAGAGTTTCCACACGAATTTTTACGTTTCCAATTTAAATCACTTTACACCCTTGTGAGATTCATACAACTTTAAAGTTAAGCTTTACTTACGTTGAGATTTCATGATATGTAATTTGACATTCTCGAGCAGGTGGTGCGAAATTATTTCTCCAGGATTGTCTAATTCGTATGTAAATTTTTATGACTTAATCTTCTTTATAATCTTTGAATGAAATAATTCCAGAAAGATTTACTGTTTCGGCAATAATAGTGTTTTTGAAAGGCCTGAAGACAATCCATGGAGAGCTATAATAATAATATGTAGGACTATTCACACATATTTGTCACGAACGTACGCGTATCCTATGAACATTTTCTCTCTCATTTTAATTATTAATAAGAATATAATTCGCGACTATACTCTCCTAAAAAAAAATGTACATTACAGAAGTTATTTTCTAAATTAATTACTATTCTCCTGAAAGGTTGAATAAGGAAATAAAGTAGGTTTTCAGCTAGCAACAGGTGTAAGGAAATAAGGAAACTTTTCAACTAGTGATCGATTCTCTAGGGATTCTTAACAAGCACGAGATTACTTGTAATGTATAGGTGGATGTTGGTTTTTTCCTTCTATTGGTTGTTTCTTCTCAGGTTCATTTTTAATATCAAATTTATAATTATAAGGTAGACTGTAGTGTTTTAGGTCTGTGTTTGTTAAACAGGCTTAAAATCATGACTACAGTTTTGGGACCCCAGTTTAAACCCAGGTGTTTTAATTTACCAAAAAATAAACAACTTCATTATAGTGCTATAAAAACTTGTTAAGCTTTCTGTCTCAGTTTCACTATACCAACTTGTTAAACTGTTTATATATCGGTTATTGAGCCTATCTAAGCACCGCGAGCTGGCCACTTTCCGGTGTTCCGGTGTATGTTCAGACTGCCATTGGTTACGTCAAGTTGAGAATAAAATCTTAACGACTCTGAGGACGTCTAGGTGGTTTTAAACGTCGTAAGGCACCTTGATGGTACACAGAAATCTATACTAGCATTTAAAAGTTGAATAGTTTGTATGTAAACGACCGGTCTCGTTACACCGTCCATACAGATGCAAAAACCGACAATTGACATAGTTAGATTTCGGTTTTAGTCTGTGGGTTTACCGGTTTTCAGGAGACTGTTGCGTCGGTTTATTTCGAGGTGGTAGTATACCTTAAAAGAAGACTACTCTCTTTAGAGTGTAGTTACGAAACGGGCTGTTAATTTGACGATAATAATAAAATAATCATACGTTTTTGTAAATAAATATATATATATATATATATATATATATATATCACTTCACGGGTGCCTTACGGCGCTTGAGACCGCCTAGACAGCCCCAGGGTACCCAGCGGAGGGGTTTTAATCCCACCTCGTCTTAGCCGATGGTATGAGTCTACACCGAACAAGTGGCTAGCTCGTCGCGATGTTTTGGATAGACTCAATGACCCATCTATAAACAGTTTCATAAGTTAGTAAGTATAGTGAAACCAGGACCGACAGCTTAAAGTGCTCTCCAAAGCACTATAGTGGTGTCAAACAAATGTATATATTTTTTTTAATTAAAAACTCATTGGTACACACCGCGATTCGAACCAGGGACCTTAGTGTTTTTAAGTCCAAGGTCTAACCAACTCGGTCACCACGTACCACATACACATAAAAATATATTCTTGCAAATGCAAATTTAAATGCAATTTATGTTTTTAATACATTGCATGATTTAAGAACTTTATTCTTGTTTATAATTTAAACAATACAACACGAAATAAAATATATTTAGTATTTTGCAGCGTCATAGATAAAAACAAATTCATCCCTCAGGAAATCAGGCGAAACATGGAAAGTTTACAATTTTAAAGAAATTTTATTTTGCTGGAAATATATTGGGGCCACGAGACACATTTAGAGTAGAGCTAAATTCTATTTATATTTTGTAGCTAGTTTCTTTATTAATTTTAACTTTAAAAAAAACTATTTGTTTGTATATTATTTAATATACAAACAAATAGAATATTATTTAATTTAAAAAAAACTATTTGTTTGTATATTGTGGTCAGAAATATAATTTATTAATTTAATGAAAAAAGATTTTCATTTTCATTCATTCCTAGACCGCATAGACGGCTACAGAGCATCCAGCGGGGTGTTTTATTCCCAACTTCTCGTAGCCGATAGAATTCTATCTACTATGTAGTCTATAATGTACAACTGGTAATTTCGTCATAGTGTTTGTATTCACTTATAAACAGTTTCACAATTCGTATAGTGAAACTGAAACCGACAGATTAACATCTTTGAAGCATTAAAGTGGTGTTGTCAAACAAATATACATATATTTTACACTAGCTTACCCACGCAACTTCGTCTGCGTAACTTTAACCGTTTACAGCGCATACAACGGACGCTCTCAAAAATAATAATTGTTCCTCGTTTTTGCAACATTCTTCATTGATGCTCCGCTCCTATTGGTCGTAGCGTGATGATATATAGGCTATATATATATTCTTCGATAGACGGGCTATCCAACACTAAAATTTTTTTTTAATTCGATCCAGGAATTTCTGAGATTAGCACGTTCAACCAAACAAACCCACTGTTCTTCTTCAATTCGTAGACGCTGGGGTTTAAACTCGTAAACTATAAAGTTAGTGTTGGTCTAACCAACTCAGTCACCAATTAACTTTTATTAACTTTTTCTAGTAATAGATTTTATTTTCCATTTACCAAATTAAATTTGATCATTTCTTTCGCAAAAATAGGGTTTTACAGAATCTTTCAGTACGCTCTTTTTTTTCTAAATTATTAGGCAAGATTAAATAAAGACTTAACGGTTACTCCTTAGTAATTTTTCCTTTGCCGTTTCAACCCTCGTCAATATATTATCGAACCAAGAACCATCTTATCTTGGGACCTACAGACCTTTTTCATTTCAATTTGATATTGCATGAACTTCATTCCTCAAAAGTAGCTATGTGGAGAAATATTTACGTGCTTACTTAAGGCCTATGTAGTCGACTTGACGCTCATACAAACGCACTTCTAATATTATACCTTGGTTGTTAGTCGAATTTCAATTATTATTTTTATGTTGGTACGCAAAAATCTTTCTGTTGTGGGTAAATATTTTTGTATTAAAATATTTAAAAAGTATTTTACTGATTTCGAAAAAACAAAAATGACCGACCAAAATATTATTTTAATTCTGCGACAAACTGTAATCGAGTATTACTGGAAGTGCGAAAGCTCTTTATGTATGGAGAACGTAGACTTCGCGATTATGAATGTAGTGTCTTTAAGTGGAAATTATTGACCGTCTCCATGGACTAGTGGTTGCTTTGGCGTTGTATTCGGAAGTCGTGGGTTCAATAGCTCATAGCATAACAATATTAAAACGTTTTTCTGTACAGTCAGTTTGTCATGGTCTAGTAGTTTATAAAATAGAATATGTATTAGTATTATTGTTTCTGGTACACATAGTACAAGCCTAGAGCTTAGTTAGTAGAAATGGAACCACGCCCAATATAAAAAATATATATAAAAAAAAGCTCAAGATAGTTCCCACTTGTTCTATATATTATGTTTACTGGATGAACTCAATAGATATCAAATGCAAAAACCATCAAGTGACCTAGTCATGTTTCGGTTTTAGTCTTTGGGTGCATCAGTTTTCAGGAGATTACTGCATCGTTTTCTTGTGGTACTCTTCTTTCAGGGTGCGGTTACGAAACGGTCAGTTGATTTGACGATAAAGCAGCGTGGATATTATTAAAATAGACTCGTAATGTAATTTCGTACCCACATTGTTTAGCCAGCATAGTGGGAGCGATTAATATTGTTAAACAACAATTAATTTATCGACTCTATTCATGGGCTTTGTAGGCCTGCTTACCATCAGGTAGATACAGGCTGTGCTCCTAATATATATATATATAACTAGAGTTCTAATATTATATTACAACTATTAAAAAAACAGCTATTAAAGTTTAAGCAGATATAGGTAAGTTTCAATGTTTTAATTCAATAGGAATTAAATACGCATACAAGCATCAAATTTAATTAAATCAAAAGAAAACACAAACTTATCAAATCCTAAAGCTTAATAAGTAACAAAAATATTTTTTTAAACTTCATTTAAATCCCCTCTTACTAACCATCATGAAATTAAAAGAAACAAAATAAACTTTTCATTAAATTCCAAAGCCTAAAAGAAAGAAAAATAATTTCAAAAGACGATTTAAGGACATCCGCCTCCCTCATCCGTAAACCGTAATACCATTTGGGTAAAAACATTTAGAATTTATGTAAATGTAACGCAATAAAAGTTACTGAACAGTTCTCATACCGACACATTTGTGAACACGAGTTTTCCCACAACTGCCAGAGAACTACGGTCCGTAAGCTGCGCCGTATTTCGCACAAAGTTTTTACGTTACGTCGCCCCACTAGGTAGAACGCAACGCTTTTTTGTTCTGTTGAACTTTTGGGGTGCAATTTTCACCTAAGCGACATAAATGGGTTTATGCTAAATGAGTTTTTATGTGATTTTTGCTACGTTATTTTTGTTTTGGGTTATTTTAGTACTGAACTAAGTTTAGATAGTGATTTTTGCATTTCGAATTATTCAATATAAAATCAGTATTATTTTATTTCGTGTTAATAACTAAAATGACTTTTTAAAAGTCTTATTTTTTATGGCTACTAATACTGAGGCTCAACCATAGGTTTGTGCATTGTAGCAACGTATTTGTATACGTATATGTGAGCAACAACCAATAGTAGGTATCGCTTTATTCAATCCTGTTACCAAAAATAAAGCGACCCTATTGGTTGTTGCCCACGTATACGTATACTTATCTTCATTTTATAAATAGTTATACTAATACTAACTTTTGCCCTCGGCTTCGCGCGCATTTATTAGTATTGTATAAATATACCGAAATTATATCTTATAATTTTGACGTTATATCAAGATTTACAGCCTATGTGGTCCCAGTAATAAATTTACCTCCATACCAAATGAAAATAGGTTCTTTAGCATTTACAATATTAATATGGATTTCATTTGTCCTTTTATTTTGCGTCATATTACGTTTACATTTACTTACTCATTTGTACGAGAAATAAAAGGATTAATTTTAATAATCCTCGCCGCTTTATCGTAAAATTAACCGTCCGTTTTGTAACCACACAATAAAAGGAGACTACCGCCTCAACAATAAATTGATGCAGTAATTTCCGAAAACCGGTGAACCCGCAGATTAAACCGAAACATGACTAGGTCAGTTGAGTTGCATCTGTATTCGTTTGTTCTTTTTTTAAATATTTTTACTTGTCTGTTCTTGCTTATTCCCATTAGTGTTTTATAAATATCATATATTACCATTATTTCTTATTTTGTATATAATATCCTATATTAATATCCTACCATTTATATCATATGCACGTATTAATGTAAAAAAAAAAAATTGTATGTAACTAAACTTAATTTTATTTACTCGATCCTAATTACATAATTTCTTCATAAACATGTTTTTCGACGTTCAAACGACGATCTCGAACGTCTAAAAACGTGTAAATGTTGTTTTCAGTGATATCAAAGTTTTTTTTTAATGACAAAAGAACGTAGAGGTGTAAATATTACTTACTCGATCCTAATTAGATAGTCTTTTTATAAAAAAAAAATATTAACTTTTGAAAAGACACCCAAAGTTTGATTTATGATTCTAAAAACATATTAAACATCTTAAACATTAGTGATCATTTCAAAACTTATTAAAAAAAAATATAAAGAAATTATGCGGCTTATTTTTGATATTTAAAAATAGTTCAAAGCTCAGCTAGTCAGTAGTCATTAGACTCCGAATATGTCGGTACATAAATGAATAATAGAATACTCTAGTCACCGTTCCTCTTACGAATTTCGTTTCGGAGAAACTATGACTAACTTGGCGTTTGCGGTGGAAACTTTACCAAGTCCATTCCAGATGCAAACAAGTTTAGAAAAAAGAATAAAATGCATCTGGAGACAGACATGCCAGACATTTCGATGGAAATTCAACGAGGCCCTGTTAAATGTTTTGAGCATCGAAAAACATAAATGATTTTTTATTTATTTAAAATAGTTTTCTTTATTTTATTATAGTTTATTTATAACAATATTTAGCAAGGTTAAGGTTAAGCAGGTGACAACGAGGCTATTTCATCATAAACACCGCAACAAGCTCGCCACTTGTTAGGTGTTGCCTCCGAATACCATCGGCGAAATGAGGATGGGTTAATCCCTCCGCTGGGACCCTGAGGCCGTTTAAACGGTTCTCGGGAGCCAAATTGGCACCCGTGATGGTAAAAAAAAAAAAAAAAAAAATTTAGCAAATAGACAGTACAAATATTTACACAAAAGATACAAATACAAATGTTTTAAGTTAGACTTAAAATCATTTATAAAAAAAAACTAAAAACCATCAAACTCGGGTGCCTTTTTGGCTCCCGAGAACCGTTTAAAGGCCTCAGGATACCCAGAGGAGGTATTAACCCATCCTCAATTCGCCGTTGGTTTTCGGAGGCAACACCTAACAAGGGGCGAGCTTGTTGCGGTGTTTATAATGGTATGACCTCGTTGTATAAAGAGGTCACCCATCCCAGGTCCGGCTTGTTATCATCTGCTTAACCTTGTTATCAGTTGCGCGTGACTTAAACACTAGGCTGGGGCCGCTTTTTTTTATATATTTAAAATGTATAGCAAAGCTTGTAGTTACGTTTGGATTTCCGACGACTTCTCTCAATATGCCTCCGTAGACTAGTGGTTGCGCCTTTGGCGTTGTATCCGGAGGTCGTGGGTTCGATTCCCACCCATGGCAAAAAAAAATATTAATACGCAATTTCCTTATAATTTGTCATAGTCTGGGTGTTTATAAAATATAATATGTATCATATCGTTGTTTCTGGTACACATAGTACAAGCCTAGAGCTTAGTTTGTGACCAGAGCAATATGTGAAAATTGACCGACATACTATCAAAAAATATATATATATCACAAATCTCTTGTTCGCAGATGGACAAACCCTTCCTCTGACCCGCAGACAGAAGGTGTTTCCCAACGGAACGCTGGTAGTGGAACAGACGCAGCGGGGAGAAGATCCTGGAACATACACGTGCCAAGCAACCAATCGACAACGCCATGCTGCCAGACGCGATGTCGACGTTCAAATACTGGGTATGCTTTACTTACAAAGGATACCTGTGCTCCGAGAAGACGGCGCTGACATATACTTGTGCTTAGCGAGTATATATTTACGACAAAGCAATAGCGACCATGCGCGAGACATCAATGCCCTAGTTTTGTCTTACTTACAGAACCCATCGATAAAAGATATCGATATGAAGCGGAACCCTTGTAGTAAAACATAGCAACAAGAAGAATACGCTGGCACATATGTACCCGAATCCTGCTCATTCAGGAATGAAATGTCGACATCCAGATACTAGGTCGACAATGTCGCCGTCCGATACCTACCGGGTATACTTACTTACAGAAGTCGACGACAAAATTGTGTTCCTCGACAGACTGATCGATCGACCATAATCTAAAGCCGACGAAATGTAGACTTTAATAACAGATAATTAAATCACTAAAGATTCACTATTACATGAAATTAGTTTAGGAAGGCTTTATAGAAAACAGCGTAGCTCTACCACAAGTTTTTACAGTTTTTTTTTTTTTGTAAACTTTGATAGTACTGTTTGTCTAATTCTACATTATCAATAAACGCAACAGTAAATATATTTAATAGATATATACATTGTATGTAGGTAATACATTTGTTTAACAACACTATAGTGCCTCGAAGATGACGTTAAGCTGACGGTCCCAGTTTCACTATACCAAAGTTAATAAAGCAATTTGCCCGAAAAGTTTAATTTAACTCACTATTATTTATAGTCTATTCAGCATGAATAACCAACCAACTCATGAAATATGAAGAGAAAGTTCATGAAATAATTTTAGTATGGCATTAAAAGGAAATCTAAAATTTTACTGCTCTTTGGTACGCACGCAAAGTAAAGCCTATACAAACTTCTTCATTTGAACTGCAAGCTTTAAGAGCTCCATAAAATCACAAATTTTAAAGGGGCGGAGCTACTCATCCGTAATTCATTAAAGTTAGCGCGTTTACCATTCTACGGAGCGTTAAAACTTGGAACGCCACTCCTAGTTAATAGGGCAATAAAATAAAAATAGTATATAAAAAACGCCGAACCGCGCATATAAACCAACTCATCCGAACACACTTGGATCCGAGCCATAAACATGGTTTAAAGATTTAAATTTAATTAATATTTTATACTTAAATTTTCAAGCGCAAAAATATGTTTATAATTTCGTAGGTAATATTTTTATAATCAGTCGAGAAGTTTAATCTTATTTATTATTCGTAAAGTTTTAGTTATGCAGAAACGTAATCATAAAATGCAGAAACGTAATCATAAAATGCAGAAACGTAATCATAAAATCATATTCCTCAAATACTTTTACTTTATAGTCATACTTTAGAAAACTAAAGATATAATAAAATAAATAAATACTAAAGCTCCTATCTCTGTGAATTAAATAATTTGGTACACATAAGATCTCTTTAAAATAATTGTCTAAATTAATGAACGGGTTATTTTTTATAAGTAGCTAAGGCTAAAGAAGATATTAGTATTAACGAACTAAACGAACAAAAACCTTATGTGTCTAATTTATAAATCAACTGATACTGCATTCGATATAATATCTCTTTGTGAATCAAATTGCGTACAAATATGTTTATTACAATAAATTATTCTGTTAATGTGTGTAGATATATAATATAGGTACATACTATTTATATATAGATATCGCTAAACTGACATCAGTTAAGGATCAGCGCTACCACTCAAGTTGTATCTGAAAGCCCATTTTGTTCAAATTATGTGTTTTTTTGTTCATAACATAAATTATTTTCTTTTGTTTAGTCTAAAAAATATTTAACTACATTTGCTAATGTGATTTCCATCATACTTTCAGTTCAGCCCAAGATTCTTCCAATGCAACCGATGACAAACCTTCTTCGTGAAGGAATGAGGGCGGCAATATCCTGCCAAATATTAGAAGGCGATTTGCCAATAGCATTTCGGTGGGAGAAGAATGGCCAGCCCGTGACCACTTCTCCGTACTCTACGAGCGGAATCATTACAAGAAGAATGGATGAATACAGTGTTTCGTTGGTCATTGAGCATATAACTTCTTTGCACAGTGGTAACTACACCTGTATTGCTTCCAATGTTGCTGGATCTGAAAAGTTTACTGTGCCTCTTACTGTTAATGGTATGTTTATCAATTAAGACCTTATTTACTTTGATTATTTTTTACTCTTTATGTGTAATTCAAAATCGAATTTCAAATCTGAAAGAATGATTGGGTTACGAAATGAGTTGCGTTGCGACAAAGACGAGTTTGCATTACGAGTCTATTTTAATATCCCCGCTGCTTTATCGTCGAATCAACAGCCCGTTTCGTAACCGCACCCTGAATAGACTACCAACCTCGACAAGAAATTGATGCAATACTGTCCTCAAACCGGTGAGCCCACAGACTTAAATCGAAACATGACTAGGTCACTGGACGATTTTTGCATATATATACCATGTTTTTCAGTTTAAACGAAATCTTAACACTTCCTATCAAAGCAGCAATGTGGTTACATTATACGCGCACAGCGCTAAGCTAAACTTTAATCTATATGACGAAATTCTGACGTAATGCAAACCTGGTGACATTAAAAATTGATATGTAAACTACGTCATTTTGGTTGAATTTTAGCTTAACGTTGTATCGCGTAATTAGGCCTACTAATCAAACACAAACAATATGATGAGCCACATTTTTTATTATTTTTAAGTTAATATATATATTTTTTTAACTTATTGTTTGAAATCTGCATTATACAGGGTGAAAAAAATTACGGGATATATTGAAGATAGCAATTATTACTGAATAACTTTAGATAATTAAAAAAAAAGTATCAAAATGGAGTATCAAGGTGATTGATAGGGATCAAATCTCTTTTATAAATATTATATCCATGGTTAAAAGAACACGATAAAATTATAAAAACAATTATTTTGTTATTTTATAATTTTACAATATATTATTTTTTTGCCTATAAGATTTAATCAAAAAAATGTGGCTGGTATTTTTCATCATCAAAAATAAGTAAGAGTAACCTTTCATTTAAATTTGACTCTATATTTAAGGTACATTACATCCATCCATGTGTTCATTTTCTTCCAACCATAACAAATAAAAATATGTCTGATGTCGGTGTATCCCAAGGTTTACGTTAGTTGTACCTATAGTTAATCAAAGATAATGTAAATACATAAGTCGTATTTTTACTAGTTCCTCCTCGATGGCGACTGGAACCCACCGACTTGGCTATAGCGGCTGGACAAGACATAACCTTACAGTGTCAGGCAGACGGGTATCCGAAGCCTACCATTACATGGAAGAAAGCCGTTGGTGAGTACTACCAATACGCGAAATAAACGAGACGCACTCATATGGAATTAATGATGTATACACACACAGACATACACATATCTAGACGGCCCCAGGGTACCTAGCGGAGGGATTTTAATCCCACCTCGTCGTAGCCGATGGTATAAGTCTACACCGAACAAGTGGTAAGCTCGTCGCGATGTTTTGAATAGACTCAATAACCCATCTATAAACAGTTTCACAAGTTGGTATAGTGAAACCGGCACCGACAGCTAACGTGCACTATAGTGATGTTTTGAAAACATCACTATAGTGCACGTTAGTTTTTTTTTATTAAAAAGTTATTGGTACACAACGGGATTCGAACCAGGGTCCTAAGTGTTTTTAAGTCCAAGGTCTAACCAACTTGGCCACCACGTATATAACGGATGTATACATGATGAGGAAAATAAATAAATACTTATTATAAGATTACATAACTTAGCTTTGCTACTTATTCATGCAAAGCTGAGCAATTAATAGATATTTATAAGGCTCATAGCATTGTACCAAAAGGATTTCAGGGTTCATTTTATAGAAGGGGCAATATTCTATTGGGGAGACTGAACTCCCATGGCATAGAAACATGGCCGTCTTAGGTCAGACAGACGGCCTAGACCAGTCATAAAAAAGTTGGCATTGAAGAAGGTAACTTTCAATACTACTAGGCAGCGTCTTTTTACCAGAATATACCATTATTTCATTATAAAAGTGGTATCGAATTCAAAAGATAAGATGACCGTAAACGTTAGCGTGTTTTGTGATAGGAGTTTTTCTAGAAGAAGACCCTATAATTTCGCAAGACGATACCCATACAGATCAAAACCCTATGGTGGATTCCTAAAATCTTCTTTAACTCTAATGGTTCATTATTACCATATACAAGAGGTTAAAAGGTAAAGGGAATTAAACCATTCTACGCTCATAGACCTGAGGCTCTACCATGGATTTACGCATTGTAGAAACGTAACGTATTAATTTACGTAAACGTGAGAAACAAAACAACCAATAGGATCGCTTTATTCAATCCTATTACCAAAAATAAATCGACCCTATTGGTTGTTGCTCACCTATACGTAAATTAATACGTTACGTTTCTACAATGCGCAAACCCATGGTAGAGCCTCAGGGCTTTATTCCGAGTTTTGACACGTTCACCGTCACGCATTTTGCGTAAAGGGTAAAACTGGTATTGAAATATAAGTTCTATCCTGTTAATATATATAATTCCATTATCCTGATAATTCCAATGATCCACACATGTCCAAACTTGCGAAGAATTCGTGTATTTCAAGATGGCGGCATTATTATAACCAACATAGTATATACTATATAGCCATCGGAATAGAACTTATATTTCCATATTTATACTTTGCGCAACGTCTTGTGATTAGCGGTTGTAAACTCGGAATAAGGCCACTGTATTGAGAGAGGCAACAAAAGTAAAAAAGATACGTGACTCTTCTTATAAAAAAAATACACGTGTTTCGATTTTTTAAATGTTTAATAGGGGTAGGATGGTACAAGTCAAACGTTGGGTTTTTTTTATTATTACACTGGAAATTAATACAAAATGTCAGTAGTATTTTTTATACATATTTATTTTTTATTATGACGATCGAAACAGTAACTAAAGATAGTATTATCACAGAAGAAATAATAGTACTGGTATTATAGTAATGCATAAGAAGTGTAGTCTAGAAAAATAACATCACCTCTCCCTAGGTAGACATCTTAAATGCATTTTCTATGTAATCCGATATTTATGGTGTCTTCATTTTTGTTCAGGGAATACACCTGGCGAATACAAAGACTTCATGTTTGAGGGTAATGCGCGGGTGTTGGAGAACGGGTCTCTTGTATTCGAGAGGGTGGCCAAAGACAGCGAAGGCCATTACTTGTGTGAAGCCAGAAATGACATCGGTGCTGGACTAAGCAAGCTTATCTTTCTTAAAATTAATGGTAAGTTTTTTACACATTTAATAAAATTGTAAATTAAAAAAAAATGATTTCTTTAAAAACCATATATAGGTAGCAAAATGTACTCTAAATAGGGTATAGAAAAATAAACTATTATTTTTATAATTCTTACCAACCTGTTTGTTTGTATGGCAATCACTTAAAAACTTCTAGACAGATTTATATGCGTTTTTTTTTAGCTTAAACCACATTTAAATTGTACTTTAAGAAAAGTTTTAAAATACAAGTTGTATGAAGAAAAGTAGTGTTTAAGAAAGAACAGAGTCAAAAAAGTTTAAACGACCAAAGACATAAAATAAAAATGAAAAATACTAAAAGTAGAAAGTATAAATAAGCCTTTACGTAACAACTTTAAATAACCAATAGCTTAAAAAGTTTTGTAATACATTTATAAATATATATTACGGATGCTTCTTTTATTTTTGAATTAAAACTTATACCTACTTATTTTCCATTTTTAAATTGAAAACTTTGTTAACTCACTTGTTATATGTATTAGTAAATAATTAGAAACTTCCTGCTGAGTACCTAAGTAATATACCTACAAACCCGGAATGTTTGTGCACAATATACCAGCAAGCACCAAGTTGGCTGGTCGCATAGTGTGGGAACAATTTGTACAAATAGTTGTACTTCCTGCACGCGTAGCATCTACCGCTGCAACTCAAGTAACTAACGTTAAAATATCTGGCGTAAAGCGTTAACGTAAAGGCCATGCTCTACCATGAGGTTTTACTTCGTATTAACGTATCTTTAATACATGGGGAACCTCCAATATATACAGGTTGAATTTGAAAGGATGTACTTTGGGCTAATATGAAATTGGTAATTTTAACAATACTAGTCTGTATGGATAAGGCATTTTTTTTTTCATTTGCGACACATGGTTCCATGGAAAAAGTTTGTTCAGTAGAACCTCATATTAGCCGCATATAAGGTTCTGCTGAATAAGCCTTAGCCGCATTTTTTCGCAAAATAGGTATTATTAATTGAAATAAAATACTTTATAAAAAATCAAAAACGATATATTTCGCCATAGGCTTCTTCAGTCGTTTGACATTATATTTTGTTATAAATAATATATCTTACATCTATTTTTTTTTTATAAATAAGTAACATACTTACAGTTATCAGGGTGATTTTTTCAAGTGTGCCTTCAAGGGCAAATCCTAAACTACAAGGATTAGCGAAAAATGCTTAAAGGAGTATCAGGGCAGATTTTGATAAAAACTAAAACTTCATTATTAGATTTGTGAAAAATGTATTCTCCTAGGGAATCGAGGCGGTTGATTTTGAAAAAAAATAACAGACCTGTATTATTATTGTATTATTATTGTATTATTATTGTATTGGCTATACATCTGCCGTACTATTAAAATATATATATAGCTTGCGTGTTTCCTTCCTCTTATAACCTAGAGTCCTTTAAACGAAGCGTGAATAGGCATCTTAAGCCGGCATAATGATGGCAACCAGCGGTGCACCTGTTGTTGCTATCGTTCCTGGACATTGCATACTGCTTAACATCAGGTAGATGCAAGGTCACATGTTGGGCTCTTATATAAAAAAAGAAGCCTATGGCGAAATGTATCGTTTTAATTTTTTTATAAAGTACCAATAAAAAAATATTATTTTTTTAAAGATAAAAATGCAATGAAAAAAATTCTGGTGGGTAGGACTTGAACCCACAAACCTCGCTATCGCGGCAAGGCGCTCAACCGCTGAGCCAACCAGGTTCCAGTCACCCCTCACGAATTTTGTCATCGGTTGAGCGCCGAGCACCCATCAGGAATTTTTTCATTGCATTTTTATCTTTAACAATTTAATATAAGATTATCCAATAAAGGATTTTATTAAAATGCAATAAAAAAAATATATAAATGAGATAGGTAAAGTCAACAATAATCTATCGCTGTAGACGCAGCGCCTTCATTTCGTTCATTGGATTGTCGCCCGCTGCACGTGGCACCTGCGCTGCAACTCAATGAACGTAGAACCTAATACGTCTTCGCCTTATTGGAAAACGAGGCAGTCGGCTTCCGTAAAATTACGCTCCATTTACACCCGCAAAATTTATTGTTTTCTCGCTTTTTAACTGAGTCAGTAAGTTCGTGTTCCGTTTTATATTGTATGGCGGTGTATTTTCTTTTGTAGGTTTTTATTGCCACTGTTATATTGACAGCCTGACAATAGACAAGTGGTTGCGCCTTTGGCGTTGTATCCGGAGGTCATGGGTTCGATTCCCACCCATGGCAAAAAAATACTAGTACGTTTTTCTGTACAGTTTGTCATGGTCTGGATGTTTATAATATATAATATGTATTATATCGTTGCTTCTGGTACACATAGTACAAGCCTAGAGCTTAGTTTGTGACCAGAGCAATACGTGTAATTTGTCCTACATATTATTATTATGTACCCAGTCCAATTCCACTGTTGGGTAATTGACCAGATTATATGGACCTTTTGAGAAACTGATTACTGAAAAAACAAGTGTTTTAAATATGAATAAGAATATTCATATTTGGAAAATTTTATGAAATTTTGTTGTTAGCTAAAATAACAAACTAGTTACATGGAAGTTCACAAATTCGGAAGCATCTATATATCATCACGGGTGCCTTACGGTACCCTAGACCGCCTAGACGGCCTCAGGGTACCCAGTACCCAGGGGTTTTAATCCCACCTCGTCGTAGTAAATAAACATCGCGACGAGCTAGCCACTTGTTTGGTGTAGGTAGACTTATACCATCAAGTCTACCTACACCAAAAATGTGGCTAGCTCGTCGCGATGTTTGGATAGACTTAATAACCCATCTATAAACAGTTTCAAAAGTTGGTATAGTGAAACTGGGCTGACACCATCACGTGCTCTCCGAGGCACTAACAGTGGTGTTGTCAACATTATGTACAAACGTTTTTTAATTAACTACGAACTAAAAACGGTTGTGTTTTTAAGACTGCGGTCTAACCAACTCTATCTATTTAGATATACCTCTTTGTATATCACAAATATAACAATCTGAGGCAGAAAGTTTGGCGTTATTAAATGTTTAAATATTTGGAACACTTGTTTTTTCATATTTATTTAGATACCTCTTTGTATATAACAATCAGAAAGTTTGGCGTTATTAAACGTATAAATAACTATCTATCTAGATATACCTCTTTGTATATCACAAATATAACAATCCGAGGCAGAAAGTTTGGCGTTATTAAACGTTTAAATAACTTTCTGCCTCGGATTGTATCAACTATTGAATCTTTCTTTTGCCGCAATAGTCAAGTAGTCACGTTCGAAGAGTTTGCAAACAGCTCCTTTTCTGGTAATTGCATTTGATGTTGGTTTACTCCAGTTCTGCGCACGCATTATGGACTAAGTTCCCTAAATATTCCTTCGCTTTATACCTTTAAGTAACTACCTACGATAAAAACTTTTGTCGTAACCAACTCGTACCTAATGGACTGTCTGAGTGAATAAAAAGCAGGTAACTTTTATAAAAATGTCGCGGGTGTTTTTGGTTAGATAAAATTACTAGCTGGTGCCAGTAAATTCGTGACACGTTTTTTTTTAAGACAACAAAACTATTTGCCTTTGTTTTTTTAATAGATAGATACCTAGTTTTACTAAGGTAAAGTATTTTTTTAACGAGCACTTCCTTTAGTTTGCCGCTTGATATTACTTTCCAGAATTTGATTCTTATAAGCGACACTATCAGCTGGTGCAATAATACAAATCTTTCTTTTTCTTCTTCAAAATTTTGTTTTTTTAAATCAACCGGTTAGATTCCTGGCTAGGAGAATATTTTTTTCGATAATCTAATGAAGTAGTTTTTAGTTTTTACCAAAATCGGCCCCAGCATTTTTCGCTATTCCTTGTAGTTTAGGATTTGGTCTTGAAACACACTTGAAAAATTCACCCTGTGCGAGATTATATGCCAACTCTGGTAATATGTAGTATATTTCTATTTTAGTTTCGTACACTTACTTTACACTTATTCTTATATAAGGATTTGTTTCTAAATTGTATAATAAAGATCAAATATTAAGAAAAGCCGTTTTTATGTAATTATTTTTATTATTAGATCTTTATTTAATTCTTCATATTCTTAGCTCATTACTTAATTCTTTCTATTCTTAGTTACTTACTTATGTCTTCATTTTCTTAGATATTTACTTAATTGATATTATTATATATACTAGTTACTAGGTTTTAACACTAATTTAAAAAAAGAAAGCATTTCTTATTTTGGCTGATGACTTCATGTTTCCTGCTATAATTTCAGCACCAGCTCGATTTCCGATGAAGAGTAAAACAGTACAAGTGACTGCTGGGGAAGCTGCACATCTTCAGTGCGCGGCCTCGGGAGATGCTCCTCTAGAGGTCAATTGGAGAAGCCCACACCACCATACTATTGCTCATCATCTTGATCAGAGGTAACCCTAACATTAATTAAATACTTTTAGCCAAGACTTATTTCAAATCTATCTGTAAAACAAAAAACAGTTGATAGTCGCACACTTAGCTTTCCAAAAACATAAGACTAAAATTTAGAAAAATAAAATGGAATAGGATAATATATAAAAATTTAAACACTTAAATTTATTTATCAAAACTCATAGGCTTCGTAAAACCACATAATTCAACTGTTTTTTTTTATTTCGGCGTGGACAAACGAAAAGACTGGCTGAAGTGATCTGATAAGGATTCCGCTTAAAACTTTAAAATTGGATAAAAAGTATATTTCAATAACATTGCTGGTTTCCATATATACTTAACAAAGACTAAAAATAATATATTCCAATATTCCAGTACTATTGTTAATACTTATTAAGGCAAATTTTGTTCAGATTCTTTTTTCACGTATCTTCAGGGTATACTTTGTAGCAGCCTTACTTATATACTTCACTGTTGGAGTAATCTTGTCTTATATACTTCACTTTCCCTGGTTCAAATCCGGGTGTGTACCAATGAGTTTTTAATTTAAAAAAATATGTACATTTGTTTGACAACACCACTATAGTGCCTCGGAGAGCACGTTAAGCTGTCGGTCCCGGCTTCACTATACCAACTTGTGAAACTGTTTGTAGATGGGTTATTGAGTCTATTCAAAACATCGCGACGTGCTAGCCACTTGTTTGGTATAGACTCATACCATCGGCTACGACGAGGTGGGATTAAAACCGCTGGGTACCCTGAGGCCGTCCAGGAGGCGGTCTCGGGCGCCGTAGGGCACCCGTGAAGATATGATGTGCGTGTAGTAATATTGTCCAAGGGATATATCCCTTTTAGAATTAACTTTGAATGTGATGTTTGTTAGCATACGAAGTTAATTGAGTATTCCCTAAAACGATTCTACTAGAAGGTAGGGAAGAGCACTGCATTCGTAATCGCGAACTCCGCGTTCACCATACAAAATTAGCTTTCGCACTTCCAATAATACTCGATTACTGTTTGTCGCAGAATTAAATTAACATTTTTGTTTATCGGTCGTTGTATTAATCTTTCTGTGTTGGGTCATTATTTTATTTTTTTCGAAATCAAAAAAAAATCTTTTTTAATATTATAATACAAAAAGAAATATTACCCACAGCCTTCGATCAATAATACATTGTTGATCAAAGCTCACAACAGAAAGATTTTTCTGTACAATTACGAACACAAAAAAATAATTGAACTTCGACCAACAACCAAGTTGTAATATGGGCGTCAAGTCGACTCCAGGGCCCAAAAAACTTACATTTACATTATTTGAGCCATCTAGCGTCATTGATCATCCAGACTTCTAAATCAGCAGCTCATTAAATAATTTAATATTTTTTTATTTAACTATAATACTAGCAGGTACACAATCCGGGAACAAGTACTGGATGACGGTCTGGTCTCGGAGCTGAGCATTCTTCAGACATACCGACAGGACACCGGCGCTCTCACCTGCAGGGCTTCCAACGCTTACGGGCAAGATGAAATGCTCATCCATTTGGTTGTTCAGGAGGTGAGCGTAATCAAAGAACATCGGAAAATTAGATTTAAATTTTAGATCCTTTGGCAAGAATTCTTATCATATAATAAAGGTACCCCTTTTACTTGCACTCGCGTTTTTAAATTAATTTTTTTTTTGTATAGTATTTGATGTATAAGTAGGATATATTAGAACTTAGTTGTACTTTCCAGAAATAAATATTCAGTTACTTTAATAAGTTTTTTGTGTAGACTAACTAGGGTGTTTTCCAATTGGTGTTCTATCGAACTAGATTTGGGATTAAAGTAATTAAATGTTTTTCAGGTTCCAGAGATGCCGAAAAATATTCGAATAATAGATCAGCAGTCTAGATCTATTCAGATATCTTGGACGCAGCCATATGCTGGAAATAGTCCTATAATCAACTATATTGTTCAATACAAAGAATCTACAGGTAGGTCATGTCATTTATAAATTAATTCCAAATTCCCAAAAAACTTATTTAGAAAAAGTACAAGGAAAAATGAATATTATAATTTTTACATATTTAGAGCAAGGCATATGACTTTGTATTAACCCGATGGCAAGCTAGCCTATAAAGTCCATGAATGGGGTCGACCATTACATTGTTGTTTCACAACTTAATAACCGGTGAACCCAAAAACTAAAATAGTAGCATATGACTGGGTCACTTACGATTTTTACATCTGTATGGGCGGTAGTAACGAGACCGGTCGGTCGGCCTAGCGATGTCATATAGACCTCCTGAAAAGAAATTTAAATTGACTTAAATTAATTAATTAAAAACATAATATATTTTAGACCCCTGGCCAACAACACCTCAAAAAGTGATAGTACCCGGTAGTGTAACGTCAGCCAATGTGCAAAACCTACAGCCAGCGACTTCATACCACCTCCGCATCATAGCAGAGAACAGACTCGGAATGAGCGAGGCCAGCCAGTTGGTGCAGGTCACTACCACTGAAGAAGGTAACAAATGTTTATTAAACATCTCTCTTTGGTAAAGAATTACCAAGAAAAGAAGAAGAATGACTCTCTTGATCGAGTTAACACTTTAGAGCGAATTTAGTCAGTTGGAGCAGTTCACAGGACCACTAAAGTAGGTATCAATTGTTTTAAAATGCTACCAAATGTAATCGTTCTTCTGCGAGATGGGAACAACAATTCCTTCTTTTAATAAAGTTACCACAATTTGACATCCAACACCTGTTACTTTACTTTATACTACTTCACATAATAGCTGAGAAGAGATTGAGTTAAAGGTGGCAAGCCCGTTTGTGCAAGTCATTATTTATTTATTTAATTTAAAGCTTACTACATATTACATATACACAACAAAAAATAATAATCACCCATACTCGAAAACCTTTAAGGTTTATATGAGTACGGGGAGTCACTTTTCAATAGGTATTATCATTGTAGTAGGTACATAGAAACGGTAGAAACATTCCAATTATTTATTATGTCGCTCTGCATCTATCGCCTCCATAAAGTACTTATTTATTTATTTATTTATTTTAAATTCTTTATTGCACAAAATTGTACATAGGCGAGCTTAATGCCTTAGGCATTTTCTACCAGCTAACCTTTGAGAGAGTGAAATATAAGTACTTCCTAAACTTATTATAATATTTGCAGTTATCCACATACATATTCTGCAGCTCGATTGGCATATCATTAAGATATGCCGGTGTAACATATTTGAGCACTCTAGTTCCGTATACATTATTAGATTTAGGTAGCATCAAATTATTTGTGTAGTTAAGAACTCTTAGGTTATTTGGTCGTATTTTGATCGTTAGTTGTTCAGAAATATTACTCTCGGTTAGAATAGCAAATAAACTAACCTTCTCATGTACGCTCATGACCTTACAATATTTAAACAGACTCTTATAATCATTTTTGTATTTTATTTTAATATTCTTTGGAACAATATCTTTTAGAATTCTCTACTATAGAAAGTAAAAAAAATATTATACGCCCAAGTCTAAGCTTTTTTTTCCAAGAAGAGGATGTAAATATCGAATGGGATTAGCAGAAGTTGAAGGCTTTAGGTAGTACCTCCAAATTAATAATATTTTTTTAAAGAAAGCCATACCAATGTTAATTTAGGAGACTGCTGATAATAATAATAGTTGTCTTCTCTTAATATGTATCTTTCGCCTTTTTTTTAATAATAGTAAATACTTTTGCGTTGATATACTTGTAGCAGTAACTTTTATGGTTACTCACTGTCAAAAAAAATATGGATCAATTGATGAGAACGGTCGTATGTCTTCAGCAAATATTCTAAACTACCCTAATTATGTTACAGTACCCAGTGGTCCTCCATTGGACGTAAGAGTTGAAGCCAAGAGTTCTACAGAACTGATTGTGAGTTGGGAACCACCCCAACGTGATCTCTGGAATGGCAATATCCTCGGATACTACGTCGGCTTTCAAGAGGTATACAACTGTAATATACTAATAACATATTGGTATCCTGATTAATATGCCCTTTAAATTAAGATAACATACGAAATTTGTGACAAGTCATGTTTCCATTTAAAATGTTTCCTCAGCTCGAAGTTTCATTAAGAATTGTATTTTTTTTTTTCCCTCTACTTAAAGAATTTTTAGAAATAGGTTCTGAAGCACCTTAACTTTGGTATAATATGGGATTCAGAGGAAATTCCTTAAGTGGATAAAGTTATTGACGGAGCATACCTTTAGGAAAAGTTTTGAGTTCAGAAACCTTAGAATGTTTGAATGATGAACTGATGACCTAAAGCAGCAAAGCTTAAAAACATGTAACCAATTTTATTGTAACCGATTCCTTTGCCAATGATTAGTGCGAGTATAATTATATTTGTTAAACATTAATATACTTCCTTGGGCTACTTACCAAACGGTAAACGAGTCTCATTATACATGGTGACTTTAAAAGGTTGTACTTTAGATTAATATAAGGTTCTACTGATCAAATCGAACAGTTTTCCCATGGAACCATGTGTCGCAAATGAATAAAAAATCCTTCTCCATACAAACATATTAAAATGACCAATCTGAATGGGGAAACCAAAGAACACAAGGTTCCATGGGAAAACTGTTCGATTTGATCAGTAGAGCCTCATATACCGCCTCCATAGAGTAGTGGTTGCGCCTTTGGCATTGTATCCGGAGGATCGTGGGTTCAATTCCCACCCATGGCAAAAAAATATTGGTACGTTTTTCTGTACAGTTTGTCATAGACTGCGTGTTTATAAAATATAATATGTATTATATTGTAGTTTTTAGCACAAGCGTAAAGCTTAGTTTGTGACCAGAGGCTCTACCATGGGTTTGCGCATTGTATTTATTGTCGCTTTATTTTTGATAACAGGATGGAATAAAGCGATCCTATTGGTTGTTGGTCACGTAAATTAATACGTTACGTTTCTAATTTTTTTTTGTTTCTGTAAAATTATCCTCAATATTATTATTATATTAGCCCAAAGTGCAACCTTTTAAATTTACTTAACACTAAAATTTCCAAACAGATAAACAGTAACACCTCAGTCCTATCAGCGAGTGGCCCCGGTGGCACTTCCTACACAGTGCGCACAGTGGAAGGCGCCGGCGCTTCCAGAACGCGCACCACTTTAGCCGGCCTGCACAAGCACACGCCATACGCTGTGGTGGTGCAGGCCTATAACAGTCGTGGTGCAGGACCTGCTTCTCCGCCTACTACCTCCACTACTATGGAAGATGGTAAGATATACCTTACTCTGGTTGCTGAAACTGAACATTTTTTTATATATTTTGGATAAGAGCTCAAAATGTGACCTTGCATCCACCTAATGTTAAGTGGTCATCTAGTTTCAAGAAAATAAAATAAATTCAACAAGAGAAGGAATTCTCTTATGATTATAAATTCTTATAATTACCTATAAATAAAATCAATATATATTTTATATTAATTTTAATATATTTTTTGTTAGATATTTTTTATTAGTATTAAATAAAATCTATAATAGCAAAAAAAAATTACATTGAATGAAATACCAAAAACGTAACGGTGTCAAGCGATTGCAGCGCCACCAACAATTAACTTAGCGTTATTTTCTCCATTGTTGTATTATTGTTTCAGTACCAAGTCTACCCCCTGGATCTCTACAGTGCACAGCTTTAAGTTCGCAGTCTGTACGCGTCGCGTGGGAGCCTCCGCCCGCTAGAGGGCGCAACGGAGTACTCCAAGGATACCGCGTTACCTATGCTCCCGTCACTGAATGGTTTGGTAGGAAATAGTCATATTATCAATCACGTTTTCTATACCACAGTATCAAAAGACTCTTATATCTTCAAATGCTGAAATATAGAGATTAATACTTGAATAAGAATATTGTTTTTCAAGAGATCATCGGGGCTGTTTGAGACTATTTCATCGCTTTTTAAGGGTTTTTTAAACTCTATCAAATCATTACAACCAACCAAGGAAAATAAAATAAAAGATACAGCGAAATTAAAGTGGGCCTTCCATTTCCATTAGAGATAAATGAGGCGTTGTTTTTTTTTTTTAATCCTTAGTTTACTATGGTTAAAAAATAACAAACAATGCCGATAACAAAAATATCAAATTGGGCAATCTATTTTATATTGAAGCATTGACCATTACAAAACTTTATACCGGTAGATACGTAGAGAATTAAAAACAAATAACTTTGACGTTTAATTTTTCTTAATGATTATCATGTTTCAAACAATTTTGCGCCAGCGTTCGAAATCGTCCACTGTTATGCGCATCAACAGACGTTATTATATATTCATCCTCAAATTATTTTGATTGTTACAGGAAATGAAGATGCAGTGACTAAACAGATATCAGGCTTACACACGACGCTGTCAGGTCTGAAGCGATACACAAACTACTCTGTGACAGTATGCGCGTTTACTGTCGCCGGGGATGGAGTGCGCGCTGCTCCTGCCTACTGCCATACTGAGGAAGACGGTGAGGTTACATAAAATAAGATGTTTTGCTTGACACACTGACAAAAGATCGACGTGTAGCCTAAGCCACTGAAGTTGGATACATAAACTGTACAATCACTAATAGTATATGTTACTTCGTATACCCACGAAACTATTTTTTTCCTACGCCTAAACCCGCATTATAAATAAATTATTTTCTTAAAATGTAGAGAGGGTAGTTGCACCATAATATGAACATGCTCCCATAAATGACACCTAAATGTTTTAGCATACAATACGAATACCGTAATATCCACTTTAAGGCAGTATAAAATTAAGATTCGAACATGGTAATTTTTACGTTATTCTTATATGAAAAAATATTTAGGTGTTTATTAATATGCAAATCATACCGGAACTTATATTGCCATGTTATATGACAGTATATTCACTCACACTCATACACACGAGTACATACACATATACATTTAATATTTACATAGTTAGAAAAATGTATTGCAATTGCTGTCTGTAGGTAGCTACATTACATTATTTTATTTTATAGATTGATTATAGGTTATAAGTAGGTACATTATATTTTAATGCTCAAACCCTATTTAGATAGAAAAATGTTTTTATAATTGCTGTTATAAATATATAAGTAATACATAATTCCTCCAATTACCCACACATCTATTTGTATAACTTAATACTTAATTCGTAAAACTAATAAATATACCTATAGAATAAATTGTAACTAATTATAAGTACTAATACTGGGGAGACGGGCTGCTCCTAATACAGGTTATCATAACTTACAAGGAGCAGCCCAACTGTACAGTAAAACTGAGTAAAAAATTATGATAATGAATAAACTTTATTATTATTATTAATGGATGACATGTTCATATTATGGTTCAACTAGCTAGTTGTACTATAATATGAAGTAGGGTTACTTGAACCTATTAAGTAAAAAGTAGTACAGAAATAATAAATTGATTACCTCGCAACATCAATATAATAATTACGAAAATATTTTCAACAACAAGTGCGGAGGTGGACATAGGCATACCTACCCAGTTTTTGACCTTCGGGTCATTATGTGCTTCGATCCAAAATAAACACGTTAAGTAATAATTAATTCATTGCAGTATTATGATAAATTATTATGTAACCTCAAATTAAATACCTCTAAGTCTAATAACTCATTATCCCATGCCCTCCCCTCGGTACACCCATAGGTTGCTTTGTTTTTAATAATGTTAAAAACTTCACTTATATCTACAGTTCCATCATCGCCTGCCGATATAAAAGCAGTGATATCTTCACGGAACAAGATCCTGGTGTCGTGGTTACCGCCGGTATCTCCTAACGGGGTGCTGGTCGGCTACACGTTGTACATGAGCGTAATCGAAGATGGACGAGAAGTAAGTTAATTCTAACCTTTACCTACCTTAATAGGGATCCTTATTAGGGTCCCTATTGCCCCGGCACTTCTAGCCGTAATTACATTAAAACTTTTTTAGCTATGAAAGATGCACTGGTTTACTTTAAGGTTTCTTTAATGCGTGTCGATCTACAATTTTAATATGGCTTTAGAACTCAGAGGTGTCAAATTTTCACTCTTCAACTTGGTATAATTGTTGCATTTGTGACCATTTTTTTTTTCTGCAAAAACATCATTGTATGAAATATCATACTTTTGTTGAACTGAGCACAATAATATTGCCAATCTGCTGATAAAAAATACTGATATTGATTTAGGGTCCTAGCATATCAAATATGCAAAAGATCTAGTTACATGCCAAGCAAGTAGCCCGCCAATACCATTCATAAAATATGAAGGCAGCAGACCGCTTTGCCACCCGCCAGTGTGATACGTCTCTCAATCCACTGATGCTTTAACAAACATATTTTTGTGGCCCAGGAAGGAACCCATAAACGAATGCTATCACCAAGCACAGTGTCACACGAGACATCGCGGACTCCTACTAAAGCAACTCATCAGTTCTGGGTGTCGGCTTCCACGAGGCTAGGAGAAGGAGAGGCTACCAGAGTTGTTACTGTGCTACCTACAGAATTTGGTAACTATAAATGTTGTTTCGCAATTATGATCTTTATATCATAAGCACAAGATGTATTTGTAAGTAACCTCTATACTAAGAGTACTTTCTGCTTTTGAGATCTCTATTATATCAAATAGTGTCAACTCATACAACGGGTAGTCCCTTAGTTACAATTCCGCGATGATCAACTGAAACAGGAAAATTGCCTTTATTGCTTTGGATTCTGAAGTTGCTAAATTTAATCTGGCATTTGAACATATAGAATTTACATGTTGTTTTAGATGTACTTCTTAATCTGAAGAACATATAACGACATAAAATATGTTAAAGCATACAAGATAAACCGTACTGTTTATATTGGATCTCGCATTTATACACTCATTAGTGTTTTGAAAAGCATCCGGATAAAAATGAACACCAGAGGAAATATTAACTCCAATTTACCTTGCTTTATATTTGCAGCTAAATATTAAAATAGGTATTTATTTTTTAGTGGCAGCCCGTATTACATCATTCAGCCGGAGTATTATAACCCCGTGGAAAGAGAACATCTCGCTGGCATGTAACAAGGTAGGGATTCCGGTGCCCATAACCACGTGGACCATGAACGGAGCTGGCTTGGAGTCTACCTTGAGGAAGAATGTTACTTCTGATGGAACTCTAATTATAAGGTAAGTAAGGTGTTTATTAAAGTGGCAGCCTCCCATAATATTATTAGCTAAAGTATCATAACGCCGTGAAAGGAGAACATCTCGCTGGCAATATTAGATGATGCAAAGTCTTTAATCTCAGAACACACTTGAAATGTTTAACTTCTTTTCTCATTAAAATGTTCGTTGCAATGGCAGTAGGCTGGTGGTTCTTTTGTAATGTTCTAGCATGTCTTGGATGACTTAGATCATTAGCGCTTTTGAGAGGCCTATATAAAGAAAAAAATAAGAAATACACTAAACAATGCTAATGATGATAAGGGCGTTAAGGTTCATGAAGCTCTAACATGGGCTTGCGCATTATAGAAACGTAACGTATTTGTATACGTACTTTTGTATGGAGAACGCGGAGTTCGCTATTGCGACTCCAGAGGCGCTACAAGGGGTTTGGGCATTGTAGCAACGTAACGTATTTGTATACGTATACATGAGCAACAACCAATAGGGCTGCTTTATTTTTGGTAACAGGATTGAATCAATCCTGTTACCAAAAACCAACATATTAAATCATGTTACCAAAAATAAAGCTATTGTATATAAGGCTATTGGTTGTTGCTCACGTATACAAATACGTTACGTTGCTACAATGCGCAAAACCCTTGTAGCGCCTCTGGAGCCATAATCGCGAACTCCGCGTTCTCCATACAAAATTAGCTTTCGCACTTCCAATAATACTCAATTAATGTTTGTCGCAGAATTAAAATAACATTTTTGTTGGTAATTAAATTTATTAATGTTTCTGCGTTGGGTTATTATTTATATTTTTTTCGAATCAGAAAAAAAACTTTTTAAATATTACAAAATAAAAAAAACATTACCCATAACAGAAAGATTTTTACGTACAATTACGAACATAAAAAAAAAATGAACTTCGACCAACAGCCAAGTTGTAATATTGGAAGTACGTTTGTATGGGCATCAACTCGACTCCAGGGACCTTAAGTAATCTACATAATAATTTGTCACATACCATTTTTCCAGCATGACGCAATACCTAGACAGTGGCAACTACTCGTGCGTAGTAGAAAACCCCCACGGCAGAGACGAAGTAACGTATGGCGTGGAAGTAAAAGTGCCTCCTCAGCCACCCGTTCTGGCTGTGGTTGACGCGTACGCAGACTCGCTGCGGTTACAGTGGAGTGACCAGGGAGATGGAGGAAGCCCTGTACTAGGTAATACTCTATTGTATATGAACCTATAAGTGAATCTAGTTACGTGATCTAGTCATGTTTCAGTATGTGGGATTTCAGGATATTATTGCATCGATTTATTGTCGAAGTCGTAAGCTTTCAGGGTGTGGTTACGAAATGGGCAGTTTGATTTGATAAACAGCGAGGCTAGTAAAGTAATGCAATGTAAATGCTAGTAATGGAATACACTCAACCGGGATAGTGGCATAGTGGCAGCGATCAATTCTGCTAAACAACAGTGTATTGTTACTTCACATTTATAGACTTTCTATGTCTGATTGCCATCATGTAGTTATAAAGTCAATTGCCATGCTCAAAAAAAAAACTTATCGGTAGAGAATGGTCATCATTCCATATATCAATGTAGGTACATGTTTTAAAAAGATCAACGAGCACCAGACTAAAACTTGACTTATTATAAGATTATCGACGTTCAACCACTATAAATCGACAAATAGTTCGCTTTAAGCTACATTACGCCATACATTCTCACAGATTAACGACCATTTAACTACTTGGAATCGTTGAAAATGTTGCTTATGATTTAGACCTTTGATTTTATTTGAATTAAAAATTATTATCGCCATATTGCGTCAATAACTGGTACTAAATAATATTCTTAATTCTGTAGGTTATGTGATAAACTACAAGCGCGAACACGGAGACTGGGAGGAGTTGCAGGTAGAGGCTGGCGCGGCGGAGCACGTGTTGCCCAACCTGTGGTGCGGCACCAGGTACCAGCTGTACATCACCGCCTTCAACCGGATCGGGACCGGCCTGCCTTGTGACATAGTCCATGCTTATACTAAGGGAACTGGTGAGTCTGTACGCTATTCATTACTCGTGTTCTAAGAGTTTGAAAGAAACTTGCACATACATGCATACACACAATCACGCCTTTATCCCTGATAAAGGTAAGTAGAGAGCTTCTCTAGCTTCCTCAACGTCCATGCATCATTCATACATACGCGTCATTCATACATACGTCGTATTTGTGCTTTGCAAGGATTTATCATTGAATTTGATCTACATTTATAGACGCGTCTTGTTCGGTCACTTAATCCACTAACATTCTGTATTTTTACGTTGGAAGTAATCAGTGCTTGCGATGAAATATATTTTTATAAAACTTATAATTTAAATCGACCCTCCCTAAACGCTCTAAAAATCGCGCTTCTGTTATTCTCATTAAGCCCTGGTGCTATTATTATTATTAACTTTTCCCTCGAAACCATGTGTCGCAAATAAAAAATGGCTTCTCCATTTAAACTAGTAATGTTAAAATAACCAATTTGTATGGAGAAGATAAAATTTTTGTTCATTTGATCAGCTGAGCCTCTCATATTGGCTTAAAGTACAATTTACACATTTTTATGTATAAAAATAATTTTTGCTCACTAATTATATGTTTTATGTTATTCTGCCATTGTTTTCAATTTTAACCAGTCCTTTAACAAAGTGAATTATGCTTGACGAAGTTTTAGTTTACTTCGTAAAGCATATTACATTCTCAAAGGTCTCCTCTTAGAGAGACCTTTAAAAAAATGCCTTAAAAAAATGCTTAAGGCATTAAGCTCGCCTTCGCCTGTGTACGATTTTGTGCAATATGCAATTTGTATTAACGTGTATGGCAGAGTTGACTGTAATCTTTGGCCCTTCTTTAAAAAGACCTTATAGTATAAAGCATTTTATGCATACTACATTATAAAAAAGCAGATAATGATTTAATATCGATTTATGTAGAACTCTTTGAAAATCTTATGAAGGATCTCATTTTGGATTAGGTATTAATATTACCATAATTAAAATTTCAGTGCCAGTGAAACCAAAGCATTCCCAGATGATAACCCTGAACACGACCACGGTGACGGTGTGGCTGGACTCGTGGGGAGACGGGGGCTGCGGGATACTCTACTTTGTTATTGAGTACAAGGAAATCAGCCAATCTCAGGTATTAAGTAATTATATTTTGTCATTTGTTGTAAGATATTTTGGTTTATTCCCGCTAGTCCAATTGAGGTGTCCAATGATTTGACAAGTGAGACTTTTGACAATTATATTTAATATAATTTAAATTTATTCAATGTGAAAAATAACAATATATTTTAACTTCTTTTTCATGTAGGTATGTTAATATTAAATCAAAACTTAAAGATTCCTATAATCTCCGGAACTTTAATTCTTCAAGAAGATTAAGCTAGCCCGCGCAACTTCGTCTGCGTAACTTTAACCATTTACGCAGCGCACGCAACCGAAGCTCTCAAAAGAAACAAATTTTCCCCGTTTTCCCAACATGTTTAATTGATGCTTCCCTTCTATTGCTCGTACCCTTCCTGGATAAATAGGCTATCCACTAAAGAATATTCAAAATCGGTTCAGTAGATCTGGATCTGGAGTTGTAGGGGGTAATCTCTGAAGATTACCCCCTACAACTTCACAAACTCACAAGCTTTACCTCTTTATAATATTAATACCTGCCAGGTCCAAAGCCTTGGGTATCAAGAAATAACTAGCTTATTTACACTGTGTTAATTATTTACTTTCAGTGGCGCCTGGTATCCAACAGCGTGCAGGCTACGGAACGCGTGTTCAGCGTGACGGGTCTGTCTGCAGCCACGCACTACCAGCTCCGCATTACGGCGCACAACAACGCGGGATATGCCACCGCTTTGTACAACTTCACTACCCACTCTCTTAGCGGATGTAAGTTTTTTTTTTATGGATCACGATGCCGTAGTTTCCTTGTCTACCTAATGTTAAGCAGACCTACAAAATCCATGAATAGGGTCATCAAGACATTTCTTTAACAGTTTTGATCGCTTCGACTATGTCAGCAAATGATGTGGAACAAAGACAGTTTTTCATTACGAGTCGTCGACCTTAATAGCCTCGCTGCTTCTTCAAAATAACTGGCTTGTATTGTAACCGCATCCTAAAGGAGATAACCAACTCGTTAAGAAATCGATGCAATAATGGCCTGAAACACGTGAAAAAAATTAAATCCCAAAGATTTAGTTTGTGTAAATTTACTATTTTTGTGTGTAAGTTATCCCGTTGACTTTGAAAGTTGTGGGATTTCGATTCTTACACAAGACAAATATTATTGCGTTTAGTCTGGGTTTTTATAAAATATAATACCTATTTATTTATTTATTTCTGGTACACATAGTACCAACAAGCCTAGAGGTTTGTTTGTAACCAGAAGCTCTACTATGATTTTTTGCTTCATATTAACGTAACGTGAACACGTGACCCACCAAAAGGATGGCTTTATTTTTTGCCTGTGTAAAAAAATATATATCCTATTAGGCATGGCCTAGTGTGGGGAGGAGACCATTGTAAATCTTAGACTAATTTTATTTTTAAACATTAAACATTTAGTTATGTACATAAAGTTTTAGATTAAAAACTCATTGGTACACACCGGGGTTTGAACCAAGGACCTTAGTGTTTTTAAGGCTAAGGTCTAACCAACCCGGCCACCACGTACTACTAACTATATATAGATATCAGAGTAGTCAAGTTTTTTTTGCTTGTTTAGAATAATATGCGTAATAATTATAGTGGTGGACGGTGAGTTGGGACCGCCGGTGACAGCGGCGGGCGCGCGGTCTCTAGGCGGCGCGCGGGTGCTGCTCCCTGCCGCGCTGTCACTGCTGGTGCTGGGAGCCCTTATAGCCATCGTACTGCTGGTCAGGAGAAACAGTAAGTAACTGTCTGTAATGATGATCACACACCATATCAATGATACAGGGCCCCTGGCTACAGCGGGCCGAACGTACAAGAGCAAAAAGTGGTAAAATCTCACTTAAAGTCTTACACCGGTATTCATAAAAAGTAATAGTGTTCCTGAAGAACACTTTTGTTATAGAAGGTTTTGTTTCTTTTTTTTTGCAACAAAAATGAATATGCGTAAAAGAGACAAAACCTTCTATAACTAAAGTGTTCTTCAAGGACTCCGTAATATTTTATGAATAAAGACTTTAGGCCTACTTTCTGCGAAAAATACAATATCAAATATGATTAATTATTATTGTACAAGTCCTACACTTAGAACCTTAGAGAAATTACACTCTATTCCTTAGATGAAATCGCCTTCAGTCAAAAAAGGATAGTGTTCGACAGTTGACAGCCTGAGTGCCAGCTGAAAACTATCAAAACCATACTATTCTCACTGAATGCATTTTTATTAATGGAATCGCCAAAATTTCTCTAAGGCCAAGATTCTAGAAAACCTGTCTGATATGCCTGAGCTTGTGATGATGTGAGAGGCCGTCCCTCTCGGCTTTCACTTATACTTACAGAGAAAATAGAAAATTGTCAGTATATATCTTTCCTTTGTATTTAGGTAGGTCGCCTAGGGTGCATGCAATAGAGGTAGTTTTAGATTATACCTAGATACCTACGATTTTTACTATAATAATAATAATAATATGTAGGACAAATTACACATATTGCTCTGGTCACAAACTAAGCTCTAGGCTTGTACTATGTGTACCAGAAGCAATGATATTATACATAATATATTTTATAAAAACCAAGACCATGACAAACTGTACAGAAAAAAACGTACACATATATATTTTTGCCATGGGTGGGAATCGAACCTACGGCCTCCGGATACAACGCCAAAGGCGCAACCACTAGTCTACGGAGGCTGTCTAGATGAGACTTTTACACAAGATTTATGACTTCTATTAAAAACGCTTTAAAACAATACAAGTTATTATTGTCTCTTTCTTTTCAAGTTTCTCAAATGTAAATAAATTATTGTACTTGGAATAGATTTTTTTTCCATGAAAGTATGAATATTATGTTGACCGGCGGTTTTATAAGGGGGAACAAAAATGTTCAAGAACTGAGAATAGTATATGGCGTTTGAGTTATTTATTAGGTAGAATATGTTAATATTCGAAACAAAAGCTCTCTTTTCCGTTTGAAATAAATAAATGCAATCGAGACAGATATACCTATATTAACTTTACAAAGGATTTTAGAACCTATTATTCATAATTCCGTGGATGTTTCATCTGTGTTCGTGGTATGTAATATATAGGTATATCTATTATTGATGTAATATAAAATTAATTCTTTTTTGAAGCTGTTATTTTTTTCTTTTATTTGGTCTAATACTTATATCTGTATGTTTTATAAGTTTGAGTCCTTTTTCTGTTTGTTCGCCGATTCAGTGCTACATTATACGTTGATTCTAGTAACTTTTAACCCTCGACTTCCGTCAGAAAGCGGCACGACAGAGATAGCGGCAGCAGAGTGTAGTGCGGGCGAGTCTCCGTCGGTGGCCCAGCTACAAAACAAGGTCAACCGCGACCAGCAGTACATGGCCACTCGTGCGCAGATGCCGGCGCCCACACACCATTATAAACACGCTTCCAACGGTATGACATTATACTTACAATGCTAGGGCAGCGGTCCCCGACAAGCAAAAATATAGACTCGTAATGCAAAGGTCTTTGTCGCCGCCCATTTCGTAACCGCATTATTTAGCCGACATAATGGTAGCGATCAATATTGTTAAACAACAATGTATTGATCGACGCCATTCATGGACTTTGTAGGTCTGCTTACCACCAGGTAGATACAAAGTCACATGCCGAGCTCCAATAAAAAAGTAGGTACTTACGAGGGGACCGGAGGCCTAGGATTCCATACAAACGGTATTTTCTTATCGTTATTTAATGACAAGGCTTTTAAAACTTATAATTTACACCGAGTGCCTACTTAGTAAACTCAGTAAAAGGCTGTAGGTACATACTGGTATCTATGATCATAACTGGGTTTCAATGCAAAACATTTAAATAACTATGACATAATAAGAATTTAATTTATATTATAGCTTTTTAACCATAAGTACTTTCCATGTTCGGTTAGTCCACATTCACGCAGAAACTCACTAAGATAAATATATTTAAGAATCTTAATCATATTCAAACTTTTATTTAAAACAAAAATATTTTATATCTTCATAAGTATTGAAATGGCAAAAAAGATACAAAATATTTTAAAAAACATGCCATAACTGCTTATTCCATCCCCTCGTAGAGTACGTAACGTACAAGCAATAAAAGTATACACCCTACAACCTTTTTTTGCACACTAACTTCCGGGCAACATATAATACTAAAAAAATTGTGGGCGGCACTGAAAATTTCGGGAACCAAGGAAGTGACACAACATTACTATTTAAAAATGTATTTATTGCTTTTCGAAGTATTCTCCGCGAAATTTGACACATTTTTCCATACGATGGAACCAATCATTGAAGCAACCATTCCATTCGGAAGTTGGGGTCTCCAAAATGGCCGTTTTGTAGGCGTCCACAGCTTCTTCAGGTGATGAAAATCTCTGACCACGCAATTTATTCTTTATTTTAGGGAAAGTATAGAAATCATTAGGGCTTAGGTCGGGGCTGTACGGCGGATGGTCTAATAATTCTATGTTTTCTTGCTCCAAAAACTCTTTTGTTCTGTGCGCGGTGTGCATTGTCGTGATGGAGGATGATGCGGCGATTGCAGTTCTCTTTACGGAGTTCAGAAACGACCTGTGGCAAACAAATGCTAGCATACCATTCTGCATTAACCGTTCTTTGTCCCTCAAGAGGAATAGTCGCAACATGACCGGTTTTGGAGACAAACGTGGCCACCAATTTTTTTTGCAACACACCGTGAACGCATAATTTTTGTTGTCTTTAACTCATTTTCGAACACCCAAACTCGTGACTGATTTTTTGTTTCGGGTTCGTACGCGTATATCCAGGATTCGTCACCTGATACGATGTTGTATACAGCATTTGAGGATCCTGCGTGGAATCTTTCGAGAGTTCTGACGCACCAAGTAACGCGAGCCGCTTTTTGCTCTTCACAGAGCGAATGCGGTATCCATCGCGAAAACAACTTTTTTACACCTAATTGTTCATGCAAGATTATTTGTATTTGACTCATGCCAATGTCTAAAGTTGCCTAAATTTCGCGGTATGTACGCACAGCATCAACGTTTTCTTGGGTGACTGCAGTTTTTGGACGACCTTGACGGGGATCATCACTGAGCTTGACACGTCCACGTTGAAATTCAGCAAACCAGCGATAAATTGTGGTTTTGGATGGGGCTTCATCACCAAATGCAGAAAGCGTCCGATCAACACAGTGTTTTTGTGTTAAACCACTTCGAAAGTCATAATAAATCATCGCTTGTGAATTTTCTCGAGTCAATTCCATTTTCTCAACGACTAAACAAGTTTGACAAGTCCTTGTGACAAGACCAAGAATCTTTTTTTAAATAAATAAATGGTATTCGATTTTTAAAACCAAGGAGTTTACAATTAAAAAGATTTTAATATGACAGGAACAGTGGAAATATTCCATTCCCGATATTTTCAGTGCCGACTACGTACCTTTGAAATCGAGGGAAACCAAGTATCTGAATACTTGGTTCCAATGGGACCACCTCCGAAGAGCACTCTTTCGAATAATGAAAGAATTTTGAAAATCGGTCCACAATTGACGGAGAAATCGGTGAAAATAGGTACATAAAAAAATATTCAAACATAAAACATCCTCCTTTTTTGAAGTCGGTTAATAAAAAAAATAACTATTTTTATATTACTCTTTTAGAGTACATCGAGGACATATGCCCATACGCCACGTTCCAGTTGAGCAAGCCAGCAGCATACAGCGAGAGCAGCTACAGCGGTAACGTGTACAGCGGGCCTTACCACTCCGTGCGCGGATCCTTCGTCTACCACGACCTTAAGCAGACTGACAAATACAAGGCGCAGCATGTGAGTCTTCTTCTTCTTCTTTTAAATAATGGCCTCTACTCCTTACGAGTCATTTTGCCAGTGTCTAGTGCACAAAAAATATAGAATTAAAGTGGGATAATGGGATGGACAGGAAAAGTGAAAGGAATGAGAAAGGAGAATTAGGAATGGCTACATGCCGAATGCAAACATACGGTATAGTTATGCCAATGTCATGTGAAGAAGGGAAAATAAAATCAACTGTAAAACGGTTATCACCATTTTACAGAAGATGATATCCTATAAACTTAACTATGAAAAATATATCAGAAACACAGGACTACAGTTATTTTAGACAGAAATAAAAACCGACAAATGTAAATAAAAAAATATGAAAGCAAACAAAACTATTGAAATGTTGTATTACCTTTTGATATTTGTAGCATAGTTAATAAATACATTAAAATAAAAAATATTTGTAGGTAGGTTGTACTACTTTGTTAAACTATTATTTTTTTAAATATTTTTGAGATTTGTTTGCATGATTACTGTTACTCATTATTTACTAAGATACCTATCATTTACAAAAAGTGGGTCACCCAACACAGTTATGTATCTACCTAAAAAGTTTATGCCACCCTAATGGCCTTATTCATAAAAACTTATTGAGGCCTTGAAGAAAACTTTAGTTATAGAAGGGTTTGTCTCTTTTACGCATATACATTTTTGTTGCTAATAAAAAGAGACAAAACCTTTTATAAAGTGTTCTACTCTAAAGTGTTCTTCAAGGACTCAATAAGTTTTTATAATAACGGGGTAAATGTTTTAGATGTAAGTTAATGGATATATTTTTTTATGTTAATTGTTTGTAAAACCTATAAATGTTATTTAGGGATTGTGTTTAAGGTTTTTTATATATTTTTTTAGGGAAAAGAACCAGAATACACTAAAGTCAGAAGAAAAGGGAACCCGAGACTCCGAGATCCGCACTCCGAAAGCCAAGGTACTTTCGATTCCAACTTTACTATGATTGCTCGAACTAGGAACACTAACCTACCATACGTATCTAATATGCTTTATATCTTAACGACTTACTGAGAGTAGAGTATTTTGTTTCCTTGTTGTAGATTGGCACAATTTCGAAAAGACAATGCTCATTTTTATACGTTCCAATTAAAAACGAAAAGCAATATTTTAAGACAATTATTTAAAGAGCCTTATGGACTTTGATTCAAACCCCTTACAAAAAAACAAGTATGTCCGTTTTTAAAATATTCAATTATTATAAGCCCAAAAAACTGCCAAATACATTAATTTCGTTTCATTTTATTTAAAATTCTTATACACCCAGCAATGGACTACAAAATCTGCCAAGTATAATGACTAGGTAAATTAGTTTAAAAAGTCTTCTAAGCACCTACTTACCTAATTAGATTCGACGACTTATTTTTAAAATAAAAATGAAAAGTCTTTTGTGTATAGAAATGCGCATTGTCCTTTAATATTTTAGTTCCCGTTAAGTTTTTAATATTGAATTAAAGCGGAATTTGACAAAATGTTCGCCCTTTATGCAACAACTGGAGCGTAACTGTGTGAACGCGTTGTTAAGGTAAGCCAATACGTACGTACAATAAAATATCATTATTATTAATAATCATTATTATTTTAAATAATATTTATTATTTCCGGTCCCCTTAAGAAAATAAGTGACTTGACGAATTTTTTTTTTTTGGGTCCATTGAAAACTACGATTACAACTTTTATACAAAAGACAATAATTGTTCGTTGATAAAACATTTCTTAAGGGGGCGTGTCTGTGTACGCCCTAACAACTTGTCAGTTTCCATTATTTAATTTTATAATAACTTTTTTCAAGTATCATATTTGCACGCAATTATTTATTACCTAACATAATACCTTAAATATTTATTTTATTACAAATATTTTTTCTATATTAAACCAAAAAGCATGTATACTTGCACTCGCACGTTCTCTTTTTGAAAATCGCAGTGTAATTTGAGAAGTTAGTTGATCATAAAAAAAAATCCGCCACATTGCGGGGATATATGGAACTATATTTTTATTCGAATACATGGGCCGTTAGAAATTCGCCGCGTCAATGGAATGATTTATTGTTCTGGTCGACTAAGGACTTTTGGCTCAGAAACCAACTTTAAAGTGATGGGCACAACCAATGTTGGCCACAATATTATTATATTAATTTACACCTTATAGGGGTTTTTATTTAAAAAAACTATAATAGCATAATTTGGACATTTACATTTTTCACTCTCCCAAAGGGTAGCTGGTATATAATGCATTAAGCTTGCCTATGTCTTATAGTTTGTGTTATTAAATAAATAATACTTTTTAGGAATAACTTTCGCGACCATACTTCGATAAGATTATTTGATGACCTTTTACTGTTTCTGCTTACAGTTTGATTTTGTGTGCCATTTTTTTTTACAGTTTATATTTATAAATACGAATGTATACATTTTTAAGTAGTACTTTTTATACTTTAAATATAATCTTACAAGTTTTAAAAGTTAGTATGGTACCTACTATTGTATAATCTGTATATGCATGTGATCTTTTTTTTTAGTTTTTTACTATGCACACCTTATTTCTAGTTAGGTACCTACTTATTTTAAACAACCTTTACTTGAGACCAAAACTTTAAGAGCGCTTTGCAAAATTGGTCCTTTAGTGAAAAATATTAATTTCTATAAATAAAATCTTAGTAAGGCATTACAGTTATTGTATAAACAATAAAATGCATGCATATACAGAAATATATTATAGATGTACCTATTACATAAAGCTGCACATTTAGGGACCAGCACGCACTCGAGACATTTGGTTGGAAGATAGTTTCATCGGTCAGAGGAAATCAGAGTAGGTAAAGCATTAATAAATCTGTCGTCCAACTAACAGTCTCTAGTGCGCTCTGGCCCTAATTCATAGATGAGTAGGTATATAAAATCTAACGCTAGGATCCTCGCCCACTGTTACAGAATCCGACAACCTAGGCTCCACGGACTCGGAGGTGAAGAAGATATTAACTCTGCACCTGCCCATTACAGAGTACGAAGACGATGCCAGCGACGACCCATCCGCGCCGCGCTCCGACAGTGAGGCTGCGCGGTCACAACATTCACATCATCCTGCGCCATGTAACACTTCTTTTTCTATGTTATTCTTTTACAGCGTCTGTGTTTTCAGACACTTACAACCTGAATGTCTTCAAATCAACTGCCAGTTTCGTAACCGCAGACATTAAAGGTCTGCCATAACTGCCATCTCGACAATACAAATCTGGTGGTAACGAAACCGTTTAGTCAGCCTAGCGAAGTTGTAGACCTTCCTCCCCACCGATTACCTTGCGTGAAAAACGCTATAACTCCAAAAATGCAGCTTTACTAGAGAGACAAAAAACTTAATAAAAAAATTACTGGAACTAAATACAAAGTATTATTGTAGTTGGCAATCAAAGTTTGACTTATGGAAATGCCAACTTTATTAAAGCCGACTGACAGTTTGTTTTCTAAACGAAACTACAGGAATTTGATATTCCATGGAATAACGTCGATAGCTATTGCATTTAGCTTAATACAGCTAATCTCAATATCGAAGTGAAGTATTTATTATTACAAGCAATATTCCTTACCGCGACGAGCTGACCACTTTCGGAATACCACGACGAAGTGGGAATAAAACCCCACTGCTAGGTTGATGCCCTCTAGGCGGTCTAAAGCGCCATAACGCACCAAACAATTTAAAACAACCTTTCTGATTTCTCTTCCAGACCCTATAGTAGAGCGAGAATCGTCATCATCATCAGAGGCGTCTCTCGGCAACGCAGTGAGGAAGGCGTTTCCCTCTCGCAAAGGCAAGGCGGGCGTCGGCAAGAGACACGTGCGCTCCTCTAGCGGGTACAGCAGCCATAATGACGAGACCACGTTCAGGTAACTCTGAACATTGTGGGTATTGTATTGTATTATTTATTATTATTAAACCCCACAGAAACCCTATACACTCCAGACAGGATTGAAGACAAGCGGCCTAATGCGTTGTTTACTGTCAAAGTAAAGTTTGTTACCTACCTTTGCCTGGACCTGCTGTCAATTTCCATAGATAGTTTTTTTATTGGGGGGTGTCATGTTACTTTGTACACGTGTCATACAAAGTCCATGAATGGGGTTGAATACATTTCTGTTAAACAGCATTTCTCGCTCCCGACTATGTGATATAGTCTAGTGGTTAAGTCACTACACAAATGATAGCCGGACCTGGGATAGGTGAACGCATTTCACAACGAGGCTATACCATTATAAACACCGCAACAAGCTCGCCACTTGTTAGTTGTTGCCCTCCGAATACCATCGGCGAATTGAGGCTGTTCTCGAGAGCCGAAAAGGCACCTCGCCTAAACAACTTCATTATAAAAAATATTTTGACAGATTGCTATGGGTAACGCTATAAACTTAAATATCGTTTATAAATGTATCCAAATTATGAATGTTGTAGTAATGTTGACTGCTATATTAATGAACATTCTTGTACTTAAACAAGAATGTTTATTTATATATCAGATTGTTTTCAATGCTGTCTGGGATACCGATTTTAACAAAATATATATATATGTATTCTTTACAGGGTGTTTTATTTATAAATGTAAACGTTTTCCATAGAAAAAATGTTTACTTGGGAAACCAATTCAGGGCAAAAAAATCAGCAGTTCCATATAATGTTTTGAATTAATTATTTATTGTAAGTTCCTCGTATTGATGATAAAAACCTTTTATTTATCTGCCTTATGATAAACCGACAACGTCCATTAATGGGGTCAATTAAAATAAAATGATGCGTTTACGAAATGGGTGGGGACAAAGACGAATTTGCATTGAGGTTCTGTTTTAATATATCGCTGCTTGTTCGTAAATTCAAGTGCCCGTTTCGTAATCGCACCCTGAAAGGAGACTACCACCTCGACAAGATATACCTACCTAGATGCAGTAGTCTCCTGAAAACCGGTGAACCTACAGACTAAAACGGAAACATGACTACGTAACTTGACTATTTTTGCATCTGTGGTGGTAACGAAACCAGTCAGTCGGCCTAAAAAAGTTATTGAAACATCTAAAAATAAATTTCGTTCTCACCTAAAAATAACACCCTGTAAAGTTAACTAATATTAAGCTATAGGGTGTTTGTTATATTCAGTTATTTTAGCTAGAAAGGCCAATAGAAATAACCCCTCCCCCTCTTTCCTCCCAGTATATCAAACTACCCGTCATTCAATAACGAGCACATTCATCCTCCGTCGCGATTCTCGGACGACACTGAATGTGAGGGCCATCACCGACGTAAGCGCGTGCCTCATCCGCACACACCCGAGAACAAAGTACCCAGAGAGGCATTTCAAATCAATGTATAAAGTTGTTAGCTTATCATAAGTTACAGATGTATATATATTATACATATTTCAAACAAGCAGTCCAAAATAAAGGGGCTATTACACTACTTTGCGCGCACGCTCTTGTACAGTCGAACAAGAAAATGGTCTATCAAGTTTGACTAATCTTTCCGAGTTAGAAAAATATCTCTAAGGTTAAGTGAAGAGTAAATAAACGTCACTATAATAAATTATAAAGATAACATTAAGCTCTAGTAGCACCAAAGTGTCCGTTAAAATAATTGTAACGGATAAAGTTAAAAATAGCGTCGAATGTACCAGTTTTATTTTGAAAGTAGAATCACAGCTGGTATATTTGACGCCATTTTTAACTTTAACCGTTACAATTAACTATCAGAATATTACTGGGAAAATCAACCTTATAATAATATAATAATAATAATATGTAGGACAATTTACACATATTGCTTTGGTCACAAATTAAGCTCTAGGCTTGTACTATGTGTACCAGAAGCAACGATATAATACATATTATTTTTTTATAAACACCCAGACTATGACAAACTGTACAAAAAAACGTACTAATATTTTTTTGCCATGGGTGGGAATCAAACCCACGACCTCCAAATACAACGCCAAAGACACAAGACCACTGGTCTACGGAGGCTGTCAATATTGCTGCCTTATTGTTTTATGACGTGCAAATGAAATTCAGCCACAAGGTGGTAGCCCACATTGTTGGTCGACTGTACATGTTCGTGCGTGTGTATGCGCAATAGTGATATAGTGCCTTTTAATACTTTGCCGAAGCACTATTCTATTGCTGCGCCCAAACATATTTTGCAACAAAACATCGTCGTGCATATGATGTTTGCATACGTCGTCGCCACAAAGTCACGCATACCATTAAATACGACGCGTCACAAAAATGCGTAGAGATAATCTAACCTAAAACTAAGGTATAGATAATTAATAAATTTGGTCACCATCATTAGTCAGTATTGCTCACTCATTTACCCACCAGCTAACATTTAGTGGAGTTCAGTTTTAGATTAGACGATCTCTAACTTTGTTAGACGTATTGTGGGTCAATATTTGTGCAAAGCTTGTGGTACGCAAAACATAATAAATGTATGCAGATGAGGTTAGAACAATGGAATACCGTTTTGATTGCTTATAAATAAAGGTGCTATTCCACCTTACCGCACCTACATATAGGGCCCTAGCATAACAGCATCGATAGGCTAGATAAATTGACGAAATCGATACATATCGATTTTATGAATGAATGTGCCTTTGCACAACAGCATCGATAGACTCGATAAATCGACAAAATTCGATTCATACCGATTTTAAGAATGAATGTTCATGCATAAACTTCATTTTATCGACTCAAACTATATCGATGTGGTTATGCTAAGCCCATAGTCTGGCACTGTTTTTTACACCTACTACAATAACTAACGTACCTAAGTGAACTTTTATTTGTTGATTGTATTTTTTTATTTTAGTACACTTGTACTAATTTATAATATTTAAAACATTTTTATTATCATTATGCAGGCAACAACGATTAATGTAAATAAGTTAAAATCTATTTTACAGTATTATTGATACCTATTACTCTAATAGAAATATCAACGAAATTTTATTATAAATTCGCTAGCTGGCTTTCATGTTCAGACACCTGTTCCACTGCCGACGAGGAAACGACTAGCTATCTACTATTTTCACGCTCATCAAATATATAATAAAAAAGGCTCTCCATTAGTAAAAAGGCCTACCCTTTTTACTTCATACATAATTAGGTATTCAGTGTATAAAACTAGCATTTCATCGGAAACTAATTTAATTTTACTCAGGTACTTAAATAAATATTGACCGCGTGTCTGTCCTATTATAAGACAATGTTCTTAGCTATCCATGGATTCTCCGTGCGGGTGCCGGGTCCATCGCGCGGTTGAAGGCAGAGGAATGAACTGCAGCGTTCTCGGACTTGAGACCGTGCAGTAGGGTCAAAGAACCTTTATCTTTCCTGTGCACTGTGTTCACTACCCTCTCTACTCAACCAAATAGGTACTATGGGGCTTAGCATAAAAACATCGATATAATTTGACAGTTGATAAAATGAAGTTTATGAATGAACCATAAATTCATTCATAAAATCGATATGTATCGATTTTGCCGATTTATCGAGGCTATCGATGCTGTTGTGCTAGGGACCAATAATATCATGTTAGCGTCAATTGGAAACACGTCCCATAAAAGTACCGACGGCCAATCTTGGAAAGCCAAGATCCTTCAATAGACGGTGCAGACTTTGCTGGTATTTGCACAGACTTCCACTGCATAAATATATCAAGTCAATCTCGTCCGGATGGTTTTATAAATGGCCAACGTCCTTTTGTCTATATGAATAATTGAATGTTTCCGCATGTCGGTCGGTATGTTTGTCCGTTCGCAGCAATTAGTTTGTCGCAGCTACAAAAACAATCAAAGAAAAAAAAACGGTTTCGTTTTTAGTTTCTATATTTCTTCTCGCTAATCGTCGGCGGTGGAGCATGTACCTTACTTCAATAGTACTTAAAATGCAATATACTTAAGTCTAAAAAAATGCGCACACGAACGTAAACATATTTTATTATTATTTTATTAATTAGGTATAAGGTACTATATATTTCCATGTAATTCTTATACTGTTATTTTGATATTTTTTTCTAAAACGGTAGTTTTATTTTAAATAAGCAAATATAACTAATAAACATTACAAATCGTTGTGTAAATAATAATAATATTATTAGAATTTAAATGTACGTATGAAATAAAGATTAAGAAGAACAATAATTAAATTTAAAAATGTATTTTAAACTTAATGCCTTATTGACCAAAGTCTTAAAACTAGTTGAGGTGCGATCACAGAATCGCATTCCATATTTTAATTACAAATTGTTTGATTATTGTAAAGTCTATGAAAACTATTGAAAACCGTTTGTTTTCATTAACAAAATATAATCTCTAAGGCCTGAATAGCGAGTTCTTTATTTAGAAATTGTAATAGATAACTTATTGTAAGCTAGATATGGTGAAATACGTGCCAATAAGTTAATAAAGTTGTTGAAGCACATGCTACTGCCAAATCCCCTATAAAAATAAGTCGACAGTATATTTTGCCTATAATCGTTAAAGCTGTAATTAAATTAGTGATAAAATAGTTATATAAACCCTTAGTAACCAAACACAGACAATACACTACCTTATAGTTATCGTGGAAGATTTTATAATAATCAAGGCAAATAAAAAAGTTACCTATAAATGTCGGCCAATATTGTTGTATCTCGCTCTTACCTTCATCATTAGAGCGGGAGGATATACAATTATTGGCCCTATTTATAGTTGCATTTTTTTATTTGCGCTGAAAATAATAATTAACTTTATACAGAACCGTATCAATAGAATAGTTTGAGCCGATCACTTTTATAAAGGATGTTTTTATATTTAAAAATATAACCTTCTTATACTCATTAATTTCATTTCGTATTTCCAATGAAGACTGCCCTATTTTTAATTAAAATCTATTTTATATAATGTAGACAATTTTGATAGTAGAATCATTGATAGAGTAAATTTTGAATAAACACGTAGAATTATATAATTTACAGTTCGAATTGTAATAGGTACGTGTTTGTTAAAAATTTCAATTCATTTCATACCCTATTCATTTTGTCCATTTCTATTGTTAAAGCACAAATTGATAATAATGTAACATTTTTATTATAAAAGATACCAACAACCCGTTTGTAAAAGGATGATGAATTCAAGTTACGATTAAAATTATGTTTAAATTTGTTTTTGGTTAGAAACAACTCAACACTAATTTGGAAAACAGACCTCTAATTTTTTTTTGGTTCAAATGTATACTTCCAAAAAAATATAGGAAAAAATAAACAAGTCAAAAGTTGTGGGTATAGCTTGTAGTGAAAATAAAAGCACTTAAATGCATATGAATTGAAAATGATAAAAATAACAAAATAACTGTCACGTCATAAAAAGAAAATACTTTTTTTTTATATTGTCAATGTGTTCGATTAAAGGGTAGCCCCCAAAGTAATATACAAAATATATACATACCTTTTAATACTACCTATAGATATATAATATGTGGGGGCATTTTGGCAATGTGTGACATAATAAATAAACCTTCAATCAATGATATTTTTTAAATATTATAATATCATTGCCTTCAAAACATTTTTTCACAGGATTACATGTTATTATTAAATCATAATAAAATTTATTAATTAAAAAAAAATGTTGTATCATTATTTATATTAAAAAAATATATTAAAAATGTTGTATATTTAAGGTTGTAACTGCACTGTCAAAATTTCATCAGTTAAGTTTCCAAAAAATACTATATATATATATATAGGAGTATTTAATCATAGCTTAATTTATTAATCCTTCTAGAAACCGGGTTTTACTGTTATAATAACCTATTCTGAAATAATGTTATACTTAGCTGATTTTTTGGTAATATTACTATGTATGGTTTTTTTTTAATAAATTATTATTGAAGTAGGTAGACAAGGCCTAATGAAATCATATGTATCTAGTCAAAGTGCCATATCATTATAATGTTTTGTTATGTTCTTATAAATATTATGTAATTTAATTAAATAATAACTACAAATAGTTGATGATGTTGTTATAATTATAGGTAACTGTTTTTATTACAAATGAGTTTTTAGGACAGTGTGACGTGAATGAAAGAAATAAAAAAATCTATTAAACTTATACTAAAGTCGTTTTATTTAAAAATATATAATATTTACATAATAAATTAAAATAATATTACAAATTATACATCAATAATTTTATAACTGCTCTTCGTAGGAAAATGATACTAATTTAGACTAAATCAAAACGTACTTTTTAAATCAAATTGATTTATTTAATATCGAGATAATAATCGTTATGCTCGATCGGAATCTTTGATTGTTCAATATTTCATGGCTCCGTACCCCAAGTGTGAGTTTTCTAACTATTACTTTGAGTTAACTAAAATTTGTATGGAAAATAATTCAGCGCTCCAAGCGGAAATTTTGAGAACTAAAAATGCGAGCGTGTGATTCATGTGGTCATAATGTTAACGCAGTAGTATAGTAAACGCAAAAGTAAATGTTAAAAAATTAAACACTAGGGCACTCTGTACCCATTTGATGGGAATCAAATGGGTACAGAGTCACATGCCATTAATGAATATATAAAAAATACCTACGAGTATTATCAATAACTTTGTAATCGACAATCAAACCGTCTGATTGATCAGATGGAAACTGTTTTCTTCGCGACAAGTGATGTCATCGTCAAATAATGCCAATCTTGTCAGTATTAATTTAATTAATACAATTAAAAACTTAACCACCGAACTTTGAGCTATTGATTAATTGTAATCGGCCAATAATCATTTTACTACAGGCTGATTTTTCAATCGTCAGATATAGTACATTGTTCACCGAGGGGAGAAAGTCACCGATTACTAACGAGGGCGAAGTTTGAGGCCCGACGCGAAGCGGAGGGCCTTAATTCGCTCGAGTTAGGAATCGCACTTTCTCGCCGAGTGATACATAGTGCTTTATACTACACCTACGAGGAAAATAAAAAATAAAATCTCTATTAATTAAAGTTTATATTAAAATTATTACAGTTGTTAAAACTTAATAAATCAAAAATGCAAAGAAAGTAAACAGCCAATAAACCAATACTTTTATTTTATTTTATTTTGATTAAAATTTCGAACTTGTAAAAAAAAACTAGGCTTTGAACCCTTGCCTTTCCTAATTTGGAAGAATTGAAGAAAAAAAATTAAAAAAAAACTAGCACGTTAACAATGATTTTTCATACACTTTTTCCTCCCGCATATTTGTACGACTACAAAGACGTACTTTCTGACCTATTCTTACGCAAGTAAGAACCTACTTTCCGAGCAGGTGTAGTATAAAAGTTATTCGATAGTTAACTTGTATAGAGAACTGACAAATTTATTCATTACCCATTATCTGTTGGATAACTTTTATTTGACGATGGAAAAATCGGCCCTAAGTATATTAGTATATTTTTCTGTACAGTTTACCATCATGGTCAGGGTTTTATTAAATACAATTATGTTTTAGTATCGTTGTTTCTGGTACACATAGAACATAGGTTGAATTGACGATACGGCAGCGAGTATATTAAAATATACTCGTAATGCAATTCGTCCTCGCCCATTTCGTAATCGCATCATTTAGCAGACATAGTGGGAGCGATCAATGTTGTTTAAGAATAATTATTGATCGACACTATTCATGGAATTTGTGGGTCTGCTCACCACCAGGTAGATACAAAGTCACATGCCGTGCTCCAAAAAAATACAGAAAGTATATATAATAAGTCCATATATTATACTCGTATTCTATAAACACCCAGACCATGACAAACTGTACAGAAAAACGTACTTATACTTTTTATACGTCGAAAATCGAACCCACGACCTCCGGAATCAGCGCCAAAGACGCAACCACCAGTCTAGGCCAGTCATTATCAGTCGCTATCATTGTCGTCGTCGTCCTGGGTAAAGTCGAACGGTTTGAACTTGTTCCTGAAGCGGGAGACACATTTGTCTTCCTGCTCCCTCGTGAGCAGACACTGGCGCCAATCAGCTTTGTCTTCGCAGTTTAGTATGGGCGGACTTGATAATACGTCCCTGTGTAATTATTTTACTGTTAATTATACGTAGTGGTACCATCACGGGTTTTCTACTGCGCCTCTTGTACAATTACATTACCAATTTGTGAAACTGTTTACAGGTAAGTCATTGAGTCTATACAAACATAGCGACGAGCTGACCACTATTCGGTGTAGTCTCAGAATACCATCGGTTACGACGGGGTGGAAATAAAACGCTGGGTACCCGTCGCCCCTGAGGCCGTCTAAGCGAAATAGGTATATTTTAAAGTTTAGGTTAGTAAATAAATAGTTTAATCCAATGGGGTTAAATAACTGTCTTATACTTTAGGGTGTTCAAACGTCTGTTTCTTCAAAACATGTTATAACAGACAAAACCCATAACAAAATTTTAAATACAATTTTCAAAAATATTAAATTTGCTAAAATATTATTTTATTATACCAGGAACTAGTATAAAAACAGTCCCAAATAGTAACTGGATCACTAGGTATTTATTATTCATTAAAATATTAACATGTTCAAACAGTGGTCTACAAAAACACATCCAAAAGTGTTTTCTATTACATTCGCAAGAATTCGCGAACCCACAAGTGTAGGACATTATTCACGAATAAAGAATAACATGGTTTAACAATACATTTGCCTCTTTACTGTCCCGTTTGGAAAAGGTTTGCACGAATGCTTTTGCGCATTTGAGGGAGCCGGGTTAGGTATGAAATTATATCTACTGATAATTTAACAACAGAGTCTTTGTTGTTTAAAGGTAGAATTTCGAAACAAGCATCTAAGGCGTTACTGACGCGTGCTTCGAAAGCCTACCTTTAAAAAGACAAAATATTACCTTCCAAACTGCAGGGGGAAGTTTTGCTTGGTCTTAGCAAACAGCTGTTCTCCAGTGGGGAGTTCTGCATGGAAGTATGGAGCCCCCAACACTGACACCTGGGAGAGCTCCGCGAACGGAGGTAACACCTCTATCGTAATCCTGTTGATGCCCGCCTCGTCCTACCACATAACACATTCTGTTTATAACAATAAAATGTAAGACAATTTATACATATTATGATAAGTTATGTATATGTATAAGATCTAGTGCATGACCTAGCATTTTTGTAGAATTCAAAATATTCTGGAAGTTTATTTATTTATTTTTTTCCAAGAATTCCGCGCGAGAATTTGTTTTGTTTCTCACTCGCACGCATTGTAATATGAATCGATTATTTCACCTGCTTTATTTGCCTTTATAAGGCCTCAATAATAACTTATTGAGGCCTTGAAGAACACTTTAGTCAAAGTTTTGTCTCTTTTTTTACACAACACTAGCCCCCAAGACGAGGACCCTCCCCCCTTTAAAATGAAGGATCCGGCCTTGCAAAATGGTCCTGGCGTTAGTTTGTCAGCAGGGACAATGTGAAGAAAAAACTGATTTAAAAACTCCAATTCTGACTTTGTTTAATTTTATATCTACCAAAATAATATTATGTCATCAGTGGCATATTTGCGTATGGGCCAATTGGGCCCATTGCCCAGGGCGGCTAATGGTAGAGGCGGCGCTGGCGGGTGTCAAAATCTCACTTGATAAAAAAAAATATGAACGTCTTTTTTACCTAACTCATCAATATAATATTTGCCTGTGTCCTATTCCAGGTCTTCGGGTCCTATTTCAGGTCGTATCTTTGTATAAAATATCATCATCCAAATCTGTTATGCCGTTTTTGCGTGATTGAGTAAAAACCTACTTTTATATTTTTTATATTAATCAAAAACATATAAGTGGCCCGGGGTAAGATTGAACCTATATAAGCCCTTGTATGTCATTCAAAACCTTAATCTTACCAGCTCTTACCTGAAAAACTTCTAAGATCTGACTCTCAGTTTCTTTTGGTACAGGAACACATTGTATTTGCAGATGAGAGGTTTTAAAGTTCCTTTCAAAGAACACCGCGGACTGATCCATGGTGGCGTATAATTTCTTTATAACTTCCTTGAACTTTTTTATTTCATCTGCAACTTCAGTTGGTACCTAAGTTTAAAAATAATATTTATTTTTATAATTTATTATAATAGTTGATCAGTGTGAATTTTAACATCTTTATTTGGGCAGGGGCAAGGTGGCAATAGTTATTCAATAATATTAATAATATGTAGGACAATTTACACATATTGATTTGGTCACAAACTAAACTCTAGGCTTGTATAACACATATTACATTTTATAAACACCAGACCATGACCATCTGTATAGAAAAACGTACTAATATTTTTTTGCCATGGGTGTCTTTAAAGTTTATTATTTAACATATTTTTATTTATAAAGGTGCTGCCATACAAACCTGCTTTTTATATTATCCATCCAATTATAGACAAAAAAACTTAATAAATGGATTTTATCATACATATACATAACATCACGGGTGCCTCACGGCGCCGGAGACCGCCCAGACGGCCCCAGGGTACCCAGCGGAGGGGTTTCAATCCCACCTTGTCGTAGCCGATGGAATGAGTCTACACCTAAGTGGCTAGCTCATAATTTTTTTAATTAAAAACTCTATGCTACACACCGGGATTCGAACCAGGGAACTAAGTGTTTTTCCAAGGTCTAACTCAGCCACCAGGTATACTTGATTTATGGATTTTATCAATTATTGTATAAATAATATTTTCAATTAACAATCAAATATTATTTATTATATCGTTGTTTCTGGTACAAACCCAGAGTTTAGTTTGTGACCAGTTTAGCAATGTGTGTAAATTGTCCTATATATTATTATTGTTTTTAATTATGCTTGTCTGGGGGCACTGTCAACTGAAAAAACCTTAAATGACAATAGCAAACTAAATTTTTTTTTTTTTTTACCTGGGAAATTTTAACTTATACTTTTTGCTACCCCTTCACTCTACTATAAAATCTATATTTATTTCAAAATATATTATATAAATAAAATCTCTAATAATATTCATTCCTGATTTTTTTGATAAAAAAAATACTAATTAATTGTCCACTTACCCTAGTAACAGACTGATGATGTGCGATAGGTAAAATAAAAACATGGTACGGTGTCAATGGTCCTTTGGGTAACGCCAGATAGCAGTGTGTGCCCACTGTTAACACCAAATGCTTTTCCACAGTGGGCGAGGACAAGCAAAACCAACATGTATCTGTAAATTTAGAATAAAATTAAATAATAAACATTATTACGGTTTTTTTAAACAAAAACTGAATCTTTATGTGATTACTTAATCCATCTGCCCAAACCATGAAACTAAGAAGAATGGGATGATATATGGAACCGCCCTAATGAATAATCCTGGGTTCTTCAAACGAAGCGTGAATTTGCAACTTAAAAATCCGACATAGTAAACTCCACCAGTGGCGCCTATTCATGCTTAATGTTCATACCATTTCAAAGTTATGCAGTCACATGTCCTGCTATTATTAAAAAAAAATCGCCTATAAAATGAAATGTCAAATGTTGCCGCCATATTATGTTCTCACTTCAGCCAACAAACGCTCAGTGATTGCATATAATATTTTTTGTTTTCACTTTTTGTTTTGGTTTATAATTATGAAAGGCGGTTCATGCATCCCTCCCGCGCCCTATATATATATCTCCATGATATTGGTTTGACTGGTAGAGAATGCCTAGCGGCATTAAGTCCGCTTTTGTACTAAATTTGTGCAATCAAGTTTTTTAAATAAATAATATAGTGTAAAAAATATATAGTGGACAGATATTTTAAAAACCGGTTGCGGTAGAAACTCGAAATAGTAAGTGACTTCAACGCCCGAAATATTTTTATTTTGGAGGAATAGAGGAAAGTTACATTTAAAAAACTAGGTAGGTAATATTTTTTTTGCGAATTTTAGATCTATTAGTTTCCATAATGTATTAATACTTTTTTTTTATAAAGTTATTTCAAAGACCGTGCAAAAAATATAAATTTTAAACATAAATCCAATAGTGATTCAACATAGCCAGTGTTATAGGAGGTACTTTTCTGTTGCCGCATAATAAAATAATCTTGTTTTTAGTATAGTAATGAATTTTTGAAATGACAAATAAAATAATCATTTAAAATACTGATTATTATACAATAAATATAAAAATGTTACAAATGTTACGCCAGTTTTAAGCTAGACTATTAAAGATTTTTTTTATTTTTCTCAAAATACCAATTTAGTTTAGAAGTTATTAGTTTACTACTAAAAAGTATTTTATTCTTATTGTACCATCCCAGGTGTCTGGACCTAAGACCATCTAGATTGCTAGAGTACCCAGCAATGGGTTTCTTTTCCTATCGAATGACATTCTAAGTTCCCACAAAACAAGTCGCGAGCTTGCTACCCAAAAAAAAACTATTTCCTGATTTGTTCAGTTAGTAATGGCCTGAATTATAAAAAGTTTTATTCTATGTAATATGTATCATCATCACGGGTGCCTTACGGCGCCCGAGACCGCCTAGACGGCCCCAGGGTACCCAGCGGAGGGGTTTTAATCCCACCTCGTCGTAGCCGATGGTATGAGTCTACACCGAACAAGTGGCTAGCTCGTCGCGATGTCTTGAATAGACTCAATAACCCATCTATAAACAGTTTCACAAGTTGGTATAGTGAAACCGGGACCGACAGCTTAACGTGCTCTCCGAGGCACTATAGTGGTGTTGTCAAACAAATGTACATAAATTTCTAAATTAAAAACTCATTGGTACACACCGGGTTTCGAACCAGGAACCTAAGTGTTTTTAAGTCCAAGGTCTAACCAACTCGGCCACCATGTATATATAAATGATTTGCATAAATCTGAGCAAATTTATAATTTAAATCAGAATTAGATGAGTGTATAATGTACCTGGATCAATGTCTATTCGCTTCCTCTCAGACTGGTCTCCTCGACTCTTCCTTTTTCCTTGATTATCATCTGCCGATTCCATATTGTAAAAGAATTGCCCATTATCAGTAATCTGTAACAAAATGTCAAAATATCAAGTTTCAGAAAAATGTCTATAACCTGCAACTTCTATCAGATTTTTAATTACATTTAACACTATTTATCACTACTCAAGCGCAACTAGCTAGTTTATGTGAGCGAGTGGGTGCTATATAACGGTTCCTTAGCCTTAGGACTTATAAAAACACAATTTGTCACAAGTTGATAGGTTACGAATTGTTATTGTTTTTATGTCAAATAAAGACTAGCTATGAACTAACGTTTGTATATAATTTATAATTTTAATATTATTATGCAACAGTTTTCTGGCGACGAGGATATTTAATATAATAATGTCGTTAGGAAAATTTCAATTCGAAGTTTTCAACCCTAACAGTGAGGATTGGGACTACATTCAACGGTTTAAGATTGAACTGAGTCTCCATGCAGTCGATGGTACCACGAAAGGCACTGCGAACAAACGCGAACAACTGCTACTATCACGTATTGGACCAGCGGCTTTTAAGGTACTTGTCGACTATTATCGTCCGACACCAGTAACGTCAAAAACATTTGACGAACTTGTCGAAGTTCTTAACAATTACTATAGCAAGAAAACATACGTGCTGTCGGAGAGAGTAGTATTTGGTACACGATATCGAGATGAAAATGAAACAACGTAACAATTCGCTCTTCAACTGCGAAGCCTCGCAGGTTATTGTGAATTTGGAAACAATCTAGATGAACGAATTAGAGATCAGTTTGTAATCGGTATTAACAACATAAGATGGCAACAAGAACTTATTAAGGAACATCCATCAAATACTGCTACACTTACAGATGTCGTTGCTACGGCAAATAAACTTGAACAGTCTGAAATACAAAGTAAACGAATTTTACAACAAAATTACACAAACACAGAAAATCATGAGACTATGGTTAACAAAATAAAACCAAAACAATGGTCTAAAAATAAACGTCCAAACCGGAACATCAAAAATTGTATATTTTGCGGAGGAGATTATCATACTAACATTGAAGAATGTCCCGCTAGAGGTAAACGGTGCGGATCCTGTGGTAAAGAAAACCATTTTTCAAGTGTTTGCATCAAAAGTGGCAAAGCACATCCTAAGCAATTTCGAACGAGACGTGTAGCTAGAGACGCTTCAGCAAATACATCTAGCGACAACGAAAGCAATCATACACTTTCTGTAAACTTACGAAATTCCGCAACTAAAGTGATGATACCAACAAAGCTAAACGAAACAAATACTGAAATGTTGTACGACCCTGGAGCTGTACATTCTGTCATTGGCAAAATTTTATGGGTTAATATTGGACGACCGGAGCTGACGAAATGTGATAATCTCATAGCCTACACAGATGTAAAAATCAAAACACTTGGGATATGCCAAATAACTGTACAAGCTTTTAATACAATTAAAACTCTTCAAGCGTATGTGACCGAACAAAACGATATTCCACTATTTGGATTGGATTGGTGTTTACAATTTAACCTTCCAATGCCGCCAGGATCTAAACTCTGTAATATTAAATACAATATCACATCTCATCTCAATACCGATCATAGCACCGACATTAATAAACTTCTTGATGAATATCAAACCCTTTTCGACGGTAAACTTGGAACAATACGAGGACATAGCGCAATTATTCATATATCTCTAGATGTTACTCCAAAAACATTCCGACCTCGCCCTGTTCCAATCGCTTTAAAAGAACAAGTAAATATTGAACTACAACGTCTTGTTCTAGAAGGTGTAATCGAACCAGTAGACACGATCTTAACACCGATAGAATGGGCATCACCTATAGTAATAGCTATCAAGGCAAATGGAAGCATTCGTATTTGTGCAGACTTTAAAGTGACTATAAATCGATACGTACAAATTGATGATTACCCGTTGCCGAGATTTGAAGAAATAACATCTAAATTATCGGGAGGACAACTATTTACAAAAATTGATCTAAAAGATGCATATTTACAACTAACAATACATCCGGATTCCAGAAAATACTTAACGATATGTACACATAAGGGGTATTTTCAGTACAAACGTTTACCTTTTGGCATATCATTCGCGCCTGCAGTTTTCCAGAGAATTATGAACACAATTCTCAGTGGCCTAGATGGTGTAGTCTGTTACCTAGACGACATTTTAATTACAGCAAATAATATTCAAGATCATTTAAACCGTGTTAAAACAGTATTGCAGAGACTTAAGGAAGCGGGTATTAAAAGCCAAATAACCAAATGTGCATGGCTTTAAGAGAGCGTAACATTCTTGGGCCATACAATTGACAAACATGGTTTACACCCAACTTCTGATAGAGTTGAAGCAATTAAATTAATGCCTATACCATTGAATGTCCCTGAACTTCGATCATTTCTGGGATCTATAACATATTACGGACGTTTTATACACAACTTACACGTCCGTTGTGCACCTTTATACAGACATCTGAAAAAGAGTCAAAAATGGGTTTGGAACGAAAACGACACTAACATAATTAACGAACTAAAATATGTACTAACATCTAATGATACTCTAGCTCATTATGACGAAAACCTACCTATTTATCTTAGCAGTGACGCATCAGATAAGGGAGTCGGAGCTGTTCTGTTTCATAAATACGACGATAACATGATGAGACCTATCGCTTTCGCATCTCGAACACTATCAGATATCGAACGCCGCTATTCAACAATTGACAAGAAAGCATTAGGCATAGTTTATGCCGTAACAAAATTTCACCAGTATATTTATGGAAGAAAACTTATTTTGCTAACAGATCAGCCTTTAGAACGTATTTTCAGTCAAGATCGTGAAACACCTAAAGTTGCCAGCAACCGTTTACTCAGATGAAGCATGACCCTTAACAGTTACAATTATACAATAAAATATCAACCAGCCAAAGAAAACACACCAGCAGATGCATTATCACGCTTGCCATTAACAAATACGACAACAACATTAGAAGAAAGAACTGGTTTACCTAAATTTGCACATTTATTACATTTAAGACTAAATAACATACCTATAACTAAACATAATCTAAAACATTATACATTAAAAGATAACACTCTAAATGAAGTAAAAAAATATATAACATCCCATTGGCCAACAAAAAAAGATTTAAACAGTGAACTTCATACATTTTTTGAAAAACGACTAGAGTTATCTTATGGAGATGGTATCGTACTTTGGAATGGACGACTTTGCATTCCTAAATCGTTACACAAACCATTTTTAGAAATGTTACACGATGGTCACAGCGGAATAAATGCAATGCAATCATTAGCACGCCTACATGTATACTGGCCAAACATCGATAAAGACATCATGGACTTTACCAAACAATGTGATTACTGCCAACAATCTAGAAGCAACACAACAAGATCTCCTGTATATCCATGGGGAGTACCACCAGAACCATGGCACAGGTTACACATTCATTATGCTGGACCTATTTTGGTGGTTGGAAGTGTTACCCATGAAGACAACAACGTCAAGAGCCACTATATCTAAATTAGAAAACATATTTACAACATTTGGTTTACCAAGCAACATTGTCACTGATAACGGGCCTCAGTTTATATCTGATGAATTTAGAGACTATTGTAAGAAGGTCGGTATCACCCACATTAAAACAACGCCTTATCGCCCACAAACGAATGGTTTAGCAGAACGCGCAGTGCGCACATTTAAAGAACGTATGCTGGCATCTAATAAAAGCATTGACCTTTATGAACGCCTAAACAAATTTCTAAGGTCTTATCGAAACACTCCACGAAACTCCACGAAACGCTCTCCATACGAAATGATGTTCGGGAGGCAGATGCGTTCCACGTTTGATCTGCTTAAACCAAATGTAAAAGAAGATCTCGAAATAGCCCGTCTTTATCAACAGCTCAGACCATCATTTCTTCAAGGAAACAGTACCTCCAGAGTACTCACCGGGAGACAAGGTCTGGGTCAACAAGCCAACCGTTAAAGGTTCCGAACCAGGAATTATATTAAAACGAACAGGGTTTTATTCCTATCAGGTTGAGATGAATAATGGAATGATAAAGCGAAAACACGCTGATCAGCTCAGACCGAGAGATTCTGCTATGGATGAGAATAATGAGGGTAAATTGAAGAACTACAGCTACTACAAGAGAAACATTAGTCACGAGAAGGGAGACAGTGTAGATGAAGCAGGAACATCGAACGCCCCTCAGGTACTGCACGAAGATGCCCGCGAAGAACCTGGGGGGTTATTACGCGTCCTAAGTTCGCTCGCACGCGAATCGTTTTGACGTCATAATGACGTAGTTCAAGCCTAGCTTCAAAAATTCTTAGAAAACGCGTCATAGCGATCGGCGTGCGAGCTAACTTTGGTGCGCGTAATCACCCTGTTGGTCCATCTAACGTAACGCCTCAAGACATTCAGCTACCCGAACCTCAAGCTTCTATATTTTCCGCTCTCAATAACTTGCCACGCCAATCTAGACGTAAACGTAAACCTCCAGCGCGATTTGGTTATTAGCTTTTTTTTCCTTTCGAAGGAGTAAATGCTATATAACGGTTCCTTAGCCTTAGGACTTATAAAAACACAATTTGTCACAAGTTGATAGGTTACGGATTGTTATTGTTTTTATGTCAAATAAAGACTAGCTATGAACTAACGTTTGTATATAATTTATAATTTTAATATTATTATGCAACAGTGGGCAGTAGATAGGATTTACCTACTGCTTCATTTTTAGGTGGGACTGTATAATTTTGTTAGGTCAACCAATCGGTTTCGTTACCGCCTCTAATACAGATGTAAAAACCGTCAAGTGACCTAGTCATGTTTCAATTTTAGTCTGTAGGTTCACCGGTTTTCAGGATACCACTGAATCAATTTCTTGTCGAGGTGATAGTCTATTCACATTCCCTGCTCCTGTAATAAAAAGGGCGCAAGTAACAGAGTTAAGTAGTATCCAGTCATTACCCGAAATATTTCCTTCTCCACGACAATATTAAATTGTAAATAGCAGTCTGTAGGGGGTCGTGACTTACAGTTTCGGGGGGTCGCGGATAAAATTTTCAGTGAGAAGGATTGTTTTTTTTTTAATCACCAAAACGTTGTTCTACTTTAGAGATGTTAGTAATGAAATCATATTTAGTTCAAACCTTTTTTTTTAGTTCTCGGCGACGCCTAACGACAAATAAATCTCGCAGTTTCCTTGAAGATTGTAAGTACATACTTGTTTATTTAATCAATTTAGGGCCCAAAAAACGTAGTCTTTTAAACCACTATCATGTCGTATGTTTATGGCCATAGGGGGTCGCTAAAAATTTTTAACTTGTAAAGGGTAGTAATAAGATTGAAAAACACTGGGATATAGAATATAAAAAAAAAATTAACCTTAACAGCTTTCCCAGGTTGATGCTGCTTCAACAAATTAGAATCGTACGGACAAACAGTTTCATCAGTTGTAGACTGCAGGAGATCAATCATGCGCATCTTTGTGACTGGTTGTATGGAACAGGCATATATCCATTTCTCTTTGGTTGCATTCCCAACAGGTGCCAAAGCTAAGAATCTTGTAGCACACTCTTTATAGTCTTGGTGGATGCCTAGATTTCTGTAAAATGTAAAAATAACAGCCTGTAAATAATTATAACTTTTTACAGCCTCTGTAGACTAGTGGTTGCGCCTTTGGCGTTGTATCTGGGAGTCGTGGGTTCGATGGAAAAAAAATATTAGTACGTTTTTTCTGTACAGGTTGTCGTGGTCTGGGTGTTTATAAAATATAATTAGTATTATATCATTGCTTCTGGTACACACAGTACAAGAGAAATATGTGCAAATTGTCCTACCAATTATTATAAGTATATTTTATAATCCATCTAGAAAATAGAAAATAATTATTATTAAATTAATTACATACGTGGTGGCCTAGTTGGTTAGACCTTGGACTTAAAAACAGTTAGGTCCCTGGTTCGAATCCCGGTGTGTACCAATGAGTTTTTAATTAAAAAAATTATGTTATGTACATTTGTTTGACAACACCACTATAGTGCCTCGGAGAGTACGTTAAGCTGTCGGTCCCGGTTTCACTATACCAACTTGTGAAACTGTTTATAGATGGGTTATTGAGTCTATTCAAAACATCGCGACGAGCTAGCCACTCATACCATCGGCACGACGAGGAGGGCTTAAAACCCATCCGCTGGGTATCCTGGGGCCGTCTAGGCGGTCTCGGGCGCCGTAAAGGCACCCGTGATGATACATACATAAATTAATTATGAAATTGTTATTGAGTATATTTAAAACTTCGCGACGAGCTAGCCACTTGTTCGGTGTAGACTCATACCATCGGCTACGACGAGGTGAGATAAAAAACCCCTCTGCTGGGTACCCGGTTAAACAATAGTGTTACGAGATATTTGCATTACGAGCATATTCAATATCCTAGCTGTTCTATCGTTAAATCAGCTGCTCATTTCGTAATCGCACCCTGATAAGACTACCTCGACAACAAACTGCTGCAGTAGTCGTCTGAAAACTGATGAACCCACAGACTAAAACCTAAACATGGTCACTTGACGGTTTTCAATAATAATAGTACCTGTATGGTTGCCTTTCGTAATATTTTCCAGAAGACGGTACAAAATGGTATCTTGGCTTTATGTGAATTGATAGCCAAGATAGTAAATTAGATAATTTATCATCAGGAACCTCAGCCTGAAAAAAAACAATATAATAATCAGAACCAATATTATAAAGTATGTATTATCATAGGCTTCTAAAGGGCCAGACAGACGTTCGAGCAAGTACGCTAACTTGTGGCTCAACGACCATACTCGCCTGTGTGCCATCCTAAGTACGCGTACTTTAAAACCGACGAGTATCCAACATGTTTGCAATTCCGCTCGTAGCCGTCATTTTGTTTCGGCAGTATAGATACCATTTTATGGTATTTGGAATTTATTCTTTATAATATTTAACAGACGGATTTTTTTAATGAAAAAGTCGCGTTACTGTGTAAGTAAGCTTGCAAGAGTGTCACCGCGTCGAGCAGAGGAAGTACGCGAACTTTAAAACCGCGATTTTAAAGCTCGTACCGTATCCAGGCCTTTACAGCTGTCAAGGATACATATACCATCAGGGGTTTAATCTCAAATTAATAATTATTAATCTGAGGGTTCAATTTCATCCTTATGGTTGAAAATAGCCTAAACCAAACAAGGAGAGCTTGACATTATTTATACATATCAAGAAAATAAAAGGTTACCAAAGTTGTACCTAATATACTAGCTACTTATATAAATTGCATTTGCTTAAATTATAAAAATATTTAATAAAATACTATAACAGTCACTTAAATATATAACATATAATAAAATTGTAGACATTAGAACAAAGTTGCAGGCAACAGCTAGTCAATAATAATATATAAATATAATTAGAAATACACTCTTGTACAATATTATATATTTTTGTTTATACCTTTTGATATTCATCTTGCTGTATTCCCAAAGGCCATAAAGTAGTAATGAGTATATCAATTCCTCGGAATTCAGCTTGACCTCTAAAGCAAGCATCTCTAATTGCACTACAATCGCTTGGCTCAAATGTGCATGATGGAACATCCTTTCCTAATTCACGTCTTGATAACCCACTGAGATATGCTATTTTAACATCAGAACTTGTAGTGAACAGCCCTCTCCGCCCTGAAAATATAGTCCATTTATTAATCTATCTCATACTCTTGGTGTTGGATCTGAAGTTTGTGGTTTAATTCCATATGTGGCAAAAATATTAGTATGATTTTCTGTAGGTTTTTATGTAGTCTGGGTGTGTTTATAAAATATAATATGTATTAGTATTGTTGTTTCTGGTACACATAGTCTACATTTTGTACATCTAGTATGCAAGGCTAGAACTTAGTTTGCGACCAAGGCAATATGTGTAAATTTTCCTACATATTGTCATTAAACAATACTAAAAAAAAAAAGTCTGTCTGTCTAATTGTTAAATAAAGTTTGACTACATTTGAAACTTCTAAGATAATGTGTACCCAATGATAGGGTTATCATTCTCTCTAATCATGATCAACTCAATTATAACAAAATTTTCAAAGTGTTTATTTATAAGTTGAGAATAAAATCTTACCACTGGATACCATGAGGCTATCAAGGCGGTTTTGGGCACCATAAGGCATAAGTGATGGTTGATGGTACATATATATTATTTACTTACCCATGTATACAACATTCGGAACAATTTCAGCTCCTTCTTCACAATAATTTTTTACATGCTCTGGTAATGATGGACCAAATACATACGTTTGTATAGGTACTGAAAGAAATTAAAACTTAATGAAATGTACCTATAAAAAATAATTATGTTGTGTATTTTTCATAATAAATATATAATATAATATATGAAAAAGTAGTGCCAAATTAAATAATAGGGGCTTATATTATTTATTATGTATGACTAATAATCAAAAATTTATTTTCTTAAAAGGATTTTTTTTCTTTGTAAAAACCCCATCCTAGTGGTTAATTCACTGCTAACCACTTAACTGATAAAAGAAACGAGGCCGGACCTGGGATGGATGACCGCTTTATATAAAGAGGCTATACTATCATAAACACCGCAACAAACTCGGCACTTGTTAGATGTTGCCACCAAATACCATCGGGAAATGAGGACCTGTTAATTTCTTTGCTGCGCATTAAAATGGCTCTCTGGAGCCATAAAGACACCCTGTGGTGGTATTTTTTTTTCATGAAAAAAATGAGTTTCGGTATACATAATATTTTTTGGACATCTTTAAACATTACATTTGCTAATAATATATATTTAAAATGTACCATTTACCTTTCCTAGTTCCCATTTTATATGCATCTAGCTCTGAATTATCTTCACCAAAGAAATTACCAACACAAAGTAATAAGTCAAAAGGTCCTGACTTTTTAATTATAGATTCAATTCGGGAAAATAATGTGTTAAATTTTCCATTTATATCTCCACATAACAGGCTAAAATAATGTTAATAAATTAGAAAAGTTGCAAATAAAAATACTGCTTGATACATGTCTACTTACGTTTTTTGTTTTTCATTCATTATGTGAATTTGGTAAATTTATTTAATTACATGTAATTTTTTTAATGAATATGTGTATTATTACTTATTTTTAAATTGTTTGTGTTAAAAAGTTTGGTTAGCAAGTTGTTTGGGGGTTGGCTGACTGAGTAATAATTAACTGACTGACAGACAGTCAAGGAACAATATGCTGACAGTGAAGGAACAATATGCTGACAGTGAACGCGTTCGTAAACTATATAACACTTTCCTTGCCTTGATCCGATTCACGCCAAAATCGATGTCAGCGCTGTCATCACCGGTCCGATTGGGCGTAAGCGCGCTAACGATAGATGATTTGACATAGATAGTGACGTCATTACAGACGCTATATTGGACTTACAGTGATTTGCTTGTGGGTGAAATCGCTGTGAGCGCTGTCAGAATGACATTTATCTAGAATCATGATTTTAAGGAAAGTAATAAAATTCCTAAAATAATTATTAATAAGATAGTAAAAAGTGTTATTATCTCATTTATTTTGGTATTTATGTAAACAAATATACAAAATACATTAAAATTCATTTATTTGTTACGGCATTTTATTTGACGTTAAAACATATGCTCCATATGTTTTAGTTGCAAGATAGAGGGAGATACAAGAGAGGTTCTTGTGAGCGCGCTTAATCACTGGTCCGATTCATTAGCACGCTAATAGCACCGTAAGTGATTACATCGCGCTTTTTGAATCGGACCGGTGATTATGAACGTCAGCGCTGACAGCGGTGTTATCGCCATTCGGACCGTGAGGTTTGACACTGGGTAACTATATGCATCTCTTGGGGCCTTATTCCGACGGTACGTTTGAGTACTGCTTAAAAGGCTTACAAAGCTAGCTCATTTTACTTGACAGGTGTTTTTTTAGTACTTCGCTTTGCTTTGGATTTTTGATGACGTCACAGAAAAAAAGCAAATTACGTCATCGAATTCGCTGCTAACGCTTTGAAAATACGAGTAATGCAATCAAAGTAAATTGTCTGTGGTCACAATTATGTATCAAATACTTTTTTTTTGTTTATTTTTATTGTTCCCTCCCTTTCACTTAATCATTTTTGAACTCTATTTTGTATTCCCTTATGAATTTTATATGATTTTTATTTATGCACATAAAACTGTTCGAGTACTCCTGCAAACGCTGCGATTGCTTTGCTTCGCTTTGTGTACTTTGACGGCTGTTTAGATTGGCTTAAAGCCTAAGCGCTTTAAGTGAAAAACAGTAGTAAACGAACACACAACGAGTATGCAACCGCTAATCACGACAAGACGTTGCGCAAACTATAAATATGGAAATATAAGCTCTATTCCAATGGCTATATAATATGTATTAGGTTGGCTATTATAATGCCGTCATCTTGAAATACACGAATTCTTCGCAAGTTTTAACATGTATGAAGCATTGGAATTTCAACTTTATAATTAACAGGATAGAACTTACATTTCAATACCCGGACTATACGCAAAATGCGCAAAGAACGTGAACGTGTCAAAACTCGGAATAAAGCCCTTGTTCTCTAAGCATTTTTTTCAATATTTTTATCGCACTCTTTGACATTACCCAGTGTTAAAATGTTAGTTTTCGAACACGACCGGGAAGAAATTATGATAATGATGATGATGAAATAGATTTTTTTTATTTACAGTTTTAGCTTTTTTACGTTTAAGGTAAATGTCAAAATGGCAGATGTCAATGGCAAATCAGTATTTTGTGGTAATTTTATCGTTTTGTTTGCATTGATAAAAATACTAACACTATAAAAATACTAAATGTTCTTCTTCTTCTTTTAAATGATGGCCTCTATTCGTTATGTTACTCGTACATAACGAATAGAGGCCAACATTTTTTATCAGTGTCGAGTGTAGGTAGATTTAAAATTTATATAATTATAGTAAAAGTGGGATAATGGGATAGACAGGAAAAGGGAAAGGACTAGGGTAGAAAAAGGAATGGCGACATGACCGTATGTAAGCATACGGTATAGTCTTGCCAATGTCGAGTGAAGAAGGAAAAATAATTTACAGTAAAATGGTTACCGCCATTTTACTGAAGATTGTGGGATTATTTGAGATAACACAAACACCGAGATCACATGCTACACTTCTCACACTTAATATTACTATACGAATGCTTATTCTACAAAATTAGTACACTTTTGCACAATAATATTCAATAACATTAAATTTGAAAAATATAATATAAACACGCGTCTACAGTGTTCGGGCTACCCTCAAAGATCAACAAATGTTAACATGATATAAATAAAACGCCAAAACAGCTGATTTTCATTTTAGCGCGAAATACTGGTACGGATTAGCTAACAAAACGCACCCACAGTGTAACTGCACTATTAACCTTTTTTTTTTAGTTAAGTTTGGTTCCGCAAAAAGGGAGTACCTTTTTGCGGTACAAACGATACCGAATAACGTCGATTGCACGTGAACTTCTTTTATATATGTATTGTATATGGAACTTCTTTTATATATGTATATAATAGGACGGATACTCGAGGAACGGAAAACGATTTATCTCCTCCTAGATTTTGGACGAAACACTGGCGAAAGCAAAAGTGTTAAATAAAGCCCCATCTCACCTCGCAGCCCCCTAATTAGTTTTTGGGACACCCCAACAGAATAATAATAATAATACATAGAAGGAGGATCAAAAAGGATAAAACAAAAATATATGATCTTTTGGATGTTTTGGGGTCCATTGCAGATTCCCAATTGCTTCCAATTGCCTAGTATGCTGCAATTAGTATGAAATCTGAAATAAAAAACAGAAGACATTGAGAGTAATTGCGAACACGCAATTTTTGGAAACGTATTGATTGGGGATATAAGTTGTTTTCATTCTATTCCATCAAACATCCAATGATAATGAAGAAAAAGAGCTTATTAATATATTCTATAGGTCCCTACTCGATTATCAATATTTGGCTATCGATAATCGAATCGAAATAATGTATGGGATTTGACGTTTCTCGTCGATCATAGAGTAAAATTCCTATTCATTTTTATCGGTCGATGCGGGGCAAGGAACTTATGCGGGGCGATTCGATTGATAAAAAATTATCGGAATTTTACTTTATGGGTAGAGCCTGATCGACGAGAAACGTCAAATCCTATACATTTGGTTTTCGATGGGTATTTCAGTTCGATTATCGATTGGTTCTTTGGTAAGGCCTCGTGTTCTTTGGTCAGGTGCCTTAGAGAAAAATCAGGCGAGGCGACGTGTCGTGTCGCCTTCAATCAAAACTTTGGCAGGTGACAGAGTACCTCACGCCTACTGTCACTGTCAAAATACATACGTTTTTGACTGAGGCGACGCGATATGTCGCCTCGCCTGCTTTTTCTCTAGAGCCCCAGGCCAACTCAAGCCCCAGTACTTTCACCAACCACTTTGCACTTACAGTAAACTACGATTTCGTCTGAAAATGACAAATACCACAGAGTATTTAGTAATATGATGTACTACGTAATAAATACTATCTAATATAATCTGTGGTAGTCTGTACTCTGTGCTCGCTCATCCAAAAATCGTCTTTTGCTTAAACTTTGTATTAATTTGACTTTATTTGGGACTTCGAGAGTAACTAAAAATTATGAAATAAAAACAATTATAAGAAGAAAAACTGAGACACAATGGCATCTCCCAGTAAATTACCCGGTACTGGTTTGGAAGATGTCGGCGTCCCTGGACAATCCTTTCTTCGCGAAGCCTTGACAAGTTGCACTGATCCATTAAAAGCTATCGAAGAATTTCAATTAGAAAACGGTATATTACTACCATCTTTGAGACCAATGCTTCCTCTATTAGACCTACACGGCGTCCGTAGACTTGATTTTCACAATTCTGTTCTGGAAGAGCTCCGAGACAAATTAATATCCCATATTAATGAACTCGGCGGGAAAGATGGCAAGGAAAATGATAAAAAACTTAAAGAGTTACTATCAAAAAGTTTTCCAGTAGTTCGTGTAAAAGCGCTGCGCCCTGTCATTATGAGCATTCTCAAAAATACTCCTCACATAGATGACAAATTTCTTAGAGTGTTGGTACGCGATAGGGAGCTATATAATGACACTGATACCGAAGTAAAGAGACAAATATGGCAAGACAACCAGTCTTTGTTTGGTGATGAGGTGTCACCCTTATTGAGTCAATACATCAAAGAAAAGGAAAGTGTTTTATTTGATCATGAAAACTTGAACAACTTGTTCTTTTCTCCATCCCCAAAAGTAAGGCGTCAAGGAGCCGTAGTTCAAAAACTAGCTCACATGATAGGTAATAGTGTCAGACTGTATGATATGGTTTTGCAATTTCTTAGAACTTTATTTTTGAGAACTAGAAATGTTCATTATTGTACTCTCAGAGCTGAATTACTAATGGCATTACATGACTTGGAAATACAAGATATCATATCTGTAGACCCTTGCCATAAGTTTACGTGGTGCCTTGATGCATGTATAAGAGAACGGAATGTTGATATAAAAAGATCAAGAGAGCTCCAGGGGTTTTTAGACAGTATTAAAAGGGGACAAGAGCAGGTCCTAGGTGACCTTTCAATGACATTATGCGATCCTTATGCAATCAATTTTCTTGCTACTTCTGCAATAAAAATCTTGCAGCATTTAATAAATACTGAAGGTCTACCGAGAGACAATACAATTTTGATACTTTTGTTAAGAATGTTAGCTTTAGGGTTAAGTGCTTGGCTTATGATTGATTCCCAAGAGTTTAAGGAACCTAAATTAGATAGTCAAGTAGTGACAAAGTATCTCCCAGCATTGATGTCTTTAATGGTTGATGATCAAGTGAGATTATTTCATAATAAACTGCCCCCTGATGAGAGAGAATCTGCAATCACTATTATAGAACATTCTGGGCCTCCGCCAGATGCTTGTGAAGCTTATATGAGGGAAAGTACAGTCTGTGGAGTCTTAGCTATGTATTACACCCTTCATGCAGCTAAGTTCCGGGATAGAGGAGCATTACTTCGCATCCTGACTATATTAGGTAGCTGCAAAGATGGTCGAGCTTATGAGGATCCATTTCTGCATGCATTTGTAGCTTTATTAGTACAATTACCTGATGAATTTCAAGGAGAAGATTTTAGTACTGTCCTATTTGATGAATTTTTCTTTGCTGGTCTTTCTAAAGATAATGTTACCAGACATTTGTTAAAGTTACTTTGGTACATACATCTTAAGCTTCCTGAGACAAGAGTTCAGACACTTATGAAAGCTTTGCAACCTGGTACGCAGCATCATGAATCTGTTCATAAGTTGTATGAAAGTTTGCAGCAAAAGATGTCTTCCGTTGCAGAACCACCTCCAGCTGCAGTAGATATGGAGTATTTAGAATCTCCCCTTATGAGTGTTCCTACTCCAGCGCCTTATCATAATATGTAGTACTTTAGAGTACTTAACCAAAGCATATACATTTGTTTTGTACATGAATTTATATATATTAGTATGTAGGATATTATTAAGTAGGCATAATGATGTGGTATTTTATGTAATAACAGAGAATTCGTTATTGTATTTAACAATAATTATTTTTATTATAGTTTTAATTATTTACGAATCTGTTTTTCATTTGTATCCTTTCAAATTTTACATTATTTTGTCCAAAATTAACCTAAGTAAGTATAGTTTGTAATATTAGTAGTATTATAATTCATTCGATATGACCTGAATACTTATATATTTGTTATTAATTATAGGTGGTAAAGGAAATTCTTTGTGAATAGCTGCTGACCTGACTTGTCCCACTATAATTGGGAATTGCTACCAAAAATCTTGAACCTGGGACCACACTACATGTAATGTAAGTAATAAAACACATTTCTATTTAAGTATTAGCATTAATATTTTATTATTTTTAATTAATAGAATTGCTTTACAATAACAATTTAGAAAAACAAATTACGGAAATTTTCAAAATGGCTGATTTACAAATTAATATAATATTAATTGGGTAAGAAATATTTAAAACTGAAGACTATTTGATACAATATATTTCATACTAGTTGACAAAAAATACTTTTTGCTATTGCTTGCTCATTCTGGTATGATTGAGTAACAAACATCCATACATACTTTTGGATTTATGAACAAGATATTTTCTTACTTTAAGATGTAGCCTAAATTTTAAGTTAGACCTCTAGTAATATATTGGTGAAACTGCATTTAAATCCATGCAGTAGTTTTTTCGTGATGTGTGTACAAACATACAGACAGAATATTAATAATGTACAGACATAGGTATGTTATAATTATATTATATGTGTTATGTGTACAAAGATTTATTATGATATCAAACGTCAACAGTTAATATAAGTATTTCATTCCATTAATATATGTATTGTTAAAAATTTAATTAGAGAGTTATTTGTATCTAAAAAACTTAAGTATGTAATATATATTATGAGTATAAATATCATATTTTTTTTATATAAAACTGTGACTCAGGGATGTATTTTAACCAAAAGATATTAAACTAAACATTGTTATTTGAAAAATTAGAGGTGTGAAAAAAGCTTATTTGACAAGAAATTTTACGAGTGTCGATCGCGTCTCTCCGGCTTGAGGTCTAAAGAATGCAGGGAGCGTAAAGACCGGGATCTCTCAAAAAGAGACGGGTCTGTGTATATAGGTTCGCTTCCATCATCAAAGGCGTTGGCCAGTCTACCAGATGAGCCTGCTTCTCCACCGACATCGCCAAATGTTCTGCCTAAACCGCTGAAAAATTAATTAGCATTGATTTAATCCTAATAATATTACACACGCTGGACTGAAGTAATTTCTTAAACATCCTATATTGATACTATATGTATGATTGATTTTTAATATTAACTATATTAGATAGGCTAAATAAACTACGAGTATATCTACTGATTTTATTATAATAATATGCAAACCCCGTCAAGTGACCTAGTCATGTTTCGGTTTTAGTCTGTGGGATCACCGGTTTTCAGGAGATTATTGCATCGCTTTCTTGTCGAGATAATAGTCTCCGTTCAGGTGGGCAATTCACGCGCTTTCGAGATTCATCTCGATTCGAGATTTTTAAAAGAAAAATGACTAAATATGCCATTTTTCATTCAAAAATATCGAACATTAAACGAAATAAATAATAAATATTAATTATTAAATATATAAATATTGAACGAAAAATGACATATTTAGTCATTTTTCGTTTAAATATCTCGAATCGAGATGAATCTCGAAAGCGCGAGAATCGCCCACCTGGGTGCGCTTACGAAATAGGTGGTTGAATTGATGATAAGGCAGCGAATATATTAACGTATATTCGTAATGCAATTCGTCTTTGTCGCCGCCCATTTCATAATCGTATCATTAAGCCAGCATAGTGGGAGCGATTAAAGTTGTTTAAGAACAATTATTGATCGAATCCATTCATGGAGTTTGTAGGTCGGTAGGTAGAAAAAATAATTACCTAACAAGGCACTAATAAAATACATTCTTTGCTCCTAAAAATATCGTCTTTAATAATAATATGCAGGGCATTTAATAACATTGTCATGATCACAAACTTAGCTCCAGGCTTGGACTATATATATATATATATATCTTCACGGGTGCCTTACGGCGCCCGAGACCGCCTAGACAGCCTCAGGGTAACCAGCGGAGGGGTTATAATCGCACCTCGTCGTAGCCGATGGTATGAGTCTACACCGAACAAGTGGCTAGCTCGTCGCGATGTTTTGGATAGACTCAATGACCCATCTATAAACAGTTTCACAAGTTGGTATAGTGAAACCGGGACCGACAGACTATATCGATGTGGTTATGCTAAGCCCCCAAGTAAAACTACAGGAATACATACTGATAAATTTTATCGTGATTAGGAATGGAACCCACGACCTCCCGTTACAACGCCAACGGCACTAGACCACAAAGACGGGCAAGCAGGTTGTTTGATGATTAGTGAAACATTTTTGGTTTTGATCACAAAGCACGGAACCCACGCGCGCCGCTACGCAGCGCGCGGCGATTCCGTGCTCTGAGGTTTTGATAGACCGCCTGTTTGTACTATATAATAAATAATAATAATAAAATCGTTACCTAAGTGAAAATGGCTTATGGAGATGTGATGCAGAGAAGAGAGAAGGTCGTGTAGGTCTAGGGCCTGGAGTGACAGGACGCAGAGACGGTGAAGGACTCGACACCTGCATATTCTTGCGGAGGACACGCCAGTAACGCCTGAAAATATACACATAGCACGGAGAAATAAAAACAAGAAATTGCTAGAAAAGAGCACCCGTAGAAACTACTATGTTTAGAGGACGCGACAGTATACGTACTGTCCTAGAACATATATATAGGTATATACACACTATCACAAGATCTAGGAACAACGAAAATGTCAAAGGTCACCTTAAAGATAAATGTTATAAATTTGTTGGATCAGATTGAATGCAACATAAATATATTGTTTCTTTCAAAGTAAGCAGTTATGTTTTTATTTATAAAAAAAACCGACACAAAAAGGTTCAATAAATAAACATTTACCGACAAAATTATTATTTAAATTCAGCGACAAAAGTATCTAGTGAACAAATACTGGAAGTTCAAAAGCTCACTTTGTATGGGGAACGCGGTTTTGCGATCGCGAATACAGTGAACTTAACTAAATTTTGGTAAAAACACCTTGTGATACCTACTAGTGAAGTGTGCCTCTGGTTGAAGAGAACACTAGTTTACTGGCTGCGAGAATATTATTCAAAAGAACAGCGTGGCAAATAACATTATATGTTTATTAGCTATTTTGTTTTGTAACCGCACCTAGGAGACCAAGTTGCCATATGAGACTTGTCCCGATTACCTGCCCGTGGGTAAACACATTTCAATAACCCTGTAGTAGCTGTATTTTTTTTATTTGAGCATCGCTAACAACTTACCCCCGTATTCTAAGACGTATCCTTAACTCCACTTTACACTCAAGGAACGTCCGTCTCTTTCCACCAAATGTCAACTATAAAAAGCAAGTTGAGACAGACGCTCCTTGAGTGAAGAATGGAGTTAAGGAAACGTCTTAGAATACGGGTATTAATGCCTTATTTCATGAAAAAAAACTTTGAGCCCTTGAAGAACACTAAAGTGTAATAGGTTTTGTTTCTTCTACGTATAATATTTTTTGATTCGAAAAAAAGACACACAACCTACTTTAACTAAAGTATTTTTTTTTAATGAAGACGACATGTGACCCTAAATCCACCCGTTGAAGTGGCAATGTAAAGTCAAAGAATGTTCTCATCTAAGAATAGCAATTTTGCTACAATTGCAATGGTTGAGTCCACTTTGTCTGCTTGAGGAACTTGTTCATGCCTTCGTTTAAGAGGAGCCACAGTTGAGTCTCTTCGATGATCATGCTGATTCAACTGCAAAGTATTACCCGCGCATGACGGTTATTCTGTAACACTACCGTATATTTGTGTGTAAACCTTCCCCCGACCCTTATTAAGAGAAAGAGCACGTATGATATACGCACCTACAATTTAAGCAGCAAAACGACTTTCCGGATTTAAAGAAAATAATCAAAATTTAACGCAAACGAGAAATTAAACGATCACATCTTCCTTTTTTTAATTTTCTGTCTTGATATTTTATAGGAATTATTTTAATATGAATTATTTTTATAGCGATAAATCCTCCAAAAATCTATACTAATATTATAAAGCTGAAGAGTTTGTTTGTTTGTTTGTTTGTTTGTTTGTTTGAACGCGCTAATCTCAGGAACTACTGATTCGAATTGAAAAAATATTTTCGTGTTGGATAATCCATTTATCGAGAAAGGCTATAGGCTATATAACATCACGCTACGACTAATAGGAGCGGAGTAACAAAGAAAAATGTTGCAAAAACGGGGAAAAATTATTCCTTTTAAGTGCGTACGCTGCGTAAATGGTTAAATTTAAACGCGCAGACAAAGTTGCGCGGGTCAGCTAGTCTATAAATATATAACAATTACCAAAAGGTCATGACTGTATGGGAAACGTTTGATCAAATACAAAAGTGTTGTTTAAGAACTCAATAAAAAATACCATCACGGGTGCCTTTTTTTTTTGATCCCGAGAAAGCCCGTCCTCATTTCGCCTATGGTATTCGGAGGCAACGCCTAACAAGTGGCGAGCTTGTTGCGGCGTTTATGGTGGTATAGCCTGGTTGTATAAAGTGGTAACCCGTCTTAGGTCCGGCGTCTCTCCCTTGTTATCAGTTGCGCAATGACTTACCCTAGGCTGGAGCCGCTTTCAAGAACTCAAGTTTTTAGGAATACCTACAGGTATAATATACAAGCAGTGAGGACAATATATATTTAATACCTATAGATATATAGTGCAGCAGTCAACATAGCGAAGAGTAGCGACAGCAATATACATAGCGCAACCAAAAGGGCGCGGTAGTGGTACGGAGACACGCACATCCCAGCAGCCGCAACCACGGGAGCTGAGTCCATTGGCCCATTCTCCTCCAGAAGCTCATTGCGGTTATCAAACACCTGAAAATAATACCCATATACTATACATGCAAAAACCATCAACTGACCTAGTCTGTGGGTTCGACGGTCTGTACTTCAGAAGACTGCAAAATCGATTTCTTGTCAAGGTGATAGTCTAGTCTAGTTTAGGATGGGAAAACAGATTTGATGATAAAGCGAGGATATAAAATACCTTCATTCGCTTTGCAAATTCGTCTTTGTCGTCGTCCATTTCGTAACCACATGATTTGGGCATAGTGGAAACGATCTGCTTACCACCAGCTGACAAAGTTACATGGCGTTTTTATATACTAGCTTATACAAGCTAAGTATTTTTTTTCATAGGTACAAATATACATAAATAATGGTATGCAGACCTACCTCAATCATTTTTCTAACATGACTGGGTGTTTCCACTTCATCTTTCAAGTATTTGTCAATTTCCGCTTCTTCATACGAAACTTTGTATACAGATCCAACATCGTCTTTGGTTTTATCTTTAGTTGGTTTTGGTTGAGTATCATTAGCATCATGACGAGCTTCAGCTGTTATATTATTTATTCCCAGAGTTGCGTTTACATCTCGTCGACGTCTACCGAAAGACGGTTCAGATCTTCCTGAATGGCTTGGACAATAAGCCTGAAATATTCAATTTGTAAAAAGTTTTTATACGCAAAGTAGAACATGTCAAAGTTAGACAAAAACATGCAATAATATTAATTGATAACCTAGTCTCGGGCATGCACATCACGAGATGATAAATCTATTTTTAATTACATTGACGTAATTCCGCTATTTAGAATTACAATAACAAAAATAAAATATTTATTGATGTATAAACATAGATAAGTAAATTATTTCTTACTGGTTGGCATCCTTCTCGACATGTTCGTACTGTCGCTTCAAATACTAGGAAATTAGATTCTGGGATCTTGAAAGCATTAAACCTTGCTTCTAAACTGTCTCCACTTCGACCTTTGTCTAATTCAGGGAAAACATCCGCATCTACAGGACATCTGGGAAGAAATATACGCGTTTTAATTATTAACAGTAAGAGCAAGGCTATATAATTCATCATTATTGACAAATGAAGCTTACCCGGCCCTATCGATTAATTGTACAGATCTTCCAGAATATGGATCTCGTGCTATTACATTTGTAGCAAATATATCCGTAGCATAATTGTATCCGTCTTGAGCCTCCAGTCTGAAGGTCAGCGGGTCTCCCACAGCAATTGTTGTAGTCGGTCGTCCTTGATACAGGATCATTAATCGAACCTTGGAGTTCAAAGAACTTTCTTCGGGAAGATATTCTATAGGGATTGGACTGCCAGACCTGTCATTCAAATTCCAACCAAGACTACAGTTAGATATATAGTCGTTTTCTAATTAAAACAAAAAGTAGACTCTAAAGAAACTCCCGCGAGGTACATTTAGAATTATAAAAACTATTTAAAACCAACAATTGTATCACTTGTTGTGGTCATTTTGACATTAATGCTTTGATATCTAGAAGTTTATTTAGAGTCAATCGTTAGTAGCTGTTAGTGATAACAGCAAACAAAAATATATACCATCTACCTAATTTATACCTAACACCAAATTACTATTTTAATTTTATACGAAAGAAAACACTTCAAACAACAAACAAGTACAAAATATTTATATCAACACTCAAACACAATAAGTAATCACACAAGGCAAAAATTTTAAATCTTTAATTAATGCTAGCAAGTAACAAGCATATTTACTTATTATACCATATTCTTAACCATTTTCAAGGGCAATATAAGCCAAATCAATGACAAACAAAACAAACAACAACAAAAAAAGTTAATTTACTGTTAGAGATTATAATACAATCAAGAACATTGAACTGTTTGTAATAAAATGTATATATCACTATGATGTTCTTGCTTGTATTTTTCTCTTTATTTTCTCACCCTGCGCCAATGTAATTGGATGTTACCACGGCCTCCGCCGGTCCACGGAAGAGGCAGGTTAAATTAAATCGTTTATCACGAGAGGTTTGAACGTTATCACTAAATTGGACAATTACTATATTGGACATTGTATCTCCATACTGAAAATAAAATTTGGTATTAAGTCATTCAAATCCTAGAAAATTATTAAATATAAATCATATTTTTTTATATTACTCACTCTTTGCGTAAGGCAATCAGGATAGCCATTTGCACCACTAATTCGTAAAACGTTTACAGTTCCACCATTGCCGCGGAAGAAACAACGGTCGTAAGAGCCATAAGTATACATGCGACCATAAAACCCTTCTGGTAATCGCAATGTAAACTCCATTCCATCTTCATTACAAACCTGTGAAACTACAAACCAACAACGTTTGTTTTACATTGGAAATTAAATACATATGAAATTAAATAAAAATAAAAAATATATATCACCATCTAAACAATCATCAGCAATTCTTCCTAGTGCACGTTCATAAAAGTCATATTCATTAGCAGTATTATCGAAATGTGCTGGATTAGCAGCATCCAACTCTCTGGTATCACGATCACTTAATTCACAATTATCTCTAGGTTCACCAGCAAAACCAACCTCTCTGCAAAAATCATTATTATTTAGTTCATGTAATCATCACAAATTTTAAATTTAGGAAAACTCATAGCAAACAAGGTCTACCTGAAGTTAAAAGAGCGACAAATAAAATCACGAGCTTCAATACATTCTCTTTGGCATTGAGCAAGAGTACTTGCGGTAGTGAATCTTCTAACAAAACGTCTTTGCATACGTTGCCGTCCGATTTGACGGAAACTATCTTCTTCACAGCGAGATCCTTGCCATGGTCGGTGACCTACTGGCCCTCCAAGTGGGCCGCCGACAGGACCACCGATATGCCCACCAATTGGTCCACCAATGGGTCCACCTATAGATGGGCCTATCGGCCCATCAGGTTCATATCCACCATAACCACCACCTGTCATTGAGTAAAATTAGTCAACATCGAAAATAATAACATCAAGTTCCAATATTTATGTTTTATAAATAATTTATTACCTGAAGGTCTGTCTTGGCCTGGAGGTGGATAGCTTCCACGATATCCCCCGGGGCGATCTAAAGGTCTCCGCACTGGACCAATACCAGGTCTTGGATCGGAAGGATATCTGAAAATTAACACTTCTTAGCTATTTTTTATCAGTTAAGAGAAATAATTTTATTTAATTAAATTACTGTTTTAACTTATAGCCCTACCTGTCCGGTCGTGGTCTTTCAGGATAGCGGTCACCAGGATAATCAGAACCGTAATAACCATTACCACGACTGTAACCTGTCAATTTACCGTTATTAGAAACAAATAAGATATTGAAATAAAAATACAAGTACAGGTATATGACATAATGAGCTGAAATAATAAAAAAAGTTTAATAAGTGTAAGTGCACGCTCACCAGGGTAGGATGATCCGGTCGGCGGATATTTATTATAAAGGTCAGGGTTTCTTTCGCCACCGAAAGGTCCTGGATCTCGGTTAACGCCCACTGGGTATCTGCTATAAGGATACCTTCCCAAGTCATTCTGACCAGGGTATCTGTCCAAATCATACCGATCGGGATAGCGGTTAGGATAGTAGCTAGGCCTAGCTGGATATCTACCACCACCACGGACGGGATATCTATCTGCTGGATATCTATCACTGGGAAATCGGTCGGGATATAAATCAATTGGATAGCGACTGACAGGATATGCGTCCCCAGCAGGATATCTTCCTATATCGTTTGATGTGGGATAATCTAAAGGATAACGGACGTCGAATGGATAACGGTCCCTATCTGGATATGAAGGATATCTACCAGATCCGGATGGGTGCCGGTCTATGCCTGGGGGATATCTATCAGCGCCTGGTGGATAACGGTCTGCGCTGCCAGGATATCTATCAGAACCCGGTGGATAACGGTCTGCACTGCCAGGATATCTATCAGAACCTGTTGGATAACGGTCTGCACTCCCAGGGTATCTATCAGAAGGATAACGGTCGGAAGGATAGCGGTCAGAACCGATTCCGGGAGGATATTTATCGCTAGGATATCTATCAGTGGGATATCGTTCACCCGGGGGATAACGATCGGGATATCTGTCATCAGGATATCTGTCGTCGGGGTAACGATCTGGTCTTCCGCCGTATCTGTCATCGTCTGGATAGCGGTCATCATCAGGGTAGCGATCTCGGTCACGGTCCCCGCCATTTCCTGCTATAAATTGTATGGATTTGTTAGTAAATGTCGACGAACTTAAAAATAATAGGCAGTTTGCATTGTAGTTTTTTATCTTTACAATAATTTGAGATTTAGTTATAAATGAACGCACTTCAATTATGCAAAAGTTTAAAAAACATACATCTACACAATTTATACTACATACATATATAGGTACTTAGTTGTTCAACATATAGAATGATCTGACCGATCGCTTAAATAGTATACATATAGAGATATATAATGTATTATGTCGCAGGGATATGAAGAAATAAGGAATTTTATGATATTCCTAGGGTAATTACAAATCATTATTTTTTTCGTTTCTATGCGGCATTTTAATAAGTGTATTTAGATTATAGATACATAGAAATGTTCAAGCAAGGTGAAGACATATTCCTATAACCATAAAACAATAAACTACACATGCAAAAACTAATTACTGAGACTGGCAAAAACAAGCAAGAGCAGAAAATAAAGTAAAACAAAAAAAAAATACTAAAATGTTTGTTGCTAATTAATATGAATTAAGCCCACCATATACTTGTCATATAGCTAGTGTAAACCGTTTAATTACCTACATATCCTTTAAAATATAATGATAACAATTGCATGCAATAACCCACATCATTAATAGTTGATAAATACACTATATCATACAATCAATAAATAAATCCAAAAAAAAAATGTACTAAAAGAAGTATTTTGAAAGAAGAATCTACTTTACTGCCTACAATCATGCTTCACAGTAACCACTCATTCAAACCTGAAGTGGTTGGACGTCCCCAAGGAGTTTGTGAGCCACTGCCTGATCCTCCCGTATCAGATTCTCCAGTCACAAGTTGATCTAACGAATTTTACACGATTTACAATATATTTTGGGGCATACACAATTAGAATGTTTTTGGGCTATAAATTTTATGAATATTTAGGACGCCCCCAAGAAGTTTGTGAGCCAGTAACTGATCCCTGCCGTATTAGAATATCCAGTCACAAGTAGATCTAACGAATTTTAAAATTTTACACGATATACATTTAATTTTTGGGCAATTAGAACATTTTAAGGCTTTATAGTAGGTACCTGTTTGATGAATATTTAGGCTAAAGTTTTCTGCAACGTCTTCATGTTAGTTATGAAATTTGCAGAAATATGTTTCATCCTATTCTATGTTTTTGACCAACTCATACAAACATTGCCATTTTTCATTACGTAGAATATCATACGAGTCTGACGTCCCTATTCTTAGATTAAGTTCATTGCCATATCAATTGAATTAGATATTGAAGTTGCTACTATCTAACAGGTTCAATTGACTAGGTTGAAAATAATGTCAAAGTTTATATGATACGGAAATCAATAAGTATCCTTATTTATTTTGTTGTCGTATTTAAGTAAGACTATGTAGTCTTACTTAAATTCGCTGCCCATTTCGTAGCTAAATCATTTAGCATAGTGTCATAGTGCATAATATCATAGTTACATAACTATGATATTTTATTCGTTGGAGGACGACATATGACATTGTATATACCTGAAGGTAAGCAGAACTACAAAAGCCGTGAATGGGGTCGATTCATTTATGTTTAAAGGCACTATGCTAAATGATTTAGCTACGAAATAGGCAGCGATAAAGACGAATTTGTATTACGACTACTGTAATATCCTCGCTGCTTTATCGACAATCAACTGCTTGTTTCGTAGCTGCACCCAAAAAGGAAATTACTATCTTGACAAAAAATCGGTGAACTTATAGACTAAAACTGAAATATGACTAGATTAGTTGTCGGTTTTTAAATCTGTGTAGGCAGTGCTAACGATAGCAATCGGTCGGCCTAGTAAAGTTATAGAGACTCGTAAAAAAGGTGGAAGCAATTTTACCATAGTATATACGACCGCCTCCTTAGACTAGTGGTTGCCCTTTAACGTGGTTTTCGGAGGTCGTGGGTTCGATTCCCACCCAAGGCAAAAAAAAAATTACCTACATTTTTCTGTACAGTTTGCCATGGTCTGGGTCTTTATAAAATATAATAAGTATTGATATCGCTGTTTCTGGTACGTATAGTACAGGCTTAGAGCTTAGTTTATGGCCAGAGCAATATGTTTGTAATGTCCTTTATATTATTATTATTGTTTGTAAAATATAAATATTTTACATTATACTACATTGGTCGTTTCTGACCATCCGGTTTGCATCAACTAATGCACAAATGTAACATCTCGACAATAAACCGATCCAATTGCCTATTTAAAAATAAATTTTATATTGGTTATACTTTCTGTATATCTATGACGTATTAAATAAATTTACATAATATACATTTTAGGGTGACGGTAATAAGTGAGCGATAATATTCTCATTAAAATATCTAAAAATCATTCAAAGCTTAATATTCAGAACCTTAATAATAGTAAGTAATGTACTCAATTTAGATACTTACGCATAAGGTTTTCATAGTAATCAAAATCGGGATCATACAAAAGTCTCATCCCATCTTTCTGGTTGTACCGACTGAGTCGGCATGTGCGCGCTCGGTCGCTGTACACCGCTGATCTGTAACAAACAGTTGATGTATATGCCTGTGTTGGAGGTAGTGTATTGATTTTATCGGTCATTGAACCTGTCTCGTTTATCTCAACGCTATTACTGCAATTCAGAACAATTACAAAATACAAACCGCTAATTTATATTTAGATAACGTCGTGACCAATGTGTAAGTTACGTCACTTGCTAAATGTTGTTTTTTTGAAATTGTAAACTTTCGTGACCGAGTCTATTAACTACGGTTTGTTCAATATATCTCTTATGTGTTAATTAAAATTTATATATTGAATAGCTATTAGAACCACATAATCGAATCACGAGACTCGTCATCATATTTTGCTAACTGTTTTCTCGCCACACGGTTATATTTACTGTCTTGTTAGGATATTTATTTGTATGATTATTTACTTTACCTGCATTGGAAACTTGTCTGACGTAAGCATTCGTCAAGACACTCGCTTAGAGATCTTCCAGTGATTTCGGAATGAGACTCGCCGGTTATTCTGCTGTTTCTGTATCTCTGGAAGGCGGTGTCAGGTCTTCGGCCAGGGGAGAACAGATGGGACGTCACACTATTGTCAGGGTACTCCGTGCCACGAGCTGTCACCCGATGAGAGACTGATCATAATCGTGAGATAAATCACAATGGTGTAGCATGCTCAGAAAAAACACCCTAACCGTGATCGTTAGAATTTTATCTCAACTTTATAATTACAATATTAATTATGTTAGAATAATTATTTAGTTGTTAACATTTATTAATTTCCAAAAATATTAAGTAGCCATTAAATATAATTAAACCATTACTGAAATCCATAAGTAACTATTTTAATTGGTAGTAGAATTATTATTATACGATACTCACGATTGTCAAGACACACAAGATCATAGAAATGATGTGTCGGGGAAGTACTAACTGTAACATCGTCTTTTTGTGAAACAGAATCTTCTTCTGAAAGTACACACTGTCTAGTCATCGCATCATGCTCGATGGAACGACAAAAATATCTAAAACAGTATTAATAATATTAGCCTTTTCTTAACTTACAACTTCTGCAGCATTTAAAAAGTTATAATTTACTTACTTCTCTGCGCGCACACACATAGATTGGCATTCATCAAGAGTCATGTTAGAAAATACATCTGCTTCAAAAGGTCCACCAAGTCTCTTATTTTCCTCTTTTATAAAAACAGCTAAACCATCGCAACGTCTTTCAGCTACAAAACATTAACTTAATTAGAAAATCCTTAAGTAAATTCATTATGAAAATAAATACTTACATAAAAGGTTACTATATTACCATTTAAACAAGTATTTTCCAAATAATCAGCATTGTGGTCATCTTCCAATAACTCGGGATGTGTTCGTCTAGTAAATCTACTTAACGAACACGTTCTTAAAGAAGAATCGAATGTTGCCGATCGGCAAACAAAGCTGAATTCTCCAAGACATTTATCTTCGCACTCAGTCCTATTAGCCACCATAATCTCCTTTAGATCTGAAGGAGGAAGCTTCAAACGTTTCCTGGCATGACGTTCAAACACATAGCGTCTTGATGGACACTCTCTTTCTGGACGGTTTGCTGTTTAAAAAATACAGTTATATACACAGTAAATTATTTTGTAAATTTTAATAAACCTAGATATTAAAATTTCAAAATGATTAAACTTCATTAAGTATACTTACAAGTCAAGCAAATTTCATTGAAATGTACACTATTAGGGACGATCATTAGAGTTCCAATTCCTTCAGGCACTGCCTGTTCTCGTGTTAAATAGCACGTAGACTCTTCATACTCTGGTTCGGGACCGAAATTGGCTATACGTGCTCCTGGTTGAAAATCTATGGAATTGCAAGTTCGCACAAGGCTGTTCCCTGACCGGTCTCTTAAACATAAATCTTGACATTTCTCTAAAACTCTAAATGGGGGAGCTGTTTCTCGTACCTAAAATTATAGTTTAAAATATTATAGTTAAAAAAATATAATTAAAAATTATGTTAAAAAAATATAATTAAAAATTATGTTAAAAAAAATACGTATCGTAAAAGTGGTTTACTGAGTTTTTAAGTGATCATGTCATTGTAAAAGAAAATTCACAAACGTACGCTCAATATATCAGAAAATGGGAAGCATTGCAAATAATCATCTGGTCCTATTATTTTATTTTAGTCTTTCAGAGCAATTAATGCTTTTAAAAGTGGTAAATTCTATCATGTTGATGTCGATTTGATATATTCGAATGAAAAGTGACAGATATCCATAGAAAATTATCAGTTTCATTCCAATATATCGAGCAGACATGAATGTCGAAAGCGCGAGAAATACATGCCCCACTCTTCAAAGGAGTGCTTTAGTTATTTTTTTTATCAGAATAATATACTCCAACTAAGTTTTCTTTTCCCATATAGTAAATAAATCTTTAAAAACTAATATTAGATAGAGATACTATTAACAGATATTTAAGAAACTCACCACATCATCATCAAATCCATGTAGCTGTTGATTTGGTAACCTTTCGTACATGACACGTCCCATACCTTGATTACATGTAGTTTGAGCTGTAACGGAAGACATATAATATCACAGAAAAGGTATGAAAATTTACTTCAAGGAAAACCAATATTTCTATCATAGATGCCAAACTTATTTACTGTAACTGTACAAGTTACTAAAATTATTGTCTGAACATAGCTATTATTTTACGTGGAAATTATCCCAATATTAAACAGCGAACTTAGTCAAATCTGTTTCCATATTTGTGCTAATCGTAATAAAAATGAGTATGGCATAACCCAACCAACTTTCTTTCATAGTACCAGCACATTTTTATTTATTTTTTGATAACTCGAAAATTGATGGACGTCAAAGATGACCAGAGGGCTGGAACTTTCCTCTTATAAATATTAAACTTAATGAGAGAAAATTTAGCCAGTGTTCTGTGCAGAAAGCGTGTTTTCTGTGAGGATCATTAGGAGTAAATAGGTAAATATATAGTTTATAGGAATTTATTGTTTAAAACTACTGCCATGCTAAATTACGCCCTTGGATTTTATTTGTTTTATTTCCTTTTTTTTTAATTACAAGGGTACAAACCATTTGCCATTGTAAGCATAGTGAGAGCGGTGAAGGCGTGCATGACGCTCGCCCCTCGCGGCTTCATCTTCCTGTACTCGTACTGGCTCTACCACTCACCCAATGTCACCGATTTGGCATAGGGTTCTATAAAGAAATAAAGAACTGATTAATAAGGGTAATAACTAGACTACAATGGCACTTTAAAACAAAATCAACATTAAATTTGGACCACTTATGTTACAGTTACAATGCCAGACAAAAGGATTAAACTTATATTTCCCTTCTAAAAAATATCATAAAAAAACCTTGAATCCTATTGCATAGTATCTAAGGAACAGAAACTATTCAAGAATAGGGTCTCAATGATTCATCATACCTAATGCACCTGCTAAGGATCGAGAGCATTTCAGGTCATTCCAAAACTGAACTTTGAGAACCTACGACCGAGGTAATATATATGTGAAGTATCTTACCTACGTATAGTCCGTTTCACAAAATAATTCCTACGGAAAAAATGGAACTAATAAAATTAAGAGTAAACAAACTGTGCTAAATATTCTCGGGCAGTCTTAAAACTGATTACCAGCATCTTTTCGCGACCGCAGCGCCGCGCCGCTCCGTTCAAAGGAATTCTTTCGTGAAACGAACTTTACCATTTTAGGACACCAAGATCTTTTAATTATATATTGGAGATGGTCTAAACTTAGTACTTTAAAACTATTTCATCTATGAAAACTTATGTAAATTTGTTAAATTAATTACTTTTTTGAGGCTCAATATTTTTTTTACCATCAACATTATCTTGCTTCCGTGTTCTGATGAATCAACAATTTCTTTTAATTTGCTAGTTTTTATATACTAAATTCGGAATGTGTTACTATAATAATAAGTGTTACTATGTAGTGATTGAAAAAAAAAGTTGCCAGGGTATAACTATTCGCATTAAACTCTTATAATATAACTCATATATAAACAATGAAGTCCAGTTACGAAAAAAAAAATTGTTAGTCCTCGTTACCATTTCAAAGATAATATGCACGTTATACTGCGCAGGATTTGTGGTCACCTTGTAACCAATTGCAGATTATTATGATTATTAATTCACGCCAAATGTGTGCCCGAACAGTGGTCACCGGTCTGTTGCATCGACTCAATGGTGAGACAACCAGAGCAAGGTTGCTTCAATTATTTTACCTGACTCCACGATTATTACACATTGTATAGGTACAGGCTTCAGTAAAATATAGAGGTTACCTAATTTTAGGATCATTTAGCAAAAATAAACAACGATAATATACAATAGGTACTTTAAATAAATAATTTATATACTTGGTGGCAATACGTTAGACCTTACACTTAAAACCACGTAGGTCCCTGATTCAAACCCCGGTGTGTACCAATGAGTTTTAAATCTAAAAATGTATGTACATTTGTTTAACAACACCAATATAGTGCCTCGGAGAGCATGTTCAGCTGGCGGCCCCAGTTTCACTATACCAACTTGTGATTTTTTTTATAGATGGGTTAATTATTCCGTTTTAGAGCGTACGCTGTGTAAACGATTAACGTTAATTTAGTTTACAGTAGTAGTTTAAGTTTATACTAGTTTATTATAAACTGTATTAATATGTATGTGTTTCAAAGTGCAATGTGATCCCCGAGGCAAAATAGTGGTTTTGTCAAATAAATGTATGTTTTTATATCTATATTAACTCATTTCTACACACAGGGGTTTAAACCCGAGAACTAAGTTGTTTTAGTCTTCTAATCAACTCGACTACCCCGTAGATATATACAGGGTGAATTTGAAAGGTTGTACTTTGGGCCAATATAAGGCTCTACTGATCAAATCGAACAACTTTTCCCATAAAATCATGTGTAGCAAATGAAAACAATTTTTGGCTTCCCCATAAAAATTGGTCATTTTGACATTATATATTCATACTAGTTTGTATGGAGAAGGCATTTTTTTTACATTTGCCAGGTTTTATGGGAAAAGTTGTTCTATTTGATCAGTACAGAGCCTCATATTAGCCCAAAGTACAGCCTTTTAAAGTCACATATATATATATATAAAGCACCACGATATCTTATTATCTTTATGACGTATTTTCTACCATTTTTTTTAAAGTGCACCCGTGAAATTCTCTTCAAAAAATATTATAGTTTTAGTAAAGTACTACTTTCAAATTAACAAACAACAACCTTAACGGAATATTTAAAATTCCAAGCCAATACAAGCCCATATCATTGTGACGAACTGCGTATACAAACGCATTGAGGGCCAACAAAAGAACATTTATACGCACATAATGGAATGTAATATATACTAAATAGTAAACGGTACAAAGAGGAATTATGTTCTAGTACAGCATTTTGTGCTATACAATAATGGTTGTTATACCAACCAATGTATTTGTTGTCTGCAAATTGAAATACGTTGTCCCCATACCGTTAGTGGCAAAGCAAAATCAATTGTTAATATTTGTGTACGTTAAAAGCATAGATCAAATTGTAGAAAATGATATATCGAAATTAATAGGTAATACCTAAGTAATCTTAAAGCAGAATAATATTGGGCACGGGAAGCACGGTGAAAAATGCGAGGCTGAAGAATGTCGCGGGTTTCATAAAACAGAAGAAAAAATTGTGGGAGAAGAGAGAAAGAAACCGTTGGAGATAAAAAGTTATTATTTGTACCTACGTATTATGGATCTAATTTTTTTATTACAAAATAAGAAAAAACATGTGGTGACATTGCTCCACATTAGCAAACAACAATAATTTCGTTGTACGTTTTATAATATTTTTATACTTTCGTGAGTAAACACTGAATAATAAATATTTACAGGTGTTATGTCCTACTGGATTCTACTATATTAAGTTGGCACCAAGTTATCAATAATAGCCTGATTGAAATCATGCTCCATTAATTTAATAAAATAAATTAAGAAAATAAGTTTCCTTTTACAGTAAAGAAGCGACGATTTTTTACCAATTACAGCATATAGTGTGTAGGAAAAACGATCGTTAAATGACTTCCATTTTTTATCGATATTTCCTAATTAAGAAACTTGCTCCTACAATACAATGCCTCCTTTGTTGGTGATCCTTTAATAAATTAATTAATTTCTTCAATAGAGTCAGTTTTAAAGCTATTTTTTTATAAGTTATGTATCTGTAGGATCTAGTGCATTATAGCCTAGTATTTTTTGTATAATTTTTAGCAATTAAAAATTTAAGTTGCAGCTATTTTTTTTTTTTCAACAATTCCGAGCAAGAATATTTTTTCTTACTCTGTCGCGTGCATTGTAGCAATGTAAACTCTTTTAGTAATCTACTAACTGCAAACTAGTGCTCAAAAAGTTATTATTTGTATAGTACTACTTCACCAGCAAGAGTTGAATACTACGACCACAGCCATTTTTAATACGATTTTTTTTTTACTTATAGCTGATTCAGATGTCTAATAATACTGTATCTTAGTTATGATCAAAATTTATGTATAAAATTATGAATATATTAGTCATTCCCTATTAAAATTAGAATAATGAAGGCAGTTATTTGACATGGGGCGATGGAGGTGAATGCGCCGTGGAATCCGCTAAGCACTACGCGTGGACGGGCACGCACACTGGTGAACTGGCCCCGAAGCGAGAATAAACCATAATTGCTATTAAACTTAATACTTGTGGCCTAAATTGAGTTTAACGCTATATAATAATATTTCATTACATTCAGATTACTTAAATTACAAAAAAAACTACCTAGCTAAACAAATGATCAAAAATAATATACCTAATATATACCTGCTAAAAGAAAAATACTAAACAAGAAAAAAAATATATAAATAATAAATTAATAAACAAAATGATTATGAAACTAAAATTTCGTCAAATCCCGATATCATGGCATCCATAGTCGCTAATAGTCTTTTTCATAAAAAAAAACTAATTGAGTTCTTAGAATACTTTAGTTAAAATAGGGGTTTTGTATATTTTTTTAGTAACAAAAATTAATAAGCGTAATAGAGATAAAACACATCTTACTAAAGTGTTCTCCAAGAATGACGTTCTTGGAGAACACTACTAAGTTTTTAAAAATAAGGTCAGACTGAAGCTGCAATACTCGTTGAGCCAGACTAATTCCCTGTGGCAAAAAGGTTTGCGAACATCGTCCTAGACTCGCACATACTATAATACTATAGGAATTATATTTCTTATATATATATAAAGAACATTACACCCATATTGCCCTAGTCACAAATCAAGCTCTAGGCTTGTACTATGTGTACCAGAAACAAGGATATAATACATATTTATTTACCAATAGCCAGACCATGACAAACTGTACTTACTGTACAGTTTGTCATGGCCTAATGTTTGTTTGTCCATGTGTAGGAATCGAACCCACGACCTCCGGCGACAACGCCAAGGGCGCAACCACTACTCTACGGAGGCGGTCACATTATATATGAGAAATACCTATCTCCAAATAATATCTACCTACGAGTATGTAATGGCAACCAGAGCGGTCACCTGTATGAATTGGCTGCCTGGTTGCTATGATTCCTGGATATTGCATATTACTTAATATCAGGTGGATATAAGGCTACATGTTGAGCTATTATAAAAATATTTTTAAAAAACCTAACCCCGTACAATATCAAGATTTAATATATCCTATTGATACCTGACATTCCATTAAATTCTATAATTTCTTTACTTTATAAAAACTAGTATGTTGGATATAGTTAGGAAAAAATTGGTATAGTAAAATTGTTACGTGTTAGCTTTAGGACGCAGGCAAAATTTGTTTTCATCACTCCTCTACGTCTCTTTTTTATAAAACCTTTTGAATTAAAAAGGACGCAAACTAATAAAAAAATAACTTTATTTTTAGAGTTAAAACATTTTGTTTAAAAATAAAATTGTAGAGATGAAGAACATATATGTTGAGATAAATTTTTACTTATTCGATCCTTATTTTATAAATTATTATTATAAATTCTGTAAACTTTTAAAGTAAATGCTAAAGTGCGATTTGTATGGGGACAATTTTGTTCTGTGTTCTAAACGTGCTCTCTGTTGCACTAGTGATATTGTCAAACATTTTTTTATTTATACATTTAACACTTTTTGGTTTGAACCCGTTACTTAAGTGCCAGGTATGTTTAATTAAAGAGACATTCATAAATATCATATACTTTTTTGACTACTCTTTGATATTTCTTCAAGACGTTGCGCGTAGCACTCTCGTAGAATAATGACTACGACTTCGGTGCTCGCCTTTGCTTGACAACTCGTTTCCAGCTTCGCGTGGAATTATTGTAATTAAATTATTATCTAGACCTTGGTGATCAGATCCACAAAAATTCGGACAAGCTATTGGAAAATTATTAAAGTTGCTTCTGGGAGTCCAATGTGCAAAATCGTACTTCTTCCAGCGAATATCGATAGAGCTTTAAAGAATTGCTTTAGGTAGTAGGTATATTGGGTAGATATATGCTGGCATAAGAGTATTTAGATGTTTTTTTTTCATTTAAATTAGGTTTTATTATACATGGTGACTCTGAAAGGATGTACTTTAGGCTAATATGAAGTTCTGCTTATCAAATCGAACAACTTTTCCCATGGAACCTTGTGTCGCAAATGAAAAAAAAAATTGCCTTCTCCATACAAATTAGTAATATTAAAATGACCAATTTGTAAGGGGAAGCCAATTTTTTTTTTCATTTGCGACACATGGTTCCATGGAAAAAGTTATTCGATTTGATCAGTGGAACATCATATTAGCCCAAAGTACATCCATTCAAATTCACCCTGTATAAGAAAACATTTTTGTCAGTAAATAGATTTTAGACTTTTCTGGTAATGTAATTTTTGTTAATCTACAAATCTTTTTTGTCCTCTATCACGTATAATTTAAACGCGTTAATTTATTCGTACGTTTTCAATTATATTCTCTTATTTATAAATTCTTTGGGGGTAATGGATAAGATCTATAAATGCGAATAAATTGAAAGTAATTTTTAAGATAATAAGCATTCTATCAATAAAAACAATCTGGAACCACAAAAATAACCTCGAATAGGGCAATTAAATTAGTTCCCAGCAAAATATGTACTAAAAAAATCTGCATGACAAAGAATTAGAGGCCTCAAATACGAAAAAAAATTTGGCGTTACCCAAACTACGGCTATGAAAAGCGGATGCCCATTTCCTGTCTTTTGTCCCATCGACTGATGTCCTCGACTATTTCCACTAATGACGTGGCCACCAAATTTTGTACAGTTATCTTTAGTGTCAAATCGCTGTCTGTGCCAGTGTTTAGCCGCATATCTGGAGCGCGCTGATTAGTTACACCAATACACATTATAACTGCTGCTTTTTGAAGAGTTGGTGGGGCGCAACCAACTTTATATTTATCGAGTTCAAAAATGTATATTCAAAACCAAGCCATTGCAGTGAGACCCGGGTCTTACTGAAAATGCTACCAACATATGTCTGGTCAACATAATTGTTTTACGTGTCTGGGTGATCTTTAAGTGTAAAAATGGACACGTTTACTAGTTTAGAAATTTCAATATGCCGTTTCTTTCTGATGTTAATAAAAATAGGAAGCATCTATTTATTTTTAAAGAATAGTATCTAATTTCACCAAATTTGTGCTCTCCGAGGCACTATAGTGGTGTTGTAAAACAAATGTACATATTTTTTTTAATTAAACACTCATTGGTACACACCGGGATTCGAACCAGGGACCCAAATAGGATTGTAATTTTGAAAAATCCCACAATAGTAGCTATTGCCCAAATGTCGTGTCTCAATAGTCTTCATGGGTTTTGGCTGGGGGATAATAAGTAAAATAAAAAGATAAATAAAGATATATATATATATTTTAAATATAAAGAAATGTTTTTATTCGAGAACAGATTTCAGATTTGACTTTTAAATACGTACAATGTCCATCAGTAGGATCGATCAATACCTTTTTGTTTAACAGCATTGGTGGATCCCATTATGCCGTCTAAATCATGCGTTTGCGAAATGGGAGGCGTCAAAGACGAATTTGCATTAGGCCTCTTAGGATTCTATGAAATTACACCTAAGAATTAGCTAATCGTATAAAAAAATCCGGGGATTTGGCGTTTTCCTAATGTAACTATGTGACCTTTATATAGTCTAAAAGAACTATATAAAGGAAGATATTTATTACTGTATCTAATTTTCTATAGTATTTATATAAATTTGAAATTTTCTTTCATGATTTCATGAGAACTTGACGTACCACGGATGTTATATAACAATACCGGAATGTTTCTTCCTGTCCATTCATGCACGATGAAATGGTGTGAAAACGAATAGGCTCTACAATGTGTTTTGGGATGGGTTGTCCGTGGGAAACGAATCTATTGCAGCTTTCCGTGGAAAGTGATGCAATGCTGTACTCCCACATCACCACACCTGCTCCAGAATCATGATCACTCCCATCATATTTGTATGTGTATATTTATTTATTGGAGCACGGTATCAGCTTTTATATCTGAAGTATCTATTGTTTAGTTACACTTACATTAAAATTTTTAAAGATAAAAATGTAATGAAAATTTCTCCAACTTCTAACTACTTCATATTTAGATTGAGGTTTCTAACCTCCTACCGTCCTAGTTTAGAATACTAGATGACAGAGAAGTGCCTTTAGATACCTATCAAGTACAGGGGTCTAAATTAAAATTCATGTAATAAACTAATTTATACAATAAAGGACATTTTTGATAATACTATAATTGTATTTTTTTCACTTTTAATTTTGTTCAATATTTTTAGATCCAGATTATAAATTATTAGTTTATAGCCAATTATTTTTATCATTTCATAGTTTCATGGGAAAATTTGTTCGGTACAGTCCAAAAATATTTAACAAAATCCGATCCTTATATATAAATATGATCTTAGGAGTTATTAATAATACTATTGTCAAAAATAATAATAATAATAATATGTAGGACAAATTACACATATTGCTCTGGTCACAAACTAAGCTCTAGGCTTGTACTATGTGTACCAGAAGCAACGATATAATACATATTATATTTTATAAACACCCAGACCATGACAAACTGTACAGAAATTAAAGTAGGGACCAAAAACATTCAAGGAAATCTTGAAAAATTCTTTACCCATAGCACTAGCTGAGTTTCCGCGTTGGACAGACAGCTATGTATAGTTTTTGTCCTAAAAGAAATCCTGATTCGGATCCCCGGCCACTCCTCAGAGAAGTCTTTTACCTAAAGAAATAACAAAAGATTTTGCTTCCTTGGACCAAGGACCCATCGTCTCAACTATAAAATGAACAAAATTAAATGAATGAATTATGATTTTATAAATTAGTTTTATTACATGGGTGTTTATTTAGACTCACTGACTGCTATGCTATGAATTCTAGGATACGTGTTACAGGGGTCAGTATTTCAGGGTAACTAAAGTGAAACACATAGTGAGAGCACGTTAAGCTGTCGGTCCCCATTTCACTATACCAATTTGTGAAGCTGTTTAAAGATGAGTTATTGAGTCTATCCAAACATCGCGACGAGCTAGCAACTTGTTCGGTGTAGACTCATACCATCGGCTACGACGAGGCGGGATTTAAAACCCCTCCGCTGGGTACCCTGAGGCATCTAGGCGGTCTCAGGCGCCGTAAAGCACCCGTGATGATATATAGGGTGAATTTGAATGGATGTACTTTGGGCTAATATGATGTTCTACTGATCAAATCGAACAACTTTTTCCATGGAACCATGTTGCGCAAATGAAAAAAAAATTGGCTTCCCCATACAAATTGGTCATTTTAATATTACTGTCACTGATGACGCCGTTCCAAAGAGAGGCGAAATATTTGGCAATAAAATTTTATAGCTACAATTATATACAATTATATATATTTTACCAAGTAAGAAACACATCTAACACACTTTATTTGTTTCAGATCATTTTAATACTACTAATTTGTATGAAGAATGCATTTTTTTTTCATTTGCGACACATGGTTCCATGGGAAAAGTTGTTTGATTTGATCAGCAGAACCTCATATTAGCCCAAAGTGCATCCTTTCAAAGTCACCCTGTATATATAAAGTGAAACAGTATAAACTTGAGTTTTACATTGAGTGTGTATATTATATGTGTAGGATGTCGATCAATACTTTGTTTTTTAACTCATTAGTCCCTTCCACAATGCTGGCTAAATGATGCGGTTATAAAATAGGCGTCGTCAAAGACGAATTGCATTACGGTTCAACTTCAATTCTACGTAACCACACCCTGAAAGGACACTACCACTTCGACCAGAAATCGATGCAATAGGTTTCTAAAAACTGGTCAACCGGAATAAAACCGAAACATGACTAGGTCACTTAATGGTTTTTGCGACTGTATTGGGAAGGAACGAAGCCGATTATAGACCTTTTTTTATATAGGAGCACGGCATGTCACCTAACAATCATAGTTAAATCACAACTCATAGACGAGTAAAAATATTATTATTTATTTATTAAACTTTATTGCATAATACAAAGGCGGACTTAATGCCGTTGGGCATTATCTGACAGTCAAACCTTCGGGACATTAGAACATTAAGTATTATCTAGGTGTAAAAATATTAATTATTGTCCTAGACACAAACTAACACCGTTATTCATAAAACTTATTGAGTCCTTAAAGAGGACTCAATAAGTTTTTAGCAACAAAAATTAATATGCGTAAAAGAACAAAACCATCTATAACTTATATGAATAAGGCCATAAGCTTGTATTATGTGTATGTACACTAACCCCCTTTTCATATAAAAACTTATTGTGTTTTGTCCCTTTCTTATTGAAAAAAACTAAAACTGCATCATTAGATTTTTGAAAAAAAAAATCTCCTATCCGAAAATGTTGCCTTGGCTAGTTGATTTTGAAAAAAAATCTCACCTGTATTATTGCACCAGTTGATAGTGTCGCTTATAAGGATCAAATTCTGGTAAGTAATATCAAGCGGGATTTAAAGGAAAGTCCTCATTTTTAATAAATAAAAACAGATCTACCGATTTTCACCACCATCTACTTTGCCAACTAAACAAGTTGTTTAAAATAATGTTCTTCAAAACCCATCCTAATTGGAAACAACATCATTAAAAAAAAAAAGTTCAGCTATGTATTGAAAATAATGGCTATAATTTCGACTAATAAAGTCAGGGCTTTAAAATTTTAAACATATTATCTTAAAAATTTGCACTTTCCTTTAGTTTGTCGATTGAAGTTACTTTCTACCATTTATTCATTATAAGCGACACGATAAGCTGGTGCAATAATACAGGTGACTTTTTTTTTCAAAATCAACCGGTTCGATTCCCGGCTAGGAGAATATTTTTTTTTAAATCTAATTATGCAGTTTTAGTTTTTATCAAAATCGGCCCCGAGACTCCTTTGAGCATTTTTTGCTATTCCTTGTATATCCATGGATTTGGCCATGAAGGTACACTTGAAATATTCACCCTGTATACCTACATATTTTTTTTTTAAATCGGTCTCCCGAATTCATAACATTAATAAATTGTTTAAAATGGAGTGACTGAATTTTTTATTCCAAAAAGTTTAAATGTAGTTGTGCTAAAAAAAGCTCTCTAATGGAATAAGAATCAAAAGTTTCATGCCCAAAGATAAACGGTTATTAAAAAAAAACATAAGTAGTCTAAACTAATAATCTATACTAATAATATAAAGCTGAAGAGTTTGTTTGTTTGAACGCGCATATCTCCGAAACTACTGGTTCGAATTGAATAATTCTTTTTGTGTTGGATAGTCCAGTTATCGAGGAAGGCTATAGGCTATATAACATCACGCTACGACCAATAGGAGCAAAGATATAGTGGTAAATGTGTAAAAAACGGGAGAAATTATTTCATCTTTGAAGCCTTCCGTTGCGTGCGCCGTGAAAACGGTTCAAGATACACAAAAAATATGTATTAAAGAATAATCTAAATATATATAACTCAAAGGTGACTGACTGACATAGTGATCTATCAACGCACAGCCCAAACCACTAGACGGATCGGGCTGAAATTTGGCATGCAGGTAGATGTTATGACGTAGGCATCCGCTAAGAAAGGATTTTGATAAATTCTACCCCCAAGGGGATAAAATAGGGGATGAAAGTTTATATGTTAAAAATTAACTATTCCACGCGGACGAAGTCGCGAGCACAGCTAGTATACTAATAACAAAACTACACAAACTAAGCTCTAGGCCTATGTGTCCTATGTGTACCAGAAACAACAATATATTTTATAAACACCCAGACCATGACAAACTGCACATGAAAAACGTAGTAAGATTAATTTGACATGGGTTGGAATCGAACCCACGACGAAGTAGGTACAAGCTTGATGGTATATGTGTAACATACATACCATGAACCATCAAGCTGTATATATAATTTATGGACCTCACTACGGCCTAAATGATGTCAAAAATGCGGTCATTTTCTTGGGTTGGTGATATAAATTAGGTAATAAAACAAATTAGCTATCATCGTGTTATCATTATTATTATTTATTATCAAGTTAATGTATCAATTAAGTTTACGAATACTTGTGAAGTTATTTTAAAGATTTGAGGATTTTTTTTACGTATTACAAAAAATATTACTGACCCGTTTATTTGTTTTATTATATTTTTTTAATAGGCAAGAGGCCGAATGGCGCCAAAGTCGTGCCATGGAACCTCGGTCGGAGCTTGGTGTGGGATGCTACCTGTGTAGACACATTGGCTGCGTCCCACATCCGTAATACTTCACTGAGGGCCGGAGCGGCTTCTGAAAGTGCTCAATCCCTCAAACGCCGCAAATATAGTACGTTGATAAACAATTATATATTTGTGGCGTTTGCAGTAGAGACTTTGGGCCCTTGGTCATCGGATAGAAAATTATTTGTAAAAGATATTGGTAAAAGACTGGTCCTCGCCTGGGGTGACCCTAGAGCGGCGGCGTTTTTCTCACAACAAACAAGTTTAGTCATTCAAAGAGGAAACGCCGCCAGTGTCCTGGGTACTATGCCGCACGGGACCAATTTAGACAGTATTTTTCTTTTATAAATTGTGTACATACTTTTTATTTATAGGTTTATTTAATATTAGTTTTATTTATTAGATTATTTTGCTTTAAAATATTGTTAGGTTGTAATTTTCGGCTAATTCAATCAGTCTTTTACTTGAACTACTCAGTATTTTGAATAAGCAAATGTAATACCTTTCTTTTACTTTTCTCAAGTATACTTTTCCATCCGACGCATTAGTAAATGTTTACTTAAACCCTCTTGGATAGGGTGTATACCTGTATACCTGCCCCTCAAAAAGATCTGTCCATTCCAAATTTTAAGTAAATCAGACCAGTGGTTCTTGATATATTAATACGGACAGACTGATTTTCGCCATAAAAAAAAAGTAGTAATGTCGAGGATAAAATGGTTTTGTGGACGAGTTATAAACTCTGGTTTTCACTTCGATTGCGAGGAAATGAAAAAGTAGTATAACATAACATTTCTTTAATTAAAATTCAAATTAAAATTAGTACAGTTTTGAATACTGAAGGGCATTGTTTTTATGTCTTAAAAAACACATAAGGCAAATAAATTTATTTTTTTATAAAATAACAAATTCTATCTATGAACTTCTTATTGTGTTGGGCTGGGCTCATTGTCTTTGCTTAATATAGATACATTTATAAGTAGATACGTTAATGCACTCGTGCACAAAATTTGATTTTGTGCAGCCTATATCCTGCACAAATAAGCACTTTCAGAGCATGAGAAGTGAAAACATATTTATTTACTCCACAAATTTTGTTTTACTATACTAATATTTTAAAGAGATTGTTTGTTTGTACCGGATAAACCTAAAACTACTGAACCAATTATATTTATTTTTTTCACCTAAAGAAAGATACATTATCAGTGAGTAACAATGGATGTATCTAAATGTTGATCCTATTTCTTTTAAATTAACAGGTTTAAACTAACAAAGGGTTTTTAAATTAATTAATAATCAAAAGATATTTAAGTTATGAATCGACATTAATTATAAATTGGTGATTCTAGGTAGTATCAGTATTTTTGTGTGATTCTAGGTAGGTAAAATTTCAATTTATCTAGTAGAGGTAAAATGCATCGATGGCAAAATGCATGGCAATCTAGTTACTGCTAAGAGCGTAAATGAAAATAATTATTTCCTCTGTGCAGTTAATTACTACGTGGAAATGATTAGCATTGACAAATTAGCATTCAGTTAGACTCCGAGGCCGCATGTTGCAGTTACTGCGGTTGCATAATGGGGTCACAGATCGGTGCACGGGTTGCTGACGCCCAAACTGATTAAGTGCAGTGGACGTCAAACATGAGTTATGCTAACTGTGTTCACTATAGTCGCTAGTAACTATACATAGAGATTATTTATTATTATTATTATTTTGGTGAATGGCTTTTCTCTATATATATAACTCTGCCAATGTCAAGTTGTTGAAAAGGCACATAGGAGATAGAATTTAATATTACAATTATTGTTTTATAAAAAAAGACAATAAATAGAGATTAACCAATAGGATCGCTTTGTTTTTCAAATAAACTTGGTTGGTTGGTTGATTCTTATCTATAGTTACTAGGGACTATAGTGACTAAAACTGATGGTAGATGCTGGTATAGCAGCGTGAGTACAAAGACATTAAGCAATATTATAGATATTTTTTTTAAGTCAGATCCGAAATGCGAGGTACACCTATATTTCTTACTAGCTTTTTTCCCGCTGCTTTGCATCTATTAATAATAATTATAATAATATCAAGGACATTTTACACATATTGTGCTGGTCACAAACTAAGCTTTGGGCTTGTACTATGTGTACCAGAAACAACGATACTAATAGATACTTATTATATTTTATAAACACCCAGACCATGACAAACTGAACTGTACAGACAAACGTACTAATATTGTTCGAACCCACGACCTCCGGCTACAAAGCCAAAATCGCAACCATTAATAAGTTTTTAAAGAACTGCTTTCATTCCAAATTTCAAGTTTCTATCCCAAACGCTTACTGAGACAATAAAGCAGGTATATTATTATGTTCGCACAACATTCGTAGTTCGCACTAAGCGCTTTTTTATGAAAACAAAAAAGCTTCAAAAATTAAATATAAATTAGAAAATATTTTTAAGTAGTTATTAGATGTCTATTTGCCACGAAAATTCTTTCATGAAATGCATTAGGTATATGCAGCAATCCCAAAATCTGAAAAAAGGAGAAAGACAAATATTCCCTCAACAAATTACGATTATTTAGAAGGATATATATATAGACAAGACATCATTTTTAGGTTTTAAAGATGAATACTTACACTTTTGTGATTAATTACATTTTTTATTACTAACCAGCTGTTGCCCGCAAATTCACTTGCGTGCGATTTTATAAGAAAAGAAAAAATAAACTGCCAATCACTGCAGTTTTTAAAAATGTGACATAAAAGTAAATTCAAAATTATATTATTGCAGTTTTATGTTATTATAAAATATCCTACTTGGCTTCATATAACATTATCTTGTGTTTTAAACTTTTAAGACTCTTAAAACACAAACATCCTGTATATATGAACTGTGGCCCAAGTGCGAGTTTTTTAAACGTTCCCATCAAAGTAAGTAAGTGAGCACTATTCGCCTCTCAGATGAGCTTATTTTGACAGGCTTAGAAAATTAAGCGATCCTTTTGGTAGAGAATATTCACTTAAAGTAGTGAGAACGTTAAAACAAACTCACACTAGGGCCTCTGCCTGTCGGTATATCGAAATATAATATACCCTATTTTCCCTCCAGAGCTAAATGAACCAATTTTACTTTAATTTCATTTTTATACAATTATTAATTTTATACAATTTGAAACATAAAAAGTTAATAATAATACTATGTAGGACAATTTACACATATTTCTCATTGCGTTAAACGAGTACTCTCCACCAATAGGATAGCTTAATTTTATTAAGCCTGTCAAAATAAGCTAATCTGACTGGGTTATTCTTACTATGATGAGAAAGTTAAAAAAAACTCGCACTAGTGCCACTGATCACAAACTAAGCTCTATGGTTGTACTATGACACTACATAAGCGCGGTAAAACGCTACAAGTTTTGAATTTGCCCTCTTAGCTCTGGCTTCTACCTTTTAATTTGTTAGGAGATATTATTTATCGACTTAAATAAATTCAAATCTGTTGAAATGCATTCGTTGTATTCGAATGCTTCAGAACAATCTTTCGGTTCTTCTTTTTAAAACGTAGCCCTATAAAAGTGACTGGGACCTACTTGCAGCTTGCTAACCAAACTATTCTATATAAACAGTGACTATTCACTCATTGCTCTTAAAACTTCGGTTTCTATCATTTTAACTTTTGACTTTATTAAGCGATTACAAGTACCAATTGAACAACTCGACCTTTTAGTATAGCATTGTACAAAAGTATATGACGCCATTTTACCTATTAGTAAAACAGATATAATAGCCAAAGTTCATATGATTCGATGCAATGTAAAAACCTTACTCTAAGAATAAAGCTTGCAAGTTTGACTTACGAGAATCTTCAAGGCCTACGAAGCGCGGCGTAGCAGATCGCCGTAGTACACTCAATAAGTCCAAGCACTTTGCACCCACACACTAACAAATCGGAAACACTTTCGCAATGTGTCCAATACGCCTGTTTTACTGGACTGTCCTCTCCAAATTGTGGACATTTCAACTCTATATGTCAGTTAAATGACTCCATGGGGGGGACAACAAAAGACCAGCCATGTGAGCAAATCACACCAAACGATACGCTTCGCTAATTTTCATCTACTATGATCTCTGTGTCCATCATGTTTGATGGTTTTTTCATTATTTTACGTTTAATTTAACGTCATACTTTAGACAATTTAATGGGAGCCTGTTCTAAGCCTCTTTCACATGAATGCTTTTCGTTGAGATTTTCTTGTGCCAAAACTTTTGCCAAATGTTCAATTTGTTTAATTTAAGATGTAAGTAACGGATTTACATACTTTTTGTCGCTAACCCTAATAAAAAAATAGGAGAATTACATTTCAGGTGGCCAAAAAGTTTCATCAATAGTTTTAATGGACATAAAATAACTTTAGATCTACCTGATGGTAAATGGCAATGTAATTTGTAGCAAATAAAAATAATTGCCTTCACCATACAAATTCAAAGACAACAAAAGATACAAATGACAGCCTCCGTAGACTAGTGGTTGCGCCTTTGGCGTTGTATCCGGGGGTCGTGAGTTCGATTCCCACCCATGGCAAAAAAATATTAGTACGTTTTTCTGTACAGTTTGTCATGGTCTGCGTGTCTATATAATATAATATGTATTATATCGTTGCTTCTGGTACACATAGTACAAGTCTAGAGCTTAGTTTGTGACCAGAGCAATATGTGTAATTTGTCCATATTATTATTATTATTCGTCAATTAAACATTACTAGTTTGTATGAAAAAGACAATTTTTTTATTTATTTACGACACATGATTCCATGGGAAAACTTGTTCAATTTGATTAAACCTCATTTTAGCCCAAAGTACAACCTTTTCATCACCATGTATAAGAATCGACAAAATCTTTTAGTTCTGCTTATTATTATTGTCGTTAGGTGTTTCGTGCGAACTTCACCAGCAGACTTATTATTTTCGGACTGTACTTCTTATAGTATATACGTATTATGTACGTATGCGTAGCGATAGCGATGAGTCTATCATCTGGTAATACCTACTCTGCCCGCGACTTAATCCGCCTGAAATGTAGATAAATCCTAACGAAACATTATAAGAATATTAAATACCTATTCCGCAATTGAGAACAAATAATTCTTGATATTTTATTTATATTCGTACCATAATAAAATTTAATTCCTGTACTAAATTTTACCCAAACTGGAACAGCGGTTCAACAGCTTACAAACTTAGGTAGTACTGGTAACTTTTTTAATAAAAGCTTCAGGGTGCGTGGCGTGTGGTCCATATAAGCCAAAAAGCCACAAATACATCAGAATATAGAGTATAAATGATCTAGTGGCTATATATTACTTTTAATCATTTAAAAAATATGTTCTCTATATATTTATAAATAATAATTAAGCACTATATTATTTATACCCTAGATTTTAGGGTTTCATATCTTTTTGGCTTATATGCGGTGTGGGTGCGGCGTATTACTCTGTATCCAGCAGAGATTATAAAAAAGAATGTTCATAAATGAGGCACGATCAATACAATATACTGAGTCTACATAAAAACAAGTAGCAACCTCGTCGCGGTGTAAAAAGTTATTATAGTGAAACTGGGACCAAATGATTAACATGCTCTCCGAAGCACTATAGTGGTGTTGTCAAACAAATATTCTTGATCTAATTGATTTTAAGTTCTACTAAATTGGACACCATATTGTTCCATATAAGATACGTCGTTTGTTCTCACTATGCTGGCATATGATGCCTAGTATAAAGATAAAACGGAGCTTTAATAGAATTTAGAACAGAAATTTTACTTAACAGAGTGTTTAGGTAGTCGAGCCTTGATAACCGATGGTTGTAAGATATAGACGCATTCGGTAACATCTTCAGCGACTCCACTAAAGGCGAATTTCTATAACCTATACGTTAACGGTTCGTTATTCTTATATAAAAATAAATCCATGATTATGTGGGAATAACGTATTGATATAGTAGATTATAGAATTCCCAATAGATAAGAGAGATGAAGTAGTTTCTGTCATGGTATAGTAGATCACATTATGCTTAGCGTTAGTATTGAAGAAAGATTACAGCTGAGAAAATAAATAAGTTTGCTACTATTTTAAATATTGGCAGCCTAGCCAACAATCTCAAACAAATAAAATAATCAAAAGATTACTAGTAATATTACTAATCCAACATATCATAATACCTACTTAATAAGATACACCAACAAACATCGTTTAAATATTTAATAAACTATTTGTAATCTCATTAAACCCAATAGTAAATGGGCAGGCACGATTCAGTGACCCCAAACTGTACGCTTTTCCGGAAGTAACACAATGGTCGCCGCACTCGGGTACCCATACACTTCAACACGGAGCCACCGACGCCATTTTGTATCAACCATCAACGCAAAAATTACAATTGATAATGAATTTTAAGGGGATAATAACCACCTTTACCTGACTTTAATACAAAGACCGAGACGCGTAGGTATTGTGATTAAATTGAAGTTCAATTATATTTAAGTGATCCAGAAAATGAAGTGTAAGTTTGTGTAGAGTTTGAATATTATTTAATAAATGTTAATTCAATTTGCAATATTGTGCAATAAATGTAAAATGAATAAATAAATCAAAAAGAAAAAAAAAGGACGAAAGCTGAAATGTAATATGTAAAGTAAGAAATAGACTCGGTGGACTTTGCCAAAGCTAAAATAAGGGACATTCTGGAAAACTTACTTGAAATCCTGAATTCTCATAGTAGACGATGCTATTCAGAGTCCACACTGACCTATTGGCCAGTTTTTTTCGGTGTTTGTATAGATTCAATAAACAGTGTCCAAATCATTAGATATAGTAAAACTGGGACCTACAGCTTAACGTGCTCTCCGAGACATGATAGTAATTTTGTAAAACATTTTTTTTATATTAAAAACTTATTGGTACACACCAGGCTATAAACCCGTGATCTGACACTGTAGTGTTTTTAATTATAAGGTCTAACCAACTCGACCATAATGTTTGATTTTATACAAATAATATGACCGGCTAATCAAAAAACTCGTAATAATGAATATTAACAATTATCTTATATATTAACTTCAAGTCTACAAAAAACTACAATTTAATTTTATTAAAAAAAATAGTTATAAATTATACCTATTATTAAGTTTTCAATTACTATTTTCACCTAATGTTATTTGGAGCATATTTGTATGTCTTGATTTTTTTCGGGCCCCCACAGTACTAAACTCTTTTAATTTCTTTTTGTGAAGGTCATCAAAGTCCATTCGCGCTTTAATTTTTTCATTTTGTTTGTTAATTAATTGACCTTGGATTCGGTTAAATCATCAGTACCAGATGAGAAGGACGATTGTAGGTCGCCATGGTCGGTTCAGAGAATTTGTTAAAAGCACCAAATAATGTGAGGATACGTTTCCGTCGTGTGACATGATAATTGTCGGGACAACCCCGAGATGTAGAGATATTAATGTCAGTGGCCACCGCACTGCTTTCAGGCTTTGTTTCGATGCTAATAACATCAAAATTCCTATAGATATTTATGTATACGGAAACACTCGCATATAGATATTCTAGCTACCTACATATTTAATTTTTATTAAAATTAGTATCGATTTTATAAAGCCTCCAGAAAGGATTGAAAACTTTATAAACTTAAATATGTTACCCCCCACACTGACCTCCGTATTAGTAGAACATATTTTATTTTTATCAAAATAACTTTCGATTTTATACAACGTGTAATATCAACCCTCCAGAGAGGATTGAAAACTTTACAAACTTAAATCTGTTGATCCCCATATTCGTAGAACATATTTTCTATGATACATATTTTCTTTTTATCAAAATTACTGTCAATTTTGTACAACGTGTTATTAAAACCCTCTTTACAAACTTAATTCTGGTTGCCCACACTCTTCTATTAATATATTTCCTACGTTATATATTTACTTTTTACTTTTTTAGATACTATAGGACGAATACCTTCATTATTATTCAAATTTAAGATACTATGTTGTTTAATAACAATAATATGTAGGACAATTTACACATATTGGTCTGGTTACAAACTAATTTTTAGGCTTGTGCTATGTGTACCAGACACAACGATATAATATATATTATATTTTATAAACACCCAGACCATGATAGGCTGTATAGAAAAACATACTATTAATATTTTTTTTTCCCATGTTTATAATAAGTAAACCTATAAAGTAGTTGAATAAAAAAAACTATTATTTCTCTCAACAAAAGGAAAATTAAGAGTTCTTTTAGTTTATTAATTGGTGATCATCCCAGAACGTTGAATACCTACTTAGTTTTCAAATAGAATCATAAAGTAAATACTGTGAGCCATATAGCAACAGAATACATTATGATTTCTTTAACGATTTGATATGGCGACTAGTGCCAGTCCTTGATTCATACTGATGTAGCAGTGGAAATTTTATGTAACCGATTACATGAAAAACAAATGATAACTATTTAGTATTTTTTTCGACCAAAGTAGATTATTTTAATTTACGAATATTGATCGAAACATAATCGCGGAATTTCTCCACAAAATATGTTTTCTTTTCTTGTGTAAAGTTGCTAGGTCATTAACAGCCTTTATTTGAATTATTTTAGAGGTAAGCAGAATAGAAGACTTTGCACACTGTATCACTAGGTTAGATATTGTTTGTGGAATAGTTTTATTATAGGTTTTTTTTTGTTTAACACTTATTGGCCATATAAGCTCTAAAGGCTGCTTGTACCTGCTATGTGTACAGAAACAATTTTTTTTTTTAATGGAGCACGACATGTGACCTTACATCTACTTGTTTGTAAATGGTAATGTAAAGTCCAAGAATGTTCTCAACCAAGAATAAAACTTTTGTTAGAATTGGTTGGTCCACTATGTCTGCTTAAGGACGCAGAGGCTCTACCATGGGTTTGCGCATTGTATAAACGTAACGTATTCATTTACGTATACGTGAGCGACAACAAGGGCCGCTTTATTTTTGGTAACAACAGGATTGAATAAAGCGATCTTATTGGTTGTTGCTCACGTATACGTAAATGAATACGTTACTTTTCTACAATGGTAGAGCCTCTGGAGTCGACTTGACGCCCATACAAACGTACTTCCAATATTACAACCTGTCTTTGGTCGTACTTCAATTTTTTTTTTATATTCGTAATGCTACGCAAAAAAAATCTGTTGTAGGTCAAAATTTTTTTTTTGTATTATAATATAAAAAAAGAGATTTCGAAAAAAAATGACCCAACACAGAAAGATTAATAAATACGATGACCGATTATTGGAAGTGCAAAAGCTAATTTTGTATGGAGAACGCGGAGTTCGCCATTATGAATGCAGTGCCCTTAAGGAACTTGTTCACGCCTCTCTAAAAGTACTCAAAATTAAAGAAAGAAAGAAAAACACAAGCATGGTTTTCCACTTTTTTCTCGTGTTACATATAATCGTACCTGTAAGAATCGACAAATCTTTTAGTTCTTTACGTGGGCTTGTTTCCTACCGTATGTGAATGCATTTTGATGCCAGTGCGTGTAGTATGGATTCTAAATGGAGAAGGAGGATTTACATTTATAAATTCCTAAGATAAAATGCAATGAAAAATTTTCTGTTGGGTGAATCACTGAGCCAACCAGGTTCCAATCACCCATACACATATGCCCTCTATTAGTAAGAGAGCTGCCCATATGATATACTGACTGGTAAAGAAACCGTCTACTGGGCATGAAATTTAAATTTCAGTGTTGCTCTAAGTAAGGTCTAAGGTCCGGGAGGCGGAAGGACTCCCGGACATGGTGCGCGTGTGCTGAAAGTTTTTTTCCTCTAGTAAGCCTTAACACAGCGCAAAAGGTTTTGAGCGTTTTCCGGATACACACGTAATACTCATAATGGAGGAAAATCACGGTTCTTTAGGGCATAAGTCTGATCTTAACCTTATTCGCGGGTCAAACTTGGCAGGAGGTATGTTCAAGATCATATCATAAGCGAAATATCTAACAAGCAGGCGGTTTCCGTATCACTCATAAACTTACTGATTTTTAAACGCAACCTCACAAACCTTGGTCTGGTGTAATTCGTAAACTAAATGGCCAGACTACTTGAGGCAAAACTAAGAATGATATTTCATGCCCAGCATACGTTTCTTTACAAGTCAGTAAATCTACTCAGCTTGGCAGTTCTCTAACTACGAGTATATGTGCTCTTTTAATTACTCTTTATTAGAGTGAAGTTAGAAGTCCTAGCTTCTAATCTGTACTGGATGGCAGAAGAGTATGCTTTTTGTTTTTAATTTTTTCAATATTTAAATTATTAGATACATTTTTATATAATCCTTATATAACTTTTTTGGAGAATTAATAAATTTGACAGTTCTACATACAAGTTAACTGTCGAAAAAAACGACTAAATTTTTTCGGAATTGTGGCACTAGACTAGCTATCATTTACAAATTCAACGACATTTAAAGACAATGATAATGACGGAAATTGCATGATAAGATAAGCTACTTGATTTGTATCGCTAATTAAAGAAGTTTATTGTGAGTATTAATATCTTTAATACCCCCCTACTGAGTGACTACCACGTGCGAGCTCTCTCTTGATATAATATTGTTATCAACTGTAGAGAAAATTATGTCATATTTGACTAGAACACGTTCGTTTATCATGTTGGAGTTACCACAATGAATGGATCACATAGCGCTATCTCAGTGTAAATAGTGTTATATATAACACTCTTATAACATCTTTATTCAGCACACTAATGAAGAACATTTTTCAAAGTAATTGTATACACTTCAAATTGTGTATGTTTTTATTTTATTGTGGAACGGCATGTGACTTTGCATCTGCCTGATGGTAAGCATTACAAAGTCTATGTATAGGGTCGATCAATACGTTCTTGTTGCTAATTGAAGCGGTTACAAGATGGACGGCAACAAAGATGAATTTGCATCCTTTATCGTTAAATCCAATGCCCGTTTTGTAATCGCATCCTGCCTGATAGGAGATTTCCACCTCGACAAGAAATCTCCTAAAAACCAGTAAACTCACAGACTAAAACCGAAACATGAGAACAAACTAGAAACCGGTCGGTCGACCTAGTGAAGTTATAGACCTTCCTACCACCTGATATATCAAGGTATATATCAGATACAATATAAAACCTGGAGTCTATAATGTTTATATTACACACTGTAAGACAAATAATATTTTTTAATATCCTTTACATGGTACACAAAGTTTGTAAAAATAAATTAAATGTTTCATTCGAACTACTATCTATATTATTCTTCCTTACCAATCTATTTCCGTCCACTCCGGATTAAACTTAGGTTTCTAACAAGTCGCCATTTACAAATTATATATTAGCAGTTCTCATCCAGAGGTCTGCCATGAGTTTTTGCTATAGTATTAACGTAGCATTAATTATATTTTATGTTAAAAACATAAGTTCCACGAATACCAAAGATTTATTTAATCGGTTTTCAAAATAAAAACTCACCAAACGGGACTCCATTGAAGAGTTCCTCACACGGTTAATAATAATAAATTTATTTATTTTAACACATTTTTTTTTTAATAATAACTTTATTTATTCATCAAAACAGTTTACATTTTGTTAGTACCTATGGTATAATCAAATTAAAATGATATAGGTAACTTAACTTAAAACTAAAACAAAAGAAAATGTTAAAAATAATCAAAAGATTTTTATATAAATTATTTATATCTAGGTTATTTAGAATGACAACTTATATGAAAACTTACTATATAGGTAAAAAATGAAAAATTAATTATACTAAATAAATACAATAATAAAGTTTAAATACCTACTACATGTCCACTATGTCCAAATATTGCCTCGGTCCAAATGTTCCCATAACACTGGCAGCATTGCCTCTTTGGACTGCCAGTGATATGCGTTGCCTGAAATAGTATCCAGACCGAGGATCGCCAGTAGCCTCATTTAGGAGAGCACAGAGTTTATTCACAAAGATCTTGGCCTCAAATCCCCAAACACCAGTGGTCTCCACAGCCAACGGGACAAATGAATATTCAGTCTTTAAATTTGAATATTTTGTATTTTTTGCTTTAGCTGCTGTTTCAGCAGCCGCCCCAGATGAGTCCACGCAAGACTGTAAATGGGAAGCAGCAAATGTATCGACACAGGTGACGTCCCATATGAGGCTACGGCCTCTCTGCCACGGCACCAGTGTCAAACCATCAGGCGCTCTAGAGAAAAAGCAGGCGAGGCGACATGTCGCGTCGCCTCAGTCAAAAACGAATGTATTTTGACAGTGACAGTAGGCGTGAGGTACGCTGTCACCTGCCAAATTCTATACAGTTTTGATTGAAGGCGACACGACACGTCGCCTCGCCTGATTTTTCTCTAAGGCCCCAGGTCGCTTCCCATCCAATCTACTTAAACCACTGGGTTCTAAAATGCTGGGGAAGTTTGCTGAAACAAGAGCTCGACGCACAATGTCGTTAATATATATAAATATATAAATAAAATATTAAAACTTGAAAATGAAATATAATTAAACGAGCAAAAACAATAAAAAATCATATCTTGTTTTCAATCAAGAAAGAAATGTCCAAACTACAACTAGTATAATTTGCATCACATTCACATACCTATATGTACTTAGGTATTATTTTTACAAAAGTCATAAGAACAATGACACCAAGCAACACAACCGTCGCTAAAAAACTTCTACAATTTGGACAATACCATAAAATATTCTATAAGTATATTGGTCAGGCTGGGCATCATATTGTATGTAGTTGCAAGTGTAATTACAAACCTAACTCAATTTTACACAGCTACCTACCTACCTACATAGAACGCTCGTTTCTGACAATCCAAATAAAAGTTATGTACCTATTAATTATAAGTTAATAATTTGTTTTCATAAGTTTAAAAATTGTATTAATAAAAATATTTTTTTTTAACTTATGCCGTTTGTCTGTAAAATACTGTTATATAAAGTAATAAAAAAAATGTTAATAGAATAGCAAATTCTTGGAGATCCTCAGGTACGAGTATATCTTGCCACTTCCAGCAGGTTGTCAGTCCATCGAGCTATTGCTATAACTCGCACACTGCGCTACATTGGCACATTAAATATCTCGTCTGGTTCAGCTGTAATCGATTCTAAGAGCAATGTGGCGTTTATCACTTCAGAGGCTCTACCATGGGTTTGCGCATTGTAGCAACGTAACGTATTTGGATACGTATACGTGAGCAACAACCAATAGGAAAGCTTTATTTTTGGTAACAGGATTGAATAACGCCATTCTATTGGTTGTTCACACGTATACGGATACAGATACTTTTCGTTGCTACAATGCGCAAACCCATGGTAGAGCCTCAGATTGTAAAAGTGTCGAGTAAGTAATCGATTATTGAATAAACTATTTGTAATTGATGAGTAAGTTCTGCGACAAATAGCAGTGGAGAAAAACCTAGTGACAATCCTTTTGTGGCCAGAGCAATATGAAATGCCTTATACAATATTATTAACTAAAAGCCTGTCTAATACAACCATTATTAACTTCATTTGTTAGGTTTTTGTGGTAACTACCACAAAATAAAACTAAAAAGAAAAAGACGAGATGTGACATAGGTAAACGTAAAAATAACTCAGCAACAATAGAACTAAATAGGAACGGAGTTTTCGGTTTATTTGTTTGTCGTTCCTAAACATAAGTAATTCGTTACGGACATCAAGATAAAAATAACAATGATAGCATTAGGTATTACCTATAATAATTATAAAAATACCATCAATTACATCTTACATGACACGCCAAACATTAAGAAACAATTAAATTACTAGTGTAAATAGAGTAATGGACATTATTCACTTAAAAATAGCCTACACCAAGCTATTACGTAATTGACTTTGTTGCTATTACGACTTGAACTTGACCTTGAAAATTAATCTTTGTGTATGCACACCTCCTATTTACATAGTAGGTACGCCTTGGATATGCTTAAAAATAAAGATATAATAAAAAATGTGGGAAGAAATTGTATTATTGAGTACCTACTATTATAGGTACCTAATATATAATTGTGTACCTATATATTTCTGTGATAAAATAATAATGTTAATAAATGTATAATTATGTATTGTTTCTGTATTCTATAAGTGTAATATTAATATAAAAATGTACCTACTTACTATTTGCATACTGTAAATGACAGTAAAATATGTGAACCAAACAAAAAATGTAACATCTCTGTACCATATTTTTTGGCAAATAAAGATTTTAATATTTATTTATTATTATTATACGTAAATGAATACGTTACGTTTCTACAATGCGCAAACCCATGGTAGAGCCTCTGGTCACAAACTCTAGTCTTGTATAGATTTATGTACCTATACCTATTATAATATAATTATAATAATAATAATAATATGTAGGACAATTTACACAATATTGCTCTGGTCACAAATTAAGCTCTATTAATAGGCTTGTACTATGTGTAGGTACCAGAAGCAACAATATAATACATATAATATTTTATAAACACCCAGATCATGACAAACTGTACAGAAAAAATGTACTATATTTTTTTATCATGGGTGGGAATCGAACCCACGACCTCCGGATACAACGCCACAGGCGCAACCACTAGTCTACGGAGGCTGTCAAAATTAGAAACCAAAGTACCAAAATACCCTTAGATAGGCATCCTATATACGGGTTTAAACCTAAGTATGTACCAATGAGTTTTTATTTTTAAATACCTATGTAGGTACGTTTGTTTGACAATACCACTATATATCTGCCTCGGAGAGTACATTAAGCTGTCGATCCCAGTTTTACTTTACTGTTAAAACTGTTTATAGATGGGTAATTACTAAGTATATGCAACCCTGCGCCGTGCTGGCCACTTGTTCAGTGTAGACTCAGCTACGATGAGGTGGGAATTTATCCTCACCTTTGGGTACCCTGAGGCCTAAGGGCTTTAGGCGCCGTAAGGCATCCGTGATAATACAAAAAAGGAATCGATCCCACGACCTCTGGATTATTATAGCTATGACGGAGTTAATAGACCACGGATGCAGGCAGCAAAAAGTAAAGCCCCACGTAGTTATTCTAGCTCATTCTGTTATACCTAGGCATTTATCATTGTTTCGAAGTTTACTTGTAAAATAAACTGTTATCTCATGATTATTTTTGTTATTATCTTTTATTTGGGTTTAAAGATTTAGGTCAGTTTGACATCTCAAAGGCATTGTTTTGTGATTGCAATTGATATACAATAACATATTGACAATTTGTTAAAATTAGATAAAGGTTATCTTACATTAAAATAAAGTAACACGGTCTACATAAACACAGTCACGTAGTACATACCACAGAAAAAAATAATAGTACAAGTAGTAGTACCCGATGTATCAATACTTTACAGGCTCAGAAGTCGGTTTCTCATATCGATTAAAAGTAGATAACCGAAGAATTAAGCTTAGTTGCCCCAAAGTGTCTGTTAAAGTATTTGTAACGATTAAAGTTTAAAACGGCGTCGAAAGCTGCTCATTCGACTTAAGTACAATAAACCTAAGTACATTTGACACCATTTCTTACATTAATCGTTACAATTACAACAACAGGCACTTTGGTTAAGGCGTTCAACTTTTAGAAAACTAAATGCGAGACATTTTACTCGAGGGGGGATTATTGCTAGTGATTTTTATTTTACTAATTCAGGGTTTTTGTTTAAAATTTCATAAGTAGAAGTTTTTGTAATTGCTCATATTAAATTTTACCATTATCATAGCACGTAGGGTGTCGACTAACTGCGCGGTGCGTTGTGCTGTGCGTATCGGTGTAGCTTAGTAGACTTGAAAATATATAGGTATGGGGGACATGCAGGATGCATCCAACATTTTGCGGGACTAATTTACTTGTTATTGAAAAGCGGGATTTCATCTGGCATTACAGGACGGTCCCGCAGAATGCGAGACGGTAGACCTCCTTAACGTTGGTGCAACTGGAGCTTTAAAGTTATACGAGTATAAACTTACCATGTACTGAACCGTTACAGCAAACTATTCAGTAGGTATTTGTCCAAGGCATTTGGTAGATATTTTCTTCTAAATTAATTGCATATATAATTTGAACTTTGAGTTCAAATTTGACACATTTTGTATGGAAAATATGTCAAAATTTAATTTGGGCGAACATGATGAATATGGAGAATGTGAAAACCTTCAAACAGTAAAATGAAAGGATATGGTGTAGGGTATGTTAGTCCATTAGCCATAAATAAAACCTTAAATATAGCTAATAGGTAGGTACCTAAAATAAGGACGTCTAATCGTGGCGCGACCACCTAAAAAGATGAAGAAAAAACATTAAAATATCCTTCCCGCAAAATCGAAGATCTTGGGTTCGAGTCCCACCCTCCAGATGTTTATTAAATTGTTGAACTACCTTACCTTACCTGTACCTGACCTCGCCTCAGTGAGAAACGATGTCCTATCTCAAGGATAGGGTATACCCTATCCTTTAGAGGTATCCTAGGGTATAACAATATAGGAACATTACAATAAGAAAAAATAAATATATAATAAAAGCAAGCCAGGTATAAGTATACCGTAACTAATTGTAAATATATAAATAACATTAGTTTTAATTTCATTTACGGCGCAGCAATTAAAACACAGGTTAATTGTATGATTATCTATAATTGAACAACAATACCAATTGGTAGCATTTTATAAAATTTACTTCTAATAAGTGCTACTAACTTACAATATCAAATATATTTAATAAAGGTATTAAAAATTATTAGGAATAGAGGAATAATAATATAAAAGAGAGAGAGACAATGTTCTTAGCTATCCAAGGATTATCCGTGCAGGATGCCCTGTCGATCGCGTAGTTGGTAGGCAGAGGACAGAACTGCAGTGTTCCCTTGTGACCGCAAAGTAGGGTTACAGGCCTTTTATCAACGCTCTTTACTGTATTGCAGAACCAACCAAATACTGAGCCGTGTCCCGTTTTGGAAAAAAGTTCCGACAATTATTTCAAAGGTGTAAAAGAAACTAGATAAATCTAGATCTTTCTTTAAACAGAACTAATTTGCTGTATTTTGGACGCTTATTTATGATTCTGACTCTCTGTGAGTTATGCAAACGTACCTCTACATATAAGTCTATTATAGTTTTTATTAATTGAACTCTATGATTCAAAGTGGCAGGTTGCTCTCGAGAATGTTTTCCTAATACATTAAAAATATTTGAATCAATAAACGAACTTAATATGCAAGTTTTCAAGCATTTAAGATCGTTTTCAGAAAAACTTTCATCCACATTTTGTTTCTGAGTTATACTTTGCTTTAAATATTGCTCAGCTTTTAAACAAGTATCGTAAATATTTCTCGATGGCAAAACTAATCCGGTCATATTTTTTATTGTAATTAGCCTATGAAATGGCAACTTAGCGTAAGCCATGAGTGACTCAGAACATGTTTCACATTTAAGTTTTTTTATTGCTTTTTTGGCTACCCAGCCAGATATGTAACCTACTACCTGTTTATGTTTATTTATGTTAATAAAATCGTTGTCGGTGTTTAATATATCAGATAATATAAATGAGTTTATCTCATATTGACTTCGGGTCGTTGAGTCTAGAATACATACTACGTCATCTATTTCTATATTACTAAAGGAAGTATCATTAATATTTTTTAGCGCTGAAGAATAATTAATGTCCGGGAAATTGTCTAAGGGAAGACTATTTTCCTTAAATGTGCTCCGAAACTTTAGGTGGCTTAGCATTTTTTTGTATGTTATTTTTAATTCTTCTGTACTTGGATCATCCATTTGTATGCCTTGTTGCCTAATTTTTTCAAAAAACAATTCAACGTGATCTTGACTAAACCGATAGGTCGATAAATGAAATAATGATTTATTTTTTTCTATATGTTCGTTATATAGATATTTAAGACTTCCAATGTTTATTAATAAACCCATTACACCTTTTTTGCAAGGAGTCTGTAAAACATTAATTTTATGCATTGGATTATCTTGTTGAACAGCGGATTGTTTTATTCTTATAGGAATTGCTAAAGCCTTTATGTAATCCTGGGCTTCGTTCATAAACTTTAATACAATTTCCGAAGAATTTTCGGAACAGAGTGGACGTTTGAAACCATGCTGATCTAACCGAGAATTAAAAACATCAAATAATTTATTAAGCAATACTATAAATTTAATCGTTCCAATAACATCTTTAAATTTCCAACCTGTTATCATATGGGAACACAATTCTAGGGCTTTTCCTACATTTCTACTCAAAGGTTGACGCCTTAAATCAATTTTCATAATTTGATTTCTAAAATCAATTTGAGGTTCGGAGAGCTTATTTGGAAAATTAAAATCTTCAGATTCTTGTATTTTTTTCAGCCTAACTATATACTTCCACTCTATTTTATTGCCATAAAGATCAAACAGTACTTTCTTAGACTCTAATAACATTCTTACATGATTTAGGGCATGACGCGAATTTATTATCACTGCTACATGTTTGTTACATCTCGGATGAGGAAATGTAGTTTTCATAAATTTTGTATCATTAAAATTACAGCCGAGAATTTGAGCCGCAGCGATATTTGAACAACTGCCGTCAAAGCTCAGAGCAATAACATCAACACCGACATCAAAACATTTTCCTATGCATATTTTTATTAGAGAAGCTCGTTGTTCGGCCCGAATGCCGTTCATAAAGAAATATCCTAAAGGGACTTTCCAGGTTTCCGTGTTGGAAACGAGCATGAAAACGTAAGCTTGTGTGGCTGGTAGATTTTGTTCACCAAGACCGACATCTACCTGTCCCAACGTCTTACGCCCGTTCCATATGCTTTGCTGTCGAATTGCCATTTCATCGACAATTAAAGTTGCCAAAATTCTTTTATTAGATGCTTTAACTTTTAGTACTTCGAAAACTTGTTTGGTGAAACCTGGATCAGCTTTAATATTTTCGTGCCATCTCGCCAAACTGTGTGGATGAGGTAAAATGTTATTGCTCTTACGTCTGACATAGTTATAGCCAATCGAGGTATAGTAATATAGAGCGAGCACAAACTTCTGTAAGGGTCGAGGGAACGATCCGGTGCCGCACTTGTTTCTCACAATTTTTTTAAAATATATTTCTGCTTCTTCAGCTTTCATATTCAACTCTTCAAGATTTTCATAAAGAAGAAGTTGTTTCTTTCTTAATATATTAATTAAACTTTTTAATGTTATGTTTTTATTACTTAGAGTTTTGACTTTTTTTTCTTTATTAATTTCTTTCCATGGTGTAACAAATATGGGAGCTTCATCTGGCACGCATGAAACTTCTTTTGATGTGTTATATTCATTTGGCTAAAAATAATAAAAGTATTTTTTCATATTATTGTTCTCTATAGCTATTATAGAATAGAATAAAATTTATTTCATAAAATACAAAATAAATTGACAAAATAATTTTACTTTAACTTATAAATAAAACAAATTTCAATTTATTGCACGATTTAAACATTATATTAAAATATTGTAAATTTATTGAATCGGTTACAATCTCAGATTGTGCGCTTAAACTTTGCAGTAGCACGCATGTGTATTTCAGGGCGCACCGTACATTATATACTTCGATATTTCCAATATTGAGTCGGAAGAACTTGCGCCCTACTCAATTTAGCCTAAACTATGCAATAACCTACTATCATATCAACTTGAGATTGTTTGTCTAAGTTTTGACAGTTCGTTGTGTTTCCACCGTGGATTCTGGACTTATAATTGAGGCTATAAAAATACCGAGCTAGTAATATCTGCCTAGATATCAGATTAACAACCTGGGGTCTAATTATAAAACAGCGAAAGCGGTTTTTCAATGCGTTGTTAATTTGAGTTGTCACCGCTCTTATTTCCAATGAAATAAGGGTTCTAAATAATGACAGAGCTCTTATGTCTTTCGTTTCATAAGGGGCTTATTGGCGAAAACTTTTCTGTTCAGTACCCGGAGAACGTTTTGGTTCGAAAGCATTTAAAGTCATTTAATCAATAAAATAATTATAATTACGTGATATAATATAGGTATTTTAAATACTGAAAAAAGTGTTTGCTTTTTTTGTTTGACTGAACATTATCTTAAAGTTGGTTAATGAAATAAAAATGTCGAATAATATTTACCCGAAGGGCTGGTATAGCAATTGTTTTTATTTTACGTCTTCCAGTTGCTGTTGAAAAAAAATCAGATTCTTTAAAATGCGCAGAACACACTTTGCTGTATTTATTTGGCCACCACTCATCATCTCTTTGTTCTATTTGGATAATTTTGATCCATTTATTTTTGGTTGCTTGATCTTTTGGAAGTCTGGAACATTTAATAGATGCATTTTAAAAGGAACTTCATACACCTATTGTAATTAATTGAGAATGAAAAATGAGTTGGTTAGACTTCAGACTTAAAAACATTAACAGTTTCTAGATCTCCGGTTCACACCCCGGTTTATACCAATGAATTTTTAAATGAAAAAAATATGTGCATTTGTGTGATAACACCTCTATGGTGGCTCGGAGAACACGTTTAGCTGTCGGCCCCAGTTTCACTATACCAACATGTGAAACTATGTATATATGGGTTTATTGAGTCTATCCAAACATCGCGACGAGCTATTTATTTTATTTTACTTCCTAGGAAAAAAATATCTGAAGTTATGCAAACATATTCACCCTTGCTTAAAGCTATATATATATATAGCTATAACTATATATATATATAGCTATAACTTTTTCAGTGCTCACTGTTGATCCAGTTATAAAATAAATAAAACTATAGGTACTTACGAATGGAATGTTACACCGCTTTCTTTATTGCTGTTGCGAGTGGTATTCTTGCATTTACGGAAAACACAAGAAGGCATCTCGTATGTTATCACGGCACAAGAGCGCAAACAGCCTCTCCCGTTGATGGTCCTAAAACAACTAAAGCTCGTGATTGGTGCGTGCACCTCTTTCCACGGGCACCAGGGAGGGAGGGAGCATCTGTTCGTCGCGGTACGAATTTCAAAAATCAATGGATGGACTAGGCCCGGATAAAATCTCGTAGCAACATCATAATTGCTTTTTATTGATACTTTTTGACGGAAAGCAATTATTTCAAATTTAAAATAAGCTTTTACTACCTTTCCGTATTAAAATGTTAAATATTCCGTGTCTGTACTTAAAGATTTTTACAAAATAAAATTAATGATTTGGTTACGGACTTAGCGCACATTACGGCAATCAACTGCCCTTATTTTGCTACCAGTCAGTTACTTATTGGACATTTTTTGGATATCCATTTTGTCTTAAATGTACCTGCCCTTGCTTGCCACTATGTCCATCAGCAGAATTAAGATCAAGTGACAAAATTGCAGGGGCCCCTGGTCAAAGTGAATGTTGTGTAGGTATTCTTCTAACGCATGCTAAAATTATACCGGGTGTTTTTTTATTTGCCAATACTTAAATTACTAGTTATTTGCCATGGGCCCCAGTTTATTTTTTGCCAAGGGCCCCAAGTATTTTTTTTTTGTTGTGTAGTAATTTTTAAGAAGCTTGCTGGATAATTAATTAGGCATCATTTGTTTCAACGACACCTTTTCAGCAGTTTAATCATAAATTAATGTTTCTAGAAACTGAACGTAAATTAGTTAATTAATTACTGGAGCACTAATAACCGGTTATAATATTACTGTGAGTTAGATTTTTCTAGTAATAAAACCATTAGGTGCCTATATCTAGTTAATGGTTGTTATTATTACCTAATAATAATTGATTAATTAAAAAAAAAAACATTTAGGTAATTAAATAGTCATTTCCCTTCTAATCGTAGACTTTATTCAAAAAATAAATATTATTAAAATATATAAGTAAGTGGCTATCTACTTAAATAAACCAGTACCTGAATCTAGTTTATTATAGGTAGGTACCATTACCATATTTAGGTTACTTTTTTTCTTTGTTTATTTATACTACAACCAAATAATGAAGTTGGGATGAACCACGCTTCGCCCCATTGTTGCCGTGTGCCTACGTGACGAAGCCCGCGTGGCTTGCTGAGGAGCGAGGGAGGGGCACCCGGTTAGTCGGGCTGGTGCGCACGCATAGTAGTGTTGTAATGTCGTGATAGGTCAATCGATAACTTTTTATTATTTCTATTAAATATAATTTATTTGTTTATGATAACCGATACCGGATATTAACCGAATAACCGACGTATAGGGATAGGATAGGCACTCAGATCTAATATCTGATTAATACTGTTTAAGTAGGTAGGTATTTATATTAAGTTAATTTTTCAGTTGTTTCGGAAAATCTATAATGTCTACTTTAATCACTTCTGATGGTTGGATTAACTTGAAATATTTTATTATGCACGTATAGATTACGTACATGATAGAATGAATTATTTTAATCAAATCTGGTATCATCTAAGTTTCCGACATTATACTATATTAATTGTGAAAAACCTCGCAATAGCTTTTGAGATGCGCTATTCTCATTATTGTACTTGCACATGTGGAAATTTTGCATTAGCATTCGTTACACTACCGAAGTGTGCGTACGCATACCTACTCACAAAAGTTAATTTTGATGAATTACCTAATATTTTCTCCTTGTCTGCCTCTTTTCTTGCGGTATTTAAACTTATTGAGTCCTTGAAGGACACTTTAGTTTAAGCAGGATCTGTCTCTTTTTTATCAACAAAAATAAATATGAGTCAAACCCTACTTTAAGGATTCTTCAAGCACTCAATAAGATTTTATGAATAAGGCCATAACAGTTTATAAATGTACCCGCTCTATAAGTCTTAATCAAGAATACGATATTAATCTCAGCGGTCCCTAATATATTTATTTATTAATATTTCCCTTTTATGTCGGAGTATTTTTAATTTAATTTTACAATATTCTACGTTCTCAGTAATATGCGGCTATCTACTAAGTACCAAGTGATCATGATACAAGATTTTTTATAATTTTAGTTCATTTAATTAGGTAGTTATTATGATCAATAGGTAATACTAAAATATTAACCTATTCTTAATGATCAAAAATATAATAAATTTAAAAAGTTAAAAACACCAATACTGTTTACCTCTAAATTTAAGTCTACTACTACTAATGTGTTACCGAGGGGAGATATGTTTTAACACAGCGAACTAAGTAAAATAAATATCGATATCGATAAAAAATGTAAACAAAATAAAACATCATTGCTTGATAAGTAGAGCCGGCAAGAAGGCAAAATAATAACAACGGCGAAGAAACAAAATAGTCGGTCAGCTGAATCTGAACGAAAAGGACGCTTTATCAAAAAGTCAGTTAAAGTTTTTGTATTTGCTGTTATTTAATGAAATAAACACAATGATTTCTTCTCAGCGAGCATTTGAGAAACTTCTCCAAATATACAAGAATGAATTTCGTCGACAAATAAGTAAGACAACAAGTGTTACAAATTCCGATGCCATGGCTCCCAGGTTGGACCAAACCGTTGTGGGACAAAATGAAGAAAGTATTCGACCTAAAAAGCTGTTGAAACTGCAGAAATATCACAGGTTAGTGACCTTTTGCTCACAGTTGCATTAGACATCCGATTAGTGCGACGGTCTAAAGTAACTACATTCAGCTCTTTATAGGCACTATTAAACTCATTTGATTGCATCTTTTGTTATTTTATAATGCATTTAACCTACCTACTACTGAATATTTACAGTAAAAAATATAGAGGAACAACCAATTGCCTTTTTTTACTAGTTGAACCTATCTGGCCTACTTATCTTTTGAGAATGCTACGGACACCCATTTGTTTGTTATTGGGTTAAGTAATAATAGTAACTATGGGTTACAGTTATATAGGTAGCACCCTTGCTTTGCTTCGTCAATATTATGTTTTCCATTCGGTTGTTATTTTTTCTCAAATTGCCTTTAGGTGGCCTAATATCGATTTTTTTTAAATAATTACTAACTATTCCCCAATAAAAAATATATATAATAAGCACCTATATCAATCTATGTTATTTAATTGTATAGTTTATATTTATTTTATTACGTGACCCCTTTCTGTAAAAAAATATGTGTGTATTAGCTACATACTTAAATGTATGTAAAATTCTCCCAAATACGGAATATTTCGCATAGTGACAATTTACCAGGGCTTGGGCCCCATTAGAGGTAATGGGGCCTAAGCTAATTTAACCAATATTTTTTTAATGTTGTAAGTTTTATAATTTAGTTATTACCTTAAAAATAAATTGTGTTAGATACTTTTCTTATTAGATAAATTTTATAAATTAAAGCTCTTAAATATATTACCAAATAGGTATTTTACTTCTGTGGGGTGTAAGTGGTGTAAGGTTTGATTTGAATTAATGCCTCCAGTGTATTTCTTGTATACTTACCTATTTATTAAATAAAACTCACTACCTATATTATTTTTATCTATTTATTTATTTTAAAACTTTAAAAATAATACAGAATTAGTAATGTTGCCAAATGCTATAAAACAAAACTTAAGTAAAAATTATACCAGTTTATAACTAGGTATGTATATTAAATTAACATGGGGCATCCCATCAAGTCATCTAAACTCATAGTGGCAATAATTTATTTATTATAATACTTAGCTTTCAATTTAGTATTTCATTAGCTATATATGCCCATCAGACACGCGTCTTTAATATAGGTTCATCTACATTTGAGTACCTATATGTCCTATTATCTGTTCCTATTATTGGATTTTAGAGTATTAGACCGTTTATTGATTAATTAGTAGAAACGGTCCCCAGCAGAGCACGGTTTGGGCCATTGGGCCCTAGAGAAAATGCAGGCGAGGCGAAAGGGTAGGGTCTTTACTTGGTCAACAAATTTTCTATTTTATTTAGGTATAGGTATATTGTCCGCAAATATCTACGCAAACCTTACCTGACTGTATAATGTAGGACGGCATTGACTTGTTTTTATTTTTCGTAAAGTATTACTTATTTTGGCACCAGGTTCCTTTCAACCCTAAACTCCCAGCAACTGCCTCTGGCTGCCCGTGGGCTGGCCGTTACCAAGGACCAGTCTCGCGAGTTCATGGCGGTGTTCCCGGACATCGTGAGGGATCTCACGGAGACCGGGAAACATCTGGATGTGCCAGAGGCCAGTAAATGGCTGGCTAAGGTACCTATTTGAATTTAGTTTATTATTTTATCAAGGTGCCTTTTGTCGGTATTCTGATTATTTAGATATATGATTCAGAACAAACATGTCTAATGCATTACCCGCATATATTCAATACAACAATTCTTATACGAGTGTCACAACTATAAATAACTATAAATGGTTTCTTTGTTTATTTAAATTAAAAACATACCACTTATTATGCATAATAATATGTTATATATTGTTGACACAGCTGCTTCAATACAACGTGCCGAATGGGAAAAAGAATCGCGGTTTGGCGACAGTGCTAGCCTACAAAATGCTGGAGAAAGAATCCTTGACTGATGAAAATATTTATCTGGCAAACATCATGGGATGGTGCGTGGAGATGGTAAGCTTATTTTTCTATAAGGCAAAGACCTCAATACTTTTTTTTTAACATTAAATTTAATAGAACCCAGTTGCTCAATTTGTCACATTTAGAAATCTGATAACTATTATTATAGTATAACCAACATAAGCTTTTTTTTAACTAAATAGCGTGTGTCATGTCAATCTATTATTTCTATTATTGGAAAACGGCATGACATTGCTTACCTAATGATAATCAGGCCTACAAGTCCATGAATGGTAGACATTAATTGATCCCAATATGCCAGCTAATTGATGAGGTTACGAAACTTGCACTACGAGATCTCTAATCCTTTCATCATTAATTAAGGGTTATATTATTTTCGTATATAAAATATAACCTCAGAATCTTTGACATGCTTGAATTTACATTTCTGGTGAATGAGTAGGTACTTCTGTCCTCTAAGATTCCGCTTCCAAATTTATCATTTTTTATAATATAATAACATAAAATAATAACCTATAGTGTATCACACAGATGTAGATAGGTGCCTAATAAATAAGAACTTAGAAAGTTAGTTGTGTCTAAATATAGAATGAAACTTTGTCACCCCTGCGGGTCCCATTTTCTATATTAACAACTTCACAATCACCTATACCTATAGCTACGGTATAGGTGTCCAAAGGCAATTTGATTTTTCTAACAAATTACTTTGTTTCCAAAAATGCGTGGACTAAGCCACACCACCACGACATTCAATAATAATAATATATTAGATATGTCACATATATTGACCGAGTCACAGACTAAGCTCTGGGCTTGTACCTACTACGAGTATGTGTACCAGAAACAACGATACTTATAAGTAGTATATTTAAATATTAAGTATTGTAAATTATAAAAACCCAGATCATGGCAAACTGTACATAAAACATTAACATATTAATCGATCTATCTATTTATAGCGCATAGTAAATACGGTAACTTGTGCTGAAGTAGTTACCTAGATATATATGGTATCTATCCGTCAAAAAAGATAGATCCATAAGTAAATAAAACAAACGCTAGCAAACAGAAGTTCACCTTCATTAATATTGTTTATCTCTGTGTAACCTAGAAATCGAATAGAAACTACAAACACACTTCGCTTTACAACAATTGCAAAATCCTTTTACGAAATATTTTTCAAGTATCACGAAATCACTCGATTTCTATTTTTTAGATTTTAACTTTGAAATATATACCTATAAGTAGTGGACAGGGTTCTGTTAAATGTACAACAAAAAGTTAATAATATGACATTCGTATGTCTTGTCATCGTTGCTTGACACGTACATGAATAAGACATGATAATGAGATTAATAATTAATTTTTATACCTATTTAACAAAAAAAAAAATTATTTGGCTATATATATTAATTTTATATGGTATAATATAAACCTACAAAATAAAAATCTTCTAAAAACCATTGTCCCAGTAGTATGGTTTTAACCATGGGCCCCATACGGGCCCATAGTTTTCGCCACAAAATAATACACTGGTTTTCACAAAAAAATATTGAGTCCTTGAAGAACACTTTGGTTACATGTTTTTTCTCAACACAAAATGACGTTTCCTTAAGAGAAAAGTGGATACAATTTATAATACAGCCTTGTTGTGACAGAGTGTTTGAGGTAGGTACTTTATGAAATCCTACGTTTATCAGGATAGTTTATAACAAGCTCAAAACGTCAAGCGTCAAATATATAAACATTTCTGATTGAAGAACACACTTTAGCTAAAATAAGTTTTTACGTTTTTTTGTTGCTGAAAAAGAGACGAAACCTTTTATACCTAACTAAAGTGTTCTTCAAGGACTCAATAAGTATTTATGAATTCCACTTTTTTGTCTTGCGACATGCGGCCCCTTTCAACAGCCTCCTTTTTTTTTTGTCCTCGGTAGTTATTGCCAATAAAGCGCCATCAACTTCATAATAATCTTTGGTCCTGTTCCTTTTCTAGAAATATCTTTTCAAATTGAAAGAAAATAAAATTCTGAAATTGAACATCCTGGGATAGGCTTACCTGACTTTTATTAACCTAAACGTCTTTCTTTAGGCAAAAAAATAGGCTGATAGATTCTGTAGGTACAAAAGATTTAACAGCAAAATAACTATAAGATACTCGTAGGTATCTAATATCTATTAAAACACATTTGTATATGTAGTAGCTATTATGAGACACAGCTACAGCTCTTGAAGTCTTGAATAAATTTACATTTTGTACGTACTCTCAGGAAGTTGTTTGCACTCCAATTATGTACTAACTGCAAATACTTTGATACGAAAATAGATCTTATCAACATTACAAATATAAATTCCAAATAAGATGATTATTTATATTAAGTATTATAGTGATTTACAATTTTAAACCAACGATCTGTTCCAATTCTTTTTATCTTATCTTATCAAAATGTGTCATTTACCCCAAATATACGAAACAAACAAGCATTATCATTACCAATAAAAAATCATTCATTAGATTTATACCTACTTAAGTGTTGTAGTTAAACATAAGTACCTAGTAGGTACCAATCGCATCAATTCAGCCTCCGTAGACTAGTGGTTGCGACTTTGGCGTTGTATCCGGAGGTCGTGGGTTCGATTCCCACCCATGGCAAAAAATATTAGTACGTTTTTTTCTGTACAGTTTGTCATGGTCTGGGTGTTTATAAAATATAATATGTATTATATCGTTGCTTCTGGTACACGTAGTACAAGCCTAGAGTTTAGTTTGTGACCAGAGCAATATGTGTAATTTGTCCTAATTATTGTAAAAAAAAACATTTCAGTCAGCTAAAAGACGTAGTTTTTTTTTCATAAATAGGTAATAATAATAATACGAACACATGAACACAATGATTTTTTATTATAGAGCGACCCCATTCATGGACTTTGTAATGTGACATAAAATATTATGTGACTCCGATTGATTTCTAACCTACCATAGAACTTTGTGGTGATATTTTAATGAACTTTGGTAATAAATATGAATTCATTTAGGGGCTCCTTTAGAGTTAGGGATTGTTGGTGAAATCGGGCATAAGACATACATTTTTCTTTCACCTCTTGGATTGATTATGTCATTGCTATACATGAATTTTTTACCAATATTACTATATCTATAATATATTTAAAATGAATCATTATATAAATATTATACCTATAATAATAATACCTAGGTATCTATTTGGCTTTAGGAATAGTACCAAGATACGAGTATCTAAATAATCTGCAATAAAATAAATACCTACCTATTGGAAGTAAAAAAGATACTAATGGCCGGATTAATAGTCGTTGCTAAGCAATTAATGCTTAGCCAATGCTTCAGACTGTCAAGCTGTATATGAAAAAAAAACTAAATTTTGACAGTTTCAAGCAATGACTCAGTCTAAGCAACAACTATTAATCCGGACCTAAGTAAAATATTTCCCATCCATAAGCATCTTAACGATTGTCTCTTTTAGATTATGTAATTTAATTAAGTTTCTAACACCCACGTAATAAAATATTATGTTTACATTAGGTATATTTGATATTATATCACTCTATACCTACTTAAATTGTTTTACAAATCGGGCATTGGCCTTGAATATAACTTATACTTGTTCAAAAAAGAAGTGCGTAGGTGTTGTTTATTATATTACTGAGTACCTATGTGTGAACTTTGTAGATTTTATGGGTTCGAACCCAAGATAAATTTGTCGTCTCTCCAGACTATCTATATACCTATTATGTTTAAAATTATTTTACATACCTACTAGGTAAAGAGCGAAATGTTGAAAATAATATTGAATATCATCAACTCTACCCTGACATGAGTTTTTTTTTAATAGTAGACGTTTTACTACGTCAGTTACGGATCCATCATTGGGGTAGGCTCATTGTATTGTTTATAAAAATAAAGCAACCCTATTAGTGGATCTCTAACTCTATCGTTAGGACACATGTCTCTATCGTTAGGAAAAACTCATGGTAGTCAATATTTTGTGGGTTTTGGAAATAAAAAAAAAGTCCGGGGTCTAGTGACTACCTACTGAAAATGAACGTTGGTAAGTTACTGTTATGTTCTATGAAAATTATTAAGATTTTCATTTTAAAGTAATTGAAGATGCTTTGTTATATTTACTTATTTACCTATACAAAAAGATGTATGTGTATGTAGTTATTTACCTATACAAAAAAATGTATGTGTCAAGCAGACTGCTGAAACTAGATTCCTACGTTACATTAGAGATCATAACCGTCAATAATTTAAGTAGGTACACGGTTAGGTATGCGATACTAATATACCTAGGTAGGTATACCAAAGTATATGTGTATATACAATAATTACTTGCCTATAAAAAGTTAAACATTTTAACTGAATTTAAACTACAGAGTAATAGGTTTAAAATTAATTCCGGCAAAAGTTTATTTCCTTTACTCAGTACCTTCTTATGTTATTATGTAGATAAGTAATATCAAATATTGTGTAAGTGGGTATCAATCGTAGATACAATATTAAAATAAGTATGCTTATCGATAGAATAAACATAAGCAACACATAAAATCCATAAAACGGTTGTAAAATTATCGAATATTCAACGCCTGAGCATATTTATACCGCAATACGTAGTAAATGTTTAACAACTGCCAATATCAGACAAAGGACTTCGTCCGCGTGGAATAGTTATTTTTTTATCATATAAACTTTCATCCCCTATTTTATCCCCTTAGGGGTAGAATTTATCAAAATCCTTTCTTAGCGGATGCCTACGTCATAACATCTACCTGCATGCCAAATTTCAGCCCGATCCGTCTAGTGGTTTGGGCTGTGCGTTGATAGATCACTATGTCAGTCAGTCACCTTTGAGTTATATATATTTAGATTATTCTTTAATACATATTTTTTGTGTATCTTGAACCGTTTTCACGGCGCACGCAACGGAAGGCTTCAAAGATGAAATAATTTCTCCCGTTTTTTACACATTTACCACTATATCTTTGCTCCTATTGGTCGTAGCGTGATGTTATATAGCCTATAGCCTTCCTCGATAACTGGACTATCCAACACAAAAAGAATTATTCAATTCGAACCAGTAGTTTCGGAGATTAGCGCGTTCAAACAAACAAACAAACAAACAAACTCTTCAGCTTTATAATATTAGTATAGATTATTTTTTAAAGAGATTCACGTAGTAATTTGAAACATTATTTGTTAGCTATTTGGCATTAGTTACCACCAGTGACGTAGCCTGTCTTAGACGGGCCCTCTGTCAAAATGTATTGGGGGCCCAAATGAAGTATAGATTTTTCGCAAAAAAAAACACTTAGGATCATTACTGCGTGGCAAAAAAATCGTGTATATATTGATTATGTATGATATTAATAAATCCATATGATACGGTGTGATTTTTTTTGCGGAAAGTACGGCCTAATGCTCATGTTCATAAAAACTTATTGGGTCCTTGAAAAACACTTTAGTTATAGAAGGTTTTGCCTCTTTTACGCATATTCATTTTTATTGCTAAAAAAAGAGAGAAAACCTATAAGTACCTAACTTAAGAACTCTTCTAGGACTCGATTAGTTTTTATGAATATCGGTGTAATAGTTTAGGTACTTGTACTATTATTGCTTCTGTGGTTTAGGTAACGTTTTATGATTGTTTGCTCTTGTACCTTCGGGGCTCTTGTGACCCGGGAGCCCTGTTACCATTGATACGGCGGTAGCTACGTCTCTGGTTCCCATTTTAAAATGTCCTATATTATACTTTTTGTTTTAGTTTCACACCCATCAGCTATTGCTTAACGACATAATGCAAGGAACTCAAATACGCCGAAGCACACCGTGTTGGCACCATCGGGCAGACGTGGGTCTTCGGGCTGTCAACGACGCAGCCTTTGTTCAGTCTGTGATGTACTCGACGCTCAAACGACACTTCTACGTCCAGCCTTACTATAAAAATGTCCTGGAGATGTTTAATGAGGTAAATAAATATAACTGGTTCCAGTGCCAAAGTTATCTTTGTTAGGTGGGACGTTCTCTATAACTTTGCTAGACCGACCGACTGATCTCGTTACCGCACGAAGAAGTTTTAAAATCGGTTCAGTAGTTTTTGAGTTTATCCGGAACAAATATTTTCTCTTTATAATACTAGAATATATGGAACTTAGACTAACGAAACATGACAAGGTCATTTGACGGTTTTTGCATCTGTATCAGGGGGGGCAAGCCCCCCCCCCCCCCTTGAATCTAAATATAAAATTCTCTCGAATAGGTACGGAACAAAAATATGTATAAGGAAGTCACTAGTATTTTGTATTGCGTACAATGTTTATTTCCCGATTCTACTAAAATTATTTTAGTGTTGGATAGCCCATTTATCGAGGAAGGCTATAGGCTATATAACATTACGCTACGGCTAATCGGAGCGGAGCATTAATATGAAAATTGTTGAGAAATCGGTGAAAATCAGTTCCTATATATTTCCTATGAAAATAAAACCCCTCCGCTGGCCTTAAAACGCTCCCTGAGACCGGTGGCTAGTGCCGCAAGCACTAGTGTTTGTACTTACGATTATTTATACTTATTGTTTTACCCACAGATGCTGCTAAAATGCTCAATTGGACAGTACTTGGACAAATCTTTGACCAAAACCGATCGGCCAGAGTTCGAAGAGTTTACCATGGACAAATACCTGTCCATCTGCAAGTATAAGACTGCGTACTACACATTCCAAATGCCCGTCGGTTTGGCCTTGCTCATGTCAGGAATTGACGACCCAGAAACACACAGACAAGCCAAGACTATTTTACTGGAAATGGGACAATTCTTCCAAATTCAGGCAAGTGCTATCTTTTAAGATTAAATACATAAGTGTATGAACCTTATCTGGAACAGATGGTCTATGGATATTTGTCCTTCTTCCTATAATCTCGAGTCCTTTAAACAAAGCGTGTATAGGCATCTTAAGCCGGCATAATAGGTGCAATCAACGGTTACGAAGATCGTAATTGTTGGTTGCATTTGTTCTTGGACCTTCATACTGCTTTCCATCAGGTAGATGTGAGGTCACATGCCGAGCTCTCATAAAAAAAAAAATGACAAAATTACATGGGTGGGTTGACAATTTATTTAGTTGTCAGTAGGTCTACCATGAGCTTTTGCTATGATTTTACTATAGTCACTAGTAACCACAATTACCAAAAAAACTCATGTTAGTGCTAAAGTTTATTGAGGCATTTTCTGCAGCTGAACCGTCGTAATACTCTTTCACTAAATGTATTGTATTTTTTAATACAGGATGATTTCCTAGACTGCTTTGGAGAGCCGGCAGTGACTGGAAAGTGTGGTACAGACATTGAAGAAGGAAAATGTACCTGGCTAGCAGTTGTGGCTCTTCAGAGAGCTTCACCGACTCAGCGGCAACTTCTGGAAAAGCATTACGGATCCTCAGACCCCCAAGATGTAGTTAAAATTAAGGAACTGTATGAACAATTACAACTCCCTCATACATACTCTGTATACGAAGAAGCAACTTATGATCTCATTAGAACCCAAATCCAACAAGTCACTAGAGGACTTCCTCATGATCTGTTCTTTAAAATTTTGGATAACATTTTTCGAAGGAATATGTAGAAATGTTAACTTGTCTCACTAGTCTCTTGAGTATTGTCTCTTAGCTTTAGAACATGATAATAATAATATTATTGTAATGTAGTGATTATTTAATAATGATTAGGAATTAATTAAAGTAATTCAGATTAAACAATTTGAGTTGTCCCGGTGTAATTCTGCTGTTAGAATTTTCTAGTTGTAGGTATTGCTCATTATTGTATTTTTTTTTTGTATTCATATGTACAACTTATTTGTTACTTAGATGTTTTTATACACAAGTCTACCTATACAAGTAGTATAGAGCAATGGTCCAACTAATGATTTTGATTTTATGGTAGGTACAGTGTGTACTACTAATGACTAACATATTAAAACAACTGTGATTTGTTTGCAATTAGCAAAGCCAGGTTAGGTACTGGAAGATCGCCTAACTTACTATATAACCTCTGTTATTAAAAATAAATTACAACCTTGCTGTTGTGTTATTTTAATGGTATTATTACTATTTTAAATCTCTTATTATAGAATTTATTAATTTTATTATAATTAGTGATATTGTTTTTCATTTGATAATAAAATTTATATACCTAGACTATGTTTTTTTTTAACTACCTACATAATTATTTATAATGTGTACCCCTATATTGTTTGGTACAAGAACTTGACAATATTAAAAACTCAAACTAAATAGAGAGAACCACTTTATTGTAAAAACATTTTCAACTTCATAAAAAAGTTAAAAATAACTTTAAAATCGATAACATAAATGAGAGGTTCTTCTGAAAAGTGGAAATATTTCACTTTTCTGGAGTGGTTTTCTCTGCAGGGGTCTCATCCTTTACTTCGTCCTGCGAAGTTAGTTGCTGGTCTTGTTCGATGCCCACCGTGTGTCGCGTCTCGCTGCGGAACGTGCGCCCTCGACGTCCGCCTCGACGGGGCCCCCGGAATCCGCCGCGGAAGCCACCGCGGGGCGGGCCGCGCGGGATTCCGAACACCGGGTGCCCGATGGGCCCCGCTTGGTGGTACGGGGGCCGCCGCCGCGACGGGTTGCCGCGCCGCACACCGCGCTCCCCGCCACGCCGAGCGCTGTTCGGGAAGTTCCGGTAGAACGGAGACTTGTCGGCTGCATAAGGCGACCCGCGCACCGGCTCACCTCCCGGTCCCGTTACTTCCGAAGCCTCCAACCCCTTCTCCCCGACCACCACAGTGAACTCCACGGTCTCCCCGTCCCCGACTGACCGCACCACTTTACGCGGGTTGTTCTTCGCGATCGCCGTCTGGTGCACGAACACGTCCTCTTTGGTGTCGTTTCGGTTGATGAACCCGTAGCCGCTTTTCACATTAAACCACTTTACGGTGCCGGATACCTTGGTGGCGACGATCTCCTTGACGACGACGGCGGCGGTCGCCTCGTCCTCACGCACCTGTTCGTCCTCCTTCTTCGGCGCAGTTTCGGTCTCCGCGGCCATGGCGATCGGAACGCCGGTAATGTCGTAGATCACTTCGAAGTTAACTAATAATAATCAGTCTTGTGAGATTATTGGAAGAGCCGCAGACTTATTAGATTCTGATTGCGACAATATCTATAACTACCCACAATGCGTTCTCAAAAAAGAACCAATATTTCGGCTCCGGACCTCCAAATTTATTGTGTGACAAAATGTCGGGAAATCACTTATTATGCAAAGATGACAAAGTGCACAATCGACAATATTGTTAATCACATTTTACAAATATTTAAATTGTTTGTAAACCTAATTTTGATGACTAGAAATTGCGACAATTTCCTCTTAGCTCATGGCGTTCGACCATAGACTTTTTTTTTCGGTTTTCTTTCTTAAAAATAGAGAAGGCAAACGTGTCTATGACGGACCATAGACATTTTTTTTTGTTTTTCCACAATTGATAAAGCAAGATATTTCAACTAGACATCCTTAAGGTACCATAGACACAGACCGACAATCCAACCAGCAATATGGAAGGAAGGAAGACGGGCAATGCAAGCTTCGATCATATAACCAACCTTGCGGTCCGATTCACGACAAAATCGATGTCAGCGCTGGTCCGATTGAGCGTAAGCGCGCTAACGATAGTTGATTTGACATTAATAGTGACGTCATTACAGACGCCATATTGGACTTACAGTGATTTTGCTTCTGGGGCGTGTTCGTAAACTAACACTTTAACACTGGGTAATGTCACTACACTATATGCATCTCTTCTTCTCTAAGCATTTTTCAATATTTTTATCGCACTCTATAACACTACCCAGTGTTAAAGTGTTACGTTTCCGAACACGGCTCTGGGTGAAATCGCTGTGAGCGCTGTCAAAATGACATTTATCTAGAGACATGTTTTTGAGGAAAGTATTAAAATTTCTAAAATAATTATTAAGTAGATAGTTAAAAGTGTTGTGTTCTCATTTATTTCATAAATATACAAAATACATTAAAATTCATTATTTATTTACGGCGTTTTATTTGACATTCAAACAGAGTGAGAGGAGCATATGTTTTAGTTGCGAGGTAGAGGGAGTAGATACAAGTTATGTTCTTGTGAGCGCGCTTAATCACTGGTCCGATTCATTAGCACGCTAATAGCGCCGTGAGTGGTCTCATCGCGCTTTTTGAATCGGACCGGTGATTATGAACGTCAGCGCTGACAGCGGTGTTATCGCCATTCGGACCGTGAGGCAAATGAAAAATAATCTGTGGATTTTCAGAAAACGGTAATATTTATTAAGAAATAAGTGTCGTAAGAGCTAAATTGCCAAAGAGTAATAGGAAGGTTGTGCCGCATATACTCACTTTTTGAGCTTTCTTTTTTATAATAATTTATGTTAAAACCTATTTTTATAAAATGAAGCATCATATTCGCAGCAAAGTTTTTAATAGATGTGATCAACGTTAACTTTCCGGCGGGGCTCCTGACTACCTTTTAGACCAGGGGCCTTATTCCGAGTTTGCAACCGCTAAACACGACAAGACGTTGCGTAAACTATAAATATGGAAATATAAGTTCTATTCCAATGGTTATATAGTATGTATGGCTATAATAATGACGCCATCTTGAAATTCACGGATTCTTCGCAAGTTTGAACATGTGTGGAGCATTGGAATTTCAACTCTATACTTAACATGATAGAATTTATATTTCAATATTAGTAGTTTACGCAACGTCTTGTCGTGTTTAACGTTTGCAAACTCGGAATAAGGCCTCAGGTGGGCGATTCTCGCGCTTTCGACATTCATCTCGATTCGAGATTTTTAAACGAAAAATGACTAAATATGTGATTTTTTGTTCAATATTTATATATTTATTAACTAATATTAATTTTCGATAATTTTAATGTTCAATGTTCGATATTTTTGAACGAAAAATCACATTATGTCATTTTTGTTCAAAAATATCGATCGAGATGAATGTCGAAAGCGCGAGAATCGCCCACCAGTCATTCTATTTTGAAATGTTAATTTTTCGTAAACGAAATACATACACAGTGTTCAGTTTTCGGCAATTTTATACACAATATACATCGAATATAAAGTTATTTTGTTACCTTGTTATTCGACATTGAAGAAAGGTTTTATATTATTTTATGAGTCACAGATATATTTTATATTTATCCAAAATTTATCCCAAATTTTAAAGTGATCTTATCTTGGATCGAAAATGATTTTACGCTTGTTTGAAACAATCTTCATCCGAACAATCCGATTTCATAATTGGTAAAATATTTCTATGCTCAAATTCATTTTGTTGATAATTTGCAAGAAAACACAGCACAATTGTAAATTAAATTGTTATTAATTTATTATATTTAACAGATAGTCAATTAAACCATCCATCAAGAAACACTTTTTTTTCGAAATAGAAATAATAATTTATTTGGTAATAATAGTAATTTATCTGGCATTATTTAACAATTAGTCAAGATGACTATCCATCAAGAAACGGGCTAAAGCGCCTTTCTCCATTTTCTTTTCAGAACGTTTGTACGTATTGATTGTCACATGAAAGTTTCCCTCATATTGGCCTACTTAAAAAAAATTAATGTAGGGATAGCACTTACTTCACGTAAAAACTTATAGGTACATGTATTATGAATAATTAATTACCTTATAAATAGTTATTTTACAACAATAAATAAATATATTTTACATAAATCTTCTATTTAAAACATGTTTCATTGCAAAATATAAATTAAAATTTTGTATCTCTGCCTAGTTTATATTTTTTTAGAGAAGCTTTATTTTACATTCATTATTAAACAAACAAGTTTATTTAAAAATAAAGGAAAAATAAAATAAAAAGATTCCGATAAAAAATTGATTAAAACTTTATAAAGAAATTTTATTGGAACATCACTAGTTTAAAAAAAACTCACATTTCATGAACTTCGTATATATATATTATTAATCTATGCTTCGGATACACTCTAGTCTTTATTAAAACATGAAATGTTGTACGTAGTAATTTATAATTTTGTTATTAATACTTTTGAAACTTCTACTCTTATTTTATATTTATATTTTTCTAGTAAAAGTTTAGTTTCTAGTGAAACTAAATAAAAATATTTGTATGTATAGTCTAATTTTATAATTTTCTGTGTTTGTATGTAATTTTTAAGTTTATTATTTTACGTGTATTTTGTATGTACGTAAAGTTTAATTTTATTATTATAATTTGGTTAGGGCTGATGCATACATATGCAATGCCCTCAAATAAAAAAAAAAATATATGCTTCGGATACGTCGTTGACCATTATCAATCAAAGTAAAAAAAATACATTCTATCGTCAATGGGGAAAGCGCGGGAACCTTTGAACTAAGTAGGCGGGTTTTTTAATTACGATTTTTAATGATTAAAATTTTCTTGTTAATATATACAAAATAGTGTTATTTATCAATTAGTTTTGTAAATTATTATTACATGTATATAAATATATAACAAAATGCCAAAAAAAAGATGTGCCGCCAAATGAGACGGACATATCGTCGGACGAAGAAGAATCGGAAAGAGATAAGTATAAAATGTATAGAGACAGCGATTACAAAAGATTATATACTGAGTCCTCTTGCATGACCGATTTTATAGTATATGTTGAGTCGACAGATAAAACAAAATATATTGGTGACAAAGATATTATGTTCATTTCAAATATCTTCAACAACAACAAAGGTATTAAACGTTTTCATAGAATCAATAATAATAAAATATCTGTATTATTTGACTCCGCTTCCAACGCCAATAAATTAATATTAAATGACACATTTTTAAAAGAGTTCAAATTTAATGCATTTGTTTGACAACACCACTATAGTGCCTCGGAGAGCACGTTAAGCTGTCGGTCCCGGTTTCACTATACCAACTTGTGAAACTGTTTATAGATGGGTTATTGAGTCTATTCAAAACATCGCAACGAGCTAGCCACTTGTTCGGTGTAGACTCATACCATCGGCTATGACGAGGTGGGATTAAAACCCCTCCGCTGGGTACCCTGGGGCCGTCTCGGCGGTCTCGGGCGCCGTAAGGCACCCGTGATAATACATTTAATGCAACAATCCCAGCAAAATTAACTGAATGTACAGGTGTCATTCAAAGCGTCCCCATAAATTTAAGTAATAAACAAATTTTTACATTGTCTAACTCCGAGTCCAAAGTTATATCTGTTAAAAGAATTATGAGAAGGCAACGAGAAGAAAATGTAAAAAAATTTGTACCGACCAAAACAGTATCTATTACATTCTCCAGTACAAATTTGCCAAAAGACATTGACTAAAATTTTTGGAAATTCTCAATAACTAACTATATACCACCTGTTAAACAATGTTATAATTGTCTCCGATATGGACATTTATCTAAATACTGTAGAAATTAAATTTGTTGCTCGATATGTACTGAAGAACATAACTATAAAGATTGCACAACAGATGTAAAGAATGCCAAGTGCTTTAACTGCAAAGGCAATCATATAGCTATCTCAGGTTTATGTCCAATTAAAAAGCATAAAATTGAAGAAAATAAAAGAAAACTCAACTCACCTATTTTCTCAAATTTATTTGATAACAAATCTTTTCCTTCTCTACCAATAAAATTAACAAAATAAATAATACTAATAAAATTTTACAATCAGATGAAATTTTAAATTTCCTAATTAAAACTATTGTTAAATTTACAACTGACAAGACAACTCCAGTAAATACTCAGACCATTAAGTCCTTCTTACAGCAATGTCTTGATAATGGTGCACTGGCATCAAAATGTCTCTAAATATAGCGCAGTGGAATGCACAGAGCTTAGTTATTCATCGTAATATATTTACACATTTCCTCCATAAAAATAACATACACATAGCTGTAATATCTGAAACCTGGTTACAAAAACAACAACTATTTATAATAAAAGGTTACCATACAGAAAGATTAGATTCAGGTAATAGTCACAATGGTGTAGCTATATTTATAGTCACATCAATACCATATAAAAGAATTTATACCTATAGTGATGACTCTATACAAAATTTAGCTATACAAATTCAATGCTTTGACTTTATTATTAACATAGTAAGTGTATATAGCCCTGGCAATTGTAACACAAAATTCATTGCAGGTGATTTTAATGCATCATACACTCTGGGGCTGTGAAGCTATAAATACTAGAGGCAGAATAATTTCAAATGTAATTGATTCCAATAACGTACTATTAAATACAGGTGAACACACTACTGTGAGAACAAACAATTGGAAAACCAATGCTCTAGACTTGACTTTAATATCACCCTCTCTAGCTTTACTAAGTAACTGGCAGGTATTTGACGACAACTTAGGCAGTTACTATTTTCCCATTATTACAACACTAGTACTTAATAATAAACTCAGTTGCAACACCTCAAATACATCACACAAATACAATCTAAAAATAATAGATTGGATAAACTATACAGTAAAAATTGATAGTAAGATACATGAGATTGAAAAAAATATACAGAATACTGAACCCCTGGATTTATACACAAGATTTTGTGATATTTTAGATACAGTTACTCACTCTTTTTAATATAAAATTTCAAATAATATCAAGCCGTCCCAAGCACCTGGAAACAAAAAATAAAGGGTTAATTTACCTTGGTGGAATTTTGCATGTGATGAAGCAGTTAAAAAATGTAAGAATTCATACATTAAATTTAAACAATCCTATAGAACATCAGGGGCCTGACCAAAGAACACGATCGCCAATCGAATCGCCTCATCGATCGATAAAAATGTATAGGAATTTTACTCTATGGGTAGAGTCCGATCGCCGAGAAACGTCAAATCTCATACATTTAGCTTTCGATGGGTATTTCGATTCGATTATCGATCGGCTCTTTGGTAAGGCCCCAGACTATATAATCTTTAAAAGGGCCCAGGCAGAAAGAAAACTTATTCTAAAACAAGAAAGAGAAAAAAGTTGGAAACAATTTTGTACCTCTATAAATCGTACCAAACCTATTAGTAACATTTGGAAAATGATTAAAAAATTCAACAAGACATACATTAATAATAATAAATAGCAAAGTGATTCATGAGTTTTAGATTTTTTGGCAAAATACACACAAATGAATGATAGTCACAATGATAATAATATAATTCAGAGCAAAGCCCATGAAAGACACTCAGTACTTAACTAGTCCATTTACAATCATTGAACTCGAATCTGCTTTAAACTCTAGAAAAGACACTTCATCCGGTCTAGATAAAATAGCTTACAAGATGTTAAAATGTTTAAGCTTGAGGGCCAAAAAATTGTTTTTAATAATAATTAATAAACTCTGGGAATACTTTATTATACCAAACACCTGGAAAACTGATTGTTGTTAGAGTATTTGTAGGTTAGAATATTTCATCGAAAAAAATAACATTTTGCCAACAAATAAATATGGATTTCGTAAAGGAAAATCAACTAGAGAGAGTATAATACAATTACAAATGGATATTCATATTTCCTTAAGGAAAAATAAACTATATGATATGTACATTTTTAGATTTAATAAGTGCCTTTAACAATGTTAATATTTTTAAATTATGCTCAATCTTAAATGATTTTGGCTTACCTGCAAAATTAATAAACTGGATCTTCAATTTCCTCAATAAACGATTGGTATATGTAAAATTTAATAATATTTTTTATGGACCTGGATTTTCTTACAAAGGTGTCTGTCAAGGCAGTATTTTAAGCCCATTACTTTTCACTCTTTTTATATATAAAATCAATGATGTAATTAGCCCCTTAGTCAACAATTTGCAGTTTTCTGACGACTTAACAGTTTATTATTCCCATCCAGACTTGAATTCAATTCAATCTTTAAATTGGCCTTCTGTCACTTGAAAGTAACAATATTGCCACTGACAAAATCAATGCTACAAAACTCATGTAGCTCAAAACTAGCGAGAAGTGTAGCGACATTCCACGCTTTAATGGACTTAGATTGATGAAAGCCCATGAACATGGTCAAACAAACAAAACAAAAGCATCCAAATTGACGACAAAATAAAATTTAAATACATGAAATAAGTACTTGGATTAATATAAAAATTGTAACTAAATAATAAACTCATAGATATATACCTATATATTTCTATATGACTAAAAAATAAATAAACTATAGGTACCAACTAACAAAGGACTATATTCTAATGTTATGATAACTAAGATATTTACAAATAAGAAATATAATATTGTAATCAAATAAATAAAGTAAATGACTCATTTTGGATGGAAGTGGAATTTGATAAGATGAAAGAAGGGAATATAACGAAAAACTATATTTTTTTATTAACTAAAAAACAAATGATCAATATCACCTATACCTTCACCACAATCACACATGCTGGAATTTTGAACTTTAATTCTGAATAAATGCGACGGAAGACAGCAATGACCTATTCGTAACCGTGATAAGGAAGAAGTAGAAGATTTGGTAAAAACTTTATATTTGGCAAACCAAGGTCTAAAAGTTACATTAGGTTGTAGAGAAAATAAATATGAACCTTTAGATTTAGATGAAATTGACCAATAATTGTTCCATGATTTTTCTAAATATACTTTTGAAAGGGCAACTAAATCAGATGAATAATTTTTAAAATGAAGTAAACTCCCATGGGCCACAGCTTGTTTAGCTAAATAGTCCGCCTTTTCATTACCTAATATACCGCAGTGACTAGGTATATAAACTATAAATACTATAAGATGACAATGATATAATAATTCTTTTATTTCAAATATGATTTCAGATCTGAGTTTTGATGAAAAAGGATTACTAATAATAGCTTGAAGAGAACTTAATGAATCAGAAAAAATTACGGAGTGATTAATTTCATTATTTAAAATAAATTTTATACAATGTTTTATTGCCAAGCATTCGCCAGTGAATACTGACGATTCACCGGGACTTTTAAACATAAAGGATGAACAAGAATTTTGGTGATAAATTGACCAACCAACACTACCCTGTGAAGATAATTTGGAAGCGTCTGTAAAAAAAAGGTCAGCATTTGGCCATGTTTTATTAATAATAGAATTAAATAAATCATTTCAATTTAATGAATCTTTTTTTATGCCTAAAGTTAAAACTATTTGCGACTGATGATTAAAAACTAGAGATTCATACGAACCCGAGAATACTGGAAGTGATGAGTTTGAAACAAAGGGAGTTTTTATTTTTTTAAATTTAGAAAATGAATATACTAAACGAGGAAGAGTTTTTTTATTAACCCAAAATCTCCTAGTAGTTTTATTTTTAAAAATATATTCCCACAGTAGTTGAATTTTATATAATAATGGGTTATTCTTAAACTGTATACATTTAAAAAAGAATTTATCGCATAAATACTGCCGTCTTTTGTTCAAAGGCGGATCAGCGTATTCAATTTGCAAAGCATTTATAGGTGATGACTTCATTGCACCTATAACAATCCTAAGAGCTTTTGATTGAATATTGTCTAATTTTTTAAGTGCTGATTTATTGCATGGTTCTAAAATAAAGGAGGCGTAGTCTAAATGGCTTCTAACTATGGCGTTATATAAAAGACGTTGTGAAAATGGATGCGAACCCCACCAAGTGCCAGATAAAACACGCAATATATTCAAACTTCTTTCGCATTTAGAAATTATATAATCAATATGTTTAATACCGCTTAATTTTAAGTCTAAAATCACACCTAAAAATTTAACGCTTGATTTAACATTAATAATAAAATTTTGAATTTTTATATTTACAACAGGAGTTATGCGTTTTCTACTAAAAATTACAACGGTAGATTTTATAGGGGATAGATTTAAACCATGTTTAGAAAGCCAAGAGTTTAAATAGGAAAGAGATTGATTTAAATTTTGTTCACATTTCTTAATAACTTTAGAATTTGAATATAATATGACATCATCAGCATATTGCAAAGAACGACATAGTGTATTGACTTGTAAATCTAAATCAAAAGTATATAAATAAAATAAAATAGGGCTTAACACAGACCCTTGGGGTAACCCTTTCCAGATAGTTCTTAAAGAATCATCCGGTTGATTTAGAACGCGAAGTTTTACCATTCTTTTAGAAAATAAGCAACAAATGATACTTGTTAATTTGGGAGTAACGCCAATATTAAGAAGTTTTTTGAATAAAATATTCATCAGAACATTGTCATATGCTGCCTCAATGTCTAAAAATATAGCACACAAAAATTCATTTCTAGAAATTGCCAATCTAATATCGGTAGAAAAAATAGCTAAACTATCTATAGTGCTCTTAGCTTTACGAAAACCAAATTGAAATTTACTTAAAATCATATTTTTTTCAATGAACCATTCAAGACGATTCTTTAATAAATGCTCAAATAATTTACACATTATTGAAGATAATGCTATAGGGCGATATGATGCAAATGAAGAAGGATCTTTATCAGGTTTATTAAGAATAGGAATGATAATTTGAGTTTTCCAATCTTGTGGAATAATACCTGAATTAAATATCATATTTATAATTTTCAAAAAGTATTCTAAAGTTAATTGTTTTGAATGAATTAGAAAAGAATATGGAATACCATCAATACCTGGAGCCGAGTCTTTTACAGCAGATAAAACAGTTACTAATTCGGTGTAGGTAAAGGGTGAATCTAAATGATGAGAAGAGACGGAAGGAAAATCATTATATGACATACTTTCTTCAAGAGAGGGGACATAATTAGGGGCCAGTTTATTGAAGAATGAATTAGTCCAAGTAGAATAAACAGAAGTATTACTGACACGCTTACAATTTTGGGATGATCTAAATTTTCTAATATTTGGCCAAACGAGAGAAGAAGGGGTTTCAGGAGACAGGGATGCGCAAAATTTACGCCAACTATCAATTTTTTTTTTCTTAAAAACTCGCCTACTTTTAGCCAAAATATGCTTATAAAATATATTATTTTCAGTAGTCATATTTCGACAATATTTTTTTTCAGCATTTTTACCTGAAGATGATGTTACCCTAAAACAATTATCTGCAACTAATAAAATACTAGAAATAAATTGATTATAACAGGAAATAAAATTTTCAATGGTAACAACGGGTAAAGACATAATTGCATAATTCAATAAATTGGCATAATTATCCCAACCATCTTTAGACACATTTGAAATTTTATATTTTAATAACGGAGGTACTTTGAGGATTAGAAATAGGAGAATTTATCAATATTGGAAAATGATCACTCCCATATGAAATTTGTTCAATGTCCCATAACATAGCACTAGCAATATCATTTGAACAAATAGATAAATCAACAGCACTTACATTTTGACAAGGGGAGGTACGACGTGTTGGACGATCATCATTTAACAAACAAAGATTAAATTCATGTAACATTTTAACAAGATTATTTCCATAAGGTATGATGATAGTTAAAGTCACCTAATACTATGAATGGTGGTTTTAGAAATTCAAATAACTTTTTTAGGAAAACTAATGAATGGCTATCTGGCGATGATATATACAATGATATTATAGAAATATTATTTACAATACAACCGACTGCATTAATATTTACATTATGATTTGGTAAAGATAGTAATGAAAATGAAAGAGAGTTTAAAATGAAGAGAGAAGAGCCAGCCCTTCCATCCTGTCTGTCATCACGGACACAGCTTAAGCCACTTAAACCAAAAGGAGAAAGAGGCCTAAGCCATGTCTCCGATACAGCCAATATGGAAGGACAGTATTTATTACACATGAATATTAAATCAGATTTTTTATTTCGAACACTTTGACAGTTCCATTGTATTAATTTGGTTGGAACTTGGGCCATTATTAATAGGAGAGGAAGAAAGTAAATTATTTAAAATAGATTCAACGTTGTCCGGTCCATTATTTTTAATTAATTTAACAAACAATGAAAATAAAGATTTTAAAGACGATTCTGAAGAATCATTATTACTATTCACATTATTAGTATTCAAGGCACAACCATTCTCAGCAGAAGACACATAGATCATTTAACAAATTGCTATGAAATTCAGTATCATACCCTTTGCTAAAAATATTTTTTTTTTGTTTGGGTTTAATAAAAATGGTTTTTTTATAAGAAACATTTTTCGAAACTTCAGCATATCATTTTAAAATACGAGGTTCCAACTTATTGGCCTCCATATAGGAAATAGATTTTAGGGACATGATAGATTTAATGTTTTGTTGTCTATTGTACTCTGGACACTTTCTATTGATAGCGAAGTGATTACCAGAACACACTAGACAACATGCCTCTGACTCATCAAGTTCGCATGAATCCCCGCTATGGTCTTGACCACGCTTAAAGCAACGTGGCTTAGACCTGCAGTTGCTTTTCGTGTGACCAAAACGACAACATGAAAAACATTGAATTGTCGGATAACGATACATACTTACATTAATTTTATTATAATAAAGGTAAATAAATTCTGGCAACATTTGCCCTTCAAATGTAACGACTACAGATTGAGAAGGTTTCCAGACTTTAGAATCATTTTCAGTAACTTTGTAATTTAAGTGCCGAACTTTGAACAATCTTTATAGGTTTGTTAGGAACAACAACATCAGAAATAATATCATTATCACTGATGTCGGTTGGAACTCTAATAACACCCATCTTAGAAATACAAAAAGTTGGAATAAAGGCATTATATCCATTTTCAACTAAAGTAACATTATTGACAAAATTATTCGCATCTTTATAACAGCTAAAAATTATTTTAATTCTATTACGACAAATACGGATAATACTACCAGGAATAATACCGCGAAATAAATTTCTTTGCATAAATTTTCCAAAAATAATAGGATTTAAAATTACATTGTTGCTATTATTATTGTTACTGTTGTCAGTGTCAATTTTCCTTTGAACATGCACAACAAAGGGACCTTTATCAGATTCGCCATAAAAGTTTTTAACAAAACTATCCTGAGTAGATGATAATGGTAAAGAAGCAGACTGTGGAAGAGAATGAGAACTCAATGATAAAGCTTGACCTAATGGTAAAGCAACATCATTCAAATCATCTTGTCTGAAACAATCTGGGCGATGTCTTCTAGTTTTAGAATGCCTCCTTTTCTTTTTCGGTTTAAGGGAAACATTAGTAGAGCGATCAATACTATTAAGATCAGAGCAATCAATCATCGAGCTAACCGAGCTAGATGAATCATCATTCACGGTAACATATGCACCAGGTGAAAGAGGAACACAAATATCTGGTGGTTTAGGTGGTATGAATTTAAAATCCATGATAGTAGGTAATTACAAATGAATTTACAAATGTAAAAAAAAAGATCGAATCTACATATAATGAGTGACAAAATAAAAATTACAAGCACGAAAATGAAAATTACTAAGAAAATACCAAAAATAACTAATGAACATAAAAAATAGGAATGAATTAACCAAATAATATTAATCCAGTATAGAAAACGTATTGAAAAGATAATTAATTAATTTTCAGATGCTTCCACTTTGAAAGATGATCTGTCAATCAGACTTGAATTATGGTTCTCGAATCATAAACACAGCTCTTCACGGACTATATATGTACTTCACAGAATTAGGTCTAAGTGTCAGTCCTGAAAAAAGTAAGGTTATTATATTTTCTAAATGCAAATTTCCACTAACACAAGTTATATTTAATGATTCTCAACTACCAATAGTGACAACTACAATTTTTTTAGGTGTTAAATTTTCTCAGAACCTCTCTGGGAGTAAATATATAGATGAAATAGCTATTAGAGCCGATAAAGCCACAAATATATTACGATGTCTAGCTAACTCTACTTGGGGTGCCGATCCAAAAATATTAAAAATACTCTATAAATCAATTGTAAGAAGCCACTTTGAATATGGTTACTTAGTATATGCAGATAATGAGAAGTTAGTTCAACGCTTAAAATAAAAATTAAAAAAAAAATAAGACTAATTACTGGAGCTTTTATAACTACCCCCATAAACTCTTTACAAGTACACACATCAAAAGTGTCTAGGGATCAACATATATTTTTGCAATAACTTTTCTCCTGATTGATATTCATTAAAAATTTTTTTAAGGATTGATCAAATAAAATGTTTTCGTTTGTCTACAGTAACGATAAACCAAGTCACCTTTGCATTAGTAAAAAAAATTGCCATTTTCCTAATAAAGGGATTTTTGACATTTGAACCACTAACATTAAAGTTCGAAAAAAAGACTGAAATAACAGTTTTTTTTTTAATTTTATTGGGTAACTTAAACAATTAATAATCCGTGTTTCTACCGCGAACACTAACAACACAAGAACATCGGTTTGGCATACTCGAAATGAGTTCATCCAAATCACGCTGTGGAATGGCCGCCCATGTTCGTTGCAACAACAAAAAAAGGTCTTCTTGCGACTGGATACCCTCCATATTCGGCAGAGCTCTTCTCTGAAGAATATCCCATGCATGCTCAATCGGGTTCAAGTCTGGCGACTGAGCAGGCCAGGGCAGGACATTGATGTTAGCTGCGGCGAGAGTCTGTCTTACAACTCTTGCGGTGTGCGGTCGTGCATTATCATGCATTAACTGAAATAAGGGACCGATATGCACTTGTAGAGGAACGATGACGTCTGATACAACCGTCTCAGCATAAATTTGAGCGTTGAGGTTGCCTCTGATCCAAATCAACTCAGTTCTTCCGCCGATCGAAATACCCGCCCATACCATGATGGTTCCACCACTATAAGGATGGACTTCCTGGAAGGATTTTAATCGCTGTTGGCGTCCAGGGGTTCTCCAGTGTCGTATACGTCTTGTATCCGGCCTCATACCAAAACGAGACTCATCAGAAAAGCACACGAAACGCCATTGTTCTTCTGTCCAATTTCTGTGTTCAAGAGCCCATTGATATCGAGTCCTACGATTGTGCATTGCTATAGGTGGTACCCGTAGCGGTCTTCGGGAATGAAGGTTTACTTCATGCAAGCGGTTTCTGACTGTTTGGTCGCTAATTAAGTTCCCTGAAGAGCGATGAAGGCTCACGGCTAACATCATGGCGGTTATTGTTGGAGCTCTTCGAGCTGTGATTTGAATGTATCGGTCTTGTCTCCGTGTGGTGCAGCGATACCGTCCTCCATGGCGCTCAGCCACGGTACCAGTGGTTCGGTAACGTGTCCAAAGTCGACTGATTACACTCTGACTTGTATTCAGAGCTAAAGCCACAGTACGTTGCCGGGAACCAGCTTCTATCATTCCCACGGCTCTGATCATTTCTTCCCTGCTTAAATGACGTCGCCGCTCCATAATAACGTTGGTTTTAATCAGTAGTAGGGAAACAGTAGCACTAATAATGTCTTCAATGCGTCTTATGTTTTTATAGGGAAAATATTGACAGCTGATTTTCATCTTTTACTCGAATTTGATTGACAGTTCCTGTTTTAAATTATAAAATGCACCAAAAAGGATCCATATAAATTTATAAAATCATAAATTTATTACAAAGCCACATCTCAATCACAAGAAATCCGCATAAAAATGCTTGATCCCTAGACTTTTTTGATGTGTGTAGAATGCAACATTCCTCCCCTATCATTTTTTCGATTTCAATATCTCAAATTAAAAAAAATATTACATTTAGCTTCTTTATCGCACCCAATACTTCAAAAAATTAATTCGAGAAGGACATAATTTATACATTTGTAAATATTTTAATTTATTTAAAGAGTTGTTCGATTAAAAAGCGGCCCCAGCCTAGTGGTTAAGTCACTGCGCAACTGATAACAAGGTTAAGCAGATGACAACAAGACCGGCCTGGGATGGGTGACCGCTTTATACAACGAGGCTACTTCATCATAAACACCGCAACAAGCTCGCCACTTGTTAGGTGTTGCCTCCGAATACCATCGGCGAAATGAGGATGGGTTAATCCCTCCGCTGGGACCCTGAGGCCGTTTAAACGGTTCTCGGGAGCCAAATTGGCAACCCGTGATGGTATTTTTTGTTCGATAATATACCTGTATATAGCTACACAATGTATTATTGTTGTATTATTACCATGTTATGAAATAAGTTATGATTGTATATACTATGATATTCCAATAATTATAGAACCTAATATTAAGCACAAAGAAGAGGTATATTTATTGTTAGAAAAATATAGAGATTGCAGACATATCTACACTGACGGGTCGAAAAATGAAGAAAATTTGTTTTTGGCAATTTATAATAAAAGTTTGAAAAAAGGATATGGATACAAAATAAACAAGAACGGTACAATATATACTGCAGAAGCAATGGCTATATATGAAGCATTGGCTTATATTGAAACGAAAACAGAGGAAAGAATGTGGACAATAGTAACAGATAGTATGAAACATACTATGATCGAGGCAAAAACTCACTATCTATATACCAAATAAGAGAAAAAGTACTTACTTTAAACAGAATTGGCGTACATATATTTTTCATTTGGACTCCCTCACATATTGGCGTTGAGGGAAATGAAGCCGCAGATTTTTTAGCAAGAACGATTTCAACTTGCTAACAAAACGTCAAAGTACAGAATTACGTTCCGATACCTACATCAGATTTATACACAATTGTTAAAAATTACACATACTCAGAATGGAGAAAGATATAGAAACTGCATGGTTCGATAAATCAAAAATCTATAAACCTAAAAAGTACTATACCACGATATGCCGTCTTAGATTTGGACACTATAGACTAAACTCACATTTACATCGCATGAAAATGTCCCAATCGCCTAAGTGCGATCACTGTGATACAGGAAGTAACGAAACCATAGACCATATATTCTTTGATGCCCTACATTTTATAATCACAGGAAAGATTTACAAAAACATTTAAAAAACTTATATAAAGAATATGATATACCAAGCTCAGTAAAAGATTTGTTAATAAGAGAAGAAAACTACATCTACATCATCAAGTTCATAATCATAATCAAGACAATAGAAAATATCTAAAACAGAAGAATAATCTACGACTAGGCTGAATGGGCACATGCTCTTTGCCTTTCCTTCGGGAAAAAAATTACTACTACTACTCTGGGCCCGTTCGTCTTGGGAATGAAATATGTTCACAATGATCATAATGACATAATGCGAACTTGCGTTTTTTTTGGTTACTTTCAATCACAATGCCACAATTACCACTTTCCAAAACGAACGGATTTTTTATTACGAATCTGCCAACTGTCACTTGTCAAGTAAAATATAATATGGTTATAAGTTACGTATCGACTTTTTTATTTAAAAATTACGGTGCTTGTTTACTTAGGGCCCGTTCGTCTTGGGAATGAGACATGATCACAATGATCATGATGACATTATGCGAACTTGCGTTTTTTTTGGTAAGTTTCACTCACAATGCCACAATTACCACTATCATGTGGTAATGCCACAATTATCACAGTTATCACCAATCTGTCAACTGTCACTTGTCAAGTAAAATATAGGTTAAGGGCCGATTTTTCAATACCCAGTTAAACAGTCTGATAGCAGTTATTCTATAGTTAACAAGAAATTGGATTTTTCAATGGTGGGATAGTGTCAAAGTGACAGATAAACACATTAACAGAGGAATAAATTTATCTGGCAGTTCAAGTGTCAGTTAAAACTTATCAAGCTGTTATTTTGGTCTGTCATAGTTATAATTTTAAAGTATTTTTGCGTGTTTTTCTTTTAAATTCGGAAAGATGGAAATGTTTGACTCAATTGAAGATTTACTTATCGAAGAAGAAATTATGATGGTGAATTATTTAAAACCAAACCGGAAAAAAAGAGTATTCAGAGATAGATTTGACCATACCAGCTGGGATGAGGATGAATTTAGGAAAAGATTTCGTGTGCAGAATGAAACTGTCAATATTTTTTAAAAAATATAACTTAAACACACGTCCAGTCTTCGGGCTACCCTCAAGGAATCTTCTTCCCTATATCATCTGTGGGAATCTTTTTAATAATTAGATATATATGAACATAAAAATTTACAAAAATAATACATCCTAACCTAAAACATATGTCAGTCATACGCCACTGATAAAATATCACGCTCTCTTTCCAACATGTGCAATTGTTGGTAAGTCATTCTCGCTCTGACAAAGTTAAGCTACAACAATCTTCAGTTAACTAGCTGACTGAATAAACGTGATTGAAAAATTCAAAACCTTTATTCCACTGTTAAACCATCAATTAAATTAAACAGGCTGATAACTAACTAGCGACTTATCAGACGATTGAAAAATCGGCCCTAAATCGTACAATTTATTAATTTTATTTGAGAAATCTTTCTAAAAATCATTCCGATTTAAAATACAATAAATTTGATCCTAAAAATATAAGACGACAGCGACATGTTGTTGTTTGTCACAACCACAAATGTCAAAATATGTTCACAACGCCTCACCTATCGATTTGGGTTATTGTGATCAGTTCACGGTAGCATTCTGGGCCAAAAAAACGGCCAATGTGACAGATCACAATGACACTTTTGCCGCCGAAATCTCAAAAAAAATGCATAAATATACATCGTGAGTGATCGTTGTGAACATGTTTCTGTCCAAAAACGAACGGCCCTCTATCGTCAATGTCAACCTCAATGGGGGCCAATTGTGGGGGCCTTATTTGTTCAGTCAGTGGTGGGGGCCTTTCATAGCGTGAACACACTATCCTTGCGGTCCGATTCACGCCAAAATCGATGTCAGCGCTGTCATCACCGGTCCGATTGGGCGTAAGCGCGCTACGATAGATGATTTGACATAAATAGTGACGTCATTACAGACGCCATATTGGACTCACAGTGATTTTGCTTGTGGGTGAAATCGCTGTGAGCGCTGTCACAATGACATTTATCTAGAAACATGTTTTCAAGGAAAGTAATAAAATTCCTTAAATAATTATTAAGTAGATAGTTAAAAGTGTTGTGTTCTCATTTATTTTAATATTAATGTAAACAAATATACAAAATACATTAAAATTCATTAATTTTTTATGGCGTTTTATTTGACATTCAAACAGAGTGAGAGGAGCATATGTTTTAGTTGCGAGATAGAGGGAGATACAAGTGATGTTCTTGTGAGCGCGCTTAATCACTGGTCCGATTCATTATCACGCTAATAGCGCCGTGAGTAGTCTCATCGCGCTTTTTGAATCGGACCGGTGATTATTAACGTCAGCCAGCGCTGACAGCGGTGTAATCTCCATTCGGACCGTGAGGTATAATCGCTTGCTTTTGCGTTTGGAAAATTCGCAACTTTCATCGCAACTAGAGGTGGGTCGTTACGTGATTTCATTGTAACGTAACGGCTACGTTTCTTTTTGTTAATCACCCGTTATGTAACTATTTATAGTTATTATTAAAAAATCTAATTATAAGCAAAAAAAAAAAAAAAAAAAAAAAAATAGTGCCTCGAAAATAATTTTAATTTTATGTACCTACTTTACTCTCAAATAAATCTCTAAACAATCATTGCTTTAAATTATTTTCTTACTTACCCCGTGTACCAATAATTTTTAAATATAAAAACTTATTCACTATAACAGCAGTCAGAAAACTTATCTACATTATACAATTATTTCTTTAACAATTTCTTTCTATTTCTTCATTTTCTTCTATATTTGAAATAAAGAAAATTTCAAATTTTCTATTTATTTTAATTTTTTAATGGCGACATGATTCTATTCTATCTAAATAACTTAACAACCACAGAACGCCAGTTCCATCCCCGCTTCTGCACTAATTTTATATTTTTATTATGATTTTTACATGTGTTTTTATTTTAATCAATTTTTATCTTTAACATCCAATAGACAGCTAAAGTTTTATTGACCACAAAATACTTATATTCTGCATTATTTAATTTATTAGCGCCATCTCTCTGTAGTAGTTGTTATAAATTGGTTTACTTAGTTCAATATATCACCGCTTTGCGCTATGTCGCTGCTCGCCGACATTCCACAACTTGTGATTTAAACGGACGGAACAAATGTACCTATCTATATGGATATCACTTTGAAACGCTTGTAACGGTTGTAACTTGTAACGATGGAAACTCTTGTAACGTGGTGGTTATTGTTACTTCACGTGATTGTGATATTTAGTGATTTTTGTTATAGTAGTTTTTTCGTGATTGGTTGCACATTCGTTCTAAGGTTTTTTGCCGTTGTGTTTTTTTTTGAGTTATTGTTGCTATCCTCGTTATAGTTTCTTTTTCTTGTATCGGTTTTTAAAATATCGTCGTTGCACTCCGACGAGGTGGTTAATGATATTCACGCTATTGCTGTGATTGGTTGCGGTACGTTTCGTGACGCATTCTTTCTAGGTTTTTTGTAGTTGTATTTAAAAATTATCTTGTTTTAGTTTTTATTTTGTTTTTTTTTAATAAAAGTATTAAATTTTTGTTTTGATAATAAGTCTTATATCCACATGGCTTATATTTTGAATTTGGACTCATAGTTATGGTATTGGTGTAATCTGACGATATGTCATGTCAAAACGTTTTTTTATTATAACTTATTAACCCCTGGCCCTAGACCCAAAGTGTTTGTACTTAAACGATAGGTATCGATGATATCTAGCCAATGAAAGTAATTTCAGCTTTGTTAAAGGATTTTCGACCTTATTGACAATTGCATTTTATTGGTAGAATTCGATGGTATGCCATCTAATAAGTCGAATGAAATTTAAAAAAAAGGTACTCGATCAATGTCATTAAGGTCGAAAATGTTTTTTCAATTTATCTCGTCAACCGTCGGTCGTAAGCCTATCGTGTTTGTACTCTAATAAAAGGAAATAATGAGATCTAACCCTTTTAATACTCAAAAATCAATATTATGTTTTTTTTTCTTAATTACGTTTTTTTAATTAAATAGTTATTACAAATATAATAACCGTTATTAGTTATTTAAGAAATATCGGCTTTACTGTAACTATCTACGTTACGTAACGCTCACCTCTAATCGCAACGAACACAAACGTGTAAAATTAATGAGTTATTGTTTCAATAAATTAATTGTGTAATCTAATATACTGACCAAAACCCCGGTTTTACGTTTTCAGTTTTATCTGAAATAATCGAAAATATTGAAAGTTTCTGATTTAAATTATTTATATTCAAAATGTTTATTCGTCGATTTTTAAGAAGCACATCGAATTTTAATAAACATTGGAAATTTTCAGCAAGGTAAGTAGCTATTTACAATATTGCACTTTTATATTATTTATTACCGAAAATATTTAAGGCCTAGTTTTCCTATGTGAAGTCGAGTTTGATGTCCATCAGGATTGATTACCTGATTTCCATCAGGTAGGTACAAAGTCACATGCTGGCCTCTACAACAATTACAGACTAAAACTTCTTCAAATTTCAGTGCAATACAAATTGTTTACAAAACCACTTCTGCCAATGTTAAAACCAATGAAATGGAAAGTTTCCAAGATGTTTTTCCTCGGCTGATAGATATTCTTATGAAAGGTGGAAAATTTGATGAAGTTCCTGATGTAAAGGAATCCTTAAAGGAGGTTTGTAGACAACATTATGAATAAATTTAATAAGTTGTTAAATCAGTTAAAATAATAGAAGCTAATGCAAAGTGATCAAAAATAGCAAGGTAATTATATTTTCATAATAAATTTAAAAAGCTTAGTTTGTGACCAGGGCAATATGTGTCTAATGTCCTTAATATTATTATTAAAGGCATAGGTGAATGGGTGTTTACTTTCATCCTGTTCCGACCTCAGCATTGCTGCCACGGATCGCTGGTTCTTTTAGCCAAGGTTGTTTTACCGCGTTGAAATGTTAGCAATTCAAGTTACCATCAATCGTTCAGCGATCAGAAATTTTAACACGAAAAGTTAGCCGGGCTACTTTTTGACAGATGTTTGTTTACTTATGAATATCTATCTACAAATTGGAATTTAATTAATTATTTTATATATTCATATCTGTTTTAGTTTTAAAAGTCCGATTAAACCTAAAAAATAAATATGGTGTAACTAAATTCAGCTTTGGTATGTTTAGTTTGAGGTTGTTAATTAAATTAATATTGTGATATTATAAAATTATTGTATATTTAAATAATAGGTAATAAAAAAATATGAATTTATTATATAATGATAATTACTACCTTATCATTATATAATAAATCAATATTTTTTAATTTCAATTATTTAATTCAAAATAGTGCTTCTTGTTAAAAAGTGGTATCAAAAATCCACACCGATCGTTTCCGAGCTGCATTTTAGCATCCCTAAAAAAATGACATGGCTGTGTTGAAACGGACGGTCGCTCTGGTTTTTGATGTCACCACGAAAAAATGCGCGCGCTAGCTCTCGGAACGCAGGGTTTATCTAGCTGTTGACTTTTTTTAAAACTTAACATTGCACAAATAGAGTATAAAGGCGGACTTAATGCCGAACATTGCTTAAATTGTTAAAATATTTCTTATAAACTCAGTAAGTAACCAATCTAGCTAATTAGTCGCTTCTGAAAAAAAAATCTCCTTTCTTATCATATATTACTAAAAAATAATAATTTAGTGTAGAATAAGCAGGGTGCGAAAAAACCGATTTTTATAATAAAAATCAAAAAATCCGATTTTTGATATATATCGGATTTTTATCACTATAATAATTTTAATTGGGTACATATTAGTTATTTATTTTTTTAAAGAAGCTAACTAAGTAAGCAAGTAAATAAGGAACCTTTAAAAAAAGAAATTGCCTCTTAATCATTTATTAAAATCACAATATTTGACTTTGTTTACTTATTATTTGTATTTATACTATTATAAAATTATAATTCCTTACCTAACTGGTGAACAAAAAATAAATTTGAAAAATATAATATAAACACGCGTCTACAGTGTTCGGGCTACCCTCAAAGAATCCCTATATTATGTTATAATTGAACAAATCAACTAACAGATTATTCTGTTTTTAAATTTAGGTTTAAGGCAAAGGAATCTAGCCCATATACAGCCTTGACTTATGAAAATATATTAGTTTTTAAAACTTAAAAAAATGGATATATATTAATGATTTTTACGAAAAAATCCATTGATATATCCGATATATCCTCGAACCCTGAGAATAAGTAGAGGAAGTTAAAAATGTTTAAATTCAACTAGCAGTAGATAAACCGTATTTATCTCTATATCCTTATAAAACAGATTATTTGTAAGTTTCCACTGTCCAACCTCTCCACCTGGTTCCATCACTGGGGAATCCCCATTAACATAAGCAGAATGTAAAGGGTTGTTACTTACCTACTGTGAGTTTTTGCTTCTTTTTGCTTTTCTCTCCTAGAGAGAAAATTGAGGACTCCATTTAGTTTTCAATTATGGTGCTCTGAGCATTTGATCGGCTTGCCTCCTATAGATTGTTTATAAACAAAAAAAAATTAAATAACAAATGGATTTTTAATCTTATTGTACAAATTTAACATAGGATTGCCTTAGAGGTGACCATTAGCTAGTATTTTAAACCCCTCTCCCGTCTGTTTGTTGGTCTGTGGCATTGCAGGGCGAAAACATTTTCGCTAATTACTATTAAATAAATCTTGACTTTTTATTCACAGATAATAGAACAGAATGTTGAAGGTGGTAAGAAAATCCGTGGTATAACCACAGTTTATGCTTATGAGTATTTTGAAAAACCTGAAAATATTACTGTAGAAAAATTGGATCTTGCCCGAATTGCAGGATGGTGTGTCGAAATGGTAGTTTTATTTTTATTTCTTAATATTATTTTTTAAGGCTTTTTTAATTTGCATAATAATTCAGAATAGGTACCTATATATTTTTTGTATTTACCTATTCTGCTTCCTTGGTGTACCCAGTAACCCCCATATTCTAAGACGTATCCTTAACTCCACTTTACACTCTAGGAACGTCTGTCTCTTACCACCAAATGTCAACTATAAAAAGCAAGTTGAGACAGACGCTCCTTGAGTGAAGAGTGGAGTTAAGGAAACGTCTTAGAATACGGGGGTTACTGGGTACACCAAGGAAGCAGAATAGGTAAATATAGGTATAAGAGATTTCATACCATCCTTGTAACTTATAGACATAACAACCCTATATTTTATAGAACAGTTTTACAAGTTGGTATAGTGAAGCCCCATCTTTGTTTTCAAATGTAGCATGTTGTCAAACAAATTTACATTACATATACAAATTTATTATCTTATTATTATTATTAATATTATTTAAATTTGTATATTAGATCATAATTAACATTTATTTTAAGAATTATATATTTATTAAGTAATTCATATTAATATGTATGTCTTATTTCATAGTTTTGATATTTGTAAACCTCACTATCCTAAAAGTTTGTCTGGTAGAAAATGGCTTAATGCATTTAGTCTTCCTTTGTGCTTATATATAACAATATGTTGTTTGTGACTTAGATGCAAGCATATTTCCTAATAACGGATGACATAATGGACAGTTCTGTGACCCGTCGCGGCGCCCCCTGCTGGTACCGCCGCAATAACATCGGACTGCGCGCGATCAACGACGCCATCATGGTCAAGTGCTCTTACCTCGAAATCATGAAGCTTGTGTTTAAAGACAAACCTTATTATATGAACATGGTGGAACTTATGAATGATGTGAGTAAAGTATTTTAAACCAATGCCTTATGATTGAAGGAATCATTCCTGCTCTGATACAATATGTTCAGCTCCCTTAGCTTTTTGGCAATATATAGCAGCTTGCTGCATAAAAGTGATGAATAAATAATAATATTTATACCATCATCATTAAGGGTGCCTTTTCGGCCTCAGGGTACCCAATGGAGGGAATTACCCCTCCTCATTTCACCCATGGTATTCGGAGGCAACAACACGTGGCGAGCTTGTTGCGGTGTTTATGACGTTATAAAGCAATCCCAGGTCCGGCTTTGTTGTCATCTGCTTAAACTTGTATACAGTGACTTAACCACCTGGCTGGGGCTGCTTTTTAATTAATAATAATATTTACACACGATTAATTTTATCTTAGCTATGCTTTTATTTATTTCAGACATTATTTCGAACATCCATCGGACAACATTTGGATGTAGAAACCATCACTAAGGACTACAACCAATTTACTATGGAAAGATACATGGCTATAGTAAAATATAAGTCTTCATATTACACATATAATTTGCCCATAGCCCTTGGATATTTATTGACCAATAATACAAATCCCAAAGCCCTAAAAATTATTGAAGAATTAAGTAATGACATTGGATGCTTTTTCCAGGCTCAAGTGAGTTATAGTTTAAATAATATTTCAAAAACCAATTAAGGGGAGACAATGTTCTTGGCAAACCGTGCGGGTACCGGGTCCATCGCATGGTGAAAGGCAGGGGAATGAACTGCAGCGTTCCTGGACTTGAGACCGCAAAGTAGGTTTAAAGGCCTTTTGAACTCTCACCTGCACTGTGTTCACTACCCTCTCTACTCAACCAAATACTATATGATCCTGCTAGCGCCATCCTGGAAACACGCTCCATAAAAGTTCTGACGGCTGTTCTCGGAAGGCCAAGACCCTTCAATAGACAATAGACAACTTTGGTAGTGAACACAGTGCAGGTGAGAGTTCAAAAGGCCTTTAAACCTACTTTGCCGTCTCAAGTCCGGGAACGCTGCAGTTCATTCCCCTGCCTTTCAACCACGCGATATACCCGGCACCCGCAGGGTGAATCCATGGTTTGCTAAGAACATTGTCTCTCTGAATAAAGGAAAAATATAACCAGCAATAAAATGGGTAACTCCATTTTATCGAAGGTTAAGGTATTTATTGAGATAACACAAACACTGAGAACACTTCACTTCTCACACTTAAGATAACTACGAATACTTATTCTACAAAATTAATACATTATTGCACAATAATATCCTATAAACTTAACTATGAAAAAATGTAACACAAATAGGTACACATCTACTGTCTTCGGGCTATGTAATTAAAAAATTTTATTTTACAGTTTGATTATCAAACAAATGCATGTTAGCATATTTGCACCATATTTGAAAATGTTTTTTTTTTCAAAATCTAAATATACGACCAAATATGAAACTTAATAGATTTTCAAAATCACGTCCTTGTTTGTTTCAGGATGACTTTATAGACTTGTATGGAGATCCAAAGGTAACAGGAAAACTAGGCACCGACATATTAGAAGGTAAATGTTCCTGGATGGCTGTCACGGCACTCCAAAACTGCACTCCGGACCAGCGCAAGATCTTTGACGCCTTCTACGGCAGCAAAGAACAAGGACATGAGGCAAAAATCAGGCAACTATACGACGAATTAGGCTTAAGGCAATTGTACGCCGAATATGAAACTTCACAATATATATTAATTAAGGAGAAAATAAATAAGATGCCTTCGAATCTGTCACCTATGTTTAATAAATTATTAGATAATCTTTATCAGAGAAAACATTAATGGTCTTATTCATAAAAACTTATGGAGTCCTTCAAGAACACTTTAGTTATAGAAGGTATTGTCTCCTTTACGCATATTCATTTTTGGTGCTAAGAAAAAGATAAAACCTATAACTAGTAACCCGGGGCCGTCTAGGCGCTCTCAGGGGCGCCGTAAGGCACCCGTGATGATATGTATATATGTATAACTAGTGTTCTTCAAGGATTCAATACGTTTTTATAAATACCGGTGTTAGTTTTTAAATATTTATTGAATTTTTATGGCATTTATATATAGGTAGATATTTTTAACTGACTAATATTTAATGTTATTAATAAATTGAATAAGCAGTCAATTATAAGAGTCTCTCTTTGTTATATAATTAATTTATTATATTGACAGTATTGGTTACTTATATAAATATTTTAAGCATTTAATCTATAGGTGTAAAACTATGTGCATGTTATAAAATTTTCCATCAATATTACAATAAGATAAATTCAAATGAAAAACGAATTGCAGGGTAGACACGCACAACTCTAGCAAACCTGGTGACATAAAAAAATATTGGTCTAGCTAGACAATGAACTTTTATTAAGGGGGGGGTTTCAGCCTCGTATTTTTTTTTGCTGCTAATTTCTTAATAAGCAAAAAAAAGGTCATTGTCATAATATCACTTAATATGTGGTCCTGCCCATCGTCACAATATCACCTATGGTTTCTTACATTACTGTGGAATGCGTGTTCACAATCTTGGTGTTTTCAAGATGGGGGTTTCAACCTACAAACACAACCTACGCCGCCCCCTGACTACTGCCCGATACAAATGTATCTATTTCCACACATTTCGGGGGGTGGTTGAAATTTACATATGTATGGGCATCAAAACCAGTCCCAGCGAAGTTAAAGAAGCCTCTCTCTCCCACCTAAATTATTTGTTTATTATTACTATATTAAATACTCTTTAAACTAATTCAACTTTCTCTGTAGTTTATAAGAGTGAAGGAAAAAAGGGTATTAATGTAATCTTGAAATAAGAATTATAGATATTTAAGTATGGTTAAGGTGCTAAACATAATTTTTATAAGCCTGCGATAAATTTTTACATGTCCTAATATTATAATTAATTAACAAAGACTTGGAAAATTTATCAGCAGCCTATTAGGTATTGAAATTATTATAAAAAGTCTGTATTTTTATAAATTTTAGTAAATATTTATTTCCATAAAATTAATTACTAGTAATTGTTTTTAAAGATCTAAATAAATGGTATTACTATATAGAAAATTATGTACAGTATTAATTATTCTATAAAAAAAATGTATTCTTTATTTACACATCTGTTCTCATACTATCATAAATTCAAGGATGTTTGGTAATGTAAACAACTTATATTCAAATTGAATTATTTTAAATAAGTATATAAATCTAGTCCTACAATATATTTTATACTGTTTATAAATATTTATTGAGTTTGTTTTAGAAACCTTAAATTGATATGAATTTGGTGATGGTATATGTGTAATAAAATTAATAATTCTGAAATAAATGAAATGAAATATAATTTACCTATATACAAGTCAACATAATTATTTATTGAACAATAAATTGTTCTACTACCATAAAATCGTTTTAATACAAGTTGAAAGAAATAAAATAAAAAAATTATAAAAATATTACCCATGGCAATACTTGAGCCAGTATTTATAAATATGTAATGTCCCATATGTAACAATTTAATAAAAAAGCGGCCCCAGCCTAGTGGTTCAGTCACTGCGCAACTGATAACAAAGTTAAGCAATGACAACAAGACCGGTCCTGGGATGGGTGACCACTTTATTACATAACGAGGCTCTACTATCATAAACACTGCAACAAGTTTGCCACTCCTCCGAAATACCATCTGCGAAATGAGGATGTGTTTTAATCCCTCCGCTTGGTACCCTGAGGCCGTTTAAACGGTTCTCAGGACCCAAAAAGCCACTGTGGTATTTATTAATTATTATTTATCCCATATAGGCGTATGATATTATAGAGTCGAAGACATCACCAATAAGCTATTTGACTACATTAAAAATATACTATAAATTGTGGTCATCCTATCATTCATGGCGTAAAAAAACATATTTCACTTTATTTTAAAGAAAATTATGTATATCTTTTGTAGATTACTCTAAATAAAATTGAATATTTTTTACAATTTTACTTTTTTTTTTTCTTTTTCTTCTGGCTTTTTCTATCGCTTACCTTGATGCGATAATTCTGCCAATAACAGGTGTATTTATATTAATGTATCTCACAGATCCAGAGTACTAAAATTATCTTCTTTTATTTAATTCGTTTCTTTTAGACGTTTTATTGTGGTTTGTTTGTTATTGTTTTAGTACTCCATAAGTAATATTTCTCTTGGTTGGCTATGATATCGCCATTTCTTTCTCCATAATATTTCTGTGATATCTTTAGGCCGAAACTGTATCCTTGAGTATACTATGGGCCCGTTTGTCTTGGGAATGAGACATGATCACAATGATCATGATGACATTGTGCAAACTTGCGTTTTTTTTGGTTAATTTCAATCACAATGCCACAATTACCACTATCCAAATCGAACGCAAATGTTATCACGAATCTGTCAACTGTCACTTGTCAAGTAAAATATAGGTTTAAGGTTCGGCCAAACCAACGCGGTGGCGGTGGCGGTGGCGGCCGCGGTGGCGATCAGTTACTGCAGTAGTACTTGTATCGACGGGTTCAAACCAAACGCGTTCTGCGGCCGCCCGCGCGATCCGTACAGAGTCTGCACGCGCGATCACTTGCGGCCGCCAGTGTTGCCAACTTAGTGGATTTTCCCCTAAAACTGGTTGTTTAGACCAGTTTTTCAACGGGGAAATTTTGTTTTAGTGGCTGGTGGTATTTCTTAGTGGTTTTGTATCCTAATCAAGAATTTATAAAAATGCATAAATATAAAATACTGAAAAAAGTAAAAATAAAAACACTCCCATCTAGTATTAGAAACTAGGACTTCTAACTTCACTCGTATAGAGTGTGTGGGTTCGAGTCCCACCCACCATGATTTTTTTTCTATGTTTTATTATCTTTAAAAATTTAATATAAAAAAAAGTAAGATTAAAATTGTTTTATTGAAATTGCAATGCGTACTATTTTTTTTTTTGTAGATTTATACCCAAAATTTGTCTTTTTCTAGTGTATGGTACGATCCCTTAAAAAATAATGTTGTTGGCAACTCCGCCCGAACGCAGATATCCTGAACGCGTTGGTGTGAACGGCTGAGATCGCCACCGCGGCCGCCACCGCCACCGCGGCCGCAGATTGATCGCGTTGGTCTGTGCGTACCTTAAATCGTACAATCCACTAATTTTATATGCGAAATCTTTCTAAAATCATTTCGATTTAAAATACAATAAATCTGATTCTAAAAATATAAGACGGCTGCGACGTTTAAAACAACAACACTGTCACAACCACAAATGTCAAAATATGTTCACAACGCCTCACCTATCCACTGGGGTCATTGTGATCAGTTCACGGTAGCATTCTGGGCCAAAAAAAACGGCCATTGTGGAAGATCACATCGCCACTTTTGCCGCCGAAATCTAAAAAAAACGCATAAATATACATCGTGATCGTTGTGAACATGTTTCTGTCCCAAAACTGCGTTCGCTATCTACAATAAAAGCTCTAAAAAACCACACAATAATATATAAATTATTAAACACACAAGATGGGATTAATACTAAGTATGTACATAATGACTATGATAAAGCATGAAAAACACAAACAAAAAATAAAATAATAATTGTCATATAATAAACAAAAATAAAAAAAATATAGTTTAATATTAAAATGAGGAATGTAATATGATAAAGTTTTAATGAATAATGGAGTAAAAACCAAACCCAGTAAAATTTTAAGATTAGTTTTTTAGATGGTAAAATAGGTTGGATGGATGCATAAAATTGGCCGTTTTTGCTTGTAGATTCATTATAATAATTTTGCCAGGAGGTTCTGATGTCTTGCTTTGTTAGTGCTAGATAGTCATTAAAATACACTATGTTGTGTTGGGAATTGCTTGTAAAGGCAGCCATTTTGGCAAACGCATCTACTGTTTCATTCCCAACAATTCCACAGTGGCTAGGTACCCAAGCCAATTCTACTTTTATACCTGCTGTAAAGTCAAAAAAGAATTTTCTTAATGTCTAAAATAACTTTATGCTTAATCTTAGAATATACTAAATCTGATTCAGTAGTTTGGAGAGCACTTAGGGAGTCGGAGAAAATAATAGTATTGTTGAGAGAATGAGATTCACAATATAATAGGGCCTCAAGAATTGCTATTGATTCACCAGTAAAAACGGAAGTATGGGGAGGACATTTATAGGTCAAAACAACATTATAGTAAGGGATCCAAACAGCTGCGCCAACATTATCAGAATTGGATAATTTTGATGCATCTGTGAAGATGTGTAATCTATTTGGCCAGCGTTTATTAGCTATAATTTGAAAAGAGTTTTCATTATTAGAGCCCTCTGGGTCGATTCCTATATTACAAAAATTTTTAGGCTGGAACATAATGATGTCAAACTCTGTTAAAAAGAGGGGGTTTTATTTCAATAGTCAACCATCTACTAAAACAGATTTTGCGTACAAAGTTAACTAAAAAGGCACCGATGCGAGATTTAATAATGGAATTAACAGAGACCGCCGTCGGTTTGGCTAATATTTTTGTTAGATTTGCCATTAAACATTAGTTTTCCATTACTTAAATAATTTATATTGAAAAACGTGCAATAGAAACTTTTATAGCTATACATACTGTGAAGAAGGTACTGGAATTGTATTATTTAAAAAGCTTTCATGTCGAAGTTATTTTTGTCGGCACGACAAATACTTTTTTGTAGGCACATTGCGATTTTTACAATGGATAAAAATTTTGAATAATCTTTGTAAATTGCCAATTACAAATAGAATTTCTTGTGCTGAAGCGCTGAAAGTGTTACATAGGTCCTACTCGTTAGTCTTATTATAGTCAATCGAATTTATTGTAAAACGGTCGAGATGTGGTGAAAGGTTTGCTTCAATATTGAAGCAAGCCTTATTAATCTGAACTTAACATCGTTAAAATAAAAAAAATGTGAAACTGAAACTGGTTGTTTAAGTCTGAAAGAGATAGTCTTAAAATTTCTGTGTCTCACAAATCAATTTGTCCCATTTTAAACAAATTTGGGCATGAAACGAGTACCGAAATACCTGAATTTTCTGCAAGAAAATAATCGCGAAAGGGCTATAAAGATTTGATAGAATAAATTAATTCCAAGCCCACATTCATAAAACACGTAACTGGTGAAAATACATAGGTTTACGAGTTTTACATGTAAACCAGTCAACTCGGAACAAGGACGTCTGACTATGCCGAAACCGAAAAATGCATCGTCAAAGTCAATTAAAAGTGAAGACATATTCACAGCGTTACGTGGCGTTTGAGAGACAAAATTTGTCGAAAAGGCCGATTTGTAGAAAGAAAAGTCATGGATTTTCCACCATGATAACGCGCCATTTCACAAGGCTATCGTTGTGAACGAATTTCTGGCCAAACCTCAACAAATCTTAACGAAGAGCCACCGTATTCACCTGATATGGCTCCAGCCGACTACTTATTTTTTTAGGTGGGAGGAAGGTCTCTATGACTTTGTTAGACCGACCGAATGATTTCATTACCACAAACCGACAAGTGATCTAGTCATATGTTTCGATTTTAGTCTGTGGGTTGATAGTTTTTTTTGTAAGCTATTGCATCGATATTTAGGATGCGGTTACGTAGCGGGCAGTTAGTTTAGTTGTTACGAAAAAGCATTAAATAGAAATATTAAATAGACTCGTAAAGCAAATTTGTCTGTCATTGCCTGTTTCGTAACCGCATCATGAACCGGCAAATATATTAATCATATTGGGAACGATCAATGCTGTTAAACAACCATGTATTGATCGACCCCATTCCTAGATTTTGTAGATCTGCTTACCATCAGGTGGATACAAAGTAATATGCCGTGCTACAAAAAAAAACGAACATAATGTGGTATATAAGTAGACAGCACCCTTATGCGGCCCGACAGTGTTACCCACATTTGTTGCGAAACCCTACCCTGACCACTTATTTTTAGTATTTATTTTTAACTTATATTGTCAAATTTAAAGGAACTGTCTTGATTGTCACTTTTGTTGTTATTCTGTATATTTTGTGATCGTGGAATATATCGCGTAAACTAAAAACCTTGTTTTAGTATTATTAAAGAACCTTTTCACGACAAAATAATGGCGACCGCTAGGAAAAATACTCTGACCAAAGAGCGAGGCTGTTTACGCAGGTTTTTCAGCATAAAAATCAAGGAACTTGAAGATATGTTGAAGGCCGATTCTATCGATGTTGAGGAGGTCGAGACCAGGGTAAAAGTACTCACAGTCAAAATCGATCGCTTATACCTCATCGACGATCAAATTATCGAATCATTATTATCGATTGACGATTCCGAAGAGGAGATTCAACAGGAATATGAATCGTCAGATACTTACCGTACTAAGTGGATAGAAATAACACGTGATGTCAAAAAAATGGTAAGGGATAGACAACCAAGATCTGTAAGTAATGTCACACTTAATCCAGTTGTAGAACACTCTGATGAGCAGATTAATAGGACGGTTAAAAGGAACTTTCAGCTTCCTAAACTTGAGTTAGTAAAGTTTAATGGGGATGTTAAGAATTGGATAAGATTTTGGGGTCAATTCCGTAAGATCGATGAAGATTCATCAATCGACAATCACGACAAATTTCAGTATTTACTGCAGGCCACCGAGGTAGGTTCAGACGCACGTACGTTAATTGAAAGCTTCCCACCTTCCGGTGAAAATTATTACAAAGCTGTTCAACATTTAAAAGAACGTTTCGCACGTGATGATTTAATAATAGAAGTTTATATTAGAGAACTTTTAGGACTCGTTTTATCACAAGCTAAACGTCAGCAATTGCTACCGTTAAACCTACTCTACGACAAATTGTCGACTCAATTGAGATCTTTAGAGACAATGGGCGTAACTTGTGAGAAGAACGCAGCCATACTTTATCCGATGATCGAGTCAGCTCTACCGGAAGAAACCCTTTTGGCATTTGAGAGGGCTCATAAGGATCCATTGAATGATAAAGGTAATAAAGTTTCAAATCTATTAAATTTCCTAAAAAATGATTGGTCATTGCGTATTTGGTGGAATCGAAACTAAAAAATGTACTCATAATGTATATAGTGTAAATATTAAAAACTTACATGATAAATATGTCTGTTCTTGATGAAGCTCAAATATGTGGATTTTTACCACGAATCAAACAGTTCGAGATTCGATCTGAGTTATTAAAATATAACATTACATTAACTGATGTTGGGGACATGCCTACAGAGATTGGTGTATTAATTGGAGCCGACTATTTGGGTTATGTAATGACAGGTACGATGATACATCTTAAAAATGGACTTGTGGCGATTAATACAAAATTGGGCTGGACATTACAAGGTCAGATGCCCTACGATGGCGTATGTAATAAAAGTAATGTTATGACATGCATTTCAGATATTGATATTGCTGACTTATGGAAGTTAGAAACTATCGGAATTACCGATAAAGCTTACGACAATACGGAAAGCGACATTCTGACGTTATTCGAAAAAAATATTAAGATAAATAATAGCGGAAGGTATGAAGTAGCTCTACCGTGGAAAGATTGTCAACCAACATTAATATGTAACCGAGATTTAGTGAAGAAACGACTTATATCTACGACTAAAATACTAACTAAAACAGGTAACCTAAAAGCTTATAATAAAATATTTAATGATTGGCTAAATACCGGGATTATAGAAAAAATCGATAATGATGATGGTAAAGGATTTTATTTACCACACCACGCAGTTATCAAGGAATCAAGTGTGACTACAAGGATTCGCCCCGTGTTCGACGCTTCAACCAAGGATCGTAATGGTATTTCTCTTAACTATTGTCTGGAAAAAGGTACAAATCTTTTGGAATTAATACCTAAACTTATAATACAATTTCGTATGTATAGTATTGGAATTATATCGGATATAAGTAAAGCTTTCCTACAAATTTCATTATTACATAAAGAACGAGATTTTTTGAAGTTTTTGTGGTGGCAAAACGAATCCAAAGACGAAATAGCAACCTATAGGCATTGCCGAGTTGTATTTGGATTAACGTCAAGTCCGTTTTTATTAGCCGCAACTATAAATTTTCATCTCAACAACAGCCCTTTACATTTAAAAAATACAGCTAAAAAATTAAAACATTCTTTCTATGTAGATAACTGTGTTACAAGTTTGGAGACGTATGATGAGACCGTACGATTTATGAATGAATCAAAAGAACTTATGTCGTTGGCTCAGTTTGATTTACGTGGTTGGATTGTGGCACCGTCGGAACATAATAAGCCAGAGTATGATATAGTTTCAGTACTAGGGTTATTATGGCACACTAAACGGGATGAACTAAACTGTAATTTTAATGAAATTCTCACTGACATAAAACGATATACTAAAAGAAGTTTATTATCTGTTATGCAGAAAATTTTTGACCCCATCGGATGGACATCACCTACTTTATTAATACTTAAATTGATTTTACAGAAGACTTGGAGTTTAAAATGTAGTTGGGATGACGATTTACCAGAAGATATTAAAAATGAATTTAAAACCTGGTTAAGAAATATAAATTTATTAAAACAATGTTGTATTCCAAGACGTCTTAGTACAAATCCATTGATGGAGTGTGGGAAAACTATACACGTGTTTTGTGATGCGAGTAAGAACTCATACGCTACATGTATATTTTTACGTACCGTTTACAACGGAAATATTACAGTGAGATTAATTACTGCAAAGTCAAGAGTGGCTCCGACTAAACAACGGATCACCATTCCAAGGCTGGAATTATTATCAGCATTGATTGCTACCAGACTTTGTGAGCAGGTTAAGAATGCTCTTAACATAGATTGTAGAATATTTTATTGGTGTGATTCTATTGTAACACTAACATGGATCAAAAAGAATTCTATGTGGTCTACTTTTGTACAGAATAGAGTTAATGAAATTAGAAGATGTACAGATGTAAATAGTTGGTATCATATCCCTGGCAATTTAAATCCTGCCGATTTACCGTCACGAGGGTGTGATGTAAAATACCTAATAAAATCCTTGTGGTGGAATGGTCCGGATTGGCTCAATATGGAAGAAGATACATGGCCTAAAACAAATAAGAATATTGATTATATTAATGTGTCAAACCAATTGGTGAATGAAGAGTTAAGGAAAACTTGTATACTTTTAGTTACACCGACAGTTCGTTTTAGTGACCGTTTACTTTATTTTTCAAAATACCCAAAGATTGTGCGAACTGTAGCATGGATGAAGAGATTTTGCCATAATTGTCAAAATCCAAATAATAAATTAAAAAATACATTATCGTATGAAGAATATACTTTGGCTGAGAAAACTATACTAAAACTAATTCAGACTGAAAACTTTTCTAAAACAAATATGTACAAAAATATAAATATAAATTTTTTCGTCGACTCGGAAGGGTTATTAAGAGCCAAAACAAAATTAGCTCTAAGCGAAGAATGCAACAATTATAAATTTCCTATAATATTACCCAGTTCTAATTTAATTGTTCATCGACTTGTATATTTTTTACATATTAAACAAAATCATGTTGGAGTACAGACACTTATGACAATTATACGTGAAGACTATTGGATTATTGGATCACGTAAAATAACCAAGGACGTAGTACGTCATTGTGTCCCTTGTCAAAAACTGAAGTCTAAAGCTGCGACTACAACATTTGCGCCTCTGCCACGAAATCGAATTAATAATATTGCAAGTACATTTGAAATATGTGGTATTGATTTAGCAGGCCCTTTATATTTAAAATCTAGTCAAAAATGTTACATTGTTCTTTTTACTTGTGCTGTTTATCGTGCGTTACATCTAGAGCTGACCGATTCATTGTCTACTGAATCTTTTATTATGGTATTGCGTCGTTTTATTGCTAGGAGAGGACGTTGTAAAATTATTTACAGCGATAACGGTTCAAATTTTGTTGGAACAAATAATTTATTTAAAGGATTGGATTGGTCTAAAATTACATCTGAATCAAATATTAAGCAGATTAAGTGGATTTTTAATCCACCTGCAGCACCTTGGTGGGGAGGTTGGTGGGAGCGTCTCGTGCGTCTCGTTAAGGAGTTGTTACGAAGAGTTCTCGGTAGGTCCTCAGTAAATTTTATTGAACTACAAACTATTATTTGTGATTGTGAAGCAATAGTAAATGCTAGACCCCTTACATACGTCACAGAATGTGATGATTTAGTGCCCCTTACCCCAAATAATTTTCTTCAAAGTCTACCAAAGAATGAAGTCTGTGATCTTGATGAAATTGATGCGAAGTCACTCAACAATAGAATAAAATATGTTCATCAGTTAAGAAATGATTTAAGACAGAGATTTCGGAACGAATACTTGTCACTTCTAGTTCATAAAGGTAAAGAAGGTAAATATAAACTAAAAGTTGGTGATGTAGTATTAGTAGAGATGGAAAGGAAACGTGTAACATGGCCTATGGGTGTGATAAAAGAAATATTTCCAGATATCCATGGAATTACTCGAAAGGCAAATGTGAAGACAAGTAGTGGGGTTTTGCTAAGACCTATACAAAAACTATACCCTTTAGAAGTGACATCAGAGAATCTGGAAATGATGAAGTCTACTAAAGTAGATGAATGTGAAATAAAACTTAAAGATGACATTGAAGATGAAGACAAAAATGAAGTTATTACTACAAGATCTGGTCGGGTCATCAAACCTCCAGAAAGGTTGAACATGTGACGCGTGTGTTTCGCGTGGTTTTTAGTGTGTTTTCTTTTTGCGTCTGGAGGATGTTGCGAAACCCTACCCTGACCACTTATTTTTAGTATTTATTTTTAACTTATATTGTCAAATTTAAAGGAACTGTCTTGATTGTCACTTTTGTTGTTATTCTGTATATTTTGTGATCGTGGAATATATCGCGTAAACTAAAAACCTTGTTTTAGTATTATTAAAGAACCTTTTCACGACAACATTGTCCTATGTGGCCCTTGGCCGGAAAAGTGTGACGACCGCTGCTCTAGAAGAAAGGTGCCATAATCCAAATGGCTTCTTATTATGGCATTATAAAGTAATTTTTGTGAAAAGGGGTGGGGACCATACACCTGATAAACTTCGTAAAACATTAATATTCGCCTCATATTTGTTAGCTATGTTTTTGAGGTGAATTGCTCCAGACATCCTGGAGTCTAAAGTAACACCTAGGAATTTCACATTGTTGGAAAAGGGAATAACTTCATTCTCAATAGATAGAGATATGGGGGTTATCTGTTTTTTTTTTGTAAATGTAATGGTGACACTTTTTGAGGCAGATAGGGAAAGGCCATGGTCATTTAACCAGGAGTATAAGTAAGATAAAGCTGAATTAAGAGAGGAAGTAGCTTCTGTGAGGTCGGAAAAAGGAATATATAAGGCAATGTCATCAGCATATTGCAGGATTTTACAGAAGGGTGTAACGAGAATGTTCTAAATCATAGGTGTACAGATTGTAAAGTAAAGAATGCGAGGAGATAGTAAAATGTTTTGAGATCGGACAGTAATGGAACGAACACTTAGAAGATTGCAAATGAATTTACTTAACATCACAGGGATTCTCAGCTGTCGCATTTTGCTTCTGAGAACTGGAATTAAGACATTATCATAAGCTGAAGAGACATCAAGGAAAACAGCAGCAACAGATTTTTTTGTACTAAAAGCAACATGAATATCGGTGACAAGGGTGGAGTTATTGTCCATTACACTAAAGCCCTTTCTGAAACCAAATTGAGTGTGGGAAATAATATTATTATTTTCAAGAAACCATTCTAAACGATTTTTAACTAGATGTTCCATACATTTAAGTAACGTTGATGACAGAGCTATTGGTCGATAACTTAAGGGACTATAGGGATCTTTACCTGGCTTAGGAATAGGGATAATAAGTTGGTGCCTCCAATCATCAGGGATTTGATCAGATAGAAAGATATTATTTATAATATTCAGGAAAATAGTTATAGCCTTTGTACCAGAGTTAGTTACAAAGGAATAAGGTATTCCATCAGGGCCGGGAGCTGAGTCTTTGACGTGACTTAACACAGACCAAATCGGCAAAAAATATTACATTGAATAGGTGTATAATTCAATAGGGAATGAAGAATGGCAGCAATATATATGAGCTGGTAGGGATTGACCACTAAAAGTTAAAACCACTGATTGAGTTGGGATCCAATTAGGTTTATCTTCTGTATGAACTTTTCTGCTTAACCTACGTGCACGTAGAATAATATATAACCTAGATACATAGCCTAGAACTTCTGCCATATCTATGAATTCTTGCATTGTCCATTCTGTTGGAACTTGTCGAACTATTCGCAAGGTTCTTGACATTGAATTATTAATTGAAAAATATGATTTAGATTTGATGTGTTTTACAGAATCCTGGCTAAAAGCAGAGAAAATGTGTTTCAGTATAAATAACTTTGTAGTTGCTAGTTTTTTCAATAGAAACTCCGGCGAGGGATGTGGATCTATTATCTTAATTAAAGAATCACTAAAATGCAAAGAGCGGAAGGATATTGTAAAACTATCAGTTGAACGTGTTTGTGAGATCTCATGTGCGGAGATGGATACTTATATTATTCTATGCATATACAGACCCCCCGCCTCTGCATTATCTAATTTTATTACTATACTGGAGGATGTCCTGTCAAAAGTATTTGACTTAAATAAACAAATTTTTATATGTGGGGATTTCAATATAGATATTTTAATAAATAACAGCGACAAATGTAAACTATTATCATTGTTTAATTCCTTTAATTTAAATAATGTATTCATGGAGCCAACTAGGATCACTTCAACTAGTCGGTCTTGCATAGATAATATATTTACCAATTGTTCACTCTTAAGTAATTCTGTTATTACAGGTGTGCGTTCTGACCATAAATGTTTGTTGGTTAGCTTTCAGTCTCTAATTAAACCCATAAATAAAATTATTAAGTACAGACCGTTAACAGTTAATAGACTCAATTATTTTAATGACAACATAATAAAGCAAATGTCCAGCTTCATATATAATATTAATCAGCCAGATATTACATACGCGAATCTACATAAAATAATAGATCAAGAATTTAATAAAGTATGTCAAATAAAAACAAAGAAATTTAATGACAAAATAAATTTTGCTATTTGGGCCACAAAGGGCATTAGAATAAGTAGGGATACACTTTATGATCTATGGAAAAAAACAGGTGTATGGAAAATGATAAACATTGAAACTGGAAAAAATCTAATTAGGCAAGATAATATTTCAATTAGACATAATGGAGTTATGATATCGGACAATAAACAAGTTGCTGAGTTATTCGAAGATTTTTTTACTAATATTCCATTACAAATCACGAACAGTATTAAATCATCAGCTAGTACTGCTAAGTAATTTTTAAAACAATATATTAAAATACCAAAAATACCTAATTTTACTTTTAAACATGTCACAAATGAGGATATTCTTAAACACTTTAAAATGTTGAATAAGAAGCAAACTGAAGATGTATGGGGGTTGTCGGTCAAAGCTATAGAACCAATCATTAATACTATAGGACCGATACTTGCTGATATTTTTAATGGGTGTGTTAATGAAGGAATTTTTCCCGATCTTATGAAGAATAGTAAAATAGTTCCCATATTCAAGTCCAGCTGTAAGACAGATCCAAATAATTATCGTCCTGTTTCTGTCCTGCCAGCCTTAAGTAAAATATTCGAAAAAATAATTCTCGGTCAACTTTTAAGTAATTTTAATACAAATAAATTGTTACATGATCAACAATACGGGTTTACAAAAGGAAGAAACACAACAAATGCCGGTACAAGTTTGATTGCGGAAATAACCGATGCTTGGGAGAATTCTCAGGACCTCGTTGGTGTTTTCTGTGATCTATCTAAGGCGTTTGATTGTGTTGATCATCAAACTTTGTTAGATAAGTTAGAATTTTATGGTATTCGCGACTTAGCTTTAAATCTGTTAAAATTTTACCTTTCCAATAGAACTCAAGGTGTTAATATTGATGGCTGTCTATCCGAAGGGGCCCTTGTAAAGATGGGTGTTCCGCAAGGCTCAATTTTAGGACCATTCCTCTTCCTAGTATACATCAATGACCTTCCATATATTCTTCCAAGGTTCAGGAGATGGCGCAGATAGTGCTATTTGCTGATGATACATCTCTACTGTTTAAAGTTAGTAGAAAAGATAATATATTATCATCAGCAAATGACACTCTGGAAATGGTTTCGAAGTGGTTCACCGCGAATAATTTAGTTTTAAATGCTAAGAAAACTAAGTGTCTAAAATTTACGCTCACCAACGTAACTGGTATTAATTCCACAGTGAAGTTAGGTGGTACTGATCTGGAATTTGTTGACTCCACTGTGTTTTTAGGGATCACAGTTGATTCCAAAGTACAGTGGAAAGCTCACATAAATACTCTATCCAATAGATTAAGCTCTGCTGCATATGCAGTCAGAAAAATCAGACAATTAACTGATGTTGCAACAGCCAGACTAGTGTACTTCGCCTATTTTCACAGTATAATGACGTATGGTCTTATAATGTGGGGATCCGCGGCAGATTTTGATACTATATTTATTTTACAAAAGAGGGCTATTCGGGCAATATATGGCATGAAAGCTCGTGATTCTCTCCGGGAAACATTTCCTATGATTGATGTATTGACACTACCATCTCAATATATTTATGAGAATTTATTGTACGTCAAGAAAAACTTAAGTATGTTTAGTAAAAATGGCGACAGGCATAATTTAAACTTAAGAAATATAGATAAAATTGATATTCCAAAGTTTAGACTGCAAAAAACTAATAAATGTTTTGTCATTAACAGTATAAGGTTATTTAATAAATTACCTAAAAGTATTATAGATTTAAGTGAAATAAAGTTTAAAAATTGTATAAAACAAACATTAATCCATAGGGCTTACTATAGAGTTAATGACTATATTAATGATAAAGATGTCTGGACCCGTTCTGATTCCGTCCCAAGTTAGTAATATATAAAAAAAAAAACAAAAAATAATAATAGTAAAAAAAAAAAACTCGAAAGGAAACTGAAGAAAAAATATAGAGACACCACAAGAAAAGAGTGCGGAGAGAAGATTTTCGTTAGTTTTTCTTTAGAAAAGTTTTTGAAGAATGCGGTAATATTATTTCTTCTTGATTAAGTTCAGATAATTAAAGAAAGCAGGAAACAGTTCACAAAATAATTGATTCGAGAACTTAATCACATTTAAAAGCATGGGAACGAAAGCGTCGCAGTGCGGTCAGCCATTTTTTTCAAGTCCTACAATTTTACTTATTACAAAATTATCTTTAATTGGTTGATGACAGGTGACATCACACGGAAGTAAACAAAACAATACACAAAGTTATTAACTCTGTGATAATATATAGATTATTTAATCTGGGCTTGTTTGTTTACTTCTAGGCCCTTGTGATTTAGATCTAGGCCCGTTGACGTTTGTGGTTAATGCACGTTTGGGATTTTTCTCTCTAATTTAATTATTTTATTTGCGGAATAAAAAGTCAATTAATATTCCTAGTGTTGTGAATGTGTTGTGGGTTTGTACTGCATGTAAGTGTTTACTGTACTCCTTAATTTCGAATTATAGAACCAATTCCCCCTAAACCTCCCGATCCTGTTCTGACTCCCGATTTGGAGTCGGATTCCACTCTCACTTCCCCAATTATGTTTTCACCAATTCCAGAAAATCTTCCGATAAGCCGTAAAAGACAACTAGTGCCTTCTAACGACTCAACGAATTTGCCGAAAAAGTTAATTTTGGATCCATCGAATACACCGTCGTCCATCCAGACCATGTATTCCCACCCTAGTCTTGATGCATACAACCGGAAATACTCTGATTCGGATAGTGGCCCTTATATCGTACACGTAACATGCGAAGAGTCAACCCCAGATGCGGGCTTGACAATTAATAGAATCACGTTTGGACAATTCCTAGTCCAATCTAATGTCCAGAATGTAGTGCTAGGTGGAGTAAAAACGATAGGCAGAAACAGAATATCAATAGAATTCTGTTCTGCAAGAGATGCAAATAATTTCTAAAATCTACCCTCCCTTCAATCCCTAAGCTATATTGCTTTCAAATTTCTCGAATGGGTGTTATCCGCGAAGTACCTCAGGAAGTACCCATGGAAGAACTGGCTGAAAATTAAATTCTTTCTTCAAATTGCGGTATGTTCTAAAAGCAAGGCGTCTTAACCGGAAGACTTTTGTAAATAAACCTCCTGTATGGATACCACAAGCCGTAGTTCTAACAATTAAAATCCTACCAGAAAAAGTTTTTTACTGCTATGCCTCCCTTCCAGTTTCTCCCTATATTTTGCCTACTATTCAGTGCCAAAAGTGCTGCCTCTAACACAAGGAGATCTTATAAAAATACTATTTTATTGCCCCCTAGATCGAAATAATCTTATTATTCCAAAGGATATGACCAGGAGGCCCATAGCTCCATTATTGGATCCTATGACCCTCCTTCTCCCTCCAATGGCTATGCGCTTAATAGCAAAAAAGAGGACTCTTCCACCGAAAACCTCTTGCAAATGTTGCTATCAGTTCTAATAAACATCTGCCACAATAAGTACAACAACAAATTACCGAACAATATATTTTATAAATTAAATGAACTCCTCTGTTTAGTGCAAAACGATCCAGACACAAATTGTGCAGTGGAACACTAACAGTGTGAGAAACAAAAAGCCTGAAATAATCAATTTAGTTATAAGTTTAATATCAGTATACTGGCCATCTGCGAAACCTGGCTTAAGCCAGGAGCTATGTTTGCCCTGTCTGGTTTTAACATTGTGAGGGAGGACAGGGAGGATGGCTATGGAGGCTCTGTTATATTTATCAAAAGACATCCCTTTTAAACAAATCACCCTTCCTAATCATCCCCCTGAGGTTAACATAGTTGCTATCAGAGCCTTAAATATATCCATTGTTTCTATCTATATTCCATACCCTATACTATCATATCTATATTCCATACCCTATATTCTCATATACCTACACTAGATTCCCTGTTTTCCTCCCTTCCCTCTCCTCTTTTAGTCCTTGGAGACCTTAATTGCTATCACCCTCTCTGGGACCTCCGGTCAGCAGATAGGTTCGGTTTACATTTAATGGATCTGCTTGATTAAGGGAATTTTGTAATTTTAACGATGGGTCTCCTACCCGGAGAACTTACCCCAATCAACAGGCGAGTGCTGTCGACATTTCTTTTTGCTCTCCCTCCCTTGCCCCTAATTTCATATGGTCTGTCCTTCCCCAATCCTATGGTAGTGATCACTACCCTATACTATTACCATCACTCATCCCCTGTCCCGCTATGGCAGTTTTTGATCCCTTATTAAAATATAAAACTAATAAAGCAGATTGGTCTCTGTTCTACACTTTAACTAATCAAAAGTCTGAATTGTTTAATGATATTAATGATAATAATTACTTACTTTCTTATGACCAATTTCTCTCTTATGACTAATTTCATATGGTCTGTCCTTCCCCAATCCTATGGTAGTGATCACTACCCTATACTATTACCATCACTCATCCCCTGTCCCACTATAGCAGTTTTTGATCCCTTATTAAAATATAAAACTAATAAAGCAGATTGGTCTCTGTTCTACACTTTAACTAATCAAAAGTCTGAATTGTTTAATTATAATAATTACTTACTCTCTTATGACCAATTTCGGGATTCCTTAATATCCTTTCAAATTGTGTCCCCCCCCCTTGGTGGGATGCGGACTGTTTAAAAAAAGTGAAGGACCGTAAAAATGCTGAAATATTCTATAATAGAAATATGACAATGGCCAATTTTGTTAATTATAAGAAGATTGCTTCAGAGACAAGACGACTGCTCTCCCAAAAGTCTGGTTGGGAAAGATTCTGCGAATTCTTATCCCCTCTCCCCCCATCATCCCTACTCTGGAGGAACATCAAGAGATTCTGTGGTGCTATGTCTCCTATCAATCCAGCATCATCCAACGATCCTACCGTATGGTTAGAGCCATTTGCTAAAGCTATGTCCCCTCCCTATGACCCATCCCGTGACCATATACCTTCTATTTCGGGTCACCTAATCTACACGATCCTTTGGATGATCCCTTCTCCAGGGCGGAGTTGGATGTTGTTTTCTCCAAACTAAAAGTTTCCTCCCCGGAGTCAGATGGCATTCCATATTCATTCCTTACAAGTCTAGTGTAAATTTTCAAAATATATTATAAATATTTCACTAATATTTTTTTGTCATGGGTGGGAATCGAACCCACGACCTCCGATTACAACAACGCCGCAACCACTAATCTACGGAAGTTGTACTGTAATATTTCGATCAATATTGTTAAACAAGAATGTATAATATTACTCCTTTCATGCACTTTGTAAATCTGCTCACCATCAGGTAGAACCTACCATTTCAGTGGGTTAGTGTTTGTGATATTATTTATTACAGTTAAATGTTTTAAAATAAAATCGTTTAATTAACAAATGCCATAAATAGCATTATTTTGTTAATTTAAGGAAATAATATTATGCACGAATAAAACGACAGGAGTTCATTCTTTACGATATATTCGAAAAATATAATATTATAAACATAGCTTTTAGGTATTACGGCAGTAAACTAAAATAACGCAAAAACAGTATTAGGAGCCGCGTTAAAAGATGTCTATAGCCTCCATTTTGTCACGTGGGTGAACAAACAAGATGGCCGACAATTTAAAACAGCATTTAGGTATTCTTCCAAAAAAGATAACAATTTACCTACTAGATAAAATATATTTTAGATTTTTGAAATAGCATTATTGCATCATCTATAAGTCTCGTCGATCATTTCGCTATATTTATATTTGATATATAATGGTATAGATATTGTTACCTTTATTTGGAACAGGACCTTACGATAGTCAACAAATAATACCTACTAATACAGCTAACTATATTACAATAATAACATAAGGTAAGAACTTAACTCTAAAAAAATTAATGTGAAGTGCTAACGCAATTTTGACTAGTAAGCACCAATTGACTAATCACTACATAATGTCTTTCTTACAAATATATACACATATTTTAGCCAATCACAATTAATCATATTTTTTTACTCCAAAGAGTAAATAGCATAGGTTTAGGTTGAGCGAAAGATTTGGTGACACAGAAAATGGGTGCTAATGAAAGATTTATTAGATATAGTTTTATACAACGTGTAATTGAAACCCCGCTGACTGTGGGCAATATTAAAGGATAAGAAGTAGATTATCTGTATATGTTTTTACAATAATTTTTACAAAAAAACATTATATTACCTATATTAACAACAATCCAGAATACTATGCAAGCACTGAGGTCATTAGAAATCACCTTTGCTAGTATTTCATAAAACTGTAGTCGCGAAGGAAAGCGCTGCTGTCGTGAATTTGTAGTTGGCAATGCCTATACAACTTCATCAGTAGTATTTTAATCCTCGTCCATTATATTATGCAATTTATACTTTTTTTTGTTTTTAAGGTTAACTTTTAGTTCCTAATGTCACTGCCTACAACTGCTATCGGTGACAGTATACATAGACACAGATGTACTTTGGGCTAATATGAGGTTCTGCTAATCAAATCGAACAACTTTTCCCATAGAACTATGTGTCGCAAGTAAAAAAAAAATGTTGGCTCTCCCACAATTTTTTTTTTTAATTTTACAAATTGATCATTTTAACATTATTATGTTTGTATGTAGAAGGCATTTTTTTTTCATTTGCGACACATGGTTCCATGGGAAAATTGTTCGATTTGAACAACAGAACCTCATACTATCCCAAAGTCATCCTGTATAATTAACTATACTACGGCTATATTCAACTTTACACCTGTCATAAGATTATTTTGACAGACGTAAATAAAGCGTTCCTATTAGTGGAGAGGTAACGAGAAGAATTATTATTATTACAGTAAAAGAAAAACTTCAGTTAGTCTATTATTCTGTCAGAGTATCAAAGGTTCCCGTTACACGCTGTGTAGTATATTTCTACAACCTCTTTGTGTTAAAATATATAGTGTCAACAAAAAATCCAAAAAAACCTAGCGTTTGGTCATTTACATAATAAATTATTTTGGAATAGAAATAAACATCAGTTTGTTTTATTTAGTATATAATAACATTTTTATATGAATATTTCTTTGATAAATCAATGGGTTTATAGAAAATATCTGAGTATATATAGACATATATAAAAGTATTCATGATTAATAAAAAAAAGTAACATTACATACAACTTTCAAGTAGCAATCTAAAATTATGCATTTTATACCACTTCGCCACATACCATTATTGCTATGACAGTAATAATTTTAACCTATAAAATACCTTTTCTATAACAATGACCACCTAAATATAGATAGTTTCCATCATTGCAAGGTATACTCATTTTATCTATAATTGATAAATTATAGACAAACTTAATAAATTCCTTAGTTTATGTTGACCAAGAAAAGAAAGCCCTTTCATGTTTTTCAAGGTTTCAGGTTTTATATTAGTCAAGGTTTCAGGTTTTATATTAGTCAAGGTTTCAGGTTTTATATTAGTCAAGGTTTCATTAACCAGTGGCGAAGTAGTAAAAAGGCCTTTGTTTCTAAAGTTTTGTCTACGTTTATCTGGCCACGACCTAAATATTGCTTTTACATTTTTTTTTATTAATAAATATTAACGCTACATATTAATAAATATATTTTGTGCTATAATATATTACTTACTTAAAAAGATATGCGTGAAGTTAATTAATGCCTAAATAAAATGAAATTACTTATATAATTTTTTATTCGGTGGTTTCTTATCTCGTATTTTTTTTTATTTTTATTTATCCACCCTAAGGTGGTTACTTAAGAACAGTATCTTTCAGTGTTGGGTTTTTTTTCTTCGAAATCATAAAAAATATGTTTTTAATATTATTATACAGAAATATTTCTTACCCACAACAGAAAGATTTGTATACAATTATACCAAAATAAAAATAATAATTGAACTTCGGCTAACATTTAAGTTGTAATATAGGAAGTACGTTTGTATGAGCGTCAAGTCGACTACAGAGGCTCTAGTGTGAGTTGGTTTTAACGTTCTCACTGCGTAAAGTGAGTACTCTCCACCAATAGGATCTTAATTTTCTAAGCCTGTCAAAATAAACTAATCCTGATTAGCGAAGAGTGCTCACTTACTATGATGAAAAAATCTTGACTAGGGCCACTGAGCCCTTAAACTTTAATAATGTTATTGCATTTTTATTCTCTGTTTTATATATTTTTTTATTTGTAAAAGCTGAGTTAACTAGATAGTAAGAGTAAAAAAAAATCACACATTAGGGCATCTGAACAAAATGCGACATTTATAAATCACTTTTAAGTGCCGTTACTTTTCGTGCTTTACAAAGTTTTTTTTTACATGCCACAAGAGTTAGTAGGTACATTGTTATTTTATTAATAATTCGCAAATAAATTAAACATAATTTAACGTTTTAAATGCTCATATAGTTCATAATTCAATTATGATAATGACACATTAGATACTCAATTACAAATTACGTTTTTATTATCTACTATTAATTATGAAGAAGTATCAATATATTTACAAGCCTATACAACATATATTTATGTGTTCTTTTAATTATTATTATATGACCACGAAAATATATAATATGATAACAAAACAATATAACACCAAAACAGGTTGATTTTGGGATGCGTGAGACTGTCCAAGATATGTCTATAGAAAATAATTAAAAACAAAACAATTTACCAAAATAATTAATACCAGAACTAAAATCAACAAAACTAAAAAAAGAAATGTAAAAAAGGGATTAAATAGTATTAATTTCATAGATAATAAATAAAATATTTAAAAGCGCAAATTTAAACTGTGTTGTAATCAGATTTCATTAAAAATGCCAGAAAAATAACAAATGTCAATTTACCCATAATATAATAAGTCAATTAAAAATATTTAAAACTTATTTAAAAAATATATAAATTTAAAACTGCAGCTTTACACTTTCACATTCCAATATCTAATACAGATATATCTTAGACATACTTTAGCATACATTTAATATACAAATCAATTGTGCATGAGGTGTACGGATTTTGTTTTTTATCAAATTATTTTGTATTTTTTAATATTAAAAATTTATATGTAGGAGAATACAAAAAAAAAGAATTATTTCTCCAAAAATAGAAAAGTATATTTTTTAAATTCCCTGCACATCGTTGATAGATCTAATATTTTAAGAAAAAAAAAATACTAATATTATTTTGTGACTGCGCTCAGCAATGTTACTGATATACTATTTTAAAAACTATACATTTCTGTTTCTGTCATCTACCAATAGGTACCTAATTTATAATTATGTGAATAATTTTGACACATTTTATGACATAAAAAAATTATCCATAAAAATAAATTAATGTTTATTATACATATACAGTTTGGATTTTAGAGACGGGACAGTAAGGGCAGGTAACTTAACGGTTAGTTACGAGAAAACGTTCCTAGGAGACCATCCATAAATTTATTAATTTCTTCCTACCCCTATCGCATAAGTCGCATATAACTTACAAAGTCTGTCAATTTTGTAATGATAATCAAATAATTTTTGTATGCCCGGCATCATAATGCGACTCATATTAAACAACCCGCGGATGTGTCTGCTTTTAGACCATTGAAAAAATCATGGACTGGAAACAGAGTTGTTGAAACCAGGGCTTAATTTGCTCCATTACTAAGTATTGCAATGAAAGCTGCAACTCCTGAAATTATATGTAATGGATTTCGCGAATGCGCGTTGTATCCGTTTAACGTTGAAGCTATTGATTACAATAAATGCATGGGTAATAAAAGCGGACTCAGTGTCATAGATAAACCAGCTGAAATAAGCTTAGAACACGTACTGTATTATGAATCTCTTATGCCCCGAAGGCGAGTTAAAGAGTTCCGAGCCGTCAATTCTAATGAAAAGTAGACTGGAGAAGAATCAGCCATAGAGCTTTTCTAAGTATGGCGTAAAATCAGGAAGAACGTTCAAGAAGCCGAAGATACTGTTTTATCTCCTGGTGCAGAAGATCAGGCTGACTAACATGAGAACATTCCTGAAATCGAGACTCCCGGCAGTCCTGCAAGTCCAAGAGAGCAAAGTATACCGAGTCCAAATTCTCCTAATTTAATAAAGGGAACGTCTTATATGATTTTGGATCAGGACCATCAAACAGCCAAAAGAAAACGAAGTTACCTTAACTCCTCAGAATAATCTTGAAGCAACACCCACTGAATCTCCTATAAAAAATAATAGTAAGAAGAAGTCATCAGGGCAGCGTTTATCGGATGCTATTGGTGCGGCTCAGTGGGTCAAGTAGGTATTGGAATGAGAAAAAAAATAGAAGGATGAAACAGATATAAAGAATGCCGAAACGCCAGTCAAATAAAAAATGCGAAAAGTTTAGTGAACTGTTGGGAATAATGGTCATGTGCCAATAATAATTTTAAAAAAAACAGTTGTCAGTCTGTATAAAGTATAATGGCGGGCCGATGTGCATTTTGTGTATTAATATAAATAAGTGTCTTAAATAAAACTAAGTTGTTTAAAACCCATAAATTGTTTAATTTAACCTTTCGATAGATTATGGGCCCAGCATCGGCTATTTAACCGGGTTGTGGAAATTGGAACAAAAGTGTGGTGTGGTCGTTGTGGCGTTGCGGCATAGTGCCGGCCATTTTGTTTTTCTACGAGACAAGTCGGATCGAGTTTCGTCGAGCACATATTAATTAATAGATTTATTCATATTGAGAAATGTCCGGTCGCGTGCATAGGATTGTACGGGCAGTTTATTTACACACCATACAAAATTGGTGCAATGATGCAGACGAGCAGGTTGGCGGTGGACGGTCGAAATTGGTTCACGTGGAAATTTCAACTTCTAATTCTGTTAAAAGCTAAAAAGTTGTATGATACAGGGCGCAGGAGATGATCGTCGTGCGTGTTGAAGAAGGTGTGCTATCACATCTGCTGGCGTGTGATACAAGCAGTAAAATGTGGGAGAATTTGTTGGCTGTATATGAACCAAAATCTCAAGTTAGCATTCACCTATTACAGCAAAAAATCTTCACGTTTAAGTATGAAACACCTATTACGAGGTACCTATTGTTACGGGTATCATTATTCCTTATTATTAGATATGGCAACCCCGAGCATTATTTCAAAATGGTCGTGCCGCCGTAGAATAGAGTTTTGCTTTTTGTATTTCAATATGTGTGCAAATAAATGTTAAAACAATAAGAAACAAATGTTTTACTCAACATGGTGTCAAAAGTGATGTTTTAAAAATAAAAGAACCACAAATGGATAACAAAAATATGAGTGTGCCAGTTCGCGGCATTGGAGAAATGCAAATTAATGGCGCCGAAAGTTACAATGAGCAAACGTGGAAGCGATGGTTGCAAAAAATTCAATTGTTTTTAACTGCGGGAAACCTCGAAGGAGAAACAGATAAACGCAAAAAAGCCTTATTACTACATAATATAGGTGACTATGGGATTGAGATATATAACTCATTTAACTTAAAAGATGACGCAACCTACGAAGTAGTCGTGAAAAAATTTCAAGATTATTTTGTCCCAAAAAAAAGCATCACAACAAACCGTTATAAATTTTTCACGAGGGTACAGGATTCTGCTGAAAATCTTGACAGTTTCGTGACGGATCTGCAAAATAAAAGCTTACAGTGTGAGTTTGGCGACATGCGAGAAGAATTAACCAGAGATATGCTAATTGTCGGGCTTAACAATAATATATTAAAGGAATGATTGCTACAAGAAGAAAACCTAACATTAACAAAAGCTATTTAAATGCTATGATGGAGGATTAATGTAACCAGCTTAAAGGCATGGGTGAAGAAATGTTAGAAAAATATGAAAATGACCAAGATCTTAATAACACTACCAGATAGTTAGAGGCATTTCATTTCTGCATGGGTGTCGGTGCCGAGTGGTAAAAGAGCTGAGCTCCTGGTTGCTTATTGAAGAGGTGCGGTGTGGTGAGGAAGTGCAGACTTCAGCAGCCCTGGGGGGTGATTACGCGTCCTAAGTTCGCTCGCACGTGAATCGTTCTGACGTCATAATGACGTAGTTCAAGCCTAGCGGCTTTAAAAATTATTAGAAAACGCGTCATAGCGATCGGCGTGCGAGATAACTTTAGTGCGCGTAATCACCCTGCTGGTGTCAGGAAACAGCATGGTAAAGGGTAAATATGTACAAGTGCAATAAAAGTGGGCATTTTCCAGAGAATGTAGTAATAGTGTGTCACTATTGTAAAAAACCTGGACACTTCATATTTTTTTTTACAATAAGATTAGAAAAAGAAAGTAAGAATAAATATAATAGTTCTTTAATTGTTAATTGTCATAAAAATAAACATTCTTGGATTATGGACACGGGTGCTAGCGAGCATGTGTGTAAAGACAAAAGTTGTTTTCAGAGTATAGAGAATATATACCGTCTGTGTTAAAGAATATGATGTACGAGGGCGGTCCGATCCGGCGCCGCTATCGCAAGATAAATTTACTATCGTGTAGTACATTTTCGTAGAATTCTGTCGAAATTTCAGCCGAATCAGACTCGTAGTCTTATTTTCACCGCGTGTGGAAGCGGGCGTGTCCGCGGATTTTAGAAAAATGGAAAAAGAGCAATATCGGTCGGTGATTCGATTCTTGTTTTTGGAAGGAAATCACGCAGGGAAATCAAAGAACGCAGGGAAATCAAAGAACGCTTGGATACTGTGTACGGTGGCTTCACCTTCGATGGCGACCGTCAAAAATTGGTATTACGAATTTCACCGTGGTCGCACGTCGGTTTTTGATAAGCCACGCCCAGGTGCCCCGAAAACGGCTACTACAGAGGATAACGTGACAATAATCCATGACCTCGTATTAGCAGACCGCCGATTGAAGGTACGCGAGATAGCTGAGACAGTAGGCATCCCAAAAGACCACGTGGGACATATCCTGGGTGAAATTTTGGGCATGTCAAAGCTGTCGGCGCGATGGGTGCCGCGTTTGCTCACTCCGGATAACAAGCGCAACTATGAGACCACTTCAGAGCAGTGTTTGGCGCTGTTTAAGCGAAATCCGAAGGAGTTTCTGCATCGTTTCATGACCGTTGACGAAACATGGATCCACTGGTACACGCCAGAGACCAAGGAACAGTCGACTTCACCCGGCGAACGTGCTCCGAAGAAGGCAAAGATGGTCCTATCGGCCAAAAAGGTGCCACCGTTTTCTGGGATTCACAAGGTGTGATCTACATCGGCTACCTGAACAAGAGCAATGATCACAGGGCTGTACTATGCCGAATTATTGGGCCGATTCGACGTCGAATTGCAGAAAAAACGTCATTTGTCGAAGAAAAAAGTGCTCTTGACAACCACCATGTCAACGCACCGGCTTACACCTCCGCCCTCGCCACAGCTAAATTTATCAAATTGGGCTACGAACTGCTGCCCCATCCACCGTATTCTCAAGATTTGGCCCCGTGCGAATTCTATTTATTTCCAAACTTGAAAAAAGTCACTCGGTGGGCAGAAATTTGAGCCGAATGAGGAGGTCATCGCCGCCACGGAGACCTACTTTGCAGACCTCGAGAAAACGTATTTTTCAGACGGGTTAAAAAGTTGGAATATCGCTGGGTTAAGTGCATCGAGCTAAAAGGAGACTACGTTGAGAAATAAATCGCCACTTTTCCAAAATATTCGTAGGCTAAATACTTATCGGACCACCGACGTATGTACCTGAACTTAAGGTAAATTTATTTTTAGTTTACAATAGATAAAGGTTATGTCATGATTTCTAGTTGTAATGAATGCAAGTTTATAAAACAAAATGAGGTTAAAGTAGTAGCTACTAGATGTAACAGGGTATATAATTTGACAGCCTCTGTAGAGTAGTGGCGCCATTAGCGTTGTATCCGGAGGTCGTAGGTTCGATTTGCCATGACACACTGTACTGTGGGTGTTTATTAAATAAAATATAATATGTATTATATCGTTGCTTCTGGTACACACAGTACACGCCTAGAGCTTAGTGCAAATTGTCCGACATATTATTATTATGTATAATGGATTTTGTTATTGATAATTATTCGGCTTTTGTATATACTCGTAAGTTTATCAGTATGGCATGAGAGCTTAACTCATCAGAAATTTCCACATGTGATTGAAATTTTAAATCAAAATAATATTATATATGAAAATATGGGTAATAAGGAACAGTGTATGGTTTGCGTGCGTGTTTGATGGGAAAGCAACATACAGCTGAAAGCACTTTCAGTCAAAGTGACAGTCTGGTCCATACCGACAAGCTCTCGACAATTAACAAACACATTTTGACAATAAATATTTAAATGTAGTAAGTTTGGATGGGTACCAAATTTGTAGCACATCCGTAGGTGGATCTAGATAAAGGAAAATTATAGGGCCGCTATAATGAATATGTACTTGACCCTATGAAGGAATGATTTGATAGGGCATCTATGAGAAAATGCATTTGGCCCAAAGAACTTTCTTTGGATTCGGCCTTTATGAGATAATATGTATTTAGCCCTCAGCAAAAAAGTAGGAACTGGGCCAACGATTAAAATTATGTTATCACACTTTGGGCCCGCGTAAATCCCAATGGTAAGAAAAATAGTAGGGGTGACAAAGTCCACCGTTGGCCAACTAAAACCTGCACAGAAGCCCAATAATTAGCCAACAAAAAATTTTAAATTTATTTCGTAGATCACCTAAATGTTACCTATTTACGTCTGTGTTTAAAAATATGTTACAATTATTTTATTTTTATTTATTTTAGTTCGTATGTTGTAAAAGTAACAACTATGATTGTCTACTTCGGTAGGCACTTTTGCTTCTATATAGGTACAGTACGCCACTAGGCTTGGCTTAACAAAAAACTGTAAAATTTATCTTATGCCTGCATGTAAACCCGGTCTTATGTAGTACCGTTTCTGTACTCAAACTTTAGTTGACGTTAGTCTTTTGGTGACAGTAAAAATAGGATCGTTTGGTAACAAAGAATATTTCAATTTGATTAATCGTTTTTCCGTATAAAATTTATGGAAAAAGTTTTACGCGATTTCTTTTATTTTGAGTCAAACTTCAGTCGGTCCAGTAGAGTTGATCATTATAAGAAACAGGATCGATTGGCATCAAAAAAAGTTTTTGTGTATAATTATCATGTTCTTGCTGACTATACATTATTTTTCCAAAATCTGTGAATGCAATTCAGCATATCTCAAAAATGTATGGATGGTCTCCTAGAAACGTTTTCTCGTAACTATAACGGTTAAGTTACGAGAAAACGAGAGTTACCTGGGGCCTTACCAAAGAGCCGATCGATAATCGAATTGAAATACCCATCGAAAGCCAAATGTATGAGATTTGACGTTTCTCGACGATCGGACTCTACCCATAGAGTAAAATCCCTATACATTTTTATCGATCGATGAGGCGATTCGATTGGCGATCGTGTTCTTTGGTCAGGCCCCTGCCCTTACTGTCCCGTCTCAAAAATCCACCCTGTATTTACACATTTAATTATAACGATTAAATATTTTATTGTTGCTATTTATTGCTTGTAGATACAGTTAATATTACAATTTTAGCCTGACCATAGTTTATAAACATTTTTTATGCAATAAGAAATACAATATTTATTGTATGATTACTAAAAAAGAGAAATTTATGGTGCTTTTACCGTTTATGAAACTTACGCGCTACATATAGGCAAGGTACGCGTTGCGTTTTGACAATATTTAAACAAGCGTAACAAAAACGTTATGTGAACGCAACGCCAGCGCGGCAACGTTTCGTTCCTCTGCATGCTCAACATAAGCAGATGCGCTTAGTTTGTAATGGTTTATGGTAAACTGCAAACGTGAAATTTACTCAGACGAAGTATTGTCAAAAAAAGAAAGTCATAAATATTTATTTCATGTAAACCTTTACAGGGTCCAAGATTCCTCCCACAAACAAATGTTGAAAATATAATAAAAAATTGACAGTTAGGGAGCTATTAAACTATTGTCCTTGCGGGAGAAAAAAAAGCAACCCAAGCGAACACACGCTACATAACCAACCAGTTTAAAGACTGGTGGTTAGCTAGTTCCATTGACCTCTCAATCGTTGACTGCCCTGCAAAAGTGCCACCAAGGCCAATTGAATGTTTGAATTTATTTTGGCCAAGATAGGATTTTACCTAGTTTGGTCGACAGAGGGCAGTTTGACTTTATAAATGTATACTTGTAACTTATTTGGTGCATTATCTTGTGCAAATAAATAATATTTCTCTTGTGGAGACGAAAAAGTGTTAATATTCATTTTTTTTTTCTCTACCGTTACAGTTTGAGCATGCACCATGGGTGTTGCGCATTTGTCCCTTTATCCATCCCCAACTCATTTGTATAGCGTGGCACCAACTTCTGTAGATTACCCCGCTATTACTACTGTTGCGCTTGTTTAAAACATTATAGAAAAGCAAACGTCCTTAAAGTAGACTGCATTTGTAATCATGAAGTCTGTGGTTTCCATACAAAATGAGCTACTGCTGTTAATCGCCGAATTAAAATAATATTTTTGTCGATCATTGTAATAATTTGCTTTCTGTGTTGTGTATTATTTTTTTAATAAAAAATATAATATAATTTTAATATTATAATACAACAGAAAGATTTATACGTACAATTACCAACATAAAAATTATAATTGTACTTTGACTAACAGCCAAGTTGTAATATTGAAAATACGTTTTTTGGGTGTCAAGTCGACTGCAGAGCCCTTAAGCTATATTCGCTTTTGATATATAACGGAAACGTGTAAAAGCACCCTTATTTTTTTAATAACAGACACATAACCACGCCTTAAAAAATGTTTTAAAGCACTCTTCTATGAATTATAGTACCTACCTGTAATCATTTAGTAATAAAAATAATGAGTTTGATTGAACTGATTTAATAGAATAAAAACTATAATATAATAAACAACTAGTTAAATAAAATAATAAATAACTAGATAATAATATACATGTTAGGGTTATATTGCTTCAAATTACCTTAACATTAACCAAAATCATTGTTTAAAGATATCTGTTAAAGTTAATTTAATTTGGTGCACTCCATCTTACCTAAGTATGTAAAATAATTAATTCAAAGAATTTATACAAACATTGTATAAACAAAAACTTTTTTTTTTCAATAAATAGGTACATAATTATATTGAGGCTGAATAGGTATAGTAAAACAAAAAAACTGTTAACTCTATTTTATAATAATGCGGCAAAGTATTTTAATCCTTGTCCTTTACTTTAGACTGGATATTTTTAATTAAACATATAACTTTATCAACTAAAAATGCGACTTTAATCCAATTTTACCAGCTAAATTATAATCGCGTTTACGAAAACGAAGTTTATAGACATAAACGCGTGCGTTTAGTATTTGCAATAGGTGAAAGCGACCTAATGCGATTTTGTGGCTAAATATTTTAGTTTTGAAACGCATTTCTTTTGTTTAAAAAAAACTAAATCAACGTTTCCCTTATTGATAGAGAGAGCTCTTGGAACGAGATTAAAAGACCTAAACGACGAAAATCTGGCATTCAGAAAGTACACCGAGTTTAACTTGAACTCCATTCATTTTATATTGGTGAATCAGAAACAAGAGCTCTAAACTTGGTTAGACACATGAACTCGGTTTAGCTTGAGCTGGTCGCGTTTAGTTTGAATGGTGGAATTAGCCTTTAGTAAGCAAGATAGTCATTAAATAATTAGTTGATGACAAAAAACAAAACACTTTACCACAATAAAATAAAAATGTCGCCAAATATAATTGACATTCAACGATCTAACAAAATGCATTTGCAAATGAACAAAACTTTGTATTTTTTATCATCCTAAATTAAATAATATTCATACTAAGGTATTTTTGTTCAGTACCATAGACTTACCATAGATAATACCGAGGCTAGAGTGCGGCACGTAACAGTCGTCGATGTGCCGGCGACCCCGCGCGCGCCGCCACCGCCACGCCCGCGCCGTGTGAGCTCGGCACCGACACGTACGAGCCGCGCGGCCGGGACGACAGCCCCGAACGTATCACATTCACTACTTGTCCTGTATAACCATGAAACTTAGAATAATATATGGAACCGCCTATAAAACGAAATGTCAAGCGTGTTTGTTGCTACTTCAACAACTTGTAGTGTTCTCACTTCAACCAATCAACGCCCAATGATTATGTTGTTCTCACTTTTTGTTTTGAGTTTGTATGGCGGCGGCCATCTTATGTTCTCACGTTTGGAAATGCGATTTTACGCATTAGGGCGACTCCCTATATATGTGTAAGTATAACAATACACAGCACGGTCTAGAGCGCGGTGCGTAACAGTATATACAGACATATACAAAGGGTGCGTTTTCTTAGCTGGTAATGTTAGCGCGGCGCTAGCATTGGTCGTTTTTTTTGAAAAAAATATTGATAAATACCAACATCTGACATTAGTAACGGTCGTTTTTTTTGCGAAATGTTACCAATAAATGTTAACATTTTTAGCGATGCTAAAAATGTTTGATGTGAATTTTAATAATGTTGGTGAATTTTTATTGTTAATCTTTGACAGATGTCAAACAATCCGTATTTTCCCGAGAATTATTATTAATAACCTAATACTATTAATCCTAAAATCATCTTTCGAACTATAAATATTTGGTTTTATAATATACTTTAGTTTAATTTATGTGTTTAATTACTTTGTAGATTTTAGTTTTTTATTTACTTTACTGAATAATGGAGAATTTTTTTTTAAACAAATTATAAAAACATTAATTTCTGGGAGAAATTATGATAATGATGATGAAATATAATTTTTTAATATATATTTTTGGCTTTTTTTACGTTTAAGGTAAATGTCAAAATGGCAGATGTCAGAAATCAGTATTTTGTGGTAATTATCGTTTTGTTTGCATTGCTAAAAATACTAACAAATGTTAACATGATCTAAATAAAACGCCAAAACAGCTGATTTTCATGCTAGCGCGAAAAACTGGTACGGGTTAGCAAACAAAACGCAGAGCCATAGACAGTTTTATTTTACTAGAGCACGGCATATGTAAGGTCCAAGAATAAATAGAACAGTCGAAATGAATAATAAGACTGTTGGTTATCATCACTATGCCGGCTTGAGATGCCGCTTATTTTGAAGGACTCCATTTTGTAGGAAGAAGAAAATACAGGATAGTAGCGCATTATTTTTTTATTTGTACGACAGATGCAAATATAGTCAAGTGGCATAGTCATGGTCTTAGGATACTACTGCATCGATTTCTTGTGGAAGTCTTCTTTTAGGGTGCGTTAACGAAACGGGTGGTTGAATTGACGATAAGGCAGAGAGGATATTAAAATAGACTCGTAATGCAATTCGTCCCTGTCACCGCCCATTTCGTAATCACATCATTTAGCCGGCATAGCGGGAGCGATCAATGTTGTTTAACAATAATTATTGATCGACCCTATTCCTAGACTTTGTAGATCTGCTCACCACTAGGTATGTACAAGATCACATGACGTGTCCAATAACAAAAAAAAAAAAGTATGAACAGGGAAATACGTGTGAAATGTCCTACTTATTATTATTGTTATATTAAATGCATAAAATATTTATTTTTATTTATTTATTTAAATCTTTATTGCATACAAAATACAAAGGCGGACTTAATGCCGCTAGGCATTCTCTACCAGTACAATAATAAAAAATAAATGTGTATATTTTACAAATGTAAGGTAAAGTTACAGTGAAGTGGAGTTGAATTCGGAAAGCCCTATTTTGCGGTTTTACAGTTCACTCCCCTGCCAACCACACAATGGACCCACAGGTACCCGCACAAGGAACCCATGGATAGATAAGAACATTCTCTCTCTCTCTGAGTAAACTCACCTAAAACATTGAGCGAATGATATCGCCGATCAGGTACAACAGCCAAGGGAGTCAAATCAGTCTGCGGAGTAAACCTTTCCCACAGATCGTTGACATGGACCAGCAGAGTGGGAGGCGAGATGAGCTGCGGCCACAGCACATCTTCCATCACACACTCGGTGGGGTTACACAGGTGGATGCCTTCGGGAGACACGCCGAACACCATGCGATGCTCCCATCCGTCTGAGCTTGGCCGAATCTCTTCGTCGCATATGTTTTGCGTGTTTTTTGTTAGTATTGGAACTGCGCCTGTAATTTTTATATTGGTATCAGTTTCACCATAACATCTTGTGAAACTATTCATATATAGATGGGTTATTGAGTCTATCCCAGCACCGCGTCAGGCTGACCACTTGTTCGATGTAGTCTAATTCGGTTACGAGGTGAGAATCTGTAAGCCACGCACGCACTCGTTTCCGCGTGACACCAATCATATTATTATTAAACCCAAACCACGGTCAGTCTATAGTCCAGGGTGGATGAGATCGGACCGTTTCTATGATTCTATCAACTTTTCCATCGCGTAAGACCTACGGGCGAAACTGTTTCTTAATCACAACGCTTTCCATCGTGACGTGGGGAGAAATGTGAGGTGGAACAAAACTATTCGCGTGTGGCCTGGACGTGAGCTGGGTTAAATTTGCCTACCGCTTTAGAGCTTAGTTGGTTATATGTACACCAATTCAATACAATCAATTTATTTACTTCTATTTGCAATAATATTTAAAGGTATTATAAAAATAACGAAAAAATATAATAAAAATCACTAACCTACTGCAATCCAGTCAGCTAACCAATGTGATAGCGACAAGGCTCTCTCAGGGTAGGTCGGGAAGAATCTGGCTGCCACGCGACCTTCCGACACCTTGTGGATACTGGAGATTATATCCGCCGTCGTGTACCCCTCCACAGTACGTGAAAACAAATACCTGCAATACCAAAGACTTTGTCAATGTTGATACTATATGTGCGGGCCGGACAAGCGTAAGACGAAGTCTTAGACCCTTTCACTTCTGCTTTTAACACTGTTCATTAATGGGTTAAGTTTTCTTTTTAACTTTATTACGCAATACAAAGGCGGACTTAATGCTGTTGCTCATTATCTAACAGTCAAACCTTCGGGACATTAAAACATTAAGTTTTACTATTGTGGAAAGTAAAAGAAACAATGCTGTCGGTCGATTGCACGTGTGGGTTGTATCCTATGGCACAACCCTTCCTAGCTATTGTCCCCTGTCTATGTACTTCTCTCTTCAACGCGGCCGGTCACGCTGCAGGTGGTTATAGAGATCTATGATTCTCTCGCTATTGACGTCTTTATCACGGCAGCAGGTGATTCTAGGTGGATAACGACAACGACTATTCTGTAGTTTTGCAGTGGAAGTCTGCACCCACGGCTAGTCATGCGACAGGTGACTATAGATAGACCCCAAATTGTCGCGGCTTCTGTCGAACCCGCAAACATCGTTCACTATATTCCGCGCCCTTCTATGTAGCAGCTGTCTGTCGAACTAGAAACCGCGGACGACGAGGACTATATTTCGCAGGCTTTCTTCTATATGAAAGACTTACTTTGAACCAACTACCTTCAAAATCCATGAATGGGGTCGATGAAGAGAGACAATGTTCTTAGCAAACCATGGATTCACCGTGCGGGTGCCGGGTCCATCGCGTGGTTGAAAGGCAGGGGAATGAACTGCAGCGTTCCCGGACTTGAGACCGCGAAGTAGGTTTAAAGGCCTTTTGAACTCTCACCTGCACTGTGTTCACTACCCTCTCTACTTAACCAAATACTATATGATCCTGTTAGCGCCATCCTGGAAACACGCTCCATAAAAGTTCCGACGGCTGTTCTCGGAAGGCCAAGATCCTTCAATAGACGGTGCAAAGACTTTGCTGGAATTCCTCTTGCTTCCACTGCATAAAGTTGAGTTTTAAATCAGTTTCTAGTAATTTCGTTTGTGAGATCAAAATATTTGTTTGACTTGATGTTGTGGTTTGCTTTATTTTTATAATAGTAACGAAAACGGTCCGTCGCTTAAGTTATAGTTCCACTTTATGCAGTGGAAGTCGGTGCAAGAGGAATTCCAGCAAGGTCTTTGCATCATCTATTAAAGGATCTTGACCTTCCAAGATTGGCTGTCGGAACTTTTATGGAACGTGTTTCCAAGATGCCGCTGACAGAATCATATAATATTTGGTTGGGTAGAGAGGGTAGTAAACATGGTGAAGAGGAGAGTCAAATCTGGAAAGGCATTTAATCCTGCTTCGACCAGACACCTGTGCAGAGAATCTATGGATAGCTATGAACATATTTCATTTATTTGCATTGTCCCATACCTCCCAACCATCTAAAACATAGTTATAATAAAAACCCCACAAGTTTATAAACTCCAACCACAGAGAATTTTATTACATATTTTAAATTATGTTTCAGTAGTTTATTAGAAATTCCATGTGGACAGACAGACAGACAAAAAATGTTTTAGTTTTATAATAAATAAATACTATCATACGCGACTTCTTGACTAAACCGCCCACCAGGAACCGGAAAACCCATTCCCCGGCTTATGCCTTTAAATGGTGTACCTCTTAGACCAATTATCCAGTGAACTTGCTTACCCAATTTAAATGCTATCCTATACTTTTAGGTTACCCTTTTGAAAGGGAAACCCCTATGTTTAACAGGTTAGCCTGTAAGACTTACTCTTAAACAGCCAGCAAAACTATGGTGCAATTCTTTTAGAACTTTGGAAGAGGGAGAGAGAAAAAAAATAAGTTGATGGTTATAGCAGTTGATTAACATTGAACATTTCGCTGACAAAAAAAAAATTAAGCTAAAATTACTCTTATTATATTATACAGTAATATCAAAATTGTTAAAAATTTAAAAACATGAAGTGGTTTCCCTTTTAAAGACATTTGATTGCCTCATTTGGTAAAGTTTGATAGGGGTAATGCTTATTTTGATTTCAATAGGTTAGCACTTTATAATAATACTTTTGTGGCGCAACTGGTTTGGTAAGCAAACCCTTTTTAAATACCATTCAAAAACACCGGAAGGGGATATAGGTTCAGTCACTGCAGTCCACATTTAGCTTATTTACATACATACATATCATCACGGGTGCCTTAAGCCGCCCGAGACCGCCTAGACGGCCCCAGGGAATAGACTCAATAACCCATAAACCGTTTCACAAGTTGGTATAGTGAAACCAGGACCGACAGCTTAACATGCTCTTGTCTTGTCAAACAAATGTACATAATTTTTTTAATTAAAAACTTATTGGTACACACCAGGAATCAAACCAGGGACCTAAGTGTTTTTAAGTCTAAGAGAGAGACAATGTTCTTAGCAAACCATGGATTCACCGTGTGGGTGCCGGGTCCATTGCGTGGTTGAAAGGCAGGGGAATGAACTGCAGCGTTCCCGGACTTGAGACCGCGAAGTACGTTTAAAGGCCTTTTGAACTCTCACCTGCACTGTGTTCACTACCCTCTCTACTCAACCAAATACTATATGACCCTGTTAGCGCCATCCTGGAAATACACTCCATAAAAGTTCCGACGGCTGTTCTCGGAAGGCCAAGATCCTTCAATAGACGGTGCAAAGACTTTGCTGGAATTCCTCTTGCACCAACTTCCACTGCATAAAGTTGAGTTTTAAATCCGTTTCTAGTAATTTCGTTTGTGAGATCAAAATATTTGTTCGACTTGATGTTGTGGTCCTTAGGTATGTTTGTTTCCCACGGAACGGTGAGTTCTATAAGTATTACTTTCTTCAAGCACTGAGAGTACACCAGTATGTCTGGTAATCAACTCGGCCACCACATATATTCGCTTATTTAATTTCAATTTATAGTTTGTTTTTATTACCTAGGTAAAGGTGCATTATCATGAACTCTGCGTTTTGGACCCAGGGCTGCAATAATTTTGTCCCTGTCAATGGGAACACCTAATGCATCCTGAAAGTAATAATTTTTTTTTTTTTTAATATTATTTAAGGATCAGTTTTTAAATGTTTTTTTTTTCAATCATGGACCCTGTAAGCAAAATTTGATCATAGATTAAATCATTGAATTAATCTATGATCAAGTATATGACATTAAAAAAAATATATAAAACAAATATCCATAATTTTATTGATTGTCCTTTATAATTAATTTCAAAAATCTCAGTAGGTAATCTAAGTTTTTTTTATAGGAAACCTTTAAAAGAATACTCACACCTTTTTTTTGTGAAAAAAAAAGTTTACCAAATTTCCTATCACTATTTATAATAAATGAGTGCTTTCTTCTGAGCTCTGATAATGATGCTTTATTGCTGTTTTTGATGTATGTTAAAAAAAAATGTGTGTAAAGATATTAAAAAGTAATTGATGTAAACTTACAAATACATTTAATAAAAGCCTGGCTTCATGTGTAGATATATCTTTTTGTGTCTCCAAACGGCTTTGTGCCTCACTCTCCTTCCAAAACATGCAATTAGGAATATCTGCTATAGGCTCATCATCTCCATTCTCATTTAATGGTGGAGACTCAGATTTAGATCCTGCAATCTATAACAAAAATTACTTTATTATAGATATTATAATTGAATTATTAACATTTTTTTTTTTAATAAAAAATATATATTACCAGACATTCACTCTTTGTATCCATTAGTTTCTGCTTTTCTACAATGAATTTCTTGGCTACATTTGGATGATTTTGGGATATTGTTGCACTGGCACCTCCTTCTCTAATTGGTGAAATTGGTTCTTCAACTAAAATTTATTAAAATTTTGGGTATTAGATTTTTTCTATAAAAAAATAATATTAGTAGGCACTGTAGTGACAGTATTATAATTACCTTCATGTCAATGAAAGTTTATGTTAATGTGTACAAGTTAGGACATACTGCTTAAAATCATTATAAACCATAATATAAAGTTGTGTACTGCTTGTACCTTCAAGATAATGGGTGGTATTTTAAACACATACAACCCAGTATGTGATTATGTTTAAGGCGAAATAAAGAGAAATTGTTAAGTAAATTCATGTTATTCAGTGTGTGGTTATGTATTATTCTGTAAGGAAATAAAGGCTTTGAAATTAAAAACAAATATGTTGGATGTCAAGAACATTCACACTCTCAATAAGTCAACTAACTTTGATATTATTTAATTTAGATTGGCCTAGCAAGTCCCATAATAGTCATTTTAAATGTTTTATTACTCAGTGACAATGTAGTAAAAATCTTTGTTTCTAGAATATATTCTTTTTATTTGGGTACAGTTACAGGTTGTTATTTTTTGCCCAAAAATACCATCAGCTGCAATACATTACTTGTTCCATTACATTATTAAAATAATAAGTGAACATTTGTAGTTTTTTAAATTAGGGGTTCAGTTTATAACTAAATGTAACTTATATAGTAATATATAAATTAACTTACTTGGTGAAATTTCCCTTCTTGCATCAAGTTGTCCAATTCTATAATAAAAACTAACTAATGGCTTCACAGAGCTCCGGGAACAAGTCCTCCGGACAAACAATCTATCTCCATTCACATTTACATGAGAAGTATATTTTCCAAAACTAACATTATGATTTTCATTCAAAGAATTCTCATTAATATATCCACGACTAGTAGATGGTACACTATCACATTGGATGTGACAATTATGGGAATTCTTGAGTCTTTCAATAGGTGCTTTTACTACTATAGGATGGACCTCAGGAGTCAATTCTCTAACTAAAACAGGCTCTTCATCCACTGGCATATGAATTTCTCCTTCCAAATTAATATCTGGACTTAACTCATCACCGGTATCAGCCTCACATGATGGACCTGGATCAAAATCCATCTCAAGAAAATCCATATCAGGACTAGAAGCCCTAGAATTCCCTTCTCGGTTACCTGCTGGAGCATTGTCTGCTCTTGCAGGATAGTTAGGCAACAATGGCAAATGGTTATCCTGGGGGACACCCATGTCCAGACTGAAAAAAGAGCTTGGCAAGTCTGCCAAGTGCTCTCCGCCTCTATAAGTATAAATACATCCATCTTCAGACCCTAGGGAGTACTCTTCATTTCCAGTGTCGCTAGAACTGTCATTATCATCTTCATTGATGTTGTTCAGGTTTAAACTGGAAGGTCTCTTTCTACTGTCAACTAATCCATCATTTGAGACAGCACTTGCTGAAAGCAAGTTTTGTTCACAATTGGATTCACTTGCTCTGCTTGTTGATGGTAGACATTGATCTTGCATAGAGCTATTCACCTGATTGCCCACTTCCTTTATGTCACCATCGTTACTACAACAAGCATCAAGTGAAAACACGTGCGCTCGCTGAGAGACTATCTGCCCATTTTGATGAGAACTGCTAGGCTGTTGATTTGTATTTGATGTAAACAAATTACTTTCAAATGGAGGTAAAGAGATAACAAATCCCTCATTTTTACTTTTATCTGCTTCATCGCAGACCGACAAAGGGTCCTTACGCAGCGCGGACTCTTTTTTTGAACCCATTATGATATAAAACTCGACATAATATGCATAATGTAAAATTTAAGGTTACAAGAAACAAACAACTGATTGCAATTTAACACTTTACACCCATAAAATGTATCTAATAATTTATACACTGTACTTATTTATAGATATATGATACATATTATTTTAATAAATGGTCATAATACGTTTAATTTAATATAAACAAATAGAATTTGACCCAACTCGCATTATCAAAATAATGAAAATTGAACGAATGAATTCATTATTCGTCGAATGAATGAATGTCCGTCCACAGATTATAGGGCCAATTTCCAAACGAGTTAATAATTGATCATCGTTTCACTCGAATGCATACCGAGTATTATAGTATTATACGTAACTCCAAGATATTTTTCCTATAACTTTACAAAAAACTTTTACAGAAAGATTTTACCAGATTTCGTTTTTCCAGAAAAATCTTAGTATAATTTCAAATTATACTAAAATTTCTGTGTTCAAAACAATTTATATTATTATTATTTCACAAAAATATCCTTTTCTATTTTGTTATTATTTATAATTAATTTAATAATCGAATATTTAATTATAAATATATCAGAGAAAAATAATCTAATAAATAAAACTAATATTAAATAAACCTATAAATAAAAAGTATGTACACAATTTATAAAAGAACTACTACTAAATTGGTATACTGTCTAAATTGGTCCTGTGCGGCATAGTGCGCAAGACACTGGCGGCATTTCCTCTTTGAATGACTAAACTTATTTGTTGTGAGAAAAATGCCGCCGCTCTAGGGTCACCCGAGGCGAGGACCAGTCTTTTACCAATATATTTTACAAATAATTTTGTATCCGATGTCCAAGGGCCCAAAGTCTCTACTGTAAACGCCACAAATATATAATTGACGTCTATCAACGTACTATATTTGCGGCGTTTGAGGGATTGAGCACTTTCAGAAACCGCTCCGGCCCTCAATGAAGTATTACGGATGTGGGACGCAGCCAATGTGTCTACACAGGTCGCATCCCACACCAAGCTCGGCACGACTGTGGTGCCATCCGGCCTCTTGCCATCGTCGCGACAATACCGAGCGGCTCCAAAATAGAAGGTACAGACACAGTGGTTAAAACTCGTTGAATTAGCGCGTTCAAAGCACTGTGCCTGTACATTCTGCCAGCACTTTGTTGACATGAGAGCCCGTGGACACGGGATCGGTCCACGTCTCGTCCGCACGGGCATTGATGGGGCTCGCATAACTGTATCACTAGTCGTAGGCCTATTGATAATCTGAATATATTTGCGTCAAGGAGTTCGCCTAATTTTTTTGAAAAATATTAGTTTGTGTATCAATTGTCAGCGTTTTTTTGGTCTGCGTGCTTAGTCCTGTCAAATTATTTTGCGATTTGCGAATGACACATACGAAATCAACCAGCTGTGAGATTTTATTATATTGCGTCTAATTTCTAATAAAATACGTTATTATCTACATAGTTTAATACTTTTATTTTCACTAATTCTAACAAACAAAGTGAAACAGTGAAAAATGGCTTACGCCTACTTGTTTAAATACATTATCATTGGCGACACAGGTATCGATTTTATTTTACTTTGTTTTATAACATGTTTTATTTCGCTTATTTTTAATATCATTGGCAAAATATATAGTTAATTTATTACTTTTATTTAAATTAATAATGTTTACTTTACTATTGGTTAGATTTACCTATGTGATTTTTATCACAAACACTATTGTTATCTACTTTTTGTTGTACACCTACGCTTTTACTCTCGCATCAATAACATGAATATTACAATGTATTTTTCTAATCGCCTTCTTTGTGGGCTTTTTATGTCTATATATTTATAATTTAAATAAAACTTAGTCATTCTAAATTAGTTAAATATTTCAAGGTTTTCTTTGTCTAATTATTTATTTAAATAAACTGTTATGTTTGACCAAAACAGTACCAAATGTATGGGTATTGGTACCATTAGGTATGTTCCAGAGAAGAAACAGCAAAAATCTTGTAGCAACATACATTTTTTGACACGGTCAACACAAGCTTCTGAAATGACCAAAGTTGCTTTTTATTATTACTTTTAGACAAATAATTATCACCTACCATTACCATTGAACAATTTATACTAAAAAATGCTGGCATTGCTATGAGAGGATAGGATAGTGATTGTTATATATGAATATTGAGTAATACAACTTATGCTAACAACAGCATTATGTAATAAAATCTAGCTATTAAAGGAAACCTGTGATTATGTTTCCTACAAACATTGTCTTTGTTTCTATTTGAGCATGGCATGTTACTTTGTACATGGTGGTAAGCAAACCTATATAATCTATGAAGATGGCCTATCAATACACTGTTGTAAACCAGCAATGGGGTGTTCTACTCGTGCTCTTCAGCAGGATGAGGGTAAATTATCATATGTAAAATATCACATATTATAAGCTGGTAAATAAGCATATCTCCTGATGGTCAGGTACATATGTGGAACGCCAGAGTTTTTTACTTGCTGGTGCCTTTTTCTCCGGGGTGTCTCTGGGGGACCAACATGCGGTTAGTGTTTGCGCTCTGATTGATACATTTTTGTACTTTTATATTAATTATTACTTATAGTGGATATTTGGGGCGTAGATATAATCTGTTAGGTTGGTCGGCTCGGTGGCACCTTTGCATGGCAGATAACGATGGACAGGTCAATGGAACCAGCTAACCACCTAGTCTTACACTGGTTGGTTATGTGGTTTGTGTTCGGTTTGGTTTCTAATTATTTTATGTATGCAAGAGCCTAACCAAGCGCACACTTAGACCTTATACTAAATATAGTTTTTTTTTTTTGACTGCATAAATACCTGTAAAGGTTTACATGAAATAAATATTTTTGACTTTGACTTTGAGCATTGATCGCTAAATGATGCAGTTATGATAAGTTTAGTATCATATTGGGTTTTCCTTGAGGGTAGCCCGAAGACTGTAGTTGTGTGTTTCTCATATATTTTTCATAGTAAAGTTTATAGGATATTATTGTGGAAAAATGTACCAATTTTGTAGAATAAGCATACTAACATTATATATTATATACATTATTTTTTTTAAAGAAGAAGTATCATTTTGGTTAAGGTACATAATAATTATGTTTACCAAATTTTAATTAAAATAATAAGCCACCACATATGTGGCTGAGTATATACATGGTGTCTGAGATGAGACCTCAGATTTAAAAAGACTACAGTTTTTAGGTCACAAACATAGGTTCAAACATCACTGTATTATATAACAAACATTTTTTTTAAATAAAAAAATAATTGTACATTTGTTTGACAACACTACTATAGTGGGTTCTGAAAATCTTCATATATGGGTTATTGAGTCTATCCAAATATTGAGACAAGCTATCCACTTGTTCGGTGTAGGAAGACCCATACCATCAAATATGACGAAGTAGGATTAAAAAAAAAACCCTTCGCTGGTTACTCTGTGGCCACCAGCCGATTTCAGCATCGTAAGGCACCCATGGTGATATTTATTTTTATATGACTTTTATACATCCACTCTAGTTTTGGAACTAAACATGGGAGGACTAAAGAGTACTTATAGTTATGAAAGAGTTCATATCAAAACAAAACAAGGGTTCAAAATTATTATTTTATAATGACATATAGTTTAAAATGATAAATCACCTATTGAATAAAATAAAAAAAGATTTGTATAGCTTTATTTATAATATTTTTTTAAATTAAGAAACATGAATAAAAAGTTTTTCAATATATATATTATATTATATTAGTAATTAGTTCAGTAGTTCCAGAGATTACCAACATACAAAAAAAAAATTACCTCTTTATAATATATGTTTATATAAGTATAATATATGTTTATATAAGTATGTTATATGCTTATGTAAGTATGTTTTGGTATGTTTGACTAGGCTGTCTTTATTTTAGTACTTTCCATGTATTTTTTATGTGACTCTTTAAAATGTATGTTTTTTTTAGGGGTTGGAAAATCTTGCTTGCTGCTTCAATTCACAGACAAGAGGTTCCAGCCAGTGCACGATCTCACCATTGGTGTAGAATTTGGAGCTCGAATGATCACAATTGATGGCAAACAAATCAAACTGCAGATCTGGGATACTGCTGGGCAAGAAGCCTTTAGGTAAATTGGTACACCTTATATGTTACCCAAAATATTTCTAATAATTGAAATATTGTACAAAGCCTTTATTTATACTTCTAATGTTTTTCTTCTAATTATATGAACCATTACTATTATATAAAGATTTAACAATTTTTATTTTTAGGTCAATTACTCGATCATACTACAGAGGTGCTGCAGGTGCACTTTTAGTGTATGATATAACTCGACGGGATACATTCAATCATCTCACCACATGGTTAGAGGATGCAAGGCAACATTCCAACTCCAACATGGTCATTATGTTAATTGGGAATAAAAGGTAATAAAACAAAAAACTGTTTAACTGTTTGAAAACCAAAGTTTTATGTCAATAAACACATAATAATGTACCATCATGGGTGCCTTATGGCGCTCGAGACCCGATGTGGATGACCTAGGGGCCATCCATAAATTACATCACACAAATTTCATGATTTTTGAAAAAAAAAAGTTAAAACTGATTGCAAAAACCTGGGGTAGAAGTATTCATTACGCCATATATAAACTTGTTGTGTATATATGTTTGCAAACAGTTTCTACTATAGTCACTAGTAACTATAGATCAACCAATAGGACTGCTTTATTTTTCAAATAAACTTCTGTTATTGGTTGATTCCTATATCGTTACTAGTGACTATTGTAAAAACTGATTGCAAAAACCTGTGGTAAAAGTATATTGGTTACACCATATATACCTAACTTGTTATGTGTATTTGCAAATGAACGGGACACAAGTGAATTGATGAAATTACAATACCTCCTAACTTCGTACATGTTAAAATTTTATTTTTAGGAGTTATTAATACGTAATTGCTTGCTTGTTCATTTAGTAGCTATTACCACACATTTATAGAATCTTTAAAAATAATAATTAACATTTAAAACTTTAAGTCCATCTGAAATAAAATGTTATGGCCTATGAGCCTATGCAATAAATAATAGTTTTACATAAAAATGATAGTTAGGAGATATTGTCACTTCATCAATGAATATATCATGTATATACTGTTTTAATTAAAACATTGGTACATGGGGTTTGAACATGGGACCTAAAAACTACTACTAAAAACGGGTTTTTAAGTCTTAAAAGGCCTAACCAACTCAGAGTTTAGCAACAAATGTTATTCAATATTCCCAAAGGTATATATTTAATATACAATAGCTATTGTTATATATAATTTCATAAATATATGCAAAGTGACTCAACTGACACCATTTATACCTAGTATAATATTAATTCATCAATCAGAACAAAGCGATTTAAAATTGAAAATTTAAGATTGTATTTTAACCAAACTATAAATGCATTACGGTCGGTTCATACATAAGTTTTATAACAACCGTTATATTTATTTAAACACTTTATTGCACAGTAAACAAAATTTATGTACAAAGGCGAACTTAAAGCCTTAGGCATTATCTACCAGCTAACCTTTAAGATTGTGTGCATGGATGAGTTGGGTGCTTAATTTAAAAAAAAAATACATGTAATTCGTACATTCTCATTTAATAAAAATATCTAGCTGATAGACATTAGCTGTTGTTTGACAACAAACTATTTTGACCAATATTGTTAATTTGTGCATGCAACCACCACTCTTCTGCGTAGACATAGAAAACGCTCACATAAAAATGCGCGTAACAAACGTATTTGATTAAATAAAATCGATGAGACAAAAGTGTTAACTTTGGCAGTTTTTGCATCTGTATGTATATCTGCAACTACTAGCGACTATAGTAGAAACTATACTATAGTCACATAACCGCACATTAGACAGTTTCTTGGACTTGGATTTCTGCTGACTTTTAAATACGCAGTAACGTAATAATTGTCGACTGGTATTTGTCTAAAATGTTAAAATTGGGCTCATAGATGACTCATAGTGAGCTTGATAACGTTAATCATATGGCATTAGTTTGTTGATGTAAACATGCACTCAATTCCTACTTATTGTATTGTTCCTATTACAAGGGTCACTCACATGCGCAGAAACATTCGTGCAAGTAAATTCCTAACAGGTTAGAATATTTTAAGACTGAAAAGTTGTAGGTACATTTGGGCAAATATGAGGCTCTGATGAAATCAAAAAACTTCCATGGAACCATGTGTTCTAATTGAAAAAAAATGCTTCTCCATACAAATTGCTTATTTTAACATTACTAATAGTTTATATGGTGAATGCATTTTTTTTTCATTGCAACGCATAGTTTTATGGGATCTAAATATTTATTTGATCAGTAGATACTAATATTAGCCAAAGTACAACCTTTTAAGGTCACCGTGTATAATCACGCCAATATAGTCCTACACTTATAAGATTTTATTTTCTTAGGAATATGAGGTAAAAAAACCTCTAAAAATTCTTGCCAACATTAATCTGCGGTCTGCCCCTGCCTATTAAATAGTTATACTATAAATATAATATTAATGAAATTACACATTTATGATTTTCTTTCAGTGACCTGGAATCTCGTCGTGAAGTGAAGAAGGAGGAAGGAGAGGCGTTTGCTCGTGAACATGGGCTAGTTTTCATGGAGACCTCGGCTAAGACTGCGGCCAATGTGGAGGAGGCTTTCATCAACACTGCCAAGGAAATCTATGAGAAGATACAAGAAGGAGTGTTTGATATCAACAATGAGGTTTGTATAGTTCAGTAGCTCTACCACGGGACGGGATGGGTTAATCCTTCCACAGGGTAACCTGAGGCCGTTTAAATGGTCTTGGGAGTCTATAAAGGTACCGTGATGGCATTTATTATTTATTTATTTAGTAGCTCTACCACAAGTTTTTGTTATCAATTTTTACCAATAAGAGAGGGTTATTGGAAAAATAAAGTGATCCTATTGGTTGGTCCCTATCTATATGTATATGCAAAAACTTGTGGTAGAGCTACTGGTATTACTGTAAATTCAAAAGTAGGTCAGTCTGTCCTAAACTGCTGAATCATAATAAAATTGTAGACTTTCCGTGTCTGTTACATTGATTATTTTTGCAATAAAAAGTATTTAAGGTTGCAAGAAATAAGTAATAGAATGAAAAAAAATTTTTTTTGATTTTTTTGTTTGCTTGAGTATCACGTAAAATCCAAATTTTCATGTTCTTTGCTGTAGTAAATGAAAATATTTTAGGGATAATCCAAACTATATCAAATTATTCATGCGTATGAAGCCGTGAGCAAAGGTTAGTTTCATAATAGTTGGTATTGATTTTCATTAAATCTGCCAGTTTATTTTTTTTATTTTGATGTGTAAGATATAAAAGATACTTAAATATGTAGGTATACACAGATTAGATAATAATGATTACAATTATTAACTACTCTATCACCTGCAATTTGTCTAAAATATCTAATTATTCAGAAATATAAGTGTAAACTATAAACTATAATATCGGGATTAGTAAAATAATAAAATATCACTTTATTTATCGCTCTTTTACCCGTAGCTTCGCGCGCATTAATAGATCTTATTCACAATACACATATATATATATATACAGTCGCGTGCATAGGTGTTTTAGGCAGGGTAGACAAAAACATACTATAAAAAAAACCCTTACCAAAATTTACTGCATTATTTCAGGAAAAATGATGCTGCCGAGCCTGAAGTATCCAATTTACACAATAGGTAGTATAGTATACGCATTGAAAGTAGGTAAATGCTGAGTAAAAGGAACACTGAGTGCAGCACTGAATTTATGTTAAAAATGGTTATCACGCGAAAAAATGTCGTTAGTCAGTCAGGAAATTTAATTTAGTATATTTAAGTATAAAGCATGATATAAAAATTAATGTAATTTAAAAATAAAATTGGATCGAGAATAAAAATTAATCATCTACCTATAAATTAAATCTACTCGTCTGTCTGTCTGTAAAAAAAAATGTAGGACGGAATCATAAAAGTTAGGGGTACGTTTTATTTCAGTTAAAAGTTTTTTTCTATAGAAATCATGGACAAGTCGGTGAGCCGGTGCTGGCCTTGTGTATTTCGCAAATATGTATGAATACGTTTGAGTGATGAAAAAGATCTTTCGGCTGAAGCACTGCTGGCTGGAATTGTTACAATAAGTTTAGCGAAACGGACAATTTCTAAAAATACCATGTTTAAATTATTTTCATAAAGATGTTCGATTATATCACTGGATTTAGAAAGAACTAAATTTAAAACATGCGCGGAGCACCAAACATACAATGCATGCGGACATTGTTGTCGAACTAAGGACTGAACACCATTTAGTTCAGATGACAGAACGGCTGCGCCGTCGTAAGTTTGACCTATTAATTTTGATAAACAGTTAAAATTGGACACAACTTCTAAAATAATATTTGACAAAGTTTTAGCAGTGCGATCGGAACTTACATCAATATATTTAATAAAACGATTAACGAGCTCAGAATTATGAAAATATCTTAAAATGAGTACTAATTGTTCCCTACCGCTTACATCAGGCGTTTCATCCACCATTATCGCGACAAAATCGGTAGCATTTATCTGCTGCCGTATATTTTCTGTCATTACAGCTGCTACGCTCGAGATCAAGTCATTTTGAATACGGTTTGATAATCCTCTGAACGCATTAGATAAAGTCGCTAAATGATTTTCTAAAATACCATCATATTTCGCGATCAATTCTACAATTTCTAGAAAATTACCTTTATTATTCGATGATGCAGATTCATCATGTCCGCGAAATGATAGCTCTTGTTTTCCCAAAAAGCAAACGATATCAATTAAGCGCTGAAAAATAACTCTATTACGGTCTACTTTCGCGTTGTGTCTATCGATGTCTATTTTTAACTGTGAATTTAAGCACGGTTCAATACGATTTTTGCTAAAAGTTTGCAAATTATAACAAGAAGATAAATGTTTTTCGGATTGTTCGTGTTTTTTAGCTGCAGCCGAAAGATATATAACTACATAACCAGTACTATGGTTAGACAAACATTGCTATGGTTAGACAAGAAAAACAATCTATTTGTATGACTACAACCCGTCAACCAAGTAAATAATCTATTTATCTTACCGCTTTTAAATCCAATACCGGCACACAACGACCATTTGTAATAACTTGTCTTTTTTCTTTAAAAGTAAGATTTAAAAACTTTAAATTTTTATTTTTTTCTAAACAAAACGTACTGCATTCACATTCCATTTTTAATACCTAAAGAAATTCAAATTAGATCTTTAAAAAACTATCTCCCCAATAAAAAGAATCTCACGCGTACCGATTGTGCAAACAAACTACATAAAAAATCAAATTTCTTCCGTGAAATCAAATGAAGTCCGTAATAGTTACGAGTTTATTATAAACCAAAAAAAATTATTATTATACATTTTCCTAATTATAAAACATTTAAAAATGTTCAAAAAAATAAAAAGCTAAATTTATGTTTATATCGTGATTATAATTATGTTGGTGTCAATTCAATTTCGCGCAAAAGTTAATTGATACCTATATTATCCGAAAAGACAGTGTCTAAAGGCGCTCGGTACATTGCTGAGGTTCTTTGTATGCGCGTGTAGTTTACTATCTTTGTATTTCATATACAGTCAAGGTTTTTACACGTTTTCTATGTGTGCAAACTTAGACAGTTTAGTTCAACGTCTTACATACTTTTATGCATGAGGGCGCGTTTGTCGAATTACAAATTAAATCTAATATTGCCAATAGATGGCTCTTTTCTTATATTTTATGAATAGTTAACATAAATTAAATGTTTTAATAAAATATCTATTATTGTGCATTGTGTCAGGGTTATCAGGGTAGACAGTGTCTTTTTGTCTCTATGAGATGCACGCCCCTGTATATATAAATGTTTCAAGTTTATATTATATCCGGAGTTTATAGTTTGGGTCACAAAGTTTTGTCAGTGCATGACGTCACACGACTCCCTATTTCTATAATTTACATCTCGTACTCGTAACTGTGTTTTTTACGTATTTATTTTTAATTACAGGCAAACGGAATCAAGATAGGGCCGCAGCACTCCCCGGCGGGAGGACCGGGCGGCGCTGGCGCAGGCGCTGGGGCTCAAGCGGGCGGCTGCTGTTAGGTACGACCGCACTCGCTGACGATGCTATGGTTAGTCACATCCATCCACTATGCATCAAGACCAAGATTAAGAATGTAGACTCCGACCGCCGCCCATACGGCAAAAATAAGGCTCAATAAGAAGCTAGTTTCCTATAGGATGTGGTTACGAAACGAATTAATTTAACAATGAAGCAGCAAGGATAACTTTTTTTTTTCATTTAGCCGGCATAGTAGGAGAAATAAATGCTATTAAATACACAATATTGATCAACCCCACCCATGGATAATAAATAAAAAGGTATAACTAAAGTCACATGCCGGATCAGGTATGCTGAAACGCCAAGACATAAGATAGAGAGTAAAACAAAGTTGTTAGTTATTTATGGATACTTCGTGCGGTTCCCAGGGGCCTAAACACGAGCGGCGATCGTCTTACACGACAAAATATTAAGTAAATAATAAATATGGAAATATAATTTCTATTCCGTTAATTATAGAGTTGAAATTCCAATGCGCCAAACATGTTCAAACTGGCGAAGAATTTATGTATTTCAAGATGGCGGCATTTTTATAGCCCACCTAATACAGATTATATATCCATTGGAATAAAACTGATATTTCGATATGTAATTTTACTTAACGTCTTGTCGTCGTAAACGATGACAGCTTGTAATGAGCCCCTGGTCGTTGCATGATTGAGACGAGAGTGGACTGCAGTGTTCCCGGAGTCGAAGCAGGGCCTTTTCGATATTAACTTTCCTCTCTGTGTTATGGGGCTCTAGAGAAAAATCAGGCGAGGCGACATATCGCGTCGCCTCAGTCAAAAACGTACGTATTTTGACAGTGACAGTAGGCGTGAGGTACGCTATCACCTGCCAAAGTCTATACAGTTTTGATTGAAGGCGACACGACACGTCGCCTCGCCTGATTTTTCTCTAGAGCTCCAGTAACCAAATAGTATTTGATAAATACTATACGACCTGTCAGCGCCATCTTGGAAACCCGTTCCATAAAAATTTGGACGGCCATGATCCTTCAAAATCCTCTTGCACCAACTTCCACACCATAAAGCTGAGTGTTAAAAATTATGGCTTCCTTGAGCCGTCATAAGTAGCGGGGAGTAATCACAATACTATATATAGTATATTTTATTGCTCAATTAATATGTTTTGTTTCAGAATGAAATACAGCGATGTGCAACAATGTAAGGCATGTTTACTGACTAGTGTTTTATTGATTGATCTGAGGAACAGCTGTCAGTTTTATAGTTAATATTATATATACTTATTCTAGTATGTACGCCATATTTGGCAGTTATTATCCGTATTGTAATAATATCCTATTTAATAAAAAATAGTAGTAACGTTTAAATATTATAATTTAATATAATACGAATTCAATTAAATTAAATAGGAGAAATACATTTAACGTTTTAATAGCAAGTCACAAAATTTTTAAATGTAGACCATTTTAATATCTCATTCCTAGCGAGTTCTAGCGTTTTTAACTATTTATTTTCAATACCTATTAGATTTCCATATTTCTTAGATTAAAAAATCTATTAATTCAAACATTTAAATATAGAATAACCAACATTTATCATCTTTTTTATATTCTTATATCGTAGGACTTTTCTATAAAAATAACTACCTAGTTACCTAAAGCTATCATTAAAATTCAGCTTTCCTCAGGGACAGATTATTTATAATTTTAGTTTAATCAAATAGGTGTGAGGGGTTAGATGCGGCGTTAGTTAATTATATTTTTTAATTGTATATTTTATTCAGCGCTATCAAAAGTTCCCAAATTTTTATTAAAAAGTCAACCACGAATTAAAACTGTACGACTGTACGTCGGTTTAGCATAGAAACATGTTCACAATTAGATAAGTGTGCTGTGCATACTGTAGCACTGAGTCTAAAATTAACAAAAATAAAGAAAATGGGTTATCATATAGGTACTTTTAAAATTAAAAATATATGGGAAATTTACTTTTATTTCCTTAAAATCAACCCTTACATGTACTTATTAAGTCAAATCATGTTTAAATAAAACCAAAAAGAAATTAGGCATTACCTATAAATTACTTTAATTAAACCCTACTGTACCAAAATGGCTGAAAATTCGAATGAACTAACATCAATATATTTTGTAATATATGTATGTATATTATGTTTATTTATATGCATTTACAATAAATGGCAATGCTTAGTAAATAATTAGACATACCGCAATTACCATCATTTTTTTTACAGAGTTTTCTTATTTATTTACTGATGTTATTTTTCATTATAAATTTTATTGTTTATTTAAAATGTATTATTACTTTGAAATATTGTTTGACATTGTAATTAAAAATAAGATCTCCATACAAAATGAGTGAAAGGAATGACTGTGTTCCTACACATTATTTTATGTGTATAATATCAACATTCGGGTGCGGTTACGAAACGGGCAGTTGATTTTACAATAAAGCAGGGAGTTATAAAGTAGACTCGTAATGCGAATTCGCCCATTTCGTAGCATAAAATTTATATATCAGACATAGTGGGAACAACCTATGCTATAGAACTACTATGCATTGATAGACTCCATTAATGGACTTTGTAGGTCTGCTTACCACTATGTAGGTACAACGTCACATGCCGTGCAATCACGCTCCTATAATTAAATAAAATCTTTGTTAAATTATATAGTTGATATTTAAAAATAGGTATTTCCAAATTTTAGGCTTTATTAATAATCCATTCTTAAAATTGTGGTCCTTTGAGTTGGTAACATAGTTTTACACAATAACTCTCAGTTTCTAGAATGTTGATCAAATTAATCTATGATCACTATTAGTTAACAAGACGTATGATTGGTGAAGTCTGTGAAGTGACAAGTTGACAGTTACACCAATCATGTGCCTTGTTTGATAATTTTTATTCAACCAAGATTCTTCTACTCGACGGTTGATTTTCTGCACAGACTATAACAAGTAACCTCTTGAGAGTGATAAGACCCCGTTGTGGTTTATTAATACAGTCTTTAATTAACAATAAGTATAGATTTATTATTATTTCATAATGCCAAATAACACTTGCATAACTTACACGAATTGCGTTTAGAATATATACAAATGATTTATTTTAAATATTATGTTGTTACGTATTTATGTAATGTTACGTCTTAGTACCTTGTGCTCTAATTGTCAGTTTTTAGGAGTCTACTGAATTCTGATGTGGTAGTCTCCTTTCAGGGTGCGGTTACGAAACGGGCAGTTAATTTGACAGCAGCGCAAGGCTATTAAAGTAGAATAATAAACAAATTAAATTTGAGTCTTTGTTGCTGCCGATTTCGTAACCGCATACCGGCATAGTGGGAGCGATCAAAAAAGTTATTGATCGACCCCATTCATGATTTTAATTGCTTACCATCAGGTTGATACAATGTCACATGCCGTGCCCTAGTAAAAAAAGCAATTCTATACTTAAGTCAGGATTATAAATATGAAGTGTTTTATATTACCACACCATAATTGGTATCACATTAAGCTCCAGTTGCACCAAGGTATCCGTTAAGGTAATTATAACGATTAAGGTTAAAAATGGCGGCATAGTGGAGAATGATAATTTACCAAGCCTATTTTGAAAGTCCAATGACAGCTGGTCCATTCTACGCTATTTTTAACTTCGTTATAAAGAAACTTTGGTGCAACTCAGCCTAAAAGTTCATGTCGTTTTTACAATATTACTTAGCACAAGATAGTAAGGAATAATAAGTGTTTGTCTATGTCAAAATAATTGTCTATGTTACATTTCTCTTATGATGGAGTGCTTGTCTTTTTGCTATAAGATGCTTGAAGGCCTATCTAACTTAAGATCTAAATGGCTTAAAATACAAAATTATTTTTGGCTCTTATATACTTCCAAAAAAAAAATTCGAAAAGGACTGCTTGCAAGGTATCAAAAGACTACAGAATAGGAGATATGTTTAAGTTTAGCACAGTAATGTAACGTGTACCTTGTTGTAATTATATAAGTTACAATAAAGACAACAATTGTAAGATGTAATTCATGAGTAAATGTTTAAAATAAAACTATTTCGTTTTTTTTTTTTATTAGATTTATTTACAAAACAAAATGGTCTGAACGCTTATCGTTCGACGCTTAAAACGTTTAATATGCAGAGAATGGCAACGCATGAGTTCATTTTAAAAAAAACCTGTATGATTGGTAATTGGCTACAACTACAAATGAACAGTAGACCAAAAAAATATGGTATTTGTAACATTTTACGTGAGTATTAAACGTTTACGCAAATTGAAAAAAACACGTATCACGTGTTAAACAATATGCGTGCAGACCAACAAAATAATTTAATTCTAACATGATGCAAGCTTAACTCTATAAGATATTCAGCGGCTATATTCTATTTCCTATAACGTGATCGTCAGATTGTCAAAATAACGATTTTCGCTATTAGCGCGCGCGCTCCGATCAGAGTAGTTTTTTAATCTTCGCTATTTAGAAATATTTTTTGGCTTGCCTGATTCTTCTTATACCCCTCCTAAACCTTAAATATCATATTTATATTTTGTTCCCCCTTGTTTGATTTACAATTTTATTCTAAACTTATAACTTGACTAATTTTATAAAAGACTAATAAAATTAGTCACTATAATTATTTTACTGCTCCTAAAGTGTGTCCTTTTCACGACTAGACTAGACTGGCAAAATTGGCGAAAAGCTAGAGGCCATATAAATAAGAAATTGAATTATTCTTAAATTTAGAATAAAATAGGGTACATCAAACCTTTTCTTAATAGTGCTGTTTTTGAATATAATAAACAAAAGTACTGTGAATTAATTACATCAGTGATTTATGAATTACTATTTATAGTTAAATAATCTAATTCAAGGACTGCCAACACTTTACGACTAGTTTGCACTTATTTTACTGCTTCTATTTAATAAATGCATTAAATTATTATTCATCGGATTGACAATGGCATTAATAGGGTAGGTTCCATCAGCAGTTTGTTTATTGATTGTAAAGTCATTAATAATACTCATGTATCCATCTGGTGGTAATCAGATCTACTAACCCATGAATGAATGGGATCAAACCCTCTGATTGAGCAGATGATATCCCTTGTTTATGTATTTCTCCAATCCTGTAGCTGTAGTTGTAATATCTTAAACTGCATTCATTCAGTCTTTGTTACATTTAATAATTTTTGATACCACATTTAATATATCAAACATATGTTTGACACTTTCAGCAGTTTTCATAGAAATTACTCCATTGGCTTTTACTTTAATTTTATTAGCAACACTAATCTCCACAAGATCCAATGCCATTATATCAATTTGGTATACTAGGAACACCTGATTTTGCAGCATTTGGTAGGCTTCAAATATTTCTTGGTTGATATCATTTGAATTACTTACACAACTGAAATTATAAATAATTAAATTAATATGTAGGCCATTGCACACACATTAATAGTCATTGCTTAGCCTAAGTCAACTTGTTACTATCAAAATTAGTTTTTTAATATGTACTTTGGCTGTTTGAAAGCAACGGCTAAGCGCCAGTTGTTCCGAGGTGTCCATTAAAGTAATGATATTCCGAGAAAAATAAAAAAGTCATTTTCATTATTGATTTAAAAAATATAGGCTAAAGTAACTAATTTAGTTTTTATCAATTTTAAATGTTTGCACATTAAAATACTATTATTTTTGTCTTGCAAAGAAAACAGGCTGCTTTTAAAAAAAAATGATTGGTAGTTCATATGTCAATATCACAAGAAAGCATTTCTATTGTTTACCGCAAGGTGAAATAAAAATTTGGGTCCAATAATACTCTACAGTTTATTAAGCTGTATACGTGTTTCTAGAAACTTATCTTCTATACAGGAAATCTTGTAATGCTTTATTATTGTTATTACCATGCTGTAAGATACATAAACAATATATTATATTATGCATTCATATAATAAAAGTACATATCGCACTACATTTATCCAATACTTTGTTACTCGTATCAACATCTTTTAGTTTATTACAGTGTGTACATAGTACTCTATTTAAACTGTGATAGCGTACTTGTATGTCACACAGATTTTTAGATTTCAGATTTCAAATATTAATATCTCAAAAACCAGTTAATTATTTTAAATAAAATTAACATATTTTTATTTTCAGCATACCAGCTGTATACCAGCAATTTTTTCGAAGTTGAATGACAGCTGGTACATTTGATGCCATTTTTAACTGTAATTGTTACAATTACTTTAACAGACATTTTGGTCTAGCGTTTGCTAAGCAATGACTAATAGTCCTGACAATATTGCCATCAATATTAATACATATATTTTATAAACATCCAGATCACGTCAAACTGTACAGAAATATGTAATTATATTGTTTTGCCATGGATGGTAATCAGATAGGACCTATAATACAATGCCATATTTGTAACTACTAGTCTATGAGGCGATCAAAGGGGTCAATCAACATGTATATAAAGGTGTATGTTGGTTAACACTCATCTTTGTATTATATATTTTTAAGTAAGTATCATCATTTCATTCCATTTGCAATAGAAACGATGGGCCCGTGGTCCGAGGATGCTCTGGCATTCTCCCGCGAGCTTAGTGATAAGCTCTGTTTAGTGATGGGTGAACCTTTCGCTGTGCAACAGCGGAATGCAGCGAGTGTCCTCGGAACACTGCACTCATCCAATTAACTTTTTATTTTTTAATTTTAAATATAATCGTTATTTCTTTTTTTATCTAATAAATGATATACTAATAAAGTAAGTATTAATACTTATAACTTACCTTGCCCATATTTTACTTATGTCTTCAACATCAAAATTAATATTGACTTTATTTGTGACTTCACTATTTCGTGTGTATGAAAATGCAATTTGTTTTTCACAGTCTGCAAGAAGTTCTACAAATTGAAATCCAACCATCAATAAATTTTGCTGAAAATCAAGAATGGCATAGTGGTTAAGAACACTTGTGAGTTAATATTGTGCTCTTTTACTCAAAAAGCAACAAATTAACATGTTATTGTATAGAAAAATATGTTAGGCCCATAGGCTAGGTTCCACTAATAACAACATAAAAGTAAAATTTTCTTTTGGTTTTATTATTTAAGTATAATACAGACTAATATAAATACAGTTCTGCTATCTATAGAATCATCATATGAAAGCCACGCCAATTATGTCAAATAAAGACAACTCATCCATATATGTAGTCCTGTCAAAGCAGGATTGAACATTTTGAATAACTTTATTTAAAGTTTTTTTCAACATGTCTTACATTGACAAAAGATTTTACTACAACTAAATTTCAGTAACTATATATAGGAGTCAATTATTATTATTATACAAATATAAAGTTTAGTAAAGAATCTCACCTGAATAAATGTGAACTGTTTAATATTACAATCAAATATGCCACAGAGTGTTTTCTTCACAGTGTTGCTAATTCTTCCATCACCTCGATCTAGGAAATAAGGTAGATGTGTGGAATTAGGCACATTCAGGCCAAATCCCCAACTCATTAAAATGCCAGCATAGAGACATTTGACAGAGTCATTAGCTACAGTGGATGTTGAAATAGTGATCTGAAATATTTAGTCAAGTTTCTAATGTAATCAATTTTAATATTGTCAGTCATATACTACCGTTAGGTTTATAATGGGGACATTAAAAAATGGGGTTTCTTAAAATCAGGATATAGTAAATTAAAAAGGGACCAAGTATAAATTGATTATGGTTGCTAATGTGACCATTTATTCTGACTCATTAACATAGAACTTCAGATTTAAATTAGGAAGCTGATCCAAAATTCAATTATTATTACCCATGCAATCTCTCAGGGAAAAGAAAGAGATGGAATATACACAAATTACATATCTCCATCTCTTTGTTTTTCCTGGGAGATTGCACAGGTTAATTATTACCCTGTTTTGGAATGCAGCCTAATTTAAATCTGTCATTGCATTTAATTCTTGTTCCACCATCCTATATCTTTGTAGGATAGAAAAGTAATAACATTCCAAAATGTAAATTGAAACATACAAAGTTCTATGGTGTGTCAGATATTAAATTGAGTCCAATTTTATAGGAGATTGGTGTGGTGGCCGAGTTGTTAGACTAAAAACACTTAGGTGTCTGTTCAAACCCAATCAATCTAAAAATGTATGTACATTTGTTTAACAACACCACTATAGTGCCTCGGAGAGCATATTAAGCTGTCAGTCCCAGTTTCACTATACCAACTTGTCAAACTGTTTATAGATGGGTTATTGAGGCGGTCTAGGCGTTCTCGGGCGCCTATGTTGATATATATAACTTTATGACAATTTTAGGTTAGAAATATATTTCAAGCTACATGAAAACATATTTTTGTTTGCAAGTACCTGTTTAAACAGTAAATATTTTAAAGATATACTCACTACTAAGGCTTCAGGATCATCTGCCGATTTTCGTAGTTCAGCATCTACCTCAAAATTCACAATAAATTTTGAGTTGACCGCAATATCTGTTGCTAAAGCCTGCTTAATTTTCGCAATATATTGTTTCATTTTTACTGGGTTATATTGTAGGTTGTACATAGGGGAAACACTGTTAACTCTCCATTGGCCTGCTTTATATATTGCTAAAATAAATAAATAAAATATATTTGTTGATTATATGTAATAAAAATGCATACGTATTTAGATTTACACCTATAAATCAACCATACATACTTGAAAATGTATCTCTATCATCGTAACGGAAGCGTTTCTGAATATCGTAGTTCATTGCGTTTTAATTAATAATAATTGAAAACAAAAATAAAACAATTTAAATTTTGAGAAGTACGTTTCACGTTCCAGTTCCACGGTGAGCAGCATAGAGTATACATTGAATGAAAGGGTCATTCAAACCAGTGGTCGGACACTTACCATAGTCAAGACAGATTTTTTTTTATGTATTTGATTGCATGCACAGAGTCGTAGTACTCTATTTTATCTGTGCACAGAGTGTGCTCACAGTTTATTTGTGTTTTTCCTTCGTTTTTTTTTTGTTATATTTTAAATAACGCGGGCTACGACTTAAATCTACCTTATAATACGTGTGACCCCGTTCGTGAAAAAAATCGGAAAATGGCGCTAGTAACTTCTCGTATTTTTTGTTTTCGTAATTCAACTTTTTATTTAGTGTTAAAAGTAGAATTATAGTTATTTTTGTTAATTAACCCTAAAATATAATAGTTTTTTTGTTATGGAAAATTTTAGTGTTCATTTGAAGTGAAAGTGCGTAAAAGTGAGAATAGTGTATTTTGATGAAAATTTTTCTTTGTCATTTTGGTAAGTAAATGCATTTAACATTCTACTTGCCGTTGTTAACTGACTTTGCCCGTCATAATTTGTACAAAAAATCCATGATTTAATAGCATTCGTAATTCAATACCAAAAAACCCCCAAATTTAGCTCTCTCTCCAGTCTCACAAATTTACTTTTTTTGCTTAAAAAATAATGTAAATTTTACACATTATTATGCGATATTGGAGTCATTAAAATTATTTAATAAGGGGAAGATGAAAGGGTTTTTTTTTTTCACCACTGTGGTATAAAAACCATAATATTTTTAATGTATACTCTTTAAATAAAATTAATGCCAAGTGTTTCAATAATTTCCTAAATTTCAATAGGGGAATGAAATTTTTATTTTATTGAATAATGAAATTAGTATAGGTACATTTTGTACAATAATTTAATGGACATATATTTTAATATTTGGTGATATTCTATTAGGGAAAGGTGTGGTAGAGCAAAAATAGGTTTTGGTTTATTTTAACAGGAACAATAACAATTTGTATTTTTTGAAATTCTAATAGGTTAGGTGGGGGACAGGAAATAATTAAACTATGTACTGTTTTTGTACAAATGATAAGACGGGCAAAGCCTTTTCAACAAAAGGTTAATGATTTTTTTTTATATAGAATTTAAAAAAATAAGAAATCGAATTTTAAATAGGCTATATAAAAATAAACATTCATTTTAATAATTAATAACTGTTTGTGTTAGTACACTTAATGTTAAAGTTTTTGTTGAATAAATATTAGTTCTGAGGGTTAAAAACATATTTTAAACCCGGGGGGAGGTTTCCCTTACAGGCAGCAACTCTGAATCTACCTAAGAGTAAAGGCCTGCAAAGTCCATGACATGACCAAAATAATGTTTTTGTCTGCCATATTGTCTACCCTTGTAACTTTTTTTAATGAAAGATATTAAATATTTTTGTAATTAATTATATTTTACACATGCTATGTAACTCTGTATTTAGGTAATGTACTGTTAAACAGGCTTAGAAAGTCCTTGAAAGGTATGACCAAAATGTCTGTCTGCATACTCTGCATATTGAATTAATAGTAATTTATTGAAAGAGTAGTGCCTCGGAGAGCACGTTAAGCTGTCGGTCCCGGTTTCACTATACCAACTTGTGAAACTGTTTATAGATGGGTTATTGAGTCTATTCAAAACATCGCGATGAGCTAGCCACTTGTTCGGTGTAGACTCATACCATCGGCTACGACGAGGTGGGATTATAAACCCCTCCGCTGGGTACCCTGGGGCCGTCTAGACGGTCTCGGGCGCCGTAAGGTACCCGTGATGATATATATATATATATTGAAAGAGTCATTAAAATATGTAACTTTTTTTCAGGACCAACCTCTTCGGGCCCACTATATAAATACCATCATGGGTGCCTATTTGGCTCCTGAGAACCGATTAACCTGTCCTCATTGCGCCGATGGTATTCGAAGGCAAAACCTAACAAGTGGCGAGTTCGTTGCGGTGTTTATGATCAAATAGCCTTGTTGTATAAAGCGGTCTCCCATCCCAGGGCGGCCTTGTTGTGGTCTGCTTAACCTTGTTATCAGTTGCAGCGCAGTGACTTAACCACACGGCTGGGGCCGCTTTTTAATGTGGATTTAAATGGTATGTTTTCTTTTTTTTATCTATATGTATATTATACTGTTTTTGTTCAAATATTACATAGGTGAAGGCAGGTTATTAATATATCTGAATATCCATACAACTCTTCTGTCTGTGTATGTCACTGAACTCCTAATCAGTTGGACTGATTTTGATGATTTTTTTGTGCGTTTATGTGAATTTAAGATTTGCAGTACAATCTGATAGATTTTTTAAATTAATTAACTTTGATATTGATTTTTTAATGGTTTAAGGCCGTTTGGCATTATCTGACAGCTTAACCTTCAGGACAATAATAAAAAAAAGCTGATTGCAAAATAAAATTAATATTTATATTTTTACACATACATTTATAATATTCTAAATTATAATAATTAATCAATTTAAAATAAAACAGTTTAATAAATGACTACTTTAAGGATGTATATTCAACTACTTTGTAAGTATTACTACTTTGTATGGAGTTTTTTTTTTATTTGCGACACATGGTTCCATAGAAAAAGTTGTTCCTATTGATCAGTAGAACCTCATATTAGCCCAAAGTACATCCTTTCAAAGACACCATGAATATATATGTGCAAGTTATAACATTGTGTGCGTACCCGACTAGAAATCGCGCTCATAGGGCTGCAAATTAAATTTTCATATCAATTTTAAAATTTAAGATGGCCCTGGTCAATGTGTAAAATATCGACATTATACTCGTTTTCGACTAACTTTAGGGCTGTAAATTCAATTTTCATGTCGATTTTGAAATTCAAGATGGCGGCCCTGGCAATGTGTAAAAAATCGACATTATACTTGTTTTCGACTAACTTTAGGGCTGTAAATTCAATTTTCATATCGATTTTGAAATTCAACATGGCGGCCATGGTCAATGTGTTAAAAATCGACATTATACTCGTTTTCTACTAACTTTAGGGCTGTAAATTCAATTTTCATATCAATTTTGAAATTCAAGATGGCGGTCATGGTCAATGTGTCAAAAATCGACATTATACTCGTTTTCTACTAACTTTAGGGCTGTAAATTCAATTTTCATATCAATTTTGAAATTCAAGATGGCGGCCATGGTCAATGTGTTAAAAATCGACATTATACTCGTTTTCTACTAACTTTAGGGCTGTAAATTCAATTTTCATATCAATTTTGAAATTCAAGATGGCGGCCATGGTCAATGTGTTAAAAATCGACATTATACTCGTTTTCTACTAACTTTAGGGCTATAATTTCAATTTTCATATTAATTTTGAAATTCAAGATGGCGGCCATGGTCAATGTGTCCAAAATCGACATTATACTCGTTTTCTACTAACTTTAGGGCTGTAAATTCAATTTTCATATCAATTTTGAAATTCAAGATGGCGGCCATGGTCAATGTATTAAAAATCGACATTATACTCGTTTTCTACTAACTTTAGGGCTGTAAATTCAATTTTCAAATTAATTTTGAAATTCAAGATGGCGGCCCTTGTCAATGTGTCAAAAATCAACATTATACTCGTTTTAGACTAACTTTATGGCTGTAAATAAAATATTAATATACAAGTAACAAATCAAAATTTGGAGGCCGTAAGTTACTATAAGAACTATATTGAAGAGTTTCTACTGGTATCTCAAAATTATTATAATTGAGGCTTATTAGATCTAGGCATTTAAAGTTTAGATCTTTAAATGCCTAGGTATACATAATATACTTCTCACAAAATATGTTTTAGGTAAAATATCTGTAATGTTTTTCAAGGGGAATTAAAATGTATATGAAGCATTTTTGCGATACCAATTTAGGTGAAATTTGGTATGGAGATAGTTTAAGACCCTGCGAAGGACGTAGGGATTTTTTTATATATAGCTATGGGGGTTTGGATATATACTATATCTATAGCTATATATCCCTATGAAAGGTATGGAAATTACGTAATTTTTAATACAGAGATTTTTTATAATAAGACTATCTTATTTGGATCAAGTAAGTAATATTTACACCTCTGCATTATTTTTTCATTAAAAAAACTTGATATAACTGAAAACAACATTTACCCGTCTTTAGACGTTCGCGATCGCGAATCCTTTTCCTGGCTTCTTAATCTGTCAGCCCCTAACAATATCAACGGGTTATTCTTAAGTCTACCAAGACTACTTATTTAGTGTAGACTCAAAGTACCATAAGTTACTTCGAAGTGGGTATAAATTCCATATAAATCTCGAGGTACCCTGAGGGTTTCTAGGCGGACGGTAGCGACGTAGTGCACATGTGATGGTATATACATACTTTCATCTCATTGTCTGTCGCGCTTTCACGCCAAAATTACTGAACCGATTCAAATTAAATTTGGTACACAGATAGTCAGATAGATAGTTGAAAGGGAAGATGAAAGGTTGTATGGAAATGATGTCATTTTAAATACATATAACCAATTTAGGTGAAATTTGTTATGGAGATAGTTTGAGACCCTGCGAAGGACATAGGGTATATCAATTTTTGATATAGCTATGAGGGGTGCAGATATATACCCCCTATAGCTAGGTTCAGGGTGCAAAAAATCCGATTTTTATAATAAAAATCAAAAAATCGGTTTTTGATATATATCAGATATATCCAAATAATTATTTTTTATTGTTTGAAAGCCTTTTATCACTATAATAGTTTTAATTTTAATTAGGTACGTATTAGTTATTTATTTTGTTAAAGAATGTAAGTAAGTAAGCAAGTAAACAAGGAACCTTTTTATAAATAGCTGCCTCTTAATCATTTATTAAAATCACAATATTTGACTTAGTTTACTTATTATTTGTATTTATACTATTATAAAATTATAATTCCTTACCTAACTGGTAAACAAAAAATAAAATTGAAAAATATAATATAAACACGCGTCTACAGTGTTCGGGCTACCCTCAAAGAATCCCTATATTATGTTATAAATGAATGATTTTACGAAAAAATCCATTGATATATATCCTCGCACCCTGGCTAGGTTGATATTTTAAGAGGTTCTTAAGAAGAATAAATAAATACACCAGATATAGAAGTGTTATATGGAGCAAAGATAATCAAAGGGTATATTAAAATATTTTGAAGAATATATATATTTTTGTTTAAAAGTTGATATTATATGTAAACTTTTTACTAAACTTTAAAACTACTTAAGTACCTTTATTTTTTCAAACTTACTAATGCGTGCGAAGCCACGGTCAAAAGCTGGTAGTTGTCCTATATATTATTTTTATTTTCATAAAAATAGTGGGCATGTGTGTATTCTGTTTGTGTACTTGAGGTTTCTATTAACAAAAGTAAAAAGGGGAGAATAGGAGGTATATGGGGAAAGTCTTATTACAGAAATAATTTTGTCCCACCAACCATCATGTTGTATCTGGAGGTTGTGGGTTTTATTCCCACCCATGGCAAACAAATAATAGTACATTTTTTTGTACACTTTGTCATAATCTGGGTGTTTTTAAAATTATATCATTGCTGCTGGTACACATAGTACAAGCCTAGAGCTTAGTTTGTGACAAAGGCAATTTGTGTGTAATGTTAAATATTTATGGTGTAGGTAGTTGGTTAGACTTTAAACATAAAAACACTTAGGTCCCTGGTTCAAATCCCAGTGTACCAATGAGTTTTTAATTTAAAAAAAATATGTACATTTGTTTGACAACACCACTATAGTGCCTCGGAGAGCACGTTAAGCTGTCGGACCCAGCTTCACTATACCAATAAATCCAATTATTAATATAATCTATACTAATATTATAAAGCTGAAGAGTTTGTTTGTTTGTTTGAACGCGCTAATCTCCGAAACTACTGGTTCGAATTGAATAATTCTTTTTGTGTTGGATAGTCCAGTTATCGAGGAAGGCTATAGGCTATATAACATCACGCTACGACCAATAGGAGCAAAGATATAGTGGTAAATGTGTAAAAAACGGGAGAAATTATTTCATCTTTGAAGCCTTCCGTTGCGTGCGCCGTGAAAACGGTTCAAGATACACAAAAAATATGTATTAAAGAATAATCTAAATATATATAACTCAAAGGTGACTGACTGACATAGTGATCTATCAACGCACAGCCCAAACCACTGGACGGATCGGGCTGAAATTTGGCATGCAGGTAGATGTTATGACGTAGGCATCCGCTAAGAAAGGATTTTGATAAATTCTACCCCCAAGGGGATAAAATAGGGGATGAAAGTTTATATGATAAAAAAATAACTATTCCACGCGGACGAAGTCGCGAGCACAGCTAGTATTAAATAAGTTAATAAGAAGAATCACGTGTTGAAAGAGTGGATCCCTTCTAACACAGTTTTCTTTAAACTTAAAAGAAGGGTTTTGTTACAAAATGTTATGTAAACCTTATATGAATAAAACATTTTTGTATTTTTGGTATAGAGTATAGAAACCTTTGTCTTTTCTATCTGTATTTTGAGATAAGAGTCTGGATTGTTACATACAATAATATTTTAGTTTTTTTTATGTATATATGCATTTTATGACTTACTGTTAAGGTTAACTTAATAATAATAACGTACTCATAAACCAGGTCACAAACTAGTACTATGTGTACCAGTAAGAATGATATATTACATATTACACCCCGACCATAACTGTACAGAAAAACGTACTAATATATTTTTGCCATGGGTGGGTATTGAACTCTTGACCTCCGGATACAACCCCAAAGGCGCAACCACTAGTCTACAGAGGGGTTCCATATTTTATATTATTTAATAAAATTAAAACAACTTAACTTTTCTTTACAGATGGGAAAGGTAGAATCCTACTTGCTGCATTGGTTGATCAAGCTGTTTTAGTGATGAATGCCCAATACTCAGAATGCCCTACCTACTCAGAAAAAGATGGATGAATATTTTTTTACATAATTTAAAAACATAAATAATGAATAACAACTAGTAAATTGTTATTCATTATTTATGTTTTTAGGCCCATTCTTGTTCCTAGTATACATCAATGATCTTCCACATATGGTACAGGAGATGGCGCAGATAGTGCTATTTGCTGATGATACATCCCTACTTTTTAAAGTTAGTAGGAAGGATAATATATTATCGGCATCAAATGACACTCTGGAAATGGTTTCAAAATGGTTCATGGCAAATAATGTAGTTTTAAATGCAAAGAAGACTAATGTCCGGATTAATAATCGTTGCTAAGCCAGTGCTTAGCAAGAGCCACTGCTTAGAACTGTCAAAGTGACAGTTGTTTCTATAATAGTCGGTGCTCCGAGCGGTGGCTCAGGCTAAAGCTTGAGCCGTTGCTCGGCTAAGCATTAGTCACGATATTCCTTTACTTAAGTCGTGCTCAGCGTTAGATTCTTCATGTTAGTCTGTTATTTCTTTAGTTTCTGTTGATTACATAATTATGAAATTTCTTGTCGTTTTAAAAATATTATTCCCTAGTTTTCTTTTATTTCTTGTGTATTTTATAATTTAATCATACAAAATCTATGATTTCTTCTGTGCCAGTGCAAATTATAGATTTAATATTATAAAACTTCAACAGTAGAGGGTTACCTAACTCCATGGAAATGCAACTTCTCAATACTTTGAGGTTTTTTACACCAGGATTCCAAGTAATATACATATTTCAGCGAGCATTGGCTCGAGGCGTTGCTTGGCTTAGCTGCGTCAATTTACTCGACTATTATAGTGCGAAGTGGTTGCTCGGCTAAGCATCGCTTGAGTATTACTTTCGTGAGCACGACTTGAGTCAGTGCTTAGCCATGACTATTAATCCGGCAATAAGTGCCTGAAATTTACGTTGCCTAATGTATCTAATATCAATGCCACAGTGAAGATAGGTGGTACTGATCTGGAATTTGTTGACTCCCACTGTGTTTTTAGGGATCACAGTCGATTCAAAACTACAATGGAAAGCTCACATTAATACTTTATCCAATAGATTGAGCTCTGCTGCATATGCAGTCAGAAAAATCAGACAATTAACTGATCTTGCAACAGCCAGACTGGTATACTTCGCCTATTTTCACAGTATAATGACATATGGTCTTATAATGTGGGGATCTGCGGCAGATATTGATACTATTTTTATTCTACAGAAGAGGGCCATTCGGGCAATATATAACATGAAAGCTCGTGATTCTCTTCGAGAAATCTTTCCTATGATTGATGTACTGACACTACCATCTCAATATATTTATGAGAATTTATTGTACGTTAGGAAAAACTTAAATATGTTTAGTAAAAATGGCGATAGACATAATTTAAACTTAAGAAACATAGATAAAATCGATATACCAAAGTTTAGACTGCAAAAAACTAATAAATGTTTCGTCATTAACAGTATAAGGTTATTTAATAAATTACCTAAAAGCATTATAGATCTGAGTGAAATGAAGTTTAAAAATTGTATAAAACACATATTAATCAATAAGGCTTACTATAGTGTATAAGACTATCTTCACGATAAAGACGTCTGGAACCGTCCTAATATGCAATTGAGGTCTCGCAACTAGTAAACAAATTGCTTATGTACAATCTACCCTAGTTTAGTTATATAATGTCCGATATTGTAATAATTTTATATTACATTATTTATTTTCATTACATTATGTAAATTTTGTCTTTGGATAAGGTAATCATTGATAATTACCTACTTATTTATACTTAATTTATACTAATAGTATACTGTGTAGTTATGTACATTGTTACAGTAACAAATAATCTGCCATAGGGTGTTCTACGCATGCTGATCAGTGGGGTGCATTTTGAGTATGCTGCTATATATATTATATATATATATATGCTATATAGCATAAGTCAATCTATAGCTGTGCCCCTCTTTTAGTTTGTGTGAAGCACTAGAGTTTTTTACTTGCTGGTTTCTTTTTCTCCGGGGTGTCTCTGAGGGGATCGACTTTACAGTTAGTGTTTATGCCCTTAAAAATACCGATCCTTATACCTTTACTTATATGTGATTGGTTACTTACCTTTTATTTACAATAAATATTTAAGGCATGGATATGATCGGTGAAGTTGGTCGCCTTGGTGGCTCTCTTGTATGGCAGATAATGATTGACAGGTCAATGGAATCAGCTAACCACCTAGTCTTACACTAGTTGGTTATGTAGTGTGTGTTCGGTTCGGTAGTAATTTTCATATTAAGATTTCCATTCCATCGTGTCTAAGTTTAATTAATATTTGTCGTTCTTTTGTTAATGAATAGCTGCCTAACCAAACGCACTCTAAGACCTCATTGTTAAACTTTTTTTCTTTTTTTTTTTTGACTATTCATAAATATCTATAAAGATTTACATGAAATAAATGATTTTGACTTTTGATAGTTTTGTCAGAACTTAGGCACCCATGCAGTGTGCAATTATTTTTTTGTGTTACTTTTATAAAATGTTTTTTTTAATCAGTTTTTTTGTGCTTTTTTCTTTATATATCAGTCTCTCTATTATTAGTTAAGAAATATAGTAATACTAATTAAAAAATAAACTGAACGACAGCCTTTCTTTAAATCTCCTCTTCTTACAATTAAATAAGAAATCTTTAATAATCAACCTAAAATATATGCAATAGACATTTATTTTATTCAAAATATGAATTCTTATTTGTTGTAACGATTTTGGTTTTTGAAAATTATTGGCTCTACCATAAGTTTTTGCTTCGTATTAACGTAATGTTAATACATGAAGCACAACCAATGGACTCGCTTAATTTTTTTAATAAAGCGGTCCTCATGGTGCCGCACATATTAACAATACGTTAATATAAAGCAAAACTTATGGTAGAGCCTACATCACTGACGTATTACGTAAGTAAAGCTTGATACAATACCTATAAATAGAACTATTGGCATAAGCTCGATAATTTACAAATGCTATATTTAAAAAAAAACTTTTGGCATAAGCGCGATAAAATGCAAATGCTATATTTAAAAAAAAACGGCGTTTCTGTCAATCCAGTGCTATAAATATAACATTAAAAAATATATATGGCAAAATTACTTGTCCATCCAATGCTATATTTTTATTTAAAAAAAAGTGAGTCCGATGTCAAAAATGTATCTACAATAGTTGCGCCTGTTTGGCCACGTTGTCGCTTCAGCTGCAAAAAAGGCTAAGTGCGGCTTCTTACTTATTTGTTCAGTGATTCAAACTTGCTAGATGCTTTTTTGTAGAACCAAGCGTTAGATTGTCAAATAAGATTAACTCGTACTTTAGTAGTTACCATGGTTTATTATCCATCAGAAAATATAGATTGATTATAGAGTGTTAGGAAATGTTGTAAAATAAAACAATTAATAGAATTTACCGAAAGCTGTCACGCATATATTTTTATTCTGTTAGCCGTCGTCCTAGTTACAACTTATATTTTTTTATTGAAGCAAAGAATTCTCTACAGCTAGAAATTATTTATTATTACGAGTATTTCGTATTGTTCTTTTTTATCGCCGCCCATTTGGTATATTGGCTAAATGAATCCATAGGCCATCGGTCTAATTCTATAGAAATTACATCGTATTGGCCCTTATTCATAAATATTGTATGTTTGTCATGAGTTAGATACATGTTTGTATCTAACTCATGACAAACATATCACACATGCTAAAATAAAAATAAACTTTGATTTTGTAATAATATTAATGATTATAAAATAAGACAATACATTATTATGTTAGTATTTAAATGTTAGGTAGATAATAAAATTGTTGAACTACTCTGCCATTTATAAAAATGAAGTTTTGGATAATGGATGGAGCCCTATTGAGCTTTGCTTTGGACATATATTAAAAAAAACTTTATTAAAAAAAGTAACAAAATAAAGCAATACCATAATATTTTTTTTTAAAAATAACAAAATAAATAGGAAAAATATGTTTAAAAATTGTAAAATAATGTGCGCCCGACGATACATTTTATTAAAGATTTAAAAGCTACCAAAATAAATAACTGCACCCGTAGCACGGCCAAGCCAAGACAAGATATAAAGTCGTGAGCGGATGTCAAACAAAACATTTTTTTTTATATCAGCCTATCAGGTGCAACTTTGCAGCGCTCTGATTAGTTGATATTAAAAAATAGTTACTTTTGACATTGGTTCGCGACTTTATATCTTGTCTTGGCTTGACCGTGCTAGGGGTGATGTTGAGTAGTTTTAGTTTGTCTGTCATTTTTTTTTTGTAAGGTTATAGTGACAGTTGGTGAAAATTGAATATTTATTTTAGCTGAATCTGTAGTTAATCGTATTAAAAGGTGTGAAAACATAGAATATAATCAAAATAAATATGTACTTGTCTAATAAAATTCCCAACAGTGAATATTTAGTGTTCCGATAGTGAAATAGAAAAAAGCGACGCGAGCCACCTTTCACAGACGGGATCGCCTGCACCACAGATAAAATAGAGTACTACGTACCCTACGTACTGGCCCGCACAATGTCGGCCTGTCATGGATTTTGTATGAAAATTTCTGTCTGGCAAGTTTTTGTAATTATTTAATAATAAACTATTGATATCTATTTTTTTACCACTATTAATTGTTGTAGCTGATCGCGGAACGATTGTTGGTAACTTTAATTGCTAACATTTCCACGGCTTGGAACGACTTCGGCTAAAAAAAACCAGCTATTCGTGCAGCGGAACGAAAACTTTGTATTAATCACCCTCTGTTCACAAATAAATAATTTGATTTCATTCAATTATTTATAAGCAGCCGTGGTCGTTTCAGAAGCTGATATAACGATGCTAACAATTAGTTCGTTTGTACTAGTTAATGTTAGCTCGTGAATACTTGTGATGCTAACTGCGTTAATATCTAGATAGTGGATACTTAAGTCCCGATACGTTTAAGAAAATGTTATCGTGAAAAGTTAGATTGTTTGGCACAAGCCGTTCCATTACCAAAAAATTTTAACATCTGAAGTTAATCTCAAGCGTTTCTTTACCTTTTTTTAATTGATTGCTTTATATTTATCAGCTAGGATTCAAAGGGTTTCCATAAATCATACAACATCTACTGGCTCTCCGGTAATAATGGGTGTCCCACAGGGATCAATACTGCGACCCTTTCTCTTTTTAATATATATTAATGATCTTCCTTATATATATATAAGGAAGATCATTGTTTTTTATTGGTTTATTGGTTTTTATTGGTTTACGACAAATAACTTGCTGCTAAATGCAAAGAAAACCAAATGCATAAGATTTTCTCTTCCAAAAACCAAGTTAATACAAGGGAACATAATTTTAAATCGAGAACATTTGGTTCTGGAAGAGTATAATCTTTTTAGGGTTAAAGATCGATAAAAGTCTAGAGAGGGGATCACATGTGACATCTTTAGCGAGTAAGTTCTTCTTCTTCTTTTACCTAAGTGGCCTTCTACGCTTTACGCATAATTTTGCCAATGTCGAGCTGTGGGTAGATTTATAAATTATAATATTGTACGGTAAAAGTGGGATAATAGGATGGAAATAGGGAAAGGACTAGGTTAGAATTAGGAATGGCTACATGACCGTATGCAAACATACGGTATAGTGATGCCAGTGTCAAGTGAAGGAGGAAGAAATAACGTAATAAAGATAAACTTGCTTTACCCAAATACCGCCTACAAAAAACCATTAATTCTTTTATAGGTCTTGGTGTTCGGATATATAATAAATTACCAGCACAATTTTTTATTTTGCCTATGAGTAATTAAGGCAAAAATTAAATAAATTCTTATAAAAAAAGCGTACTATAAAGATGTATTTTTTAATTATTGTAATGACATTTGTAGATTGGATGCATGTATCATCATCATCATCATGCTAGCCTTTCGCGCGTTCACTGCTGGACATAGGCCTCCTCCAAGGATCGCCACAACGACCGGTTTTGCGCTGCCTGTATCCATCGGCTTCCCGCGACCTTTTTCAGGTCGTCGGTCCATCTTGTGGGGGGCCTGCCTCTACTGCGTCCTCCAGGGGCCTTATTCCGAGTTTTGACACGTTCACCGTCCGAATTTTGCGTACGTTTTTTCCATTTTTGACGATCACCTTTGTATGGGATGACAGCTGTCATTTTTTAAATGGTATTACGAGTAATTGGCGAAATTTCCGTCACGCACGGTCGCGCATTTATTGTTTTGTCTATGAATTTTAGTATGGATTTCTTGTAATTTTGTATTACGAGTTGCATGCATTCAAACAAACGAAAAAAATGTTTTCTGCGACTGCCATAGAGTATAATTCACGGAATAGAAAAAACAAGTGGAAATGCTATAAAGCACCAAATGTATTAGAACCGGTGTCGCCAAAATCATATATCTATAAGTATTGAATCTATAACCACTTCGTCCTGATTGGTTGCAAATATACACAGCAATTTTAAACATTATTCTCCAAATAATTAGATTTAAATTCATATAACAAAATAATCATGCCATCTATCATAAAGTAGTAAGAACCTCCTATAAAAGGTTCTGCTATTCCTACACAGATGGCGTGATTACTATAACATTCGAATAAATGTTTTGTTCAGTCGACATAAGGCGTATTATCTTTTATATAAAAAAAGTATTTTAGTTTATTCTAGAACTTTCCTTGCATAAAAATATAATAATTCAAAGGCGGCGACATAATAAAATATTTAAAGTATCGATATCGATGCTTTATTTAAATATAAATGTGCTCTATACATTTAAACGCAGATGGAAGGCAAAACTTTTTAGACAACATATCTATAAAACTTTTAGAAAATATAAAGGCTTAAAAAACAGATTTTTGAGATAAGTATATTTTTTTAAGTTGAGTTGTCGTGACGTGAGCACGAAACAAAACTTCGGGACGCAATCTTAATATAACTAGTATTTCTGTAATAAAAATAAAGAAATTAGGCAAAATGAAGAAATTATTTTTACCTGGAATATTACATTATTTTATAAAAATATTTTTATCGTTATTGACGTGACGAGTCTTAATTAAATATATATCTCAGAAACCATTGAAACATCATAACTCATCCAAACTGTTCCTTCTTTTCTTTAAATAAATAAGTTATATCGATAAGCACCCACCACAACACTAACCCAGTAGCAAAGAACGTTTGAATTCCCAATTTCAATCTAAAGTATTCTTTATTACAATTACTTAAGGTTGATTTTAACTTCATTTAAATTACAATTATTAGTAAACTAAAATAATATATATATATGTATATATGTATCATCACGGGTGCCTTACGGCGCCCGAGACCGCCTAGACGGCCCCAGGGTACCCAGCGGAGGGGTTTTAATCCCACCTCGTCGTAGCCGATGGAATGAGTCTACACCGAACAAGTGGCTAGCTCGTTGCGATGTTTTGAATAGACTCAATAACCCATTTATAAACAGTTTCACAAGTTGGTATAGTGAAACCGGGACCGACAGCTTAACGTGCTCTCCGAGGCACTATAGTGGTGTTGTCAAACAAATGTACATAAATTTTTAATTTAAAAACTCATTGGTACACGCCGGGATTCGAACCAGGGACCTAAGTGTTTTTAAGTCCAAGGTCTAACCAACTAGGCCACCACGTATATAACTAAAATAAGCTAAGGTTTTTAAAGAATACTAACAAAATCGTACTTACCGATGATACGAAACACCTCCATTACGAAGATTTTTTCTCCTACTATCGTTTTTGCACTCCAGAATGCAACAATACGGCATATTTACAATAATTATGCGGAAAAATCAGGAACGACGCGAGAATACCAACTCAAAGCGATGTTAGACACGACTGATAACGACTGGGATCAAATAAGCGTACCTACGCTTAATTGTGCCACACTATACACGCCTACTTTGCACTTCCACTTGTTTTTTCTATTCCGTGGTATAATTAATATATAAAGAAAGCGGCAGCTTGTTCGTATACGTAGATTTGTGGTCGTCATTTTCGATATTCTTTATTTTTGTTAAAAAGAGTGGATTTTTTTGTAATTTATTTATTAGTTAAATCTGACTATTTTTATTATAGATTATTGTGGAATTGTTGTGATTTTCGTTGTGTTATTTTTTGTTCCTTTTATGTTTTTTTATATTTATTGTATTTTTTAGCCTATTATTATTATAAATAATTTTGTTCCTTTTGTAAATATTATAATTTGTGTGACTGTATTGTGTTTTAATAATATAAAAACCTGTTTATTTTATATCATATTTTTAACATTTATCTAATAAACTATTCTCCTTGCGGAAGAAAAAACAACAAATAATTTATAATAACATATAATTAAATACTGGAACCCTTTGTGAATAAAATTAATAATGGATTGTAGGGTAGGCAGAAAAACACACACTCTTTTGAATTGTTATATTTTTAATTAATTATTATATTAATATTAAAGCATTGAAAGATAAATGAAAGTGTAAATTACTTTAAGCACATCCCTGCCTTTTTGTTTTTTAACATTATTTACTCCAAAACAATCAACATTATGGAAGTTGAGCCAATGTCAAACTTTTGGGCCTGGAGGACAAATTTGAGAGGACCATGAAGACCTTTGAAGCCCACTTTTCATCTGCATCTCTCTCCTTAATTTCAAGGGCGCAATTGACTAAGAATTTCAATACTTTTAAGGACTTTGTACGGGAAACACTGCCCAAATCAATAGTGTCGCTATTATGGCTAAAGATATTGGGAACAGAAGCCGGCGTAAGTTTATTATATTCCAGGGTATAAAAGAAGAAGTAGGTGAAAGCACTCCCAATACTATTTGTAATGTGGTGTCCAACAGGTTACATCAGCATTGTACACCAAGTAACATAAGTTTTAGCTATCGGCTTGGAAAACAAATTGAGCCGGACAAACCCCGTCCAATTCTGGTAAAATTTCAAGGTGAGGATATCCGAGTCAGTATTTAGCAGGCCAAAAAGAGTCTTAAGGGCTCTGGTTTATCACTAGCTGACTTCATGACACCAACTGGGAGGCAGATTTTCATTGCAGGCCGACAATTATATGGTCTTAATAACTGTTGGTCCCAAGATGGCAAAGACTACTTAAAATTGCCAAATGTTCAAAAACATTGCCTGCCTTCTGCTGCCCACCTAAGTGAATTGGCTGCCAAACATCCACCGGTTCAGCCTGAAACACAATCAATAGGAAAATCTGTGCTGCAAAAACTTCTAAAACAAAATAATTCAAGAAATATTGTTAATTATGTATATTTACCCAGGTCTATAATTTTCTGTATATTAACATCAATATCTTATTAGTAGTTTTAGTTTTATTCCCAGAAATGGTTATTACAAGTTAAATTCATATTTCCCGTTTGTAAGTGTATTTCTCTATATGTTAAGTGAATATCCAATATTTCTTTCCTACAAATGTTGTAATTGTAACCATGCTTGCAACTAAAAAGGCTCTTACCATAAAAATTAAAATTACCAAATGTTATGAAATGTTTTCTTTCCCAAATATTCACAATGTTTGTTTATTATTATTTTTTTTTTTCTCTCTTAAAATTTGTATGAGCTTTGGCAAAGGTACTGGAAAAGGCTAAGATCAATGTACCATGGAGTTCTGTGTTATCCATAAATTCCATAATACTTATTAACATTACTATTGCCTATCTAAATATATAATGTTTAATTATATATAGTATTTAATTTAATTACTGCCTTACTTTATTGATGTTGAGTTACGTATTGTTTTCTTTTGGTGATTTCTCTTCAATTGTGAAACAGCTAACTGGCGGTTGATGTGGCACTTCAAAATATTGGCAAATTATTGCCGTTTTAAAGATTTATACATATATATATTGTTTATATATTTATTATACTTATTTTTATATATTATACCATATTACCTATATATTATGCCTAACTCATCTTCAGAAGATGAATCTATAGAATTTTATTCGTGTAACTCATCCACTTCTGATGAGTTTGAAGTCAGCAGAAGCGATATTCTTCTTGGTAAAGCATTACATAACACTAATTTCAACGTTTTATAAAATTTTTAACCTTTTTCATATAAATGCCCAAAGTATTCCAAGTCACTACTCTGATTTGTTAACCGTTTTAATCTCGATTATAAAATCAAAGCCCAAATTCCTGCTACCTATTCTTATTTTAATGGGGAAAATTCTTATGTATTGAAAAATTGGGACTTTTTCCCGATTTTTCCTACTTTTCTTAAAAATATTTTTTTCGTCAAGTGGGACTTTTTCCTACTTTAAAAAAAAATTGGGACATTTAATAAAATCCCACTAAAAAACATTTTTCCGTCAAGTCGGACTTTTTCAGGATTGTTCGCAGTAGTTCCATTGCGTTGTTCCATGATGGAACTAGTGCGAATTTTTTTTCGCACACATTTTTTAAGAGTTATGGTAATAATGGAACTACTGCGAATAATAAAATAATTAATAATTCGCACTAGATCCATTATGGCACTATTAGTTTTTTTATGCAATAGTTTCATTTCTATACAATAATGTTGCTGCGAATAATAAAACTAAGTTCGTCACTTGTAATGACGATTATGCTTTAAAACAAATATTCCGCAATGCACCAAGGAACAGATCAAGGAACTCTTGATTTGAGGGGGAGCTCGGGCCTTTTGACAAGATTTTTAATTTTTTTTTTGCCGTAATAATATACGTAATGAGCCTCAGTGGCGGATCCAGGGGGGTGGGGGCGAAAGCAACGAAATTTATGAAAGGGATGAAGAATTGGTTACAAACGTTCATTTAATGGGTGAAGCGTTAGTGATTACGTGACCGATGACACATAATTTCTGTAGGTCATTATTGCAACATTAAAGCTACGTTCGCACGAGTGTTTAATAAAGCGTTAGGAGTTCGGCGTTGGTAGTTTTTTTTACTAGTTTTATTTTAACCTAGTATCCACGTTGTTCTTTATGAAATAGGAATGGTATATCTTTTTGAATTATCCAAATCGGACCATTAGTTACGGAGATATTAAATAATAAACATAGACCGTTCCTGCCGCTAAAAGCCAGTGTGACAGCACGCGTGACGTCACTGTGGCTGACAATTTCGTGCGCTAGCTATATTTAGCGCAGCGAGAACACATTACAAGATAGCAACAGCGGTAGCGGCTTCTTTAGGTGTAGTTTTGTTATGGAAATCAATTATTAATCCTTAAGTTATCTGAAAACGACAACAAACTTTCCATTACACCATTAGTTTTGGCACAATACCCCCATTGATAATTTTCCCGTAATTCCCACTTTATTTTACTAGAATTTAAAAGATTAAAAAAAGTTAAACATTGTCACGGGTGGCCCGAGAGATTTATTATACCCTATATATACAAGACATGAGTCTTGTCTTGAAGTGGCCGTGCAGCTATGTTTATAAATTTCTTGTTTTCTCTAGGTACAGTTTAAAAAACTGCTACTTTATTTTTCTTCTTATTATGGCAACTCGTGCAACTTGTACATTTCTGCCAGTGTCACGTCAGTGTATAATTTAACCTTCAGATAACTAACAGATTTATTTAAATTAAATTTATTATATATTCATATTCTAATGTTTAATAGGATGAAAATTAAAAATAATAAACAATTTTATTTCAATCATTTATTACAAAATCTCAAAAACAAAATATCACCTTTTTACCTACAAAAATAATGGAATATTTTAACTTAATAGTCAAATATATATATATTATATCATTACTAACATTGTATTATCCCTTACATTATAATATACAATAGAATATTTAAAAAAAACATAAAAAAGGTTTTTCTGTCCATTGTTCTAGGACAAATACAAATTTGAATCTGTGAGCACGAATTGGGTACTCTGATTTCGTTTCTTCGACAATTTTTCTAAGATAACGAATATTTTTTTGGCGTTTTTCATTTCTCTTTTATATTCTTCAAATAATTCTCTTTGAGTCTTAATCCTAAGTTTCTTATGTTCGGATTAATAGTCATGGCTAAGCACTGGCTCAAGTCGTGCTCACGAAAGTAATACTCAAACGATGCTTAGCCGAGCAACCACTTCGCACTATAATAGTCGAGTAAATATACGCAGCTAAGCCAAGCAACGCCTCGAGCGAATGCTCGCTGAAATATGTATATTACTTGGAATCCTGGTGCAAAAAACCTCAAAGTATTGAGAACTTACATTTCCATGGAGATAGGTAACCCTCTATTGTTGAAGTTTTATAATATAAAATGTTTAATTTGCACTGAAAACAGGAGAAATCATAGATTTTGTATGAATAAATTATGAAATACACACAAACCTCGCTATCGCGGCAAGGCGCTCAACCGCTGAGCCAACCAGGTCCCAGTCAGCCATCACGAATTTTGTCATTGCTTGTTATCTACTTATACACAGACGCCCTCTATTAGCTTTCTTCTAATAACTCTTATACGAGTGAAGTCAGAAGTCCTAGTTTCTAATACTAGATGGCAGAGGAGTCTGTTTTTTGTTTTTACTTTTTTCAGTATTTTTATATTTATGCATTTTTTTTATAAATTCCTTTATAGGATAATCTTATATTAAATTTTTAAAGATAAAAATGCAATGAAAAAATTCCTGGTGGCGGGACTCGAACCCACGAACCTCGCTATCGCGGCAAGGCGCTCAACCGCTGAGCCAACCAGGTCCCAGTCAGCCATCACGAATTTTGTCATTGCTTGTTATCTACTTATACACAGACGCCCTCTATTAGCTTTCTTCTAATAACTCTTATACGAGTGAAGTCAGAAGTCCTAGTTTCTAATACTAGATGGCAGAGGAGTCTGTTTTTTGTTTTTACTTTTTTCAGTATTTTTATATTTATGCATTTTTTTTTATAAATTCCTTTATAGGATAATCTTATATTAAATTTTTAAAGATAAAAATGCAATGAAAAAATTCCTGGTGGCGGGACTCGAACCCACGAACCTCGCTATCGCGGCAAGGCGCTCAACCGCTGAGCCAACCAGGTCCCAGTCAGCCATCACGAATTTTGTCATTGCTTGTTATCTACTTATACACAGACGCCCTCTATTAGCTTTCTTCTAATAACTCTTATACGAGTGAAGTCAGAAGTCCTAGTTTCTAATACTAGATGGCAGAGGAGTCTGTTTTTTGTTTTTACTTTTTTCAGTATTTTTATATTTATGCATTTTTTTTATAAATTCCTTTATAGGATAATCTTATATTAAATTTTTAAAGATAAAAATGCAATGAAAAAATTCCTGGTGGCGGGACTCGAACCCACGAACCTCGCTATCGCGGCAAGGCGCTCAACCGCTGAGCCAACCAGGTCCCAGTCAGCCATCACGAATTTTGTCATTGCTTGTTATCTACTTATACACAGACGCCCTCTATTAGCTTTCTTCTAATAACTCTTATACGAGTGAAGTCAGAAGTCCTAGTTTCTAATACTAGATGGCAGAGGAGTCTGTTTTTTGTTTTTACTTTTTTCAGTATTTTTATATTTATGCATTTTTTTTATAAATTCCTTTATAGGATAATCTTATATTAAATTTTTAAAGATAAAAATGCAATGAAAAAATTCCTGGTGGCGGGACTCGAACCCACGAACCTCGCTATCGCGGCAAGGCGCTCAACCGCTGAGCCAACCAGGTCCCAGTCAGCCATCACGAATTTTGTCATTGCTTGTTATCTACTTATACACAGACGCCCTCTATTAGCTTTCTTCTAATAACTCTTATACGAGTGAAGTCAGAAGTCCTAGTTTCTAATACTAGATGGCAGAGGAGTCTGTTTTTTGTTTTTACTTTTTTCAGTATTTTTATATTTATGCATTTTTTTTTTATAAATTCCTTTATAGGATAATCTTATATTAAATTTTTAAAGATAAAAATGCAATGAAAAAATTCCTGGTGGCGGGACTCGAACCCACGAACCTCGCTATCGCGGCAAGGCGCTCAACCGCTGAGCCAACCAGGTCCCAGTCAGCCATCACGAATTTACAAACAAAAAACAGACTCCTCTGCCATCTAGTATTAGAAACTAGGACTTCTGACTTCACTCGTATAAGAGTTATTAGAAGAAAGCTAATAGAGGGCGTCTGTGTATAAGTAGATAACAAGCAATGACAAAATTCGTGATGGCTGACTGGGACCTGGTTGGCTCAGCGGTTGAGCGCCTTGCCGCGATAGCGAGGTTCGTGGGTTCGAGTCCCGCCACCAGGAATTTTTTCATTGCATTTTTATCTTTAAAAATTTAATATAAGATTATCCTATAAAGGAATTTATAAAAAAAAAATGCATAAATATAAAAATACTGAAAAAAGTAAAAACAAAAAACAGACTCCTCTGCCATCTAGTATTAGAAACTAGGACTTCTGACTTCACTCGTATAAGAGTTATTAGAAGAAAGCTAATAGAGGGCGTCTGTGTATAAGTACATAACAAGCAATGACAAAATTCGTGATGGCTGACTGGGACCTGGTAGGCTCAGCGGTTGAGCGCCTTGCCGCGATAGCGAGGTTCGTGGGTTCGAGTCCCGCCACCAGGAATTTTTTCATTGCATTTTTATCTTTAAAAATTTAATATAAGATTATCCTATAAAGGAATTTATAAAAAAAATGCATAAATATAAAAATACTGAAAAAAGTAAAAACAAAAAACAGACTCCTCTGCCATCTAGTATTAGAAACTAGGACTTCTGACTTCACTCGTATAAGAGTTATTAGAAGAAAGCTAATAGAGGGCGTCTGTGTATAAGTAGATAACAAGCAATGACAAAATTCGTGATGGCTGACTGGGACCTGGTTGGCTCAGCGGTTGAGCGCCTTGCCGCGATAGCGAGGTTCGTGGGTTCGAGTCCCGCCACCAGGAATTTTTTCATTGCATTTTTATCTTTAAAAATTTAATATAAGATTATCCTATAAAGGAATTTATAAAAAAAATGCATAAATATAAAAATACTGAAAAAAGTAAAAACAAAAAACAGACTCCTCTGCCATCTAGTATTAGAAACTAGGACTTCTGACTTCACTCGTATAAGAGTTATTAGAAGAAAGCTAATAGAGGGCGTCTGTGTATAAGTAGATAACAAGCAATGACAAAATTCGTGATGGCTGACTGGGACCTGGTTGGCTCAGCGGTTGAGCGCCTTGCCGCGATAGCGAGGTTCGTGGGTTCGAGTCCCGCCACCAGGAATTTTTTCATTGCATTTTTATCTTTAAAAATTTAATATAAGATTATCCTATAAAGGAATTTATAAAAAAAAAATGCATAAATATAAAAATACTGAAAAAAGTAAAAACAAAAAACAGACTCCTCTGCCATCTAGTATTAGAAACTAGGACTTCTGACTTCACTCGTATAAGAGTTATTAGAAGAAAGCTAATAGAGGGCGTCTGTGTATAAGTAGATAACAAGCAATGACAAAATTCGTGATGGCTGACTGGGACCTGGTTGGCTCAGCGGTTGAGCGCCTTGCCGCGATAGCGAGGTTCGTGGGTTCGAGTCCCGCCACCAGGAATTTTTTCATTGCATTTTTATCTTTAAAAATTTAATATAAGATTATCCTATAAAGGAATTTATAAAAAAAATGCATAAATATAGAAATACACACAAGAAATAAAAGAAAACTAGAAGAATAGGGAACAATATTTTTAAAACAACAAAAAAAATCATAATTACATAATCAACAGAAACTTAAGAAATAACAGTCTAACATGAAGAATCTAACGCTGAGCATGACTTAAGTAAAGGAATATCGTGACTAATGCTTAGCCGAGCAACGGCTCAAGCTTTAGGCTGAGCCACCGCTCGGAACACCGACTATTATAGAAACAACTGTCACTTTGACAGTTCTAAGCAGTGGCTCGTGCTAAGCACTGGCTTAGCAACGATTATTAATCCGGACATTAGAGCTTATTGCCATATTATACATTATCTATAGACTTTTTTTGTCAAACTTCCAAATTCATTATAAGCATGTCGTCAAATTGTAAATTACTTATTAAGAAAACAACATGATAATATGAAATGCTTCTATGCCTGTTCCATTAAAGACCCACAAGTAGTTTTTTGTTGTATAGCAATAAACCAAGAAGTTCTTCGAGCCAAGAGTTTATTGCTTTAGACATTATTTACGGAGTTTAGTTACTTTCTAGTAAGCATGTCGTCAAATTACAAATAACTTACTAATAAAACGACATGATAATATGAAATGCTTCTATGCCTGTTCTATCAGAGGCCCACAAGTAGTTCTTTGTCGTATACCAATGAACCAAGAAGTTTTTAGAGCCAAGAGCTCATTGCCTTAGACATTATCCACAGGGTTTTTTTTTCTAACTTCCAAATTCATTTCTAGTAAGCATGTCGTCAAATTACAAATAACTTACTAATAAAACGACATGATAATATGAAATGCTTCTATGCCTGTTCTATCAGAGGCCCACAAGTAGTTCTTTGTCGTATACCCATAAACCAAGAAGTTTTTAGAGCCAAGAGCTCATTGCCTTAGACATTATCCACAGGGTTTTTTTTTCAAACTTACAAATTCATGGTATATTTCTAGTAAGCAAGCCGTCAAATTGTAAATTACTTACTAAGAAAACGACATAATAAAATGCTTCTATGCCTGTTCCATCAGAGGCCCACAAGTAGTCTTTGTCGTATACCAATAAACCAAGAAGTTCTTCGAGCTCTGTTATTATAGTTTCTGTACTAGTAGGGCCAGTCCTGCTTTCAATGAAGCAAAACTGTAATCTTTTTCCGAAAAAGATATAGAGATATAGAGTTATTTTGTTGTTATCATAAGGCTTCAGTTTAGGTGGATCTGGTAGATATCTTTTGACAAGTTCTTTAGCCCATCTCGTCCCATCCATGACAACTATCTGGGGTATATCATGGGCTTCTGATTGATAAAAGGGTAAATATATTTTTCAGTAAGTTATATAGGCCGGTTGCTTATGGATATATTATTGTTGATTAAAAATGCCGCTCACTGAAGTTTCAGATGTTGCATATGAATCACCGAAATGATCGAATGAACAACTAATATGGTCAGGCTCGCGACCCTCTCCAAGTCTTCAATATAATAATATAAAAAGAAAAATCTGACACTTTTATATTACTATATCCTTCCAAATGTACCTCTCTATCTTATGATATTTCAGGCACATAAATTTTATAATTACTATGTAGGTAGATCTAAAAAATATATGTCTAATAAATATAAATCAAAATCGCTAGGCATAAAACTGTACACTGGCATGATTGGTGTGCTTTGGGTAATGACCATTATACACTGCTATAGGCTCAAAATACAATAATTTCAAATCAAATCATTTATTTCATGTAAATCTTTACAGATATTTATGAATAGTAAAAAAAAAAAAAAATTTTAACAATGAGGTCTTAGAATGCGTTTGTTTAGGCAGCTATTCATTATTAAAAGAACGACAAATATTTATTGTAACTCGATATCAGATTTAGAACTTAAATTTAGAAATCTTAATATGAAAATTACTACCAAACCGAACACACACTACATAACCAACTAGTGTAAGACTAGGTGGTTAGCTGATTCCATTGACCTGTCAATCATTATCTACCATACAAGGGAACCACCAAGGCGACCACCTTCACCGACCATATCCACGCCTTAAATATTTATTCTAAATAAAAGATTAGTAACCAATCACATATATATATATATATATATATATATATAAGTAAAGGTATAAGGATCGGTATTTTTAAGGGCGGGTATACTAACTGTAAAGTCGATCCCCTCAGTGACATCCCGGAGAAAAAGAAACCAGCAAGTAATAAACTCTAGTGCTTCACACAAACTAAAAGAGGAGCACAGCCATTGATTTGCTTATGCTATATAGCATATATATATACACACCCTATGGCAGATTATTTGTTACTGTACCAATGTACAGAACTACACAGTACTGTAGTATAAATTAAGTATAAATAAGCAGGTAATCATCAGTGATTACCTTATCCAAAGACAAAATTTACATAATGTAATAAATATAAATTATGTAATATTAAATTATTACAATATCGGACACTAGTAAGCTAATGTTCATTCTACATATGTAATAAGTAATTTGTTCACTAGTTGCGAGACCTCAATTGCATATCAGGACGGTTTCAGACGTCTTTATCGTTAAAATAGTCTTTTACGCTATAGTAAGCCTTAAACTTTATTTCACTCAGTTCTATAATGCTTTTAGGTAATTTATTAAATAACCTTATACTGTTAATGACGAAACATTTATTAGTTTTTTGCAGTCTAAACTTTGGTATATCGATTTTATCTATGTTTCTTAAGTTTAAATTATGTCTATCGCTATTTTTACTAAACATATTTAAGTTTTTCCTTACGTACAATAAATTCTCATAAATATATTGAGATGGTAGTGTCAATACATCAATCATAGGAAAGATTTCTCGAAGAGAGTCACGAGCTTTTATGTCATATATTGCCCGAATGGCCCTCTTCTGTAGAATAAATATTGTATCAATATCTGCCGCAGATCCCCACATTATAAGACCATATGTCATTATACTGTGAAAATAGGCGAAGTACACTAGTCTGGCTGTTGCAACATCAGTTAATTGTCTAATTTTTCTGACTGCATATGCAGCAGAGCTCAATCTATTGGATAAAGTATTGATGTGAGCTTTCCAATGTAGTTTGGAATCAACTGTGATCCCTAAAAACACAGTGGAGTCGACATATTCCAGATCAGTGCCACCTATCTTCACTGTGGCATTGATATTTGATACATTAGGCAACGTAATTTTCAGGCACTTAGTCTTCTTTGCATTTAAAACTAAATTATTTGCCGTGAACCATTTTGAAACCATTTCCAGAGTGTCATTTGCTGCCGATAATATATTATCTTTCCTACTAACTTTAAACAGTAGGGATGTATCATCAGCAAATAGCACTATCTGCGCCGTCTCCTGTACCATATGTGGAAGATCATTGATGTATACTAGGAACAGGAACGGGCCTAAAATTGAGCCTTGGGGGACACCCATCTTTACATTGGTTCCGTCGGATACACAACCATCAATATTAACACCTTGAGTTCTATTAGAAAGGTAGGACTTTATTAGATTTAAAGCTAAATCGCGAATGCCATAAAATTCCAGCTTGTCTAACAAAGTTTGATGGTCAACACAATCAAACGCTTTAGACAGATCACAGAAAACGCCAACGAGATCCTGGGAGTTTTCCCAGGCGTCAATTATTTCAGTAATCAGTCTTGTGCCGGCATTTGTTGTGTTTCTACCTTTTGTGAACTCGTATTGTTGATCATGTAACAATTTATGAGTATTAAAATGACTTAACAGCTGACCAAGAATTATTTTTTCGAATATTTTACTTAAGGCTGGCAGGACAGAAACAGGACGATAATTATTTGGATCTGTCTTACAGCCGGACTTGAATATGGGAACTATTTTACTGTTCTTCATAAGGTCGGGAAAAATTCCTTCATTAACACACCCATTAAAAGTATCAGCGAGTACCGGTCCTATAGTATGAATGATTGCTTCGATAGCTTTGACAGATAGCCCCCATAAATCTTCAGTTTTCTTTTTATTTAACATTTTAAAGTGTTTTAGTATATCCTCATTAGTGACATATTTAAAATTAAAATTAGATATAATTGGTATTTTAATATATCGTTTTAAAAAATCATTAGCAGTACTAGCTGATGATTTAATACAGTTCGTAATTTGTAATGAGATATTAGTAAAAAATTCCTCGAATAACTCAGCAACTTGTTTTTTATCTGATAACATAACTCCGTTTTGTCTAATTGAAATTGTATTTTGCCTGATTATATTTTTACCGGTTTCAGTATTTATCATTTTCCATACACACTTGGATTTATTATCTGATTGTTTAATTTTGGATCCAATGTAAATAGATTTAGCTGTAATACAAACTTTCTTAAACAATTTTGAATAATTCCTAACATAATTATGGAAATTTTGGTCAGAAGTATATGATCTTTTGTCATATAGATCATATAGTGTATCCCTACTTATTCTAATGCCTTTAGTTGCCCAAGTAGCAAAATTTAATTTGTCAGTAATTTTCTTTGTTTTTATTTGACATACTTTATAAATTCTTGATTTATTATTTTATGTAGATTGGAGTATGTGATATTAGGTTGATTAATATTAAAATATAACACAAAAAAACAATAAAAAGCCCTGTAAATACAAAAAATAGTACTTACGTTTTAGCTGCGTGCAATATAACGAGGGGTATCACAGACCCCAGAGGCGTTCACTGAGGCTCAAGGCACGATTTAGACGAAATAAATCTAATCAGTCTATTTGGCAATGTCGCACTCGAGATTTGCTGGAGGTACAAATTAATAGCACTAAAATTAAAAGAGATATCCATAAAATATTACGCCTGCGGCCACATTCTGTTTCTTATAACGTGATCGTTAGATTGTCAAAATAACGAATTCCGTTATCAGCGCGCTCTCCTCCAATCAGAATAGTTCACTGATTGTTCAGAAATCTTCGCTGATTGGAGAAGAGAGCGCTAATAACGGAATTCGTTATTTTGACAGTCTAACGATCACGTTATAAGAAACAGAATGTGGCCGCTGGGGTATTAAACCCCACGTTGTATGCGGAAGGTTAAAACTCAAAATCGCTTTACCGCGAAACTTCGAAAAGGTTTCTTGTTTTACCAAAACTCTTTTATCTACTTCTCAGTACTAACTAAGATGAAACAACAACAAAAAATATATATATACTTTACTATTAAGTGATATAAATCACCAAAAATACAAACTAATTATTACTTATTACCAATAAACTTAATCTAATATACTAAATTAAATTCCTACATTATCAAACTGTTACTTAATATTATTCTCTCTTTAAAAACACATTAAATTATAAAGTACTTCATATGACATTATACTAAGGACTAATGTTTTGGATTTAATTTTCAAGGTTTGAATAGTCTGTGTAATGAAATAAAAATATATTAAAAAAACTTTACGCAAAAACTGTTTTGTCTATGGTGCTTGCGACAACGCGAACGCACGAAGTTTAGTGACTCGTAATACGAATCGACGTCATCGCAACTCACGAAAAAATTGTAACGCGCGAACTTGTCGTGTTTAACGTTTGCAAACTCGGAATAAGGCCCCAGCACGCGGTCGCCACTCATTCATGCATCTATATTTATATGTATATATGTTGTGTGTGCGTACGTAGGTATGTATGTTTGTAGATATATATGTTTGTATGTATATATATATATATATATATATATATATACACATATATAATTTTGGTAAGTTGCTGTAACATTTTATTTGAGATTGTTGCTGCCTTTTTATTTTTATTTTTTATTATAATAATTTTAGTATGTAGTATGATAATGCCTTTTTACAGCAGCTTATTATTATTTATTCGGAAATGACATATTGCAAACTAATGATATCATAATTTAATTCAATTTTCGTAGGTCTTAGTAGACCTACGTAGACAATGCCTCTTTACAGCAGATAATTCATTTATTGTAATTTATTCTTGTTGTATTTTATTTTCATTTTCTCATTCTAAATTTAATTTGGAAATTATCATTTATTTATTAAAGTAGGTATAAATTACAGTTGTGACATTGTTATTGTATATAATTAAACTAAGTTGATTTAGTTAAATTTATTATTATTATAATTATAATTTTTTGTTATTGTTATTATTATTTTTATTGTTATTATATATATATTTTTATTAATTTTATGTTCATATTATTATTATTGTGTCATAGTCAGGTTCTTACTAAGCTTAAATTTTTTTATATATTTTGTTTTACTGATACATGGATGTCTTACTTTTATTTTGCCCTGTGTTCTGTCAAAAATTAACGTTAAAAAGTAGCCTCGGTCGTTCCAGAAACTCATACTGACGATGCTAAAAAAACAAGTAAGGTTTAAAGGTGGTGGCGCTATTTTAGATTTGGAATATATCGCGTGAAGCTAGCAGCGTTATTAAATATTATATTATATTATAATCTGTGGATTTTGGTTTTGGCCATATTAATTATACTCTATGGGTTAGGCCGTATGGGCACATGCTCTTTGCCTTTCCTTCGGGAAAAAGAATACTACTGCTACTACTTATACTCTATGGTTTGGCGAAAGAAAAGAAAAGTTGAAAACAAATCCCTATTTTTATTGTTCAGTCTCATATTAATTTATTTAATTTTCTTTCACAATTGTTTAACAAACGAGCAGGTATGTATATAGGTATAATCAGTAATAAATAATGCATAGATACGATATAATCTAGATAACAATAATTGAATCATACAGATACCTTTTCATGCAAGGACTTTGACCATACTCTTTAATTGATAACAATAGTACAATTCAGTGTATTCGTATAAATCATAGGTCATTTTGTTAATTAGTTTTGAATTGTTTATACGTTAGGTAAGTTGTTTCAGGATGTCTTTACGTTACGACGGTCGTGTAGCTGTGGTGACTGGTGCCGGAGGTGGTTTAGGAAAGGCCTATGCTCTGTTGTTGGGTGCTCGGGGTGCTAAAGTTGTTGTGAATGATCTCGGAGGAGGCAGAGATGGACAGGGCAAGTCTTCAAGTTTGGCTGATGCTGTTGTAAAGGAAATTAATGACAAAGGTTAGTAAGCATTCATAGTAAAATAAAGTATATTCTTATGTATAATATAGAAGTTCTTATCAATCAACAAATTTCATAAATGTGTGAGATGTAAGCAGTCAAATTTGAGATATAACTTATGATAAGAAGGAGGTGTATGAACTTATGATAATAATTATATTATTCATGCCTACTAAATTTATTGTTCATTATTATATTTAAAGTAGGTAACTAATTAAATGATTACAATTACAATAAACAGCCTTAGTACAGTATTGAATAATCCTACCAAAATATATGTAGCAGGGTGGCCACTTTCTGGAAAACATGGAAAATAGGGAAAAGTCAGGGAATTTCCGTAGACTGGAAAAGCCAGGGAAATGTCAGGGAAAACGCTAGAAGGTCAGGGAAAATATTTAAATTACACAGACAACTTGCTACCTTAAACAACTGGTGACCTAAGCGGGGCGATTCCATCTAAGTTCAAAATATTTAAAAATATGCTTATTTTTTATAAGAATGTGAAATATATTTTGTTGCTCTATATTTTCCGAAAATATTGTTTCTAGATATTTTTTAATAATTTTTATCTCAAATACTTTTTTTTCCGAAAATCAATTAAAAAAACAAATAATATATTTCCGGGATTTTTATATTTTCTTTTTAAAGCTCATTAAGGTCAGTAAAGATAAAAAAAAGTGACTGGAATATGTGGAAAAGTCAGGGAAAATTGTATCCAAAAAAAAGTGCCACCCTGTGTAGTGCATTTCTTAACCACTTTTAAGTATATTTATTTTTGTAGGTGGAGTAGCCATAGCAGATTATAACTCAGTGGTTGAAGGAGAGAAGATTATACAAACAGCTTTAGATAACTTTGGTAGAATAGATATTCTAATCAACAATGCTGGAATACTTAGAGATAGAAGTTTTGCCAAAGTATCTGAACAGGTTTGTTAATAAAATCTTTCTGTTTTCTTATTGTTTATCAACCTTAAAATTGGTTACTTATCTATAATTCAATGCATTCTTAAGAAATAAATTTAATTGGAAGAACCTGCTACTAATGAAGAAAGGTATTTTTAGGAATATTAATGATACATTCCACAGTCTTTATAATTTTTTAATAGCTAATATTATAAAATTATTAAGACTGGAATGTATCATTAATATTCCTTGCCATTCAATTTATATAAAAAATTAAAACATAGTTCATAACTTGCTAATAAATTTCAAATATTTATCTAATCTTGCATACTACTATACCTATAGGCTTAAACTTTATAGTAATGCACTTAGTTGCACAATAAATGTGTTGTGATAAAACTATTACCAACACTAAATAACCTGTGCTGGTATAGTTTGTAAGAAAACATAAAGAAGGACCACAATTTGTGTATGTATATTGACAGAGTTACATAACTCTCAAGTAATTGGGAAAGTATAGCTAATATAATTGTTATATGCATGGGTAAATATTATTTATCAAATATTTCACACTAAACAATGTTTTTTTTAGGACTGGGATCTTATTCAAGCAGTGCATTTGAAAGGGGCTTTTAAAACCACCCAGGCAGCATGGGAAAGTTTCAAAAAACAGAAATATGGGAGAGTTATAATGACATCCAGCAATGCTGGTATATTTGGCAACTTTGGCCAAGCAAATTATAGGTATGTTTTTTTAATAATCAAGATTTTTTTTTTATTAAATTCAGCGTTTGGCATTGTATCCAGAGATGGTGGTTTTGATATGGTGTTTATAAATGTATTAGTATTTTTGTTTCTGATACACATAATGCAAGCCTAGACCTTAGTTTGTGACCAGGGCAATATGTGTGAAATGTCCTACATATAGGGTGGTTATTAAATCCTAGAGGCCAACAAAGGATATATGAATTATATTTTAATATTGTCAAGAATATATGACTATTCATTAACATTGTTATGAAGTAAGCTAAACCTATATATTTTCACTGTCACATTGATTAAAGCACATTTATTACCAGTATTAGTCTTAACCTGGTTTATTGAAATGTTTCTTAATCAAGGATGATATAGATACAGAAAAAAATAATTAAAAAGGTTTTTAAGGTATATCAATCAAATATTAGAGAGCTAGTTAATAAATATGTTTATTTATATTGTTTTAGTGCAGCAAAAATGGCTTTAATCGGTCTTGCAAGCACTTTAGCTATTGAGGGTGGAAAATACAATATAAAAGTAAACACAATAGTGCCCACGGCTGCTTCTCGTCTTACTGAAGATATTCTGCCACCAGATATGTTTGATGCTATGAAACCTGAACTAATTGCACCAGTTGTGGTATGTTAATAACTATATTTTATATAAGTATTGTACTTTTGTATAAATGGATTGGATTACTAATTTCACACCCAACTGGAATATTGATCTAAAAGCCAAACTGGCCAGATGTGCTTTGATATTATTCCATTATTAGTGGGATAAGAACCAACAGCTATAAATATTCTCTAAATTAGAAAAAGCTGTATTGATAATAACTAAGTTTTATTGTATAAAATTTATACTTAGTCATCAATAACTTAACCAAGTGTTTGACCAAACTATATAAGAATAATAGAACTTATTTAGTTGTTTCAATTGCATACCTGATAAACAATAATAATTTTTAAATGATTTTAATTAATTACTTAAGTGTACAGGAAATGAATTCGCAAACTCAAACATCAAAAAACAACTAAATGTTGTTTTCAGAGATAATAAAGTTTTTTAAAAAAATAATTAACACATGTATTATTTATTATGTATACATTGTACAATATATATGTTATTGTATTACTATGTCCTAATTTATATAAGTTTATTAAAATTTAATTAAGCACCCGACTTCGAACACTATCTTAAAGGTTAGCTGGTAGATAATGCCTAAGGTATTAAGTTCGCCTTTGTGCATAACTTTTGTTTACTGTGCAATAAAGTGTTTAAATAAATAAAATAGAGGTGTAGATTTTACTTACCCGATCCTAATTACATAATTTATTTATAAAAAATCTTTTAAGTATTAAAATAACAGCTAAAGTAATATTTTTAGAAACATAAATCAAACTTTTGTTGTCGCTTCAAAAGTTAAAAGATTTTTTTATAAATACACTATTATCATAAAGACAATATCATATAATTAGAATCAAGTAAGCAATATTTACACCTCCACACTCTTTTTTTTAAAACTTGAATATCACTGAAAATAATAATTAGAGATTTTTAGACATTAGAGTTTACAAATTTATTTCCTGGCTTCTTAAGTAATTAAATTCAAGCATACAATTCTAAAGCGAACCATTATTTATCTCCTCTATTTTTTTAACAGGCATATATGGTCCATGAAATGTTTGAAGAAAATGGTGCTGTTATTGACTCCACTTTAGGATATGCTACAAAAGTACATTTTGTTAGAGGAGAAGGTGCTCATCTTAGGTAAACATTATTATAAATTCTTATACTAAACACTGCTTATATATCAGTGTATAGACAATATTTAAGCATGTTTAGTTTAGATCACATATAAGGCAAGATTGAGATCAAATGTGTGTGATTAGGTTCATGTTTTTGTCCAATAATCCACTAAATGTCGTACATTGAATATTTTCCATTAGTTGTTTATTTTGATATGTAATGATACAAGCAATCAATCAATAGGAAAACTCCTGAAGATCCAGTCACCATAGAGTCTGTGAAAGCCAACTGGGTTAAGGTTACTGACATGACAGACTCTAAGCACATTGCAAGGATTGAGGAATGCACTTTTGACCTTGTTGAGAAGATGCAGGTGAGTTCTAGTTTTACTATTACCTTGTTTCTAGAAGATTGCTTTAATTAGATATCATAAATTTTAATTTAAGATTAATTTGAATATTATTCTATGTTTCAAAATAATATGATCTTAAGATGATTATATTTTTTCTACAGGAATTCCAAGAGAGAAGTCAACTTGATGGTGGAAAACCTTCATATTGGAAAAAGTATAATTATAATTGCAAAGATGTCGTCACATACGCTCTAGGAGGTAACTATGTTTGTTTATTATTAGGGCATGCCAAAAAAAGACAAAGAGATTATATGTAATATTATCAGACTTAAAATAAGTATTATATACGTGGTGCCAGTATAAAAAAAGCTAATGAAAATAATATAAATAAAGTATCCATCAAAATGAGGAAGGGCTTGCTTTATTTTATTGGGGCACGGGATGTTGGTGATAATGTTTGTATCCACCTGAGCATACATACAAAATCCATGAATGGGGTCGGTCAATATATTGTTGTTTAACAATATTGATCATTACTACTATGCCGGCTAAATAATGCGAATTGGACGGCGACAAAGACGTATTGCATTTATAAACATACTATTCTATTATATATCCTCGCTGCTTTATCGTCAAATTAAACGCCCATTTCGTAACTGCACCATGAAAGGCTTCCATCTCGACATTAAATTTATAGTATATTGATAGTTGCCGGAAAACCAGTGCAAAAAGGTAGAGAGAATGAGTGATTAAGTGTGATACATAACAAACCTGGTATTTAAAACCGAGGTAAAAGGTGGTCACAGAACACTAATGCATGTATTAAGATGAAATTGGAAAGCTTTAAAAACTGTGCAATTAAAAGTATTCAACATTTTTCATTGATGCTCTGCTCCTTTGGTCTTATTGAACTATCTAACACTAAAATACATATTTTCTTCAAACCGCCTACCCCGTAAGAAAACTGAAGTGGAGAAATAAAACAAAAAAATATTTTGATTATTAGTGGTGTTATTATAATTTTTATGTTAAAACCTAGGACTCACAAATAGGTTTTCTTTTTGTAGTATCTACCTATTCCCTAATCAACTCAAGAAATTGAGGGATTTAAATATATATATATATATCATCACGGGTACCCAACGGAGGGGATTTTAATCCCACTTCATCGTGTTTATTATCGATTTAAATAAAATAACTTTATACCCAAACTCATTTGCTTGCAATTAAAACTTGCTACAGACATTTCAAATATAATATGTATATACTGGATGCTAATTTATTCATACATTCAATAGATTTAAGTGAACTTTTGACTTCAGCTGTTGTTATTTACATATTTAATTATCAAGTATTTTGAACTTAAAACACCATTGTATAGATATCTTTAAAACATAAGTATTGTTTGGATAAAGTTTAATTATAATTATTTACTTATGCATACTATATTCAACACAAAACACTTGTACAAATATTACAGTTAAATAATCCTTGAGCCAATATTTTTCAAATAACATTGAATACACACATATGTATATATCATCACGGGTGCCTTACGGCGCCCGAGACCGCCTAGACGGCCGCAGGGTACCCAACGGAGGGGTTTTCAATCCCACCTCGTCGTAGCCGATGGTATGGGTCTACACCTAACAAGTGGCTAGCTTGTCGCGATGCTTTTAAATAGACTCAACAACTCATCTATAAACAGGTTCACAAGTTGGTATAGTGAAACCGGGACCGACAGCTTAACGTGCTCTCCAAGGCACTATAGTGGTGTTGTCCATGTACATAATTTCACCAAATGTACATAATTTTTTTAATTAAAAACTCATTGGTACACACCGGGATTCGAACCAGGGACCTAAGTGTTTTTAAGTCCAAGGTCTAACCAACTCGGCCACCATGTATAATATTGAATGTTACATACATATTACGTTTGATGGCATAGTGCATAGAAACCTATGGTATGTGCAAAATATATTAATTTACATATGATATATTTATAAGTTTGAACTTGCCTGACTAAAACTGTTATAAGTTTATCATCATGAATTATATTTTACTTTACATCTCATAAATTGGTCAAGCACTTGCCACATTCGTACAAAGTAAATTTCATATTCAAAACAAGCCGTGTCTGTACTTATGTCATTTTAATAAAAAATGTACATACCATATTTATGTACTATGCTTCTGTAAAAAAAAATTGTGGTACTCTGTCTGTCTATAGAACCATATCTCAAGACAGCTTGAGGTAGAAAGTTAGCATATGTAACAAAATTTTGTTACATATGCAAATTAGACAATTTAAGGTCTTAGCTTTTATTTATATCTAGTGGAGGAGTACGTTAACCTGTCGATTCTAGTTGTACTATAACAACTTATAAACCTTTTTATATTGGTTATTAAGTCCTTCCAATCACCGCAACAAGCTGACCACTTGGTGTCGGTGTAGACACAGGTTACTACGAGGTGGGAATAAATCCCACCGCTGGGTAACCTGAGGCCGTCTAGGCACTCTAGGCGGTCTGGAGCACCGTAATGGTACTAATTAGTTCTGTTAATTTCTAGTGGGAGCTTCGGTGGCCAATGCATCAGATCTGAAGTTCCTATACGAGAGTCACGAGGATTTCTGTGTGCTGCCATCATTCTTCATCCTGCCCACTCTGTCCTTTGAGTCTTCTCTGCTGCCGGACTCTATGCCTCCTGGAAAATTTGCAGACTTCACTAATGTTAGTATTATTATTTAGATATTTTCTTATTTATACTTACATATACGTGGTGGCCGAGTTGGTTAGACCTTGGACTTAAAAACACTAAGGTCCTTAGTTCGAATCCCGGTGTGTACCAATGAGTTTTTAATAAAAAAAAATATGTACATTTGTTTGACAACACCCCTATAGTGCCTGGGAGAGCACGTTAAGCTGTCGGTCCCGGTTTCACTATACCAACTTGTGAAACTGTTTATAGATGGGTTGTTGAGTCTATCCAAAACATCGCGACGAGCTAGCCACTTGTTCGGTGTAGACTCATACCATCGGCTACGACGAGGTGGGATTAAAATCCCTCCGCTGGGTACCCTGGGGCCGTCTAGGCGGTCTCGGGCGCCGTAAGGCACCCGTGAAGATATGTATGTATGTATAAACTTAACTTATTTTTTACCGATTTCAATAGGTATACAATTTAATCCGTTTTTTTGTGTTAGTATTTATAAAGGTAGATATATAAGTTTAGTTTCACTAACTCTTTAAACGTTTCGCAATTCCGTGTTTAGCCTAATAACAAAACACATTTAAACACAGGTTAAACCTAGTAATAAATGTGTTTTGTTCCATATCAATATGAGACCGCCTCCGTGGTCTAGTGATTACGCTTTTGGCCTTAAATTATATCCGGAGGTTGTGGCTTCGATTCCCACTCATGTTTTTTTTTATTATTATTGTGATATAAACATAACCTTATTGAGCATAAACATTTGTTCTTTTTTAGGGGTGAAAATGACATTTGTACATTTTATAATCAATATGGTTATGTTAATAAATAAGCTTTAAAATGATCTGTCTTTAGCCAGGTGGTTGGCTCAAGACATTAGAGTATCATATAAATTATTAAAACCTTTTGGTTGGGTAAATTATTAAAACCTTTGGCCGAGTTGGTTAGACATTAGACTTAAAAAAAACACATAGGTCCCTGGTTCAAACCCCGGTGTGAACCAATGAACCAATTTTTTTAACAACACCACTATAGCGCGTCGGAGAGCACGTTAAGCTGTCAGTCCAGTTTCACTATACCAACTTGTGAAACTGGTAAAGAGATAGATGGGTTATTGAGTCTATCCAAACATCCCGACGAGTTAGCCACTTATTCAGTGTAGACTCATACCATCGGCTACGACGAGGTGGGATTAATAACCCTAAGGCCGTCTTAGGCGGTCTCAGTCGCCGTAACGCACCCGTAATTTACATAAATATAATAAAAGATATAATGAATAAACTTTATTGCAAAAAGTTATATAACTTAATGAGTAGAAATATTAATAAATATCCGGGTTAATGTACTATGAACTGACAGAGATTGATGCCCTAGTTGTTATCTTTGAATACACCGATAATTTTTGATTTATTTAATTAGCCACAAAGATGATAACATTAAACTATTAGAATGAAACTAGGCCTCCTGAATTTAATATAGGTAATAAATTTTGGCCTTATATTAAATCATAATTAAATATTAGGTATGTATATTTTAAATATTTATTTTAGGTTTTATACTTATTTGTAATACTTTTTCTTTCATAAAATACAGGATAGAACTTAACAGTACTTTTTATTATTATTATTTTTTTTAATTATTGCTTAGTTTATTTTATTGTGTTTTTAATGTTTAAAAGGAAAAAGAATAATCAATATTAGTCCTACTGATTCTATTGTATGATGTCGGCACCAAGTTATCAATATTAGGTGTGATTTTTGAAGCTATTACTACATTTGTGTGCCATCCATATGCCACATTAGGGTGGCACCAGAAATTCATTTTAATGGCAATTATTTTATGAAGTGGTGCCAATTTCAAAAGTAGAATCCAGCAGGACTAAATAACACTTGAAAATATTCATTCTTTTTTACTTTTTAGTGTTTTTGAAGTTGGTTATATTTTTTTGTTAAACAGATTTTATTTCACATTTTTTAGTGTGATAGAATGACATGATTTTAAGCAAATATGGTAAATCCTAAGTTTTTACCACCATACTATACTTATGCTACTTGTATTAGCCGTCAAAGAGTTCTTTTATACTTTAACATAATAAAAATATGTGAAAAACATTGTACGTGCCTTTGAGGGTTTCTCTCGATTTATTTGGATTCCACCATCAGATCCTGACTTGGTTCCAATGGGGCCACCTCGGAAGTGTACTCTTTCGAATAAAAAACAGAATTTTGTATGGCAGGCAATCTTTTGTTCTTATGTTTGGAAAAACCATTTTAGGCCTTAGTGCCTTCCTTTACGGATTCATATTTGCTGCCAGTAGGCGACTCAAATTTTGCCTAACAACACACTTTACGAACGGTCATGTCACTCCCTCAACCAAATGGTGTGAAAAATAATCGATATACATATAGAAGTCTTTTTTTTTTATGAAACTATATTTTAGAGCGATGTTTAATGTTTCGATGTATCGATGCTTCCATATAAAATTCCAAGTATCGAAAAGGTATAAAAATCGTTATTTTTTAAGATTAAAAAATCCTAAAAAGGATTTTTTTTTAACAATTTTTTATTTTATTTTTTATTTCCAACATCCCTAGTGTGAACCTCATAATATTTACATAATATATATTTGATAAACTTAAATGGTTAAAAATCCGAAGCCGTAGAAACTGCAGAATTCTCTGCGTTTTTTACTCTGTTTTGAACGAACCTTCTACACCCATCATCTTAAAGACATATTCACTTAACTTGGCTCGTATCACGACAAAACCATTGCCTTCTACTTTTAATACCACCCTTGCCTTCCCCTCCCATCATACCACCTTTGTTTCTAAATCGTTTGCAGTTGTCGCTGCAAGACTTTGGAATGATTTACCAATCAAAATCAGACATGCTTATTGTCTTAATTCGTAGTTTTTATTCATCTTTCATTATCCTATTTCTTTCCCCTTTATACATAGGTATTTCAATTTTCTAGATTATTGTGTAGCTGGTAGTATTAAGTACATGTAATAATATATAATATATTTAAGGGCTGATAACTTGTATGGAGAATTAATAAATTTGACAGTTCTTCATACAAGTTAACTGTCGGATAATTTTATCTGACGATTGAAAAATCAGCCCTAAGTAGTGTATAGGTATTAGATTGTAAGTATTAATATTCTCAACTATATTGCACTTACCTCACTTATTAACTGCTTTTATTGTCCCGAAGGTTTGACTGGTAGAGAATGCCTAGCGGCATTAAGTCCACCTTTGTATTTTATACAAAATAAAGATTTTTTTTGTAAGATATAAAAAATACTCCAAATTTGCTGCCCTAAAACTGGCGTCCTGGCCTACTCAGCTTGCTGGTAAATCCGCCACTGCCTCCATGGAAAATACCTACCTAATATTATGATACTATTGTACAGATTTTACACGGAGAGCAGTACATAGAGCTGATAGGAGAGTTACCGGGCACCGATGGAGAGCTTACCGTCAGGAACTATGTGGTAGATATCCTGGACAAGGGATCCAGTGCCATCGCCATCATTAACGGTGAGTTTTCCCTCGATTATGTTCAAGTATACTTAGTCCTAGGAATCATTGTCCTGTTAGGTACCTGACCGTAATTCTGGAAAATTGGTTTAATATTGGGAAAGAGAAGAGTTGGAAGTGTTTCTGCTTGGTGTATTTATTTAACACATTATGTCACCTTTACGTTTCCTTGAGGGAAGCCCGAAGACTGTAGACGTTTGTGTTATTTTTTTCATAAATAAGTTTATAGGATATTATTGTGCATAAATGTACCAATTTTGTAGAATAAGCATTCGTTGTGATCATAAGTGTGAGAAGTGTAGCATTTACGCAGTGATCTCAGTGTGTAATCTCAATGAATCCTTCTCAATGATAAAATGGCGGTACCCATTTTATCGTTGGTGTTTCTTCCTCTTCACTCGACATTGGCAGGACCCTACTCTACGATCTTTCTAGTCCAGTCCTTTCCCAATTCCTTTCCATCCTATTATCCCTCTTTGAGAAATAGTAAATATTTTTTTTAAGTACCCACCACTAAACATTGGCAACATTTCGCGTAATGCCCCTCTTCGCATTACGCGAAATGTTGCCAATATTTAATTAAGAAAATAATCATGTTTTCATGTAATAAAATTTATTTTATATATTTATAACTGGTATGATGACTATTATCATCTGTCATTAATAATTATATTATTTAATTTATTTTGACAATGCCCTTTTACAGCCGCTTGTAGTATTTATGTATTTATTTATTTTATCCTTTCATTATCGGCCATTTAACTGTTTCGTTACAAATTGTATTTCTAGGTGAAGTATACCAACACAAAGAGCTTGTGTACCGCACCCAGTCCCATATATTCATAGTGGGTCAGGGTGGGTTTGGAGGGAGCCGGAGCTCCCCGCGGTCTGTGGAGGTGGCTGCGGTTCCGACACGCAAGCCCGACCGGGTCATCGAACAACAGACTGCGGAAGATCAGGCTGCTTTGTATAGGTAATAAAAATATCTTTATCTATACATATAATAAAATCGTAAACCTTCCGTGTCAGATTTTTGTCAAAAAATATAAACTCACATAAATATATGACTCCCTTAATTCTGTGATAAGACGTTCTGAGAATTGTGCCGATTTACTGGATCCAAATTCACTAATTTAAATTCATCCTTGATGTAGCGCAATAAAGCTTCTATTTGTATGTGAAAGTTCGGTTTACATAGAATGTGATAACATACAAGCGTTTGTCATTTCACTCGCCATTCTGTTTTGTCACATAATTTAATGAGTACACCTGGAAGACGCAAGAAATTATTAAAGTAACTGAATGTAAATAAATCGCATAATATCAAGCATAAACCGCTCATTATATTGAAAATAGAATTAGTGAAAGTTTAACGGCTTTATGAAAAAAATCTGAAAAACAGTTTTATGGCTTTTTTATTAACTAAACTTTAGCGCCTATTTAATCAAAATCGGCCTATGGTTTCAAGATTTTTGTTAGGAATCTCATAGCGCCACTGGCTGCGTCAAGCGTTTTTTATTGTATTTGTTTTAAAATAACACATGAAGTTGCGGAACAACTAGTGAGATTTTAATATTAAGGTCACTGCATTCGTAATCGCGTTCTCCATACAAAATTAGCTGTCGCACGTCCAATAATACTCGATTACCTAAATGATAAATTATAATAGTATGAATATATTTATAAATAACAGTGTCTGCCTCTCTCTTTCCACGCCTTTGCTGTGCCTTACAAGGTGCATGTGTGATGTTGGTATTGTGAAATTGATTGTGATTTTGTATTAACTAATTCTACCCTTGTATGCAATTTTTATTAAATAAATAAATTACTGATTGTCTCGAAAAAAAAATAATATTTTTTTCGGTCATTGTATTTTTTTTTTTTTTTGTGTTGTGTCATTATTTTTATTTTTTTATTTCCAAGTATGTGTCTACTATACACTGAATGATTTATTAGTGGTAGTAAATTTTAGTTCATTAAATGGGCTTCATTTTAGTTCAAAAAATAATAATAGGCTATTTGACTACATTAGAAATTTACTATAAATTGTGGTCATTTTATCAGATAATGACATAAAAAAAAAATTCACTATAATTTAAACTAAATTATGTATATTTTTTGTATATTACAAGAAATAAAATTAAATATTTTTTACAATTTTATCTATGACAAAAACATCTTTGATTGGTTGACTACTGGTGACGTCACACGCAAGTAAACAATACACAGATTACATCACAGTTTTCTCGACTGATTAATGTTACGTTCTATGTATGCTCTATTTATTTAATCTGTGCTTGTTTGTTTACTTGCGTGTGACGTCACACTCTGCGCCATTACCGGCACAGCGTTTTTAGCGCCATAATGAAGATTCAAACTTTAACATTATTATTTATTAATAATAGAGCAGACATCCCGGAAATATAAATGTAGTGTGCTTATTATGTAACGAAGGATCATATAAACCGAGTTTCAAAAAGTAGTCAAATAGTCTATTTTATTTCGAAAAAATCAACTAAATTCGTTTCTTTTTAAAATAATTAACTGGTTTTTCAGATATTCATATTTGAAATCTGAAATGTAAAAAATTGTGTGACGTCACAAGCACGTTATAATAGACTAAAAGATGAACACAAACTATTAGATAAATGTGATGCGATATGCACATTTATTAAATGAATACGTAATTTTTTTTTTTTTAATGTATCTTAACAGCAATGGTATGAAAAAAGTATTATTATTACATTTTATTGGTAGGTATTCTTATAGGTAATGACAATAATAAAGCTTCACAAGTTTTTTTTTTGTATAGAAGATGAGTTTCTAGAAACACGTACACCGCTTGAACTGTTAAAAAACTGTTTTCTTTGCCATCGTGATAATGACGTATCACAAAATAATAGATTCAAGTTTTCATACATGATTTTTTTTAAAACGAGTTTTTTTTTATAGAGAAAAACTAAATTAGATTTTAATAATAATATTAGTCTATATTTTCGATTTTTTCAATTTTCTCGGAAGCCCATTGATTGTATACCCTTTTTGTAGTTTTAGTTATTTTATCTTAAAGTTGTTGTATATTATTTATATATGGGCGACACTAAAAAGAAAAATATACATGTTCCATTATTTTAATCATAGATATAAAAAAATCACAATATTTTTTTTTACCACTGCTGCACTGTGAAAAAACACCCAGTTATGTATATTAAATGAAACTTTCCATTTTGGTTAACGTTATTAGTGGTTTTGTGCTAAGACCTACTATTGTGTTATTTCTATATGGATTTATATAACTTTCAGATTGTCGGGAGATTTGAACCCTTTGCACATCGATCCCAGTGTGGCACAGATATCTGGTCATTCCAAACCTATACTGCACGGACTTTCCTCTCTTGGGTTTTCGGCCAGACACGTGTTATATGCGTGAGTATTATATTTATATATACTAGCAATCTAAAGACTTAAAAATGTACGTAAACCTACTCTAGCTGGGTAGTTCAATCTTTTCACCAGACTGAAAAGTGTCTTAAATAATGGTGTTTGGAAGTTCGGGGCCCGTTTCACCAACTTTTAGAGCAGTTCTGTTTACGAAATATATATATCATCACGGGTGCCTCACGGCACCCCAGACGGCCTCAGGGTGGGTACCCAGCGGAGAGGTTTTTAATATCACCTCGCCTACACCGAACAAGTGGCTAGCTCGTCGCGATGTTTGGATAGACTCAATAACCCATCTATAAATACTTTCACAAGTTGGTATAGTGATACTGAGATCAACAGCTTAACGTGCTCTCCGAGGTTTTATAGTGGTGTTGTTAAATAAATGTACATACATTTTTAGATTAAACACTCTGGTACACACTGGGTTTGAACCAGAAGTATAATCTTCTATTTATTAGTCAAAATAGAAAGAAAGGAAAAATTTAATCTGTGTCTTGGAGACATAATGGGGCTTTACTAAAGTTTTATAATAAAACCCAATTCATTAATTTTTTGATATTTTTAATTATTTTTTAATATTTACAAGAGAGACATCTCGTCTGATGGACGAGATGTGAGCAAGTGAAGGAACATACTTTAAAATGATTCCGGCCACCAAGTGGGTGTTCCTAAAAATTATATATAAAATTAACGTGGAAATAAGTGCGGTAGGTCGAAGGTCGCCTAACGCCTGAATAATAATTTTAATTCTTCCATTTATTAATTTAGGAATTTATATAATACAACATATTAGGCCTGCGCCTAAACAATCTGTGTTGTCTAATGATGAAAATTTGCATTGAAGTAATACTGCTTCATAAACAGTACTGCTCTAGAGTTGGTGGTATGGGCCCAGGTGGGCAATTCTCGCGCTTTCGACATTTATCTCGATTCGATATTTTTGAACGAAAAAATACATATGTCATTTTTCGTTCAATATTTATTAATTAATATTTATTTCGTTTAAAGTTCAATATTTTTGAACGAAAAATGGCCTAATATCTTATTTTTCGTTCAAAAATGTCGAATCGAGATGAAAATCGAAAGCGCGACAATTGCCCACCTGGTTCTTTCCACCCTTTGTCTGGGCAGAGTAGAAGTTTTTTATCTGATATTGAACCCTGTACAGTGTACTTATATAAAAGTGAAAATCCGTTAATTAATTAATGCTTTCAGAGGCTCTACCATGGGTTTGCGCATTGTAGAAACGTAACGTATTTATTTACGTATACGTGAGCAACAACCAATAGGATCGCTTTATTCAATCCTGTTACCAAAAATAAAGCGATCCTATTGGTTGTTGCTCACGTATACGTAAATGAATACGTTACGTTTCTACAATGCGCAAACCCATGGTAGAGCCTCTGGTCATGGTGGTAGACTCCTTTGAGCGTCCAGTTACGAACGGGCACTTGTTTAATGATAAATCAACAATGATTTTAAAGTAGAATTAAATAAAAAAAAATAACTTTTATGCAAATTCGTCTTTGTCGCTGCCCATTCCGTAACTGCATCATTGCTGTCTGTTAACTATAATGTATTGATCGACCGTTAATTTTCTTTGTAGGTCTGTTTACCATCAGGTACATACAAAGTCACATGCTATGTTCCTATAAAAAAGACTATTCTTATTCTTCTAATTATAGTGAAAAACAATAAATTTTGAAAGGAATTTAATTGCTCGGAGAATTTTTGGTTACAAGTTCTACAATATTTTATTTGTCATTGATAGATATGGCGGAAATGATCCTCGTAATTTCAAGTCCTTGAAGGCTCGTTTCGTGAAGCCAGTGCTGCCAGGACAGACCCTGGTGACAGAAATGTGGGCAGAGGGCACGCGGGTACATTTCCAGACCAGAACCAAGGAAACTGGAAACATTGTCACTTCTGGTAACTGAACAATTTAGTATTATAATACTCATCATACCTTATAGATCTTTGAAGTATTGGATTGTGGGATATACCCTGGTTACAGAGATTTCCAGTTGATATCCAACTCTTTAGTAGAATGGGCCCCCTGGTAAAAAACCAATAAAAAATACTTATTTTTAGTCATATATAAATAAAGATTTGGCTGAATAAATAATATTAACACTAGCCTGTATGCATTTATTAATAAAGAAATATGATTTTAATTTAATTGTAAAAGGCGTAAGTCAAAAATTATGTAAATAATAAGTTCAGTTAAAAATATGATGCGTTTGTAGCAAGTACTTCACTTATGTATTTAACTAGCTCTTATTGTTCTGCTTTCGCCCCTTATATTATAATAAATATGTTAATTAGTTGTATATGACAAGTTTAACTGTTGAAACATTTCTCTAACCTGAGGCTAAAACTATCAAAAAAAAACCCCTCTCAATTTTCCCTGACGAAATTTTACAGTAAAAATGTACCAATTTTTAAGTTCCCGTTACAGAGATATTAACTTTTTTGAAATTTGTTTAACCCCTTTGAGTTCCAATTTGTTAATCACGATAATCTCACGATTTGTATTCATACACAGCATGTTGAATGCTATATGGCAAGCTTGCAAGCATATATCAGCAATTTACATAATTTGCCTAACAATTGAAGTTTAAAAAATCACATTTTTCAGCATTTATTGTTTTTATATGACTCTGCGCTAAATGAAAAAATAATTATTGACAAAGTACATACCTGCAATTTTCTTTATATCTCAAAAAATCCTGATAAAGCTGATTACAGCTGATATACCCCACTGATCAATTAACTTTTGATACATTTATCTTTGTTGCTCCACTTAATATCTTTGTGTCAATTGAAAATTAAAATTTACTTATAATTACTATTAAAAATGTCTCTTCCAGGTGCCTATATGGACTTAAAGAATGTAGTGAAAAGTCCTGTAAGCCCATCGCTAAAGTCCTCTGTGGATTTGAAGTCAGACTCAATGTTTTTGAGAATAAAAGAAGAGGTGAAGAATAACCCGGAGAAAGGGAAAAATATTGGTGGAGTGTTCGTGTACAATATCACTGAGGATGGAAAGAATGTTAAGCAATGGAGTGAGTAATATTAATAACTTATACATATAATAATATCGTAAGTTTCCATGTCCATATATTAAATGTTTTAAAAAAAAAAAGTACTGAAAGACACGAGGAAAATTGTAATAGAATGTAAAAAAAATATGATTTTTTTTTTGTTTAAGTTAATGTTTTATTTACTAAAAGATAAGAAGGTTTATTGTATAAATTTAGCATTTATATTATAAAAATTGACCTTAGTTACCAGAATTAAAAGATATTCATTTTTAATCAGTGACCACATTCTGTTTCTTATAACATGACCAGCGGCCACATTCTGTTTCTTATAACGTGAACGTTAGATTGTCAAAAAGCGCTCTCTTCTCCAATCAGCGAATGTTAAAAAACTACTCTGATTGGAGGAGAGCGCGCTAATTAAATAGCGTAAACCGTTATTTTGACAATCTAACCATCACGTTATAAGAAACAGAATATGACCGCAGAGCCGTTAAATAAATCATAACGTGATCATTAGATTGTCAAAATGACGATTTCTGCTATTAGCGCACTTTCCTCCAATCAGAGTAGTTTTTTAACCTTTTTGACAGTTTTTGTTGATATCTCTCCTGCTGCCGTCTAGTGGGATATTTTGGAACCATCAAAAATAAAACTCCCCATTTGGTCCGACTGATATCTCCATATGTCTAGTAACTCTATGGCCCAAACTTGAAACTATATTTTGGTATTGCAAGATTTTTAATATTTTTTACTTTTTAACATGTTTTGCCATTTATATATGGATCTATAAAATATCTTCGTATAAATGTATTTATTTTCCTAAACTATTTGTGCGTTATTACATGAACTTGACGTAAGTGCGTGACTTCTCTCCACTCTTGAGTTGGCTGTGTTAAGGCTGGTGGTTTAGCAAATATTTCAGTATAGGACAGATTACAGAAAAAAACATACTTATTATTTTTTGTTATAAATGTAATTGAACGCTGTTTGTCCTGATACACACAACAAAGACTGCCTCCGTAGACTAGTGGTTGCGCCTTTGCGTTGCATCCGAGGCCGTTGGTTCAATTCCCACACATAGCAAAAAATACTAGTATTTTTTAAAATACATTCTTCCATTCAGTTTATCATGGTCATGGCTTACCGGAGCAATGTGTAAATTGTCTTACATATAAAAAAATAAAGGTGGAGAAAGACAGCTTTTACTTAAGTCAATAGTATCCACATATAATATTGTTATTGTGGATATTATTCCACAATATTATTAAAAATATTTCATCTTCAAAAGTACTTTACGGCGTACGAGATGGCCTTAGTAACATTTTAGGTTTTTAATGTCATATCACCAAATAACATGAAAAAAGCTTTCTAATAATAATTTAATATATTTCAGCGATTGACCTAAAGGAGAGTGAAGTCTATGAAGGAGCCCCAAAATCTGGCAAAGGTGACACTACAATGACAATTGCAGACAATGACTTTGTGGAGATATCTCAGGGCACACTCAACCCCCAAGTGGCATACTTGAAGGGTAAACTCAAGATCAGCGGCAACTTAATGTTGGCTCAAAAACTAGGACCTTTCCTCAAAAGTCAAGCTAAGTTATAAGACTGTTTAAATGTATTTAATTATAATTTGTTACTTAGGCTTGGTTTCTTATATCTAGCTGTATGTGTTGGCAGTCATTAGACACTCTGCTATGAGTATGAACCTTTTAGATAGGTTTTTAAAAACAGCTTTAAAACATCTATTTTTGATACTTTGAAGAGGAACTTTCAATATTTATTATACCGGTAAAGGTCTTTTCATTGGTTGTGGTAATTTATGAATTTGTTATCAAATAGTAAACAAGTTAAGTAAATCAAGTGTTGGAAATATTATTAAAATATTATATTTATGTAAAGTAACAAGTTAATAACTAATAATTTGAAAAGAAATTGTGTAATAATTTAAACAGTAATCTATTAAAAACATTAAAATAATTAAATTCAGTGTGACAGAGCTCCACAATTTTAATAAGGACAAGTAGCAAAAGACTTGTTTTGTTTATAGATTTGTATATTGTAAATATGTATGTACTTATATAATGATTATTGTTACTTATTAATTTTACAATTATTAAGACTTAATATTTTATTACTTGTAATATTTTGGGGCATTTATGTTTTACATTATAATTATTTTTATATTTTATTTACAAGATAATAAAAAAAACATTATTTTACACATTTAACAATTTTGTTATAAATTGTAAAGGTGAAGGAATGAATTAATAAATTATATTTTTTGTTAAAGAACTTGTTTTTATTATTTATATTTCAATAGACATTATCCTTTAAAACAGTTTTATTTAAATGCATTAGAATGAAATTGTTATCTTTTTTATATATTTTACTATTATAACTCTTGTGTACTTGGTAAAAAGATGTTATCAAATTTTTTAACAATGAAATGAAAGTTTGGTACTATATACTGTCTTGTTTGTATTACTGAGTAGATTACTTATTGGTTTCAACTGTAGTTAAACATTTGAGTTGGTTTGAAATTAAATTTTTATTATATTATTTATTTATTCATTTTTATAAATTCCTTATTAGGATAATCTTATACTAAATTTTTAAAGATAAAAATGCAATGCAAAAATTCCTGGTGGGTGGCACTCGAAACCCACGTACCTCGCTATTGCGGCAAGACAACCAGGTTCCAGTCACCACTTACGAATTTTGTCATTGCTTGTTATCTACTTATACACAGAAGGCCTCTATTAGCTCTATACGAGTGAAGTTAGAAGTATAGAGGCCGTCTGTCAAAAGTAGATAACAAGCAATGACAAAATTTGTGGAATTTTTTCACTTCTCTACCACCTAGTATTAGAAACTAGGACTTCTAACTTCACTTGTATAGAGTTAATAGAAGAAAGCTAATAGAGGCCGTCTGTGTATAAGTAGATAACAAGCAATGACAAAATTCGTGAGGGGTGACTGGAACCTGGTTGGCTCAGCGGTTGAGCGCCTTGCCGTGATAGCGAGGTTCATGGGTTCGAGTCCCACCCACCAGGAATTTTTTCATTGCATTTTTATCTTTAAAAATTTAATATATTAAATTATTTGTTATACATGTTAAGGTTTTTGCCATTAGTGAGTTTTTTTTTTATTCTCAATGTATTTGAGGTGTTATTTTTCCTTCCAAAAATAAATTGGCATCCTTTACTTCTGTTTCCCAAGCTAACTTCATCTGTGGTAGGTTATTGAGGTCAATAAATTTTATGGCTTGAACTTCCGGTAGGCCTTTAGACTTAACCAATGTGCCTAAAATGCAACAGTATATTCCTGAAAGCAAATTAATTTTGCTTAGTAGACAAAAAATATCTGAACTCTTAACAAACGGAAAGAAAAATATTCTTAGCTATCAATAGATTTATTGTGTGGCATAGATTATATAGACTCTATCCTGACTTGTAATCTGATTTTATAAATGACTAGCTGAACTTCTTCTGTCTTGGCGTATGTATATATTATATTATAGCCTTCCGTGATAAACGGACTATACAACACTAAAATAAATTTTCAATTCAAACCATTAGTTCTTGAGGTGCATTGAACCAAACACTTCAGCTTTATTATATTAGTATAGATTTACTATGATAAATGACTTTTGACATTTATAAATATGGCTTAGATTTTCTTTATTTGCCAAAAATATGGTACAAAGATGTTACATTTTTGTTAGGTTCATATATTTTACTGTATGCAAATGATAAATAGGTACATTTATAGATTACAGAAATTAAGAAATGTAAATATTGATACGCGTATTATATCAGCACAATGCATGAATAGATAAAATCATTAAATGTACCTTTGCTCAAAGACGCTTTATCAATCACACCGTCTGCATTAAGTAATTTTGTGATTTTAGCTTTTCCCGTGTTGTCAGATATTATAAGAATATCGTTTCCTACACTTTGTTCGATAGTTCCTTGTATCCAAACACAGATAGCCGGTAACTTAGTCAGTAAATCTTTTATTAAATATTTTACAGGTGTTTGTTCCATAATTATACACTGATCTTATAAATTAATAACAAAACCACATATTTGTTTAAACTATTTTATTATTATTTTGTGTAAACCAAAGAACTAAAATAATGCTCCAGGCTGAAGTAAACAAACCTTTAGGTTATGTTTATTTCCCTAACTATGGCTTTAATGGAAAACCTAATTTTTGCCAATACTAGGATGTAAAATGATTATTATTATCTTATATAAATGGCCTCTACGCATGCGCATAATTTTGCCAATGACGAGTGAGGGTAGAATTAAATACTTGTTTATCATTAGTGTAAGAGGGATAGTAGGATAGAAAAGTGAATGGCGACATGACTGTATGAAAGTCTTGCCAATGTTGTCACTTTACAGAATTATTTAGTTAGGAAAATATAAATAAAATGACCATGTGTAAAATATACAGACAATTTATTATAACTGTATGAGCAGGTAGTAGGTACATAAATAAAATCAGGGTCAGGTTAATCAGATTATAAAAAACTACACTAGGCATAAATACCGCACTTTCCTCAATGAAGATACTTTTCTCCTCTTCAATACCGTTATTATGATTTCTTCACTTAAATTAACATTTCTTCATCATTAAATATAGTTAATATAGCTCAGCCGTTCTTCAAACTTGAAATTAGAACCCTGAAATTAGTTATGAGGTGGTATTTAGACACTTTTCAAATAGCAAATATTTTATATTTCTTAAAAAGTCCATCGAGTTCACGACTAATGAACTGACATCCGTTATCCAGTATTACAGTTTGCGGTATTCCATGCACTAAAAATACACTATCTTCTAGTGCCCTAGTAACAACATTGGCGGTTGCTCGACGGAATGGAAAAAGCAAACAGTATTTGGAGAAACAACATGTAACCACAAATATGTAACAGTTCTGTTTTTTACTATTTGGCAAAGGGCCTACCAAATCAATAGATAAGCTTTGGAATGGTCGACAACATGCTTTAGGGCTGCCCATTTTACCCAGCGTTCCCTGAGTTGAATGTTTGTAAGCTAAACATGTCTCGCAATTTGTGACAACTTCAACTACATCCTTAAACATTCCACTCCAATAGTACCGGAGTGCTACACGTTTGTAGGTTTTATGAACCCCCAAATGTGCTGATGTCGGCTCGGAATGGTTATTTAATATAACTTTCTCCCGATTCTCGCTCGGTACAACTTCTTTCCAACTAAAATCCGAAGTCAGTACGTGTTTTTCCTTCATATATCTAAACAGTGTACTGCCCTCTATTCTATAGTTTGGAAAACTAGAAGGGGAACTCCTGCAGCCATTAAATAATTTAATATACCATTCATCCTGGGTATTAGGTAACCTAATAGGCGTATGAGACATTTCCGCCAAGGGAAACGCTCGGGACAATGCATCAGGAATTACATTAAGGACTTACCACGACGATGTCTGATCTCAAAATCAAACGACGACAGTCTAATGCCCCATCTTGCAAGACGTCCTGTAGGATTTGTTAAAGAAAGGAACCATTTTAAAGCAGAGTGATCCGTGTAGACTAAAAACGTTTTCCCATTTTCCAGGTAGCAACGCCAGTGTTCTATTGCTATTAAAACAGCAAGTGTTTCTCTTTCAGTCACACTATAATTCCTTTCTGCTCCACATAAAGATTTGCTCATATAAGCTACAGGATGTTCTACACCATCAATCGTTTGTGATAACATCGCACCCACTCCAAAGTTACTAGCATCTGTATAAACTTCAAAAGGATACTCAAATTTAGGACATGCCAACACTGGTGAGTGGATAAGAAGTGATTTCAAATGAAGAAACGCTTTATCAGCTTCCACAGACCAACTAAATTTTGGTGCATTTTTTTTACTAGAGGTAAGTAAATTTAAAGGTCCAGCAATAGTGCTGAAGTTTGGGATAAAACGTCTGTACCACGATGCAGTCCCTAAAAATCGTTTAACGTTCTTTCGGCAAACAGGCTTAGGATAATTAAGGATTGCCTGTACCTTCTCAGGGTCAGTCCTCAAACCCTTAGAATCGACCAAATAACCCAAATACTTCAATTGGCTACGGAAAAATTTACACTTATCTAAGTTAATAGTCAAATTAGCTTGTTGTAATTTCTGTAAAACAAACAGAAGTGTTGTGACATGTTCTTCAAAACTACCACTAACCACTATAATATCGTCCAAATAAGCAAATATTTTTAACTCACAATTGCCAAACAACATGGCCTACAAGACGCTGTTGAGTTGCTGGTGCATTAGTGAGACCAAAAGCTGTAGTTTTAAAACGGAGAGTACCACGTCCCCGCACATAAAAGGCAGTTTTATCAAGATCCTCTTCAGCAATAGGGATCTGCCAAAAAGCTTTTGATAAATCAATACTACTTAAATACTTGGCATCCCGTAAATTATCTAAAATTTCTGATATATATGGCAAATTATACGCATCCTTTTTGGAAACAGGATTTAACTTTCTGCTGTCCAAACAAAAACGCGGCTGACCATTACTCTTGTTAACTATTAGGACTGGTGAAGACCACGCACTCTCACAATGTTCAATCACGTCCAAATCTAACATCTTATCTACCTGTTCTGTCAGTATACGACGTTTTTCAGGAGACATGCGATAATAACGTTGCCTTATCGGTTGTGCATTCCCGGTGTCAATCCTATGTGAAATTAATTGAGTACGACCTAAACCTTTGCAACTAAAAGAGATATGCTCAAATTTTGCAACCAACTCATCCACAATCAACCTACTATCACAATCCAAATTAACATAGCCTTGTACACTTGACTCTGCGAAATCTGACAACACAGCAATGTTTGGATCTGTAGGTGATAAAAAACTTATCTTAAGTAAGTCCTTATTAAAGATTTTAAAGAGTTTACAAAAATCAACTCCCAAAATAAGTGAAGTAGTTATTTTAGGAATCACATGGAACTTTACTACATGCAGATCTTTATTAAAAACAATAGGAAGTAGTATATAACCAGACGAATTAATTTTTTGCCCACCAGCGGTGACAACAGTAACAATCAGGTCATTACAAATTTTAAATTTATATTTAAGTAAAACTTTATGAAAAATATTTCCTAATATAGTAAGCACTGAACCAGAATCCAGTAACCCATGCATATCTGGTGAATCAAAATTATGTATATTTATTTTGACATAAGGACGTGGGTCATTAGGAGGTCTCGAAAGTAGAATTGTAGAAATACTATAAGTGTTAAAGAAGGAACCTACATAAGAAAGCCAATCTTGCCACTCCTCGTGATCAGTACAAAATATATTTCTACAATTCCCTATTCGTTTTTTGACTCATTTACCTGCTCAGGCTTTTTACAATCCGGACAATCAGAATACTTAAAATCCTTTTTTCCTTAAGAGAATGATCTTTTGTGCGACATCTTGGACTAAATTTAGATTTAATATGGGAGCCAACTTTAATTTCGTTGACGGAATTATTAAAAATTGCTTTGGGGATTCAGTACAATATTTATAACTAAACTCAGGAGCCAAAGTATTATTTGTTTGTTTAGGTAGTTCCTAAAAATGTGAAAGTCTTGATTGAAAAAGTTCATGCACGAAGAAAATCAATGGTCTTAATATCTGGAGCAGCAGCCAGAGTACTTGCATAACATGGCCTAATATTATGCAAAAGTATCTCAAGTCTATCCGCTTCCGAAATAAGTTTTGATAATCGTGAAAACATTCCTTGCATGATAGAAATGTATATCGTAATATTTTCCTGTTCGCCTTGAGTTCTTGATCGAATTTCAGCCAAAAAACGATAATCGTAATCAAACGGACTAAAATCCTGCTTCAGTAACTGTGCAAGTTCGCTCCAACTAGAAACAGAGTGCCGTATGCTTCGGTACCAATGCAACGCATCTCCCGAAAATATTTCTGTTGCAAAAGATAAGATCTTATTTAAGTTTATATTCCTGGCTTCTACTCCTCTACACGAGAAATAAATGCCCGGCTAGCTCAGTCGGTAGAGCATGAGACTCTTAATCTCAGGGTCGTGGGTTCGAGCCCCACGTTGGGCGCCACTGTCACTTTACAGAATTATTTAGTTAGGAAAATATAAATAAAATGACCATGTGTAAAATTTACAGACACTTTATTATAACTGTATAAGCAGGTAGTAGGTACATTAATAAAATCAAGGTCAGGTTAATCAGATTATAAAAAAACTACACTAGGCATAAATACCGCACTTTCCTCAATGAAGATACTTTTCTCCTCTTCAATACCGTTATTATGATTTCTTCATTTAAATTAACATTTCTTCATCATTAAATATAGTTAATACAGCTCAGCCGTTCTTCAAACTTGAAATTAGAACCCTGAAATTAGTTATGAGGTGGTATTTAGACACTTTTCAAATAGTAAATTTTTTCACTTTAACTGCAACATGTCCAGGCGGATGAAATTGTTTGGCAATTATGCTTTTTATTAGTGCACTAAGTAGCATTCAATGATGTGGCAGTGAAAATGAACACAAAAGCAAAATGACAAAGCGTTAAAATTAGAAGCTAAACATTTTCTAAAAATCAAACTTATAACAACAAACACTAGTTTAAAATTACATGCAATACCTACACCTAAATTTATCTAATTATTATTTTCAACACATTTACTTCACATCACACACAATCATTTATTTAAAAAAAACATAAAAATAGATAGAATATTCATAAGATCAATAAATCAGAATTATAAAGATGCACAATCTACCCAATTTTGGGGCTTTTACACTGAAAGGATATTTGATATTTTTAAAATTAACAATATATTTTTAATTAATAAAAGTTCTATAACAGAAACTTTATTTTATATTATCTTAAACACAAAGGTTAAACTTTTTTTTAATAAGCGTGGGTAGTCTGTTTTTATAAATTCCCGTTTTTATTTAATAGTGATGTGCTATTCCAATATAATTGAATTAAGTAGCAATCATATTGTTTATAATTTATACTTTATTAATCTATTTAAATATATATTATATAGCCAGATAATAACGTAATTTGTACTTAATAATAATAATCTTTAAATTTAAAACTGAATTTAGTAATCCACAACGTTACAATGTCTAGTGAAGGAGGAAAAAGAATCAACAGTAAAATGGGTACCGCCATTTTACTGAAGATTTTGGGATTATTTGAGATAACACAAACACCGAGATCACTGATTAAATGCTACACTTTTCACACTTAATAATACTATACGAATGCTTATTCTACAAAATTAGTACACTTTTGCACAATAATATTCAATAAAATTAAATATGATAAGTAACTGTAATAGAAATAGGCGTCTACAGTGTACGGGCTACCCTCAAAGAATCGATGAAAAATTAATTTAATATGAAATGTTATTCTGACAGCGTTCGCAGGGATTTATTTATCTAGAAGCAAAAACATTGAAGGGGAAAGCAGGTAGGATTCGTACACTTTTTACATCAAGTCGTGTAAAAGCAAAACTAATTGCAAAATAATTTCAATGCTGCTGAATTACCTATACATATCTGGCTTTAATAATAGCGTGGTTCAGTGTTGATATAAAGTAACACGGAAAAGATATCATAATCTAAAAATATCTAAGAATTTTCCAAAAATCGCACAAAAGCACTCCACACACGGGTGCTTTTGTACATACAGAAGGGATTTTTGAAACGGGACAGTAAGGGCAGGTGGGCGATTCTCGCGCTTTCGAGATTCATCTCGATTCGAGATTTTTAAACGAAAAATGACTTAATATGTCATTTTTCGATTCGAGATTTTTAAACGAAAAATGACTAAATATGCCATTTTTCGTTCAAAAATATTGAACATTAAACAAAATAAATAATAAATATTAATTAATAAATAATAAATATATAAAAATTGAACGAAAAATGACATATTAAGTCATTTTTCGTTTAAAAATCTCGAATCGAGATGAATCTCGAAAGCGCGAGAATCGCCCACGGGCTGTCTTCTTTATAGCGGAATATAAAGTATCTACCCATAACAAAAAGTTTGGCCAATGTAGAAGTTTGACACTCTTACCGAAATATATGGATTTTTTTTCGTTCTAGTACTCAAACCTCAGTCGTTCTAGTAGAGACTTTTGATAATTATAAGAAACACGATCGATTGAAATAAAAAACAGCTTTTGGTTAAAATTATCATTTTCTTGCTGACTGTTTTTTTTTTCTAAATCTGTGAATGCATTTCAGCATATCTCAAAAAAATATGGATGGTCTCCTAGGAACGTTTTATCGTAACTATAACGGTTAAGGTACCTACCCTTACTGTCCCGTCTCAAAAATCCACTCTGTATAGTAGAAAACAATCGTACATATACAGTAATTGAAAAGAATATTAATACATAATGAAGTATTTATTGAGATTAAAATTAACACAGAATCTGCCTCAACCATAGTAATAATTCAGATTTTACAAACAACTTGTTAAAATTTAAGTCATATTACATTTATTTATTGTGATTCCTTGAGGGTAGCCCGAAGACTGAATACGTGTGTTTCTATTATATTTTTCATAGTTTAGTAACATTTTATTACATATTTAAAGTTTTTTCTGTACAGTTTGTTATGGTCTGGGTGTTTATAAAATATAAAATGTTTTATGTTGTTGCTTCTGGTACACATAGCCTCGAGCTTAGTGTGACCAGAGCAATATGTGTAATTTGTCCTACATATTATTATTTATTATTATTGTTATTACATATATAACACAAAACTGGTCGTAAACACACAAACATACAAACACGTCAACATGTTGAATAGTGTAGATATGACTGCTATACGAACGCTCCCTCTGTACGAATCCTACCTGCTGTCCCCTAAGTCCAATACGTATGACGTCTGTAATACAAACAATAATAAACCAGTTTTTTGAATTCACTTATATACAAATAATAATAATAGTATGTATACACATATTTCTCTGGTCACAAACTAAGCTCTAGGCTTGTACTATGTGTACTAGACACAATGATATAATACATATAATATTTTATAAACACCCAGACCATGACAAAGTGTACACGTACCTCCTAAGTAATATTTTTTTGCCATGGGTGGTAATCGAACCGAAGACCTCCGGATACAATGCCAAAGAACAGATTAATAAATAGTTACTACGTAAACCGAAGGCGAAACCACTAGTCTACGCAGGCGGTCAAATTATTGATAGCTAGTAAAACATATTGGTATCTACGAGTATGCGGTAAAGGGTTAATATCAAATCATTTATCTTTAGGCGTTTACGCTGATTCGGACCGATGCGACGCGGTGCTGAGAGGGTTAACCTCGATTTTGGCTTTAATCAGACATATGGCCTATTTTTCGATCGATTTCAAGGTGGTTACGAATCGAGGATAGACTCGTACGTAATGCAAATTCGTCTTTGTCGCCGCCCATTTCATAACCGCATCATTAAGTCGGTCAAAGCCATTATAGTGGGAGCATTGTAAAACAAAAATGTATTAATATTTAAATACTTGTACCATACATCCCAGTAGCCAATTCCCTACAAAACCTGCCGCAAAAACATCGCCACTCACAATATCCACATTACATTCCTACATCTTTTCTGAAAATGACAAATACTACTATTGCGCCTATAATAAGCAATCTACCTAATTTATGTTATTCTCAAGGCATATTTCCTTGTTCATTACACCTCTGTACAAGAGTGGAGACAGATATTATGTTAATAATTGTAGGTATTTTAACTTCTATCTTTAAAATATATATCAGAAAAACTTATTAACAATAGACTAACAAAATATCATAATATATTATCTAATGCTCAATTCAATATGGCTTTAGGCCAAAAAATAAACAAACAAACAACAAAAGATAAAACAGAGGATGCTGTTTTAAAATTTACCTCACAGATTGCTGAACAACTTGATCAAGGAAACGTTTATGTCTCGTAAAATTAAAATGTTTTTTTACCTGCTAATTTCTTAATGAACAAAAAAAAAGACAGACTACTTCAGGATTTGTTTGTATAAACGCAATAGTCAATGCCTCGTCAGAATATTACTTGTATATGGATCTAGTATCTGCTTGTCCCGGATTTTTGATGAGCAAAAAAAAACACCATCGTCGCCTTTTCGTTATTTTATTTATATTAGTAGGTAATACACAATAATATATACAAACATGGTGACTTGGAAAGGTTGTACTTTGGGCTAATATGAGGTTCTATTGATCAAATCGAACTACTTTTCCCATGGAACCTGAATGAATCGCAAAAAATGCCTTCTCCATACAAACTAGTAATGTTAAAATGTCCAATTTGTATGGTTTCATAGGAAAAGTTGGATTTGATCAGTAGAGTCTTATATTACAACCTTTCAAAATTTCAAAAATAACTTTCATATTCTGCACCTGTATAGCCCAAAGTACAACTTTCCACAGTCACCATGTATATACATGGTGACTTTGAAAAGTTGTACTTTGGGTTAATATGAGATTCTAGTGACACAAAAAACTTTTCCCATGGAACCATGTGTCGCATCGAAAAACAAATATTGTGTTCTCCATACAAAGGTCATTGGGCACTTAAGTGTGAAAAATTTACCCACGACCTACAGAAATTAATTGATGTGGGATGTTTCGACATATAATATCTCTGGTTTACGAATATATGGGTCGCATTACCATAAATAATGGGAATCAGACCGAAAATGAAATTCTGTATCTTAGAAAAAAAATATTACTGAGGTTTATTTCAACTTGATTAATATCTACAGGTGCAATCGTACTATCTCACTTAGTACAAAAAATATATCCAGAATATACAGAAATAAAATAGTTTAGAGAATTTCGATAATTAAATGACAGCTAAGGTTAAGCAGATGACAATAAGACCGGCCTGGGATGGGTGACCGCTTTATACAACGAGGCTATTTCATCATAAACACCGCAACAAGCTCGCCACTTGTTAGGTGTTGCCTCCGAATACCATCGGCGAAATGAGGATGGGTCGCTGGGACCCTGAGGCCGTTTAAACGGTTCTCGGGAGCCAAATTGGCACCTGTGATGTTATTTATTTATTTATTAATGACAGCCTCCGTAGACTAGTGGTTGCGCCTTTGGCGTTGTATCCGGAGGTCGTGGGTTCGATTCCCACCCATGGCAAAAAATATTAGTACGTTTTTTTCTGTACAGTTTGTCATGGTCTGGGTGTTTATAAAATATAATATGTATTATATCGTTGCTTCTGGTACACATAGTACAAGCCTAGAGCTTAGTAAGTAATATTTAAATAACAAATTTTCATGGAAAAAGTTGTTCGATTTGATCAGTAGAATAGCCCAAAGTGCAACCTTCTAGAGTCACCATATACTGGTATGATGGCAACCAGCGGTGCACCTGCATGCATCCGCTTGTTGCTATCATCCTGGTCATTGCATACTGCTTAACATCAGGTGGATGCAAGGTCACATGTTGAGCTCTTATAAAAAAAAATTTAACAGCTGGTGCCCGAAACTTCGTGTGCGTGTAATATTAAAGCAAAAAACTAGTTTGCTATTGCCTATTAAGTAATATTAACCATGGTTACAATGCCTTATGCTTAAAAAAAATATAAAAAAAATGAATTTCACATTGATGAATTTTATTTTGGTTATTATTATTTAGATACCAATTACTGCAATTGCCAAAATGGTGCGTAAACTCACAGCGTAAACTTTAAAAATCAAAAAGTTATTTAAGTAATATCTGATCTCTCTGTAGGTATTGAAATAAAATATACATTATTTTACCACAGAGCCAATTGATATTTAACAAAAAAAAACGCATATAAATCGGTCCAGTAGTTTTTAAGTGAAGTAGGAACAAACGGAAAAAAAACACGCAGATTCTAAATAATATAGATAATTGTTTAAAAAATAGATGTAATTTTGTGACCCCTGAACTACCACTACCTATGCAAAATCACGTCAATACAAATATAGATCTCGAATACTTAGAGCCGGTTTCGACCAAAAGAAGGCATAACTTATATTGGGGATAGGAAAGTCAAATTCCATACAAATATATACTCATAGATGAAATTATTAATACTCACAATATTTATTTGTATGTGATTTGACGTTACTAAATCTTAATATAAGTTATATATTTTTTTAATTCAAACCGGAGTATTTTGAAACTTGCGCTTTGTCATATAAAAATATATTAAATGGTAGACACAGTTTAGATCTTTATGCCTATCAAATACGATTGTGGATAAGACTTAAAATATTATCTATAAAAAACAGATTTTCTAAGTAAAACAATTAAAGAAAATTATACTCAATAAAAATAAAATTATACAAAATAAATAATTTGTAAGAACGCGATGTGTAATGGTCTAAACCAGACGGACAAAGCTCCCGGTCCGGTATTAAGTGCTTCGGCGTAACAACTCAATCAACGCAATTTTAAAATAAACTTTTTTAAAACAGAATACAAACATCGAGCCAGTCCAACAAAAAATAAGACCGGCAAAGGTCTCAATAATGGCTTTCTCGAGAACTCGTTGCATATAAACACCCCTGCGTATGTATCTACTTAAACCAACGAATTTAAGCTTTTATATCTGAATACCGAATCCAATTTTGAATCATATATGTTTAACAACAAAGCTCAAATTAACAAAAGTTTAAAAGCTGTTTAAGTTTTAAAGTGCAAAGTTGATACTGTTCATCTTTAGAGCAAGGCTTTTGAGATGAAAAGAGAAAGAGAATTAAAAAAAAAAAAAAAGTAATTTATAGTTTCCTCTGCGTGAGTTTAAGAATGAGAGGTAAATACTTTTATTAACAATAGAGTTTATAAGAGTTTTATTATTATTACCTACTTATAAAATAAATATAGCCTAATATTAAAAAGTAGGTATAGACGCAAAATTATAAAGTAATCACATAAAGGTAATTTTATATGCTAAAGTGTAATAGTTAAGTAATTAAAATAGTTATATATGTAGTAAGTAAGTAGGTAATATGTAAATGATTAGAGATAATTAAAGAAAATAATTAGTCATGTAGGTAGGTATATACATATAAATAAAGAATTAAATAAAAACTGGCATCATCTATCCTTTCGAAGACAATTCTGTAAACTAAACACCAAAGAACAAGCAAAAAAACAACAATGTTTCAGTAATCCACGCGCGGGAGTAGGGAAGCTGTCATCTCGAAACGCCAGCAAGCAAAGTTCACATCTCAATCCCAAACGACCGTGCGCACGCGCAGAGAATGCACGCACGCGCTGTTTCAAACGCAAATACAAAACTTTTCAACGAGAGTGTAACAGAAACCGTGTCTAAAACAAGTGAATTACTATCAACTAATCAGGATTTTAATATATTATTGTGAATCGTTTTAATTTGTGTTGTATAGTGACTTAAAAATTGTATTGAATAAATTAGAAATACAACTTTGGCGGAGTTTAAACCATGTGACCATAGAGAAGGTGTATCACGACTGAGGTAGGTTTTGTTTGTTTGTTTTGTATACCAGTAATTGTTGTTTTCAGTATTGTTTACTACTGGAACGGCTATTCCATCACAATACCTTTATCTGTTTAACAAAATAAATTGAGAACCGTAAGTATTGTAAATTATTTTATCTAGATTTATTATATTGTTTTCAGTCTCAGTTTCTTCAAAATGATTTAAATCGTTGTAATGGTCTGTAGTTAGTGTTTAATTTAAATAATCATCTACTTATGAAGAAACTATACTAGACCTGTATGTTACCATAAATTTAACAAACTCTACATTCATATTCCAGTCTTCTATTTTTCCTATATCGTATTATTCACGACTTAATTTCAATTTAAACGATTTTATTATTGGTATGGCTGACGTCGCAGTCATCAATAAGTGTACATTTGAAGTCCCAACGGCAATCAGATTGAATACTAATATACACGACATATTTATCTTAATTTGCATATACGTGGTAGAGTTTCATAATGTTGCAATTGTTCAGCAGATACTTTTTCGTTCTGTAGCCTTCATCAAGCAAAAACTATAAGTGTGATAAAAATGCAAATGCTGTAAGTCCCACCACAAGAAATTTGATTATTTTAAATTACGATAGAGACGTTAAGCATATTCAATCCAGTAGAATACCTTAAGTAATTAACTATATCGTGAGTAAATAACGAATAAAATATTTTTCACACTGTAGAAATGAAGATGGATTTATATTTATGTTCAATAATACATTATTTGATAGGTAGGTAATGAAATAACTATTCATCCAAATGAACTTTTATTTTAGTCGGAATGAAATGAGGTACAATAGAATATATTTTTTATTGGAAATTTAGAATATTTCAAATTCTACAGAAATAGATTTAAATCCTAAGATTCTTGCTCTCTACAAAACATAATAGAAACAATACTTATTTCGATTCTTAAAGTAAACTGCTCACGTACAAAGGCGTGATGTACAGATGCCATTACAGGTTAATTTATGATTGTCAACGACTAACAGTGAAGAATGGTTCTGACGGACGCAGGACGACTAAACAATAAAACTATACTCATCGGCGCCCAGTGATTTATGACACGAAGCTGTTAATAATAAAAAAATAACAGCGACGGTTTTAGGCACTACTTTATCGTTAAACGCTACTGCATATATTATAATTTTGAATGCCATAAAACCCTATAGCCTATAAATGAAGCTAGCTTGAAAGTCCTTTTGATTTAACTTTAAACTTCGATTTCGTAATGCCATCAAATTAGTTAATGGGTAAACTTATTTGTTGTATTTATTACAGTTAAAACCGAGTTTCTATTATATTTACCTATAACAATAATCATAATGAAATAAAACGCCAATAGAGTTACGGTTTTCGAGACGATTTATTTCGAATTTCATAAGAGTAAAACTAAAAAGATATCTGAATAAATTAATCTGAGTTTAATTTAAATTATGTAACGATTACGTTGTAGCAAGGCAGTAATTTTTTTAGTTAAAAATTGTTTATGTACCTAAGTAATTGTAGAAAACATAATAACCAAACGAATCACATCATAAAAATCTTCACAGAGTGATTCTTAACTAAAAAAAACATATAATAAAATAAAACGTAAAATTTTATTCATATGTTTATTTGCAATATATAAGTATGTATATATATCTTTAAATGCACAAAACAAATGTTTTTTAGAGGGACTGGAAATGCCATCATTTGATAAATTAGGGGTCGAAGGTTTGTAAGCAGCTGCACGACATGTGGCAAGAAATTTGTCTTCTACACTGATTTTTTCTTGTGATTTATGATTACAACTAGCAGCTTTGGGATTTTTTACATTAGTATTTTTTTACACGTCCATTCTTTGCATTTTGGCAGCATATGCCATTATTTATTTCTGTGTCTTCTCCAGTATTAAATTTTGTACATTTTGATCCATCCTCAGTAGTATTTACCTCTCTAATACCCTTTTTTCCTTTACTAATAGAGTGTAATAATCCTCGTTTCAGTGCACCCCAATTATAGTGATGCTGCTACCTGATACACCCTTTGTATTTTTTTTATATTTAAAAACCTCTCCCGTGTTTTTTCTGATAAGAGTTCCTTTTGATCTTTTTCTATTGAAATTACCACTTGAATATTATTTTAAATTTTTTATTTAAAAAAAACTATTTGTTTATACCTAATTATTTTAAAATATTAACTATCTATATGAATTTAGTCCTTAAACTATATTTTTGTCTTAAAAATACATATATTTAAATCATTTAAAGAATGCAGCACTATTTTATTACATTGTTCCAGAATTATTCCTTTAACGATATAACTAGCAGAGTTCTATTTCATTACAAGAAAAATTTTTACAGTGAAATCATTGACTAGGCATGTAGCGTCATATTTAATGTTAATTATGGACATTCGTTTCTTGGTCTCTTATTCTGGGAATTGTTTGCAAGGAGGTGTTCTACTTCGTCTAGATTTAGCAGAATTTGAACACATTATTTTAAATTATATGGGTGCCTGTGTTTATTAATATAAACATAGCTACTCACAATAAATTTAATTATGAAATATATGATATGTTACAAAGCATATTGATAAAACATTTGATTTTTGACTATTTTATACTATAATATTTTATACTATAAAATATATATTTTGACTTTGATTTTGATTATGGCCATTTCACTTGTAGCTTTTTATTTATAAATCTACATAGGTATAATATTTAGTTTGCTCAGTTTATATTAAAAACCCTCGTATTTCAAAATTTTAGAAATAGTCACTTTTCTATTCAATTAACAAAGCACAATAGTACAATTTAAACTCTCTACCTACCAGAAATAAAGTTATTGGTATAATTATGTTAATTTAAGAAAGTTAAGTTAATGATGTTTTTACACAAAGTAGAGAGAGATGATAATAGTCAAGTATCAATAAAAACTTAATTTTTTACATTAATTTCATATTAAACCCTGATAATGTGGCTTACAATATACCTAATCGCGTTACAATGCTGATAAGAGTAAGCAAGTAGGTACACTAGACTTCTTACTGCATACATTACGTTACACGTTCGCTGTCATTTTAGACATATATTTTGCTACAAAATCTCATACGAATTATTTCGTTATCTTAAATAATTAGTCCCATTACAAATACCTAAGTATAACTTTTATTAACATCATATGTGATCTTGTGAATTATGTTTTTCCTAACTGCAAGGAGGTAAGTCAGTATTTAATGTTTATTTTCTAGGAATGTTTTAAGTTTACTTTATTTTCAGTATCTTTATTTTTTATAACTCTACGAGAATATAGGCTAAGAACTTAATGTAATATGTATTATATCGTTGCTTCTGGTACATATAGTACAAGCCTAGACCTTAGTTTGTGACCAGAGCACTATGTGTTGTCGTACATATTAATTATAAAAACTCAATTATGTTTTTAAGTATTAAAACTAATGTACCTATTATTTAAGTGTAATTAATTAATTAAACAATAATTTTATTTTTTATTTTCTTAATTTTAGTTAAAACGTTATCTCTGTTAAACGTAACCTAGTTTTTAAAATATGCTTTCATAATGATTACATTGATTACGCTGATAATATCGTTGACATCATTTTAATTAAGGAAGACCTTGAGTTTCTTAAAACGGTCTCGTTTATTTATTAAACAATTTATAAAGGAACCAAAAGTCAAATCTTTGAAAATCGTAAATTCTTTAAAAAAAACATAACAAGAAATATCTAATACCCAAGAATAACAAGATACCGACTTCTGTCTTCGATTCAACTGACTGCTTTTCTTTTTTATTAGTATTTTTCTGATGATTTCAATTTCGTTTTGTGGCAGATCATTTGAAAAACATTTAGGGAGTGTCTATGTTAGTCAAAGAAAAGGTGCCGATGATATAATGTTTATAGGTAGTTATTATTTGTTTTGTGTCAGTTGATAAAAAAAAGTTATATACATGGTGGCCTAGTTGGTTAGACCTTGGACTTAAAAACGCTTAGGTCCCTGGTTCGAATCCCGGTGTGTACCAATGAGTTTTTAATTTAAAAAATTATGTACATTTGTTTGACAACACCACTATAGTGCCTCGGAGAGCACGTTAAGCTGTCGGTCCCGGTTTCACTATACCAACTTGTGAAACTGTTTATAGATGGGTTATTGAGTCTATCCAAAACATCGCGACGAGCTAGCCACTTGTTCGGTGTAGACTCATACCATCGGCTACAAAGAGGTGGGATTAAAACCCCTCCGCTGGGTACCCTGGGGCCGTCTAGGCGGTCTCGGGCGCCGTAAGGCACCCGTGATGATATATATATATATATATATATATATATATATATATGATAAAAAAAAATGGATGCATTTGAGAGACATTTTACAGGGGAGCTCTTTATGAGTTTTAAAAAAGAGGTTCAGTATCTAAGAATATAATGATATTAGGAAAGTATCAGATGTAATGTCAAAAACAAAAAAAATGAAACAGATGCATTTAAGAGTCATTTAACAGTAGTGTTTTATGAGTTATCAGATGTACCATCAAATAATTATAAAATAAATATTAAGTTATTTGAGAGACTAGCAAACGGTATTATCATACTTTGTAAAATGTCTCTCAAATGCATCCATTTTTTTTTTATCATATATATATATATATATATATATGATAAAAAAAAAATGGATGCATTTGAGAGACATTTTACAGGGGAGCTCTTTATGAGTTTTAAAAAAGAGGTTCAGTATCTAAGAATATAATGATATTAGGAAGGTATCAGATGTAATGTCAAAAAAAAAAAATGAAACAGATGCATTTAAGAGTCATTTAACAGTAGTGTTTTATGAGTTATCAGATGTACCATCAAATAATTATAAAACGAATATTAAGTTATTTGAGAGACTAGCGAACGGTATTATCATACTTTCTAGGTAGTCTAGACTAATCTAACGTAAGCAGTAATAAAAATAGAAGTTATTATTAAAGTGACAAAACATTTATTGAAATTGTGAGGTAGAGTGTATAATTTTAGAGCAAATATTGCATTCACCTACGAAATCACTATAAAATTGTTTTGCATAATGTGTTATCCTGTATATAAGCAATAACAATCCCTGTAAGTTTTCAAATCTGTTTATTAGTTTTGGTGTGAAAGTTCGCTCTCTCATAAATTTTCGCGTTTAATACGATAAAATTAAAGACCTTTTTTATATAATTTGTATGTAAATTTTTGACGTTTGTGAATAACAACTATAGATTTCTGAGATTTACTGACCATCGGCATTCTGCCGACCACCGCTCATAGATGCAAAAACCGTCAAGTAACCTAGTCATGTTCCGCTTTTATTCTGTGGGTTCACCGGTTTTTGGAGATTACTGCATCGGTTTTTTGTCGAGGTGATAGTATCTTTTCAGGGTGCGGTTACGAAATGGGTGGTTGAATTGACGACAAGGCAGAGAGTATATTAAAACATATTTAATGCAATCCGTTTTTATCGCCGCCCATTTCGTAATCGCATCATTTAGCCGGCATAGTGGGAGCGATCAATGTTGTTTAAGAAAAAATATTGATTGACCCCATTCATGGACTTTGTAGGTCTGCTGACCACCAGGTCACAAAGTCACATGCCGTTCTCCAATAAAAAACAACTTACTGCTATTTGAACAGTAGCTTTGTATCCTTTGTAGAATTTCAAAAACAAAATCCCCAAGAGTGTGAAAAGGGATTTTTAGCATGAAGAAGGTAAACCTCTTATGCTTACAGTGGGCCATCCAATTTCAATGAACATATCTAGTTATTCAGATACTTATTTGTATATTCACTATACCAACTTGTGAAACTGTTTATAGATGGGTTATTGAGTCTATTCAAAACATCGCAACGAGCTAGCCACTTGTTCGGTGTAGACTCATACCATCGGCTACGACGAGGTGGGATTAAAACCCCTCCGCTGGGTACCCTGGGGCCGTCTAGGCGGTCTCGGGCGCCGTAAGGCACCCGCGATGATACATATTATTTGTCTATTTGAAATGCCTAATTAGTGTTAGTTTTTTTGTTTTTTGAATATGATATTTAAAATTAATGAATATTAGTGGCGCCGCAACTACCTATATTAGCACCATGCAATGTACAGATTTCGGTTTTTTATTCTATAAAGCTTAAAATACTATAATCAAATCAATCAAATTATTATCTATTATTGTTAGGATCAAAAGGCTTGATCTAAACAATTACAATACTACCAAGATCTCTATAGTATTTGTACTCTGCAATGCATCGTAGAGAATCCGTTAAAAGGCCATATCGGGAGTGGTACCTCATTCCAGACGAGGTGTTTGCCTAACGTGTTGGCATTCAACGACATGCAATAATGTGCGCGGGAGCACTTGTGTGTGCTCACACAGTTAGCGAGGTGCGCTTGCGACTACTGTCAACACATTCAACGAACCCATCATCATCTTGCTGTACAAAATTTTTAGATTATGTTATTTTAGGGCCCGGTAAACGATCAAATGATTTGTCAAAGTTTTGTTAGTCTCTGGTCATGTTTGACGCGTTTAATAACAGTTACTGCCAATTTGTGTTAAAATGTTTATTGGTTTACTGAGCGTTTTTGTAAAATTCAGGTATCTGGCAATATCAGGCATCTTTTGTTTTATTTAAGTACCTACTGTTTTAAAGATTTATGTCAACTTATTCTAGCTAGCTGATAAATAAGTAGATGTGCGCTATTTTCCATTTCCATGATAAATAAGTAGATGTGCGCTATTTTCCATGATCTCACGTTTTCTCTAGCTTTCTTCACCATCCATAAGACTGATGGTTTTACTAAGAGCACTGTAAGCTACATAAACATTAATTATGTGTCGTTTATTCTAATATTCTCGTGTAATACTTTTCGCATCCAACATATTTCTGTTTACATTAAGTTAAAATTGGCTCTGCCGCCATAAGTGTTTATTTGACTAAATATATTCAACTTTCATGGAAAACGTTCCAAAATTGTTGTCGGTTACCCTTTCGTGTTACATTGTATTTGATGTGTACGTGGCTTGCGTCGTCTGTTGACCGTCTCGAGCAATTACCCGAGGCTCTTCACACCTCCACGCTAACAGCACAAGCCGGAGTGGAGAAATGTCACAGCAACCAATTTCCCGGACTTGGGCTTTGTGGTCGGCGCTAAAACGTTGTCACATGTAAATCAAATGTGTAGGTTGAAGTATTTTTAGTCATAAATACTATAATATTTATGATGGAAATGTTAAAGAACTGTAGACGAATGTACCGTTAGGGGAAATTTATTTTTTGATGGAATTGCGTTTCATGAACAGTTATGTTAGTAGTATAGCACACTATATTGTCTATTTTTGAGCAAATTTTTTTTTAGGTATGGGTAATAGGTGCATGTTGTGACTGAATCATAATATTAACCTCTCACCATTTTTCTAAGGATTTAAGCTATTAAAAATTAATAAGTATATTTAAAATTAATATTTTTTAATCTTATAATAAGCATTTACAATAAAAATTTAATTATTTGTAATTATTAATAATAATCTTTTGTTAGTAGGTACTTAATTTATCTAAGACGTACGAATGTAAGGTTTTTGTGTAAGTAGGTACGTACATGTACAGCTATGCATGAAAATATTATTATTCATGAATATTGATAATGTAACACATTAGTACCTAGTTTACAGACTAATTAACACACTAAGGATGTAGAGTCACACTTGGTTTGTTTAACTTCTTAAGCTTTGGCATATTCATTAGTCTGTGAAGTCAACAAAGCCGTTTTGTTAACATTTTTCTTATTGTTATTAAAATTATCTGTAAGGCACTTATTAAATAACGAATAGAGAGCGCGATTGAGCAAAAATTGTAGGTCCATGTTCTTCAAAATGACCATATTTTACAAAAGTTGCAGAATGAGTTTACCAATAAACGTTCCCAAAATTTCAAGAATTCGTCATTAAATAAAGCACGTAATGTGACTTTGTAATATAACAACCTAAAGGTAAAAAGTTCATGAAATGGGTCTACCAAAACACTGTTTTTAACAGCATTCGTCGCTCCCACTATGCCAGCGAGCTTATTAAAATATGCTCGTAATGCAATTCGTCTTTGTCTCCATCGCATCATTTAGCCGGCATAGTGGGAGCGATCAATGTTGTTCAAGAACAATTATTGATTGACCCCATTCACGGACTTTGTAGGTCTGCTCATCTACCTGGTGGTGAGCAGACCTACAAAGTCCGTGAATGGGGTCAATCAATAATTGTTCTTAAGAAAGAACAAAGTCACATGCCGTGCTCCAATAAATAAATAAAAAGTGTTTCTTAAGTAATTGTAACAATTAAAGTTAAAATGGCGTTGAAATTACTAGCTGTCATTCAACTTTCAAAATAAAACTGGTACACATGACGCCATTTTTAACTTTACCTAATTGATACAATTACTTTAACGGACACTTTGGTGTATCTGATGCTTATAGATAATTATTGCGGTCTCTATATAGAGACGACTAGTACTATGACACCAGTGATCGTACGAGCGGTATTGTTATTGTAACTGAAGTGTTGTCCAGTCGAGCGGCCTCGAGTTGTCGAGTTGTCACAATTGTCGAGTTGTCTTTTTGCATCAGTTGGTAGCTCTTGTTCGGACGACGACCTGCTTCTCGTTGTCTGTGTAGGGTTGATTGACAAATTATATTTTGTACGTAATTAGTATCACAATTCTTTCTTATATTAAAAAATGTTTAGCTTTTATAAATAAAAAAAAATGCTTTGTTTTGTTTTATATACAAACTGAAGCTTTAAAAAGTTTATTGCAACTTATATTTTTTATTTTTTATTAATAAAACAATAATTATATAATACAGCTGTGCTCCCCCGTTTCACCCGCCGCGTTGTTTAATTTAAAAGAAAACGGATTTAAAATAAAACAGCCCACGTTACTCGCTAATAATGTATAATAATTTTATAGGTGAAAACATTTTTATATTCGGTTTTGAGTTTATTTGGAACAAACCATCAAAATTGTCTCTTTATAATATTATTATGTTTTCTATCTGATTTATTTAATTAAATTTATTTAAAAACTAATTAAACATATATAACAATAACAATATAATATTTAATACCAATGAAATATAAAAAAATAATTTCATTTTATATTTCATTGCCTATAAAAATCTATGCTCCATGATGTTTCATGATTGACCTTACCCTAGCTAGTCTTATATGGGTAGCAAGCCTTATATATACTATACAGGCAATAAGACACAGTTCAGCATACAAAGCATTGTTTTTGTTTACACAACGCTTTACTATATGAGCCTATGTATATCTTTTTTTTACACATATTGCCCTAGTTACAAACTAAGCTATCTATACAAATTTTGTGATATACACTTTTCAACCTGCTTCTTATTGAAATTATCAAAAAATAACGAAAACCTTACAATTTTCTATCAAAGAAGTGTAAGTACCAATTTTCAAGCCACCTTCTATTACCGAAATATAACTTTCTTGAAAACTCTTTTATTCCCCGTTTTCAGCCTTCTTCGTATACGAATTTTGAAAAATCCCTTCACCAACAAAAATAGTCTACTGTTCAAATTTCAAATTCCTAGCTTCAGTAGTTACCCTGGGCTATGACGAGTAAGTCTTATACGAACCAAATGGTCATGCGATTATCCAAATTTTAAGAAAAAATAATTTCACATCCAGTATTCTTAATTTTTTTCAAGTAGTCAAGTTAGCCTAAAATAGAGAATAAACACAATTTAACTTGAATTTTCTCTCGGGAAAAAGAAATATACGGAGATAAGTAATTTGTGTAAATTTTAATTTTGGAACATACTTAAAAGTATTTTGTTTTGGGCAACCCTGAATATGTTACGGTAAATCTGTAGAGTGTGTAAGATAGTAGCGACTAGCGACGTGACGCGGCTCTGTTTGTTTTCCGTTTTGGTACCGAATGCGTCCCTTCCGAGAACCCCACCCGCTTAAGATTTGGGCGATTAAGGACTCTCCAAAACTAAATTTAAATAAAATACTTGCTTACGACCATTACTTATTGAATTAAAGTTTTCTTAACGATCCAGTTGTGTTTTTAGAGTTCCACGGACGCTGTAGAGTATACAGCGTCCGTGGAAAACACAACTCTAACTTAATTAAAAAAAACGGAGGATTCGATTGAGTTTTTTATATTCATAAACGTATTGCCACAGTTTTGTATAGACAGTGACGTTTCGAAGATAGGTTTAAAAATTTAAAAATACCTTCTTTATATTTGGTCAATAGCGGTAAAGGTAATTTTCAAAATGATGCTTTAATCAATAATATATATTTAGACCCCTCAGGAAAAAACCTGAAAAAAAAAAAGAAGATAATGCTGCGACGAAGTTAAAATTATAATGGTGCCTAACTATTATTATATCTACTATAATATTTAGATTTTGTTGATAAATTATATTTATTTATACTAATCTATTTGGGGTCAGGTTTAATATTGCCAACCCTATGCGAGAATTTGATCCAATTTCTTAGCATACTGGTTCCATCAAGAACATTTTATTATTTTATTTTTGGCGTTAGAATAAGCAAACCCGATATGTCCCGGTTTCTAGGCACGCTTAAGTTGATTTTTAAACTGTGTATATTTTATTATTTTTATAGGGCGATAAATATTTGATTTTTTATGAAAACAAAACACTGTACTGTGTGAATGCACTATAGTTTCGGGTTTTTCTTTTCTGGGACTGTACATGGCGACCTTGAAAGGTTATACTTTGGGATAATATTTACTATACTACACAAATTAATATACTTTTTCCACTAAACCAATGAAATATGTGTCGCGATTAAAAAACATCGATTTCTCCATACAAATTGGTTATTTTATCATTAGTAGTTTGTATGGAGAAGGCTAGATTTTTTTTCATTTTTTTAAAGTTTTTGATTTGTTCAGCAAAGCTTTATAATAGCCGAAAGTAAAACCTTCCAAGGTCAATGACTAATTTAAAGTGGGTCCTTCATCAGCTAACCTACTGTTCTTTCCCCAGGAATGTTCAACACATTGTTTCATGGGAAAAGCTTTTGATTTGTTCAGCAGAGCTTCATATTAGCACAAAGAAGAACCTTCCAAGGCCAATAACTAATTTAAAGTGAATCCTTCATCAGCTAACCCACTGTTCTTTCCCCAGGAATGTGGTGGCAGCTGAGTTGGCTGGTCGCGACCGCTGCTTCGGTATGGGCCGCTCCGTGCAGCGAAGCCCGCATGCGCTGCGCCTACCGCGTGGGCTGCGGCACCGCGCTTAACAACTACATCTTGATGTGCTCCAACGTCCTCGATAGGCCTTCTTCTACTTGCCCCCAGCCCTGCCAACATGCTCTCATTGCGCTTACCTCCACCGACGAAGGAAAGGAGCTTATGAATGTAAGTTAAAACTTATTTTTTGGCCGTCCAGTTTTGTTATCCTGATACAAAACCGGTATGTGACCTAGTTATGTTTCTGTTTTAGTCTGTGGGTTCACCAGTTTTTAAGAGGCTATTGCATCGATTTATGTCAGTGGTAGTCTCCTTTTAAGGTGCGGTTGTCAAACGGGCAGTTAATTTGATAATAATTTAGTAATGTAATTTGTCTGCATCATTTAGCCGCCGTATTGCGAGCGATGAACGTTGTTAAATAACAATGTGTATTGCGACCCCCTCCATGATTTTTTCTTGTGTAAATAAAACACCACTGTATATATCACAAAATTTTACTTTCAATAGTATTAAAATTTTATTCAATAAAATATAATATAAAACTAACTAATAACTAAATAAAATATTTAAAAGATCTTCCGATGCGCACGTTTTAAAAATATTTAATGAAATCTCTGAATTTCCAGTGATATAAATACTATCAATTTAATTAATTTATTACACTTGTATTCAAAAATATATTTTTAACCGACTTACAAGGAAGTCGGTTATAAGACTTATAAGAGTCTATTATAATAGTGGTTAAATATTAGTCTACAATGGTACGTGGCAATGTATGTAATACCTAACCATCGACATATAATTTTATAAAATATACTTAATTAGCTAATTTCGTCAGCGTCTGTCCTGTAATTCACCCAGATCAGTCCCCTATACCTATAAACCTACCAGATATCCTGACAACTTTACATGAAATAGTTTACGAGGCGACGGCAACGCATCAAATCCAATTGTAGGTGCGCGGGAGCAGACGGCCCGCAATAAAATCTAATTTAGATGTCGACAGCGCAGCAGATTTGTTCAGCACGATCACACGATATTGTAGGGTTACCAACCATTCATTTTATATGTGTTACATTCGTACTTGAATTCTAAATCAAGAAACTTCAATAACATCTCATTTAGACGCCAACAGCGCTGCATATTTGTCCAGGACGATCACACGATACTGTAGGGTTTCTAACCATTTATTTTATGCCTTATATTCGTATGTCAATTCTAAAGTAATAAACTTCAGTGAAATTTAATTTAGATGTCAACAGCATATTTATTTACGATCACTTAACTGTGGGGTTTCCAATCAACATTTTTTTTTATGTGACCACAATCGGTAACCATATCCAAATTGCACATCTCTACTAAATTGTAAATTCTATATTACTATTATTACTTGAATCAGGTATTACTTTGCGAAATTATACCATAGCCTATATTATTATTTTAAAATGCAAAAAATATAATGTCTTATTCATTATAAAAACAGTCAAATATTTAAAAAACCTAGCCCACGATTTAACAAAAAAAGCCAGTACAAAATATACGTATGACAATACTAATATTGTTAATGTGGGTCTGATTGTCCCTTTGAGTGAACCCTTCCTAAACTTCTAAACTTTATGGTAGAGAGGTTGACAATTGAATTGAATATCATAGATGTCATAGACTTATTTTTAAAGAAAACATTTAAAATGTAGAGTTTATTTTGTATTTATGCAATATTTATTTTTAAGTTTTGTTCTATAAAGTATATTATTATTTAAAAAATCTATTAAAATCAAAATTTACATTTAAAATATCTAATCTAGGTATAGTCGGTAGGTCGTATTCAGAGTTCGGAATACTCTTGGTGCCCCTTTGGTCGTCTATATCTATTATTTGAATAAAGATGGCTTCGGACTCTCAGCTTCTAGATAATTTGCTTTAAAGTATACCTATTTTTTTTAACAAAAACAATGTATCCGTTGATCAAGAGCCCATGGTCTTTACTACTAACGTCAATAATTTGAATTGGATTTATCTTATTGCAGTATTTAAATATTTGAAAAGATACTCATCATCTACATTAATTACGAGTTATATTTACATCCACCCGATGAACATTAAGAAATTTTAAGAGACCTATTTTTATTCATCCAATTTGATATCCCTGAAAGTATACTACGGCGTGGCGCCTCTGCATCGGCTAGGGGTCGCGGTTGACGACCTTCCTTCCACAATTTCTTCACAAACACTCATTTGCTATAGTATCTTTCGTGTTATTTACTTTTAAATATTTAGACATTCTTTTTTTTATATTATTTATTGGATTGATTTGTACTACCTATAGGTGTCTAGATATTTTCCATGATATTATGTATTATGATATGTAAGGAGAGGTTAACGAGTAGTATTTGTTTATTACTCTTTTGTATTCAAATTTATACTCTTTTAGTTGGTTCAACATTAGCATGTTAATTACGGTAACTTTTGATATTATCATGCTTTACTTTGGAATTAATTTTGTTAACCTTTTCGTTCGTCAAAGTCAAAATATTGAGATTTCAAACTTAAAACTGAAATATTTACAAAATAAAATGTAGCTTATATCTACCCTGAAAATTTATTCTAAATATAGATGAAAACATTTTTTAATGGATCTAAATAAGAATATCTAAATAAGTCTTGAAAATTACATCCGACATACAAACCTACAAACGTTCAAAAATGAAAACTTACAAACTTTACACTATACCTTACCTATTGTTAGTTGTATTATTTATAAATACAATAGCTGTGTAATGAATATCTCAATGAAATAGTCTCGTGCCTATTATGGGACTTGTACAGTCCAATTGCGCAAACGAAAAGCTCGTGATATCAAAAACGAGACCGCCCTGTGCGGTGCAGGTGTTATGAACATACTGAACTTCCTTTCACAATACGAGTAAATAATAAGCAGTTATTGCAAGAAAATGGTGATGACATTTGTGTATTTAATTAAATAAAGACTTAATTAAAAAAGACACATGTTTCCGCGATCATAACTTAGTAATTTGCGGGAACAAAGAATTTGATTACTTGAAGTACTTACGTAAATATGCTTTAAAGCCAATTTAAAAGTTGGTTGACAATAATGAAATAATGGTCTTTTTTATTGGAGCACGGCGTATGACTTTGTATCTATTTGATGATGAGCAGTCCTTTAAAGGTCGATCAATTCAATGTTGTTTAATAACAGTGACCACCTCTACTCTGCTAATTGATACGGTTACGAAATAGACGACAACAAATACGAATTTGATTCTACTTTAATATTATCGTTAAATATATTGCTTGTTTCGTAAACGCACCCTGAAAGAAGACTTCCACACCGCCGTGAAATCGATGCATATCCAGGGGCTATTACGAAATATACGCGATCATCGTCACGCAAACACTTTGTTTAGCTAAGACCTATTAATTAAACTTGGAATTTAGGTAAATTATAAAAAAAAAACAAATATCAAAATAATTAAAATAAACAATAAAATATGATAACAGTAGTACGAGTATCATCATATACCTATGCTTATACAATTATTTACACAAGATATTACCAATTAACTACATTTAAGGACATCCGTAACGCTTTCTAAAATTTTCTAAATGATCAATAATCAAGAAGAGAGCAATTTTCACATAATTCATTATACTGTCGACAGATTCTATTAAGGATATTCCTAAATTATATCAAAGTATTCATATAGTACATGTAAATTCTAGAGTGGAGTTAGAATACTTTTGGCGCACCTAACATCGCATAAGATTTTTTTCTGATCGTTGAAAACAAGGCCACGAACTTCAGATGTTCGCCTACGTCTAGATTTGAAGAGAGATAATCTCTCAGGCGTGGCGCGACTACTTCGTGTACACTATAAAACATTCTTATACATTGTAAGCGACGCTCATAAAAAATGTCTGACGTTGTATAAATTCGCTCACACCATATCGCTACAATTTTCAGCGCCATTTAGTTTGAACATATATATTTGTTTTTGCCGCTCGACGCTTGGACTACTCAGATTAAAATCGACATGCTTTGAGGATGGCTTCTGGTAACTGGATAAAGTAGTTTCCAGTATCTCTACCACAAGTTTTACAAACAGTTTTTACTATAGTCGTTAGTAACTATAGATAGCGGTCAACCAATAAGTCGGGATTATTTGAAAAATAAAGCGATCCTATGGGTTTTCTACAGTTACTAGTGACTATAGTAGAAACTGTTTGCAAAAACTTATGATAGATAGAGGTCTTACATACGAAAGTTAGGCGCACCTTACAATAGCCTGTACTACGAGTATCAATGGTCTGTGACAGTGTAGTGATTATGCTATCTTTGTTTAGGATCGTATCATTTATTTTGCTTATTTCATTATTCAGTTTATTTCTGAATATTCTCTTTGCATGACACATTTAATAATTCTTATTTCTATGATAGCCTATTCTTTTATCAGTTTAATTATTCTTCTTTAGATAACACAATTTACTATCAACCAAATTTACCACAACTTCGGTACCGGCACATTACAATAGATAATTGTGTAATTGTACTCAGTATTCTTTAGGATTTAATAACATAGTCTGTGGATAATAATCATATCGAAGTTTTGTAATGTGTATCGAAAGGGAGGCAAAAGAGCGGCCGCGTGCAGCCTTGGGATTTGACGTCTTGATCGGACCTACCGCAGCGTCGACTCTTGCGCAGGTGTTGTTCTTTTCCTATAAAAAAAATATTGAGCGTAAGACAGCGGCTGAGACTTCAATGTAGTTATTAGTCATGGATGGCTTAGATTAAAATAATTTGGGCCCAGAAATTGATTATTTATCGATCATGCTGGATGATCATCATTCTATTGGAAAATCTTACATGTCAGAATTTAGTTTTCATCAAAGATATTTTGTAAGGTTTCAACGATCTTGCTAGAAATGCAATCATTCAAAAAAAATCAATACCCTAATCCAATACTTTAAAATTCCTGACATCGATAGAAAGTATTGGATTAGCCGACTCAAAGCTGTTTCGTGGTTTTATGGAATGCACTTCATACATTAAATCTATTTTGCCTACAGTCATAGTCCACACACTTCCATAGATCGACTTATACAGATATTATTAAAATTTGTTAAGTTAAGGCACATTGTAGCAGGTTTTAGAAAATAACTCGTAATATTTTTTGAAGTTAGAAAACGAGTTCCTTTGGAATGTCGTGACTCTAAATAAAATGGCTAAAAACTGGAGTTGCTATATTATTTTGACCACATAAAAATGTACAATTTATGATCTTGGCAGACTTTTTGGATTTTGTTGGACTAGAGATTGAACATTGGATGATATTGTTACCAAACGTTAACTTGGTCGTCGTAATATTATTAATCGGTTGGAATGGTATAATGAATAACATAATCGAAAAAGACAATGTCGTCAACATCTCATATAATTAATATTTAACGTCGCATTATCGCTTTCCCTTTATTGCTATTCTGCAAATAGCCTAGGTATAAAAGTTGCTTCTGCTTATAAAGAAAGGAAATAATTTTAAACCGCGCTCCGCCGGCTCCTTCTTAATTAGGAATGTCGTAAAAACATTGTTTACGAGTATACACCGTTAATGATTTAAAACACCGAGCTTACTCATTTATGACTCCATCATGAACCCTGAAGGAAACGACTAACTAATTGTATACCTTGAGAAGATATGATTGATGGTATGTTTCTGTTGTTACAGTGCGAGTGCGACGACGAATATTGCACCAACTCCAAGCGCAACATTGACGTATGTCGTCCAGAGGTGATCCGAGGAGCAGCCAACGCCACCGCGTCCTGTAGTCTCTCCCAACTCATCTGCAACGCAGACGCACAGTGTGCTACCGCCTTGGAGTACTACCACCGACTCTGCCGAGGTGTGTACGAAGGGAGAAAATGCTCAAACAAGTGCCTTAATTCCATACAAATTCTGAAAAAGCAGGAGAAGGCCGCCGCTCTGACCGCTTGCCGCTGTGATGGCTTTGAGGAGTTCGACTGTCCTCGAATGCAGAACAACCTCAACAGACTGTGCTTTCAAAAACATAAAAAGGGACATGGTAGGGGACATGAGGGGCATAATAAGAAGGCCCATAACGAAGTAATCGACGAGAAACTCACAGCGTCCGGTAAGGCTGTGCACGTTTCACCGACATTTCTGTTGATCGCTGTAGGTCTCTGGACCCTCCTTGTTCACCACCGATCCCGATTACCCTAGCTAGAGAAATTGTTATTGTTAAAGATGTTAGTGTATTCTAATATAGTATTAACATATTCTAATGACATATCTTAAGGTTGTTATTTATTATAATTTAATTTGTTATTATTGTACAAAATTTATTTAAATATAACTATTGAGGCTCGTCATGTCTTGATGGCAAGTTACCTCAGAATGAATAGGTTTTAAGTTGTTTAATAATATTAAAATTTAGTTAATAAAAATGTTAAGTAAGTAGGGATTATTTAAAGTTGTGAGATTGCAAAACGAATCGGGCATTGTATAGATGCATAGAGCGCATCTCGTGGGCGCGGCGCATGCGACAGTGACGCTATAAATACTGCGCCGGCGCACCACGGTGGTCCCGGCGACAAACGTCATCCCGGATTGATCTAATGACTCAGGAAGTTGACTCTCTAATGACATGCCTAATTCCGGTTACCCCGTAATAATCGTCGTGAGATGTCAACCCGGAGGAAACACGACTTAATATTAATGTATGGTAAATAAAAACTATGTTAGTTATAGTTCTGTTGTGGTTATAAGCTGAAGAAATATATCACTCTCATTGTGAGTCGACTTGCTAATGAAAGCATAAATCTTGCGCTCGCGCACGAAGGTATGCATTCGTAATGGAGGTACAGAGTTGGTAGATCATAGACATAACTTAGGCTTTATTGCAAGACATTATTCCGCAAGTAATGTGTTCATTTGAGTTCCTATTTATATATGCAGAATTATTTTGCTTGGGTTTAGAATATCTCTAATATAATGGGAGCAAAATACAAAGGCTAAAAGGAGAATTTCAATACTAGGCGTTATGTTTTTTAGTGTTATAAGAAAACAAAGTTCTATAATCTCTGTTAAAGGTAACGGATCGTTTTTCCCGTATAAAATTTACAGATTCTTAACATCCGTAACGTGATCTGTCATTAAATTGGAATAACGAACTGTACCGTTAGCGTTGAGGCTGGGTATAACGAATATAATTTTCGACTACGCTTCATAATGAACTGTATCTAAACCGGTTACTATTGAGTTATTTAAAACTTGTATAGTTGTGTTCATTATAAATTTTAATTACCGAATTAGTATTCAATTATATGAAATAGCTTGATTGGCATCTCCACAGATTTGCGTAGATCTGTGGAGATGCCAATCAAGCTATATATTCTAAGCTCTTGTCTATGGAAGATTTCTTCTATTTCTAATACTTATTACAAGAATGTATTATTATATAATACCTAGTATAATATAATACCTAATACCTAGTGTCTCTACTTGGCTACTAAAGAGTTTCTTTACAAATACCCTTCAGATAATTTGGCTATAAAAGGTACCCATGGCCGGAGAGATTATTATTTTTATGAATTGCGTTTTTCGGACTTCTCCGCTGAAATCTAAAAAAATATTCGATAGGTTTTTAATAGCTATAAATCTATAACTAATATAGGAATGTTATGTTACTAGGTCGCCGAATTATAAACGGTTTACCTAATGCATTAATGCAATAGGTTCACTGCGCAGAATATCAATGCTTATACTCGTACATGATTCGTGTAGATGTAATATCAGGTCTAATCATTATGGAGCTGGTACTCGGCACGGAGTGGGCAGGGGTGGATGAATATACATTTATTTACATAATAATATTATGCTAATATAAAAAAAACTTTGGCATTGTAAATAAAAGTTGTATGGCCCATTCCTATAATCTATTGTATCGGATCGTTATTGCCATATAAAAATGAATGATCAAGTTACGAATGTTAACTTTATCCGTAAGTTTTATATGGGAAGTTTTATATCGGTAGGTTATAGAAAAACTCTTGGCAGCAGGATCCAATCATTCCATTTAAAATAACGGTGACGTCGCCTTTCAGTTTATAGTTAGTGGGACTGTACTTCAAAATTTGCCGTCTCATTACACAAGACACGTACGGATAGTCCCAATAATATATAATCTTTTTTTTGTGGATAGTTACCGTAACAACTATCCTGATCGCTGTAAAAATTTCAATCTGTTTTTGTGCTTACTTTCCGTCAATAAATGCTTTTAATGGCGATAAAGCTTAGATGTTTGTTACTTTTAATAACTCCTGAACCGATTTGTATGATGTTTTGTTTACTAGTAAGGTAATGTCTGACCCAACATATACTTTATTTCACTATAATAAGGTCCTTGTTACCAGGACATAAATATTATCAGTTCGTGTACATTTACTATAGATCAAATTTAAAATCCAGTCCGTGTATACCTCTAAATTCAGTCCGTGTATACCTCTAAATTCAAGTCGCGAGAGAAGCTTGTATTTTATAAGATTTTTTATTATTAATTAAGAATTTGAAATCTGGATTTGTCTTTCTAATAAATATTAAGTTTTGATTTAAATTTAATTAAGTTTTTTTAAGTAAATATATAATTATTTATCACTATATCGACCATTTTAACCACAGTACCAAAGTGAGATTATTAGTTTTTTATAAAAACAAATGCAAAATAATGTAAATAAAAATGTATTTGTAGGTTTTTGTAAGGTTTCATAGGAAATAAGTAGGTATTTTATTTTATAAGAATCCGTACAAATTATTATTTAGAGCTATCATTTTATTTATTTAATTTACTTAGTTTATTTTATTTTTTAAAGTATTAGTAAGATTTTGTTGCATTTGTTTCGTTTTTGTGTAAACAAGTATGTATGTATCTTTAAGAAACATAATTAATTATATTTATTTACTACCTTATTAAATAAAAAAAGTTGTTTTCTTATGTATTGTTTTTTTTCGCCTTTTACACACGTACAATAAGCAGCAAAATATACATTTTAGAGCTTAAAGCTTTATTTATCCTTGCCGCCCAACCGTACTTACCAAATAAAAATTACCTACAATGTTGATTATAATTTATAAAACTCATTATTTAAATAAATAATGTAGAAAATTAAATTATCATGTGAACCATTAATATTGAACCTATCGCGATTAAAACTGGCAAAATCAGGGTTTCTTTATTTTCATTATAGAACACAATATTTGCATGGGCGACACTGATAGGGAAAAATACGTGTTTCATTATTTTAATCATAGAATATCGTACTAAATGTACGGATATATATGGATATCCCATAAGGTTTTTTAAATTTCAGTTTTTAGGAGATTTTTGAGATTTGTAATATTTTGGCGTTGTTAAAAAATATATAAATATTAAAATTCAGAGACCTGTGGGCGATTCTCGCGCTTTCGAGATTCATCTCGATTCGAGATTTTTAAACGAAAAATGACTAAATATGCCATTTTTCGTTTAAAAATATCGAATATTAAACGAAATAAATATTAATTAATTAATAATAAATATATAAATATTGAACAAATAGAAGTTAAATAGAAAAAAAACATTGCTACCTCTCAAATCGGACGCCCTATAGGCTCCAGCCTACTCAGTCTGCTGGTAAACCCGCCACTCCTACAAATATATTTAGAATAGAATGATTAACGTGAGTTCAGTGGCATATTTATGTATAGGTCAATTGGGCCATTGCCCAGAGGCTCTACCATGGGTTTGCGCATTGTAGAATCGTAACGTATTTGTATACGTATACGTGAGCAACAACCAATAGGGTCGCTTTAATCAATCCTGTTACCAAAAATAAAGCGATCCAATTGGTTGTTGCTCACGTATACGTAAATGAATACGTTACGTTTCTACAATGCGCAAACCCATGGTAGAGCCTCTGGTATCATGATTTTAAAGAAACTCAAATTGGCGTAGAAGACAAGAGACAGTGAATAAGGTAAAATATGACGAAATATCCGTAAGTGATCTGTAGTTCTACCACTAGTTATTACTATAGTATAACTGAGGCTCTACCATGGGTTTGAGCATTGTAGCAACGTAACGGTGGAGCCTCTGAGCGCCTCCGTAGACGGTCAGAGGCCTTTGGCGTTGTATCTGGATCGGAGGTTCGATTTCCACCCATGGAAATAAAATATTAGTACGTTTTTCTGTACAGTTTGTCATGGTCTGGGTGTTTATAGAATGTATTATATCGTTGTTTCTGGTACACACTACGTGTAGAGCTTAGCTTGTGACCAGGACAATATTATGTAAATTGTCCTACATAATATTATTTTTTATACCTCAGAGTTGGTTATACCTCAGACTTAAAAATACAGTCTTTATAGTCCCCGGGTCAAACCCCGGTGTCTACCATTGAATTTTAATCTAAATAAATATGCTCAACGTCCACCTAGCTGCGACCAAACAGAGGAATTAAAAAAGGTTTTGGTAAGTGAGTTGGCTCAAACCATGCTAAAGGTCTCGACTTGGGGTTCGAGAAACTTGGTGTTGAAATCCAATATCAGTATCTTTGTATGTGTCTATTCCGCTTTTCTAATCTGTATATTCTTAAGTAGTCTGTAAAAGAAATGGCTCCTGGAGATTGTGAAGAGTGCTAAGTAAATTAAATAAAAGAAGTACATTAAATATAGTGGTTCATTATTGCTGTGCTCCACACCTGTGAACCCCTTGAAGATCCAAATATAATTATCAAAAGGGTTATGGGCCCAGACACACGTTAAGAAAAATTCAGTAAGTTTTTGAGGTTGTAAAAAAAATGTCACATGCGGAAATACGCATCGCCCCATTTTCGGGAGAAGGATTCCACGCTTGGTCTTTTAGAATAAAAAGCATTCTAAATGAAAATGCCGTACTAGAATATATACAAAACAACGAGTTATCCGCCGTCAAAGGAAACGAGCGCAACGAGGCACGTGCACAGGCTATCCTCATAGGAGCGGTGGCGGATAGCCATTTAGAATATTTAAAAAATAAAAAAAATGCATTTGAAATGTATAAGAATTTAGAAGAAATTTTTTTAAAGAAAAGCGTTAGGAACAAATTATTTTTAAGAAGAAATTTATCTGACCTGAAGTACAAGGAAAACGAACCCTTTATAAAACATTTAGTTAAAATGGAAGAGATCTTTAATCAGCTAAAAGAGTCTGAAAGTGAACTGAAATCCGAGGAGAAAATAAATTATATTTTGCTGTCTATGCCAAGGTCTTATGATGCTGTGGTGACTGCATTAGAAACGATTGAGGAACTTAAGCTGGATTTTGTCAAAGAGCGGTTATTAGGGGAAGAAGAAAAGCGGAAGAAAAATATAATAAGCGAAGAAAATATTACCAGTGTTTTACTATGCTATACTTGCGGAAGGCCCGGACATAAAAAGATTAATTGTTTCAATAATAATAAAGGAAATTATAGGGGGCAAAGTTATTTTCACGGACAGGGACATTTTCGAGGACAAGGACAGTACAATCAAAGATATTTTCACGGACGAGGACAATCAACTGGTCGAGGGCAGTATAATCAAGGACAAGGAAATCACTATCAAGGACAAGGAAATCACTATCAAGGACAAAGACATTACAGAGGACATCATCAGGGTCAAGGTCAAGAACAGTACAGAGGTCAGAATCGGGGTCAAGGATTTTCAAGGAGAGAAGGACATGGGCAGGATCGCACTACATACATGGCAGATACAGAGGTACAACAAGAGAGTGAAATGGTTAGTACAGTGTTTCAGGTTTATGGTGATAATAGTTATAGTGAATTAAAATGGTGCATTGACTCAGGTTGTTCTGACCATTTAATTAATAATAAAAAGTATTTTTGTGACTACATAGAACTAAAAAAACCTAAAATTATATGTGCAGCTAAAAATAATATAACTTTAAAAGCCATAGGAGTAGGTATTATAAAAGCAAAGTGTATTATAAATAATAGGGAGAAATTGCATGTTATTAATGATGTTTATTATGTACCAGAGCTAAGAGAAAACTTTTCTACTCATTATCAGTGTCTAAAATGGAGAATAATAACTTAAAGCTAATTTTTTATAATAACCATCTTAAAGTGTATAATGAATATCAAGAGTTGGTAATGAGTACATATAAAACTGGGTCATTGTACATTGTGAGTATGACAATAGAAAATATACTGTGTAGTTTTACTTCAAAAATTAATAATGTAGTTGAGTTGTGGCATAAACGTTTTGCTCATTTGGGATTAAATAATTTAAAATTGTTGGTACAAAACCAAATGGTTGATGGTTTGAATGATATAAAAAAATTAAAAATTGATAATTACTTATGTGAACCATGCTTACTAGGAAAGATTACCAGGCGTCCATTTAACAAAAAGGGTTATCGGGCTACCAAGGCTCTCGAGCTAGTCCATAGTGATGTCTGTGGACCGTTCCAAGATTCCACCTGGGATGGTAACAGGTAATTTGTTACCTTCATTGATGACGATTAAACAAAAATCTGATGTTTTTGATAAATTTAAACAATATTTTTATTATTCAACTAATCACTTTAATACTAATTTGCTTAAGTTAAGAACGGACAATGGTCGTGAATATGTTTCAACAGAATTTAATAGTTTTTGTATTAATAAAGGTATAACACTGCAATACACTATAGCTTATAATCCGGAAATGAATGGAGTTGCAGAGCGCATGAATCGTACATTAATTGACAGGAGCCGTACTGTTTTGTTAGAATCAAAGTTGCCGAAAGATCTGTGGGGAGAGGCACTTCTTTTCTCTGTCTATGTTACAAATAGGAGTCCTACCGCATTAAAAAACAAAACACCAAGTGAACTGTGGTACGGGCATAAGCCTAATGTTTCTAACCTTAGAGTATTTGGTTGCACTGCTTATAGTCATGTACCTAAAGTATTAAGGAATAAGCTAGAACCTAAAGGTAAAAAATTAATAATGGTTGGTTATTGTAGTGGGGGTTACAAATTATGGGATATGGAAAATAAAAAAATGATAGCATCAAGAAGTGTAGTGTTTGATGAAAACAATTATTATAATCAGGAGCATGTAAGTGAGTTGGAGCCAGTTAGTGTGACAGATAGGGAAAATAGGTATATTTTAAATATGGAAAATAAAGTGGAGGAAAGTGAATGTGTGGAAAGTGCAAGGCCAAGAAGGAATAAAAATATGCCTGCATGGAGACAACAATATGTTACAGACTTTAGTGATGATGAAGCGTTGTTTGCTTTTCAAGCTGGCCAAATGGCTGATATACCAATTAGATACAGCGATATTAGTACAAGAGAGGATAGAGTTTTATGGGAAAATGCAATTAAGGAAGAAATTAGTGTGTTAAAAGAAAGTGAGACATGGGATATTATTATGAAGCCAGAAAATGTTAAGTTATTAGATACAAAGTGGGTATTTTCAAAGAAGGAAGTAAGTCAGAAATGTATATACAAAGCTAGATTGGTTGTTAGGGGGTTTCAGCAGGAAGAGGATTTTGAGAGTGTATATTCACCGGTTTTAAAGTTGCAAACATTACGAATATTATTGGCAATAGCATGTGAGAATGATTATAAAATTCATCAAATGGATGTTAAAGGAGCTTTTTTGTATGGCAGAATAGATGAGGATGTGTTTTTAAAAACACCAGAAGGTTTAAGTGTAAAAGAAGGTTATGTATTAAAACTTAAAAAATCATTGTATGGGTTGAAAAAATCACCTATGTACTGGTATGAACATTTTAATAAAATTATTACAAGTTTTGGGTTTATAAGGTCAGAGAATGATTACTGCTTGTATAAGAAGGGGGAGTTGTATATTTTATTGTTTGTTGATGATTTATTGATTTTATGTAACAATAAGAATGAGATTGAAAGTGTAAAAGAGTTTTTATCAACAAAGTTTAGAATGAAGTATTTGGGGTTTAACAACTTATTATATTTGGGAATATCAATTTATAAAGAAAATGATAAAATAATTTTAGATCAGTCTAGGTATTTAAAGGATGTACTAAAGAAATATAATATGCAAAACTGTAATATTAGTGATACACCTATGGAGGTGAATTTTAAGTTTGATGATGAATGTGTTATAGACTATTCATATGATTTAAAATGTAGGTCTTTAATAGGGTCACTTATGTATGCCACTGTTGGCACAAGACCGGATTTAGCAACTTCATTCGTTTATTATTTAAGTAGGTATCAGTCAAGACCTTGTGAGTTTTTGTGGAAGGCACTAAAGCGCATTCTAAGGTATGTTAAGGGAACACTTTATTTAGGGTTGCATTATAAGAAAAGTTATGATAAGATTCCATTGGTAGGATTTGCTGATGCCGACTGGGCTAGAGACAATGACAGAAAGTCAACAACGGGGTACTTATTTAAAATTTATAATAATTTAACTATTTGGAAGTCAAAGAAACAAACTACTGTTGCCTTAAGCACAACCGAAGCAGAGCTGGTGGCTTTGTGTGAAGCCACAGCCGAGGCATGTTGGGTTAGGAAAATTTTATTAGATTTTAATGTAAATGTAAATTGTATAACTATGTATGAAGACAATCAGAGTACTATTAAGTGTTTAAAAAATTATGATCAGAAACGCCTTAAGCACATGGATATAAAGTTTAATTTTGTAAAACAAAAGGTTGAAGAGGGTATTATTAATGTTGAGTATTTGTGTTCTCAGAAACAGTTGGCTGATGTATTCACCAAGCCATTATGTAGAATTGTGTTTAAAGGGTTTGTAAATGATTTAGGTATGGCAAATAAAAATCCTGATATTGAGGAGGGGTGTTGAAATCCAATATCAGTATCTTTGTATGTGTCTATTCCGCTTTTCTAATCTGTATATTCTTAAGTAGTCTGTAAAAGAAATGGCTCCTGGAGTTTGTGAAGAGTGCTAAGTAAATTAAATAAAAGAAGTACATTAAATATAGTGGTTTATTATTGCTGTGCTCCACACCTGTGAACCTTTTGAAGATCCAAATATAATTATCAAAACTTGGTATAATTTAATCCAAAAAAAACACAATGTTGTGTAATGACGGCGAAAAAATCTCCTTTTCTTCATTTTCCATCTCTTCAGAGCACCCAGCAATCGCTTTTACCATCACTCAATGTCCTTGGTTTAGATATACGTTCCGATCTTAACCACCGCAATTATATCGAGAGCATTGCAAAAACAGCTTCAAAAAAACTTGGAATTAATTAAATAAGAATAATGCTATATAAGGCTCAAATTCGACCGTGTGTGGAATACTGTTCACATCTTTGGGACGGATCTGCGAAGTATCTGTTATCTTCTATTGATACCCTGCAGAAGCGAGCGACTAGAATTATTGGAGACGAAAAGCTCAATAAAACTTTGGAGCCGTTGCAGCTTCGCAGGGATTTGGCATCGTTAAGCGTATTTTACCGCCTATACCATGGACAGTGCTCTGAAGAGCTTTTCAACATTATTCCTCCTTACCCTTTCCGTTACAGGACAACACACACTGGTTGCAAAATGCATAATATGTATAACCGTGGCGGATGTACCAACTCGTATTAAACGTTTTAGCGATTCATACATCTGCCGTACTATTAAAATGTGGAATGCTCTACCAGCTTGCGTGTTTCCTTCCTCTTATAACCTAGAGTCCTTTAAACGAAGCGTGAATAGGCATCTTAAGCCGGCATAATGATGGAAACCAGCGGTGCACCTGTATGCATCCGCTTGTTGCTATCGTTCCTGGACATTACATACTGCTTAACATCAGGTAGATGCAAGGTCACACGTTGAGCTCTTTTAAAAAAAAATGTACATTTGTTTGACAACACCAGTAGGTATAATGTCTCGGAGAGTACGTTAAGCTGTTGGTCTCAGTTTCATTATACTAACCTGTGAAACTCTTATTGAGTCTATTCAAACATCGCGACGAGCTAGTCAATTTCGGTGAAGACTCATACCATCGGCTACTACGAGTTGGGATTATAACCCCTCCGTTGGGTACCCTGAAGCCGTCGAGGCAGTCTCCGCAAGGCACCCGTGATGATATTTATTTATTATTTTATTATTACAATAATATTAATTATTATTATTAAATATAGATAGGGATCGGATAAAATGGAAATTCGACTATACTCGTTACTTTTTCATGATGCGGTTACAAAATGAGCGATTGATTTGACGACACTACGCACTACGTTTTGTCAAAATAAGGAAACTAATTTATCTGAAGGTATTGCCTCCGCCCGATTGGGGGGTGACATACAAGAACAACACACTTCCAGAGAATTATTTTTCCATTTTTATTAAAATGCATCGGATTAACCAAAACTCCTAACGTTTTTGCGCAATGGTAGCGTCAGCAACATTTTTTTTTAATGTGTTTTATTCAATTCAAACAAACTTTCACTTACTGTATAGTCACAGAAGAAATAATAGTACAAGTACTCGTAGTATAGTGGTGGCCGAGTTGGTTAAACCTTGGACTTAAAAACACTTAGGTCCCTGGTTCGAATCCCGGTGTGTAGGTACCAATGAGTTTTTAATCAAAAAAAATATGTACATTTGTTTGACAACACCACTATAGTGCCTCGGAGAGCACGTTAAGCTGTCGGTCCCAGTTTCACTATACCAACTTGTGAAACTGTATATAGATGGGTTATTGAGTCTATTCAAAAACATCGCGGCGAGCTAGCCACTTGTTCGGTGTAGGCTCATCCCATCAGCTACGACGAGGTGGGATCAAAAACCCCTCCGCTGGGTACCCTGGGGCCGTCTAGGCGCCGTAAGGCACCCGTGAAGATATTATGTAGTATGGTAGTATATTTTCGTCAGTACAAATAAACCATCCCTTGTTCTTTAGTAATAATAACACTTTACACATTTGAGCAATTTGACAGCCTCCGTAGACTAGTGGTTGAGCCTTTGGCGTTGTATCCGGAGGTCGTGGGTTCGATTCCCACCCACGGCAAAAAAAAATAGTACGTTTTTTCTGTACAGTTTGTCATGGTCTGGGTGTTTATGAAAATATAATATGTATTATATCGTTGTTTCTGGTACACATAGTACAAGCCTAGAGCTTAGTTTGTGACCAAAGCAATATGTGTAAATTGTCCTACATATTATATTATTATTATTATATTGCTCGGTCACAGGCTCTAAGCTTGTACTATGTATACCAAAAACAACGATATAATATAAAATAATATTTTATAAAAACCCAGACAATTATAAACTGTACAGAAAATTGTACTAATATTTGTTTGCCATGGGTGGTGATCTAACCCACGGCCTTCGGATACAACTCCAAAGGCGCACTAGTCATCGGAAGCGTCCAGTGAAACACACGAAAGATCATCAGATCATCCAGGTCCAACTCAAAAATAAAAATCTATGCAAAAACTTTTGATAACTCAAAGTGCTTAGTTAAAAAAAGACATAATGGTATGTGGTATTGACTACGTTATTGTGCAAAAACTAATCTCCTACAACCCATTTTTTGTCCATATTTCACCAATAAACTACCAAGTAGAATATCCGTTCCCACGTTCGGAAAAGCTCGGTTGTCTTAAAATAATCACGTACTGCCAATTAAAGTAGTCCTTATAAGCCAGCCTAGCTTAAGAGCACACTTAGGTAATACTTGAGATGTCATTTGCAACGAGGGTACTTGAATCAATAGCTTATATCCTTTAGGACCTTATCCTGTCGTAGGTAGGTAATGTATACCGTGTGAATAGTTTCAAATACAACGGATTACTAAATTCAATGACTTTTTATAAAAGGATTGAATTACGCTAAAAAACTTTTAATATAATTTTGTTTTATAAGGTATATAGATAATATATTTTGATTTTTTTTTTTTTAGAGAAAAGGCATTTATTAAACCAATTAGATATAAAAACAAAAGAAAAACTTAAATTTAATTAACAGATAACTGGACCAAATGTTAAAAAATGTTCGTTTGTCAAAAAGTCAATATACATGGTGACTTTGAAAAGATGTACTTTGGGCTAATATGATGTTCTGCTGATCAATACGAACAACTTTTCCCTTGGAACCATGTGCCGGAAATAAAATAAAAATTGCCTTCTCCATACAGACTATTGTATATGTGTATCATCACGGGTGCCATACGGCGCCCGAGACCGCCTAGACGGCCCCAGGGTACCCAGCGGAGGGGTTTTAATCCCACCTCGCGTAGCCGATGGTATGAGTCTACACCGAACAAGTGGCTAGCTCGTTGCGATGTTTTGAATAGACTCAATAACTCATCTATAAACAGTTTCACAAGTTGGTATAGTGAAACCGGGACCGACAGCTTAACGTGCTCTCCGAGGCACTATAGTGGTGTTGTCAAACAAATGTACATAAATTTTTTAATTAAAAACTCATTGGTACACACCGGGATTCGAACCAGGGACCTAAGTGTTTTTAAGTTCAAGGTCTAACCAACTAGGCCACCACGTATATAACTATTAATGTTAAAATTACCAATTTGTATGGGGAAGTCAATTTTTATTTCATTTGCGACACATGGTTTCATGGGAAAAGTTGTTCGATTTCATCAGCAGAACCTCATATTAACCCGAAGTACATCCTTTTTAATTCACCCCGTTATATTCAAAAATATTTTAATGCAGTTTTATGTCATTTTAGTATACCGAACTTTGCTTTATAACTTTTCCAAAGAGGCTCTTGTTAGTTACTTTTGTATTTGCATAATAATATTAGTAAGAAGTATAAATGTTAAACTTTTATTTATTCATGAATATACACAAATATAATAATATTCTAATAATACCTATTAATTTACATAAATATTTTATTATATATTTTACAAGTGTAATATCTATAGGAAGAGCGGGGCTCTCCTAATACAGGTGTTTTACACTTAACAGGAGAGTCCCAAACCATGTTAAAAAAAAAAAAAAAAACTTTTTTTTTTTTAATGTCATCCTTTTTTTTTATTCCTTTTACCTATTTATAGTATTGGTATCCCACAAAACAAAAAAACAATCAAATCTTTACTCTTTTTAACCGATATCAAAAAAGATTCTATGTTTGACTGTTTTTTTTATTTTTTTATGTATGTTCACCAATTGCTCCGTCAATTGTGGACTAATATTTAAAATTCTTTAATAATTAGAAAAACTTTTTAACAAAAAAATATAACCGATTTCAAAAACACTAAAAAGTATAAAATATTGATTAGTTACCAGTGTTTTTTAGTCCTACTGGATTCTACTTTTGAAGTTGGCACCGCTTAATAAAATAATCGCCAATAAATGTCTGGTGCCACCCTAATGTGTCATATGGATGGCACCCAAATGTAGGCATAGCTTCAAAAATCATACCTAATATTGATCCCAGTAGGACTAAATAACACTTGTAAATATTCATTATTTTACACTTTTTAGTCTTTTTGAAGTCGGTTATATTTTTTTGTTAAAAAGTTTTTATTAATGTTAGTATAGATTGACGAAAGTAACTTGTAGATAATTATTTAAAACTATTTCTATAAAGTCTGGATAATTATTTCCATAAAGTCTTGATCTAAAATAACTTGCATTAAACCTTATTTATTATAATAAATAAGGTATAATGCAAATTATTCTAGATCCAGACTTTATAGAAATAACTTTAAATATTTTTTTTAAATATTTTGTTTGAGATCCATTCAAAAATGTACAAAGTTCTTTTGTAAATTGTTTTAATTGGCAAAAGGTCCTCATCATATTATTATATTTTCATTTAATAACGAATAATATGAAGGCTCTATTATACTCAGCTATTCTTGAAAAACCTTTCTACCCAAATTTTCTAATGTACCGAATTCTGTTAAAGACCGGTAGCAAACAATACATCTAGGAGAACTTAAAAAAACTCTTTGATCAAAGAAGAGAATGCAAATAGTCAAATACTTGTCCTTAATTTGTAATAAGCTTCTTTAAGGTAGAGCTTACTCTACGAAGTATTTCTTCCAGGAAATAAAAAGTCTATTAGGATTGCATATTATATTGTTATACTTTCAACATCACCGCCATGTTCAGATTATCAGATTAGGATGTTGTTATATTTTCAAAAGCATCCGGTCAAGGGTTTTGTACTAAACAAGTCTTCGATTTACTTATAAAACATTTTTTTCGAAGGCAAACTAGGCATCAAATTATAAAATCTTATTTGTTACTCTTAATAGCAGTTGCCCTCAACATCATCTGTTGTTATTATACTTCTTTGAAAGGTTGTACTTTGGGCTCATATGAGGTTCTACTGATCAAATCGAACAACTTTTCCCATGAAACATGTGTCAGAAATGAAAAAAAATGCATTCTCCCTAAAAACTAGTAATGTTAATTTTGACATTACTTTTTTTTTCTTTTCCGATTCAACCTCTCTCTATATATATATTACTGGATCAAGGTATTTAATTTTGTATATACTAGGCCTGCTTACCATCAGGTTAGCAAACCTACATAATTCATAAATGGAGTTTATAAATACATTGTAGTTTAACAGCATCTATCACTATGCCGGCTAAATGATACGGTTACGAGGTGGGCGGCGAATAAGATGAATTTGCATTACTAGTCTAATAGCCTCGCGTTGCTTTATCGTTACATTAACTGCCTGTTTACTAACCGCACCCTGAAAGGAGAGTACCACCGTGGCAATAAATCGATACTAGTCTCCAGAAAATCGGTGAACCCTAGGACTAAAACATCTCTAGGTCACTTGGCGGTAAGAGATCTTCCTCCCACCTAAAATATTTGTCATAAACAATAGAAAAATAGACCGTATCAATGTTCTTACCCACTATAGTTAGACCATGAAACTAATAATAATATATATGGCCTATAAAACGAAATGTCAAACGAGTTCGTTATCTGTTCTCACTTCAACCAATTAACAGGGATTGCTTTTGTTCTCACTTTTATTTATTTATTTTATGGCGGCGGCCAACTTCTGTTCTCAAAACTGGAAAGCCGATTTAAGGGTTGCAGCAGGTGCGAAGCAGGGTTCACCTGAAAAAAAGCGTCGCGGACGTACGGGCCTGTTACAGGGCACGCTACCCGGCGACATAATATGCTGAAGCCTTACTAAATTTTTTTTTCTCATTTTGTTCTCATTTTTTCTATAATATGTTTTATTGTAAATTTGAAGGCAATAAACGTTTCTTTCATTTTCATTTGCAAGGGCCATGGGCAGTGGGCACCTCCCTATTTCATCTCCATGAGTAGACATATAAAGTTAGACAACTATAAAACTTGTAAAAGCGTGTGTTAAGAATACAGTATGGGTGGCTATAGTTTCAAAATACCTACGTTAATTCTGTCGCTCTATATAGCTAATGTACTGCAGCGTCGACGCGGGTCGTCCGAGCCTCGAGCTGCACTTTGAGGCTCACCGTTACACACGCTTTTCGTGATCCACACTCAATACCACGTTCAATCTCGCTTACGTAATCCTACTAAATTACCAACATAAAACCAGATACTAGAAATTGGATCTAAATTCATCCTATGTGGGAAGTCTGTAGGCGTACTTAAAGATGACACAAATTTTATTGTTAAAATGGATCCCTCTATTTAGCCCAAATCGTCAATACTTTACGGAGGCTACGTTCTATCTAGTAGTATTTTTGCCCAAAACGCCATCATAAGTCGTACATTGAATGTTTTTCATTTGTTTTATTTTGTCTTGTAATGAAATGATTGTATTTTGGGGCAAAAATTGTTACCGGCCAAATCCGATTTTAGGCCAAGCTAGATTATCCTATGCGTGTGATAGCCTAGTTTAGCCCAAGACAATCTAGTTTGGCCTTAATTTACGTTAGGCTTAACTAGTTTGACTTAGGCCGAACTGAATTTTATTTAAGTAAATTAATGATTAAAATTAAAGAAAACCAATTAGATAGATACGTTTAGATACGTTTCTCTGCACAGTTTGGAATGGTCCCAGTATTTATAAAATATTATATATATTAGTACCTATAGTTATTTCTGGAAAACATAGCAGAAGCCTATATAGAATTTGTGACTGCTCATTTCGTAACTGCAACCTAAGGCACTACCACTAAATGGATACACTAGATTCCTGAAACCGCTAAGCCTATAGACTAAACTGAGGACTATATCACTTGATGGTTTTTGCACCCAAGGGCGGTTGTAACGGAACCGCTCGTTAGCGGATTTATCAAGACCTATCCCACCTTTAGTTAGGAATATCTCATAATACTCAATTAGCAATTAGAGCTTATTGCATTAAAAAGCTAATAAACCTATCTATAATAAAATTGTGAGATGCAGTATTTCTCACAAAATAAAAGTATGGCTTGTAGTCTGTAGAGATTGCCCTCAGGTGGGCCACTATTTAAGGGATAATGTGTTGTTCTCGTGCTCTTAATGGCTAGATATATTGTTAAGCCTTCTGCATGTCTATACCATCATCTATACCACACACGGCGTATACAAAATCATGACGCAACATGAGGAACTATTCGGTTTGGAGGCATAATTACTGCGCGGGAGAAGGCCATCATCAGCGGTCATTATGGACCCGGTAAATGTCTGGTGACGCGTGCGGGGACCACCCAAGAGGGTCTGCCGCCTCCGCAATACTATATGGGCAATTAGTCACTTTTACTATCCGCTAAGTTGTAGGTTTAACCAGTTATACCGTAATCATGGCGTTTGGACCCGTTTACGCGGACGATATACCTTTAGGTACTAAGTTCGAGTCTTTACTTTGTTTAATTATGTCAAAGGAAATACTATTTTTCCACAATGAAAATGTTTTTTTTTTATTAATAAAATGTACCGAATAGTTTATTATTTACTTTTCAAAATAAGAATAATAATAATAAAACTATTCCTAGCTATAATTTAAAAGGCCTCTGTGTCCCAGCTATTTTTAGATCTAAAACCACCTAATATACTCGCCACTTTCCCTAAAATGAAGGCTCTCCGGAAAATGAAATGTATATTTTTTGAATTAAATGACAATAAGCATCACTGGTATTCACGAGCATTTTTTTTGTTTGGCTGTTTTTTGTTTAATAAAAGTAGAGAGATATTAAATTAAGTGTTTTAAGCAAAAGTATGTGTAGGTTATCACGGTTAATTAATAAACATGCGGACGCCCTCCTGATTAAAATATTTTTATGTTTAAAGAAGATCTATATTTAAACTACTTAATTCGTAGCTAACAATTATTCATTACGAAGTTATTAACTTTCAAAAATAAACTATCTTTTATTTGAATTTTGAACTATTCATATATTTTTATCAGTTTCGTCTCAGTGTTGATATTTTTTCTATTTATCAGTCCTTATAATATAATAATAATAAAGAAATATAGAACATTTCACACTAGCCCGGTTAAAAACTAAGCTCTAGGCTTGTACTATATATTGTACTAGAAACAATGATACTAACATTAATAACCAATTTTGTATTAAATTACACAGGTGTGACATATGGAAAATATTTAATAAGTCCGTGTACATGAATCAAATTTAAAATCCCAGGCGGGCTAGTAGGTATAGTAGCTTTATAATGTATAGAGATTGTTACAGAGAAACGCTTTGGCATGCTACGATCATCATCATCAGCCTCTAAGTATTCCTTGCTAGTAGGCCTCTCCCACGTTTAGAGATTATAAGAGGATTAGCCCCCAATACATTGCAAGACACGCCAGCCTATCTAATTTTTTTTTTACTAGAGCACGGCATGTGACTTTGTATCTATCTAATGGTAAGTAGTCCTATAAAATGCATGAATAGGCACGATCTATATCTCATTGTTTAACAGCATTGATCGCTCCAGTTATCAACAGTGTGATTCCTGAGGAGGGTATAGGTGTTTGTGCGAATTGGTTGAAGTTGTCACGTTACACTTGCTCCTTGTTATATTTATGTATTTATATCATCTCATGCATTTTTTATAATGACCAACAAATTGATCTCCATAATCCGATAACTGAAGGTAGTAAAAATATGATTAAATGAGTTATAATATTCCAGAAATTTTACAGCTACAAATTTCCCTTTTGTGAACGTTCCCAATTTTTCAACTAATTTCACGTCAGATTCCAAACATTTAACTTTAAATTATATAAAACAATGTATTAAGTAATATTTTAAAATTAAAACATATTCTTTAGGTAATTTTAAATTTTTAGACACTTAAAACACTAAATTAGCGTCTCCTCTGACCGCTAGGTAGCTCCAAATTGTTCCATACAAATTTAAAAAACACTGGACTTTATAAATTAAAACTAAATATGAATTTTATTCGTAGAACTCTATAAATTTATCGGACTAACTGTTTACGTAACGGTCTCGTTGAAGCTTAAGACAGTAGAAGAAGTCTAGCTACAGTGACAGTGATCGACTGGTTCTCATCCTTGAAACCTTGAACCAGCTATGTGGAGAACCAGGCTCGGTCCTGTCACACTTAATTGTAATAAAGACTCCGGATCCTGGAGTTGCGGCCTCCAGGATTTGCCTAGACTCCACCTCGGCGTCCGCCCTGAGCGTTGAAGAACCCCCTTTTGCTGCAAGGACCTCGCCTAGGGCTTCGAGCCTTGAGTGACGGGGCCACCTGACTTCTCGTCTCAGGCTTCAGCCTGAGAGACGGGAATTCATCTCTACGTGTACGGCTGCCTCTACAGCCTGCCCGCTGTTTGATATAATATCTACTGCCTAATAATAAAAACAATGTATGGTGATATTGTTTCTCTAGGTCTATTACATAAAAATATACTGAAAAAAGTAAAAACAAAAAACAGACTTCTCTGCCATCTAACATAGAAACTAGGACTTCTAATTTTACCCTAACAAGTATTTAGAAGCAAAGCACATAGAATATACCTGTGTATAAGTAGATAACAAGCAATGACAAATTTCGTGCGGGGTGACTGGGTTGGCACAGTGGTTGAGTATCGCAGGTTGATTCCCGTCCACCAGGATTTTTGATTACACAATAATTTTATGTCATTTTAATATAACCAACTTTTCTTCATAGATCATTTTTTTCTATGGTGTATCTAAAAAACAATCTTACCCCCAGAACTAACATCTAATCATCAAAAAATACGCATATAAATCAGCCCAGTAGTTTTTTAAATGATGCGACAAAAAAACAAACAGTCAAACACGAATTCAAAATAATATATTATTGTTCTAGATGTTTATGCATGTACTTATCACTTAAAAATACGGGACCGATTGTCATTTGTTTTTTTTGTTGTATTATATATAAGTCGTCATGTTAATTTTACTTAAGCAATAATAAAAATCAATAACAAATAGTTGTTTATTATAAAATTACACGCACACGAAGTCATGAAGTCGCAGGGAATAATACTTAAATATTCCTTAACTCCTTAAAGAAAAAAATGGCGGATTTTCTTAAGAATAGGTATGTCCTAAATCTGCCATTTTTTATTATTACCACAATAATATTGTTAAGAGTTGCTTGTAAAATCCGCTATCTTTAAGTGGAGTGTCTGGTGAGGCTCTTCGATGCTCATGCTGATTCTATTAGATACACATACTATTAGATTCTATTAGATACACTACATTCTATTAGAGGGAAAATAAACGATGACTACTTCTTTTTTTACGATACGTATTCCTTTTTTAAATTTTCTGCCTTGATATTAAAAATTGGAATAATTTTAATGTGAGGGATTTTTTGCGATTTTTTACGAATACAGGGGTTGATATTATTTTTCCTACACCTAACTTTAAAAAAAGGAAAACGTACGAGCCTAGATAGAGGTCTTATTTATAACGCCTCCTAAATTCATAAAAGTCTTTGAATGTTTAGTGGGGGGTAACAGTTAGGACCAAAAGGTCGTGAATTTTTGGGAAAGTTTGATCAGACTCCGCTCTTAACTAAAGTAAAACTAAACTATTTGAGAGTTATTAAAGATTTAAGTTTACTTAAAGTTTTAAGAAACGGGCCGTAAATAGTCAATTACTATAGATAATAGGGTATTTGACTCCTTTTTGGAAATCGTTTTATATGATTCTTCATTACATAATAAGCACATTACATTGATATTTCCGGGATGTCTACTCTATTATTAACTGTCACTGATGACGCCGCTCCATAGAGAGGCGAAATATTTGGCAATAAAATTTTATAGCTTCAATTTATATATTTTACCAAGTAAGAAACACATCTAACACACTTTATTTGTTTCAGATTACTCTATTATTAATAAATGTGAAAGTTTGAATTTCCACAATGGCGCTAAAAACGCTGTTCCGCAGTCTATGTCAAGTGTGACGTCACACGCAAGTAAACAAATTAGCACAGATTAAATAAACTCCTATATTATACTCTATTCTATTTCATCCACATGATTTATAATCTGTGTATTGTTTTGCGTGTGACGTCACCAGTCATCAATCAACCAAAGATGTTTTTGTTATAAATAAAATTGTAAAAAAAAAACAATTTTATTTCGTGTAATCTACAAAAGATATACATAATTTAGTTTAAAATAAAGAGAAATATGTTTTTTTACGCCATTGTCTGATTTATATTATTTTATATTTATTTACCACAATTTATAGTATATTTTTAATGTAGTCAAATATTATATTCTAAAGATAAAAGATTAGATTCTTTGTTCCGGATAAACTAAAAAAATACTGAACCAATTTTTAAAATTCTTACACCAAATGAAAGTTCTAATATTAACGAGTAACATTATAATTTTTTTTATCCAATTTGGATATAAATTTGGATTTGGATATACAGTAGGATGAAGAAATAAGATGCTCGTATATAGTTACAGTTCGAAAAAAATATTATTATAGAAAGTTGAAGATTTGTTTTGTACAAACCCTTGACCGGATGCTTTTGAAAATATAACAACACAACATCCTAATCTGATAATCTGAACGAGTCGGTGATGTTGGAAGTATAAAATACAATCCTAATAAAGATTTTTTTATTTCCTCGAAGAATTACTTTGTAGAGTAAGTAAGCTCTAAAGAAGCTTATTACAAATTAAGGACAAGTATTTGACTATTTGCATTCTCTTCTTTGATAAAAGAGTTTTTTTTTAGTTCTACTAGATGTATTGTTTGCCGCTACCGGTCTTTAACAGATTTCGGTACATTAGAAAATTTGGGTAGAAAGGTTTTTCAAGAATAGCTGAGTATAATAGAGCCTTCATATGTCGATAGTTCGTTATAAAAGAAAAAAAAACCAATATGGTGTAGACCTTTTGGCAATTAAAACAATTTACAAAAGAAACTTTGTACATTTTGTGAATGGATTTGAAACACATAACAAAAAATAAAAAAGCAAGTTATTTCCTTAGAGTCTGGATCTAAAACAACTTGCATTAAACTTTATTTATTATAGTTTTAAATAAATATCTACAAGTTACTTTCACCAATCTATATTAACATTAAAAAGAGTAAAGAAAGAAGATGCTCTAAAGAAGATTATTAAAAAATAAGGACAAGTATTAGACTATTTGCATTCTCTTTTTTAATAAAAGAGTTTTTTATTCCTCGATGTACCTATTTTAACCGCTACCGGTCTTTAACAGATTTCGGTACATTAAAAATATTGCGTGGGAAGGTTTTGCAAGAATAGCTGAGTATAATAGAGCCTACTTTAATAGTTCGTTATTTGAAATATAACAATATGATGTAGTCCTTTTGGCAATTAACACATTTAACAAATAATATTTAATAGGTAAACGTATATATATAAATATTTAAAAAAAACATATTTCTATAGTCTGGTTCTGGAACAATTTGCATAAAACCTAGTTGTTTTTTATTAAATAACAGTTCAATAAATGTAAGTTAAGTTCGTCAATTATAAATATTTTATATTAATTCAAAATTTAAAACAAATATTTAATTTCTTGATAATTAGTCGGAATGCTTTCCAAATTTGGGGGTAACAATAAATCTGTGGAATATTTGAAGAAAAATAAAGAGATGGAATTTGAGAATTTACGCAGGGGTAAATAAATAATTTTGAATTTTAGAACGCACTCTTGGTATTTTTTCATAAATATGGTTTTGCTATCATCGCTTTTATAGGCCAAATAAAAGTCTAGAAACGATACAATTAATATGTTTTTACTACTCACTAGGTACCCCACTTTATTACGAACATTTCTGGACATCACAATACAATGATTTATGAGTACCTACCTAGGTCGTAAATAAGGGTCCCACTTGTAAAGAATTATTTATTCTTTAACTGCGTAAGCGCAGGGTTCTCCCTTGATAGAATCTTCAATTCTATGTTAAAGCCCAATGGCCTCAGAATAAATCATTAGTTTTTATGAAGGCATCATCGCCTCTGCACTGTCACCGTTGTATGCGCGGCGGTACGTCAAAGGATGTTGCTTCTTTGTGGTGCCGCTTCGAGCTTACATGAAGTCTTCATTATAAGCGCCCGAAGTCCTATCTATGGAACAAAAGTTATTTTGTTTGGCGGTCACATCGTTATTAGGCGGATAACAAATTACACATTTAAGTTTATAGTGATATTTATGGTATTTTTTAATGAATGAATATTTTTCCTAATAAATATGGCGGCTTACTTTAATTAGTATAGATTATAAGTTAGGTCATTCGTTAAATGATTAATTTACGTTGGAAAATATGGTTTCCATCGTACCATGAGATACTGTATGTAGTGTAATATAATGTATTTAGAGGATCACTTATTTACCGTTTTCAATTAAAGAGTCTCGCTACATTTCGCTTTCCACTCGGGTTTTGTATTTATTACAAAAATTGTGTAATAAATTTATTAATTAATAAAACTTAAAAAAAAACACAAATAATTTAAATTACCTATTAACAAAAAAAAATATATAAAAAAATACTTACCTAAAAAAATAATAAATCCTCACAGTTGTCGCGCGGCATAGTACCCAGAACGCTGGCTACATTACCTCTTTGAATGATCAAGCTTAATCTTTGAAAGAGGTAAGAGCCAGCCCTTTGGTCAAAATGAATAATTTGTATAGTTTTAAAACAAATAAAAAGCTTAGTGTAATTCAAAAAAAAAACATTTATTCAAAAACAAATAGAACACGCCGCACCGGTGGTTCAGTGGTGTCCTGGGTTATGGTCTGCACCCTAAGGGCCTGAGGCTCTACTATGGTACTCATTTACGTATACGTGAGCAACAACCAATAGGGCTGCTTTATTCAATCCAGTTACCATAAATAAAGCGAAGTTTTGTTTGCTACAATGCGCAAACCCATGGTTGAGCAGGAGGATGGCTGACACACACGTTACGCCCGAACCTAACATAATCTTTCACACTCTTAAAGGTTAGCTGGTAGAAAATGCCCAAGGCGAACTTAATGTTCGCCTATGTATAAATTTATTTTGTAATTTTGTGCAATAAAGTATTTTAAATAAAAATAAAAATGAGATACCTATATACCTATATATTGTTAACAAAACTCCGTACAAAAAAAGTCCTTAGGTACCTATTTACTGTTTAATTTTTATCTTAACAAAACAAATAAACTAAGAAATCGATTTTTTTAATGTCAACGTATGTTTTTCGACCATAATACCAGTAAGGAACCTTTATTTACCTCATTTACCACTACTCTAGTCTATATGAATATTATCATAATATAAGATACATCATTCTCTCATTATCTACATTATGTTTCTAACTTGATCCTAAGTGAAATAGAAGAATGAAATAAGGAAGACATTACCTAGAAAATAGTACCTATAAACAATTACCTAGAGGTTTAATATTACTGGGAATCTTAATTCCGTGGTATTCGTAATATCTAGTAGAGTTAATTTAAGAGTTATTTTTTAATACATTCTGATATTCCAGAATTAGAAAACCCTCGAAAAGTTTCTTCCAAAAACTTATCAGGTTCGCGAACAGGTTTCATTTTCGTTCGTATTCGTTGATGATGTTGCCAGCAATTGTATAAGTCATAAAAACTCGATTTCTGTGACTTGGATCCCTGGGATTGTGAGCGATCCTGCGTGCGCGCCTGTAGCGGCCGAACCGACTCGCCGCCGCCGATAGAGTCATTATATGCCATTACTGAACTCTGGCTCTCAAACTTTTATAAATCTATATTTACTTATCGAGTATAAAATTCTACATATTTCATTTGCCTCCGTGCCTAGATTATCTTTTTATACACTTATTAAAACTTGATATGTAAAAATAAAAAATATTACAAAAAAAAAACTAAGTAGATATGATTGCTTGATAAATTAATTGACAGAAGAGCAATAGATATACATTCCCGCTAGGAACTGGATTCAATACAAGAAGTTATTGAAAATATATTTTCCGGTACTCCTGTACTTCTCGGGAATACTATAATTGCCTTAACTAGTGCAATAACGATGCATGTGGCTTTAGTATTAGGATAGGAATTACAAAACAGAAATCCTAAAGATTTCCTTCAAAAATTAGATGATAGATTATACTCTATAAGGCTATAGCGAACAGTAAATAGCAACTATAACAACTACTTTCAAAGTAAATTAAGTATTATTATACCTTTGTTCACAAATAAATATTAGTTCATTCATTTATCTCAAAATCTATCACTTTCTTTTACTTTAGTTTTTGATTAAAAACATCTTGTCGTAATAATAAATCCTCGTTAATTTATAAATGTGACGTATTATATTTTGCAAAAAACATCACAAGAATAGACAAAATAATCAAGACTGGAAATGGGTCTTGTATTGTAAAACCCTTCACAGTACAGGTACTGAAATTCCTAAATAGCATTAACAATGTATTTTCAGGCTTTCGATATTCCAATATAATTATGTTTTTTTTTAATATTTTAATATATGGGAAGTTTCTTACACATACTTCTATTTCCCTGGTCACAAATTAAGCTCTAGGCGTTTGCGATGTATACCAGAAGCAATGATACTAATATATATTATCACTATCACTAAATCACTAATCACTAATGTCTGTCCCTATGTCCCTTTGTATGCTTAAATCTTTGAAACTACGCAACGGATTATGATGCGTTTTTTTTTAATAGATAGAGTGATTCAAGAGGAAGGTTTATATGTATAATAACATCCATTAAATAGTGGAGAAGTACTGTTATTTTTGAGGTTTCTAATGTGATGTCGTAAATAATTTAATTTTTTCCGCTTACATTGCAAACGCAGGCTGAACCCTACGAGTTTTATCAAAATAATGTACTAAGTATTGTACACATTGAAAAGGTCTACAGAAAAGTCCGTGATGGTATATGTCTATCTCTTATGGATAACCCACAATAACTTTTTTTTGTCATTTACTTTTTACGACAAATAATGGCTAATTTTCGCAGCGATTTTAACCAATACAGCATTAATCCTTAACCAATTAAATACCTTGAATACATTGTTCATTTAATATAGATCTATATGGCCCTTTACACCGTATGATTTAAGTGAATATTTTCGAAGATATTACAGATTTAAAAATTGCGGGACGCAGCGTTTGCGGTACCGGCCGGCCGCCCGGTGCGGCAAGAGCGTGCCTATAAATAGCGTGCGAAGCCGGAGCGGGCCGCTATGTTTTTATATACAACGTTCACAGTTTTTCTGTAGTGTATTTAGTATCAGCATTGCACCCGTGCGAAGCCGGGGCGGGTCGCTAGTATTTTATAAACTGTACAAAAAACGTACTAATATTGTTTTCCATGAGTGGGAATCGAACCCACAACCTTCGGATTCAACGCTAAAGGTACAACCACGGAAGCGGTTGCAGGTCGAGGCTTATATTTTAATATATTCTTGTACTATAACGCTAATGGGCTTAAAAGAAATGGGTATGTCTAAATATATTCTAACTGCTATATCACTAAACTAATAGCCTTTCCTAAACACCCTGAAAAGCGAACCCATAGTTTTTTTTATATGTGAGATATGTCAGTCATACTCGTAATTACCCTGGTCACAATCTAATCTCTAGGCTTACTATATGTACCAGAAACAACGATAATAATTACATATATTATTATAGTTTGAGAAGCGGCGTATATTCCTGTCTGATTAACTCGTCGAGATGCCGCGCGGGGCGGCGGGGGCAGGTTGACTCTCAAACCGTACTGTACCATATCATTTTCTTCTCGCTATTCTTTTTTGTCCTCTTTCTGTTATATTTCCCTTTACAGCCGTCCGATTCTTCCCGGTGCTACCGCTCTGATGTGATTTTTTGCGATCAACTTGAACATTCTACCATCCGGTCACGATATCGGCCTTTTATGTGTTAATATTTCTATTTTATTTAATAATATATATACATAGACGGCCCCAGGGTACCCAGCGGAGGGGTATTAATCCCACCTCGTCGTAGCCGATGGTATGAGTCTACATCGAACAAGTGGCTAGCTCGTCGCAATGTTTTGAATAAACTCAATAACACATCTTCATCATCACAGTTTCACAAGTTGGTATAGTGAAACAAGGACCGACAGCTTAACGTGCTCCCCGAGGAATTATTATTATAGTGGTGTTGTCAAACAAATGTACTTTTTTTTATTATTAAAAACTCATTGGTACACCCTGGGATTCGAACCAGGGACCTGAGTGTTTTTAAGTCCAAGGTCTAACCAAACGTAGATAATAATATAGGAAAAAAAATAAGACATTGTACACCCAAATGTAAAAAAATATGAAAGTATCTTTTTGACAACACCTCTAATAGTCTATATAGCTGTCGGACCAAGTTTTTCTATACTAACTTATAATACTTTCTTTATTTCTTTCTTTAGATGGGTAATTGATTCTTATCCAAACACCGCTACTAGCTGGCCACTTGTTAGGTTAAAACTCGACGAGGTGGGATAACGCCACCGCTGGGTACACTGAGACCGCCAAAGCAGTCTCGGGCTTCGTAAGGCATCCGTGAAGGTGGCACGGCACACTAATAATGATATTTTTAATAATAGTTGAGTGTCGTTTGAACACTGAGTTTGTCGACCCAGACTCTAAAAAAAAATGAACTTGTTGTTTAGAACGTGCGCTATAATGTCACATTCAATAAGAAAAATATTAGGTACCAACTACCATTGGAAAAGGTAGCGTACTCCAACAACGGATTGTCTAACTACTAGTTGGGTATCATCGGTAACAGGAAACAGTTCGTTCTTCATATTCAAAAAAGTTAGGAACACGTACGAATAGGTAGGTAGGTACATCTGTTATTTTTATATGGAAAAAATAAACTGTTACTTTAACACCAGCGAATATAATAAAAATGACTTTCTCAGTGAAAATGTTATAAGCCTTATTCGTAAAACTTATTTAGTCTTTCAAGGAAAAAGAGCTAACCAAGAGAAAGTTCATATTACATATGGAGTACTAAATCAATAACAAACAAGCCTCAAAGAAATCAAGAAGATAATTAATTAAATTAGTACTCTATATTTATTATTGGCTGAATTTATCGCATCAAGATAAGCGATAGAAAAAGCTAGAAGAAAAAAAGTCTTTGAAGAACACTTTAGTTAAAATAGGTTTATGGCCGATTTCACCGACGATCCCTAACTTTAAAGGATCCCCTAAACAAGAATTTTGACATATTTGCTATTAAACAACTGTCATTAATTGTTTCTTAACTTAGTTAGGGACTCCCTTAGAGTTAGTGAAATCGGGCATTAGTCTCTTTTACGCATATTATTTTTTGTTGCTAAAAAAAGAGACAAACCTACTTTAACTAAAGTGTTCTTCAATACCGGTGTACATGTATATCAATGACATTAGGAGGTTCACAATGTATGGACCGTCCTCCCACACAACACACGTGGCCGGATGTCTTTATCATTGTATGCTTATTTCTAATTAGATATTATTTTCTTTGAATAAATATGTAATTTCATTATCTATGCATATGTTGAATATGTTTTCTCAGCGACTATGATACAATCTCATCTAGAATTAATCATTATACTTATGTGAAATGGAATTAAAAATAAAAAATTAAACAAAGATTTTACTTTATTTATAAACATAAATGTTTTTTTACTGTAAAAAGGCTAACCACCTTATAAAAATATATAAGTGATGTTTAAGATAATTAGTGTTTTATCTCTTGTATTCTTTTGATATAAGTCAAAAGAATACAAGAGTGACCATATGTACATAGCTTACATATTTTAATAATCAAACAAACTTACCTGTAAGTGAAGTTCGATTGAAATTATACCTCGTAGTCTCTCCGAAGACGATGAAAGTTCACAATGTAGTATCGATTCGATGCTAGCGGCGTCACATAAGTTTTAAGTAAATTAAAAAGCAATAAAGGTTTTGGAACGCATCCTCCACTGTCGCTCTGCACTCCCGCGCATTGAAGTGTCATTCGTTTCGGATGCTGCTCCAGATTCTACAACGCTTATGGGGTAAAGAAAATGATTAAGGGAGGGTGGGTTCCATCGTCTTCGGATGTTCGTTTGATTATTAAATTATAACCTCATAGTCTCTCCTCGACGATGAAAGTTCACAATGTAGATGTTCAAAGTCAAGTTGTAGAATCAGTCTTTGTTTACTAATTAACAAGTATTATTCTAAATACTCGTACACTAGACTAAAGTTTTACAAAAATGTGAAAAGTCTTAAGAAAAAACTATTTAGGTATTATTAAAATTACTGCTTAAGAAAAAACTGATTCCACAAAGCTAAAAGAGTTATGACCAATGTAAGAATTGGGCAGTTACAAAACCATCAAAAAATATGTTGAACTGGCCAGTCCAACCAGCCGTTCTTCTTATTTTATCATTAGTTTAATTGCTCAACTCCTCAAAACTGCTGCTGTGGCAGCATGTCTGGTGGAATGGTCTGTAAATTTAGTTATGTTGATGTTGATGATTATCTCTACTATTTTTTTTTTTTTTTTTTTATCTTTAGTACAATTACTGAGAGTTATAACATGTGAGGTTGTTCAATTTAATTGTTTGTCTTTCTTTTTTAAACTTTTTGCTACATTTTTAATAATTGATTACACCTGAGCAGTACCTACATACATTAGGTCTAGAATTAAAGCAAGACAGAGTTATAAAAGGCAGACGCCAATTTAGGCCCAGATGAATTTAGTAATTTTTAAAATATTAATACTCCGAAAAATTTTAATGTCTTTAATTAATATTTATTAACCCCAAAATTAAGCCCTTTTATCCGGTAAGGCTAAAAAAAAATAAAAGTTTTCTTAAAACATTTTTTAAGAACAAATCCCACCCAAGTTTATTCATATTTTAGCCCTAAATCATAGTTGGAAGAAACCCTTAATTATTTGATTTTATTGTAAACACCCAGTTTGAGTCCCACATACAATGAAAAAGCAGATCTGCTATTGATAAATCTAGAATAGAGATGTACCTTGGTTGGTATTTTTCTGGTAAATAAGTAATTATATTAATTATATTGCTTATTTCAGCATTATATTTCTTATTTATATACACAACAATATATGGAAAGTATTATCTGACAAAGACCTTTACCTAATATTAACTGCCTTGGCATTCAAACCCCTATTTATATATATTTATTCCTGGCTACCAACCAAGCTGACTAACAGGGATAGGTGCGGTTATCTGGAAATGCACAAGGTAAGAAATTTTGTATCCGGGAGAATTATTGACGGTGATAAAAACTCTATCACCAGGTTTCGTAAATAATGGATCCCAAGGTTGAGTCTACCAATATAGTACATAACTATTATATTTGTACTGTCTGTATCATTTCAAGGGTTAGGTAAAATCATATAGTGGGTTTTTTTTTTTTTTTTTTACCATTGGTAGTAATTCTTGAACAAACAGGTATATCTCTGGTTGTTTAAAATTTGTAATTATTTCTTGATATTTCTTGATATGATTTTGTAAATATTTCTTGATGTAAATGTTATGGCTTTCACACCTTTACCAAATATTCTTTGCTATTCTGTGTAGGAGGGGATTGAACCCCTAATCAATTGTGAAATGGCTGATGTATTGTTAATATGTAAAAGTGTCTTACAGTTACACTTATTTATAGCAAAGCAGTGCAAACCAAAACAGGTTGTCTGAATGTTCTAGTGTTTTTATAAGTAATCCGTGTTTATTGGTCCATGAGCCGGACGGCCCTATTTGTACCACAAGTTGCGCCCCAACCTAGCCTTGAAGCACATGTGTGTGTATCTCCATAAGGAATTAATATTTCCTTTTTGGGCATTATATATAAACGAGTATGAGTATGAGATATCTATTAAATTACAGCTATATTTATATATTTTATGCATCATATACAGCCGTAATAAGAATCACTTATATAAGGCAGTCATCTAGACATTGAACAGCATTGAAAGCTTAGTCATTATCAGATTCAATAGTTTTGAAAAAATATATTGTGTACACAAAGGAAAAACCTTATAGTTTATAAGAATAAAACAGAAAAAACTGTTAAAGTTTGTGAAAACTAAAATGGATTCAAATTCTACCATGATATTTTTATCACATAAATTGGCATATTAGGATTAGTAGCCAAAAAAACCCATTACTATTTATTAACTTACATACAGTAAGGTAGCATCTAATTTAAAATGACTAGTATTCATATTATTATTGAAATCGGGGAGCAACAATAATTTGAATTTATTGGACAGGTTTTATGGCTCCTACATTATATAATGTTTAAATATATTGCAGGTTAATTTTTTTTTGAGTTTTCACGGTTCTGTCTGCCCTATGCATTCCTGTTAAAGCAAGGAGGGACCCACCAGTTTAAAGTTGGATGATTAAGGGGTCTCAGGGAGACTTAGTATGGTTATTTGTCCATTTTTGGTTGGTAGTACACAGCTCCTGGCTGGATCTTTGAACAGTCCTAGCTGTTTTTATTATTTCTAATAGGTCACTTCTAAACACAAGAGCATCTGGATTTCCGTGAAGCCATTCGAGTTTTTATTAAAGCAGATATCAAAAAACCTCTTAGAATATTGCACAGCAGTTTGACTGCCTCATGAAGACATTTAATAACTAAATTGTAATTTATTAAATGAATATATATTATTTATTTTCTTTTGCAAGTGAAAATGTAGGACCTTACTTAGTGCTACTTTGCTGGTCTTATATTACTACTTTGTACAGGGGAATGTACAAAGGATGTCTCCTGGTCCGTTTTGGTTGGCCCCAGTACAGCAAATATTCTACATCTTTTTGGGTTAAAGCATGTGTATTCTCATGTATATGAGTTTCTAGTAAAGACTGTTAAGTTTTCACAGAATCTGCTATATAAAATTCTGATTATATTGTAAAATATTTTTGGTTCATTTAAAATTGAAAATGAATAAAAATTTTGTAGGTATTATGAATTACACTACTAGGTTTATTATGCATCATTATCATTCAATGCTCTTAACAGTATTGCAAAGAGATTGTATTTTTCCCAAAAATCTGCTATATAAAATTCTGTATTGTAAAATACTCTTGAATTTAATTGATCCTGAAGATGCAGGTACAAATTGTTTTTATCAATTACATAAAATTATTTTTATGAATTTGTAGGTATTCTGAATTACACTACTAGGTTTATTATAAATCATTGTCATTCAATACTCTTAACAGTATTGCAATGTGATTGTATTTTTCACAAATTCTGCTATATAAAATTATTTGTTGTAAAATATTCTTGGACTTAATTGATCCTAAAGATGCAGGTATAAATTGTTTTTATCAATTACATAAAATTATTTTTATGAATTACTTACATACATTTATTTATGTATATTTTTTATAATTTACAGCACCAGGCTGATTATAAAAATCATTCAATACTCTCAACAGTATTGCAATGAAATTGTTATTATTATTTTTAACATATTTAGCTATATAAAATTCTGACTGTGTTGCAAAATATTTTTGGACTCAATTGATCATGAAGATACTTACAAGCATTACGGGTGCCTTACCGCCTAGACGGCCCCAGGGTACCCAGGGAGGGTTTTTTATTCCCACCTTGTCATAGCCGATGGTATGAGTCTTACAGTACTGGACTCGTTACAGAAATCATTCAATACTCTGATTCAGTATCGCAATGATATATAAAAATGAACTTTTAATGTGAAAATTATTCTTACCTCTTAACAGTGAAGCAATGGCAAAATATCTAACCTTATACATTCCCAAAGAATGTCCCAGGTTACAAAAGTCATTCAATACTCTCATTCAGTATCGCAATGATATATAAAATTAAACTTTTAATGTAAAAAACCATTCTCAACTCTTAACAGTAAAGCAATGGCGAAATATCTAACCATATACATTCCCAAAGAATGTCCCAGGTTACAAAAATCATTCAATACTCAGATTTATTATCGCAATGAAATAAAGTTTTTCTTTCTTTCTTTTCTTTCAATGATATATAACATTCTAAAGCAATGGCGAGATATCAAACCATATACATTCCCAATGAGTGTACAAGGTAACAATATGTATTTCTCAACAGCACAAAGTTGATTACATTAATAGTTGAGCGTTATGTATTTTCGATAGGGTTTTAATAAGACAAATAGAAATTCACCTTTGGTTTCATGATCGCTTTGAGCGAACCATTTCTTCACCTTTTTAAAGAGTTTCCTTAATTTTTCATTTTCTTGTATTTGAAACTATTCTCATATTTTCTTTTTCCCATTTTTAATGCTGAAACACAACTTAAAATAACTAAATCAACTAGAAAAAAATAAAATATTTTTTGTTAGATGCGACGCCAACTTGACATAAGAAACGAATGACACTTCAATGCGCGGGAGTGCAGAGCGACAGTGGAGGATGCGTTCCAAAACCTTTATTGCTTTTTAATTTACTTAAAACTTATGTGACGCCGCTAGCATCGAATCGATACTACATTGTGAACTTTCATCGTCGAGGAGAGACTATGAGGTTATAATACATATCAATGCTTAAAGATTTTTAGTAAGACTTTACTAAAAATCTTTACTAAACCCATATAGACCATAAACCGATAGTATAGATTTTTTTTTATTTAACAGAAACCGTCCATTATTTTCATATTTTTTGTTCACTATTTAGTTTAGGTACCCATACAGATGGAAAAACCACCAAATGACCTATATGTTTCGTTTTTTTTCACCGATTTTCAGTAGACACTGCTTTGATTTCTTGTCGAGGAGATAGTCTCCTTTCAGGGTAAGGTTACGAAACAGACAGTTAATTTGACGATAAGGCGGCAAGGATATTACAGTAAACACGTAATGCGAATTCGTCTTTCTTGCCACCCATTTTGTAACTGCATCATTTTGCAAACAACAATGTATTGATCGACACCATACATGGACTTTGTAGTTCTGCTTACCATCAAGGTGAGATGCCTTGCCTATAAAAATAGGGATCTTCAAATAACTTTCACTCCAGATTTCTAAAATATTGTTAGATGAATAGATAGAGTAGTCTTTTCTATGATGTTACGGAACCTTAAAAAGTATTATTAAACACAAACAAAGGAGTGTTTACGGAATATTGAAGAGGGCAGTGACTGCAGGATAATCGGAGAAGAGCAAAAAGTAAAGGGTGAGTGGAACAACTTCATCGGCGCCGCTAACGAGCCCAACGCGGCAGTTTAACACGCTCGAGAACTGCAAACCAGTTTCATTCCGCGACATACTACCGCCTACCTATGTATGTGGCCCTAGTACCTAGTTCATTTCGCAGGACTTCGAAAGCTTTTAAAAGCTTATCTCTATTGAAGTTAAAAAATCCTTTGGTGAAATAACAAGAAATATAAATCTATTGGGCAAGTTCCTTCTTATTTAAAAATAAATTAAATTATAATAAATAAAATAAACTTATAAAATAAAAAAGGATAATAATCTTTTTTAACAAATAGTGAGTAATTTCTACCAATGTAAATAAAATAATAACCCTTATTTAATTTATTTTAGTTATTTATCCATACTTATGCTGTTGCCCGTAGATTCGCGTGAGTTATTTTATTACTCGGATTATTCTAAAATATAATCTGCCGGAACAAATAGATAAAGATTTGTTTTTGTTTTAAGCCATCTAGATCTTGGATCTTGGCCGGCAGCAATACGGTGTTGGTGACTTTGGAAGTTTGTACTTTAGTTCGATTTCATCAATAGAGACTCATATTAGCCCAAAGTACAAACTTCCAAAGTCACCATGTATTACTATAAGCACCGTATATACTTCATAAATATGCATTCGATGAAAAAGCTGTTACTTTTTACATTAAAAACAGACATTTTAATTTTATTTATTTGTATTGTATCAATATAGATGTTTTATATGAGTATGTACCTACTCATCGAATACTTACATCAATTGTAATAATTTTAATCATTAACAGTTGTTTTTTTAATTACGTGCTGTGCCGGTCCAAGATGGCTCTCTACAATGGCTTCAATAAATGTTACAACTTAATTTCTCGTCATTCCTTTGGACAGGCAGGCAGAGTAATCGGTTTAGCCTTTGGACGGATAGCAAAAATAACTATTAAATGTTTTTAAATAATAAAAAAAAAACAGGTGAATTATATTTTAGGTACTATTAAGGTCCTATTTACGTTATGATATGAGTAGCTATTTAGTACCTAATATAGTATTTTATGTTTTCATCGACTATTGTATACCTACTTACATTTATTATTATATTTACTATATTTGCACTCCTACCTATATACATACTTATCAAATAAACGTACAAAGGCTTAATTCCGCTAGGATTTTTTTACCAATCAAGGTTTGGTAAAAAAAAATAAGCCTTGGTACGTTGTGTATTATTGTCTTTCAATATTATTTTTTTAAAGATAAAAATGCAATGAAAAAATTCCTGGTGGCAGGACTCGAACCCACGAACCTCGCTATCGCGGCAAGGCGCTCAACCGCTGAGCCAACCAGGTTCCAGTCAGCCCTCACGAATTTTGTCATTGCTTGTTATCTAATTATACACAGACGCCCTCTATTAGCTTTCTTCTAATAACTCTTATACGAGTGAAGTTAGAAGTCCTAGTTTCTAATACTAGATGGCAGAGGAGTCTGTTTTTTGTTTTTACTTTTTTCAGTATTTTATATTTATGCATTTTTATAAATTCCTTTATAGGATAATCTTATATTAATTTTTTAAAGATAAAAATGCAATGAAAAAATTCCTGGTGGCGGGACTCGAACCCACGAAGCTCGCTATCGCGGCAAGGCGCTCAACCGCTGAGCCAACCAGGTTCCAGTCAGCCCTCACGAATTTTGTCATTGCTTGTTATCTACTTATACACAGACGCCCTCTATTAGCTTTCTTCTAATAACTCTTATACGAGTGAAGTTAGAAGTCCTAGTTTCTAATACTAGATGGCAGAGGAGTCTGTTTTTTGTTTTTACTTTTTTCAGTATTTTATATTTATGCATTTTTATAAATTCCTTTATAGGATAATCTTATATTAATTTTTTAAAGATAAAAATGCAATGAAAAAATTTCTGGTGGCGGGACTCGAACCCACGAACCTCGCTATCGCGGCAAGGCGCTCAACCGTCAAGGTAAAATAAATGACGATGATTCAATATAATATCATTGGGTTTTTTTTCTTCTGTAAATTAAAATTTATTGAAAATTAACAAAATAAACCTAAATAACAGAAATAAAAAACTTAAATATACCTATTACAAAATAAACCCCTAATAAATTATAAAATAAATATATTATAAGAAAAACACTTCTTCCAGATCGCTGCCCAAAAGGCTGGCTGCGCCTGCGTTATCTCGCTGTATTGCGAAGCTAATACGTTGACCGAAGAACGACCATTGAGTAATTATTACTACGTATTAAGAATAGGGTAGAGGGAGTAGACTTGATCACCTCAATCGAATTTAAAACTGCACCAAACAATTTTGAGTTTCGAAAAAAATCAGCCGAAAATCATGCAATTTGTTTGTTTTTATTGCAGAGAAGTTAATTATCACAATCATCATTTAGGCGGCATAGTGGGAGTGGGCCAATGCTATTGAACAGTGTAATACTCAACCCCATTCATGAAATTTTGTAGACCTGAGTTACCACCAGATAAATATAAAATTACATGCCGTGCTCCAATAAAAAATAAAAGTAAGATTTTAAATCATTATTTAAACAATAATAGTAAAAGTCGTATCTTATTCTGACGTAATCCAGAAATATTAAAAATATTACTAAGTTGTATGCGTTTTTGCTACCAGTACTCTATCTTACTTAACGAACCTATCTCTATGTATAGGAGAATAAATAATGAGAACGCATACATTAGTTCTTGCCTCCTTAACAGTGTAGTAATCAAGTTTATGGATAAAGAAACTTGCCTATAAACCTGGTCTCATGTTTACGATCAGCTTCGTATAATAATAATTTACTGCCTCACTTTCTCGGCCACAAACCACTGCTTGGAATTGCCTTTTTGGGGTTTATTTTAAAGGCAAAAACTAGTATTGCAACAAACTAAATACGGAATATACTTATATTCCGTAAAGATTGATATAGAGTTGTTTTTATGCTTCTGAAGCTTTTTTTATTAATAGTACCCTTATATTGAGAATCAGTTATTTTACCTACTTGAAAAGATATAGATTCTATTACCCTTGAAAGTATGGGATAGGGCAGCCATGGCATCACCCTTATTCGATATAGCATAGCTACGTGAGTTTTTGCTATCGTAAGAAAGCAACGTTAATAATAAAAAAAAGCTTTATTTCTGAAAACAGGACTAATAAACCGTTTGGTAAAATCCAATTAAAAAAATATGGTAGTGCTTCTGAAACATTTCTAAATATTTCGGTTTTTTATTTAAAATAGGTTTGGTGGAAGTTTGTATTCCTCCAGCCCTGAAATGGCGCACACTCATGTACGATTGGTCTCCGGAATGCCTTTCAAATGTCCCTACCTGACCAGAGTAATCTGGTAAGATGGGGGAAGGCAACAGATAAGACATGTACATTGTGCGGTGTTGCTGTAGGGACGGCCAGACATATACTTGCTGGGTGCAAAACTCTACTTGAAAAAGGTCATTATTCGCACCGACATGATAAAGTTCTAGAAATTATTCGTGAAGCTGTAAGTCTCAGTATTGCTAGAGCCAGAAAAGGATTAACAACAAATGAAAGACTGACTACTTTTGTAAAGGAGGGACAACTCAAGAAAACTCAAAGTAAACCTTTCTCAATCCTGGACAAAGCACAAGACTGGAAAATATTCATGGATACATTTAAAATACATTACAAGATTCCAGACGAACTAGCAGTTTCAGCCTATAGACCAGACATACTGGTGTACTCTCGGTGCTTGAAGAAAGTAATACTTATAGAACTTACCGTTCCGTGGGAAACAAACATACCTAAGGACCACAACATCAAGTCGAACAAATATTTTGATTTCACAAACGAAATTACTAGAAACGGATTTAAAACTCAACTTTATGCAGTGGAAGTTGGTGCAAGAGGAATTCCAGCAAAGTCTTTGCACCGTCTATTGAAGGATCTTGGCCTTCCGAGAACAGCCGTCGGAACTTTTATGGAGCGTGTTTCCAGGATGGCGCTAACAGGATCATATAATATTTGGTTGAGTAGAGAGGGTAGTGAACACAGTGCAGGTGAGAGTTCAAAAGGCCTTTAAACCTACTTCGCGGTCTCAAGTCCGGGAACGCTGAAGTTCATTCTCCTGCCTTTCAACCACGCGATGGACCCGGCACCCGCACGGTGAATCCATGGTTTGCTAAGAACATTGTCTCTCTCTCTTTAGACACAAAATTACAAAAAAAAAATGTACTTAGGCCAACTTATCCTTAGCTATATTCTATCAGTTAACCTTTTAGATAGTAATAGATGATGCTTGAGATGCAAACGGAAATAAAATTACAATGTCTCTCTAAGGTTTTTTTTATTAATTTTAGTTAGACTCTTAAAAAATGTTTCAAGTATTTGTTTTTAATCCCTACTACAAAGCTTAAATTTAATTTCCGCCAGATTGTTTGATTAGTTCCTTGAGTATTATCTGAAAGTACACTTTGTAGATGTCCGGGTTTTCTGGTTTAACTCAAGTTGACAGGGCGTTAAGTCCCTGTCATGTCGACAGAATATGACAGGCGTTAAGCTCAACTGGTACATTGAGCAACAACTGTAGCTCTGTGTACTGGTACACAGCTTACTGATATTCTTACTGAGTCGACTTGACGACCATACAAACGTACTACCAATATTACAACTTGGCTGTTAATCGAAGTTCAATTTTTTTTCAATGTTCGTTGTGGCTAATAAACATTTTTGTATATATATAAAAATTATAATTCTTCAAAGAAAGATTAATAAATACAATGGCAGGCAAAAATATTATTTTAATTCTGCGATAAACAGTAATCTGCGATAAATATTGGAAGTGCGAAAGCTAATTTTGTATGGAGAACGCGCAGTTCGCGATTACGAATTCAGTGCCCTTAAGAAGGTAGAGTCCGTTACACTGACATAATAATATATATTAGCATCGCTAGATTAGCTTTCAGTACAAAATGATAGCTATTTTCTATACATCGAGTGTACTGGAAACTAATTTTAGCTAAACCTAGTTGTTGTTAATGAAAATATAGAAAAAAGCGGCCAGCCTAGTGGTTAAGTTACTGCGCAACTGATAACAAGGTTAAGCAGATGGCAACAAGGCCGGATCTGGGATGGGTGATCGCTTTAGAACAAGGCTAGACCATCATAAACACCGCAACAGGCTCATCACTTGTTAGGTGTTGCCTTCGAATACCACCGGCGAAATGAGGACGGGTTAATCCCTCCGCTGGGTACCCTGAGGCCGTTTAAACGGGTCGCGGGAGACAAGAAGGCACCTGTGATGTTTTTTTTTTAGGAAGATAAGTAGGTTAATAAAAGAACGATTTATATAAATAAGTCCAAATTTATATTAGGGGAAAAAGTATTCATAGCGATGCAACGCGTAGGTAGCTTTTCTTTGTCCATTGGCATGTTTTTTAAAAAAAATATAGGACAATTTACAATATTGCTCTGGTCACAACCTAAGCTCTAGGTGTACTAGGTTTCTATGTGTACGAGAAACATCGATTTAAAATCTATAAAAACCCATTACAAACATTACAAACTATACAGAAAAACGTACTAAATTATCTTGTTAGGTACTTATGTATCTTAGTAATAATAAAGTGTTTAATTAATTGAAAAAAAAAGATGGACTAGGCACATAATAATATATAATTAATAATACAAAAAGTAGTTCATACCTACTAACATAAGGTGTAAAATCTGTATGACGCATGGGGCAATCTGAAAACCAGCGTTCCTAGATACAGGGGTGAGTTTTTTAAGCCATACTTGTACTAGAAGCATTAAGCTGATGGTTGCTCCAATTGTCATTTATGTACATTGAATTACAATTTGTGTTATTTTTTTCATTGTTTTTCTTTCTTTTTTTAATTTTCTGCAGTGTATATATTTGGTAATAAATATTTTTCATTTCATTTTATTTCATTAATTTTTCTGGAAGTCAAATTTTAAATTTACAATATTTACGCATGTTAGTTGGATGGAGCAGTAAATATAAAATGGTGAAAATCAAATGTGCTCCATTTAGACATTTAGGGCTCCGCTTTATCATTTCAAGTCCAGTTTCCATTTATAGAGGTCAGTGCTTAAATATATGTTTGCAGTATATTACATCTATATTATTATATAAAATAATGGAATTCCGCAAAATAACGCCTGATTCAATCAATTGTATAGAACAAGTACAATAGTTGATCTTTGTTTTACAAAAAGAAACTGCGGTCAAGATGCACCATAAGAAACGTTATCATTAGGACTTTTAATGTTTAATTATGTTTTTATTCGCCAATGATTTACAGTTCGTAATAAATTATGTAAATTGGGCCAACAAGGTTTTATAGCGTTTACTTAAAACGCAGATTGTATCTGATGTTATAGAATCTCAAATTTTGTATAACGAAATATAATATAACTACCAGAATGTAAAAGATACAAGATTGTAACCTTCCCCGGGCTATGACACGGTTATGAAATGAACTTGGACATAAACGAATTCCCAACGTAAGTTAGATTTATTATCTTCACTGCTTTATTGACAAATCAACTGCCAATTTCCTAACCGCACCATAAAAGGAGACTACAAAACTTAAAGGCGTATATTAAACATTTTTTAAATGAATAACAACATACATACATACATATCATCACGGGTGCCTTACGGCGCCCGTGATGATATGTAGGTACCCAGCGGAGGGGTTTTAATCCCGCCTCGTCGTAGCCGATGGTATGAGTCTACACCGAACAAGTGGCTAGCTCGTCGCGATGTTTTGAATAGACTCAATAACCCATCTATAAACAGTTTCACAAGTTGGTATAAACCGGGACCGACAGCTTAACGTGCTCTCCGAGGCACTAACAAAACTAAATGAATAACAAAAAACAATAATTTTACACAATTTATTGAAAGCTAAATCTGAACAAAAAATACATTTCCATACAAATTTATAGCATGAAAGGAGATACACACGTACGGGATATAGCTAAGAATAATATATAGAAATAAATACATTCAAGTCATAAAAAGGAAAATAAAATACAATCCGGCTTACAAAACTCTAAAGCCTTCTGAGTGTATAAAAGAGAATGTGATAGTCATACTATAGTTAGGGAGTGTAAGAGAGATGGGCATATTCCTGACTACACGACACCTGCCGTCCACCAAATGAAGACATCGCAGCTGGATGCAGCGCTAAGGGGTGGTCAAGTTATGATATTCTTAAATAATATATAGCGCTGAATAAACTTTGAAACTTCAGGTGTTTGGTCTGCGCAAGCATAACCATTTGGGTGTGAGCAGCAGAGTGATTGACACTCGCACGTCAATCGTTATGACCTCATTCTGACGTAGATCAAGCCTGGCTTCTTAACAATGGCTACAAAAAATCTTAGAAAATTACGTCATAATGATTGGCGTGCGAACGAACTTAAGACGCGTAATCACCCTGCTGGCTGGACCTTAATTCTAGTCGACTTGGCGCCCATACAAACGTACTTCCAAAATTACTACTTAGCTGTTAGTCGAAGTTCAATTATTATTTTCATGTACGCAAAAAACTTCCTGTTCTGGGTAATAAATATTTTTATATTATATATTTAACAGAAGATTGTATATAAGGGAGCAAAATAATATGTTTGGGGCGAGGGCGCTTTTTTAATTCAGAGCAAGCGACGCGACGTTAGGGATTCAAAGTACGTCGCCCTAGCCAAAAATATATTTTGCGCCCGAGTGATACACTCTACTTTTCATCACCCCTATGACAAAATATTTAACTTATATTTACATTTGAGACATTTTCGCAATTATGAAATTTTTTGTTACAGTTTTATTAGAAATAAAGAATGTTGTAGACCATAGGCTTCCATATATTTCTCCCGGGATTTTGCAGGTAATAGATTATCCATCACATTTTGCGTCAGTTCTAATACTTTCAGGAGTTAATTCTATACTTATCGTTCACTGTCATTGAAGAACTTATTTTTCAAAACAAAACCATGAATTTCTAACAATCCGTGAAAATTTAAGAAAACGTGGGATGCAGTTCGCGTTTTTATTATTATTTTTATTTATTTAATTTGATTTCTTTTTTTTTTATTTAGCTGGCGCGGAGTGTCTATGGGCCGTCGTGTCGTACCAACGAGTCTTTATTCAAATAATATTTGCGTTGGATTTCTTTGGCACTGAACACTAAGATGTTCCAAATTCTAAAAGTGCGCGGCAACAATAATTGCGGTTTATAAGAGGATTAAAAACTTAATTAATGAAGTTAAATTATTAGTTACAGAAAAGAAGAATGCATGGTTAGATATATTGGCAGCTCGAGCAAATGAAAGAGTAGGAATGGATGTAGATATAGAAAGTTTGAAAGATAGGTACAGAGTATGCAAGCAGAAAGTTAAGATAGTTAGAGAAAAGAAAAGGAATCGGGAAGTTATGGAAGAAATAAATATTTCGACCCATTTCTGGGCAAACCAAAAATTGTTTTGGAAAAAAAATCGTAACACTAGAAATGGGTTTAGAAATGTACATATGAATGTGATTCGAGCAAATAATGGAGGAATGTTAGTAAATGAATGTGAAATATCAGTAAGGTGGAAGGAATATTATGAAAGTTAATATGGTGATTATGTAAATGATAGGGTTGTCAATACAATAGATAATAATGAAAGCAACGATGAGGATGAAAACATAAGTATAAATGAAAATGCAATGGAACGGATGAAATGTGGTAAGTCAGCAGGATATGATAAAATTTTCCCGGAAATGATTAAATATGGTGGAGAATTACTCACAAACCTGTTGTTATTTCTCTTTAATAGGTGTTGGGAAGATAGGCGTGTACCAGCCGACCGGTGCAAGGCAGTCATAGTACCACTCTATAAAGGAAAAGAATCACGACAGGATTGTGGTAATTATCGAGCCATTAGTTTAATCAGTTCTGTTGGAAAATTGTACGCAAGAAAATTAATAGAGAGAGTTATAAAGAAGACGAATGATAAAATTTGGGATGTGCAAGCAGGATTTAGGAATGACAGAGGATGTATGGATCAAATATTTTCCCTTCGGTGCATAACCGAGAAGATCCTCGCAACGCATAATAAGGTATTCTGTGCGTTCGTGGACCTAGAAAAGGCATATGATAGTGTGATAAGAAAGGAATTATGGAAAGTGCTGTCCGAATATGGGTTAAACTGGAAACTTATACAAGCTGTAAAGTCTCTATATGCTGACAGTACAGCTTGTATAAGAACCAATGAATGCTATACATCCTGGTTCAACATCTCTAAAGGTATTAAACAGGGATGTGTGATGTCTCCATGGCTCTTTAATTTATATTTAGACAGTTGATTGAAAATGAATGATATTGGTATGAAATTGGATAACATCCTTGTTCAGTGTTTATTATATGCTGATGATGCTGTTTTAATAGCAAACTCATCGAGCGAACTGCAAGAGATGTTATCGATTATGAATGAAGGTTGTAAGAAAAAAGGTTTGAAAGTAAACGTGCGAAAAACGAAAGTTATGGTGTTTGAAAGGTGTGAAGATATATCAGAATGTAAAGTAAGTATAGAAGGCATGGATGTTGAACAAGTGAGAGAATTTGTATATCTTGGAAGTATGTTTACTAGGGACGGTAAGATTGGGATGAATATTAAGAGAAGAGTGAATGCGGGAAACAAAATTAACGGGGCTTTAAATACTATTATGCGCAGTAAAAATATCTCTAAAACTGCTAGAAAAATTGTGCCAAATAGAATTCTCCTACCGACACTTATGTATGAAAGTGAAACATGGGTATGGCAGAAGAAGCATGCGAGTAAGATTAATGTAATTGAAATGTGAGGTCTTTAAGAAAAATGTGTGGTGTGACCCTCAGAGAGAGAAGTGGAACGGAAGACAATTTTGTATCGAAGATTGAAAGAGGTATGCTAAGGTGGTTCGGCCACGTTGGACGTATGAGTGATGAACGAATAACTAAAACAATTTATAAAACAAAAATCAGAATATTAGTGGATTACGTGGTCGACCAATGCGCGTTTATTTCGATCAAATAGGTGATATTCTGAGAAAGGGACAAATCCGCAGTCTCCGAAATAGACGCGCCTGTATGAGAAGATGTATGAATGTTGAGGAAGCTAGTGAAGTATGTAGGGATCGTTCGAAGTGGCGTACATTGCTCTCTGCTTACCCCATAACTGGGATACAGGCGTGATGGTATGTATGTAAAAACTCATCACTGCCCGCTAAAAGTTTCTTATAGAAACTTTTACACACTTAAAGGAGAACCAAGTCGTCCTTTACAGTAATATCTACCACTTGACTACTTTTTATATATAGAAGTAAAATAATATTTTTGTAGGTCATTGTGTCAGTCATCTTTCTGTGTTGGATTTTTTTTTGAAATGTAAAAAAAAACTTAAAATTATTATAATACAAAAATATGTCTTATCCATAACAGAAATATGTTTGCGTACAGTAACCAACATACAAATAATAATTTAAGTTCGACTAACTGCCTAAGTTGTAATATTAGAAGTACGTTTGTATGGGCGTCAACAAGTCTTCAGATAGTACCTTCGCTAAGTAGGTACTTTGAGGATGTCAAAACGAGCGCAGCGCCTTCTTAGGTACCCTTGATGGTACACACGTAGATACTGAAATCTTTTACGTACTGTAAATTCATTATACTTAGTACACATAAGTACACACGCCCAATATACACATATTCATACACACAACTGTAGCAAAACACGATAATCCAAAGGTTTTTAATAAAAAAATAATGACGTATGCAAAATGTAACAACCTATTTTATGTAGTAATATCTTGAGCGCCGCCGTACAACGGGGGCATTAAGGCGGTACGTAACCTAAGAAAGAGAATAAAAGGAGTTGAACGTCCCTGCTTTCATTGTATAAGATCGGGTTCGAGGCAAGAACGAAAACCGACCAGCATTTTCAACTAAGCCAAAGCTCGACTTATTATAAAAAGCTCACGGATATTTAACAAATACTTCATCTGCCACCTTAAGATATTTGAAACGTTTTACTTTGTACTTGTTGCACATTTTACTTTAATCGCCATTTTTATTTATGGCAATTCTATTAAAGCTTTTTTGTTTAAAAATATTTATCGTAGTGGGTTCGATTCCATCTCCAGGTAATTTTTAAATATTAGAACATTTTTCTATACCATTTATCTCAGTCTGGGTGTTTATAAAATATCATATGTATTAGTATCGTTGTTTCTGGTAGATATAGCTGCGTTAACATAGTATTAACGTAACGTTAATATGTTGATCGCGTAGGTTCTACCATAGACATAGCAAAGGTTTATTTATCCTGTTTTAGAAAATAAAGCAATCCTATTGGTGGTTTAATTGATGGTAAAGCCCCAGGGCAATATGTATGAATTTTCTTACATATATATTTATTCAGTTAAAACTTTATTGGACAAAATAGACCAAAAAATTACAGGCTCAAAAGTACCATACTATACCCTATTCACGATAGTAAAAAAAAATATGTAAACAAACAGCTGTCAAATGCAAAATAGGTTTTTAAACTGTCGAATTTCTGATGAAAACACAAAATGCGTCAATAAAAATTAAAACATTCCTGTGTATTACATATTAATTAATCGAATGTATGAAATATATATTTAAGTTATAAATTAGCTACATCTGAATAATAAAAACGATGGTTTTCCATTTTAGTATTTTTTAATGTTTGTAATAAAAATGTCACTAGCATAAAGCACCTAATATCAATAACAGCGCCTCTTCAACTGTACATGTTATTATTATGCTAACAATTTCGAAGAACTGAGTAATGTTCAAGTATTCCGTTGCAATCATTGATTTTTAAATGCAAATTGGTTCACTCAGTATATCGTTAAAATTAATTTTCACAGTTCACAACCTTATTCTTATATATTAGAGTAAAAATTACATTAAAATAAAATTGAAATACTTTAGTAAGTAGGTACCTTATTATATATATACCACAAAAACAGTTTGAGAACCACTTATTTTCTTGTTTACATAATTTTTTTGCTATCAGGAATAGGTATACTAATTAGTAATCAGGGTTTTATGGTAAATCCACGTTAAAATCTCTACTAGTGAAACATATAGGAAAAATAACCAACTGTTATTTATTATGAATTATGAAAGCAATGCAATGCAATTGAACCTTTGTCTCTCTCCACATTTCTGCAATGAGTTCGTTGCACTTTAGTAAAATCTATTGACCGTTATATTTGCGGGTAGTAATTTAGCAGGTATCATACAGAACTATGGTGTACCAGATATTTCTCACGTATTTGGCCTTATTCATAAAACACTTATTGAGTCATTGAAGAACACTTTAGTTAAATAAGTTTTGTCTCTTATTTATTGTCTCTTATATATTTATTTATTTTTGCTAAAAAGAGACAAAACTTATTAATTATAACTATAAGTGTCCTTCAATCATTTGCGACACATGGTTCCATGGGAAAAGTTGTTCTATTTAATCAGCAGAACCTCATATTAGCCTATAGTACATCCTTTAAAATTCAAACTGTATAAGAGCACATAAGAAATAATAGTACAAGTAGTAAGGGAAAAAATCACAGTTAAATATATTAATTCAATGGAAACTTTAAAAACGGTAGCCAAGCAAGATAAATACCGAGCAAACAGGTGTCTTTTCTGTGTAAATATTGTTAGAGACAGGTAGTTTAGTAACTGGAGTAACATAATCTGCTGCCATGTTAGCTTAACCACAGATTAAATTATTCCCATTGCCTAATGGACCGGAAATACAAACATACTGTCATAGATGAGGGTTTCATTTTTTTAAGGGAAACTATGTAAATATTGCCTGTTTATTGTTGAGTTCAGTGGAGTTAACCGCCACCCGTTACGAAATAAGGGTTTCGGATTCGATTTCTATTTTAATTTCCAAAAGTCAAGTGACCTAGTCATGTGTCAGTTATAGGCTGAGGGTTCTAGGAGACTACCACATCGATTTCTTGTCGAGATGGAAGTTTACTTTCAGGGTGCGGTTACGAAACAAGGAATTGATTTAACGATAAAACAGCGAGGATATTAATTTCGACTTAATCATCAGCGAGGATATTAATTTCGAATTAAATAAAAAAACTTAATCTTAGCGTCTCCTCTGACCGCTAGGTAGCTTCAAACGTTCCCATACAAAACTGAAAAACCCTGGCAGTTTATAAATTAAAACTAAAAATGAATTTTTATCGTAGAGCTCGAATCTATAAATATCTCGGACCGGCGATTTTTCGTGAGTCTCGAGGAAGCTTAAGAAAGAAGAAGAAGTCTAGCTACATTGGCAGTGTTCGACTGATTCTCTCTCATCCTTGAAACCTTGAACCTGCTACGTCGAGAACCAGTCCCGATCCTGTCACACTTCCTTGAAGACTCCGTATCCTGGAGTTGCGGCCTCCGGGATTTGCCTAGACTCCACTTCGCTCGGGCGTCTGCTCTGAGTGTTGGAGAACCTCTTTGTGCTGCAGGACCTCGCCTCGGGCTTCGGGCCTTGAGTGACGGGGCCACCTGACTTCTCGTCTCAGGCATTGGCCTGAGAGACGGGAATTCACCTCTTCGTGTACGACTGCCTCTACAGCCGTGCCGCCCGCCGTTTGCGTGCTGCCGTCGTGCCGCCGCCTTCTTTTGCTGCCGTCAAGGTGCCGCAAGCCACTGCTTCACGGACCTCACCTCAGGCCTAGAGGCTTGAGAGTCGAGGCTATCTGAGCCCTCGTCTCAAGCTTCAGCCTGAGAGACGAGGCCTCGCTTCATCGTGTGCGGCTGCTACAGTAGTGCTTGCTGCTGCTGCCATCGTGCCGCCGCCTTCCTGCTTGCCTACCTACATCTGCTGCCGTCGCCTGTCTACGTGACAGTTCTCGAGCCTGTCCATCGTCACTCCCTCCAATCTTCCCATACTATACGGTCAGAGTTTTAGTTTATAATAGGCATATCCATCGTAGGCAGGGCTAACATTTATTAGGTAGGTCTCTTATACAAATAGATACTGTACTCAAAACCAACTTTACTTGTAAATATATATTTTAAATAAACTTGTTTTAACCAATCTAATCTTTCATTTTGAAATATTTAAAACCCCCCCGCTAATAATAATATGTTTCAGTCTTCGCGTTGATGCTAAAATTTGTGAACCACACGATTGCATATGTTGGGAACGGGTCGATGAGTTTGGTAAACAGGTAGAGCCCTGATTTGGGATGCAACATGGAAGCAAAGTTGGATCTGCTGTAAAGGCTGAAACGACAAAAGATAATAAATATTAACATCTTAAAGTTCATTATGAATTTTCAGCCATTGCGGTTTAAACTTAGTGAGCTTGGGGCCCTGATGTAAACATCTCGCAAAAAAAAAACCAATTTTTGGTACAGAGGGTCAGCGTGACTATTCAGCTCGGAAACGCTGCCAGTGTCATGGGCGCATGTCATTCCGCTTATTATAGGGACCTACTTTTCTAACCCCCTTTACTTCCTACCCTTTTTAGTTATATAGGTATTTAAATAAATATCATCACGGATGCCTTACGGGGCCCGACCCCGCCTAGACGGCCTTAGGATACCGCAGCAGTAGCGGTTTATTCCAACCTCGTCGTAGTCGTCGTAACCGAATGATATTATAAGTCTATACCAGTTTGGTCAGACTCAATAACCCATCTATAAACAGTTACACAAGTTGGTATAATGAAACTGGGTCTGAAAGCTAAATGTGCTCTTCGTGGTACTATAGTGGTGTTGTCAAACAAATGTAAATACATTTTTCATATTAAAATTCATTGGCACACACCGGGGATTGAACCGAGACCCTAAAAACTGTAGTTTTTTTTAAGTCTAACTAACTCTGCCGCCATGTAAAATATAATCAGATACATCCTTACACAACAAAGAGTCTAGACTATGGTCTTTAAATTTTGAAACAGTTTTTTGTAACCCTAAAAAACACAACCGTCAAATTCTGATTTGATTCATGCTTCAGTTCTAAGAAATGAGCAGGCACATTTGAAGTGTCGACACGAGGCAGCGAGATGCCGGCCTCTGGGTATGACATGTGGAATGACGAAGTAGATACCAACTGGCTATTGATCGATGGCTGGAATAGTAGCTATTCGTATCATGGCTTGTTCTATGTATGGATACCTATAAAAGTAGAGTAGGTACGGTGTGCAAGCAAGGTCTTGAAAAATATTACTGTAAATACCTATAACCATACCTTTATGTATTTTTATAAATTCCTTTATAGGATAATCTTATATTAAATTTTTAAAGATAAAAATGCAATGAAAAAAATCCTGGTGGGTGGGACTCGAACTCGTAGATTATCCTATAAAGGAATTTATAAAAATACAGAAATATAAAATACTGAAAAAAGTAAAAATAAAAAACAGACTCCTCTGCCATCTAGTATTAGAAACTAGGACTTCTAACTTCACTCGTATAGAGTTAATAGAAGAAAGCTAATAGAGGGCGTCTGTGTATAAGTAGATAACAAGCAATGACAAAATTCGTGAGGGGTGACTGGAACCTGGTTGGCTCAGCGGTTGAGCGCCTTGCCGCGATAGCGAGGTTCGTGGGTTCGAGTCCCACCCACCAGGAATTTTTTCATTGCATTTTTATCTTTAAAAATTTAATATATAACCATACCTTCCAACTTCAATGCAAATTATTATAATAATAATATTGATAGGAATTGGCCTTCCTAATTAAAACTAAAAACGCGCTAGAAAACATTAGCTTGCAATTAAACTTACACATTAGTATACCTACACTCATACTCGTACAATTAAAGTAACAAAATTTAAAAAACTGCACATTTATTGTGATGATTTATGTTTTATTTTAACTGGCCAGTAAAAAAACTAATCTAACGTTTTTAGAATTCGTGTCTGTCTGTCTACGTGCCACTTCAAAACAAAAAGGATAAATAATTATATGATAGATAAATAAATATAATTTTGCTATTATCTATAATTAATTTACGACTTAATTATTATTATAAAATAAATTGTTTACAGTTTACGTCTTTATTCGTTCTTAACGGATTTATAGTATACCTACCTAATTATTTTATCTAAGTAGGTAATGAAATGAAATGATCTTTATTTGTAAACAAAGGTAATACATAAAGTAGTTGTTATAGAACATTACAGTTCGGTATGTTCCTCCTTTCGTCATACAAACATACAATCATAGTAGATATACAAGACAAATGGAAATCTATATGCCAAATAATTTGTCATTCATGTTTTTTGTTTGGTACTAGGTACCTTAAAAGGTCCAGAGGCTCTGCTCTGGATTTGCGCATTATAGCAACGTAACGTATTTGTATACGTAAACGTGAGCAACAACCAATAGGGCCGCTTTATTTTTGGTAACAGGATTGAATAAAGCGATCCTATTGGTGGTTGCTCACGTATACGTATACAAATACGTTACGTTGCTACAATGCGCAAACCTATGGTAGGGAGCCTTTGAGTCCTAATTCTAGTCCTTTCCACATACCTACCTACGTGTCGATTCGATATATTCATATAAAAAGTGACTGGCCTCCATACAAAACTCCATACGAATGTTTCATTCAAATACATCGAGCCGACATGCATGTCGAAAGCACAATTAATTTTAGTCGCATCGTAATAGAATTACAATCGCATTTCCAATTCTGCTAACCAACCCATAGAAACCTGTCAAAAAAAAGCATTTTATTATAGCACAACAAGAAATCATCAACATATTCAGCACCATTACAAGTCATCGGCTCTAATCAAGTAAACGAGCGAGATAGTAACAGGAAATCAAATTCGTGAGAATAATATAAATTAAGGCTGTCACGCCCCCCCTCCGATCCTACCCGCGCCGCTCGTTCTATAATTGAGACGTCAATTTTTTTTCGGACTTTTTTCTTTTACCGGACCCTGTTCTTGAATATTTATAACTTGAACGGTCGATAATTTAACTTTACTTCTCGTTATCTTGCCCTTTTATCGCACCGAGCTCTTGACTTGGCGTCGCTTTGGATCCGCTTTTGAGTGTTCAAAATGCTTGTTTGGTTACAGTATAATAAATAGGTAATTTCAAATATTTTTTGAATACAATGTTTTATTTACGGTTGATCGAAAAGTTCCCTCGGCGTGTGATATTAATTTTACAAATTACAATAACATATATATTTTTTGCTTTAGGTAAATTTTAGGATACCTAAGTATATAGTGGGCTAACGACCCTATGTTTTAGATACCTACATATAATTTTATTTGGCTCAGAAAATAATTACTTAGACATTAGTAGTTGAGAAAATGGTAGGTATTTCCTGCCAAAGAAAGAAAGATCGATTGTTGAAATAGATTGACCGCCTCTGTAGTTGTGTCGTTTTCGTTATACCCGGAGCTGTGGGTTCATTCCCCACTCATGGAAAACCAATATTGAGCTGCTCACAAACTAAGCTCTAGGGCTTGTACTATGAGTACCAGAAACAACGTTATAATATATATTATATTTTATAAACACCCAGACCATGACAAACTGTACCGAAATACGTAGGTACTAATATTTTTTTGCCATGGGTGGGAATCGAACCCACGACCACCGGATACAACGTCAAAGGCGCAATCACTACTCACTAGTCTACGAAGGCTGTCAAACTACGGTCGGTATTAGTATAATGCCCGATTTCACCAACAAACCCTAACTTTAAAGGATAAATAAGAATTTTGACATATTTGCTATGCAACAACTGTCATTAATAGTCCCTTAACTTAGTTAGGGAGCCGTATGAGTTGGTGAAATCGGGCATAAGTCGACGGTCGGTATTAGTATAGTTTTTTTCTGGTAGTTAGGTACTTCTAGTACAAGCCTAGAGCTTAGATTGGGATAATTTCGTGTACTCAAAAACTCTAAAAGTTAAAAACGTACGGTGGATTTAATTGTCCAATTTATTCAGTAGGTAATAACGCAATCTTTATCTGCGTTGATAAAGATTGTGTTATTACTGAATAAATAGGACCAGTGGTTCTCGAGATATTCATGAGATTCTGGTTTCGTAGTCCAACTAAAACGGATTTTTAATAAAAAAAATAGATACTTATCCTAATTAAATCCACCGTACGTTTACTTTTAGAGTTTTTGATTACACATTTTTTGATAACAATACCTACACCTTTTGAATTTATTACCAAAATAACAAGGGTTATTGTTAGAACCCTAAAAATTGCGTACTTAAGAAAAAACGCGTTTGAACGCAGATGAAATCTATTGAATACATACAAATGCGCGTGCACAATAAAAGTGAGATGTCCCTCAAAAGGTTGTTGCTAAAGGATTTGTATGCCTTTGTCGAGAAGCTAACAATGGCACAACATGACAAGGGTCCAATAGTTTGTGTCACAAAATGATCCGTATAATTACTGCTGGTTACTAACAGTAGAATTGATTTATTGCTTTGTAGTTATTAATGCAATTACCTAAGTTATATTATAAATCAACACATACTTTGCAAAACGATTAAAAAAATAACTCAATATTATTTATTTTATTTATTTAAATAAAATAAATAATATAGAGAAGCATCGGCTAAGCATTAACATTTGCTTAGCAACGACTATTAATCCGACCAAAAGAATGATATTTCATGCCCAGCCGACTAGTCAGTAAATCATAGGTGGGTACTTATTATTATTAGTCTGAGGTAGGTACAACATACGTAGAGTATAATTAATATAGTACATAGGCAGCTTTCTAACTGTAACTCTACCATATATGCACAATGATTGCATCGTCTTTAAAAACATTGACTAATTTCAATTGTTTATTTGAAATTGATTAATTAAATTGTTTATTTATGAATTTTGAAACATCGACAATTATAGCTTTACCTACTTTATTTGTTATGTTATGTAAAGGGCTAAAATACGATTAGGATGAATACAAATCTTTGTAAAAAAAAAATAATATCCTTTTATTCTGATATTTTTATAACAATTATAATGCGTAAAATTCCTATAATTTGTGACTTTTCATTTATTATTTCCTAATTCCGCGTTCAACTTATTTATTGCGCCATCTATGATTTTTTGTATAAACTGTTAGTTTATTCATTATCTAATAGATGGCGCATTTTGTTTTGCGTTATAACTAAATTGACTTTTATTTATTATACTGTCAGCTTTTGTGTATATACGCAGATATAATGCATAGAATTCCTATATTTTTTGATTTTCTATTTATTATTACCTTATTTTGCGTACATCCATTCCGTACAAAGACTTAATACTTACTACATAATATTCCGTGCCTTGGAAAAAAAAGAAGATTTTCTACGAACCAAACTTCTTCATTTCGCCATCTATGTTTTTTTTTTATACTGTTACTTTATTAGTTATCTAATAGATTATTCGCATCTTGTTTTGCGTTATAACCAAATTGACGATGCTACTGTCCGTTTGGGTGTACGCGCGAAAGTAAGAAAAATACAAATGTCCTAAAGCTTAAAATCCACAGGTCCACAGATAAAATACAGTACTACGTAAAATCGCTTACCGAACCAAATGTCAAACATGTCATGTTTAATGCCGCCATATTCTGTTCTACTATTATTGACTGTTATAACAATTTTTGTTCCCACCTTTTGGTTTCCTTTGGCGGCGTTCGAGTTGGTTGTTATTTTTGCGCAAAACGCTACTAAATGTCGTACATTAAATGTTTTCTATTATCTCATCATCTTGGTATTGTAATAAAACAAGCAATGTATTACGGTTTGTGTCGTTTTGGGCGAAAATAATAGTCAACTCGAACGTTAGATTTGCTTATCAGTGTCTAAAATATCTGCATAATACTTATGTTCGGATTAATAGTCATGGCTAAGCACTGGCTCAAGTCGTGCTCACGAAAGTAATACTCAAACGATGCTTAGCCGAGCAACCACTTCGCACTATAATAGTCGAGTAAATATACGCAGCTAAGCCAAGCAACGCCTCAAGCGAATGCTCGCTGAAATATGTATATTACTTGGAATCCTGCCCCCCTAGCCAAGAGCATCGGCGCTTTTTGCGCCGATGCTCTTGGCTAGGGGGGCAGGATATGGCGTTTTAAAATTTTTATATTACTCCTTAGTCCTTATGATTCTTGAATATTTAGTTTGATCACACTCTGTGTTTTGAGATGCTTTGTAAGTATGAAATAGAGGGAACTTTTCGTTGCTCTAATCTATATTTGGCGTCGATGAAGACGCCACTTGTTATTTGCACTTACTAATAAATTTTATTTATGCATTTTAATTTACACAACGCAATAAAAAACTTCTAAAACAAAAAAAAAACAATACTTTAAGTTAATTTAAATCAAAACAATGGCGTCGTTTTGATAGAATATAGCTCGAAAGGGAGACCCCGACCACCCGCCCGTATACAGTCGAATTTAGCGTCTAGCATTCGCAAAAAACGAACAAAACTGTGTTCTTGGCTGGCAATTCCCTCCGAGTATGTAGCGATTTCTGTCAAAATGTATGGGGAAAATGGCCTCTCGCGAGCGCTTTAACGAAAACGAATGCCCAACGCTCACCGTCCGTGTTCTTGGCTGGCAATTTGTTCTGTCAACGCATTTAACGAACGTGACGTCATCACCAAATGTCATCTTCATACAAAACTTTCGTGCGCGCTTTTAGCGCTCATGCTCTTGGCTAGGGGGGCTGGTGCAAAAAACTCAAAGTATTGAGAAGTTACATTTCCATGGAGATAGGTAACCCTCTACTATTGAAGTTTTATAATATAAAATGTTTAATTTGCACTGAAAACGGAAGAAATCATAGATTTTGTATGAATAAATTATGAAATATACACAAGAAATAAAAAAAAAACTAGAAGAATAGGGAACAATATTTTTAAAACGACAAAAAAAACAATCAACAGAAACTTAAGAAATAACAGTCTAACATGAAGAATCTAACGCTGAGCATGGCTTAAGTAAAGGAATATCGAGACTAATGCTTAGCCGAGCACCGGCTCAAGCTTTAGCCTGAGCCACCGCTCGGAGCACCGACTATTATACGGTACGTTTGAGTACTGCTTAAAAGGCTTACAAAGCTAGCTTATTTTACTTGACAGGTGTTTTTTTAGTACTTCGCTTTGCTTTGGATTTTTGATGACGTCACAGAAAAAAAGCAAATTACGTCATCGAATTCGCTGCGAACGCTTTGAAAATACGAGTAGTGCAATCAAAGTAAATTGTCTGTGGTCACAATTATGTATCAAATACTTTTTTTTGTTTATTTATATTGTTCCCTCCCTTTCACTTAATCGTTTTTGAACTCTATTTTGTATTCTCTTATGAATTTTATATGATTTTTATTTATGCACATAAAACTGTTCGAGTACTCCTGCAAACGCTGCGATTGCTTTGCTTCGCTTTGTGTACTTTGACGGCTGTTTAGATTGGCTTAAAGCCTAAGCGCTTTAAGTGAAAAACAGTAGTAAACGAACACACTTATAGAAACAAATGTCACTTTGATAGTTCTAAGCAATGGCTCGTGCTAAGCACTGGCTTAGCAACGACTATTAATCCGGACATTAGAGTCGGATTAATAGTCGTTCCTTAGCTTGAGCCATTGCTTGGAACTGTCAAATTTTAGTTTTTTCATATGCAGTTTGACAGTCCGGAGCATCGGCTAAGCATTAGCAATTGCTTAGCAACGACCATTAATCCGACCATGAGATATACAAAACCCCATTCTTAAAAACATTTCCTATAGGTTTTACCAAATGTAGTGATGATGTACCTATTTTGCGGTCCGATTCACGAATAAATCGATGTCAGCCCTGTCAACGCCGGTCCGAATAAGCGTAAGCGAGCTAACGATAGATGATTTGACATTCCTCACGGTCCGAATGGGATGACACCGCTGTCAGCGCTGACGTTCATAATCACCGGTCCGATTCAAAAAGCACGATGAAACCACTCACGGCGCTGTTGGCGTGATAATGAATCGGACCAGTGATTAAGCGCGCTCACAAGAACATCACTTGTATCTCCCTCTATCTCGCAACTAAAACATATGCTCCTCTCACTCTGTTTGAATGTCAAATAAAACGCAATAAAAAATTAATGAATTTTAATGTTATTTTATATATTTGTTTACATTAATATTAAAATAAATGAGAACACAATACTTTTAACTATCTACTTAATAATTATTTAAGGAATTTTATTACTTTCTTGAAAATATGTTTCTAGATAAATGTCATTCTGACAGCGCTCACAGCGATTTCACCCACAAGCAAAATCACTGTAAATCCAATATGGCGTCTGTAATGACGTCACTATCTATGTCAAATCATCTATCGTTAGCGCGCTTACGCCCAATCGGACCGGTGATGACAGCGCTGACATCGATTTTGGTGTGAATCGGACCGCAAGGATTAATAGTGGCGTCATTACAGTCGCCATATTGGACTTACAGTAATTTTATTTTTGTTTTTTTTATTAATCATTTTAACGGCAATGGATTCTAGTCCTTTTATGCCTGTTTTGTCTATGGGTAGCTTTCTATAGTTTTCGTTCAGTGTTTCATTTTTTTTTATGTCTTGAATACAGTGATTTCGAACTAAAACTTTAACACTGGGTAATGCCACTACACTATATGCATCTCTTGTTCTCTTAGCATTTTTCAATATTTTTATCGCACTCTGCTTGCGTTCGTTTTGGGACAGAAACATGTTCACAACGATCACGATGTATATTTATGCGTTTTTTTTGAGATTTCGGCGGCAAAAGTGGCGATGTGATCTGCCACAATGGCCGTTTTTTTTTGGCCCAGAATGCTACCGTGAACTGATCACAATGACCCCAGTCGATAGGTGAGGCGTTGTGAACATATTTTGACATTTGTGGTTGTGACAGTGTTGTTGTTTTATACATCGCAGCCGTCTTATATTTTTAGAAACAAATTTATTGTATTTTAAATCGAAATGATTTTAGAAAGATTTAGCATATAAATTAGTGGATTGTACGATTTAACCTATATTTTACTTGACAAGTGACAGTTGACAGATTCGTGATAACAATTGCGTTCGATTTGGATAGTGGTAATTGTGGCATTGTGATTAAAATTAACCAAAAAAAACGCAAGTTTGCACAATGTCATCATGATCATTGTGATCATGTCTACTTCCCAAGACGAACGGGCCCTCTGTGACACTACCCAGTGTTAAAGTGTTACGTTTCCGAACATGGCCTTGGGTGAAATCGCTTTGAGCGCTGTCAGAATGACATTTATCTAGAAAAATATTTTTGAGGAAAGTAATAAAATTCCTAAAATAATTATTAAGTAGATAGTTAAAAGTGTTGTGTTGTCATTTATTTTGGTATTTATGTAAACAAATATAAAAAAATACATTAAAATTAATTAATTAATTATGGTGTTTTATTTGACATTAAAACAGAGTGATATATGTTTTAGTTGCGAGATAGAGGGAGATACAAGTGATGTTCTTTTTGAGCGCGCTTAATCACTGGTCCGATTCATTAATAGCACCATGAGTGCTCACTTCGCGCCTTTTTAATCGGACCGGTGATTATGAACGTTAGCGCTGACAGCGGTGTTACCGCCATTACATTACATTACATTACATTACTCGGAATAAGGTCCCAAGGCTACTAGTGTAACATCACGGTCCGAATGGCGATAACACCGCTGTCAGCGCTGACGTTCATAATCACCGGTCCGATTCAAAAAGCGCGATGAGACCACTCACGGCGCTATTAGCGTGCTAATGAATCAAACCAGTGATTAAGCGCGCTCACAAGAACATCACTTGTATCTCCCTCTATCTCGCAACTAAAATATATGCTCTTCTCACTCTGTTTGAATGTCAAATAAAACGCCATAAAAAAATAATAAATTTTAATGTATTTTGTATATTTTTTACTTACATAAATACCAAAATAAATAAGAACACAAAACTTTTAACTATCTACTTAATAATTATTTTAGAAATTTTAATATTTTCCTCAAAAACATGTCTCTAGATAAATGTCATTTTGACAGCGCTCACAGCGATTTCACCCAGAAGCAAAATCACTGTAACTCCAATATGGCGTCTGTAATGATGTCACTATTAATGTCAAATCAACTACCGTTAGCGCGCTTACGCTCAATCGGACCGGCGCTGACAGCGCTGACATCGATTTTATCGTGAATCGGACCGCAAGGTAATATTCTGAAGTTTTACCAAAAAGCTAGCCTCACGGTCCGAATGGCGATAACACCGCTGTCAGCGCTGACGTTCATATCCACCGGTCCGATTCAAAAAGCGCGATGTAATCACTCACGGTGCTGTTAGTGTGCTAATGAATCGGACCAGTGATTAAGCGCGTTCACAAGAACCTCTCTTGTATCTCCCTCTATCTTGCAACTAAAACATATGCTCCTCTCACTCTGTGTTAATATCAAATAAAATTCCGTAACAAATTAATTAATTTTAATGTATTTTGTATATTTTTTTACATAAATACCAAAATAAATGAGAACATGACACTTTTAACTATCTACTTAATAATTATTTTAGGAATTTTATTACTTTCCTTATAATCATATTTCTAGATAAATGTTATTCTGACAGCGCTCACAGCGATTTCACCCAGAAGCAAAATCACTGTAATTCCAATATGGCGTCTGTAATGACGCCACTATCTATCCCTGCGTTCCGTGAGCTAACGCGGGCAGTTTCTCGTGCTGACTTCAAAAACCAGCGCGACCGCCCGTTTCAACACAGCCATGTCATTTTTTTTAGCGATGCTAAAATGCAGCGCGGAAACGATCGGTGTTGATTTTTGATGCCACTATTTGACAAGAAGCACTATTTTGAATTAAATAATTGAAATTAAAAATATTACTTCCTTATCATTATATAATAAATCAATATTTTTTAATTAACTATTATTTAAATACAATAATTTTATAATATCACAATATTAATTTAATTAACAACCTCAAACTAAACATACCAAAGCTGAATTTAGTTACACGATATTTATTTTTTAGGTTTAATCGAACTTTTAAAACTAAAACAGATATGAATATATAAAATAATTAATTAAATTCCAATTTGTAGTTAGATATTCACATGTAAACAAACATCTGTCAAAAAGTAGCCGTGCTAACTTTTCGTGTTAAAATTTCTGTTCGCGGAACGATTGATGGTAACTTGAATTACTAACATTTCCGCGCGGTGAAACGACCTTGGCTAAAAAAACCAGCGATCCGTGGCAGCGATGCTAAGCACGGAACGCGATGTATGTCAAAACATATATCGTTAGCGCGCTTACGCCCAATCGGACCGGTGCTGACAGCGCTGACATCGATTTTGTCGTGAATCGGACCGCAAGGTAGATCTCATTCAATTCTGTCATTCAATTCAACTTATTCAACCACATCATTCATTCATTCGTGACATGTCATGTCATGATTTGACGTTTATTTATGGACGACGTTTTCGTATTTTGCTATAAGTTTTCGACTATAGAAAGAAAGTGATTAAAAAAAGATAAAACTGCAAAAACACATTATAAAATAATACTGATGTAAGTGTTATATTAAACATATCCACCAATTTATGATTTCATTTGTTAACATTTTTTACGTTTTATAAAAATACGTCCTTATTTCACACTTTTACTTTCAGTTTAATTTTTAGCCATCATTTACTAATTAAATTATTTTGCATGTATTGCTTTATTCATTCAGACTGTTATAAAACTTTGCATTGATTTATTTTCTCTTTATTTTAGTTCTTTCTACCTTTAAATAGAGTTACTTAGCAAGTAGACTTTAACGAATTAATTTATTATGGTTGTGCTTAATTTACATTATTTGAAATTGAAATTTAATATTTCATGTTCTAGTCCAAAGTATATGTCTGAAAGTATTTGACCAAACTGAAGTCCTTTATTTTTATGTGACATTTAAATAAATATAAGGTTATCATTTCAATGTTATACATGTAACTAATATGACCCTGTTTAAAATTTTCAGGTGTATCAACAAAAGATGTGAATAGAGGACCACTTAAACATTTTTGTGAAAAAGACTTATTTCATTTGAGACATGTCTGGGAATGTGGGCGGCCCACAAGTGACAAATAATTTACCTCCTGGAGTGAATCCTGACAACAATGTATTGCCGGGCGCACCTGTAATAAATGCCCCCAATAATAGGACAAGGAATAACAATCCAAACCCATTATTTAATGTTCGAGAGAGGTTATTTCATGCATTGTTTTTTAAAATTGCTGTAGCTTATGCCCGGATTTTTCCAAGGCCTGTGAGGAGATTTTTTGAGTTCCTTGTATTGTTGAAAGCTCTAGCAGCATTTTTTGTGTTGGCGTACATACATCTAACATTTTCACGTTCACCTACAACATGTTTGACTGATGTAAAGGATTCTTGGCCAAGAGATGGTATATTGAGAGTGGAAATCATAAGGAACCCTGCTCAAGATTATAGCATTGAACAAAGTTATGCAAAGGAGAGGAAGCTAAAAAAAGATAAGGATGAACTAAATACAATGCTCGGAATGCTTGCTACTGAAGGGTGAGTATTATTTTCATACTTTAGGAGATGTTTGTTAGATTTTGCATTTGATTCTGTTTGGATGGTAAGCTAACTACAAACTTCATTACTAGAACAAACCAAAGAACTAAAGCTAAAAAAATAATATTCATAGTGTCTCATAAGCTAGATAAGAATAGTATGTGAAATGTAAATGATTGCAAATGCAATAATTTATATACTGGATGTTTTTTGTCATGGTGATAAAATTTTTATATTGTGTTCTATGAAGAAAATAATGAAACACATATTTTTTCTTTTTAGTGTCGCCTATACAAAAACATAAAGAAAAAAAAAAACAAAACCAAATCACTTTAACTTTCTTACTAAACTCATGAACTAAATCACTTGTCTAATTGTGTTTTACTTGTTAGATACAAAGACTTATTATGTATTTGTAGGAGTAATTTTAAGCAAATAATAATAATAATATTTAGGACAAATTACACATATTGCTCTGGTCACAAACTAAGCTCTAGGCTTGTACTATGTGTACCAGAAGCAACGATATAATACATATTATATTTTATAAACACCCAGACCATGACAAACTGTACAGAAAAAAACGTACTAATATTTTTTGCCATGGGTGGGAATCGAACCCACGACCTCCGGATACAACGCCAAAGGCGCAACCACTAGTCTACAGAGGCTGTCATACATTTTTGTTCATATAATAATTTATTTTTCGGACTTTTTTTTTAAAATAAGTAATAGAAGAAAATTTAATAAATAAATACACCTACCTTTTTTATTTTAAAAATGTGTTCTAAAAGTGATACTGGAGGCATTAAAAAGATATTATCATTGTTAAAAAAACACCCAGTTTATATTTTTGTAATTAATCAAATACTTGACCTAGCTAAAATAATATGTTAAGAGGCTGTGTAACTGATTTCATATTGTTTTTGTATTACATAACATTAAATTAAAATAAACCATCTCATCTACTTACATATACTCCGGATATTTTTCATAATGGTTTTGAGGTAGGAATGCTATTTGAGCTGATAGGATTCTGAGTCTACATGCTTTCCGAGATAATGTAGAGTTGTTGTCAAAACAAATGTATATAATTTTATAAATTAAGAATTTATTGGTACCTACAGTTCCTAGCCATATTATTAGACGCACCGCACACTTTTGATATATTTCTTTTATTATTTGATGTGATTCATTAAAAAATGTATAATGTTTATACTATTATTTTGCATTTTATATTGATTTTTACTATGTGATATTAAATTATTATCTTAACAACTGAAAAGTTATTAAGTCCTGAGTTTTATTTGACATTACTTTTCACCAATAGGGTCTATTTATTTTGTTGGGCTTTATCTGATTAATAGAAAAATTAACGCACTAGATCAGTTGACTGGACAGAAAACATTAAAAACTCGCACTACAATACTTTGGAGCACACTAAGTCAAGAATTTAATATCACAGCAAAAATCTATATAAAATTCAATAATACAATAAGTGCCCTAAATAAACTTTATAAATTTTACCATTAATCGCATCAATAGGTTTTAATATTATTTCAAATAATATTAAAAAGGCGCAGTGTGTCTAATAATAAGGCCAGGGACTGTATTATAGTAGTATAATAATTATGAACTTGTTATGTATGAACTTACAAAATCACGACAAATACGGTGAGAAACTTACTAGCAATTAATTATTAGTCCATTAAATTAAATTGTTTTTGCAACTAATCACTTTTGACAGTTTACATTTAAGGTTTCCTACAAAAATTAATTGATGGAATGATCTTCAATTTAACAAGTATATATTTAGTCCTGTCAACTATCAACATTCTAATAGACTAAAATTGATTCCATCAATGAAATGAAAGGCCAAACATCAGCAATTTATTCAACCAACATATTTGTACATAAAATAATCAATATAATTTTTAATTTTTACAGTTTTATAAACATTGAATCATCAACATCTTCAACTTCTGAGGAAACAGAGGATGATGAATATTTAAGAGATGGCAATGACTATGGTAACATATCTCGTATGCTTGAGGATAATAGTGAAGAAACACCTTTAGCACCAATCATGGAAACCGCATACATTAAACCACCGGATAAAGGCAGCTCAAGGGAACTTGCTATGGATTTGAATTCTACTATAATGTCTGAAGCAGAAGTGGTACCAGAAACTTCTCTTTGGGATACTATTCTTGGATTAGTTGAGGATATGGATAAGGATTCCAAAAACAGTGAAGTAAGTATTTTTATTAGAGCATAGTATTTTGGTATGACCATAAATTGGATCATTCAATACACTGTTATTTAACTGCATTGATCAGTGCTGCCTAAATAATGCAGTTATAAAATGGGCAGGAACAAAAACAAATTTGTATTATGAGTACCTATATTTTAATATTCTTGCTCTTTGTGTATGAATTAGTAAATTCTGACAAAATTTGCACTTATAGCTTAAGCAGAATTACACCTATAGGCTCACAAGCCTATATATATATATGGAGTCACAACTCCATATCATAAAAAATATTAGTATTGTATTAGGCTTGAGATTCTTAAACTACTAACGCTATAGTCCTCCAAACTCGTGGAGATTTGACCATTAAAATCCTCACAGACAAATATTTTATTTCAATGATTCCATATTTTCCTGTCGCGATCGTTACATGAAACTGGCAAGAACTCTTAACAACAATATTGGATATAACTTTATTAGCAACAGAGTGGTGAATATGTGAAACAAGCTGCCACAGGTCATGGTCAACTTCTCTACTGTAAAAAACTTTTAGGAATAAAGTGGAAATTAAAAACTATTTACCAGTGCTTGATATAGGCATTTCAGCAATGCGCTGCTCGCCTATTATTTAAAAATAATAATATATATAATAGGCATTTTATGTATTGTGAACCATATGCCAATTTATTTCAATTTTTTTAAATATTATAATTAAAGACCCTTTCCAAGCTATTTTATTTTTAATATAAGACGCATAGTGGAGGCTAGACATTCCAGGTTTTAGATTATTTATCACATTATGAAATATATATATTGGGGCATGGCATGTTGCCTATGTATCTACCTGATGGCATATAAAGCAGATCTATGTGGGTAAGTCCATGTGGGGTTTATTAATACACTGTGTAACACCCACTATGCTGACTAATTTATGCTGTTAATATATTTTTTTATCAAAATTTGTTAGTAATATATGATTAATAGATAATATTATATAATAGGATATTTACTATTTATACTTCTAGACCTTTCTGAATAATAATTCTGGATTTACCTTATAATAAATTTTAATATTTCAGGAATCAACAGAAGGATTGGGAAGTGACTCTAGAAAAGGTGTGTATTATTATTGATCGAGCTATCTGTAAATTAAAGATTTTGGCAAAAAAAATACTGGAAGACGCAAGATATAATAGTGCATAAAAATTCAATTCTATTTTTTTTGTCGGTGAAAGTCACATTAGATTCAAAATTACTTTATTTTATACTAAAAGGACTTATAGAATCAAAGGATTTAAAAAATATTAGAAATGTCATAGTGAAGCTTCCAGTCAATTTATTTGTTTAAAAATAAAACGCGCAGTAAGTAGCAGACAATATCTATTAATAAACCATACAAATTGCACTTTAGTTTTTATTTTAAAAGTTTACAGAATTTATAATAAAAAACTGAAATTAGGATGTGATAAGTAAATTGATGCATCTCAATGCCTTTTATTTTAAATAAATAAGAACTTTTTTTTTTTTAATAGTGTAAACTTTAGAATTTGGCTTTTTAAACTAGGCCTTATTTATAAAAACTATTGAGTCCTTAAAGAACACTTTAGTTACATTAGGTTTTGTTTTTTATGCATATTCCTGTTGTTGTTTAAAAAAAAGACAAAATAACTAGTGTTCTTAAAGGCCATTTTTATAAATACCGGTATAAAAGTTTAGATGTTACATTTAGTATTTTTAATAAAAGCTATAGTGTATATTGTATGAAGATAAATATTGCCTGTTCTTAACATTAAACTTCCAATATTACAACTTGGCTGTTGGTCAAAGTAAATTTTTTTTTAAGTTCTAAATTATACGCAAAAATATTTCTGTTGTGGGTATTTTTTCTGATTTCGAAAAACCATTTAATAATAAACCCAACACGGAAAGATTAATAAATACAATGACAGACAAAAATATTATTAAAATTCTGCGACAAACAGTAATTGAGTATTATTGGAAGTGCGAAAGCTAATTTTGTATGGAGAACGCGGAATTCGCAATTACGAATGCAGTGGTCTTAAGCTGGCAGCCCCAATTCCAATAATAACAAGTTGTGATATTGTTAGCAGTTGTATTTATTATTCCTATGATACTGTTATACTTAAATAAATATATTATAATTTATGTACGATTCTTCTTTTGATTCACTTGAAGTTTACACAGTTTTTACAGTTAGTTTTAAATCCTAAGATGATTAAAGACAAGTGCCTTAAGTTATTGTACCAAAAAATCGAATATATTTAACATGAGATTTTGCTGACCGTGTTTAATGTAGTCGCTAGTATTATAGTTAGAGATCAACTAATAAGACGGCGGCCAAATTCTGTTTTTTATAACGTGATCGTTAGATTGTCAAAATAACGAATTCTGTTATTAGCGTTCTCTCTAATCAGCGAAGGTTAAAAAACTACTCTGATTGGAGGAGATCGCGCTAATAGCGGAAATCGTTATTTTGACAATCTAACGATCACGTTATAAGAAACAGAATGTGATCGCAAAATAAACCAACAGGTTAAACCTCAACTGAAGTTTAATTACTAGTAACATAGTAAATACAAAAAAAAACTTGTAGTAAACAAATTCACTTGGTATTTAAGGCTCTGTCGACTTGGCGCCCATACAAAAATTAGCTGTTAGTTGAAGTTAATTATTTTTTTCATGTTGGTAATTATACGCAAAAATCTTTCTGATGTAGGTATTATAATATAATATTTTTTTTGTTAGATTAAAAAAAAAATCACCAAAATGATTATTAAATACAATGACCGACAATGAATACGACATGCATATATAAATATATAAGAAATAACGCCTAACATAATCCCTTCATCAAAAACCTAAAGTGTATTAGCATGGCATGGAAAGGAGCATGCTACACACCAAATTAGGAAACATGAATTTGACTCGCACAGAAATGATTCATGACCTATCATTAAATCAAGTGCTGATTTTTCAATCCTCAGATAAAGTTATTTGACTGTTAACTTCTATGAAGAACTGTAAAATTTATTTAAGACCGCCTCCGTAGAGTAGTGGTTGCGCCTTTGGCGTTATATCCGGAGGTTGTGGGTTCGATTCCCATGTGACCAGAGCAATATGTGTAAATTGTCCTACATACCTATTATTATTATTTTACTAATTCTCCATACAAGTTATATTATTATTATTATAGTATAGACAAGTATTCTAAATCACAAAGCAATTTTTTTACAGATGATGATTACATCCTGGAATATTCTCTGGAATATGGTTTCCTTCGCTTATCTCCAAGTGCCCGTCTTCGACTGAAGATCCCTGTCAAGATTGTTACCCTTGACCCTGCTAAGGATACTTGCTTCGGTGATGCTTTCTCCAGATTTGTTTTGGAGGAATTCCTTGGATATGACGATCTCCTCATGGCTTCTATTAAGACTTTGGCTGAACAGGAAGATAATAAAGGATATTTGAGGTAAATTTATGTTTTAAAAGACATGCTTTATATATATCACTTGTTGAGTATTTTAATCCTTGTTATACCTAGACGGCCTCAGGGTACCCAGCGGGGGGGTTTTTAATCCCACCTCGTCGTAGCCGATGGTATGTGTCTACACCGAACAAGTGGCTATATTGGTGTTATATAGTGGTGTTGTCAAACAAATGTACATAATTTTTTTAATTAAAAACTTATTGGTACACACCGGGATTCGAACCCTAAGTGTTTTTAAGTCCAAGGTCTAACCAACTAGGCCACCACGTATACATATAAAAAAAAACTTTAAAAACCGAATAATATTTAAAAGTTAAAATTCAAGAACCTAATGAATATAAATTTGTTTCAGAAATGTCATTACTGGCGAGCACTTCAGATTTGTGTCTATGTTGACTTCCAGAAGGTCGTATATCGCCGCTTTCCTTATCATGCTTGTGTTTGTAAGTATATACAGTTTCATTCTACTATTCATGAATATCATGGAATTCAGTTAAAGCCCTAAGTAAAACGCCTCCGTAGACTAGTGGTTGCGCCTTTGGAGTTTATCCGGAGGTCGTGGGTTCGATTCTCACCCATGGCAAAAAAAAAAATTAGTATGTTTTTCTTCACAGTTTTGTCATGGTCTTGGTGTTTATAAAATATAACATGTATAGGTGTTTCTAGTACACACAGTACAAATCTATAATAATCTAGTTTGTGAGTAGCCCTAGTGTGAGTTTTTTTTAACATTTACTTTCGCGTTATCTATACTGTGATAACATTTTTACTAATCACACGCTCGCATTTCTAGTTCTCAAAATTTCCGCTTGGAGCGCTGAACTATTTCCTATACAATTTTTAACTCAAATGCAAAGTAATAGTTAGAAAACTCACACTAAACTCAAACTACAGAGCAATATGTGTAAATTATCCTACATATTATTATTATTAAATAGCCTTTCCTAACATGAGAAAAAACGATGGTTGCCCGCCATACAAAGACAAGTAAAAAGTCAACCATTCCGGGTCAAGGTGTTCGTGTACAAGACCTTTATCTGTCCCCAACTCAGCTATGTACCAGGCCCCAGCTTGGTACCAGTTACTGTCGGCCACAAACGAAACTCGGATTCTGCTTTAGCAGAACTTCTTTTTGCGATTGGCAATTAGTATAATTTCTTAAATATATTTACTGCACCTATTTTACCTGATTAAATTGTCCCAAAGATTTGTCTGGTAGAGAAAGCCTAGCGGCATTAAGTCAGCCAGTTTGTACTATCGTCATAATCAGCCTATAGATCTCCAAAAGGACCAGTTGAAAGCGGCTTGCATCCAGCGTGATCCTGAGGTCTTAATAAGGTCGTCGGTCCACTTTTTGGGTGGAATCCTACTCTGCGCTTGCCGGTGCGTGGTCTCCATTCGAGAGCGTTATCGGTTATTAGTTCTGGGTGCTACTGCCCACTGCCATTTCAACTAGCTGATTTGCAGCGGCCACATTCTGTTTCTTATAACGTGATCGTTAGATTGTCAAAATAACGAATTCCGTTATTAGCGCGCTCTCCTCCAATCAGCGAAGATTAAACAACTACTCTGATTGGAGGAGAGCGCGCTTATAACGGAATTCGTTATTTTGACAATCTAACGATCACGTTATAAGAAACAGAATGTGGCCGCTGGGCTATGTCAGTAACTTTGGTACGTCTACGGTTCTCTTCAGTGTCTCAGAGAGACTCCGAGCATAGCTCTCTCCATATCTCGTTATGCTGTTTTGAGCAATAAAGATTTGAAATAAAAAAAAAACAAAAAAACCTATGGTTTGTGTGCAACAAAACGATCAGCAATGACATGAAAATCAAATCGTTCGACGAGTTCGTTGAACGGCTCGCCCGTCGTATATACAATAGGACTGACAAAGAACCGTATGCACGGCCACCGAGTGGCAGGCCTACCCCGAGAGAGCTTCTCTACGGCGCTCTTCTTTCGCCACTAAAAAAATAGACTATTTTCCTTTCTACGGGCATGCTTCAGCGCGTAACTTTTCTGTCCGGCCTTCGTTGTAAAATAAGCCTATCAGGGGTTGCTCTAGCCAGTTCCCGAACTCATTAAACATATGGGGCGAATGACCAGCGATTGATTGATTAATGTCAGATCCTGGGTGTTTATAAAATTTAATCGACTCCTAAGAATCCTTTCGATAAACCAAGTTTAGCTGAACTTGTCAAATTGATATAGAACTGACAACAACTTGGTGAACCAGTTATAAATATGTGGGGTCTGGTACCCCACATGTTATATTGCTCTGGTAACAAAGTAAGTTCTATGATTGTTCTAAGTGTACCAGAAACAACTATACTAATACATATTCCGTTCTATTCAGTTAGCTAAACCAGTAGCCCTAGTGTGAGTTTTTTTCTTATTGATTTTCGCGTTAACTTTACTACTGTGTTAACATTTTGACCAATCACACGCTCGTATTTTTAGTTCTCAAAATTTCCGCATGGTGCGCTGAACTATTTCCCATACAAATTTTAGTTAACTCAAACGCAAAGTAATAGTTAGAAAACTCACACTTGGGGTACAGATATAGGTTTACCCTACACCTGGTACATCTCATGTGTTTTGGGGATTTACGGAATAATCCACATGTTACTTTTAAAATTTTAAATGTTTTGCCAATAGGCTATTTGACTACATTAAAAATGTACTAAAATTGTGGTCACCTATCAGACAATGGCGTAAAAACATATTTCACTTTATTTTAAAACTAAATTATGTAAATCTTTTGTAGATTACACGAAATAAAATTTAATATTGTTTACAATTGTATTTATAACAAAAACATCTTTGATTGGTTGATGACCCGTGATGTCACACGCAAGTAAACAAAACAGTACACAGATTATAAATCATATAGATGAAACAGAATAGAGTATAATATAGGAGATTATTTAAGGCTGTATTCTGAAAATCTAGAACTACAAAACTAAAAATGTTTGTTAAAGAAATTTACTCGATACTCACAGACAACTATTATTATGCAAATAGTAACTCTTTAACTTGAAATGTATGACGAGATTAATATAGTATCCCATATATTATTTCAATAAAAAATGTATTTATATTTTCCAAAACATGAAAATTTTGTACTTTTTAACATCTCTGCAAGCGACAAAACTACAACAATTTATAGTGGTAAAAAAATAGATATCAATAGTTCATTATGTATTCTAAAAAAGTATAGAGAGATTTTTGCAAGTTTAATAGAAAATTATTAATTAAACAATTACAAAAACTTGCCAGACAGAAATCTTCATACAAAATCCATGACAGGCCGTCATTGTGCGGGCGATCCCGCCTGTGAAAGGTGGTACCGCGTCGCTTTTTTCTATTTCACTATTGGAACACTAAATATTCACTGTTAGGAATTTTATAAGACAAGTACATATTTATTTTGATTTTATTCTATGTTTTTACACCTTTTAACACGATTAACTACAGATTCAGCTAAAATAAATATTCAATTTTCACCAACTGTCACTGTCAATATAACCTTACAAAAAAAAAAGACAGACTGTCCGATGAAACTAAAAGTACACAACAGCTATTTATTTTGGTCGCTTTTAAATCTTTAATAAAATGTATCGTCGGGCGCACATTATTTTACAATTTTTAAATAAACACCCTATTTCTTTTTTTTCGTATTTTTTTTTAAATCCATGTAGTGTTCGTACGAAAGAGTTGGTTATAGCAGTAAGGAAAAGAATTCGAAGAAATCCTGTCCGAAAGCAAATGATTTTATTTTGGGAGATGAAGATAGCACCTAGAACCATGTCGCGTATTTAAAAAAAAAGATTTAGGACTTGGTCTACTGGTTATTTCTTAGATGATAATTTAAAAAAGAATAGGATAGTAAAATCGAAACAACTACTGAAGCGGTACGCAAAGGGAGGTCACAGAAAAATGTTGCTTACGAATGAGATTTTTTTTACAATTGAGCAACATTGTTACTGGAAGGACCTAACATACTTGGTTATTGAACATGGTGTTGTTAAGGAGCTTAACTACCTTCTCAAGAATGGTGTCTTGATACACTTGTGCCGATGTTTTGATACCTTTTCCATAAAAATATGGCTCAGACACTCCTGCATAGCTATCACCCAACCTAACCATCATTGAAGTCGGACAATGCCCACGTTGCTCTCTGTCGACTAATTGGGAAGCTTCCTTAGAGCTCTGAGCATAAATATGGTCATTTTGTTTGTTAAAATGTTGCTCAATTGTAAAAAAAATCTCATTCGTAAGCAACATTTTTCTGTGACCTCCCTTTGCGTACCGCTTCAGTAGTTGTTTCGATTTTACTATCCTATTCTTTTTTAAATTATCATCTAAGAAATAACCAGTAGACCAAGTCCTAAATCTTTTTTTTTAAATACGCGACATGGTTCTAGGTGCTATCTTTATCTCCCAAAATAAAATCATTTGCTTTCGGACAGGATTTCTTCGAATTCTTTTCCTTACTGCTATAACCAACTCTTTCGTACGAACACTACATGGATGGCCAGATCTTTTTCTGTCACAAACAGAGGAGTCTCATTGTACCTATTAATAGCCCGGTACACAAACGTTTGACAATACCAAGTGTATGGAGAGTTTTAAAAATTGCATTTGGCTCCATACCTACTTTGTGTAATTCAATCATAGCGATTCGGTTCTCTTTATCACCCCATTCCATTTTAATATCGCAAAATATTGTTCAATGTATTGGCGCCAAAATGAGAAAACACAATGAACTATCGTATAAAAATTACAGATTCCAAATTCAAATGTAATTTTTATTTCATTTTTAATTGTAACAGTATTGATGGCCAGACTATGTATATAATGTAGATATTATGATTGCTTTGAATACTATGAGTCTGGGTACCGTGAGGCCGTCTAGAAGTTATATATAAATTTAAATGTGTATGTCTATCTAAATTATTTTACTTACTAAAACATTTTACAATTTTTTTTAAATATTATAAATAAATTGTTTTACAAAAACAATTATTTTACATAAAATTATTCCAATTAGGTAACTCCGGAATATTTTTAGTGTAGATAGATAGGTAAATAGAATAAAGTGACCCAGACCCAAATTTTTATCATTCATATGACAGCATCTTTTAAAATAAATACTTGGACTAGCTAAATTAGTCCAAAATAAAAAAAAGATGTCTTTAAAATAAATTCTTAGTTTATTACGGAGGCATGAGTTACTGTTATCAATGCCTTACAATACACTTAAACTGTTAAGATTAATATATATTATTAAAATGTAGCGGTTATATCACATTTTATATGCATGTCTAGAAATTATATTAATACATCAATTTTATTAAAACATCAAATCCTCGCATATTAAATGACTATTTCAACAAAACATTACTTTAAATAAAATAGTAAGCTTTTAAAAAGTATATATCTAAAACAATAAACCCATGTGACTGGGCTTACTCATACTCCATACAATAAAATTTTAACAGAGTGACTTTTGGGCTCAACTGTCCACAGTTAGAATAAATTGAAGAAATAATCTCAAACATTTTTTATTGAAATCTGACAGAAGGTGATGACGTCACATATACGAATTCCCCCTTAATCTGTGCTTGTTTGTTTACTTGCGTGTGACGTCACACTTTACATAGACTGCGAAACAGCGTTTTTAGCGCCATTGTGGAAATTCAAACTTTAACATTGATTTTTATTAATAATAGAGTAGACATCCCGGAAATATAAATGTAGTGTGCTTATTATGTAATGAAGAATCATATAAAACGAGTTTCAAAAAGGAGTCAAATACCCTATTAATTGAAACAGAATTTTTGGATTTATAAGTCAAGATTTTGCAAAATAATAAATACCTATTTTCTGCGGAAATTTTTAAAAGAAGTATTAAGGAACGATAAAAGTTGGGCTGTTCGAACAATTTGTTTTATTTTTTATTTATGCTATATACGCGCCATCTAGCTTTGAGTAGCTGTACTTTTAGGTCTTAAAAATTTCGGTTTTATTTTGCTTTACAAAACTACCGCCATCTATTGTGGAGTAGCGTAAATCATTTGAATATATTTAGAGAAAATTTAGTTTGTCTTTTGTTAGGGTGGTTACACTAGAACATTGAAGCGCTTCAATGGGATTTAGCCGCTATTGAGCCGATTCCGATAAATTGGGCACCAACAGTTTTTCTTTCCTAACCCTATAATTTAAAGCAATACTTGACAGAGAAAGCCAAGATTCTTCTAATATTCATAATGAATATTAGAAGAATCTTGGCTTTCTCTGTATGTGTGTATAATACATTGATGGTATTTTCTAATTGTAGTTGATATTTAAAAAAATATACTGACAAATAAATTTATGCAATGGGTGTACAGGTCGATATGCATAACTTGGCGTCCATTGTACATAATAAAATATTCAATGATAAGACCCTGAAATCAGCGAGCATGTATATATGAGGCTAAGTACAAGGGCAAAAGCATCAAAAAGACGGTTTATTCGTTATACATAAATATATAGACACAAATTGCATTCAGAATACCATCGGCGAAATGAGGTCGGGTTAAACCGTCCACTGGGTACCCTGAGGCCGTTTAAACGGTTCTCGGGAGCCATATGGGGACCCGTGATGGTATTTAATATCTATATAATATCTACTTCTCAACGAAATACAATCTACATGAGTTTTTGCTAAAATCGCCTGTCTAAATATATAACAGAAAATGGCCATCCATCTTTTTAATATAGTATGAGTAATAACCAATCAACGATCAAGAATTGAAAACAGAATATGGCAGCAACAAACTTGTTTGACATTTCACTCGAAAATTAAATAAACAAAATGTAGCTATTCATTTCTTATACATAGTATATTTAAATAAGTGCGATCGAGACAGATGAATATATTTTGTTATTTCTACTTAACCAAAGTGCGCTATAGCACTTTCATATAATTCATACTTTGATGGTATTTGCTAACTGTAGTTGAGTATAGACGCTAGCGACTACCTTAGCGTTTTATTTTTCTAAACAGTATTATTAAATCTGTTACTCTACCATTAGTTTTTACTGTGTTTACTGTAATCGCTTACCTATAATAACGATCAACCAATTAGGCTAAGATTTTTTTATTTATAAAGAGATCCTATTGGTTGGTCCATATTTATTCACTTATTTATATTTATTTATTTATATTCAGTAGATTTACAGTAAAATTAACATAAGTATATTTCACATATAACAACTATGGACTATTTATAAATATTCAAAAATAAAATCAGTATTTATTATATTAAAAAAACGACGTTATTAATACAAGCCAAAATAAACTTTAAACAATAATCATAATGACAAAACTGTACAGAAAACATATTTATTTTAGGACTTCAATTGAGCATAAATTCAATAAAAACAAAATTGTATTAAGAGAGGAAGAAAATTTAAACAATTTATATCCATATAATAATAAAAATTAAACTTACCTTACAGGTATTAAAAACAAAATATATGTGCAAATAATGATAAAACTTTAGATACCAAAGTGGTGATTGGTAAGAGCTCTTACTATACAGGGTGAATTTTGTAAAGAGTGTGATATTTTTTAAAAATTATAACTTTTATTTAGTTTGTTGCTTGATTATACTTACCAGAATTTAATTTTTAAATTTAGTTTTTTTTTCAAAATCAACCGGTACGATTCCCGGCTAGGAGAATATTTTTTTCAAAAATCTAATGATGCAGTTTTTAATTTTTATCAAAATCGCCCCATGACTCCTTGAGCATTTTTTGCTATTCCTTGTAGTTTAGGATTAGGCCTTACAGGCACACTTGAAAAATTCACCTTGTATATTATAGCTAGTTACTATGGCACCTATAGTAAACACACCAAATACCTACTCATGGTAGAGCTACTGTCCTATTAATAAATCCTTAGGTGTAGTTCACTATAGTCGCTAGCGTAAAAACCGTAGAGCTACTGACGCGATGATAAATAAATCTTTTTTCATTGTACATGGCTGTAACTGAAATAACGGCGCAACTTTAACGACTCTATATAAATAGCAGAGACGCGCTAAAAGCAATACAGATCAATTAATAGGGTACACGCAAGACGCGCCCCTCTGCGATACGACACTAAAATCACAGTCTCTTACCCGAGTTACAGTTATGGCCCTTTTACAGCCCTTTCAAACTTTATTACGGTTCCAAATTCCACCTTCATAGCTGGGGCCACCTTTTCCTATGTGCCAAACTTACATGTTTGCTTGGGATACCAATAATGGCCGTAATTTTTGAGGTCAAGCTAGCTTCGTGTTTGTTCGCTAAATTTATTATCAAATACAAATTTGATTATAATAATAATATGAAGCATAATTTATCGAATATTTATCAAAAACTAACTACAAACTCAATACTTTTTGTTCTGCCTCTGTAGACCAGTGGTTGCGCCTTTGGCGTTGTATCAAAAGGTCGTGGGTTCAATTTCCACTTATAGCAAAAAAATATTAGTAGGAGCGTTTTTATGTACGGTTTGTCTGGGTGTATATAACATACAATATGTATTAATATCGTTGTTTCTGGTACACATAGTACAAGGCTTGAACTTAGTTTGTCACCAGACCGATATATGTGTACAATATCCTGGGTATACATGGTGATTTTAAAAGGTTGTTTAAGCTAATATGAGGTTCTACTTGTTTATTTGCGACATTGGTTCCATGGGAAAAGTTGTTCGATTTGATCAGTACAGCTTGATATTAGCCTAAAGTACAACCTTTCAAATGTATCCTGTATATTATTTACCAAGTCTTATAAAAATATAAAACATTTTATAGAAATTTCTGGATTTAAAAAATATAAAAACGCAAGCTTCATTGAAAAATATCTTTAATTAAATCACACAGCGGCAAAGCTAATCAATTCAATATTGTAATTGAAGACTATTTGTTCAGAGAATACAACCAATAAAAAAGAAAAAACCACAATAAAATTTCAACCTTTATTTTACATTCTTTTTAATTTAATTATGTATTTCAATTAGCTTTTACATTTGATGTATAAAAGTTCTTCTAAAAAAGAGAATTTTAGCTGCATTTATTTTACATTTGCATGCTTATTTTGGAATTAATTCAGAATCCCTTTGACGCGTTTTCTATAGAATTGAATAGGGAGACAGACGCAAATACCAATATAGATCTGACGTAGCATGGTCGGTCATTAATTGTACATAAGCTACGAAGTTCCACAAGCATTATAACTTAACCGAACAGCATGTCGACGAACTTACGTCGATCAGGGGAGTTGCGATTGATCGATCGCCGGTGTTAATAAAAACGGGAGCGTTTGCATTAACTACGTTCATTGAACTAATATTACTAGCGTATAGAGAGGGCGGTCCAATTCGCGCTTACGTTTAATACTTATTCTGTAACACTGTAAACACCGGTTCAAGATGCTCTTATATCACGGAAAACACGTAAGGCATTGTATTCGGCTGTCAGTGTATACATACCAATGGGTCATACGCGTATTCGACTAATACCAATTTGGACCAGAGATGTAAAACGTTCGTGAAGGTATTTCACTGTATTCGATCAAACGCAATTTGAACCACGGGGAGAATCGACGCCGCGAACCAAATTTTTGCGCCATGCTTTGTTCAACAACATATTTAGTCACTCGCCTTCGCTAATTTCGACTTGCTTGCACAATTACAACAATTTTGCATATTTGAAACGTGTAGAAGTTAATCAGCTTCGACGAAAAAAGATAGTGGCGTAGATATCATCATAGTGGATATCATCGGTAGATAAAAAAAAAAAAACTAAACGCAACTAAAACGAATTTTTGCACATTATTTTCTACTGTACCCGACATTTTTTTTTATATGATCACGGCATGTTACATTGTATCTACCTTATGGTAAGCAAACCTACAAAGTCCATGAATGGGGTCACTTAATAATACATCGTTATTTAACAACAAAAAATAAAATTTCGGCTAAATATAGTTACATAATAATAATATCCTCCCTGCTTTATCGTCAATTTAACTGCCCATTTTGTAACCGTGCCCTGAAAGGAGACTATCACCTCAATAATATAGGATGCAGTAGTCTTCTGGAAACTAGCGAACCCATAGACTAAAACCGAAACATGACTAGTTCACATTGACGGATTTTGCACTCGTATCGGTCGGCCTAGCGAAGTTATAGATACCTTCCTCCTCCCACCTATAAAAATATGAAAATTGTTTGACGGCGTTTTGGCCGCGTGAAACTATACTCTTTAAGCATTGTAGGGCTGCAAATTTTAACAGCTTAGTTAGACATCATAACTAATGTTTTAGCGCTGCAGCAAATATCTCAATTAGTCCACAGCGCCCTAGCTGTCATCAAGTTGGATACGTTGTTTTGTTTGAAATAGCTTCTCTGTACAGTACGTATCAATGACTACGCTAGCTTTTAATATGAACGGGCGCAGTAGACGATCGATGCCGTGGGCTCTTTACTTTACGGCTACCGTAAAAACTAACAGCGTTGCCGGGATTAAACACGGTCCATTGGGCGTTGGACGCTAGCAACACGGTCGGCCGCGTCATACCGACGGTGTCTCTACTGCTTTTATTGTACCATAGTAAATAGGTGAATTCACTTAATATGAGATGCGTTTTTAAAGTGCACACTGGAATATGACGTTGTAGATTTTTTTTTGTTTTAACCGTTTAAAATAAATTTTACTGCATCGTTTTTTTTGTCTGTTAGTAAGACATTATAAGTGAACTTAAAATTTTATAGGAATTTTGAGTATTAGTTAAAATAATAATTTATATTTATGTATAAATAAATACATATAGGGGCTTAGCACGCGGACAACGATAAGATATATACCGACTTGACTTATACCGTCTGCTGTCGAAAAATATATCGAATTGGTGAGCATGCAAACCGACATCGATAAGTTTCTCGAGCTTTGTCTACTAGTTAAAACAAGTGTGTTTTCGTTGACAATTTCAAAAACATTTATGTAGTAAATAAATATTTATTACCTTATACGATGCATTTATTTTATATTATTATTAATAATCGTTACAGAAATATATATTTTAATTTAAAAAGATTTAAAAATACATATATTTAACATAATTAAAATAAAGCCGAAGAAAAGTCGTTACCTTGGCCTAAAAAAATATTTAGTTTTTTGGTGAATTTTTTTTATTTATTAAGGCATTGGATACGATTAAAAAAATGTATGCGAAAGTACGCATAGATACGAAAGTGGTCTAAGACCTAAAAACGCTATTCAAACGAATTGTCAGACATATTTTCTTGAGCATTGATTGGTTATGATTGCATTTGTGTCACTTTTTATTTTGGTATGTATTGCGGGCGGCTATCTTTTGTTCTTATGACTGGTAAGGCGATTAAGCCTTAAGGTACTTCCCTATAATAATATACTTCAATGATATAAATCAAATATTTTATTTTATGGATGTTTTGAATTTTAAGCAATACGGCGACGTGTGTATGATTTATTTTAATTATCAGCCTGAATTAGTCGCCTGCTGAATAATTAAATTACATTACACAATCAATACATTCCGCATTCAAATCCTATCTGAACTTGAAAACCTCTGAACTTCGGGGGTTACCGAAGTTCAAAGGGTTTCACTCTGGTAGTGATCGTCCCCTCTAGGATTTGTTCGAAAATATTAAGACTAACCTACTGCCACTTCATAATAATAAATACATAAAATTAAATAAAAAAAAATACACGATAATAAAATAAAACAAGAATTTTAATATTAATTAAATTATTTTTTCTAAATAGCATAACTGTAGAAACATAAATACTTATTTTTTGATAGGTAATCTTATTTTCATAATCTATTTCTTGGTTTGGGTATCCAGGTTTTTTTTTTTAAATCATTGTTTTTTGTGGTTCCAGTTGTTCCAGCAACTTTTCTATAACACGCACATTTATAGTCACTTAAGTATAACAGTTTTTCTAACGAGTATAAAACAATTTTGGTTCTGTTTTTCGCTATTAAATCAATCAAAATATCAAAGCAAAAGTAATTTCGACACTTATCAGCACCTAAAAGAAACGTGATAAAAATTGTATATATATCGACTTTTGTCTACAATCTGACAGTTTAGTTTTGATGTTAATAAGCTGCGTGCTACCGTTTTCGATAAAAGTCGATATATATCTTCCAATGCGTCAAATTTGTCTATTTGGTATATATCGCGGTCGCGCGTGTTAGCTTTGTAGATATATGTCTTATCAATCGATATGTATCGAACCGAATGACGCTCGTGCTCGGCCCCATATACTTAGGTATATGCTATACAATACATGTATTATACATACATATTAATACAAAAACAGTAACGATTACTTCGACAGTGATTTATTGAAAAAGTGCTCACAAACCACTTTTCTTAAAAATATATCTATTTGGAGCATTTTTTAACAAGAGGTTATAAAAAATTCTCCATTATATAGTTATGGTTATTATTACAAATGAAACAGCTACGAATCAAGCTTGTATTATTGCGTTTTAAATCTCGCAGCGGCCCAACAGGAAGCGGTAGGAGGCTGCGGTTGGGCCGACACAAGGCGTTCGCCATCAATCTTTTCGCCACATCATTTGGTCCCCCGCCACACTCAGTTACCGCGATTGAATTTCATTAACGGAACGCTTAGTGCAGATTGAATCTATTTGACTAACAATGAAACGACTACCTCAAATGTTTCCTTTTTCGATATATAAACCAATGTGGAATTTAAGTACAGAATAATTAACCACTTCATTAAATGTTGTTTAGGGATTTCGAGGTATGATCAAGGATATTATCAGGAAATACATGTTGTATGTTTCGTTTTAGGCTGTGGGTTTGTCGGTTTTCAAAATACTATTCGATTAGTCTTAGTGATAGTCTTCTTTCAGGTAACAAAACGGGCATTTAATTTGACGATACAGAAGCGAGGATATAAAGGACACTGCATTTGTAATCGCAATTCTGCGTTCTCTATACAAAATGAGCTTTCGTACTTCCAGTAATACTCGATTACTGTTTGTCGCAGAATTGAAATAATATTTTTGCCGGTTATTGTATTTATTAATCTTTTCTCTGTTAGGTTTTTTAAATCAGAAAAAAAAACTTTAAATATTATAATATAATACAAACATATTTATTATCCATAACAGAAAGATTTTTATGTAGGTATAATTACCATCATAAAAATAATAATTGAATTTCGACTAAAGCCAGTTGGCTTGTAATATTGGAAGTACGTTTGTATGGGTGTCAAGTCGCCTAATTTGTCTTTTTTGTCGTCCATTTCGTAACTGCATTAATTAGCAGGCATAGTCTTGCTCTTAAAAAACAAAATATTTATCGACCCCATATGCTAGTAGCCATATACTTTGTAGGTCTGCTTATCTTTAGGTTATTACAAAGTCAAATGCTACAAATGTGTCATAGACAATAAGTATTTAACGTCTTACATAATAAATAAAGGAAAACGTAAACGGATATAAAAATCTAATTACTTATATTAATTGCAATTAATATAAACACCTAGTTATAATTTAAAATATTTATCCATACCACTGTCTTTTCGATGTTATAAGGGGTAACATTAAAAGGATATATTTTGGGCTAATATGAGGTTCTGCTGATCAAATCGAATAACTTTTACCATGGAACCATGTGTCGCAAATGAAAAAAAAGTGCCTTCTCCATACAAACTAGAATTCTTAAAATGACAAATTTGTATGGGGAAGGCATTTTATTTCATTTGCGACACATTTGGTTCCATGGAAAAAGTTGTTCGATTTGATCAGCAGTAAGTACCCCATATTAATTAGACTTTCAAAGTCACCCTGTATACATTGGTTACAATTGTAATATGTGATTTTGTTTTGTTTCAGACTGTATCCATTTCCATGCTCCTACGCTACTCGCATCATCAGATATTTGTCTTTATAGGTAAGTTGTTGACATACATAATAAGTATACCGCTAAACCCTAAACAATTTGAAAGTATTTATAGTTATACTATTTTTTTTTTAAACAACTAAAAGAATAAACACTTTTGAACAGAATAATTAGTTTAGTTTGATTGTACTAAAAATATAGTCATGAATATTTACGCACTTTATGGTCATACCCGTGTTTTCTATTAGATTTTGATTATATTTTATATTTTGTTCAAGTCCTATAAAAGACAAAATATACGTGGTTGCCGTCGATATACTTGGTTGCCGTCGATATACTTGGTTGCCGTCGATATACTTGGTTGCCGTCGATATACTTGGTTGAAGTCGATATACGTGGTTGACGTGAATATGCGTGGTTGCCTTCGATATACGTACGTGGTTGCTGTTGATATACATGGTTGCCGACGATATATTTGGTTGTCGTCGATATACTTGGTTGCCGTCGATATACTTGGTTGCCGTCGATATACTTGGTTGCGGTCTATATACGTGATACTGTATATAAGTATTTACAAACACTGCAACGAACTTGCCTCTTGTTCGGTGATGGCTCTGAATACGATAAAAACCCCTCCGCTATGTACCCTAACACCGTAACCGCTTTAATCTATTGAAAAAAAAAACTTAAAATATTGCAATTATGGCTACTCGAATGAATTGAAAGAAAAACTGTCGGATCGTGAGCCGGCTCAGCGAAAATCTCTTTGTAATATCAACAATTGCGAATTGTGCCCGCGGTCACGCCCCGGCCTGTTCTACCCATTTTGTACTGAAAAATAAAAATATGTCAGGATTTACTCAGACCACAGAATAAACACGAACAGAAGGATCATTTAGGTGCTATTTTTTATTCTAGTATTACACTTAACTTAAAGCAAAGGCACAGACCATTATTATTGACAGAACGCATTTATTCTGTCCAAAGGCTGGAATGAATGTGTTTTTATAAATCATGCCTTTTGTTCCATACTGTCGATTCATACCTATAGCGTAATGTTACTTACCTTTACCTAGCTATAACCTCTTACTTATTAATAATGACTTTATTACATTGCTGTCGACTGCACATATAGCGCAATGTTAACCCAAAATACTGCCTGCATTAATGTTGCCTTCTTTACCTAGTTATTGATTCTTATTTATTAATATTGATTTTATTACTTTGGTGTCGACTGCACATATAGCGCAATGTTTACTCTAAATGTTGCCTTCTTTACCTAGTTATTGACTCTTACTTATTAATATTGACTTTATTACTTTGCTGTCGACTGCACATATAGCGCAATGTTTACTCTAAATGTTGCCTTCTTTACCTAGCTATTGACTCTTACTTATTCATATTGACTTTATTACTTTGCTGTCGACTGCACATATAGCGCAATGTTTACTCTAAATGTTGTCTTCTTTACCTAGTTATTGACTCTTACTTATTAATATTGACTTTATTACTTTGCTGTCGACTGCAAATATAGCGCAATGTTTACTCTAAATGTTGCCTTCTTTACCTAGCTATTGACTTACTTATTCATATTGACTTTATTACTTTGTTGTCGACTGCACATATATCGCAATGTTTACTCTAAATGTTGTCTTCTTTACCTAGTTATTGACTCATACTTATTCATATTGACTTTATTACTTTGCTGTCGACTGCACATATAGCGCAATGTTTACTCTAAATGTTGCCTTCTTTACCTAGCTATTGACTCTTACTTATTCATATTGACTTTATTACTTTGCTGTCGACTGCACATATAGCGCAATGTTTACTCTAAATGTTGTCTTCTTTACCTAGTTATTGACTCTTACTTATTAATATTGACTTTATTACTTTGCTGTCGACTGCACATATAGCGCAATGTTTACTCTGAATGTTGCCTTCTTTACCTAGCTATCGACTCTTATGTATTGATCTTTACTTTATTACTTTGCTGTCGACTGCACGCACATATAGCGCAATGTTTACTTTAAATGTTGCCCTCGTTACCTAGCTGTCGACTCATACTCGTTAATATATTGACTTCATATACTATATACCTTGCTTTTGACTTCACGCACATATAGCGTACTCTTTACTTCTGCCCTTATTTACCTTCGACTATTACTATACAGCGCTGATTAATCACACCTGTATCGCAGTGATTATGTAAACGATGCCTTTATTACAACTGCACAGAGTTCTATACATTACTGTCTACTGAGTTCTTTTGTATCTAGTTCTACGGACTACTTCTGCATCATAGTGGTAATATAATTGTTGTCTTCTTTTCGCATAATAGTCTATGCCTGCTCCTTTTACCAGCCGTCAGCAATTAGCATTTACAGGTAATTGTTTTCTTTTCTGTGGCCCTCGTTTTAAGCTTATCGTGCCAATTCGCTGATTAGTTTGTTTATTCCTTTACGGGGATAAAAATTCAATTTCAATCTGCTGGGAGTTTTTGTATTCTTTATGTTTTGTTATTATTACTTTTCTTATCTTTACATTTTTCTTTTAACTTATTAAGTTATTTTTTTATTACATGTTGTCGATAAAGTAATGGATTTAAATTCTTTTCTAGGTTCAAAGTAATTTGTTATTCTTAACTGTTGTCCGCAATTATGTGCGTGTTATTGTACAACAAACTTAACACTTCATGTTGAAATTTAGATTCATATTAAATAAAAAAGAGAATAACTTGTCTCTAGAAATTTTCAATGGTTATTGATCTGTTAGACACACCTACTCGTATATCCAAATGGCATAACATATAAAGGGTTTACTAAAAGAAATAGAGAGGGGGGCAATGACCATACGGTTCTAAGGAAAGGGGGTTCCTTATATCCTTATAGATAAAATGTCTTTGTCAAATATGAAACGAAAATGAATATTAGAATAAAAAAAACAAAATCAGGTCAGTTTTCGTTTTTATGTAGGTTTTTGCCAAGGTAAGCAAAACATCCGGTATTTCAATAATAATAGAATCAATTAATGACAGGATATCGTTAAGATTGATACGCCCACTACCGTTTTATCTTGTATTTCTTATAAAAAGCTAATTAATCTATAAAAATAAATATTATTTAATGATTACAATAATAAGGAATAACTATTTCCTGACACCTTGTTAGCGCTTCCGGGATGTAACCTACAACGATAAACAATAATGGACACGTTAACAAATTTCCTGTTATAGTTATCAAAATAGAAAATAATCGAAGACAGTGCTGGTCCTAGGACTATAACGTTTTTTTTACTGGAGCACGGCATTTAATAATGGACACGTTAACAAATTTCCTGTTATTATCAAAATAGAAAATAATCAAAGACAGTGCTGGTCCTAGGCCAATAACGTTTTTTTTTTTACTGGAGCACGGAATTTGTAGCTACCTAGTGGTAAGCAGACCTACAAAATCCGTGAATGTCGTCGATCAATACACAGTTGTTTAACAGCATTGACCGCTCCCACTATGCCGGCTTAATGATGCGGTTATGAAATGGGCGGCTACAAGACGAATTTGCATTACGGGTCTATTTTAGTATTCTAGCTGCTTTATTATCAAATCGACCCTCCCGTTTCATAACCGCATCATAAAAGGAGACTACCTTCGACAAGAAATCAATGAAGTAGTCTTAAGAAAACCGGTGAATTCAGACTATTTCGGTTTAGTCTGTGAATTCACCGGTCTTCTGGGTAGGTCTCTTGACAAGTAGAGAGAGGTATGTGCCTATACCGCAATGAACTTTGAGTAAAATAAATATATTTACTTTGAATTATGAAACGCTTTGTATGCATGCAAAAGATTTCCATAAAGGATTGAACGCATATTTCGTTTGATATCAAGATGTAGGTAAGCGCCTCTATTGCAAATGTAAGAACGGTTTGAAAGTTTTAAAACTTTTCGAAAGTGTTCATTGTCATAGAATAAGATAAGAATTTTATAAGACCTTTGTGGGGGCTCGGTCTTTGAGTTTATGGATAAACTATTCAACTCCTAATATCGGATGAGGGTAAATCTGTTGAATGAGATCACGATGGTCGTCATGGTGATTCAGCCTTAGTTACGGGAGACCCCCTCCTACTTAGTTAGGAGGAAAAGCAGGTGACGAGTTTATGGTTAGGTAATTTGGTAAAAATACTCTTTTAGTTATTCTTTGAAATGTATTTAATAATAGAGTAGGGTTTCGACACAGATCTGAATAGTAAGGTAACTTATTATATAGGATGGAAAAGATGGGCGAATGGATAATAAGTAGTTTAAATATTAGAGATTTACTTTTAGAAACCTACTGAAGATATCTCTTATTTTTTAAGTTATTAAAAACTTCATTCTCAATTATTTATTTTAATATTTATAATATAAGTTTTATTTGTTATATTCTAATTTCATTATGACCCTTATTAATGACCTTATCGATTGGTGGTATAAATACAACTTTTTTTAGTTCAATCTTTTTAGACTTTGATTTTTTCTACTTTGCACAATATTTTATATAATAAGGCACTATATTTTTTTACTGTCTAATTGTTATTATCTTTTTACGAAAAATATTTCTACATTTATTACATCCGAATTAGTTTATTAATATTATTTATTCTGTTTGATAAGTTTTCTTTTATATCGCCTTTTTGCCAGTATGCATTTTTTTTGAATAACAAAGATTATTAATTATTATTTTAATCTAAGTTGAATCAATCGTTACCTTACGTTTAGCTTCGACTATGTACGGAAATAGATAGTAGTAATCTTCTAAATTGCAACGTTGCACGATGCTTCGTCAACATAGATAGAATATCATAGAATAGGTTTCTAGCAAAGAGCTTTAATCAAGGTTCATTCATAGTCTATGGAATTCACTATTATGGTCTTACCTCAACGATGTCTCTTTGTGATACAATTCTAACAGTCCATTCATCTGTTATTTGTTCAATTATATAGTGTAAGGTAAGTAATTGCAGTAATTATTTTTTGGTTTTGGGCTCACTCTCTTTTTCTAATCCTGTGTTTCTGCTTTAAATAATTATTATTCTTGCTATACTGTGCTATTGCTGTAATACTCGCTATTTTATTATTATGTATGTATAGTATTAACATAAGTATTGGTATATATGTATATGTATGAGTACTAGTTTGTATATTATTTGTATAAGACTCTATTTTTTAATATATTTTACTGCACCTATTTCACCTACTTACTGCTTAATTTGTCCCAAAGGTTTGACTGATAGAGAATGCTTAGCGGCACTAAGTCAGCCTTTGTACTTAAGTTACACAATAAAGTTGTTTAAATAAAATAAATAAAAATAAAATAGTAACCATACTTATTCAGCTAGAGTTACCAACTGGCAAGTGATACGAAATATATTTTTTATTCATTTATTAATAATAAGTAGGACCGAATGACAATAATAATTGAACTTCCACTAACAGAAAAATTGTAATATTGAAAGTACGTTTGTATGGGCGTCAAATCGACTACAGAGCCATATTAAGGAATCACTAATGATTCTTATGAATACCAATGTAAATCTAGTATATAACCTAGGTAACATATTTCCTATGCACCCTACATAATATCCTTGTATTAGATCGTGGGACATAGCGGTTGAACAAAACATACCGTTTCAAAGAGATATCGGTGCAAGTATTATACACCTGAATCGCAGTATATTCAAAGATATGGAAATTCGTCAGCTGCGAGTTGCTTTGAGGGCTTATGTCCACGTATGCCCTGAATGTTATCTTTCTATCCATTCGAGAATATCTTCTTGGAAAACTGAAATTTTCAACAAAGATTTTCTTTTGTTGGATCCTATTTTTGTTGATCCGGCATCTCCTTATTCTGGGTTATAACGTAACTATATTATAGGTATCGTAAAAATATTAATTCTAAGGTTACAAAATACATCTGCATTTACAGTTTTTTTTTATCTTTAGGTATGACAAAGCACACATATTCTCTGATCATTACGATACTAATGCACATTATATTTTATGAATCCCCAAGGTAAACTGTATAGATTGTCGTACAAATATTTGCTATGGGTGGGAATCGAACCAATCACCTTCGCATAGAACGTCAACGCGCAAACTAGACCGTGAAGGAGGCCGCGATATTTATCTAGAGTTTCTGGGCCTAGGGGTTTACAGTAAACAAACACTTTTTAAATATTATAATACAAAAATATTTATTACTCACAACAGAAAGATTTTTGCATACAATTACCTATATGAACATAATAATTGAACTTCGACTAACAACCAAGATATACAATGTAATATTGGAAGTACGTTTGTATGGGCGTCAAGTCGAATACGGACCCCTTAAAGCTTTTAAAATTACAGTAATACGAAAAAGAGCTATAAAAACATCGGTTGACTTTTCATCATTAAAAATTTAAAGTAGATGAGGGTAATTTCTTAAAAATAACTTGTTTAAAAATATTCTCACTCTTCATAGAATTACCTTAATTAATACTAAGAGGGTTTGTAAAACACGGAAGAAAAAAGGTTTCCGTATTTACATAATTAAATATTGGAATTGAGACGACGATCCGTTGGAGGTAATTAACTGCTCAACAATACACTTCTCGAGATGTTTTCTTTGCTTGTATATATTTTTATTATAATGTACTCTTTTGTACTTTCTTCCATTTCTTATGGTGGTCTAGATTTCTTATCGTACTAGAAAGAATGATAATATTTTATAAACACACAGACTATGGTAAACTGTACAATACAATATTACAATACAAAAAACAATATTAGTACCTGTGATAAACATAGGTACTAATATTGTTTTGCCATAAGTGGAAATCGAACCCACGACCCCCGGATACAATGCCAATAGATTTTTCAATAATATTTACCTCAAAAACCATATTTTCTAAAATAAAAAATCGGAGGAAAAAACAACTTTTTGAAACTCATGTGGTGGAAATGGCATGGTCAGGGAAAAATCTATAAAAAGTGACTGGAAACCCTGAAAGAAACAGAGGAATTCGTATCTGAAAAAAAAAATGGCCACCAAATATATTTATTAAGAAATTATATAAGCTTGACGTTCAAAATGATTTATAATAAAATCTGTAGCAGGCAATCAAGTCTCAAAGGTACTTATCTAATTTATAGATAATTTTACCTGATTTGTTTATTCAATTATTTTGTGCTTAAATAGCTCCAAGAAAACAGAATTTTCCATGGCAATAGGGTATTACAGGGTACTTGAGCAAAAAATAAGCAGATTATAATAATGATGGCAATTACAAAGATTTACCTTTATTATTTTATCGCTCAAAATATATTATTAATTTAAAATACTTGAAAAAAATTAGTGTATATAAATTAATAAAAAGATCTTAGGTGTCCAAGCGGACTGAAAGCGTCTGTATGTCTATTTGAATAAAATATCTCTACTGTACCGATTTACTTGAAATTTGGAACAGTTAATTGACCCCAATATAGCCAAAAAGGAAAAAGTCTAAAAATATTTATAAATTAGTTATTTTGAAAAAGGGTGTCTATCTATACCAAATTTTTTTTTTTTGTATAATCTATGCTGAAATTATGTTGTAAAAATATATTAATAGTCCATAGTTGTGTTATAAAGGGTGACTTTGGAAGGATGTACTTTGGGATAGTATGTGGTTCTGCTGATCAAATCGAACAACATTTCGTATGGAACCATGTGTTGCAAATGAAAAAAAAATTTGGCTTCCCCATACAATAATTTATTTGTATGGGGAAGCCAATTTTTTTTTCAATTTTCACCTGTATTTGAAATATACTTAAGTAAAGTTTACTGTAAATCTTCTGAATATAAAATAAATAAATAAGTCAATTATAAAAGCTGCGACAAATATGCCTTTTGGGGTATTCAAAGATAACTTTACTTATTACAAACATATTTTAATTAATATAATAAAACTAAATATATCAGAATAATGACCATTTGCTAATCACAACATCTAATACATTAACTTATATAATATTACGCTACGATCAATGGGAGCGGAGCATCAATGAAACATGTTGCAAAATTTATTCCTTTTGAAAGCATTCATTATCCAATATATTTGTATAGACTCACGATCACTTTAATACAAATAGTTAAATAGTCATTGTTTAAAAAAAACTTTTAGAAACCTTGTTCCAGAAAAACAAAAAAATATATACAAAAATACTTTGTAGATTCCGTAATCTTCCTAGTAGATTATTATAATAATAGTACTTTTAGCCCTTTATATTTTAGACCTTGTTTTCCAGCAGCTTGCAACATCATTATACTTACCTTGTAATACGGGCGACTGAGATTTAAAGCCAATTACCTCGTGGAAGCAATGTTATAAGCGTCAAGTATCGCTTCGCTAAGAGACTCTATTTTGCAACGTCTACTTGCGAAAGCTTACACCCACTCGCGACTAAAATACAGAAAATTTTCAATTGAAATATTAATAGGATTTTAAGAAAATAAACCGTTCTTCAAAGCTTTTAAACTGGATTATAAAATAATAGGATATACTACTTGAACACAACACTTTTAGATCACTCAATAATGTCTATATTCGGAATTTTATAATTTTAATTGTTAAAGAAGCATTTAATATTTATTGTTCATATTTTGCCTGAAGTAAATATTTTACTCAATTTATCTTAAATATAAAATTAAATTCAAATTCTTATAGTTGCTGCTGAGATTCACAAAATACTGATTAATAAATCGTGTGGATGCCTGTGTGTGTGTGTGGTTGTGTGCGTATGTATCAGGGAGTTTATGTAATTTACTATTATTTACGATACAACTATTAATAGTCCTTCAGTTTTCCTATAAAAAAAAAGCGGCCCCAGCCTAGTGGTTAAGTCACTGCGCAACTGATAACAAGGTTAAGCAGATGACAACAAGACCGGCCGGGGATGGGTGACCGCTTTATACAACGAGGCTATTTCATCATAAACACCGCAACAAGCTCGCCACTTGTTAGGTGTTGCCTCCGAATACCATCGGCGAAATGAGGATGGGTTAATCCCTCCGCTGGGACCCTGAGGCCGTTTAAACGGTTCTCGGGAGCCAAATTGGTACCCGTGATGGTATTTATTATTATTATTTTTCCTATAACCTAACAATTCGAAAATTCATAATTAATTTCTAAAATTAGTAGTTGCTGCCGAGGTTCACAATACACCAATAATTTAGTAATATATTATGTCACAGACCATACCGGTACTGATTTGTAACCGTTGCCGGTTGTAGAAGCCATTGAATCTCCTCGGCGAAGCTTTAGCAATATTAATTTCGAATGATGAATGCGTGCGTTATATGACCAATGTAAAATATTAATTATTCAAGCTATTCGGACAGCCTTGGACTGTGATTTGTTTCCGATATGCCTTTGAAAACTCTTTGGTAATATTATAGGTTTCGAAATATTTATGGCTGTATTGCCACGCCATTTTGTGAAGGTATTTCTGTTTTATTTCGTATTCCTACTTGAGTTAAAATAGATTATTACGAAAGAAATATTATTATTTTGACTAGGAGACTTGTATTACAAGATTGTATTTATATAAATAATAAATAGGTGGTGACATCTTTTAAATATTTTTTTTGTGGAAAAAGCACACTGATACAGGATTATATTATTTTATGTTCATAATAAAATTTATTAACGGTGCGTGTTGGTCTAATGTTTGTTTGTGTTTGTGTGTATGTGCGCGTGAGATGAGATTTCGAGTTGGAAATAAGCATTCTTGTAGCTGAACTTGATTAGTTAAAACATACTTAAAAATAAAACGAAATGATATTTAATATTTTATAACCATGACAAACTGTACATGCACATGAGAAATTTATCTGTTAACAATAGTAATACATGGAGTAGTATTATATTTGTGATGTACAGTAAACTTTGTTCCGACGTATAAATTATTAAGTAGTTAAAATATATATTAAAAAATCATAAATTGGCTAAAAGTTATAGGATTTCAGGACAAAACTTCTTTAAAAAATTCCAAAAATATTTTTTATCTTGACTATGTATATAGATATTTCTACCCACTAAACAAAATGTTGTCAGAATTCCACATTGGCTCAGGTACAGTATCGGATATGGAAACCGTGGGATTATCCCGTCGCGAACAAACAGAGGATAATAAAGCTCCGACGATCTGAGAGCACGAGAACTAACGAAAAGACTATAAAACCTTTATCTTATTACGGATTTGGACTTCCCAAAATATCCTTTGACAACCTCTGACAGTGCTATTTGTTTTTTAGCTCCTCCGTCTCCGGATGGGGTTGTTTTGGATCTTAGTTGTTAAAAATAATTATCTATTCTTCGTGTTTTTTTATTTACATAGTGTTTTATCATATTTTTCAATCAAAATGGCCAAGTTTTAAGTTACTGAATTTATAAGATGAAGAATAACTTAAGGAATAGTATAGCTAATAACAAAATTGACCCTCGCGTTGTCTATTGGGGCAACGTCTCTCCATACATACCTAAAGGCTATCGGCTCATATCTTCATTTTTTAATGACTTAATTTACAATATTAATTGTATAATAGCATGAAATAGATTGATGGTAAATTTACATCTAGATTTAACATTCTTTAAGATGATCTAAGTGCATCGTTTGTATCTCGGAAATTGGATTTCCTTTCTTGTAGAAAAGTTTTATAAATAAAAGTTACTCATAATAAGTATGTTCTAAAGAAATTAGGTAAAGTAATCACGTGCATTTTGTTAACGTGTATAATTTTATATATGTGTGTATGTGTATGGCTGTGTGTGTGCATGTATATGTATATGTATGCACATATATATATAAAAGCATGTGAAAATGTTTAGATGCTTGAGTATGTATAAATATATAATGACTTGTTGACATTTGTTTTTGTGTTAAGGTGCTGTAAGGATTTTTTTTGTTAATATATATGTATAAATTATTCTATTACTCTTTTGAATTTATCAGTTTTAATTTAATTGATGTATTTTTGCATTTAATTTTGGTCATGCATTATATTTAGTAAATATATATTTACAGTGTGTTAAAATTTACACGAAAAATAAGTTTCTATTAATATTATTTAGTGCTCAGACAAAACATATAATGCCGTACACAGGCAAGCACATTTTGTTAATGTGTATATTATTATATATGTGTGTATGTGTATGGATGTGTGTGTGTGCACGTATATGTGTATGTACATAGGTATGTATACATTTATGTAAAATGTATATGTTTAGATGCGTGAGTATATTTAAATATATAATAATTTATTGTCATTTCTTTTTGTGTTAAAGAGCTGTGAGGAAAATTTATGTAAATATTATAATTATTTATTCAATAACTATTTTGAATTTATCTGTTTTAATTTAATTGGTGTATGTTTGCATTTAATTTTGGCCATACAATATATTTAGTAAATATATATTTACAGTGTGTTAAAATTTCAAGAAAAATAAGTTCCTATTAATATTATTTAGTGCCCAGACAAAACATATAATGCCGTATGTTTCCGTAGGAATCCGTTGTCTTCTCGTAAAGAATGATCCAATGTCTCCACCGGCACCATTACTTCTTGTGCCGCATGAAAAATTCATACAACCGTCGTTTGATCGCGTTAGCTTGGCGTTGTCTATACCTCCTTACAATTGTCTCTTGGGGGAGGATATAGCAACTTCCATCATAACGTCTTAGAGCTTTTGTGAAATACTTCTAGATTAACTAGGACTAGGAAAGCTATGATAAAGTAGAGCAGTTTTAGGTAATTATAAAACAAATGAAATTTGTTCTGTTTATTTATTTATTACTAGTAGTACCCCGCGGTTTCACTCGCCATTTAATTTAAAATAAATTGGATCAAAAATAAAATACACTCTGTTTTAAGTTTTTAATGGATTTTAGATGTTTTATTTGTTGTGGTTATAACTTGGTGTGCTTCAAATTCTAATGCGCTTACAACGTATTTAGGGGATTTCTAAATTGCACGCAAAATTGTCACAAATAATATAAAATTAATAAAAAGGCTCTTTACACCATTTAAAACTTGGTTTTTGTTAATTTGATTGATTTTCATTGTTTAAAAGTTACTTATTCGGCGCCATTGATTTTTTTTCCCGAATGCCGACGGTAGAGGGCGTTTGGATATGGATGGATAACAGGATAACAGGAGGGATATTAGAACAAAAATAGCGGTATTATTTAAATTTGATATTTATTAGCTTTCTATTGATGAAGGAATCTAAATCGGTTCATTAGTTTATGAATTTATCCGGAAGAAACGAAACAATTTTATCTTTCCTTTTAATAATATTAGTATAGGCAAATATGCGTAGATACCAGGTAAGTCGGAAACTACAAAAAAATAAGTAGTGAAAAAGTGTGGAAAAATCATAAACATATCTACAACCTCAGCACGTTTGTCTCTCGGGGGACACACTCGAGGAGACATACGTTGTTGCACGTCTTATAACAGATACTGCTTGTGCTTTGTTCTGAGACTAGGTATAAACATAGTTTTCATAGATAGCGGTAGAATAATTGATAGTGTAGAGGTTTTAAGTGAACTGTATTTGAAGTCTGTGGATATTCCGGAAAAGTAAAGTTCTTCTCCTATCTCTTATTATATATTATTACATCTCCTATTATTTGACAGCCTCCGTAGACTGGTTGCGCCTTTGGTCGATTCCCACTCATAGCAAAAAAATATTACTACGTTTTTTCTGTACAGTTTGTCATGGTCTGGGTGTTTATAAAATATAGTATAATAATAATAATATTTAGGACAAATTACACATATATTGCTCTGGTCAAAAACTAAGCTCTAGGCTTGTATTATGTGTACCAGAAGCAACGATATAATACATATTATATTTTATAAACACCCAGACCATGACAAACTGTACAGAAAAAAACGTACTAATGTTTTTTGCCATGGGTGGGAATCGAACCCACCACCTCCCGATACAACGCCAAAGGCGCAACCACTAGTCTACGGAGGCTGTCATGTCATGTAATTATATCGTTGTTTCTGGTACACATAGTACAAGCTTAGAGCTTAGTTTGTGACCAGAGCAATATGTGTAAATTATCCTACATATTAATATAAAAAAATAAAAAAGTAGGTTTTCAACATCTCATGGCAGACAGTTGGCAGGTCAATGGAATTAGCTAACCACCTAGTCTTACACTAGTATTTATATAGCATGCCATTCCACTGCGAGTTTAATTTCTATATAAAATATGAAGATAATGAAAAATGATCTATGTTGTTACCTCAAAGTTATTAATATTTTTAAAGATTTTTATGAAATATATAATTTGATTTGATACTTTAATACGCTTCGTTTCGAATTTAAAGAAAAAAAAATACCATCACGGGTGCCTTACGGCGCGTCCGAGACTGTCTAGATGGCCTTAGGTTACACCTCGAGCTTTGTAGCTAAGCCACTTCCTTTTAGGATACTTGATTTTTTTGTATAGCGCCTTAAGGACACTGCATTCGTGTTCGCAAAGTCCGCGTTATCCATACAAAATTACCCTTTGCACTTCCACTACTGTTTGTCGCAGAATTTTAATAATATTTTTTTCTGTCATTGTACTTATTAATCTTTCTGTATTGGACTTTTTTTTGAGATCAGAAAAAACTTTTTAAATATTATTAATAATACAAAAGTATTTAATATAACAGAAAGATTTTCACGTACAATTACCAACATAAAAACAATAATTGAGCTACGACTAACTGCCTAGTTGTAATTGGAAGTATGTTAGTATGGGCGTCAACACGAATGCAGAGCCCTTAATAAAATGTTATGTTTCAGTGGACCTCCTACAAATGCTGGAGTACAATGTGACCGTCTACTTCCCTGCTGCTCCTCTTCTCACTGTTATCCTCGCTTTAGTTGGTGAGTTCATTTTATTTACTAAACTGTTATTGGCTTCGTCCTTGTGTTTTTTGCTATTTTTATTTTATTTCTAGATGAATATTTTACAGTTCTTTTTCTATATAATAGTAATGGTTATAAAATATTCTTTATTGAGGTTTTTTTTAATAAACAATATTTAGCAATTTTATTGCTAAATGATTTGAAACAGCTTTGTACAATATAGGTACGATGTCTAATGTCCTATTTTAAATAGGTATTGATTTGTTTCTTTATTTGGTTATACCAATAAATAAGGTAGGATTATCTCCTCTATTGTACATTTTAATTTAAGCGTATAGTAGCGTATAATAAGCGTCATAAAATTAGTAGATCTGCTCTTTTTGAGAGTATTAGAAATTATTCCCTAAGAATCTTTAAAAAAATATTCTCACGGGGGGCACGGCGCCCGAGACACGCAGAGGTGGGTTATTTTCATTTTGTAGCTGATTTTAACTATTTATTTACGAGGTATTATCGAACAAATGTACTTTATAAAAAAAAACCTTGCTTTATTATTGACACACCTATTCATAAAATATATTCAATTCATTGCTATTTCTCATTGCTAAAATTCATAGTTTTCGTACAGTGAACGCATCTGTAGCATTTAAGAGCTTGTAAGATAGCTTTAAAGATACATTCGACAATATCAATACAATCTATATTAAAATAATATCGCATATTCGTTTGTTAGCTTGACATAATCTGCTTGACAGCGTAAATTAGAATAACTTATAATAATGTAATATCGTATATAAAAGCTTTTAAATATTCACACCAAAGAGCGCATTTTAATGTTTGCTAATTTGACAAAATACGAACGTTGTACCAGTCAACATTTACGGCATAAGGCAGCGCGTCTATTAAGCGTCATTGAATCCGCAAAGCTGCTCTAAAGAGACTGAGTGTCGGCGCTTTTGAGGGCTCTCGGAGTTCGTGTGCAACTCGCTTTGGTGGGAAAGCTCTTCACTCTATAGAATGTATAACGTTGCTCTTGCACTTTCAGAGGTTTCACGTTTTGCTTGTTGAGAGTAGAAAAAATATTTTTGTTTTATTTTTTAAATATTTATTCTGATTTCAATTTGCGCGATGGTAGTAGTTAAAAACATCACGAATGCTATAAGTGCACAGGAAATGTATTCGCAAACTCGATTCAGTGATAATAAAGTTAAAGAAATAAATAAGTGGAGGTGTAGATTTTACTTACTCGATCCTTGTTACATAATTTATTTATAAAACATATGCTAAGTTTTAAAATGACTACAAAAGTAATATTTCTAGAATCATAAATTAAACTTTGTTTGAATTTTTAAAAGTTAATAGATATTTTATAATAATACTATGTAATTAGGATCGGGTAAGTAATATTTACATCTCCGTGTTCTTTATTTAAAAAAAAAAAAATATTATCATTTCATAAAATCAATATCAGAGATGCCTGTATTACCAAAAGGATGTGCGCAGTCACTACGCCACCTTATGTCTGTTTTCAATCAACATTTTGGATTATTAAAGAACTTCATCGAACCAGTGGATAAGTGGGACCTCAATATTAAGGTAAGGTGAGTTCAGAGATTGCGTCGATAGTTCCGATTTTTTAAAGAAATTTACTGATTTTAGACGAACAGAAAAAATATTTTTTAATCTGGAGGATATTAGTGATGAACTGTTAAGTCAGAAACGTAAAATAAAATAGTTTGTTCGATATAAATATATCGGGAAAATAGTGAAGAAGTAGAAGATTGTTAATTCATATTTTCCATTTTTTATGTAGTTTTTCATAAATTAATATTTCAACGCATTGTAACTTACAACATTTTATCTCCGTGCGACTTTTAGTAGTCCACGCTGGTTACTCTCATCTGAAACCGTACTTTTAACGCTGAGATAAAACATAGGGAAGTACAAATACGTAATTTCACTGACGAGCATACCTCGCCTAAACATGTGTGGTTCTCCAAAAATGGACTTTACAACAAACCGTGCCTTTCATCTGGAGAAGGATACGGAACAGGTATTGCAGTTATCCTCATTGGTCAAGTTCATAGAAAAGCGTGCAGCAGCACTGGAGGATATTGGAGTAAAATCAAAGCCAGTCAAAAAGACCAGTCTAGTCATAAACAAAGTCGGAAACCAGCAAGGCTATACGGTAGGTTCATGTAAGTTTTGATTATCCTCATCACACAAATTATTTTTATTCCTCAGCGTGAGTTTTTAATCTCACCTTGTCATAGCCGATGGTATAATTTTACACCGAACAAGTGGCTGGCCTGTCGTGATGTTTGGAGAGACTCAATAACCTATCTATAAATAGTTCCACAATTTAATTTCACTATACCAAATTGTGACCGTCAGCTTAACGTGCTTTTCGAGGCACGGATTAATGGTAGTTTTATGGCGAACAAAAATATAGCAATAAAGCGCTTCCAATAGGACCATATATATTAAAGGTCGGCGAAGTTTGTTGCCTTAGCGCTATACGATAAAACATTATTTATATATTAATTTTCTTTATATATACCAGAAACAACGATACTAATACATATTACATTTTATAAAAAATAATAAACACAACCCGATACAGAAAAAAATGCTATATTTTTTTTGCCATGGGTGGGAATCGATACAACGACAAAGGTGCAACCACTAGACCAAGGAAGCGGTTATTAATTGTCGGTCTTTAAAGGTAACCACCTAGTCTTTTACTATTCATTGACCTTAATGCTAACATATTTTGTCTTTTCAATTGCCTCTATAGTTTGCAAGATATTAAGGTACAAGAATTTGTCTTTATGGTTACCAACAGATTGTTATAAAGTTGCAATTTATTTCTTGCAACAAAATATTTTATTTCCTCGTACAAAAACAAACACTTGTAAAGTAATAAGAAATACTGTTTTCCTTTGTAATCTCAAACGAGGCAGCTGCACCACGATTCCTTTCCTGTAAAGCTGTAAACCGCCCCTCGTGCTCTACTCTATGACTTTAAACTTTAGCTGTAACGCTTCAAGCTTTCTCTATAAATAGTAGTTGCAGCTGTACAGCGTCGTCGACGGCGTTTCTAGGTCGGTCGATTCAACAGGTCTGTGGAGTGAGGCACGCCGCCTGTTGCGCTAACACCCACGCCCGCCAACCAGGCTCCTTCCACCAACTTGTTTGTTCACCTCCTTTTGCTAACCATTTGTAGTTCTGGAGCCTGATTGGTCGTTCAGAACGTTTGGCTGTGTTTTCGGAGGTATTTCTCTGGAGGTGGTTGGCTGATTTCTCACGAGATTGCTGCTAGCAATACAATTCTTATAATATCACCAGGATTGTTAAAGAAAAACATTTATTTTTAGATGCTCGAAGTTAATTATTAACTATATCTTAGGGCATATGTTTTCAAAGAATATTTAAGCGCTTACAAAAACTTATTCTTTTTACGGTAATATCAAAAAAGTCGTTATGAGTAAAATTGTGCCACTCTCTTTTATGCCGTCGTCATACATCAACGCAGCAAAATTGTTAACAAAAAATATCGTAAACGCAACCTTTTTTTATATTTTTTTCTTCATGCGAAAGTGCATGTTTCTACATACTTGTTTTGCATTCTTCACAATAATTTTACAACAACTCTTCTCAAACAAGCACGCTGATACTTTTATTCCTATTAAATTAAAATAATTTTTTCGTTTAAATTAACAAAGATTTTAACTAAAACATTGAATTGATTAATGGACGAGATAGGTCTCAGACGATAATAATTTTCATCTATTTTAAAACGATGGTATCTCGCATCGACTGCATTCGGCTCTTCAACTCTGAAAAATGTCTGCCAAAGAGATTATTTTCAATCCGTTCTTGGCCTCGGAGAGGTTCGGCATATTTAATAAGTTCTATTATCTACGTCGCTCTTTCCCGGGGCTGAGTACTCGTAGACATTTCAATTATACTTCTTTCCCGGATCACGATGTTCTGAGCCCCTCCATGCAGCCTCGAGCCAAACTTCTACAATGTTTGAGTTGACAACTCTTTTTTTAATTTAATTTTCATTTTCCATTTCCAAATATTTGAAGAAGCTTTAGTTTTCACAAAATTCTTTGGTAATCTCTGATTTCATGCAATGCTATATTGGTTAAATGAATCAGATATACCTACTAGTTATATACCTTTATGCAATACTTATGTTCAATTACACGTCAAAATTTTCAGCATCTTTAAGAGGTTTTTTTTCCGTTCGTCTTGAAGATATTGTCCCCTAGCACGGCGACAAGATAACCGTGATAAAGTAATATTGACAACGAAAGTTCCATTGTTTATTTAAATTTTGACGTAAAAAAATAATTAAAAGCTGAAGATGCTTCGTGGAGGATTCTCTCCATGTTCATCTGACTCCGTAAGGAACGTCGTCTATATGTATTATAGGCGCAAGGCATGCGACCTTGTATCCTAATGGCCTGACGGTAAGCAGGCCTATAAAGTCTTTCATAGACTTAGGGTCTATCAATATATTGTATTGGAAATTTTGCAAAAGTAATTTGTTGCCTGACCCAATTAATTGTTTTAATTAACTTAAAAAGAAAAAAAAATCATAACCGTTGCCTTAAGGCGCGGCGTCCTAGATCGCCTAGACGTCCTCAGGGTACAGTGGAGGGGTTTTAATCCCACCTCGTTGTAGCCGATGGTATGAGTACACCGAACCAGTGTGCAGTGCAGTGGCTAGCTCGCGCGCGATGTTTGGATAGACTGAATAACCCATCTATATCAGTTTTAGAAGTTGGTTATAGTGAAACTGGGACCGACAGTTTAACCTGCACTATAGTGGTGTTGTCAAAAAAAATACATATATTTTTTTAAATTAAAAATCAATTGCTACACACCGGGGTTTGAACCGAGGACCTAAAAATTTTAGTGTTTTTAAGTCTGAGATCTAACCAACTCCGCCACCACGTATACTTATTTAATTAATGTAATACGTAACTTTAAACTAAAGTTTAGAAATCACAAAAAGATCAATAAACTAATAAATTCTATTGTGATTTAATGAAACAAAAAATCTTACCTACATTTCAATCACCAACACCAAACAACGAAGTGTGATAGAAACAAAAGTCTAGCTGTCCGTTTATTTCAATTTAGTTGGAAAAGTTTGTTTATCAACGCATGGCATCACGTTCTCTTCGTATAACGTATATCGTAGCGCGTTGTGAATACTAATAAAAGATATGGAGGAAGCTGCAGCGCTACGGGTGGGCCTGTGTCCGAAAATTGGATTTCGTTCGCATGCAGTGCTTTAATGTAGACCCAGCTGAAACAATATGCAATCAAATGAAGTGAAGAGCTTCTGCATCCGAGATTTGTTACGTAATGCGCTTTATTTTAAATTTTTATATTGTCTCTTAGTTTGTTTTTAATAGGTTTAGAATCTATGGTATGGAGGCCTGTAAAGTTTAAACGAAAATTAACATATATTATAAGGGTTTAGAGTGTGTACTTAATTTTTCTAATAATAACATTACACCCATATTGCTCTGGTCACAAACGTCAAATATTATTACTTACTCGATACTAATTAGATAGTCTTTTTATAAAAAACGATTGTCCAACGAAGGGAAATAATTTTAATGTAAACTTTGATCAACCAATTGTCGTGAATTAATCACTAACCTAGATTTAAAATGGCCAATTTTAAATCTAGGCTCGTGATTAATCCACAATTGGTTGGTTAAAGTTTACATTAAATATTTTCCAATGGAATCATAAACAAATTAATACCAATTTTAAAACCTCAAACCGTGTAGTCTATTTGCGAAATCTCACGTATATTTTGGTGTATTTTGCATAAATTGGTACAGTAGCACGTGACGAATTATAATCTGCTGGGTGTGGTAATCCTTCTGCATCGGGATGCGGCATGATTCCGACTGTTTGTTTGTTGCACTCTGCCTCGTCGCTTCTACGGGAATCTGTGTTTAACCTGGCTTAGTACGTATTTATAGGTTCTAGTATTTTGTAAGGCCTTTAATTTTATATACGTTTAAATGATTATTTTCATTTGCATCATCATCTAAATAACACATTTTTAGTGCTTATAAAAAATAACGGTTAATGATATATTACTTTTATTGATAATCCTAGAAATTATAGATAGAAAGAGGACGAGAAGAATAAAGACCAAGAAGACTATTTACCAACCGTGAGGCCTAAAAATAAAAATAATTTAAAAATTATAAGACAGAAAAATATGAAATAGTCACCCAGACCATGACAAACTGTACAGGAAAATATACTAATAGTATTTTCGTATCGAACCCACGACCACTGGATATAACGCTAAATGCGTAACCACTAGTCTACGGAGGCGTTAACTGCCTCCGTAGACTAGTGGTTAAGGTTTACCATAAATAAGGTTTTGTCTAATTTTTTTAAATAAATTTTGTTTACTTTATTATAGTTTATTAATAATTCTTAGAATTGAAAATACTAAATAATAATAATAATTGAGAGGGAGGGAGAGATGTAAGGGAGACCCTTCACTAACAGTTGAGGCAATGGCATAAACTACGATAATATGCCTCTAACAATATTGATTTTTAGAACAGCATTATTTACCCGAAAACTAATTAAACTTCGCTGCTGTTTATTTAAAGTAAGTTGCTTCAAATAAACAGCAAAGTTCCGATCCTAAAATTGCCCAAGACATTATAATATTTATTTTCCAATCCAAGTATTTACCAAGACATCTATGCCCCTCGTAAGCCCTACACGAGCGGCTATGCGGACGACAATGAGGACCGGCGGCTGAGGATTACGGGCCCCCAGGTGCTTTAGCGTTCACAATTGGAGACTTAATTTGCCGTATCCAAGGAGACAATGGCCCTAAATATGTCTGTTCATCCTAGAATCATATCGGCGCCGGCGCCATGTCTGCAACGGTCATGTTATGGATACATTTAAGGGTTAATATTGTTGTAGGTACTTTAACGGGTTACTAATTTCTGTTGACGACAGTTTTAGAATTTTGGAATTTGCTTTGGACAAATGTAATGTACTATTGTTATACGAAACTAGAAGATGTATCGTTGTAGCCTAATTATGTAATATTATTTTGACATATTATATATTTGCTATTTACTATGATCTGCGCTCGTAAATAGATCTGTCATAAGCCTTTATTGCATTATTAATAAAAAGTCAAAAATATGTATTTCATGTAAACCTTTAGGCATTTATGAAAAGTAATAAAAAATATATATATAAGGTCCAAGTGTGCACTTGGCCAAGTCGTCATTCCTCCCATACACAGACAAATGTTGAAAATATAATAAAAAATAAACTATTGTCCTCGCGGAAGAAAAAAGAACAACCAAACCGAACACACACTACACACTAAGACTAAACACTAAGGTTAGGTGGTTAACCGTTCGATTATAATTATTTTTATGTAAAATTTAAATTAATATACAACTGTATGACAAATTTATTGTGATGATCAAGTAAAACTATCACAATAATTTTAAAAAGTTGCGACAAAATAACACTTGCTTTTTCAAATGATATAAAAACTGTTTTTATATAATTTTAATAAAAAAAAATACCATCTTCCAAATCTCTAAATTTTGCGGATAAATACGTAAATTGGGATTTAAGTAATTATTCAAAAATAAAATAAATCGAGATCCTCCGCGAGCTAGTTTTATCACTTGTCGTTTTTTTATTTCGATTCTGCAATGTTACTGTTAACATTTTTAGCTCGTGTATACGACCAAGTATCAAGTTTAAGTTATATAATATGACTATCCATTTCTGGAGCCCGTGCCCGAGCTTGCGTAAAACAATGTGCGGGTAGAACCATGACACGTGGCCACGCGCGACGTGCTGACGTGGCATTAAAATGAAATCCATACGGGGATGATTGATGAGAACGGCAAACACTGAGAAATGTGGAAACGGGCCTATTCAATTTGCTGCTATCGTACTTGGTGTGGAGTGCATTTTTGTTGAGATATTGTCTATACTGGGTGTTTTTTGTCACGGTGAAAACATTTTTACATATTGTGTTCTATGATTAAAATAATGAAACACGTATTTTTCCTTTTAGTGTCGCCTATACAAAAACAAAGATAAATAACAAAAAAGGTCTACAAATCACGTCAAATTTATACTAAACTCACGAATTAAAGCTTATCACTTGTCTGATTGTGTTTTACTTGTTAGATACGAAGACTTATTATGTATTTGTAGGAGTAATGACTTTTTTTGGAAGAAAATAATACCTTCTTACCTTTTTTATTTAAAAAATGGGTTCTAAAAGGATACTGGAGGCATCAAAAAAATATTATCATTGTTAAAAAAATACATAGTCAATACATTTTATTTATACTATATGTTGCCCTAAACTGTGTGAGTTATTTTAAAACAAAAAAAAACAAGTGTCCGCGAACTTTGGTTATTTTAGCCGGCCGAAGGGTACCCAGCGAAGGTATTTGTTCCCACCTTCCTACGTCGTTGCCGCCAATGGTTTTTCTACACCGAATAATCCCATTGTTTATATAAACTTAATAAAATAAATATAATAGTAAATATATAAAAATAAATATAGTTAAATATCGATCAAGCAGACATAGTGGAATCAACCAATCAGCAAGCATCATTACTACTATTGGTTCAGAACATCCTTGGACCTTACATTGCCACCTACCACCAGGTGAATGTAGGGTCACATGTCCTGGTCTATTAAAAAAATCTTCTATTAATTATGTAATATGTTTTATATAGTACATATTTTATGTACTGTAACAAAATGCTAGTATAAAGTGTTTTGCCTCTTTTATTATTATTGCAATGGGTATAAAACTGCGATTGAATAATCAACTACGAGTATGTGAAGGGGATAATCGTCTGCGTCTGCCTATTGATATTTATATAATCTATTGACATATCACGGGTGACTTACGGCGCCCAAGACCGCCTAGACGGCCCCAGGGTACCCATCGGAGAGGTTTTTAATCCCACCTAGTTGTAGCCGATGCTATGAGCCTACACCGAACAAGTGGCTGTTTTGAATAGACTCAGGAACCCACCATAAACAGTTCCACAAGTTGGTATAGTGAAACCGGGACCGACAGCTTAACGTGCTCTCCGAGGCTCTATAGTGGTGTTGTCAAACAAATGTATATTTTTTTTTAAATTAAAAACTTATTGGTTCACAACGGGATTCGACCCAGGGACCTAGACTAAGTGTTTTTAAGTCCAAGGCCTAACCAACTCGGCCACCACGTATATATCTATTGACATAGGCTGATTGTAATGTATGTCCAATAGGATACCATGAAAGGTGTAATGTTTCTCGGTTGCTGATACCGGCGAATGCATCTCCGTCACCGACTGGACATACTGACAAATGACCAGGCGTCACGTTACCGGACCGTCGACAGCTGTCAGTGGCCGAATAATTGACTATATGTTTGGAGTGCCAGTGCTTGTTAAATTGATTGTTGACACAGATACTTACGCCCAGTTTCTAGAACGATGATTAAAATTATTCTGTGATAAAATTTGTTAGAATGCACATTATTGGTAGAATGTGACGTCAAGGCATTTTTTCACCAACATGTGCCTTGTTATGTAAACTAAATCATAGAATAACCTAACCGACAGTGTATATCTTATAACAATAAAATAATTTTTGGTTTGTTAAAATAATGTATTTGAACTAGGCGGATTCAGGCGTTAATCGAATAGAAAATTATGATCGGTGAAATGTGTGTTAGGCGCTGATTTTGGCGAGTGCATCTACGTCACCGACTGGACCGATCAGGTCACCGGCTTGGCAAACCACGTCACCGACTAGAAAGACCATGTCACTGACTCGACTGACCACGTCACTGACTGAAGGCACTCACAAATGACCGCTCGTCACATTACTTGACCATCGACAGTTGTCCGTGGTCAAATAATTGACTGAATTTGGTGTTTCAATGCCTGCTGACACAGTTACTTAACGATAAAGTTTTAGACAAATATTTATAATATCAAACACAATACCATGAAGTCAAAGTCAAAAATATTTATTTCATGTAAACCTTTACAGGCACATATAACATACTTTTTTTGAAAAGTCAAAAAAAGTGTATATAAGGCCGACTTGGCCAGGTCGCTATTCCTCCCACAGACACATGTAGAAAATATAATTAAAATAAACAGATCGTGAACTATTAAACTGTTGTCCTTGCGGGAGAAAAAAAAAAACAACCCAAACGAACACACACTACATAACCAACCAGTTTAAGGTGGTTAGCTGAAAGGCGTAATATGTATCTCTTAGGTGGCTTATATTGGCGAATGCATCCACGTCACCGACTGGACATACTTACAAATGACCGGGAGTCACGTTACTGGACTATCGACAGCTGTCTGTGGCCGAATAATTGACTATATGTTTGGTGTAGGGTATATGGTCAGTGCTTGTTAAATTGATTGTTAACATACCTACCTAACAACGATATCAACTTATAGATAGGAGGGTCAGTAAAAAATCCGAGGCGCATGAAGATCGTACCGCGAATCAAGCTGAAGATGCCGAGTGCGTCCGAAAACAACCGAGCTTGCCCTGGCTGGATTGTGAAACGCGGACGTGCTGTTAGAAAGAGACAAAGTGATTTGCTAATTAATTCCTAAAATTGGTTGTTTTTTAATAAAAATTAATAAAATACGATGCACTTGTAATAAGAAATTTCATCTAACTTTTTGGAGTTTCGGGTGTTTAGACAAATTTTAATGGAACAAGATGGCATTATGTTAGGAAATTGGCCAGTTTCTAGGGAACAGTTACAACCAAACTAACTGACGGCTAACAAGCGGCTGGTGCTAGGTTGTTCACCCAACATAATTGTGAACAAAATGTGTGCGCCGTTTTTATAATCCTTTATACCATTTATAAGTAAAAGATCGTTGCTACCTGGTGATAAAGTAATATCGATTTTTAGTCCACTAGTTTTTTCATATAAACTTAGCTGGATTTTATTTTTTCGGGTGGTTTAACCACCACCACGTTTTCAGCGACTGTTTTTCTGCCGAGTTTCTGAAAGTATCGTAGCGGTTAAATCGCTCGTCAAAGTCAAAAACAGATAAATTTATAAGATAGTGAGTGGCTAAAATTAACCGATAATCGACTTATGCCACCTATTAACATAGTTTGAAATATTTTCTATTGTTACAATACTTAAAACTTTGATTTTTAGATAAAATAATTTAACTGCTATGTGAATATAATTTATTTCCCTTTTTCCCTTGGTCAACAAATGCTTTGACAGACACCAGCTGGATAAAAAAAACTTGGTTGGCCTTTTGTTTCGTAAATACAATAAAAAGGCACTTCAGTTAATTTTGCGTCAAATAGACCAGGAGACGGCGACGTCTGGTGCAGGTGTGCAATAAACACCGCTCATACGATGTCTCCACTCCATAACTTAATATAAACCATAATTGAGTTGTGAAACTTCTGAAGATTTTAACAAATTGATTTTTAACTCGGGTCTGTTGTTTGTTTCTATTTTTTATTATATTAGTAAGACGCCTGTCCGGATAGACATCACTGTTATTTGTAATGACTGAATCTATATAAAGGTACTATCATGGCATTTTTTTACTGCAATGTGCTGGCCACTTCATAGGTTTTAAGCGTTGTAAAGCATCACATTAGAGGGCGCAAGGTGGGAGGTTTTATTCCCACCTTGTCGTAGCCGATGGTATTCTGTGTCTGCACCGAACAAGTGGCTAGCAGCTCGTCGCGGTAAAAAATGTTCTCAGGAAGCGGTACAAAATGCCTTCATAGACTTTGTGGATTCCAGAGTTCTATGCAAAGGATTTAATGATCTTATCATAAGATTCCATAAAACGTATAGATAATGAGGGGATTTTGACTAAATAATTATTTGCCATGGTCGGGTCTAGTATCGTACACATAGCACAAACCTAGAGTTTAATTGTGACCAGAATTTATGAAATGTCCAACATATAAAAGATTTTTTTTTCAATGTGAAGTAATTTCATACTTTACCCTAAATAAATCAATTTCCATTCTGTGGTTCAGGTAAATTTTAAAGTATTTTCGTTCGCTTTGATTTTCTAAGAATATATAGGTCTTCTTGCCTTGTTAGCATTATTCCTCTTTGAAGGTTCTTTGATATTTACAATTAAGAATATAAATCATGAGGGTTTTTTAAAAATATTTTATTAGAGCAGAGCACTTTATATCTAGCTCATGGTAAGCAGAACTACAAAGATCATGAACGCTCCCACTAAGCCGGCTAAATAATGCAGTTACGACATAGGCGCCAACAAATAAGAATTTGCAGTAAGGTTCTATTTTAATCTCCGTGCTGCTCTATTGTCAAAACAACTACCAGTTTTGTAACCGCACTTGATATTTTGCTTCTTGAGCCGAGGTGTACTTGGGTTGAATGTCTTCTGATCTACTGATTACGGTCTGAGTTTGGTGCATTTTGTTTAATATATCAAATTTAAAAGGGTAAACCGTTCACAAGTTCTTCATCATCTTTTTTCAATATTCTTTATTCTCATTCTCATTCTCAATTCTATTTTCTTTCTTTAAACGGTATAAGTTTTTTAACTTCTGTAAAACCCCACTTCGAGTTGAATATCACATTTCCTGTTCAAAGTTTGTAATGGGAATTTAAGTGCGAGTACACAAGCTTAACGAGTTCTCATTTTCTTTTTTAATACCTAATCTAGTATTAGTTTCTAATATATGCATTTAATTTATATGTTACTGTATCACTTGAACAAGAATTAATTACTTGTGACATATTTAATATAGATGTGCTGAAAGAGGACTCTAAATAAATGCGGTACAATATAAGGTGTTAGTTAAGATAAAACCGCTTCTTTATGGACTTTTTTTTTTAAATTTCGATATTTTTTTTATATTTTTTATTAAAGCATTTTACACATATTGCCTTGATCACAAACTAAGCTCTAGACTTGTACTATGAGTACCAGAAACAACGATACTGATACAAATTATATTTCATAAACACCCAGACCAGAAAAATTATGGGAATCGAACCGTACCCCTGGATACATCGCCAAAAGCCCAACCACTAGTCTACGGAGGCAGTCATATTATTGAACGACGGATACAACGCCCAACTATTAAACGCGGTCATAAACAGTATATTTTTAGATTCAACTAATCAAATAAGTCACGTTATACTTCTTTTAAAAACCTTAAACGTCCATTAAAAATTAAATCATAATACAAACAAAAAAGTCCAGCGCTTTATAATGTTAGTACAGAAACGTTGAGGTTCTGTTAAGCTGCTTAATAATAAAATACACCGGGAGTAAATTATCTTCATTAATTTTTGCTTTAATTTACTGTGAATAAGTCGGTTCTTGTGCGCGCGTCGCATTATCTGCCGCGGTGGAAAAACTTTTGTACCGTCTTTTTATTTTGATCTTCTTTGTGCTATATTGGATACTTAGCACAGTATTAAACTTGTTTTTAATACTTTTTTTTTTGGAGCACGGACGTGACTTTGTATCCCACTATGATGACTAAATGATGCGGTTACGAAATGGGTGGCGACAAAGATGTATTTATTACTTTTATTTATGTAATATACTTAAAGCAAGGCGAAGTATTATGCAAAAAACAAACTATAAATAAATAGTAGGTCCCTGGTTCGAATCCCGGTGTGTACCAATGAGCTTTTAATAAAAAAAAAATTACATTTGTTTGACGACTATAGTGCCTATCGCCTGAGAGCACGTTAAGCTATCGGTCCCGGTTTCACTATACCAACTTGCCAAACTGTTTATAGATAGGTTTTTGAGTCTATTCAAAACATCGCGACGAGCTAGCCACTTGTTCGGTGTAGATTCATACCATCGGCTACGACGAGGTGGGATTAAAAACCCCTCCGCTGGGTACCCTGGGGCCGACTAGGCGGTCTCGGGCGCCGTAAGGCACCCGTGATGATATGTATGTATGTATGTAGTTTTAATGTTTCATTTTGGCAAATCTTATGTTTGTTCAATGTTTTTGTTGATGCAGAGTCTTTAACGTTTGATTAATAACGCGGAAAGTGTATTTTTAAGTTTTAAATGTAAAAGTAATTTAGGTACCTATCTATTACGTATATACTTAATTATTTAAACAAAAGTTTCATCACCTTTATAGTAAATATTAATATAGTTACTTCTCTAAGGGCCGATTCGATCAAAAGTAGGTATAACTTATACCGAGATTAGTAATGTCAAAACACATACAAATAATTATTCTGAGTATTAATAATTTAATCTACGAATAAATATTTGTATAGAATTTGACATTACTATCCCCAGTATAAGTTATACCCTTTTTATGGTCGAATCGACCCTAAATATCAAATAAGCTAAATAAACTCGCGTTTTTATGTAGTTGGTAATTCCCTAAAATAAAATACATACACACACACACACACGCACCATCACGCCTGTATCCCTGTTAAGGGGTTAGCTGAGAGCAATGCACGCCACTTCGCTAGATCTTTATAACCCTAGCTTCCTCCACATACATCCACCGATCCATACAGGTGCCTCTGTATTTTAGAGTTCGTATTTGTACTCAAAATAAATAATTTAAAAAATAAATGCCTTTTTGGCTACCGAGAACCGTTTAAACGGCCTCAGGGTACCGGATCAGGGGAGGGATTAATCCGTCCTCTTTCGCCGCGATGGTATTCGGAGGCAACACCTCAAACAAGTAGCGAGCTTGTTGCGGTGTTCATGATGGCATAGCCTCGTTGTATAAAGCGGTCGCCCATCCCAGGTCTGGCCTTGTTGTCATCTGCTTAATCTTGTTAACAGTGACTTAAAATAAAATATATATTATATAGGCTACTACGCCGTAACACTTGTAGCACTACATACAATGACATACATACATATCATCACAGGTGCTTTACGGCGTCTTAGACGGCTCCAGGGTACCCAGCGGAGGGGTTTTTAATCCCACCTCGTCGTAGCCGATGGCATAAGTCTACACCGAACAAGTGGCTAGCTCGTCGCGATGTTTTGAATAGACTCAATAACCCATCTATAAACAGTTTCACAAGTTGGTATAGTGAAACCGGGACAGACAGCTTAACGTGCTCTCCGAGGCACTATAGTGGTGCTGTCAAACAAATGTACGTACATTTTTTAATTAAAAACTCATTGGTATAAACCGGGATTCGAACCAGGGACCTAAGTGTTTTTAAGTCCAAGGTCGAACCAACTCGGCCACCACATATATAATAATATATAGCACTAATTAAATAAATAACAAAAAAAAGAGTTTTTCTTCTTCATTTCGTTTAACTACAACCTTTTACTAACCCAAGATTCATACTTGTATTTAATTCATAAAAAAGACTTAAAAATAAAAACTTTCAGACAATTACGTCTAACTTAATTTGTATATAAAATGCTGCATTCCCCCAGGCAATGGATTGTGAGCAATCACCGTAGCCGAGGTGTAAAGCTGGGAGATGGCGTCGGACTTAATCTTACTAAGTGAATTACTCTAGTCTGGCCAGTATGTCGAGGGAATCGCGTTTCGAAACACACTCTAGCACAGAATACTTGAGCTGGGCGGGCGGGAATGGATTACATGTTTTTAGTTGCTGTCACTGCGCTCATTAGTTCGTGTATATATTAATTAATAGTACAGAGTGGGTTTAAGCGTTACGTAATAACTGTAGGATAATGCGAGTTGATGATTAACAAAAGGTATTATTATGTAATACTATTAGTATTATATACGTGGTGGACGAGTTGGTTAGACTGTTGACTTAAAAATACTTAGGTACCTAACCCCGGTATAGAGGGTGAATTTTTCAAGTGTGCCTTCAAGGCCAAATCCTAAACTACAAGAAATATCGAAAAATGCTCAAAGGGAGTCACGCGGCCGATTTTGATAAAAACTAAAACTGCATCATTAGATTAAAAAAAAAAAAATTCTCCTAGCCGGGAATCGAACTGGTTGTAGTTTTTAGTGCATCGGAGAGCATGTAAAGCTGTCGGTCCCAGTTTCACTATACCAACTTGTGAAACTGTTTATTATTATTTATTATTTTATTGAGTCTATCCAAACATCTCTACGAGCTAGCCACTTGTTCGGTGTACTCAAACCATCGAATATGACGAGGTGGGATTAAGAACTTCCCGCTGGGTACTCTGAGGCCGTCTAGGCAGTCTCGGGCGCTGAAAGGCACCCGTGATGATATTTATAAATTTATTTACTATTACTAAAACAATAGGATAATGTAATTAAGGCAAGTCTCGAGTCTTGCAAAAATGTTTCTATATTCAACAGTTAAGTAGAGTTCTGAAAATAAATTTCAAAAAAGGAACCCTTATTGTGAGACTCAAGTGTTTCGTTGTCCGCATAAATATCTCGAGTACTACTGGTCCGAACTAAAATTTTCAATAGTGGAATAGATCTTGCGGAGCGACAAGAAAGAAGTTAAATATAATTACTGTGTTCTATTAATAGGTTAAGTAACTAAAATAAATAAAATGATAAACCTTTTACTAATTTAAAACTTATTTTGTATTTCGGGTATTTAATCATAAATCTAGCAGATAATTACCATCCCCTTTTATCTTCGAAATTCGACTACCGATACAAAAAAAAAACAAATTGTCCGTAATACAATATGAAACTAAAATGTATATAATTAACAAAAAGTAAAAGGATTTTGAGAACAAAAAATACAATATCGGAACTACGCGGACGAGTACTTGTCGGGTTTTTAACCACATTTTAAAATTCCTAATCTAAACTTATATTTTCCCTTTTTAAAATGATTGTATATCTATCAACATGCTGCCCCGCGCAACTTCGTCTGCGCAGCGCGGACAAAGCTACGGACATTCTCAAAACGATTAAATTTTCCACGTTTTTGCATAGTTTTTTCTCCATTTTGTCGAAAGCGAGATGTTATATAGTCTATAGCCTTCCTCGATAAGTGGGCTAACCAACATTAAAATATTTTTCAATTCGAACCAGTAGTTCCTGAGATTAGCGCGTTTAACTAAACAAACAAATTCAGATTCAGCTTTATTGGTATTAAGCATGTTATCTTCTTTAAATTAATAATTAAGATTCTTTAGCGATTTGCATATCGAGATTTGCTTAAAGTTACAATATCAACACGAGGAACGGAAACCTAAACAAAAAAAAAAACATGCAAAAAGTCATCATTACAAATTGAATCATTAAAACTATAAAAACGTTCAGTTCGAAGCAAAAGTTCTATCCAATTATATTTGTACTTTTTCTCCGGGGAACGATTGTAATATCTAATTAATTTGATCATAAAACACGGGATATTGCTTCCATAAAGCAGGAAATGCGCTTTTATAGATAAAAGTTTTTTTTTCTGTAGCACTTTTTGCTTTATTCCTTATGACGATACACAGTTTCAGTCGCTTAATGAAATTTCTGTTTACACGATGCAAATGTTGGACGAATGATATTAAATATTTTTAATTGGAACAGAGACAAATAAAACGTGAAAGGTGCTCAAAAGGTCCTTACATTTTAAATATTAATTACATTTTATATATTTTTTCACATTATAAATATTATTATAATATGAAATACATATTTATTTTTTACAAGTAATAATATATTCCGGGCATTTTTAAGTATATAAATTTTAAGAACACCCATTTTTATTTCATTACTTACATAATTATTTGTTTGAATGTAAAAGTCTTTCTTACATATCAAATTAAGTAAGTAATGCATTGTCTTATATTTTTAAAATCTCAATGCTTTGTTAAGTAATTTAACAATAAATTCCTCAAAGAAAAATCCTAATGAATTTTGTCATACAAATTATCACTGTATTGCTGAAAGAAATAAACGCATATCGTCTTTTTAATTTATACATTGTTGGAATAATAAAATTCATAATCAATTACGTCTTTTCTTAATTACCACTTAATTTCCCGTAGTATGTAATGTCGCATTTTGTATGTTCTTAATTATATCTACTTTTCTACAATCTACACTTGTTCAAGTAAGAAAAGTTGTATTTATACCTACCTACTTCTTACACGAAAAATAATAAAGTCAAAGAAGTGAAGTAATCGGTATGTTTACACAGTATTGAGGTCCGTTTCCTTACCCGGTAATTCACTTAGCTAGATTGCACCGGACGGCCACACGCGGTCTAAAGGGTCGTTGGCGGCCGGTTTACGGTTGGGCCGTACGATTACGACCTCGTCTCTCCGACTGATTGTCCGATCATGTTTTAGGTTTGTTGTGAGAACTATTGGGTCTTGTATGCTATTGTAAAAGTGTGCAAGATTTGCGAAGTGTTTGTAATCATGTATTGTTTTGTTTTTATTTATGAAGGACATTACATATTTTCCAGCGTTTACGTTTACCCTTTGTTTGTTTAACATGAGTGTTAGTTTGTCAAAATAACGATTTTCGTTATTAGCGCGATCTCCTCTAATTAGAGAAGATTATTTAAGATATATAGAGCGCGATAATAGCGAAATTCGTTATTTTAATAATATGAATGATATTACACACATATTGTCCTGGTCACAAACTAAGCCAGCTAGGCTTGTACTATGCGTACCAGAAGCAACGATCTTAATACTTATTCTATTTTAATTTATAAAACCCAAATCACGACAATCTGTACAGAGGAACGTACTTATTTTTGCCATGGGTGGGAATCGAAGTTACGACTTCCTGATACAACGCCAATGGCGCAACTACTAGTTTACGGAGACGGTTTTAATTATCTGCTTGTCTACTTAGCGCGTTTCACAAATGCTAAAATAACCAAGATGTCAGTCCCAGCTTCACTATAACAACTTGTGAAACTGAATAAGTCTACACAAACATCACGATAAGATTGCCGCTTGTTTTGTGTAGACACATTATATCGGCTACGACGACCTGGGAATAAAACCCCCTAAACCTACCCTGTGGTGTCTACCCTGAGGTTTGACAAAATATATCGTATACATAAATAGTACGCGGCAGATAATTTTCTAAAAACATAATAGATATTGCAAAATTATGCTGTGCATTTTTCAGTGGCGTTCATTTTTGTTTTCTTTTATCAAGAAAACCAAGGAATACTTCATTATTTATATTTAATAAAGCAAATAAAAATCTAATAAAAGGACTTAAGTAAGCTCTTTCTACGATACGTCTACAACCTTTTTTTACGTGTACTCCAAAAGGTTTAAGAATTGAGTAATTCTCATCAAATTGGTCGCATCCGTAGCATACTCGTAGCACTGAGGTCGGGTCGGGCACTCGAGAATGCCCCCTCAGTCCCTTACCTGTCCCCACTGCGCCGCCCAACTTTTGATTATATGACGCCGCAGAGGTACCCAACATTGGTTCTCAACAAGAATTTATGAAACTAAAACTATACTATGGATGCGCGTAAATATATGGAGTTATGATGAAGAGTATTAAATGAATAAATAATATTTTTTTATTGTTCAAAAACTTAAACTTTTGTACATAGGCGAGCCTTAGTGATATGGTTAAACCTCGTGACAATTTTTGTTTGGTATGGTATGTATATTTATGTATTACATTTATTATGTTATATACAGTATTTAAGTAGTTTAAGTATTGTTATGCATCATTGTTAAAATTATATCTATATCCTTCTATCGAAAGTTCTGCACCCTAAGCATATTTCACTCTCTCAAAGGTTAGCTGGTAGAAAATGCCTAAGGCTAAGCTCGCCTATGTACAATTTTGTGCAATAAAGAATTTAAAATAAATAAAAAAGTTTAGTTTGGTATAGTACATTTTCATTTTCTTTGTTAACATTTAATTGACATTGTTATTCACTGTAATAACTAACTACTATGGGTTGGACGGGCCTGGAATCGTCGTTATCTACCAGCCAATTTTTGGGCGATCGTTAAATGACAGACAGTGTCAATTTAATAATAAATATATTATTTACAATAATAATACCTTTGTTCATTTTTACACATAAGTCTTATTATTTAGCTTTTTACCTAGTGTTACCTTTAAAAAATAATAGATAAGTACCCGCGTAGAGAGGTTGCATCGTTGAGCGTATTCTACCGTCTATATCACGGACAGTGCTCTGAAGAACTGTTTGAACTCATCCCTCCTTCCCCATTTCTTTCCGTATTTCACGCACTGGCACTAAAATGCATACACATACAATAGTTTACAGGCCCACCAGAACAAAAAGGTATGGTGATTCTTATATATGACGCACGATAAAAAAGTGAAATGCCTTGCCTGCGTGCGTTTTCTCTTCTTCCTTTAATCTTGAGTCCTTTAAGCGAGGCGTGAATAAGTTTCTTAAGCAGACGTAGTGGAATCAACAAACTTTGAAGAATCATTGTTACTATTGGTTGGGAACATTCTTGGATGTTACATTGCCGGTAAGTGGATGTAGGGTCACATGTCCTGCTCTATTTAAAAAACTAGAGTATCTTAATAAATATATATTGCCTTATTATTTTTGATTATTAATTAACATAGAGTAAATGATAAAACTACGTGGAAAAATGTAACAAGTCCGGGAATACAGCAGTACTAAACCACTCGATGGACCCGGCACACGCACAGAATGCATGGATAGCTAAGAATGTATAAATAAATCATTGGTCGATGTTACCTATATTTACATAAGATGTAAAAATTAGTGCCTCGGAGAGCACGTTAAGCTGTCGGTCCCGGTTTCACTATACCAACTTGTGAAACTGTTTATAGATGGGTTATTGAGTCTATTCAAAACATCGCGACGAGCTAGCCACTTGTTCGGTGTAGACTCATACCATCGGCTACAAGGTGGGATTAAAACCCCTCCGCTGGGTACCCTGGGGCCGCCTAGGCGGTCTCGGGCGCCGTAAGGCACCCGTGAAGATATGTATGTATGTATGTAAAAATTGTAGTATTTCTTGTGCGATCTTCCGTTAAAAATATGCATTACCTACATATACAATAACGCATGTGACTTAATGTCTTCACGTATTTCGCTTATTCACATCTTCAAGATTCTGAATCTGCAGGCTGCACGGCAGGTTTTCCGGGCCGAATTAGTGCTAAGAAATAAGGTTCAAAGTCGTAAATCAATATTTTACTATTATTTATGTATATTTTTATTTAGCATATTATTATTTTGATGAAGTGGTCTAAGATTTATATAAAATTTCAAAAAATATTAAAAAAGCACTGTCTTTGGATTCTTTTTCGATCGAGCGAAGTTATAATATTAACGTTTTGAGTCCCACACAAATACCAATAAAATAGTCTTCTTTGACAAATATTTTGTTCAATATTTAAAAGGTATCATTTTTACGATTAAAACTTTAATTTAAAAATCCGTAAAACTGGAAAACCTCTCGTTAATTATAAAATTTAACGTTGATCACGGTTCTAGATATTCGTTGGATTAGCTATTATATAACCAAACAAGTTTATTTTTTTAAATATTATTATACGAGTATATGGTATTCCGAGTCAACATCAAACAGGTCTAGCTCAATTAAACTAGTTTTAACTTAATCAACAATATATTTTTTTACCTTCTCCAATTGTAGTGCCACGATCCCTATTTCAGGGTAAGTTATTGTTTCAGTTTATCTGCAGGGGAATTATACGCGGCGTTTCATTTGAAGCTTTTTATTGGCAAACTTTGAGAGAATCATTGTTGGGACCAATCAATGAATTTTTAAATCTAGTCATGTTTATTGAGTGGTGCCTCTGGGGTTTTGCGTAGTGTATTAAACATTTGTTTTGAACACAGCTATTGCTTTTATATAAGGTTAAGTGTTGTTTGTTTATTTACAATGCAAGAGGAGATGCAAAGATAGAGTGGGCCTGGGTAGTCTTTTCTACCTATTCTAGACAGGGGTCCTGATTCTATTCACTATACTATTTTTCTCATAAAAAATGCGTGATGTTAATTAAAATTACTTAACTGATAAAAATATTTCTTCACCAAAAAATTCAAATATAAAAAAAAAAGTATTTTAATACGTTTTTTTAAGTCCAGTAAAAGATCTTCATGACAACTAAAACCATATTTTACTTTAAGATTTTTTTTCTACTTAAGAATATAATGCTACCGCCATATATGAAACAAGAATTTATTTGAATCCATATATATTTTCCCAATTTTAAGGCATTTTAATATAAGCGTAAAAAAGGAGAAATATTAGTACACATTCTTGGAAAATATTTAAAATCCACTATATTCTAAGTAGCGAGTGGTATCTAGAAAAATATATGAATATTTCAATTTTTGAATATGAAAACCCTGTACGATACACTCACATGATACCTCTTTCCACGTGAACTGGGATGCAATTGCGCACGTACCCGTAGCGGGGGATCCAACTGCCACCAAATGGACTCCGCTCGCCTCCCAGATGAAATAAACTCCGCAACAAACCTATTACTGAACAAATATTACTATTGTGATTTTCATTATACTTTCATTATTTATTTTCTTCAATTTTAAGCAAATATTTTGCTTTAATAAAGAAAACAAACAAACCATAGTTATTTTAAAAATAAAGTATATCTTACTTTATTTTTATATAATATACGTGATAGCAGAGTTGGTCTGACCTCAGACTAGAAACGCTACAGTTTTTAGGGCCTGGGTTCAAATCCCGATGTATCAATGAGTTTTTAATTTAAATAATATTTATTAAATTATATTATTAGTTTTTTTATTTTATAATTATTTTAATTTTAGTTAGTTTTTTTTATTTTGTATATTGTTAATTAATTTTATTGTTATTAGTTTATATACATTTGTGTTACAAAACCTATAATGCCTCGGAGAACACGTTTAGTTGTCGGTCCCAGTTTCACAAAATAAAACCCCACCGCTAGGTAGTAGGCGGTCGCTTAATACCCGTCATGGCTTTATTTTTTGTTATACATGTACAGAAATATTGTACTTAAATAAAATTATTTATTATATATTTACATACAAAGTGTATTTTTTTCCTTTGTAATACTTTTAGAAAACCCTTTTATACTCACGCTACACAAACATTTGATGGTCCTTCGAGCCGGATGTCCCGAGTTCCAAGTACTGACCAAAATAAATAAATATACATACGTTTATTTATACAAATATAAACGTGGTGTAATTTGCCTACCGACTTTGCCGGAAGGGTTAACCGCGTAGGTTTGACTTTAGGGGACTGGTTACTGTAATGATTTTGCAACCGCATTTGTTTATCTTACGAAGTATAAACATTGTGCACCTTTAAAGCAAAAAAATATTAGTACGTTTTTTCGGTACAGTTTGTCATGGTCTAGGTGTTTATAATAAAACAATATGTATTATATCGTTGTTTCTGCTACACATATTATAATCCTAGAGCTTAGTTTGTGACCAGAGCAATATGTGAAAATTGTCCTACATTATTATTATTTTAATTAATTATTATTTATATAATATTTTTTTCGATACATTTGCTTTATTTGAGACTAAGGTAAGCAGAGAGCAATGTACGCCACTTCCTTCGATCTCTACATACTTCCATAGCTTTCTCCACCTCTATGCACAGTATTTCTTAATTTTTAAAAACATATCGAACTTCTAAAGACTCGAAGTTCGATATTTTCGGTCTTTAGTCCCGCCTTAGTCGGCTACGTAATACACTACATTATGATTTTTTTTAAAAATATAATATAATTATCCCACTTGTTAGGTGTTGCCTCCGAATACCATCGGCGAAATGAGGATGGGTTAATTCCTCCGCTGGGTACCCTGAGACCGTTTAAACGATTCTCGTGAGGCACTCGTGATGGTTATGTACCATTAAATCTACCATCACAAGTGCCTTATGGCTGCAGTTTTATCCCAACCTCGTCGTTACCAATGGTATTCTGAGTCTACACCGAACAAGTGGTTAGTCTGTCGCGGAAATTCCTACTACATTATTTTTTATCATATAATTAAACACAAATATGTTGCGATGGTATATCACAAATACACGGAAGCTCAATAATATGTATTTTAATGATCTTTTTTTTTAATAATATAATTCCTGAAGCCTGATAGTATCAGCACTCTGAAATAAAGCTAATTCATCATTATTAGCCTATCGCAGTTCACTGCTGGACATAGGCCTCTCCCAAGACACGCCACTGATCCCTATCCTCCGCTCTTCGCATCCAGTCTCTGCCAGCCACCCTCCGCAGGTCATCAGTCCATCTAGCTGCGGGGCGTCCTACGTTACGTGCGCCAAGACGTGGTCTCCACTCTAATATCCGCCTGCTCCAACGGTTATCCGTCCTGCGGCAAATGTGACCAGCCCACTGCCACTTCAGTTTGCTAACTTTCAGAGCTATGCCGGTGACTTTAGATCTCTTACAAATATCCTCATTCCTGATTTTATCCATCAGAGAAACTCCTAGCATAGCTCTTACCATAGCTCGCTGAGCGACCTTGAGTTTGTGGACTAGCCTTACTGTAAGTGTCCATGTTTCGGCGTCGTATGTCATCACTGATAGGACGCACTGATTAAAGATTTTTGTTTTCAAACACTGCGGTATGGCTGACGTAAAGACGTGGCGTAGCTTCCCGAAAGCTGCCCAGCCCAACTGCACTCTGTCGGCTTCACTCTCGGAGTTGTTCTCACCGAGGTTTAGGATTTGGCCCAGGTAGATGTATTCCTGAACTACTTGGAGAGTTACTCCGTCCAAAATGACTTTAAATATTATCAAGTGTATAAATATATACAAACCCTATTAGTGTGAACACGCAAAATGTAATATTGATAATATTTCAGTTTACCGAAGGCCTTGATAAGAAAAAATATATACGCTGGACAGATTTTGCATTTTACACTTTTTTACCTACCTTGTTGAATTTTATGTTACGAGTGGATGAGATTATTGAGTTAACTCAGAATTTATAATTTTTAGGGTCCCCTAGATAATAGTATGTTGGTTCGTTGGCATCAATTTGTTGTCCAATTGGTAGTCTTCTTTCGATAAAGCAGGGCGAGGTTACTAAAAGTCTATTTTAATAGACCCCATTCATGGATTTTTTAAGTCTCTGCTCACCATCAGGTATATACAAAGTACCGTACCCATACCGTGCTCCAGGAAAAAAAATCTAAATGGGTCACTTTCACATCTAACGTTAAAAAAAAACGACGGCCATATTATGTTTTTTTTTAAATTAACATTTGATTGTTAAAATAACAAATCCTTCACGTACAAACATTTAAATCAACTAGGGAGTGCGAAACTTTTTTAGTTTTCTCTGTTGTTGATTGTTCAATGTAATATTTAAAGGATTTCGTCATTTTAACAGCTAATATTTCTAAGGTGTTTAGTTATAAGAAACAGAATATGGCCTCAGCAAACCTTCTGTACTTCTACATATGAGTGTTTATTTTGTACGGTTCTCTTCTTACATAAATACTAATCGTACTTGGCCGCTTTTCGCTAGCGAATGGCGGAAAAAGGCGTGCCGAGCGCTGATGGACGGTGAATCAATTACTTACGTTGGCGCGGTGCGGTAATTCGATCCGTCCGCAAATGTTGATTTGGCCGCGGGCTCCTCCGTATGCCGCTAATACGTGGATCATCTTCGATGTTAGCTTCTACGGTGGACAGCTAGGTTTAGTACCTACCCGTTAACAAAGTATATCGTGCAATAAAGACACAGTGTCAATGTATAAACTTACTTTGACTTTGCGCGGAATCTTTTAACTAACTTATTAAACAAGTATTAAGAGGGAGAATAAAATCAGCGATCTATGTCTTTTATTATGAGAATGCCTTAAAACCAATATTTTTATTTTATTTATTTATTAATAATATTGTGATGAGAAAACTTTCTAAATATCATATATTATTCTGACTTTTACGAAAACATTACAGTATAAATAATAAAAATATGGTAAAGTTCACAATTGTTTAAATATTTTTGCTGTTATTTTAATATGTAGTATTTTTTTTATTATGTTTAGGTATAAGACCCAGCCTAGCGTTTTTGTATAATTCAAATTAAAAAAAAGTTTTACAAGCATTAAATCTGTATTTTTTTTTTCTTGCACGTATTGTATCAGGCATTTCACCTGTTTTGTTTAACTTTATATCTTCTCTTAAATGATTATGTCCGTCGACGTTTATTTAAAATATTTTTTATACATTCTTTATTTTTTAACTAAACTTTAGTTACGAACCGAGACTAAAGAAAGAGGCAGTTATTTTTAAATACGTCACAGATAATAAACATAAACATTGCGACCTATTCGCTATTAATTGTAGCTTCGGTTCCACTTATTATATTTAAAGAAAAAAATCGAGACATGTTACAAACTAAACTTTGTACTATGTGTACCAGGAATTTAGTATACATTTTATAAACACCCAGACCATGGCACACTGAACAAAAAAACTTACCAATATTTAACCTAACAACTCATGACCCCCGGATACAATGCCAAAGAGCCAACAACTATACAAGGCAGGCGCCTTAGACGTATCAAGAGACAATTCTTATAATAGACATATTTTTAGTCTTTTTATAGCACCAGCATTACTTGAACCTTGTGTCTTGTGAATGTGTCTATTATCTCAGCTATTGTATAGTACGTAAGGTTATATCCAAAGCCTTTGATCTGTTCTCAAATTGCTAATAACTGTATCGGTATCCTATTGACTCGATACAGGCTGACGCCCCAAGTGACAGCCGTTGTCTGCGCCATTGTGTAGAGAAGACACTAATCTGACGAGCTCCGTCGCCGTTTACAAATTTTGGTATGAAAGCCTAAGAGGATTATAGAAATTAACCTCTTCAGTGATTGAGCCAACCGTTTTCAGCTCACTTGTTGTTTTGGAAATGGGAAAAAATAATTTTAAATATTGTAACCAATTAAAAGTTAATTAAGTTTTTTGATGATTTTAGGGACCTAAGGACTAATCCCTAGTTTCTAAAACATTCATTGAATGACTATATGATCAAAATTAGATAATAAGGCAGATGATTGGTGGAAATTTTATATGTACTAATTTTAATAATTTGATCTCATTCTAGAAACTGGGAGTTCATTGCCTTTAATAACTATTTGTTACTCAAAAACGCGTTTATCTACGTTTATTTTAGATAAACCTTTAGACCTTTAAAGTAAAAAGGATAAATTAACCTCGTTTTTAGCTTTTTCAAATGATACATTGTTGTTATCTATAAAAACGCCTGTAATTTTTCTCTAACAGGACATTACTTGCTAGTACCAAGTAATGTCCCGAGAAACTTAAGTAGGCAAAACGAAAATCGAATGTCAAAAAAAATTTAAACAGTATTCTTTTGTACTTCTATTCTTCTCTCCGTGTACAATACCAAATTTAAACTAAATATAAACAATTACACTTTATAACAACAAAAAAAAATACAACGAAAAATTTTCACATATCTTTCGTATCCTTAACGATAAATTACAAAGAACCACGGCAAGTTATATAAGCATTCACAAAATTAAATTAAATTATTCAGAATTTATATTAAACTGACATGTAAAGCAAGTCTAAGGTATAAGAAGATGAATGCAGATTGCCTGTGAGTAGATGTGCAGGATAATCTGCTTGAAGGGGCTGTCGCACAATGGGCTTTATTAACATGCATGCGGACCCGTTCGATACAAATTGACGATGAGTCGCTATATTCGGAAGGCTTTATCCGAAGCCTATGTTATGCAACAGTATCTATATTACGTTATTACAAACATTATTATGTGTCCTTATTTAGGTAGGTATTATTAAAAATTATGTTTTAAGATTAAATATAAATATTTACATTTTAAATATTTTAGGAATTGAATAATCTCTTCTTTATACTTATAACAGTGTATCAAAGAATCAGAAAAAAATGTTGTTAAAACAAGTCGAGAAAACCACATGAAGTATAGTTTGGGATGCTTTACAACTCGAAAGGGTCTACCAAACACGATTAACAGAACTGAATATGTGAAACAATAAAAAAATAAAAGCCTGTGTTACATATTGTATGTTCTGTTTCTTGGTTTTATGCATAGGTATGACTTGTCTACTGTGATTTTATATCAACTAGCTGACCCGCGCAACTTCGTCGGCGTATTCGAAGCGCACGCAACGGTAGGTCTCAAAAGTATTTTTTTTTGCAACGTTTTGCATTGATTGTCCGCTCCTAATGGTCGTATTATATAGCATTTCTCGATAAATAGGCTATCCAATACATACATATAGACTCATACCATCGGCTACGACGAGGTGGGATTAAAACTCCTCCGCTGGTAACCCTGGGGCCGCCTAGGCGGTCTCGGGCGCTGTAAGGCACCCGTGAAGATATGTATGTATGAAATACATACATACATATCATTTCGGGTGCTTACGGCACCCGAAACCGCCTAGACGGCCCCAGAGGGGTTTTAATCCCACCTCTTCGTAGCCGATGGTATGAGTCTACACCGAACAAGTGGCTAACTCGTCGCGATGTTTTGAATAGACTCAATAACCCATCTATAAACAGTTTCACAAGTTGGTATAGTGAAACCGGGATCGACAGCTTAACGTGATCTCCGAGGCACTATAGTGGTGTTGTCAAACAAATGTACATATTTTTTTAATTAAAAACTCATTGGTACACACCGGGATTCTAACCAGGGACTTAAGTGTATTTAAGTCCAAGGTCTAACCAACTCGGCCACCACGTATATCGACCACGGCGTAAATACTAAAATAACAATTAAAAATAAAACAGTGGTTTCTAAGATAAGTGCGTTTAACCAAACAAACTCTATATTTCTTTATAATATTAGTATAAATTATTATTTAATTAATTAATGGTATTTGTTCTCGCATCTAGGTTCTGATCAACTCTGTTTAGCTTCAGACACTTTCCATAACTGGCTGATAGTCTTATTGAAGTGCTCTCTTCATTCCATCGCTGTCATTTCAATATGGCAGGTTAAGCCCTAACAAAGCAGACATTTTCCAGAACAATTATCCAGAGTAATAATCTCACCTAAATTGTATCTTACGGAAGCAGAGACATTAAATGTATAAATGGTTAATGAAAATAAAATGAGCACTAAACATCGAAGCGGAATCTGCGAGTCACCTAGCCGTCGTTAAACGACGTTATCGCGCGATTAAGTAACAAAACAAGTCGCGAAGGACGGCGGGAGGGCGCGAAGGTTCACGAATAATAATCTCAGTTTACGATGGCTGCCGACGGAATCAATAAAAACACTAATAATGCACGGACTTAATCCTCACTCTGCACCGTCATCATTACACCAGCTAACGAGCTCATAAAGACGGAATCCGATGCAGGGCTTTGCGCCCAAACGTTACATCTTACCTTATATATCTTTTATGATAATCCACACAAGTTTCATAGTGTTATGAAAGTTATTATTTTTTAGATTTACTAAAACTTACGATACGTGGTGGCCGAGTTGGTTAGACCTTGGACTTAAAACACTTAGGTCACTGGTTCGAACCCCGGTGGGTACCAATGGGTTTTTAATAAAAAAAATGTATGTACATTTGTTTGACAACACCACTATAGTGCCTCGGAGAGCACGTTAAGCTGTCGGTCCCGGTCCATACCAACTTGTGAAACTGTATATAGATGGGTTATTGAGTCTATTCAAAACATCGCGACGAGCTAGCCACTTGTTTGGTGTAGACTCATACAATCGGCTAGGACGAGGTGGGATTAAAAACCCCTTCGCTGGGTACCCTGTGGCCGTCTAGGCGGTCTCGGGCGCCGTAAGGCATCCGTGATGATATATATATATATATAAAACTTACGATCTAAAGGGATGGTGCCTTTATTTTACTAATGCCAATATATGATTGAAGTCACGTGACTAGAACGTTTAATTTGTCTTTGTGACTCTATCGACACTCTTTAAAAGCTAAAGTGCACTATAAAAACCGCTGTAATGTTTGATTGGTTTACAATGTCAAACTATTTAAGAACTTTATTTAGCTTATTTAAAACTCTTAGACCTGATTTTTCAATCGTCAGATAAAGATATTTGACAATTAACTTGTATGAAAAACTGTCTAACTTATTTAGGACTGTTTTTTCAATCATTGGATAAATTTATCTAATAAATAACTTGTATGGAGAATGAATAAATTTGACAGTTCCTTCATACAAGTTAACTGTCGGATAATTTAATCTGACGATTGAAAAATCAGCCCTTATTCTCTATAACAAGTTATTAGCCAGTTGACTTGTATGAAGCACTGCCGAATTTATTCATTCTTCGTTTATACACACAATTTTTCAGAGCTTTGTAGATTAACACCCGTATTCTAAGACGTATCCTTAACTCCACTTTACACTCAAGGAACGTCTATCTCTTTCCACCAAATGTCAACTATAAAAAGCAAGTTGAGACAGACGCTCCTTGAGTGAAGAGTGGAGTTAAGGAAACGTCTTAGAATACGGGGGATAGAATCACAGGTTGTGCTTTAAAAAGGACTCCATATTTATATATATTTTACCGCCTCCGTAGACTAGTGGTTGCACCTTTGACGTTGTATCCAAAGGCCGTGGTTTCGATTCTCACCCATGGCAAAAAAATATTAGCACATTTTTCTGAACAGTTTGTCATAGTCTGGATCTTTATCAAATATAATAAGTTTTATATCGTTACACATAGTAAGTCTAGAGCTTAGTTTTTGACCTGAGCAATATGTGTAAAATTGTCCTACATAATATTATATGAATAATAACGTGTTTTTACCTTGACTACATGCATTATTTCTTTACTCGTGTCATGAATAATTTACTATGTAGAGAGAACAAAAATTGCATTTGTTACCAAGATTCTCGGTAATTCGAAAGTAATTTCAAAACGGAGCGGCACCATTATTTTCAATTTGCTCTCAGCAAGTTGACGGAAGCTGGCTTGAGCGCGCCGGAGAGCGCCGCGGGTGTCCCCCCTGATTAAACCTCTGAAACTGAGAACTTGCATTTTCTTTACTTTACTTTAATTTTGGTTCTCGCCGTTAGTTCTACCTGGAATGTTCTATAGGGTAGACAATTGAATATGATTGTGTGAACTACGAGTATGTTTATCGTAGTAGTTGCTACGGCGTAGCGTAAATTAAAATTTAAGCATTATGTAAATCATTGTAATTTAGTTTAAAAAAATATATTAAACATCAAAAAAAAATCCTTGCATTAATAATAGAATGTTCTATTATGTAGACAGTTAAATAAATTATGATTATGAGAACTACGATTTGCGTAGCAGGTACTACGCCATGGTAACAAAAATACTGATATTAAAGTTTATATGTTTAATAATAATTTTACTGTACCATTTTCGCATCATGGCTAGATATCCACTAATTAAAATGTACTTAACATTATTTTAAAATCCTTTTTTTGCCTGGCTAAATATATAAGCTATACATTTTATGACTAAAGTTTGGTGAGTTTATTTAGGGTGTCGATTTTTATCGTTTCAAGTCACCCTTATTCATTAACAATAAATTGTTAGCTTTTAGTTTGGGATTGTTTTGAATTTTAATTTTAGTATGTTCTTTGTGCTTATAAGTTATAAGTATTTAAACCTAGGTTAGTCTTTTGGATATATACAAAAACAAAAATGTGTCTTTTTAATATACCTTCGCGTAGTTTTTTAAAATGTAATATTTTACATGTTTTAGTTCCAAAACATAGCTATCAAAAACCTTTTATAGGCTTAAAATCTCTTTTTTTTTGCTATTGTTTGCAAGTATGTCGGTGCATGCAATAAACGGACAGCACTCTGCTATTCAATCAAATGATAGTCGTTTTACACCACTTCACTACTTCATAGTAAAAACCATAGAGTTATGTCGTTTGAGATTAGAGAGAGTAATGACGAATTATTGTTGGTTGTCACTTTTGAGTAATTGTCAATACATGCGAGAAATAAAAGAACCAATATAGGTTTATGATAAGTCTTACTTTATTGCAGACTAATCGTTAAATAACTATTATATATACTATTACGTATACGTGGTGGCCGAGTTGGTTAGACCTTGGACTTAAAAACACTTAGGTCCCTGGTTCGAATCCCGGCGTGTACCAATGAGTTTGTAATTTAAAAAAAATGTGTTTGTTTGACAACACCACTATAGTGCCTCGGAGAGCACATTAATCTATCGGTACCGGTTTCACAATACCAACTTGTGAAACTGTTTATAGTTGGGTTATTGAGTCTATTCAAAACGTCTCTAAGAAACGATCTAGCCACTTGTTCGGTGTAGACTCATACCATCGGCTACGACGAGGTGGGATTAAAAACCCCTCCGCTGTGTACCCTGGGGCCGTCTAGGTGGTCTCGGGCGCCGTAAGGCACCCGTGATAATATGTATGTATGTATATAATGTTATCCGATGTCGATTAAATATTTTCCAAGGATAATAAACAAATTATATTTAGTATGTAGGGCGCAAGAAAGAGACGAACGATCTTTAGACCATCTGATAGGGCATTTTTTAATGTGAAATAATAACTTTATATATGAGTATTTTTACGCATATAAATCTTATCCGTCTAAATTGTGACATTTTGTGTCATGAATTATTTTCTAAGATTAGATTAAAAATTATAATTGTTTAAGTTAAGAGCCACCGTGATAATCCCGAAAAAGTCAGATAATAGTTTTATTGATTGTAAAGTTAAGCTTTACACATTGGACGATTGATTTTTAACTGTTCAAATTCAATATGTTTATTGCAATTATGTTTGGTTACATAATTTAAAAATAAGGTACCGTTACTAATATGAACCCTGCTAGGGAACAGCAAAAATAGTTCTTATTACAATCGCCGCGCCGTCGGTAAGACTCGCACTAAAAGTGTAAAAATTCATGTGCTCTCTTGACCGTACTCACAATTTATAATTATCCCTGGCCCATCTGCTGGGGACGTCCCATTGGCCATGCACATCTAAAGGATATTCTTACTCTATGGGCAAAAACACACGGGATGTAGGAGTGCGTGCCGCTTTCTGATTCCAAGTGATCGTGGACCGTTCCCGGGATCGTCCCGGAATTAAAATTAATAGCCGGGCGGTCGTCGTCGCGTCACCCGTCCGGGCGGCCCTCCGAGCCTTCGGGTAATTTGTTTACTCGACTCATTCAGGATTACAGCGTATGCTCCGTTGAATAGGTAACCGTCTCGCCGTCGACTTTGTTGCTTAGTTTTTGTAATCGTTTTAGTTTGCGGGTTTATTTGGCTTTGTTTGTTTTAATTAGTCAGTTGTTTTAATTTAAATATAGATACGATTGGTAGTTATATTTGTTTTATCCTCAGCAACCTGTTACCAGCGGTAGATATGCATTTCTCAAGGCAACCGCCTGACTTCAGTCCTGTGACTCTTTTAAGTATTATTTAATATGTGTTTTTCACACATATTGCTTTGGTCACAAACTTATGATTTAGGATATAAATATATGTATCATCACGGGTGCCTTACAGCGCCCGAGTCCGCCTAGACGGCCCCAGGGTACCCAGCGGAGGGGTTTTTTAATCCCACCTCGTCGTAGCCGATGGTATGAGTCTACACCGAACAAGTGGCTAGCTCGTCGCGATGTTTTGAATAGACTCAATAACCCATCTATAAACAGTTTCACAAGTTGGTATAGTGAAACCGGGACCGACAGCTTAACGTGCTCTCCGAGGCACTATAGTGGTGTTGTCAAACAAATGTAATATACTTCTAGATTTATATTTTATAAACACCCAGACCATAACCAACTGAGGGCCCATTCTACTAAATGAGTTGGATATCAACTGCACGATAAGTTAAAATTTGACATATTTCCTATACAAAATTTGTCAAATTTGAACTTTCATACGACGTCGACGTTGATAAATAATTGATTAAGGGTTTATTTTTCAATCACTGGATAAATTTATCTAACAGATAACTTGCATGGAGAATTAATTTTAAGAAATTTGACAGTTCTTTATAACTGTCGGATAATTTTATCTGACGATTGAAAAATCAGCCCTTAGTAGAATATGGCTACTATTTATTGTTTTGTGATAAGTGGTAATCGAACCCGACATCTCCGGTTACAACGCCACTAGACCACGGAAGCGGATTATGTATATTCAGCATATTTTAATTAGTTTTTTAACTTTTATATGCTTCCATACTTACTCGTATAACAATACCAGTATTATCAAATTATAACTTATAAAATAATTTCGATGTCATAAGGCCCTGATGGCTGACGTAGTTTATTGTGCTCAATGAGGTTAAAATTAATGGAGGAGAAGGCGAAAACATAAAAGCACCCCAGATAACACTTGGTTGAATAATATACATTATTGTTAGTTTCAATTGATTATATATGTAAATAACAGAATTATTAAAGTGTTTATTATTATTATGTCAGGAAACTTTTTGCATATAGTTATTACATACATTAAATGGATTTTTCGTATTTTTAAAATTAAATAAAGAAGAAATAACAAAATTTCAGCAAAAGATAAAACTTTAAATTAACTAGAGCTGTTGCCCGCGACTTCGACCGCGTGGAACTTAAATGGTGGATTATTCCTCGACTAAAAAAACTAAAACAAAAGTAGCATAAGTTACTCTTTATAACTCCAGCTATCTGTTAGTGAATGTCCCGCAAAATCGGTCTGGTCGTTGCGGAAATTGTCGGTACCAACAGACAGACAGCTGTTGGCATGTAGTTGTTGTTCTTTCATCACGGATACAGCGCCCGATTCCGCCTAGACGGCCTCAGGGTACCCAGCGGAGGGGTTTTAATCCCACCTCGTCGTAGCCGATGGTATGCAAATACGTCCATGTCGCCGCCCATTTCGTAACTTCTTCATTTAGCCGGCATAAATGGGGGCGATCAATATTGATAATAACAATTTATTGATCGACACAATTAATAGAGCTTGTAGAGCTACTTACCATCAAGTAGATACAGAGCCACATGCCGTGCTCCATTAAAGAATAAATAAAATGGTTATATACCGGGCTAGTGGCTAGCTCGTCCTCATGCTTGGAAAACTTGGTATAGTGATACTGGGACCGACATTGGTACACGCTGGGGTTTGAACCGGGGACCTAAAAAAAATATATGTTTTTGAGTCTGAGGTCAACAAACTCGGCTATCACATTGACAGGTGACAATTGGTATTGTAAAAAATGTTTTTTGGTAATTTTTATTTTGACAAGCTAACGTTTCCGTTATAAGACACAGAATATGTAAGAAAGAAAAACTTTATTCATCGTAACAGCAACAATATTATTTAATATACTTAAAAATATATATTAGACAATAACGTAAGTAGGCTCAGGGATAGATCCACAGTGAGTACCTAAGACAAAGTTTGCTCCTTGAAATGACAAAATTACATTATTTAATATGGCTGCTGGTACTCCTATACTTCTTTATACATTCGAAGCTCATTGATTGTCTCACTCCCGGTTCTCATCAAAATGTAAATAAGCCTACCCTGGACAGTTGTATAGGTTAGTTAGCCCGCCGTACCTGGTTATATTAATGCGACTGAATACCAAACTACAATACCTTTACCGAATAGTATCAGGGTATTAGTTTTAAATCATCACATATATCGTGGTATTGTTGATATTAATGTGACATAACATTTTATTGTTTTAACTATTATTGTAACCCAGTATGTGACTTTGTATCTACCTTACGGTAAGCTGACCTTCGAAGTTTATAAATACCGATTGTTGTTTAACAGCATTGAACGCTCTCACTATTATATTTTAATATATACTCAGCATTATCAGCAAATCAATCGCTCTTTTCATAACCGCACCATGAAAGGAGGCCACTTACTCGCCAATAAATCTATTTAGTAGCACTTCAAAACTGGTGAACCCACAAGCTAAAACCGAAACGTAACCTAACGGTTTTTGCATTTGTACGGGTAACGAAACTCCATTGATACTTTACCTAAATAAAAAAAGTATTCATTTATATAATATTATATACGTGGTGGCCGAATAGAGCTAGCCACTTGTTCGGTGTAGATCCATACTATCGGCTAGGACGAGGTTGGATTAAAAACCCCTTTGCTGGGTACCCTGAGGCCGTCTAGGCGGTCTCGGGCGTTGTAAGAGGCACCCGTGATGAAATGTATATATAATGTGTATGTTAAATAATATTAACATTATTATAAATTACCTCGGAGAAGAAATAATATTACATCAAAAGTTTCAAATCTGTCGGGCGTTAATAAATTTGATAAAATTAACCTTTCCGTTACCTGCGCCACTGGTTCTGTATATTGCAGCCATATCGAATGCGTCTCGTTCTTAGTCGCAAGTTCATCTAAGCAAATGGCAGCGATATGAAAGTAGTCGTTTGTACAGGTTAAACATCCATAGACAGAACATTGATTAAATTGTCGTATTTATCAGTATGTTAAAATATACCCTGTTCATGTTTAAATGAGTTCACGGGCTTTTGCGATTTTGGAATGTGTATTACTATAACAGGGTGGTCACTTTATGCAAAACAGAGAAAACCGGGAAAAGTCAGGGACTTTCAGGGAAATGTCAGGGAATATCGGCCCTGAGATAATTGAAGGCACGCTTAAAAAATTCATCCCCGTATACTAGGTGCCCGTCCCGGCTTTGCTTGGGTATACTAATGTAATAGTTCTGCTGTTTACTCTGCACTCATTCACTTTTTATCATATTTTTTAACTTTTCCATACGTGTGCTTTTTGGGTTTTATGAAAATCTGATCATTGGTTTCGGAACGCTTTATAGTTGCAAGTTGTGTACTTTAAAGTCGTATGAATGAATCAGTCAGGTGCATGGAGAGGGTTAATAAGCTCCAGCAGCGCTCGGATTTCGCTCGCATTAGCTGTGATAACTATACAGCCGTCTTCGTCCACTCTATCAACTATCAATTACATATTTCTTAACGCTACTGTACCAAGCAAGTTGCACCTCGATAGGATGACGAAGTCGTATGAATGAATCAGTCAGGTGCATGGAGAGGGTTAATAAGCTCCAGCAGCGCTCGGATTTTGCTCGCATCAGCTGTGATAACTATACAGCCGTCTTCGTCCACTCTATCAACTATCAATTACATATTTCTTAACGCTACTGTACCAAGCAAGTTGCACCTCGATAGGATGACGAAGTCGTATGAATGAATCAGTCAGGTGCATGGAGAGGGTTAATAAGCTCCAGCAGCGCTCGGATTTCGCTCGCATTAGCTGTGATAACTATACAGCCGTCTTCGTCCACTCTATCAACTATCAATTACATATTTCTTAACGCTACTGTACCAAGCAAGTTGCACCTCGATAGGATGACGAAGTCGTATGAATGAATCAGTTAGGTGCATGGAGAGGGTTAATAAGCTTTAGCAGCGATCGGATTTTGCTCATTAGCGCGCAATGGTCGTTGTTGACTACTATTGGCGTTTGCACCTAATAGTGATAACTCTACTACTGTCCTTGCTCGCTCTATCATTTACATCTTTCTTAACCCTACAGTCCCAAGTAAAGTTGCACCTCGATACGAAGACGAAGTCATATGAATGAATCAGTCGGGTGCACGGAGAGGGTTAATAAGCTCCGGCAGCGCTCGGATTTCGCTCGTTAGCGCGTAATTGTCGACACCTAATTAGTTAGCTACCCGACGAGCTGGATCGGGTGGCTTCGGGTAGCGCTCACACATGACCCGCGATATTTAATGCCCCACAGATTGCTTCGTTCAAAATAAAAAGGAAATTTATGTGGGCTTTTTTTGGTACTTATGATTTTTATAATAAATGTTACATTACATTTTATTTATACATTTTTCATTTTTAATCATTTATAAGTAATATTATTGATCGGCTCCCTTGATTGCTATAATTTCTATGTATGTTATCATGTTAATATTTACTGAATGTATTTTTTTTCATCGTGGTTAATTATTTTAGACTTTAAGTAATAATACTTTTAGAACCCATTTTTGAAAAAATAACAAAAAGTTGCCTACACCTTGTTCAGCGAGTAACGGAAACGATTTTAATCATTTGCCCCTTGATATTAAGTGATCGCATAGTGCTGGAACACTTAGCTTTCGTGTTCTTATGCCACGCGAGATGTACTTGTATGTACTTTAAAAATCGAATAATTTAAATCTCTGGTCTAGGGGCTACTTCTGACGTTTTCTGCATACATGACGGTTCGAAATATTCTAGTAAAAGATGACAGATCTCCCATAGAAGGCTGTCATTTTCATTTGAATGTTTTGAACCCACATTTAAAAGCGAGACAATTGCCTCAACTATAAATATAATGTATGCTTTTGTCAACAGGTATGGAAGCTATTATGTCAGAGTTCTTCAACGACACGACCACAGCGTTTTACATCATACTGATTGTATGGATGGCTGACCAGTACGACGCGATCTGCTGCCATACCAACATCACGAAGAGACATTGGTTACGGTAAGTCCCTTATTTATTTATTTATTCGACAAAATACTAATATATGTATTGCTTAAACTCTGTGTTTACAAGATGATAGTGGTACAATTTTATTATGATCATGAGAATTTACCTTTTTACAGGTGTGCAAATTTCATGTTTAGTTTCAATTAAATTCTCATAACTACTAACCTTTCTAAAATCTAATACATTTACATTATAATTAAAAACATTTATATTATACCTATATTATTTATTACGACATTTTATTTATTACAAAAAGCGGACGTAATGCCTCTAAGCACTATCTACCATACTATCATACTACCATAGCAACTATCAAAACAACTGTTTTTAATGTCTGTATATGTTTATTTAATTAAAATATATATATAACTTGATAGTGTTATAATCTATAATGTATAGTAACCTCGTGAAAATGTAGGTAGGCAATTTTTCTTATCAGTTTTATCATGTAACAAGCCATACCGTTTTTTCATTAATTATTTTGTTTCATTAGGTTAATTTATTTATGTAAATAAACGATTTAAAATATTGTATAGGTAAATTTCTAAAGTGCTAAAACCCGCCCGTGATAGGTCGCGCTCGTATTTTTTAACTTTAACTTTTCGGTATTTTTGGTTTCATATTTGGTTTACCTTCAATTTCTTTTTTTTTCGAAAAAATCATTCCGCTTATATCGGAGATTTCGATTATGTATAAAAGCTAAAACCGAATTATACAAAAGTTTTGTAAAAAGCATACCTACTTTCTTTCGACTTATTAATTCTGACCCTTTTTTCATCTGGACCCATTAGGAAATTTTCTGTTATTATGCCTATTGTATGTCTGTCGCTTAATAAAATCTATAATGAACCCCGGTGTGTTTATCAATTAAATGTTAATTCAAAAAAAAAAACATTTGTTTGACATCACTACTATAGTGCCTCGGAGAACACGTTAAGCTGTTGATCCCAGATTTACTATACCAACATATGAAACTGTTTATTTATGGGTTATTGTGACTATCCATACATCGCGACTTGTTCGGTGTAGACTTATACCATCGGCTATGACGAGGTGGGATTAAAACCCCTCCTGGGACGTCTAGGCGGTCTTGGGCGCCGTAAGGCACCCTTGACGATATTTATGTATTTTGTTTAGTACTAGCTGACCACGCGCAACTTTAAATGTTTACGTAGCGCATACAACGGAAGACCTCAAAAGGAACAAATTTTACCCGTTTTCCCAACTTTTTTCATTGATTCTCCGCTCCTATTCGTATATAGGTCGTAGCGTAATGTTATATAGCCCACATCCTTCCTCGATAAACGGGCTATCTAACACTAAGGAATTTTCAAAATCAGTTAAGTAGATCTAGAGATTACCCCCTACAACCTCACAAACTTTACCTCTTTATAATATTAAGGATAGATTGTTGTTTTTGTTTTACAAAATAAGCTCTAGGCTTGTACAGCCTAGAGCTTAGATTGTGACCTGCGGCCACATTCTGTTTCTTATAACGTGATCGTTAGATTGTCAAAATAACGATTTCCACTATTAGCGCGCTCTCATCCAATCAGAGTAGTTTTTTAACCTTCGCTGAGAGGAGAGAGCGCTAATAACGGAATTAGTTATTTTGACAATCTAACGCTTACGTTATAAGAAACAGAATGTGGCCGCTGTACATTATGTGTGAGATTCCCTAATTATTACTATTCATGTGGACAGGCCGAAAAGCATATAAGCCTTAGCTCCTTTAAAAAAAGTACTCTGAAAACTCTGAAATTAATTTTTTTTTCAGGGATATAATAATTAAATTAAAGGTACCGATGTCACGTGGTCGCGTGAAGCGTGCAGTGAAAACGTTTGTTCACCCGATATTGACATCATAATTAAATTATTTCTGTGATGACAATATCGAGTTAAATCATGCTAGTAGAGAGCGCTTTTTACGTAATAATTTAATTAATGGACGGCTTTTTCAAAATTAATATTTGTAGTCACTCACTTTTTGGCCTTTAGCTATTCGTTTATTACTTCGATTTTAGTTTTTTAAAATATGTTATGGGAAGAGGAAAACGTAATTGGAGTATATTGGTGTCGAATACTTGGACCCGTAATTCAAGATAATAACATTTAAATTCTATGGTATTTAAAGACGGTATAAATTTATGTTTTAATTTCGGTATCTTTTTGTTGATTTTAGACTTCACTAAGGCATTTAATAATAATATTAAATATGAAGGACATTTTACTCACACAAACTCCCTGGTCACAAACGAAGCTTGTACTAATACTAATGCATATTATGTTTAATAAACACTTAGACCATGACAAACTGTACTAAAATTAACAAATATTACCAATAGGAACTATTTATAATGCGGTGTCTGATATAAAGTTCAAAGCTAAACAAACGTGACAATGTAAATCATCATGAATGCTATTGGTGTTTCCGTATTGTTGTTGTTGCCGAATTGTTGTTGTTTATGTTAATTTGGTGGTCGGTTATAAAGTGCTTTTGTTGGTATTTAACACTATACCTATAATAAAATTTTAATAAGGAGTTAATATTATTAACGCTTTAGTATTTAGGTTTTGATGACTGTCTATTTCGAGCCCTATGTTAATTTTCAGTTTCAGAGTTCCAGTAATCAAAAATATGCAAGAAATCGAAAATTTTCCGTAGAGTTCGATGCACTAAAATTAAAACAACTGACATTATGGGGGCCCATAGAAAATTTAGGCCTAAGTTGGTGAAAAACTGTTTTTTTTATTAAAAAAAAAGAAAAGGTTCGTGTTAAAAAAAGTTTCATACAAAAGTTATACTTACCTTTGCACCATTTTACTGTATATACGTGAAACCCATAGAATTCGAGTGAAAAATTCATCTAATTTGAATATATGCATTTTATATAGATATTACGGTTTCAAACTATATTTATGTTCCTCGACAGCTATTGCATTAATTTCAAGCCTACCTTAAAGTTTGTACATTTACATAAAAATAAGATGTATACGTTACGGCTGCTCTACGCAAAGTTGTACACTATACATATAGATGTAAGCGTTTAGGGATAGTGAGTAGTAGCTCTCGCACGGTTGACTTTAATAATTTTAATTTTCAACAAAATTATGCGATGCAGATGCAATTTTTTTATTTTATTGAAAGTATAAGTATTACACTTAAATATGTCCAAACCTGATTGCTGTACTATACGACGTACAGCAATCAGGTTTTGCGTTCTCACGAATTTAAATTAAAAAAAAAATGGCTGCAGAAGGTCGTACATGTTTTTTTTTTGGTAAATTCATTAATAAATACCAGCTATCGAATGGTATTAGTGACAATTAATGGAAAACATTTATTTTTGTGAAAAATGGCGTTTTTGATTGCCAAAAAAAAAAATTTTTTGGACCGATTTTTCGCATATTACCGGTCAATTTAAAAAGCGCGCAATACTGACACATGTTAGAACAACCTTTAGAGAAAATTTTAAGCTCCGAATCGCTTCGAAAACCCAAAGGGTCTATGAGCTATACAGGTTTCAAAAAATAGTATTTTTTTTAGAAAAAATCGGTTTTTGCAAAAACTTTTCAATATTTTCAAAATTTTCAAAAACTCTCTTGTTTCTTAAGCCAAGAGATACCTACACTTTCACCAAATTTGGTTAAAAAATACAATTTTTTCACAGAGATACAATCATTTAAAAAAATCGGGATTTTTACGTTTTTTTTTAAATAAATATTTTGTTTGTTAATACTTTGATGTCCAACTGGCCTAGATCGATCCGTAATTCTTATTTCTACCACTTTTGTATGAAACTTTTTTTAATACGAACCTTTCCTTTTTTTTTAAACAAAAAAAACAGTTTTATATCAACTTGGGCCTTAGTTTTCTATTATATATCTTAGCCCCCATAATGTCAGTTGTTTTAATTTTAGTGCATCGAATTCTACGGAAAATATCCGATTTTTTGCATATTTTTGATTACTGGATCTCTACTTAGGACCCAAAATCACTGATAGACTGGGCTAGACGGCAATAAAAACTTCGCATGGTCTCCTTTGTTTTCTCTAGAAACAGCTCGTCTGTTTGGCAGAGATGTTCCTCTACATCCTTACACTGATACAAGCGCGTCTGTTCTAGAGAGATGCTGCTCTACGTCTATAGACTGATACAAGCGCGTCTGTTTTGGAGAGATTGTCCTTAACATTCATACACCGATACAAACGTGTCTGTTTTTAAGGGTGTTTCTCTCCATCCATACACCGATACAAGCGCGTCTGTTTTGAAGAGATGTTCCTCTACATCCATACACCGATACAAGCGCGTCTGTTTTGGAGAGATGTTGCTCTACGTATATAGACCGATACAAGCGCGTCTGTTTTGGAGAGATGTTGCTCTACGTATATAGACCGATACAAGCGCGTCTGTTTTGGAGAGATGTTGCTCTACGTATATAGACCGATACAAGCGCGTCTGTTTTGGAGAGATGTTGCTCTACGTATATAGACCGATACAAGCGCGTCTGTTTTGGAGAGATGTTGCTCTACGTATATAGACCGATACAAGCGCGTCTGTTTTGGAGAGATTGTCCTTAACATTCATACACCGATACAAACGTGTCTGTTTTGTAGGGCGCTTCTCTCCATTCATACACCGATACAAGCGCGTCTGTTTTGGAGAGATGTTCCTTTACATTCATACGCCGATACAAGCGCGTCTGTTTTGGAGAGATGTTCCTCTACATCCATACACCGAATCAAGCCCGTCTGTGAAACTATAGTTCTCCACATAACACAGTATGTCTTCTCTAATATTTCAATTCGACGTAGTCGAAACCTATCGAAATAAATTCTCCCTTGATCTCATGAATTTTTGTTCAACAGAAACTAACACTTAATTTTAACAATTGGATAAACCACTTCAAAGTATATTTTAGTTGTATCTACCATCGAACAACAAGCTTTGATACTAAATAACGTATTGGTTAAAAGGCTCGTAGATCCATTTAAAAGTATCGGGGCAACAGAATTATGCGAAGATAAAACACGTGAAGAAATTGAATTGTTCCTTATAAATATTTATGGGGAGAGTATAGACAGTGGACAGGGGACAATTTGTTTTTACTTCTCGTCCATCCTCCGTAATCGAAAGGCGTCGGAGCACGAAGCAATTTGGTGGGTCGTCCGCGTTGGCAATAAGGAGTGAGCTATTAAAACAAGCGCAAATAAAGCAAATTGAAAACGGCACCGCTAGTCCCCACCCCATGCCAGCGGGGCTCCTCACGACAAATACCCCGCAAAAACAATACTCTGCCCCTTTAGAACCTTCGAACAAATATGTACTAACAACACTTTTTATTTTTATTTTGAAATAAGAACTGAAGCTCCCCTTGTACATTACTACACTTACTATATTTTATTTTAATATATTAATATGTAGGACACACATACACATATTGCTCTGGTCACAAACTAAGCTCTAGGCTTGTACTATGTGTGCCAGAAGCAGAGATATAATGCATATTATATTTTATAAACACCCAGACCATGACAAACTGTTTAATTAAAAAAAATATGTACATTTGTTTGACAACACCACTATAGTGCCTCGGAGAGCACGTTAAGCTGTCGGTCCCGGTTTCACTATACCAACTTGTGAAACATCGCGACGAGCTAGCCACTTGTTCGGTGTAGACTCATACCATCGGCTACGATGAGGTAGGATTAAAACCCCTCCGCTGGGTACCCTGGGGCCGTCTAGGCGGTCTCGGGCGCCGTAAGGCACCCGTGAAGAGAGAGATATATATATATGTAGACCATGACAAACTGTACAGAAAAAAAACGTACTAATATTAAACCACTAGTCTACGGAGGCGGTGGATGTATTGGGGCACGGCATGTGACTTTGTATCTAACTGATGATAATCAATACTTACATTGTTGTTTAGCATTGATATCCTTTTATGCCGGTTAAATGATGCGGTTACGAAATGGGCAGCGACAAAGATGAATTTGCACTTATTTATTTATTTACTAGCTACCTGTCCCGGCTTCGCACGGTGGTACTAATGAAAAAAAATAAGACTAAATCTTCCCTTTACGACTACGTAATTTTTACAACTTTTTTCATAAAATAATTAGAAGAACAAAGTATTTTTCCCACACATTTAGCAGATTTTCACACGTTCAAAATCTATGATTTTTCAGACAAATTGATTTGGACAAATAATATGTCGTAACAGTGAAAGAAATAGAACAACTAAAAATTCATCAGCCTGTCAATTCTGTCAATATTTTTGTAAGACAGAAGACAGTAGGGAGCTGTCTTCTGTCTTACTCACTCACTTTTTTATATGGTGTATTTTTAAAACATTTTCTTGTCTTGACAAAAAAATTACTCGTTATTAGCCAAATATATAATACCGTTCTAAAATGCTGCGCTTATTATATGCATATTCGACAATTTATTTGTATTTATATAGATTTATAACAAAAATTAACAGCACATATACAATATAAAACACATAATACAATTGAAAAACATTACAAAACTTTTGCCATATTCCCGAGATTCCTATTTCCTTAAAATTCATAATAAAACTAAACGAAAGTGCAAGATTACTTTATACTACACCTGCTCGGAAAGTAGGTTCTTACTTGCGTAAGAATAGGTCAGAAAGTACGTCTTTGTAGTCGTACAAATATGCGGGAGGAAAAAGTGTATGAAAATCCATTGTTAACGTGCTTAAGCGGGAGGAAAAAGTATATGAAAATTCATTGTTAACGTGCTAGTTTTTTTTTAATTTTTTTTCTTCAATTCTTCCAAATTAGGAAAGGCAAGGGTTCAAAGCCATACAGCCTAGTTTTTTTTTACAAGTTCGAAATTTTAATCAAAATAAAATAAAAGTATTGGTTTATTGGCTGTTTACTTTCTTTGCATTTTTGATTTATTAAGTTTAGAAAAGTAGGATAGATTCTTTTCTAAATTTAATTATTTTGGCGAGGCTGCATAGAGCATGATTCCCTTGCCTCTCTATCTACGTTAAACGAACAAAAAAAAAAGCGCGCGCAGACTGCTTTCTTGTTCTTTGTGAACTTTCAATTTGTGTTTTGTTATTTTTAATTACTATATTCTACTCGAAATGTCGTCTAGTAGCGATAGTGAAGATTTGACAACGCCGCCAGAATTAAAAGTAACTGCCCAAGAAGTTATTGAAAACCTATTACCCGAGAAATCTAAGAATAAATATAACAAGGCGTATGAAGACTTTTTACAATGGAAAAGCGAGAAATTTTTTTTTCTGAAAATGTATTATTATCTTATTTTAATGAAAAATGGTCTTTGTATTCTATGTTAAAAGGTACTATAATATAAACTTTAATTAATAGAGATTTTATTTTTTATTTTCCTCGTAGGTGTAGTATAAAGCACTATGTATCACTCGGCGAGAAAGTGCGATTCCTAACTCGAGCGAATTAAGGCCCTCCGCTTCGCGTCGGGCCTCAAACTTCGCCCTCGTTAGTAATCGGTGACTTTCTCCCCTCGGTGAACAATGTACTATTAATATCCTAGCTGCTTTATCGTTAAATCAACTTCCCGTTTCGTTACCGCATCATGAAAGGAGACTACCATTTCGACAATAAATCGATGCAGTCTTCTGAAAAACGGTAAACTAACAGGCTAAAACCGAAACATGACTATGTCACTTGACAGGTTTTGTATCTATATGGAGGTTTATAATACCATCATGGGTGCCTTTTTGTCTCCCGAGAACCGTTAAAACGGCCTTAGGGTACCCAGCGGAGGGATTAACCTATCCTCATTTCGCCGATGGTATTTCGGAGGCAACACCTAATAAGTGGCGAACTTGTTGGCGTTTATGATTGTATAGCCTCGTTGTATAAAGCGGTCACCCATCCCAGAACCGGTCTTGTTGTCATTGCTTAACTTTGTTAACAGTTGCGCAGTGACTGAACCACTTGGCTGGAGCCGCTTTTTGGGGAGGTTTATATAAGAATATCTAAATGATATTACAATAAAGTACAGCTATGATTTTATAAAATTACATTCTAAAAATACAAAGGATACGCTATATTGAATTTTGCTCAAAGCTGTAGATAACTAAGAAAATAGAATAATAGGAGCTCTCTCTGTGAACCAGAATGATGTTATTATAATTTTATTGTCTTTTACATGAATCTCAAAGACTGTAGTGCATTTTATATTCACGTAAGATTAAATCTTGACTAAAGATGAAAAATTCGTACTTCATCTTTGATAATATTAACTTTTATTTTATCTTCATAATGCATTATTATTAGATGATTTTTTTCTTCAAAATTTTGAATACATCATCTTACTTGTTTCTTATTTATCTTCACGCTTTACGGGGTAGGTAGTTGTTGCTTTTTTTCAGGGCGTTATCCTTTCTTGATCCGAAATTAAATTAGGACGACACCGAAAGCCAAATATTCCAACACTCGTCAACAAATTGTACATCTCTTGTTTTTATTAATAAAATGTATGTTCATATCACTTGTCGTTATTAAATTGTATTGTTTATATGTATTACTTTATATGCCCCCTTTCTGAAAATTAAGAAAATAACTAGTGTTTTACCTAAATATGAAATTCTCTTAAGTACAAAATATCTGATTTGTGTGAAAGATTTCTTAAACTTCTATCAGACAAATCTGTATTAGGAAATAACTAGTATTTTGTATTGTTTACAATATTTAATTTACAATTTATTTTTAAGTTATTTAAACAAAAGTAGCATATTTTTGTTCGTCTTTTTTTAATAATAATGGGGTAATCCTTGAACAGCTTCCAATGTTTATTACTAATCATTGAAGAATGAATTTTAAAAAATAACTTTTTATTAATTCTTCAGTGATTTCTATAGTAATAAACATTTCGAGCTGTTCAAGCATTAACCCTTTTTTTTTTTAATTAGGCATCGATACTCAAATATCACCTAAGTGATAAACCATGCTGTAACTTACATTTTAATAACCACACATTTGATATATTGGGCGTCGTATAAGAGCGCAGTTTAGCTATCCACATGACGGCCGCTTCGTATAAATCTCCGCGACCGCCAATTAACGGTCGCCCCGACAGTTTGTCTAGGAGAGGACCTGATTGGTTTTCCTCAGCGACACACTCGAAACCTCTCAGCGGATCGATTGCGGTGGAATGTTCGACACTTTGTTGTGCCTGGGTCTAAATTAACGCCTTCCAATGGCGCAATTACTGTCTTGGCTTTTCTGAGCTTTTCTTTTTATTACTATTGTTAGTTTCAGGAGAGGAAGGTCTCTTCGGTGGGCCGACCGACCTGTTTCGTTACAGATAGGTTTCTCAAGTGTCAAGTGTCTAGTTATGTTTCGGATTTAGCCTAAGTTCCCCTTTTTTTAGGTGTCTATTGCATCGATTTCTTGTCGAGGAGGTAGTCTCCTTTCAGCGTGGTTGCGAAACGAGCAGTTAATTTTATAAAGCAGCAAGGTGTAATGTCAATTCGTCTTTATCGTCGTCTATTTCGTAACCGCATCAATACTGTAAAATAACAATGTATTGATCGACGCCATTCAAGGATTTTGTAGGTTTGCTTGCCATCAGGTACAAAAACACTTGCCGTGTGTAAAAAAAATAGTTTCAGGAGACGACTGCATATAATTTTGTCGGGGTGAAAGTTTTCTTTAAGGATGTGGTTATGAAACGGGCTATTAGTTTGATAATGATGATGATTTGTAATAGAATTTAGTGATTACGACAAAATAAATGTTTTATTTATCTTCACGCAATGCCCTTTACAGGGTAGGCCGAATAATAACCGAACACCAGTAGTCTCTATCCACAGTCATAACTCTTCTCATACATACACGTCGAATTTAGACTTAATTTCACCGTCTTATCGATACATCAAATTGAACAGTTTTAAAGGAACTTTTTTGCCTTAGTCTCCCCCGGCCACGTTTAATTCCTTTAAATATTTAATTTATTAGGTTTATCTTTCTTTCATTACTCTATATCTTTTTTCTTATTTAATATATTAGGTTCATCTTACTTTCATAACTCTATATTTTTCTATATGTACAAAAAGCGGAGCATGTTGTTCACCATTTTCATGCCTATACATTCTTTCAGTCCTCATTTCCTGAAACGAGTGGCTATAATGAAACTAATAATAGACCTTTAACATTAGAGTTTGTTTTATATTTCGCTTTCCACCTGCGACATGTTTGGGTGTCCCGCGGCCCCTTGGTTTGCGTTTGCGGTTTGCTGTTGAAGTAGGTGTAGTTTTTTTTCTAAACCAACCCAATATTGAGGCGACAAAACAAATATATTTATATATTTGTCTAGTAATTTTCGAGTTTTTGCGAGACTAACGCGCGGCAATTGATTTGTATTATATACTAGCTGACCCGGCCCCAGATTTTTATAAAAAAAGCGGCCCAGCCTAGTGGTTAAGTCACTGCGCAACTGATAACAAGGTTAAGCAGATGACAACAAGGCCAGACCTGGGATAGGTGACCGCTTTATAAAACGAGGCTATTTCATTATAAACACCGTAACAAGCTCGCCACTTGTTAGGTGTTGCCTCGGAATACCATCGGCGAAATGAGGACGGATTAATCCCTCCGCTGAGGCCGTTTAAACGGTTCTCGGGAGCCAAATAGGCATCATGGTATTTTTTTTAGCTGACCCGGTGAACTTCGTATCACCTACAAAAATGATCGCTTTTATCTGATATCGCTAATTATCTGAAAATTCATGAAATACCACGTCCTGAAGCTGCTTAGTGGATAAACGAGACCCGGGTAGACTGTAGACCAAGTCACACATGTTAATGTATATGTAGGGCCCTGCATTTTTTGCATGAAACTATAATACACTTAACTATTATCTAGTGCAGTGTTTTTCAAACTGTGGGTCGCGACCCCTAGCTATAGCCATACTCAGGGGGTCGCAGGCAAAAGAAAAAAAGCAATTAATATTTCTTTCTATGTTCTACACTACAACAAAAACACAATCTCAGTGTTTATTTTTCAATACGTGTAAAGGAATCGTATTATTAAAAAGATTGAAAAACATTAATCTAGTGGAAGACATTTTTTATATTAATCTTGAAAATCATCATTTAACCGTTACGTTAAATTAACATCGGACAGAATACTAGCAATTGAGCCTAAAACCCTCGCGAGACATCCGTTACTTCAGAAAGCGATAATATATTTGCATTTGGTATAGTATGTAGTGTTTGATTTATACGAAAGGTCGTGTCGAGAGCTAGGCCGCGCGAACTGACGCGCGTCGTTAGGGTGCGCGGCTCGTGTGTCATTTTAAGGATGTTCCAAATTGAAGGCTCCACAGGGCGCCATCGCGGGGGTGGCTGATTTATGCTTGCACCCCCGCTCGCATCTTATAGCTTTTTATTACTAGTTTATTATTTTTATTTGCTAATATCGGATAGCTTACAGATGCTGTTTTCATTTTTCCTCTTTATACGTTTTCAGTCCTTTTTTTTTTTGAATCTTTTTGTAGTTTTACTAAGGTTCAGGGGGTAAACACCGACTCCGATACCGTGAGTTTTCGTTCGAGTTAAGATCATTAGATACAAATTATATTTCCAAAATTCATAATAATTTTGTAATTAATTAAGTATTCGAACTAGTTATGACGGTGTTTCACTTTTCGCAGTACCAAAAACTGGTTATTATTTTTTACAGTTTCGTACTTTACGTCTCTATAACTTTGCTAGGCCGACCGACCGGTTTTGTTACCACCGCGTATAAACATTTAAAAAAACCGTCGAATGACCTTTTTTAGTGGAGCACGGCTAATGGTTTTGTAACTTATTGATAATAATACATTATTTAACAGCATTGACCTAGCCATGTTTCGGTTTTAGTCTGGGTTCACCAGTTTTCAAAAGATCATTGCATCAGTTTATTGTCTAGAGTGTCAATTTAATGTCTCTAGGTGATAATCTCTCTTAGACGCCTTTAAAGTAGTAATAATCCCCAGCCAAATTTAGAAAAAAAAAAAACATAAAATTAAATTGATACGAAACAGTATAACGTATCTCGAGACCGATTCCAAAAAGAGCTGTTTACTAATAAGTCCCTCAGTGCGTCATTACTTAATTCTGTGAAAATAATTGTGAGCATAGCAACGTAACGTTAAACCACCTGTAATTAATATGAGAGGACAGCCTGGGATCACACTCGGATGAACGTGTCTCTTACTTATCGAGTATTTTCCCACTCGATCTCTGTTCTATTATTGCAATGACATCTCCATAATGTGTTGTGATCAGACGCTACAAATTATTACGCCTTTACATAAAATAATATCGCAAAGTGTTATAATATAAACGACAACATGTTATTGTGGATTTTATGAATTATTAATGTACTGTTGTCCTGTCGTTTTGCCTTGTCTTGTCTTTATAATGTGAACAGACTTTTCTTAAGTTATTTAAATTTAACATCTTTTACTGGAGCTTATCTGACGTACATGTTAATATTGATTTAAATTTGTATTTATATAAAACTATGTAGGTACGCTTATTTTTTTTTTAAATCTTGTAAAAAAATCAATAAAAAAATATATCATATATGTAGCATCACGGGTATCTTACACGGTGTTCTAGGTCGCCTAGACGGCCTCAGTAGGGTTTACGTTTTTTTTTGGGTTTTTATATGTCCACGCAACTTGGAAACTTCTAAACAATTAAAAAATATATATTTTGTGTAAAAGTATGTACAAGACGAATTCGTAAGACGGTACTTTGGGTTAATATGAGTCCCTACTAATCAAATCGAACAACTTTTCCTGTGGAACCATGAGTCGCAAATGATAAAAATGTTTGGCTTCCCCATAAAAATTGGTCATTTTAACATTACAAGTTTGTATGGGTAACTTTTATTTTTCATTTTCGATACATGGTTCCACAGGAAAAGTTGTACGATTTTTTCAATAGAGCCTCATATTTGCCCAAATAACTTGTTTTCACCGTTTTAACTTTCAACTATTGTTTTATATGAGACACACATTGTGTTCAAACACTTGTGATCTAATAAATGTGACCGCCGACATAAAACGTTAACGGGTGTAGTGGCGGAACGCGCTCAGCCGTGCGGCCTGACACTGCGCAGATGTACCTCGCGTTTACTGCCGCGACAGACGTCTCCGCTCTAACCGTATCAAACCTCAAAATAGAAAACCATTACTTGTTGCTTTGTAACACAATTCGTTTTACACGACATTTATTTTTCATGTATATAAGAATTACTGGAGCTTTTGTATATCTCTACTAAAGAATACATGGACCTGATTTTTTTTTTGACTTTTCATAAATGAAATTTCTGCAAGGTTTACATGAAATAAATATTTTTGACTTTGAATAATTACGTTATAGTGTTTTCACAGTATAACGTACTGGGGTTATATACTTACCAGCTGTGACGCACAACTTAATGTGCGTGTAATAATAAAAACCTATATAATATATATTTTATAATATAAAAACGTGACTAAGATGTCAATCTTAAAAACTATAAAATATTATCGAAATTAAAGCGTATTACAGTCTACAATTTTGACCTCTTTCCTAGATACTACAGCCGCCACGCCTTAAAAACGTCAAAGCTTCCCGAGATTTCATAGTCACTATATCAAATAAGTATTCATTAAGATGATATAGTGGTGTGAGTTTAAATCAAAGGCTGTGATATATCGTATATGTTGTGGAGATCGCCACAGCGGCGCCGCGAGTGGCGCCGCCCGCCCAAGCTCATTTGCATCGGGGCCACCAGTCACCGCGGCTTCAATGAACCACTCGTTTAGGCAAATTTACGTTGACGCGCCCATCCTGGTGCGCCTAACAACTATTGATGTGTGCACTCGTTTGTAATTTTCTCATTTAAAATTATAATTTAGGTATATTGTTTTATTTGGAGGTACTTGAAGAAATTAATGTTTTTAAGCTATTTTTTTAAAGCACTAAATATATTTGTTATGACGTCAGTTATAAACCGTTATGTGCCTTATAGACTTTTTTTTTAAATAATATTTATTTTATTTGTGTAAACGTTTTATTATACTAGGTATATGTTAAATGCAACGCCTAAATACGCACTATTTGAAAAATCAAATTTAGAATTATTCAGTCCTTTTAATAAAAGGCAGACCCATATAAAAAGACCCATGTAAAGTAAAATAATTCATTTTAATTTGATAGTGAAAAGAATTCGCTGTTACTCAGTTACCTAAATTAAATAATAATATCTTTGTTCCAATCGCAATTATGAAAGGTTATTATCATCATCATAAAACAAAAATATATAAAGGTGCCTTCGTTTTAACATCCTCTAGAAGACTTTGAATCAGTTGCCGCGAGCTTAGAAAATCACACTAACTTTAAAGTAAAATTAAGAAAATGGTTAATGGAAGCATAATAATAAAATGGAGGAAAGATTATTCATTAGGTAAGGCTTAAAAACTAGGTATAAATATATAAAATAGTAAGTATAATTTGTTTGTGCGGTGCACCCTGAAAACCAGCGCGTAGCATACTGTAGATATGACAGCCTCCGTAGACTAGTGGTTGCGCCTTTGGCGTTGTATCCGGATGTCGTGGGTTCGATTTCCACCCATGGCAAAAAAAAATAGTACGTTTTTTCTGTACAGTACCAATGAGATTTTAATAAAAAAAAAAATTTACATTTGTTTGACAACACCACTATAGTGCCTCGGAGAGCACGTTAAGCTGTCGGTCCCAGTTTCACTATACCAACTTGTGAAACTGTTTATAGATGGGTCATTGAGTCTATTCAAAACATCGCGACGAGCTAGCCACTTGTTCGGTGTAGACTCATACCATCGGCTACGACGAGTTGGGATTAAAAACCCCTCCGCTGGGTACCCTGAGGCCGTTGAGGCACCCGTGATGTTATGTATGTATGTAAATAAATATTATCACTGGTGCTCCCAAAACCGCCTAGACGACAGCTCAACGTGCACTATATATGTGTTGTCAAATAAAAGTACATATTTTTTATACACTGTCACTGATGACGCCGCTCCAAAGGGAGGCGAAATATTTGGCAATAAAATTGTATAGCTTCAATTTATATATTTTACCTAGTAAGAAACATATTTTTTATACATATATTTATGATCTATTCTTTATTTTTACTTAATATTTTAAACTTTATTAGCTTTTAAACAATAATTTTAATTCTTATTACAACAGGGGTTTAATATCGTTGTTTGGGGACTTGAAATAGTTGAGGAGGCAATTCCATTAGACAATGTAATCGTCGACCGGCGCCTTAATGAACTTATCCGTCGCCAGATCACCACGACTCGCCCTCAATTAAAATCACATTACGGGGTATCCACAGAGTGATGTCTTGTAGAAATTACCTAATAAAAGTTTATTGGTTTGTTAAACAATGTATACAAATAATTGTTTTATTGTTCTGTCGTTTGCCACGATACCTGAAATGCTCAAAAATAATTAAACTTTAAAAAAAGAGTATATGATTACTATTTAAATTCGTAGGTAGTTTTTATTTATCTTTCATTATTCTATTCCTTTCCACTTTATTATTTTTCCTTTCTCATTTTGTAGTTGGTAGTATTGTGTATGTGTAGTTTATGTATGTATATATAAATAAGATATATTTAAGTAGTGTATAATAAATTGTAAGTATTTTATATAATATTCACTGGTTTATATACTCAGTTACTGTATTGCACATACCTCACTTATTAACTGCTTTTATTGTCCCGAAGGTTTGACTGGTAGAGAATGAATCGCCTTTCGTTAGTCACGGTAAAACTCAATAACTTGGCCGATTTGAATATTTATTTTTTTATTGTGTTTGCGTTTGTATACAGAAGTGGTTAATAATAAGGAAAATCCTTAAAAATGATATCAACCTATGTATCTACTTTGTCGATTTATTGAAGCTATTTATTCTATTGTGCTACTGTCCAAAGTTAGACAGAGTTATACGATAGTTCAGCAATTAATTATTCTAAAGGCAGTACTGTTGGTGATTATTCATGAGCTTTGGATACCATCTTAGGATGCAGTTACATATAGAGCTACTAACTATGCCATACTTCCAAAGTTTCATAGCTAACATATATTATTCCCCCTTCCCCTTTCTATTACAGGACAACACGCACTAGTTGCAAAATGCATATGTATACCGTGGCGGATGTACCAACTCGTACTAAACGTTTTGGCGATTCATACATCTGCCGTACTATTAAAATGTGGAATGCTGTACCAGATAGTGTGTTTCCTTCCTCTTGTAACCTAGAGTCCTTTAAACGATGCGTCTTAGTAATAGGCATCTTAAGCCGGCATAATGATGGCAACCAGCGGTGCATCTGTATGCATCCGCTTGTTGTTATCATTCCTGGACATTGCATACTGCTTAACATCAGGTAGATGCAAGGTCACATGTTAAGCTCTTATAAAAAAAAACATTAGCTTAAATTACATAGTAGGAGCGTCAATTCTGTTAAACAACAACAAATTGGATCGACACCATTCATTTTGTAGGTAAGCATACCATCAGGTAGATACAAAGTCACATGCCGTGCTCCAGTAATATTATCATTAAAAAAAACTTTAATTTAAGTACTAGTTTTTCTTTTTAATACTCTTCATATCAAGGGTATTCCAGGTCTAAACCAACATTGTCTACTATTGCGTGACAGGGTAGATTAAGTAAAGCTCAATTATTTAATTAAAGCTTAGTTACGCCTTCTTGGATCACTTGTGGTTTTTCTTAAACCAAATATAAAGTTACTGAAAATCTAATGTTTCAGGTTTGTTTTTTTACCGACTTTTAAAACGGACGAATTTTAATCATGTATATTTTTTAACCGATTTTGATTCATTTTTAATGTGGAAGTATACCTCTCTAAGTTCCATTAAAATTCTGGTAATGGAATTGGGCGATGGATCAGGGAAACTCTTCATCAGAAAGCATAACAAGGATAGTGATTAAGTTATATCTCTGTAAAATCTTAACAGACTTTAAAGTGTTTTATTTTAATTTTATAGAGGCCCCAGGTTATTAACAGCTTTGAGCACAGTGAGTCTTTACATTTCCTTCTAACAAATGATAATATTTTAATAATGATAATAAAATTTTGTTACATTTTTTTTTATTTACGTTTAAAATAACGTACCATTGGCGGTGGTAGTCATAGCAAGTTGGCAATATACGTAATTTGTTAATTCTTAGTATGAACCGAAAAAAAACATCGTTTTATATTTTTTTGTTGTCCCATTTTAGTTAATTTTTGCGACTTAAGCGTGGCTACGCTTTTGCCGATGTATCGGGAGGTAGTGAGTTGTATTCCCACTCATGGAAAAACAAAATTTGTACGTGTAAAATATAATGTTTCTAGTACAAAGAGTTCAGCGTGACCAAGGGCCTATTTCATAAACGTGATAATTCACAATATATTGCTTGGTTTCTTTCAATTATTTACTTTTAACAAACTAAACCAAGCAATGTATTATGAATTGTCATAGTAATTTACAATTGTCACGTTTATGAAATAGGGCCCTGGGTAATATATGTGTAAAAACGTCCTACATATTATTACTACTATTGATTTTTAATAATAAATTCCAGTCATATTTACTCACCTACAATATGTCAATACTAACTAACGACTTTCAAGGGTCTCATATAAAATATGAGTATGAATTGCTTGGACTAGAGGTCGCCGATCGGTCGAGTGGTGTTTGTACGGGCGCGGAGCCGCTCCCCTGTTTGCACCACTGTTTGGTCTACTTCTTTATGGTGACAGGGTCTCGTGCGCGCCCCTAATTACGACACTGTGTTACCTAACATACCCCTCAATAACCTATAACCTATTACTTCAATGTTTAATTCTTGTATAATATTGTTGTATGCAGCAAGCTTAATTTAGGTACTTTGTTTTTTGAGGAAATAAAAATCTATATCAGGGCTATATATAAAATAAAAAATAAATATCATCACGGGTGGTTTACGGCGCCCGAGACCGCCTAGTGTCTCAAGGTACCCAGCGGAGGGGTTTTTAATCCCACCTCGCCGTAGCCGATGTTATGAGTATAATACACCGAACAAGTGACTAGCTCGTCGCGATTTTGGATAAACTCAATAACCCATCTATAAACAGTTTCACAAGGTCTCACAATAGCGGAACTGGAACCGACAGCTTAACGCTCTCCGAAGCACTTCATGTGTTGTTAAAAAAAAGTACATACATTTTTAGATTAAACACTCATTGGTACACACCGGGGTTTGAACCAGGGACCTAAGTGTTTTTAAGTGTACACCAGGGTTTGAACACCGAGGTTTAATTTGAACCAGGGACCTAAGTGTTTTTAAGTCACACCAGGGTTTGAACACCGAGCTTTAATTTGAACCAGGGACCTAAGTGTTTTTAAGTGCACACCGGGGTTTGAACACCGAGGTTTAATTTGAACCAGGGACCTAAGTGTTTGTAAGTGTACACCGGGGTTTGAACACCGAGGTTTAATTTGAACCAGGGACCTAAGTGTTTTTAAGTGTATACCGGGGTTTGAACACTGAGGTTTAATTTGAACCAGGGACTTGTTTTTAAGTCTAAGGTCTAACCAACTCGGCCATATATCTTACTAATATTATAAAAGCGAATGTTACCTTATCATACCAGACGGCTGAACTATCTTGATGTTTGGCACTAATATGTAGATTATGGTCTGGAATAGCACATAGTCTACTTTTTATCCCGGAAAAATTTACGGTTCTCGTAGTATATATATTTATTGTTTTTCACAGAGCAAGCGATCGAAATGATTTTTTACATAGTGGTAGTTTTGAGATAACAAAATTACATAAACTATGTATTATTTGTTTTAAAAAATTTATTAAATTAAGATCTCTAAGACAGATAGACTTAGGGCTTTAGCACAACATCATCGATAGCCTCGATAAATCGATACACATCGATTTTATGAATGAATGAATTCATAAACTTCATTTTATCGGCTGACAAATTATATCGATGTTATTATTCTAAGCCCCTTAGGGAGATAATTTTTGGGGACAAGCTACAGCTGCAGTAAAATTTCTACATATATATTTTCTGGCAGCACGCGGTGGAATATTAGAAAATCTATCGTTTGGGGCACATAATAATAATTAGAAAGGAGACCGGTCATTCTGGACCCAACCGTAAAAGCTTAGCGTTCACAAACAACGCTATGCTTACTTAATAATAGATAATTTAAGCATTATTTTCCAGTATTCAAAATTTTGAAGTTGGGGAAAAAAAGTTCTGACAACTTTTGTTACGTGCTGATTCTTCTGCCTTTTCTGTATATTTGTCCAAATTATGCAGAAAAAAAATGCTTTATACATTAAAAAAATATTATTTTTGCTTATCTGGATTGAGATTTAACAAAATAAAGAGAGATTTCACATTATTTTGAAAGAAGAAGAAAAGGCCGTATAGTATGGAATGCCCTTTGTCCATTTATCGCCGACGGTATAGGCCGACGGACTTGCATCCAGTGCTATGTTAAAATAAATAATTAAAAAAAAGAGCGACGATATATCATCCACAGATTATATAATATTATTCTGTCAGTGCAGCACAAGGAAACACTACTAATAATTTGGCGGATTAATAATTCGCGAACCGAATTTGTTCGCTGTACTAACCTATTAACTAGTCATAACATAACCACAAATTGAAATTCAAATGAGAATAACTTTTTTCTCTCAACTTCTCGAACTTCGATGTAATTAACAATTTTATTATATGTATTTTCCTCTATCAAACTGGATTGGTTTCATTTTTGAACGCGGCTTCTAAGCTAGGGTCTGAGAATACATGGGCAATGACCGTTCTTCTTTGTTCTGACTGATGTTAAGGCAGTGTCATACCAGGAATAAAAATACCAATTGCACCCTTAGATACAGCCCGCATGAAATAAGGTTGAATATTTTATACAATAGAATATAATGTATTTCTAAAATTATGGATTATTGATAATAGTATAATATAGTATAATAATAATAAATACTACAGCCAATTAATTCTAAAATGAACATTTTGGGTACCGCGCAAAATATTAAGAAATATTTGTGAAATTCATTTCCAAAATCGCTAATTGTGATTTTTAAGGAATATTATATACAGTTTTTTTTGTTCTTTCGGTAAATATTATTTTGTGTTCTCTTATGTATCTATCTATTAAATTTTATTTATGCTTGTTATGTCCACGGGGTAGAACTAAACGTCAAACGAATATACTTTTAGGCGATTTGAGGTATGACGCTGGTCAAACCAAGGGTCATTGAGGTAAAATGTATATATGTTATTATAATAAAATAAAACAAGGCTTCCCTTTAAAATCGAATGACAATAGGTATATTACGGCCGTAATTCAATTTAGTAGCTGTCGGACATTAATTAAATACGCGCACTGAACAAATTGAATGGCGTATTTCATGAAATTTCGATATTATTTACATGCGAAGAGGACGTAATTAAAGCCTATCACAGTATAAAAGGACACGTGAATAAATTGTATTAAAAGGATGTTGGGACCTGTGGTACGAGGCGGAAGTACAATTAGATTATTTTGTATAGCGCCAGAATCATTATTTGTATAATATACCGGCCCGGGTAAATATTATTCTCGCATTGTTAAAGGGCAGTGGGATTAAAAATTTTATGTTCATAGTTTTGTTTTTAAATATAATAAATTTGTAGAAATTATTGTCGAAATTCGCGTGATTTTGGTATCCGTGCCTAATAACAATAACATGTTTTAGTATAAAAATAATAAATATTTTTATTCTTTTGTGTGAGGCCACGCTATTTCTTTTTATAATACGTGTGTTTAGTACAAAGATTAGGCATTTTTGCTTTGATTCATCATATATTTAAATTATAATATGGGTGATAATTAAAAGAAAAATTAGGTGGTTACCCGAGGTTTCTATAACTTCGCTAGGCCGACCGACCGCTCTCGTTACCACCGCTTATACGAATGCTAAAACCGCCAAGTGAAGTAGTCATGTTTCAGTTTTAGGAGACTACAGCACTGATTTCTTGTCAAGGTCGTAGTCTCCTTTGACTTTGTAACGAAAAGGTTGATTTGCCGATAAAATAGCAAGGATATTAAAGTAGAGTCGTATGTAAATTAGTCTTTGTCGCCGCTCATTTCGTAACCGTATCATTCTTTCATAAACTTTGCAAGTGTGATTTCCATAAGTCACATGTCGTGTTCGAATAATAAAACATATTAATGCGCATTTTATGAATTTTATTGTAGATCGTAGTATATTTTTTTCAGCGTATAAAAACAAGTAGTTTATTCAATAATCACAAAATTTTAAACATATTAAGGATCGCTGGTGCCTGAAATAGTACAGAGTACTGTATTCCAGACACCGTCGCCCACTTTTGAGACATTTATCATTAATTACTAACATGAAAAATAATAATAATAACGAAAATTAAAACAATAATGGATACCAAAATCACCTTGTATATTATATATAAGATTCATTAAAATAAATAGTTTCAAAATAATAAGCACTGTTATATTTTTACTCCGCAAGGGTTTTAATATACTAAAGATTGGTATAAATAATGTCCACGCTCTAGTTAAGAGCCATTCATTCATTAATTCATGGTCTTTGTAAGTCACATGTCGTGTTCCAATAAAATAAAAAAATCATTAAAATAAATATTTCCAAAATAATAAGCACTGTTATATTTTTACTTTACCCCGCAAAGGTTTTAATATAATATACTAAAGATTGGTCTTAATAATGTCCACGCTATGATCACGCTCTGGTTGAGAGCGACTAGCAGAAGGGACGCGGCAGTGACGTTGTTTTGACGTAGGAATCAAAACACGTATCATGGTCGACAACACACCGACAAGGTTTCCCCAAATACTCGAGTATTTTTGATAAAAACCCGCAAATTGTCCTCGTATAAATAGGAATTGCGCGTCTTTTATATACATTTCCTTTCCTTATTGAAAAACATATTTTCGGTCCTCTTTATGTTTTCCACAAAAATGTAGGAAATTAATATGGTACGTATATTTGAATAGAATAATGTTAAAAAATAAGTATATTATTTTACTTTGTGAGAAAGAAAAAATAACAACTTTCAATGGTAGCACTTTATCGTTACTTTGACTTTAAATAGTTATTGCCTCAATATAAAATTAGAAATTCGAGATGTCCTTAAGAAAGGACAAGTACAAAGTCTAAATAACACTTGCCCTTGCTATATCAGTACATGGATGTGTGTGTACAGTATGAAGTGGCGTACATTAATTACTCTCTGCCTACCCTTTAACAGGGATACCGGCGTGATGGTGAGTATCTATGTTTTAATATAGATACTTCAATATTAAATAAAATATAAATATCTTTACGGGTGCCTTACAGCGCCCGAGACCGCCTAGGCGGTATCAGGGTACCCAGCGGAAGGGGTTTTAATTCCACCTCTACATTGTTAGATACAAGTCGCTAGCTCGTCCCGATGTTTGGATTGAATCAATAGCCCATCTATAACATCACATTTTGACAGCCTCCGTAGACTAGTGGTTGCGCCTTTGGCATTGTATCCGGGAGTCGTGGGTTCGATTCCCACCCATGGCAAAAAAATATTAGTACGTTTTTTCTGTACAGTTTGTCATGGTCTGGGTGTTTATAAAATATAATATGTATTATATAGTTGCTTCTGGTACACATAGTACAAGCCTAGAGCTTAGTTTGTGACCTGAGCAATATGTGTAATTTGTCCTACATATTATTATTATTATAAACATTTTCACAAGTTGGTATAATGAAACTTGGACCGACAGTTTAACGTGCTCTTTTAGGCACTATAGTGGTGTTGTTAAACAAATATACATATTTTTTTAGATTGAAAACTCATTGGTACACACCAGGGTTTGAACCAGGGACCTAATTGGTTTTAAGGCTAAGGTCTAACCAACTCGGCCACCGGTATATATTAGACATGAACAATATTTTTGATGTCTTTACCGACAAATAAATAATTTATAGCAAAGCTATAAAATGTAAGTGACTTTCTTGAGCAATGAACTTAATAATTATAAGAACACGCGTGATGTTTTTTTTCAAGCGATTTAGAGCTCAGAAATGATTCTGATGATATGATGATGCTTTGATAATTCCGTATTTTTTGTGAAAGTGACTGGTTTTAGACGAACAGAAAAAAATATTTTTTTAATCTGTAGGATATTGGTGATATAACTGTTGTATCAGAACCGTATAATAAAATAGTTTGCTCGATAGAAATAAATAGTTTTTTTCCGAGTTTTATGACATTACTATAAATGTTTAACATGTTATTTTTTTATAAAAGTGTATTTGATAAATATTATTTATTAAAAAGATTGTTAAATCATTTTTCACAACTTTTGTGTAGTTTTTCTTCAATTACTATTTAAATGCATGGCGCGACATTTGTTTCGCGACTTTTGATAATCGACACTGCTTACTCACATTTAAAATTGTACTTACTCGTGTAACGCTGAGATAAAACATAGGAAACTGGATGCAATTCTTAATTTCACTGTCGAGCATTCCTTAAATGTTTTATAGCAAAGCTATGAAATGTTAGTTTCTTTCTTGAGCAATGTACTTTACTACGGTTTGATGAAATTTTTATTATACTAGGTAGGTATATATAGTGGCCGTCTCGACTCCGTTCCCAATGATTTCATTATTTGCTTTCAATCAGTATTGTGAGCAGCCGGTGCGCGCCCAACCAATCTCGAACCACTTGTTTGGTTTCGTTTTAGGGCCGTGTTTGTCGATGGACTACAAAAAAATATTATACATTCATATATTTCAGGCGGCGTGAAAAGAGAAACGGAATTATTTTACCATTTTTTGGATTGATCCATTAATGACTAGTTATTTTGTAAAATTATAAAGGATTACTTTTAAAAGATGTATGTTTTATAACCCTAACCAATTTAAAATACGTGGAGGTCTAACTTAAAAGCACTTGTTTTTAAGACTACTCTAAAAGTGTGTACAAATGAGCTTTTATAAAAAAAAAAATCGTTTGTTTAACAATACCACTATAGTGTCAGAGAGCACGTTAAGCTGTCGGTCCAGTTTCATTATACCAACTTGTAATACTGTTTATAGATCGATTAACGAGTTTATCCAAACATAGTTTATTCAATCGAATCGTAATAGAATCACAGTCGGTTAATTGTCACATTTCGTATTCTGCTATTTGGTTATAGAAACTGTAAAAAAATAGCTTTGGTTTCTCGATTATTTTGCGATTACGATTCGATTGAAGTAATTTAGGGCCTAGGTGACTTGTTCGGTGTAGACTCAGAATACCATCGGTTCATCATCATCATCATACCAGCCTTTCACGCGTGCGTGGACATAGGCCTCCCTCAAGGATCGCCACAACGATCTTATATTTGCTGCCTGTAGCCATCGGCTTTCCGCGACCTTTTTCAGGTCGTCGGTCTATTTTGTAGAGGGGCCTGCCTCTGCTGCGTCCTCCAGCACGCGGTTGCCACCATCGGTTACGACGATTAAAAAAGCCCACTGTTATGGTTCTGGTGCACCGAGGACGTCTAGACGGCCACGTCTGATATAGTACCTGAGTATTATCATTGAAGATTAATGGGATAGCGAAGGTCTATTTACGAAAACCTTAAGAACAGCTGGCTGCATCCTTTTAAATGATAAAAAGGAAAAGGAAAATCTCCATCCATAGTGATACCATGGCACAAACCATGAAGCTAAAAAACGCGGCGCGTGGACGGGCACGGTTTTTACCTTCATGGCACAAACCGATTGAGTAAGAGCTGTCAAAATCATCTTCAAAGTTAATTTAAATATATATATATTTGACAGCCTCCGTAGACTAATGGTTGCGCCTTTGGCGTTGTATCCGGAGGTCGTAGGTTTTATTCCCACCCATATTACCTATATCGTTGCTTCTGTTACACATAGTACAAGCCTAGAGCTTAGTTTGTGACCAGAGAAATATGTATAATTTGTCCTACATATTATTATATTATATATATTCATGTAAATCTTTGCTGATATTTATGAAGAGTCAAAAACAAGTTTGGAATGCATTTGTTTAGACTGCTATAAAAAGCATATAAATTAATTTTAATGCCTTCATATTTATATATAATTATAGAAATAAACGCAGCTCAAGTAAACTTCTTAGTTTCACCATGTTTCTCAAAGGGTGTAGAAATTAATTTATAATTTAATCTAGTTATTCAGACACATGATTGGTGGAAAATTGACGGCGGCATCAAAGTCAAACAGATCATGCATTCGCATCTCCCAAACATCTTTTGAGGAACCAAACATAAGTCGACTCGTCTCCACATAGTGCTTAGTAAATATCTACTGAAATATTCATAATATCTCTCCGTACATCTCTGAAGCGTGGAAGAGTGCAATATCAAATATATTCGCGTATCATCGTATTAAATTTTCTAAATATTTGCATCGTCTCGACGCGACTAGTGTCGAAGTGCAGTGATATCGAATATTTTCAGCGTAAAGGTCTTCATAAAGCATAATAATATGGAATTGCTGGCTTAGAGTATGCTACAAAATAAAGGTGGCAGTACACTGTATAGCAAGCAATTTTTTTTATGTAACTATATTTTATAACTAATAAAAATATTTTAATTTGATGTACTTCATATTAAACGAATTAAAGATACATATTGTAAGACAGATTTACTATGAAGTAAAAGTGATAGGACTATGAAATAGGTTTATTAACAAATTCCGAGTAAAATAGCTATTTATATTTCTTGTATCAGTTTATATTATATTATAGATTGTATCATATTTGTCAATGAATTGTCAATTTTTTCTTATAAGTTCTTTAAAATGATTTTGTTTGTGAGTATTAAAAATAATGACATTATTATTTATTATTAATGCTGAAAGTGCTTGATGTGCTTTTTAAATGCCAATACAATGCTCGTGTATAGCTTCCACGTAGCTTTGGAGAAGCTTCTATTTTTTATTTTTGTATTTATTTGAGCTAAGGTATTTGAATATATTATTTATTAAAGGGCTTGATATACTCGTACTGTCGTGTACGGACAGCTTTACCGAGCTTTGGTGTCGAGTCATTGTATATGACATTGTAGAGACGACGGCCGTAGCGCGTCGTATCGCTCCCCAGTGACTTCGTTAGAGAGGCTTCCATCTTTATTGAATTGTTTGCATCTAACCTTATTGGTGGTAATATCTTTTAACAAGATTTTATTGTGTATTAAAAATGGTTAGGGACAAAATTATCAATTTGACGAACTAAATATTTTTTGCCTCAAATGTCAAAAAAGGACAATATTAATTTATATAAAAATAGATATATATATATAAGTTAGTTATGAGTTTGAAATTTCCAAAACAGGACAATGAAAATGTCAAAAAAGGACAATATTCATTTATATTTAAAAAAATAACATAATGTTACACATACTAACATAATGTTTAATCACTATTAAGATACCCTGGTTTACTAATGAAACGCCATATTCAGCGTTTCATTAGTAAACCAGGGTATCTTATGTTTGTAGCGACAAATATTTTAGAATATTAATTTTAATTGGAAATATGATTAATTGCCATTATTATACTTTTGCTACTTTGTATATTAAACTTGGCCTTTCACATATTCCCTTAAAAAAATATGTAACAAATAACAATAGTGTCTCCATCTTTATGCTTTTTTTCTATGTTTATGATTTTACTATTACTCGATGCGACGAATGGCTCAGTGGTCGAGTTTCTTTCCACGGAACCAAGAGTCTTTGAGACTCACCCTCCAGGGAAATTTATCTTAATTCTTTCATAAAAACAATATTCTGATAAGGAATTTATAAAAAATGTCAATTAAACTTAATTACATTTGTTCGGTGTAGCTACGACGAGGTGTACCGCTAGGTAACCTAAGGCCGTCTAGGCCGTAAAGCATCCGTGATGATATTTTTTTTCTATTATTATATTCTTAAATAAATAAAAATAAACGGAGTGTATAAGATATTTCGTTAATATGAAGACACGTTGTAAAAATGAAACAAAAGGTATATTTATTAAAAAAAACAGCTATTAGTAAGTACTATGATTGTTCAGCAATGATAAGTAAAGACAATACATTTGCATAAGCTATTCATAGATACAAGTTTGCTATGTTGGTACCGGTAGTTTGAGACACAAAGGTTGTGCCTACAGTTGGTTATTACAGGCCGGAAGTACGGTCGGCCAAGCGAACAGGAGCTTCCGTTCTACAAGCGTCCAATTAGATGATACGGATACACCTACATGTGTCTTGCTTGGGACATGGGTGCTACCTTACTATTTTTAATCGGTTAAGTGGTAGGTAGGTAGTTAATTTTTCGCTAATGTATTAGATATATGTTACTTGCTGGATTGTGATAAGTCAATTATGTAAAGCGATCTACTTTGTATGCTTTTTTGACATGTAGTTTATTATCAATGAGTTTTTAATTTAAAAAAAATGTACATTTGTTTGATAATACCACTATAGTGCCTCGGAGAGCACGTTAAGCTGTCGGTCCCGGTTTCACTATACCAACTAGTGAAACTGTTTCTAGATGGGTTATTGCCGTCTAGGCGGTCGGTTTTTATACTGTTACTGAATCCGCTAGATACTCTGTGATCATTTATAATAAAATAAATAATATAACAAACAAAATATCCAAATAAAAGTAAACACTGGTGACAAAAGACCACGATAAAGTTTAGTTCCACAAAGAAAAATAAATTTCCAAGTAAAAAAAAATACCAAAGCTCAATTCGAAAATGGATATACAAAAATATTTCAAGTTCTCTTTGGAACTTAAAAGGTGAATCCTTATCAAAAGACCAATTGGAGAGAAGCCTCACAAAGTGGTTGGTTCCTTTTCTACAAGTTTTAAACGCCTTGCGTCTAGGGCGGCGTTTTTACACGACCGAGGCGCCCGCCCGCCCAGCTGCTGTCAATTTCTTTAACTTCTTTCACGGAAACACTTCAATGACGTTTGATACTGCCAGTTTGTTGCGATGTTTTTATACCAATTTTCCTGGTTTATTGTTAGGTTTTTATATTATTGAGGTTATAGGTAAGTAGGTATAATTCTAATTTCGGATTTGTTTTTCAATAATCAATTTTATTATAAAATTATTTTGTTGTATTATTATTATTAGATTTTTTTAAGCGGTGACATTGTGTCCATTTTAAGTGGTTTTGTAATTACAAAGCAATAGCTGGTTCTAGTTTGTTAACTATTTATAAATAAATATAGAAGTGCCCTAAGGCTAAAGATCGCATTTCCTAACATGATAACAGAAAATGGCCTCCTGCCAAAACATAATGTGAGAACTGTGAGAACAAAAACTATTACAACCAATCAATGCTTATTAAGGAGCGAGAACAGAATATGGCGGCAACAAACATTTTTGTAAGAAACAAAAAAGTTGTTATTATTCTCATTTTTCTATGTAGATTTGAATAAGTGGAAGCGAGAGAGATTAATATTTGTGATTCATACTTTAAAAGGGGATTTCATGACTGCATACACACATGAGAAAAATCAATGCTTGTATACCTGGTGACCAAGTTGGTTTAACCTCAGACTTGAAGCACAAAAAATTTTAGGTCCCCGTTTCAAATACCAATGAATTAAAAAAAAAATTTTTTTGACAATACCACTATAGTGTCTCGGAGAGCATTTTAAGCTGTCGGTCCCAGTTCCACTATTGAAAACCAACTTGTGAAACTGTTTAATGGATGGGTTTACTGAATATATCTAAACATCGACTAGCTAGCCACTTGTTCGGTGTAGGTAAACCCATATCATCGGCTATGACGAGGTGGGATTAAAACCCCTCTGCTGGGTACCCTGAGGCCGTCTACTTGGTCTTGGGCGCCGTAAGTCCACCGGTGATGATATTTATTTATTTTTTATATAACATTTTAAGAACAACAGCCACCCCTTAGCAAATAGCAACACTACCGCAAAACTTAGTCAATTATTAACGTATAGTATCGTTTGCGATATCGGCCGCATATCGAGATTATCGTTTGCTGTTATTCTTGGATACAAGGAAAAGCTCTCCCAGCGCTAAACTGTCGCGCCCCCTGGCGGCACGCCGTGAAAACATTGAGTGGGCACTTTGGTAGTAGCGGTATCATCTGTAGTGCACTTTACGGGCACACACTACCCTCGTCTTGATGCTACATACCGCATCTTGGTTTTGTTATATGTTATTTTATGTATTTGTAGGTTGTTTTTGGGTTACAAACTTTAATAGGAAATATTTTATCGTTGGTACAAATATTGTTAAAATACCTACCTACCTGAAATTACACGGTACTATATTCTAATACTTCATTCTTCAAGGCTATGTAGTCGACTTGACGCCCATACAAACGTACTTTCAATATTACAACTGAGCTGTTAGTCGAAGTTCAATTATTATTTTAGTGTTAGTAGTTGTACGCAAAAATATTTCTGTTGTGGGTAATAAATATTTATGTATTTATTATATTCGAAAAAGATTTCGAAAAAAAAAACCAACAAACAAAAAGATTAATAAATACAATGACCGACAAATATATTATTTTAATACTGCGCAAACAGTAATCGAGATTACTGGAAGTGCGAAAACTCATTTTGTATAGAGAACGCGCCCTTCGCGATTACAAATGCTGTGTCCTTAAGTGCACTGTTTAGATTCACTTGTAATCGAAATATTATATTATGTTTTTTTAATTATGGTGCAATTGCCATATCATTATACTGGTCCCAAATGGCCATTTATCGAGGAAGGCTTTAGGCTACATAACATCACGCTACGACCAATAGGAGCGGAGTAAACATGAAAAATGTTTTAAAAACGGGGAAAAATCATTCCGTTTGAGAGCGTACGCTGCGTAAACGGTTAAAGTTACGAAGACGAAGTTGGGCGGATTAGCTAGTTACAAAATAAAAGCAATGTTCTATGTATATTGTATACTTGGTGTTGATGTGTATGCGTGTGTATGTGTATTATATAAACTTAAACCCTTTTAAGTACTAGATTTATAAACTTAAACCTTTTTAAGGACTAGAGTCTGACTAGATGACGCCAGTATAACCTTTTTGAAATATTATATTTTTGCACTAATTTGTTTGGACTAAGTCTTGTAAGTTTCTACTTCCTCGCCGTAGGGTTGCGTGTAGTTTGGGCGGTCAAACAATAACAAGGAGAGAGCCCGCGGCACTTGTTGTTTTATGTTTATTTAGTGCTTTTGCTAACTATATGTTTCTTAAAAAATTATAAATTAAGCTGAAAAACTTATTTGAATGTAACTTTTAGTATTTTATTAAAGATCATTAAAACACGTTTTTTATTTATATTGATGTATTATGTCAAATATCGAACTTATAAAAATAATAACATATCTAAAAAAAAAGTAGTAGTCTATAATAAACTAGTACATACAATCCTAGTTTTTTTTTAATTTCTATGATCGACTGTTTTTTATATTAGAATGGACAACAGACGTAAGTGATCCCAAGTATCCACTTGGTATTATTTTTTTGTTATTGAATCATAAGGAATCCTAAAATTAGTCACTGGTCACCAAATAATAATTGACAACCACATCTATTTCTTAACAACTTTATTGTTAGATGATTACAAAGAGTAATAGAATAGCACGAGATGAACATGGGACGCCTTATAAATACAGATACAGATCAAAATAGACAGGCGGAGTGAGAATGACGTGCGTGATGTTACTCTGACGAGCGATGAACGTGCGAAATACTCGATATCACGTAAAAATGTATTTATTTAAAATAACTAACAATTAATAATTATTATTTCAAAGTGTGTATTGAATAATTTTAGTTTCGGAGTTTTTCACTAAAAAGTTATTAGGAAATGCTTACACATATAAAGTGCGTACACACATATAAAGTTTCCTGGTCACAAACCAAGCTCTAGGCTTGTACTATGTGTACCAGAAATAACGATACTAATATATGTTAACACCTAGACATGGCAAACTGTATAGAAAAACGTACTATTAATGCATTGCCACAAATGCTAATCGCATGAACACCAATGGCGTACATAACCCCTAGACCACGGAGGCGGTAATTGTCTTAAACCTTAGTGCGAATATTAATCGTGGCCCGAGTTATATCTTAGTGTGGTGACTTCTTCAAGAAAGAACCAGCGATATTTTAGTCACCGAACTAAGATAACACTCGTGCCTTGTTTTAAAAGTCTTAAACAAGGCTTCCAGCTTCAAGACTTCCAAAACAAGGCATCATCGTTATCTTAGTTTGGTGACTTCTCAAACAAGGTATGAGCGATATCTAGACTTCAGGCGAGAAGAGTAAAGCAAGGCACAGGCGATATCGTGTGGTTATTATTAAAATAAGGCACAAGCGATATCTAAACTGCAAGCGGGCGCCGTGAGGACTAAAACAAAGCACGTGCGATTTCTTAGTTTGGTGATGTCTAAAACAAGAAATAAGCGATATCTAAACTTCAGACGGGAGGCACTAGCGATATCTAGACTTCTGGCGGGGGACTAAAATGTATATCAAGTTCGTAATGACTTCTAAAACAAGGCACGAGCGATATCTAGTAAAGACTGTTCTTTTAGCTTGTCTACTAACTCAGGTCTGTGGCATTGCTGATGATTCGGAGTCAAGTTACCGAGGCGGGTGCGTCACTGGCGCCCTGTTGCGCGCCGCCCTGGCGCCGCCCCCTGCCGGCGATCATTGCCCGCCATTATACCAGCCCGTATTAAGCCACTTAGCTCAATCATGATTAATGTTTTACCGAACGCGACCCGACCCGACGCAAATAGAAAACTTATTTACTTAGACGCAATTAGACATTCACGACTCGCCTAGGACGCAGCCTGTCGCAGCCATCTTTAATTAAGGAGCATTAGTTTTCTTTTTGGCGTGTTTTAAAGCTGTTTTTGTTTTTTTTTTGTTAATGTTTACAGACTGTTTTTAATTATTTTTTTATAAATCTTAGTAAATAATTAAGTAAAAGTCTTATGTTTAGTAGTGAGCTCAAAGCGCAACTTTTATTATGCCCAAAATAAGTTAATGCGCATTTTTACAAATACTAGTATTTATATATATTTTTTATAGCAATAGCCTAATGTTGCAAATAATCATTAAGTACTGATTTCAGCATCATTTTGAATTGATTTTACATGAAATGGCGTCGGCCAAGTGACTACGTACTATTTCATTATTATATTTATACTTACATATAATAAAATCGTAGACTCACCGTGACTGTAAAACATTTTTGAAAATAAAAATACTGGGTTTCGCGAGAAATATGAAATATGTTTGTTCATTTAGTTACTCATTGGACTCAAAGTCGAATTACTGAAATATATTAAAAACTTTATTGTGAGTAACATTTGGCGAAAATTTCATCAAAATCGACTTACAGAATCAAATATTACATACATACATATCAACACGGGTGCCTTACGGCGCCCTATACGGCCCCAGGGTACCCAGCGGAGCGGTTTTTAATCCCACCTCGTCATCAAATATTAAAGTTTTCGTTTTCTGGGTAGAGTTTGACAAGATTTTTTGATAAGGATAAAACTACTGATATGTTTTTTAATTCGACTATTGATATACATAACAAACTTATCTTTCATTAGCTCTAAGACTCATATATAATTAAACGTAAAAATCTACACGCTTTAATTTTATTTAATCTCCAAGTCAAAAGTCATTTGCTGTGTTCGCTAATTAAAGGGATTATGTCCCGGATCGTCTCTCCGGGTAACACAACCTCTCCACTGCGATATCGACTTCTGCTGCCAGACTCCACTTTAATTGTTGTCTTTCTTTGCATTCATTTGATACTACCTACCTGTTTGTTTTAACTACGGAATCAAGCAGCTTTCCATTAGTTTACAAGCAAGTATTTTTTTTCTTGAAAAATATTTCTTTATTTTTTTGTTTGAAAATCTTAATGGAATTTGAATCCCGAAGGTGAAATCTAAGTGTTTATTTTTATTCCGACTTAAAAAAAACAACAAAATAACGAAGTCTTTCCATTAACGTATTTGTAAACATTTTTTTGGTTAAATTAGTATATTTTTCTTTTTTGTATTTAGAAATAAGCTAATTATTTGTATTTAGAAATAAGATAATTATTGATATATACTGGGTTGTTTTTTTTTACAATTATAATTAAAAAAAATATGCCATAAGTATCACTCATAGAACCAATTTTTAAACAAAATACGTAGGTGATTTTTCCTTAAAAACAAAAAGCTCGAAAACGAAATTAGCATATTAACACCTTTATGCTTAAAATTACTCCAACAAATACATATTGTCCTCGTATCGAGCAAATAAAACACATTTACACAAGTGGCGGGGTCTCAATCGTGAGTTTAGTATAAAAGTTATTTTATTAAGTCATTTTACCTTAATATGGGTGACACTTAAAGGGAAAAATACGTGTTTCATTATTTTCATCATAGAATATTAAAATTTTACCATTGTGGCAACCTGTTTAACACTATACCAAAATATCATAGCATAGAAAAAAAACAAAAAATAGATTTTCACTATACCAACTGTCACCTGTCATATCAAAATAAGAGATTTGGCAACTTTTGCTTAGATTTTGAGATTTCTTCTTTATTTAAATTTAAATTGTCGAAACCCCACTTGGATCAAGCGAGAAATATCTGTATATGCCACGAGCACTATATTATTATTGTAAAAAACCCTATTAAAACCCAGTTTCACTAAACGAAAACGTGAAACTGTTTATAGATGAGTTATTAAGCCTATACCTACATCTCTACATCTCTTTTTACAAATTACTATTTAAAATTAAGTACAAAGGCCAACCCTGGTGCTGCACGCTGTACTTATATAGCTAGAAATATAATTAGTTTTTATGTCCAAACAAACCTCTGCTATTAAACGGTGAACAAAAGCTAGTTTAATTATAATAATGTTGTAAATTAATAAAGCATAAGATAACTGAAGCTGCAGACTGCACCCGACGCGATTCACGTCATGTCCATAGCCCTTTTGTCCGTTCCGACCGCTTTAATATGTATTTTGTTGGCAATACCAGGGAAATTGGCACACTGACAACCACCTGCTGGCAACACTGTTTGTTGGACAACAGTTTTGAAGCCTATAGTAATTAAATTTTATATTATGAAAAATGTATATAATTTATTTAAAGTTTGTTTTAATTAAATTGAATATTGTTTTTTCAATTATACATGGTGACTTTGAAAAGTTGTATTTTGGGCTAATATGAGGTTCTAGTGATCAAATAGAACAACTTTTCTCAAGGAGCATATTTTTTCATTTGCGACACATGGTTTCATAAGAAAAGTTGTTTGATTTGATTAGTAGAACCTCATATTAGCCCAAAGTACAACCTTTCAAATTCACCCTGTATGTTGATGTTGAATTTTTCGTAGGAAAAAATACTTGCTTTTCTTTATTTCCAAATTTGAAATGGATTTTAATTAACAAAAAATAAATAAAAAGAATACAATTATTTATCAGCGGAATTAAGGCTGTATCTTTCTGTCCTCCTGAATTATATTTTTGTGATGTTTAAAGTTCTCCCAACAGTTTTTAAATTGATTAAAGAAATCTTTTGTTCTCAGAAAGTGCTTATTGAAGATTCTTGTTTTACCTAGTCTATATGGGGTTCTTGTATTTATACATTAATGACCGCCTCTGTGGTCTAGTGGTTATCTGGCGTTCGTGGGTTTGATTCCCACTCTGAGAAATCAATATTAGTCCTTTTTTCTGTACAATTTTCTTTGGTCTCTGTGTTTTTATATTATATAATATTAATTATTGTTCCCAGTACATATGAAGCTTGTTTGTGATCATTGCAATATGTGTGAAAATATCCTACATATTATTTTTTATTATAAAGTAACCGTGCTCCGCGGTGTCTTCCGGCGTTTAATTTAAAATAAATCTGATTGAAAATGTTACCCATGTTACTCGCTGATAATAAAGCTTTCTACTGGTGAAAAAAAATCGGTACATGTTTTTGAGTTTATCTGAAACAAATCTTTTCTTTTTATATATTAGTATTGATGTATATAAGTCTCTATGATTTACTAATTCCTGTTGACATATTCTATTACTTATAACGTAAACGTTAGGTTGACAAAATAACGAAATCCTATAAATATAACATTAAACAATCAACAACAACGAACACTATAGGTACATTTGGTTTAAAAGTTTTTAGCATTCCGTGTCGGAACTATTGTGCCATAAAGGATTTTTTTTTATTTTGACAATCCAACGTTACCTTTAAAAGAAACGGTATATGGCATCTGCCACATTCTGTTTCTTATAACGTGATCGTTAGATTGTCAAAATAACGATTTCCGCTATTAGCGCGCTCTTCTCCAATCAGAGTAGTATTGTTAACCTTCGCTGATTGGAGGAGAGCGCGCTAATAACGGTTTTAAGAAACAGAATGTGGCCTCTGGACTATTAATCTGCTGATAAATAGTCTACTGGACATTTTGGTCAAACTCGTTGCATGTAGTTTGAGTCTATACATGATCTTATAAATATGACTACATAAAATGATTTATCAAATAATATTGGTAACATCCAAAAACCTAAAACAGTCAGTCAAGAATACTTTACATGATCTTATAAATATGAGTACATAAAATGATTTATCAAATAATATTGGTAACATCCAAAAACCTAAAAACGTCAGTCAAGAATACTTTACATGATCTTATAATTATGACTACATAAAATGAATCAAATAACATTGGTAACATCCAAAAACCTAAAAATGTCAGTCAAGAATACTTTACATGATCTTATAAATATGAGTACATAAAATTATTTATCAAATAATATTGGTAACATCCAAAAACCTAAAAATGTCAGTCAAGAATACTTTACATGATCTTATAAATATGAGTACATAAAATGATTTATCAAATAATATTGGTAACATCCAAAAACCTAAAAATGTCAGTCAAGAAAACTTTACATGATCTTATAATTATGACTACATAAAATGAATCAAATAACATTGGTAACATCCAAAAACCTAAAAATGTCAGTCAAGAATACTTTACATGATCTTATAAATATGAGTACATAAAATTATTTATCAAATAATATTGGTAACATCCAAAAACCTAAAAATGTCAGTCAAGAATACTTTACATGATCTTATAAATATGAGTACATAAAATGATTTATCAAATAATATTGGTAACATTCAAGAATACTTTACATGATCTTATAATTATGAGTACATAAAATGATTTATCAAATAATATTGGTAACATCCAAAAACCTAAAAATGTCAGTCAAGAATACTTTACATGATCTTATAAATATGAGTACATAAAATGATTTATCAAATAATATTGGTAATATCCAAAAACCTAAAAATGTCAGTCAAGAATACTTTACATGATCTTATAAATATGAGTACATAAAATGATTTATCAAATAATATTGGTAACATCCAAAAACCTAAAAATGTCAGTCAAGAATACTTTACATGATCTTATAATTATGAGTACATAAAATGATTTATCAAATAATATTGGTAACATCCAAAAACCTAAAAATGTCAGTCAAGAATACTTTACATGATCTTATAAATATGAGTACATAAATTGATTTATCAAATAATATTGGTAACATCCAAAAACCTAAAAATGTCAGTCAAGAATACTTTACATGATCTTATAATTATGAGTACATAAAATGATTTATCAAATAATATTGGTAACATCCAAAAACCTAAAAATGTCAGTCAATAATACTTTACATGATCTTATAAATATGAGTACATAAATTGATTTATCAAATAATATTGGTAACATCCAAAAACCTAAAAATGTCAGTCAAGAATACTTTAGTATTTGTTCACCATTGTGAATTTAAAAACGTGTATAATTGATTGAAAAAATACTATTTTAAAGAACACTATAATAAAAATTATTATTACTTATAAAGTAGACGGATGCATAGTCAACTCGAAATTCCCTCAGTCGCGTTAAGGTCAGTAGACTTGGTAATAACGTCGTCGACGGGCTTTTTTGTATTTGTTGTCGTCGGAAGTAGCAATTTTTCCATGACATCCGGTCTCCCGCAGCGCCGTGTCCTCTCCATTCCCTCTCTCCCTACTCCGATATACTTCGTCTGTCAGACCCAACTACATGCCTCATCTTCCTACTGAATAAATCTGCTTAGTGTTCCTTTTTTAAAATATGGATCTGGTAATGTATAATTTGAATGTTGGTATTTGGAATTTATATTTGGTAGGTAGGTGCTTATTTTTATTTATTAAAAAAATCTTTATAGTTCGAGGTTGTGTTGAAGCTAAAAGGGGATGCATTTTTATACAATAGAAACTTAACCGCCTTCATAGATCAGTACCTTGTAACCGGAGGTCGTGGGTTCGATTCCCACCCATGGCAAAACAAATAGGTATTTATTTATATATTTAAAATTCTTTATTGCACTAAAAGATTTGTACAGAGGCGAGTTTAATGCCTTTGGCATTATCTACCACCTAACGTTTAGGAGTGAAAATTGTAATATAGGGTGCACATATAAAATAATAATATATATATAATAATAAAAAATAAAATATATAAACTATATACATACAGTAATATATAACCACATACGACTACATTCAATACATAAATATTATAGCAAAAATAAATACATAAATATATGTTCAAATCTAACCTAAATAATGATAATGAGAAATGAGTAATTTCTTGAAAATGGTGAGAGACGGAGACTGTCTGATGTTCAGTATTATTATTACAAATATAATATAATATTAGTACGTTTTTATGTAAAGTTTGTCATGGTCTGGGTGTTAATAAAATATAATTTGTATCGTTGTTTCTGGTACACATAGTACAAACCTACAGCTTAGTTTGTGACCAAAGAAAATAGCAATATGTGTAAATTGTCCTACATATTATAGCTAAAAATTAAAAAAAAGTAAAACGTGAAAGCCATTTCATGTGCAAATATTTCAAATGGTTGGCCAGATAATAATCTTTAATACAAATAAATGCAACGTCTCTCGTGTCTGTCTGTCTGTTTGTGAGCTCTTCCGTCGAGAAATCTGACGTTTTCTTTTAATCTTTACTTCTACACTAATATTTTGGTAGAATAGTATATTGTTGGTAGTATTGTGTATATGTAGTTTATGTATGTATATATATAAGATATATTTAAGTAGTGTATAATAGATTGTAAGTATTTTATATAATACTATACTGAGTTACTATATTGCACCTACCACACTTATTAACTGCTTTTATTGTCCCGGAGGTTTGACTGGTAGAGAATGCCTAGCGGCATTAAGTCCGCCTTTGTATTTTGTATGCAATAAAGATTTAAATAAATAAATAATAATAATATTATAAAGCTGAAGAGTTTGTTTGGTTGAACGCGCTTATCTCATGAACTACTGGTTCCAATTGAAAAAATAAATTAGTGTCGGATAGCCCATTTATCGAGGAAGGCTATAGGCTTACTTTACATAACATCACGCTACGACGAATATGAGCGGAGTAACAATGAAAAATGTTGCAAAAACAGGGGAAAATATATTCCTTTTGAGAGCGTACGCTGCGCAAACGGTTAAAGTTATGCAGACGAAGTTGCACGGATTAGCTATTTATAGATATTTTCTTTTGCCAGGTTATTGTTTCGTTAGTTATCATATAGCTCAGTGATCGCTTAAGATATTATCCATTTCAGGACCACCCTCCTGTTAGTTTCTTTCTAAAATCAAACGTTAACCCTATTCCTACTTGGAAGTTTAGTTTCATAGACACCAAGGGTCGGATTAATAGTCGTTGAAAAAACTGAATTTTGACAGTTCCAAGCAATGGCTCAGGTTAAGCAACGACTATTCCGACCCTAAGATACGAGTAGTAATCTAATGTTCAACTTTTTTCGAAATATGTGGACAGACTAATTGCTAAGTATATTTTTAAAGATTAACTAACCAGTAACATGCTGAACTTGGATATTTTTCAATTAATTTTCTTTGAAAAACCATTATATAAATGTACAAGACATACCAAAAATTCCTGTTTAATGGAACCAATTCTTAATTCTACAATTTAGCGTTTCCTGCCCCCTACACAAACTGCAAGTACCTCTTCAGCCTCCGCCTGAATTCGAGCATTTTCTATTAATTTATTTAAGCCAAACTCCTGTTAATTATTTACTCTATTTTGTACATGATCCGCGCCAACAAGACTCAGTAATATCTTTTGTAACGTGCCCGTAAAGTTTAATGTTGCTCGAGACACAATCGACATAAGACCTTGTTACTCCTCAAAAGCCACTTTGGTATCATTGCAAAATTATTTCAGAGCCCTACTACTATTTACGTCAATGCCTACACATAAACAAATCGACTACTTAATAACACTCAATAAACAAATTTTGGCTACTTGTTAGCATTCAAGGAAAACCTTTAATTTAAAATCCCTTCCATACAGTTGTATTTGCCTATAATTTATAAATCATTCAAATATTTGCAACAAACATGTATCCAATTATATTTTATTTGAATAAAAAGTAAATTGACATCGTTAGTGTGTGTTGTGGTGAGTTATTTGCGATGATCACGTGGTATAGGACACGAGAGTCCATGTCGGTCTCGCGGCCTGTTATTAAGCCTCAAACAATATGCCGCAAATTGAGTTAACTCTCTGATAATAAGAGTATCGCTCGGTGAGGGTCCTCTTCTATTGAAGACGAACTCCCCTTCAGCTCTATGAACCTCTATTACCTTTTATATGATATACAGTTGGAAGATTAATAAGTAGGACGGGTCTATGCGACCGCGTGACGATAATGTATGTGATTTTTGTCCGTTCCTTAATTTTAATTAGGTAAAGTTTTTTGTTTTAACTGTGATTATTTTTATTGGAATTTTAGTGAATTAAATTTTGTGTTATTTCCAAGCTCACGACTTGTTTGCTGTAGACTGATTGCCTTTGGCAACGACGACGTAAAAATTAAATCTCCACTTAGGCCACCTATCCACCATTTATGATATATATAAAATTCATAGTTCCCACCCATGGCAAAAATTAAAAAAAAATAGTACGCTTTTATTTAATTGTACAGTTTATCATGGTCTAGGTGTTTAGCTTGTACACATTGTACAAGTCTAGAGTTTAGTTTGTGACTAGAGCAATATATGTATATTGTCCTACAAATAATATTATTATTATGTAACATCACAAGTACCTTATGTACTGCGGCACACGAGACCGCCTAGACTGCCTCAGGATACCCATCGGTTGTTTTATTGTACCATGTGGTTTTATTCCCGACTCAACTCGTCGTAGGCTACCCCGAATAAAAGGCCTTCTTGTCGCGTTCCATATTTAGCGTCTAATGTCATTTTGGGTGCAATAAAAAGTGACAGCTATCTTTATTCGTTACAATTATTTTGACATCGTACGCAGCCTATATTATACATTTATTATATATTGCTATCTGCGTACCCCTTAATAGGGATACATGCGTAATGGTGTGTATGTATGTACCCTTGAAAATATACTTCTACCAATTATACCTATTCTATTCTAATCTGTAAAACGACAAAAATGTCTCAACATGACAGCATCTTTATGTTATTTGCTATTTGAAATGTCGCGCAATGTGTGGCAGAGACGAAACTGATATGTTTGCGTGGTAGAAGGTGTTTGAACAAGTCCGCCACTCTCACGACTTGAGTGCAGTTACACGGCGACGAGTCACGTCGCACTCAAGTTTAAGTAACGGTGAAATTACTTTTAAACTTGTTGCAATCGTCTATCTACAAGTTTAATGTAAAAATTGTATTGATTGAACCTTTTATTGTAATTTCTAAAAAAAAAACTTTTCTTTATGCATTTTTATATCCATAGATAAAGCAGCGAGGATATTAAAATAGACTCATAATGTAAATACGTCTTCTTCGCCGCCCATTTCGCAACCGCATTATTTAGCCTGCATAGTGTGAGCGATTAATATTATTAACAACATTGTATTGATCGACCACATTAATACACTTTATAGGTCTGCTTCATCAGATACATACAAAGTCACATGCCGTGCTCCAATAACAAATACATATATATATATACACCCAAACTACAACCTTTCAAAGTCACCAGTATATATATTTTTTTCAATGAAAAATAATCTATAAAATATATTTTGAAGACCAGCTATTGTTATCATTTCATGACATGCTTTTATTATATTATTATCTATTAAAGATTAGGTGTCAAATAACATGGAGCGAGAAACTTTGGCCAGGCGTCAGTCTGATGTTCTCCCTGGCCACACCTTTTGTGTAGCGCTATTGTGATACTGAGAACTTAATGGATGGCCACCCTCGGACTTGAGTAGCTTCAGCACGAACTCAAAATGCTTGTTGTGTTTCGTACTTATATGATTCTTATTGATCAATCTTTAATGGCGTGAACACAGTACTTTATTTAAAGTTTCGTTAAATACTAAGTTCTAATTGTCGTATTTTTTCATAGAATATATAACATACATGCGATTTTCTGTACAGTTTGGCTTGTTCTAGGTGTTAATAAAATATAATGTATTAATATCGTTGTTTCTGGTACACATAGTACAAGTTTAGCTTAGTTTGTGACATGGGAAGATTAGTATTATGTAATTTATCAAATTGTCTTATTTATTTACAGCCTTTAATCATTTATCTATTTAATAATAGCGTTTGAATAAATATACATACATAATAATGTATAAGATACGCGAATGCTAACAAAAATACGATCGTATATTTTATAGCGTGTTAAGCTCAAAAAGCACCGCAAACTGCTATATCGTTGACGCGAGCAAAGCACTAAGATGAATGCGGCGGGATGCTGAGACCGTGATTCACCGCAGCCACCGATCCACTTCACACCTGTGTCACCACAGACTAGAATCAGTAGATAGATAAACTGTGTTGTCTCGTGTGTTAATGGCGAGTGCCTGCTTTTTGTTAGACCCATTGGTTGACGCAAGCAAAGCACTAAGATGAATGCGGCGGGATGCTGGGAACGTGATTCACCGCAGCCACCGATCCACTTCACACCTGTGTCACCACAGACAAGAATCAGTAGATAGGTGATCTGTGTTGTCTCGTGTGTTAATGGCGAGTGCCTCCTTTTTGTTAGTCCCAACGGTTGACGCGGGCAAAGCACTAAGATGAATGCGGCGGGATGCTGAGACCGTGATTCACCGCAGCCACCTATCCACTTCACACCTGTGTCACCACAGACTAGAATCAGTAGATAGGAGAACTGTGTTGTCTCGTGTGTTAATGGCGAGTGCCTCCTTTCTGTTAGTCTGTGTCACCACAGACTATAATCAGTAAATAGGTGAACTGTGTTGTCTCGTGTGTTAATGGCAAGTGCCTCCTTTCTGTTAGTCTGTATCACCACAGACTAGAATCAGTAGATAGGTGAACTGTGTTGTCTCGTGTGTTGATGGCGAGGCCTCTTTTTTGTTAGCCTCACCGGTTGACGCGGGCAAAGTACTAAGATGAATGCGGCGGGATGCTGAGACCGTAATTCACCGCAGCCACCGATCCACTTCACACCTGTGTCACCACAGATAAGAATCAGTAGATAGGTGATCTGTGTTGTCTTGTGTTTTAATGGCGAGTGCCTCCTTTTTGTTAGAGACAACGGTTGACGCGAGCAAAGCACTAAGATGAATGCGGCGGGATGCTGAGACCGTGATTCACCGCAGCCACCGATCCACTTCACACCTGTGTCACCACAGACTAGAATCAGTAAATAGGTGAACTGTGTTGTCTCGTATGTTAATGGCGAGTGCCTCCTTTCTGTTAGTCTGTGTCACCACAGACTAGAATCAGTAGATAGGTGAACTGTGTTGTCTCGTGTGTTGATGGCGAGTGCCTCTTTTTTGTTAGCCTCACCGGTTGACGCGGGCAAAGTACTAAGATGAATGCGGTGGGATGCTGAGACCGTAATTCACCGCAGCCACCGATCCACTTCACACCTGTGTCACCACAGACAAGAATCAGTAGATAGGTGATCTGTGTTGTCTCGTGTATTAATGGCGAGTGCCTCCTTTTTGTTAGACCCAACGGTTGACGCGAGCAAAGCACTAAGATGAATGCGGCGGGATGCTGAGACCGTGATTCACCGCAGCCACCGATCCACTTCACACCTGTGTCACCACAGACTAGAATCAGTAGATAGGTGAACTGTGTTGTCTCGTATGTTAATGGCGAGTGCCTCCTTTCTGTTAGTCTGTGTCACCACAGACTATAATCAGTAAATAGGTGAACTGTGTTGTCTCGTGGGTTAATGGCAAGTGCCTCCTTTATAGGTGAACTGTGTAGTCTCGTGTGTTAATGGCGAGTGCCTCCTTTTTGTTAGTCCCACCGGTTGAAGCGGGCAAAGCACTAAGATGAATGCGGCGGGATGCTGAGACCGTGATTCACCGCAATTACCAATCCATTTACACCTGCACACTTCGATCCACTTTACAAGTGAACATAACAGCTAGAAGACGGTAAAAATATATGATAAAATGGACTCCAATTATTTATTTATCTTTTTGCTCCCGTAGTGGGTAAAGATTATTATTTTTGCAGGCTATTTCTCTATATATTACTTTTGCTTCTACAATCATAATTCTTTTGCGTATAAATAAAACACCATATTTAAAAAAAAACTTCAATAATGAACAAACAAAAGAGAACCGAAATATTCATAAGATACAGAGCACAAGTTAATTTATTTTAATGTAGATCCAAAAATGCCCGGTCTTCTTTAAAAATACATCCAAAACATAAACCCGAGCGGAGATAGTTTTCACAACGTCTAGAGATGCATTCAGGACGCGGCGCTATAATATTTCAGCGCTTTCACAAGAAATAACAATGCAAGAGTAGAGAGTACCTAAAGGAAGAAGGCTTCGCTTGTAAAGAACAGCAACGTAAGCTGTTTGTCATCGTAGAATGCATCGCCTAAACACGGGGTGCCGGCAAATTTGATGCTACAAAGAATAAGAATCTTATGTTTCTAATTTGTTAAGACTTAGGTAGGACTTGCTTGAGTTTTGTTTATTATATATAACTTAACTACTTAGTTCTCATTTCGTATTCATTATTTATTGTTGTTTATACAAGGTAACTTAGAAAGGATGTACTTTGGACTAATATAAAGTTCTACTTATCAAATTAAACAACTATTTCCATGGAACCATGTATCGCAAATGAAAACAAAGCCTTATCCGTACAAACTAGTCATGCTAAAATTTACAATTGGTATGGGGAACCCAAAATTCTTTTTCATTTGCGACACATGTGTCCATGAGAAAAATTGTTCGATTTAATCAGTAGAGCCCCGTATTAGCCAAAAGTACCTTTCAAATTCACCATGTATATTAATTAGGTGGGAGGGGCTCTATACAACTTTGCTGGGGCAAACAATACATAACCAAAATAATTGTTTAATAATGAAATAATTAAACCAATATAAATAACATAAACCGTTAATTTAACCAAGTCGTCATTCGGTTTCAGTTTGTGGCACCACGGAGGCGGTAAAATATAAATATATAAGGACCCATCATGCCTTACGGAACCGTCTACCCTGCGCGAGGTTTTATATATAATAAGCGACTTTGGGAGGCTGTACTTATAAGTCTCTACTGATCAAACTATTCCCATGGTAATGTGTAGCAAATAAAAAAAATATCTTATTCATACCAATTGGTTATTTTAACATATATAATTAGCTTGTATGGAGAAGCCATATTTTTTTTTTATTTGCGACACATGGTTTCATGGAAAATGTTATTCAATTTGAATATATATTCATAGGTTATAAACATATAATTATCTTAAATAGAACGATATATTATTATAATTAAAATCTAAAAATCTCTGAATTTAAAGAACTACTCAGACCGCAAATTGTTGGAACATATTCTGATACTTATAATATTAAAAATGGATCGGTCACGACCGCACAATAAGTGGGGGCAGAAGTTAGGGAGACAAAGTTCTGAACAATGAGACGGAAAGACCAAACGGAGCTCATAAGCTCTCGCAGGTGGTCGCCTCGACAACTCACCATTCTTTCCCACGATAAATATCCAGAACGTGATACTAGCAAAACACAATACCCAAGCAAACCTCTTTATTTGTTGGCAGATATTCTCAACACAAACTTGTACAAAAAAGTACTTACTGAACTCGAATTACCTAGAAACGTATTTATAATAAAATACAACTTTTTATTCTCGTACTTCTTTTCAATTTTATTTCCTAATATCGTATTCATCGTCGGCGAACAAGATAAACACCGATCATATTTCATTGTATAAAGTTTACCCAATAATTTCAGATTTGCTTTTGATTTGTTTTTATTTGGAAGGGTAATATCAAATATTCTCCCTATCCAAAATACCCAGAGCAAAAGAAAATATTATTATAACCTGTAGGTACGCAATATTAACCACTCTGCGAAATAATACCTGCCCAAACAAAGTAAACATGCTCGTGTTACGCTTCATTAGCGGCCGCTGATCCGACTGACATTATTGCATAAATAACACAATTATCCCTCTATTTATCTGCTTTTTATTATTAATCTGATATAACTATATTGTTTTTCACAATTTTGGTAGCTTTAGTTTTGGAAAACAAATATGGAGAAAAGAATTGTGATTATTCGTCGTGAGTAGGTATCCGGTGTCCGCTCCGGGGCTCTGTCCGGGAAATAATGCCATTTCCGATGAGGGCCCGCGGGGCCGGTGACAACGAGATTAGGGAAAAGTCGGGGATTTAATAACACCGACACACGCCGAGTGCGGGCCCGAGCTGGGGCCCCGGCGAGCTACCACGATACGCTATTAGCACAATAATGTTACTCAATTATATTACATTAGGCTACTTAAGAAAAATGTTGTGAGTGACTTCCTGTTTTTGGTTAAGATATTTTTTAATAAGCAATTTTTTTTTGGAATTACTGTTATACATAAATTATTTCTTAATTTATTATTTATATTTTAGAAAAGTTTGTATGTATCACGGGTGCCTTACGGCACCCGAGACCGCCTAGACGGCCCCAAGGTACCCAGCGGAGGTACCAAGTCTTACCCCCATATTCTAAGACGTTTCCTTAACTCCACTCTTCACTCAAGGAGCGTCTGTCTCAACTTGCTTTTTATAGTTGACATTTGGTGGAAAGAGACAGACGTTCCTTGAGTGTAAAGTAGAGTTAAGGATACGTCTTAGAATACCCCCGTTAATCCCACCTCGTCGTAGCCGTAGAAAAGTTTAATAATAAAATATTATAAAGAATACCATCTGCGAAATGAGGATGGGTCAATCCCTCCGCTGGGACCCTGAGGCCGTTTATACGGTTCTCGGGAGCCAAATAGGCACCCGTGATGGTATTTATTTATTATAAAGAATAGCGAAAATACTCTGTTTATTTGCAATGCAATCTGCAAACTATAACTAGGATTATGTCGATTTTAAAATCAAAATAGAATTGCGAGTAAAATTTATTTAAAGTTGCAATATACCGTTAGTGCTAAAGCGAGTGATTTTGCAGCGCATGAACGATCGAATTTCAAATTCATATTAAAATCTATTTAATACGTTTAACGACATGGCCAGAGAGGAAGTCGGCGTTACAAAAAGCGGAAGTGCGCTAAAAACGTTATGCGGTCGCAACGTGACTGGCGACGCTGAGCAGCCTGCTACGGCGTAGCACTTCGGCGTAGCATTGTAATATGACGGAGCAATCATTTTCTATGAATGCTTTATTTTGTTTTTAAGTTAATGGTTAAATATTACTTAGCATTCAACACAGAATTAACCAAGTTTAGCCTGCACCGTGACGAGTCTTTTTTATTTACGATAAGCGAAAGAAAAGTTTTTAAAAAAGTATATTGCAGGCATTAAATCTAGTTTGTTATTATCTTAGCTTCCAACGCGGTAAATATTTTGGTCTATTATTTATAAGTTGTATTAATTAAAAGTGTTTCATATCATTATTTATTATGTAATTATCATTTCGTAGCAATTGGGGTCCAAAATTCTGGAACCTTAGGAAACGAGGCTCGCGGATTTTCCAAGAGTTCGGAAAACGAGTCTTCTTGGAATGTGGAGATCCCAAATGCTACGCATATTCAAAACAAAAAATCAGCATTGCCATACAAAGAGCCAATGCTGCTAGCGTTTTAGGTGCCCTACCAAGTGGCGACTCATACGGTGTTTTTTTCTTATTAGTTTAAATTTAAATTTAAGTTTAATTTTGCTAGGTTAATTTATTATATATTTTGTAAAGTTTTATAAATAAATAATTAATTTATATTAAATATATTATATTAAAGTAAAAGTTACAAAAATAAAACAAGATATTTCTAAAAATATATTTTAATACATTAATATTTTGTTAAATTATAATTTACACAAGTGTCACAAAGTGTCCCACTTATAACTTTTCACATCAAATTTTCAGTTTATTAGCTTCGAATTTTTATTTCGCTTAATAATTCACGAAGTTAGGAAATACTTATCCTCGTGAAGCAGCGGCTATAAGTTAATTTAATAGGCGGGCCCACCGACAGCGACAAATCGCTTCAAGCTTTTACCAGCCGCTTCTTCCGCTACTCGTTTCCGCTCCTAGAAAGCCTCAAAATTAATCTCGATGGTATACAAACGGGGTCAAGTTAGATTTTATACTATTTACTAACATTTGATGTTCAGGCTTCTCTCCTATGTGGAGAGTTTCCTAGGGGTTTTTAATATATTCTTCCAGTTAAACCTGCAGACTATATAAGTTATTAAAGAAGAGATTTGTAAAAAATTTAATAACATTAACAATAAAATATTATTTATTCAAAAACTATACTATATAACTAAAAATATTGATTTAGTAATTTCTGTGTTATTTTTTTTATTATACACGTTTATTTACTTTTTGTATAAAGAGTGAACTTTTAAAATGTGCGTTTCGATAAATTTAAACTACGAAAAATAGGTATAAAATAATCTAAAAGAGTCTAGGACCCTACTAATAAAAACTAACACAATTTTTTTTTTTAAATATTGCTCTTTGCAAATCTTTTTTTTTTTTTTTTTTCAGCAGTTTTGGCTCGCGTTAATGGTATGTTAAACAGCCCATGAGTTAGGACATCGCTTGTTATAATATAAATCACCTTGCATTTATTTATAAATATTATTAATTATGTAAAAAATGTACACAAATAAATATAGGGAATTTATTTGGATTGGCGGACTGTACCGCGGGGAAATTAGAAATATCTCCCCATGTTTAAAGGTCTCCCGTCTTATACTCGTATCTTGACGTGTATTTTATTATTTGTGTATTGGATTTTTCTATTTTTGTGTATGTTAAGTTAATTATGCTATAAGTCTTTGAGCTAGAATCATTTGTAGGTTTTTTTCTTAATATAAAATCCGAGAACGATTTTCTTAAATAATAATAATATACGTAGGACATTTCACACACAACGCCCTGGTCGTTGTATAAGCTTTAGGCTTGTACTATGTGTACTAGAAACAACGATACTAAACAAATACTAAATTTTATTATATATAAAAAATTATAAACATCCAGTCTATGGCAAACTGCACCGAGAAATTATACTAATATTGTTTTGCCATAAGTGGGAATCGAGCCCACGACCTCCAGATACAACGCTCAAGTCGCAACCACTGAGGCGGTATAGTGGTAATCGTCGTATATTTTTTTTATATAGAGTCTTAAAGACAGTATAAACAAAATAAATATCATTATAGGTGCCTTACAGCTTAGACGGCCTCAGGGTACCCAGCGGAGGGGTTTTTATCTCACCTCGCCGTAGCCGATGGGAAGAGTCTACACCGAACAAGAGGCTAACTCGTCGCGATAAACTCAATAACCCATCTATAAACAGTTTCACAAGTTGGTATAGTGAATCTGAGACCAACAGCTTAACGCGCTCTCCAAAGCACTATAGAGAAGTTTTATTTTTTTAATATATTGAAAAGGAAACAGTTTCAGATTGTAAATAATAAAATAGGTCTACTATAAACTATATGGAATAAACGTAGTTAATTCTTATTAGAAAAGTCTGTACTCTATATTATCATCATAATCTGTGGTGCCTTATAGCGCCTGAGGCCGCCTAGACGTCGTCTTTATTTCCAGTTGTCGGCGCCGATGGTCACTGAAGAAATAAAAAATAAATAACCATTTATTTTCAGCTAAATTATCCAGACTAAAACTATTTAAAGTAGGTTATTTATAATTGTTATAATTTTCAGATGACTATTTCTACCCAATGTTTTTGAAGTAGACAGTCAAACGGCTAGCAATATTAGTCAATATGATATTGGTGCTACCTCGTAAACGTTAAAACTTGGATGCTACTTTCTTTCGCATTGTAGAATGAAAACCATCTACTCGAGCAGTAGCCAACATGTTTGAGGTGCTAGTGACGAGGCAGCCCCAAAAGCATTCTGAAGGCTTTAATAATTACGCGCAGAACGTTGTAGGCACGTTTAGTAAACTGAATCCACAAGCTGCTCCAGTAAAATGATGTACAATACGCTCCAAAGAGAGTTATTTTTTACCCTTTCTGTACATAGAGCAAACCTGCGGACCAGCATATTACTACGTACCGTTAACGACCTGCGTTCCCTTTCAATATCAAAAACTTAATCTATTTGTGACAATGTGACCAAGATATTTAAATTTGTTAACTACTTGTAAGACAATACGCTCAGGTACAACTGAAGGTACGTTACATTAACATGTAGTGTTTTCCATTAACAATTAATGTTTAAACTAATATTTATGTAATATAGTATTGGTTATATTATTGGTTAACTTGTCCTAATTAAATGCCTGATTATTATTATTTTATATTGATTGATAATCAAGAGGTTTAGTCTGTGGTCTCACCAGTTTTCAGGAACCTGCTACTCGTACGTCGATTTATTGTCAAGGTTGTAGTTCTCTTTACGGTTAGGAAATAGTCAGTTGATTTGACTATAAAGCAGCGAGGATATTAACGTAAAATAATTTAGTCTGCATAGGTTACTACTACATAGTGGGAGCGATCAATGATGTTAAACAACAATGTATTGATGGACCCCTGTTCATATAGTTTGTAGGTCTATTTACCGACAGATTACCGTAGATACAAAGGCACATTCGTGTTCCAATAAACATTTTACAAAAAATAGAGCAAGTCATTGAACAAATACCTATCTTGAATATGAAATTCTATTAGTAATAGTAGATAGGCATTGCAGCAATACTATGATAAAGTGTATTTACTATGTAGTTGTGTATCTGGCTGCGTATTAGTTCTATTGTCACAAGTCGGTCGCGGTGAATGCATGTTCGGAATGCCCCCGGAATTTCATTTCGTTAGCGGTCGCCAAAGGGTTACAGATTCCTGTGGCGGGCCCGTTACCAATGTGCCACTATATCCACTATGATTCTACTATAATCAATATGTACCAGGATATGTGTAATAAATAATATATTTTCTTATTTTTAGATACAACTAGATTTAATTCTTAATCGATATCGATAAACTCATGATGAAGTGGTCGTGGTGGTTCTCTTATTCTATATTAGGGGTTAGGACTGATTTTATACTTCTTCTTCGACTCATAACCTCGTCTTCAAAATTCCAGTCTTTCACTGGTATCTTTGACAACTTTTTGCGACTTTAGTACGAGGTTTAGGTCCAGGACCCTGTACTTCTCCAGGCCGGGGTATACCTGTTCCAGAAGTTCCAATCTGTGCTTCGCCTTTGCGTGGCAGCTGCACAGTAGATACCACATGTAGCTTTATTGCTCTTTTCTTTTTGATGTAGATGGATAGAATCTGACTGGTACATTAGTGTGATGGACCGTCCATGGCAGAAATTTGGTCAGTCATCGGTGACCTACTACGCATTCTCGTTCCCTCAACGTTACTAGACGCTCGATAGATATATCGAGATACGTCGCGTTACGTATCCAAAGAAAGTGAGAATACGTGATTTTACAATAAAGGCTTATATTGTAAAATCGTTGCTTGATTTCTAACAGTATATATTCATAGGTATATCCTAATTAACAGCCTTCTTGGTCTAGCTAGAACCTACTACCCCCGTTGTCCCTGGAGTAATTGGTTCGATACTATACAGTTCGGAAAAAAAATGTTAATAAGAAAAAATATTTCTTTCTTTCATATCTAGCTTATATTTTTGTCAGTTTTATATTTGTAAAGTTCTTTTAAAATCCTGGTTTTTATAATCTGACCTCGTGTTACCAATGCGTATTTCTATAATAATAAAAAATTGGTACAATTTGTATTGGTGATTTGGAAAGGAAGTTACCTTATTTAATAATAAATGATTAGATCTTATAGTAAATTAAACTATAAAAAACTGCAGTCATGTCTTTTTGTTCCATAGGTTTAGTTAGTAGGGCAAAATAATAAATTGAGGTATTACAATATTGTTTGATGTTAAACCTGACATCAAATTAAATGTCGGGTTTATTGTATTTTTAAGCAATTGTTACTTCAATGGGCAGACAGTGTCATTCTCTGGCAGTAACTTTTAGAATGTAAAGCGACAAAATACTTTAAAACAAATTGACAAATAGGATTTGTTCGACATCCCGAGGCAACCTCCCGACAGCTGCTCGCTGTAATATTGCGTTATACTTTATCGAATTTGCATGTTTTTACTGAATAACATTCCTTTGCCGCGGCCGAGATCAAAGGCCGGGTCGAAAGTGATTTCGCACCGAGTTAGTTCAACAAGATTCTCTTGCCCCTCCTACTTACCCGCTCCTGAATAATTTTCATGTAATAAGGAAAATTGTAAATGGGCGTTCAAATTTTGATATTTTATATTATAGCGAGCTTATTTGCACATTATTATAATTATGTGAATCTGACACGTGGTTTTGTGGAAGTTTTGCAGAAGGTTGTTTTTACTTGATTCTGCTACGGTGCTACGGTCGTAGCCTTAAATTGCTACGCAGATTGTTTACTTCATACAGAAAAGATGTCTCGTTTTGCAATATTTTAAATATAATACGTATTTACCAATATTGCTGTGATAAACTATTTTAATTTACAGTTGACTTAGTTGAAGACTGCATGTTGCTAGTAATGCTATAAAATAAATTACTGGAATAATATAGCAAAAGTGGGTTCGTCATTGTTTTTTTGAGTTCATGTTGGGAAAAAGGATAGCAAAAGGTCAAAGTCAAAATTTTCTAATAGGTTCAGGAGAAAAAAGGGTTAAGTCAAAAATGATTTTAAAAAAGTAAAAAGAAGTACCTCCGGGCGGGTCAGAGTATATAAGGGGTATCGAAGTTAGTTTATTTCAAAACCATTCTATATTTTTTTAATTTAATTAATTATGTCAGAAAAATCCCCCATCTATGAAATTTGCGGTCCTATTTTTTTAACCTAAATTTAAGAGATTGTGGGAATTTAACTCAATATGGATTGAAAAATAATATGTTTAACCAAAAAGTGGATTGTTGTTGAAAAAAAAACATGGTGGAACCCTCCGCGGGCAGGTGTTTACACTTGTCGTTTTTTTTTCGTTATATTCAGTGATAGGAAATGTTGCTAAAAGAAATAGGTACTTTTTTTATTGGAGTACGGCAGAGTGACTTTTTATCTACCGGGTGGTGAGTAGACCTACAAAATCCATGAATGAGATCAACCAATAAATGTTCTTTAACAACATTGATCACTCCCACTATGCCGGCTAAATGCGATTACGAAATCGGCGGCGACAAAGACAAATTGCATTACGAGTATATTTTTAAAAACTCGCTGCCTTATCGTCAATTCAACCACCCATTTCATAACCGCACCTTGAAAGGAGACTACCACCTCGACAATAAATTGATGTAATAATCTCATGAAAACCGGTAAACCTACAGACTAAAACCGGAACATGACTAGGACACTTGACGGTTTTTGCATCTGTGGGTGGTAACGAGACCTAACAAAGTTATAGAGATTTTCCTCCAACCTAAAAAAAATTTTTTTTGTATGTATTCAGTACTTTATGCATGGTGTGCATACTTGCCCAAGTCCGCCTAGAGCCACGGCCTCAGGGTACCCAACACCGGGGTTTTATTTTCACCTCGTCCTAACCGATGAGTCTACACCGAATAAGTATCAGCTCGCCGCGGTATTTGGATAGACATAATATCCAATCTATAAACAGTTTCAGAAGTTGGTATAAGATGGTTGGCTCGTTAAGCGGTCGGTCCCAGTTTCACAACTGGGACCGACCGCTTAACGAGAGGTTTTCCAGTATTACCGATTATTATATAGTTTCAACCGTGAAAATTATACTTTTTATATAATTATAATAGTGAACAAACTATTTGTATGTTTATTGGAATTTGAGTGGGACTGAAAATTTAAAAAAAAATCCTGAAGTATCACTTATAAAACTTTGGAACGTATTTTTTTTTTCTACAAAAAAAATTGTGCGAAAAATAAATTACCACTGGACTCGTTACCACCGCCCATACAGATGCAAAAACCGTTAAGTGACCAAGTCATGTTTCGGTTTTAGTCTGTAGGTTTACCGGGGACTACTGCATCGATTTATTGTCGAAATGGTTGTCTCCTTTCTTGATGCGGTTACAAAATGGGCGACTGATTTGACGTTAAAGTAGCGATGATATTGAAATAGACTCGTTCTTGCCCATTTAGAGCTCGCTGCCCATTTCGTAACCGCGTCATTTAGCCGCCATAGAGAGTATATATTTTATGTATTTATTTAGTACTAAACGAATAAAATGAAACAACACTGTACTTAAGTTAATTATGAAGTCAATTAACCTACATAATTTGTTGGTATCAGTTACAAATTAATTTTCCTGATTACCTCTCGTGTATGTGTGTATATGATTATATGTAAATATGGGGGGTGGAGTTCTAATAAGACGTGTTTCACGATAATCCCGTTTGCTAATTAGCTTGTGATGTATTTATACTTACACGTAGAAGTAACGTTCAAATCGCGACTGCGGGAGAGCCTTATGTTATCTATATCATATACATCTATACATAAAATTTAATCGTAGACTTTCCATGTCTGTACATTAAAGATTTTGGGAAAAAATACTTGAATACGCAAAAAGTAAAAAAAAAAAGAAGATTTTTGCCTGTTTTCAAAATTGAATCACTGAAAAATAAGTTATTGTGAGTAACATTTAGCGTTTATTTCTAATCTAAATCGATCCTTAGAATCAAAATTTCAGTAAGAAACCTTAGAGCGCCACGTGTTACATAGAATCACTTATTTGTGAAAATAACACGCGCACGAAGTTGCGGGCTATAGGTCTGCTATATATTATATATTTTTGTTAGTAAGGGAAATATTGATAATATTCATACTACGAGTATATACACATTTGGTTATTAGATTTTTTTCACTTTTAAATAAGCCTATTATCCCTTTCAAGTACGATATTTGCAGACTATATAAATATCGTATAAACGTCACAGTATTTTGTAAAGAATTTTCTTTATATTCAACACAAATTCCAACTTCAAAAACATACATAACAAGTGATACTTCTCCGAATTCTTTTTATAAAAATATAATATCACTTACGAAGAAAAATGTATTTCTCACTGAATATCGATTTCAAATAAAATTGCAACCTTTTCAGATAACGAGGCGACATTTCCCCTTTTCGTAGCCTGTTTGTCCCCCACATACATTGGGAATTTATCCGCCGAAATAAGCAGATAACGAACCTATTGGCAAAGACTCGTGAAATACGACGACAAGAAATGGTGGAGCTATACAATGGAGCTCTTTGTCGTAGCTGTTGCATTTATAAAGATCTCTTGACACCAATCGACATAATACCCACTTAGCATTTACAATCAAATTGGTTCAAGGAACTACCTTCATTATTTACGATAAAATATCGGCACTAATATTATAAAATACTCATACTCGAGTCTGTTGGTTTGTGGTGGCCGAATTGGTTGGACCCTCGAATTAAAAGTCGTGGGTTCTAGCCTAGATTTGTATTAATGTTTTTTTACCTGATTACTAACTTAAAATTAAGTTTATTTGTTTTCAAACATAACTATTTTGCGTCGGGGAGAAAGTTATGATATCGGTCCCAGTTTCACTTATAGCGGCTGTTTGTAGATGTTGCAGAAGCTATATAAACATACATAAAAATGTGAAAGACATTGGTCACAAAGTAAGCTCTAAGCTAATATTATGTATATAGTACACATGGTACAACTATACTAATGCATATTATATTTCATAAACACCCATGGCAAACTGTACAGAAAAACGGAATCGAACCCACGACCTTCGGATATAACGCCAAAGGCTCCACCGCTAGTTTACCGAGGCGGTAACCCGATCACTGCGACGAGATCGACATTTGTGCGGTTTATTTAGAATACCATACTTGGTAGAAATAACAGTCCTTTTGTTATTTTTTTTTTGTTTTGTTCTCGGACGTCGCTAAGGCTAATATAAAAAGCTAGTTTTAATAATATATATTTTGTTTTGTCCACAGATTCTTCTACTTGTACCACTTTTCGTTTTACGCGTACCACTATCGCTTCAACGGACAGTATAGCAGCCTTGCCCTCCTCACATCGTGGCTCTTCATTCAGGTAAATCAATAATTTTATTATTATAATACCAATGTATATTTACGGTTGTGTAAATTTTTAAAATCATTGTTATAATTATATTAGAGGCGACCGAGTTGGTTAAACCTTAGCCTTAAAAACAATTAGGTCCCTGTTTACCTGGTGCTTAGGTCATTGGTACAAAACCTGGTGCTAAGGTCATTGGTACAAACCCCGGTGTGTACCAATGAGTTTTTAACCAAAAAATGAATGTGCTTTTGTTTAATAACACCACTGTAGTGCTTCGGAGAGCACGTTAAGCTGTCGGTCCCAGTTTCACTATACCAACTTATAACTTTATATAAAACTGTTTATATATGGGTTATTGAGTCTATCCAAACATCATGACAAGCTAGCCACTTGTTCGATGTAGACTCATACCATCGACTACGATGAGGTAGGATTAAAAACCCCTCCGTTGGGTACCTTATAGCCGTATAGGCGGTCTCGGGCGCCGTATGGCTCTCGTGATGATATTTATATTTTAGCTCCATGGTTCGAAGCCCGGTGTGTACCAATGAGTTTTTAATTAAAAAAAATATGTACATTTGTTTGACAACACCACTATAGTGCCTCGGAGAGCATGTTAAGCTGCCCGGTTTCACTATACCAACTTGTGAAACTGTTCATAGATGGTTTATTGAGTCTATTCAAAAACATCGCGACGAGCCAGCCACTTGTTCGGTGTAGATTCATACCATCGGCTATGACGAGGTGGGATTAAAACCCCTCCGCTGGGTACCCTGGGGCCGTCTAGGCGGTCTCGGGCGCCGTAAGGCACCCGTGATAATATATATATATATATATATAATATTTATATTTATTTTCATTCTTATAATTAAATAATTTGACGTCTAATGAAAGTCACAATTAACAGCTATCAGGCGTGATTATTAACAAAAGTTTCGCGCTGCGCCCCACGGCAGGGGTTTGTGGGAGTCCTACCTAAATAAGCTAACAAAATATTCATTATTAATACTCAATTTACGTATTTATTAGTATTTACTAAATTTATTTTATGTATAAACTAATAATAGTCTTAAACGAATAATCTAGTCGTATTTACATCGCCTCTTTATAAAACAACATAATACTCCTATAAATATACATTTCTTCACTATAAATAATTGTAATATAGTTTCCCGAGTCAGCTCACGAATAAGGGGACGTATGTCGGGATTTGGGAACTCGAGTCCGCGCCGCTAATAATTTATCATGTCCACGAAAACTCCAAGTTATTATTATTTTTAAGTACACTACGGAAAAAGAAAAAAGCTTCTTAGGCGGTGAAAAGAAAGGCCGTCGGCTCGCAAGCATTTGTCAGCGAATCACGTTCGTTTCTCTCATGTAACAATGTCATATCTCCCCACGGTCACTTCGTAGCCAAACATAACTTTAATAGTTACTAGATAGGGTCCACATTAAGATAATGGCTTATTCTCAGGTACGCTACATGATGAACGTCGAGATCGCGTCAAAGTTTTGTCAAATATTTTCCGGGACAATTCCCAAATAACATCCGTGCGTGTAATATTTTCCGGGACCCCGGGGCCGTCTCGAGGGCTCCGGGACTCACAATGACGTACTTAAAGTAACATAATCTCTTATAAGTAGATTTATTTGAACCAAATTGTTAAAAAAAATCTTACCAATGTTTTGGAGAATTATTTTTCAATTGTCTATTGTGTTTTCAAACATTAAATATAACTTTGTAAGTATATTTAAAAGTATTTTCAGCACCAAATACTAGGGTATAAGAAGTGTATTAGAAAGACCGTCTTTATTTGGGCTATGCGATATTATGAGCTAGAAGTTTTCTAAAAGCTATCCTTTATTACTACGATACAAGAAGTGTATTAGAACGACCGTCTTTATTTGGGCGATGCTAGATTGTGAGCTAGACGTTTTTCAAAAGAATAGAATATAATTTATTTGCTCTCAAAAAAATGTAACAACAAATTATTATATTTAACTGAAAATATGGTAATTAATATTAAGAGAAAACAAAAAGGTTTCAACTCAGCATAACTGCAAACTAAAATACCTATAGATATTATTATATATTTTGCCAAATAATCAACTAATTTTCCGTAGACTAGTGGTTGCGCCTTTGGCGTTGTATCCGGAGGTCGTGGGTTCGATTCACACCCATGGCAAAAAATATTAGTACGTTTTTTCTGTACAGTTTGTCGTACAAGCCTAGATCTTAGTTTGTGATCAGAGCAATATGTGTAATTTGTCCTACATATTATTATTATATTCTATGTACTGTTTATAATGCCTACTACTTGACAATATATATAATTTTTCCAAATACTGAAAAAAGTAAAAACAGACTTCTCTGACATCTAGTATTAGAAATTAGGACTTCTAACTTCACTCTAATGAGTAATTAAAAGCAATGCACATAGAGGTCGTCTGTGTAGATGATAACAAGCAATGACAAATTTCGTGAGGGGCGACTGGAACCTGGTCAGTGGTTGAGTGCCTTGCCGCGAAAGCGAGGATCGTGGGTTTACTATCTTATAAATAAAAAACAGTACTAATTATTTGGCAACAATGATGTTTATTATAATAAATTATATTTAAATAATTCTTAATACATATGGCGTTTGAAATTTGTATCAGATTTTTTTTTAAGAATTATTTATTATTATATACGTGGTGGCCGAGTTGGTTAGACCTTGGACTTAAAAACACTAAGGTCCCTGGTTCGAATACCGGTGTGTACCAATGAGTTTTTAATAAAAAAAATTATGTACATTTGTTTGACAACACCACTATAGTGCCTCGGAGATCACGTTAAGCTGTCGGTCCCGGTTTCACTATACCAACTTGTGAAACTGTTTATAGATGGGTTTATATTGAGTCTATCCAAAACATCGCGACGAGCTAGCCACTTGTTCGGTGTAGACTCATACCATCGGCTACTACTACTACGAGGTGGGATTAAAACCCCTTCGCTGGGTACCCTGGGGCCGTCTAGGCGGTCTCGTGCGCCGTAAGGCACCCGTGAAGATATATATATATATATATATCTATTACCTATTATATGATTGATTACCTACTTATTTGTATATTTTTATCTTCAAACCAATATATAACATAACTATCTGATTCCTACATCAGCAAATTTACTTCAATATTTAATTAAGTTTTTCTAAAAGAAAGAAAAAAATAATAAACAAGAAGAATACCAAATAATACGAGTACCAATTTGGCCGTTGAGCAGTTTCGTCACTCCGCTCCGGGCGATGTTAGGCTCTGACAGATTACGGGACGACAAGACGAAAAACAAGACGCCCCTCCGGAATGCAAAGTGGGGGCTTATCTTATAATCATCGAGCGTGTCAACTTATTAAAAATCATATTTTACGACAGCAGTCTCTACGCGCCGTGCATACCATCGAGCCTTCTCGGTCACATCTAACCGTTATGGCGAAGACACACTTGCCAGTAAATTAGAAAAGTTGCTGGCATTCCAAAAAAGAGATAGAAGTAAAAAAAACTACAAGTAAATAGTTCCTATATAAGTAGGTGAATGAAATGTAATTTTCAGAGTGCCATCTACTGGTACATAATATACCTACTTTTTTCTTATGAGGGTTATTTTTGTATAAATCTTATCAAAAATAAAAAGGTGATCTAGATCTCCAATTATATAAATACAAGGTATTTATTTGGAAGGGACTGGTTCTTATGAAACGTAAAAACGTAAGCTACTTCATTTTATTATAGATATACTCTATTATTTCAATGTTGTATATAAGTTATATATTTATTTAGTACATAGCCTAGCTTTTTTATTATTCATTATAGTTTTAACTCCCCAATTTAATAGCAAGTGTATCTTCAAAATTTACACATGCATATTGCATAATATGTTAAAATTTTCATGCCAATATAATCAAGGTAAACATTCCAGTAAATAGGGTAGTCTTTCTCGGTACATAATATTTTTTGGCATGCAATTTACTGTCATGTCATATTAACTTGATTTAAATTGTTTTTTTATTATTTTTTTACCCACTAATTGTATATTCTTTTCTCTAATTGTAATATGAATTGATGTGGCAATAAATGTTTTTATTATTTTTATTCTTTTTCATGTGTACCTTCGCCATTAGCCACTAATAGCGAGGCTGCTTAACTAAAATTTTACTTTAAATTAATAAACTTTGCAATCCTTTGCCAAACTAATAAAACGATAAATACTCAGCCCGTCTGTCGGTAACCATCGTGCTGTAGTTAATTCTGGCAGGTCCTAAGTCAACAACCCTGAGGTGGCTCGCTATTATGGAAACACTGTAAAGAGGGTAATCTTCCGGATCTCCAGCAAATTATAGTTAAACTTGGAACAAACACGTCCGCCGTACCGTGTACTTTGTGGCGTGTTTTACCCGACCCCGTTAGCGTTACCCGACTACGTATGCATTTTATAAACTATAGTTCATGTATGTACTACAAACAAGATTGTGTCTACTAGTCATATCTTAATATAGTGTAAAACAAATAGACCAGGGCCAATCCGATTTGAAATACCCGAATTCGTGGAAAATTGAAGTATGCGGATGGTCGAATAGTAAATTAGGATAAAATCAAGACCACTCAGTTAAAGTTCCGGTAGGGGTAGCTAAATATACGTTCGAGGGTTTAAATTATTTTTTTACCATTCTTGACTTAATATTTAAGTTATGAAAAAATGTACGCCATTTTTTCATTCAAAAAAATATATTCTATCAAAAAAGTTTTAAGTCTAAAGATGTTTTATCAAAAAGTCGCAAATTTTTCCTTAAAACTACGCTTCATATGATTATTTTTAATTTTTAATATAATAATATAAAATCATTATGTGAAGGACAAAATATTAAATAATTGTGTGTTTATTATCATTTTTTTCCGGAAAAGGTTTAATGTGTATCAAGAAAATATGAATATTATGGAAGAGCCGATTTGCCCGTCTAGATAACATGATGATGTGAAGGCCAATCAAACTCAAAAAAATATATATGTTAATCAAGAAGTAACATCGGAATATTTTTTGGAAATTGAATTTCCAAAAATTATTGTGAACTCGGACTGTTTTGACGTTCGAAAATTAAACGAAACAAAAGGTAGCTGTTTATCTCTTTTCTATATGTAGATTAGAATGAGTGCGAGAAAGGTAGATGAAGCTTTTAGGATATGTATACTAAATACATCTTAAAATAAATTAAAATAATACGATATATATTTGTTTAATACAGGGTGAAATTTAAAGGTTTTATTTTGGGCTAATATAAGGCTCTTCTGATGAATTCTAACAACTTTTCCCATGAAAACATGTATCGCAAATGAAAATAAATCTTTGGGTTCCCTCTATACAAATTGGTCTAATACAAAAAAAATAACATTACTAGTTTGTATAATAATAATAATATGTAGGACAATTTATTTTGCTCTGGCCAAAAACTAAGCTCTGGGCTTGTGCTTTGTGTACTAGAAGCAATTATATATTACATATTATATTTATAAACACCCAGACCATGTATGGAGAAGGCAATTATTTTTTCATTTGCGATACATGGTGCCATGGGAAAAGTTGTTCGATTTGATCAGTCCTTATATAAGCCCAAAGCACAACCTTTCAAAGCCACCATGTATAAGTTTTACCTGTCACAATTTTTTGTGAAAAAAATTAACCGTTTTTCGAATAATAATCCTCTGGAGTTCTGTCATCTCTTTTAATCACCCTTTTTTAAAGTAACTTTTAATCCGCAAACTTGATGTTTTCCTGTCTAATTCGTTAGCGCGATGTCGGCGTGTGTCTGCGCAGGGATTAACTAAATGAAAAAGGTATTCTTTAGTAAAAAATCTGTCCACTCCACCCTCCTCCCTAACTTTGTTTTTTCTTTGTATTTTAAATCAAAATAACTTTATTTTCGTCTGAGTTCCTACCGTCTTGGCATAATCAACGCCCGTTCGCTCGAGGTGTTTGAGGCACTTTACATTTGAAAAGTTCTTTGTTAAAATCGTACGTTGTTTAAATATGAATGCATATTTTGTTAAAAATACTATAGTATTTTTATCATCTATCCCGTTAAATATCTATTTTATAAGGTCTTTTTTAAAACTTACTAATTTAAAAAGATTATGTAAAAATTGTTTCCTATTTAGTATATTTTTTTATTCTTTGAAAGCATAGTAACAGTTGCCTTCACCCGAAAAAAATCTCTTTTATTTTCATATCTGGCGCGAGCGTTAAATCTCAAAGCGGCTATGTTAATGGTTGTATAAAAGGGCATCATCTCTGTCCATTAAATACCTTTTAAACGTTTGATCCTTTTTTATATTTGTGATGGCGATGATCCGCGGGAACGCCTGTTAATTAAGGGCACAGGAACGCGAGGGGCGCTTGTGGTAATTGTATATGTTCCACCTGTGCGAGCCCGGGGCCCTACATAAACATTACTTTATTTTCATTATAAAGGTTCTCAAATTAAAATTACGTAAAACAAATAAAACACAAATCTAAACGATTCCTAATTTCCCTTTAAAATACGCAATAATATAATGAACGAATCTCATTCTGACACGAAAACGTATTTAAATAATTGTAGCGAAGTAACACCGAAAATATTGTTTTATAGTATCTGTTACGTGGCCACAAGTTTATCGTAAACAATTAGTGAACTGTCACCCTTACCGTGAAATGATTTTCAATTATCTAAAACCGTAGTGCAGGTGAGAGCGATGCCAGGGGCGAACCCGGATCATGCCAAGAATAATAAATCATGAAGGTGTCGCAACTTATCCTCATCTGTAACGGGTTACCCGACGGCGGCGCTCGAAAAAATCACAACCAAGAGATAGGAAAATATAATTTCAAATAAAACTCCAGTCAGAAGCGGTCACAAGTTTCTTAATTAAAACTTACGCCGGTCGCGCACGGGGGTCGTCGTGACCCACAAATAAATAAATAGTCCCGTCTCGCCGCGCGCCGGCACGAGCCACTCATTTATTTGTCTAAAGGAGTTTTGCTCAGTTCGACGGACGTGTCTCATAATCTGTCGCTCGGTAAATATCAATTCGTTCCGGGAGGGGGACGCTTGTATTATTTTCGGACGAAATCTCATTCACGCGTCTCTATTGTTTCAGCATTCTATGCTTTACTTCTTCCATCACTACGAGCTGCCGGTGATACTACAGCAGGCTCAGATCCAACAGCTGCTGCTGCGGTCTCACCACGGCGTGGGAGGCGTGCTCGGTCTGGCGGGCATTGCGGCGCTCGCCAGCGGGGGCGCCTACCACGACGCCGCGCCGCCGCCGCGAACGCCGCCCGCCGCGCCCGCGCCCTCCGTGCCGAACCGAACTGACGCCGATGGACAGGAACCTAGTCCTACTGACGACCAGCCGCGACCCCCCGCGGGACAGGTGAGGATCGAGGAGATCGACAGGAAGTCTCCGGACGACGCTGTGGGTCGTGGCGCGCATCGCTCTCGAACGAGCTCGCCGGGCGCGGCGGGGTCGTCTCCGGCGGCGTCGCTTGACCGTCGACGGTCGCCGTCGGTCGACGACCCTCCACTCGTGGCGGACGCGGATTCGCTGCGACACAGACGGACGCTCCCGGAGGCTCACAACATAGACTAGTATTAAACCTTAGCTATTCAGAAATCTTATTTTTCTTATTTTAACTTCTTTAGTTTAATATTTTAATTAAGATGTCGGTGTTTGAAATACGATCAGAGACGTCGATCGAGGAGTGAGTTTGTTTCGTCAGAACGTCGCTCCCGGTTGAGAAATACTAAAAGTCACAAAATGCAAGTTACTAAAGTATCTGTAATTATGTATTATTATAGGAAATTGTTATTTGTTTTAGTGGTGATATCTAGTTGGTTAGAACAAAATATTATTTTTTCTTTAAAAATATGTCCCCATTTACAATTCCATCTTAATTACAGGTGATTATGTATCCTGAGTACCATGCTACTCAGTTATTGTTATCACATAATACAATCCCGTGATTATGTATCCTGGGTACCATGCTACTCAGTTATTGTTATCACATAATACAATCCCGTGATTATGTATCCTGGGTACCATGCTACTCAGTTATTGTTATCACATAATACAATCCCGTGATTATGTATCCTGGGTACCATGCTACTCAGTTATTGTTATCACATAATACAATCCCGTGATTATGTATCCTGAGTACCATGCTACTCAGTTATTGTTATCACATAATACAATCCCGTGATTATGTATCCTGAGTACCATGCTACTCAGTTATTGTTATCACATAAAACAATCCCGTGAATATGTATCCTGAGTACCATGCTACTCAGTTATTGTTATCACATAATACAATCCCGTGATTATGTATCCTGAGTACCATGCTACTCAGTTATTGTTATCATATAATATAATCCCGTGATTTTTTACATTTATTTATAAGTACCTACTCTTGTCTAAGCGTTGGCCATATACTCCTTGTTTTATATTAAGCATCAAAGTATTTCCGCACCGATTTTATAACATTCATTAAGTACAAAATTATATAAATGTATTTATTTTGTTTTTACCTCTAAATTTAAATAACTTTTCTGTTGTAAAATAATTAGGTAAGGCCTTATTATTAGAATTGAGTAAATAAATTAAAATGTCTTTTAGTTATTTGGAACTGTTTTCATATCTCTAATGTTCTCTTATATTATATTGCATAGAAATATTAAAATTGTCTTATGTAATTGCCTTAAAAATGTATAAAAATAGACTCAGTACTTGTATAGCGAAATTATATTATTTCAGAATCAATTTATTTATCTATTTATTAGAAAATCTTATCTATTTATTAGAAAATTATATTTTTGTATTCTAATGGCTACACTATGCCGGCTGCACTGCCTCGCGGTTTGGTTGCCGGCACTGATTTGCCAATTTAGATAAATTTTTCGAGTATGCGGCCGGCATAGTGTGTAGGAGCCATTAAAAGTATTTGCGTCTCTGAATTAAAACAAATAGGTATTTATATAAATTGTCTAATAGATAATACTTTTTCTCGTTTTATTGAACTTTCAAAATTAATTTCTTGTTTCTTTTTGTCTTAAATTCCTATTTTTATTTTTATTTTTATTTAATGTTCTATTTAACTAAACTAGGTAGCTATGTGTAAAATATATTGTAGGGTTTTATTTTTTAGTAATTATCACAATTACCAACTATTCGATATTTATTATTCGGTTGATCCAAAATAAATGTGCGCCTATTTTTGAACCTTGTCACAGTTTAATTTAAGTTTTTTTTAATAACATTTATTATTTAAAAAAAAATCCATATAATAGTTATATTACAATAAAGGTGAGGTATATTTAAACATAGGGCGTTAATCGTGGAAAGCGTTTAATTTGAGCTGTTCGTACTAACTAACTAAGCAACTAGCAACAATTGATTTGTAACCAAACAAACTAAACTATTCAAAATTAGTAATGAACCCTGCAGGGTGATTACGCGCACCAAAGTTAGCTCGCACGCCGATCGCTATGACTCAGTTTTCTGGGAATTTTTAAAGCTTTCGATTTGCGCGCGAGCGAATTTAGTGCGCGTAAAGGCCACCTCCTATCCGAAACAGTTTCCGTTATCAATTATTGATACTTACATTATAACATTTCTAAACGGATTAAGGCCTGGACCAACGTGAAATCAAGTAATTTTTCTTCGTCATATTTGATGCCTTAGCATCATTATGAATAAATATAGTAATCAAATAAATTAAAAGAAAGTTGGTTTCTGAAAAAAAAAAACATAAACAAAAAATATTGATTTCGTAATACTCAACAACTTCAGCGACAACTATGCTTTTTTTATTGTTTTGTATTGGTATTATGTACCACAACATTAATCGTGTATTTTTTTATTTAGATCATATTTTTTTTAATATTAATAAAAACCTACGAATTTTGAATATAACATACGGATTTTTGTGACACCACACAATGAATTTGTAAGCGCAAATCAGTTGATTCAAGTTGGTCCTAGCCTTAATGTAGTAACTAAACATGTTTATAGCCAATTCCTATAATCAATGGTAACGATTCCTTATTCCCATGCAACAAAAATGTTCGTAGTGATTTGTATTTTTTTTTAGGTAATAACGAACAGCTACCTTCGATTAGGTATAGGAATTGTTGTTTTTTTAGTTATTAATTTACCTGTCACTCAACTATTAATTTAGTGCGAACAAAGCTTAAATGCGATCGAAATTATGTCTTGTACGACGCGTGTAACTGTCGCACTCTTGCTGTTCTATGATTGGATACACTCTAGGGTACTCAAATAGGTGTCTATTGAAAAAAAAGAGAAAAAAAGGAGTGGTTTGTGTAAATATTTAGGGAATAAACTATATTTATTGGGCCACTGTTAAACTAACATAGAAATTATTACTATAGAGGTGTTAATATTACTATATAAAGTTTTTTTTTCATTATTTAAATTGAATACAATATAGCGTGTAACAATAACCCTAATACTCCGGACATGATTTTACTTTTTTTAAGTGAATTCGAGAGTACTTTGAAAACATGTAAAGTTTTTTATTTTTCAAAGTAGTCTCACTTAAATTAGGTTCGGTCGACTTTTTATCGTGATAGCAAAGAATGTATTGTCGCTTAAAAATTGTTTGTATACAAAATTGAGAAAAACTAGTCCACATCAGCGGCCACATTCTGTTTCTTTTAAAGGTAACGTTCTATTGTCAAAATAACGAAGTCCTGTATGTACATTTGTCACCACACGGAATGCTAAAAACTGTCAAAGCAAAAGCACCTGCAACACAAGGGAATAACGTTGCTCAATGTCATTTATAAAGGATTTCGTTATTTTGACAAGCTAACGTTTCCGTTCAACTGAATTTGGCCGCAGCGGCAACATTCTGAGGCTCATGGTGGAGCCTCTGTTTCTTATAACGTGAGCGTTAGATTGTCAAAAGCGCGCTATCTTCCAATCAGGGAAGGTTAAGTAACTACTCTGATTGGAAGAGAGTGGGCTAATAGCGGTAATCGTTATTTTGACAATCTAACGATCACGTTATAAGAAACAGGGTTTGGCCGCTGTGCCTATTTTATAAACGTAACAATTGTAATTTACAATTTATAATACATTTCTTGGTTTAGGTTTGTTAAAAGTGAATAACTCATCCTAATATAATGTATTACAAATTATTGACATGTTTATGAAATAGGCCCAACTGCCATATTCTGTTTCTTATAATGTAAACGTTTAGTTGTCAAAATAACGTTACTTTCACAAGAAACAGAATATGGTCTCAGTTTGTTGTGACAGTTTATTTATACTTTGTAAAATGTAAGAAGATTTAGCTATCAAATTTATATGGGACCACAAAGAGAGAGCGAAAAAACTACGTTTAAGATAATAAAGTATGAGTTCGGAACATTTCAGTGTCAAAAATACAGAACTTAAAATTCCTGATGTTCTGAACAGCTGAAAGAAGAACGGTCATAGCCTATGTATTTTCAGACCCAGCCTTAGAAGCCGCGTTCAAAAGTGAAACCAAATAAATACATATAATAAAATTGTTAATTACATCGAAGTTCGAGAAGTTGGGAGAAAAAAGTTATTCTCATTTGAATTTTAATTTGAGGTTATGTTATGACTAGTTATTAGGTTAGTATAGCGAACAATTTCGGTCCGCGAATTATTAATCCGCAAAATTATTAGTAGTGTTTCCTTGTGCTGCACTGACAGAATAATATTATATAATCTGTGGATGATATATCGTTCCTCTTTTTTATTATTATTTAACATAGCACTGAATGCAAGTCCATCGACCTATCGTCGCTATATTTTTATTCTGTTCATGCGATAAATGGACAAAGGACATTCAATACTATACGGTCTTTTCTTTTTCTTTCAAAATAATGTGAAATCTCTCTTTATTTTGTTAAATCTCAATCCAGATAAGCAAAAATAATATTATTTAATGTATAAAGCATTTTTTTTTCTGCATAATGTAGACGAATATACAGAAAAGGTAGAAGAATCAGCACGTAACAAAAGTTGTCAGAACTTTTTTTCCCCAACTTCTAAAATTATTTTGAATACTGGAAAATAATGCTTAAATTATCTATTATTAAGTAAGCATATCGTTGTTTGTGAACGCTAAGCTTTTACGGTTGGGTCCAGAATGACCGTACTCCTTTCTCCCAGGAATCTTCTTACGTTGTCTAATTTGAGTTTGTTAAATAATTATTCTGATTTTCGCGTCTATATTTTTCTTTGTTGCCACTTCTATCTCGAGTATATAGGTTGTGTTACACTTTGTACAAACTACTAATTATAATGTAAATAATTTCTATGACAGTATAATAGTGGCTTTAAGGACTTTTTATTTAAATAAATTTTGAGTTGCTTTTGTTAAGTAATGCCAAGTTCTATGTCAGTGATATATTAATTTTACTGCAATATAATATTTTTGTTTACTTATACTTGTTTTATTTATTTAATTAACCCATAAATACCTACAACTGTTGCAACAAGTGAAGAAAATTGAAAAAAAAAAACAAAAGGTAGTTATTTATCTCTTTTCTATATGTATGAACAAGACAGATTAAGATTTGTGATTTCTACTTCACAAGGTGTCTTACAACACTTCCGTATATTATTCATACAATCACTGAATCGGAACTGTCTGACAGCCACAATTTTTTGTTTTTATAAAACACTCGTGGTTGAAGTTCTTGTTTTCATGCCATAATAAATAAAAAAAACTATTTTGGTTTGAAATGCATGCATGGAAATATAATAGGGAGGTATAATAGGGCCCATAGATCTTAAATCGCCTCCCTAGTTTTGAGAACAGAAGATGGCCGTCTCCATACAAATAAAAAAAAAGTGAGAACAAGCAATTCGTGATTGGTTGAAGAGAGAACAGAATATGGCGGCAACGAACTTGTTTCACGTTTCGTTTTATGTGCCATTCAAGGCACATGGCGGTTCCAGGGAGGCGCCAATGGCCCTTAAATCGTCTCCCCAGTTTTGAAGACAAAAGATGGCCGCTGACAACCATCACAGTTATACTAAATAGTATAAGTAAAGATATCTTTGATTTTTTACTCTTGATTCGTTTATTGTTTACCTAAGGCCTGTTTTATTATTGTGGCAATTGCAATTTATAATGACTATTAAAATACGTTATGTATCTTACCTTACTAGTTTTTGGGGCTGACATCAGTCAAAACACTTCGAACACCATTATAACGTGATCGTTAGATTGTTAAAATAACGAATTCCGTTATTAGCGCTCTCTCCTCCAATCAGCAACTCTGATTGGAGAACAGCGCGCTGATAGCGGAAGTCGTTATTTTGACAATCTAACGGTCACGTTATAAGAAACAGAATGTGGCCGCTGATCTCGTTATCGTCTCTTTCCACCGCCCATACAATATGCATAAACCGTCATGTGACGTAGTAATGTTTCGTTTTTAGTCTGTGGATTTATCGGTTTTCAGAGGACTACTGCATTCTATTGCCGAGGTGGTAGTCTACTTTTTACAGAGTAAGCGTGCTATCTCTTCGACATCGTTGATCGTTGATCGTTGATTTACATCAGGCAAGATTGAGGCCAAACGCAACTGTTTAAAACATGAAGGTAAAAACCATGCCCGTCCGCGCGGGGCGCGTTTTTTTAGCTTCATGGTTAAAAATAATAAAAAATGTGTGTTATTCAAACTCAATAACAAAAAATCTGAATTTATTTGCTTCCAATTTTGCATAGGTTATAATTTCCTGCCTGGGGTCTATTTCATGTGACAATTTTAATTTGCTATGAAAATAATATCATTTATTATATTTAAAAGTAAATAAATGTTTCGATTTTTTAAATAGTAGGTAGGTACCATCCATATATAATGTATATTAGTTATTCCTTTCTATAAATTGTCATGGTAAATTACAATTGTCACGTTTATGAAAGACCCCTTATTTCTAAAACCTAGTATGTGTGAATACTCAATACTTTTTATCGCAGAATTAAAATAATATTTTTGTCAGTCATGGTATTTATTAATCTTTCTGTGTTGGGTTATTATTTCTATTTTTTTCGAAATCAGATAAATATTTTTTTAATATTATAATACAAAACAAATATTAACCCTAACAGAAAGATTTTTACGTACAATTACGAACATTAAAAAATTTGTTGTACTTTGACCAACAGCCAAGTTGTAATATTGGAGGTACGTTTGTCGGCGTCAAGTCGACTCCAGAGTAGTCCAGAGGCTCTACCACGAGTTTGCGCGTTGAAGAAACGTAACATATTTGTATACGTATATGTGAGCAACCACCAATAGGGCCGCTTTATTTTTGGTAACAGGATTTAATAAAGCGATACTATTGGTTGTTGTTCTCACGTATACAAATACGTTACGTTGCTACAATGAGCAAACCCATGGTAGAGCCTCTGGGACCTTAAATCAACGAATCAATGTGCGGTAGTTTAGGGATTAAATTTTGTATTTCCAATTAAAAAGGTTTTCATATTAAATGCATTTTATTATTATAACAAGGTATTTTTAAAACATTTATAAAAACTTAAATATATTTACTAAAATAACAAGTAATCTGTAGATTATGATCGCTAAAATATAGGTAGGTACATACAGTCTAATAAATATAATATACAGAGTGAAATTTACGAGTGGGCCTTTAAGGCCAAAAGCCCTTTTAGTTTGTTTCCCCTTTTTAAAAAGGGATAAATAAACCTTTCCATTTATGATGATACATTACTGTATCGCGCTCATTCACATTATAATTAGCTATTAATAGTTTAGCTATTAGTAAATATTAATTAAATGTAATAAAGTTAAAAATTCACAAGATAATAATAAAAAACAAAAGTAAAATATTCATTTATGTAACCTTACTTACTTGCAACAAAAATATTGTTTTCTTATACTCGTAAGGAAATGCGCCCGGCATAACGTGCAATATCAGTTCAAACACGGACTGAAAATGCGCGGTATTCCGTCGCTACATATTATTATTTTAGATGTGAACATTTCTCAATAGGGTATTTGACTCCTTTTTAAAATTCGTTTTATATGATTCTTCATTACATAATAAGCACACTACATTGATATTTTCGAGATGTCTACTCTATTATTAATAAAAATCAATGTTAAAGTTTGAATTTCCACAATGGCGCTAAAAACGCTGTTTCGCTGTCAAGTATGACGTAACACGCAAGTAAACAAACAAGCACAGATTAAATAATCTCCTATATATTATACTCTATTCTATTTCATCCACATGATTTATAATCTGTGTATTGTTTTGTTTACTTGCGTGTGACGTCACCAGTCATCAAGCAATCAAAGATGTTTTTGTTATAAATAAAATAGTAAAAAATATTAAATTTTATTTCGTGTAATCTACAAAAGATATACATAATTTAGTTTAAAATAAAGTGAAATATGTTTTTAAGCCATTGTCTGATAGGATGACCATAATTTATAGTATATTTTTAATGTAGTCATATAGCCTATTGTGCATATGGCAATCTTCTCTCTTCTTAATATTTTACGACGTAGTGCACAATACGCGCACGAACTTCATACAAGCGTGGTCTGAGAAAGCGTGATATATCCCACGCTACTGTACAAGTAAACATTTCACGTTTGCATGAGGTTCGCGCACGTGAAGCAATCTTCTCGCTTCTCAATCTTCTTGGTTCCATTGATGAATACCTCCTTGTCAGCTACGTGTATTCTCAAGCAATAACATCTCGTAATGTGTGTTAATTCCCCAAGAATACGCGTGACCTCCAAGTAAAGTTTGTCTTCTTTGGATGAGCTTCCGTCTTCGGAGTCTGATGAAGCTTTCGCTGCGCTGACAATCTTCAGGGTACATTTATTCATGCAGGCAGAAGCAGTTGTTTCTGAAAAAAAGGGGCATTAATGATATGATAATCTATTTAGTGGCTACGCAGCAGAGGCAGGCCCCACAAGATTGAACGACGACCTGAAAAAGTCGTGGGAAGTCGATGGCTACAGGTAGCGCAGAACTGGTCGTTGTGGCGATCCTTGGGGGAGGCCTATGTTCAGCAGTGGACGCGCGAAAGGCTGTTATGATGATGATGATGAATCTATTTAGGTGAGGGGGAGGTCTCTACAACTTTGCTAGACCGACCGACCGGTCTCGTTACCACCAAATAGATGCAAAAATCATGGTGGAACATACTTTCAGGGTGCAATTACGGAACTGGCAGTTGATTTGACGATAAAGCAGCGAGGATATTAAAGTAGTCTCATAATACAAATTCGTCTTTGTCGCCGCCTATTTCGTAACTGCATATTTAACATACTGGGAGCTGCTCTTAAACAACAATGTATTAATCGACCCCATTCATTGACTCTGTAGGTCTGTTTACTATTAAGTGAATACAAAGTCACTTTCTTAACAAACAACTTTTCAAATTTGAGATTATACTGAAAAAATCGCTGCCTATTTTTATTTCGGATTAAAAATTTGTAATTGCACCCTGAAAGTTGGTTCCACCATGATTATTTTATCTATTTGGTGGTAACGAGACCGATCGGTCTAGCGAAGTTGTATAGAGACATCCCTCTCACCTAAATAGATTCGTCATCATCATCATCATAACAGCCTTTCACGCGTCCACTGCTGAACATAGGCCTCCCCCAAGGATCGCCACAACGATTCAGTGCTCCAATAAAAATAAAAAAAATCAATTGTAACTTTAAAGACCGCCTCCGTAGACTAATGGTTGCACCTTTGGCGTTGTATCCGGAGATCCTAGGTTCGATTCCCACTCATGACAATCATCAATCATGATCTGGGTGTTTATAAAATTGATTATGTATTATATCGTTGTGTGTGGTACACATAGTACAAGCCTAGAGCTTAGTTTGTGACCAGAGCAATATGTGTAAATTATCCTACATATTATAATATTATTATTAAAGAGTTCATAACGTTGACCTTGCCAATTTAGTCGGGTTATATTGGCTGCTAAGTTCGCACCGCGGGATTATTGGATTTGAAGGTCTTATAAATTATGTATTCTAGAAATTTGTTAAGCCGCCTCTTTGGTCTTGTGGTAACGGCTGGTTTGGGTATGTATTAGCATCGCAGTTTAAACATTGTAGATACCTCAAGACCTCATACAAGCTTTATACCTAGTATGTATAATCGGCATCATTTAGCCGGCATAGTGGGAGCGATCAATATTGTTAAACAACAATGTATCGATCATTCAAGGTATTTGTAGGTCTGCTTAACATCAGGTAGATACAAAGTCGCACGCCGTACTTCATTAAAAAAATGTAGCTGTCTAAGAACATGGTCCTAGCTGTTAAATATTAAATAATAAAAAAAGTCTCCAATAATATTTTCCAAGTTATTTGTTATTTTACTAAATCTAACAGCCATCTAATACATCATATTTTTAACCTTGCTAATTTAATCGGGTTATACTGGCTGCCAAGTTTGTACCGCGGGATTATTAGGTTTAAAGATCTAAATTCACATTTTTACCCCTTATTTTTATTTATGATTATCGAAGATATTAAAAAAAGTACCCGTATTTTTTATTGTATTTATTTAAAGTTTATAATTAACAAATAATAAAAAAAAACTGATTTTTCTAAAAGTGCGTATGTCTAAGGCTGTTATAATCTTGAGGCCACGAGGCCATCCATATTAATGATACCGATTTATACTTTTATTCTACGACCATTTTTTTTAATCCGAAATAAATATAGACAGCGATTTTTTCAGTATTATTTATTTCAGCATAAAATTTTAAAAGTTGTCAATTATGTATTCTTTGGCGGCTCCCTAGGGCTCAATATTGAATTAAACAAAACTAGTATTATAGACCGCGGTACCGTCAAACCATTCGTCCAGTTCACAACAAATTGAGCGTGCACCAGTCAAAATAAACATGTATTATTAATCGGGCCTTCAGATACAGTGGGATGGGTTCAGATGTAATCGCGGCAAACGTTGCGCCGGCACGATCGCTGCGCCGTCATCACAATCCATAATCCGGGCTTGGAGGATCCGATTTCCGGACACCGACCGGATATCTGAAAACAGACAAAGTATTTTGATTGCCGGACTCTGAAAATGATATTCCGAAACGTATCGCTAACACAGGTTTATCCTGAGTTTTAAGTGTTTTTTCTCTCGTTTCAACACTAATTATAATATATAAATCATAGTGCTTCTTACTCGTAGTCTTAAATTTTTATTACCCAAGCTAAGAACGAATGTAAAACTATAATTAACAGTGTAAACAGAACAGAGACTCCGATCTCCGATACGCAATTATAGTTTTACACTCGTTCTTTTGTTTTTTATTATTGTAATTTCATCCACATGAAAGAGTCTCTGTATTTAAATCTCAAGAAACTGTATTGACTACAGAACACAAGTTGAAGTTTGTTTATCACAAATGACGTCACAGGTGGTTTTTGCTAATATATGGGCGTTTTAAATACCGATTATACAAAAAATGGATTTGAAAAGTGTTATTTATAAAAAACTGACATAAAAGGAACATTATATTTTAAAAAAAAAATTGGCGTCGAGGTTTATTCCTATTGGATAGATAGGTATATTAAATATGTTATCATTTTGAATAATATTAATTTTCTGGAACTAAATATAATATTAGTAATGAATACAACTATTAATATCACCGCATCATTTTAATAATATTTCATGAATAAGTATATATATTTTTCATTATACATTTTCAGGAATTTCGATGAAAATAACGTGTTAAATATCACTAAGCTCAAAGCGTCTGGATTAATATCTGATAACAGTAGTTCATGCCTCTATATCCGGTTTCAGGCGGATTATTAAACGTGGAGCCAATTAGTATAGTTAATAATGTATGTAGCTTAATAAAATACGTCACAGTGCCTATACCTATCTATCAGATAAATCTCTGAGCATGCATGAGAAGAGTTATGTCTGTGAACCACAGAGTTATACTCTGAGCTCTGAACAAGGCGAAAGAAGTATCTGCATAAAGAATTTATCTAACCACCCGCGACGAGCTAGCCACTTGCTCAGTACCATCGGTGTCGACGAGGTGGGAATAAAACCCCACTGCTGGATACCCTGAAGCCGACTAGGCGTTCTTGTACACCATAAGACACTTGTATAATAAATTAAAAAATGAAAACATGCCACGCAAGTAGCTTTATTTTTTTTTTATTAAAATGAACAAGCACGTAGAACAAGAACGTAGGTAAGATAGCAAGAGATTTAGTAGCATAATCAGATACGAAGGTTTGTCTGTAGCCGGGATCTCGTCAAAGGGCCGAGGCTTTGATCCCCGCAGCTCACTTCTAACATACCCTTTGTATAAATCCTCGCTACATCCTGATCTGTGTATAGCTTACAACAGCTTTGGTGTATTTGAATATTTTGTTGCAATGTGTGAATAATGTACAGTTTAAACAACTTAGCTTGGATTATAAATTTGACAGTCGTTAAACGCACTGCACAGGAAATGGATTTTCGAACTCAAATGTCAAAAAATAACTAAATTTTGATTTTAGTGATAATAAAGTTTAGAAAAAAAAGAAGATGGAGGCGCAGATTTTACTTACTCGATCCTAATTACATAATTTATTGATTAAAAATATGTTAAGTTTTGAAATGGCAGTGTCATTACTAAATACATAGATATACTCGTATGTAGGTACATACATAGATATTTTTAGAATAATAATTCAAACTTTCGTTGTCTTTTCAAAAGTTAATAGAATTTTTATAAAGACACTATCTAATTAGGACCCAGTAAATAATATTTACACCACCCCGTACTTTTTTTATTAAAAAAATACTTTAATATCACTGAAAACGAGTTCGCGGATCCATTTCCAGCGGTCACATTCTGTTGATTTTAAAGGCAACGTTAGATTGTCAAAATATAGAAATCCTTTAAAAATGATATAAACAATCAGCGACAACAATAACTAAAAAAGTCATGCATTTTATTCCCCTGTGTTACAGGTACTATTGCTTTGACAGTTTTTAGCATTCCTTGGAGTAATAATAGGCTATTTGACTACATTAAAAATATACTATAAATTGTGGTCATCCTATCATGGCGTAAAAAAGCATATTTCACTTTATTTTAAACTAAATTATGTATATATTTTGTAGATTACACGAAATAAAATTGAATATTATTTACAATTTTATTTATAACAAAAACATCTTTGATTGGTTGTTGACTGGTGATGTCACACGCAAGTAAACAAAACAATATACAGATTATAAATCACGTGGATAAAATAGAATAGAGTATATAGGGGATTATTTAATCTGTGCTTGTTTGTTTACTTGCACATACTCGTCACACTTGACATAGACTGCAAAACAGCGTTTTTAGCGCCATTGTAGAAATTCAAACTTTGATTTTTATTAATAATAGAGTAGACATCCCGGAAATATCAATATATTGTGATTATTATGTAATGGAGAATCATATAAAACGGGTTTCAAAAGGGAGTCAAATACCCTATTGTACATAAAGTATTTCGTTATATTTACAATCTAAGGCCGCTAGCTTCTTATGCCCTAAACGACGTGCGTTAAATTAACGAAGCGGTTATTTTTTTTAAATTAATAATCGAAACTTTGAGCATTGTTTAATTAAATAAATAAATATCGAATGTTGGTTCATTCTAGCCACTCATTTCTCTTATATACTTACTATTACACTGATTTTGATTCTACAAACGCTACAATTCAATACCACAGTTTAGCTCTGTAATTTTGTTAGAATATTAACGCATCTGAACCGTTCATTCATAATAAATATTACTTAGAATAGTTATACCGAGTATTTTTTTACTGTGGCAAATAAAATATCTTAGTGAAAATGCGTATTAAGAGCGCAAATAACACTACGATGTCTATACAATTTAGAACATAACAAACTAAAGTTAAAATCCCTCAAAACAATGATGCAAATTTAATACTTTAAAAATAGACTGCAGTTTTACGTTTACATAAATCACGTAAATGCAGCGAACTGCGACGGTCGCGGAGAAAAATGTAGAAAGCTCATAAATATGGGAACAATTACCCGGAAGCTTCTGGCGGGAACTGACTGCCTCCACCTGTTGACAGTATGGGATCTATACCAAGCTACTACAACATACAGCGACAGTTTCTTGAATGATAATTAAATTAATCTATGATCAAAACTAAATAACCTAACAAGAACTATGATTGGTGAAAATTTTGCGTAACGTGACATTTCACCAATCATTTGTCTTGTTAGCTAATTTTGATCAACATTTTAGAAACTGGGGGATTATTATTTAAATTTTATATTATATCATTTGTGTACTAGGTATATAAATACATATTTATATACCCGCTTCCAATGTCTAGTATCTGGAGTTCGTGGGTTCGATTCCCACTCATGGCAAAACAATGTTTAGTAGGTTTTTCTGTACAGTTTGATATTGTCTGGGTGTTTATAAATTTTAATATAATACTTATATATTAGTATTGTCTATTCTGTTACATATACTACAAGCTTTGAGCTTAGTTTGTGACCGGGGCAATATGTGTAAAATGTTCTAGATATTATTAAATATATACGATTGTTACTAAAGTTAGGTATAGTCTATTACGAGTGGATTTCATAAAAAAAAAACCTAATTAAATAAATAAATGTAATGAAACGTCTATTTTTTGTTAGTAGCAACATCACCCCATTGCATAATAAAATACTATTAGTATACTTAACTATGCAGATTTTTACTAATATTATTGACTTATTATATTATGCAATAGGTTCCAATGGCAACAATAACTGCATTGATAGTGACTGGCCTCCGCTTGATTGGTTTCTTAGCTTGTTCAGTTATAATGTTTTTATTCATTATCATCATCATACCAGCCTTTTACGCGTCCACTGCTGGACATAGACATACTCCAAGGATTGCTACAACAACCGGTTTTGCGCTGCCTGTAGCCATCGGCTTCCCACGACGTTTTTCAGGTCGTCGGTCCATCTTGCGGGGGGGCTGACTCTGCTGCGTCCTCAGGCACGCGGTCGCCACTCGAGAACCTTAATGCCCCAACGGCCGTCCGTTCTGTGAGCTATGTGGCCATCCGACTGCCACTTAAGTTAAGCGATTCTGGATGTTTTTATTACCTGAAACAAAACAAAATATTTTTAAGTACGAAAATCTAATAAAATTAATGTAGTTATCTAATCATATTCTTTATAGGTATGCATCTAGCAATTATTATAGTTTAACTTCTGATCGACTTTACCAATTAAGAATCCCACATTATATTACTATATTAGGATCTTAATTTTTGTTTTATGTTTTACTATAGACGATACCGTATATAGTTATTAGATACCCATTCGGTTTATTTCTTCTACAAATAAATCTGTTTTATTGAAGTATCTCCAACTCTATGCCTAGCGTCGAATAGTAAAATCCTATAGCAAAAACTCAGAATAGAGTTACAGATTCGTGGCGCTGTAGTTAAGGTAATAATTTAACAAAACCTGGGACACAGCTACTTTATCTATATTACCTACTAACAGTTTCACTAATTAAAATAAAAGTAGAATAATTTAATTGGCAGAAAGAGCTTAAGAAATTAAGATCGTTTAATAGAATAAATAGTTTGAAGTTTTTTTCAATAAAAATAAATAAATACCATTACGGGTACCTATTTGGCTCCCGAGAACCGTTTAAACGGCCTCAGGGTACCCAGTGGAGGGATTAACCCTTCCTCGTTTCGCCGATGGTATTCGGAGGTATTTTTCCAATATAAAATTTTAAAGCACCGTTTACGCGATTCTTGACAATTGAATACATTTGTTTGACAACATCTAGTGCCTCGTAGAGCACGTTAAGCTGTAGGTCCCTGTTTCACTATACCAACTTGTGAAACTGTTTATAGATGGGTTATTGAGTCTATTCAAAACATCGCGACGAGCCACTTATTCGGTGTAGACTCATACCATCGAGGTGGGATTGAAAAACCCCTCCGCTGGGTACCCTGAGGCCGTCTAGGCTGTCTCGGGCGCCGTAAAGCACCCGTGATGATGTTGACAATTAAAAACATCTGTGATATAAATAATTTGATTCTACTTTGATATTCTATAGGTATATTAAAAATAATCCCACGACAGACTCGCAGATAACTTAAATCTCAACTATATCATATGTTATTAAAAAATATATTCATTGAAGGTAATAGTATCTCGATATAGATCCGATTTAAGGTTTACGCATCGCGTCTCCTCACATGTTTCAGTTCCGGTAGCCTATTTATATGGAAATGCTTCCTCAATCGTGGACTTTACACAGTTCCCGACAAAATGGTTTGCGCATAATATTCCGAGGGATACGAATATAGTTTACAGCCGAATTCACATATACGATTATTTCAAATGCAATTCCAAATTTACTGTATAAATAGTTTGATAGACGTATGTATAAATAAGCCTACATTTCACTATGTGTATTGTTTCAATATACTGGAGGTATTTACTATTATTTCCCAACTAAAATATAATACTTTATTAATTTATGAATATGTTTAGTTTTATTTATTTATTTTTCCGAGTCGAAAACAACTCCGAGACCTTGAGCTAACGAAATTCGAAAATTATATCGGTTTTCTGAAGCAGACATTATTGAAATAAATGTAATTATTTTTAAGTTAATTTCTCATATCATGTATTCTGAAATAAACTGAAACGTAAAAACTTTATCATTAAATTCAGAAAATGTAGTTAAAAATATTTGTCAAAAATTATTTTACAAAAAACTGTAGATAAAAATGTTTGTAATTCTTTTTTACAAATAGCGTTCATTGCAACAACATGTGGCAAATATTGTTTTGACAAAATATATTTCGTTGCATTTTTATAGCTTCCAATGATACATGAACTGTAAAATTTTATTCGACTCCGTTCGTTATGTGAAAATAATTGAGTTTTATTTGGTTTTATTTCAGTTAAAATAGCCGTATAAATCTGTCACGGTCTTTATGAAGTACAATCCTACATTTTTATGATCAGATATTACACAATTTGGTCGTTTATAATTGTAACCGACCCGAGGCTACAAAAGCTGAATTCATTTTCAAAATACACCAAAAGATATTAACTTTTTACTCTGAACAGTTAAGTTTTCAGCGTTTTGCTTAGACAAAAATAACGTTTTATGTTTTTTTATTATTAGGTATTTGTCAGTTTTATTTATTGTAGAAAATTGTCATCTTTTACAGTATTTAATAATAGTTTTTTTTTATTGGAGCATGGTATGTGACATTGTATAATCAGCCTACAAAGTAGGGTCAACTGCATATTAAAATATACTGTAGTTTCAAAAGTTGGTATAGTCAAATTGCGACTGATAGCTTAACGTACCGAGGCACGAATAGCTGGTGTTGGCGTTGTCAAGCAATGTACATTGTTTTTCACATTATAATTTCTTTGGTAACGTGGCCGCGGGAGATCAGAATCACTTACCATGATGAAATTGAAAAGGTTTTAAAAAACGGTGCAATTAAAAGTTTCCGCAATCGGCGTGCATATATGCGAAGAGTTATGACTGTGGACGCCGCAAAAGAAGTATGTAGAGATAGAGACAAGTGGCGCTTGGTTGTATCTGCCTACCTCGTGAGAGACCTGGCGTGAAGATAAATAAAATAATTTTCATTGGTTATAATATATTCCCATACCGTGGTTTCAACTTGTGATATAAAAACTTTTTCGTTTTTTAGTCACGGTCTTCAAACTCGTCCGCCACATATATAAATAACACTTTAATATCATTACTGCTTTGTCGTCAAATCAACTGACCGTTACGTAACCACACCCTTAAATGAGACTACTACCTCGACAATATAATACATTTTTAAGGTCTCTAATAACTTCGCTAGGTTGACCGAACATTTCCATTACCACCACCCATACAGAAGCAGAATTCCGGGTTTCAGGAGGTTACTGCAACGATTTCTTGTCGGGGTGGTAATTTAGTTTTTGGGTTTGGTTACGAAATAGGCAGTTGATTTGACGACAAAGCATCAATGATATTAAATTACAGTTTATATGCAAATTTGTATTTAGCCTCGACCGTTTTGTAATCGCATATTTAACCAGCATAGTAAGAGATCAATGTTGATAAATAACAATATAAGAATCGAACCGATTAATAAAGTGTGTAAGTTACCATCAAGTATATATAAACAATGTCACATGTCGTGCTCCAGTAAAATAAATGCTATATAAACTAATATATCTTCACGGGTGCCTTACGGCGCCCGAGACCGCCTAGACGGCCCCAGGGTACCCAGCGGAGGGGTTTTTAATCCCACCTCGTCGTAGCCGATGGTATGAGTCGAAAACGAGTATAATGTGTACACACCGAACAAGTGGCTAGCTCGTCGCGATGTTTTGGATAGACTCAATAACCCATCTATAAACAGTTTCACAAGTTGGAATAGTGAAACCGGGACCGACAGCTTAACGTGCTCTCCGAGGCACTATAGTGGTGTTGTCAAACAAATGTACATAATTTTTTTAATTAAAAACTCATTGGTACACACCGGGATTCGAACCAGGGACCTTAGTGTTTTTAAGTCCAAGGTCTAACCAACTCGGCCACCACGTATATATATATAAACTAACTAGGTACTTATATAGATAAATCAACATAGGTATACCTACATAATACACCAATAGTTGGGTAGAATGCACATTTATCACAAACATCAGGTGGTCGCTTTGCCACTTGCATTTCAGCCAGATTAATGAAGCCGAGGCAAGAGACCGACGCCGTCTACGATATTCCGTACTAATTTTTATATGTCATTTTTTAAAAGTCCCTGAATAATCGAACTGCCAATCTCCGTTTTGTAAAAGAAATCCTGTTATATTAAAAAGCTTTTATTTGATAGGAATTTTCCTTGTAAGTGATATTATTTCTAGTGCTTTGAGACTTAATTACATGGACGTAGGGGAAGTTTGAGGAAATTAAAGAAGTTGGTTTTTTTATTTCAGATTTTCTTTAAGAAATGAAGGGGATTTAAAGCAAAATTTCTGTCTAATAGTGGATTTTAAATATTTTTTACAAGTTTGCATATTTAGAAGTTATTTTAAATAAATAAGGCATTAAACTAGCATTAAGGATAAGGCAGGTATAAAGTTTACATTTTATGTCATGTTTTTTTTAATATAGTACATGATTGGTAGGTAAGTACACTTACTAAAACATAACTTTAAATTGGGGTTTGGGCATGGTAGCCATAGTCAACATGTTAATAGGCTACCAGCTAGTATAGAAATTATGACTACGTTTTGTTTTCGTAAGTCTTTGTTAAAAATATTTTTTAACAATGTAATATTTTTTTTAATTTATTATTATATATACTTTTTATAGGTATATATATAAGAGACCGAGACCGCCTAGACGGCCCCAGGGTACCCAGCGGAGGGGTTTTAATCCCACCTCGTCGTAGCCGAAGATATGAGTCTACACCGAACAAGTGGCTAGCTCGTCGCGATGTTTTGAATAGACTCAATAACCTATCTATAAACAGTTTCACAAGTTGGTATAGTGAAACCGGGACTGACAGCTTAACATGCTCTCCGAGGTACTATAGTGGTGTTGTCAAACAAATGTACATATTTTTTTTAATTAAAAACTCATAACACACCAGGGTTCGAACCAGGGATTTAAGTATTTTTAAGTCCAAGGTCTAATATAAGGTTTATAGCTATTAATATAATAATAATATGAAGGACATTATTAAACACATATTGGGTCATGACCAGAAAAAAAATAATTATAAACACCCATATCATGACAAACTGTACAGAAAAACGTACACCTAACCTAAACTTTTTTTTGGCATGGGCGGGAATCGTACTCACCAGCTGCGCCTTTGACTTTGTATCCGGCGCGATCACTAGTCTACGAAGACGGTCAAAATAATAAAATTTGTATTTTGTCACTTTAACTGTCAACATTTATTATCCAAACAAGTTATATGTTAAATATATTCAGACGATAGTACCTACGTTTTAATTTAAAATATCGAAAATGATCGAAAATAAAATACAGTCCATATTACTCGCCGATAATAGAGTTTTATATTGATGAAAATTTGTTTTTTATCGGTTCAGTAGTTTTTGAGTTTATTCGGATCAAACATCTTTTTTTTCTTTTGAATTTTAGTAAAGATTGAAAATCGGCACTAAATAAATTAAACTTATATATTATAAAGAATATTTATTAACGTTTTATTTATAACTTTATAAAAGAAAATTTTAAATTAAATTAGCTTTGAGTTACACAGAGAATGCAGCCTACCGGCGAGGACAGATAATTAAAATGCTAACGAATGGATAAATTAATAAAATTTTTGATTATTTTGCGATAATATTGTGAAAATTTTCTTTGAATTTATTGAATGATAAATAATGTTCACCAATTAATATTTACTGTTTGAAAACTTATAATATAATGTTTACTGTTATTTTTTAAAACTAAACTACCTAAGATATGTACGCAATTACAAGTAGCAAAATTTTATACGGCGAGAATAACATTTATTTTACTGTCTTGAAATATTTTATATACAGGGGAATTTGAAAGGATGTACTTTGGGCTAATATGAGGTTCTGCTGATCAAATCGAACAACTTCTCCTATGGAACCAAGTGTCGCAAATGAAAAAAAAAAATTGTAGTACCTCATATTAGCCCAAAGTACATCCTTTCAAAGTCACCATGTAAACGTGGTGGCCGATTTGGTTAGGTTAGGTTAGGTTAGGTTAGTTATTTAGACCTTAGACTTAAAAACACTTAGGTACCCGGTTCAAACTAAGGGTGCGTACAAACTTTTTATTTAAAAAAAATATGTTCATTTGTTTAACAACACTCCAACATTCCTCTTAGTGCTCTCCGAGGCACTTTAGTGGCCTCGGAGAGCACGTTAAGCTGCCGATCCCAGTTTCACTATACCAACTTGTGAAACTGTTTATGGATAGGTTATTGATCTATCCAAACATCGCGACGAGCTAGACACTTGTTCTATGTAGACTCATACCATCGACTACGACGAGGTGGGATTAAAAACCCCTCCGCTGGGTACCCTGAGGCCGTATTGGATTGGTTTTTAGTTTTTTTATTTATGAAATTTTCACAAAAAAAAATACTAATTTAATTACCCACTAATCAAAAACTAATTTAACCAAACATACTAAAGGTCAAAATAGCTTAACTTATAAACAAAATAAGTTTCCATTAAATGCATCCAAAGGCTACATTACACGCTTCATAAACTATTAAAATTAGATACCAACATCCCTTAACTATCTCATCTCTCTAAAACAATACGACAAACTCCAGACGAATCTACGTAAACACATCAAAGCCCTCGAAGGAAGGGTTCTATACATTGAATTTATTTCCACGATAACTTTAAACGAATTTCTAATTACACTAGTGTTGAGTTGCGTGTTAAAGTCCCAGTATAGCTCCCTGAGGGCCACACAAATTACCTATCAACAAATTAAGCCATTGATGGAATTTATAAGGCTTTCGTACTCATCAGCTTTCAGAAAGGAATTTTAGTTACATTTCAAGCCTTATTTTCAATTAACTTTTGAGTACACGGGTAGGAATAATTATAGCTTATTAATAATTAATTATGTACTTGTAGATTCGTACTTAACATGGCTTGCTTGTTTATTTAAACTAGATTTATATTCCTGAATATAAACGTTACCTAATACATAGTATAATAATCATTATAAACAAAATTTAAAATTTTATTTATGATTCGACCAAAAGGTATTAGTGGAATTGAGATTAATAACAACGGGCTTAACGAACTTAACAAATAAAATAGTGGTGTTGTTATTTTTTTTATTGATATCTACTATCTATCTTTATAATATGTATATATTAATAACTGAATAAATGTAGTATATAAAAATAAATAAGAATAAAAGAATCATACACAAAAATAAACCAAGGCCAGCGGTATGGGCAATAAGGCTATCTATACCGACAGTTAATGTCCGAGCATTCCCTGGCCAGAGTATGTTGACACTACCCTGCCCAATAACTAACTTCAAACATAATTATATCTTTTTTAAGGACTAAATAAATGAAGAATTCAAATAAAAGAATCCCTCACAAAAATAAACCAAGGCCAGTGATATGGGCAGTAAGGCTATCTATACCGACAGCTAATCTCCGAGCAATCCCCGGCCAGAGTATGTTGACACTACCCTGCCCAATAACTAACTTCAAACATAATTATCTCCCTCGATTTACCCTAAAATTGGCGAGCCCTCTGAGGGATTCCCCAATATTCGAGCCGACAAATTTCTTGTGTCAACAGAATATCGGTAACGGAATATTATTGCATCTCGCTGTTTGATGGTCTCATTATAGGCTGATTGATTCGATCTGGCTTCATTAAGATGTTTGAAGATGAATCCAGATTATTGACACAATAACTTGCGACAAATTTTTGGTTTCAGATATTATTTTAAGCTTATTCACTGTAATAATGGAGATTGTTGGTTTTTGTTCTTGACAATTAATTATTTTTGTTATATTTATTATTTGATCGTATTAATGACTTAAGCAAGCCTAGAAGCCTATATCAATTATTATTAAAAATAGATACAATTTTATATTAGTTGTATACTTATATACCATATTGGCTGTGCCTCACGGTTTCATCCGCTTAATTAAAAATAAATCAAAAATAAAATAAAGCCTATGTTACTCGTTGATAATAAAGCTTTCTATTTGTAAAATAATTAAAAAATCGGTTTATTAGTTTTTAAGTTTATCTGGAACAAACAAACAATCAAATCTTAATAATGCATAGATTATTATAGTCTACATTATAGACAATCTTAAAAATTATCAAAATAACAAATTTATAAAGCAGTATAGCACTAAAACATATTTACATAAAAATAAATGTCTTGAATTAGAATCCATCTACCCCTAAGTAGAAATATAGGCGTAAAATTACACCCCCGCATTGAGATATATTTCACAGCCTAGACAAGGATGTAATTTTCCAACGGATCGGCGGCGAAGGCGTTAGTGGTAATAAATTTAAAATATATGCACGGATGCATGCGGCGTAACCAGTAGAATACTAAGAAGATGGTTATGTCAACTACAAACGAGTTTTTAAACTTTGAAGCCCCTATATCATAGTCTCCCTTATGATAGATAAGATTTTTTTAAATAATATCTAAATTAAACTTTAAATGATAGAGAAATCTTCACTTAGGGTTTTTAATAGACTACTGCATGTAATATACATTAAGTAACAATGTATTAATCGACCCTATTTTGAGATTTGATAGAGCCATGTGGACTGAGATGGAAAAGGAACAACCTGTTCTATTCCCACAACACAGTTGAGGTAAGAATAAAACACCACCACTTGGTAACCTGAGGCCGTCTCTGGCGTCGTAAGGCTTATCGTATGTCTTACTTTATATGGCATACAAGCTAGTACTTCCCCACAGTTAATGCTTAGGGGAATGACCGCCTCCGTAGACTGGTGGTGGCGCCTATGGCGTTGTATCCGGAGGTTCGAATCCCACTCATGGCCAAAAAAAAAAACGTTTTTTGTACAGTCTGCCATAGTCTGGGTGTTTATAAAATATAATATGTACTATGTCGTTGTTTTTGGCACACATAGTACAAGTCAAGCTTATTGTGTGACCAGAGTAATATGTGGAAATTGTCCTACATATTGCGAATTTTATGGTCGCTTTCAAAATCACGGCGTATAGTACCGATTATTAGTGTTTATTAATACTTGAAAGAAAAGTTTGGCGTTCTATATGCAATATAATTTCTATAATATATTGACCTCATTAATGGACTTTATCAGGTAAAGTCACGTGTTCCAATAAAAATAAGAAAATAAAGCTCCCGGATACAAGTACAAAAATAAATCGTCGCACACAATTATCTATTCAATGCACGGCACTGCCGTCATGTGTTTATAAACGCAAAATATGCCATCTTAATTTAACGCTCCAGAATACGAAAGACAAATTTCCATTACCCACCTTTCTGTTTACAGCGCACTTCTTTTTCCATCAAACGAGATTTATTCTCCTTCAAAAATATGTAAAGTTACTGTGCGAGAGTCTGCGAGATAACGGGGTGCGGCTCGGATGCGGGCGGCTAAAATTAAAATTATTACTCGGTATTCTCGTCACGCTAAACATTAAGTTCGTTCCGCAATAAAGCGAACCCTAAGAGGTTCAGTCAGAATTAAAATTTGCCGGCTGATCTCTCCGGAGTGACGTTTACTGATGGATTACGAAATGAGGTATTTTGTTGTTTAATTTTGGCTGAAATTTTCAACGTCTGACACTTCAACGACTGTCGCCCTCCCGAGTAGCGTTAAATATCTTTTAACTGCAGTTGTATTATTAAATTATACAGAGGAAACCTAGTAGATTCCGGATAGGATATCTACAGTCAATATCTGTACTTTAATTTTTAGGGCCCCCAAAGATGTTATATAATAACGAACCCTTAGGACGTCTTTCTGTCTCTCGCATCAAATTTCTCAAGAATTTTTAGTTTTTCATCAGCAAGACACTTTACATCTAATCCAATTTATTTTGTTCCCAAAAGTCTGCGCAAACTTACCCCTACTACGCCTGACGTTATTTAAGTAGTTTTCTACTATCTACACTGATGCGGTACTCAGTACTAAATGGGAAATACTCGTGCCAACTTTAGTCACACGGTTTTACTTTATTAATTTTTTTTTGACCAAAATATGTAGTATATATATTTCTTGAAAACATAAATGGATTAAAAGTACCGAGTACACTGGTTGCTTAACCACGTTTCAACGTTTTTCTTTTTGTTTTAAATATTTTTAAACCATTACATCTTTTATCACAATAAACTTCAATATTTTTTTTACTTCTTAATGCTGCTCGGTTTATAGTGTTTAAGGTTTAAGCGACAAGATGAATGTTTAAAATAATTCAGAAACACTTAAATTAAATAAACGTAGGTACATTTGAAATTAAACAAAGCTCAGTTCTATTTTATTATACAATTATAGCAGTTCATACGACAATATGGCAGAGTAAAAATGACACTACAATTTCTGGCTCTCGGTCCCATAATCCTGTAGCTTAGACCAGGGGTGATGGCGTATCCCTAACTGATAATAAACAACGTGTTTAAGAAGATTATCTTATAGTATTAGGTGGTTTGTAAATTAAGCAAAACAAAGTCGAGTCAACTGTTTATGTAAAATATAAACCTGTTGTTGGTACTATACTCAAACAAAGACAGCCTCCGTAGACTAGTGGTTGCGTCTTTAACGTTGTATCCGGAGGTCGTGGGTTCGATTCCCACCCATGGCAACAAAATATTAGTACGCTTTTTCTGTACAGTTTGTCATGGTCTGGGTGTTTATAAAATATAATATGTATTATATCATTGCTTCTGGTACACATAGTACAAGTCTAGAGCTTAGTTTGTGACCAGAGCAATATGTGTAAATTGTCCTACATTAAAAAAAAAAAAAAAAAAAGGGGACTTTGGCTCAAATTCAATGAATATGTTATATATTTGGCATCAACTTTTAAGTACCTACCTCTTATGATACCTTTAATTGACCTAAGAATCTGTTATTTTATTTATTTTTAACATCAAATATCTTTATTTATTCATGCCTCCTTATATAAAAACAAATCTTTAGCTGCTACACAAATGCTACGAAAATAATATGGATAGTTTTTTTAATAAATCTATTATGAGTGCTTTATTATTTTATTATTTTGGCACGCATTATGTACTTGTCACAAACAAAGCTCTAGGCTTGTACTATGTGTACCAAAAACAAGATATTAATAATTATTAAATTTTATAAACACCTAGACCATAACAAACTGTATAGAAAATCATACTAATATGTTTTTACCATGGGTGGGAATCGAACCCACGACCTCCGAATACAATTCCAAAGCGCAACCACCAGTCTACGAAGGCGGTCAAAATTAAATAGGTAAACTTATTTAGTTTATTATGATACGTGTCCGCCTTTGTTTTACGTAATAAAGTTTATTTATTTAAAAACTTTATTGCACCAATCTAGTACAAAGGCAGTTAATGCCGTTAGGCATTCTTAAACAGTCAAACATTTTGCACAAACCTTTTTATCACATTGATATATTTGCTATTTAAGTATTTATTTCTATTTTATCTAAATTTATTATATTTAAACGATTTTTTAATTTAATTTGGGCAGAACGTTGAATGATGTCCCACTTAGTCAAGAACAGTTAAGTGTACGTATCATCACGGGTGCCTTACGGCGCCCGAGACCGCCTACACGGCCCTAGGGTACCCAGCGGAGGGGTTTTAATCCCACCTCGTCGTAGCCGATAATATGAGTCTACACCAAACAAGTGGCTAGCTCGTCGCGATGTTTTGAATTGACTCAATAACCCATCTATAAACAGTGAAGTGTAGTATTATAAATTAAAACCAACTATAGATATATTTTATACATTTAATTTTGGTATAAGTAATTATATTAACAAAAAACGATATTAATTAATCGGTTTACCAATAAACAGAACCTATCTAAACAGTAAAAAATAACGAAGACAAAAAAAAAACGTTACCATAGGTATTTATTTTATATTTGTAAAGCGCGCTAGATGCAGCCGCCGACCACCTACGTTCTCATAGCGTGCTAAGTGGATTGGCGAGGGAGCTCATCTGTTCCTCGGCTGTGAGGCGACACCCGCCACCCTCTGTCGCTTGCGAATTGCGTTAAATAAAGTCAAATTGAGCAATAAAGGCGAGCCCCTTCGCTCTAATGCCGGAGTCGCGGTCCGCCGACGTTAAAACTATAGCCTCGCCGGGTTACTAATTCACGCCACGCCACGCCTTAACGGGCTATTTTTAATGAATAGTATTTTTTAGTATTATCTGCCTATCTTTTGGCTTAAAGATTTTTTAATTAAACAACCTTTTATTAAAAAATCTAGTTGTTTTTTTGTGTTTTCCAAATATGACTTTTTTGTTAATTTGATACGAGTCATCCATTTGTAAATTGAATTTAGAATAAATACATTTTTTTCAATATATATTCGGTGTCCATTGCTTTAGGGTTATCCTTTATACACGCGGATTATATTCGTCAAATGAATGGCATTTTATTATACCTACACGATTTTAATCGAATCTATATTAGTTCCATATTATAATCACATCTTTTAGCCGTCGTGGTAGAAGCAATCAATGCTGTAAAATTAATCGACCCCATTCATAGATTTTGTACTTCTGCGTACCATAAGGCAGATACAAAGTCATATGCCATGCTCTAGTAATAAATAAAGTGACTAGCTATAGTGAGTCCATTCAGGAAATTATTTTTAAACTAAACATATATTTGTACAAACTTTATAGACGCTTACATTTAAAACAATCAACTTAAATGGCTTCGCCTCAAAAGTTTGTCGTGAAAAAGCAATCTCGTAGCACGGGCGTCGTAGCTTCGTAGTCAGTCAGACGATGCTGCCTAGTCAAGACTAAATAGTATTAGTAGACAGGCGAAGTGTAGAAGTCTTAGGTAGAGATTGCGCGTGGTTTATTTTTACTAGCCCCGGGTCGGTGTCGCCACTTCTTGTCGCCAGTTTATTAACACTTTGTTTTTTAAGTTGAGATTAAACAGGCTTTTTAAGTTGATAAGGCAAAAAATCGAAAAAAAATATACCTAATATTTTTTTTCGATTTTGTACTATTTTTAATTGTTTTTGTCATTTCCTTATCAGAATATTAAAATTAATTAATGATAAAATCCTGGAGGGTAGGATTCGAACCCACGGGTACCACTATTGCGGCAAGGAGTTCAACTAATGAGCCATTTAGGTAAAAGTCATCCGTCACTATATTTTACCTATTTTCAGATATATTTTATCAATATAAAGATATTCTGTTAATGTAATGATGGTATGCATGAATATATTTGACAAATTTATTATTTTTTATGCGAACATGTGTTCAGTTTCTTTTTTGGGTAAGGGCCTAAAAATTTTATTGACGGAAATTAATATCCCTGATTTATCAATCATAATATGAGCACGAGTATTATGTTCTCTACGACCACACTGAAGCTTTATCTATAGCAGCCTTCCTGTTATTTAGCGGGCACTCCACCAACAAATCATGGCACTCATTTTATTAAGAGAATTCATTATAATTATGCTTTTGCCAAACTTAATTATTATTTCAATTGTAGAATGGAAATAAAATTACTAGATGGGTGGAAAAGTAAGGAGTAACTTTAAAATGCTTTTAATTTTAGTTTTATTTATTATTTATGAATGATGGATAGTAAAATTATTGTTAAAGGAAAAAAAGGTGCCGACTAGAAATTAACATGTATATAGCAAATATATTTGCTAATTTAGATTTTTTTGTTTTTATAGTTATTATAATAAAAGATATAGATAAACCTCCCACCCTCTTATTTTTTTTTTACAAATATGGATCGTGGGTATATGTATAATATTAATATGGAAAGAAAAATTATGTATTTTTTTACCTTTAAATTTTCGGTACTTTTTGCACTTTTTTTTTGTTTTGTTAATTTAATAATTATGTAAATTATATTTATACAAAAATATTATTAATAAATTAACCTAAAAGGAATTTAAAAAAAACATAACAATATAAATAAATACCTAACTAAAATAATAATATTAACAATAGTTACCTAAAAATCGATGTACAGAAACTATAAAATGAAGATATTATCTTTTTGCACTAATTTTTTTTTTATTTAAAAAAAAAACAAAAAAACGCTCTTAAAAAAAATGGTTTCTAAGCTCAGCCGTTGCGGTTAGGGCGAGTTGGTTTCATTCAAAAGGTGGTTGTGGCGACGCGGCCAGGTTTTATATCTACAATTTATTTCAATTTGCGCGTAATCACCAAAATGGGGTGTTAGCGAAAATAAGAAACGAGCTCATTCTTTTGGTTGAATACAATTGCTTGCAGGGATTTAAATATAAACGAGTTCAAAATGCATGTATTTTATTATACTTAAATGTTTATTAACCTTTATTCATAGCAATTCACTTTACCTGCTATTTTGTACTTTTTTTATTGGAACGTCGTATATGACTTTGTATCCACCTGATGGCGATCAGATCTACAAATTTCACTAATGATTTTCGACCAATACATTCTTGTTAAAGGGCATTGATCGAAGGTATTATTATAAATGAGATTTTGTATTCTCGTATTTTGTTTTATTTGTTTACAGTGTTAATTATAATATTACACATGGTAATGCTAGATAGAGGTGATCAAACAAAAATGTTTAAAAACACCAAATATATTATAAGATATATTATATAGCTATGGATGGCTTACAAACAGATTTCGGAAGCCCCGTTTAGCGCTTGTTCCAGGCATCACTTGTCACAATAAAAATTCAAATAACTTGCACCCGTATTCGTTTTTGTCTCTTTAAAACGTTTTTAATATTCCTCGGCCGTCTCTTGCCTGTGCTATGGCAATTCTGTTCTGTTTTAAAGCAGACAATTTGAGTTTTTTTTTGTTTATACAAGTTGAAAGCAGTTGGAGCGTGGGTAATCTGCTTTACGTTTGGATTTGAGACTGCTCTGAGACTTCTTTTTCATTCGTTTCATCAGCTCTGTTTGTTTCGTGAGGATCCAAAAGGCATTCCTTTCGTACCAGCGAGCGCTCACAACGCGTAAAATTTTTAAACTTCCAGACCCTCTGTGTTGTCGCTTGCATTGTCTTATGCGTTTTAGCACTTCTTAAGCGTTTTCTTGTTTTGTTTGTTGATGTTGTTTGTTAATAAAAATATAATTAATTTGCTTTTTTACGATTTTATAAGGATTAATTTCTAAGAGTTGATTTCTAAAATGTAGATATTATCTCAACATATACATACTTATAGTTGACGTTAAATCTTAACAGCTACTTTCTATATCGTGCTTATTTATTTTATTTACCTACCAAAATTTCAATGAAATTGGTTTAGTATTTAACTGTAAAACAACAACAAACAAAAAAGCAGATACCCATATCAGATTAACCCACTTGTTCATAAAAACTTTATTCTGTGTTTTATTTAAGAAGGCGTTTTTTTTAATCCACAAATAGTTAATAGTATTGTTTAAGGACTGTTAAGTGCATGCTAATTATAAATACCTAAGGGCAGGTAGCTTAACTCTGACTTAAAATTAAGTCTACCTTGGTAGTTTTTGTTTAATGTATTTTTTTATTAATATAAGCACGGCATGTGACTTTGAATATGCTTGATGTACCAAAGTCCATAAAAGGAATCGATTAATACATTTTTGTTTAACAATATTGATCGCTCCCACTATGCCAGCTAAATGATGCGGTTTCGAAATCGGCGGCGACAAAGACGTATTTAAATTACGAGTCTATTTTAATATCCTCGCTGCTTCATCGTCAAATGTTTCGTTAATTATGTTTCAACGATTTCTTACTTATGGAAATGATCTATGATTTTTAGAAGAAAGAGATAAAACACTATTTTAACTGAAACGCTCAATACTATTTTTATTAATAAGAGGGTTAGTACAAAACGATTATATAACATCTTAAACTAATATTAAGCCTATATAAGCATATACTTCGTCAGTATATCCAGAATACAGTTTTAATTAAACTCCATTAAGCTTTGATAAATATAACAATATAGAATCAACTGTCAGAACAATATAGGTACCAAATATTATTATAAATCAACACTAACATACAACAGGTATAACATAATCGTAACACAGCCGCCCTATGATCTGAAATCTATTAGTTCACCACAATTTGGTGTTAATGACGCGTGTAGCCACTCGCAAACTTACGAGCATACTAATTAGGCGAGAGTATTTCGTAAATACTCACAAAGCCTCTCTCAGAGTTAGAGAGACGAGACTGACTACAGAATTAGCATTACAAGAAGGTTTAATACGCCATCTGTGAGCGGTGCCAACAAACAAACTTGTAATTATAGTGTGTTATATGTTAAGACAATGATCTCCTACTGCTTTGGTGTAACGATTTAGTACGCAATTTAGTCTGACTGCAGGCTGATTCAAGCCACAAATTAGTTAATAAACGATTGAAGTATTGTTAAATATAATGATAAATGATAAATACCTGTCTACCAGCAGGTAGTTTAACGCTGACTTAAACTTAAGTCTACCTTGGTAGTTTTTGTTTAATGTTTTTATTTTATTTTACCTTGTTTATACAATATATTGGATAAGTTTATGTATATATATATATTATTTTTAAAATTTCATAAACTCAACTTATTTTACTTTCCCAGTTCTTTATTTTATATACGTATTGTAATTTATATTAAGCACTACGAGTGTCCGTGAGAAGATGTTTGATACATAGGGAAACTTAATTTAGTACACAACGCCCTTACACTACTAAAAAAACATAATTTGTAATAGTTTGTAAGTGACCATGGTGATGTTTCTTGTTAAAATTCATAATTGAAAATATAAAAAAAGGGCTTATGATTATTTTTTGAGCTACTGGACCTTAATTGAGTTGAGTTGACTGGACATTAAAAAAGCGGCCCCAGCCTAGTGGTTAAGTTACTGCGCAACTGATAGCAAGGTTAAGCAGAAGACAAGTCAAGAAGCCTGGGATGGGTGACCGCTTTATACAACGAGTCTATTTCATCATAAACACCGCAACAAGCTCGCCACTTGTTAGGTGTTGCCTCCGAATACTGGGACCCTGAGGCCGTTTAAACGGTTTTCGGGAGCCAAATTGGCACCCGTGATGGTATTTATTTATTTATTTTTTATTTTTGGACCTTAATTATTTAATATTTAAAGTACCCTTAATGTCCACATAAAGAACATTTATTTTATAAACAAAAGATATAGGTACATAATTAATTAAACAAAAATATAATAAAATATACCTACCTATAAAAATAAAAATAATTAATTATTAACTATTTTAAAAATTTTGGAAATGAGACAATGGGCGTAGGGTACCAAGGACACTAGCGGCGTTACCCCGTTGGATAGCAATACTGATCCTCTGAACCAGGTACTCCTTGCTCAGAGGATCACCAGTTGCTATTTTAATTTTTTTACCTAGATCACGGATAAATTCGCTAGCATCCTCGGACCACGGACCCATTGTCTCAACGGAAAATGCCAAAAATATGTGCGAGTTCAGGAGCTCTGCGTACTTATTGCGCTTTATTTTAACTGCTTGTTCAGCTGCAGCTCCCGCACGTTTGGAAGATGACGAAACGTGACTCCGACAAAGTGTGTCCACGCAGGTCGCATCCCAGACCAAAGCACGACCACATTTGTATGGTATAATAGTCATACATGTCCACATTAAATTTAATAAATGGAACATAATCACGATACCTTGCTTCTGGTACACATAGTACAAGCCTAGAGCTTAGTTTGTGACCAGAGCAATATGTGTAATTTGGCTGACATAGAAAAAAAAAAGTATATTTAGTCCTAAATGTTGCTACGATTACTACGCCGTAGCAAAATTTTACAGTCGTTTTATACCATTATATTGTGGATACTATACAAACGAAAAAATTAAAGGTAAATTTGTATTTTTTATTATGCAGACTCAATAAAATAAAATAAATAGCAAGTACGTATAATGGAAAAATACACTAAAACCTAAATGTATACCAAAATATATAATAAGCAAAGTTTATGTTTATATTTAGAACAAATATTTAAAGTACTTCAGTTAAAGAATTTATTAATTTTACTGCGCAGTATTAGCCTTAAATTTACTATTCAGTTTACTATTGGGGTTGTTTAAAAATCGTTTATATAAAGTATTTCTTCATTAATTGTACTATTTGGTAAACTAATTTTTAAAAGATATGTCTATTTATAATGCGGACCTTGCCAATATTCATGTGTGATAATGATAGTGTCAGTGTATGTTTAGTATTATATACAGATTAAAAATTCATTAAATATATTTTCTACACCATCATGTGGTAAAATATATAGGATCAATTAAGCAACTCTTACTACAATATGTACCCATATTCTGGCAAATAACTGATTTATAATAATAATTATTATGTAGAAAAAAATAATGAAATTTTACCTAGTTTTCTATATAAAATATATTTGTTATATAAAATTACAAACACCTTTCTATATAACAACAATAAGACTACTGTCTGCGGTCACGACTTAAAAGAGTTTCGCCTGAAGCTTTCATTTGAATTTACGGTGATAAAAACAACTGAAAATAATTCATAAAGTGAACGAAATAAAAGTTCACAATAGCAAAGACAAACGCGGGCCCGGGGCAAAGTTGAACCGAATTATCTTTTTGCCAGCAAAAGCGCGTCTTCGCTCTTTAAGAATTCCCTTTAAATTGTATTTCAGCTTTGCTCTCTTTTAGAAAACGTCCTTTGACCAGCTATGGTCCTTTAAATTAAAAACAGTTCGTTTTTTTAAGAATTTCGATTAACACATTTTAGCTACGGTTATTATTTTAGTTAAATTGCTTATTTAAACTTAATATAAAAAGTATAGATATATAACGTTTAAAGTAGGTACTTTAAATATAATAATAATAATATGTAGGACAAATTACACATATTGCTCTGGTCACAAACTAAGCTCTAGGCTTGTACTATGTGTACCAGAAGCAACGATATAATACATATTATATTTTATAAACACCCAGACCATGACAAACTGTACAGAAAAAGCGTACTAATATTTTGTTGCCATGGGTGGGAATCGAACCCACGACCTCCGGATACAACGCCAAAGACGCAACCACTAGTCTACGGAGGCTGTTAGTAGTATTTGTAGTGTTTAACACTACCAATATTTATTGGTTGATTAACTCTAAAGTTTAATAATGCTAATAATATGACTCTCCCGCAACTAATAAATGATTTTTACGCCTCTTTTTGATTATTATTGGAGCACAGCATGTGTGTTTGTATCTATCTGATGGTAAGCAGACATACAAAGTCTATGAATAGGTGAACTCATGATATACATTCTGTTTAACCGCGCTGATCACTATCACTATGCTGGATAAATGATGCTGTTACCAAATGAGTGACGACAAATATGAATTTGCTCTACGGGTGTTCTTGCTGTTTAATATCAAATGAAACCTGAATGGAGACTATCACCTCGACAAGAAATCAATGCCGTAGACTGCCCATAGACTAAAACTATTGTAAGTATTTACATTTACATTTTGTAAATATTTACCAACTAAAATCGAATAAATTGTGTCCGCAGGTCGATTCCCACCCATGGCAAAATATATTAGTACGTTGATATGTACAGTTTTCCATGGTCTGGGTGTTTATTAATAACGTTGATATGTACAGTTTTCCATGGTCTGGGTGTTTATTAATAACGTTGATATGTACAGTTTTCCATGGTCTGGGTGTTTATTAATAACGTTGATATGTACAGTTTTCCATGGTCTGGGTGTTTATTAATAACGTTGTTTCTGGTACACATACTCGTAGTACATACAAGCTTTGCTTAGTTTCTGACGAGCTGCAACATTCTGTTTCATAAAACGGAAACGTTAGTTTGAGTAAATTACGAAATCCTATAAATAAGGACATTAAACAATCAGCAACAAAGAACACTAATAAAGTCATGTACTGTATTCCCTTGTATTATAGGCACATTTGGCTTAAAAGTTTTTAGCATTCCGTGTCGTGATCATTGTACATAAAGGAATTCGTTATTTTAAAAATTTAACGTTACCTTTAAAAAAACATAATATGGCAATATGTTTAAAAAAACCTATAACATTTTAAAAAACAACTATATATATATATCATCACGGGTGCCTTACGGCGCCCGAGACCGCCTAGACGGCCCCAGGGTACCCAGCAGAGGGGTTTTTAATCCCACCTCGTCGTAGCCGATGGTATGAGTCTACCCCGAACAAGTGGCTAGCTCGTCGCGATGTTTTGAATAGACTCAATAACCCATCTATAATCAGTTTTACAAGTTGTTATAGTAAAACCGGGACTGACAGCTTAACGTGCTCTCCGAGGCACTATAGTGGTGTTGTCAAACAAATGTACATATTTTTTTAAATTAAAAACTCATTGGTACACACCGGGATTCGAACCAGGGACCTAAGTGTTTATAAGTCCAAGGTCTAACCAACTACTACTAAATATAACCAACTCGGTGGCCGAGTTGGTTATATTTTTTGTATATCAAATAAATAAATACTAAACCATTGTAACTTTTTCCATTAGCATCATGTAGTTCTGCGCGACGTCTTAAAACAAAACACTGCAGATATTTTTATTGGTTTGAACCCGTTGAGCGAGTATCTGCGCTTCTCCTTATCAAATGCAAACACTCGCTGTTCGTTCCGGCCATTGGGCTCAAATAACCGCTTCCTTTATTATTTTTACACATCCCTTCCGCCAGAACAACAGCCCTGTTACAGTTAGTAAAAAGGGGGAGCGCTGATTTTGTACATTTGTCTCGTTTAAAAATGCTACATGTGAAGCTCTCTTGAAGAAAGAACGCGATTTTTTTATGGTTGTTTTTAACATTTATTGCATTTTATAATAATATTATTTTTAAGTGCAAATAGTTATTGATTTAACTATTCCTATATTCATAATATCCTTTTGAGTGGTTATAATATGTCTGGTTTGATTATGAAATTGAATTGTGGAGTGGCTGGGCCATTTATCGATATTACGGCGGGTACATTGCAAAATAACTATAATACTGTTCAATTCATGATAGGTACTCGAAATGTTTTTATGTGATTTGGAATCGTTAAAATATATAGTAATTTATAATACAAAAAAACAATCAATTAGTTACTAAAAGTATGGTACTTGGGTTTATTCGTTATTGTTTAACACCAACTATAGGATCCAATACCTCTCAGCCTTGTCAATTACAAATATAAGGTTATCATCATAAATTAACGGTACTCGGTTGATCAAAGTGTTTTCAGAGAATGACCTTCGTAAGTATAATATTATCAATATAACATAAAATAGTTGCAGCATAAAATAGTAGGGCTTATTCATTAAGCATCATTTAAGTACCTATTCCAAAAATCTATATCTGTGAATTTTTCAAGTGTGCCTTCAAGGCCAAATGCTAAACTACAAGGAACAGCGAAAAATGCTCAAAGGAGTCTTGGGGCCGATTTTGATAAAAACCAAAACTGCATCATTAGAATTTTGAAAAAAAAAAATCTTCTAGCCGGGAATCGAATCGGTTGATTTAAAAAAAAACTCAATCTGTATTACTGAACCGACTAATAGTGTCGCTTATAACTTAAACGGCAAACTAATGAAAAGTGCTAATTTTTAAGAAAATAAGTTTTATTTATACACTTGAAAAATTAACCCTTTATATAATATATAAGAGCTTGTTACATAAGTAGGTATCATAAATTAAACAGTTTACAGATTTATATAAAGAAAAAGTCTTAATTATATCAGTATCATCACGTCTATAGGTACTTACGGCGCCCGAGACAACCTAAACGGCCTCAAGATAAAAACCCACTGCTGCATTATTTAGCAAAGCTCTACAAACGATCGAAAAGCTCAGTGCCATTCAAACTATTCATCCCAAAAATTATTATAAATATTATATCCGGATATACGTTGACATCGTGTGTTTATTCCTCGCCACAAGGGGGATCTGTAACGGATATATTACGTGGCAAGTCATAACGCGACATGCGGCTGTTAGCGAGCCCATACGTCGAAAACCTCTCGGCCCCGTAAAAAAGTAATAAAAACCAAATAAATCTACGCTCTTGTCCCCACTTCTTCCTCTCTTCTTATTATTATTATGAACCCCAAAATGTTATGTATAGGTAGTTATATAATGCGTTATAGTTTTATGTGAGCGTTAATATTTAAGTAGAATTAGGATGTTAGTTTATATATATACTATATGCATGGTGACTTTGGAAGGTGGTACTTTGGGGTTATATAAGGTTCTACTGATCAAATCGTAGAACTTTTCTCATGGAAAAATGTATCGCAAATAAAAAAAAAGGCTTCTCTATACAAACTAGTTATGTTAAATGAACAAATTTGTAAAACAACCCGTGGTTGATTATTGGGGCACGCAATGTGACGTATCTGCCTGGTGGTGAGCAGATCTACAAAGTCCATGAATGGAGTTTATTAATTATTGTTTTTAAATAAAATTGCCGGCTAAATGATGCGTTTACGAAATGGGCGGCGACAAAGACGAATTTCATTACGAGTATTTTGTTAATATACTAGCTGCCTTATCGTCAATTCAACCATTCATTTCGTAACCGCACCCTAAATGGAAACTACCACCTCGACAAGAAATCATTGCAGAAATCAATGCAATAATCTCCTGAAACCGGTGAACCTACAGACTAAAACCTAAGTGAGATAAATTGATTTACGTTATGAGGTAATTAGACTATTATTATACAAAAACCTTTCACTAAACTATGTTTAGCCTAAACCTGGTAATAACTTTTGTTTTATTTGAATGAAAGAGAGATTTAGTTTACATGAGAAGAAGTGTAAAAAAATAAGTCATTAAGGCTTTATTTAATAAAAATATTTTAATAAAAAAATAAACTTACATTTTTACATTCACCTTCAAAGTTTCTTGAAGAAAAGTTTTACACTACGTAGCAGATTGATAAATTAATTAAATAATTAACATTCAAGATCAACTTTCACAGCATTATTAACAATTAAAATTAGTATATTCATACCACATTAAAATATGGGGTGAAACTCTCTCGTAAACTACACGAGTATACACGTAACATGGAAGAGGGGCGCAGTCTCTCGAGGCAATTCAGCTTCCATTTAAATTTGTTCATAAATAGATAATAAAGGCAAGCGGGTAAAGTTCGGCTGCGGTTTACTAAACTGCTTTATTCGATAAAGATTGCGAAACGAAAGCCTCGACGCCGAAGTTTCCCGCCATGCCTACCTTCCCTCAACACACTTTAACTTATTCACAATACATTACTACCTAAACACATCAACTTTAGCCTAAAATTTATGAAAGAAGATCAATGGAAAGAGTTTTGAAAGACAAGTCGTGCGTTAAAACAATTACAGCTTCTTTGAAAATAATGACATCGGTGTTTACGTTACTCAAAGTTTTAGGCGAACTTTCTTATGAAAACATTTTATTATAAGATGTTTAATTAATTTATGGTTTATTAATAAAATATATTATTATCTAAGATGAAATTAATATGTAGGTACTGAGGTCATCTCAGGTAGCTCATGGTCTTCTGAGTTAGATTAAATAAGTGGTAAGGTCTTATAAAAAGTTTCACAAGTTGGTACAGTGAAATCGAGATCGAAAGCTTATCGTGCTTTCCAAGGCACTATGTTTTGGTGTCAAATAAATGTACAAAAAAATATTTAAATAGATACAAACTAAATAATCTTCAAGTTTGCCCTGAGACATTGCCAAGACACTGACGGTCTTTTGTATGGATATTGTTTTTTTTTTGTCTAAAATATACTTTTAAAGTTAAAACATTTTATATGAACTTACTAAAATCAAAAAGATATATATTTTATAAGTTTTCTTTTAAAAAAATGCGTAATCAATATGTGGAACAACAGTAAATAGTACATACACCAGTAAATAGAACTTCACTTATAAAAATATGAATATATTTCAGTAAGAAAGGATAGAAGAATATCCGACTATTTTAATGGGATCTTAGGGATGTCCTCAACAAGCCCTCTTCTTATAAAGTGCTCCTATTTTTGGTAAATCTTTTGTTATTAAAAATCGAGTGTATTATTAAATTATTATGGTAAAAATACTCATAGGTATTTTTTTAAATATATAACAAAATTTTTTTTTTTAGAAATAGGTATTACTATTTTAGGCAATACTATACAAATAATCCTAAATCGATTGCAAAATTCATTGCAATCGATTTAGGATTATTTAATGTATATTATGTTTTATTAAATTTTATAATAATAATTACCGGAAAAACTGGCGGTTTAAACCGGTGTGCACCAATAAGTTTTTAATTAAAATGTTTGCGTTGCAGTGCACTTTAAGCTGTCGGCCCTAGTTTCACTAAATCTACTTGTACATCTGATTATATGATGGGTTATTGAGTCTATTCAAACGCCTCGACGAGCTGACCACTTGTTCGGTGTAGACACAGAATACCTGCGGTTACGATGTGGAATAAATAAGGTGGTCGCGAGCGCTGTAAAACACCCGTGATGGTACTTTAGACATATATTTATTTACAAATATATGTTGTAAATTGATTTTATATACCTATGTATATCCTATTTTCAGGATTACTCTCAAATGATTAGGAAAAGGCGGTCGGTATTTTTTCGTGTATTTTCTTGAGCCCCAGTATTGTGTTACAGAAACCGTAATGCCTCAAGGAAGACAATTTTATTTTCCGCTTTTTGGGTAATCAATAGGGGAAACTCGACGCCCCTTATCAACTAAAGAATTCGGACATAAACATCCATTGATACGCATTCGGTCTAATTTTTTTTTATTGTACCCAACAATATTATTTTAATAAATTGGTATAGGGGCAGTTGGGGTAAGTACCCTTATAATAAAGGGAATTCTAAAAATGTTGTGGGTATGTTTTACCAAAATGAAATTCAGACCATATAAAACTTTTTATATTTATAAATAAGAAAGAACTTATTTTTGACAAAAAATAAAGGTAAATTTCCATTAAATGAAAATGGATATCTTCAATTTAGTCTAATTCAATTAATGTACCTTTTTTTCACAGTGTATAAATTAATCTTTCTGCCAGGATGATTTCCTGCGATGGAAAACTATTAACTTAATAGTTAGGAATAAAAAACAATACAATAAAAAATAATACCAAACATATTAAAAAAAAGGGCTTGTAATATTTATTCCTTTTAACGGCTGTGAAAAATGACGTAAAAATCTACGTAAGTCAGTGCAATTTTTTTTTATTATTGTTACTCGGTGCCGACTAAAAATGAAAAAACAATCAAAAAGGATAATTAATACAAATTGTGGTTTTGTGGTCGGTTTATTTTTTTTACTATTTAAAAATAATAAAAAATATTATAAAGCAGACTCCATAGATTTCTTTGTTTTTATAGTGAAATCTAATATTCATTCCACTGATACCTATTTTATATTAACTGGAGCTCTACCCTCCTCGTCTCATGAATTCTGTCTGTATACAGGCCACTATGCTTTTAATCTCATTCACGCTTTTCCATGACTATTTATTTCTATTTTTTAGAATTTATTTACTTAGTATATAAAAATATATATTTAGTGCATGCATACAAACAGATATTAACAGAAAACAATATGTAGTAGGTACCTACTTAGTAAAGTAATTTGCTAATAAAACGTTTAAAAAACTATATACCTAGTGCAAATATATATTTTTTATTTGTTAATTAGACCTATAAAGTCCATTAATGGGGTGGTTTATTACATTGTTGTTTAACAATATTGATCGCTTTCACTTTAACGGCTAAATGATGCGGTTACGAAATGGTTGGCGACAAATACATATTTGCATTTTAATATCCTCACTGCTTTATCGTTAAATCAATCTATGCAGTCTCCGCAAAACCGGTGAAACCACAGACTAAAAACGAAACATGACTAGGTCCCTTGATGGTTTTTGAATATGCATGGTGTACGACTACAGAGTATGTGGTCGTAAGTATTTATTTTTAGATTAGCTTTCTGCTTATATACATTAAATTAGTATCATTATGTTAAATAAATAAAAAATACCATCATAGGTGCCTTAGACACCCAACAGAGGGCTTTATTTCCACCTCATCACATAGTTGAAGGTATTCTGAATCAAAGTCAAAGTCAAAAATATTTATTTCATGTAAACCTTTACAGGCATTTATGAAAAGACAAAAAAATATATATATAAGGTTCAAGTATGCGCTTGGCCAGGTCGCCATTCCTCCCACAGACAAATGTTGAAAATATAATAAAAAATAAACAGATAGTAAACTATTGTCCTTGCGGGAAGACAAAAAATCAACCCAACATAACCAATCAGTTTAAGACTAGGTGGTTAGCTAGATCCATTGACTTGTCTATCGTTGACTGCCCTGCGAAAGTGCTACCAAGGCCACCAACCCAATAGACAATAATTACGCCCCAAATATATATTATAAGTAATCAAAATACAGGTACCTACAAGTAGGTAGATGGAAGGTATATTTTAGGGCACAAACACTGATCGCAAGTCGATCGCCTCAGAGACACCCTGGAGAAAAATGTAATATACATACAGTACATGGGACTAGCTCACAGTGTTTGTTATAAATAGTTTCTGAAGTTTGCCTTTGTAGTAAGGGTCAATTTACTTTAAAAACGTATACTTTACCTTGCCGTTGAATCATACCGGGGTTAAACCCATAACTTGTATAGTCAAACCAGTACCACGTATGTAACTCCTTAATTAATCAAAAAAGTTTTTCATTTGCGTCACACTTGACGGGAAAAGTTGTTCGATTTGATCAGTAAAGCCTTATATTAGACCAAAGTAAAACCTTTCAAATTCACCCTATACATTACCTTACATCTCAACAAAAAAAATATATAAGTAGGTATTTATTTTGGATGAAGAAAACTGTCGTCGACCGTAAGTTGCAATCATGCGAAACAACTGCGGTACAATACGGCATAGGGAGGGGTACCAGACAACAGCGGAAATGTCTCGAGTGGATGATTGAACTAGAAAATAGGACCCGCTGCAAACCTCTTAGCCGGGTTCGATTGCTTCCTCTAATACTTGTACTTATTTGTTGACCTGGGTTTCGCATTTTCGTAATGTGGCGATTTTGTGTTATTGTTTATATGTATATACAGGGTGAATTTGAAAGGATGTTCTAAGAAGCCCAACGGCTAATATGAGGTTATATAAATAGACGGCCCCAGGGTACCCAGCGGAGGGGTTTTAATCCCACCTCGTCGCAGCCGATGGTATGAGTCTATACCGAACAAGTGGCTAGCTCGTCGCGATGTTTTGAATAGACTCAATAACCCATCTATAAACAGTTTCACAAGTTGGTATAGTGAAACCGGGACCGACAGTTTAACGTGCTCTCCGAGGCACTATAGTGGTGTTGTCAAACAAATGTACATAATTTTTTTAATTAAAAACTTATTGGTACACACCGGGATTCGAAACAGGGACCTAAGTGTTTTTAAGTCCAAGGTCTAACCAACTCGGCCACCACGTATAATAATTATAATATGAGGTTCTGATGATCAAATCGACCAACGTTTCCCATGAAACCGTGTGGCAAATGAAAAAAAAATTGGGCTTCCCCATACAAATTAGACATTTTAAAAATATTAGTCTGTATGGAGATGGCAATTATTTTTTTCATTTGCGACACTTGGTTCCATGGGGTAAGAATATACATGATTTGTACATTAACATATATTTGGCGACGCGATTAATTAGTAATAGAAAGTAAAAACTTTTTTTAATTTTACCTTTTTATCAGTTAGCCACTCAATAGATTCAAAATCGAATAATAATAACAATTATAAGTAAGGTAATAATATTTATTGTTAGTCTCTTTTACGCATATTAATTTTTGTTGCTAAAAAAAGAGACAAAAACCTTCTATAACTAAAGCGTTCATCAAGTACTCAATAAGTTTTTATGAATACTGATATTAGACTTTACAGTCACATGCTGTGTACTTATAAAAAAAAACAATAAAAGAATAACTTATTACCTTTGTTATTACTAATAACAAAAGCAAAAAAAATTGTTACAAAAAAAACTATTAATCTAATCAACCTACAAACATAAACGTAATAAAACAATAATAATTCATGTAAGTCTAATTAAGAACATCCCTAAAGTTTAATTATATGATAGTACTAACAGTGCGACAATTTAGAGCGATTAATTCGGCTAAGAGCAATCGACTAATGACCGAGTAGGGGCCGGTAGCTATAAAGCTGCTTCTTCCACAGACCGACCATTCCATTATCGCATTAGTCAAGTGTCAGTTTTTACCTTACAATAATAGTAAATAGAGACCCAAATAAGTATACGTTTTGATACATTTTATTTATTTATTTATTGGGTCACTAACATAAGATACATTAATACTAATGAACAAGTACATGGTAGTCTAAATTCTGAATGTTCTTGTAGTTATAAGTGACCACAGCATCCATATTTTTTCTTTATATAAGTACAAACATCTTAAAAATCATACTTTATCATCTTTTATCATCTTAATAATTTTAACAATAATAACAATTATTTATAGGAAATAACAATAATAGTAATAAATGTAGAACATTTCACAGACATTGGTCACAAATTAAACTATAAATGGACTAGCATAATAATATGCTAGTCCTATTTGTACCAGAATATAGTTTTCCCAGGATCTCCGAATACAACGGAGACAAGACCATAGACAATAGATAGGTTATACATAATAGTAGTTGTTATAATTTTATATATTATTATAAAATACAGGCTGCACCGATTTTTTATTTTTTTTATATTACCAATGCATTTTTATGGCTTTATAGATTATAAAGCCCGTTTCTATTAAAAAAACAAAAAAAAAAAAAATTTATATTAGAGTAGTTACCATAGACAATACAGGCTAACAATAATATAATAATAATAATATGTAAGATATATTGCTCTAGCCATAAACTAAGATCTAGGCTTGTAATATGTGTACCAGAAACAACGATATACTCGTAATAATAATATATTATATTTTGTCATGGGTGGGAAGCGCACAACCTAAGACGCAACCACTAGTCTACAAAGGCAGTCAGAAAATAATCTATTTTAATATTCGATGTCAATATATACACCAGGGTTTGAACCCGTGACCTAAAACTGTGTTTAAAACTATTTTTAAGTCTAAGGTTAAGCGACCAGATATATTTTTTACTCTGTGGTTTTACTAATCATTTTTACTACCTACTGAGTTCATATACAGTTCACCATATAAGGTGTAAACTTGCGATAACCATAACCTACTAAAGTTAACCTCTAACGAATGTACTACTGGTCGATAACAATATATTTGTCATTCAGAAGGGGCAGTGCGTAGGGGCAGTAAATTCAACTGAAAATAAAAACAACTGCCTTGCCCAGGTGAATTAATAACAAAGTATCGCATTTTTTCCTAATTTATTCTTTAATTGGCGTTGTATCCGGAAGTCGTGGGTGCGATTCCCAATAATTGCAAATTAATATTCGCACGCTTTTCCTTATAGTTTGCCATGGTCTGAGTATTTATAAAATACGCGGTTTTACCCCCGTTTAATTTTAAACAAATCGGATTAAAAGTATAATACAGCACATACCTCTAATCACAGTCTACTCGCTGTGAATACAGGTTTCTATTGGTAAAATATTTTTTTAAAGTCGGTTCAGTAGTTTTAGAGTTTATACGGAACAAACAATTTAATCTTTTCTCTTTACTTATAATATTAGTAGACTTATCTATATATGAATGATTATATATATATATAAGTACCGTTGTATAACCTAGTACAAGTCAAGAACTTTATTTGTGATTATTATTATAAAGCACATTTAAAAGTATCATAGCAATAATATTTACGGCCTTTTTAATAAACGGAAATTCAGTGCTGTTTATTATTTCTAACTCTATGTGTTTTATTTAAACATTGTTACTAATACGTGAATTTACAGTCCAGTATATAAGGTGTAAATTACTTTGCTATAGCCCACTAAAGTTCAGAGCTAATGAATGAACTACAGCTCGATAACAATATGACAAATGAATGAATGGGTGCGGTGTGAGGGTGGTGTTACCAACTGAAAATACTACCTTGGCCGAAATGGATTAAAAACAAAACAATGCTGAACTTTGAGTGGAGATTTTTTTTACTTAAATGATAGAGAGACTTGGTAGAGATTTAATGAATAATAATATGTAGGACAATTTTATATGTACTGTCCTAGTCATAAACTAACGTTTAGGTTTATAGTATCTATATGTCACAGAAATAATATATGTAACATAATACATATTTTATTTTATTTAAATTATACACAAAATTATATACGTGGAGGCCGAGTATGTACGTGGTGGCCGAGTTGGTTAGACCTTGGACTTAAAAACACTTAGGTCCCTGGTTCGAATCCCGGTGTGTACCAATGAGTTTTTAATTAAAAAAAAATGTACATTTGTTTGACAACACCACTATAGTGCCTCGGAGAGCACGTTAAGCTGTCGGTCCCGGTTTCACTATACCACCTTGTAAAGCTGTTTATAGATGGGTTATTGAGTCTATTTAAAACATCGCGACGAGCTAGCCACTTGTTCGGTGTAGACTCATACCCTCGGCTACGACGAGGTGGGATTAAAACCCCTTCGCTGGGTACCCTGGGGCCGTCTAGGCGGTCTCGGGCGCCGTAAGGAACCCGTGATAATATGTGTATGTTAAATTATATATTATTTTAATCGTAGTAGCTACTTTGTTATTTTCCATTAGTTAGTATAATAGTTAATAGTTTATAAAATATTATCTATACTAATATTATAAAGCTGAAGAGTTTGTTTGTTTGTTTGTTTGTTTGGTTGAACGAGCTAATCTCAGGAACTACTGGTTCGAATTGAAAAAATATTTTAGTGTTGGATAGCCCATTTATCGAGGAAGGCTATAGGCTACATAACATTACGTTTAACCGATAGGAGCGGAGTAACAATAAAAAATGTCCTTTTGAGAGCGTATGCTGCGGAAACGGTTAAAGTTTCGCAGATGAAGTTGCGTAACTATCTGTCATATTTTTTATAACAACTATATATAGTTTGACTGTCAGATAATGCCCAATGGCATTAAGTCCGCCTTTGTATATTATGCAAGTTTGATAAATAAAAAATAAAAAAACCTTAATTTAATTTTTAAAGTAAAATATACTTTACAAAACATTCATCTTCACATACTGTACATATCATTCCATCAAAAAGGTAATGTAATTAAAAACCACCATAAAAGCTTTTTGTGATAAACTGTTTACACAACACTTTTAACCTTCAAAGACAAATAGTTTTAATAAAAGTGCTGGCCCGTAACACCGGCCCCAGTAAATGTAAAGCATACGTTTAAGTGCAAATTTAATTAATTGGCCCATTAGCCCACATACCGCGGTCGTGCGGTTGCGCCGAACGGGTTTATTTGCTGCCCCCGTGGCGGCACCGTGAAGCCTTTTCCAGCAAACTGTTTGCATCTATTATTTTATTGCACAATATTTTTCAATTATTAAAAAGCCTTTAATGAAGTTAACCTGCAGCCATATTGTTAACTTTTACTATAGTTAATTAATTAATTGCCTCACAATATTCGTTGCGAGAAAAGTCATGCAATTTTAAAATTTCATTTTCATTTTTTAAATAAAATATTAGCAATTTGCGAAATATATTTTAATTAACGTGCTGAATATATAATATTTTTTATATATCACAGTAGCTTTAAAAAACTATATTTAATATTCATTTAAATATTAAATAAAAGTTGGCTAAGATTTTTTTTTGACCGCCACTGCTAGTAGTTTGCGACTAGTGGTTGTGCCTTTGGCATTTTATCCGGAGGTCATAGATTCAATTACCACTCATGGCAAAAAATATTGGTACGTTTTTCTGTAAAGTTTATCATGGTCTGGGTGTTAGTGTATAAAATATATTAATTATTAGTATAATTGTTTCTGGTACACATAGTACAAGCCTAGAGATTAGTTTGTGACCACAGCAATATGTGTAAATTATTTAACATATTATTATTTATTTACATTTAAATACTGGATTAACTGTAACCAATATTAATATAGCACATTTGTTAAATATACTTTTTTAAACATACTCTTACGCAGTTAGGTAGATACAAAGTCATATGCCGTGCTCAATGGCCGTGCTCTCATAAATAAATAAAAAAGTTGTTAAAAGGATTTTCTTACCAGAACTTGACATAGATTTATAATTAAATATCGGTTTATATAATAACTGTATTAATAGGTCGGTTGATTCTTGAACTCTTGTACCTTACAAGGGGAGACGGTGGAGCGCCCTGGGGCCGATTATTGAATTACCAACAAACCCGGTGCGCTTGAGAGATGATCCACTAATTACTCTCAGGGAAGTATGACTCTTGCCAATCGACACCGTTTCCTTTGTAGTAGCTATTATACTTGTACATCTTTATTATATAATTTTAAAACAAAAAGAAGAAAAAAAATGCAATTTGTTTTACCTAATCAATTTCCAGGACCATCTAATAAGTATAAGAATCGGTGATCCCGTTCTTTCTTTTCTAAAAAAATATTTAGAAATTTCTAAATGAAGATAACTACATAAATAGTTAGATACTCTTTTTTTATTAATAAATAAGCTGAATAAAGGAAGGACTCTGTTACTATAGCTCATATAGACATAAAAACCGTCAAGTGACCAAGTCAAGTTTTGTGTTTAGTAGTGGATTCACCGGTTTAGAGGATCCTCGATTTCTTGTCAAACCCGGTTTAGCAAAACACACTGAATAGAGCAGAAAGAATGAATAGTGTTTCTTTGGAGAATAATAAAAGAGTGATGACAATGCATAACGTAAATATACAAAAAACTGTAAAGCGTAATAATATTTTTACTTATTGCCACAACATAATTAAAACAACAACAATAAAAAAAAACAAGACAATAAAAAAGGATCTAAGAGTCTATCAGACCCGCTACTATCTAAAATCTTTATTGACATGGAATGGGCGCTAAGTTGCCGCAAATCTGAACGTTCGGATTTTCCGGACAGAGGCCGATCGGATACGTGTGTCGGATAAATTAAAATCCGACCAACCGTGCGGAGTATTGTTAAAGAGGTACATATTTCATTGTTACAGATTTGTCTGCACGAAAAGGCACAAATGGAGCAGTATTTGCTTCGGAAACTTTAAACTCGACGTTTATCGAAATTGAAGGCATTTGGAACTTACTTTTGTTATCTTTTTCGATTGGTTTTTGGTTTCTGAATTTTATAGATTATTTCTAAAAACGTTTTATTATAGATTCTGTCGTTGAGAGTAAATACAATTTTAAATTTACGTTAAAAATGAAGAAGTTTTACTCCCACCTCAGAATACCATCGGCTACGATGGTATTCTGAGTCTACACCTACCGAGTAGCAAGCTCGTCGTAATGTCTATATTGACTTAATACATGATAATTTAAACCTTAATCATTAAAAAAAAATATAAACATTAAATAAGCATAATTCCAATTCTATGTAATAAAATATTAAATTCTCTTTGTCGGCTATAGGCGAACTCAAGTGAGAAATAGCACAAAATATCTCGCTTCTATTAGAGGGATACGTAGCCCTATTTCGGGGGATCGCGTCGAAATGACAACAGATTTAAGGAAAGCGTGAAGCGAGGTGTGAAATGTATCCAAGCGCGTTCGTCCTTATATGACATTCTTCCCGCATCTTATAAATGTAACCGTCGAGGCAATTTCGCTATCTTGCGTTTTATTAAAAAGTTATTGAGTTGGTTATAACTACCTTGAGAGTTGGAAAGGGATTCAAATGTAGCACAAACTATTCCTTAGTACCTGTTTATAACTGTGTGAGAGTTAGGTTGGTATTGTTAATTTGTATGGCGATTTAGTATTTGTATTTCGTTCTCTATTTATGGATTAAGGTTTGTGATTGTTTTGTGGTTATTGTACAGATATGTAGCTATATAATATTTATTAAATAATAATAAAGCCTTAAAAACAGAAGCGACTATATGAATCGGAATTCTCTACAAAGCAGGGATATGTAGGATGCTACGGTAGTATGTAGAGATAATTCGAAATAGCGTACTCTCTGCCTTACCCTTTAAGAGGGACACGAGCGTGATGGTGTGTATGTACAATATAATAATATGTAGGATATTTCACAAGGCATATGCTTGGTCACAAACTAAGCTCTAGGCTTGTACTATGTGTACCATAAAAAACGATAAATATACGTATATATTTGTATTTAATGAAAACTCTTAACATTCAAACTGTACAGGAAAATCGTAATAACAGTATATCTACTTCACGGTCACAAGTCTGGAAACACTGGAGTTCACTCCTCTGTTTACCAAATACCAAGTCCGGGAACATTGGAGTTCACTCCCCTGTCTACCAAACACCAAGTCCGGGAACACTAGAGTTCCTAGAGTTCACTCCCCTGTCTACTAAACACCAAGTCTGGGAACACTGGCGTTCACTTCCCTGTCTACTAAACACTAAGTCCGGGAACACTGGAGTTCACTTCTCTGCCTACCAAATATTATGTCCGGGAACAGTGCAGTTCACTTCCCTGATGCCAACCACGCAATGGTCCCAGCACCCGCACAGAGAACCCTTGATAGCCAAGAACAGTGTCTCTCTCTTGCCATGAGTGGGACCTATGACCTCCGAGTTTAACCAACTCCGTAAGCTGTAATGTTGATAAAATTGCAATGAAAAAAATCCTGGTGGCCGGGACTAGAACCCACAACCCTCACTTTCGCGGCAAGGTACAAAACTACTAATACGGAATACGGATTCACGTTTGTTATTTACAACTAAATTTTTACATATTACATATACATATTTTGATAACAACTTTTTTTTTCAGAATTATTTTCGATACGGAACTATATACAATGCGGCCTATATATAATTTGAAGGCCTGAATTTAATTAAAAATATTTATCAAGGAATGTGAAGCTACTATAAAAATACCATAATTTAAATAAACAATAAACGATTATTACATCAATAAAACTAAACACTTCAAAAATAATTAGTTATAAATATCGCATTACAGCAATTTGTGAACTAATTTAAACTAAATATGTTTGAAAGTAAAACATCGAGCGGTGATTTGTAACCGGGAGCCGGGAAGAGGGTTCGTAACTGTATCGCGACACTTGTAATTAGCTTTGTAACTCGAAACCAATCGAGTTACGAAACCAATAGACAGCGCCAGAATAATAGCTTTTTTATTTTATTTGTTGACTGCGTGTGACTCTGTATCTGGTCTGCCTGATGATAATCCGTGTGGTGATTTGTAACCAGCCGGGAAGAGAGTTCGAGGCGTTACTGTATCGCGACCCTTGTAATTAGCTTTGTAATTATTTTATGTATGCAAAAGCCTAACCAAGCGCACACTTAGACCTTATACTAAATATAGTTTTTTTTTTTTTGACTATGCATAAATACCTGTAAAGGTTTACATGAAATAAATATTTTTGACTTTGACTTTGACTAACTCGAAACCAATCGAGTTACGAAACCAATAGACAGCGCTAGAATAACGGCTCATTCAATATTATTGGAGAACTGCGGGTGACATTGTATTTACCTGGTGGTAAGTTACAAAGTCAATAAATAGGGTCGATAATTATTGTTGTTTAATAGCATTGATCGCTCCTAAATGATGCGGTTAAATCTTTATCTTGCAATCAGCTGCCAGTTCCGTATCCTAAAAGGAGACTACCTCGAAAAGAGATCGATGTTGACTAGTCTCCTGAAAACCATAGAACCCACAGACTAAAATCGAAACAATATATTTAAAAATAAAGCGATCTTAATGATGGTTGTTCAATTATTACCGTTATGTTAATACGATTGTAAAAACTCATAGTTGGTTGAGCCTCTGAGCTTTCTATCGAGATTCGAGACCAATAAAGTTAAGTAAGTCGAAACTGGTACTCTCTAATTTAAAACTTCTCCGCCCTCCAAAAGATCTTCAGGGACCGTCATTAAAATTAGCCATGCTTTAATAAACTACCTGTTGGGAGATCATGTAATCTCTACATAACACTCTTTAATACAATTTGAATATGATCATTCGTTTTTTTTTTTTATATAACATTTTCTAGAGGCCGGATTAATAGTCGTTGCTAAGCAATTGCTATTGCGATGCTCCGGACTGTCAAACTGCATATGAAAAAACTAAAATTTGACAGTTCCAAGCAATGGCTCAGGCTAAGCAACGACTATTAATCCAGATATAGGACTTTTTACATGACATTGCCATGAATTATGAATGGGAGTAGAACCCATGACTTTAGAATACAACGACGGGGTAATCACTAGATCATAGATTAATATAGTAAACATAGTACAAGTCTGGCTTAGATGTGTGTAATGGTAATGTCCTTTATATAAGGCTGCCTTCCCTATGGCGCTTATGATAGGTCTTAGTATTTATAGTTCAAGTACTAAAAATCTAAATTATTCTTTAGATCTTGTTCTTTAGAATTCTTCTTCTTAGATCCTTATAGCGTTATTCATAAAAACTTATTAAGATTTTCAAAAATACTTTAGTTATAGAAGATTTTGTCTCATATATATATATATTATTTTTCTTTCCAAAAGAAGAGACAAAACCAACAACTAAAGTGTTCTTCAAGGACTCAATAAGTTTTTTATGAATACCGGTGTTAGTCTACAAAAATGTATATTACCGAATTTTAAACTTCAATTTTTGTGTAGCAAAAACGCTTACGTTATATATTTTTTCAACTGTTTAACCTAACCTAATATTTTCCTGTAACGATTTTGCATATGAAGAATAAAAACATAATTAGAATTAACCTTAAGTAATCTTAAATTGACTATAAGATTGAATATAAGACCGGATAAAGGGAAAAGACCGAAGGGAAGACCACAAAAAAAGATGGGAAGATGACATTAAAGAGATTGTAGGAAGAAAACTGTGAAAAGATCGAGAGCAGTGGAAGAAATTGGAGGCCTATACTCGCGACGGGACCTTACAAACATAAATTTTATTTTTTGTGTAAATATATTTTTTAATGATGTTGTAAGGAATAAATGGCTTATAATATAAATAAAAATCTTAAATTATACACTTACTATAAGTCAATTGTTTCTATTATATTAACTTAGGTATTCAGAGTATTATTAAAGATTTAAAATGTTGTTAAATAGTACTTAGGTAATTGCATACAATTAAATTATTAACAACATAAATTGCTTCAAAAACTTTATTATCTACTTTTACATGCAATCTTTACAAGTTAATCTTTCAAGAAAATTTTAAACATTAATTCGCTTTGTCTAAATCTAATTATTACTATTGCAATAAAGTTACCTAAACAATATCAACTCAATTTGTAACCACATTGATATGGAAATAATATAATTAAGTTATAGATACTCAAGCAGTAACTCAGTTGGAGAGTTGGAGTTGCCCAAATCAAAAGACGTGAGATAAACCCCAGAGCGGTATGAATAGCCACAATCAAATATCTACCCTAATTTAAATACCAAGCCATGCCCTTTACGCGCGATTTCCGACCACCTCCCGAACATAACACAAACAAATTAATTCCAATAATGAACCTTAATAAATAGGGATCTGCATAAAGAATTAATGTAACAATAATTAGGCCAAAGGCTGAAATTTACAGTTTTGAATTCGAAATTAGAAGGGTGAATTAATTTTGTTAGCAGTTAATATTTTATCTTTCTTTTGTTGTAATTTGTTGAAAGCAAGCAGGAGGGTGCTCTGTGGAGCCTTGCGATACGGTACAGTTGTTGGGTAGGAGCCGCTGCCTGGCCCAAGAACATATCTTAACGTAACATCACGGCTTCCTTATAGCGCTTTAGGGTACCCAGCGGTAGGTTTTTTATTTCCAACACGTCATACCGATTGTATTTTGATTCTACACCAAACAAGTTCAAGCAGCTCATCGCAGTGTTTAGATAGACTCCATAACCCATCTATAAATAGTTTTAAAAGTTGGTATAGTGAAACTGGGACTGTGAGTTTAACGTTCTCTCCGAGGCATTACACTATAGAGGATCTGCATAACTGTTAAACAAATGTTTAGTTTATTATTAACTAACTGGTACATACTGAGGGTACAAAGACGTACAGAGATTTTATATGTATTAAAAATGAAGTGGAAATATGAAATGAATGTTAAATATAATTAAATATTGCTTTAACCATTCAAAAGTTATTTTTTTACTGGAATTTGATTTGATATGATTTGTGAAAGTCCATTTTCGGTCGCCTTAATTATTGTATTTTTTTATTATATTGCGAATAAAATGCTTAATAATCATATTATTTTCACAGTAACTAGACAAAAATTATGTCATGTATATTTTAATAATAGTAAAAACATTGAAATTATTTTTACTTATATTTTAGTTTAGCAGTAATATAATAGAGCATTGAATACAATAATAACTTATACCTGGGTCAAAATCAAAATTATTGTACATTAACAAAAAAGAAACAAAAATGAATAACGTTACAAATATGAATAATGTTACAAAAAAGTAACAAAAAGGAATTTTAAGGGCTTCTTCACACTATGGTAATTAAATAAAAAAACATTTAACATTATTTAATATTTATTACTCAGAAAGTATACAAATAGCAAAACTAATCATCTTTTCTAAAAGATCTAAAAAATTCAAAAGAACAACCACATATCATTACAGTTTAATGTATCTTTACTTTTATTACATAATCTTGTAAAAATTAAAACTAAAACTAAAGGTTCATTAACCTAATGTGAAATAGCCTTTATTTCATTTTTGTTACATCATTTTTGTAACGTAACAAAAAAACGTAACGATTTGCTACAAAAAGGAAAACAAATCACATGTTTAAAATATAACCCCTAGCCATAAAGATACAAATAAACTTCTAAGATTAAAATAATAATCAGTTTCAAATGTATTATAAACAGCATTTTACACAGTATAGTAATAGTTTATCATTTACTTATCGTAAAATATACAGGCTAAACAAGAAAAAGGAATATATATTTGTTTAAATAAATGAATACGTAAAAAAACACACGTGTCGCACAACCATTTCACGCCATCAAAATGGCTGACTGCGGTAGCAAGACGGATGCTATTGGTCGTCCTTATATCAAAATGTTGCAAGCCCAAAATTTTGGAAATCTGCTAAAATTAATGTTACAAAAGGGAATAACCAAAATGAAAAATAATGTGGACACGTGTTAAATTGTAAATAATTAATGTATCTCTGTGTTATATTTATCGATTTTATAAGAATTACGTAGTAATGATCATAATGCAGTTAGATAAATTTAGAATTATCTAAAATTAATTAGATTTTTTTTTAAATTACTTTTTTGTAACACACGTGTGTCTGGAGACATAATTATTTGTATGAACCAAGTACGATGTGTATATAGCAAAACAGTTTTTTTTATACTTACCGGTATAATTTCTTTGTTTATGAATACTAGAGGTATTAATTTGGAAAACCTATATTTAAAATATATAGATCTTATTTAATAAATATTAACCATTTCAACACTATTCACAAGGACGTTTTGAGATGTAAAAATGTACAAAAATTTTGAATACGACCCACCTATCTAAAAGGCAAAAAAGTCACAAATAAATTAGGTTTCATTTTCCAAAAAAGCGTTGACTTTCTTATAAAATATAACCACAAATACCCAACAGATTTTCCGTTAATTTAACAGCTCCATTTTCCGGCGCGAAATAGGGACAAGCAAGTAATCACGTTACAATCATTGCGGATACATGAGGCAACCTAATCTAGTCCGCCGGCGACAGCTGTCACCCGTCCCTTACAGCCACTCAAATCCATTCAGCCTCACTCCAATTATGGAAACTGCAACCTAGTTATGCAGCTTTCAGTGCTGTTTAAAAACAAAACAAAAAATATCGAAGCGTCAAGATTAATTTACACGAAGCGAGACACTGAATAAAATTGTTCACGGACTATAAAACTGTACAAAGGTTTTTCAATTAAAACTTTCAATGGTGTCCTCCTGGCGCTAATTATGTCGCGGCTTCAGGAACATCTATTACTGTAAAATAAAGCGCTAACCGCTGCCTCGGCGACAGCACGCCGCGCCGTCCCGCCTAAGTGAATTCCGTTAATTAAACCATAAAAACTTCGATAAATTAAGATCCCGGCCAATTCCCCTCTCTAATATAGTCGGGTACCTCGAAAGATTTTAGATGCAAACGACATCGATACAAGCGGTCGTTGGGGGAACGACGCTATAAATTGTTTCGGCTTTCCTTTGCTCGTGTACACTTGTTTTGCGGCTTCATTTAATATCGGTTATTGCGCGAGAGCTTTTTATAAGCGCTGAGATATACCCGACCCCTAGCCAATATATACACTATTGTGTTTGTATCTAACTGGTTGCTTATATTAAATTATGATGAAACTAAAAACAATGCTATTGATAACTTAATAATAAAGAATTACTAACACACCCAGATGACTCTCATGCTGGTTGATCTCACTAGTGATTCAAGAGCTGTTTTTTCAATCAAAAATTTGTTATCATAAAATAAAAGAATTTGGCACAGGATGCTGAAATATAGATTTTACCTAAGTTTGGCAACGGGCATTATTGTTAATATAGAAATATACAATTTTTAAATCAATAAACAATTTATTATTATTTTATTTTTGTAGATTATTTTCCGAGGGTATCCCCGGATAAAATAACTTCAATTTTTATGTATTCACAGCGGTGGCGCGACGCATTAAGGTGTGCATTAAATCGGTCGACACATATCACACGACACGAAACTTCCATACGTTAATTACGTCGACGAATAAGCAATAAGCCAGAGATAGACGATAAGGCGCGCCCTTCGCGAACTTGTATGGAAATTTTCATTAGTGAAATTTTAGGTTAACTGTTTGTGTATTTTAGCTAATTGGTACGTGTGAGTGCGCGCGCGGACGGACTTGAGGGATGCCCACTTTTATGGTAATTTTATTGTATCGACTTACAACTTACGTTACCTGCTAATGATGCTACTTTACCGATTGAATCCCTTTAATAATAACCAGCATTATAGTTATATAATAAAATAAATAAAACACAATATTATTTTGTTACGATATATTTCGCCTTACATGGCGTCTTCAGTCGTATGACATTAAAATTAAGAAAATATATTAAATTTACTTATAATATTATTTTTTTTAAATGATATTATTTATTAAGTATTTACGTGATGGCCGAGTTGGTTAGAATTAAAAACACTGAGGTTCAAGTTTAGGTTAACTATTTGTGTATTTTAGCTAATTGGTACGTGTGAGTGCGTATATTGACTTACAACTTACGTTACCTGCTAATGATGCTACTTTACCAATTGAATCCGTTTAATAGAACCAAAATATTGATAGTATTTATTTACTGTGGTACTCATAAAAACTTAGAGTGCTTAAAGACACTTTCGTTATGGAAGGTTTTGTCTCTTTTTATTAGAAACAAAAATGAATATGCGTAAAATAGACAAAACCTTCTATAACTAAAGTGTTCTTTAAGGCCTCAATAAGATTTCATGATATTATTTTTAGTATTTACGTATTGGGCGAGTTGGTTAGACCTTAGACTTAAAAACACTTAGGTCCCTGGTTTAAATCCCGGTGTGTACCAATAGGTTTTTAATCTAAAATTGTATGTACATTTGTTTGACAACACTACTATAGTGCCTTGGAGAGCACTCGGTCCCAGTTTAACTATACCAACTTGTGAAACTGTTTATAGAAGGGTTATTGAGTCTATTCAAACATTGCAACGAGCTAGCCAATTGTTGGGTGTAGACTCATATCATCGGCTACGATGAGGTGGGATTATAAACCTTTCGCTGGGTACCCTGAGGTCGTCTAAGCGGTCTAGGGCGCCGTAAGGCACCCATGAAGATATGTACTTTTTATGTTTTTATTTAGTTAGTCTATCGTGGTCTGGGTTTTTATAAAATTCTATTTTATAAAAACCCAGACATGTATTAATCGTTGTTTCTGCGTATATAGTAAAAGTCTCAGTTTGTGACTAGGGCAATATGGGAGCAATCTCCTTCATATTATTACTAGTTTTAAATAAAAATTGTAAATTATTAATTAATGCATCTGGAGACCATCGCGCTAGGTCCTATTTCTTCCAACGAATATCACTGGAAATTCACAGGGGCAATGCGTTAAGTATTTTCAACACGTGCGCAACATCAGAAGATCTATCAGAAATATGTTATTAGTTAGTTTTATATTATATTTTTTGTAAATTATTTTTTAATAAAATCAACAAGGTGCCTTACGGGATCCTTGTCGCCTGGACAACTTTGTCTTGGCAGACGGACAATATGATTTTACATCTTGTTAGAATAACAAACTTAAAGCAAAACAGAATAAGTATCTTCTTTAGTTTATCTGAATTATCAATCCTAATTTATATTAGAAAATGGAAAAATATAGGTATACTTACTTATCCACTTAAATCATTTATGTTCAATATATTTTTCTATATTCCAAATACGAAACTTTCAATAAACCCTAACAAAGGGGAAGCTAAGAACCAATAACGGGAAAAATATTTCCAAACTTACAATATTTTCCAATATCATTCCGATTCAATCACCGACAAGTGAACTCGAAACAATTCGTTGTAATGTTGTGGTTCATAACATAACGAGCTATCATACAAGTTTATTGCTTGAGAATACACGAACTATGACTATATAGAAATTGAAATTGGAATTTCTAATGTAATATCTTGTAGCTATTTATTATACAGGATCACAATTTTTATTTTTTTTTTCATCAAAGAACCTTTATAATAATTATGATGAGTGTCAATTATCTATCTGTCTGTTAGTCTTACCGCATGAACAATAATATCTTGAGCACTATTGGTCCGATTTACTTAAAATTTGTAGATCAAAGTGTATAGTCATAAATATAACTTCAGATGAAAAAGAGTTTCAGTATAACAATAAAAAAAAACCTGATATTTTTCGAAAAAAATATGGTTTATTCTATTTATTTCTCTAGTTGTAAATTGTTAGGTTTAGTTTAATTTTATCTTTTTAATACCTTATTATTTATAGGTAACGTAACATTGATTACCTTGCATTTATATTTATGTTTAAAAAATGTTATATTACGTTTGTAGTATATTTTTATTATTTACTCAAATATGGAGCTAAAAATAATATGATTATCGAAAAGGTAATAAGGTGGGAAAAAACTAACAAGATGGGAACAATTACACTCTGTTAGTAGCAAATGCGAGTGAGAGAAAATCGAATCTAGCATTGGGGACGACTATTAATGTATTGCATAAACTTTTTACCATCTCAAAGTTATGCATCACATGTCGTAGGTACTATTAAAAAAAAGTGAGTAAAATCAACGAAAGTAAACGAAAAAAAAAAGTCAAGTAAAAGTAATTTGACAAATGAGCTTTTCACCCGCACTTACTACTTAACAGAGTGTAATTGTTCGCATCTTGTCATCATGTCATGTGTAAATGGAGCTTTAGATAAGTATAGAAAATATGAGAAAAATATACTTTAATAGTTAAATTAAAACTTAATTTTAAAAAGTATCTAAAGCTTGGATAGCTACTAGCGGAAACGCATTAGTTCTATGGGTACTTTTTTAAGAATCCTTGATTGTTTTTGGTCACTCCTTAAATTATTTTTGCCAATAGTTTATATTGTTAATAATTTGTATATATTTTGAATGTTTCTTTAATAATAATTGTGTTATACGAAAAATCATATTTCATTATTTTCAACATAAAACAAAATTTAACTCATTCAACGGACAGAGCAGACTAAGTACTTTATAACATAAATATTAAAGCACAAAAAGCTTTCAAACATAAATACTATTAAAACAACATTCATAGACAAAATCTCATTTCGTCAAAAATTACTCTGTCAAAGTTAAATAGTCACAAAGAGATAAAGGAAAAGCTCGACGTAGTGTATTAAAGAGTTTTGAACTGTTGGAAAACTGCTGGCAACAATGAGGTTGAATAATATTTGGAGAAGCAATCTCAGTAATTTATTCACTTATTTACCGTTCTTACTAAAATAGTCTTGTTTCTTTCAGGTTACGACTTTGCATTTACTTTTTATTTTGTACGATAAAAAAATTAACTCAAAGATCATGGTTTCTTTCCTACGGGTTTCTTTTCTTTTTTACACACGTTTGAATGAATGAATGAATCTTTATTCACGAATAGGATACATAGTTGCCGTTACATTATTTTCTTTGATCGCTCATTCCAACAAAGAATCTACAATTTATATTATGTAGTAAATCGAAAAAAGAACCCATTTGTCATTTTATTATTTCCTATTTGGATAATTTTGAATCTTAACTTAACCGAGATCGAAGTGCAGCATTTATTTTACCATCTGATTAAAACTGATAAAGATTTATTTTGACAGAAAAATTGGTAGACATTTTTTCCTCTCAGTTACCTCTCTCTATATATATATAATTAATCTCAATGGCTGGAAAACAGCAGCTGTAGTTGTGAAAGCGAATCACTTCGTAGAACATCTGTCGTCAAAAGCCGTGCTCTCTCCCAATAAAACGTTTCCTGCGAACATTTATTCGCCGTCAACAGGTGGTTTCCTTCAAGAATTTGAATATACTTGTGGTTTATGTGGTAACGTTTATGGCGGATAGTGTAGTTGAGTGATCACTAGCTTTTATGATTTGGGGATTTTTGGTTTAGGTTTACTATTTTATTTTATAAAGAAAACTATATGAAATGAACTACATACGTAGATACAGGTTGAATTTTTCAATTGTGCCTTCATGGCCAAATCCTAAACTACAAGGAATATCGAAAAATGCTCAAAGGAGTCACGGGGCCGATTTTGATAAAAACTAAAACTGCATCATTAGATTTTTGAAAAAATAATTCTCCTAGCCGGGAATCGAACCGATTGATTTTGACAAAAAACAAAACATGCTGTATTATTGCACATACACTTGAAAAATTCACCCTGTATATATCTATATGACCGCCTCCGTAGAGTATTGGGCGCGGTGGTAGTGCGCCTTTGGCGTTGTATCCGGAGGTCGTGGGTGCGATTCCCACCCATGGAAAAAAAATATTAGTACGAGTTCTGTACAGTTTGTCATGGTCTGGGTCTTTATAAAATATATATAGTATTATATCGTTGTTTCTGGTACACATAGTACAAGCCTATAGCTAAGTTTATGACCAGGGCAATATGTGAGCCTAGTGATTAAATGTGCAACTGAAAACAAGGTTACGCAGATGACAACAAGGCCGGACCTGGGATGGGTGACCGCATTATATAACGAGGCTATTTCATCATAAACACCGCAAGAAGCTCTCCATTTGTTAGGTGTTGCCCCCGAAAACCATCCGCGAAATAAAGACGGGTTAAACCGTCTACTGGGTACCCTGGGGCCGTTTAAACGGTTCTCGGTAGCCAATTAGGCACCTGTGATGGTATTTATAATTTACGTTATGGCAATATTTGTGAAATTTCCTACATTATATTATGTTTTTTTTATTACCTTTAGAGTAAAACTAAATAATTGCTTAACTTTGCCTTAATTTTCTTACAAACATCCGAACCACAATCTTATAATATCTAAACTATGTTTGTTCTTTATTTACACTAAAATACGAAGCAGAACTTAAGATATATCTAGTTTTATCCGCACAAGTTCCCGACCGGCAGTGGAGACCGCATGAGCCACTGTCAATCAACACCGAAAACCACTCGGCCCTCGCAGCACTCCCTAATCTGTTCTAACTTTGCCACTACACTACAGTAACCATGGCTTTTTTTTTTATTTTTTTTATTTAGCCGTATTCTTTTATATATTTTTATTAAGTCCTTGTCCCAATAATTACTTACATACATACATATCATCACGGGTGGCTTACCCCGAGACCGCCTAGATGGCCTCAGGGTACCCAGCGGAGGGGTTTTAATCCCACCTCGTCGTAGCCGATGGTATAAGTCTACACCCAACCAGTGGCTAGCTCGTCGCGATGTTTTGAATAACCCATTTATAAACAGTTTCAAAAGTTGGAATAGTGAAACCAGGACCGACAGCTTAATGTGTTCTCTGAGGCAATATAGTGGTATTATCAAACAAATGGACATATTTTTTTAAATTAAAAACTCATTGGTACACACCGAGATTCGAACCAGGCACCTAAGTGTTTTTAAGTCCAAGTGGAAGTCTAAGCGGTCATGATCATGGCGTATCATGCAAAACATCCAAACTTCAGTATAAATATAGATTCAATAGTCGAAAGAATTGTTTTATTAAAAAAGATCCATCTATTTAGAGCAGATAAAAACAAATAATTTTACTCAATATATTTGCTGTGACCATATTTATTTGGAGAAATTTAGATGAAGCAAAATTTTTAATTTTAGCTTGACAAACAGTATAAATATATATTAATATTTGAAGGAATTGTTTTATTTAAAAAGTTCCATCCACAATGATTATCATCATATTATATAAAACGTTTATCAAATTAATCTATGATCTACATGCAAGAAAAGTATGATTGGTGTTATGTCACGACACGTAATTTTTTTACCAGCCAGTTTTCTTAATCTTTTTGCTGTATTTGGAGAAATTTAGGATGTAATTGAAAATTTTGAATTTTGACTTGACATGGAGTTTATTTCTAAACAAATTACAATACTGCATTTTTATTAAAAAATAACATCAATGGTGTACTTGGAAAAAGCCTGCAATATTTTTAAACAACTTTAGTTTTATTCTGCCACTATTTTATGTTTCCAAAATATCTCAAAATCATGTTCAACCTAGTCATTTATATTGATATGTGGTGACTGGTGACCCTACACGGGTAATCCAGACAGCCTGCAAGAACAGCTGGACGGGTTTATTCTCGCCTGAAGCAGCCAGCATGGGTTAAGAAGCGTCAACATTTAAGTAGTTTGCCCGGAACTGCTCCTAGCTTCGTTGTTTGTCCCTGTTGGTTACCCAAGTTTAAGATAGCTAGAAAGCGCAGTTACTTATTAATAAATAAATAAATATATCGGAAAAGAGGTTTAAAACATCTTTATGTCCAAAAAATATATAATAATTTACTTACGACCGAATCGAACAAAAGAGGGCATAACTTATACTGGGGATAGTAATGTCAAATTCCATACAAATATTTATTCGTAGATTAAATTATTAATACTCAGAATAATTATTTGTATGTGATTTGACGTTACTAATCTCGGTATAAGTTATACCCACTTTTGGTCAAATCGGCCCTTTTACATGTTTTTTTTTTTTTTAATAATAAATTATATTCCAAAGATGTATATACCGTCTGTTTATATTAACTTACCTAAATTACCAATTGTCTATTCATTTTAATATAATTTACTATTACATAAAGTGATACCCACAATATAGAGTTCTATACAATTGTCTTTTATGTCGCTCTCTAAAACTATAAGATTTATAACTTGAACTTCTAACTTAATATTGCACGCCCGCTTTATACCCAAGTCGAATGTCACGGTGTCTCGGAACTCTCCAGTTTCTAGAGCTAGAAATCTTTATTGGCTTCAGTTCTGATGCAACAAGTTGGAAGGTATTTGTCAGTTTTCACCGGACTTGAGTTTAGTGGACGTGTTCAGAATATCTGAAAACCTTCTCCTCTTTGTAAAATTATTATTTTCAGTAAGTTTTTCATGAAAACTTTAGTCTGCTCGGTTTAGTTTTCTGGTCTTGTTTTATTTTGTTATAAAAAATATAATAGTTGGTTACTTAAATTCTAGTGATACTATGAAATTAAGTTAAAATACTTAAGTTAGTATGTTCTTGCAATATAAGCAGGTATAGGCTACCATCTGGAAATTTTATGCACCAAAAATAATAAATACGGTATCTAATAACTGCACAAAAATGTGGTGGGTGAAAATGTGATTTTTATTTCAACGTACCATAATCTATCTATTTTTCTCATCCCTGAATTAGTTTATTCCCTAACTTCAGGTAACTTCAAATTTATATACAATCAAAAATAGATCTCAAGCGCCGTTAAAGGTAGATCACAGTTTAAATGCTTATTAAACAATAAAAAAAATCATCATATTGCTTTTTGGCTGTTTTTGGATACTTTAATATAATGGTTGCATGAACTTTCAGACGGTAGTTGGAGAAAATTGATCTATGAAATTATGGACCCTAGAATAAGGTTTTAGCTACCCCGTAATCTTCCCGTATCTCCCAACTTTTGAATTGCATCAAATTTTATTATAGAATCAAGTTCAGGCGTTATTGAATTATTTATTACAGTATCCAAAAACGGCACAAAAATTAATATTACTGCATTTTTGACGATGATAACGATGTTGCATGAACTTTCAAACAATAGTTTGAGATAATTGATCTATGAAATTATGGACCCTAGGACAAAGTTTTAGCATAATAATCACGTATTTCCCATAACACCTTTTAAAATGCATAAAATTTTATTATAGAATCAAGTCCAGCCGTTATTTAAACATTATTTTCAATGGCTTATTAGTCGTTTCTTCCCAGCTGTTTCTATTACCGTGAATTGATCGCTCCAAAGCAATCCAGTTTAAATGCGGAATGAAGCTAGAACTCAATCTGGGTACAAGGCGTAAAAGCGTCGTTAAACCAAGAGGGAGCGTCTGCGGCTAAAGTACCCGTCTTAGATGCATCCAATGAAACTCGCCTAAACTATAGGATGTAGCGTTTAGCGGTGAAATAAAGAAAATATAAATTATAGTGCCAGTTTTGCTGCACATTAACTAACGCATTAATGGGGCACTGTCCTTTAATTATATAAGTTTGTGCTTACAATTAAAAAATCCAATTGATAAGAGTGCTCGATTAACGGTATAGTTTTTTTTTTAATGTACAATTTACACATATTGCTTTGGTCACAAACTAAGCTCTATGCTTGTACTATGTGTACCAGAAGCAACGATATAATACTTATTATATTTTATAAACACCCAGACCATGACAAACTGTACAGAAAAACGTACTAATATTTTTTTGCCATGGGTTCCACCCATCGAACCCACGATCCCCGGATACAACGCCAATGGCGCAACCACTAGTCTACGGAGGCTGTCAAGTTAATGTTAATAAAGGTTAATTCTACTACTTGGTCATATCTGTTGGGTCTTGATGAGTTCTGGTAAACCTATTAGAAAATCATTAAGACCTAACAGAGGGGAACCTAGAATATGGTGGATCGATGGCGCGCCTTGGTATTGGAGTATATGTAACAGTAGGCTGCTGACTTCATGATGATGATAAGGGGAGCCGTTATAAGATGATTACTCTTTTAGCGATGAATGAATTTATCTTAAGAAACTGATCGGTCGGTCTTTATGCATAGAATTTTCATTCCTCACAAACCTTTTTGCAGAAGGTGCAAAAAAACATGTCCATTTTCAATTTTGACTAATGTTTATGATAATAGTTTTTATATTATTAACATATAGTTTAAACTTATAGTTATGAGAACCTAATGTCTAATGTTACGGTTAGCAAATCCACAAAAACACCTAATTATAAAATACTAGCTGTACCCAGCAGTCTCATACGCAGTTTAATTTAAAATAAATCCGACGGAAATATAACATAGCCCATGCTTTTTTTATATGTTGGACAATTTATACAAACTGCTCTAGTCGCAAACTAAGCTCTAGGCTTGTTAATGTTACGTTTAGCAAATCCACAAAAACACACCTAATTATAAAATACTAGCTGTATCCCGCAGTCTCATACGCAGTGTAATTTAAAATAAATCCGACCGAAATATAACATAGCCCATGTTTTTTTTATATGTTGGACAATTTATACAAACTGCTCTAGTCGCAAACTAAGCTCTAGGCTTGTACTATATGTACCAGAAACAACGATACATATTGTATTTTAATAGACACCCAGACCATGACAAACTGTTATTTAAAATGTTACTCATTCATTTTTTTTTTTATTATATTCTTTTGGTAAAAGATTTTTTTAAATATTTTCAGTAAATTTTAGAACAAAATAACAACAAAAAATATATATTAGTATATATATTGGGAATTTTTAAAACGATATAGCAATAATATTGGACCACAAAGGTGCAGATTAAGGTAAGGTTATTATAATAAGTGGACGTGATGCCGAGCAGTTTACATAATGACTTCATAGCAAACAAGTTTCGCAGAGTTGCGGCTTGATCATTTTCAGGGATTTCACAACTTGTTCGGGATAGTTTCAGGGTAGTCAGTGTGAAAATGCTTTACCAAATACCTAACCGTTTTGGCTAAAGTTTTATTTTGAATTCGAAAACTATTCAAATTTTGATATTAATACCTTCAATATTGTAATGAGAGACATTTATGTAACAACCGTATTATAATTTTCAGTTTCTAGGGCGCTGATCATTTTAATATATTATTGTTTAGCTAAACCACTATAAAAGACAACACCACTATAGTGTCTCGGAGAGCATGTTAAGCTGTCGGTCCCGGTTTCACTATACCAACTTGTGAAACTGTTTATAGATGGGTTATTGAGTCTATTCAAAACATCGAGACGGGCTAGCCACTTGTTCGGTGTAGACTCATACCATCGGCTACGACGAGGTGGGATTTAACCTCTCCGCTGGGTACCCTGGAGCCGTCTAGGTGGTCTCAAGCGCCGTAAGGCACCCGTGATGATATGTATGTATGTATTTATCTAAAATGATTTTGTGAAAACCACATGAGAACAAGGTCGGACCTCTGATGGGTGAGCACTCTATACAACAAGGCTATACCATCACAAACACCGCAACAAACTCGCCACTTGTTAGGTGTTGCCTCCGAATACCATTGGCGAAATGAGGACGGGTAAATACCTCCGCTTGGTACCCTGAGGCTGTTTAAACAGTTCTCAGGAGCCAAAAAGGCAGCCGTGATTGCTAATTTTGATCATAGATTACTTTGATCAGCGCTCTAGAACAATAACTAATATTGGTATTATAACTGGGCATTAAACCTTCAACCAAAATTGAGAGTTCGAACACTAATAAAATGTAAAGTACTTACGAAAAATAGGCTTCAAATATCATATATTTCATTCCTGAAACAAACAAATAAATATAATTATAAAAAAAATGTATTTATATAATATTTCTAAACTTATAAAGAAAAATACCTAAAAATAAAAGACCTACAACAAAATTAAAACTGAACAGTAAAAAAAATAATTTAGAAACGACAAAAAGAATTAAAATATAGGAATTAATGTCCATCATAATAATATCCAAACCCCATCATATATAATTATAAGATTGCATTAGAAATAAAATCTATCACTGATTCATTTAATTATAGACTAGATGACCCGCTCAACTGCGTCTGCTCAACTTTGATCGTTTACGCAGGGCATGCAACGAAAGCTCTCAAAAAAAATACCTTGTTTTGCAACATGTTTCTTTGATGCTCCGCCCTTATTGGTCATATCGTGATGTTGTAAAGCTTATAGCCTTTCTCGATAAATGGGCTATCCAACACTAAAAGATTCCTGAAATTGGCGTTCACCCAAACAAACTCTTCAGCTTTATAATATTAGTAGTAATTATACTATACTATATAGTAATTATAGATATGTACCTAAGTTGATAAGATAAACAAAAAAGATGGCAGTTTCTGTAATTTAGGTTAAAGAAGTTGAGCTAAATCAAACAATAGAAAATATATTTCATTAATAATAGATAGACTTAAATAAAAATGTAGGAAAGTATAGATTCATGTCGGATACATATCGATCAGTAAACAAATCCAATGGCCCACAAGAAGTATCCAGGTGTCCCCTCGGCAAACAGCGTCTCTCCCGCCCCGGGCCTATATGGACCCATATTGCCTACATCCGTCGGAAGCACGATTTTATAAGTTTAGGGATTTATGTCAATATTTTACTAGGATCGCGACGGACCCGAACGCTCTGTCGCGGCATTGTGATGTGATCCACTACACACTTCAATATTGCAATGTACCCTCAAAACTTTATTAATTTAAGCAACTGAACATTTTGAGCACATTTTCAGTTGTACGCGTATATGCTAATCTTACAAACTTTGTAATAAATTCTTAAGTAAGTACTTTTGTTGGCCCTCCGTAGTTATTGTTAGAAATTTTGTAAGTCAGGATTTATGGAAAATGTATTTTTACGCTTGACGACGTTGACAAGAAAAATATAGGTAACGTTGTCGGAGTTCATGAGCGGAGAAAAAGTTGTAAAAACTTCCGTGTTATGCTTAATGTTTAGTTAAAGCTCGTTCCGACGATGGGACTGTATCTCTTACAATGTTGCTTGAGAAAAGTTTTCAGACTACATGAATAATTAGAGGGGAAATTTAACTAACTGTTCAATAATTTCCAAATTTATTTAATATAAACATATTACAAGAATAAAATTTTACTATTATTGGATTTAATTAACCGGTATTTGTTTTCTTTTTGATATAACATAAAATATGTAGTTCTTTTATCATTTTTTTTTATTATATTTTAGGTTTATTTATTAGGATTTGTATTAGTATAGGTTTTTATTTTGTTATTCTATTTTTTATTACTTTTTAACTTAGTTATATTTTTTTATGATTGAATTAATTGAATACTATTTTTAGTATTAACGTGTTTATTTTAAAAATAGTAAAAACAGAAAACTCGAACTTATAACCTTACTCTAATATAGAGTAATTTTAAGAAAGCATGTCTGTATATAAATAGGTAAAAAAGCAATGGCAAATTTCGTGAGGTGTGACTGGAACCCATTTCGTAATATAGAGGGAGCGATAAATATTGTTACACAACAATGTATTGATCTTCATTCATTGCCTTTGTTGGTCTGCTTACCATCAGGTAGATACAGTTCTCAATAAAAAAAAATATAACAAAGATTGTTGTCCTTAAAATAAGGAGAAGGAAAGACAACAAAATCCAAGCGACACAATGAAAACATACGAGACGACGACACTAAACAAATAAATAAACTCCCCAAAATAAAGAACACGAGTTATTTTAGTAAACATATATTTCGTAATAATATGGCCTATATTTCTATTTACACATACCCCTATAATATTCCCTCACACGCGCTCTACCGGTGGTTAATTAATAACATCAAGGGTTGTTTGAAACACAAAGAATTTCGATGGCAAAACCTGCAGCGTGCGTCGCCCGCGGCGCGGTTTGGGCGGGCGGCAAACTCAAGACTCTAATATAATTAGGTACTATTATAAACTCTATTACCGATTAATAGAGCTGATATTTCAGGTTATGTTAGTTAATGTTTTACTATGTATGAGAGGAAAGTCATGAAAGTTAGGCCCAGTACAAAGGTTCCACTTGAATTATGTAGATAATGTATGTAAGTTAAAATACGTTTCTGAACTTACATTTTCTTTTGTAATTAATATAATTATTTAATCTGGTTTTGCTGCTTATGCACGAAAAAAACATAAAAAATATTCACAAGTTGAGACGATCGGGCCTTGGTCCAAGGAAGCAAAAACTTTTGTTATTTCTTTGGGTAAATGACTTAGAGGAGTGACCCGCGATCCTAAATCAGGATTTCTTGGACAAAAAGTACAAAAAGTATCATAGCTATCCAACGCGGAAATGCAGCTAGTGGTATGGGCACTTTTTCAAGAAATCTTTTATTTTTTTTATTTCACTCCTTTAATTCTTTTTTTGACAAATAGTTTGTATTATTAAGTATAATATTAATTATTATTACGTGCTTCATTATTTTCATTAATATTCTAATAATATTATTCAATATTTAATAAAAATGAGTTTATTTATTATTTGAAATAATTATTTAGCTTTATATTAAAGCTAGATTGATTTATTATTCCAAAAAATATAAGAACTTCTAATAAATAACCTTCCAGTATAGTGCTAAGAAGGCTGACGACTGTCCAATGCTTTTTTTTTCTTTTTTTTTTTAAGAGCAGTAGGTATAAATATTATAAAAACATTAAAAAATATATGAATTGCTAGACTAACGCTCAGTTTCTAGAACGATCAACAAATTAATTAATTATTCATATTAGCTAACAAGGCATATGATTTTTGAAAAATTTACATGACATTACGCCAAACATATGCCATGTTATATAATTTTATTTAAAGATTATAAATACCATCACAGGTGCCTTTTTGGCTCCCGAGAACCGTTTAAATGGCCTCAGAATAACCAGCGGAGGGATTAACTCGTCCTCATTTCGCCGATGGTATTCGGAGGCAATACATAACAAGTGGCGAGCTTGTTGCTATGTTTATAATGGTATAGTCTCGTTGTATAAAGCAGTCCGGCTTTGTTGTCATCAGGTTAACCTTGTTATCAGTTGCGCAATAACTTAATCACTAGTCTGGGCCGCTTTTTAATTCAATTTATAGATTAATTTGATTAATGTTTTAGAAACTGGAGGTATTTCGTTTTAGAAAATAGTTGTCGGCTCTTGTCACCTAACCTCTTCACCGAAGCCTGGATAAATCAAATATTATTATGACCGCCTCCGCAGACAAGTGGTTGCGCCTTTGGCGTTGTATCTGGAGGTTGTGGGTTCAATTCCCACCCATGGCAAAACTATACTAGTACATTTTTCTGTATAGTTATTATATTGTTGTTCATGGTACATATAGTAAAAGCCTAGAGCTTTGCTTGTGTCCAGACCAATTTATATGTGTATATTGGTGTGTGTATATTAAGGGTTCAAATCCCGGTCTGTATCGATAAGTTTTTATTGAAAATAAAAAAGCACAATTATTTGGACAACACCAAAGTGCCTCGGAGACGTTAAGCTGTCGGAGCAGTTTCACTTTACCAATTTGTGAAGCTGTTTGTAGATGGATTATTTTATTGGTGGATGGTGATTGGCGACTCCCGTGAAAAAAAAAATTAAAAAAAAAAACATAATAGGATAAATAAATATCTCCCGCTGTTAAATTTGCCAAAACCGAGAGAATAACTGTTAACAATATTAACAATTACTGTTGATTTTTCAAGAATCTTTTTAAATGGGTTATTGAGTCTTACAAATGCACTACGACAAGCTAGGAACTTGTTCGGTGTAGACTCAAAATACAATCGGCTACGATGAGGTGGGAATAAAACCAATCTCTGATGCAATAAAGCGATCACTCATTACTGTGATGTTATATAAAAAATAATCAAGTACTGTGTGTTTGGTAAAGAGTTATAAGGGCCGAGTAAATACACCTATACATATAAAGAAAAACAATTAAATTTTTTTTAGGTATATTTTTTTATTTTTCCTATTTTAGCCTTTAAACCCCTACATTTTTTTTACGTGATAATGAATGGTCAATTTAGACCAAAATAGTGACTAAAACTAAAGAGCTGTAAAAAATCAATAAAGTGTTAAAAAAAAATTAAGTCTTGTTCAGAAAAATTTGGGCCCCAATAATGGTCATAACACTGAATTTGTATTTTCTTAAACGGTGTACTCGGCCCTTAACTTTGGATAACTCTTTACCAAAAACACCGTATATATAAGTTTAAAATATATTAATTAATTGTACAAGCCTACATGAACAGCGGTATAAAGTTAACTTCGTAACCAGAAGAATCCCTTAAATAATTCTCCAGAAGATCTTCTAATTTGTTCCTTCTCTTCTTATATTTAAACTCCTTTTATGGCAAAACAACATCCTCTTCTTACGAGACTATGCCGCCAAAATGTAACAATCTAATTACCACCCTATTTTCAATAACTTTAAGGTTTATATTTCAGTGCATAAATTGCTTGAGTTTTTTTTCTAAAAGTTAAAGGAAAATGTACTTTGATGTTTATTAATATGACTCAAAAACGCTTGTTTTAGAGGGAAAAATATGCGGTACGCGTCCGTCCTTAGGGTGATGTTAGGTAATAGGTGTAAGAGCGTGATTTTGTCAAAGGTAACGAAATTGGTTATGTTAGTAGGTAATTTGGTTTGAACATCTAGTGAATGAGGTACGTTTCTGAACGGTCGTAGTACGTTCCGAAACCTCTTTTTTTACTACAGTTAACTTCTTATAAGTTACGACATGATCCTATAATAATTGTTGGCGTGTACCAACTTCAGTAGCTCTACCATGAGTTGTAGGTGTGTTTACTATAGTCGCTAGTAGCTATAGATTCAACCAATAATATTAGATATATGGACTGTTTTTAGTAACTTAATTAATATCATGGAAGTATTATTATGAAAATAATAATACTTCCACTTAAATCCTTAAAATCGCCGGTCTAAAAAAATTAAAAGAAGATGGCCGGCAATCGCAATAAAAAAATAATCAACGTTCAAGACTTGAGACACAGAATATGGCATTTCGGATTCGGAATTCGGATACGTTTGTTTATTTTTTTTCAAAAATTTAATAAACCGACGTACGACGTACTATGTAGAAATGAAATAAAATTGTGTACATAATAAAAAAATACCAACAGTGCTACGAAAAAAGACTACGATAAACATAAATAGATATATGTATAAATATAGAATAGTGGTAGATTAATATAAATATATTATGATATATAATTATGAACATCACCTTCATATCAAAGACATGGCGGTGTCCATAATTAGAGAGGCATTAAGAAGGGATGTAATCCAAGATGGCGCCGGTACTCAACGAATACGCGGCACTCTTTATCTCGTCGGGATGTAACCTAATAACTATAATATACATCCGTAAGGATGACAGAATTAATAAGGGATGGTATGTTTATATGATACTAGTTTTCTTGCTGTTATAATAATAATAATATATAATATAGCCTTTATATTCCGAAACTCTGATGATCTGTGATCTTTAATATATTTTCACTACAGTATATCCCGGAGTTCGGTGTGCCTCTTGGCAAAGGCCTCCTCTAACCCTTTCCATTGTTCTCTATCCTTTGCGACTCTTCTCCAGTTGCAGCCTACTGTTAATTTGAGTTCGTCCTCCCATCTTTTTTGTTGTCGGCCTCTTCTTCGTTTTCCGTCTCTAGGGTACCATTCCGTCAATATTTTGCTCCATTTATCATGAGGGCTCCGTAGCATATGACCTGCTGTTTTTTTTTTCTTGCTGTTATGCACGTATTAATTAAGAAACAAAGAAAAAATCCGATAATTGAGAAATCTTACCTGCGATTCCGAACTTTTTTATTCTCAATAACTTTTCCCTTTTCTGAAATTACGTTGTTTTTGGCTCCACATTTTACATACAATCCCGCTTTTAAATAATAAATTGGTTCGTAAACTAAAGATAAGGGAGGGAAATGATCATCGTCCTGACATTTTTATATATAACTAATTTTATTAAATTACCGAATTATATAAAAATTGTTTTCAGCAAAATTACGACTTAAGTTTGAACAGCTTTCTTTCGTCTCCTGACCTATTTTTCTCAACTTTATTTATTTATTTTTTACTACATATGTTTGTTATTGTTTAGTTACTTAGATGCTTTTTCACTTGAACCAAAGAAATCTTATGTTTTACCCATAGTTTTCTACTATGTCGCTCATATGATCCTAACCGCCAAAAAATAAATTAGTAATTTAATATTTAAAATTTCAAGTAAATCAGACCAGTTGTTCTAGAGATATTAATTCAGACTGCTGGAAACTTATTATAATATGTATAACTAGCTAACCTGCGCAACTTCGTCTGCGTAACTTTAACCGTATACGCAGCGCACGCAAACAAAGCTCTCAAAAGGAACAAATTTTCCACGTTTTCCCATCATTTTTCATTGATGCTCCGCTCCTATGGCTCGTAGCGTGATGTTATATAGTCTTGCTCAATAAATGGGTTATCCTTACATAAATGGGTTAACACTAAAAGAATTTCAAAATCGGTTCAGTAGATCCATAGATTACCTTGTAGGGGGTAATCCTCACAAACTTTTACCTCTTTATAATATTATATTTTATAATAGTATATTTATTAATTAGAAAAACAATACTTATCGTATTGTTTTTCATAAATAACTCCAAAAATGAAAACTTTAATTTACTTTATATATCCTGTTCTTGGGTATCGATTTTTTTTTGTGTTTATTTCTGACTTTAAAACAAACTCTAACTTAACTATTAGGACATAATTTATAAACGTTGGGTTGGAAGAAATTTTTTATTTATAATTATTTTTATTAATTTTGCATTTTTTTTTTCTCTTCTCTTTATTATTTTAGGTTTTTTTTTTTTCTTAATTTTTTGTTTATATAATTACTTATGAGATATTTAATATTTAATTGGTACCTACTTTGTTTATTTTATTGTTATTATTATCTATACTTTTATTATATTTATAAACGTAATTCATTAGGTAACTATACCATTATTAAAAGCAATTTATTCTACGGAAATAAATTAAAAAGAAAAAAATATGTTGATTTAAAATCACAAAGAGGTTTAAAACAAATTTAATTAATTACATTAAAGTAGGTAATCATATTTCATTTGGGTAATGAGCTGCAGGGCTCCGAACTCTACTTTGGTGAGCTACGCGACCCAATTTTACAGTCCGTATTTTGCTCACTTAATAAAATTTACCTTCCACCTCTGTTTACATTAGACTCCAGTATACCACCAATTCTTATTTTTCTTTTACGAAATAAAGTAATTGAACAAGGGGAGGACAATCCTGAGGCCTTACGACAAGCCAAAACATGGACGTAACAACAAATCTTTTTATCCAAATGTTTACTCACAACTCTATATTGTAAAGTATAAGATTCCTTTTCGAGAAACTTTGTACAAAATAAATCGTATAATTAGCAGTGCGTTTAACTTCGGTTCCATAAACGTTTATTGTCGCTCTACATCTCACTAAGTTTACTTTTACACAGTTTTATGTCCGAAAAATTTACGCCAGAACGTTGGGCGGGCGGTTTATTGCGACTGAAGAATGCCGCGGGCGCAGTCGCGTAATTGAATGTAATTTCGTTAGCTTCTTTCGTTTTTCGTTCTAAAATAAAATTTTACGTCTTATTTATTACGGGCTTTATAACAATGTCCGACATGTAAGCCTTTATTTTTCTTTATTTTCACGTTCGAGCGACGTACGGTGTCTTAATAGGTTTACAACCTTTCTACTTATCAACCTCTACCATTAGATTTTTTTAACTATGTTTACTATAGTTATCAGCGACTTCAGTAAACACAGTTAAAAAAAAACAATAATAAAGCAGAGTTTCATTCTTTGTAAAGAAACTAAAAAAATAGTTTATTTATTATGTTTTATTTATCGCCTCCGTGTTTTAATTGTTAAATTTTTGGCGTTATATCCGAAGGTCGTGGGTTCGATTGCCGCTCATGGTAAATTATATTATTTTACGTTTTTCTAAACAGTCTACCATGGTCTGGGTATTTTAATATGTATTAGTTTAGTGTCGTGGTTTTTGGTACACATAGTACAAGTCTAGTGAGCATTGTGTGATATATATATATACCATTACGGTGCCTATTTGGCTCCCGAGAACCGTTTAACCGGCCTCAGGGTACCCAGAGGAGGGATTAACCCGTCTTCATTTCGCCGATGGTATTCGGAGGCAACACCTAACAAGTGGCGAGCTTGTTGCGGTGTTTATGATGAAATAGCCTCGTTGTATAAAGCAGGCACCCATCCCAGGCCGGCCTTGTTGTCATCTACTTAACCTTGTTATCAGTTGCGCAGTGACTTGACCACTAGGCTAGGGCCGCTGTGTGATATGTCCTTAGATATATTATTATATTTTAGGGGAGACAGGTGATCGATGAAAAGTTTAATCGATAAATCAAAAGGGTCAATAAAATGAATTCGTGCGTGTTTGTTTAGGACGATGGAAATGTCGATGCTTATCCAAAAAGTAAAATTATATAATATAAATTATTACATATTACTAGTTATTTATTTAATAAAACTTGTTGATAGTGTGTAACTTTATAAATATTTAATTAAACAAAATCATTATAATATTCAATAGTATAGTGCAATTTCATGATATACTTGGTAAATAAAAAAAACTTGAAACTTATAAAATAGGAAATTGCTCTATAACTATTAACCAAAAATAATTTCTCAAAAATTTCATGGGATTGTGATTTAATTAAAATCTTTTTTATTGTTTTTACTTTAATATTTCTTTGGTTTACAATTAATTATAACAGTTGGTTGATCAGATTGGTTGACTGCTGATCCAAACATCTGGGGATGATCATGCACTTTAATTTTTCTCCCAAAATATCAGTCTGGCTATTCATTTTAGTTCATGGCACGGTAGGTTTAATGGCGGGGATAGAGGAAATATTTCATATTTTTTAGTTATTTATTTATTATTTTGTACATACCTTTATTATTTATAATGGTTTAGGTCATTTTTAGTTATTAGTATATTTTTATTTTACCATGTAAATGATTTTTTAAAGATTAGTTTGTATATTTAAAACAAAAAATATTATTGGTTACCTATTTTTTTATATGTAAAAGGCCTGGTTAAAGTAATTTTTATTTACCCATAACCATTTGATGTAATCTGAAAACCTAATATACATGGTGACTTTGAAAGGATGTACTTTGGGCTAATATGAGGTTCTACTGTTCAATACGAACAACTTTTCCCATGGAACTATGTGCCGCAAATGAAAAAAAATATTGCCTTCTCCATACAAACTAGTAATGTTAAAATGACCAATTTGTATGGGGAAGCCAAAAATTTTTTTCATTTGCGACACATAGTTCCATGGGAAAAGTTGTTCGATTTGATCAGCAGAACCTCATATTAGCCCAAAGTACATCCTTTCAAATTCACCCTGTATATATGAATTGATTATAGATATGTACAGCAAAAAAAAGTTATTCAAGAGAATGAACCCACAACCTCCGCATATTATGAAATCTAATTACCTACCCAATTTCCAAGTAGATTTCCCAGTAAATTCCAAGTTAATTATTTATCTTCGAAAATATTTTAATTTTTAGCTACTAGCATGTAACTCTGTAATGATGAAAATATTTATTACTCCGGAAGTATTTGCAAACACAAAACACGTATAATTACCACAGGAATTTCATCGACTTTGATCAAATTGCTTCTATCAATTAATTTTCTACATAAAGCTATACAAATACTGGTGGAGAGCGCAAGCAGTTTACGGTTTTTTTTCTAAGAAAGCGCTCGAAAAGTTTAATTAAAGTAAAAAATAACTTTATAATTCTAAAAGTTGTTTGTTACTACTACTAGTACGTACTAGGAACAAAAAACTATGTTTTGTTAGAAGAAATGATCATACACGGGTTAAAGTACTGATTTGACTTCTTTTATACATACATCATCACGGGTGCCTTACGGCGCCCGAGACCGCCTAGACGGCCCCAGGGTACCCAGCGGAGGGGTTTTAATCCCACCTCGTCGTAGCCGATGGTATGAGTCTACACCGAACAAGTGGCTAGCTCGTCGTGATGTTTTGAATAGACTCAATGACCCATCTATAAACAATTTCACAAATTGGTATAGTGAAACCAGGACCGACAGCTTAACGTGCTCTCCGAGGCACTATAGTGGTATTGTCAAACAAATGTACATAAATTCTTAGATTATTATTTGACTTCTTTTACATTGTAATATTTTTGAGTGTACTGTGGATTTTTGTAATCAATATGTTAAACAAGTATAATAATAATAATAATAATATGTAAGACAATTTACACATATTGCCCTGGTCACAAACTAAGCTCTAGGCTTGTACTATGCATAACAGAAGCAACGATATAATACATATTATATTTTATAAACACCCCGACCATGATAAACTGTGCAGAAAAAGCGCACTAATATTTTGTTGCCATGGGTGGGAGTCGAACCCACGACCTCCAGATACAACACCACTAGTCTACGGAGGCTGTCATTCAACTGTTATAATACAACTACTTTATATTATGTAATCGGTAATCACAAAAACTAAAAATATTGGGGTTTCTAATCGTAGAACATAGGTTGTACATTCTATAGCACTAGTATTATGTAATAATTCCCCTTCATAGAGATTGTCACCTCATAGCTGAAACATATCCAAGTATTGGCGGCTTAAATCACTTATGACAATGTCGCGCCACATGTTACAAACTTGTGAAACATGTAAATTGTATGCAACAGCCTTCTCCCCAACACCCAAAAGCAATTATGTCTAGATATATTAACAACATATTATTATATTAATTATTTATTAATATTATATAATATATCATTAAAAAAATGGTGTACATTTGTTTGACAACACCATTATAGTGCCTCGAGGAGCACGGTAAGCTGTCAATAGGTATATATACAAAAATAATAAAAAACAAAATAGTTAAGTCGTATGTATATATGTATATGTGTATATATGTATGTGGATGTGTATGGATATGTATGTGTTTGTGCATGCATACCGTCCGTACTTCAGCAGTAAGCGTAGTAAATATCGGCCAAAAAAATATTTTGAGAATGGCCGTAAGTCAAACATATTTTTAACAGTTTAATAAAACAATATTTTCATGAGAAATATGCTTTACGTATGCTTTTCCGGTATCAAATATATTTAGCTACTGTTCAGATTTATGCATAGCACGATCTGTTTTGAATGGGTTAGTTAAGAGTTAGGACATTGACAATTTATTCATAAGTGTTATTTGAAAAGCTAAAAAGTTAAACCTTTATGGGGTGACTCAATTCGTCTATCTGTCTGTCCTAACGATATATCGAAAACTTAATTTCATTTATAATGATTTAAATTTGTCTTCTTACCCGCCTCAACTTGATTTATATTTATATATACATATATCCTAGGCCCCAGGGTACCCAGCGTAGGGGTTTTAATCCCACCTCGTCGTAGCTGATGTTATGAGTCTACACCAAACAAGTGGCTAGCTCGTCGCGATGTTTTGAATAGACTCAATAACCCATCTATAAACAGTTTCACAAGTTGGTATAGCGAAACCGGGACCGACAGCTTAACGTGCTCTCCGAGGCACTATAGTGGTGTTGTCAAACAAATGTACATATTTTTTTTAATTAAAAACTCAAGTTCGAGTTATTTTGAATCCCGGTGTGTATACACCGGGATTCAAAATTGATTTATAATATTTGAAAAAAAAAACAAAAACTGTTTCAAAGAAATAAAAACTTGGAACAAAAAATAACGAAATAAATTTAATTACAGACTTGGCTGTATGGGCTCAGTCCCTTTGCCTTTTCTAGACGGAAAAATTGCACCTAAAAAAAACTCAATGGGGAAGAGGGGAGAAAATTTTATTTAAGTACAAATTATTTATTAGTTCACTAACCATTTGAGACAGAAAGTTGAAACGTTTTAAGTATTATTTATTATACACCTACTGGTATCTTCTTTAAATGTTTTTCTGAATATTAATATTTATTTTATTATATTTATTATACGTTTAATAGTATTTTTGAGTTAAGTAAATGTTCAGTTTTTATCAAAATAACTTCTAAATACCTCCTAGACTACACCGAACAAGTACCAAGCTCGTCGTGGTATTTTTTTTTTATTGGACCACGGCATGTGACTTTTTTAATCTACCTAGTATTTGTAATAGTTTCACAAGTTGGTATAGTAAAACCACAGAATAATAATACTAAAAGCGGTAAAACTGGGATCGAAAGCTTAGCATGCTTTCCGAAGCACTATAGTGTTGTTACCATTTACTTGAAGCTTGAACAATTGCCTATGTGTATTAGTAAAAAATCTTTGAAAAATAACCCGAAATATACCACTTTAAATTAAATATTTTAAACAGTACAAATTATTAGTTATTTATTAATATATATTTCGATGAATGAAATATTATAAATATATGTTTCTTATTCGAGAGATTTTTTTTTTCTTTGTTTATTTACAAAAAGGGGCACATCAAATAATAATTACAAACAATACAATTTAATATCGAAGAGGGATATATACATCCTCATTTTTTTTATTCGGGTACGACAAGTAGTTAATTTTAAAATATTGAATTTGTACGAACTTAGCTATTTGTTAACCTTAAAAACTTATTGGTACACACCAGGGTTTGACCAATAAACTGTAGTGTTTTTAAGTCAACGGTTTAACTAACTCGACCACTATGTACATATGGTTAATGAATTTAATGAACTACAAAATTTCTACCACTAATAAATCATTTAGTATAGTGGACACATATCTTGGGAACAATCTCATCTAATGAGACGTTTAATTTCCGCACTATTCTGGTGGAGTGTGGAATGCATTATGATCTAGGGTTACTGGTTGAGATAGACAGACTTAAAGTCAAATGATTTATTACAAACAGTTGATATAAAACATCATTCAAGCTACATATACATTTCATCACCGGTGCCATACGGCGCCGAGACCGCCTAGACGGCCCCAGAGTACCCAGCGGAGGGGTTTTAATCCCACCTCGTCGTAGCCGATGGTATAAGTCTACACCGAACAAGTGTCTAGTTTGTCGCGATGTTTTTAATAGACTCAATAACCCATCTATAAACAGTTTCACAAGTTGGTATAGTGAAACCGGGACCGACGTGCTCTCTGAGGCACTATAGTGGTGTTGTCAAACAAATGTATATAATTTATAGCTAATAGGTAGGGTAAGATAAAGGTGGAAACAGACGTGCACACAATTTTAGAAGTGCAATTACTTTTTTGCAATTATTATTTGACCGCATATGTAGACTAGTGGGAAGCCTTAGCCTTTGGCGTTATATTCGATTCCCACTCGTGGCAAAAAATATTACTACGTTATTCTGTACAGTTTGACATGGTCTGGGTGTTTATAAAATATAATATGTATTATGTCGTTGTTTCTCTTACATATAATACAAGGCCTGAAGCTTAGATTGTGACCAGAGCAATATGTGTACCTAATTTATCCAACATAAGATTATTATTAAAAAATACACGTTTAAATTACTTTTAGGTATTAGATAAGAAGGAGTGGAATAATCTAATACAAGTATTATTATCCCTACTACGGAAATTGTAAATATTTTGTTAAGAAAGTTAAGTTTATTTTCGTTTCACGCTGGTCACGTGGTTAGAGTTTTCGATTTTCCCTGTCATATTAAATCTACTCTTATACTTTATGCAATAAGTTTAAAATAAATAAATATAGCTGCCCTTCACCATCCTTCGAACATTGGTGCCAGTATCATATTCATCATGATAAAGGCGGGCTCGTTTTCCGAAATTAGCCAAGACATTAGGACTTTTTGCGTGAGCAGCTGACTATTCTAGCCAGCTCCTTCCAGAAGGCGACAAGAAGTCCGCGTCTTCCACAGGCCTCAAGGAGCGACCTCGGTCTTCCAAGCATATTCGCCCGTTGTAAAGCCACCCCAGTGCAATGAAGCAGCACATGGGTGGGTGTTTCATCAGATGCCTCTACTTCATACCAGATATTTAAAAAAAAATCAAGTTCAAATGCGCTCTCTATTACAAAGTTTAGTAAGGTCTATGCAGATGACCGCATTGCTATGCATCGCCTGCGGTTGGCATCGGACGGGGCATCCCCGGATTACGTGTCTATCTGTGAATTTCACCCTAGTGGACTCTTATTCTATTTATCACATCTGATCATTCATTATATGGCAATCGTTTAGTGACCTTTTTTTATGAGATTATAATACTCGATACTTATACTGGGTTTAATATTTTATTCTATAATGACCTATGATTATTTTTAAATTTTTTGTGAAACTATTTATAGATGGGTCTATCCAAACATCGAGATGAGCTAGCCAATTGTTCGGTGTAGACTCATAGCATCAGCTACGATGAGATGGGATTATAATCCCCACGCTGGGTACCCTAAGGCTATCTAGGCGGTCTCAGGCGCCATAAGGCATCCGTGATTATATTTATTTTTATTCATGTCTTCTTCAATTTAATTAAATTACAATATACCTAAATAATTATTTTCAATATTTTTCTAGTTATTTTCTATTAATAGCTAGGATATTTAAGATATCATCCGAGATTAAATAAATACCTTTATTAATATTCATACAAATTAATACAACTTATAAATTTGTTTTGTATAAATAATGTCATTCTTACATTATTTAAGTAATAAAAAAAAATGGGGCATTATTTCCAGGTAACACATAAAAAACTACGAATAAACAAAGTACCTACCTACATAATATAAAATAATATTTGCAAAATGATTCATATTTCATAACAGATTTAGGGCCCTCGTCAGAGTTGACAATATCGGCGTCGCACATCACTGCAGACAATATTTTAGCATTCTCCGCGTCATTATTTCGACTTACGCTTTGATTCCTCAAGCTTGGGGTTTCTCGCCGTCGTCATAGCAACCCTCACTTTCGTCACGGATTAAGGCAGCTAGTACACGTCAGACAATTGATAGCCGACTTTTTGAAAATAGTAGTCATTATAGCATAAGCAAATCAATGGCTGTGCTCCTCTTTTAGTTTGTGTGAAGCACTAGAGTTTTTTACTTGCTGGTTTCTTTTTCTCCGGGGTGTCTCTAAGGGATCGACTTTATAGTTAGTATACCCGCCCTTAAAAATACCGATCCTTATACCTTTACTTTTATGTTATTGGTTACTAACCTTTTATTTAAAATAAATATTTGAGGCGTGGATATGGTTGATGAAGTTGGTCGCCTTGGTGGCTCCCTTGTATGGCAGATAATGATTAACAGGTCAATTGAATCAGCTAACCACCTAGTCTTACACTAGTTGGCTATGTAGTGTGTGTTCGGTTCTGTAGTATTGTTCATATTATGATTTCCATTCCATCGCGTTTAATCTATAGTTCCTAGGCTATAACTATAGTAGAAACTGTTTGCAAAAACTTGTGATAGAGCTACCGATTATTAATAAGTAACTATATATAAGTAAATAGTCGGCTGCGGTCGATTTAAGCAAACTGAGAACTTGAAAATTAAATGAATTAAAAAATGATTGGTACTACCATTTCTATAGTAGGGACCATTTACTAAGTTATGAATACTTGTGTTAGATGATCCCACTCTTTTTTATCTAAAAATATGTATGTGTGATAAAGATACATAACTGTTTAATATATAATTTATTTTATAGGATTAATGTGTGTTATAAGTGTGTATATGTATGTGAGAATGTGTATGCGAGTGTACATATGTAATTAAGTAAATTAATTTTGGTAGTTATATATCAGAAAACAAAGAAAATTAATATTTTTGTACTAAAACATTAATCGGATCTAAGAGCTGTCGTGTGCGAGAGCCTTTAGTAAAACTGTAACGTCGACTTACAGATTATCCTGTATGTGCGAAACACGCGGCGGCGGCATGCGGTGGGATTCCAAAACTTGCTCCACTAGGTAAATAGTTTATGTTCAACTGTGCCGCTTTCTTGGAAATTTGAACTTTAAGTTTAAGTACATTTGGATGAGATTAGCAAATTAGTCGAGTCGACAAAGTGCAAAATATCTAGAACTTACACTTTCACTGGTTTTCAGCAATTTAAAAAGTTGTCAAAAGTATTTTTTGGGCAGATACCTTGCCGCTGCTCTAGGGTGGCTTTGTATTTACAAAATAAGGTTTCCATTAAATCTTATTATATACGTGGTGGCCAAGTTGGTTAGGCCTTGGATTTAAAAACATGTCTCTAGTTCGAATACCGGTGTGTACCAATGAGTTTTTATTTTAAAAAAATAAGTACATTTGTTTGACAACACCACTATAGTGCCTCGGAGAGCACGTTAAGCTGTCGGTCCCGGTTTCACTATACTAACTTATGAAACTGTTTATAGATGGGTTATTGAGTCTATTCAAAACATCTCGACGAGCTAGCCACTGGTTCGGTGTAGACTCATACCATCGGCTACGACGAGGTGGGAATTAAACCCCTCCGCTGGGTACCCTGAGGCCGTCTAGGCGGTCTCGGGCGCCGTAAGGCACCCGTGATAATATGTATGCACATACAATATCGAAGAGTAAGTTTAGGTACAAAAACATCTGTCCCAAGGAAACTGTCTAACAAAACAAAGAGCACCTGAACCATCTCCTTTCCGTTAAACAAATAAATACAAAGAAGGCACTAATAAAACATTTAACCTGTGCCGCAAACAAAAGAAGAGAAAAAAACAAGCAATTAATTCCCAGCAAGCCACAACCGTTGCAATATGTGAAACCATTAATTTAATTCAGTGTACGTGCCTGCCCCGAGACACGGTTTTAACCTTAATTGAGATTTAAGAACACCGCCGTTAGGGAACAAGGTTTTTGTATGAGAACGCCTGGGGCGCTGTGCCTCTTTGCTGTCTTCTTTGCGCATTTTGTTCTTGTGTCTTGTGTGTTCTTTGATTTTGAAACAGAGTTGCGAGCGCGGTTACCTCTACTCCTGTTGATTTTACTCGTAAGTGTATTATAGACATGGTTACGCGATTAGTTTTTTTGTGTAGAACACCAGCTGTAGCGATCTGCCACGTGCAAAGAACGTTTTGTTTGTTATTAAGTTTTTAAACAAATTTTTGAGTACGGTTACTCTTGTTGATTTTAATTAGATATATGTATTACATGGTTACGAAATAAAGAACTATTAAGAAATTGTAGAATGTCACCTGTGGTAATGTGTCACCTTATACATTCTGTTCGTTTGTTGATTTTCGAACAGTGTTACCTCTACTCTTGTTGATTTTACTTATACTCGAAAGTGTGTTATAGAATAGCCATGGTTACGCTATTAGAACTGTTGATTTTTTTTTGTATAGAACACCAGCTGTGGCGTGTACCACGTGCAAAGAAAATTTTGTTTTTGTATTTTGTTTGTTTTTTGATTTTAGAACAGAGTGTTGAGTGCGGTTACCTCTACTTCTGTTGATAATAATTAGAAGAGAAATATATGGTTACTCGATTAGATATTTTTATAATTTGTAGAACATCAGCTGTTTTACAACAACAAATTTTATAACATAATTAAGTAAAATAAAACAATATAAAGTAAGTTCTTGGAAATAAAGTATTATTATTATTATTAAGAAGATACATATAATAATTAGGTTAATATAATAAATAATACTTGTGGGATTGTGCCTAGAGTTCTTAATAGGACCTACACATACTACTCTTTTACTGAAAATACTGCGTAGGTACTTTATTACTCATTAAATTTAAAAAAAAAATGTTACTTTTATATTATTAGTTAAGTCTTTATAAGATAGAGAAGAGCACGGTCTCCACGACTAGTTAAGATATCAGCGCACGATCCTAATCCCTAAAATTATTGTATTATGTTCTAATAAATAATTTTAATATTGAGTTTATTATAAAAATTAAAGTTATTTATAGACCTTTTTTGTAATTAAAAAAAAATACAGCATTAAAAAGAAACAATACGTGTTTTATTTTTACCATAGGACACAATAAAAAAAAAATTGGCACTGTAAAAGTACCCAGTATAAATTTCAAATAAATAATTGCTACCTACCTAAGCATAATGAAAAAAGTTTCTTTCTCATTTCAAAACACAAGTATACAATAACCAGGAAAATGTTCAAATGAGCTGTATTAAAGCTATAATGCTCTCTTAAAAGGTTTTTGTAAAACAAACCTAATATTTTATTCTCAAAGCAAAGATGCTTAATATCTTCATAGAACTTCATACAAAATTCGGTGGATCTAATTCAGGGCTTATCGTGGCATCTGTAATCTGCTCGCCCTTGCTTATATCTCAGGATATTGCTATAGGCTTTTGCTTTGGTAGTAACCGCAAGAAAAGCAGCTTTATACTTCTTTCAGAATTTTATTTTCTAAAAAAAATACTTTTGTTGCTTTTAAAGATAAATCATCCGTTATCGGCCGCTTTTTTTTATTTCGTGATTACAAAAAAACGACCTCAGGCTTTGGGAAAGGTTACTAGGAAATAAATCCCTAATTTAAGCTATATTAACACTTTAAAACGTTAAGTAGCAAATGCGAGTGAGAAGTAGAATAGAAAAGAGTGCCAAGAATAAGTCCAGTGTAATAGACTGTACTTTTATTTTTAACATAGCACTGGATACAAATCCATCGGCCTAAATCTTTGCACTCGCATTTGCTTAACAATGTCTATTTACTAACGGATTTAACACGGGCAAAGTTGAGGGTCTCGTTTTGTATCCGGAGGTCAAGGGTTCGAGTCCCACTCGTGTCATACATTTCTGTATAGTTTGCCATGATCTGGCGGTTTATAAAATACTAGCGGCACGTCCCGGCTTCGCACGGTGAACATTTTAGTATTTATATGAAACATTTTGTGATAAGAGATATGTAAAACTATGACAAATTTCATTACAATCGAGTGCAATGAAATGAAAAGTTTGAAATTAATTTTGCTTTTGTCCGTCCGCTGCGTAGGGCGCCGACCGCGCGATTTGGCCGCGCGGCTTCCTATCTCAGAGATGTCACCACTCTCCTCTGTCACCCATTACCTCTAGTACCTAATATTTTTTTAATGTATAAAAAGGTACTAACACATGGTCTAGTTCTACGGGCATTACAATTAACTTTTCATACATAATGTTATAGTGACATAACTATAATAGTTGGACATATGGTACGGCGAACTTTTTTGTAGATATTAATATGTTCTCTAAATAGGATAATGTAGCAGTATATAAGTGAATTATTTTTTTTAATCGGTCCAGTAGTTTTTGAGTCTATTCGTTACAAACAAAAATACAAATCGTCTCTCTTTATAATATTGGTTTAGATAAGATATAGATAATATGTTGTATCGTTGTTTCTGGTACACATAGAATAAACGGTACACATAGAGCTTAGTTTGTGACGAAGGCAATATGTGTGAAAAGCCCTATATATATTATTATTAAAATAAATAATCTTTATAAGCTTTAGAAGCGCTGTCTAGTTATTATTATGTCATTTGTTACCCGAAGCGTACCTTAACATGCCCCAGGAAACCTTCATTCCCTTCCCCTGTACAACCCTCCAGGTTTGAGCACAACTTCATAATACCCTATTAGCGGTATGACTTGATACATGTTGACTTCAAATAGTTTATGCTGGGTGATAATTATTATTGTGTTAAATTCATTGACGGCTGGGACTTGTAATATAGAACAGATTCTTATATATTTTAGTTAATGAAACTTTGAGAAGCCATCCCTGTGCTCTTTTAAATAAAACTTCTGGTGATCTCCGCTGCGGTAGCATATTTCACTGGCAATTCAACATGGTAATGCTACCAGAGTGTAATGAAAACTCTCGGGCGGATCAGAAAAAAAATATAGTAGATTTGTTTCCTGCATTTTATTATTGTAATTAGGATTTTTATACTTAATATTATTTAATTTTAATTTCGTAGTTATTTTATCTTAATTTTTTATTTTATTCTTTCGAATACATATAATTAATAGATGAATATGTATGTATTATTTTAGTTTGTAAAAAGTATCTAAAATGTTTGCCTACGAAGTTTTTTGTACATGTTACTGTCAAAAACTTGACAGTAAAATGTACGAGAGAGTTATTAAACGTAATTTTGTCTGTAAACTCTTTGTCCCTGTTTAGTTAAATCTGATAGTTATCTCAGACATATTGTTACATATTTAAACAAATTGGATGACTACTGGTACCCAGCAGAAGGGTAAGTTTTATTCTTATCTAGTCAATGATTATCTTATTCTGAGTCCATACTAAAAAAGTGACTAGCGCTTCACGGTGTTTATGCGATTCTAAAGTTAGTATAATGAAACTGGGATCGACAGCTTAACGTGTGCTCTCCAAAGCACTATAGTATTATCAAAAGAATGTTCTTTTGTTTGGTTTAAAAACTCGTTTGTTGTACAGTCAACGGCAAGGTAAAGTATACGTATTAAAAGTAAATTGATCCTTAATACAAAGTTATAGAGTGCACGGGGTACCTTGCCGTTAACTGTACCAATCTGGTATGTACCAATGAGTACACGTTTAAATGTACATTTAGTTTGATCCCGTGAGTATTTTTAATTCTATAGTTTACACTCTACGGTCTTTAAGTTTATAATTTGAAGTACAAAAAATACCTAAACACTGTACCGAAGTAATATTTTTACAAAGTAATGTTTTTAAATTGGGAATATAAAATTAACAAGCTTTCTTCGTAGCGAAATCCCCACCCTCAGGAGCCTAACTACAAGCTCAGTGAAGTGGATAATAAAGTTGTTGACAATCTTTAATTTGCTCTCCACGAAATATGTTTAATAAATCTCCCTCCTGAATCGCCGGTTTTGGCCTTTAATAATAATATTTGCACCTTCACTTTATTAGAATTTAAAATTACATGCGAATTAATATTCTATTTTGGTCATTATAAGGATAAAAATGCTTGTAACTCATTAAATAATTGGTATAAAATATATTGTATTATCCTATATTAAAGTAAAACATTTAGCTACAATGCAACAAAGCATAAATAACCCTATTCAAACGCTTGCTAAACCCCAACAGCCTAATAACACGCTTGTCTGCGTATAAAGTGCAGACAGAGCGTTCATAAAATACACGTGCTCACATGATGAGCTTTCATTGGGCACTGACGGCCGAAAGCTGCGTCCGGTGCAAATTGTAGCCGAGTGCACGAGGAAATGAGGGTAGGCGGACATTTCGCAAATGACTTGCAGACAGACTACCTATTACTGAAAGCTGAATAGTTCCTAAATGTTTTCATTGCTGAAATAAATTGCAAATTAGTTTTTTTTTTGTTATATTTTATTTATTTATTGGTTACTAGTATAACTGGAACACCAATAATACCATTTTTTTTTTATAATGATAAATTTATTGACAGACCAGATTAAAATTAAAATACAGCCTTTGCGTGTATAAAACTATTTATACACGGACTGATTATGTAAGGAAGGACCTAATACTTTTTATTCTTTTTTTTTAATGGAGAACGGCATGTGACTATTGTACCTGATGTTAAGCAGACCTACAAAGTCCATGAATGGGGTAGATCAATACATTGTTGTTTAACAATATTGATTGCTCCTACTATGTCGGCTAAAAGATGCGGTTAAGAAATGGGCGGCGATATGGACGTATTTGCATTCCGAGTCTATTTTAATATTCTCGCTTTATGGTCAAATCAATCGCCCGTTATAATTCTATGCTTCTTTTACTTTTATTAAGATACATTTTATTACCTTATATCAGCATAAAATATTATAGTAATATTTAAGGTTTTTTTTTACATTTTTTTAGAAAATATTTAAAGCTTTAAATTTTTAGTACATTTATGATTAAAAAGCGCTGTTTTACGAGCTTTTTACCATGTTTTTCAGGAGAATGTAAAATTGTGTATATGTAATAAATTCAGCACTTACAGTGCTGTATTCCTAGTCGTAAAACTACAACGGCAGTTACGCCTAAGCTTGTAGTTACGGAAAAAGCTACAAAGCCCAGTCTGTAGTCATTAGTTGCAGCCGATGTAGGCCTTGTATGTACATTTACAGTTTGTATGTGACATAGGTCGATACCTAAGGGGTAGAATATTCGTGTTTCACCCATACATATACATACATACATATCATCACGGATGCCTTACGGCGCCCGAGATCGCCTAGAGGCCCCAGGATGGAGGGGTTTTCAATCCCACCTCTTCGTACCCGATGGTATGAGTCTATACCGAACAAGTGACTAGCTCGTCGCGATGTTTTCAATAGACTCAATAACCCATCTATAAACAGTTTCCCAAGTTGGTACAGTGAAACCGGGACCGACAGCTTAACGTACTCTCCAAAGCACTATAGTGGTGTTGTCAAACAAATGTACATATTTTTTAAATTAGAAACTCATTCTCATTGGTACACACCGGTATTCGAACCAGATATAGATACATATATATAAATGCTAATAAAGTGAGTAAGTCTGTCTGTTTGGGTCTATATATATACATATACCAGTATATAATCACGGGTGATTTACGGCGAGCGAGACCGCCTAGACAGCATCAGGGTACCCAGCGGAGGGTTTTTTAATCCCACCTCATCGTAGCCGAAATTAAATATGTGCGTAGGTAAAAAACTTGTTGAAACTAAACAAAATAATATGTAGGTACAATTATTTTTGTTTTTATAAAAAAAGAAGTGTGTATTCTGTTCTCAGTTCAGTTTGGAAAGTATTATATTATTACAGAAATAATTTATTATCTCAGCAAGCAATTATCATAGATTATTTTTATTGGCGTATTAAAGCAAAATAAAAACAGTTTCATAAAGATTATTAATGCGCACGGAGCCATGGGCAAAAGGTAGTGTGTTTATATAACTAATGCTGCGCCCATCTCCGGCATGTACCAATGTTTTTTTTTATTAAATAACCAGGTTAGTAGATTTGTTTCAAAACAACGTCGACAACGTTCCATGGGTACTCAAAATTAAATTGTTTTTAAATTGTACTCAAGTGTGATCATATAAATAAGATATACTTAATATTCCGAAATAAATTTTGAAAAATATTTGCCTCAACTCAAATCTAGACACTTATCGGAAATTTTGTCGAAATTTTCATTAATTGGGTATTATTTATAGCGAGTTTACCTACCTAGGTTATTTTTCTCATTATTTTGAACAAAACAATTATAATTACAATTTTTAAGAATATAAATAATCCTTTGTTTTTATCTGAGATTTTTTTAATTGCCTTCTCTTAGAAAAACAAAGATTGTTATTAAAAAATAAAGTGATTAACTCTTTATTTTTTAATTAATCTTTTTTTTATTATTAATCAATAACAACAAAACACCGTTTCATTATTAATAATTAAAATACCTTTAGAGAATTGTATTATAGAAATCCTTACATAGGTACGTATAATAAATTATAGGCATTTAAAAAGAAAGTACTGTAAGAAGCGAAAAATAAGTAAGTAATAATAATAATATATATAAAAATTTACACATTTGGCACTGTCACAAACTAAGCTCTAGGCTAGTACTATGTGTACCAGAAACAACAAACTGTAGAAAAACGTAGGTACTAAGTAATATGTATTTGCCATGCGAGCGTAAAAAAATGTTTTTTATTATTTTTTATTGGATCACGACATGTGACTTTGTAACCAGACCTACAAAGCCCATGAATGGAGTCGATACGACAATACAATACATACAACGTTTGTTAGTTCATCGTGCATGCAACGCTTAAAAGCATTTAAAATCGAGTTACAGATGATTGTATTTAGTAAATTGTTAAACAATTATAAAGTAATGTCAAATTATAAATTAAAAATATTTATTAACCACTATTTTGCATGCGTGATGGGCTAATTCTGTAGACACATTTTATATTGTACCATCTTGTAAACTCAGAATTACCTGTGAAAAAACTATTGATTTCATTTCAAATCTACCAACAGATTCATGATATATAAATTTAGTCAGAAAACTCATAGCGCCACGCACCTCGTCTAATAATGCACTTGAAATTGTTGGCAACAGCTAGTCTAAATAAATATATCACCACGGGTGCCTTACCGCACCCAGGACTACCTAGACCGCCTCAGGGGGTTTTTTTAATCCCACCTCGTCGTAGCCGATGGTATAAGTCTACACCAAACAAGTGGCTAGCCCATCGCGATGTTTGGATAGACTCAATAACCCATCTATAAACCGTTTCACAGGTTTGTATAGTGAAAATGGGACCGACAGCTTAACGTGCGCTCCGAGGCACTATAGTGGTGTTGTTAAACAAATGTACTTATTTTTTTATATTAAAAACTTATTGGTACATACCGGGGTTTAAACCAAGGACCTAAGTAAGTGTTGTTTAAGTGTAAGGTCTAAAATAAACACTTATACCTTTTTTTAATAACTCTTTTTTAATATTTACGTCGGTTTTGTGGCCCCGTTTGTTAGGTCATAGGTTTCTAGTGATCTTTAATAATTTTAGCATTTTGTATTGTACATGTAGAAGTTCATACACAATAGCCATTTTTATCAATGAAGAGAGGATTACCGTGCATCCAGTGCCGAAATGTTACCCGGACCTAACTAGGGAGCTACTGTATTTGAAACGTTTTTTGAAAAGCGTTACCGTTCTCTGTTTTTACTAATCTGAGATTTAAAACATGTACATGAAGAAAACGGAATAAACTAGGTCAGCGTTTATCAATTTTTATATTTTTTATAAATTCTATCTTTAATGTTATTATTGAATATGACATTATTTTTATATAGGTATTTACTGACCCACCGTGGATCATCAATTTATTAGGCAAAGACTACTTAAATACAACGTTTTAAATTTATTGTTCTTACCTAATACATAAGTAATAACTTAACATGACAATTGAAAAGTCTGTAACAACCTTAAAGCTGCAAATCAAATTTGGAATCCCAAACGAAACGCAGCGTTGAGGTTGAATTTAATAAAAACTTGACGTTTAAACGTTTCCAGCTTTAAACTTCATTCAGAAATTTAATCATTTACAAACACGTTCCCAGAGGTGATGGCTGGAAACTAAATAACGTCTTAAAATGTGGAAGTTTTCTGTAAAAGTCCCCCAAGACTTCGGTAGGGGGCGCCCCCTAGTTATCTTTATTGGAACTTATTTTAAGGTAAGAAATCCCGAGAGCTTAAACAAAACTATAAAGTGCGATGCCTTTAACTCAACCAACATAAACTTTTTTCAGAAACACGATATGCGAATTTATTTTGATATATTTATTTATTTATCTTCACACCAGGTCCCTTACGGAGTAGGCAGAGACAACCGAGCGCCACTTGTCCCTATCCCTACATACTCCTTTCGCCTCTTCCACAGTCATAACTCTTCTCATACAGGCACGCCGATTTCGGAGACTCTTTTATTTTGTAATTTATTTTGAGTCAACCCAAAAATATAAAATTTAAGACTCGTTGAATCATTGAAGTTTTTAAAAAGCTTTATAACTTAATTTTTTTATAAAAAAAAACTATTCTATTATGCATCGGAAAGCATGAAAATATATGTAACATCTGCTAGTTAGTAGACTACCTCCGTAGACTAGTGGTTGCGCCTTTGGCGTTGTATCCGGAAGTCGTGGGTTCGATTGCTACCAATGGCAAAAACATATTAGTACATTTTTCTGTACAGTTTGTCATGGTCTGGGTGTTTATAAAATATAATATGTATAGATTAATTTATGACCAAAGCAATATTTTATTGTAATATGTCAAAGCCACAAGTTAAAAAGCCTCGTCAATCGGTTTAGCCAAACATGGAGATTCTCCAGTTAAACTCTTAAAAGTTTACTTAAAATCTATAAAATAATAATATAGGTACCTACTTTCTGTAAACCTTGGTACCATGCCACAACTATATGTATATTTTAGGAAAGTATAATTTTCTATTATTATTATGTCTTTTGTATTCTATTTTAGGTGTTAATTAAGTATATATTTTGTGTACATTTTTTAATTCTTCTTCAAGTAAGCTAAACTAGTTGCAAATATAAGCATATTTTATTTCTTAACCAAACCACTAAAATAGTAATTTCAAAAGAACCTATACTATATATAATTTAATAAATAACATTGTAGCATAATATATTGCATATCAAGTGTTCGCCGAACACCTCTACGCTGTAACAACTCATGAGTTGACGTATTTATTATTTGTTCGGGAATTCAACGGACATATTCCATCGGAAGATCTCCCGATCACAAACCTGAATAAGCTAAATGTAATATCTCAAGTAGAAATGTTGTATGCCTTTTATTTGTTATGTCGTCGGTCTATACATTACTTAGATTAACGTTTTAATAATGTCAATTATATTTTCATGGTCAGTATTATAGATGTTTTTAATATAAAATTATTTTATTTTCTTTAAGAAAAAATCATAAGTAACAATAAATTAATAAGCTAAAAAGATTTACACAATATCAAACTAAAACTACTTAATAAATAATAAAATAAACTACCGATTAAACCTATGTAAATAAAATTATGCAATAAAAATACAATCTAAATTTGTGCCGTGCGGCATAGTGCCTACGACACTGGCGGGATTTCCTCTCTGAATAGTTAAGCTTTCTGATAGAAAAACGAAAACAACAGGTCACTGGAAACGTAAACTAATTTTGAATCAATTTCTTTTACCAGATGTTTGGTGTCCGATGACCACGGACTCACCGCAATAACACAAATATATATAAATCCTATAATGGCGAGGAGGAATTGCGGCGTCTGCGCTTGCTCGGAAGCCGCTTCAGCTTTTTTTGGAAGTAGGTATATCTGATATGGGACGAAGCTAAAGTATTCACGCAAGTCACGTCCCATACCAGACTTCTAACAAAACTCCATGGTACAACGGTACATTACATAAATCTCTTTTTAAATTATATCGTTAGAGTATTTAACCATTCCATTGTGACGCATAAATTATGTAACTTTTTTTTTATAGTTAACACATTTAACCCTATCACAAACTATATTGTATATACTATACATACCAGAAACAACGATATTAAAATATATTGCGTTTTATAATCACCCAGACCATGACCAAATGTATAAAAAAATATACTACTATTGGTTTGTTACTTGTCTCTATCTCGGAAAATGTTTCATACATGCTCACTGATTTCAAAGATACTTTCGTCTTTTATAACCTTTCCAACTTGATATTGGTTAAGTAATAAACAAAAAAAATATTGATATAAACTTTTTTTTCTTAATTAAATTGTTATAGTGTCAAACAGTAATGCAATAAAAATATTAAATATACAACGAATATGTCCATCCCGCCATTTCAGCCTGATTCGTTTTCTGTGCCTGAAAAATTATGAAAAAATAACTCATCGCCGAATTCATATTGGATTTTACATGAAATGAGATGGCCACTCCGAAGGGAATCACATCTATATGTCTGACTTTTTATTTATTTTTATTGACAGGTGGTATTAGTTTTGCGTTTTGATATAAAACATATTTTGGATTGGAACTAAAAAATATTTTATTCTCAGGATTCTTAATGTGACCAATTTTAGTATGTAGATAACTTTTTGAAACTTCTATATAATAAATGTTTTTTTAATGTTTAAACCTCCCTTTTAAACCTTTGTTGTAACCGGGTCACTCACATCTGCAAAAACATTCGTACATTAAATCAGGACGAATATAGGCGAATTTATTGTATAAACATTGAAAATATATTCGCGAATATTATTCTACACTTGTAGGTTCGTGTATTCTGAACATATGAGGGACCCGCATAAAATCAAAGTAATTAAAAATAAAATAAAAGCAATGAGAACATTTATTTAGCCTTGTCAGTTTATCCCTCTCAGTTCAGACTCTTCTCTTCTCCATAAAACAACAATAGTCCACGACGAAAAAAGAATAGTTTTGTCTATAGGAAAATTATGATTAATAATAGTCCAATGATCATCAAATAAAAATAAAGTATAATTATCTTCTGAATTTATTACTAGCTGATCCGCGCAAATTCGTCTGCGTAACTTTAACCATTTACGCAGCGTAAGCTCCCAAAAGGAATTATTTTTCCCCGTTTTTGCAACATTTTTTATTGTTACTCCGCTTCTATTGTTCATAGCGTGATGCTGTGTAGCCTATCCTATAAATGGGCTATTCAACACTAAAATAATTTATCAATTCGAACCAGTAGTTCCTGAGATTAGCGCGTTCAACCAAACAAACAAACTCTTCAGCTTTATAATATTAGTATAGATTTCTTATTTATTATCTTCTGATAGATGTAATAATGAACACCTTTATTTATGGATTACATACATACATATCATCACGGGTGCCTTACGGAGGGGTTTTTAATCCCACCTCGTCGTAACCGATGGTATGAGAGCCTACACCGAACAAGTGGCTAGCTCATCGCGATATTTTGAATAGACTCAATAACCCATCTATAAACAGTTTCACAAGTTGGTATAGTGAAACTGGGACCGACAGCTTAACGTGCTCTCCGGGGCACTAATAGTGATGTTGTCAAACAAATGTACATAATTGTTTTAATTAAAAACTACACACCGGGATTCGAACCAGGGACCTAAGTGTTTTTAAGTCCAAGGTCTAACCAACTCGGCCACCACGTATATATTATGGATTGTAAGACTAGAATTTTAAAGACAAAATCAGCAGCTGTTATAGTGCAAGAAAAACAAAACAAAAATTTCATCAGACACCGTTTACTGTTATTATACCTCGCATCGTAAGAAAATACCATGCTAACCAAAATACCGTTTTCAATAACAGACTATGCATTGAATAGAGTTAGTCTATAACATTTTTATTGTACAATAAGGGAGTTTCCGGCAGGCAGGGAGTATAAATGGGCTGAGATTGCGTATGCCGAACAGTTATTTTCAATCGTTTTTAACTTGCTTGCAGATAGAGAACGCTTATTTCTTCATATACATGGTGACTTTGAAAGGTTGTATTTTGGGCTAATATGCTCTACTGATCAATGTGAACAATTTTTCCTATAGAACCATGCTTCGCGAGAAGCCGTTTTTTTTTTCCTTTGCGACACATGGTTTCATGAGAAAAATTGGTCTCTTGGGCAAATTGGTTCGATTTCAGATAGAGAACGCGTATACCTTCATATACATGGTGACTTTGAAAGATTTTACTTTGGGGTAATATGAGGCTCTACTGGTCAATGCGAACAATTTTTCCTATAGAACCATGTATCGCGAGAAGCCAATATTTTCTTCCTTTGCGACTCATGGTTCCATGGGAGAAATTGGTCCCTTGGGAAAATTTGTTCGATTTCATCAGTAGAGACCCTTTGGTTCACCTCCCGAAGTCACCATGTATAGTTTTTGTGTCAGATTTTTTCAAGGTTTCTTAAATTAGCTTATAATTTCTATCAAACTGAATTTTAAGCGAATTAACATTATAATTTTATGGAATAGTACCGAGAACAATATTTCTTATTAGGCCAATTATTAACATCGTGAACTTAAAAATAATAATACGTTTGTTTGACAACACTATAATGCCCCGTAGATCATGTTAAGCTTCCGCTCTTAGTTTCACTATACCAGCTTGTGGAATATTTTGCTAACCCTCCTCATACGCAATGACCTAGCAATAAAATCTGAGTCTACACTCAGAATACCATTGGCCAGGTGGGAATAAACCCGACCGCTGGATATCTACCCTGAGGCCGTCGTAGTAGTCTAGGACGCCGTATGTCACATGTGAAACAGTGTACGTTAAAAATAAATTAAGTTAACCCTGTCAATTAAAACTCGACGTACTTAGAGCCGATTCGACCAAAAGAGGGCATAATTTATACCAAGATTAGTAACGTCAAATCATATATAAATAATTATTCTGAGTATTATTAATTTAATCTATGAATTAAGATTTGTATGTAATTTGACATTACTATCCCAAGTATAAGTTCTGCCTTCTTTTGGTCGAATCAGCCCTTATTTGTTTACATTTAGAAAAGCAACCGTCTAAAGGCTTACAAATTGTCATAAAGGTTAAATGACTATATATTATTCCTAGCTTTTTACAAACTGATTCTATCCATTGATTCTGAAGCACCAAAAATAGAAATCACATAAAAAATTACACAAACGCCAATTAAACTTTTTCAAATGTTGTAAATTTAACCTTAATGCTTTCAAATAGAGTGGTAACTTGAAATTTGTAAAACTTCACTAGGTATCTATTGACTTTAAACCACCAAACTTTAAGCATATTAAAAACTTTTAATAGAACTTAACCACCGCTGAACAAAGTGTTATTCGAGCTTTGAAGTATCTAAAAATGTCGAATAAAGTTTTATTTGTAAGATTAGAGGTCTGGGTGTTATCGGACAATAAAGTGGGGATAAACAGCGGGTTTGAAACCATCTTAGACGGCCTGTAAACTATTTTCTATGTCAGCGAAAGTGGGGGGTTAAAGAAGGGGGAAGGATATTTTATGACTCTGGCGCAGTCGCTCGGCGAGCAATAAAGTGGTATGCTTCAGGTGATAAAGTGAAGTAATCGTTAGCATGCCAGATGAAGTTTCAGGGAAATAAATGTGTTGCTATGATTTGCTTATTTAGGAAAAATAACTATCTCTATATCTATAGAGATGGTTTTAGGTGGGAGGAAGGTCTCTATAACTTCGTTAGGCCGACCGACCGGTCTCGTTACCACCATACAGATGCAAAAACCGTCAAAGGACCTAGTCATGTTTCAGTTTTAGTCTGTGTGTTCACCGGTTTTCAGGAGACTACTGCATCTATTTCTTGTCGAGGTGGTAGTCTACTTTCAAGGTGCGCTAACGAAATGGATGGTTTCATTGACGATAAGGCAGCGAGTATATTAAAATATACTCGTATTGCAATATGTCTTTATCGCCGCATATTTCGTAATCGCACCATTTAGCCGGCATAGTGGGAGCAATCAATGTTGTTTAAGAACAATTATTAATTGACCCCATTCATGGACTTTGTAGGTCTGCTCACCACCAGGTAGATACAAAGTCACATGCCGTGCTCCAATAAACAAATTTAAAAAACTTCTGTCTGTCCGCTTGTATGTACTCGGCTCCCGAGAACCGTTTAAACGGCCTCAGGGTACCCAGCGCAGGGATTAACCCGTCTTCATTTCGCCGATGGTATTAGGAGGCAACACCTAAGTGGCGAGCTTGTTCCGGTGTTTATTATATAACACCGCAACAGGCTCGGGAGCCAAATGGTAAACCCGTGATGGTATTTTTAAATCATTGTAAATGCGTTATTCCATAGGCAACTGTACTTTTATAATTCTAATAAATAGAGAGTATCCCAGAAATCTCTGACTATATCCGGTCCATCAAAATCTATTTCCGGTCCCTTTCTATTAGGCGAAATGAAATCCTAATAAATGAAATAACTCCAAAAAAATAAATATTATTTGTATATATATTTCGAATATTTATATAGATACAAAATCCGTCAAGTGACCTAGCCATATTTCGGTTTTAGTCAGTGGTTTAGGTGTGGTTTTCAGGAGCCTACTGAATTGTTTTATTATCGAGGTAGTAGTCTTCTTTCAGAGTGCAGAACGGCCAATTAATTTGACGATAAAGCAGCAAGGATATTAAAAATATATATAAGTAGGTATATATGATCCAAATGCAAATTCTTCTTTGTCGTCGCCAGTTCATAACCACGTCATTTAGCCGGCATTGTGGTAGCGATGAATGTTTTTAAACAAGCATGTAGTGATCGACACCATTGTAGTTCTGCTTACCACCAGGTAGATACAAACATATTCGATATTTTTTTTTATTATTATTAAAAAAAACTACATATGAGTAAAATACTCGTCTTTTTTTGAATTTAGGTTTAACTAATATTTTAACTGTTTTAATAATTCATGTAACAACATTATTCTATGTGTTCACCACTCTAGGTGTAACTAAGAAAAAACAATTTTAGAAAGCTACTAAAAACTCCCAATTTTATTAAAAGGATGTTTGTTTCCTTCTTTAATGTCATAACAGAATACACGTGCAAAAACAAGAATAAACGATTTTAAGCGACACCACTCCGGTGTCTCGAAGCAGACGCCATCCAATTTATTGCAGTCATCAAATGATCGAAGCTAAAGGTATCGAGTATCAAATACACACACTCAATGTAAGTGAATAAATAAGGTAACCCTAGACTGTCTCATTTCGATGTCTTGAGAAAAATACGGCAGAAAACGACGGAGTTCTTTCTCTGTGATCCACTCTTTTAAATCGATTCTTTTTTTGTTATATTTTTCTCCGATTTTATATAATTTAATTGGTACTTCATTTTTATACTTATATACGTATTGATTAGACAGTAGATTTAAAAACTCATAGATCGTAGGTTTTTACCCCGGTGTGTATTAGTGGATTTTAATTAAAAAATATATGTGTATGACAACATCGCTCAAGCTGTCGGTCTCAATATCACTATACCATCATTTGAAACTTATTATAAATTTATTCAACCGCCGTTTTGATGGAGCTTACCCATTGTTCAGTGTAGACTTACGTGGAAATAAAATACCTTCGCTGGGTACCCTGAGGCCGTCTAGGCGATCCGTTATGGTACACCTATATTTATGTTGTTTTGTTGAAGTATGTAACTTATAGTAATATTACTATTATTATATTATTAATATAATTATACTATTATTTATAAACTATAAGATATATTTAAAATTACATGCCACAAATAGGTAAATGTTGTAAAATTATATTGGCGCATAGAATCTGACATAAGGGTATATACATAAATATAACTATGAATTATTTTCAGAAGGTCAAATTATTCATGAATTTCCCAGAAGGTTTTAATGGTAATAATTATTCATGAACTATTTATTCATGATTTTTGTTCTTTTTTCATATTGGGGAGTGGTAAGGTACAGAAGAATTATATGTTAGGTCGGGGAAAAAGTCTCTTCATATTTTATATACATATTCAAGACATTTTTTTTTAAGTTTATTAGCATTAATTATAATATATATATTATGTACCATTTTATTCGATAACTTAATGCGAACTTTGGCAATAAGTTTTTGTTTTTTTTTAATTTAGAATTTTTTTGAACTTACGATCAAAAAAATGGGACATTTTTACAGGCCTCTTGATTTCAACCTTACGCTACCTAAAAAAAATTGACAGAAACAAGTGATAATTTGAGGGTGAAAAGTCAGGGATATATGCTGGATGCATTAACACTTTCCAGCCAAGCTCTCACAATTTTTGCAGGGTGGCCATTGATATTACGTCAATGAGGGTGGCTAAATATGTATGAAGTCTGGCGTTATCGTGATGAAAGTCCACACCCTTTCTGTTGAACAATTGCGGACGGTTTTCCTCATTTTCTTGAGTCTCATCGGCTATTGGCAGTAGAGATCCAAATCGATTCTTTTGCCCAGCGGTAAGAGCTCATAATGCACCACCACCCCTCTAATCCCGCCATACCTTATATCATGTTAATCCGTGTTTCGTTAGATTCATTCATTTTGGTGGACATAAAAACAATAAAAAAATGTCGGGAAACTGTTTTTTTTTTATTATTTAAAATATTACCATTATAAGGTGATATAAAGAGATTTTATCACAACTTCATACATGCAAAACACGTATATATACTAATATTAAAAAAGGATAACCTCAAAAACTACTGAACTGATTAAAAAAATTAATCGCCTTTAGATAGCAACATTATCAGCAAGTAACACGGGCTGTATTTCATTTTCAATTCGATTTTTTAAAAATTAAACGGTGGATGAAACCGCGTGGCACAGCTAGTATTATAAATAAAGATTTCAATAGACTTAACTATTTTTTATGATAGTTTTATATACAATTTTAAATCCCGGTAAAAAAAAATCGGGTGCACGAAGTCGTGGGCCTAAGCTTTTTACTATAAATATGAAATACTAGTATATATAGTATTACAGCGCCCATTATCTAGGAAGTTTTTAATTTAGTCGGTTGTGTACTGATGTTAGATAAGGCTTGAGTAATAAAGAGTAAGATAACCCATATCGGTCATAAATATTACATGGTTATTGCAATAGATATCAATAAAAGCTTCTATATTAATAAATATAATAAAATATACACCACAATAGGTCATGTGGTGTATATTTTCAAGCTAAATCAAACCCTGTGTATGTGTGTATCATCACGGGTGTTTTACTCTGAGTTTTCACCGAAAATGGCCGTGTTTAGGTAGAATAAAATTTATAAACAGTTTCATAAGTTGGGGTAGTAAAACTGGGACCTACACACCGAGGCACTATAGTGGTTCTGTCAAAAAAAAGGAAATACATTTTTTTAGATCTTACCAATTCTGTATTATACATACATTACTAAATAGTAAATTTTAACTGATTTTGTATACATTAAAATATAGCTTATTATCGTACTAAACTTATTGTATTATAAAATATCTAATATCTCAAGCATTTTATTCAATTAAATAATTGTCGAGTTAGCAAAGTGTAGTCGCTTCGCTGTCTACATCGCCGGGCGAATTGGCGAGTCGATCAATCATACCGCAGACGACCGTGTGGTCCTGTCAACCGCGGCGATCATCGCCACTGTGAACTCTTTCATTTCTATAATGAGTTTGCAAACACCCCGCGTTGTGATGAGCGGTGAGAAATCGATATTTATTGCAAATCGATGTGGCGTCAACTGATATAACGCGGTGGGTGTTTGTTTTTACTTTTAATTGTATGATTTGTATAAAGTCTTTCTGAATGATTTTGTTTTAAAGGTACTAAATGTAAATCAAATGGTTTAGGTTCTAATAATGTTTAGGTACTTCCATTTTTTTATATTATGTTTGTAAAGGTTTCGAAAAATATAAATAAAACAAGAACCCTTATGAATACCGTTTATCAGTTGTAATATTTTAGGAACTGTTTTTTATTAAAAATAAAATGAAAAAAAATAATATCTAAATAATTTAAAAAGATGGGGTATCAAGGGCTTTTAGAACTTTATTTAATTCAAAATATATATTTATCAGTCTTACTCAAAAACCAAATTTTATGAAAAAAAATCAGACGCGTCGTTTTATTTATCTTATACTTTTGAATTAGTAAACATTTATCGCAACATCAAAAGAAACATTTTAATTCGACCCAAATCTTATCATTTAACGTAATCCTAAAATTGAGAAGAAAGGGACTAAAAAAGCGACATTTCAATTTCGGCTGACATTCATTCTGCCGCGCCACTCGGATTTATAAAACGAAAAAAAAAACAATAAAGCACTTAAAAGTAGCGCTCCTTCTGGGGATTGAGGTACAAAGTGCAACCGCTTCTAATAAGCTTCTTCCGGAGTTAATGTTGGATTTAGACTTAACCAGATCTGAAATGCGCTGGCCTTAATCCACTTTAGAATAACAGCAAGGCCGACCGACGCGACATCTACCGGCTTTCCTTTATGCTATAGCACAGCATTGTTTGGAATCGGCCGTCGTATACGAGGATTTAGAATAGTATATTTATGTCTCTGAAAATATCTTTGGAATCCTAGGGGTGTTCATTTGGGAAATATTGGTAGATCGTTGGGAATTTTAAGTGGTTTGTGTCTGAGCCGATGTCTGGCGCGCCTGAATGTTTGGTTGTTCGGAAATTGGAATTACGTTGGATACGCAGATGTGTACTACGTAAGTAAATAATTTTAGGCGCTTCTATTTGTTTGTAATATATCGGACGAATTATAATAAATGGCACATGGTTGAAAATTTAAGAATGTGGTTTCCACTAAATGTATGTTAATTTAAAAAAATGCATGCAGATGAAAAACTGCATTCATATTTATTTTTTATTTTAGTTAATACAAATGATAGCTAATGGTAATCGAATGGTGGTCGTAAATATTTATTTTGCATGTTTTCTAATTAGATGATAAATAAATCGTAAAAATAAGAGCTTAGAATACGTTTGGATAACCTTCTATAGGTATTCATCAACAATATTAAACCTACATCGATTGTTTTGCATAATATTTGATATATAAATAACTCTAATATTTGTAAAATTCTGAAATACATTATTTTTTACAGCACAGAATTTCCCAATTAAAAGTTTCGCGAATTGTAAACACGTTCAAGAATCTTACACTATGAAAAATATACAATGAAAGTAATATGACTATATAAATCTAAGTGTACCTAATAACATATTATTTCAAAAACATATTCTCTCGTCTAAATAACATTCAAAGCTTTCGTTTCAAAAGGATAAGAAACTTTAATAAAGTAATCAAAATCGTTTAGGAGTTTGCTAATATCAAACTTTGGAATCCACAAAACTGAATCCTCTCAGACGCTTTACCTCAAAATCCTGATAACGAAAATGCAGTGAAATTAGTTCTGAGAGAGTGCAAATACTCTTAGCTTTGAGAGTTCTAACGGTTGTCCCTGAAGGGATGAATCCGCGAAGTGCACACATCCGCTTTTTGAACTTTAATTTCTCTCAGGTATGGAATCAACGGAAATAAGAAGTATTTGCAAATATATTATTTTATTTCATAGGTCTTTAAAAAAACTGTTTAATTTTTTGCTTACTCTTTTTAGTTGTTGTGTTATCAAATATGAAGATAAATTATTGAAATTTTGTATAAATATAGTCAAACACCGACCAACCACACCGACGACTAGGAACCACAGCCGCACACAGATGCAAAAACCGTCAAATGACCTTGGAATGTTTAGGTTTTAGGCTGTGGGTTCACCGGTTTTGAGGAGACTATTGTATCGATTTCTTATCGAAGTGGTAGTCTCCTTTTAGGATACCGTTACGAATGGGCCATATATATCTTATTATCTGCTTTTGTTGCATGAGACGCTAAGTGCGCGAACACCATTCGAATTAACAGTTATTTTTTATGAAGTCTAAATAAATATGTATTAAGTAACTTTGATAAGTTACTTACCTACCCAATAAAATGAAGTAGCCAATATTATTATGTTGACACAAAATGTCAACTTTCAAATAAAAGAAAACCGAAATCTAAAAAAAATATTTTTAAGTTTATAATTTAATATTTTTATTGCACTATTTTTTATCTGGTGTTAATTGGACACTTAATTCCCTACCACCCTGTATATCCGAACCCCCTGTAGGTATATATGCCCTATGTTAACTCCAACATTCGATCTACTACCAAATTTCATCATAATCGGTTAAGTAGTTTATAAGTGAAACTTGCCAAAATAAACAGACTTTCGCATTTATATATTAGTATAGATGGATTTGCTTTTTTATCATATGTATTAAAAAATTAAGAAAATAATTTATCTTAAACTTTAATTTTAATTACAAACAAATCAGCTAAAAACAAAACTCATTAGGAAAGTAATGCTATATTGGAGCATAATGATTTTGTAGCCAAGCACAATGTACAAGGATGAATGTTAGCAAAAAGACGGCTACATGAGCCGCTTGAGCGATCGCTTGCGTCGCTAACTTCTCCGGCCGGTGTTCATTAGAACTTGTATGAATTTTCACCAACTTTCCAACGTAATGAAGACTAAAAGGAGCTGAGTTTCAGCGCTTCAAAATTTTAATACCTTCACCGCGTCCGCGAGTGTGGCGAGCCGAAGCACACTTTAATAGTAAATTGGTCGTATGGAATTTGTAACATTGCAGCCTCTACCAAGTTAGAAATCCAATATCCGCCGTTCGAACTTCTCTTAAAACTCTTGTTTGTAGTCTGGCTTTTGAACTGCTCGATCTCAGAATAATTGTACAAATTTAAAGTTGTATTTGAGTACAACAAAAGTTTGTTGCGGATTTCTAATATTGAATGGGGATATTAATTATTACCGCTAAAGATGATGTCGAGCAGTACCTTTTCATCCGGGGGTATTAAATGTATCTCCCTTCGTTATTAACTGGAGTTCTTTTGTTAAAATTTGAATAACTTTTGAAAGCAATAATTGACATCGGAAATTATTATATTATCTTGTAAGGTTTTTGTTATGCTTTACTTGTAATTATTGCAATTATTTTCATAAATATTTTAGGCTTTATTCATAAAAACTTGTTGAGGTTTTGTCTATTTTTTAGCAACAATAATAAATATGGGTAAAAGAGACAAAATATATTTTAAGTATAGTGTTCTTCAAGGTCTCAATAAGTTGTTTTTATGAATATGTCCGTGTGAATACGTTTTTAATTATTTACTGATAGACCGTCTTTGTGGTCTAGTAGTTACGTTGAATCTGGAAGTCGTGGGTTCTATTCCCACTCATGACAAAAGTTCACTTACGAGTATTATTATTTATTACTAGCTATGGTGCTGGTGCAACTTCGTGTGCGAGTTATTTATTATAAACACTTCGCCACAACCCAAAAAAAAAATTGATTTTGATTTTGCAGGTTGATTTAAAATATATATATATAAATATCATCACGGTTGCCTTACGGCGCCCGAGACCGCCTAGACGGCTTCAGGGTATCCCGCGGTGGAGTTTTTAATCCCATCACGTCGTAGCCGATGGTCTAAACCGAACAAGTGGCTAGCTCGTCGCGAAGTTTGGATAGACTCAATAACCCATCTATAAACAGTTTCACAAGTTGGTATAGTATAATTAGGACCGACAGCTTAACGTGCTCTCCGAGGCACTATAGTGGTGTTGTTAAACAAATGCACATATTTTTTTAGATTAAAAACTTATACACACCGGGGGTTAAACCAGGGACCTAAGTGTTTTTAAGTCTAAGGTCTAACCAACTCGGCCACCACCTATATATTACCACGTAGATTTATTTTGATCAAGTAATACCTTAATGTTACTCCCAATAAGCTTTATAGCTTAATACTTTAACTTTCATTAATTATATTTTGAATTCAAATAGTGACAGTGGGTGTTTTTTTTTACCATGTGTAGCAAATGAAAAAACATGTTGGCTTCCCCATACAATTGGTCATTTTAACATTACTAGTTTGTATGGAGAACGCATATTTTGCATCACAAGGTTCCCTGGGATTAATTGTTCGATTTGATCAGCAGAACCTCATATTAGCCCAAAGTACATCCTTTCAAAGTCACCCTGTATAGGGTTTGGCGTAAATATTGGTCCAACGTTAAAAAGGCTATATTACAGGTTTAACCTATCACGTAAAAAAAACATTTTTAACCATAGGTTTTTTTTTTTATATTATGGTCAAAAATAGTAAAATACTTTAATAATGTGACTGTAACTTCCACAAATGACATTATTTTCTTTGTTGTTAGTAGTTTTTTGTGTTGTATGGGTGAATACCAGCACCAGCACATATTTTTTTGTTTTTTTATGTAAACTCCAAAGAATATAAATAAATAAATTAAAAAAAACTGAAATTTCAATCACAAATCATGAAATTTAGATGTGAGTGGTGTAAAAAAAAATACTACACGGTCAGTGCCCATTATTTTAATAATTTGTTTATTTAGTGCAGTTTCCGATCGTAGGTCCTTTTTATAAACTGCCTCTTTCATCCCATAGTAAATTTACATTAATTCTTCTTTTTCACTCTTTTGTTCGAGCTACTTCACGTAATAGCGATAAATGTAATTATTGCATTTTTTACTATTTTAAAGTTTAAATTTGTATGTTTTTATAATGATAGGAGTATCTATCATTTTGTTTTTAACTGCACTAAATGGATAACTCATTAAAATAATCGGAACTGACTATGTAGTATATTTTTTTTACACCACTCTCGTTATTTATTAACATTGGCACACCTTACTCCAAAGGTAAATTCTGTCATGAATATACACTACTAACATCTTACTAATACACAGATTTTTTGCAAATAAACAATTTTGAATTTTTGAATTATGAACATCTAAATTTGCATGATTTGTTAAAAACAAGGATTGAAATTTCAGTTTTTTTAATTTATTTAATATACTTTGGAGTTTACATTAAAAAACAAAATTATGCTATTGCTAGTATTCACCCGTACCTATAACACAAAAAACAGACTTCAAAAATAATGTCATTTGTCGAAGTTACAGTTATATTAATAAAACAATTTTCGATTTTTGACTAATTTTTTAACTGCTGAAACACACAAAAGGCGCAAATATGAAAATATTTTAAATGATAATTACATATTTGTGCCTTTTGCTGTGGAAACACTAGGACCGTGGGGGCCTTGTGCAAGACTTTTCTTTAAAGAACTGTCTTCACGATTGGTCGCCGTCACGGGTGACCGGAGAGCTGGCCATTTCCTCGCTCAAAAAATTAGTATCGTTATTCAGCGAGGAAATGTTGCCAGCATTCTGGCCACCATGCCACACGGAAAATATTTAGAAGATTTGTTTATAATTTAATAGGGTTTGTAAATATATATTATTTTTTAGATATACTCGTAGTTTTATATTTTTTATTAGTATTACTTATTTATGTTTTATAAGTTTTTTGTGTAAATAAAATGTTTTTTTTTATCATTAATTTAAAAAAAAAAAATCTAAAACCTATGATTAAAAATGTTTTTTTTTTTACGTTTTAGGTGGATACCTGTACTATAACCGCCTTAACGTTGGACCACTATTTACGCCACACCTGTATATGTATTAACTTACACCCTTTTGCATACGTTTTGAACAAGAACTATATCCATTCTAAGCTCTATATTCAGTAAGTAAATCGGGTCAGTGTTTTTAGATATGCCGACATACATCCAAACCGAACTAAAAGGTTTCTATTTTGAAAAAAAAAAGAACCCAAACTATTTTTAAACATAGGTATTAATAAAGAATCGGATATGTGATTATTTTATTAATTATTTTAACTATTTTTAATGTGTTAATTTTTTTACTTATCTATCCGCAAAAATAATTACCCATACAATGAGAAACATCAAAGGTGTCCAAAACAAAAGGTGCTTCTAACTAAGTAAAAAACTTATTTAAATAAAGTTAGTTACATTAACAAGGTTAAGCAAATGACAACAAGGCCGGCCTGGGATGGGTGACCGCTTTAATAGCCTCGTTGTCTATTTCATCATAAAGCTCGCCACTTGTTAGGTGTCGCCTCCGAATACCATTGGCGAAATGAGGACGGGTTAATCCCTCCGCTGGGTACCCTGAGGCCATTTAAACGGTTCTCGGTTGCCAAATAGGCAACCGTGATGGTATTTATTATTACAAAGAGAAACATCAAAGGTGTCCAAAACAAAAAAAAACAAAAGGTGCTTCTAACTAAAACTTATTTAAATAAAGTTAGTTGGATGCAACAGTTTTCCGTGCGGGTAAACCCATTTCGCTTTACAAGAGCCTAGAAGTTAAGTACCCGCATATCTGTTATCGCGGTGATACGCGGCTCGCCTGCTAATGAGAATATCGACCGGTCCCAGCCCTTATCTAGGCTGCGACCACTTCAAACTTTGGCCTCACTGCCTGGACTATGCAGAACTCATTTTATGCTCTGGAATCGCCGTAAGATTTGACGGCAATTTTGTTACCTATGTGCTTTGTAAGTCTAATAGTTCTCTAGTGGTTGCTTACGCGCTTACGTTTTTTTCATATATTTTTTTATTAGAGCACTGTATGTGACTTTGGATCTATTTGTTATATACGTGGTGGCCGAATCCCGGTGTGTACCAATGAGTTTTTATTAAAAAAAAAAACATTTGTTTGACCACACCTCGGAGAGCACGTTAAGCTGTCGGTCCCGGTTTCACTATACCAACTTGTGACACTGTTTATAGATGGGTTGTGAAGTTTATTCAAAAACATCGTGACGAGCTAGCCACTTATTCGATGTAGAATTATACCATCGGCTACGATGAGGTGAACCCCTAAAACCCCTCCGCTGGGTACCCTGGGGCCGTCTAAGCGGTCTCGGGCGCCGTATGGCACCCGTGATGATATGTATGTACCGCCCGTTTCATAATCTCGACAAGAAATCGACGCAGTAGTCTTCAGAAAACCGATGACCCACAGACTAAAACCGAAACATGATTAGGTCACTTGACGGTTTTTGCATTTGTATGCAGAAGTTGTGGTTCTTCATGGCCATGTGGTTTAAAAACGATATATAGATAGTTTTATAGTTTTTTTTATTAATCAGGTAATAATTTAATTTTCATTGTCATTGTCCTTAAATCAAAATATATATAAATATATAAATCCTAGCATGCATTCTAGGTAGGTACGTTTGAGGCGTTGTGGTACTTTTATTTTTTATTATGATTTTATGTGATTGTCCATGAACGGGGTCGATTAATTATACTTTTTTTTTAATAATATATTTTATATATATATTTTAAATTTTATTATTATCTCCTTTCTCTTTTCTTAATTTGTTGCTACATGCCTAGCGGAGGGGTTTTTAATCCCACCTCGTCGTAGCCGATGGTATGAGTCAACACCAAGTGGCTAGCTCGTCGCGATGTTTTGAATATACTCAATAACCCATCTATAAGCAGTTTCTTGTGAAACTGCTTATAGATGGGTTGGTATAGTGAAACCGGGACCGACAGCTTAACGTGCTCTCCGAGGCACTAATAAAAAAATATTTATTAGTCATTTTAATATTAAAGTTACACAAGAAACTGCTTATAGATGGGTTATTGAGTATATTCAAAACATCGCGACGAGCTAGCCACTTGTTCGGTGTTGACTCATACCATCGGCTACGACGAGGTGTGATTAAAAACCCCTCCGCTGGGTACCCTGGGGCCATCTAGGCGGTCTCGGGCGCCGTAAGGCACCCGCGATGATATGTATAAAATTTGACTCTGACAAAAATGGTCAGTAAAGAATGTTCAATAATGTATCATGAATTGCCCATTTTTTTTTCATTTTTTTAAATTCCAATGACAATAACATATGACGCTATGTTATGTAATAAAAATAAAATATTTTTAAAAGGCGATTCAGAATATGTAAATTATATAGTAAACGTATATTACGTAATATATGATTAATTATATATATATTTTTTTAATGTATAATGTTCATTTAGAAATTTTTGTAATTCTGGCCATCAGGCGGCCACATGAAAAAAAATCAAGATATTTTTTTAATTGAAATGCCTTTTTGTAGTTTATATGTCGTTTAATTTTAATATTATTTTGTAATTTTTACTATTAATTTTTCTTTGTTAATTTTTGTAGATTTTTATAATATTAATAATTTTACAGTTTATATGTAGTTTCATTTTACATTTTTTTTGTAATTTTTACTATTAATTTTCCTTTGTAAATATTTGTAGGCTTTTATACTATTAATAATTTTATATGAACATACACAAGTGGACTAATTTCAAGTACATATTTTCAAATAAAATATAATAAATGGAGAGAGATCGTATCGTGAATTAGAAAAATAATTATTTGGCACTTGATGGTATATGCCTACCCCGCAGAGAACCTTAGGCGTAAAGATATATGAATAAAAAGTAGTTGGTCAACTAAGACAAAATTATTGTATTTGTTAGTAAAATTTTAATGGGAAAAAATAACTTGGTAGAAGTTATTAACTAAATGATGCAAAATGGGGGGCGACAAAGACATATTTGCATAACGAGTCTATTTTAATATCCTCCTTGCTTTATCGTCAAATCAATCGCCCATTTCGTAACCGCACCATGAAAGGAGACTACTACCTCGACAAAAAATCGATGCGGTAGTCTACGGAAAACCAGTGAACCCACAGACTAACACCGAAACATGACTAGGCACTTAAAGGTTTTTTGCATCTGTATGTACGAGACCGGTCGGTCGGCCTAGCGAAGTTATAGAGGTATTGCTCCCACCTAAAATGTCATTGATGGCATAATATTTGGTGAGAGTCAAAAATTTCACCCTATGCATTTTTTTTTAATACTTATATACCTAATACTTTTTGGTTATTTAAATTTGGTCATACGACATAGAGGATTTTTTTTTACCCCAAATTTATTTTACATATATTTCAGGCATAAAATCCAAAATTAATTATTATCTATCTATTAGCGATTCCACAATTCTCTTTTTGTGAAATCATTACAGACTTTTAACATTTTGCTCTCTGAAGTACGAAAAATATGGCATCACAATATGGGATTCGACCCACGGAACTATTTCATATACCTAACTTTTTTTTATTAAAATTATTTTCTCTAGGTATTTCTAACTTGAGTCCTTTTTTTGTGAGACAATAAAATTAGATAACAATGTTTATTATTTTCCTTAGATTTTTTTAAATAATGCAATGAATTACGTTTTATTTTTATCAAATATAATTTTATTTATTAAAATTATTTTATTATTTATATTAGAAAATTTACCTTTTTAGGATTAGTTATACCCTCTCTATAAATTTTAATTAAAGATTTATCAAAAAATATGTAATTTTGTGATTTTTTGTGGGATTTGTTATTTTAAACCTTAATTACAGATGTTTATAAAGAAAAATTCAGATTTTTTAGCGAAAAATAATAAAAATATGCGTAAATGTAATAGGTAAGTAAATTAACAATATAAATAAACTAAATTACCTATTACATACGTTTTTTTTGCTACGTGAAGATATTATTATTTTTATGACCAACATATTTTTTTATGACAATTTAAAAATTCTCCTTTTCAATAAAAATAACCGTAGGAAAATAACTTGAACCTATTGAAACGAATATTAATGTCCAAACCGAACAAAAAAAGGTTCCAATTCTGAATTTTTATGGAGAAATTCAGTTACATAAAATGTTTATTAACTGTAATAGAATTGGTGAGATGAGAACGGGCGGGCGGGAAATCTCGCAGCCGACGGGGCAACCTGTTGCCGCGGAACCGCCTTCCGCCCATCGCAGACCTACTTTTCATTCTAGATAAAACAAACCACACAATTTTTTTTTTTAGCAAAAAATACTTACATAAAAATCTGCAACTGCGCCCTCGTTCATTTTACTCACAAAAAAATACAACTACAAAAATTAACTAAACAAAACATATTTTTTAATTTTTATTTTATCATTTTTATTAATAACGAACTCATAAACGAAAATTCACGAAGAAGAAAAATCATAATCTACTAAAAAAGTCTTTTTCTAACAGAAACAAAAAATAATTCAAGAAAGTAAAATAAAGAGCAAGTTTTTAGTTTCGCGAGCGGCAGCACATATCGGGAGATGTGAGACATTTTATGGGAAGAGGAGTCAGGTTGGAGACCGGCTGATGCCGCCGCTGCTGACTGCGGAGTGCCAGCGGGCAGAGCGGCTCCGAGCCCCACCCCCCGGCGCCTGCGTGCGGCCGACCGCCAACGCGCATGACCGACATCCTACCCGAAACTCCAAAAGTGACTCCTCCGAACCATTTACAACCTTATATACTAAAATATACACCAACACCTCATTCTAAATGCGCCTAAACCACGCATTATAAATAGAAATCACAATTTTATTTTATATTTAGCAGGGTTAGAGACGATCTGAAATAATTCCCTTATGCCATTGAAATAACCGTTTCTCAATGTGCTATCGAATCCTTTTGGTAGCGCATGAAAAAAAGATAGCATCTCTTCATCCTTGCCCATAAAGATTCGCATCTCATATGCTAGCGGAATGTTCATATCTAAAGCATAGTCCACGCTGTTGCCGCAGTACGGAGCACCGTTATTAATAAAGATACTTTGATTGAGAAAAGTTTGAACTCCGCCGGCTTTCTGGTTAACCCTTGTACTGATATATCCGCTGACTAGAACTAAATTGTCGAGACCTTTCGGCTTAGTCTTAGCGTACCCGTATGGATACAAAATGGCATGCCCGTCACGCCTCAACGACACATACGCCTTTAAGTTATTTTTATATTTCTGCAACATTGACTTTACAAAAATTGTCTCTAATTCTGTATTTGCTTTTAGTCCAGCATAAGAATCTGATGACCCGTGAACTGCTTTACAAGAATCCCATTTATAATCAAAGTTTCTGGAAATGTCGACGCCACTGGAGAAAATTTTGTCAATAAAGTTAGTGTTTTTCTTCCAATTTTTACGATTCTGCAACAAAAGATTAGGTACAGTAAAGTATACGTTTTTAAAGTATTAATATACTTTAAAAACGTATTAAGTCTATGTCTTTGTATTAAGGGTATTAACCCTTATAGACATACATAGAGTGCATGGGGGTATACCACTACCTTGCCGTTGACTGTACAATTAAAACATATAGGTAATTTCTTTAAATTTTACTTTGAAAAAAAATAGACTTACAGCTCTACTCAGTTCCATGCCGTCAGGGTTAGTAGATGGAAGAATGACCCATTTAACGTCATGGATCATGCTGCTAAGATCCTGGCATGCAACTAGCTGTTGAATGAGGTATACAGCAAACATGACAGGCGGCACACCCGCCTGCTGCCCTGCGTCTATTAAGATGACCGGTTTTTCTTTTTCTTCATTCTTATCTTCTTTCTTTTTATTTATTACCACCTTAGAAACATAATAAAACATGTATAATATTCATTTACCGTTAGATCCTGAAATAATTAACTTCTAGATAATCTAAGGGTGTTTAGTAAAATGTGATCAAATTGAGTGAATATATAACTCAAATTCTGTGCTGTTAAAAATAATGATTTTAGAATTTTGCAAATATTTGACATTCATACATACATATCATCACGGGTGCCTTACGGTGCCCGAGACCGCCTCAACGGCCTCAGGGTACCCAGCAGAGGTTGTTAATCACACCTCGTCGTAGCCGATGGTATGAGTCTACACCGAACAAGTGGCTAGCTCGTCGCGATGTTTTGAATAGACTCAATAGCCCATCTATAAACAGTTTCACAAGTTGTATATTGAAACCGGGGCCGACAGCTTAATGTGCTCTCCGCACTATAGTGGTATTGTCAAACAAATGTTCATATATATTTTTATTAAAAACTCATTGATACACATCAGGATTCCAACCAGGGACCTAAGTGTTTTTAAGTCCAAGGTCTAACCAACTAGACCACGTATCAAATTGAGTTGATTTAACTTAATTATAATTATTACAGAGAATCACCAATAGGTACTGATTAGATCATATTAAAAAATACAAATTAAGGGATTCGATATCATCAGAGATAACAGTAATAATCGACTATTTTCTTATACCTACAATTTTTTTATTTTAAAATTCACTTAACACGAACGTGTGTGTGTGAAGTTTTTTGAGTCGATTAATTGAAAATGAAAAAATATGAATTAATTCAATACTAACTAATATAAATTGTATGGTTTTACTTTATTGCCGAGTTTGTTAATAACACTTAGGTACCTGGTTCGAACCCCGGTGTGTTCAATAAGTTTTTAACCTAAAAGGTACATTTGTTCAACAAAACCACTATAGTGCCTCGGAGAGCACTTTAAGCTGTCGGTCACAGTTTCACTATACCAACTTGTGGAACTGTTTTTAGATGGGTTATTAACTTTACCCAAAACATCGCGACGAGCTAGCCACTTGTTCAGTGTAGACTCATGCAATCGGCTACGACGAGGTGGGATAAAAAAAACCCTCCACTGGGTACCCTGAGTCCATCTAAGCGGTCTCGGGCGCCGTAAGGCACCCGTGATCATATTTATTTATTGAATCGTTTAATTCTTATTTAATACTTTTTTTTTTTTATATTACATGTTTAAAAAAAACAATGACTACGGTCTTAGAGTAGTACGTTTGGTTAGGCTGCTTGTCATCACCAAAAGAGTAGGTACATTTATGTTGATATAAAATGAAAACGCAATAGCAACTTATGTTTTTACGAAGTTATTACCCAACCACCATCCCATATAACAAAGTAATGTAAAACTCTTTAGGTGGTTAGCTGATTCCGTTAACGTGACAATAATTTTCGACAACAATAACACATAACTAGGTACTAACCTCATACAAATTCCTATTTTCCAAAGTCAAGTATTCAGTGGTAACATTAACTACCTCCGAGCAGAACTTCTGTATTGCCTTCAGAAATACCACGTACTGAAATGAAAGTAGAAGCCAAACAAAATCAGCTACATTTCAACTGAAATCGCCGCCCAGAATTTGAATACGAAATCTTATAGTACAAGCTACAGTTGAGAAAGTTTTTAATGATCGTAATTTGATGAAAGGATATTGAATAAACGTTGTATTCTTATCGGTTAATTAATAAATATTTGAATAGAATTTTGTTTTATAACAAAATCTTTAGTTACATAAGTTTATTTTATAATTGTTTAATTTTGAAAGCATTTGGATAATTATAGAGTTTTATATTCTTAGTTTAAAATTTATAGACCTACAATTTCATTTACATCTGCTAAAGAAGATGTGTATGTATCTAATTGATTAATATTTTAACTTACTAATTTGTTTTAAAACATAAATATTTAATAAGATATTATATAATTGTTTCTGGTACACATAGAAAAAGCTTAGAGCTTAGTCTGTGACCATAGCATTTTGTGTAAATTATCCTACTTATTCAATAAATTTAAAAGTATCTTACGTTAATTAAGTATAGGATATATTCGTAGTAAAATTACATAAATCGTTGATTTTAATATCTGGTATACAAATTTATTTAATTAATTAATATTTAATTAGAATAGTTTGCTTTGAATTGTCTTTAAATGAATTAAGAATATAATTTGTTTAAATAAAATAAATAGTTTGCTTTGAATTATCTTTATATGAATTAAGTGAAGAATTTTTTTTTTTTTTTTTTATATTTGTGGTCGGTAATTCATGGACATACGATTTTAACATCTTCTAACGGAGATATGTATATCAATATTTCTTTGAAGAATAGAGTCAATGTGATTTAAATTTAGAAGGTTTACCTATTCATAGATGACATTCTTGATAAATAAATAAATTAATAGAATGTTTAACGTACTGTACTAGTTCCAGTAGAAGCATCTTCTACACATTTTACTTCATCTAATCCAAGTAAATGATTCCACATTTCAGCATAACAATTGCGTACTTCTTGACACCTGTTTTTTTTTATTATATATATATATATTATTTTTGTGTTTTTAACGAGTTATTTTTATATAATTTAATTTTATTGTATAATTTTTATATAACAATAAAGTTAAGTTAACAAAATAAAAATAATAGTGTATATAAATAGGTAAAAAGTAATGATAAATTCCATGAGGGGTTGGCTTAGTGGTAAAGTATTTACCACAAAAGCAAGAGTCGTGCGTTCGAGTTTCACCAACCAGGAAAAAATATGTCATTACAATTTTATAATTTCAATATCTACTTAAAAAAAAGAAAAATTAATAATAATAAATTAAAAAACTTATAAATTATAAATTAATTTAATTCTATTCATTTATATTATTAAAATAATCTTACCCACAGTTCGCATTTACGTTATATCCATTATGAAAAACTGTAATCAGATGAAAATCTCAATTAACAATGAAATTTCGATTATGCGAATCTAACCTTGCGAAATATAGCACAACTGTTATCGACTGATAATATTAATAAATCTTCTTTTTAATTTTGATAAAATAAATAAACATTATACGCACTGAAAATAAAAGGAATCAATTTGAACCATTTAATTTTTTTATTCATTTTATACATAAGAGTCATCACAAATATTTTTGTACTTTTAATAAAATTTGAAAACCAATTTCACGTAGGTATAATTTTATAGCCGTCCATATTGCTTCAACATTTTATTACTTTATTTCTATTGAATACCATAATTTCACATAAATAATTTCAAAGACTTAAACTTAAATTATTTTAAAAACTAATTCTACAAATAAATTAATAATAATATGCTATAAAGAAATTACTACTCATCAACAATCATTTTGGTGAATTGACTTCTTGAATATTTATGTCCGAATTCACGTTTTATTTGATCAGCAAACACTTTGAAGCCTTCATAGAACTGCGGAAGCACTGCTCTTAAATTTGATTCGGGGAATTGGAACTCGTAACCTTCCGTCAGTTCCATGGTATAGGAGTAGGGTATACCGACTGATCCGAAAGCAAAGTCATCGCTTCCTCCAGCTGCTGGGTACCACTGCCCAGCGCTCATCACCCGGAAGGGTTTACCGCCAGAGTTTTGAACAGCACTAGACACTTTTCTTGCTAGCGAGTCTAAACGTTTCCAGCTATTAGGCAATGCTCCTCCAGTATAGCCCCACGGATAGACCAAGTATTGACCATAAGCATGTAAGGAGACATATAACTTGATTCTGTCGGCATTTTCCATCATTATATTCTTGACTGCCCGGGTTTCGGCTTCCGAGAAGGGTTTGGGTCCGGCATAGGTTTCCTGGTCACAGGGGTTGTTGGATATGCCACTCACGCCCCATTTAAATCCGTAGTTCCTATTTCCGTCTACCCCAAAACAGTTAAAGAATTTTGTTTTCGAACGTGTTTTTCTCCATAGACGATTCTGTAAATAAAATTATTTTTTGTAGTAATTTGTAAGTAAATTAACTTTTAAAATAATATCATATCAGAGTTACTCAAAGATGCTTGAATATAATACAGAAAAAAAAACAATTTCTTTATCTAATAAAATAATATATAATACAAATTATTAAAAGAAACCTTGACATTTTTACAAATTCTGAGAATGAGGTGCGTTTTCTTGGTAAAGTCAAATGCTTAGAATAGAAAATGTTTTCCCCTGGTTAAGTCCAATGCTCAAAAAGAAGAATGTATTCTCTTGGTGAAGTCAAAAGCTTAGAAAGAAGAATGTGTTCTCTTGGTAAAGTCAAGTGCTTGAACGGAGAATGTGTTCTCTTGGTAAAGACAAGTGCTTAGATAGGAGAATGTATTCACTTGGTAAAGTCAAATGCTTAGAAAGGATAATGTGTTCACTTGGTAAAGACAAGTGCTTAGATAGAAGAATGTATTCACTTGGTAAGTCAAGTGCTTACAAAGGAAAATATGTTCTTTTGGTAAAGTCAAATGCTTAGAAAGGATAATGTGTTCACTTGATAAAGGCAAGTGCTTAGAAAGGAGAATATGTTCTTTGGTAAAGTCAAGTGCTTAGACAGGAGAATGTGTTCACTTGGTAAAGTCAAGAGCTTAGAAACAAGAATGTATTCACTTGGTAAAGTCAAATGCTTAGAAAGGAGAATATGTTCTTTTGGTAAAGTCAAATGCTCAGAAAGGAGAATGTGTTCACTTGATAAAGTCAAGTGCTTAAAAAGGAGAATATGTTCTTTTGGTAAAGTCAAATGCTTAGAAAGGAGAATGTGTTCACTTGATAAAATTAAGTGCTTAGAAAGGAGAATATGTTCTTTTTGGTAATGTCACATGCTTAGAAAGGAGAATGTGTTCACTTGGTAAAATCAAGTGCTTAGAAAGGAGAATATGTTCTCTTAGTAAAGTAAAATGCTTAAGAAAGAAGAATTTGTTCTTTTGGTAAAGTCAAATCCTTAAAAAGGAGAATGTGTTCACTTGGTAAAGTCAAGTGCTTAGAAAGGAGAATATATTCTCTTGTTAAAGTCAAATGCTTAGAAAAGGGGTGTTCTCTTGGTAAAGTCAAATGCTTGTCAAATGCAGAAGAGAGTTTCCCTTGGTAAACTCAAATGCTTATAAAGCAGAAAGTTTCCCTTGGTAAACTTTATAGGATATACAGACTATTAAAAATAATAATTTTCAACTAAATAAATTGAATTTGTTATTCATTATAACCAGATAAGATTAGCCTTCCATTGTCATCTATAAAATGTTTAATTAACTACTAACATTACGACTAGCTCGTGTAAATTCATAGCCATCAGGGTTGACTAACGGCAGTATGTACCAATCTACACCATTAAGCTCGTTGTTCCGAGCCTCTGGGTCCATCACCAGGCGGTTTATTAGGTACATAGCCATGGCTGGTGCAACCCATTCACGGGCGTGGATACCTGGAATGAGAAGATTAAAAATATATTTTATAATAAATATGTACAACACATCACACATATTGCCCTGGTCATAAACTAAACTTTAGGCTTTTACTATTTGCACCACAAACAATAAATACATTTATCTAAAGTAATATTATAAAGAGAAAAGTTTTAATTTTGGTTCCGGATAAACTCAAAAACTACTGAAGCGATTAAAAATATATATATATATATATTACTAATATAAACACCCACTATATATATTATGCATTTTTATAAATTCCTTTATAGGATAATCTTATATTAAATTTTTAAAGATAAAAATGCAATGAAAAAATTCCTGGTGGCGGGACTCGAACCCACAAACCTCGCTATCGCGGCAAGGCGCTCAACCGCTGAGCCAACCAGGTTCCAGTCAGCCCTCACGAATTTTGTCATTGCTTGTTATCTACTTATACACAGACGCCCTCTATTAGCTTTCTTCTAATAACTCTTATACGAGTGAAGTCAGAAGTCCTAGTTTCTAACACTAGATGGCAGAGGAGTCTGTTTTTTTGTTTTTACTTTTTTCAGTATTTTATATTTATGCATTTTTATAAATTCCTTTATAGGATAATCTTATATTAAATTTTTAAAGATAAAAATGCAATGAAAAAATTCCTGATTAATTAAGAGTTATTAGAAGAAAGCTAATAGAGGGCGTCTGTGTATAAGTAGATAACAAGCAATGACAAAATTCGTGAGGGCTGACTGGAACCTGGTTGGCTCAGCGGTTGAGCGCCTTGCCGCGATAGCGAGGTTTGTGGGTTCGAGTCCCGCCACCAGGAATTTTTTCATTGCATTTTTATCTTTAAAAATTTAATACTATATATATTAATAATATAGTGGGTGTATATATATATAGTGATTTTAGAAGGTTATTACTTTGGTCTAATATAAGGCTCTACTGATATATTTTTTTGCGACACATGGTTCCATAGATAGAGTCAGTTACAATAATTATTAAATACTAGCTGTAATCCTCGGTTTTTCCCGCCGCTTAGTTTAAAAGATATCGAATCGAAAATATATTAAAAAAACAGATAATATACCTTGAGTGGGAATTCAATCCACGACCTCCTGTACTTGTATTATTATTTCTTCTGTGCCACCGGGTACAACGCCAACAGCGTAGGTTTTAGACCACGGAGATGGACATACACTATATTTAGCAGGTAATTTAGTGGGTGCGATTCCCACTCATGGCAAAAAAATATTAGTAGTAGGTACCTTTTTTTCCTGTACAGTTTGTCATGGTCTGGGTATTTATAAAATAGAACTTATAGAGCTAGAGCTTAGTTTGTGACCAGAGCAATATGTGTAAATTGTCCTACATATTATTATTATTATATTATTAATTATAATTAATATACCTGCATCAACAAATATGATAGGATTATTTGCATTAGGGTTGCTAGAGATTTTTACTAATTTAAGTCTTCGGTCTTGAAAACTACTTCCAGCATTTACCACTGTCACCAACTCTGGCCTGGCTCTGGCTATTGTTTCTAAATGATCTTGAATCTAAAATACATAAACAAAATGAACCCAGAGAATCAGTAGCTTTACTACAAATTTTGCAAATAGTTTCTACTATATAATCCCTAGTAACCAATAGGATCGTTTTATTTTTCAAATAAACCTCTCTTATTGGTTGATTCCTATCTATAGTTACTAGCGACTATGGTAAAAACTTGCAAAAAAATTATGGTAGGGCTAATGAACTGACACGAACTAGTCAGTTCATTCTTTTACCCGTATACAGACGCACAACATAGTGTGATAAAATTTCGTGATACCTAAAATTTTGAATTAAAAACAATTTACGTTGTTTTTTTTACTGGAGCACGGCATGTCACTTTGTATCTATCTTATAGTAAGCAGACCTACAAAAACCACGAATGGGGTCATTCAATACATTGTTCTTTAACAGCATTGATCGTTCCCACTATGCCGGCTAAATGATGCCGCTATGAAATGGGCGGCGAATTTGCATTACAAGTTTATATAATATCCTCGCTGCTTTACCGTCAAACCAACCGCCCGTTTCGCAAACGCACCCTAAAAGGAGTCTATTATCTCGACAAGAAATCGATGTATTAGTCTCCTAAAAACCGGTGAACCCACAGACTAAAACCGACACACGACTGGGTCACTTGACGGGTTTTTGCATCTGTATGGTTGTAACGAGGCCGGTCGGTCGGCCTAGTGAAGTTATAGAGACCTTCCTCTGACCTAAAAAAAAGTTGTCAAAATGACAGTTAGCTTGCCGCCATGCTAGGAGTGCTAACTAAGAATTAGGTGGGCCTTCGCTAGGCTAACCAATCAGTTTCGCTACCACCACACATCCAGAGACTACCATTAGTTTCTACTATCGTACTAACGCAACAGGAATGCTTTATATTTGAAAACATGGTAAATAAACCTTCTTTATTGGTAGACTTTAACGTTTCTAACGTAACAATTAGAAAGTTAAAGTCTACCAATAAAGAAGGTTTATTTACCATGTTTTCAAAAATAAAGCATTCCTGTTAGTTACGAGTAAAAACTCATGGTAGAATCTCAGATGTAAAAACCTTCAAATACCCCCTACGACACTCCCGCATTTCATTGATTTCTTATCGAGATGGTAATTTAATTGAAAAAAAGAATTCTGAATAATCTACATTCAGCCTGTTGAATGTAGATTTTTCAGAATACTTTATTACGCCGCACAACGCTAAGCTAAACTTTAACCAAAATGACGTAGTTGTCTGTCAATTTTTAATGTCACCGAGGCTCTACCATGGGTTTGCGCATTGTAGCAACGTAACGTGTTCGAATACGTGTACGTGAGCAACAACCAATAGGATCGCTTTATTCAATCCTGTTACCAAAAATAAAGCGGCCTTATTGGTTGTTGCTCACGTACACGTATTCGAACACGTTACGTTGCTACAATGCGCAAACCCATGGTAGAGCCTCGGTGACATTAAAAATTGACAGACAACTACGTCATTTTGGTTAAAGTTTAGCTTAGCGTTGTGCGGCGTAATAAAGTATTCTGAAAAATCTACATTCAACAGGCTGAATGTAGATTATTCAGAATTCTTTTTTTCAATTAAATTACCATCTCGATAAGAAATCAATGAAATGCGGGAGTGTCGTAGGGGGTATTTGAAGGTTTTTACATCTGAGATTCTACCATGAGTTTTTACGTTTGTACAATGTGAATACCCACGTCAGAATTGCATCATATTGATTAAGGTTTAGCTTAGCGTTGTGTGAGTAATCACCCCACTGATATTACAAACAATAGATATTTTAGAATAACTTACAGCTCCATATGAATTGTACGAGTAGACTTCAAATCCACGATAAAATCGTCTACCCAACTGGATGTCTAATGTCTCGAATGACCTAAAAAATATTTTAAAGTAGTGAGAAAAAAATATATTAAAGGCGATTGCAATAATTCGTAATTCCATTACTTAATTATATTTGTTTAAAACTTCAACACATAAATAACATTAAAAATAAACTTATAGAATAAAATACCTCCTATAAAAGAAATAATACCTAATTATTAAAAAATTAAAAAATCATATAAATAAAAAAAAAAGATTATATTTTGTTGATTTACTATTCTATTCTACATTGTTTATTGTATATGAAATCTATAGACCTTAATAGAGAGAAAGAGCACGTATGAGATTATACCTACAATTTAAGCGGCAAAACTTTCTAATAAACTATATAACTTAATATAAACTCCTAAATTTTAATGGATTTAAAAAAAAATGGTACGTTTTCCTTTTTTAATTTTCTGTCTAAATATTTTATAGGAATTATTTTAATGATAGGATTTTTATTGATTTTATTTTTTTATTCATTTTCTTTTTTTCATAATTTGGTATAGAAAAAAAATCTAATAATTATAAAAAAAAGAAAATGTACGAGCCTAGATATAGGTCATATTTATAACGCCTCCAAAAATCTATAAATGTTTAGGGGTTGTGACAGTTAGGACCAAAAGGTCGTGAATGTATGGGAAAAGTTTGATCAGACGCTGGTTTATGTCGAGGTTCATAAAATTGGTTTGTCATAGTCCAAGAAATTGTTTCTAAGCTAAGTTTTATTTAACTAGCTTAAGTGTATTTAATAATACCTACTGTTGATAGTTCCGATTGCATAAATTTGTTATACGTATGCCTATTAAACACGTGACATGCTGGTCACGTTTTTGTTAGGCCCGAATTAAATTAGCTCGGATAGCTCTGAGGCTCTACCATGGGTTTGCACATTGTAGCAACGTAACGTATAAGTATACGTATATGTGAGCAACAACCAATAGGGCCGCTTTGTTTTTGGTAACAGGATTGAATAAAGCAATCCTATAGGTTATTGCTCACGTATACGTATACAAATACGTTACGTTGTTACGCAAACCCATAGTTGAGCCTCTGATTTGACATTGTACCTACGTAGCACCACTATAGTTCTTTGGAGAACACCACTATAGTGCCTCGAAAAGCACGTTAAGCTGTCGGTCCCAGTTTCACTATACCAACTTGTGAAACTGTTTATAGATGGGTTATTGAGACTATCCAAAACATCGCTACGAGTTAGCCACTTGTTCGGTGTAGACTCACACTATCGACTACAACGAGGTTGGATTAAAAACTCCTTCTGATATTTATATATATATATATTTATATGATCGTACGAGTGTTTTTCGGCGGTTTTATTTCCACCTCATGGTATTCTGAGCATACACTGAACAAGTGGCCAGCTCGAGCCAGTGTTTGTATAGACTTAATAACAAAATAACTCATCAGCAAACAGTTTCACAAGTTGGTATAGTGAGACTAGGACAGACAGCTCAACGTGCTCGCCGAGGCACTATAGTGATGTTGTCAAACAATTGTACACATTTTTTAAATAAAGAACTCATTGTAAATAAATATCATCACGGGTGCCTTATGGCGCCCGAGACCGCCTAGACGGCCTCAGGGTACCCAGCGGAGGGGTTGTTAATCCCACCTCGTCGTAGCCGATGGTATGAGTTTACACCGAACAATTGGCTAGCTCATCGCGATGTTAAATTATTAAATACATACATATCATCACGGGAGCCTAACGGCGCCCGAGACCGCTTGGACGGCCCCAGGGTACCTAGCGGAGGGGTTTTGATCCCTCCTCGTCAGCATTAATTACTAAATATAAATATATTAAATAAATATATTAATTACCTGCCATATCTTTCATTCTTTACAATAAGATCCAATTTGTGTTGATCCGCGAACTCTTTGACATACTCTCTTTGGGCCCGTGGCACCAAAATGTCCAGGCTATCATTAAGTCCGTAACTTCTCTTCAGTATTTCTACTTCATTTTCTGGAGTATTAAACTGTTTTACTACTTCAAATTGAGTATTATCATTTGGGACCACTTGAATAAGGGCGTAGCTGAAAATAAAATAATATTTTAGTTTAATAGTCACATTTTATTTACCTCAATTTCTTCTTTCGTAAAATATGATAAATTTAAAATATGTGACAGGTAAAATAACACAAGGAATAGCGAAAACGCTGAAAGGAGTCTCGGGACCGATTTTGATAAATACTAAAACTGCCTCATTAAATGTTTGAAAAGGAAAGTGCTATTCCTTTAGTTTGTTGTTTGAAGATACTTTCCACCATTTGATCCTTATAAGCGACACTATGAGCTAGTACAATAATAACTGTAATATAATGAGTTTTTTTTTTTAATTAACGGCTATTCTATATTAGTACGATTCCCGGCTAGTTTTTATCAAAACGGTCCGATACCTTTGAGCATTTTTCGCTATAAAATTTTTCGCCTTCAAGGTACACTTAAAAAAATCACCCTGAAAATATACTCTGGCTTTTTCTTTTACTATAATTTAGCAACTGACAAGTATAGGGTGTATTCACAAAATTTAAGAGTAGGTACTAATGATTGTCTTCTTGTCTTCTTTAAGGCTTGCTATTTTTTAAGTATAATAGTACTTTTTGTTGATGTTTTATGATGAGAGGAAGTGCATCTTTCTTGCTGATGATGATGCCATTATAACTTCCTTTGTTAACATACTTGTTAATATAATTTCATTATATTTAATAAAATCATTATATTAATATTTTAGATAACTATACAATTTACTTTTTGTACACAAATAAATTAAAATATATAAAGAAAATTAAAATAGTATTTATATAATTAAAATAAATGTATGTAAATAAATAATTACTTACTCATCGTATTTATTTGTTTCGTCACTATTAGCTTGCCATGATATTGTTGCTGTAACTAAAAACAAAATGTATAAAAATATATAATTATCTAGACATGTTAAGAAAATACTTCTACGTATCTACAGTTTTTTCACCTATTAACCATATTACTGTTGTTGTTTATGTACATGTATATTTGTGTAGCTCCTTGGTATATTAAAAAAAAAGTATGTAGCTATTTATCGTGGTTTAGATGTTTTTGAGACTTTTTATTTATACTTACATTAATATTGTTTTAACATATTTTGTAAATGGGAGAGCATTCACAAATCTGTATAATGTATCAGTGGATAACGATGTGAATTGTGCATAATAGTTGTTTTCTATTTATATATTTTGTTGATTCTATTTTATTGTGCAATTGTTTGTTATCTATGCTAATATAATAAAGAGAAAGGTTGTAGGGGGTAATCTCTGGATCTACTGAACTGATTTTAAAAATTAGGACCAATAGGAGCGGAGTATCAATAAAAAATGTTGGGGAAACGGGGCAAAATTTGTTCCTTTTGAGAGCTTCTGTTGAATGCGCAGACGAAATTGCGCGGGTCAGCCACCGGCCATACATGGCAAACAATGCAAAAATCGTCACGTGATGTTTTGGTTTTAGTCTGTGGGTCAATCGGTTTTCAACAGCATACTACATCGATTACTTCGAGGTGGTAATCTCCTTTCAGGATGCAGTTAAGAAACGGGCAGTTAAATTGACGATAAAGCAGCGAAGATATACTTGTAATACAAATTCATGTTTGTGCCCCCATTTCGTGACAGCTTCATTTAGCCGGCATAGTAGATGTCGACCCTATTACTTTGTAGGTTACCACGGATTATATGCCTATATGGCAAGTAAATTTGTGCCTATTAGGATTTTATTCCATATAGGATTATATGTTAATATATAGGACTTTTACATATTGCCCTGGACGCAAATTAGGAACACCCAGACCAAGGCCAACTGTATAGAAAAGCGTTTTTTTTTTGTTTGAGTGGGTATCAAATCCACGACCTTTAAACTCAACGACAACGTCGTAACCAGTAGACTACGGAGGCGAAGAAAAAAAAAACAATCTATATATATATAACTCAAAGGTGACTGACTGACTGACATAGTGATCTATCAACGCACAGCCCAAACCACTGGACGGATCAGGCTGAAATTTGGCATGCAGGTAGATGTTATGACGTAGGCATCCGCTAAGAAAGGATTTTGATTATTTCTACCCCCAAGGGGATAAAATAGGGGATGAAAGTTTGTATGATAAAAAAATCTTCATAAAAAAAGTCGCGAGCACAGCTAGTTATATATAAAATGAAATTTCCATCACCAACTTTACTCTATTCATTATAAACATACATTTGTACGTCTTCCCCGAGATATTGGTCTGTTCAAGAATTCCCTGAAAATCTTGAACCAGATTGTTTGCCGTAGAAGTTTTTAATTTGTGGTAACATTTCTCGTATTTCAGTGGCTTCACGTAATTGGGTGCTCTTAAAATGAAAGCGTGAGTTTATAAGGCCTCGCTTGGTGGAACCAATTCGGACCAATTGATGTCATTAGGGCCTGCCCTTTGTAGTGGGCGACGGCGGCACCTTATCTCTGATAATTTTACTGTAATAACTTTATCGAAATGTTGTATCAATCAAGTAAGCTTTGGATGGCAAGTAATTTGAGGCGAGGTGAAGCTTTGATCAGGTCTTTCTCATTGATGTAGAAGATTGAATCGGACGTTCTGGTGCTATGAAAGGAAATTAATTTTATGCAATTGAAATATTATGTACCATAATCTGTAGACGTTTGGAGCCTTTGCATCAGATTGTCTATACAATTTCTCTTTCTTAGACGTTGTCTACAGATAAGACTAGTGGTAATATTGAGGAAATTTCATATAAAATAATATATCAATACAGTGACTAAAACATTAATTTGTAAATTATTTAAAAGGCAACTCGTGATGTGCTTCTACTATTAATAGACAAAAAAATCATACAATTGGCATTTAAGTAGAAATTTTCTCTCTATCTCTTTCTCTCTCTCTCTCTAAATAATAACAATAGTTTTTGTTGAACACGCTTCGCACGTCATGAATTTATTTAAATAAAAACTATTTTAACAAAAAAATTAACTGACTTCAAAAACACTTAAAAGAATGAAATAATAAATATTTATAAGTGTTATTTAGTAGTCCTTTTGGATTTAGCCCTTTATGAACTCGGCACCAAGTTATCAATAATAGATGTGATTTTTGAAGCTATACCATTGGTGTCATCCATAATATGCGGAGTTATTTTAATGACAATTATTATAGTATTAATTTATTTTTACTATAATAACTATTTATTATTTTATACTTTTTAGTATTTTTGAAGTCTGTTAATTTTTGTTAAAAGTTTTTATTTTACAATTTTTAGGGTCACATGATTTGGTAAAATCTACAAAATTTGGTAAATCCTAAGTTTTTGATACCATACTGTACTTAAGCTGTTAGCCGTCAAAAAGTTCTTTGAAACTTTATCATAAAATTACATTATAATAAAGTTAGAATTTGTTGTGACAATATATCACATTAAGTTTTTAATATAATGCCCATATCATTTTTTACCACTGAATCTCTCATTTTTTAATTCAGAGGTTAACTAAATTAATATGAAATGTTTATGTGATGTGATGTACTTAAATCAGTACAGATTTCATAGATATTTGTAGAAAACATGAACTCTTTAATTTTGGAGGTACTGAGGCACTATCCTGTTTCGAAAACCTTTATCCGATCTTAACCAAATTGATATGAAACCAACCTGATGCACGCTTTAAAATAAAGTAACAATGATAAAAGTCGTTTTACATTTGACGCTATATTATGTAAAATTGATAGGTAAATTTATATACCTCTCAAAACTCGTTTCATCAGCTATCACATTTTCACAAAAAAAAATAGGACCAAATTGGTGACCAACTCTTTCATTAAAAAAAAATAATCAAAATCTAGAGCCGCGCAGGTGCTGGGATGTACAGCCGTATTGTCTGCCTCCGTAGACTAGTGGTTGCGCGTTTGGCGTTGTATCCGGAGGTCGTGGGTTCGATTCTTACCCATGGCAAAAAAAAAAGTTCGTTTTTCCGTACAGTTTGTCATGGTCTGGGTGTTTATAAAATGTATTATATCGTTGTTTCTGGTACTCATAGTACAAGCCTACAGCTTAGTTTGTGACCAGAGAAATATGTGTAAATCGACCTACATATTGCTTCTTTGAATTTCCAGCCCTATTCGTTGGAAAAGTTAGCACGACGGTAAATAAATAATAAAATCTAAGCAATCAATTTTTATTATTTAAATTTGTAACTAATTAAAGTTGACTTATTTCAAACTTTTTCCCTAAAAATACTTTCTTGTTGCAATTTGCAATTGCACTGAGCCGATTTTTACTAAAAATAGCGAAATATTAAGATTAAATTGCATTTTGTCTGCACTTGCAGTAGGTAACAACTAAGCTATAAATTCATATCAATAATAATGATAAACGTAAATATATAGCTATATAATATCGAACAATACTTACTAATAAAAATACAAGTAAAAAAAAAACTTTCACATACCTAAAATGAGAATTAAATATCTAGTCATTATTATTTCACAATTTTTTTCAGTTTAAATTTTTTAAAGGAAAATCACTCGCGGAACATTTATGGCACGGCACACAGATTTAGTATTGACCGGCGCGTGCGCACGGGTCTTGAAGATAGCGCGCACTGGTCTCAAGGGATCGAATACAGAGTGTATAAATTAATGAAAACCTAACTACGATAACGGTTTACAAAAATAATTAGTTTCGGTTATCAAATCTCGACTAATCGAATTTTGTATAAGCATGTAGGATTTGTTATAGTTAATTAATTACAAATTCAAATAGTATTAAATGCATTTATACCTTGGTTTGGAGATGGGGTTTATACCCGCCTCGTCGTAACCGATGGTATTCATATGGCCTTATTCATAAAAACTTATTGAGTCCTTCAAGAACACTTTAGTTATAGAATGTTTTGTCTCTTTTATTTAGCAACAAAAATGAATATGTGTAAAAGAGACAAAACATTCCATAACTAAAGTGTTCTTCAAGGCTCCAATAAGTTTTTATGAATAAGGGCATTAGTCTATACTGAACAAGTGACGAGCGCGTCGCGGTATAAACAGTTTTACAAGTTGACATAGTGAAACTGGGACCGTGCTCTCACATACAGTATGTTAAAGAAACAAATTTACATTGTACATATTCTTTTTGGTACACACCAGCCGGGGTTTGAACCGGAGATCTAGAACTGAGATTCTAGGATCTACATAGGATAAAATAAAATAAACATACCATGCAAAATTAATTATTTAATTAAAGATGTCATAAAGAAGCGTTGGTGTAATATTAAATTAAACATTGTTTCTTTTTCATATATGGGGTACCATCACGGTACTCAGCAAGGTTTTATTTTATTTCCACCTCGTCATAAAGTAGGTAGGTATACCAATCTACAAAACAAGTAGAAGTAAATCTCGGTGATTGTAATAACAGGTTCACATTTTCAATTACTACATTAAATGCTCACAGGTTCAAATCCCGATTTGTATACACCAGGGTTTGAACCAGTGAACTACTGTTTTTAAGTCAACGCGGTCCAACTAATCTGCCAATAGTTTTTTTGTTTATTTACATTATTGGTATAAGTAACGTAATATACCTAATGTCAATCTTGGCATGAAAATAAATAAAAAATTAGACACCTGATGCACAGTTTCAAACAGTTAAAAATGGTGGATTTTCATGAGATTTGTAATGATATTTTTGAGAGTTTGTGTAATCCGCGTTTTTTATTATATGTGAGTCAAGTAAAAATGAACGATAAACCGGTCGTGAATCACCTTTATTTATAAAAATCAACAGAGAATGTAAACTTGCAACAATTTTATAATTAAACACTTAAGTTAAAACAAAAATAAGTAAATTAGTTCAAGAACCTGATCGGGTTTAACGAACCGGATGAGTGTTCGTGGGACCGGCGCCTACGCAGTGTATAACGGACTCATTGTCATATGCTGAGATCTGCTTACCTCTGCATTGTTGTCATAATATATCAATTTATCTCCATCATGTGATAGCTGAATCATTTGTCACCTTTAACTAAAGCGTATGTAAATTATAATACACACTACACTTAGAACCGAAATATCCGATAAATCCGAATTTAAATTGGTAGTAAAATGATATAAAATACCAGTTTTTATTGTGATTTAGGCGAAGTTATAGAGACCTACCTCTCTATAACATTTTGCCGCCCATTTCGTAACCGCATTTAGGCGGCATAGTGTGAACGACTAATGCTGTTAAATAACTTATCTTAGATCTGGGGTCGATTAATGGACTTTATAGGTCTGCTTACCATCAGGTAGATACAAAGTTACATGCTTTGCGCCAATAAAAAAGTCTCCGTGTTTGGATAGACTTAAAACCCAATCTATCTATAAACAGTTTCACAAGTTGGTAAAGTAAAACAGGAACCGACAGCTTAACGTGCTTTCCGGGGCGGTATAGTGGTGTTGTCAAACAAATGTAGGTAGGTACATATTTCTTTTAAATTAAAAACATATTGCACCCGGAGTTTAACCTTCAAAAACTATTATGTTTAAGCCTAAGGTCTTACCAACTCGGCCACCACGTATAATAAACATTTACCTACATAATTTCACAGTCGATAAAGAAAATCGATCTATTTTATCGATTTATCGAGGCTGACGATAATTGTTCCGAGGCCCATAATAAAAGAAAAAATGAGACAAAAGAAAAATGAACGCGTGCATCGGTTGATATTAAAATAACAGTTGTTGGATTTCGATTTAACAGCTTTGACATAACGTGAAATGTCATGTCGTACAAAGCTTTCCATTTTCATTTATATGTGATTTTATTCGCAACAATGAGAGAGAAGTAACAATAGAGGCATTTTAAATTACAGTGCATAGTTTCTTTTGTGATTCTCTACAATGCTTGAATCTTAAATCAGGCATTACATTGTAAAAAATCGTTTTAAATTCTTAACGTTTAAAACTAATAATACATATATATTAGTAAGTATAGAGACTAACATTATCTATACATAGTAGGTATATAAAATTAATTTTACAAAATAAAATAAACAGAATTCATAAATACTAAAAATATTATTTAGTCCAGTTATATATTTGGTGCTAGGATTAATTCTATTCAATTTTATTATAATATGACAACAAATTCCCAATTTTTTTATTGGGAATATCTCTGTCAAATCCTTAGGCTGAGTTGCACTAAAATGAACTGTCTATAAAAAAGCGGCCCCAGCCTAGTGGTTAAGTCACTGCGCAACTGATAACAAGGTTAAGCAGATGACAACAAAGCCGGCCTGGGATGGGTGACCGCTTTATACAACGAGGCTATTTCATCATAAACACCGCAACAAGCTCGCCACTTGTTAGGTGTTGCCTCCGAATACCATCGGCGAAATGAGGATGGGTTAAACCCTCCGCTGGGACCCTGAGGCCGTTTAAACGGTTCTCGGGAGCCAAATAGGCACCCGTGATGGTATTTATTTATTTTTAAATATTAATTATTTTTATTAAGATCCTCCTCTTTTGAAGTTGGTTAAAAATAAAGTGGTTTTCGCATCTGGAGTACGCTTATATCTTCTAAACTACGCAACCAAATTTAAAGCGGTTTTCACCATTATTTAGATATTCATTCCGGAAGGTTCTTTTGTATACATATAGTACTGTAATACATATAATTAGTAGTATTCCGTGCGACATAGCCTCTAGAATCGCCAAACTTAAGTGGCAGTGGACAGGCCAGCTTGCAGAACGGACGGCCGTTAGGCATTAAGGTTCTCGAGTGGCGACCGCGTGCTGGAGGACGCAGCAGAGGCAGCCCCCCGACAAGTTGGACCGACGACCTGAAAAAGGTCGCGGGAAGCCGATGGCTACAGGCAGCGCAGAACCGGTCGTTGTGGCGATCCTTGGGGGAGGCCTATGTCCAGCAGTGGACGCGTGAAAGGCTGGTATGATGTTGATGATGATTCCGTGCGAAGCCGGGGCGGGTCGCTACTTGTAAAATAAACTGTGAATGTTATTTTAGGAAACACAAAATAAAGTATTATTTTCGTAACTCATTGGCATTGCGAAAGAGTCATAAACAAACTGCTGTACCGCCTCCGTGGTCTTGTTGTTTGCGGCAGTTTTTGGTGTTGTATCATGAGGTTGTGGGTTCGATCCCCCTCATGGCAAAACAAAAATTAACGTTTTTCTGTACAGTTTGTCATGGTCTGGGGGTTTATAAAATATAATAGGTATTGGTATCGTTATTTCTGGTACACATAGTATAAGCCAAGAGCTTAGTTAGTGTATAAAATGTTTTATTCTACTCAAGAGGAGTATGTATATATATTATAGTTTACCAAAATAAAATTGAAGTTAAATATACTAGGCCAAAGTCACTACCTAGTTTAAATTCCAGTGTATACCAATGAGTTTTAATTTTGAACAAAATGTGTACAATAAAAATTGACAACACCACTATAATATGTAGGTCAATTTTCACATATTGCTCTGGTCACAAACTAAGCTCTAGGCTTGTATTATGTGTACCAGAAACAACGATATTATATTTTATAAACACCCAGACCATGACAAACTTTACAGAAAAACGCACTAATATTTTTTGGGATGGGTGGGAATCGAACCCACAACCCCCGGATACAACTAGTCTACGTAGGTGGTCCACTATAACCTGGACATGGCGATAACGTTAAGCCATCGATACCACTTTCACTATATCAACTGTTGTATCTGCCCCAATTCGACAAATTAATGAAATTTTAACCTTACCTTAACTTAATTACTTAATTTTAGGTTAAGTTTATTTTTTTATTTACTGTTAATATATTTATATTAAAAGCAAATAAACAAACATACGATAAAATAATAACTTTCACCTCTGCTTGTAGTAAAATGTGTCAACCACGACATTGATCTGTATTAAATAATTATAGTAAATATCCTTTGAAAGTTTTCTCTAAAACACAATACATTACGTTTTATATTAATCGATAACAAATGAGTAAACTCTACAAAACAGGTAATGTATTTTGTTTTATATGAAATTTTTTTGACGTCGTGTATTATGTGGGTCACACAGTAGCTATTGACAAGTTTTGCATACAGACGAGAAAATAAAAAATGCGAAGAAAGCACCTACTTGCTTTCTTCGCATTTGGGCATATGGAGGACATGCATTGCCGAAACTTTGGTACACAACGAGGTATGTTTGTTATGGAGGACATTCCAATGATATTGTGTGCTACATTTTTTTTATGGCACCATTTTTTTATAGCATTGGTTGTATGTGACTCTGTATCTACTTGGTGGTACATTGTTGTACTTAATGATGCCGTTACGAGTTGCAACAATTGACATTACGAGTCTACCTTATCGTGAAATCATTGTCATTTAGTAGTGATGATGATTGATGCAGTAGGAAAACTGGTGAACCCATAGACTAAAACATAAACATGATTCGGTCACTTGGCAGTTTTTTGCATCTTATTGCATCTTATTGTTATGGGCGGCTATAACAAACATCTACCTATAAGTACGACCATTCATACGAGTATATATCTATTGAATAGTTATATGGAGACAGACTATTTTTTGTTTGTTCAACAAAAAACGGTTGGAATAAAATGGGACGTTATGCTACGTTTAAGGCGAGGTGAGTTTAGAGATTGCTTCGATAGTTCCGATTTTTTTAAGAAAGTGACTGTTTTTAGACGAACAGAAAAAAAAAAAATTAATCTGGTGGATATTAGTGATATAACTGTTAAGTTAGAAACGTAAAATAAAATAGTTTGTTCGATTTAAATAAATCGTGAACATAGGCTCTGAAATTTTCTTTTTTCAGATTTTATGACATTATGTTTAACATGTTTTGTTTTTGTTTATAAAAGTGTATATGATAAATAAATAGAATATTGTTAATTCATATTTTTCATTTTTTATGCGCATTAATATTTAAGCGCATTGTGACTTACGGTATTTTGTTTCCGTACGACTTTTGATAGTCCACGCCTGCTTACCCTTATCAGAAACCGTACTTATAACGCTGAGATAAAACAAGTAGATATAAATACATAATTTAGTGAAATCGCCTTAACAACAATATTGGTAATTGCCACTAATTGGGCTAAACGAGATGCAGCTATAAACAAATATCCCCGTTGCCTTATTAATAAATTAACCACCCGTCGTTGTAGTAACCGCACCCTGAAAGGGGACTACTACTTATATAGTAGGTAACTATTATTTCATCTCTCTCACCTCTAAAAGTTTATTGTATTATTTTTAAACAAAATAAAATTATTTTTGCATTGACTTCTATGTAAACAAACAAGCTGAACGGACCTAAGATTTCGCTCATTGTGTTTCGGTAAATTCTCCATAACTCCATAATACATTTGTTTATAATCGACAAATTCTCACATGACATATTTTACTTATTTAATAACCTCACCAACCATAAACTAAAACAGATAACAAACTCTGGCTTCTATCTCTCGACTATGAGGAGTGTGAGGCGACCCTCAATACAATATCATAATTACTAATTAGAAACTAAAATAAAATATATAGGTATTCCACGATACTAATCACATACCATTACTAAGCAATAGTCACTCCAATTTTCTTAATTTAACAATGTTTTATTTTTAACTCTATACATTTAACAATAAATAATAATCATATTATCATCACGCGCATTCTCGCCACCATCTGCGACACAGGCTTGCCTAGTGCAGTGGTTGGCGCGGCATTAGTGTTCAGCCTACTAGCTATCTAAATAATATAATAAATACATACCATCACGGGTGCCTATTTGGCTCCCGAGTACCGATTAAACGGCCTCAGGGTACCCAGCGGCGGGATTAACCCGTCCTCATTTTGCCAATGGTATATAAGTAGTAGGTAAGGTAGGTAAGTATGTTTACCTACCTAAAGAACATCTTTTTCTTTCTCATATATTATAAGAACAACTTTTCCCATGGAACCATGTGTCGCAAATGAAAAAAATTGCCTTCTCCATACAAACTAGTTACAATGACCAATTTATGGGAGATCCAAGAATTTTGTTTATTTCACTTTGTTTTAACGATTTAAAGTTTATTTTACGTGACTAACAAATTTATTTCATATTTTTCTACAAATAGTATTTCAAAGTAATACATAATACTTTTTTTTTCAGCAATATAATGTACATATAGGTTAGCTCATCAAACCTCATACTAAGTAGAAACTTGCGTCCTGTGCCAGATTTACATTACAATAGTTTTACATGCCTACTTGCCTACCTATAAAAAATGGTAAAAAATATTATGCATCTATGCACATTCTGTAAAAGTAATATACAACTAGAACGGTTGGGACCAAACATTTATTTAGACAGAGGAGTGAGACAAGATGATCCCTTGTTTCCAAAACTATTTAATGCAGTGCTAGAACTTATATTTAAAAACAAAAAAAAACGGAATGGACAGGACCAAAGAAAAAAATAAGACCAAAAGGAAGACTACCAAAGCGTTGGTTAGATGACATAAAGGAGACACTAGAATAATGGATGGAGGCAGCAAAGGACAGATTTAAGTGGTATAAATTGGAGGAGACCTATACCCTCTAAGGGAGCTTGTAAATAATAATAATAATTATTATTATAATGCACATACAAGTATGGTGATATGTAGGGACACCACACACACTAGTTGCATGGAGCCACGCATGTACATACACGGTCGCAATTCCTAACATAACATTTAGTAAAATAACACAAAGTAATAAAATTATACAAAAAGATAGTTTTCTCGTTCGTGACTAGTTTACATAAAAGTCAATGGATTTTCGTAACGGATGCTTATTGTTTATTATTTACCTAACCTAACCAACAAGACCGGCCTGGGACGGGTGACCACTTTATACAACGAGGCTATTTCATCATAAACACCGCAACAAGCTCGCCACTTGTTAGGTGTTGCCTCCGAATACCATCGGCGAAATGAGGATGGGTTAATCCCTCCGCTGGAACCCTGAGGCCGTTTCAACGGTTCTCGGGAGCCAAATTGGCACCCGTGATGGTATTTATTTTATTTATTATTATAACCTAACCAGAGATAAATGATTTTGTAACGGAATCTCGCTTACACGGACTTACCTAGTGAAGTGCGCGGGTTCAACTTACTGTGACCAGAGGCTCTAATATGGGTTTGCGCATTGGAGCAACGTAACGTATTTGTATACGTATACGTGAGCAACAGCCAATAGGATCGCTTTATTCAATCCTGTTACCAAAAATTAAGCGGTCCTATTGGTTGTTGCTCACGTAAACATATACAAATACGTTACGTTGCTACATTGCGCAAACCCATGGTAGAACCTCTTGTTTCATTGAAATAAATGAACGATTTCCTTGTTTAATAAAAAACCTGGTAATTTATAAATTATGTATTATATTTCATTCATATTTTTGTGTATATGGGTAAAAATGACATCTAGAACAGTTTCCCAAATTTCTTTTAATACATATTTAGTGTAGGCAAATTTGTTGAATTGTATTCCAAACGGCTGCATCACTACCTCTAATGCATACGGGATTCCATAAACCTGGAACATAATATTATACCTTTAAAGGGTTTTATTGGAGCACGGCATTAGATTTTGTACACCTGAAGGTAAGCAGACCTACGGAGTCTGTGAGTGGAGTCGATAAATACATTGTTTTTTAACAACATTGCTCGCTCTCACTATATCTACTGTTTTTTTTTTGAAGAATTTACACAAATTGCTCTGAGGCTCTACCATGGGTTTGCGCATTATAGCAACGTAACGTATTTGTATACGTATACGTGACCAATAACGAATAGAATCGCTTTATTCAATCCTGTTACCAAAAATAAAGCGGCCCTATTGGTACAAATACGTTACGTTGCTATAATGCGCAAACCCATGGCACAGAGGCTCTACCATGGGTTGTGGTCACAAACTAAGCTCTAGACTTGTACTATGTATACGATATAATCCATATTATATTTTATAAACACCCAGACCAAGACAAACTGTACCTACCTACAAAAAAACGTACTATTTTTTTACCATGACCATTGACCTATTAAATTTGGACAAATAAGCAGTGGCAAAGTAAAAATTATTCCATTCTAAAATATTGACCAAATTGGTATAGTCCTCATTATACTTGCACCAAGGCATGGTCTCCACACAGGTCCACACTATAGTAATATTGATAGTAATAATTAAACAATTGACCTCTGCAGCATAATCAACGCTGGATCCGCTAATTCTCCCATACCAGTTATGCAGAGAAGTAAATTCAAACGGTAAGCTCTTTATTGTTATATTTTTAAGAGCTTCTTCTACTTCTCCCTTCATATCATAGTATTTGTCGTCATCATTAGATATTTCTGTATAACCACGTGGGAATAATACTGCTTCTCCCTAAAATAAAAAGTTTTTTTTTATTAGCGCACAGCATGTGACTTTATCTGAAAGTTAGTAAGCTGAAGTGGCAGTGGGCTGGTGACATTTGCCGCAGGACGGATAATCGTTGGAGCAGGCAGATATTGGAGTGGAGACCACGTCTTGGCGCACGTAACGTAGGACGCCCTGCAGCTAGATGGACTGATGACCTGCGGAGGGTGGCCGGCAGAGACTGGATACATAGAGCGGAGGATAGGGATCAGTGGCGTGTCTTGGGAGAGGCCTATGTCCAGCAGTGGACTGCGATAGGCTGATGATGATGTGACTTTATATCTAGCTGACTTTGCAGCAGCTTTTATTTTAATTGTGTGTACATTTTACATTTTATTGTTTTTATTAAGCCCCTTTACAGCTACATCTATCATTTACACACAAGTGACGAATACTTATTCTTACCGAGACGATTTTTGCCCTATTCTATTCTAGACATGATTTAAAATTATACATTGATCTTATAACTCCTGCTTTGTGTAGTGTTTTTTTTTGTATGATTTTGTTTGACTTAACCACATTCCGGTAATAATGGTGGCACATTGAAAAAATAAAGTCCAGGGATGGAGATGGATCAATATTGTTGTCGCTTTCACTACGTCTGTTAATGATGCGTTTACGAAAGCTGAAACAAATTTGTATAACAAGCCTCTATAATTTTCTCGCTTTGTCGTCAAAGAAACATTTAATTTTAGAACAGATTCCTGTACGAAGAAGACTACCACCTCCTCTAGAATTAATCGATACCGTAGGCTCCTGAAAACAGCTGAACCCACAAATCAAATATAATCAAAGCGTGGTACGATTAAAGTTAAAAATGTCGAGTCGTCGAATGTACCAGTTTTATTTTGAAAGTTAGATGGCAGCTACTACATTCGACGTCATTTTTAACTTAATTGTTAAAATTACTTTTACAGATACTTTGGTGCAACTCAGCCTTAATGATGGGGTTACGATCTGTATGGGCAATGGTAACGAAACATCTATATATTTGTGGTAATATAACTGTCCAAAAACTTATTTTTGACTTAGTTATAACATTTAACATTATGCTATTGAGACGTTATGATACATTAGGCATTCAGTATCACTTATAAAGCTATTTTGTTATTTAGTATTTTGAGTAAGACACAATAAATTAAACATTGATGTATTTAAACATAGAAATCAAACTGATGGTTTAGAGATTTTATTACCGGATTATTAGTCAACAACACAGAAGGTATTATAGCGCGGGGACTAGGATAATATGTTCAAAATACAATTTCATCAGGATGTGGTTACTAAAGAAGCGGTTGTTCAATAATAATAACAAAGCAGCTTTGCTAATTAAATTCAATAACACTTACTTTCATAACACTAATGTAAGGATTAGCATGTACATTAACAAAAGCTGCAATCTTTTGATTATACTGATGTAGAATACTAAGAATTGCTCGGCTTTCCCTTTCTGAGAAGGCTTCGGGTCCAGGGTATTGCTGATGACAAGAATTCACCTTCAGACTTTGGTTCCAACCAATGTTAAAATTTCTGTCAAGAAAGACCCCTGGACATGCTGCTTGAGGAGATGAGTTCTTGCCCCAGTTTAACTCAGACTGTAAAGAAATTAAAAATAGAGAATAAAAGAGGTTCTTCTGCCATTACTGTTGCGTTACATACTCGCCTCATTGTAGCCTACATTATGGTATATTCTGAGTCTACATCTAAGAAAGTGGCGAGTTTCACAAGTTGGTATAGTTAATGGGACCGATAACTTCAAGTGCTATTCGAGGCACTATAAAAGTGTTGTCAAACAAACTTTTTTGTAACTCACGGTAGACGCCGAATTGGGACTGTGACCATAGTTTTATTAGGGTGCCAGGAAATGGATTCACAAATTTTGTTTTCAATGTTATTAAAGTTTTTTTTTTTTTAAATACGTCGAGGTGTAAATATTACTTACTCGATCCTAATTATATAAAACATCTATTAACTTTTGAAAAGACAACCAAAGTTTGATTTTACAAATATTAATTTAGTTGTCATTTTAAAACTTAACTCATTTTTTATAAATAAATTATGTAAACAGGATCGAGTAAGTTAAATCTACACCTCCATATTCTTTATTATCAAAGCTTTAAAATAAACTTTAAAAAATAACTAAATACCTATTTGTCAATTAAAATTTAGCTTACCGAAAATATTTTGGCTAAACCATCAGGATTTGCAGCAGGTATAAAGAAAATATCAAATTTATCTAAATGTTTTATGTAAATTCCCGCTAGCACTTCAAAGTCGCTAAGTTCAAATAGACCAGGTACCCATTGAATACCTTGAGTATTCAGGCCATGTATAATAAATATTACTTTCTTTTCACCGATTTCTTTACTGTATTTATTATCATCAGTTCTAAAGAACTTTTTTCTATTTTCATGAGGTTCTGTCATTTTAAGGAGCACAATATCGTTGTACTCTATCGTTCTGCCAATAACTTCTATTGTTGTATTAGCATAATTTTCTTTCTTTTTTGCAAAGTTTTCCATTTGATATTTAATCTGTTTATTAAAAAAAAAAACATTTTAACGCTCAATTTAATGGAACGGTCACCTAGATTAGATCTATGATTTAAAGTAGCTAACAAGGAATGATTTAATTTATTTTAAAGAAACTTACAAAACGTATTAATAATTAAAAATAATTTTAGTGTGAGTCGGTTGTCGCGTCCAGAGTGCCAAAAATACTTGCTGCATTTCCCCGCTGGACCTCTAAAGCTATTCTTTGGACAAAGAATGCTTTAGCCTCTCGGCTTCCGGATATTTTGCTCAATGAATGATTGGTGGAAAATTTATGTGACAATACTATTGTTAACTTTGTAAGCTAATTCTAAAATCTTACATCAATTAACGTGCAAAAGTTAATTGATGTAAGAATTTAGAATTAGCTTACAAAGTTATTTAGTAGCATTTAATAGTAAAAATCATGTGTGGTTTTAATATTACAAATTTTTAATTAGGTACAATCTAAAATGTTTGCTGAGTTTAAATTATTGCTATAAGACTTTCCATTTTCTCCTCTTATCTATCTTTTGTTATACAGAACACTAAGTGCGCAAACAGAACTCCTACTTGACCGCTTTTTATGTTTTTTTTTTATTTTATTGAAGCACGACATGTGACTTTGTATCTACCTGGTGGTGAGCAGACCTACAAAGTCCATCAACGTGGTCAATCAATAATTGTTCTTAAACAATATTGATCGCACGCACTATGCCGACTAAATTATGCGATTACGAAACGGGGGCGACAATGACGAATTGCATAACGATTATATTTTAATATACTCGCTGCCTTCGTCAATTCAACTATACCCATTTCGTAACCCCACCCTGAAGGTGTGGTATTTCTTAGGGCATATTTTTCAATCGTCAATTAAAGTTATTCGACAGTTAACTTGTATAAAGAACTGTCAAATTTTATCATTCTCCATATAAATTATTAAGGGCGGATTTTCCAATCGTCAGATAAAGTTATCCAACAGTTAACTTGTATGAAGAACTGTCAAATTTATTCTTTCTCCATAGAAGTCATCTGCACCCGTAGCACGGCCAAGCCAAGACAAGATATAAAGTCGTGAGCGGATGTCAAACAAAACTACTTTTTTATATCAGCCAAACAGGTGCAACTTGTTGCACCTGATTAGTTGATATTAAAAAATAGTTACTTTTGACATTGGTTCGCGACTTTATATCTTGTCTTGGCTTGGCCGTGCTAGGGGTGCTGTTGGATAGCATTATCTGACGGTTGAAAAATCGGTCCTCAGTCAAGTAATTTTAGTTTTAGTAAGTGTTTTACCTACCAAATCAGTTATAAATGCGAAATGAATTCCATACATTATAAATTATAAAGTATGGATTGACGACTAAAATTAGCTAACAAAGCTAACTGAATTGATTTTTGAATTTAACAAGCTAAGGTTTCTGGTTAAATTTTTTGGGTAACCACAGTTAAGCTTCAATAGTAAACCCCGGTTTTTAGTTGAAACCAAGTTTTGCTATTCGTTGGTTCGATTCCTGGCTAGGAGATTTTTTTTTTCAAAATCTAATGATGCAGTTCTAGTTTTTATTAAAATCGGCCCCGAGACTCCATTGAGCATTGTTTGCTATTCCTTCTGGTTTAGGATTTGGCCTTGAAGGCCCACTTGAAAAATTCACCCTGTATATGTATGGATTTTTTTTACTTACAGAATAAGGACTTATTAAAGGTTTTAAAGCTGGTACATCTGTAAGTCTGAAATGAAAATAAAGTCAACGGATGTAAATAAATAAAAAATAATACATTGTTGAGAAATAAAAAACTTATTATGTTTTTTTTATTAGAGTATGGCACGTGACTTTGGATCAACCTAATTACCATTAGCAGACCTGCAAATCCCATGAATTGGGCCGATCAATAATAATAATACTTTGTTGTTTAACAACATTAATCGCCCACACTATGCCGGCTAAATTATGCAGATACGAAATGGGCGGCAACAAAGACGAAACGTTCTACCAATAGGAAAGGTTTGTTTATTCTATTTTCAAAAATAAAGCGATCCTATTGATGGTACCTCAAAGTTAATACGAAGCCAAATTTCATGGTAGATCCTCAAGTTCATTCCTCGGCCATGACCCAATAAGTTTTCTATAACAAGTAACTTTCGCAACATCACTAAGGGCCAATTCCTATACTCTTCAGTTACCGTAACGGTTCGTTTTACTCATATGTCTCAGGATTGAGGCCCCTCACTTTTTTATATTAAGAATTAGCTAATAATTCCTATGCCTGCAGTTAGCAAAAATCAAGAATAAAAGTTTGGACAAAAATCATAAAGTTTGTATAACTTTTTAAAAAAGTTACATGGGATTATAGTTGGCACTGACGTTTTTATTAAAGTGCACTTCAACGTCTTCAAATCTACACTATTTACAAACTTACGTCTATAGTAGTTGTTAAAAAAATACTGTCGAACCACGCAAATCTTCCCAAACCACTTCAATTTCTATTAGTATTAACGGAAATATTTGAAAAAATCCCATATATTTTTTTTATTTAAACAAACTTGAGGTTTTTTTGCAAACTTAAGATCGATTTTTACCAACTACTGGCATAAGAATTAATAGAAAATTCATATTATCAAAATGTAGCCCCTCTAACCTGATGCTCATATCAAAAACTATTTTCTGGCCTAAATTGCCTCAGGGGACCCAGCGGAGGGGTTTTATTCGCACCTCTGCCATATTTCAATAAACGTGACAATTGTATATTAATATGACAATTCATAACACATTGCTTGCTTTAGATATAAGTAAATAATTGAAAGTAAACCAAGCAATGTATTATGAATTGTCATGGTAAATTAGAATTGTCACGTTTATGAAATAGGCCCCTCGTCGTATTCTGAGTACACGGACCAAGTTGAAAACTCGCGGTGTTTGTATGAAATAATAACTATACATACATACATACATACCATCACGCCTGTGTCCCTGTTATGGGATAGGCAGAGAGCAATGTACGCCACTTCGTACGATACCTACATAATCCACTAGCTTCCTCAACATTCATACATCTTCTCATACAGGTGCGTCTATTTCGGAGACTGCGAATTTGTCCCTTCCTGAGAAGATCACCTATTTGATCGAGAGAAACGCGCCTTTGTCCACCACGTAATCCACTAACATTCTCGATTTTTTTTTATAAATTGTTTTAGTTATTCGTTCATCGCTCATACGTTCAACGTGGCCGAATCTATAAATATTCCTCCAAAATCTACAGATAAATTATAGAATTTTACAAGTACCTTACAGTTGTTCTCTGGGTTGTTTTGGCAGATTTAATATCGGTAGACATTTTAGTTATTTTATATGGACTGGAATAAATGAATAAAAAATATATGTTATTAACAAAAAAATATTATCAACGTTACCAGTACATAAGTCAAGCACCGACTCATTAGGCATATGAATATGTGTAGGAATCTAGAAATATATTAATAATTATTATGATCTTATATTGATTTTATTATAGATAAAAAATGTAGTGAAAAAAATCCTCCAGGGTGGGACTCAAACCGTCGTGGGTTCCTGCTTTGGCAGCAAGGCAGATTCCAGTCACCGTTGATGATGTTTTGATATACCTCATGGGCGTAGCCAGGATTTTATACGGGGGGGGTGAGTTTTGAGCCTCTTAAAATTTTATGTAGCTAAAATTATTTAATAAAAAAAAAACCTTCGCCATTAAATCACTATGCTAATATGCAGGAAGGTATATAAAAACCGCTCCTTTTCATTCGCACGCCGATACATTTTGTATCTGCTTATCCATCATTTTTGTTAGCCAGAAAAAAAACGTCCCAATATCACCTATACTAATTTATCTATTTCCAAACAATTCGGGGAGGTTTGAATCCCCCCCCCCTGGCTACGCCCATGGCCTACCTCTATGTGCATTCTTCCAATTACTCTATATTAGAGTTCTTAGAGAGAATTTAGAAGTCCTATTACTTTATTTATGAAAACTTATTTAGTCCTTGAAGAACACTTCAGGTATTGGTTTTGTCTCTTTTACACAAATTCATTTTGTTGCTAAAAAGAGAGACAAAACCTTCTATAACTAAAGTATTTTTCAAGGATGAGTCCTTGAAGAACCCTTTAAGTTTTTATGAATGAGGCCGCTAGTTTCTAATTTTGGATGGCATAGGTGTATTGTTTGTACATATTTTTAGTATTTATATTATTACATGTTTTTATAATAATAATTATAGCATAACATATATTGCCATAAACTAGTTGTGCTCACTTGTCATTTTGGTTTGTATTTCGTATGGCCATATATTTCGTATGGCTGTTCTTATGATTGGAAAGATAATTTAAGTCTAAAGGCGCTTCCCTATAATTTATTTCCATGAAATAATCAAATGTTTGATAGGTTTTCAAACAAACTGGTACTAAAACATGTTTTTCGAATAGAGCACCTGTATTTAGGTTTTATTTTCACTCTATTTAGAAAAGTATAACTAATTATGAAATAGACCCATACTCGTCTTTGGAAGTCACAAAAGGTGTTGCCTTTCTGCCAAGTTTAAAATTTCTTCTGGGCAAAGTTGTAAATTTGGTTGTTTGGTTTTTGGTAGCTGCACTGAAATCAAATAAATTAGTATTTTATTTATAGAACTTTATTGCATAATACAAAGGCGGACTTAATGCCGTTGGGCATTATCTGGCAGTCAAACCTTCGGGACATTAGAACATTAAGTTTAGGTAGGTGTGCATTAAAAATATAATTAGTTTTAAGTATTAGTTAATATAACTATTCATATTTATGTATAAATAGTTACATACATCATGCTATACAAATACATGTACGTTTTTATATATGTTTTTATTTCGTCATTATTTTTTGTATTCCAAATTTGTTTAATACGTTCTTGTTATAACCATGTATTGTTTGTTTGCCCATTTACTATACAGAGATATATTAAAGTATATAATTATTTCCATCTAAAGTGGATTTTGTAATTCTTTTGCAAATAAAGTTCTTTATACCAAAAGCCACTATTTATAAATATTTTAATTTATATAGATTAATTATAATTAACATTTTTTTTTTTTACCTTGGTGTTTAGAACCAAAACTTTTCATAGAGAAACTAAGGAAAAAAATGGTAGAAGTTTCTGAAGATAGTGGGTCTAAAAATTATTTAAAACCAAAAAAAATATAGCAGTGCAACTAGTGTTCTCGGTACTTTTAATCAAGAAATTTTCGTTGCAAGAGAATATGTGTTATATTTTTTTTTTTTCCATTTTTTTGTTATTAAATATGGCTATGTGTTTTAATTTATATAATATTAATACATAATATGAAAATACTTAACTGTATTCTACTCATGTCTGCTACTGTAAAAGATTAAAACACATTAAATTTAAATTAGGTAGTGTATATTTTAATTTCATAATTCAGTAAGTATATTATGTATTATATTATTTTACAGGCGTTTAACTCTTATTGTAAGCTTCAGACTGTATCATGATGTATATCAAAAATAATAATAAGTTACTAATACATATCATATTTTAGAGCCCAGCCATGAGTGAGAACCGAACCCACAACCTTCGAATACAACGTCAACAGTAACCAAAAACACCTTCAAAAAAACTTGGCTTCATAAATAATGTGCGTCGGTTTTCTACACCCAGGTTAATAATAATGCTATACAAGGCTCAAATTCGTGTGTGAAATACTGTTTGCATCTTTGGGACGGATCTGCCAAGTATCAGTTATCTGCTCTCGATACCCTGCAGAAGCGAGCGACTAGAATTATTGGAGACGAAAAGCTCAATAAAACCTTGGAGACGTTGCAGCTTCGCAGGGATGTGGCATCGTTGAGCGTATTTTACCGCCTATACCATGGACGGACAGTGCTCTGAAGAGCTTTTCAACATTATTCCACCTTCCCTTTTCCGTTACGCACTGGTTGCAAAAAGCATATGTATACGGTGGCGGATGTACCAACTCGTATTAAACGTTTGACGATTCATACATCTGCCGTACTATTAAAATGTAGAATCGTCTACCAGCTTACGTGTTTCCTTCCTCTTATACCCTAGAGTCCTTTAAACTAAGCGTGAAAAGGCGTCTTAAACCGGCATAATGATGGCAACCAGCGGTGCGGTGCACCTGTATGCATCCGCTTTTTCCTATCATTCCTGGATATTGCATACTGCTTAACATCAGATAGATGCAAGGGCACATGTTAAGCTCTTATAATTATTATAAGCTCATTTAATAATATAATATTAGGTAAGTATAAACATCTAGAATTCTAGACCAGCAGACAGAGCGACTGCACCAATAATCTTATGTTTAGATTATATTATTAGGTGAGAATCGAACCTACGACCTTTTGATAAGTACCTACTATTTTTTTAGATATACATGTTACTAAAGACCATCTACATAAATCTGTAAAATACATTTGATATTTGTTAACTTACAATGAAATGAGCATTCCAAAAGGAATATAAATGTAAAACATTTTTTAGAACACATTTTATTAAAATATAAAAATAACTGACGATAATATTTGATTTTATTTCAAAACATTTTTATTGTAAATAGCTGAATTTATTTGTCAATAACATTTTTCAATTCCACTAGTATAAAATTATATTTACCTTCTGTAATATTTCTCTACTAAATATGCATCCTTTTAATTTAAGGCAGTGTCATACCAGGAATAAAAGTACAAATTGCACCGTAATTTATAACACTAAACCCGCAAGAATTAAGGTTGAATATTATATTGTAATAGAACAGGGGTCACCAATTAGTTTCATTAGGGTTCGTTTTTAAAAGAATATAACTGCCGAGGTCCATTTGTTAGACGATAAGAAGTTAGCCATATACCTCCTATTATACATCATCGCGGTAATATATATGTGGTAATATATATGTGGCAATAAAGAAATAAAACTTTGTTTTTATTTAATTAAAAAGTACAATGTAATGTAAACAAAAGTAATACTTAATGTACGTAATAAATACTAATGTGAAAAATGTCTTTTTTTGTTTTGAACTATATGTCTAAAGTTTCGAGTAAAGTTGGTGTATGCTATTGCCATTAAATCCTGGAGATGTTCATCGGTAAGTCGAGATTGAAATTTATTTCATCTTGGAAAGTGCTGCTTTACAAATATAAATGTTAAGTCAAACATAAGCGCCAGCGCACTTCCCCTCGCTTCGTCCGTTGTTGAGTCGAGACGGTAGTAAAAACAAAGGTCTGGCTAAATAAAATTGCTTACGTACTCTATTGAGTACTTGCATTATTTGATTTATTATACAAGTTAATTTACACAGGAGGCAGGCGTGCAAAAGCTATGGGACTGAAGCTGGTATTAATTAAAATCATAATCAATTGCTGATAGATTGTTACAATGACTCAGACCGGGCTCGTCTACTAGCTGTAACTCAACCAGAATCAGGGTTGCGAGTTTGTACCCAAATTCATTACGTATTGTAAGTAAGTCTACGGTTAGGTGTTGATGTAAGTGAGCCCCACAAGTGTTAGTGCCGACCAGACGTGGGCCGTTCCGGACATCACGGACTCTCTTGTCAGCAAAGTGCAAGTAGAATGTAAAGACACTCTGATTTAAATGAGCTGATTCGGCGGTATCCCCACGGTGTTTGTGCCTTCTATCTTGGAGCTGCTGGACGCGTATGTCGCGACGATGGTAAAAGGCCGGTTGGTGCCACTGTTGCGCTATGGAGCCACGGGTGGAATGCACCATTGGCTGCGTCCCACTTCCGTAATATTTCCCTAAAAAACCGGAGCGGCTTCAGAAAGTGCACAATCCCTCAAACGCCGCAAATATTAGATTGCGGTAGAGACTTTAGCTCCGTGGTCATCGTACATCTTGGGCACTATGCCGCATTTTTAGAATCCACCACATTTAGAATCTATTTTTCTGTTAATAGGTACGTACATAATTTTTATAGATAGGTAAATTTTTTTTTTAGTTATAATTTTTTTTTTAACGTTTTTTTATTAATTATAAAAAAGTATTAAAAAAAGTTAATTTATTATAAATGACTACCATGGGTTTGCGTATTGTAGAGACGTAACGTATTTGTATACGTATACGTGAGCAACAACAACCGATATAAAATATGCTTTATTTTTGGTAACAGGATTGAATAAAGCGATCCTATTTGTTGTTGCTCACGTATACGTATACAAATACGTTACGTTGCTATAATGCGCAAACCCATGGTAGAGTCTCTGGACCGCGGTCCGCCATTTGGTGACCCCTGCAATAGAATAATGTATTTCTAAAATTATTTAACGCTCTTTTTAAAAAAAAAAAATTTTTTTTTATTATAAATACGTATTTAATAAAAATTGTAACTGGCTAATAATTTCATAAATAATAGTATAATAAAGCTAATTAATTGTTAAAAAAATGTAGGTCCGCAATAAATATTAAGAACTTCGACGTGAAATTTATTTCTCAAAGTGATTTTTATGATATATTTTTTTTAATTCTTTCGGTAAATATTATTTTGAATATTCTTATATATCTATTAAATTTTATTTAAACTTGGAATGTTATTCCAAGGGGTAGAACTCGACGTCAAAAGATTCTACTTTTTTGCAATTTGAGGCATTGACACTGTCTTAGCTGAGATGAAAATCACATTATCATATTAATTTATAATAGGTATTAAATATTAATTTTATTTATTTGTTTAAACTAATCCCTGTTATTATTTAATGGTATTAAATATCATAATAATAAATAACATTACCAGGATTTTCATTCAGCTAATCCTTACATTACAGTTAACAAAGGTAAAAGGTAATATTATGACTGTAAACAAAGCAAATGTTAGGTGGGAGCAAGACCTCTATAATTTCGCTAGGTCGACCGACCGGACTCGTTACCACAGACAAATTACCATACAGATTCAAAAACCGTCAAGTGACCTAGCCATGTTTCAATTTTAGACTTTTAGTCACCGGTTTTCCGGAGACTACAGCATCGATTTCTTGTCATTTACGAAACGGGTACGATTGATTTGACGATAAGGCAGCGAGGATATTAAAATAAACTTGTAATGACAGCCTCCGTAGACTAGTGGTTGCGCCTTTGGCGTTGTATCCGGAGGTCGTGGGTTCGATTCCCACCCATGGCAAAAAAAAAATGTTCGTTTCTCTGTACAGTTTGTCATGGTTTGGGTATTTTTAAAATATAATATGTATTATATCGTTGCTTCTGGTACTCATAGTACAAGCCTAGAGCTTAGTTTGTGACCAGAGCAATATGTGTAAATTGTACCACATATAAAAAAAAAATGCAAATATGTCTTTGTCGCAGCCGATTTCGTAACCGCATTATTTAGCCGGCATAGTGGGAGTGATAAATATTGTTACACAACAATGTATTGATTGGCCCCATTCATGGACTTTGTAGGTCTGCTTAAGAGGGCGTATAAAGGAAACATGTTAAATAAAAGATGCTTGTTGCAATGCATGCGAAACAAAATAAAATCTCGCGCGGAATTCTTGGAAAAAATACAGATTTTTTGCTGTAACTTCCAAAATATTTTTAATTTTACAAAAACGCTAGGCCATACACTAGATCTTATATATATACATAACTGATAAAAAAAACATGGCTTTATAATCTGCTAATTGAAGTAATAGAAAATTTTGATAAAAAATGGCTTTATCTATTAAAGCAAATCAGAAATCTAGATCTCCGTTTAGTGAGAATACCTCAAACCTAACAAATATATTTAAAAAAAACATTGGTAATAATAATACAAGATATTTAGAAGTAACTGGCTATTTGAAAAACGTAGCATAAAGTTGCTTCGATAGAAAAACTCCATTTTTTATCGATATTTCCTATTACTTTAACATAGAGCAAATTATAAAGCCGTGTTTTTATAAGATGCATATCTTATATATGTATAAGATCTAGTGCATGGCCTAGCGTTTTTATAAAATTCTAAATTTTTAAAGCTACCTATAGCAAAAAAACTGTATTTTTTCCAAGTATTCCGCGCAAGATTTTTTTTTTGTTTAATGGAACTACGTTTATTTGCCTTTATGGAGTATATATTCTTAAGACATTATAATATAACCACGAAATATTTTCAGAATTTTTATTTTAAATTAATTATATTTTACTTAATGCATATAAAATGTTAAATATAAAAAAAAAATTAAATACGCTAAGTATAACTTGAAAAATATAAACCTTGTTTTTGGGTTAGTATTTCCATTAGTATCATCTAATACCGAAGTATCCACGGTATTATAAATGAAAGCTTTTCTATATTTTTAAGTCTTTTTTATAAAACGTAGTATCTTTTATGTATAAATGCTTTCTATGATATTTAGCAATCCTGGTAAATGCTGTTTAGGAGGTAATTTTTTTTATTCTTACAATACTCAGACTAATGCTAGTTAACCTAACAGAGTGCTATATTTTTTTCTTGTAATTATTGGCTAATGAAAGCTGCGCGTACATACCTACACACTCACATACTCATACACACTAAGTCACACACACACGCATGCTCACAACATAAATGCATACAAAAACTATAAAACTAATCTAAAGTAATAATATAAATAAATCAAATTTTTAATACTATTAAATATAAATAAGTTATAAGAAGAAAATAAAGTTTTGAAAGAGAAGATCCCTTCTAACACAGATATATTTAAAGTGGATTGTTCGCAGTAGTTCCATTACTTTAATAAAAGAACGGTTTTGTTACAAAATGTTATGTAAACTTTATATAAATATAAAACATCTGTAGGTATGTATTTGTGTCTATTCAACAGACAGATTTCGATTCATACACACATAACAATATAATATAGCACACGTCTTAAATCTTGACCGCCTGGACATTAAAATTTTCATGAGCATCTTAAAAGTGTTGTTTTACTTTAAGACTGGTAAAGGTCTTATCCCGTATGGCCTCGTAAAGGGGCTAAAGATTTACACCAACACAAAAAAACTGTTAGGGGTTGCCTTCAATCTTCATTTGAAGGGGTCTGAGTTTGAAGATTGGTCACGCGGTGGTCATGAGACCTGTTAAAAATATATAGTTGCTAAAATTTGTCAGTTGTCTTTATCTAGTACGTTCTACTTTGCGAAGACCTTGCTACTTGTTCAGTGTAAACTCACAATACCAGTGGCTATGACGACGGGTTGGGCTTCTACCTTCTCCGCTGGATAGGTAGGATCTTCCCAACTTGCATATATTTCTAAGCTTTGTATGCTGTAAGCTCAAGCTCTATTCCATTATATTTTGTGGCATTTCAGGTTTTGTCAGTCTGCCACACTTGAAAGATATTCTTTTGTAGTTTTGCCATTTACAATCTTTCGCTTAGACATTGTATAGGTTAAACTGTAGAGATCCACCAATTGGATAGCTTTATTTCTTCCGACATTACAAATAACGAATATTGGTGGATGGCTACAGTTTAAACTGCACTGTAATTAAATAGCAATTATCGTATGTATTCAAAAAATGATTTAAATTAAACTACTCCAATATTTTTTTTTTTTAAATGTGTGTATTACAATACGTTATTTAATTCTATTGTTTATATTTATTATTTGATATGCAAATAAATGAAGAAAAAAATGTGTGTTTTAACTACATATTAAATTCTTTCGAATACGGAATATACCTTATATAATAATTCTTTCGCCAAAATATGTATTTATAAATCACTAATAAATTGTACTATTTAAAATATTTATTTGTAATTAATATTTATGTTATTTAATTAAAAACGTTATTTATGGTCGTTTTATTCAATTATTTTTTCACAGATTTCTATAGTAGGTAATACTCATTGGCAAACTCATAGTAGAGTAGAGGTACTGAATCCTTTTCAGCTCTTACTTCAAATTAGGTACTACGCAAAAATCTATGTTCATTCAGTAGTATTACTGATTGAACATAGATTCAAGTGAACTTACCAACACGGGTGCCTTTTTCACTCCCGAGAACCGTTCTAACGGCCTCAGGGTAGCCAGCGGAGGGATAAACCCCCTCATTTCGCCGATGGTATTCGGAGGCAACAACCAACAAGTGGCGAGCTTGTTGCGGCGTTTATGATGGTATAGCCTCGTTGTATAAAGCGGTCACCTATCCCAGGTCCGGCCTTGTTGTCATCTGATTAACCCTGTTATCGGTTGCGCAAGGCTGGGGCTGCTTTTTAAGTAAACTTACAAACACAATATTTGCCATATTATTCGCAACCCTTAAACCTCCGTACAATGTTACATTTTTACGAGCTAACTGGCTCAAGCATAAATCGATCAGCTGTTATATAGTCACGAAATAAGTAACCTTTAAGTTCAGTTTCATACCAAATATTTTTAATTAGGCCAATAATAAAAAATAATAAAAATATGTAGAGCAATTTACACATATCTATTGCTCTGGTCACAAACTAAACTTTAGGCTTGTAATATGTGTACCAGAAACAATCATATAATACATATTATATTTTATAAACACCCAGACCATGACAAACTGTATAGAACAATTAACTTTTTTTTTGCCATGGGTGGAAATCGAACCCACGAACTCCGGATACAACGCCCAAGGCGCAACCAAGAGTCGGTCAATAAATAATCTTTATAATAAAGATAATACTTAATATTAATACAGTTTTGGCAGTACAAAGGGAAATGCTGCCAACACATTTGGATCGGGTCAGTTTTGATTCGGTGGACTAAAAATTATTATAATCACTCAGAGATAAAGTTATATTTATTAGGTTTTATATTTTTAATTAGGTAGTTAATTATTAGGTACTTTCTCTTTTTACTTTTAGGCAAATATTCAAAATTATACTTCATTAAAAAGTCTGTACAGATGTATAAAGAGTAAATAACTAGTATTTGACAAATTTTTTTTTTATTTATTTTAACATAGCACTGGATTTGACAATAATGATTTAGTGTTTGTTTTTTTTTATTGTAGCACAGAATGTGACTTTGTATCTACCTGATGGACCATGTGGGATAGATAAATGCTTTGTGATTTGAATTTGTCGAGTTTACTTTAATATCCCAACATTTTAATTAAATAATTAACAAAATAATTCAATCCAAATTAATAAAAATTATATTTCCTACATATTAACTGCAAATATTTTTAATAATGAAGGAAAAATACTACAGACGTTTTCCCTAATCCTCTCACGTCACCACCTAGTTGTAATGCAAATCTAATGAGCATTTCAATTTATAACAAATTAAGTTATAATAAAAACGCTATTAAGTTCCGAGCATCACACTGACCCCATCCGGTAACAAAAGACCCATTCCAAAACGCGGATATAAACCACACGAAATAAGGGAGGGTTGACAGAAATTATCATAAAAATGCAACAAACTTCAACTTTTACATCTAATATACTACACAATTAAGTCTTAAACGCGTTCCCTCGGCTCGAGTGAATTTTATACGTTTTTTCCCTTTATTACATGAGGAGAAATTTATTTTCGTATAACTGATATAAATGTCGAGTCATTGTAGTAATAAAATAAGTGGGTAGGACTTTCCATTGGCCGAGAAGTCGCTCGTCCCACGCGATGTCGTTTTGGATATTTCGACTCATAATTCAATGGAACTATATGGAGCATGATGGTTGGGTTGTAATCTTTAGTCTTGCATGCTGTTTTCCTTTTTGACCTAAATTTATTTAAACTGTAATGGCAAATCTAACTATACAGGGTGAATTTTAAAGGATGTACTTTAATTAAATGTTGGATTCTCCCTACAAATTGGTCATTTTAAATTACTATTTTGTATGGAGAAGGCATTTTTTTCTTCATTTGCGACACATGGTTCTACGCCTCACTATTAGTCTGTGCGTTCACCGGTTTTCAGGAGATTACTACATCGATTTCTTGTCGAGGTGGTAGTGTCCTTTATGGGTGCGGTTACGAAATGGGTGGTTAAATTGACGATAAGGCAGCGAGTAAAATATACTCGTAATGCAATTCGTCTTTTTCGCCCATTTCGTAATCGCATCATTTAGCCGGCATAGTGGGAGCGATCAATATTGTTAAAGAATAATTATTGATAGACCCCATTCATGGACTTTGTAGGTCTGCTCACCACCAGGCAGATAGACAGTCACATGCCCTGCTCCAATAAAAAATAATAAAAAACTTTACATAAAAAATATCTTATTAGATATTTTATAATATCTAATATAATACCTATATTTGATTAATTTTATTAGTGCCTAATTAGATTTCCATTTTAATGAACAATATGTTATGTTTGTTATTATTTTATACTAATTATTATTAATAAAATTATGTTGATACACACACCAGAAAAGAGAGCAAAATTATTTTGACTTAGACGAAGTTTGTTCGGTCCACATTCCATATACGTAATAAGCCAAGAACAAATAATTTGAACAGATACTGTTTTTGTACAAATTATAATAACATGACTGGCGAAGCCAGGTTAACAAAAGCTAGTCTATCTATTCATATAATAAAATCGTAGACTTTCTGTGTTTGTATAAAATCCTTGAAAACGATTTCTTTGTTTGCGCCATCACGTAAGACCACTCATTGGAATCATAATCGAATTACTGAAAGATGAAAACTTTTATTAAGACTAACATAGCGTTTGATTTTTCAAAATCGACCTACAGAATCAAAATACGAATTACGCGCGAAAGGAATACGAAGTGAACACGAATATTTACTATCGTTGCAATAATAGGGTATTTGACTCCTTTTTGAAACTCGTTTTATATGATTTTTCATTACATAATAAGCACACTACATTGATATTTCCGGGATATCTACTCTATTATTAATAAAAATCAATGTTAAAGTTTGAATTTCACAACCAACAACAATGGCGCTAAAAACGCTGTTCCGCAGTCTATGTCAAGTGTCAAACAAAGTAAACACTCAAGTTAACAAGCACAGATTAAATAATCTCCTATATATTATATTCTATTCTAATCCATCCCCATGATTTATAATCTGTGTATTATTTTGTTTACTTGCGTGTGACGTCACCAGTCGTCAACCAATCAAAGATGTTTTTGTTGTAAATAAAATTGTAAAAAATATATAATTTTATTTCGTGTAATCTACAAAAGATATACATAATTTAGTTTAAAATAAAGTGAAATATGTTTTTTACGAAATTGCCTAATAGGATGACCACAATTTATAGTATATTTTTAATGTAGTCAAATAGCCGAATTTGCAAAAATTTGCAAAACGTAAACGTAAATTTACAATTACGTTTAGTTTCTTAAAAGCATTGCCATAGCATATAAACATAGTTGTTTCCTACCTATTTGGAAAAGCTGTTAAATGAAGCGGTTTGAAAGGTTTTCCCGGACAAGTATAGTGGACCCCTATGCCATCCAATCTTCTAATACAGTGGCAAGGAACTAAATCTCTGGAGGCTGGAGTGGCAGTAGTTTGCTAACTTAGAGAATATTCTCGTAGGGCAAGAACGCGTCTGTTCTTGGTTGAATATATTTTGGAGTAGGTAGTTTTTGTTTTATTTTTTATTTTCTATTGAAATTGGAAAATAATCTATTTAAATAAAAAAAAACAATTGTCAAATATGTATGCAATATTATTATTTAATTTATAACATCTATTGTCTAATTTTTTTTTTGTGTTTGTAAATGTCAGGACAAGGAAAGAAAATGTTTAAAAATCAGACAGAAAAGTTAATAATTCTTCATATAAAAAAGTAAGGGAGTGAGACAGGAGACAGTTGGGAATCTTCAAAAATATTGACAGATTGATTATTGCTCAGTTGTTCAGTATTTCACTAGGACCAATCTCTAGGTTTTTTACATTGTTTTAGCTATTAAATCCATTAATCAATTTGTCCAGAAAAATCATAGATTTTGAAGTATAATAAATACTTACTCTGTACTGTGACTGCCTCCGTATATTTGTGTTTGCGCCTTTGGTCTGCATCCGGAGGCCGTGGGTTCGATTCCCACCCATGGCAAAAAAATATTAGTACGTTTTTCTATACAGTTTGTCATGGTCTGGGTGTTTATAAAATATAATATGTATTATATCGTTGTTTCTGGTACAAACAAGCTTAGTTTGTGATCAGAGAGCAATATGTATAAAAATGTCAACATATTATTATTATTATTATAAAAATATTATAATATTGGAAAATTATTAGGTAATATGGTTCAGAGGCTATTATAAATTTCGCTAGAGATTCAGAGGGGATAGTTTGGGTTCATGTTCAGTAAAGGAGAAATTACAAAAATGATACCTACTTTTATTAGAAAAATAATAATACACAACGAAATACACTAAATGTAGAAAAATAATCAACGTTCATTGGAAAATATTATCCGACGATTCTAAACCATTTGCGATATAAAGAACAATTTCATCACACGTGCATATCCCACACGGTTTCACTATCATTTACCTTAACTTAAGCTTTGTTTACACTTGGTAAAATTGAGCAAGAATTATACATAATAATATAAAGGCCATTACATCCATATTGCCCTGGTCACAAACTAAGCTCTATAGGCTTGTACTATGTTTACCAGATATATACATATTATATTTTAAAAATACCCAAACCATAACAAACTGTACAGAAAAACGTACTAATGTGCTAGTACCTAAAGTGTAGTAACTAAAGTGTTATTCTAGGCCTCAATAAGTTTTCATGAATAAGTATACCTGTAAAGTTTTCATTTTTCTATTATTATTCCACAGCCTCCGTAAACTAGTGGTTGCGCCTTTGGCGTTGTATCTTCTGGTCGTGGATTCGATTCCCACCCATGGCAAAAAAATAGTAGTACGTTTTTTTCTGTACAGTTTGTCATGGTCTGGGTGTTTATAAACATATAATATGCATTATATCGTTGCTTCTGGTACACATAGTACAAGCGTGAAGCTTAGTTTGTGGCCAGAGCAATGTGTAATTTGTCCTACATATAATTATTTAAAAAAAAATGTCGAAAGCTCCTGCTCGCGTGTTTTCTTCTTCCGATAATCTCGAGTCCTTTAAACGAAGCGTGTATAGGCATCTTAAGCCGGCATAATAGGTGCAATCAACGGTTACGTATATAGTAATTGTTGGTTGCGTTTGTTCTTGGACCTTCATACTGCTTTCCATCAGGTATATGTGAGGTCACATGCCGAGCTCTCAAAAAAAAAAAAAAAGCTTCCTCATGTGAACGCAGCATCATTGAGAAAGGGTACTCGCAAACGAGCAATGGTGCGAGCAATAACCGACTCGCCACCCGACCCGGCAATCAACTATAGTGCATGTACTCATATGCAAATCGCACGCTCTTATCCACAGAGAGATTTCCAAAGTAATTCACGGTAGAAATCCGTACTGCACTGTCCCTTTGGTAGTATACTATAAGCAGTTGTATTTATTTTGTTTTTGTTTTATTACCAACAAGGTAGGTGCCATACGGTCCCCAGATCACCTAGATAATCTCAGTCAATACCAGGATTTCATTTTTTCTTCAAAAAAAAACATTCCAGAGTGCAAACATGTACTTCCATTTTTCATTAATAAGCAAAAAAAAACGTTTCGTTTTTGAAAACTCCTTTCATTAATGAGCAAAAAAAACTCCGTCGTCCTAAATATTTCCTTAAAATACAACTTACAATCGTCGGTCGTCGCGCCTATTTTTATTTTATTCATAAGCAAAGGCAATTAACGACAATCAATTATGTGTTCATATCGTCGTTTTGGTTTTCTTCATAACTTACCATTGTATACACCAAAATATCGTTAATACCTTATACATCGTTACGAAAACAATATCAAATTCGTTTTGGGTGTGGTGTAGGCTACACCTATTGCAAGAGCTTTTGTAACGATTTCTTCATAACTTATTTATTAGGATTTTCAATACATTATGTTATATAGTATACTAGCTGTGCTCGCGACTTCGTCCGCGTGGAATAGTTATTTTTTTATCATATAAACTTTCATCCCCTATTTTATCCCCTTGGGGGTAGAATTTATCAAAAGCGAATTTTCTTAGCGGATGCCTACGTCATAACATCTACCTGCATGCCAAATTTCAGCCCGATCCGTCTAGTGGTTTGGGCTGTGCGTTGATAGATCACTATTTCAGTCAGTCACCTTTGAGTTATATATATTTAGATTATTCTTTAATACATATTTTTTGTGTATCTTGAACCGTTTTCACGGTGCACGCAACGGAAGGCTTCAAAGATGAAATAATTTCTCCCGTTTTTTACACATTTACCACTATATCTTTGCTTCTATTGGTCGTAGCGTGATGTTATATAGCCTATAGCCTTCCTCGATAACTGGACTATCCAACACAAAAAGAATTATTCAATTCGAACCAGTAGTTTCGGAGATTAGCGCGTTCAAACAAACAAACAAACAAACAAACAAACTCTTCAGCTTTATAATATTAGTATAGATTAGTATAGATATACCAAACAAGTAGGCAGCACACCGCGGTCTTTGAATAGACTTAATAACCCATCTATAAACAGTTTCACAAGTTGATATAGGAAACTGGGTCTGACAGTTCTGTTTAACGTGCGAGGCACTATATAGTGGTGTATCAAACGAATGTACAATTTTTTTAAATTAAAAACTCATTGGTTGTTATTAACCGAGGACCTAAAAACTTAGTGTTTTTGAAGTTTGATGATTACATAACTCGGCCGCCACGTATATATTTGTTTTGTTGTCTTTATTTGTTGAAAAAATAGATGTACCTACTCCTGCATAAGCTATAAATAGATCTAAAGAATACATGGTGAACAAGCAAGTCCCCATAGCCTTAAGAAATACTACAGTTTTCACGAGAGTTCCTACCAATGCAGCAATGAGTTTTTATCCTAACTTCGTTTTAATAGGTAATTAGAAGAATATTAATAATAATAACATGTGTGTAAATAAAATAGGTGAAATGCAATGACAAATTTTGTTATGGGTGACCTGGTATGGATCAGCGGTTGAGTACCTTCCCATAAAAACGAGGTTCGTAGGTACCAAGTACGACCCGCCAGGTCTTTTTTTATTGTAATTTTAACTTTGATTCCAATATATTTAGGAATATTATGATAAGGAACTTATAAACAACTAGTATATGTGTATTTATATATATATAATAATAATAAACATTGACATTTGTACGACGCCACAGAGAGTATGTTATGCTGTCGGTCCCAGTTTCACAATAACAACTTGTGCTACTCTTTATAACGTCCATACAAAACAAAAGACTAACACCGAAACTTCACTTCGGTGTATACGATCGGGAATAAAACTCCACTGCTGATAACCCTAAGGCACCTATAAATCTACAATGGTACTCGCTTAAATTTATGTAAGTTGTAACATGTCAAATGTTCTTTATTTATTAGTATAATTACTCTTAATAAATAAAATTTGCTAATAAAATATTATTCATACTGTGTGTACCAATGTCATTGTTGGTCAAATTTAGATTAGATTCCGGCTCGAAGGACCAATTTCAGCAAGTAGCAAACTAAAAATACAGAGACTTAATAATAAATGAACATGACTAAATATACAAACTATTTATTTATTTAGAGGAAAATGAGAAACCTATAGAACAATATCTGTATCATTTGCATGACTACGTTGATCGTTTAGGACATTCATGAAAGCTATGAATTCATAACCGCTAAAATCTATAACTTTCTAAAGCAAATATAGCTCTGTCGCTATATATATAAAGCTTACAATAGAATGTAATTCGACTTGTAATTACGTTGCTTTTACTGTGGATGAGAAATAATAGCCATGTCAAAAGCAGTTCTGTTCTGACGCGAATACTTTCCGACTGCTTGGCTTTATTTTATTGCGCATGTTTTAATATTAATTGTAAGTTTTCTGGCTCGTTGGGCGCTACGATCTAATGTAAACGTTACGCTTGTCAAATCGTTTAGCGCAGTCTGATATTCATGAAAGTTCATCTTGTTCGCATAATTACATTTTATTATAAAGTTCGATGTGCTGTGCTTAAGTCAAATGTAGGATATTTTGTTTAGGAATAAATTTAAAGTTTAACTAAGTATTGAATTTTGGAGCTTTTTAAACTACGTTTATATTATAAGTAACTTTTAATTGGTTATCAGTAGCTCTACGACTATAGTTTGTATTATAGTCTAGTAGGTAACTATAGAAAGATATCAACCAATAGGATTGAATTGTTTTTCAAATACACTTCTCATATTGGTTGATTCCTATCTATCGTTACTAGCGACTGTAGTAAAAATTTTTTAAAAACTTGTGGTAGAGCTACAGGATTTTTTTTTGGAGCACGGCATGTGACTTTTTATCTACTTGATGGTATGCAGGCCTACAAAGTCTATGTATGGACACGATCAATATATTTCTTTCAATGTTTTGACAGTTTCTTACGTTAATCAAAATTTTATTATCTTGGCGGTACAATTAAATTATAAATCCTTTGTAAAGTAATAGCTATTTAGTGAATGTATCAAATTGGTCATTCAAAAGCCGCCCATTTTTTTCATTATGGTTCGATCTAAAACTATTATTTTAACGAATCGTTATGAAAAAACGGCAAGCAGTAAGTTGAACTAAAATCTGTCCTAAAGGGTGATAACTAGAATAGTCTTACATTCGTAAATGATTACTTAAAATTGCTTGATTTGATTTCCTATATATTTTTATTTGTATCAAAGATTCTTACACAAGTAGATGAATGTTTTTTAGGCATCACTGACTTTCTACCTTACCAAAGAAGCTATTTTACAGTGGATCTTATCGGAACTAAGTTTTAGAAATTAGAATCAAAAAGTAGCTCTTATTTAGAAAGCAAAAAGGGAAGGTTTTCAACAATTGTACCTTTTTCATGATCTGTCTATAGAAGACCACTGCTGGACTGGTCATCTCAAAGCACGCCCTTGAACCTAGTGAGTTTAATTTTTCTTTCAGGTTATAATTTCTACCTTTGGGCTAATATGAGGCTCCACTGATTAAATCGAACTGTTTCTCCCATGGAACCATGTGTCATGGAAAATTGATCATTTTAACATTACTAGTTTGTATGGAGGAGGCAATTTTCTTTTCCATTTGCGACACTTGGCCCTGGGGCTGTAACGTAAAATCTACTATATCTAAGTTTTATGATAAAAAATCTTGACAAAACGGCCGATGAAAAATAAATTAATCCTGGATCCGCCGCTGATGAGACGAGTACCCGGTTTGGGTCCGGTACTTTTTTAAGATCTGGCCGGGTAACGGGTAATGAGATGGCAAAATCATTACCTACCCGGCCCTTTTCTAATTATTATTTATCATTGAAACTACGTATTTTCAATAATAATTAATAACACTATCAGAACCTAGGCAATCAATTAGGTGTGGATAATACAAATGCGAAACACGTGTATGTTAGATGGAGCTTTTGTGATCACGTGTTTTGGTTTCTATACCCAACTATAGGTACACATTCATGGTATTCAACTATTAAACTTCGAAGGTTTATTATAATATCTTACACTAAAAATAAATATATAATTACTTTAAATATATTTTCGGTAAATAAGGAGCTATAGGTATCACTGCTGGCCAACTAACTAGCCACAGTAATTGGTTTCTCATACTAAATAATTATGTGGATCTTTTGTTAAATGAATAAAATAAATATAAATATACATGGTGGCCGAATTAGTTAGACCTCAGAATTAAATACCATTTTAGGTCCCCGATTCAAACCCCGGTATGTACCAATGATTTTTTTATATAAAAATATGTGCAATTTGTCAAATTTGACAAAAAAACTATAGTGCCCCGACGGTCCCAGTTTCACTATACTAACTTGTGAAACTATTTATAGACGAGATAGCTACTTGTTCGGTGTAAGTAGACTCATAAGCATCGGCTACGACGAGGTGGGATTAAAACCCCTCCGTCTAGGCGATGTATTATTTATAAAAAATAAGTGCATTTTTAGCCATGTTGCATAATTAACTATAGTCAAAAAAAATTAAAGATTATTTTATTTTGAAAAAATGTTTGTAAAACTGACCTTACGTTGGATTATTTAAAGAGATAAACAACGTTCGCCGTCAAGCAATTCGCGTGAATTAATTTAGTTAAACGGTATTACAAGTATGGGTTATCCGGATCCCATAGGTACAACGGAAAACGCTAAAAACGAACTGTATGCACGCTAATATATATAATATAATATACGTGGTGGCCGAGTTGGTTAGACCTTGGACTTAAAAACACTTAGGTCCCTGGTTCGAATAATCCCCGTGTGTTTTAATTTAAAAATGTATGTACATTTGTTTGACAACACCACTATAGTGCCTCGGAGAGCACGTTAAGCTGTCGGTCCCGGTTTCACTATACCAACTTGTGAAACTGTTTATAGATGGGCTATTGAGTCTATTCAAAACATCTCGACGGGCTAGCCACTTGTTTGGTGTAGACTCATACCATCGGCTACGACGAGGTAGGATTAAAACCCCTCCGCTGGGTACCCTGGGGCCGTCTAGGCAGTCTCGGGCACCGTTAGGCACCCGTGATGATATGTATGTATGTATGCACGCAAATTGTGTGACGATGAACTTGTAGGTACATCTCCTAATGACCACCCTGAGGCTCAACCATGGGTTTGCGCATTGTAGCAACGTAACGTATTCGAATACGTGAGCAACAACCAATAGGATCGCTTAATTCAATCCTGTTACCAAAAATAAAGCGATCCAATTGGTTGTTGCTCACGTATACGTAAATGAATACGTTACGTTGCTACAAAGCACAAACCCATGGTAGAGCCTCTGAATTGTTACGTGATGGATTGCTAAAGCGATACCTATTCACGTTTCGTTTAAAGTACCTACTCGACTATCAAATTTCTCGTGACTGAATCCTGCGAAAATCTATTCCTGGAAAACATGATGATTCTTTGGGAACTAGACATATTATCACATTATGGAAATGGCAAAGTTAGGTGTGTAAAATCTTTAAGTTGTTTAAATAAATATTTATTCGCCTAATATTTCTTATATGTATATCGTCACGGGTGCCTTACGGCGGCCGCCTAGACGACGGGCGGGCGGTGAGACCGCCTAGACGAGACGGCCTCAGGGTACCCAGTAGAGGGGTTTTTAATCCCACCTCGACATTGTAGCCGACCGTATGAGTCTATACAGAACAAGTGGCTAGCTCTTCGCGCTATTTGGATAAACTCAATAACTATCAGTTTAACTATACCAACTTGTGAATTTGTTTATAGAAACAGTTTCACAAATTGATATAGTAAATGTAACAGTGGCACTATAGTGGTGATGACAAATGTACATATTTTTTTAGTTTATAAACTCATTGGCTCAACACCGGGGTTTGAACCAGGGTCCAAGGTGCTTTTAAGTCTAAGGTCTAACCAACTCGGCCACCACGTGTATTTATATTTCTCATACTCTGAAAGAAACAACTGCAAGCTGAAAACAATGTCAGGTGACATACATCAGTAAAATAATAAGCGACAAGATAGTGGAATCGACAAGTGATCTTATTACAAGATAAGAGCAGTTAACAGTATGTAGCTGTGTCGTTTGATACAGTGTGACAGCTCGTTAGCACAGGGGGAGGGCAACCAGCGACAGTTCTGCTGTCTCCACATGCCATGTGAACTCAAACACCTTGTCTAAGTACATGTTATTACCACAAATGGGTGAAATATTATGAAAATAATAAAGATAAAGAATACTTAATTACACTTAAATCTTATGTTTGTTACCTACCTCGGGTTTTATTCTACTAAACTTCTTGTATAACAACGGCTAACAAAGTTAAAACTTGACATAAATACCAAAAAAAATGTTTCAAAAATGCTTAGAGCAACGCGGCCACGGACTGTACGGTGGCCGCGTTGCTCTATGCAAAAATGTCTTTGATATGCAGTCGATATCCAATTAAGTTAGTAGCATAGGGCACATTTAACTTAGAAAAAAAACGGCCGTTTCTCAAAACTTGTTACCTATATTCTCAGCATGATTTCACCTTCGTATTAACGTAACGTTAATACGTAAGGAAATACCAATAGGATTGGTGTGTTTTTAAAAACAGGATAAGTAAATCTTTCCTTTTGGAAAGACAATGTTTCTAACGCATAACGTACGTATACCTGTTTTCCGATTTTAGTAAAAGATTATAAAATATAGGGTGGAGAGAAGAAATAGAGATCATTTTTAATTAATTTGGTTTCCTTGTATACCGGGTTTTTTACCTAAGTTCCTTTCTAGTTTTATCTTTAAAAAAAGAAGATAAATCTACTATAACTGAGGGTCAGAAATATACTAAAACGCTATCTAGTGAATAACTTTAGTACTACATTATAATTAGTTCGAAAACGTTTAGCTACTTAAATGTAGATGGCGCTGTATAAAAAAATAAGCGCCATCTGACGCAAATATTTAATACTTTAAACAAATTATTTTTAAAGAAAGCTAGCTACTCCACAAGAGATGGCGTATACCATAAATTCTTATATCATAAAATATGAATAGTCGGAAAATCTGTAGGTATATTCACTAATCGTGAACTCCGTGTTTTCCATACAAAATTAGCTTTCATTTACGTATACGTGAGCAACAACCAATAGGGCCGCTTTATTTTTGGTCAGGATTGAATAAAGCGATTCTATTGGTTAATAGCTTACGTATACGTAAATGAATATGGTAGAGCCATGGTTTCTTACATTTTCTTATAAAAGTTACTTGTACTAATATTTCTTCTATATATATTAGCCTAAACTGTCCCTCTGTTGGGCAAAGGCCTCCCTTCCATCTTTCCATCTCTCTCTATTTTTTGCTTTGTTGGACCAGTCCCTCAAAAAGGTGTCCAACTCATCCCTCCATCTCCTCCTGGGCCTTCCACGTTGCCTCCTCCGGTCGAATATTTCTTCTATGTTAAAAGTAAAATTCCTATCATGGTATTTAGCACTTACTCACACACTTCCCAGTAAAAGGTTTCGCGATCTCGAACGTCCAATAACGTCTAAATGTTGTTTTCAGTGATATCAAAGTTTATTTTTAATGAAAAAGAACGTAGAAGTGTAAATATTACTTACTCGATCCTAATTAGATAGTATTTTTATAAAAAAAACACCCAGTTTCATTTATGATTCTAAAAATATTACTTTAGTTCTCATTATAAAACTAAACACATTTTTTATAAAGAAATTATGTAATTAGGATCAAGTAAATAAAATCTACACCAGGGGCCTATTTCATAAACGTGACAATTGTAATTTACCATGACAATTCATAATACATTGCTTGGTTTAGTTTGTGTTAAGTAAATAATACCAACTAAACTAAGCAATGAATTATAAATTGTAAATTACTATGACAATTCATAATGCATCGCTTGGTTTGCTTTCAATTATTTACTTTTAACAAACTAAACCTAGCAATGTATTATGAATTGTCATAGTAATTTACAATTGTCACGTTTATGAAATAGGGCCCTGGAGGTGTAGTTTTGATATATAATAATTGTTCTTTTTTTCCAATAAAAAACTTTATTATAACTGAAAAACAACATTTAGATGTTTTTTGACGCTCGAGTTCGCGAATCCTTTTCCTGCCCACTTAAGTACAAAGTAAAACAATTTAGTAACAGTAAAACAAATTTGAAAATAATATACTTTCACAAATTATCTTGTATAATGTTTGTATCTTGTGAAATATATTCGAATATATTTCGGAGGTCGTGGGTTCGATTCCCACCCATGGCAAAAAAATATTAATTAGTACGTTTTTTCTGTACAGTTTGTCATGGTCTGGGTGTTTATAAAAATATAATATGTATTATAACGTTGTGTCTGGTACACATAGTACAAGCCTAGAGCTTAGTTTGTGACCAAAGCAATATGTGTAAATTGTCCTACATATTATTATTATTATTATTATATAAAAGCATTTTGAACCGGTGCGGTGTTTAGCTTACAGCGTATACAGAATACGTATTCAACGTAGGGGTACAAAATGAAAGTGCAGCGCCAGCGCCATCTACTGGGCGGACCTGGGTAATAAATTTAGAGGTGTGGTTGTTACAAAATGTAAATGAGACCAATAAAGTCGTTATTTGCCAAGTAGCTAAAAACGTTTTTATAATTCTCATTTAATGAAAAAACTGATTTAGGGAAAAAACATTAAATAATATTAATAAGAATATTTATTTATTTTAGTAATACAATATAACGCGCCTGGGGCTTTATTCCGAGTTTTGACACGTCACGCATTCTGCGTAAATTACAGGTATTGAAATATAAGTTCTATCCTGTTAATTATAGAGTTGAAATTCCAATGCTTCACACATGTTCAAACTTGCGAAGAATTTGTGTATTTCAAGATGGCGGCATTATTATAGCCAACCTAATACATACTATATACCCATTGGAATAGAAATTATATTTCCATATTTATAGTTTGCGCAACGTCTTGTCGTAATTAGCGGTTGCAAACTCGGAATAAGGCCCCTGGTCGAATCGCATTCAGTTTCATTTCGTGATGATTTCGTTACAGCAGAATGCATTGAATGAATTAATGAGTTGTGGAAATAATTATGGATAGAAGGTAATCGATAAATAAATTTTAATTTTGTATCAAACTTATCGTATTACTGAAGACTTAAATTCGACAAAGTTATCAGAACGATTTTTACTTTTTCCCTATTACACTTAATATTTGCTTTACAAAATTGTGACGTATTTTTATTTACCACTTATTTATTCATCCCATGAAATTTCTATCAATAACACCATTATATTAATCATAATAATAAAATGATAAATCATTCACGATTGTTAAAATGAACGCATCGGAGAATTCTCGCCCGCGCTTCGACGAGCTTCGATTCCGTTTTCGCATAATGGCCGCACTCTCATATAAAATGTATAGGATCGATAAAATAATTTTCAGCGAGGCGCGATTCGGCGAGCCCAGTTAACGCAATCCTTTAGTGTGACGTTTGATGAGCTAACCCTAGTAGCTAGTATATTATATTGCTAAAATAAATAAATATTCTTATTAATATTATTCAATGTTTTTTCCCTAAATCAGTTTTTTTATTAAATGAGAATTATAAAAACGTTTTTAGCTACTTGGCAAATAACGACTTTATTGATCTCATTTACATTTTGTAACAACCACACCTCTAAATTTATTACCCAGTAGATGGCGCTTGCGCTGCACTTTCATTTTGTACCCCTACGTTGATTACGTATTCTGTATACGCTGTAAGCTAAACACCGCACCGGTTCAAAATGCTTTTATATTCAAATATATTTCACAAGATACAAACATTATACAAGATAATTTGTGAAATCCGATGCGTTCATTTTAACAATCGTGAATGATTTATCATTTTATTATTATGATTAATATAATGGTGTTATTGATAGAAATTTCATGGGATAAATAAATATATGGTAAATAAAAATACGTCACAATTTTGTAAAGCAAATATTAAGTGTAATAGGGAAAAAGTAAAAATCGTTCTGATAAATTTGTAGAATTTAAGTCTTTAGTAATACGATAACTTTGATACAAAATTAAAATTTATTTATCGATTACCTTCTATCCATAATTATTTCCACAACTCATTAATTCATTCAATGCATTCTGCTGTAACGAAATCATCACGAAATGAAACTGAATGCGATTCGACCAGGGGCCTTATTCCGAGTTTGCAACCGCTAATTACGACAATACGTTGCGCAAACTATAAATATGGAAATATAATTTCTATTCCAATGGGTATATAGTATGTATTAGGTTGGCTATAATAATGCCGCCATCTTGAAATACACAAATTCTTCGCAAGTTTGAACATGTGTGAAGCATTAGAATTTCAACTCTATAATTAACAGGATAGAACTTATATTTCAATACCTGTAATTTACGCAGAATGCGTAACGTGTTAAAACTCGGAATAAAGCCCCAGGCGCGTTTCCATTCCGCCATTAATGGAAAAAACCTTAAGTAGAAGCTACTGATTACCTTGCATATTATTGAATATTAAATACGACAGGCATAGGATTGGTTGGTTGCACATTCGTTTGGGTATGCTAGGGTTTTTGTCATCATAATACAATGTATTCGTTTTTATCTTCATTTTATTTTTAGTTTTTATTTTGTTTTATAAATTTTGTTGATTTGTTTCACTTGAAACCTTTGGGTCTGTAGTTGTTTATTAGACTCGTAGTTATTATTACAGAGACAAGCTTCATGATCAGATACATAGCTCTAATCATGAAAAATAAGTCGAATTTCAATAAAATATTAAATCCCAGATTTATAAATAAAGATATCGCATAACTGCATACTCGTTGGTTTCCTGCGGCTGCAGTCTGATTCAGTCTTTTCAAGGCCTCTCGTGTATTGACGAACCAGGCTCGCCTGAAGACCCTCCTGTTGTGCGACCCCTCCGCAGCCATTGGGAGGTGGAATCGCCACCCTTAGTCTTGATGAAATTTAGCCAAATGTCATTTCAAAAAGTGTTTTAATAAAACTCGTTAACGATAGACATCGATGATATCTAGTAAGCCATATCAAAAGAACTTCATTTATTAAAACAATAACGTCGTAAATATTTTATTAGTATATCTATATGTTTTTCGTAGGCCGGTCGTGTTGGTACTGCAATGATCAGAAATAAGCCATTTCAATACTAAATATTATTAGATATGTATAAAGGTTTCGTTGGAATAGCACCAAGATCAAACAACATTTCATGCTCTATAAAACATCCATATTGTCAAAATATGGGCAGTTATGCATTTCGCTTTAAAAAGTGAAATGCATAAATATTTATTAAATTATATAACAATTAATATATTTATTAATAACAAATATATTAATGCCATATATTAACAAATATATGGCAAATGAACCACCTCCGTTACCGGCTGGTCATCCCATCGATACATTTATTAATCATATTTTACATAAAATTTCGGATCCTAACTTTATAAATTCCCTTCAAAGTAGTAATCAAAATTTATCCATTAGCGAAAAAATAGCTTTATCAAAATTAAAAAATGATGAATCAATAATGGTTTTACCAGCAGATAAGGGATCTACTACAGTAATACTTAACAAAACTGACTACATTAATGAGGGTCTAAGACAACTAAATTGCGCGTCATTTTATACAACTGTTACAGCTGACCCCTGTGAACAGTTAGTTATTGAAATTCAAAATTATATTTACATAAATGCGTCCGATGAAGGACTTTCTGACAATGATATTTCGGCCTTAATTCCTTCTAATCCGAGGACACCACATTTTTACATGTTGCCGAAAGTACACAAACCTGGTAATCCAGGTAGACCAATTGTAGCTTCTTATGATTGTCCTACCGAAAGAATATCATCATTTGTAGACTTTTATGCGCAACCTTTAGTAAAAAATTTAGATTCGCATATTAAAGATACTTACCACTTTTTAAGTATTATAAAAAATATTCATATTCCAAATTGTAATGATATTTTCTTAGTAACTATAGATGTTGTGTCCTTATATACTAATATACCACATGACGAAGGATTGTATGCCCTAAAAGAGTATTTCGATAGCCGCCCAAACCCGCGTCTGCCTTCTTCAAAATTTTTACTAGATTTAGCAGAAATGGTTTTAACCAATAACTATTTTACTTTTGATAATAAATTCTATCACCAAGAGAAAGGCACTGCCATGGGTACGCGCATGGCACCTTCTTATGCAAATTTATATATGGGTTCTCTCGAAACAAAATTTTTAAATAGTCAAATTCTCAAACCTTTAACATGGTTAAGATTCATAGATGATATTTTCATGATTTGGCCTCATAGTTTACAAACTCTTAATACATTCCTTAGTCAACTAAATTCATTTAGCAGTCTAAGATTCACTCATGAAATTTCTAAAACTAACATAACATTTTTAGATGTAGATATTACTTATAATAATCATAATATTTCAACTTCTGTTCATTTTAAAGAAACCAACAAGTTACAGTATCTGCATTACAGTAGTTGCCACCCGTCGCACACAAAACGGTCTATACCACATTCACTTTCTATCCGCGGTAAAAGAATTTGTAATAATTCAACATCTTTGGCTAAATATCAAGGCAAAATCTTCAATGGGTTATGTAGGCGCGATTATCCCCCAAACTTTTTACACAAACACGTGAACAGGCCTTCTAACACTCCAAACGCTATACACACACAACAACAAAATTCCCTTCGGCTTATAATACCATACTTCCACGGGGCACACAAAATTCAAAATTTATTAAAGGATAGCTTCTCTATCCTTAAAAATAATAATATTACACGAAATCTTTTGGAAACGTGCCCTAGTGTAACGTATAAACAAAATCAAAATTTAAAAGCTATTTTGGCAAAAAATAAAAATACACGGAGCAATAACACATTGTTAGGTACACACAAGTGCAACCAATCTCGTTGCAAAACATGTCCCATAATAAATTCCGATATCAATATACAAACTCATCATAACCCTGTTGTCATCAAAATTCAAAATTTCGCACAATGTACTACTTCTCATTGCGTATATATGCTGGAGTGCAGATTTTGTAACAGTTTTTATGTGGGAGAAACTACGACACCCCTTCGTACTCGCATGAATGGACACAGACATTCAGTAGATTCTCAAATTAATAATATTTTACCTGTGCCCACCCATGCGCGTATACATAACACTACCTTTAACAATTGTTTCACAGTAAGAGTATTAAAGAGTTTTCCTAATACTATTCGGTCTATTGATTTAAAAACATGGGAAAGCTCTTTTATATGGCAGCTTGGTGCATACTATAGCCCTGGTCTGAATGTAATGCATTAGGTTTTGTCTAACTTGTTTTGTAAATTTATTAATATCGAACCAACAATGGACATAACATGCTGATGATGTTTTCCATGATGGGCTAGGTGGTGATGATATTTTTCTAAAAAATAAATACAAAACTGTATAGTGCATTGCCTTTACCATTGCTAAAAGACATAAAATTACTTCTTCAAAATTTATGACAAAGACCTTCAGTCACTGTCACTGATGACGCCGCTCCATAGAGAGGCGAAATATTTGGCAATAAAATTTTATAGCTTCAATTTATATATTTTACCAAGTAAGAAACACATCTAACACACTTTATTTGTTTCAGATAATTAATATATTTAATAATTTCTAATTTTAATCATTATAAAATGGATTTCCGCAAAATAACGCCTGATTCAATTAAATTCTTATAATGTTTATATATAATTTGTTTGTATGTAACTACCTATTTTTTTTTGTTTTCGTTCTTTAATTATGTCCTTTTTACATTTTAAGTTAATAATAATTCAATTGTAATTTCTTAAACTATAACTGGTGGAAAATGTAATCTAAAAGAGAATTGTAACATTATTATATATGTAACCTAACCTATACCGTGAATAAAATATAGTCATTTTATGTTTTAACCTTTTTTTTTTTTTTTTTAAATAAATAGATACAAAAAAAACGTTTTTAGCTATTCAGCGAATAACAACTTTATTGAAATAAATTTACATTTCGTAGCACTCACCTATACGGCGACGCCATATATTTTTTTTGTCGTATGAAACTACATAAAATAGCAACTTAAAGTGTTATTATTATGCTTAACTTATTTTTAATTTAGAATTTAAATTTGATAAAGGAATCATGAAGACAAAGAAGAAAAATTACATTTTTGCTTGAGAACGATATAACATAAAATGCATTTTCCTTGTTGGTCTCCATAGTTCAATTATTTATTTAAATTCTAATATAAAGGATACATCTAGCCGTTAAATAAAATAATGTAACTTGAACTATAATAATATAAATATATAAACATATTAGGGACATCTATCGGAGGCCCAATGTACTAAAAAGCGCCATCTATTTTTGGGACCTAGTAAATATTTTCATTATCCTTATTTAGTCTGTGCAGCACGCACAGAGTAATTTATTTTTTAGTTGGGTTGGGAATTGGGATTGTCTTGTGTGTTGTGTTATGAGATTTGTTTTATTTAGTTAAAACCTTAAATTAATTTGTTTCTAAAGCACTTGTTATATAATTCGTAATTACAGTTTACCTTCGGTAAGTAATTTAAGATTAATTTGATACATTACTTTTCATATTAGTTATTTTATTTATCTACTGAAATAACTTATAATGGTCTATTTATCTAACAGCGGCTGTTTGGGTACATGAGTTTTATATTTAAATCTGATAATTGATATTTACTTAATATAACCAGGGTTTTCGAATATTTTTATAGTAATTTGTCATAGGTAACTATTAAAGAAAGGTTATCTTTAGACACAAGAAGTCGTTAAGTATTTTTTAATTTATATCATCCCTATTGGTACAGAAGTATTACTACAAAATTATGGGTTAGCAATAGATTCCTGATATGTAAACACTACTGTATTTATCTTTGTTTATTTTACTAGCTGTGTAACCAATTGTCCAGTTTATTTTTGAAAGTGTTAACAGTGATAGTTAGCACAAGATTTTGTGGTGCTCTATTGTAAAAGAAGTTCCTTCTGAAGCCTCCGTGGACTATGTTTATGGCTGGCTCGTTTTCCGCAATTAGCCAAGAGATTAGGTCTTTTTGCGTGAGTCGGCTGACTATTCTAGCCAGCCCGGCTCCTTCCAGAAGCTCCGACAATAAGTCCGGGTCCTTAAAAAGCGACCTCGGTGTTCCAAATATTTTCGCCTATTGCAAAGCCACCCCTGTGCAATGAAGCAGCACATGGGTGGGTGTATCATCAGCCTCCATGCAACCTATACATAGAGGGCTGTTGGTGATACCTAAAATTGTAAGGTGCCTGTTTAATGGAAAGTGTCCGGTAAGTATACCCAACACCATATGAAGGTTACCTCTGTTGAGATTGAGCAGGTTCCGAGTTCAGGACTAGTGAGTACACTCCTGCTCCTGTTCCATGTTCTATTTTTAAACTGTCCGTGTACCTGACCTCGTGACTCCGTGGACTAATGCATGCGCTTTTGGTGCTGTAGGCGGAAAAAAATGTATGATTTCTTGTGCAGTTCTTCATGGTCTGACTGTTTGTAAAATATATTATGTAGGAATTAGTATTTTAATTTTTTATACTCATAGTACATACCTAAGTTCAATTCTCTTCCAATGTCTTTCATATTAAAAAATAAAATAATATTCACAAAGATAGTTAATAAATGTTAAAGTGTAAGTTGTGATCACAATTACCAAAGTACTTCTGTAATTATCCCAGTTAATATTAATGAAACATTTATCATATCATGACTAAATTAAACTTGTAATGCTGGACCATGGGCATACAAAAGTTCTTATTAAACAAAGAACAGAACCGGTCGTTGTGGCGATCCTTGGGGGAGGCCTATGTTCAACAGTGGACGCTTGAAAGGCTGGTATGATGATGTTGAAGTAAGAAGATCGATGCAATTTTTACACATTTTAACCGTCATAATAATAATACAAATTGTGCGAAGCGGCACGAAGTCTTTTGGCAAGTCTCTAAAAAATTCTATCAAGTCATAAAACACACTTAAAACTGAACAAAGGTGTGCTTGTGTATCTGGATGATATGTTTTTATATCATATACGTTTGAACATTACTGAATATCTCTGTTCACTGGTGACCTGACCGAGACTGTGACCCTTACTATTAAACGCTTCCATTAAATGCACAAAAAATATTTTTTGAAAGGCACAGATCTGGTCCAAATAGAGTGATGTCCATCTATTTTAAAATCCCTGGATCTTCCCATTATTACAAAGTACCTAGTAAACTTAGTCATAACTACATTATAAATAAATATTATTAAAATACTAAACACAGAAACAAGATTGTGATGTCAACATAACAAGTAGTTCAGGTCATTAACCTTTAGGAAAACGTTGCCAAGAATTTTGCACTGCATTCACTACTTACCTGAAATAGATGTCACATTGTTGAAATATCTTCAGTACTAAGCCTGAGTAGCTAAAAGTGTGGTAGCAGTTAAATCACCAGTCAAATCTACTAAGTTTAAATGAAAAACATATAGCTATAATGGACTGATAAATCAACTTTTACCTTGCACTTGCATTATACATGTTTAATAGTTATATTGTTATAAAACCCATAAATTATTATTCTTAATATTTCTATAACCAACATGACAAAATATTATTAATATATAAAGTATAAGAAATTAGGCCTAAAGTAGATTTTTTAATATATTGTATTATTAAATTATGAATTAAAATATATTTACAATCAGACACCATAGATGTAGATAGATATGACAAAAAAATTGCAAGAAAAGATATGTATACATAAGGATTCTCGGTAGACCCAGATTGCAATTATTATATAACTATAATAACTTTTTGACCATCTACTGTGGGGTGGGGTTGTATAGGGGGGCAACAGTTGTGGGTTCAATACCCATTTAAGTTTGGCTTAGAGATTACAACCCACTCAAGTTTTTCATAGAGTGGAAATAGAATCTAGTTAAGTTTAGGTGGAAAAAAGGGGTCTATGACTTTGATAGGCCGACCGACCTGTCTCATTAGCACCGCCCATACAGATGCAAAAAGTGTCAAGTCATGTTTTGGGTTTGGTTTTAGTCTGTGGGTTTAGCTGTTTTGGGGAGACTACTGCATCGATTTCTTGTTGAGGTGATTGTCACCTTTCCATGTCGCTCATCTCGCTCAAACTCATTATGCATGAAGACATGAAAAAAGGTCCACGGAAATATTAAAGTATAACTGTGTTATATCTTAGGAACGATTGTCGATTATGTTTAAACAGTGAAACTTTATATGTAAATTCTTCATATAAAACTTTTAATATATTTTTCAAAATTTGAATAGGGGCAAAAAAATAATGGTGAATTTTTCGTAATATGTATAACAGGAATCATGAAACTTTATATATACTCTTCTTATACAAATAAGCGTCACAATTTTACTATTTTTAAGTCCTTAATAAATTTTATATTAAAAAAATGGTCAGATAAAGTAGTTTCTTTATAATTTGAGTCAGACAAATATTATTTTTTGAACTATAAACTTGTTTCAACCCCTTAGACACAAAGGCACATGTCGTACTTTTATAAAAGAAGGTAATTATAATGTACTTCTATAAAAAAGGTAAATTTAACTTACTAGGTTAGTACATTTTCCGTAGAAATTACCTTGGAATTTTGAATTAGAATAAAAAGAATTTGATCCATAGTAATTGTTTGTACTACACTGATTATACTTTATGTCCTGGTTATTCCAAATTTATGTACATTTGTTTGACAACACCACTATAGTGCCTCGGAGAGCACGTTAAGCTGTCGGTCCCGGTTCACTAACCAACTTATGAAACTGTTTATAGATGGGTTATTGAGTCTATTCAAAACATCGCGACGAGCTAGCCACTTATTCGGTGTAGACTCATACCATCGGCTACGCGAGATGGGATTAAAACCCCTCTGCTGGGTACCCTGGGGCCGTCTAGGCGGTCTCGGGCGCCGTAAGGCACCCGTGATGATATGTGTGTGTATTGTATTCCAAGGGAACTTTTTATGGGGCGTCATATTTTGTTGGATAACTAGATGGAAGCTAGATTGACAAGCTACTAAGCTGTAAAACTCTACACATGTTCTATTAATCCATAGCTAGCTACTTCTATAAATAATTTTCTTGCATCAAAGCTATTTCGCGAGCATTCCTAAAGTAACTAAACCGCGTACTACTACCATGTGCAAGTATTTACATCTCTCCGTGTTGAAATGACTCATTATATTATTTCTGTTTCCCGTTCTGTTATTCTCTAGATTTAAATGTTGTAACTATCTAACATTAAACCTACGCATTGGAATTCTATACAAAATCCATAATATAAACAGTAGATTTTGGTAAATAAACAGGTATGTTTTTCTACTATAAATACATACTTCCGGAATGTAATGTTTGGTTTTCTTCAAGGCCACTATTTCAGTTTTAGTAGCAGAAGTATTATTTGAAAATTTTGCTAAATATCATCATGGGGTGCCTTATGGTTCCCGAGACCGCCTAGACAGCCTCAGGGTACCCAGCGGAGAGTTTTATTCCTACCCTGTCGTAGCCAATGACATGAGTTTACACCGAACAGTGGCTACCTCATCGCGATGTTTGGATAGTCTCAATAACCCATCTATTAACAGTTTCACAAGTTGTCATAGGAAACTGGGACCGACAGCTTAACGTGTTCTCCACGGCACTATAGTGTTTGAACCGAGGACCAAAAACTAGTGTTTTTATGTCCGAGGTCTAACCAACCCGGCCCACCACGTATTATTTTTTTAAATATTGAATTTAGCTAATTGTGTTTGAGAATAAAGATTTGTAATGCAATTCGTCTTGTTTAGTAAACGCATAAAGTGCCGTCATATTGGAAATGATTTAAGCTCTTAAACAACATGGTATTGGTCATCATTCTTGCACTTTATTGGTCGCCTACCGCCAGGGGCTTCATCTATATGGCAGGTCCATTATTCCGCAATTGGCCAAGAAGTTAGGCCTTTTTGCGTGATGAAACGATGGCTACTCTAGCCAGCCCAACTCTTTCATGAAGGGCACCGCCAGGGCTTTATTCTACTAAATCAATTGTGTATTAACGTCGTCAAAATTCGACACATTTTGTATGGGAAATATGTCAAATTTTAACTTTGACATGCAGTTAATATCCAATTCATTTAGTAGAATCGGATAGGGTAACCCGTTACATGTCTTGTAACCTACCTACAAAAACTATTTTTTTTAAGTGTTTGTCTAGCCACTAAATTTAAAAAAATTGCTTTCAACACTCTTTAGGTTCAAATACTTCTTCAATCTGGTACTCTAGCTAGGTAGGTTCCAAATGCACAACCACTCTTCAATAAAAACTATTCTATCGCGTGTGCAGTCATACATCACATAGCGTTCCATATAGTCCATTTATTAGCTTCGTCCATGTCTCCACAACAATGCCCAGCCCAGTAATTGCCATGATGACATGCAGTTAATATCCAATTCATTTAGTAGAATCGGATAGGGTAACCCGTTACATGTCTTGTAACCTACCTACAAAAACTATTTTTTTTTAAGTGTTTGTCTAGCCACTAAATTTAAAAAAATTGCTTTCAACACTCTTTAGGTTCAAATACTTCTTCAATCTGGTACTCTAGCTAGGTAGGTTCCAAATGCACAACCACTCTTCAATAAAAACTATTCTATCGCGTGTGCAGTCATACATCACATAGCGTTCCATATAGTCCATTTATTAGCTTCGTCCATGTCTCCACAACAATGCCCAGCCCAGTAATTGCCATTAATAAAGCTGTTAATTCAGGGCACAGGCCCATTTGATCCGATCCAAATTAAGGTCGGTTGTTGCATCAACTCGAATCTACTAACGCCCCTTTATTGGTCACTTTATGATTGTCTATCGATACCATGTGGCTTGATGCAATCGCGTCATTCAGTATACATAAAAATAGATTATAATACGTAGCTATTACCTACTATTATTATAACTTTTTTATTGGGTTACGGGTTTTGGACTTGGAACCGTCAAGTGATAACTTGACGGTAAGACCAACAAACTCCAAGAATGGGGTCGGTCAATACATTGCCCTTTAATAGCATTGGTCGCTTCCAATATGCCGGCTAAAATGCCAAAAAGGGCGGCGACAAAGAGGACTTTGCATTACGAATCTAATATCCTCACTGCTTTATTGTCAAATTCTCTAAAAGGATACTAAATCAGGGTGGCTACTTTCTGGAAAACATGGAAAACCGGGAAATGTCAGGAAAAATATTTAAAGTGCACACACAACTTGCTACTGTAAACGACTGGCAACCTCAGCGGAGGAATTCTACCTAAGTTCAAAAAATGCTTTTTTTTTAAGAATGTGAAATATATTTTGTTGCTCTATATTTTCCGAAAATATTACTAAAAACAATTGTTTCTATTTCTAATATTTTTTATCTAAAATTTTTTTTTTCCAAAAATCTAATAAAATAACCTAATAATATATTTTTGGGATTTTTTATTTTCTTTTTGAAGCTCATTAAGCTCAGGGAAAATCTAAAAAAAGTGACTGGAAAATCTGGAAAAGGGAAATTCGTATCCGAAAAAAACGGCCACCCTGTAAATACCATCACGGGTGCCTTTTTAGCTCCCGAGAACCGTTTAAACGGCCACAGGGTACCCAGCGGAGGGATTAACTCCCTCATTTCTCCTATGGTAATCGGAGGCAACAAGTGGCGAGCTTGTTGCGGTGTTTATAATGGTATAGCCTCGTTGTATAATGCGGTCACCCATCCCAGATCCGGCATTGTTGTCATCGGCTTAACCTTGTTATTAGTTGCGCAGTGACTTTACCACTAGGCTGGCACTGCTTTTTTGAAGGATACTACTACCTCAAAAACAATTTGATGTAGTAAACTACTGAAAACCGATAAATGTACTCATGTACTTCTTTTAATAAAGGTACCTATTATACTAAGGTGCCTCAGTCTATCATTTTTACGTCCCTGATGAACAATGACGAAATGCCTAAAGTACATTAAAATGGGTCATTACTTTCCAGCACCCTGTCGTCAAATCACCTAGCATCAGAAATTCTCAGCCTATCATTTTTACGTCCCTGATAAACAATGATGAAATTCCCAAAGTACATCAAAGTAGGTCATTCCTTTCCAGCATTCTGTCGTCAAATCACCTAGCATCAGAAATTCTCAGCCTATAATTTTTACATTACTGATGAACCACTACGAAAATTCCAAAGTCATTAAAGTGGGTCATTCCTTTCCAGCACTCTGTCGTCAAATCACCTAGCATCAGAAATAGTATGTTGAAATATTCATTACCCACGCACTTTACTTTGGAGTTGGTTAAAGATCACTTTTCATTCAACTTCACTTTCCCAAATCTCATTATAACCATTAATTGCACTACACTATTTTTCTTATTTTGAAAACACAATTAAGCTATTCAAAAAGATTTGAATGAAGAATCCACTTATTCGTTGAATTGAGAGTCTATCCAAATATTATTATAAGTGGTGCATAGAACGTGCAAGTGCTCTGCATTATCTGTCTTGACGAAGTGAGGTCGATGAACCCAGTAAAGGTCTTGAGATAGTACTTGAGATACTGTCAGCTACTTGTAGTCCCTACAATACATTAATTATTAATATTGCAGTAATAAGTAATTACTTTAGAATAAACAATAAGTATAATGAATCAATAAATCACGGTAATTTAATTAATCTACTTTAGTATTCATTTCAAGAGATTTTTATTTGTTTATCTCTGGTTGGCACGCAAAAAGAATATTGAATATTCTTACTTTCGCTAAATCAACTTCAGTTTTCAATCAAAAGATTTTATCGGAGCTATCTACTTGAAAGTTAATTACTTTTTCACAATTCATTGCTATTATTGAGGCTGTGTTGCACAATCTAGTGCATGGTGAACGTTTAAACATTATTAACTATAGATAGGTCGTCATATAGCCGTCGTATCCCACGTGCGTTTCGGCGCCCACGCAGACCGCATTTCCTATAACTGGTATTACCTCCTTATTTCTTTTAAATACTATTTTATTTATACATCTCTTTAGATAAATATTGCATTTACTATCACATCTGTTGTATTTGAAAACACTTGGTAATAATTAACTCTGGTGAAAGTTTCATTCCGTTTTACAATTTTCTTTGAGTCAACTTTTATTTTAAAGTTTTAAAACAAACTTCGTAACAGTGTGCTTATGATCTTAAAGCTCTTACCGTAAAAGTCTTAAGTTATTTATGACTGTTTATTACAAAGTTCAAAATACTAAGGGTCTGTAAGAAATAAGAACAAATTCCACACGCAGTAATGAAAGTGTCACATCAGAATTAAGTCATAAATATCGAAGTAAACTCTCAATTTGTCATATGACAACTCCCCCAAAAAAGCGGCCCCAGCCTAGTGGTTAAGTCACTGCGCAACTGATAACAAGGTTAAGCAGATGACAACAAGACCGGCCTGGGATGGGTGACCGCTTTATACAACGAGGCTATTTCATCATAAACACCGCAACAAGCTCGCCACTTGTTAGGTGTTGCCTCCGATTACCATCGGCGAAATGAGGATGGGTTAATCCCTCCGCTGGGACCCTGAGGCCGTTTAAACGGTTCTCGGGAGCCAAATTGGCACCCGTGATGGTATTTATTTTATTTTATTTTTACAACTCCCCCATATCATAAGAAACCACCATCAGATTAATGAGCTCAATAAGCGACAATCTATTTAAGTTTATGTCGTTTGTAAGTAATATTTTCTCTGTAGTTGGTGTCGAAGCTTTCTCTGGTACAGTTAACAACATATCACGGTACTAATTTAGATGGTTTGTCTCGTTTAGTCTTAAGAAAATCTGCTAATTTGAAAGCTAGGCTATTGAGAATAGCTTTTGTTAAAGCTAGTCGGACTGATGAACATATTTTGCATGTTCTAACAAAATTGATTACACATTCGTGTCTTGTTCATTTATGGTTAGAATAAATATGAACATCAGGATTGAGGGGCTACATTTTTATTATTTTTAAGAATTTGCTAATAATTGTTATGCTAGCAGTTTAACATTTTTTTTTTACAAATTTTAGCAATGACTAGCATAAGAACTATTAGCAAATTCGTATTATCAAAATGTTCCCCGTCAATCCTGATGCTCATTAGAATAATGTGTGGGAAATGTCCTTTAATTTATATTAGGAGGGATAGGTCTATAACAATGTGAGGCCGACCGACCTTCGTTACCACCGTCTATACCGTGCAAAAACCGTGAAGTGGCATTGTCATGCTTTGGTTTTAGTCTATGAGTTCACCGCCACCTATTCGTATTATTTATCCGGCATAGTAGGAGCAAGTCACATAATATTTTCAAAAAATGCGTAACTATGTTTTACTCTCTTTAGTTCATAGGCATAGACACGTGACAATTTTGTCTATACCTACTTATAAATAATACTTTTATTCCCCCCTTTTTAATAACCCAATAATAACGAAAACAATACATAAAACGAGCTCAGTGTAATAAATAATTTAACACGTGTTGATAATATTTGCACACGCGTTCATTTGTTTACAGAGATGTTTTATTTGAAAATTAATTACTAATCGTTTTAGGCTTTGTTTATTTTATATCTATTTTAGAACTAACGATGCTTGTTCCTACATTAATGTATGGAACAGAATTCTGGGTATGGCATAAGAAGCATGTAGGTAGGATTAATTCTGTAGAAATGCTGTCATAAAGGAGGAGTGTGTAACATGTGGAGTTACATGCGGATAGAGTGAATAATACATTTGTGTGTGATATAAAAGAAGATGTAGTGACCAGGATTGAGAAAGGAATGTTACAGTAGTTTGGGCACATTGAGAGGATGAATGAAAAGAGATTTATAAAGGTGAATGAAAGGATAAGGCGGGTCGACCCAGAAGAATGTACCATGACCAAATCGGAGACATTGTCAAAAACGCCTGGATCCGCAGTGCCTATAACCGTTGAGCTTGTATGAAGAGATTTGGTATGAGAGTTACGTCAAGGTCGTTGTAGGTGGCGCTCCCTTGTTTTTGCCTATCCCCGTGGGAAAAAGGCGTGATATTTTTTTAGTTTAGATAGCTGAAGCGTTTTGAAATAGGTGGGTTTGTATACTACTGGATAGTTACAGAGCCACGGTAGGAACGATCCCATAATCGTCATCAGTCCAATTCTACTAGATTCTTAAATCACCAGATTTGCGTGGTATCTGTATTTACCTGGTAACTAACAGTTGACTTAACTACTTGGTAGATACAGAGCCATTCAATTTGCTAGGCAGTTTTAGCTCAGATTTTACCTAGTAAACTAGTAAGCTATTTGTCTTTATCATTCCTCAACCATATACATGTTTTGCCTGCTTATTGCCGTGTAGATACAGAGCCACGCAAATCTGGTATTTTTTTAAACCTGGTAACTTGTCACTACACATGATATAGATACTTGTATATTAAATAAATGACTACAATTTTTTTTTTGCAAAACATGTACGAAAAGGCTTGTTAAATAAGTAATACGTATAACGTACTCGTAAAACAATTATTTTGTCTGTTTATTCGTTTGTTTGCATCACGTAAAAGCTACGTTTGTTATTCAAAATGAATGATAAGATGTGAGTAACATTTAGCGCTTATTTCATCAAAGTCAACTAACAGATCTTTTTTTTTATTACGCCACGTGCCATATCAAGACGTTTTTTTAGCACACGAAATTGTGGGCAACAGCTAGTATAAAATAAAACAGATAAAAAACTTAGGAACTAAAAAGAGTTAGCTATAGGTAGCTTATTAAAAAATAAAAAATAGTATTAGTATTCCATACATTATTTTAAGTGGCGTCTATATGTGGCGTTCTAAATGTGAGTCACTAAGTGATCCTTTTGCGGAAGATAATGACTTATTGTCAATCTCAATCGCTTCTTGTGACTATTCTAATGAATGACGATCCATATAATTGATTGCTTCTAACCAGGGGCGGTTCCTGCAGGAAGGAGGCTTTGACTTAAAATCTTCAATTTCGTAAAATTAAAAAAATAACCTCTAAGGAGAAAGAATTCCTGGGTCCAGTGGCGTGTAGGTATACGTTTATTAACGTGGTGAATTTTTTGTTTTGGTCACCAATATGATAAAGACGTAAGGGACATGTACCGGCGATAGTTATAGATGATGTTTTTTAATATATTTATATTTTGCTCATTAATCAACATTTAAGACATACGGCTACTTTTTTTTTTGCTCATCAAAAGAAAAAAAGTTGACTAGATGTCCCAAAATAATGAAATCCTGGATCCGGCTCTACTTCTGACCGTTATCAATGATAATGTTAATCATGTCTAATAATACAACCCAATCTTCTTTTTCTCACCACAAACATTCCTTATTTTATCCGAACCTGGTTGCCAGATGTTCATAATAAAACAATAATCTTATTAAATCGTGCGTTTTATTAATGACCCAAATAGTCTTTTATATTATTTCGTTGAAAAGGGGTTTTATGAAGAAAAAACTGCAAAAGACTAAAGTGCTTTTAGGTTTGTATAAAAAGTTGTGTATACTTAAAGATAAACAGAGAGGATGCGTTGTCGGGTTGACCGAACCCAGACGTGGGACCACACGCAACTCTGTGACTACCAGATGATTCAGAACTAACACTTTTGGTTTCAAATGACCTTAGTTTCAAAGTGGCTGCATGTCATGTCTACCAAAACAACTAATGTTTGATGCTTATAACGATTATTTTATATTTACTGACCCCGCGCATCTTCGTCTGCGTAACTTTAACGGAAGCTCTCAAAAGGAACTAATTTTCCCTGTTTTCCCAACATTTTTCATTGATGCTCCGCTCCTATTGGTCGTAGCGTGTTATATAGCGTATAGCCTTCCTTGATAAATGGGCTATCCAACATTAAATAATTTTCAAAATCGGTTCAGTAGATCCAGAGATTACCAACCTCACAAACTTTACCTCTTTATTATATTAGTATAGATTTAGTGGAGCACGGCATGTAACACTGTATCTATCTGATGTTAAGCAGACCTACAAAGTTCATGAATTGGGTCGATCAATACATTTTTGTGTAACGATATTGATCGCTCCCACTATGCCGGCTAAATGATGCGGTTTCGAAATGGGCGGCGACATGGACTTATTTGCATTACGAGTTTATTTTGATATCTTCGCTGCTTTATCGTCGTATCAATCGCACATTTCGTAACCGTACCATGAAACGGTGCGGTTACGAAATGGGCGATTGAGACCACCCCCTCGACAAGAAATTTATTCAGTAGTCTCTGGAAAACCAGTGAACCCACAGACTATAACCAAAACATGACTATAGGTCACTTGGCGGTTTTTGCATCTGTATATATTTTGTTATTTTTATTAATATCAGGATATAATTAACGATAAAATTGCACACTCCTGGTAAAAAAAAAACATATTTTAATGTTTGTAATTATATTTGAATATATTCTATTAATTGTCTATGTAATTGTGTTGTAAGCGAAAATAAAGTTTTTCTTTCTTTCTTTTTCTTTTCAATGAATATTTTTAGGGTTAGAGGGAAATTGGCGAATTCACTGATGTTTTGTTTTCGTACCGCGAAAGCGAGAATCATAGGTGCGATTCCCCCATCCACAAAATGAAATCATCCACATCATTTTATCATTACAATGGGGCTTAGCATAACCACATCGATATAGTTTGACAGTCTATAAAATTAAATTTATGAATGAACATTGCATTCATTCATAAAATCGATATACGTATCGAAAGTGTCGATTTATCGAGCCTCTCGATCCTGTTGTGCTAAGGCCCATAATCAGTATCTACGAAAGTTTTCATTGTAAAATTTATCCTAACATTTTTTTTGTAACGTTAAAAAATGAGCAAAAGTCTTGTGAGAGACTCTTGCGTAAGAGTAAGACCAATAACATGGTTAGTCTTGGTATTAGTATTGCTAACATCAGTGGTCTTGGTCTTGCATTTTTTGCATTGAGCAATACCACTCATAATTATACATATCTAACAAACAAAAAAACTTACATTAAAAGTATTTTTCGCATTCTGTAGGTATAATAATAGCAATAACTTGGTGTATAAATATTTACAGTTCCTTTTGATATCCAATTAATTCATTCGAAGTTTTAAAAGAACTAACAGGAAAAAATGCATATTTATTATTCACAGTCTGCCATTTATTGAATCCAAAAATATATACTTATTTTACCTTGTTGTAACAAATGCAAACATTGTCTGACCTAGATACTAGCTCGTGCTAGTTTTATAAACCTAAACAATACTCTACAATTATTTTATTTACTATTTCATAAGTCTTTTTTTTTATAATTAGGGCAATGTCTAGTTTTGTGTACCGAATAACTACACCACCGTCTTCTACCTTCTACCACAGAAGAAATAATAGTACAAGTACTTTTACTATAACGGCTTACTAAAACTCGATATTCCTTGATAAAACAATGTTATTTTTTTTATAATTAGGACAATTTATAATTTTGTGTTAGCCGCATAATAAAAGGTAGAAGACCGTGGGTCTTCTACCTTTTATTATGCGGCTTACTCAAACTTGATATTCCTTAATAAAACAATGTGGTAAATAGAAGTTCCTTCTCTCTTTGCTTTACCTACATACTGTACATAAGTCAGCTAAGATATATTTCAACTTGGTTGATTTTTATTGGAGCACGGCATGGGACTTTGTATCTACCTGATAGTAAGCAGACCTACATAATCCATGAATAGGGTCTGATCGACCCTTCAACCATACAATGTTGTTTAATAATAAATATCGCTCCCACTATGCCGGCTAAATGATGCAGTTACGAAATGGGCGGCGACATAGACGCATTGGCATTACGAGTCTATTTTAATATCCTCGCTGCTTTATCGTCAAATCAGTCGCCCGTTTCGTAACCGCAACAAGAACGAAGACCACCATCTCGAAAATAAATTGATACTGTAGACCCCGGTAAACCGGTGAACCCACAAAGTGAAACCGAAACATGACTAGGTGTATGGGCGGTGGTAACGAGTCCAGTCCGGCGGCCTAGCAGAGTTATTATAGACCCTCCTCTCACCTAAGAATACAATGTATATAGAATGAATGTAGGCACAGAATACAAATTAGATAATATTATAGGACATTTCACACATGTTTTCCTAGTCAAAAACTGAGCTCTAGGTTTGTACTATTTGTACCAGATACAAACACCCACACCATGACAAACTGCACATACAAATATTCCAATTATGTTTTGTCATAAATGAGGATAGGAAAGACAAAACCATTAGGCGATCAAATTGTCTCTTTAAATTATCAGTATAAATTTCTGGTTCAAATCAAGATAAATTCCTGTTTCAAAAAAGTCTATCAGTTGCCTACCAGTCTGTAGTCATATGTGTATCATCAAGCATTGTTAACTGAAAACATACAAACTAAAGAGTTGATTGTTGATAGGCCTATCTAATCTTGTATATATTGTTAATTCATATTTATTGTATTAATCTTGTATTTCTTTATTCTTTTTTTTATATTTCTATACTAAATATACACACATCCACATGCACATTGCACACAATACACAAACACACACATGCACACAATACAGAAACACACACATGCACACAATACACAAACACACACATGCACACAATACACAAACACACACATGCACACAATACACAAACACACTCAGGTACATAAAACATCACAGACACTAAGACGTACTCTTATCATACTTGTAATTTACTCCTGAACAAACAAAAAAATACATAATAAAATAAAACAAAATGTGATAAGTGTAACATTATTATTTTATTTAAAAAGTAATATTCATGAATAGCCGGGAAGATCTATTACAGGCATTTATATTGTTTTTTTTTTTATATATATACAATTGTAAAGCTGTTGATCTTCTTAATAAACAATTAAATAATAACATTATTCACAAGTTTTTGTTCATTACAAACCGGTATTTTCTTTTTGTATTAAGTTGCAAATGTATCTCGTTAAAGAGAACGTGCGGCTTTATTTCAGGATTTCATATAACACGTAATTGTCGGAGCATAGCCGTCGACTAATGAGGGCCGGGGTATTATGAGAAGGAAGATTCTTCCTAATTAAGCCTTGAGAGTTATCTAAAAGTCGAAATAGGTCGCAATTGCCAAAATTAAATTATTCGGCGATGGATGATTCTTGGAAAATGGTGCCCTTGTTATTATTGAAATATTTAAAAATATTTACAGTAGGTCATAACTTGAAAGTCAAAAAGTCATTTGAAGTAGAAGTGCCTAGTCATATAATAACTGTGAAACTAATGTTTTTCGGAGAAATTAAATACAAGGTTGAAGACCACGTCTGTATACTTTGCCAGCCATGCATGGATGCTTTCCAGAACTTGGATTATAAGCGTTACCTTTAGAGAAGCTAATATGCCTAATATGCAATTTGCATGGACCATTGACGTCCTCAAAAATTAAGCTGTGTCCAACCGGTTATAATTTTATTCATTGTTTGTTTTACAATCACTATGCGGAATTATATGTTCTCAAGAGACTAGTGCAGTCTTATTATGATAAGGAATATGAAGTATTTTTTTATTGGATCACGGATTCAGTATTTATAGGCAAATGTTAAGTGGTTTTAAGTGAGACACCAGATATCGATTATGGCGAATGGCAGAAGGCACATCCGACCCTCTGCTTTATCTGCAAAAGTTTGCTCTTAACCAGACCCATTGAGAAATACTTCTGTATAGAAGCCGCATATCCAATATTATATTACACTCTTTCTAGAATATCGTTTTTTTTGTTTTTACTCAGCAACTAAGGGGCGTAACGTTAAAATAGCCTTCCTCAAGAAATAGGTTATGAAATACAAAAAAATAAAAACTATTGTTATTGCTACATAGTTTCAGTTTTCAAATTATTTTTATATGTTTTCATTATCATCCTTACTTCTTAATAAGGTCCAAAGGCCTCTTATAAAGCCTTGCTGTTGTAGCAATTAAAAAAAAACTGTCAAAGGACGAATGCTCTTTGAGCTTTTTAGGGTTTCGAGTAAATTTTTACTTCTACCTCAACCGGTTTTCCAAATATCAGACACACAGACTGAGTCATTTCATAAGAGTTTCCTTTTCCTTTAAAAACGTATAGACCTCTACAAACAACGTTATCAAAATGAAATTGAATGCATTCCGGGGCATTTTAATTTCTTACCCATAGTCGCAAACGTTGTGGTTTCTGCACGTTTGCAGGTTCTGTAGCCAGACCCCTCTGCATCGTTTATAATAATAACTCACTACACATAAGCACCCAACTTTTACACCTCCAGGGCTGCTCTCCTATTTCTTAAAAGCAAATACCTACCTTTCCTCTTTATCCCTTAATCGGGAATTCTTTTCATGATGGGTATACAGAATAGTGAACTATAAGGTACCATATACTTTTGCACCCTATTCCTTTGTATTAAGATTCAAATTAGTTATTAGGTGTTGTAGGCATTAACTTTTTTTTTATTTAAATTCTGACACTAGTTTTTCAATACCTACACTGAATTTTAATGTTAGTTCATGGTTAGCTGGTAGATAATGCCTAAGGCGTTAAGCTCGCCTTTGTATAAATATTTTAGTGCAGTAAAGAATTTTAAATAAATAAATAGTTGCACATACCAAGCTGGCCTAGCTATGTGAAAAGCTTAAAGTGTACCTACCTACTTCTGTACTTCTGTGTACTCATTTGGTCTCGTTTACACGAAAGCCACAAGCCAGGTTTGACAGCCACTCTGGCGAGCGCGTATTTTAGAACATTTCTTTTACCCGTATTATATTAGACGTTTCCTCAACTCGAAATTTCATAAGGAAAACCTGTCAATAACTTCAAAATATTCTCAGAATTTGTTGAACGAGGCGCTCAAAGACAATAAAGAATGTTAAATAAATAGTTTGTACATACCAAGCTGGCTAAACTAAAAAGACATAGCTAGGTGAAAAGCTTAAAGTGTAGCTACTTCTGTGTACTCATTTGGTCTCGTTTACACGAAAGCCTTTAGGTGAAATCATTAACGGGACGGACTCGAAATTTCATAAGGAAAACCTGTCAATAACTTCAGAATATTCTCAGAATATGTTGAACGAGGCGCTCAAAGGCGGTTCAAGCTAAAGACACAGACAGAAGAAATAAATAGCTAAGGTCGGAACCTATTCCTGAAAATTGCTTAACTGATGATGTTTTCTACAGAAATACATTCCTTGAGGATATTTTGAGATGAGGAATGGTCTAAGTCGTGTTTGCCACACACTTTCACTCAAGGAACGTCTGTCTCTTTCCACCAAATATTAAATCAAGAAAGCTAGAATGAGACAGTACTTGAATGAAAAGCGCAGCTGAGGATAGGTACAATTTAGAATGCGGGTGTAAGAACTTGCAATTCCTAATGTAATATAACCCTTAGTAAACAAGACCAAAGTATCATAGGTAGCTAAAAAACTAACAGTTAATTATTGACAGTCAGTGATTCAGTCATATTTGTTTTACTGCCATCTGAGATAACTATATGACGTTATTATGAATCATGGCGTAACATGAGTATTTTTTTTATTCTGAGGCATTTTTTTTTACATACATACAGACACTCAATTTGTTAACGATAAACTGGACTAGTCTGTGGGTTCAGCGGTTTTCAGGAGACCATTGCATCGATTTATTGTCGAGATACTCATTATGCAAAATAGTTGATGTTGCCACCCATTTTGTTATCGTATTATTTATCCGGCATAGTGGGAACGATAAAAGTTCTTAAACACCAATATATTGATAAAACGACCCCATTCGCGGGATTTGTAGATCTGCTTACCATCAGGTTGATACAGCCGGATGTAAACAATTCCAGCTCATGAACTGCTTCTAAGTTTATTATTTACGAGAAGATTTTTATTGTTAATAGATATCAATTATATTAATAAAAATGTTGATAACCCATTTCATTAAATCTAACTTGTAATATTTCTTTTTCAGGTATTTTCTAGTGCATATGAAATCGGTAAGTTAACATACTTATAATATTATAAATTATCTTTGTAGTAAAATTTATATTGTACATCTGCGAGTAAATTACATTAGGTATACATTTAATTTAGATTTACAAAATCCACCCGTTCCAAGACAAGGAAAGCTGCCGAATTAACATAGTCCTAATTAAGTTAGAGATTAGATTGTGCTAAAGTGTACAGGTTTTGGCTTATTTTCGCTTTCAAAGGAAGCGGCTCGGTTAATTCTTTAACGAGAAACATTTTAAAACATATTTGTTTGTTAAGTCAAAGGCCGTGAATTTCTTTAGATTTATTATTTCTCTAGCTACTTGTTTTATGTACCTTATTAGCTAATTCTGATCTTAAATTGTATTTAGTAGTTTTCTAGAAATTGGCATCGTTTTTTCAATTACAACCCATAATATTATGCATCTCCAGTAAACTTTTTATCAACTAATTGTAATGCATAACATTTTATATTCCCAGGATGGTTGGGAAATAAAGTATATCCCATGGTATGAGGCGCCCAGACAAAAAGTAGCCTAATTTTTTTATAAACAAGAATTTACACAGATTTTTTTGTTCTTAGCAGCCTTAGAAGTTATCAGATAATCCAAGCGCTGGAGTAAGTAAATACTATACTGTATCTAGTATTAATAGTGAAGTATCAAATCGTCAAAAAAAAATAGGTCGCAAAGAAGGAAATCAATTATCGAATTACTTAAAAACTCGTACATCAACCGCTGTATCCTAAACATACGTGCAAAAATAAACAAAAAAGGAGATATAACATTTTGACATCCGGCCGCTAAGACGCGAACCAAATCTTGTCTGCTCGGCGCCGGAAGCTCATCACAAGGCACATGCTCTATCAGTTGATCCAGAAACGTCAATCCATCAAATGTCTTGTGATCGGATGACCATGCGGGAATGTTGTGATTATATTAATTAATTTGTTCAACACTTTTCCTTCGTCATTTAAGGAAACTTGATAACTTGCTCAAGTGTGAAGGTTCTGAAATTGTAATGGAATTTGTCTGTTTTATAACCGCAACCTTAAGTATGAGCAAAAGGTTATAACGATTATTTAATAATAGGTTCTTTTAGAAGCAGTAATAAAATAAAATGTCAAATGGCTCGAAAGTGAAAAGTGATTTATGTAAAAATCCCATTATTTCTCGGTCTCTAACAAAATAGTACTAGCTTACTTTACTAGCTCTTTTGTCAAATATATTGATGTTAATATGATGTTTTTAAACTGATCAGCAATTGAAATCCAAAAAGTTTAGGCTAAACTATGCTGCAGATTATGAAGATGAATAGTCAGTTATTGGTACTACTGCAAATAGTTATCATCCATCTATTACAATATTGAACAGCGTACCGACTCAATGGTAGGCTACCTCTGTCCAGTAACTGAGACATACGACTGACGACATACCAACTCGGACATGAACCTGTCCAGATAAGGCTAATGTATTCCCTCCCTCCTACTCAATTCAGGAATCACATAGAGACTCTGTTCGATAAAAGGTTTCTAAATAAATATATGATAAAAAATGTCTTGTTAGTTTTTTCTTCAGTGGCACGGAGTGTGACTTTGTATCTACCTGTGTCTTATGCTACGCAAAATGCAACAAAGCCCATGAATGTGGTCGATCAATACAAAGTTGTTTAACAGCATTGATCGCTCCCACTATGCCAGCTTTTAATTACAGTCAGCTTCTGGTTACGAAATTAGCGCGATAAAGCGAATTTGTATTACGATTCTACGAGGCAGCGAGGATATTAAAATATCCTCGCTACTTCATCGTTAAATTAACTGCTCGTTTCGTAACCGCGTCCTAAAAAGAGACTATCACCTCGATAACATATCCATGTAATAGTCTTCTGAATACCGCTGTACCCGCAGGCTAAAACCGAAAAAAAACGCCCAAAATTTTTGGCCTCAAAATCTGCCACCATAGGCTTTAGGGCGCTGGTAAATCCGCCACTGCATCAGATGGATGTTATGAGGTCATATGCCGAGTTCTCATAAAAGTCATGACCAGTATTATAGTATTTGACGTAGTTCAATAAATAAACCTCTCCCAAGAATTTGCTTTCAAATATTTCATCTTATTTATTTATAAAAAATCCGACAGCAATTTCACTAATAGTTAAAAAAAAGTATAAGTGTTGATGCATTCTTGTGGGCATTTATATAAGTATTTCAAAATTTGGAAAAATCTTAATATCTAACTACCTACTCGTACTTCTCTTCTTAATATTCTGTTTCTCGGTTTTTATTGGTCAATCCCCCTTTATCTTCTGTAGTTGTGAGGTTCGTACTAAGTCAATTTGCCTACTTCAAACTGATTATCAACTAATAGTCGTATGAGTGTCACATGCCCGGCTCTAATATATATATTTTTTTTGACTCTTCATAAAAATTTACTAAATTAATTTGAAGAGTAAAATTCGGATAAAAACCAATTTAATTTCTAGTTTACCACATAATTGATTTCAAATAAATATCGACGTTGCGCTTTCTATTTGTTATTTTAACAAACTTCACAGGACCTATTGCAATAAATATACTAGATACTAAACCATTAACAATTGCTCGTAATTTCCATTGGAAAATACCTCTATAAAGTCATTTAAACTGGTTAGTGTTGGAATATGCTAATTTTGAAAATTCTTTTAGTACTACTATGTATAGTATAGGTAATTCCCCGAAATTCTTGAACATGGCACGTACTTCCTGACCAGAAACCTTTATTATAAAAAAAAAAAAGCAAATGTCTAGGCAAAACATACCACAACCCCGATATATGTTCAAGTTATTCGCCGCTCGCTAGTTATATTTTAGTAGTAAGTTTGTATAACAAATTAAGAAACGCAGAACTTTCTGTGTTTTATTTTTTAGGCCCGAGTAGCTTGGCTAATTAATAAATTCAGTCCAAAAATCGTAAAGCGTACAAAACTCATTTGACAATATTTAATTGCTTTGCATCAAATTAACAAAATTTACCCAAGTTCTTGTGGCTGTTTTCTTTTTAACAGGAGTAATTACATTTTTTTTTTTTTTTTGCGATTTTTTGCCTCTGTGTCAGAAATTCTATTTGCCATTAACATGCACATAAATCTCCGATCATATCATGATCGACAACTGTTGATCAAAGACATTAATTAAAAATTAATTTAAAAATAAAATACTAGCTTCTGATAGGTTTGTTTTGAATGTATTGCTCAGTTTATTTAGCTTTTCTCACGTATAAATTAACTACAGCGCTACGTATAATTAACTATCTACCTTAGTACCACTATCTTCGGTGAAAGTGGACATTACACTCTTACAAACTACACAATATTACCATAAAGTACTCATTAAATATAAGATATCAAATCCCTTGATCGTCCTCTATCTAACTCTCACTATCAACATCGGTAAATATTACTATCTAAATTCTTTATAAAGTCAATAGCATCAGAAAAGCCGCGCGTGTTCTGATGCGGCATGTTTCAAGCCTGCACTTCTACTTCCATTTTAGGCTGTGGCTGATAGTCCACATATATCTCTCGTGACTGCCTGTTCTCCAAATAAGGAATCAGGTCTTAAGTACTTTTTAGAATGTTTTTTTACAACCTATGAAAATCGCATGTTTGTTTATAGAAACGGTAAGTAACTAAAATCTAATTCCTATCCTTAAATTTATAGTTGATAAATTTGTGTGGGTTTGTTTGGTGAGATTAGGGGAAAATTTGAATTATTAGGTAATGAACTAAATAGCACTTCTCCATTTTGTATTGGCAGGGATTGGTTCAGGTTATATTGATAATTTATGATTGAATTTTGGAATAAACTTTACCGATGTTCGGAATTCCAACTTGACTTTTTTGTTTCCTTGGTTACATGTTTTTGAGCGAAAACAAAGCCTCATCATGAACTGTTGACCGCCACGATTTTTCACCCGCCTTTTGCGTTTTTGGTGGTCTCCTCTGTGTGGGATATAATCATTAGTACCATTGATAAGCGCTATATCAATAACGCACGCATATTGCGCGACGGCAAACGTCCAATACAAGTGATGTAACAGGGTGGCCACTTTCTGGAAAAGTCGGGGAATTTTTGGAGACTGGAAAAGTCAGGGAAAATATTAAAAGTACACACAACTTGCTACTGTAAACGACTGGCAACCTAAGCGGGGCAATTCCATCTAAGTCCAAAATATGCTTTTTTTTTTAAGAATGTGAAATATATTTTGTTGTTCCATATTTTCCGAAACTATATCTTGTTTTGGAATTTTTTATTTTCTTTTTGAAGCTCATTTATGGTTAGTGAAAATCTAAAAAAGTGACTGGAAAAGTCAGGGAAATTCGTATCCGAAAAAAAGTGGCCACTCTGTGTAAAAATTATTATAACGGCGGAAGTTTTTTTAACCTTTTAAATTTGTTATTCTTTAAAGTCTTCCTAGATTCCAAACTTCTGTTCCCACAGCATAAATCTTAATAAATACAAAGCGCGACTTAGTCTTGATTTATAAAGCAGCAAGTTCGCTCCGTTTATTTTAGACTTGGTGGTGAAGTTTCAGCTGTAAGTTCTGACTCACATCTATTTTAAGAGGTGGCTGCACATACCCGTACAATGAACACAAACTTCTCTGATTCACAGAGTGCAGTGGCGCGTTATGTTATATAATAACGTGTAAAGAGGAATGCACCTTTTTTAATACACTATAAATTATTATGTAGACGCTGAAATCTGATGTGCAAGCGCATGTAAAATGTCATAAGAAGCTAATGCGTGCTCACACTTCTCGTCAAGCCAACGTGGCAATTAGAGCAATTAAAGAGTATCATCATGGAGCGGTCGATGCGCGTGAACAATCGTTTCATAAATATCGTTTAATCAATTTGCGCTTGGTGCGCCGCCCGCTCTACGGTCAATGACTTACAATAGGAGTTTGACTTCAAAATCTCGACTTAGAATTTCAGTATTTATTCGTAGGTATTGATGGATTCGTAATTTAAGTTGTTGAGAATATTTTTGTTAGGAATAAATATATTCTCGGATGCACATCAAACGCAGTGTAGGTGCTCTAACTATAAAATTAAAGAGTTATGGAAATTTTATTAACAAAGTTTTCAATGTTAGTACCATTTTCATTTAATTAAAATCTTTTGAGAATATTTTAACTGACGTTTTTAATAATGCATCTTTTTTGGCGGATTATAACAATTGAAACTATCCGTACCTACCTAGGTACCTTAGTATTAATTTTGGTATGAAAAACGATCAATTATTGAAAACGGCAGTAAATCTATCGTCGTTTTTACTCATACTGCTAAAAAGTAGTTGCAAATATTATTGTATCCTTGGTATGCCCTTTAAAATCTCTAGAAATACAAAAAAAGTAAAAAGTTGTAAAAAGCTATAAAAAGGAAACAGTTCGCTTGCATCAAACGACGAATACAAATCCGCAATATCACATGAAAATATATTGATTTGCATACAATAACCGACTGCGAACGAGCGCCGACAATACGTGCCTCGCGACTCGACGCGATGTACAACAACTGACATTTTCCTAATCGCCCGTGAACCAACGGAGCTGTCAATGCTGGAATACAAATGACCCTTAATTCCGGAAGGAAATAGGATTCAAAATTATATGTTTAACGAAAGAAAGGGCCTTTTTTTCAAGTTATGTCCAAATTATAACCATGACTTGATTGATGCAATAAGGCATTCGCTAATATTACAAGATTGACCAATGCCTAATTTAAACCAAACAGTATTGTAGGATACCGCTAGAGCCGTGCAACGCGATGATTATAGAATTGATATTGCTGCCTACTGTAGTAGTAGTATACGACTCTATTCAGCAATGTTTTTCCCTTCCAAGTGACAAAACACATTTATTGCCAGGTTAAGCAAAACAATTCCGAATAGAGCAGGCTATATGTTTGAAAGGTTTTTAACGCTGAATCATTGTAGTTACAAATAATTTGATCTTGCAAAAATTGGGGGTCAGATTTTAGAATAGTACTTTTAGACGAGTCTGATAATAAATTGCAGTCTATGTCTGCACATCAAGTATCTAAGGAATATCTTTATCGTATAGTGATATGAATAGGTCTGTGCTCTTGAAAGAGCTTGTTTAATCAAAATAATGCCACTGTTATTCAGCAGAAAGATAACATGTGCTGCAAATCATGGTTTTAATACAGGTAGGTATATATGAGTATAGTTACAGTATCTAATAACAAAGCAGCTCGTATACTCGTACTAGCATTCATCCGAAAATAAACCAAAGAACATAAGCATACATACTACATCTCTACGACTTTGTTTGAGATTTAAATTCAGTTCATTTTGAATTCTAATATTACATGTTCCATGTGAGTAGGAATTTACAAAAATATGATCTAATTAATAGTAATTTATTAATCCAAAAATATTTAACAAAATTACAAGTAATAAAATACAATAAAGTGTGGCTATGTTCCTTATTTCATAAATTAGTATTATTACATGAATTTAATTTATAAGACACCCTGACCACTGTCCTAGCGAATGTAGCATATGTCATTATTTCCTAATAAATTCTTGAATCAATGACTCTGAAAAGAAATGTAGTTCAATCCTCGTCAAATTAATTGACACAAAACCTTTTTCTTAGGGGTCATGATGATGATTTCATGATGTCAGAGACCTATTTTTCCTATTTAAGACAATATATTTAGGTCCACACACGTGTACTCTTCCAATTGTCATTATTGGCATCAATCGAATCAGTTTCACTTTTAACATGAGTCAGGCCAACGTCCCGTCTTCTGACAGTGATGAATTGGAGCCGACGTGACCGCCTCCAGACAGGTCTAGATAAGCTTAATTTATTACTAAATGTGTACATTGCGTTTGTATACATAACGAGAGCGACCCCAATTTTATTGCATGCTCCTCTGCTATAACTGAGGCATCTACAGTTCTAAATTTAGATTGAAGGTCGAAAAATATTTAAAAAAGAAAAGTATTCAAGTGTTTTAAATATATGTATATTTACATAATGTAAGAATGACATACTCATAAAGCTTTCTTGACAAAAGAAAATATTACATACATACATACATATCACATCACATATCATCACATACCGCCTAGACGGCCCCAGGGTACCCAGCGGAGGGGTTTTAATCCCACCTCGACGTAGCCGATGGTATGAGTTTACCCCGAACAAGTGGCTAGCTCGTCGCGATGTTTTGAATAGACTCAATAACCCATCTATAAACAGTTTCACAAGTTGGTATAGTGAAACCGGGACCGACAGCTTAACGTGCTCTCCGAGGCACTATAGTGGTGTTGTCAAACAAATATACATTTTTTTTTTTAATTAAAAACTCATTGGGACACACCAATCGAACCAGGGACCTAAGTGTTTTTAAGTCCTAGGTCTAACCAACTCGGCCACCACGTATATAAATATTATATATCTAATTCCAAAAACTTGAGTCTAAAAAAGGGTTTAGGGGCTTTAGAGACAACATATAGTTAGATATTTGTGTTCTTGATTAGCAACGCTACGTGTGTATATTATATAGGGTTGCAAGCACAAAAAAGCTCCAAGGCAAGGTTAGAACGATAAATGGGTAGCTATTTATTTATATCTGCAGACGGATATACGCACTTATTCTTTCAATGCTGTAAATATAACCAGTTTCATTTTAAAGATTAATATAATCACAAACAACAGAAAAGCTGTCATTTATTTTATCATATAATTAATAATCATTTGATCACAGAAAATAAGTTTTTAACTATAATAACACATCCAATAAATAAGATCAGACATGATTTGATAACGATGATTTACTTTATGACCAGTTAATAAATAAAATGTCCAACAACAAAAACCCCAACTAATAACCGCCTTCAATTGATTTATTGTCCCCACATGGCAATTGTCTACTTAATTAGTAAATATGTAAAGAATGCGAGATTGAGAACAATTCGAATTTAATGGTACAGGCAGCTCCTCTAACCGATTTATGAAAATAGGTCGCCATAAAACGGTCGATGCTCCTCCCTTCGAGACCAACGGTTTATTAAACGTAAAAGGCGAAATGGGCACAAAGTAAACAGTCCAAATGCATTCTAGCCCTGAGGGGATAGATTCCTACTAATGATAACCCTGTTGATATATTAATGACTTGACGATATATGGGTAAAGTATAACCGTTGAAAGAGCTGTGCCACGTCGGTGAAGTTACGACGAAGCACGTGCTATTTCTGATTCAGACGTTGACCTGATCATTCTTCGTGATGCTCTTTAACAAATAATTTTATCTATAAAATTATTTATTAGAGAGCATTACGACGTATTAGAAGTAATAGAAAACTGATGTAATGACGATCAGAAAGAACTATGCTTTGGGGTCAAGTTCTCTAATTATAGCACAACTTATCAAATGAATAGGACTAATAATATTTTATCGTGGAGCTTCATGATGTTAATTTAGTATACATTCCCCTGTATCAGTGATCATCATGTAGGTAGATTCGATAGTCAGACTTAACCCAAAGATTTTGTCGCATGTCATCTGTCCCTAGTTCGTGTTAGTATATTGTGTAGGAACAATAGAACCCATCCACAATTGTTTACGGGGCGATTTATGACCACAACGAGGACCGCTGGGTGTTTCGGTACAAATCCTATCTTATTTTTTATGTAGTGGACATGTATGAGAGTTACGTAATTTTGGGACTAGATTTGGAAGTTCTTGTTGTGATTTTGTGATTCTCATTCTTTAATAAAACTTACATATCAAATAATAGCATTAAGAAATATTAGTTTTAAGTATTTAAATCACAAGTAAATAAAAAAAAATATCTCTTAGTTATTATTTTAAGTCTGATAACCATACCAAGACTTTAATAAACACGAATAATTCAATCACTGAAATTGTTTATTACGAATTCACTATCGCGCTGCGACTTTTGTGATAAACATATCCGTTTGTCGTGACCTTTCGTATCTTAAGTGTGACTTATGATAATCCACAATTTCAAATAATTGTAATATTATTAATATTATAACTACTAATAGATAAATGAAAATCTAACCCTAAACAGGATTGTAACTAATTGCGAGAAAATAATGAAGCAATGGACTGAATAAAACTAAATTTATTATATTAATTATATTCAATCACAAAATAATAATTGCAAGGATTTTTATTAATAATACAGAAAGCCTTAACCACTTCTCACTATCGTATAATCAAACTGAATTGATTTTTTCCAATGACAAATGGTCTAGACTTTCATCAAAAATATTATTCTTAAAGTCTTTCCAGCAGGTTCCGTCTGTAACAAGGAATAATATTATTCACCAATAATGTTATTCACCTTGCTAGTTATTGTGCAAATTTTACGAATACAACATTTTCCTAGAACATTAATGGATTCGGTTTAAACCTGCACATTGTGAGGTTAACGTAGCTTCACACAAAGGCTGGTACAATCCCCTGTACCGCAACCGGCTGGCGTAAACCAAACGCTATTGGGTTACATATTAAGAGACAACAATGTGATGATATTTCAGTTGCGACCACAACATATTTTGACCTATTGTTATATTCTAACACAGCACAATAGCAGGAAATAATGTTGATAACATCGCTTAGTAATTTACAAAGTTTTAAGTAAATAAGGGTAATAATAAGGAACCATGCAAAGTATAGCACAAGTGCATTGTGAATTTATTAACATTCTACTGAAGCAAAATAAAATAATAGTATATCTGCAGTATTACGAAATTTTTCTATTCAATTTCTGATGCATTTAAAAGCATTGCTCCTTTTACGTAGCTTCACCTTAACGTTTTAAAAGGTAAACTGTCTCGTCTCCATTCACAAGACATCCGAGAATCTTCATTACTCGTTAGTGACTATTCAGTATGTCTGTCGCCTGCCCTAAATGTACCCTGGATGATAATGAAAAGCCAGCATTTCTCAACGCCTCTCCTGGCGCGGTAATTTCACTTCAAAGCTACTGCGAAGGCGCGTTTGTTATTTTCTGTAATCAACGAGCACAATATGGCAACATTTTGTTCGTATTTCGACGCCGAAGTCTAACTGCTTAACTTCACGTCTGGATTTTTGAAATGAAAAGAACAAACGCTATATATCTCTATACATATTTACATATCTTTACCTTTTTCTTTTTATAATGAATGAGAAATTTAACCGAAGACAAGTATTTTTTTTATATTCTTTGCCCTATATATGTTAGGTTGACTTTACTTTGCAAAGGTGGAGTCCCTTAGGTTAATGTTAGCAGCAATGAAGTTGCGGCAGCGGCCTAAAAGAGCAATGGAGGACATTTCAGCAGCCAAGCGTACAACAACTTGTATATGTATGTTCAAGATTACTACATAAGTATTATCATAATATATTGAAACAAAAAATCCTATGCTGAAATTGTAAAAGACCTATCAAATGTTGTAACATCTCTTGATCCTGATAAAATGAACGTAAGGTGAAAGACAAAAGATTTAAAATAAATAATCAGAATACACTTTATCAAATCAAGTGTTTCTTAATATAAAAAAAAAAAAAAAAAAAAAAAAAAATGCTATACTAAAACTTTATGTAGTTGATACAGACCTTGCTTGTCATTTTTATTATCAAAATACATTATTAGCTTAAACTTCACCCCGCACAATAAGCAATTTTGAAAAATAATATCCTATAACGAATATAAACATACCAATATACTTGAAACGTCTTGAACTTCTCCGTTTTGAACTGTATGAAATGTTCACAACATTGAAGAAACGAGTTGGTCTGTAACTTGAATGTTATAAATGCAACTATACCGTGTAAGGAAACCTGACAATGAGTTGTCCTCCATCCTTTTACATGTCGGCCGTATGTCACTTAGCTGCATAAGGCTCCTTGTAATCGGCTATTTTTGCTGCGGTTTATGGTATCACTTTCTCTACTTAAGCTTTTAATTTACCGATGTGTTAAAGCTTCTATACAGCTTGTATAACTCCTGTGTATCTTATTCTAAGGTGTTAAGGTTTAATCTCGTGATTCGTAACATGATCGGTAAGTGTCTGTATTTGGTAATTTTACACCACTATTTGCGCTAAAGTTGCAGTTTTTATTACTTGTTGAATGATCTTTTCTTTTTTTTTATTACTGTTTTAATTGATTTAAAGAAACGTTTCACTCTTCATTGCCAACTAGTAGTAATTTTGTTGTTAGTAATGTAATTAAATGACGTAAGTGCTAAAATAAAAAGTGATTATTCTTGTAATATTAAACAAAATTTTCAATTATTACCAGGTACTTAAAATAATTACGTATTCGTGACATGCGATTTACAACAAGAAACTAAATTAAATTAATTTACTTCATTTAATGTTGTACTTATTATAATATGTAATACCTCGTTAAGTTTTAAATTAAGTGTAAGTAAAAACTTATTTTTAACTATTTCGTAAGTATACTAACTTTTTATAAATTGTAAAGTTGACTGTGTGACAAAAATAGTATAAAGAAAGGAGATAGAGACAAGTGGCACTCAGGAGTGTATATCTTAAGTTCTCTGTATAGTATACCTGAGCACTCTTACAACAGCAGCAATCAGCATGCTATTTTGAAAACTTTTTAATAGCCGGTGTAGAAAGTGAACAAATTCTGATAACAGTTAAAGTCGATCGTAATATATATATATATATATAAAAAAAAATTAACCTTTCCCTATAAAAAATCAACCAACGTATTCTACTATTATAAATTCTGTGTTTGAACACACTGAAGCAAATAATTTTATAAGAACCTTTATCACATTACATAGTTACTTACATAGATTTTTTACTTATACCTTAAAGTTTAATAATAAAACGTGTATTTATAGTTCAACGACATAATATTTTATTTACAAATATAATGCAATTTCTGATTACGGAACAATACTTAACGGTTAACATTTTCTACCTGCAGTTTTTGTTCAAATATAAAACATTTTGTGATGAAGAAGCTTTTCATGTAATAGTCCCCTTCGCGACTGTCATTGATGGATGGCTAACCTAATGTCATTTACTAAGTAGACTAACAACAAATAAAATAGTAGCTACCTTATATACATGTATTATAGGTTCTTTTCCCTCGAAAACAAATTTCTTGTGTACTTTGTTTATAATGAAAACTGATATTTTGTTATTAATAATAGAAGTTTCATGCAAATTATCCCCAATTTATTGGTGTGTATCTTCGTCATAATAAGTCAGAAGCAGCTAGTTGCAAGCATTCTTCTTGGATTTTTTTTTGACTACTGCATCTACGTGGTAGTCTGGTCTTAGGTGGTAGATTTTCTTCCAGAGTGTGGTTACGACATGGGCAACCGATTTAACGTTATGAGAAAACTCGTAATTTATAACTCTTACACAAATACCACCACGATGTCGTCTATGCGGACCAGCGATAAATGTACCATACATTTACAGTGATATAAAATACCTAAAGCATTAAGCTATGACTTTGTGCAATGATCTGAAATAAACAATTTTAAATAAAAGGTATGGAATTTTGTAAATCTCCTCAAGCACCCTTAAATTATCACATCGATTCATTATTTATTAAGGTCATTTCCATGCGTTTTCTTGATACCAAGGTCAAATACGACTTAGAGGACAAATACTTGTATAAAAAATTTAATCAACCATAACTTATTAAGAATCGAGATGATATTCCCCTTGCATCAAACGCCTAAAGCCGCCCAATATTTCTCTTCGCGTTTAGTTTCCTCAATTCCTCACTTGCGTTAGTTCGCTTTCACGCGCCGGCCGGTAAACACTCTCCGTACATCCTCGCTCTCCAACCAACTCAAATATATGCAATAATAATCAAACTTGTGATAAGTGATACATTATACCAACTAAGGCAAAATAAATACAACCAAGTGCTAAATTTATGCATGTTTTAAAGCCTAAATAAACAGTGTCGTGGATTGAAAAGGTTATGTTCTTCAAAAAAGGATTTCGGCATTGGGTACGTAATTTATGGCTATTTATTTATTGTATTTACATTTGACTGAAGGATTTTTTCTACTGGCAAAACCTGCTGGGGTTTTTAAATAAATGGTTGGTCATTATTCATTGAAGGGTCGCCTGATATATTGATTTTGGGTTCAATATAGAATAATCCACTTTTAAATATTCTAGGGCGATGTATTCGATGATAATCGCCAGCTTCGCTTTGAATACCCAAATTACTGTAATAAAGGGTTGATAAATAATTTACAAGGTTTCCCTTTGGAAAGTTGACCGATATATGACAGGTGGACCTTTTCAAATACACAGGTCATGTCAGACCTTTTTCAGAATTGCAACCAAAAATAATATATGATTTGTTTTTTAAAATTTCAATTGGTAATAAATCTAACTAGGTTACTATTAGAAATAGATAAGATAACGACCTGGGATTAAAATATATTAGGCATGATTCTAGCATAGACGTCAGTTCTTGAGTGCGGAGTTTAGGAAAGATAAATGATTATTATAATTGGAATACCCATAATATTACTCAGATACTACAGGAAACATTATATGTACCTGAATTATCTAGTTAATAGATATTCATTTAAAAACCTCTAGTGTATATTCTTATTATAAAAATAATGCCATGATAAAATAAACCAAAAGGAAATTTGATATGTTCAGTTATTGCAAAGTGTATCTACTTCAAAAGAAAACGCAGCTTTGATCTACGTCCAAAATGTTTTTAAAGGAAGATAACTAATTAGAATATAATTTGCTGGCTTTGTATAAAGCCATTGTAAATTGATTAATCTTGACGTTCCCGGAAGGAAGGCCCGGCTGGCCATCTTCCAAAATACCTTTCCGCTAGATAAAATATGAGATTAATAACGAAACCTCGTAAATGCGTTCAGTTTTCGGAAGAGTTTATATATTTTAATTGTTTCTAAAATTTCAAGAAAGCATCTATATTTTCTACAAGTTACAAATCGACTCATATTCATTTTTAAATGTGAGTACAGGGATAATTTGTTCCTATGTTTGGCGATTTAGTTAAGATTTTTTTTGGTCAATTGGAGCATTTTTTGCGATCGGACCACAATAATTTCACCATGATCTGTTAACGGAGAGCCTGAAAATTCTAGCATTGTCGTTTTTTTTTGTTACTTTGTATTTGATGTGAGTCAGTTCCAATTAAAATAACGGCATCTGATATTTAATTATTGTATCCCAAAATACCTCTTCAACGGTTATCATTATACGCGCAGCTTGGGTTTTAAAACGTATTGATTATCCATCAGGCCCCTAATTATGAAACTAAATATTGACAAACCGCTATCGCGATTGATTGTAATTGGAACTGTCATAGCCTTTAGCCAACGCATTGACAGCTGATATAGTCCACAGATCCAAACAAAATCGTGACATTTAAGAATTTTATTCACTAAAAATTGTCAATAAACAAATTTTGGATACGGTTTAATTATATATAAACATCTACTCTAATTTATAATTCGGCTCCAAGTTTACAAGAATTAGCAACACCACCAAATAAAATTTCCGAATAGAAGCTTACCTGAATTTGATTATCTTATTTGTGAATTTGATTATCTTATTTTTAGTGTTTGGAAAGCTGGTGGTTTTTTTTATATTTTTTATTCCAAGTGGATTTACTATTACTATCGGTAGCATTTTGTCAACTATTCATATTTTTAATTTTGATAATAAATTCACACTGTTTTTCTATTAGTAGTAGTTATTACATGGTGTCGGGTGTTAAAAATTCCTAACCTATTATTTTGAAATTGATTTGTAGGGAATGCGCGAAAATATGAATGACTGCTAATCCAACAATAAAACAACATTTATCTGGTAAAATATAGCTAATCGCAGAACACCGGCATTCCGTAACTTCACGCCCAGTCGCGCGGAACGCACGCAGTTTTTAATCGACGTCATTTTCGTTGACAATCCGATCCCGTGCTCCATTGGAAATCATCTGTACATTTCTCCAATACCCGAATTTCTCGAATATGTTTTATTGTGTATATATTTTCTTGTTCTACTAACATGTTGGCCTTTCATTGTGAATCCGGGTTATGTAAATTTCATTGTTTTTTTTTTTAATAATTGCGTTCTAGTCGTGAGGTAGGACAGCAGTATGGAGTTTTCGAATGTGGTAGTCAAACCAGTCTCGCGTGCTTTTAGGTCAAGTGCATCTTCTTCAGTAAAGGCGAAACATACCTGTGATCTTTCCTTAAATAAAAAAAAATGTAAACTTATTTCAACAGTTTTTTTTTCTATTATATATATAACATTAAGTTTTTCTTTTACCCCTCGGGATTTATATAATTAATGGAATGATAAAAATAGTGCTACAGCTAAACCAGTCTTACATGCTTTAGGTCAAGAGCATCTTCTTAGACTGAGGTTCTATCTTTAACTTTAAAAACTTATTATAAATGCCTTTTAATAAAATGTTCTTCATTAAGTTTTTTTTTTGCCCACTAGGATTATTTATTTGTTCAAAATCTTTATCGACTATAAAAAATCTTCAATCGTTTCCAAACTTAATATTTAAAATAAATAGTATTTATGCTAATTAACCTTAAGATTTAATAAACAGTTACCTAACCAGTACTTAAATTTTAATAAGTTTGAGTCTTGAGTCGGAGGAAATGTTTCTTGCCAGATACATAATTTGAAACATACACGGTACTTGTAGTTATGTCGCTCTCGAGGGATTTCGCGAGCGGATGGGCGAAGGAAATTCAACGCCTTTACGGTGCGTTCATCCGTCACACAAGGATTCCAACAAAGGCTCGTAAAACTTTCTTGTAAGTACTAAACAACGCTGAACGTTCAACTAAATTGTTTTTTTTTACTTTCTTTTCAGTTGTTGTATTTTATGAACACCGTCCATTGTTAAATTGGAAAGGCAGTTAGTGGAGGATGTAAAAATATGTCGAAAATATTAATTTGTGTAAATTAATATTTAGACGTCTGAATGGCTTTATTTAAACTTATACCATGGTCAGAAAGAAAGTCACTGATATGGGACGCCACTTGCGTAGACATCTAAGCGCAATAATATATTTCGGTTACTTCTTCGACCCCTGGTTCAGCCGCTTGCATGGCTGAGTCACAGAAGCGGCTGAACTCCAGTGATTTTTATTTTTTGTAGTATTTGGGGTCGAAACATCAGGAAGCTTAAGATCTAAGGCCCGAGAATTTATTCGAGACCTCAAAAAGTATTTCTAGAATATGGACTATTATATTATACATACCTCAAATGTTAAGGATATTTGATTTGAAACAAAAAATTGCCAAAGAACGAGGCAATGCCATTTTATTAGGTATTCTAACAAGTAGCGCCGCTCACAGACTTTTCTTTAAATTTATTATTATTATTACATTTTATTACTTTCTATTTAAAAAATGTTGCTTTGAATTTATTCAATTACTAACTTAAAAGAAAATGTGTAACATAAGTAAGCTAAGGGAAAAACAATTAATTATAATTCCACCAGGCAAAGTAACTAACTAAAATTGTGACTTGTTAGTTAAATTTGAATTAGGTAAACATCATACAAATTAAGTAAAATTTAATGGTCAATCATGAATTAGTCAATGAAACAGGTGAAAACAACGATGTCGCGTGTCAGTCACCTAATCATTTCTGCATGAGCTTTGGTATACAGAAAAAAACTCTGATTAATTGCTCTGACTATTAATTGCGATTAATGTTCTTATAAACAAGGAAAAAATACTATAAACATATTATGTAACTAATAGTGAAACTGCAGTTTCTATTTAGACAAAAACATATGCCTTCATAATAATTTTGTAGTATTAGAATTCGTACTATAACCGCTAGCAGGTAGAATACAAATTCCAAAATATACCCCAAAATAAAGTTATTTCCTCTTATAATAAACAATCAAGATTTTTTTTAAATAATTATATTGTATTATGTAACTGATTGTGAACCTGCAGTTTTTATTTAGTTAGACAAACGAAAATATAGTTTTGTAACATATTGAAAAATTTGTATTTTAATTTAACTCCTAGCTGTTAAAATACAAATTCCTTAATATGCCCAAACTCATACACATACCATCACGCCTATATCCCAGTTAAGGGGTAGGCAGAGAGCAATGTACGCCACTTCGTACGATCCCTACATACTTCACTAGCTTCCTCAACATCTTCTCATACAGGCATGTCTATTTCGGAGACTGCGAATTTGTCCCTTCCTGAGTAGATCACCTATTTAAACTCAAATACCCTAAAAATCATTTCTTTTTCATAGCAAGCCCCCCATGTTGTAATTTGAAAAATAAATACATTGCAAATATTTCGGCCGTCTTACTTACCCTATCGACGAGGGGTGAAATTGGCTCACATCATCGCTAACTCGTCAAGTCGAAATCAATATCAAGTTCGCAAGGAGCGCCTCACGTATCCCGCGGTATCGATTCTTACAACCCTACTGACGCGTGATTACAAAAGCTGATTCAAAAATACTAATAGATACTTTATACAAGAATTAATTTATTTGTGAATAATTTCAATTCATATTCATTTATTCATAAAATTATTAGGCGCGCCCTTCTTCTCCATAAAGCGCAGGTAAAATTAAAACAAAAATAAACGGAGTGACATCTTATATTAATAGTTAAACATATTAGCATTTACCTTACCTTATACAATATCTACCAAAGTCGTTCTATTTGTAAACTAACTGTTTCCCGAGGTTTCAACCCGCTGCTTAATTTCTCGCAATGTATTAGTAGTTAAATAACCTATCAAATGCAATAATGTTTTTTTCATAATTTAACTATTCAACTAATACCATCAGAGATTAGCGCGTTCAAACAACCAAACTCTTCATTCAGCTTTATTATATTACAGATGTAGATGATGAATTTATATCACGTCTTATCATCCGAGATTCAGAATTTCCGTCATCTGTTAAGAACTGTTCTTTAATACGAGTACTGGTATGAATAAGCTTTCGAAAATACGCCTACCAGGCTAAATATGCCGCGTTATTTATTTCCCAGCGGTCAGAAGCAGGTGGCCTTATTTGTTTACCAACTGGTACGCAGCGGTACAAAAGACTTATTTCAGAATGGCTTCTGGTTAGTAGAACTTCGACTTCTGGTCTCGATCGTGGTTTGTAGGTTCCCGAAAAAGTTATAAATCTGTCAGTCAATAAGTAGATAGATAAAGTTGCGTGGACTTTTTGATAAAGGTACGGAAGCGATGTCTCGTATGTTTACTTTCGTGACAATAAAACTGTCAGTCCCAATTCAATGTTTATTTTCCCTTAAATTTAGTATGTATCCACAACAGTAGTGTAGCATATGGAAATATGAAATTGAATTAGGTATTATAAATGATTGAATTCTTGTTGATCAGTTTGTAAATTAATAATAAATGATAATCTTGCAATAATCATTGGACAGCAGTTTAAAACTATCGACATCAGTGTACAAGCGCTTACGCGATTAATAGGTAGGTACACTCAACACTGAAGGTGGCTCAGCAATGCATTGTAATAAGTGCATTATACCGTCTGAACTAGCACCTTCTGGCTAATTGCCCATTGTGAAATCCTCTGCAGGCTCATGCACTTTTGCAATGACGCTATTTGCCTTTGTTTCTCTGTTCAACAACATTCTAATTTGCATAGAAGGCGATGGAATATGGTAAGTAGAGATGTTTTTTTATAATAATAATAATTTTAATAGTCCTGTGCAAACATCCATTATTCACACAAATGTTGACTCGAGTTTCATGGTAATAAATGATGTCATTAGTCAATTAATTGTTAACTGTTGTATTTTGTCCCACAATAATAATAGAAGGGATTGTCCACTGGGACTCAGCATATATAACCACGTCGATATAATTTAACTGGCGATAAAATAAAGTTCATGACTGAACATTCAGACTGAGTAAAAACTATAGAGTTTTAATCTTTAGGATGCTGTAGATAGACAGACTTCATAGAAATTCAGAATGTTTTAAAATTGACATATAAATGTAAAGTGTCTCCATTTTAAAATATTCTGAATTTCTATAACTACTAGTTTTTTTGCTTGATTTATCATTTAGTTCATTTTGTTCCAGATGTTTTATAATAGTAGTACAATTCAACACTTTTATATTAAGTAAAACTATAAAAATGTTTACATTATTGACTATACATATGTCACATAGTGATGTCAGTCACCTATAATTAAATGAACCCAACTACAATAATGGCCGTTGCTGGAACTGCTCGACCCGATAGCAAATGCTCTAATAGCATTAGTGCTCCTCGTTATACGTTTACGCTAATTATCTTATTCTTTGCTTACCACGCTCATTACATTTGTTAATCACATTAGTTGTACTTTCTTAGATGAAATTCAATCGACCTTTCCGTCCTTTTTTCTTTGTATCTAATTCGATTTATTTTGCCCATTAGATGTTTTATTAGACAAAAGTTATTTAGATTACTTTATCTTTATTGCAATATTCATTTTTACTTTGAATTTGACCGTATATTTCACCAGTTTTTAGCAATTTTTAATTCCTAAGTGCAATATATCACGCAGCAGGTTCAAATTAATTAATAAATATTTATTTGCTGAGAAATGTTTACTTACTAATACTAAGTAACTATACAGAATAGAAAAAATAGCTGTGGTTGGAGGAAAAGTACCCTATAACTATAGCAAATTTTATTGAAAGGAAACGTTCATTTATAATAAAATTAACTGCATTTAAAGATATTTGAAAATAAGCTTGCTACACTCTGAAATCGTACTGACTGAAATTATCTTAACTCTACCAGCTTCACTTCACTTTTCAACAATAGTAATATCTATTCTTCATTTATTATTTACTTTTCTTCTTCTAATCACTGATTTTTTTGATTGTCTTCGCCCAACAACAGTAATATCTATTCTTCATCTAACATTTACTTTTCTTCTAATCACTGTTTATTATTACACAAGATTTTTAAAAATAGTTTCGTTTTTATCGTTATCCACATCAATGATGTTGTTTGCATCCGCGCTGCACACAATTGTCCCTGCAGTCAATGCATGTATTTAGTGCATAACGGGCCCAGCTGGCTGGTATGTCGTCGAGTGCACGACAGTCCAGTCACCGTGTCCGATTAATTTGTCTATCGTTCGATCACGCATAACGATCTGCAGGCACACCTTTAATGTTCACAGCAGTTATTTGTTATTTAACATCTATTCAATTGTATGAAAGTAATTGTAACCATCACATGGAAATGTAGGAAAATATAATTTTGGTCTAGTATAAAACGGTGTTTTATTTAATATTTTCCCATTACTTTAAAATTTCCAGATGTTTTTTTATTACAGTTCCCTTCTAATAAGTATTAAAAAAATATATAATTAATTGAACTAGTTATTTTTTTTATGGGATTTCTTTCCTTTACTTAATTTCATAAATCATTAACTAAATGTTGGGTTATTTTAGTTTTATTTTTAGATAAAAATTGCAAAGCTTTGTAAAGTATTGTTCAATGATTTCCTTTCCACTACAGATGATGCCGTCAAAGACAATTCATTCATTGTCCAGACGTTTTATTTGTATCCAGAAAAGAACCTTATTATTTTAGTTAGATTATCCAATACAACTTAATTAGTACGTCAATGTCAAGTATAGATTCTGCTTGCTGTCAGTTTTATCAACCATCCAATTTCAACATTTCGCAGTTTGTTACCAAAGAGTTAACCTATACAAATATTGTGTAAGAACCTTTGAGCAGAGGCGCGGGTCTGGCAATGGTGACAATTGACCGCGGCGGGGCGCCGGCACAGATGACATCATCTCCCTTGCCCTGAATCAGTACTATTTAGTTGCCAACACGTCATGCTGCACAACAGCATTCTATTATAAAGCAATAAGGTTCAAATTGCAAGAAAACATTTGGTAATGATCGATCAGTCAGCGGCTATAAACATACAAAGGCTAAAACTGGATTGCTTCAGTTAACAACTACAGTACTTGTAAACCAAGATATTCTGTCGGTCATATCTACGTTGAAATTTATCATTAATGTATATTTAGGAATAAATACAACAACAGATGTGTTATGGTGCCTTCATTTTATTTGTGTGACTTTAGTCAGTGCCAAACTTCTCCCTGATTAAATGCTGCACAATCCAACCTGAGAATATTTTAAAAATAGGTAATGAAAATTTATCAACATTAGCAAATAACTAATCGTTTAATATCAGTTATTAAAATTGTTAATCGCACCATTTAGCCGGCATAGTGGGAGCAATATATTTTGTTAAAGAACAATTTTGTTATTGATTGACCCCATTCAAGGACTTTCTAGGTCTGCTCACCAGGTAGATACAAAGTCACATGCCGTTCTCCAATAAATAAATAAAAACTTTGATATGCAGTTGTTATCCAATTCATTTGGTAGAATAAGTAACCCCAGGACGACTATAAATATTTGGACACACAATCTTATCACAACAAATAATTTGACGGCAATTTTAAACCTAAATTCTGTCTCTAAATTATACACGATAAACGATCTTATAGTTGTAACTTTTAGGGGGTTATTCATAGGGTCATTGTGAATTCATTGGATACATTTTTCTGTTTATATTGGGTCGTAAATTTATTTGTTACTCCGCACAGCTGCTGCCAGTAAATAAAATACATCAACCTAATTGAATGCCCATATAATTGCTACATCAACTAATTTATGTATGCCTTCAATTGAAATTGTAATAAAGTCTTCTAAAGCTTTTAGTGAACCAGGTAGGTCCGCATGAAATCCTTGACTTGCCTTTGTCGTGTGCGATATTCTACACACCTCTTATCGTGTGTATGAGATAGTGCAAAAACCGTTTTGTAAATATTGAGTCAGTCACTCCAGGATATGCCAATAAGGACTAAATTGCAGATTACTCATTGAAAAAAATCTGTCAGTACGGATGTTGTTTATGCACTTAGTTTAATGTAAAAAGAAAAATTGTGAATAGGAAGGGAAAATTTAATTTTAGAAGACTTTTTTTTTATTACGTCAATAATCAACATTTAAGGTAGAAAAAAATTGTGTGTCTGCATAGATATAAATATCAAGATAGGCCCTTCCATACAAAAACCCAACGATTTTTTGTCAATAAAGTGACAACTAGCACCACTAGCGGTAAGAATTTGAACTAATACTTAGTATGATGTGACGTTGTAAGGGCGTACCAATTAGATTAGCCAATTTATTTTTATTTTCATAATTTATTTTTATGCTTCCGTTTTTTTTTTTTTCATAAAAATGTGGATATGAGGTGTTTGTATATCGATATGTATGTTTATCAATTAGTCTATGAATCTACATCTTAGCGTCAAATATCTCGAGAACTAATTGTCCGACTGACTTGAAATTTGGAATAGTTATAAATATTGTTAACCCACATTCATCCAAAATGGTATAAGTCTCAGTTACTTAAAGGCTCGAGTGAAAAAGGGTGTAAATAGAAAAATAAATAAATTTGTGACAAATTGGGTCATGTGGGGTGTCACTTGAAAGGTATTTATTTATAAAACATTAATATATTTATTTATAAAACATTAATATATTTATTTATAAAACATTAATATATAGTTAAATTAGGTACAGTTTAGCTCCCGTTAAATAAAAATTATTTGTGTTAGAAGAAGTTTACTCTAACACAAAGAGCGATAATGGATACCGTGAGCCAACAGTACCGAATAAAACGGAAAAATAACCATCATTGATGGATATTATTTACTTTGCAATAGTATATCGCAATATAATAACTTATATTAAAAATTCAATAATGTTTGTTTATTAAAAGGAGTTTAAGGTTACTCCAAAAACATCATCTCTAAAACATACAGAATGAGCTTCACATTGAACAAATGTCCTAATTTTATAATTTATCTTAAAAAACTTTTTTTTTAAACTGGTTTTCAATAAATTAATATTCTTCTTCTTTTTACCTAAATGGCCGTCTACGCTTTAAGCATAATTTTGCCAATGACAAGTTGTGGGTAGATTAAAAAATTGTAATCTTGTACGGTAAAAGTGGGATAATAGGATGGAAAGGATTAGGTTAGAATTAGGACCATATGTAAACATACGGTATAGTGATGTGTCAAGTGAATGAGGAAGAAATAATCAACAGTAAAATGGGTACTGCCATTTTACTGAAGATAAAGGGATTCGTTAAGATAGCACTAACACCAAGATCACTGCGTAAATACTACACTTCTCACACTTAATATTACTATACGAATGCTTATTCTACAAAATTAGTACACTTTTGCACAATAATATTCAATAAAATAAAATTTGATAACTGTAATAGACACGCGCCTCTACAGTCTTCGGGTTACCCTCAAAGAATGGAAATTAATATTTAAAATCCAAGTTTGTGTCTATATTTTTTTATTTACAAAGCTGACAGTGGCAGTTTCCGGCCAATCTTGCTATATAATACGAGTCCATACTTCCCTTTATATATCATTAGCAGGAAATTTAAAAAAAAAGCAATTGTTTTAGAACTGCAACTTTAAATCTTCAATAAAAATTGTATATATTTTAATACAGCTTTATGTTTTATTATAAAGCAAAAATGCGCACCTTTGCTTCATTTTCATGTCTCTGTTATATATATTTTATTTATATTTATACAGAGGGTTAATATATACGTTACAGGTTAAACAGGAGTTATAAAACAAAAACAATTTTTCAAATCGGACTAGTAGATTTGAGATTAGCGCGTTCAAACATAACACAAACATCCAGACAAAGAAAACCTTCAGCTTACTAATATAAGTATAGATAATCATAACTTTTATTAAAGTTCAACGTTTTTTTATTCGAATTTTGTTTGAGACAAATCTTATTGTATTCAGTACAAGTATTCTAGGCGTAAAAATATATAACGTCATTACAAGGTTAAGTCTTTGATAATAATCTCTCCATACATTGAAATTGAACGAATGAAACATAACCTAAATATATTTTTTAACATTTAAATATGAAATTTTCGCCTATCCGATGATAAGAAATATTGTCTTTCTTTTTGTTAAACTTTGTCGAGTAATTTGTGCAACGTTTTACTACACAATAGGGGATCTTGGCAAGTTATTTAGAGTACTTTTCGCTGCAGCTGCTTGACACAGACTGACGTATCGTTGGTGCTAAATTGATTTTTTAGCACCAATGTTTTAGTACTTAAGAAACATATTTTGAGGCCCGTCCTTACTATTTACGTCAATGTGTGTCTGTGATCTTTTGTAATTTTGTGATCTCCACTATTCTCCACATTTTTTTTCTTAAAATTAGATCTAGTATATAGATATTTACGTTATTCACGAAAAAAAAAGATTTTATTAGTAGGTATAAAACGACTGAACCTAAAATAAATTCATTCAACGTGTTGGCGTTATACTCAGAGGTCGTGGGTTCAATTCTCACTCATGACAAAACAATATACCTAACTATCCACGTTCGTGATCTGGGTGTCTATACAATATAATATGTATTCGCAGCACTAACTAGTATACATACAAACCTAGAGCTTAGTTTGTGAGCAGGAGCATTTTTTTTTGCTCTTCGTATTGCTATGAAAAAATACTCCATGTGTCACATGCATGTTGTTATGGGACATTATCACAGTCGCGTGTTGTTGCCTAAGCTCCTATCAGCTTATCAAGGTAATGGGATTTATCACCGGTTATCTAGTTTACCAAACCTAGATTATGTTCGGTAGTTTACAGTTCAATTTTTGTCACCACTCAAGTACAGCTTATGTAAGGAACTTACTCGTATTCCTTGCCATCGTCTTTTTGAAGTTTATTGTCTAAATAATCATTAATAACCTTAAAATCATTTAATATTATAAAATAATAGTAGATTTTACAACAAGTGCACAAAACGAACCATTTTTATTCTGCTTTGCACTTCGATTGCGAGGAAATAAAACAGTAGTATAACATAACATTTCTTTAATTAAAATTCAAAGTAAAATTAGTACAGTTTTGAATACTGAAGGAAATTGTTTTTATGCCTTAAAAACACATAAGGCAAATAAATTTAAGTAAATATTATAAAATAACAAATTCTAACTATGAACTTCTTTTTGTGTTTGGCTGTATGGCTCATTTTTTTGCCTTAATATAGATACATTTATGAGTAGATACGTTAATGCACTTATGCACGAAATTCGATTTTGTGCAGCCTATATCCAAAATAAGCACTGTATGTGCAGCACAAATAAGCACTTTCAGCAGAGCATGAGAAGTGAAAATGTTATTTTTTCCCTGGTTTAATCACACGCCATATTAGTACTTCTAGCATTTCTCATAGGGAACTCTTTTTGTGTTTAATTTGAAAGCTTAATAAATAAAGTTTAACGATAACTGTTTCCAATTAGTTCCGAAACCATTTCTCATATATTTTGGGTACAACTTTTGTACCTTTCTCGTAAAACTTATAAATAAACAAAGAAATATACCAAAATGTATATGAGACTGGGGCCTGAACTAGGTAAAAATTGTCTGTAACTCTGATATTTAATTTTATAAACAATGAAATTTCCATCAACAATCCACAACAATTAAATAATTACTACCATATAATCATCACTTATAGTATTTTATTATTTGTAGTACATCATTAAATCTTGGTTACAACTTTGCTTCGAGAAAAATAACATTAAATACCTACCTAAAACATCAGAAATAGGCCATTGTTTTAACGGAACCGTTCCAGAAACTAATTTTGGCCCCAAACAAGGTTGTATAAAAAACTCTATTCAACAAAACAGATAGAGAACTTTTATAAATTGGCTACCAGCACGCCAGCTCGGCTCTCGCCCGATAAGCCAACTTGTTCTAGGATTACGCTTGGAATTGTTCTATGCTTTTGCCGGACTTGCTTCATATGCGGCCGTACTCTGCTTAAAAATCATAGACAGAACATATTATTTTGGGAAGGTTGCGTTTCATATCATCCATCTTCTTGTAACAAAAAACTCTTCAGTAAGTTTTCTTTCTTCACTCACTTTCTCTTGTATTCAAGATGTTGGCGATGCACAATGTATTAACCAACCCTTGAGCAGCATGAGCTGCGGGCATGGCACGCAGGTTACACGGGACTATATCCAATGCCCTTCCTTTGAAGGAATTAACAATTTTTAAAAAAGTAATTTATAACCAACCTGATGAATTGTGACCGTAACCAAACAAGGGTGCACTCAACCAGCAGTGTATTTGAGGATGTGTACGCGTGGGTGGTGAGTTTTGTGATTGTTATGACCTGGATGAGCACTTTTCCTCCTGGAATGGGTCAATCCTTGGTCCTATAAACTTGTCCAAACCAGCGTCCGCGCCGGCGCAAGTTTTTGGTACTATTACAGAAACATAAAGTGACAATAACACTTCACAATCTTTATACATTCACAACACACGTTAAACAAATACAATAAATATCCTCTCAAATACATGTATAACTAGTAAAACAATCAAAAAGAACACAAATATCCAAAGTGACCAAACGTCAAAAAAATATTTATAATAAAAAACAATGGCCAAGGACAATAACAAATATGCCAAATGTCTTCCAAGTTGGAATTTTCAAGCTGCGATTAAAATTGCATTTCGAACACAAGATGTTATACTACATGTTGCCATTCTTATTTGGAGTTGGTAATGCATGTAAATCCTTTTATACTTAACGAATACATTTTCCAGAACTCTTTGGTTTTTTACAATTTTTATCGTACTTGTGTCTAAACTTTATGACCTTTTCAATTTGTTTAGGCCTTAATTAGGTTTATAGAAGAAAAATGTATTAGTACTTATTAAAAAAATCCTCTTTCTAATAAAATAAAAAAGAAATAAATTAATTACCTATTTTTTTATCTTTATAATATTTTAATGAGAGCAAAGTTTGAAAAATATGTTTTGTAGATTTCCTACTAAATATGATTTATCAACGACTGTTTTTAATTGTTAAATAAAATTAACCATTGTTTTAATTAAATACCAATATTATTAACGTACTTTTGTCTAACCTTGATGACCTTTGCAATTTGTTTAGGCTTTAATGCTTTGATAAGGTTTATAGAAGGAAAATATATTAGTGTTTACTAAAAAAAAACTAATATGTACCTCTTTCTAATCTTAAAATATTTTTAAGATATTTTTTTTTTTGTAGATTTCCCATTAAATATGATTTATCCCGATTTTTATGCGTCTTTCAATGGTAACCTCTGTTCATACATGAGGTGTTAGCTATAGTTTTTGAAGCACTCGTACTTCCGTATTCCGTTAACTTTAAAACTGGGTCAGTTAAAACACGGGCGCGTGCACCAAAGCCGCTCGATAGGCCATCTGAGGATGCGCTAATGCACGAACATCGTAATCCACCTACGGCTTTCCATATGGTAGTAAAGTTAAGTAGCTTGGAGAAAGATTTTTTGATAGTAAATTTTGGAAAACCGATTCCTAGTTGTACTGATGTAAATTTAAAGTTATGAATGTAGCTTGCTAGGAAGATCTTGTGATAGTAAATGTTGAAAGAAAAACTGATTCATGGTTGTGCTGGTGTTTACGTTTTATAATTTTTTCAAAGTATACAAACATATAAAGAATATATTTTGAAAAATAACAGAAAAACTCCCTATTACTTCAGATTCAGAGTAATGCCCGATTTCACCAACTCTAAGGGGACTCCCTAAGTTAAGGGTCAATTAATGACACTTGTTTTATAGCAAATATGTCAAAATTCTTATTTAGGGGCTTCTTTAGAGTTTCCCTAACTCTAAAGAAACCCCTAAATAAGAATTTTGTTGAAATCGAACGTTGGTGAAATCGGGCATCACTTACATGTTGTGTTAAATCATCGTTATTTGATTTTTTTTTATTCTGATATATTGGTCCTTAATAATAGTGTCACTTGAAACATTTTTGATAATTATAATCATTATACCATCAATTTCATTTACAATTTCTTTTCTTTTAACCCGCCAATTTTAGCTTCCTAAATCAACACTTGTATTAACACTGGCTGACACATTACGTTATCCATTGTTGTAACATGTTCCGTGTTAGGCACCACTTTCAATGTCGGATTTCTAAAGAATATAACAAAGAGATTAAAGCTCGCAGTGCTTTAAATTATTCATGAATCTTTATCGGTTTGTACTTAAACATGGTAAACTATTTTAATATTAGAGAAAAGGAAAAAGCTCTTCCCCCTTTTTCATGGCAACATTTTATATCTGACATATGTCGATTTAAATCTCTTATTTGCTTATTATGTAAACCATTTTTAACACACATTAAATATGTTTATTATTTTTTATTATTTTTATAACCATAGTTAAAGGGTTATTTGTTTTTGTTACAGTTTAATCGTCAATAGTTCCTGCAAAATCGCCGTCCGTCGCGGCTTTTTATAAATACAAGTTAGTATCTATTTTTACTCTAGTCACGGTGGAAGTCATCAATTTACTTCTGTTCTTCATCAATTTGATCATTCATAGTCTTTATTACATTAGGAATACGAGCTATGACAGATCAGATTACGAGTGAAGACAATGGCGATGATAATTTAATAATAAAATTTGAGTGCAGTTTTATTTTAATGTATTGTTTTGTATCATCACGGGTGCCTTACGGCGCCCGAGACCGCCTAGACGGCCCCAGGGTACCCAGAGGAGGGATTTTAATCCCACCTCGTCGTAGCCGATGGTATGAGTCTACACCGAATAAGTGGCTAGCTCGTTGCGATGTTTTGAATAGACTCAATAACCCATCTATAAACAGTTTCACAAGTTGGTATAGTGAAACCGGGACCGACAACTTAACGTGCTCTCCGAGGCACTATAGTGGTGTTGTCAAACAAATGTACATAAATTTTTAATTTAAAAACTCATTGGTACACACCGGGATTCGAACCAGGGACCTAAGTGTTTTTAAGTCCAAGGTCTAACCAACTAGGCCACCACGTATATTAGTTTTATTTTAAACGTGCACTTTTCAGAAGTGGTCTTCGGCATTGTTTTTTTTTCTTTAAAAATATATATTGCACACAGTACAAAGGCGGACTTAATGCCGCTAAGCATTCTCTACCAGTCAAACCACCAGAACAATTTGATAAATATGTTAAAAGGTAGATGTGCAGTAGTATTATTTCTTTTTAAATACAAAATAACCTTAAAATGTTTTCTCCATTATGTTTTGTAGTAAGTAATCGTAACAAGTAATGTAGGTCGTAAACTCTTATCAGTGTTTTTGTTAACATTGTTATACTTAGTTCATTATAAACTTCATATATTTAATAGTTAATCACGTCTTTTACTTTCGAATAATTCAAACATTCTGCAAGCTCGCGGGAAGTTGAAAACCTCACACATTTATAAAGCTTAAAACTTCATTTAAAGTCCTGACAGCTTTTCCCTTTTGGATAGACAGTTATAGTTTGCGTTAGACGAGGAACCCCTTTCGTTATTATTAAGATAAATGTAGCGACTGCCTTTTCAATACAGAACCATGTAGGTATATCTATTATATATTTATGCTGGTACATTATAAAATCAGGTTCTTCTTGAAATAAATTGAAGTTTTTTAGTACTTTTAAATGATTACCATATCTGTCTTATGGCATTAAAAATATTTATGTAGGTACATGATAAAATCAGGTTGTTCTTGAAATCAATCCAAGGTTTTTTGTACATTTACATTATTACCATTTCTGCCTACTATAGTATTAAAGATATTTCTGTTAGTACTTTAGATGTTCATGTTCTTCTTAAAATTAAACGATGTATTTTAGTCAATGAATTATTTTTAATTTTAGCTGGTCCTCTTCTTTGTGATACCAAGTGTCGTTCGTTCGTGTCGTTTTTATTACAGTTGGAAATAAAAGTTCAGTATAGGTTGGCCTATTTAATACGCAAGTGTTATGAATATGTCGTAATAACTGGCATTGCATATTATAAACCATACTGTCATCTTTAACCTTCTTTATTATTAATTTAATAAAAAGCGTATCAGGCGAGAAATTGTCTACTCATTTATGGAAACCATTATGATCAATATTATTATTTTGGAAGATCTACAAGACGTTTATAAGATTTTCTCACAGCACGTTAAATTGATTATAAATATAGACATAATGTTTTCTAGACCAAAGAACTACATTTTATATAATACTAGCTGATCCGCGCAACTTTGTCTGCTCAGCGTACGCTCTCAAAGGAATATTTTTCCCCATTTTTTAAACATGTTTCGTTGTTACTCCGCTCCTATTGGTCGTAGTGTTATGTTATGATAGCTTATAGCCTTCCTCGATAAATGGGCTATCCATCACTAAAATAATTTTTCAATTCAAACCAGTAGTTCTTTTCTAAAATTAACGTGTTCAACTAAACAAACTCTTCAGATTTATAATATTAGTATAGATATATTTAAAAAAAATAACTACACACAATTCAAAAACCTAAACTTCCCTTCTTCATTCAACGCACTTATAGTAAAGCCCCTATTTGAATTTAAATTTGAAGCACATGTATCTAGGCATAAAAATCTATACCAAGCATAGTGGAAGCTAGTTTCCAGCCGGTGTCTGGGCTGGCTGCAGACGTCTGCGACGTAAATCACCTCCCCTAGCACAGTTATTCCACGTTCACACTTTATTACTAGCAACATTTCTCAAAATTGAACGTTAAAATAATGTAGAATATAACGCGTTTTACATAAAACCAGTTGAGTCGTCTGGTCTACGTTGAACGTTCTGATATCGGTTATTGATTTTAATAACCAACTTAATTATTTAATTTGGAACTTCAGCATATTATTATGTAATTATACTTTCTACATTCACGTTTTAAAGTCAATATAGACTTTTTGTTTTTCATTTAGTACTTCATATTCAAATTCAGAAGCTCTTGAATGTTGTAAAGACTTTTCGTTAAACACAATTGAAAAATTATAAGCGTTCTATAATACTAAAGCAATAATACAAACGCTTGCTCACATTCTTCATGCGAATACATCATTGAAATGCCTATGTGTGGCTGGCAAATGTTCCGCACTATAGGGAATGCGCCCGTTACGTCGAAACATAAAAGTCTAAGCTCACCATAAAGTCTAGCTTCGACTATTAGCACTTCCTGGGCCCGAAGCAACTGGTCACGTTTGATTATTGCATATTGAGAGTTTGCATACTAGTACTGTTTTATGGTTTAAAGATAACAGGAAACGTTATTGATTTGCAGCATGACTATGCTAAACTATGAACATTAAGTTTTATGGTTTGCGGCTCCGTTTTAGGCAAGAGTTTTCTCTTGCCTAAAACGGAGCCGTTCCCTTTTGCTTAGCTAGTAAATATAGCTTTATAGGTACCAAATTGATGTATTTATATAGAATACTCTTTCTTTTTTTAACTTACCAGATCGAATAATATGTACCATCACGGGTGCCTCATGACCATTGAGACCGCTTAGGCGACCTCGTACAGCACTGGGGTTTCACATGTGGCCGGCTCCTCAACACAAACCGTTTTCTAATTTAAGTTGGAATAAGTATTAATGAATGAATAAATTAGCTTAACGTGATGCGAGGCACTATAGTGGTGTTCACTAACAAAATTTTAATTTATCATTGAAAAACACAACTGGATTTGAACCCGTATTCTAAAATTTTGCGTTTTTAAGTTTAAGGTATAACCAACCCGCTACCACGTACACACCAACATAATGGGCACAGTCAAACCATAACACCATATAGGAAACTAGCTTACCCGCGCAACTTCGTCTGCGAAACATAACCTTACGCAGAGCACGCAACCGAAGCTCTCAAAATGAATACATAATTTCCCTGTTTTTGCAACATGTTTCAGTCCGCTCCTATTGTTCGTAGAGTGATGTTTATAATAGCATATAACCTTCCTTGATAAGTGGGTTATCCAACATAAAAAAAAAATCAATTCGAACCAGTAGGTACTTCCTGAAATTAGCGCGCCTAACCAAACAAACTCTTTAGCTTTCTAATATTGGAATAGATACTAAGCGTCGGATTAATAGTCGTTGCTAAGCAATCGCTAATGCTTAGCCAGTGCTTCGGACTGTCAAACTGCATAAGAAAAAACTAAATTTTGATAGTTCCAAGCAATGGCTCAGGCTAAGCAACGACTATTAATCCGACCATAAAAATACGCAATGATCGCACTCTCGCATTCAGTAGCTAATGTACCTATTTATGAAAATAGATCCTTGCGGTGTCAAATGCAGTTTTATATTTCATGGCTAATACTATTAAATTCTAATAAGTACCACCATTTGGGCTCTATGTGTTAAACAGTTCCACTCACCTACGCTATTGATACCTACGCCATAAGTAATAAGACCTTGTTGCAATAAACAGTAGGTGAACTCTGATGCGCCTATGGGCAAGTACGTACTTACCACCCGTCTGTCAGAGCGCTACAAGCATCCATGATGGTTAAAATTTATTTAAAAATAAACAAAATTATAGTAGATACTCGACACGACCTTTTTGACGAAACTTTTATAATTAAAATTTTTGCTTTGATTCTTTTACCTGAGCCTATAATATGTTGGTCATTTCATCTAATCTCTAGACTTGAACCATGTGTAATTGAAACAACGATTCTAAATACATAAGTATTATATTTTATAAACACCCAGACCAGATTGAAGACATCAAGATAAGCTAGTTTTTTAACTAAATTTTTCTGGAGCGAATGTTGCGCGAAATCCTCAATGCTTTTTAAAAACAAACTTCGACAGACATAAAAATTCCACAAAAAAAGCAACCTTACCCTCGGACTCTCGCCAAAGACCTGATGGTATTTAATTGAAGTATCCCTAAACTTCTGATATTTAAATCGTAAAATACGAATGTTTCAAGAGGTATTATTTATGGAATAACTTTTGAATGCTTTCGTGTTTAAAGTGCACTGTCCTACATACAAAATGCTTCCACTTCAGTTAAAAACAGAAAGAAACATTATAGATACGGACTTATTTTAGGTAAATATTTTATTCACTAAGCTCAGTGGCATGTACTTCTGGTACTTTATGATAACGGGGTAAACGCATATAATGAGGTGTTGGCCTTATTCATAAAAACTTATTGAGTCCTTGAAGAACACTATTCAGTTTTTTTGCGAAAAAAAGAGGACACAACACTTTATGAATATCGGTTTTTTTACTGACTGCCAAAATTATACCATGGCCTTTATAATAACTCAAAACTCTTGATTGATAAATATATTTATTTTTTATAAATTTAAAAGCTAGGCTCTTGTTAGTAGAGCAATCTTCACTCCTGCCTATTCTCTGCCAACGTCTTGACCTCCCTGTACGAAATGACACTTGATCTATGTATCTTTATTTTTTTCTTCTTCATTCTATTATTGTTATAAAATAAGTGTGTAACATTCCGTATCAAGTGTCCAAACATCTTCCCCCTCCTGTATTTTTATTATTTCCAATAATGTTATTTTTATTGTTTACCGTTGTTAATACTTCTGTATTCGTCTTCTTCTATGTCCAGCTGATTCCCTCTATTCTTCTCCAACACCACATTTCAAGCCTCACAATTCCAACCCTTCCAGCCTCTCCTTTTTTGTTGGTTAGAGTCCACGCCTGTCAGCCATATAAGGCTTTACCCACATATAATTTTTGATTAACCTTTTCCTAAGTTTATTTGAAATTTTAGACATTTATAAACAGATTTGCTTTGTTATTAAATGCCTGTTTTGCTATTGATATTATTGTGATCACATCATGTGTGCATCTGAAGTCATTTGTTATTAAACTGCCTAAATATTTGAACTGATACTATTATTATTGCTTAAATGTATGGTTTTTTGTACTGCTAATTAGCTAGCACAATATTTTTTTACGTAAAAATACTTGTGTTTTTGAATGCAAATAAGCGTGAATCGGCGTCTCTACTCTCTAGCTGACATAGTGGAAACAACCAATAGTATTATGCACCATTCCTGCAGTCACACTCCTGCTTAGTATTCTACCTAAGTGCTGACCAAGGTGATAGTGTATGTTTCAACTGGAATGTAACACCTGCCTCGCCCATTTCAGAATTGAAAGTTGCGATCTTTTTGGTACTGAAAAGTATGAGCGTCGACGGCGAAAATATAAAATCTGCAGGCATTGGAAGCAGCCTTGCTAAATCTAGCACTAGACCTATTAGTAGATATTGATTATTCAGAGGTGTTTTAACATTCTCCATATAACTTTTATGGAGCTGGAAAATTATGTCCCCTGAAGGCCATAAGCCTGAATGACCTTGTAAGCTTCTGCCAAGTTCAGTCATCTAAAATAGTGTAGAAGAATCTACGTAATCTATTTATTCGCTATTTCATATACCAAATTATTTATATAAAAAATTGGTAAATATATTGCTAAGCTCGAACGGCTGGACCAATTCGGCATTTTTTTTTTTAAAACTTCATGAACTCCTGCTTCTATTTTTCTAGACAGCTACAATTTACGTCTTTCCAAGTCTAGAGTAAATTGGCACATAAGCGTGCCTAAATTCGACCTCATTGATGCTCACCATCAGGCACGACAAACGAGGTCAAACGCATTCTCTGTCAAGTCCGAGGAAGCTGAAAAATTGGAAATATATCTAAAAACTTCAAAAGTTGACATGACAACAGTCACACTTTTGGTAACTGCATTTAAAGATAATTACCTACCTAAGTGCTTACCAAAACACAAAATTTTACTTTAATTAATTGTGGAGCGCAGGCAACTTTATTTTATAGCAGTGACATGATGGAAAGAAAGAAAGAAAAACTTTATTTTCGCTTACAACACAATTACATAGACAATTAATATAATATATTCAAATATAATTACAAACATTAAAATATGATTATTTTTTTTACCAGGAGTGTGTTGCGTGGCGACTAAAAGGTAATCAGCTCAGTATAAGCTACATCGTTCTAGGATGAAGCACTGATTTTCAGCTGACGCCTGTGTTAGAGTTATACAGAATAACTCAATGTTACTTATTACAAATGTATACAATTTTAAGCAATTTTACAGGGGACGACAAAATTTTACATACAGATTCACAACTAACACTATCTAAATATAATATAATAATACAATAAAGAATAAATAATACCATCACGGGAATGACAAAATTGGTTATACACTAAAGTCATACATTATATAGGTACTGTAACATAATACACGTACACGGGTATGGTTAATATATTTATTTTACCTTAGCAATAATAGGTATTAAAAATATAAAGAATAGTTTATTTTTCAGTTTTAAAATAACACGCACACGACAACGGACAACTAGCTAGATAGTTTACAATAAAATATTATCATCTCCCAAAACAAAAGCATCCAATGCTGTCTGGGTGGCCGACTGATTGTCGATGAGGAATAAACAGAGAGTGGGACCGTATGCATATTTATAGCACCTCTATACTGAGAACTATGACATTATATCGTACACACACTGCGCCTGCGCACGTGACTTCCGCTGTCCAAATAGATGGCTTTGACTTGCACAAATGGATCCACAGAGATTTTTTTTGTCTTTAATGGCTTTTGTTTTAACTGCAAAGTTATGTATATTTTTTATTGCACTATAAAATAAAACAAAGTCATTTAATAAGGTTATAATTTTCGAAAGATATTTTTTATATTTGCTACTGCTAAACAACAATCTATTGATCGACTACATTCATGGACTTTTCATTTCTGCTTGCTTAGGTAGATTTAAAGTCACATTATACTCCAATAAAGAAATAAAAAAGGTATTTTATTTGTTATATAAAACTCTATTTAGTGTTACTACAGAAAAAAACTTTCATTTAGCTTAGCATTGTGTAAAATGTTTTGCAGTCTATTTATAAACAGTAAATAGGATTCTGAGCAAAAACGAGAAAAAAACTTGTAAAGCCTTTAGGTTTTTTCTGGGCAAAATGTCGTCTTAGCTACCCATCTTTATTCACGTTACCGCTTTTGTGCTACATAACCCATTGTTGTATAGCTCCTTCTTGGTTATTAAAGTAAACTTTGTTATTTGCTATTTAAATTCAGATTTGTTTGCAGTAAGTTATTTATATTTAGTATTGCTGTTTCATTATAGGTAAGGGTCGTGAGGAACTAAGACTTGTGCTCACATCTGAAAAATGTTATTATGACACAATGTATTTCTCTAAACAAAATTAAGTGCAGTACTGACACTGTGTACTACCACAGAAATTAGATAATAGTACAAGTAGTACTACTTGTTAGGGAAAAATTCAAATTATCGATGTTATAAATTCAGTTAGATCATCGACCTTTCAAAAAAAAAAACAATACTATATTAATTGATAAGTATGTACTCCTCATGCTTAGATTATTTAAATAATCATTCGGTGATAGCCAGGATAAGATTTATCACATTGGTGAATTAGATGTAGTTCATCATAGTTTTTAAAATAAATTTTTAGTGCAGTTCTCCCTTGCCTATACATAACAAGTGTGTAAGGTATAATATAATTGACCCTTTACGGTTATCTACGTGATTATTATTGAACCTTAACCCGACCAAATAGACTTTATTTTTTGATGTATATAAATCGTATTAGTTACCTTTATGGCGTTTTTTTTTTTTTTTTTATCGAAAAACTAATACAAAAGATGAATTCAGTCTAAATAAAATACCCACAATACACTCAAGTACATTGGTGCGCTCTATATTTCTGAAGGGATAAAATCCATTACCTGAGGTAAATACCCTGAGGGTAAAATTGGAAACAAGTAGAACAGAAAAGCCTCTAGTTGTTTATTCAAAAAAATAACAAGAAACCAATGGAAATGTTTAAAGAAATCTTATCTATACTATTTATACTTTTTAGGTGGGAGGAATGTCTATAACTTCGTTAGGCCGACCGACCGGTCTCGTGACCACCGCCCATACAGATGCAAAAACCGTCAAGTGACCTAGTCATGTTTCGGTTTGAGTCTTTGGGTTCACCGGTTTAAATCGATGCAGGAGATTACTGCATCGATTTCTTGTCGAGGTGGTAGTCTCTTTTCAAAGTGCGGTTACGAAATGGATGGTTTAATTGACGATAAGGCTGCGAGTATATTAAAATATACTCGTATAGTATATTAAAATATACTCGTAGCCTTCGTTTTTGTCGCCGCCCATTTCGAAATCGCATCATTTAGCCGGCATAGTGGGAACAATCAATGTTGCAAGGACAATTATTTTTTGATCCCATTCATGGACTTTGTAGATCTGCTCACCAGGTAGACAAACAAAGTCACATGCCGAGCTCCAATGAAAAACAAAGAGGTAAAGTTTGTGTAGGGGGTAATATCTAGATCTACTGATCCGATTTTGAAAATTCTTTGGGATATATATGTTGGCTAGCCCATTTATCTAGGAAGGTTATAGGTTATATAACACCACGTTACGACCAATAGGAGCGGAGCATCAATGAAAAATGTTGGGAAAACGGGGAAAATTTGTTCCTTTTGAGAGCTTGCAATGAGTGCGCTGCGTAAACGGTTAAAGTTACGCAGACGAAGTTGCGCGTGTCAGCTAGTTTATCATAACTTGGACTATTAAATTTCTAAATGGGTACTGTTAATCCACAGCAGTTTGTAAATAAGGTATTCAAGTTAAAGGCTTGATTTCTAGCTGACCTAAATAAACCTAAATCTGGAATTTATCCTCCAGCGCCGCTTTATTTATTTAAAATTCTCTATTGCACAAAATTGGACATATGCGAGCTTATTATTTGATAATGATTAAAATTGGAAATTATTATGCAGTTTCTTCCGCTTATAATGTTGGATTTGAATTTTAATCATTATAAAATGGACTTCCGCAAAATAACGCCTGATTCAATTAAACTTATTATTTGACTTAAGACAATTTCTACCAGCTAACCTGTGAGAGAGTGAAATATGCTTACGGTGCAGAAGACGAAGAAGGGTGTTATGTAAAAATAATAAGAATAAATTTGAACCGACTAATAGCTAATTTAGAAGCAAATTTCTTTGGCATGTTTCCCCCACAGATTTTTAATAGAATTCACTTATTTGCGTGTAGGGGGTAAAAGTTTATCTTTTCGATTATGTTTCGTTCTTTCCCTAAACTTGGCGGATTTCCTTTTTCACTTTCCAAACATTTAGTATTAACATACTCTTGTATAAATAAGTAATTATAGAGCAATGAATAATTGCTCATGAAAATATTTTCTTTTTCGAATAGAATATATTTTCACCTTAAAGTGTTGTATGACACATTTCTAGTTTTTTATTGTGTATTTTTTTTTTAAGTACTTAAATACTATAAACATGTTGTAACCAATCAAAGTAATAAATCACATCCCAAATATTTAAATATTTATATAAGCCCTCGGCCATAAAAACGTAAATTAAGTTTACCTCAAAGCCTAAATAAGTACCGCATAAAAGCACCAAATACAAATGTTGAATATGTGTTCCAAAGTGCATGCATGTGTACTATCAAAATAACCTAGATGCCTATAATAAAATTAACTTTCAATAAAATAATACAATCTTTATTTTATTTATCGGAGTGTGACTTTGTATCTACCTGATGATGAGCAGACATACAAAGTTTATGACTGGGATCAATCAATAAAGTTACTAATTAGAAAACTATATCCACTTTTGCCAACATTAAGAATGACATTTCATGCCCAGCAGCCGGTTTCTTTACCAGTCAGCAAATCATATGGGCAGCTCTTTAACTATATCCTTGCAGCTTTATCGTTAAATCAACTGCTCGTTTCGTAACTGCACTCTGCTAGAATAATACCACCTCGACAAGAAATCGATGCAGTAGTGTCCTGAAAAGTGAACACACAGACTTAAACCGAAGCATTGCTAATCACTTGACGTTTCTGTATCTATATACGCGGTGGTAACGAAACGAGACCTATCCCATCTAATATCTTGTGAAAACTCATGTTTTGAATATTAAATCCAAGATCAGCGAAAACTTAATATCAACAATCCAAGATTCCAAACTAACTCATTCCAAAGTTTCTGACTCTGGTCTGGCACAATCAACATACTTAACTAACATCAACTAGTATTCGTCTTCTGGCAAATTAATATAAATACATATCCAATACAAACAAACATAACCGCTTCCGTAGTCTAGTGGTTACACTGCTGGCGTTGTATCCGGAGATCATGGGTTTCACTCAAGACAAAACAATATTAGTACGTTTATCTGAACCGTTTTCCACTGTCTGTGTGTTTATAAAAATATAATGTGTATTTTACTCTTTATACAAACAACAAGTCAAAGCTTAAGAATACAGAGTAATTCTGAAGTCCTCGTGCGAGTTATACTCCACATTGATTGAAGTAAATTTTAAACACAATAAATAAGTATGTTAATGAATACTGTTTTTTTCTGGTACAAAGGCCGTCAGATAAGTTATTAACCAAGGCCATATTATTATTATACACTACTAAAATAAATTTACTATTAAAATAACCGTAAAACAAAGCAAGACTCCCATGTAAAGTTGGCAGAGCACGCAAGGGCTTTTGATAAAATGAAGTTATATAAAGGTACTGATGTAGGTACGAGAGAGATTTAGCAAGGGATGCGAGATCCATTGTGCTAACCCTCTTTACTTGGGCCCTCGCCAAGGGCACCCGTGCCGCCGAGAGCCTGGCCGTGGCACCGAGAAAAATACCCTGAGCCAGAGATCTACTTATCTATAGACGTATGCATAAAATAAAATATGGGGGTTTCTTCTCAGATACATGTATCATAGTGTCGATTACAATGAGTGTACGTTATTTGCGTATCATTTTGAGATATGAGAGTTTAAAAACTTGAGAGGCAGAGGTTGCAACTGTAAATCCATATTTTAAGACTTAATACAAATACAGTGTAACAATGGTCTTGTTGTTGCACATACGAGTACCTGCGCAGTAAATATTTATTTTATTTTGTTCCCAAAAGAATGCGCAAATTTACCCTAACTATGCCCGACTCTGCTGGTACTAACGTTAATTTCGCATAAAATTATGCGAGAATACCATCGGCGAAATGAGAAGAGGACGTGTTAATCCCTCCGCTGGTCGTTTAAACGGTTTTCGGGAGCCAAAAAAGGCACCTGTGATGGTTTATATTTTTTTTTATGCGAGACAGGAGGGTCAAACCATACGTCATGGTCATATAACTACTGAACACAAACAAAAACTGAACGATTTATCAGCTACAAAATTCGCGTTAGTCTTACTGTAGCACCAGAGGCTCTACCATGGGTTTACGCATTGTAGAAACGTAACGTATTCATTTACGTATACGTAAGCAACAACCAATAGGATCGCTTGATTTTTGGTAACAGGATTGAATAAAGAGATCCTATTGGTTGTTGCTCACGTAAACGTAAATGAATACGTTACGTTTCTACAATGCGCACACCCATGGTAGAGCCTCAGACCTGTGAGTTTGTCTTTATAAAGTTATATGAAATGAAATGATCTTTATTTGCTAGTATACGGTTACAATTCAACGGGAACTACATTTGTACTAAATTTATGCATTTTTTTTATTATTAATATATCACCGTCATAATAACAGCGGATTTCCCATAATATGTTACTGGTGATAAATAAATACATTAATACGTTAAATTCTAAAATTGTTAGTTTATATTTAATAATGTGAACTTGGTTTTAAAGAATTTTATTTAGGTACTCAATGGAATAATCGCTTATATGAGTAAAACATACAAACAACATAGTTAAATAAAAAAAATCCCCATGTGACAGAAAACAAACTATAATGTATCTCATTCAAATAAACGATTATTTTAGTAAAATATCTAACGTTTTTGACCTCTTCCCAAGACTTCTCCCTCAAGGAAAGCGGATAGTGAAATTAAATGTTTGCTCGTAAAATAATGAAGCTTATTTTATGATAGTTAATACAGTGACTTTAATGGGAAACCTTATATGAAAAATATGATGATATTACTTATTTTTTAATTGCAAATTACTGAGTTAAATACAACAAGGCTAACCACAATTTAGAACAAAATCAACTTTAAAATTCTAAAGATAGTAAAATATTACTAGAGTATACGTGGTGGCCGAGTTGGTTAGAACTTGGACTTAAAAACACTTAGGTCCCTGGTTCGAATAATCCCCGTGTGTACAAATGAGTTTTTAATAAAAATAAAATGTACATTTGTTTGACAACACCACTATAGTGCCTCGGAGAGCACGTTAAACTGTCGGTCCCGGTTTCACTATACAAACTTTTGAAACTGTTTATAGATGGGTTATTGAGTCTATTCAAAACATCGCGACGAGCTAGCCAATTGTTCGGTGTAGACTCATACCATCGGCTACGACGAGGTGGGATTAAAAACCCCTCCGCTGGGTACCCTGGGGCCGTCTAGGCGGTCTCGGGCGCCGTAAGGCACCCGTGATGATATGTATGTGTGTTGTCGTTCACTCTTATGGTTAATGATTTAAATATGTTATCCATTAAAAAGTATTAAATATATTTGACATAAATAAATCCCTAAATACATGAGTTTCGTTATGGCAAAACCATGTTAGGAAAGTGGCAACAAAAGTGCTATTATTCTAAATTAATACAGCTGCTGCTGAGTGTAACTGCCAATCCATAAAAGTCACGTTCGCACCCTATTCCGATATAACGGTTCACGTGTGTCGACCGAGCAATTAGACCGATTTTAAATCTCCGACTAATGGTGCCATGGTTTTACGACTTTTAGATATGCCGACTTAACTATTATGACATTTAGTTTAAATTTTATTTAACGAACGAGCTAGCGATAAAAATTTAACTGCTAGTGTTTTTATTAGTTAGGTTTAGGTAGTTCGGGAAACTAATGAATTAGGTTTTTATTAGTTCGGGAAACTAATGAAATAGGTTTTCATTAGTTAGCCGAACCCTTCTAGATTATCCTGATGGAAATCCTTTTTTCTTTTTGTTATATTGTTTTTTTAAAAGATATAATGCAATGAAAAAAATCCTGGTAGGCGGAACTCGAACCCTTGATACTCGCTTTCGGCAAGGTACTCAACCACTGAGCCAACCAGGTTCTAATCGCCCCTCACGAATTTTGTCATTGCTTGTTATACTTATACACAGACGCCCTCTATGTGCTTTCTTCTAGTAACTCTATATATTAAAGGAAAGTCAGAAGTCCTAGTTTCTTATACTAGATGGCAGAGGAGGTTTTTTGTTTTTACTTTTTTCAATATTTTCTTTTAGTGAAATATCTAGATAAATAATTTCTGATTGAAATGAACTGAAATAGCTATGAATATAATAATATGTAAGCTCCTGTCTGCTGTTTTGATTAACATCCTAAAAACGTGAATATATTGTAGGAGTATATGTTACTGAAAACTTTAAATAATATGCTAAAAAATGTAATTGGCTTAGGAGCAGATCATTGCCACCAGTTATTCATCACTTAAGTTCCCTAACCTCGCGGACTGTTCATAATTTACGCGGATTATTCATTTTTTACTCATTTCTACTCCAATAAACATTGTTTTTTTAGAGTCCGACAAGAGAAATCTTTACAATCAACCCGAATGATATGGCAACAAAAAGTAACAGAAAATAATTTATTGTATGCAATGAAAATTTATTTATGATTTATCTTCATATTAATAATAATATCATCGCGGGTGGCGTACGGCGCCTGAGACCGCCTAGACGGCCTCAGGTTTACCCCGCGTAGGGGTTTTTAATCCCACGTTTTTAATCGTAGTAGCTCATAGTATGAGTCTACATTTTTAGATTATAAACTTATTGGTTCAAACCGCCACGACTTTTCAACTCGGCCACCACGTATATATTTTATCTTTAATTCAATATAATATTAATATGTGAAAGTTCTGTTTACCATGTGCGTTATTGAATTAATTAATACTAATGAACGGTTAAAAGGTTTTACTGGCAACTCTAATTATATTTTGTTTATTTTATTAGGCTAAAAACGACGTGATTATAGTGCCTCAGAGAGTACTCTGAGTCCCAGTTTCACTATAACAATTTGTGAAACTGTTTGGTTATTGGAGCTATACAGTCTATTTAAACACCGCGACTAGCTGTGTTCAAGTTCGGTGTAGGAACTTAGAATACCATCTCTACTACGGTATGGGAATAAAATCTTGCCGCTTGGTACCCCGAGGCCGTCTAGGCGGTATCAGACGCCGCGCGTGATGACTACATGTTTTGTTCCTATTTTGGTGATACTCTCCACTCTTGGAGTATGAACTTTACGGTGTTATTATTAGTAAAATCGGGACCGACGACTTAATGTTCGTTTCAAGACCCAATTTTATAAATTATACTTGTACGAACTAAGTAGGAACGCACTGGGATGAAACCTGGGACCTTGGGGCTAAATTGAATTGCATATCAGTTGCACGTCAAAGATAAAATACATATTGACATATTTTCCATACAATATGTGTCAAATTTTAACTTTCACACGACGTTGATACACAATTGATTTAGTATAATAAGGCCCTTTGTGTTTCGAAGTCTAAACTAACCACGTTTAACGTAAACGTAAATTTAAACATAGGACATAGTATGTACATATTTAAGGCGTTAACATTCTTTAACATCCTTGGCCATACAGAATAGAGAAACCCACAAGAAAACAACGACAATATTTGTTTTTTATTCTTTTATTTCGAAAATGAGATCTTTTATGAAGTATGAATTATGCCTTCATACGACGGCATAATTAATAATATTTGGTGTCTATATTACAAATTACTAATATTTTCATTTATTTATTTACAAATACATTGATTATAGTTATATGTCTAGTTTAATTGTTTTAATTTTCTTTTATTGAGATTAGGGTGAGTAATTAAATGCAGGTCCTTATTGCCAAAGGTACCAAAGTTTTTGTTCCTATATTATTAAAATAATAATATAAAATGTCATGTATGAAGGTATGTCATTTAAGTATTTATTTCTCACTAAGGTTAAGAAAAAAAAAACAATAAATGCCTAAATAAAACCTTAATTGTAGCGCTTAATAATCTAGAAAATAAAAAAATAAATTCTTCCAAAAAATACCTAAATATAATCTTTATACTTAATTTATGAGATTAAGTAATAACCAAAATTAAGTCGCATTCATTTCCTGCTTAAGATGCCTGGTTAGTTCTGGAATGGTATTTTCATTTGAAGAAGCGACTTGCGTAAGCGGCTGCTGCGTGCTTGGCATCTGTTGTAAGCTTGTCTGTAATATGCCATCTTGGTTGTATTGTTGTAACGATAAATCCGAAATGTAATGCACAGGAGTAGCATTCAAGTATTTACACTTTCCACCGCAAATTTCTGTATCCGCGTGTAATTGATTTAATACCCCTTTTCCTAAAATGGTGTTGATCAAGTTTTCAGCATAAATTGCTTGAAGCTGGTTCATTTTTTCCAATTTTTTTGCTATATTCATCCCAGTAACTTCATATTCAGTCATGGGTTTAGTATGTGCTTTTAGTGCTTCTGTGCAAACATTTATTAGTTGTACAGCTTGTGAAACATTTACTTTATTTGTTTTCCTTTTCTTTGGTCGACTCGGCGTATTTTTCACGTAAACCTCCGCCTGAAATATATAAGTTTATTTAGGTAACACAAAAACTGATATACATAGGTATGCCTAATGATTTTTTAATGTTAGCGGTCAAACGCTTAGGGTAAACCAGTTTAGTCCAGGCTAAGTCAGTCCTATCGCGTCTAGGAAAAAATTGTAACCTAGCTGAACTAAGTATGCTAAATTATGTCCCAAAGTAGGCGTTAATCTGCCACCGTGTAACATTCTCCGTTACATCGTCTCTACGCAGCTTTTGGCTTAACGCTTTAAGAAAATCTTGAGGTAAAACCAATTAACTTCAGACAGATAAAAAGCAGGATATTTTAATAATTACTTTTATTATATACTACCAGGAGGGTGTCCACGGTATAGCTGTTGAGAGTGTCTATATATCGATGTGGCTATTCGGTCCTACATCTAGATAGGGAGGCTGGCGAGGAGGTGACGAGGGAAATCTTCTGTCGGAGCATTTGCGGAGCTACGGTGGGATCACGTCCCCTAGTATGTATATATAATTAGTAGTATCCTATAGTTTTAATCAGTTTGTGTATTATTCATTTTATATTTAAAAAAAAATATCACAAGCGGCTAGCTCGTCGCGATGTTTGGATAGACTTAATTATCCATCTATAAACAGTTTCACAAGTAGGCAGCTTAACGTGCTCTACGAGGCATTATAGTGGTGTTGGCAAACAAATATACATATTTGTATTAATAATAATATTTAAATTTATTATTAATAAAAAAAAATCGGTTTTATGAAATGGAAAACTTTTCCCGCGGCTTCAATCGACGCGTAATTTTCCTCAAACTGATAAACTTATTAGGTATTATTAGGTACCCACTAAGTAGTAAATTTATTTACAAAAAAATGGAAATTCTTAGATAGGTACCTATATATTATATATTATAAAGAAATATCTTTCATGCTAATAACTCATAGGTAGGTCCCTATTAGTCATTTTTCAATTCTCTCAATGCAATCATTCAACCTTGCTTAATTTTGAATATGTGTATAATTTATTGCGATTTAAATAAACATTGACTTAGAAGTTGAGGATTTGTAAACCTCTAAAGGCGTCAAAATTTGCTTCAAAATAAACGTCAATCTTAAGTCAGACTTGAAACCGACTAACCGGTATTCATAAAAACTTATTCGAGTCCTTAAAGAACACTTTAGTTATGGAAGGTTGTGTCTCTTTTTATTAGCAACAAAAATGATTAAGTTTAAAAGAGTGGAAAGCTAAGTTATAGAAAACTAAAGTGTTCTTCAAGGCCTCAATAAGTTTTTATGAATAAGGCCATAAGTAATAAATTCATATAAATATACTCACTAGTGTGTCACATTCATCACCATTCACGTTATTTTGTAACACATCTTCATTAAAATCTAGATCAGATTCTTCTTCATCGTCTATTTCGTAAACTTCTTCTGTATTTGTAGAATTTAGATTAGTAGTATCACTATCGCCATCTGTAAAATCTTCTCCCTTGGTGAATGACAACAAATCAAAATACCACAAACTAGGCACATATAAATCACCGGATTTGTGGATTTTTTGCTCTTGCTTCTTTAACTCCTTCCTAAACGAACCCCTCATACTTTGTATCTTTTTGACCACAAAATCTCGATTTGCATCCGGAAATCCTTGTTTTTTACAATAATCTATCATTTTGTTGTAGGCCGCGTCACGTAAACATCTACTTTTGTATGTGACAGAATTAGTTTTCCATAGACAGGGGAATGACTTGTATAGGGTTATAAAGTCGGCTATAACTTCACGTGACCAGTTACCGATCTTATTATCCATTGTACGCGATTGACACAAGTTAAACGCGAGAACGATCGCGCGTGACTGACGACTAGACTGCGCTTGTGTTGTTGTCTCATTCTCTCCTGCTCATGCTTGTATATCTTCCTCTCATAATCACACGCGCCGGTCGTCGATGCCCGGGGCCCCCTGCCCCTGCTATCGATGCCTACTCACACAGCTCTTTCGTAGGTAGAGAAATTATTTGCCCGTTTGTTCGTGTTTATCGTATAACAATTTTTTAAACAATGTTTAGTGTTAAACCACAGAATATATAATACGTAAAACTACAAAAACTTGTTTAAGTAATTGGTCTAAACTACCAAGATAAAAAAAATAAACTAACTTATTATTACACAGTTCTATTGATGATTCAAAGAAATGACAAAGTCGCCTTAAGTGTACACACTTAAGGCGACTGAAAATAAAATAAAATGTTAGACTTACAAGTTTTTTAGCACATTTTATTTTCAACTTTATGCAGTCTGTATAAGGCATTTGTTTGATCGTGCTATCTAGCAAGAGCGTTTGAGTAGATGCCAAAATCGACATCCATTGGATGCTTTCAATTATATCAATATTTAAAATTTAAAAGAAACAATCAGTGTACCTACTACAATTGACAAATATTACAGTTTAAAAACGCAGCTCTATTGTAAAATTTTTTATTCAATGCAGTGCTTTGTCAGGTTTTGGAGCACGGCATGTGACTTTGTATCTACCTGGTGGTAAGTAGACCTACAAACTCCATGAATGGGATTAATTTATAATTGTTCAATAAACAATATTGATCGCTCCCACTATGCCGGCTAAATGATGCGATTACGAAATGGGGGGGACAATGACGTATTGCATTACGAGTATACCTATTTTAATATACTTGCTGCCCTATCGTTAATTCAACTACCCATTTCGTAACCGCACCCTGAAAGGAGACTACCACCTCGACAAGAAATCCATGCAGTAGTCTCCTGAAAACCGGTGAACCCACAAACTAAAACCGAAACATGACTAGGTCACTTGGCGGTTTTTGCATCTGTGATAATGTAGCTTATTGCCAAACCATTGCATCCAATTATTGGACAAACTAAAGTAATAATAACTCTATAACACAATGATATAAATATATATATATATATATATGTACCTATCGTCAAATATTAAAAAAGTTTATTGGTACTGGATATGAGATAGCGTGGTAATAGTATTAGGTAGGAACAATCATTCCATGTCTTATCAAACTCAATACGTACACAGTTTAAGATGTTTAATTTTAAATACCTACCTGGTTAAATTAAAGTACAAGTGTAGATAAAGCAAAAAACGTAAACAAATTATATAAACGAAACCTATCCCTAATTTACTTGGCAGCTTTTTTCCATTGAATGAGAAGATTTAAGATAAATCCAAATGTGAATTTCTACCTCAACCGGTCCATATCTTTATGAATGCGATTGATTACCTACAATATACATATATACAGGGTGTTTGGAAGGGAGCTGTACATACGCCTAGGGTAGAAACTAGGGATAGTCTGCTACCTACCCCCGCCCAATATATTGACCTTGGCCTCAAGGTTTTTTTTTTAATTTATTTTTATTTTTTATTTGACTTTTTTGTGATTTTTTTACTAAAACTACCTGTAGCTCAAAATCTATCCATGGGACCGGTCTGCTAATGGTCTTGTTTTAATCGTTAGAGTCTTAGGGTCAATTAAATGTGTTCGATTGTAAAAGGATGGCAAATGAAACAAAAAATTTGGTAATGACTAATGTCATTAAATTACAAATTTTAATTAATTACTAATTTTCATTAGTTGAAATTTTTGCTTAAAGTCCCTAGTTGCGGAAATTAATTAATAACTTTAAAACTAAAAGTAATAATTACACTTTTAGCATATCGTTAGAAAGGGCATGGACTGAGGATGTTTTAAAAAAATCAGAAGAACTCCAACCCTGTTAGCTTTTTTTTAAACCCCATAGAAAGTTGCCCTTAAAATTATTTCTTTACCTTACTACGGTACTTCAGGCCCCATAACTTTTCTTCTCCACAATTTTCTGGTGTAAAATATTTTTTTGCAGGACCCTAAGACTCTAACGATTAAAACAAGACCATTAGCAGACCGGTCCCATGGATAGATTTTGAGCTACAGGTAGTTTTAGTAAAAAAATCACAAAAAAGTCAAATAAAAAATAAAAATAAAGTAAAAAAAAACCTGGAGGCCAAGGTCAATATATTGGGCGGGGGTAGGTAGCAGACTATCCCTAGTTTCTACCCTAGGCGTATGTACAGCTCCCTTCCAAACACCCTGTATATCAACACGGGTGCCTTACGGCGCCCGAGACCGCCTAGACGGCCCCAGGTTACCCAGCGGAGGGGTTTTTAATCCCACCTCGTCGTAGCCGATGGTATGAGTCTACACTGAACGGCTAGCTCGTCGCGATGTTTTGAATAGACTCAATAACCCATCTATAAACAGTTTCACAAGTTGGTATAGTGAAACCGGGACCGACAGCTTAACGTGCTCTCCGAATTTACAATATACTTAGAATAAATATTTAAAGTGTGGATATGGTCGGTGAGATTGGCCTCCTCGGTGGCACCGTTGTATGGCAGGTAAATGGAATCAGCTAACCACCGAACCTTACATTAGTTACTTACGTCGTAACAATATACATTAATGTAAATAACCTACTTAGATTCAGGTCAAATTCATCCATTAAGGCCCGGTTGCATGTACCTAACTAACACGTTAAATTACCAATCATAAAAAAAAAAGCGGCTTCAGCCTAGGGGTTAAGAGCGGAGTCTGATCATACATTTCCCATACAAGATTCCCCACTAAACATTCATATTTTTATGAGTTTTGAAGGCGTTATAAATAAGACCTATATCTAGGCTCGTATGTTTTCCTTTTTTTTAAACTTTGGTGTAGGAAAAATAATATCAACCCGAAATTCAAAAAAAAAATGCAAAAAAAACCCTCACATTAAAATAATTCCTGTAAAATATCAAGACAGAAAATTAAAAAAAAAGGAAAACATACAGTCATCGTTTATTTTCTCTCTAGTAAAATGAGACCGGTTTTTTTAAATCCATTAAAGTTTAGGGGTAGAAAACAGTTATGGCCCGAAAGTGGTTTTGCTGCCTAAGTTATAGGTATAATCTCATACATGCTATTTCTCTTATTAATGGTCGGGGGAAAGGTCTACATAAATGTATGGGTAGCGTTACCAAATCACCGTCATGCGGGGGGAGAGGTAATACTAATCAGCATGGGCATCGAAGAGCCTCATCAGACACTCCTCTTAAGTCAATGCACAATTGACAACAAGGACCTTGGATGGGTGATCGCTTTATACAACGAGTCTATACCATCATAACAGGCCGCCACTTGTTTGTTGGTGTTGTCTCCGAATACCATTGACGAAACGAGGACGTGTTAATCCCTCCACTGGGTAGCCTGAGGTCGTTTTTGAGGTCGAACGGTTCTTGGGAGCTAAAGCGCACCCGTGATGGTATTTATTATTTTATTTAATAAAATATTCAACAAAAAACACTTAACAGTTACGTCAGTTTAACGTCTCGGCTAGCGACTACGATTTGATTTCGGTGGGCGATTTAACCGTTACCACACTTTAAATAACTCATCCTTAAATCAATAGTATTTAATTTTATATAAAGTACTTTCATAGTTTTAATTTTAATGACGTTATTATTTAGAATAGATTATTGAGTTGCCACGAACTGCCATTGCTCTACCTTGAGTTGTTACCTGTTTACTAAAGTCCTGAGGCTCTACCAAGGGTTTGAGCATTGTAGCAACGTAACATATACGTGGCAACAAGCAATAGGATCGCTTTATTCAATCCTGTTACCAAAAATAAAGCGGCTCTATTGGTTATTGCTCACGTATATGGTACAAATACGTTACGTTGCTACAATGCGCAAACCCATGGTAGACCCTCAGGATCGCTTCATTTTTTAAATAAACCTCTCTTATTGATTGATCTCTATCTACACTTACTAGCAACTATAGTAAAAAACTCATGGTAGTGTGCTACCGTTATAAAGACTCAAGGTTACACTAAAAAAAACATGTAATAATATATATGCTAACCTACATGTGTTAGCATTGTTTATTTAAACCGAAACGTTTAATTGGATTAATCATTAAATTATTAACAACAATTGATTGATGGCAGAGAAGACACGATTGATATATTTCATACTAGTGTTAATTGTGTAAAGAAAACACTAACTACCATGTATTTGTTGGAGTCTAACATAATTTAAATAAAAACTTTATCATATAGGTAGGTTATATATTACGAGTACCTACATATTATTATTTATATTTTTTTGTAATTTTTGTAATACGGACAAACTATTTGTGATGACTTATTGATGGTTTTTAGTTGTTAATTTTTTATAAATAATTGTTATAATTGTTAGCCGTAAGTTGTCTCAACACTGTAAATTAAAATAAAATAAATATATAAAATTATATAGTAATACGATAGAGACCGTCCTCCGCCTAAAAATTCTAATGATATAAAGAAAACTAATAGATTATACAGTTATAAAAGAGACTAGCGGCACACGATCAAAAGCCACTCATTCTATTTGTAACTGTGTGCAGATGATTATATGCAGCCGCACGCGCCAGTTGCAGCGCCGCGCCAGACACATCCGCTGTTGCACGTTGCGTATGCAAATGCTAAATGCTATGTTTATTGCCTTTGGAAATTATAAATGGCACTGAATATATATTAACAAAAGCTTTATTGTAGATTTGGCTTCTTTATTCTTTACGTTTATTATGTCTATGTTACCTTTTATATCATGTAATTGTAATTTTTAACTGTGATCTTTATATTATTTTATTGTATGAATAAATATATTTCAACTTCAATTCAAACAATATAAGGTTATATAAATAGTATGTCAGTATTGCCATGTGTTTGGCAATAATGTTTTTTTTATGTATTTATTGGAGTACGGCATGTGACTTTGTGCCTACCTGATAGTAAGCTGATATTTCCCGTCACAAACTAAGCTTTAGCTTTGTTTAGTCCAAAATTACCTGACTTCTCAAAAAAAATTAGTTTTTTAGTTAAAAATGACGTAAAATCATGCAATGATTTCAAAAATATTATTGACAGATCTACTTATAGGCCTACTGTACATTTAAATGTTTCAAGAAAACGGCAGTGTGTTCCAGAAACAACGGCATTAATACATTTATATTTTAAACACCCATACCATAGCAAAAAACTGTACGTACTAATAACCTAATATAAATGTTATTCTCTTGTCCACAGATGTCAATATCGTACTTATGAGAGCAACCTACGCGAGAGATTGTATCTCTCAGCACAACAATGATGTATGTACATCTGTTGGCCCTGCTGCTGGTCTGTCCGCTGGCACTCAGCAGACACGACGATGACTTCGCCTTTGATAATGGCGAAGAGTTTCAGGTAATTAAAAAAAACATTACAGTACCTTTAAAAGGATTAAGTTTTCGGCTGCATAAATAAATTTAATATCATCACGGGTGCTTTACGATGCCGGAGACCGCCTCAGGGTACCCAATACCTTTAAAAGTATTAAGATTTCAGCTGCATAAATAAATCGAAATATCACTACGGGTGCTTTACAGTGGCCGAGACCGCCTCAGGGTACCAAGCGGAGGGGATTTTAATCCCACCTTGTCGTAGCCGATGGTATGAGTCTACACCGAACAAGTGGCTAGCTCGTCGCGATGTTTTGGATAGACTCAATAAACAGTTTCACAAGTTCGTATAGTGAAACTGGGACCGGCTTTAGATTAAAAACTCATTGGTACACCCAGGCGTTTGAACCAGGGAGCTAATGCCCGATTTCACCAACTCTAAGGGAGCCTTTAACTAAGTTAAGTAAGTTAAGAGACAGTTAATGATAGTTGTTTCATAGAAAATATGTCAAAATTCTTATTTAAGGTCTTTAAAGTTAGGGATCGTTGGTGAAATCGGGCATAAGATTTTTTAAGTTTAAGGTCTAACCAACTCGTCCATATACGTCAGTTGCATAGATTGATGATTTTTTGTGGGTAAAGTAGCAATCTACTTTACCCACAAAAAATTAACTGGTGAATTATTATTATGTACAAACAACTTTAAAGTACCTAAAGCAACAAGCCTTTGTGTTGCTTTAGGTACTTTAAAGTTGTTTGTACATAATAATAATTCACGCCTTTGTATTAATTAATAATCAATTTACTATAAATACTTTTACTTTGACCGTATTTACCATAGTTATGTTTTTATACAATAGTATTTATATTATATACATTTATTTATTTTATATATTTATGTACATTTAATAAAAAATTAATCTGTTAACAATTCTATTGGTTAAGTAATTTTAATGTTTATATTTTTGTACTTGATAAGAAAATCAGCTATGGTAGAGTGAGGTCATTTGACACAAGTGTTAATTTACTTGAAAAAATGACCTCAATCACAGTAAAGCAATGTATACTTTGGAAAGAAATAAACATTTTATTATTATTATAATATTCATTTTTTTTATTTATCCATCAACAAGTTCTTCACTATTCAATATACGTGGTGGCCGACTTGGTTAGACCTTCGACTTAAAAACACTTAGGTCCCTGGTTCGAATCCCGGTGTGTACCAATGAGTTTTTAATTAAAACAAATGTTTGTACATTTGTTTGACAACACCACTATAGTGCCTCGGAGAGCACGTTAAGCTGTCGGTCCCGGTTTCACTATACCAACTTGTGAAACTGTTTATAGGTGGGTTATTGAGTCTATTCAAAACATTACGACGAGCTAGCCACTTGTTCGGTGTAGACTCATACCATCGGCTACGACGAGGTGGGATTAAAACCCCTCCGCTGGGTACCCTGGGACCGTCCAGGCGGTCTCGGGCGCCGTAAGGCTCTCGTGATGATATGTATGTATGTAAGTTCTTCACTGAAAAACATCAGTCTTCCTATTTAGGTAGCTTATTGTAATATCTAAAGTTAGCAACCATATGTTTGAGATATTTGCTCAATGTTAAGCAATTAAAAATTAACCTTAGGCAACCTCTAAATCTACTTAGAAGTTTATTTAACCGTCTGTAGTTCTGTACCTTAAAACGGTGCATCTTGAGTTTTGTCTAAAATAAGACCCAGAACAAATACACTTGAGATGTTAAGGGTACTTGAAGTTTCTATGTATTCACACTTCTCTCAAAATTACTTAGACACACCTTAGCTTTTCTTGAGATAAAGAAAGAAATAGTCGTAATGCTATGTCGTAAATTCCACCTACACTAATATTGAGAAGAGGAAATGTAAATTTTTTAAGGTACAAATCTTTTAAAGTAAAAGCTTTTACAGCACAGTCGAGCTAGTTAATATATATGTTCAAGGTTCAAAATCAGTCATTCGTGTTTCGTTCAATAAAATGTGACTGAGCTACAGAATCAGAAATAGGTCGTTCACATATACCTACATTTCTTTTCAAAGTGGGGGTATTTTGCTCATAGAAGAATTCTACTGCAATCCTTACAATCTTGTTAGAACAAATATTTCCTATCATGGCAACTCAGTGCTTTTGTGAAAGGTTTCATTATTATGACAGGATTATATGGTTGGTCAGCAATTATTTTTCGAAGAGAACAGCTCTCATAGAATTAAAGAAATAAATCACGTGTAGGCTTCAATAGTCTACAGGAATATTAAAATTTGTATATCCATTTTAATGCGAATATACAAAATATATACCACCATATCGACAGTGACATTCTTATCCACTATAATACTGTACTCCTTACAATACTTTTTATTATTATTGATAATTGCAAGTAGCAAAGTGCTCAAGGCGATCATCTATTAATCACTCACTAATACAGTCTTAATATATAATTTTCAGGTGGATCTCACAGCAAATCATTCCGACATAACTAAAAATGGCCTACAGCGGTTATGGGGAGTTCCTGATACGGCGGCCTATGTGGGACATCTGTTCCGAATGGAGATCCCTAAAGAAGCCTTTACTGGACAAGTGTTAGGATATAAGGTAAGGACATTGATTATGTACACATCGGGGCTTGAACCGGTGCCTATAAACTGTAGTGCTTTTAAGTCTGAGGTCTAACGAACTCGGCTACCACGTATATAACAAATGTTGTGTTACTATACTCTTATATAAAGCTTCATAACTCCTATAGGCAGTTTAATAGAGTTCGCGTGAAGCATGTAGTGATAATAACCGCTCGCGGTACCCGGCAACCCGCTCCTAATATCGTGTTTCATCGATGTGTAAACATACACTAATCTGTGTTAATACTGAAACTGTAATCAAGTTCGAGCGGCGGCCTTTTGTGTGGTTTCCTTGTTAACACGAAATCTAATCAGAACTTTCTCTAACTATAAATTTTGGTTCTATAACAAAATCCAAGAATCATAGTTATTAAACAAACTCTTGAGGAAATAAGATGAAGTTTTAGTAAGTATATTCGAGTATATATACAGAGTTTTTTTGTCTGAAGATAATCTTTTGTTTTCTCCTAATGAATGATCTAAGTTCCTATTTATTAGCGATCTGACTGAAATAGTAACTCTATGTTGATATATTTCTTTTTGTCTATATGTTTGCAACTAATATCACCAGAACTACTGGTCCGATTACTTGAATTTTGAATTGGTTATATAACTTGTTGTTTCTCATGTCAATTATAATCAAAAATTACGAAAAAAATTCAATTTTTCCTACCCTATAACAAAGTTTCCGGACCGAATGTTTAAAAACAAAAACAAAATAGGGATTTTTGGTGCCTCATGTGGAACGAAAAATAACTTCTGAAAAGTCAAAGGATTTAAAAAAAACAAGTTTGGAACCGTCCGCGGGCGAGTTTTCGCACTGGTGCTTTGTAATAGTCGTAAAATGAATGGAGGATATGAAATATGAATGTTAGCTGGAATGGAATGAAAGCTCGCATATGTACCTATGTACAAACGCCATTCGGGCAAATTGATTCTAATCCTCATTCTGACTTTTAAGAAATTACATGATATGATATGCAAATATTTATTTTTGAAATATTGTTAGGGGTTAGTAAATACATGTACAGAATTAATCTAAAAAGGCGCCCAAATATAGTCTTTCTATATTGCGGCGATAGTGGTTTTGGGAGGTCTTTAATATTCGGCCGAATGTAATAAAAGTAGCCGAATACCTAAGCCGAGCAATCGTGGCATCTCTAGTGTGTCATACATAAATAATACATATAGAAGGCTATACTTTCGGCTAATATAAACTACTATTTAATCAGCATTGATAATAATAATAAGTAGGACAAATTACACGTATTGCTCTGGTCACAAACTAAGCTCTAGGCTTGTACTATGTGTACTAGAAACAACATATTATATTTTATAAACACCCAGACCATGACAAACTGTACATAAAAACTTACTAATAATTTTTTGCCATGGGTGGGAATCGGACCAACGACCTCCGGATACAACGCCAAAGGCGCAACCACTAGTCTACGGAGGATGTCAAAATGATACATCTCTACTTCACACATATTGCTCTAAGCCACAAGGCAGGCATCCAAAACATCTATTGCCTTTAAAAAGTTAGATATTAGTATTACTATGATTTTGGGGGACTTGCCAAGCTCCCTGGTTACACCCCCCTGGATTCCCCATTTACTTATGTTTTGTATGCAGGTTCGAAGCGCAGACGGTCGCCGTACACCAAGTTGGCTGGCCGTGGACTCCCGCCACGGCCTCGTCAGCGGCGTGCCTCTCCCGACTGACATCGGCGCACACGACTTCTCTGTCATCGCGTACGGACGCACGGACGGACTCACGGCTACCGACAGCTTTACCATTGATGTGAGTTTTTTTTTATTATTGGCACGACATGTGACAGGCGGTGAGCAGACTTACAAAGTCCATGAATGGGGTCAATCAATAATTGTTCTTAAACAATATTGATCGCTTTCACTATACCGGCTAAATGATGCCATTATAAAATGGAGGGCGACAATGACGAATTGCATTACGTGTATATTTTGATATATTCGCTGCCTTATCGTCCTCCCACCTAATAATATACGTTGACTGCATGAATAGAGGTTTATAGTATGTATGTAACAAGTAACTAGCCATGGATTCTCGCTCGATACGTGTTTAAAAAAAATCTGGATCAGTTAAAATATTTTTTGTAAAAGAAAGAACCCATTGGATTTTTTTAAATGTTTAATTTTTTTTTTTTATTTTTTTTTTTTTTATATGTAGGACAAATTACACATATTGCTCTGGTCACAAACTAAGCTCTAGGCTTGTACTATGTGTACCAGAAGCAACGATATAATACATATTATATTTTATAAACACCCAGACCATGACAAACTGTACAAAAAAACGTACTAATATTTTTTGCCATGGGTGGGAATCGAACCCACGACCTCCGGATACAACGCCAAAGTCGCAACCACTAGTCTACGGAGGCTGTCGAATTGTCGGCAGGCAGTTTTTAACCTTGAAAATTGACAACTTTTATATGTTCCTATTTATATTTTATTAATACTATTCAATAAACTATGGCACCTACATATTGCTAGGGCAATACGAGACCATCTAGATCTGTCCAGGTGGACAGAAAATTGCACCCACCGCGGCGGTGGGTTACAATTCTCACCTCGTCATAACTGCTAATGGTATTCAGGGTCTACACTGAATTAGTACCCAGTTAATCGCAGTAACCTTTCTTTTGCCATGCCATGTCAAATGTAATAGGCTAATTGACTTCATTAAAAATATACTATAAATTGTGGTCAGACAATGGCGTAAAAAAACATATTTCACTTTATTTTAAACTAAATTATGTATATCTTTTGTAGATTACACGAAATAAAATTGAATATTTCTTACAATTATATTTATAACAAAAACATCTTTGATTGGTTGATGACTTGTGACGTCACAAGCAAGTAAACAAAACAGAACACAGGTTATAAATGATGTGGATGAAATAGAATAGAGTATAATATATAGGAGATTATTTCATCTGTGCTTGTTTGTTTACTTGCTTGACTGCGAAACAGCGTTTTTACCGCTATTGTGGAAATTCAAACTTTAAAATTGATTTTTATTTATAATAGAGTAGATATCTTGGAAATATCAATGTAGTGTGCTTATTATGTAATGAAGAATCATATAAAACTAGTTTCAAAAAGGAGTCAAATACCCTATTGAGCTAATAATAATTGTATTGTATTACTCATAGGTAAAGAGAGCGGAATTCAAGCCGGAATCCAAGTACGGTCACTGTGCGCCTCACGAAAACAAACTGACCCTCGTCATCCTCATCGATATGCCGTTCCATGAGATTACACCCAAGCAGAGAACTCGAGCGCTTATGGACTTGGCCAACTTTATGGCTTTGGACTGGGTAAGTTACTGACCAGAAGATTTTTTTTTTATTGGCACGGCATGTTTCTTTGTATCTACATCATGACCTACAAAAGCTATTTCGCATGTGTTTTTTAATAGTCAGTTTAGCCTAACTCATTTATTTTATAGAAAAGGTTTAAAGAAGATTAAGTTTGGGAAGTACCTTTCTGATAGGGACGGCTGACTATTCTCAGGCACTCCATTTGGTAGCGCATTGTGGTAAAACGGCATTGATCGCTCCCACTATGCCCGCTAAATGTTGCGGCTACGAAATGGGCGGCGACTAAGCAGTCCTACAAAATCCATGAATTGGGTCGATCAATAAACTGTTGCAAAACGGCATTGATCGCTACCACTATGCCAGCTAAATGATGCGGTTACGAGACCATATTATTCCCGTTTCGTAATGGCACCCTTAAAAGAGACTACCAAGTCAATAACAAGATAAGAAATAGATGCAATAGTCTCCTCAAAACTGTCAATCCACAGACTAAAATCGAAACATGGCGTCAAGTCATTTGATGGTTTTTGCATATGTATGGGGCGGTGGAAAATGCCGTTTAAATATTATTGTATTCCTTTAAAAGAAGCGTCAATAGGCATCATAAGCTGGAATAATAATGGCATCCAACGGTGCAACTTTATGCATCCACTTTTTACTATGATTCCTGGGCATTACATACTGCTTAACCCCAGGTGCATGCTGAGTTCTTATAATAATCACTACTAGTGTGAAAGGAAGCTAAAAATTATATTATGCAAGTAAATTCATACATACTAGACACAAGCTTAGTATGTCTTGTAGTATTTTTTGCTCATTCCCACTACTGCTTAGTTTAACCTTTGAATTAGTGGGACTTTTTTCCCAGTAGTTCAACTGAATCTTTTTGCACAGACTACTGCTTTGATTGATTTTTGAGGAGGTAGTCTTTTACTTGAACGCATCCTAAATGCGTTCAAAAGCAATATTAATATAGATTTGCAAATCTTTTTTATCGAAGCCAGTTTGTAACTGTATCTTTTGGGATCATTAACACATTTTAAAAATTGCTGTTTACCATTATATTTCAGGATGAATTTTGGGTGTCTCCATACAAGCCGGGATCCGATGCTGGAACAGTCCTAATGGGTGGTGGCGATGCGTCCAGGAGACGCGGTTCTGGTACTACAGGGATCTATCTTAACGTAAGTGTGTGATCTTTTATAATAGGTGTATGGTTACTGGACGGTCAAGGTTAAACAAGCTTTAAAAACGCACATTTTGTTTTGCGCAACCAAAGTCTCAGAAGTTCATCGGTTTCAAAAATGGAGATATATATAGGCTGCCGCCCTAATACCTAAAATCGCCTTTAAAAAAGTGAGAATAGAAAATGGCCGCCGCCATACAAACTCAAAACAATAGGTGTGTAAGTGATATTATTAAAAGCAATCACTGAACGTTGAATGGTGTAAGTGAAAACACAATATGGCGGCAACGAGCACGTTTGACATTACGTTTTATATGCGGTTATGAGACTTACGGCGGTTTCAAATGAAACATCTAAATTTTTTTAATGTTTTTTTTATTTGTTAAAAATTTTTAGCTGCCGTAATGTTTTGCCATATTGTAGAGTAATTATATGAATATTTATTGAGATTTTTGTTTATTCTAGGTCGGATGCGGTGATAAAATGTGGGCTCGGCATCGCGTGCTAGTGGCGGGCGCCCGGGAGCAAGCGCGGGACGGGTCGCTAGCGCACGTGCTGCGCCTGCCGGTGCTCGGCTGGAGGGTGCACGCGCCGGCCGCCAGGCACAGGAGACAGGTACGTACAGACAGCTCGGAACAAGCCCTAATCAGATTTATTTCACTCCTCAGTAGGCCTATTACGCCAACAACGTTAACACTGTAGGCACTGTATTCGTAATCGCGAACTCGGCGTTCTCCATACAAAATAAGCTTTCGCACTTCCAGTAATACTCGATTATAGTAATACTATTTGTCGCAGAATTAAAACAATATTTTTGTATGTCATAGTATTTGTTAATCTTTCTGTTTTTGTTACTTTCGAAATCAGAAAAAAAAGTTATTTTAAATAATACAAAAAAAAAACCTAGAACAAAAAGATTTTTGCGTACAATTACGAACAAAAAAAGAAATCATTAAATTTCGACCAATAGCCAAGTTATAATATTGGAAGTAAGTTTCAAGTCGAATACAGGGCCCTTAAGCTTAACTTTAACCAAAATGACGTAGTTGTCTGTCAATTTTCAATGTCACCAGGTTTGCATTACGTCAGAATTGCAACATTTCGATTAAAAGTTTAGCTTAGCGTTGTGCGTGTAATTACCCCGCAGTTTGGGTATTTCGGTTCTCCCTCCCTGGCTATTGTTGCATAACAGTTTTTTATTGGACAAAAGTTTGTACAGCCTTCAATTTGATCGCGATAAATTTTAATCAATCTCAAAGTAATAGATAGAAGACTCACGCTAGGGCTACCGCTTTCAAGAGTACCTACTACATTGATACCTTGTCTAGGTAGACTTCTTTCAGGGTGAGGTTATGAAACGGACACTTGATTTGACAATAAAAGAGCGAAGTTATTAAAGTAGATGCATATGTAAAGATAACTTTTTATTAAACAATGTTTTTATAAATTTACAGATAGACATAGAAGAGGGCTCTGCTAACTACATAGAAGGTGCCGATGACGACGAGTATAGTGGAGACGACGAAGACGATGCAGACTACTATGACGAGTCCGAAACGCATGTCGTATGTACCCCTTATATACCTGTCTTACTACGATTCTCTAGTCATAATCAAGGGACAAATCCAAGATTTAAAAAAAAAAAAAATTTCATTTTGGTACATTTGGTACTTTTGTCATAAATATTATTGATACTGGGATTATAGTCTAATTATAATTAGTGGAGAATCCAGGATTAATTTATTTATAATTTGGGGGGGGGGGGGGGGTCTTGTGATGTTTATCAGAACTATTAATGATAATATCATATACTTTGCAGTATATTATACTCTAATATGCAATAATTTGATAAATTATTAAAGCTTCTTGAATAATAGAAATGATATTAATTTCATTTCTATTTAAAATAGTGTTGTATCGTAATCACCCTCCTATTGAATGGTTATATTCATTTATTTACCCGCATTCATAGATTTTGTTGTCACTGTTGATTTTATTCACTGTAATAAAATAATTGTTAAAAAAAATACAGTGAGTTTAGATCAACATAATCACGGAGCCAAGATACTTATATGTAAAAGTCGATGTCATACTTATAAATCCGCTTATGTCATGAAAGTAAGAATATTATACGGAACTGCCCTAAAGCTTAAGATCGCCTATCAAACATGTTAGATGCCGCCATATTCTGTTCTCAATCTAACAAATCAATGGTTAATGATTGGTTATAATAATAATTTTAAATATTTTTGTTCTCACTTATTGTTTTGGGGTTGTATGGCGGGCGTCCATATTTTATTCTCATGTTTGGAATGGCATTCTAGGCCTTAGGGCACCTTTTATTATCTCCATGACTTATGTCTAAAATATACCTTGATGTTAAACGATTTTTTAAATAACTGATTCAAAAATAATATAAAATACATCATTAGCTATTAATTGCTTGTGGCTTCACTTTTACTTATAAATGTCTTGGTTGGAATGCATCCCGCACTTCACCTCCATGTGACCAGCATTTGAGTACCCCATTGAGCATGGAATGTCTGTTCAATCCATTTTACATTTTTATAAAATACAACTAGTTCCTTCTTTCATGAGACATTACTTCTCATTTCAAACTCAGTTCACGATTATTCACGAAAGCAAAATAAATGCTTTGTATGTGGTTATAGTGGAGGGGATACTGTTCAGAAACATATTTGAGTATCTAAAAAAAAACATTTCTTTTTATAATTAAGGAAAAAATTACACTATCATTATTACTATTTACGGTTTTAAAACGATGCACATTATCCCGACTATATAATTAAAAAATATATATTTGGTAACTGGCTACAAATTTCAGTTACGAAATGAAAAAGTAAACCTTGTGGTTTTAGTATGGATCAAACCCTATCCCAATAAAGGTGTTTGACGTTTTATTTTATTATCTTACAAAATAGTTCATAAAGATTAAATGTAATTTTGGTTCTATAGTAAATGTCATTAATAAACAGCATTCCCTCCACCTTAACGCTAAACCCGTTACGCGGCGTTTACTAACCAAAGTCCGGCGTTAGGTGATGTCGCACGCGCACCGTCACCACCACGGCGCGGCGCCCTCCACTCCTTCACACACAACGTTTCAGACGCAGACAGACACATATACCTCTCTCCCTCCCACCCCATATACGTCTCTCCCTCCAACCTTCTCCTCTGTAAACCCGTCCTTGTCCACGAAGCCGACTGACGAAGCGACCACCGCACAAGACTTCGAGACGTCGACGTTTGAAACCTTTACGACTAATATTGTAGTTACAGAGGTTTGTCGTTCGTTAACGCTGGTGTGCTTTTTCAGTGTTGTTTGTGAGCATGTGCCTTTGCGTTTTTTTGTGTGATTCGATAATTTAGGCTTTATGTTTTAATTTATAATCTGTGTCTTTTTAGTCGTATATGTTTACACTAAACTTTTTTTTTTATTAGATGCACTTAACAAAGTCCAACGACGCATTTTTTATGATTTTTTAAAAATCTCGTTAGTTAAAAAATGGCGTTCGTCGCCATTTTTTTTTATGAATAGGTAACTGGCTAGCTAGCTTTGTCATATTATCTATCCATTTTACCTTTAGCTAGAAAATAACTGTACAAAAGTTTTAACATATCATAGTTACTAGAATATAAATTATTGTATTTGTACGAAAGTAAAATATGTAATGTTGATTTTTATTCTTAGAGTAGCTTTAATATATTACTCTAATAAACCTGCATGGAAACATCCAATTTAGTTTAAGTAGAATATTTAGTAATGTGTGATGAATAGTATTGCAACCATAGTCTGTAGCTCTACCACGAGTTTTGCTATCGTTTACAGTTAGGATGTCACACAGAGGATAAGTTTATTTATACTCATATTGGTAAGATATTTACTGTAGACGCTAGTGTCCATAGTGAGAAAAACTAATGGTAAAGCTACATTATATTTTTTTTTACTAGAAAAAATAAATATATTTGATTTTAGAGTAGCTAGTCAGCCATTTTATGTAAGAAAGTTTACATTACATTAAGTTACATTATACCACATTCAAGTTTATGCTATTTAAAAAGTCATTGAATAAATAGCCGATTGTGTATTTTTTTAAACTGTGTCAAATTTAATCACAATATAATATACTATGATTATATAATTAAATTATGACTTAAAACTCCTTTCATAGAATGGCTGAACCCTAAATCCATATAAGTATATGATTAACAATAAATATAAATTGTCCAATTTATGATTCCAGGATTCAAAGAAAGTCAAAATTGAACCTTTTGACGAATTGCCAATCGAAGAAGATGAAGAGAACTACACAATTCCTGAAGTACCTCGGTATATCAACCAACATGTTGGGCACTCGCCTGTTATTATTCAACCTGAAACCGAACCACCGACCACTGAGGCTGAAACTGTAAGTATATTTGTATGTAACAAAACAAGTTTTGGTATGATGGTTAAATTAATTGGTGTGGTTACATTAATTGATGATTTTTTAACTAAATGAGCAAATTATTACAGAAGGTGTCATATGTTATTTAAAAAAAAATTAACTGAAAGTTGTTTTATATTGAACATCTTCTTTAGAAAAACATTTAAATTTCATAGATTCCGACATATTTCAACATGGCTTCCTTTGTATTTAGTTCCTATTTTTGCCACTTTACAGAAAAAATAGTGGGTTTGTACTCCTGTGATTTCTTAAACTATTTAAATAAATAAAAATTAAACAAATCAAAAAATCACCTTATAATAATTTGCTCTACCATAGTTAGTAATTTAACGGGAAAATGCTTAACCATCTTTAGTATAAATTTTTAACTATTTCATGTAGATATACTAATTAAATATTAATATTTTTATTAAATACCTAACCTTATGTAAAATGAACACCTTTTGTTAATAGATTTTTTAATATGTATATATAATTTTGTACATTTTGTCTGTATGTAAATATTTCTGTCTTACTAACCCGTAGACAACAAAAAAACTAATTTTTTACTCCATACATATAATTTTCATAAATCAATCAATATTAGACTACCGCAGGAGTGGAAAGGATATGTGTCGACAACAATTAATAGGGTTTTGTCTCGTGTGCCATACCATGACTTATGGTATCGTAATAACGTAACGTTAACTTGTTAGAAACGTTAAAATTCACCAATAGGAAATATTATGAATGAATAAATTTATTTTTATTTCAATAATTCAGAGTTTTCAAGTTTTTATTTATTATTTATGTATATAGTTTCATCAAAATTTTCCAAAATCAACATTTAGGGGCCGAGCACGCCTGACGTTACGACATATATCTACAAAGCTAACACGCGCGACCACGACATAAAACGAATAGACTAATTTGACGTATTGGCTGATATGTGTTGACTTTTATCGAAAACGGTAGCAAACATGTTAATAACATCAAAAGTAAGCTGTCCGATGTAGATACTCGTAAAAGTCAATATATACAATTTTTATCACGTTTCTTTTTAAGTGCTGAAAAGTATCGAAATTACTTTTGCTTATTTAATAGCGAAAAACCCAACCTAAAATGTTTTAGACTCGTTAGGAAAAGTGTTATAAGTGATTTTAGATGCGTGTTATAGAAAATAAAATAGGAACAGAAAAGTTGCTGAAACAACTGGTTGTTTCCTCAAGGAACAATGTATATGATTTTGAAAAAATATCTGGATCCCTAAACCAAGAAATAGATCACGAGAATAATATAATCAGAAAAGAAGTATTGATGTTTCTAGAGTTAGGTATGCTATTTAGAAAAAAGATGAAATAAAGTGAAATCATAATAATATTAATAGATAATAAAAAACAAAACTTTTATTCAATACAAAAAATAATATAAAAGTAACTAATAACTAACTAAATAAAATATTTCTTGAAGATATTCCGATGCTGCGCACGTGTTCAAAATACTCAACGCATTGCCCCTCTGAATTTCCAGAGATATTCGTTGGAAGAAATAAGACCTAGCGTGATGGTCAAAAAAATAATTTAATTAATATTAAAACCTTTGATTAATTTTATTATTATCGTGTAAATGATTTATATGTATTTATTAATATGAAGTGGCAATAGATAAATAAATTATTCACACGCCTTTGTATTGCATAAAATTCAAAGCAACCAAAAAAAAATCGGCCCAAATCGCCTTACCAGTCATAAGAACAGAAGATAGCCGCCCGCAATACAAACCAAAATATTATTATCTTATATAAATGGCCTCTACGCGTGCGCGTAATTTTGCCAATGACGAGTGAGGGATTTTAAAACTTATATATCATTAGTGAAAGTATCTATCCTACTATCCCAGGATGGAAAGGAATTGGGAAAGGAATAGGGTAGAAAAGGGAATGGCGACATGACCGTATTAAAGCATACGGCATAGTCTTTCCAATGTCTAGTGAAGGAGGAAAAGAATCAACAGTAAAATGGGTACCGCCATTTTACTGAAAACTGTGGGATTATTTGAGATAGCACAATGATACCGAGATCACTGCGTAAATGCTACACTTACCACACTTAATAATACTATACGAATGCTTATTCTACAAAATTAGTACACTTTTGCACAATAATATTCAATAAAATTTAATATGATAACTGTAGTAGAAACACTCGTCTACAGTCTTCGGGCTACCCTCAAAGAATCCCAAACTAAAATAAAAAGTGACACAATGATCGCATTTGTGTTACATTTTATTTAAACAATAAGTGCGAACAGAATATGTTTGACAATTCGTTTTTTATTATTTATTCTCATCAAAAGTATTTGTAAGTTGCGCTCGAAAACCGGAGCGGTTTATGTGAGCGCAACTGAGTCGCATATGATAAATTGAATAGCGGTTTTACAAATACAAATTCTTTATTGTCTCAAATTGTGGTTAGTAAGGTGGTTAGTAGTAATATAATAGTTTACAATATGAACCCTGCTAGGGCACTGCAAAATAACTTAATTGTGTACATTTATAAATTAGTTATGTAAATCATTGTGTTATTTCATTAATGAATTATTACATTTCATTATTATATTCACTTAATTTAATTATTACAATATTCAATCAAAATTTATTTTAATATGTTATTATCAATCAAATCAAATTTATATATCATAAATCAAAATAGGTATATATATCTATATCTATTGTAATATCCTGCAACGTGTAATATGATTTCTTTTTAAAGTAATTAGATAATTTAGTTTTAAATGTTTTGAATAATTGCTCATTTCGTATATTTACATTTTAGATCTTAGGCTCGTATTTTTTTAATACCATCCAATACCTAAATTAATAAAGAAAATCACCAAGAACACAATCTTTTTTTTGGGCCAAGGTAACGAGTTATGTTCAGCTTTATTTTTATTTTGATAAATATATATTATATATATGTATTTTATTGTTTTTATTAAATTAAAATAAATATATTTCTGTAACGATTATTAATAATAATGTAAAATAAACGCATCATATAAGGTAATAATTATTTATTTACGTAAAAATTTCTAAAATAATTAAATTGTCAACAAAAGTATGTTTTTATCTAGTAGATAAGGCTCGAGAAATATATCGGTGCGAGAAATATATCGGTGTCGATTTGCGTGCTCACCAATTCGATATATGTATTTATCGAGAGCAGACGTTATAATTCGAGTCGGTGTGTCTTCGCGTGCTAAGCCCATTAATATTACTCAATAAAATTAGTAAATTATGAAACAAAATTAATTAATTAAATATATTAGTCTCTTAAGTGGTAGGTTACACTTAAAGAAAATATCTATGTCAATAGTATGTGTTTATTATTAATTTTATTCCTAACATTTCGTTAATACGATAATAAAAACTCTTGGTAGAGCTACAGAACTCACATCTATTGGTTGTTTATGGTACAGCTCGGCACATTTCCGCCATCTTTTTTTTTTTAACTCAAAATAACGGTGTTCACTTTACATAAACAATAACATCACGGCACATTGTGTGAGCAGCATGGATGGCACTTTGCAGCAAACGGTAGTAATCCGACCATCCAACGAACTTCCCCTGGCCACCCCGACCTCGATTGTCTACGTGACGTCATCGTCGACTGTCATGTCGTCGTCTACTGCCACGTCACCTATGACGTCGCCCGTGACGTTCCCGCCGGCAGTCACGTCTTTGACGACTGCGACGTCACCGATAACGTCGCCGGTGACGTCACCACGTACGTCACCGACCACGCCTACTACGACGGCTTTGCCCGAAACTACTATACCTGAAGTTACTACTCAGGTTGGTATAAGTTATTTTATAGGTTGTTATATAAAAAATTAACACCTATACTATCGGTGAAAACATTCCTAATATAAGAATGAATTCTATAAATATATTTATATATAAGAAAGATTCAAGTTTCAAATTATGGATCTATTAATGATTTTTTTTTTATGACATATATTACATTTAAACAAGTGTTGGTAAAATATTGTCTAGTTTGCCATGCATTATAATCAAAAGACATTTAATATGTATAGTATTAATTTAACTTGTATTTTCTCAGGAAATTTTATAAATTTTAGTTTATTGTAATTTTAAAAGCCAAAAACTGTACAGAATATTATTTTAATCTAACTATAGTTTGGGCTGGGTCTTCCAAATTTGTAAGTATTATCGTCTTGGTTTGGCATACATTGGGGAATTGTTTGCGTCTTTCGTCTTCATGGTTATTGGTTGTTCATTATTACTAATTATTAAAATTTTTCGTTGTGTCGTTTATCTTTTGTCTAAATTGTCCATACCTACTTACCTTACTAAAAATCGTAATTGTTTTGTATTTTTAAATAAATAATTCAACACATGTGTGTGACATAAAATTAATTTACAATGTACCTTTTAGTAGATGGTTTAATCAACACAAAATATATATATATATATATTATGGAGGTATATAAATAATAGGGAAGTGCCCTAAGGCCTAAAATCGCCTTTCCAAAGAGAATAAAGATGGCCGGACATACTTTAATCAATTAGTGTGAGAACAGAATATGGCGGCATTTCTTTCGATAGGCGATTTTAGACCTTACGTCACTTCCGTATATTATTCTTACTTTAACTATACCTAAAACAGCTTTTTATAAAACCAGGAATTAATGACGTCATCGGAACGTACGAGCACCATTATTGGTCGCACCACAGAGACGGTAACGTTCCCGATGCCACTCAACCAGCCCCCCACCCTCAGGCACCACATGAAGAAACTGGCCACCACAGCTGGAAAGGCTTTCAGGTACCAATACTTGTTAAAATACTTAAATTAAGGACACTGCATTCGTATTCGCGAACTCTGCGTTCTCTCGTACGAAATTAGCTTTCGCTCTTCCAATAATACTAGATCACTGTTTGTCGCAGAATTAAAATAATATTTTTGGCGGTCATTGTATGTATTAATCTTTTTGTTTTGGGCCATTATTTTATTTTTTTCGACATCAGAACATTTTTTTTTTAAATTATAATACAAAAAATATATAATATTATAATAGAAAGATTTATCTGTTTGTTTGTGATGCGCAATCTTGCTCTTGATCCAGAAAAGCAAACTTTTAATAAAAACTATCAATAATTAACAAAAATAGTTACCGACCTTGATATGTGGTTATGTCCATATAGCCATGAATATAAGGTATACCCAACCAGCAGTGTAAATGGATGTGTGTATGTGATAGTGGTGAGTATGGCGAATGTATGACCTGGAAGAGCACCCTTAGTCCTTCTGTTCAATAACAAAGTTTCAAAATCGGCGTCCGCGCCGGTTATAATTTCAATTGTACTTTATCCAAGGTACACACAATAATTCAAAGTTAACAAATACTTCACAAACAATCACAATTTACATAGGCACTAGTTCGTTACAATTACTTAGCAATTACTACAAAAAAACAATAAATAAACAATAATAAAGGTGGTGCAAGTTATCAACAAATTTTAGGTTATGTCAAGAGATATTTTTTTTTATTTTATTTATCGCACCAAGGAAAAGGGAAATCTGCCTAGTGCGTTCCAAAGTAATTTGGAGGCGGCGGTTAAAAGCATTTTAAACACTGTTCAATTACGAACATTAAAAAAAAATATGATCTTTGACCAACAGCTAAGTTGTAATATTGGAAGTACGTTTGTATCGGCGTCAAGTCGACTCCAGGGCCCTTAAATCAATGATTCCTTCACGTGACATATTAAAATTTTTCATATTATCTAAGAAACCACTGCATTTTTGTTCAAAATATTCAATATGCTAGTAGGTAATATATAATATAAAGAAAAGTGACTGCTTAAAGGTAGAAAATGCGTAAGGCATTAATTAAGCTCGCCTATGTTCAATTTTGTGCAATAAAGAATTTTAAATAAATAAATAAAGCTTCCATGATAAAGTGAAAACTAATTAGCACATCTTGCTTTATAATAAGTATGTAGGATTTGTGTTTATTATTATTGGTATTTATTACAGATACATAATACCTGCGGACCTATTCATGGACCACGAGGATGGAACCAATCTCACATTCAGCATGTACGATAACGACAACTCTCCTCTTGGTAAGGACTCGTGGATACAGTTCATGCCGGAAGACAGAGAGGTCTATGGACTGTAAGTATTGCTATTATACCTATCTATGTATATTTCGTAAAGCTACAAATCTAACTATTTAATTTAACGTTGGAAACGGAATGAGGCCATTTTTTAAAATGTAAATTAAATTATGAATAAAGTAGGCCCAAGGACACTGCCTTGCGAGACTCCGCATGGTACTGGCTTAGTTTTTATAACAACGTTGTTTATTGAAATAAAATTCCATCTATTTATAATAAATTTTAATGAAAAGTTTCTAATTCTTATTTTTAAATTATGTTTTGAATAGCCTAGCATAGACCATCAAACAAATTAATCGAAAATAATTTTCATTTGCTAATTCTCTACTAAATATGATATATATACTTTGTGTTCAATTTGGTTCTGGCCATTCTTAATAATTTCAATCACACCGTTGAATTATATCATATTTTTGTTTATGTGGAAATATCTCTATATTAATATTACTTAATGCAAACATTTAACATTCCCAGGCCCTTGGAGACTCACGTATCAAAATGGCACTACATCGTAGAAGCTCGAGACAGTGAAGGGGCCACAGCGCGCGGGCCCTTAGACATAACTGTCCAAGAACATAAGTCCAAGCGGACCTTTAATCATGAATTTGTGATGACATTCAAGCTGATGACGGACTTCAAGTACGCTATCGATTGGCAGATTAGAGCTTTGGAAGGTTCGTATTTTATTTATCCTTTTATTTTTTGCTTTTTGCATATTTTTTTACAATTAAATTTAGGTACTATCTATACTATAGCGTAGAAAGAATATTTTAAAGAAAAAGATTTAACTTGTTTGTTCCGGATAAACTAGCCATATTCATAAAAAAACTTGTTAAATCCTTGAATAATATAGGAAACAAAACCTTCTATAACTAAAGTGTTCTCCAATAGCTAGTAGCTTATATTAGATGGCTTGAAGGGCCGGTGACAAAACCGTGGTTATTGTGGTCATTTAATTTTGTGCGGTCATTATGAAATGTATAACATTGTAGACCATTCTCTCAGTATTAAACTAGACTCGTAATTTACCGCCGTTCATTTCGTAACCGCAGAATTTAGTCGTGGGAGCGATCAATACTGATAATAACAATGTTTTGATCGACTTTGTAGGTCTGCTTACCGGTAGGTGGATACAGAAACATATACCGTGCGAAAAAAAATGCTGTATGAAGTTACGTGTTCGTGTGAGAATATGTGTGCGTGTTTAAGAAAAGCGTGATCGTGAATAGGTGTTTTTTATACAGTCGATGTATATTCAATAAAATGTCACTTCATTTACTAGAAATTAAATTGCACATGGCTCTCTATATTTTACGTCACTGTCTATTTACACCTAAAATCCCCATATTTCCTTCGCTGTCCCATTTGGAAATTTACTTCTCTAACTTCAGTAATTGATCAATCTTATGGATATTTTTTCGTGTCTGATTATATCAAAAACTACAGGTTTTAACTTATTTCTTTCAGGAATCGTAAATCTGTTCAGGGATACAGACATGGACCACCTGACTGTGCTCAACGTGACCACGGTGGGTGATACACATGAATTTGTATGGACCAACGATACTCTACCCAAGGAAAACTGTCCCATAGAAGATATCAAAAGACTGATGAAGGTTAGTGCCTATTTTATAAAAATATTATAAAGAATATAAACCAGTATGGATTGGCACACGAGTTTAGCGAGGGCAACAATAGTTCGAATGCCCAAATTGGTCTTTCACCCGAGGAAATCAATCTGCTTTACTTTCAATATAAGTATATAGGAACCTGTTTAGTTAAACAAATTACAGTTTTACGTTGTAATTTAACAGAGTTGCTGAATGAAAAGTTGAGAAATGGCTCGCATAGTTTTTCTACAGCAATCCTCATTTAAAGTTCTAAATAAAATGTGATTTTTTAAATAATATGTCAGCAGGGAAAATAGTTATCCAGCGAAAAAGTCATACTTCTGTTTAGGTAACTTAAAGCATACTTTCCAAGTACGAGAAATGAAAACACGATTTGTTTGCAGATCTTGGAGTCGCAGACTTCCCCCGGTCACCCGTCAGCGCAAACGTCGCACGCCATGGCGTCCTCGCTGTCTGTGTCTCGCGTGCTGTGGCGCGGTCCGTGCGCCGCCCCGCCACCCGCGCCGCGCGACGCCTACCCGCCCGTGCCGCGCAACCAGGTGGACCTGCTGCGTGCCACGCCCGGACATCTGCTGCGGTACCGCGTGCCAGAGGTAACGCCAAATATATATAATAGTACTACGTACAGAAAATCCACTCTTTAAAGACACTTAACTAAACACTGATTCTCGCTACGCAACTTTAAAGTGCAATCTAGTTGACACCTGAAACGGGCAGGAATTTATATTTACCTACAATGAAGACCTGCGGGGTGAGGTGGAACTTTATTCACCTTGACGATTCCATGCGATCGTTTCGCCCAAAACCGAGGGGGAGATGGTTCGTCTTCCTTTCGTCAAGCATTCGTCCTATTGTACTGGGTGGACTTTTAAATTTCCAAAAACTGATTTAAAAAAAACTAGGTAATTGAGATAAAAACAACACAAATAGAGGTTTTTTTTTAATTACACCATCCATATGTGGCTCTAAATAATTAAATAAGGAAATTTTCAATGACGGCTGTACAGGTGTTTTGTGAAATGTTCTGCATTTCTTCGCGAATACCTACGTTCCTTTAATTCCTCAAGGTTTCTGTTGAAAACTTTGCTTTTAACGTATCCCCAAAAAAATCCATTGTGGATAAATCTGGGCTACGAGGTTGCCAGTTAAAGTCAGCTCTTTTGGATATCACTTTTTGTCTGGGAGGCCAGGTTGTTCACGAACAGACGCTCTTACACGCTCTACTTCAGGATCTGTCTCGGGACCGATTTTGTTAAAAACTAAAACGGCATCATTAGATTTTCGAAAAAAATATTTGCCTGGCCGGTAATCGAACCTTTAGTTTGATGTTACTTACCAGAATTTGATCCTTATAAGCGACATTATCAGCTGGTGCTGGTGGCACTGGTGAGTTTTTTTTTTTCAAAATCAACCGGTTCGCAGTGCGGTTTTAGTTTTTATCAATATCGGCTCCGAGACCCCTTTGAGCAATTTTCGCTATTCCTTATAGTTTAGGATTTAGCCTTGAAGGCACACTTGAAAAATTTACCTATACATGGTATATTATTCATGGGTATATATACCCGTCCGGTCCGCCCAACCAGGTGAACCTATTGCAAGTATGGCGAAGGATATGAGCGAAAGCCATTTTTTATATTAAAATTAGATATTTAAATTAAGAAGTTCCACCATTTTTTAAGCCGATTTAAATAGATATAAAAAGTTAATATTTAAAACAAAAAATTCGCTAGTCAGTTTTAGTCAGTCAATTTTCATAGACTTGAAGTTCTCATACTTCCCTCGTATTCAAATATAGCAAAGAATTCGTATATTCAAAATGGCGTCATTTTTATCTCCAATCTAATACAAACTTTATGACAATCGTAATAGAACTAATATTACCATATTTATTTAGATGATCACAGCGGCTGTAATCTTTGGAGACAACACTTTAAGTATAACTTACATATGGAAATATCAGTTCTCTCCAAGTGTTTTATTTGGTCGTAAACTCCTTGCGGCCATATACGATGCTTGCTTGCATTCACAGTGCCTTATTGCCCAAACAGAGCAATTGAATTGCATAAGCGTTTAACTAGTCACGTTATTTCAATCAATCTGTATTCTGGTTTACAGGACACATTCTTCGACCCCGAAGACGGTAGCACGCGTAATCTGAACCTATCTCTACGGAAGTCCAACCGGTCTCCCTTATCACCAGACCACTGGCTACAGTTCGACACCAAGAACCAAGAGTTCTACGGATTGCCTGACACCACAGACGAGGGCCAGACCTTGTATCAGCTGGTGAGTGACATACGCGACATGACTCAAGCAAAAATACTTGCAATATAACCCCCTTATCTTTTCTATCTACTAATATTATAAAGAGATAAGATTTGATTGTTTGTTTGTTCCGGATAAACTCATAAACTACTGAACCAATTAAAAAAATCTTTCACCAATAGAAATATTCTATCAGCTAACATGGGATGTATTTTATTTTCGATTTCTTTTAAATTAAATGCGGTAAAACCAGTTAGTTAAATATAAATCGTTGACTAAATATAAAGTATAATTTTCTCCAATCATAATTGAATATAGTTTTTAAGTAAAGATCTTGGCATGTTCCAGTAGGTAAAATTTTAAAAGGTTTTCTTGTTGAGTAAAGATGGTACTGAACACAGTGAAAGGGAGAGTCAAATTCAGAAAGTTTTTCAATTCTGACTTCACTGAGTGGCGGGAACACTGCAGTTCCTTCCCCTGTTCACGCGATGGACCCGGCACCCGCACGGAGAATCAATGGATAAATAATATTCTCTCCTTCTCTTTCTTACTGGTGTGGAAAATACAAAATCTTCCAATCGCAATTTTTCACAATATAAATTTTGTTACTTTTGTGCCCGACTGATTCACCCTCCATTTAGTTTAATAGAAATGGGGTCGAAAATATGTTATTCGCGCTGATAAGATAATAAAGATATTGGTAAAACAATTTTGAAATTGGTTGAGTAGTTTTTGAATTCATCCAGACAAACAATCAAATCATTTCTCTTTATAATATCAGTATAGATATGCAAAGCACTAAACTTTGATTGTAAAACTTTCAGGTGGCAGAAGACAGCAGCAAAAAGACCGCCTACGACAGTCTGGTGGTGGAAGTGGTGAAGGCGCCCGCCATAAAGCCCACCGTGGAGTTCCAGATGACCATGGACTACCCGTACGAGATGCTGGCAGACAGCGCCGCCGCCAAACGGAAGGTCGTCGAGAAACTGGCAGCACTGTTCGGCCAAACCAGCACCGAGGATATACGTGTGCAGAGCATTACCGAGGACCCCACTACCATCGTCTGGTGAGTAGTGAGGAAACATTAGAATAATAATAATATGTAGGACAATTGACACATATTGATCTGGTCACAAACTAAGCTCTAGGCTTGTAATATGTGTACCAGAAACAACGATATTTTATACTTATTATATTTTATAAACACCCAGATCATGACAAACTGTGCAGAAAAACGTACAATTTTTTTTATGCCATGGGTGGGAAATCGAACCCACGAACTCCAAATATAACGCCAAATATAAATAGTAGTTTTATCAGTACTTAATGCCCCTATGGTATGACAAATTATCGTAATAATCGTTGTGACTTTTAATTAAAATTGTGCATATTAATTGTGCATAACACGATTATTTGAACCTAAAGAAATTAACAACAAATATTTTGAATATTTCATTACAATTTAGAACATATCAGTCGCTATATTAATTTTCAGGTCATTTGGAAAGACGATTTTAGGCCTTAGGGCACCTTCCTATTATATACTGCAATGTTTAATAGGGAAAACTCATTTCTTCTCGGAATCTTACTATGTCCTTAAAAGAAATATTTATTTTAATTCATGACTAAGACCTATAACGTAATCTATTTCCAAAAAAAAACACAGGAAATGCAATCGAAACAAACAATTAAGATAACATTGTATCTTTAGCTACCAAGCCAAATATCTAAATATCTTTCCTAAACATTTATTATCTTATCGCAGGTACAACACTAGCTTACCTATGGACAGATGTCCCAAGGCAGAAATCGAAGAACTTCGTCGTATGATCATAACCGATGAGAAAGTCAGTTCAAGAGGAGCTTTAAAAGATAATGTCGATATTATTTTTAATAAAGACATGAAAGTTATGTCGATAAGATTGGTTCCACTGGGTCTTTGTGCTGAACAGCATACCAAGACTAGGGTGATGAGTGTGCCGGGTAGTGCAGACAAGTCTCACAATACCAAGACGGCGGCGTCAGATGGGTACACTGAATATTTGGTGACGTTTGTTATACCCGCAGTGGTTATAGTGTGCATGATACTTGTGGCCGGGGTCATAGCTTGTGTGCTGTATCGAAGGAGGAAAACTGGTGAGTTGTTTATTTTTATTAGTTTTGGTATGTCAATTTTTTTTAAATGTTTAAGCCTAGAATATAAGTGTTAGGATTTTTTTTTTTTAAATTAGAAATTTATATTTTTATAAAAATAAATTGTTTTTGTTTTAGTGTACTCATGTAAGACTTACATTGTATAGAAATTCAATTAAAAACATGTTTCTTTAAATAAGTAAAATATAAGAATATAAGGCGTTCAAAAACATACTAATCGAAAAAGGAAAAATATAAATATTCATATTAGTAGTAATTTTGATGTTATTTTTATTTTACTTAGCCCGCGTTACTATATGACTATCAAGTATGTAATATTGAAAAGTATGCACTTTAGTTATATATTTTAAGTAAGCTAACACCTGTATACTTTTTTCCGCAACTGGAAATACATTTCTGTCAAAAACTTTATACACTTAAAAATTTTTCAGGGATAGGTAGCTTATCTTGACAGTTCATTGAATTCCTCTTATATAAAAATCCTTAAGTTTTCGACAGATATGGTATATATAATGCTTAATGATAACGCTTTACCATGTTATTCGAAAAGTACTAAGAATTTGTTTAAAAAAATATATATAGACCAGTAGTTGCTAGAAAAGGTGTACCTAAAGATATATCACTAATGCAAAATAAGACTATTGCACTTTTTTAAGAAATATGTATTTTCAAGGTAATATTATAGTTTAGGCTAGATGGACACTGAGGTTATAAAATATATTTATTTATGGCTGATATATCTCAAACAACCAGTAAACCTTATCTAGTTTAACAATTAAATAATAATAAATTAAATAACGACGTTTTAAAAAAAATTGGCAATTGTTATTAAACGTGTTGGTTTAACCAAAGATATAACAACCAAAAGATTTCGCCATAATTATCTACATATAATACATGGTGACTTTGAAAGGATGTACTTTGAGCTAATATGGGGTTCTGAGGCTCTACCATGGGTTTGCGCACTGTAGAAACGTAACGTATTCATTTACGTATACGTGAGCAACAACCAATAGGATCGCTTTATTCAATCCTGTTACCAACAATAAAGCGGCCCTATACGTAAATGCATACGTTACATTTCTATAATGCGCAAACCCATGGTAGAGCCTCTGCTGCTCAAATGGAACAACTTTTCCCATGGATGTGTCGCAAATAAAATAAATATTGCCTTCTCCATTCAAACTAGTAATGTTAAAATGACCAATTTGTATCGGGAAACCAATTTTTTTTTTCATTTGCGGTCCCATGGGAAAAGTTGTTCTTTTTGATTAGCACAACCTCATATTAGCCCAAAGTACATCCTTTAAAATTTACCCTGTATAGTGCACTTTAGCCTTAACACAACTATCTATATCCAACTCAGGGTAGCGAAAAAACGCTGTCTAATACGAAAGGGTTTTTGAAATGTCGCATATTATGACGAAAACACTCGAAATGCTCAAATTTAAACCAAGCCTCGATTACATTTTTGGTCTCACTTTGTTTTTTTTATCAACATTATTTATAAATTACGTGTTTGACAGCTGTCTATTTACATTCTTATTTTTGCTATCCTGAATAGGATATTCCATCATATTAATATGACTCGCTTTCTACCTACCCTTCAATTTATTGACTATTAATTTAATTTTAGCTCCAAAATTCTCAGGTAAGATGAGCGTGGGCGACGAAGAAGAGCGCCAAGCGTTCCGTTCCAAAGGTATTCCAGTTATCTTCCAGGACGAACTAGAAGAGCGCGGGGACTCGGAACCCGTACACAAGAGTCCGGTCATAATGCGGGAAGAAAAACCGCCGCTATTACCCCCAGCGCCCGACTACCGCACAGTGGACGACGCACCTTATCGCCCACCGCCACCTTTTGCCCCCTCGCACACGCCTCCAAGGCCAAAAGCTACCCCCACTTATAGAAAACCACCACCTTATGTGCCCCCTTAATTTTTGTAATAAAATTAAAAAAATAAGTTGATTTAGTATCGCGATTGAATATTTAGTGCTCTTGTTAAAGATTTTTGTAGTTATATAGCATATTATAACTATAAATACTTTTTAGGGCACATTTCTAACTTCTTTGTAAGTGTAACCTAAAAGTCCTGAAGCAGTGATGATTTAAGCAATAAACAACTTTGTATGTTGGCTGCTAAAGAGGATTTTCCTTCGTTATACCTAACACGAACTGCCACGGTCTAGTCCGACAAAACAATCGCGATACTACGAATCTGCATTTTTATATCTAATTATTATTCAGTAAATGTAAAAAACACTTAAATCCAAATATAACTTTGTAGTTTAACTAGGATATTGATGGCACGTATCCTTTGACTTCATTTAGAATAACATCAAATTATTGTTAAGGCAAGGAATTGTGTTAATTATTATTGTAATTACGAATTTCTTGTTATTAAATTGTAAGTAATGTACACGAACAGTTGGAAATATATGGGCTAAATCCGAATTGTTTTTTGTTGTATTTTATACAGCAAAAACAAGTTAAAAATAGCTTTAATAAGCATTCATAAATACAAGAAATTAACCAATAATAAATCTTCTTTCCTTATTTGTAAGTAATAAACGATGATATTCAGGAACTTATGTGTATAAACGAATAATTAAGTCTTAAATATTAACAAAAAGCCTAATAGTAGTTCATAAAACAATAAATTGCCTGAAGATTTTTCGGAATATGTACTTTTGTAATTTATTTATTAACGATAGTTTGGCAGACGGTGTGCCATTGTGAACATAATTAATTAATCACGTATTTAAAGTTAACATATCGAATGTTTGTTATACACTTTAGCCTTTAGAATAGATCTTCCAGACTTGTAATGTAACATTAGTTGTGTGTGTATATGTGTGAGAGAAGCAGGGTGGGCGTGTGAAAGCAGCTCTGAGGCAGCTGTATATTATGATAGACATTATAATAATGGTTATATTATGATCATAGCCCTATGATCACATTTCTATGACGGTACAATATTACATTTTTATTTTAATAAAAGATAAGACATATTTTTCTTTGAGATGTCTATGTAATAACGGCCAGAAAAGGTGTTTATAAGACGCCATTTTGTATTTGTCAAAATTTTACAAAATGGTGTCTTAAAAACGCCTAAACATAAAATATTTTATTACCTACGTTTTTTATTTATTGTAAAATAATTTTAAATCAAATTATTTTAAGAATAAACTGTAAAATAATTATTACTTGAGATATTAATGGCCGCTATTTTATAAACTAAGTAAGTATACAAATGAATCTGGCGGTAGTCTCTGACTAAGTATTTTATAAGAGTAATGTAACATTTTATACTTGGGGATAAGTTAACGATCTATAAGTTGAACTTTGTACTATACCTATGTCTAGGTGACCTAAGTTAGGTTCTAATTTATAAATACATCATAACTATGTTGTATTTCATACATTGACAGAAAACAATATTTATTATGGTTTGACTTTAATTAAATTAAATATGTTTTAAAAATTTGGAGATGTATGAATTTTACTGAGCAGAATGTTTTGCATTTATAGATCTTTTTAGTGTAATGCTATACAATGTTTGTAGTACTGTTTACAAAGATACTTATTTAGGTGTACTTAATTATGTCCAACGAGGAAATCAATTATAACAGATATTTTGTAGCGGCCGAGTGGGACTAAGGCCAATGATACACGGTTCATCCAGTGAATTACTTTGTAATATATTTTTTTACATTCATTTCTCGTTCAACGCATTGAATGGTGAAAGTGGATTAGTAACTATGAGTTGTTAGTAACTGTGTTTACTAAAGTCGCTAGTAACTTTAGTTAGGGATTAACCAAATGATCGCTTTATTTTTTCAAATAAACCTGTCTAATTGGTTGCTCCTTAACCGCCCTAACCGTAGTTACTAGCGACTATACTATACACAGTTATCAAAAATCTATTGTAGAGATGCAGTTATTTCATTGCGGTTAAACATTTTCAATGATCCATAAGGAGAATGCATTCGCAATCGCAAAGTACTGTTTGTTAAAGAATTAAAATAATATTTTTGTCGGACATTGTATTAATTAATCTTTCTGTGTAAAGCATTTTTTTATCAAAAACAAAATAATACAAAAATATGTATTACCCACAACAAAAAGATTTTTGCCTACATCACAAAAATAATACTTGGAACTTCGACCAACAGCCAAGTGGTAATATTGGAAGTACTTTTGTATGTTTGCTTAATCTCGAATTTGGTTGTTTCATCCAATATGAACAAAACAGGGAAATCATTATTTTGGATGAACCGTGTACCCAAAGCTTTATACAATGCATATCGTTACGGCATGCTTTGTACAAAGGCACAGCCAGACTGACGCTCGGCCAACGGTCATGTTTTGTGTAGCTAACGAATTATATATTATACACAAATTTACACACAGTAAGCAATTAATGAGCTTTTTTATTTTATTTATATTATATTAATAAAATAAAACATTTTAGTGATATGTTATGTGGTTTTATTTGTTTACATAGTTCTTTCCTTCTACTTCGAGTAGATTTATATATTGTTGTTAGGGATGTCGGAAATGCAATAAAGTATCGATATATTGTCTCGATATTTTTTGAAAATATCGATATAGATATTATTATTAAAAACTATAGTTATATCGGTATGATTTGGCAGAGAATATTGGCACTCTAAAAATTAATTTATTTGGCCTAATAATATTATGGATGGACAGTTAAATGAAATTGATAGTTAGATAGACAAACTTAAAAAGCAGCAAATCGAGTCAATCAAAAACAAAAATGTTAAAAAAAGTAGTCCTTTTTAATCATAAAAAATATCGAACCTTTTCGAATCTTGGAATTTCACAATCGCTCTAAAGTATCAAAAAAAAATTCACCGATATATCGATATTTTTTCAACAAGCCTAATTGTTGTTTTAACACCATTAATCGCTCCCACTATTCCGGCTAAATAATGAAGTTACGATATGGGTGGCGACAAATAAGAATTTGGATCAATATGGCTTTATTATGAAATCGCAGGTTTAAAAAAAGAGTCGCTCTAATAATAACAGTCACACAAAAGAGCAGAGGATCTACCATGGGTTTGCGCATTCTAGCAACGTAACGTGTTTGTATAGGTACGTATACGTGTGCAACAACCAATAGGATCACTTTATTCAATCCTATTACCAAAAATAAAGCGGCTCTATTGATTGTTGCTCACGTATACGTATACAAATACGTTACGTTGCTACAATGCGCAAACCAATGGTAGAGCCTCAGACAGCGGTAAGTAGCTGAGAGTCCGTATGTCTCTCATATTTGCCATCCAAACGATGGTCTGTACCCCTAGTGTAAGTTTTCTAACTATTACTTTGCGTCCGTTTGAGTTAACTAAAATTTGTATGGGAAATAGTTCAGCGCTCCAAGCGGAAATTTTGAGAACTAAAAATGCGAGCGTGTGATTGGTCAAAATGTTAACGCGGTAGTAAAGTTAACGCGAAACTAAATGTTAAAAAAACTCACACTAAGCACACTGAACTGTTTACCCCTTTTTAATTGCGAACTGCGATAACATTTTCACCAATCACACGCTCGCATTTTTAGTTCTCAAAATCCGTTTGGGGCGCTGAACTATTTCCCATGTAACTCAAACGATAGCTTCTGTAGCACACTTCTGTCAAACTACAAGACAGTTTTTTCCACTTTTAGTCGCAGGACTTTAGTGGTGGTCCCACATTCTGTTTCTTCGTTAGATTGTCAAAATAACGATAGAAAACTCACACTAGAGCTATTGTTATTAGATTATGATCTTGAGGTTTACCTAAAACTAAATTAACTTTATTCAATCCTGTTACCAAACATAAAGCGATTCTATTGGTTGTTGCTCACGTATACGTAAATGAATACGTTACGTTTCTACAATGCGCAAACCCATGGTAGAGCCTCAGTTTAAAACTACTGGAGCGATTTAAACGGAAAAAACAGGTTATATTAGTTATGTTTCGATATACCTACACGTTGTTTATGTTTCAAGTTTATTCCAGTCGACAGTGCTGCCAGACAAACTTCAAATCAAATTATTTAAGTCTTTGATATTTATGTATAAGGTACCAAAGGGTAATAAGGGCCAAAGTATAATAGGGCCCTTTTGAAATAGTTCGATTTGCGTTGGTGTTATATTATTGATTATTACAAGAAACAAAATTTATGGAAGCCTAAAGCTAAGACCAATGCAGTATAATCCATATCTTAGATATTTATTATTACATAAGTAATTTTAAAAAGAGCGATAATAAGGCCCTCTTGCAACGCATAATAAGGCCCGATTTTAGTTAAAAGTTATTTTAATATACTTGGTGGCCAAGTTGGTTAGACCTTGGGCTTAAAAACACTTAGGTCCCTGGTTCGAATCCCGGTGTGCACCAAAACTCATTGGTACACACCGGGATTCGAACCAGGGACCTAAGTGTTTTTAAATATAATTAATTTAAAAAATGATGTACATTTGTTTGACAACACCACTATAGTGCCTCGGAGAGCACTGTCGGTCCCGGTTTCACTGTACACAACTTGTGAAACTGTTTATAGATGGGTTATTGAGTCTATTCAAAACATCGCGACGAGCTAGCCACTTGTTCGGTGTAGACTCATACCATCGGCTACAACGAGGTGGGATTAAAACCCCTCCGATGGGTACCCTGGGGCCGTTTAGGCGGTCTCGGGCGGTCGTAGCTTAAAATTGCTATTCCCAAAGATATTATGAACCTAATATAAGTATAAATTGATAAATGAATACATTTAAATGCATTCAATAAAATATTTAATATCGTTTCATGGTTTTATCGAAAAGATTTAAAAGAGCTTGGGCCTTAATAAACAACCCGGGCTTTAATAGACTATCTAGTACCACTATTTTGTTTAGGATATTATATTAATTACGGTGTATGAAACATAATATATATTTTTTAATGTATCTTTAAAGTCTGAAAGAGCACTTGCCGGCTTTATGAAATCATTATTTTGAACAAAAAAGGATTTAAAGCGATTTAAAATAAGGTGGCCCTTATTCCCCTCTGGTACCTCAGTCTATAAACAAGTTTTACAGTGAGATCCAGAGTGCGTTTGATTTATCATATATATATATACCTACAGGGTGATTTTTTTAAGTGTGGCTTCAAGGCCAACCCATTAACTACAAGGAATAGCAAAAAATACTATATATTACCCTTGTGTGGCAGGCGAATGGAATTAGCTAACCTAGTCTCACACTAGTTCTATTTTTTTTCATATAATAACACAATGCAGTTTAATTTCTATATCTACCTAATGAAAAATAATCTATGTTCTTTTGGTGATTATTTATACAGGGTGAGTTTTTTAGGTGTGCCTTCAAGGCTATGAAAATTCATACTTTACAACCGTCTACTTTACCAACTAATCAAATTGTTTGAAATAATACTCTTCAAAACCCATCCTCTTTGAAGACAACATCATATTTTTTTAAATAAAATTAAGAAAAATCGTATTGAAAATAATGGCTATCATTTCGACAATAATATAAGGCTTAAATATTTAAAACATATTTTCTTAAAAATGATCACTTTCCTTTAGTTTGCTGTTGAAATTTATTTTCCACTATTTAATTCTTAAAGCGATATTCAGCTGGTGCAATAATGGTAAGGTTTTTTTTCTTTATCAACTGGTTCATTCCCGGCGAGTGGAGGTAGGAGAATAAATAAATAAAGAATCTAATTATGCAGTTTTAGTTTCTATCAAAATCGGCTCCGAAACTTTTAATCCTTAGAGCATTTTTCGCTATTCCTTGTAGGATTTGGCCTTGAAGGCACACTTGAAAAAATCACCCTTATGTATGTATAAATAATCACCAAAAGAACATCGATTATTTTTCATTAGGTAGATATAATTAAACTACATTGTGTTATTATATGAAAAAAAAATATAACTAGTGTAAGACTAAGTTAGCTAATTCCATTTGCCTGCCACACAAGGGTACCACATACCTACCACCATATCAACGGAATAGGGTATTTCTTCTAAGTATATAGTTTTAAATGACCAATCTCATTTTAATAGAGATACGAGTGTATGGACCGGTATCTTCTTGTTACTATATACTTGCTATTTCTTATATTGTTAATCCAATTATTCACATTTTTTTTTATTTAGCAGTTCATCAATATTTATTTTAATATTTTTCTGTTTAACATGATAGGTATATTATTACAAATCATTATATCCTAAAAGTTATTATTTAATTATAACGACACCGGTCCATTAATATATAATTAATACTTACAGTAATTGGAAGAACTTTTTTTTATTTTGTCAATAATTCAATTAATAATATGAGAAGTATGTTTGTATAACAGTATTATCGACTGTAGCAACCTTAACAGTCTTAGGAAACGTTTATTAAAAAGTTATTACAGTAAATATAAATTATAGTGTAAACTTACTATACAATTTATGTGTATCATTAAGGGTGCCTTACGGCTTCCGAGACCGCCTAGACGGCCCCAGGGTACCCAACGGAGGGGTTTTAATCCTACCTCGTCGTAGCCGATGGTATGAGTCTACACCGAACAAGTGGCTAGATCGTCGCGATTTTTTGAGTAGACTCAATAACCCATCTATAAACAGTTTCACAAGTTGGTATAGTGAAACCGGGACCGACAGCTTAACGTGCTCTCCGAGGCACTATAGTGGTGTTGTCAAACAAATGTACATAAATTTTTAAATTAAAAACTCATTGGTACACACCGGGATTCGAACCAGGGACCTAAGTGTTTTTAAGTCCAAGGTCTAACCAACTAGGCCACTACGTATATGTAATTTATATTACCATATATATATCATTTATATTTAGTGTAATAACATAAGAATTCTTATAACTTTATTTGGACTTCCTAACAAAGCGAAATAAAAATCATAATAAATTTATCGTAAGTATATGTATTTTTATAAACTAATGGCCTTATTCATAAAAACTTATTGAGGCCTTAAAGAACACTTTAGTTATAGAGGGTTTGGTCTCCTTTAAGCATATTCATTTTTGTTGCTAATAAAAAGAGAAAACCTTCTATAACTAAAGAGTTCTTCAAGGACTCAATAAGTTTTTATGAATACCGGTGTAAGTAATTATAAATATATAAAATATAATATTCTCATGTTTGTGTTTCTGTGTTGTTGGTGGCGCGTCCGTTCTGCATAGGGTTGTCGTCCATGTACGTGCGGGTGACGATGCAGCGCGTCATGTGGCACGGGCACGGCAAGGGATGCTCTGTGGTCTCCGGGTCCAGCATGGTTAACTGGATCGTGTATCTGTAAGTTTTTTTTTATTTACAAATATTTGGTAACTAATACTACATATACATACATACATATCATCACGGGTGCCTTACGGCGCCTGAGACCGCCTAGACGGCCCCAGGGGTACCCAGCGGAGGGGGTTTTAATCCCACCTCGTCGTAGCCGATGGTATGAGTCTACACCGTGTTCGTTTTCGGTTGTTTTATGTGATAAAAATGACAAAACTAACGTGTACACCGGTTTTCCGGAGTCTACTGCATGGATTGCTTGTCAAAGTAGTAGTCTCCTATCTTGGTGCGGCTACGAAACGGGCGATTAATTTTACGATAATGCAGCATTGATCGACCCCATTCATGGAGTTTGTAGGTCTGCTTACCATGAGGTAGATAGAGAGCCGACCTCCAATAAATAAAAAATAAAAAAACTGTCCGGTCCACATACAGATATAATATAAAAACCGTCAAGTGAAACACCGATTACTAAACAGTGTAGGACATCACATACTAATCACTAAACAAGGCACTAAACACTTGTCACTTGACTAATCAAAGTGAATACCGTCCATATTCGTAGTGTTATTTTTTTATTTTTTATTCTTGTAGTCTATACTAATATAATAGAGGTAAAATTTGTGAGGATCCCTGGATCTACTGTACCGATTTTGCAAATTATTTTAGTGTTGGATAGCCCATTAATCACGCTACGACTAATAGTAGCAGAGCATCAAATAAAAATGATGGGAAAACGGGGAAACAGGATTCCCTTTACTTCCGCTGTGTAAACGGTTAAAGTTACGCAGACTAAGTAGTGCGTGCCAGCTTGTAATATATTAAGAGTTTTTTTTTATATCAAGTAGTGGTTATAGATATTATTTCCTCAAATTAAGCTTACAAATATGTATTGATATTAGTTATAAAGTATATAATATAAGAAAATAACTGACCTTCTAGGATTATCAGTTTCTCTCTTTAAGTCCAGTTGGAAAGCAAGAGGTTCTCCTGGAGTAACCTCTTGGTCTGCAGGCAGTATCAAGGCTGTCTGCTTCCAATGAGTTGGGTTGGTATAGGGGCTGGTCTCCAGTATAACCTTCGGTTTTTTTTCATGAATATCTGGGAATATACAGTCAAACCACAAGCAGATTCCTTGATATGTACCCCTTTTGGACGCTCCTGAAAACGAAGAAATTTAAGTTTTAACAAAAAGCAGTGCTTACCATCTCTTATGGTTGATTCATTTTTTTTTATAACTAAAGTCAGTTTCAACAAAACAGTACCTGTACAGAAAGGCATGTGCATTCCCTAGCTCCTGCAGCACATGATAAATAGAGCATGGAGCAGGTCAAAACTGGTCAGTTAACTCAACAAAGTTTTTTGTATTTGGTTTGGTCAAAAAAGTCAGATTTTTGAGAAAATGGTCAGATTTTTCAGCTTTTTTAGTACGAGAGGTATTTATGCATGCAGTTTTAAAAAATGGTCCAGGTACAGCTGAAAGATTACCAGTTGTGATCACGATCGCGTTCCCTGTACAAACTCAGCTATTGCACTTCCAGTGTCCTCTACTAGTTTTTGTCTTAGAATTTAAATAATATTTTTGTCAGTCATTGTTGTTATTAATCTGTTGGTTGACAACACTTTTTTTCTTGAAATCAGAAAAAAAGATACATATACCTATAGTCACAATATACATATTGTAGACGACACCCAAGGTACCCAGCAGAGGGATTTTTATTCCCACCTCGTCGTAGCCGATGGTATGAGTCTACACCTAACAAGTGGCTAGATTTTCGCGATGTTTTGAATAGACTCAATAACTCATCTATAAACAGTTTCACAAGTTGGTATAGTGAAACCGGGACCGACAGCTTAACGTGCTCTCCGAGGCCACTATAGTGATGTTGTCAAACAAAAGGACATATTTTTTTTTATTAAAAACTTTATTAATATTATTAATAATACAAATCTTCTCATTTTTTAAATATTTTTTTAGTTAAATAAATTATTCAGCTATTATAATAACAAAATTATAAATAATTCCAATTAACACCATCATGAGAGAGACAATGTTCTTAGCAAACCATGGATTCACCGTGCGGGTGCCGGGTCCATCGCGTGGTTGAAAGGCAGGGGAATGAACTGCAGCGTTCCCGGACTTGAGACCGCGAAGTAGGTTTAAAGGCCTTTTGAACTCTCACCTGCACTGTGTTCACTACCCTCTCTACTCAACCAAATACTATATGATCTTGTTAGCGCCATCCTCGAAACACGCTCCATAAAAGATCCGACGGCTGTTCTCGGAAGGCCAAGATCCTTCAATAGACGGTGCAAAGACTTTGCTGGAATTCCTCTTGCACCAACTTCCACTGCATAAAGTTGAGTTTTAAATCCGTTTCTGGTAATTTCGTTTGTGAGATCAAAATATTTGTTCGACTTGATGTTGTGGTCCTTAGGTATGTTTGTTTTCCACGGAACGGTGAGTTCTATAAGTATTACTTTATTCAAGCACCGAGAGTACACCAGTATGTCTGGTCTATAGGCTGAAACTGCTAGTTCGTCTGGAAACTTGTAATGTATTTTGAATTTATCCATGAATATTTTCCAGTCTTGTGCTTTGTCCAGGATTGAGAAAGGTTTACTTTGACTTTTCTTGAGTTGTCCCACCTTTACAAAAGTAGTCAGTCTTTCATTTGTTGTAAATCCTTTTCTGGCTCTAGCAATACTCAGACTTACAGCTTCACGAATAATTTCTAGAACTTTATCATGTCGGTGCGAATAATGACCTTTTTCAAGTAGAGTTTTGCACCCAGCAAGTATATGTCTGGCAGTCCCTACACCAACACCGCACAATGTACATGTCTTATCTGTTGCCTTCCCCCATCTTACCAGATTACTCTGGTCAGGTAGGGACATTTGAAAGGCATTAAGATAGAACTTAATAAGTGCCGGAGACCAATCGTACATGAGTGTGCGCCATTTCAGGGCTGGAGGAATACAAGCTTCCCCAAAAGTAAGCCATTCATTCTGTACTTCTAGGGTCATCGCGTGAACCCTGTAGCCATGCTCTTCATTTTCCCTAAGGAAAGATTTAATAACATCTTTATCACATTCCTTTTTCTTCCAACCTAACCCCCTTTTGCTGATCTGGGCACCGCTCATAAATGATTTATGAAACTGAAGTCTTGACTCCATCTCAGAGGCCAATGAGTCTTTTGGGAGAGATGCAATCAGATTATCCCGAGAGTTACTCAGGATTTGTTGCTTGGTTACACGTAGATGTTTGTACAACTCAGATGGCTTTTTAAAATTAATACCAAATTGTTGCTGTCCCCTGAACAGCGTAGAGGAGTCAGCGCCCTGTGCTAATCCAAGCCAAGACTTAAGTTTTCTTATGACAGTTGCATCCAGATTTACCAGAAGAGTTTTGTTGATGTCGTATACAAGAAAAGGCCATGTTAGACGAGATGTTAGGTAGTTGTCATAAATCCAAGCTTTCTTGACATTACTAATTGGCTGTTGATCTACCTTGTTGATGTCATTAATAAAGCGTTCCACAACCACATCTAAGGATGGTGTTACCATGTATGTACCAAGTCGTATTCTGTTATACTTTTTATTTTTCTACTTTACTACTTACTCTATATTACATATTATTGTGTCGCATTTCTACTTGATGTATAATTTATATTATTGTGATTATAATACAAAAGTATAGCACAATGAAGAGTTTTCTTTTAGACGGTTCCCAAATATTTCACTAGGGGGCAGTAGGAGAGATATCCACAAAAACTGTCAAAATAGGCTGTTTCTATACTTAGGTAATCTATATTTTCATATAGACTACTCAAATATAGACTCTAAATTCTCTTTGACTTAAAACTAAATTTTGGTATTGCAAGATGTGTTATATTTTTTACCATATTTTGTCACTTTTGTATGTATCTACTTACTCTATGTTTTTGCACTCTATAATCTTTAGTAGATACCCTGTCAAGAAAAACTTCGTAAAAAGGCCAAGATACATTAGAAATCTAAATTTAATTACTTAAATGATGATAATTAAAAGAAAAAATATTACTTAAGTTGGTGGCGTAAGGCAAAGTGCTCAGGATGTATTTTATATGTTACCACTATCTAATTTGACAGTTTTTGTAGATAGCGACTAAACGTTATCTGTTGCGTTACTCTAAGACCTCATTGTTAAACTTTTTTTTTTTGACTATTCGTAAATATCTGTCAAGATTTACATGAAATAAATGATTTTGAATTTTACTTTGACTTCTAATATAGATATAGTCGTAGTTCAATTATTGTTTTTGTGTTGGTAATTGTATGTAAAAATCTTTCAATGAGGAGTTTTCCAGTAGTTATTATTTAACGCAACAGATAACGTTTAGTCGCTATCTACAAAAACTGTCAAATTAGATAGTGGTAACATATAAAATACATCCTGAGCACTTTGCCTTACGCCACCAACTTAAGTAATATTTTTTCTTTTAATTATCATCATTTAAGTAATTAAATTTAGATTTCTAATGTATCTTGGCCTTTTTACGAAGTTTTTCTTGACAGGGTATCTACTAAAGATTATAGAGTGCAAAAACATAGAGTAAGTAGATACATACAAAAGTGACAAAATATGGTAAAAAATATAACACATCTTGCAATACCAAAATTTAGTTTTAAGTCAAAGAGAATTTAGAGTCTATATTTGAGTAGTCTATATGAAAATATAGATTACCTAAGTATAGAAACAGCCTATTTTGACAGTTTTTGTGGATATCTCTCCTACTGCCCCCTAGTGAAATATTTGGGAACCGTCTAAAAGAAAACTCTTCATTGTGCTATACTTTTGTATTATAATCACAATAATATAAATTATACATCAAGTAGAAATGCGACACAATAATATGTAATATAGAGTAAGTAGTAAAGTAGAAAAATAAAAAGTATAACAGAATACGACTTGGTACATACATGGTAACACCATCCTTAGATGTGGTTGTGGAACGCTTTATTAATGACATCAACAAGGTAGATCAACAGCCAATTAGTAATGTCAAGAAAGCTTGGATTTATGACAACTACCTAACATCTCGTCTAACATGGCCTTTTCTTGTATACGACATCAACAAAACTCTTCTGGTAAATCTGGATGCAACTGTCATAAGAAAACTTAAGTCTTGGCTTGGATTAGCACAGGGCGCTGACTCCTCTACGCTGTTCAGGGGACAGCAACAATTTGGTATTAATTTTAAAAAGCCATCTGAGTTGTACAAACATCTACGTGTAACCAAGCAACAAATCCTGAGTAACTCTCGGGATAATCTGATTGCATCTCTCCCAAAAGACTCATTGGCCTCTGAGATGGAGTCAAGACTTCAGTTTCATAAATCATTTATGAGCGGTGCCCAGATCAGCAAAAGGGGGTTAGGTTGGAAGAAAAAGGAATGTGATAAAGATGTTATTAAATCTTTCCTTAGGGAAAATGAAGAGCATGGCTACAGGGTTCACGCGATGACCCTAGAAGTACAGAATGAATGGCTTACTTTTGGGGAAGCTTGTATTCCTCCAGCCCTGAAATGGCGCACACTCATGTACGATTGGTCTCCGGCACTTATTAAGTTCTATCTTAATGCCTTTCAAATGTCCCTACCTGACCAGAGTAATCTGGTAAGATGGGGGAAGGCAACAGATAAGACATGTACATTGTGCGGTGTTGGTGTAGGGACTGCCAGACATATACTTGCTGGGTGGGTGGGTAAACTTTTTTTTTCTCGTTTGGTTAGGCAGCTATTCATTAACAAAAGAATGACAAATATTAATTGAACTTAAACACAATGGAATGGAAACACACTACATAACCAACTAGTGTAAGACTAGGTGGTTAGCTGATTCCATTGACCTGTCAATCATTATCTGCCATACAAGAGAGCCACCAAGGCGACCAACTTCAACGATCATATCCATGCCTTAAATATTTATTGTAAATAAAAGGGTAAGGTAAGTCACAATCACATATAAGTAAAAGTATAAGGATTAGTATTTTAGAGGCCCCCCCGAGGGTCGATCCCCTCAGAGACACCCCGGAGAAAAAGAAACCAGCAAGTAAAAAACTCTAGTGCTTCACACAAACTAAAAGAGGGGCACAGCTATTGATTGACTTATGCTATGTAGCATATATATATAGTAGCATACTCAAAATGCAACCCACTGATCAGCATGCGTAGAACACCCTATGGCAGATTATTTGTTACTGTACCAATGTACATAACTACACAGTATACTATTAATATAAATTAAGTATAAATAAGTAGGTATCAATGATTACCTTATCCAAAGACAAAATTTACATAATGTAATGAAAATAAATTATGTAATATAAAATTATTACAATATCGGACATTATATACCTACTAAACTAAGGTAGATTCTACATAAGCAATTTGTTTACTAGTTGCAAGACCTCAATTGCATATCAGGACGGTTCCAGACATTTTTATCGTTAAGATAGTCTTTTACACTATAGTAAGCCTTATTGATTAATATGTGTTTTATACAATTTTTAAACTTTATTTCACTCAGATCTATAATGCTTTTAGGTAATTTATTAAATAACCTTATACTGTTAATGACGAAACATTTATTAGTTTTTTGCAGTCTAAACTTTGGTATATCGATTTTATCTATGTTTCTTAAGTTAAAATTATGTCTATCGCCATTTTTACTAACCATATTTAAGTTTTTCCTAACGTACAATAAATTCTCATAAATATATTGAGATCATAGTGTCAGTACATCAATCATAGGAAAGATTTCTCTAAGAGAATCATGAGCTTTCATGTTTTTATAATATATTGCCCGAATGGCCCTCTTCTGTAGAATAAATATAGTATCAATATCTGCCGCAGATCCCCTCATTATAAGACCATATGTCATTATACTGTGAAAATAGGCGAAGTATACTAGTCTGGCTATTGCAACATCAGTTAATTGTCTGATTTTTCTGACTGCATATTCAGCAGAGCTCAATCTATTGGATAAAGTATTAATGTGAGCTTTCCACTGTAGTTTTGAATCGACTTTGATCCCTAAAAACACAGTGGAGTCAACAAATTCCAGGTCAGTACCACCTATTTTCACTGTGGCATTGATATTAGATACATTAGGCAACGTAAATTTCAGGCACTTAGTCTTCTTTGCATTTAAAACTAAATTAGTTGCCGTGAACAATTTTAAAACCATTTCCATAGTGTCATTTGCTGCCGATAATATATACGAGTATGTTTGTATCAACACGACTGGCGAAACCTTAAAGACAGCAGTGGAAGTTATTGTAGTGAGTATGTACTTTTAGCACTTACATATATGGTCAATACAATTTTTTTTTTTTAAGAGATGTTTCATTAAATTAAGTTTTTTTTGCCCAATAATCTTGTGTGGAGCTAATAGTAAATTGAATGATTAACTTACAAAGGATTTAATGCTGCCTTGTTCTATGATATATAATATAGATAGATACACAATTGCAAAGAAAGTAACCAAAAATTGGTAAAAGGACAATCTTACCGAAAACATGTGTTAATGAGAAGAAATCCAAGTCTTCTGGCTTATCCTCCTTGAGGTTTATCCAGCAGAATGCGGTCTCACTTCCTAAAATATCCTCTGGGTTAATGATTGTTATCTCGGGCTTACTAGATTTGCTTTTCCTCAAATGCTTTCCAAAAGAATTCATTTTTACACCCTGTACATTGCTCCAGTCTTTATGATACTCCGGTGGTAAACTGAAATTATAATTGAAGAAAGCAAATACTTATAAATAGCATAGCATTGGTAACTCCACTTTGCCAAATTACGCTGTTACAATTTTCTTTATTGCCTTCCTATTTAGGAAGGCAATAAAGACAAACATGTTTTACAAGTTTACAGTATTGTAGACACATTATTATTAAAAACAAAAAAAAAGAAGGCTGAATTTTGAATTGACTCAATTTGATTATGAAATGGAGTCACAGACAGGCAACAATCATTTTAGGGCTCGTTTTTTTTTCTTTATAGAATAAATGGTCTCGAAATATTTTAATTGTAATCATGTTAAAAATATAAATAAATACCTGCAGGGAGCAATAAAAATAACAGCACTTGATGGAAACAGTTCACCATCAGGCTTTAGAAATTTATCCCTCGCAAATAGAACTGAGTCCAACATCCCTTCATGTAATAAATAGAAACCCATCCACTCAGACACTATAATATCTACTTTCTCATTTCCATCTGGCAAAGTAAAATCTTCAACTTTACATTGGGTCACCTAAACAACACATAAAAATTAAAATAAAGGACACAAATATATTTTTAATGAGCCATTACTAGATATATGTAATGATAATACATGATAATACATTTTACAAAACTATGTCTACCAGAAACAGTGATTCTAGTCCTTTTTTATAAGAGTACCGCATGTGACTTTGTATCTAACTGTTGATAAGTATACATTGAAATTGTTTATGAGGGAGAACATTACAGTGTTATTTAAGAAGTGTATTACTTATAGGTTTCCAATTAATATTGTTTGCTTAGAGTGCAAATAACCTCAGTATACCACAAAGTTGGTCAACTTATCTTTTTAACCCTAGAAGCCTAATCTATTTCGGAGGTACATAGCCTTAACATACGTCTCTGAGGCGTATATATATTAAAGATCGCCTGTAAGCTAAAATATACCTAATCTATACTAATATTATAAAGCTGAAGAGTTTGTTTGTTTGTTTGTTTGTTTGTTTGTTTGTTTGTTTGAACGCGCTAATCTCCGAAACTACTGGTTCGAATTGAATAATTCTTTTTGTGTTGGATAGTCCAGTTATCTAGGAAGGCTATAGGCTATATAACATCACGCTACGACCAATAGGAGCAAAGATATAGTGGTAAATGTGTAAAAAACGGGAGAAATTATTTCATCTTTGAAGCCTTCCGTTGCGTGCGCCGTGAAAACGGTTCAAGATACACAAAAAATATGTATTAAAGAATAATCTAAATATATATAACTCAAAGGTGACTGACTGACATAGTGATCTATCAACGCACAGCCCAAACCACTAGACGGATCGGGCTGAAATTTGGCATGCAGGTAGATGTTATGACGTAGGCATCCGCTAAGAAAGGATTTTGATAAATTCTACCCCCAAGGGGATAAAATAGGGGATAAAAGTTTATATGATAAAAAAATAACTATTCCACGCGGACGAAGTCGCGAGCACAGCTAGTTATATATATTTTTTTAAAGGAAATTTAAGGTTAGGATATAATTTATAATAAAACATACTTTTATTAATAGACACTATACTCACAGTTATTTATTACAAGAAAATAAATAAAAATACCTAATGTTTAAACTAAAAAATCAACTTCTCAGAAATCAACTGAAATATGTATTTTTTTTTTAATTTTAATCATTTTTAACATCAAATACTTATTATTAGGATAAATATTAAAAGTAATCGGCAATCTTTTAATGAATAGCTATTATTTTAGAGCAATCTGCACAGATAGCAAGTATGTGTTCACAATATACATAACTTTTTGACCCTAATTTCGACATCTTATTTTTTGTAGGAGCAAAAGGCGCAGTATTTACATTTTTTAGGCCCTGATTCTCCTGCCTGACGTTCATTACCTGCATCGATAGTATTTTAGATAATTTGGCTTATATTTTCTCACAAAAATCTATTCAAAGTAGGAGCTTCAAGTCACTTCTTCATCCAAGGCTTGACCAAATATGTGCTGAGTTTCTTCATTAATTCCCTTCTGTTTAACGGTTTTTTTTATTATTCCTGAACATGTTGAGGCCGTTAATTGCAGCATAACTAATGAAACCCATGGCAGGATGCCGTAGAATACAGCCATTGACCATCTGTTAGCCTTGCGGCTACACAATATTAAATAACATATTTTATTGAATTATTCTACTCCTTTTGCTTGGTTGTAAAAATTAATCATGTGTGGTTTGCCACTGGAGTTATTATTTACTGCATTGACATCACAAGAGGATAAGAGGTATACTTCTTTACAGGTTTTGGCTTGTAAAATACAAGAAGGCCAATGAATTCAAATCAAAATATACAACTGACAACTATAGGTGGTGATCTAAATAGTGCCTACTAGAATCTAGACTACCCAGTAGGCTGCTGAAGTAGATTTTTAGCCAGTGGCACAGATATGAACCAGTTATTGCACGTAATGTTCCATGAATAAACTTTGACAATCTTTTTAAAGTTACACAAAGCCTAAATATACGTCTTGCAGGCGTACGGCACCTCAATAAGTCAAAAATAGTGGAACTTAGCTTAACGACACAAACACTATTGACAAGCTCCCATTGGCCACTGGGATATCTAAACAGCACCAGGGGCTAACTTCACCCGTTAAAAAGGGATAAAGAACTTTCAATTGCGTGTACGCCTCGCAGGCGTAGATTAGGCTTCTAGGGTTAACTCAACTCTTTTGTCGTAAAGAATGCCTAGAAAACTAGTAATAAAAAAGCTTTGGTACATTAATCCTCAAGGTTTTAATATTGTAATTAACACTAAATGTGTTTTCTGAAAAATTTTATGACTATTTTCACCTTTATCTTTATTTTACACTTAATACATGATGATAAAAAATAAGCAGCTGGAAAAACTTTTGATATTCTACATAATGAATGAATACATTAGAACCTAGATAACATATTGTACCACATTCAAGTTCTGATTAACAATACTTGTAATCCACAAATGTTAGTTCAAATACCATGCAAATTTTACATTCTATTGTGATTTAAGTCAAGAATATGCATAATATAGGCATAAATTGTAATATTTACACAATTATTCTCTTTAGTTTAATTTAATAAATATGTAAACAAAATAATTATAGTTTTAGATTTATAAAGGCAGGCTGCCACTAGCAGATAATATAATAATTACCAGTTAATACACTAAATTATATTAAATTATGGTTATCACCAGCATTTATATATATTATTACCAGTTAATACACTAAGTTATAAAATATATAAATGCTGGTGATAACCATAATTTAATATAATTTAGTGTATTAACTGGTAATTATTATATTATCTGCTAGTGGCAGCTGCCTTTATAAATCTGAAATTATGTGAAAGATGAATATTTTCATGTGGTAACAAGCCATCACTAGATAAAATTCCTATTAAATACATTGCTTACCTCAATAATATTTTCAAAATTATTTTCCTTGGCTATCTCCCTAGCCAAATCTGCTAAATTAGTTGCTTCAATTGCATAGACTTTTTTAGCTCCAGCTTGAGCTGCATACACAGAGAGTATACCAGTCCCACAACCTACATCCATTACAATTTTATTTGCAAAAAAATTACAATTTTCTAATATAGCTTTCTTAAATGCCCGATTCCTGGTGACATCTTCTAACATTAACTTGTGTATCTGCAAAGACATGTAAAATTATAGTTTATTTTCACCATTAATTTGGAAGGAGTATTTTTCCAACTTTGCAGTGTCTTGGGACTGTTAGGCAGGGGCACAAATTTAGTGGGCGGCAGAATTAGTTTTATAAAGTAATTGGCAGAATGACACACAAGCGCATTCATTACAATGTTATTTTGGAAAAGATCCTGCTATTGCAAGCTGTTATTTCTAAAGCCACAGGATTTATCATAAGGATTTAATTTAAAACACTAGATCTATTAATAATTGAAACCTCCACATAATACATTTTTTATTACAAAAAACTAGGTGAAACCAAGTTACACAAACTTTTGTTCTAAAACCTATTCTTTTTCTATGTCCTACATAGCTTTGTCTCTTTTGTGTTCTGATGTCAATTGGGTAATTCTTAAGCCTTATTTGGAATGCACCCTAAGAGCTTGTTATGGTTATGATATAATGTTCTTAACTATTCATGGATTCTCTGAGTGGTGGGTGCAGTGAGATGAGATGCTATTACATGTTTGGGGGGCAGGAGACTGCAGTGGTCCCAGACTTAAGACCCTGAAGCAGTGTTGAAGTTAATAATTATTTACTGTGGTTTTAGTACCCTCTCTACCCCACCAAATACTATATGATTCGACAAGCGATCTTGAAAGGTCAAGATCCTTTAAAGACAATCCAAAGATGCTTTTTCTGGAATTCCTCTTGTACCTTTACCATTAACCTGTGTTATATTTTGGTAAAAAGAGATTAAGATATGTAATATGTGTATATTAAATTTCCTGAGATTGCACGGTTAATATGGCTTAAATGGCTAATATTCGATTATTATGACAGTCAAATTATATTGAGATTTATCTCAATAAATCTCAACTATCAATGCTGTAGTGCTAAGGCCTTATTAGAATATCCATGTAAACTTTACATGGTAATTTTGCACACACATCAACATTTGTTTTGTGCAAAATCATACAATCGTGAGAAAACGGAGCCTATAAGCCTATTACCAGAGCCCTATGGTCAAAAACAGAATAATATTTCTAATGAAATCTCATCATAAACTGTATTAAAGGTTATCAAAATAAAATAAAAGAAACTACCTCAAGATCTTCATAACTATGAAAATAATTGGTATCGTTTTCCATTATATCAGCAATTACAAGTAATATAAATTAATAATATATAAAAAAAAACAACCGCACATTTAATAAACAACTTTTTTTTTTGTGGGCCGGCCACAGATTATATACACTGTGTACGTTTACTACTGTTTTTCGTACTTTTTCGCTTAAAGCGGCTTTAAGCCAAACTAATCAACCGTCAAATATTGACTTATATAGTAAGGACTAGACCTGCGTCGATCATAATCGATCGAATCACAGTGATCGAGTCACGACCCACGGGTGAGTAACCCGATGACGTATTCTAAAAACACCCGGGTGTCGCGTGACCCGTGACCTGCGCGCTCTTTCGAGTCGGCAACTCAAGAGACGGCGACGACACTAATGAAGAGCGTATGCGAAGGAGTGAAGGAGAAAGAATTATTTGCTTGGTTGGGGTGGCGAATACAAGACCGCTATACATGAAAAAGATTATAATATAAATATTAGGTACCTCATCATAAAACCGCAAATCACTCTTGCCAAAATATATTTCCATAAGGTGCATATAATTAAAAACGAACGCGGCTACCTACATACAAACCGAACGATATAGGTAGATTAATAAACATAATTATTATTATAAAAAGATAAAAAGTTGATCCGTGGGTCGCAGCGATCGATGCGGCTTATGATGTACTGCCCCCCTAGCCAAGAGCATCGGCGTTTTTTGCGCCCAAGCGTCGCAGAACGGACAGTGATCGACAGAAATCGGTAGCCATGAACAATTTTTGACGTTAACTTTCATTCGGTTGAACGAGGGAGGGCGACCGCTCGGCCCGATTATTGACGTTCCGATATTATATTTAAAACCCGCGAGTAATTTTGAGTATGATGTTTTATAACACATAATAATTATATTACGAATGAATTGAGAATATAAATTAAAAGCAATATACATTTTTTATCATCTTAATGGTGTAAAAATTATTGTACCGTTTTACAGATTTGTATATTAAAGTTATAATTAACTTACATGCCTAATCGGAACGATATTCGTTATTTTAGTGATAAAGAGAGAAAGATAATAATAAATAAATCCTATTGGTGTAACTATGTGATATCTCGTTTTATTTTACGGTCCAATGCTCTATGCTCTTTACATTTGATTACAAACAAACCTAATAGAAAATAGAAACATTGCAGAAAAACTCTTTGGCATTATTAATATGGCACTTTTAAGTTGTAAATATAAACTGAAGAATTCTAAATATAAATTCGAGGCATCCGGGGCGGCCCACGACCAATTTATTTTTAACAATTCTCTGATCAAGTAAGAAATATTGCAGTTATATCGTTCTCGGATTGGAACTTACTTTTTGAATAGGTAAGAATCAAAATAAATAAGTGCTTTTAAGGTTATATATTTAATAATTGTTTAGACACGTTGTTAAAACATTTGTATGCCGAATAGGCGAAACAAAACGGACCTTTGTGTTTACAACACCCATCTATTTACCTTTGTTTCTAATACAAATAAATGTTATTTCAGGTGATTTCGGATATGCCTTGGAACCATGATTGATTACCCCTGTCATGGATTCCGTACCTAATTAATACCTCAGCGGACCAATACACTGCCAAGTCAGGATATGTGTGAAGCAGGCAAATGGTTATCTCAGGGGGTCATTAAAATACCTTGGAATAGACAGAGTTCTGCACTATGAATCTGAAGAGTCTTCCCACACTATAGGTGAGTTAAGAAAAATTAATTACAAATTGTCCGCTTACTTTTTTTTAAATTAAATTAATAGTATTTGGTTAAGTAGAGAGGGTAGTGAACACAGTGCAGGTGAGAGTTTAAAAGGCCTTTAAAACTACTTCGCGGTCTCAAGTCCGGGAACGCTGCAGTTCATTCCACTGCCTTTCAACCACGCGATGGACAACCGGCACCCGCACGGTGAATCTATGGTTTGCTAAGAACATTGTCTCAAATTCACTCTTCTACTATATTTAGAAGGGTGGAGTCAACTGACACAGATAGTAAAACCTGACTCCAACCCATTTATGTTGCAATTGTGATTTTTGTTATTTAAAAAAAATTGGTCTTTTTATTTTTTTATTAAACTAAGTACAATTTTGTATTTTTCTTATTTCAGGTATTTATACTTTGCAGAGTTTCAAGGACAGCTACCCCCTTCCCCATCAAGAGAGGTCACAAACTATGGTGCTCAAAGTTATAGAGTGGCCCAAGCCAAACAAAATTATTAAATAAATATTTACTTTTAATTTGTTTATGTTTTATTGTGAATATTATCCAATTTTAATAAATCAATATTCTAGGAAATATTTAATTAAATATACATTAACAGAATCAATATATGTGGCACAGACATATAGGTGGACAAGTTTAAAGGTGTCTAGGTCTGTCGGATGGACCCATTTAAACATAGAGTATTGAATAAGAAATGTTGGTATCATTATTAACATCAATAAGAATTGATACTTGTATCATTTAAATGGGTCAGATTAATGAAGATTAATATTTTTTATTATGAATTTTATTTAATAACAGTCTTAATGATAAAAAAAAAAAAAAAGTCCTTGAAGAACACTTTAGTTAAAATAAGTTTTGTTTCTTTTTTACTTATTTATTTTTGTTTGGTAAAAAAAGAGACATAACCTACTATATACAAGTGTTCTTCAAGGACTCAAAAAGTTTTTTTTATGAATACCAGTGTGTTTAATATTAAGATTTGTAGATATGCTTACCATTATGGTAAGTATATCTACAAATGATAAGCTTACCATTATGGTAAGTATATCTACAAATGATAAGCTTACCATTATGGTAAGTATATCTACAAATGCCCACATTAGATACATGTAATTCCCTAATAGTATTCATATAAAATAATGAAACGTTACTCTAGGTACCATCCTAACTATTTATAGTGCTTGCATGGGAATTAAAATTCCTATAAATAAAAGAGCTTGTATAAACAATATAGGTCTAATAGTACATACTACACATACCCTACTTAGTACCATTTATATAATGGTACTAAGTAGGTTTTACTTAACAATATTATACATATATATTACAGCGTTATGTGAATATTTGTGTGGATGTGTGTGCATGTATGGGTCATATAGTGTATATAATAAAATACCTAATATTGTAAATATCTAATGTGGCTGAGTATAAATTGTAATATTATTACTAAGGCTAGGATTTTTTTTTAATAATAATATACCAGTATAAAAGTATTCTTTTAAATTTGAAACTCAAGGAGGTGAAAAGTCATTCTGTACAACCACAAAGACCATCATCAGTCCCTGAAATACCAAAAGTTGTAACTTTATTAGTAATGGTCAAGGAAAATCATATTCTTTTAGGGCACTATATACAATTATATGATTAAAGAAGAATATAGCAATATATATTAAACCATAAGTTTGTGCGGCTTGTGAAACATTCTAGGTCTTCACAAAGGCTCTGAAAAATCCTTTGTTAAGCCTAAAATGTTACCTAAACTCTGCCTGGTATCCCCAATTTCTTTGAAAATGTGAACTTTTCATTAAAAATAAAGAAATAAATAAAAATAAACTTTAATTGTTGATATTTTACAAGAATTTATACATGTTTTCTTAACTTTTTGCCTAATATTGGTTTGTTTGATTTAATGTTGTAACACTTCTATCCAATATTATCAATCAAGATCAGATATTTGTTCAGGTTGTCCTCGGACATAGGCCTCCTCCAGCAAATACCATTGGCAGCGGTCTCCAACTACTTGGCATTGGGATGTCTTGATTTTTTTATACTTCTTTCAGAGACCTGAGAACATACATACTATTCTATGTATTTCTTTCTCCATTTAAAGTTTTGGAGCAATTGTTTGACCTAAATAAAAGTACCTATTCAATTTCTTGATAATTTACTTTCAGGGTTTGTTTATGTCTGTTTGTCATAGCTTTGGTTTTCACACATGGTTCTTTTAAGCCCCGTTTTTCCACTTCTCTTGCTAGTTGTTTGCATAATAACTGGAACTAGGTTATCAGCAAATCTCAGTTGAGATATTTTACTTCCATTTATGTTAAGCTCATAGCTATTCCAAATAATTCAAAATTCAAAATGTATGGGGAAATTGGCCTCTCGCGAGCGCTTTAACGAAAACGAATGTCCAACGCTCACCGTCCGTGTTCTTGGCTGACAATTTGTTCTGTCAACGCATTTAACGAACGTGACGTCATCACCAAATGTCATCTTCATACAAAACTTTCGTGCGCGCTTTTAGCGCTCATGCTCTTGGCTAGGGGGGCTGAGGTTTGTTTACTTCACTGGGTCGTCGAGACCCTTGGGTCACGGCGATCGAGTGTTTTAACCCGGGTCTCGAAACCCGTGGGTCGTGAGCGACCCGGGTTACACAAAGTGATCGACCGACCCAGGTCTAGTAAGGACGGGCCACAAAACCGGCTTCTTAAGTACTAAATCATTGGTGATAAAAAATCAATTTAGCACCAACGATACGTCAGTCTGTGTCAAGCAGCATTCATACGACTGATGTCGAAGCAACATTATGGTCGATCGGTATCACTGCGGCGCCTGAAGTCATATCTGCAGTCTCTGTATTTCTTCCCTTTTCATGTAGCAAAGCGTGATGTGGTCTTCGGCAACCATTTATCCCACAGGGCTTTGCTTTGCAGTTACTTCGTCGGTGCTGGGAGTCCAGGCACCTAAAACAGGTTTTAGACTGCCTGGCCCATTCCCAGCGCTGCTCAATTTTCATCTGTCGTAGCTTGCTGCATCTTGTTGGACGGTGTGGTCCCTGGTTACAAATTGGGCACTTGTCCTCGTCTTCGGCTACGTAGATGTTCTCTTTTCTACGCGCAGGTATTATATTCCTTGATTTAGTAGGCATCGGTATGAGTGCCGCCGTTCGGGTCGGTGCCGGGCCCGTAGACATTGCTGCGAAGTTAGAGTACGTCATTGCTGCCTTTGCTTCCCGCATCAGGAATCTTGATAACTTTATTATGAGAAGGTCTGTATCATGGTGACGTTCCCTCGCGTAGCCAATCCACTTATCTTGGGTGTTCTGCGGGATTATGTTAAGGATTTCCTTAACCAGCGCAGGATTTCGTATGTAGTCTTCTTGATTTATACTTCGCAGGATGTTAATAATGTTTTCCACTTTTATCGAAAACTTATTCAATTCTTGCGGTGAGTGTCCAGGCTTCGGTAGGTTTTTTATCCCGTTCATAACTTCTTCGACGATTATTTCGGGTTGCCCGAAGCGTTATTCTAAAGTTTCTATTACACGATCCGGTCTGGTATCTGTATATAAAAGAGCCGAGACTGTCTCCCTAGCTTCTCCTCGAAGACTTGCCCGTAGCCGCGCCATGTTTTCTGTATCCGAGAAACGATGTAAAAACTGACTATCTCGAAGGGCTGCTTTGAAGGGTAGCCATTCTGTGACGCTGCCCGAAAATGTCGGTAATTCCGTCGCATAGCGCGGTAGTGGTCGCGATACAGACATGCTCTGTATGGCGTGCACTAGCTTCTCAATATCGCTTCTAGGCTCAGGATGGTGCGGAAACTCGTCCAGTTGTCTTGGAGTAGAAAGTCGTCTTCTAGGCGGGGATATGTTGCGACGATTGTCGCGTTGTCTCGGTGGTAAAAGCTCGCGATGTTCGTCGCGTTGCCTTGGCGGTGAGAGCTCACGATGCTCGCCGCAATTCCTTGGCGGTGAAAATTCGAAATGTTCGTCGCGACGCCTCGGCGGCGTAAGCTCGCGATGTTCGTCGCGACGCCTCGGCGGCGTAAGCTCGCGATGTTCGTCACGATGCCTCGGCGGCGTAAGCTCGCGATGTTCGTCGCGATGCCTTGGCGGTGAAAGTTCGCGATGTTCGTCGCGATGATTTGGCGGAGAAAGCTCGCGACGCCTTGGCAGAGAAAGTTCGCGATGTTCGTCGCAACGCCTCGGCGGCGTAAGCTCGCGATGTTCGTCGCGACGCCTTGGCGGAGAAAGTTCGCGATGTTCGTCGCGTCGCCTTGGCGGTAGAGTTGTGTCGTGAAGTCTTAGCGGCCCCTCTTCTGTTGCAGGGTCTTGAGCGGAATGCTGCAATTGCATGTGTAACCATGAGGTGAACCGTTCTTCATGGGCGGCCTCGTCCATGGATTCTTGATCAGCTTGTGCAGCTTCTTCCGCTTCAACGTCAGCTATATGCATTCTCATTTTCTTCTTTACCACGGATGCTTGGATAGCAAGCTCTTGTCGCTTAATATCTGCCAATTGGAGCTGTCTTTCATACTCCAACCTTCGTATCTTGGCGATCGTCGCTACGCTATTGGTTGACCGCGCTGTACTGCGTGCTGGAGACGCGTTTCTTGCAATCGGTGGCGCACGCATCGGTTCCCGTATGCGCGTAGCAATCCTCGATCGGAGGGTGCTCTGGTCCGGTGTCGATTGTGCGCCCGGTCGCGGCAGCGTACCCGGTTGAGCCAAAACGTCCAAACGGGATAGTGCGTCGGTTCGCGACGCGGCTATTGATGGCGATATCGGAGGATGCGAAAAGTGGCGCGGTGCCTATGCTGTTTCGATCCCCGATTCGGAGGGCTGCTGTCGGCTTCTGCTTCGGGTTTCCATTTTAGCGAAATGGATTTACCACGGTTCTGCTTCTTCCGGTTTCTACAGGTCCAAATGTTCCAGATCCGTCACGAAGGTCCAAAAATGTTGAGGTTAGCTTGGAGGGTTTCCAGTGGACTGTATTGAAATTCTTTTGGTTCAGCAATGGTTTATTTGTTCACAATGGTTCTGACTTGAGGCTTCTTGACTTCCAGTTAACAACTTCTACCTTACTACAATTTGTAGTAGTAGTCTAGTCTTCTCTGTCCCCCCAACGGGAGATGGGCAACTGTGACGAGATTGTGGTCTCTTAACAGTAGTAGCTATTCGCTAACCGTTACCACGGATAGGTCTTTGGTGACCTTATTGTTGGTCGAAGGTCTTGGTGGTAAATCTGTGTACTAATCGACCACTCGCAGCGATCACTTTAGCCGTTGGAGTCGCTTTCGCTCCCCGAACCGCTTCCGCTCTCACCGCTCGCGATCGATTCCATATATAACCACAAGGTATTGGGATGTTACTACTCCACAAGGCCACATATAACCTAAACTTAGGTTACAAGTCCCAACCTAGAAAACCGTATTTATTTTATACAACGTGTTCCTATAGCGTCACATACTCTTTGGAAATTCTATAATATTCATTTTAATGCGCACTATCATGGAGATGTGTTATTAATAATTAATTTATTAATAGAATACCATTCTAAAAGTTAATGTACTTTTTACTTGCATCGCCGCCGTCTTTGGCTTGATAAACCCAATTTACTTATTAATTTATACTTATGTTTATTTCTTTTTACGCAACAAACAGCTATATCACTATTTATTTGTTAATGATTATTATTATTATTATCTTATATTAATGGCGTCTACGCGTGCGCGTAATTTTGCCAATGTCAAGTAGATTGAGGGTAGGTTCAAAATTTTTTAATTACAAAAGTTAAAGTGGGATAATAGGATGGATAGGAATAAGGAAAGGACTAGGTTAGAATTAGGAATGGCCACATGACCGTATGCAAACATACGGTGTAGTGATGCCAGTGTCTAGTGAAGGAGGAAAGAATCTACAGTAAAATGGGTACCGCCATTTTACTGAAGAAATAGATTCATTGAGATAGCACAAACTCTGAGATCACTGCGTAAATACTACACTTCTCACACTTAAGATTACTTATGAATGCTTATTCTACAAAATTGGTACACTTTTGCACAATAATATCCTATAAACTTAACTATGAAAAATATACTAAAAACACACGACTACAGTCTTCGGGCTACCCTCAAGGAATCCCTTGTTAATGATTAATTAAAATTAAAATACAACTACTTTTTTGTTTACATATCTGAATCACACAGATTAATTAATAATCTGTGCAATCAAACGATTCGTGATGCGTTTCTATAGTGCAAAATATTTTTAATCAGGAACATTCTTTATAATAATATTATAGAAATTTGCAGATGCTAAATGTTTATAATATTAAAATAACTAATTTACGACCTAATTATAAAAAAATAGAAGCGGTTTATTGTTTAAAATTTTATTTTATTAGTGCTATTTGTTGCTATAAATTGGAAAATCCAAAACGCAGTTATTTTCGATCTTTAGTTCACCATAAGCTCACCATCGATGATAATAATGATCCATAATACCGATTTTGATGGCGAAAAAAATTACAATCGTGAAGTTGACCATAGCAATTACTATCGTGAGGGCAGATCGCTAATTAGCCCCCAGGTCGCGCGGTAGTCATCGTATGGCATCCGGTGGTCTCGAGTGGCACGGTGAACCCGGAGCGAGCATTGCTCACGGGCTGCTCGGGGAACCCGGAGCGAGCAGTGCTCACGGGCTGCGCGGCGAACCCGGAGCGAGCAGTGCTCACGGGCTGGGCAGGGCGGATAGCGCCCATCAGCTGGGCGGCGGGTCCTGGGCGTTGTGGGGCCGCGGCTTTGGCCGGCGGGCCCGGTGGTCGGGCGGCGGTACCTGGTCGGGCACTGCTTGTCGAGGGGACGGCGCCTCCGGCGCGGGCTGGAGGATCTGGGCGGACGGCGCCCGAGCAGTCTAATCTTCTCTGTCCCCCCAACGGGAGATGGGCAACTGTGTCGAGATTGTGGTCTCCTTACAGTAGTAGCTATTCGCTAACCGTTACTACGGATAGGTCTTTGGTGACCTTATTATTGGTCGAAGGTGTGATAATGAGGACTTTGTGGTAATTCTGTGTACTAATCGACCACTCGCAGCGATCACTTTAGCCGTTCGAGTCGCTTTCGCTCCCCGAACCGCTTCCGCTCTCACCGCTCGCGATTGATACCAGGTCGCGCGGTAGTCGTCGTATGGCATCCGGTGGTCTCGAGTGTAGAGGGGCCAGGTCCCGTATATGTGGGTGGTCTGACGCATCTGCACGCGAGTACATCCGGGTAGCCAAACGGACAACAAAGTCGTCCAGTGTTACCATCCGGAGGTCTCGACGCAGCGAGTCGTTGCGCATAAAATAGTGCGCGCCGGTTATAGTGCGCAGGCACTTGTTTTGTTGGGCTTCTAATTGCCTGATTTTTGCATCCGCACATAACGCCCACCATGCTGGCGCTGCGTATGTGAGGATAGGCCGGATGTACGATTTATAGATGGCCAGTCTTGTTTGGATGGGAAGTCCGGATGATAACACTGGGCGCAGTCTATGGTGCGCGACCAGGGGCCTTACCAAAGAGCCAATCGATAATCGAATCGAAATACCCATCGAAAGCTCAATGTATGAGATTTGACGTTTCTCGGCGATCAGGCTCTACCCATAGAGTAAAATTCCTATACATTTTTACCGAACGATGCGGCGATTCGATTGGCGATCGTGTTCTTTGGTCAGGGGGCAGAGCCTTAGCGCGCGTGTTTTTCACGTGCGGCCCCATGGTGAGTGTTGAGTCGATTTTCACACCGAGGTATGCCGCAGTAGTAGACCAGTCCACAGATTGACCACAAAGCGTGAGCGGGAGCAGAGGTCGGCCGCCCTTTCGCATGCCCACTCCTCTGATAATCACTGCTTGGGTCTTTTTGACATTGACCTTAAGTCGCCAAGCCGACAGCCAGGCGGGAAGAAGATCGATCTGTCTCTGCATGTACTTCCCCGACATACTCAGGTCTCGAGAGAAACCAAAGTATGCGGCGTCGTCAGCATATAGAGCCAGCTCGACATTCGTCTCGGCCAGTGGGATGTCGTCGATGTAGCAGCAGTAGAGGACAGGCGAAAGGCAGCTGCCTTGCGGGACGCCCGCCGCGATGGGATGCTTGTTGGAGCAAAGACCTTCCACAGTGACGTGAAAGCTACGGCCCTCCAAAAAGGAGGCCACAACCCGCACTATCCTACGAGGTATGCTAGTTTTTAAGAGTTTGAACAGAAGCCCGCTGTGCCAGACTTTGTCGAACGCCTTCTCCATGTCGAGGAATACCGCACAGGTGAAGTGACGCCTGTTAAGGGCCACAGACAGTCTGTGCAGCATTCTTGTCAATTGGAGAGTAGTACTATGCTCGCTTCGGAACCCGAATTGTTCGTCGCGTGGAGTAAAGTTAGGTACGATATGTCGCAAAAGTAGCTTTTCGAATACCTTTGAGATCGCCGGTAAGAGTGTGATGGGGCGGTAGCTCTCGGGAAGCTTAATATTCTTCCCCGGTTTGGGTAGCATGTGTGATGTGGTAATGTAAAAAGAGTTAATAAACGTGTGTCGACACAAGCAGTCGTGTTTCATTCCGTCCTCGCGACACCTCCGCATGGCGACCCTGCCAGTCCGCGTCAGTATCATGGCGTGAGACTTACGTGACGCACGCGCAGAGCGCGGCGGCACGCGCCGCGGCTCCGGCCGGCCGCCCGAGCAGTCCGCGACTAGAGTTATTATATTTTTTTTTATTAACGACTAAATTTAAGTTTTTTTTTAGTTTAACTTTAAAATTTTTAACTTTATAATTATTATTTTTTAATATGAAGAAGATTAATAAAATGTAGTGCAAAAAACAGTAACAGTATTAAATTAAAATGTTTGAAGTTAACCCTGTCATAAATAACCAAGAACAAAAGGTGGACAATTATTTCACAAACATTACAAATGTGACAAAATACAATGGAACTCTATTAATTGTGGTAGTAATCGTAGTAATAATACTCTTCATTGCCATCTTATTTAAAATTTTCTTGGATTGCCAAAAGAAAATGATAAGAAGCCAAATTCGAGAACATACTAGAGAATCGATAGCGACGAGGCTACAGCAGCCAGCAGATATCTAACGCCCTTTCCTGATGAAGCGAGTGGAGATGACTTCCTAGATCGAGTATCAGTGAGTGAATTAAAAATGATTAACATGTTCTAAAAGTGTTTTGTGCAGTGTTTTTTATATTTCAGGTGTTTGTGTATTTTTTTTTATTATTTTATTAACATACTTAATGTACTATTATTATTATATAAGTATAAAATGTCGAGTGACATGAAAAAATATTAATGTAATTTTATCTTTTCTATAATTATTACTAGTAGACGTTACACGGGTTTGTGATCCTATTTTTGATACCCATCATGGTATATCATGTCGAGTAACATGTTAAATAATTAATGAATACAGTTAAGGAAATACATACTAAATTGGAAGACGTAAGAGTCGAACTAAGAAAATTAGGTAGTAAAAGATTTGAAAGAAAAACTTATGTGACTAATAAATATAATTATGCTTTAAATTTATATAAGGAATTTCAATTATTGTGTAAGAATATAAAAGAAGACGATATAGACATAACTTTTGAAAGTATATGCGATCAAATAAAATTAACTTTCCAAAAAATTACAACATATTGTGAATCAATTAATTTGGAAGTAGAAAATAAAAACATCAAAATGGACAAATTTGACATAAAAACAGCGTCATCTATAATACCAGAACTAGACAACAAACAATCGACCGTTCATAAATTAATAGACGGTATAGATTTATATTTCTCTTTTCTAGACCCTAAATATGAGAGCATATTAATTAACTACATATTAAAAACACGATTAAACAACTTTGCAAAACTTAAGTTAAACCAAAACTATGACAGAGTAAATGAATTAATAAGCGACATAAAGAAATATTTGCTAGTTAAAAAATCGCCCAACGCAATTTTGACTACGTTGAATAACTCAACGCAGCAAAACTTATCAATTAGCCAGTTTGGCCAAAATCTAGAAAACTTATTAACTGAGTTAACATCAGCACAGGCAAACTCAGACGAAAATGCGTTTAACATTTTAAAACCTTTAAACGAAAAATTAACTATTAAACAATTCATAAACGGATTAAGGAACAGAAGAATAAGTACAATAATTGCTGCGAGAAATTTTAGCAATTTAAGAGATGCCATTTCCACGGCCGTAGAAGAAGATATTGAAGATCTTAACAGGAATTTTCATACCATGACTATGTCATCTTACAATCGGAGGAATTTTCCCAATAGAGGAAACTATTCAAGAGAGAACAACAACTATCGATATAATAATAATAACAACAACAACTATCGATATAATAATAATAACAACAACAACAACTATCGTTATAACAATAATAATAACAACAATTATAGATATAATAATAATAACAGTTTTCAAAATACAAATAATAATAGATATAATAATAATAATAACAACTTTCAAAACATAAATAATAATAACAACTATAGAGAAAATAATAAATATAATAACAATTTTCATAATAATAATAGAAATAACAATTATACCAGTAGAGGTAATAATAACAACCGATATAATAACAATACAAACTACAGAGGAAATTCACATAGGAAAAAACCTCATATACACGCTTTGAACACCAATGACAATGACCAACATGAATTTAACGAATATCCAACCGAAAACGGAGAATGTTTTCGTCCCTTTAACACATAAAATACTATGCTGTGAATCACAGTACATAGTATCATTTTTAGTTAATAATTGCAAATTATATTTTCTTGTTGATACAGGCGCAAGCCTTAGCGTTATAAAATCAAATTCTATTCCACCAAATTCTAACGTATACCGACAATACACGACAATACATGGTTTAGGAGGAAATACAAAAACTTTAGGAACCTCTTATATTAATTTAATTATGCCAAATACTAAGTTTTACATAAAACATAACTTCCACATAGTTTCGGAATTACCTATAAATGTAAACGGAATTATAGGCACAGATTTCTTGGAATTATTCGCAAAAGACATAAATATACAAAACAAAACCCTTTGTTTAGTGAACAAACAAAATGAGGTCACTTTGGAACTCAATACAATGGAACGTGACTTACGTCACCAGGCCACCAGCGAAGAACCGATTAGTCATAATTTCTCATTATCGATACCACCCAGATGCGAGCTTACAACGATTCTTTGTGTCAACAATTTACAAACTAATGACTACATACTTTTGCCACAAGAAATTCAGGACAACTTATTTTTAGCCGGTGCAGCAGTTACACCGAAAAATAATAAAATACCTATCAGAATATTAAATACTAGCGACAAGACACAAATAATAAACAATTTTAAACCCACTCTAGAACCATTAGATAACTATAATATTTGCCAATTCGAGAAAAATACATCGCATGATCCAAACCGCTCAAAACAATTACTAGATTTAATAGAAATGAATCATTTGCACACCGATGAAAAAGAATTTATACAACAGATATGCAGCAAATACTCAGATGTATTTCACCTAGACGGTGACAAACTAACAACAACAAATATTTTAGAACAATCAATAACTGTAAAAAATAATAAAACCCCAATATATACTAAACCATACAGATTACCTGAAAAACTTAAACCAGAAATTGAAAAACAAATACGAAAAATGCTTAAAGAAGACATAATCGAAGAATGTAAAAGCGAATGGTCAAGCCCTATATTACTAGTGCCCAAAAAATCTACAAACGATAACCAAAAAAAATGGCGTTTAGTAATCGACTTTAGGAAAATTAATAACGTAATCGAAGACGACAAATTCCCTTTACCAAATATAACAGAAATTTTAGACTCCTTATCAGGGGCTATCTATTTTTCCAAATTGGATCTTAATCAATCTTTTTACCAATTGGGAATAAAAGAAGACAGCAGAGATATAACAGCATTCACTACCAACACAGGACAATACCGTTTAAAAAGATTACCTATGGGACTAAAAATCAGCCCAAGTGCATTCACTAGAATAATGTCAATAGGACTATCAGGACTAAATTATGAAAAATGTTTTATCTACTGTGACGATTGTATAATATTTGGTCGTAATTTAGAAACACATAACAAAAACTTAATTGACGTTTTAGAGAGATTTAGACAAATTAACCTTAAATTAAATCCAACAAAATGCGAATTCTTGAAAAAAGAATTATTATATTTAGGCCACGTAGTATCAGAAAAAGGTGTCCTACCAGACCCAGAAAAAACAAAAGTAGTACTAAACTACCCTATTCCAAAAAACAGCGACGAAGTAAAAAGGTTTGTAGCATTTTGTAACTACTATAGGAAATTTATTCCATCATTTGCAAAAATAACAATTCCATTAAACAATCTAGCTAAAAAAGATATGAAATTCAAATGGACAAAAGAATGTCAAAACGCGTTCGACATGCTAAGAAACGCTTTAATTACTTCGCCAATATTAGATTATCCCGATTTTTCAGAAGAAAATATATTCACCCTACAAACGGATGCGTCCGGGAACGCAATAGGCAGCGTTCTTTGTAATAGTAACATGAGACCAGTAGCATATACTAGTAGGCCGTTAAACAAAGCCGAACTAAATTACCCAACAATTGAGAAAGAACTATTGTCAATAGTCTGGAGTGTAAAATACTTTAGACCTTATTTATTTGGAAGAACTTTTAGAATTTTAACGGATCACAAACCCCTAATATACTTGTATAACATGAAAGATCCTTCAAGTAGACTTATGAAATTCAGATTAATATTAGACGAATACGATTTTAAAATAAGTTATATAAAAGGTAAAGATAACGTAATTGCAGACGCACTTTCACGCATTGACTTAACTTCGAGCAAGTTAAAGAGCACGTTTGAAAATGTTGTTTCAGTCATGACTAGAGCACAAAGAGAAAGACTAGAAAAACAGTCCAGTGATATCAGTGACAGCAATGTAAGCGACACTTCTCGAAATATTTCTATAAACAACAGGATTGATCACCCCAGAGTAGTAGAAATGTTGCGAAAAGCTAGCGACAGTGTAGACTTGATTTTAATAAAGGAGAATGATTTAAAGGAATTGAAAAATAAGAATTTAATTAATTATGAGTATGTTTGTTTATGTTTTTCATCGAGTATGAAAACAATGTATTTCGACCTTAAGTATTTATTGCAATTTACCCGAGTGGAATTTGTTAATTTGCTTAGAGATTTTTGTAAAAAGTTGAATATTAAAATAATAAATTTTGTTAAAGATGATTATTACTCATCATTTATAGAAGAAATAAATTGTGAAATAAATGAAAGAGATAAGTGGGAAGGACCACAAATAAATGTTTTGTCAAAGGTAATAAAAATTTGTAATGATGAAAAGAAAAAGGTAATTATAAATGATTATCATTTGTTACCTACGAGCGGACATGCCGGCATCCGTCGTATGGTCAATAATATTAAGAAAAAGTATACTTGGTCTAATTTAGAAAAAGACGTCATAGAATTTGTTAAAAAATGTAAAAAATGTCAAATAATGAAATATCAAAAAGGTGTCAAGGAACCTATGTCAATAACGACAACTGCTAATTCAGCATTTGAGAAAATTTATTTAGATTTAGTAGGACCTTTAGATAAGGATAATTTTAATAATAATTATATATTAACGCTTCAATGCGAATTAAGTAAGTATGTAGAAGCTTATGCCATACCCAATAAGGAAACGGTAACAGTAGCAAAATCTTTAGTTAACAATTTTATTCTTAGATACGGAATACCCATGTCAATAGGTACAGATAGAGGTACCAAATTCATGTCAAGTACTATGACAGAAGTTTGCAAATTATTAAATATAGAAAAAATCCATTCCACTGCTTTTCACCACGAATCAATAGGTGCATTAGAAAATTCACATAAACATCTCCGTAGCTTTTTAAGAATTTACTGTGAACAACGCTTGTATAATTGGTCTGAATGGTTACCCTTCTGGAGTTTTGCATATAATAATACCATTCATTCAGAAACCAAATATTCTCCATTTGAACTAGTATTCGGAAAAACTTGCAATATACCAACAAATTTAAGTAATAGTAAAGTAGAACCATTGTATAATTCAGACAACTATGCTCTAGAATTAAAATTTAGGTTACAAACAGCTTGTAATGACGCAAGAAATAATTTGTTACAACGTAAAGAACAAAGAAAAACTAAATTTGATTTAAAATGTAACCCGATTTCTTATAACAAAGGCGACTTAATTCTTGTTAAAAATGAAACTGTAGATAAAGCAGAACCCTTGTTCAATGGTCCATATTTAGTTGTAAACGATGAATCACCCAATGTAATCATTTCTAAGAATGGCAAGAACAGTACCGTTCACAAAAATAGAACTAAACTGTATGTAGTGAATATAAGTACACTATTCGAATGATTTCTTTTATAATGAAACGAATAAAAACATATAGTATACCATTTAATTATAAAATATTGTAAATTTTAATCATCTTGTATTTACACTGTTAAAAATTTATTTGCTACTACTTTTATTATATAAGATTTATATAAATAATTAATTTTAGAACTTTTGTAATTCAGTAATTTTTATTTTTATTATTAGATATGTAAGTTATTCATTTTTTTTAATTATTTTTTTGTATTACCCCGGTGGTGTGATGTGGTAATGTATAAACAGTTAATAAACGTGTGTCGACACAAGCAGTCGTGTTTCATTCCGTCCTCGCGACACCTCCGCACATGATAATCCGACCTTCCTTCCAGGAAGTCGGGAAATGTGCCGTACGCACTATTCCATTGAAAAGGCGGGTGTACGCGGCGATTGTTCGCGGCGGCATACACCGTATTGCCATGTTTCCGATGCAATCGGCGCCGGGGGCTTTCCTCGGCTTGAGGCGGCTGAAGGCGCGCGCCACCATTCCGGGGGAGAATATTATCGGGGGTTCGGATTCTGGTACCGCGGAGCGGAGACCGGTCTCCACTTCGCGTTTTCTACCTGTGCGACATGTTCGTGGGACTGGGGTGGGTTGGGACGAAACTGTCCCTCTAGGCATTCGGCAAATATCCGGGCGCGATCTTCTGTTCAAAATCTTGGAGATCCGTCGGTATCGAGGAGGGGGCAGACCACTTTAGGTGCACTGGACATCGAAGCGCACAACCGGTGGACCCCCCGCAGGTCACCGGTCGCGTCTTCAATCCGAGCTTGCCAACGATCCGCGAAAACATCCGCTATGGCTTTCCTGATCCGAGCCGAGAGCGCGTTTAGTTCGGTCTTCACCATCGGGCAGCGAGTGCGCTGCCACAGACGACGTGCTTTTCAGCAAGCCCCTGATATTATGGGGGAGGGGGGGAAGCCCCCTTCGCGGAGGCGCCTCCGAGGAGGCCCTCTCTTGAGACTTACGTGACTGTACAGATAGTTCGGACGCGAGTCTATCCACGTCCTCAGGCGTCGAAACCGGAAAGGAAGGCGTGTGGGTTTGTAGGTAGTCTGCAAATTTTCCCCAGTCAATGCGCTTGGCGGACACTGGCGGCGAAACTTTCGTTGGGAGGGAAGACAGAGTGATTAGGACGGGAAGGTGGTCGGAATCGAGGTCGTTGAGCACTTCCTGCTCCAGGGCGCCGGGCAGGTTGCGGTGCACCGTGATGTCCAGAACGTCCGGGCCAAACCTATGATTCTCAGGAATATAGGTTGGCCCGGGCGGGCCGTCCGCACAGAACCACCCCCGCTCGGCGGCCCGCAGCAGGTGGCGCCCCCCACGGTTTATTTGCGCGGAATTCCACGCTGGGTGCTTACAATTGAAGTCCCCGGCCACGAGGATCGGGACCTGCGTATCGAACAGCTGACGCAGTCCCCCTGTGTCGAGGGCTTCATTTGGAGGCTTATAAGCGGGATATAGGTGCAGCTCGCTGTCACCTATATGTAGCGCTATACCCAGTGTGGAGGGAGCTTCGGAAGAAGGAATCGGTAGAGGTTGGTGGATAATGTTCCTGCGGACCAGTACCATCAGCCCACGATAGGCTCGGGACCGGGACGCAGGTTCATCCCGCCGGTAGATGATATAATTTGGGATTCGAAATTGGATAGAAGGAGTGAGAAATGTTTCACTAATCAGCGCTACGTCAATACGCTGATCACTGAGGAAAATTTGCAAAGCACGGCGCTGGTTTCGCAGGCCGCGGGCATTCCAGTGCACGACGCGTAGTTCCGACCTACTCGCCTCTGCTAACAGCTAAACCGGCTAGCCCGGTTGCCATAGCTGAACGTGGGTCTGCACCCGCCTCGATAGCTCGTATCATATCGAGTAAAAGCGAGGCTACATCCATCAATTTGAATGTAGGCTCGCTGGGCAGGGGAGCTGAGGGCTCCTCTCGCTGGGCTAAGGGGGCCGAGTCGGTTGGGGCCTTACGGCTTTTGCCTTTTCGACCCCTTTTCCCTTTGCGTTTGGGAAGCGCATCCTTCGGCCTCGGATCGTTAGCTTCGGGCCGGAGCGTGGTGGGCAAAGAAGGGGCCGTCGCCTCCTTCCGCCCCGTCTTGGTCGGGTCCGAAACAGGGGCCCTGACTGCGGTTGTCAGGGCCACAGTACCGGCTGCCTTATTACGGATTTCCCGGCGAAAGACGGGGCAGGAGGTGTTATTGGCGGTGTGCTCACCACCACAGTTGGCGCAGGTAGGGGGGTCCTTGCGAGAGCGGGGACACTCCTTGGCCGGATGCCCCCCGCCGCATCTGACACAGGCCTGTGGCCTGTGGCACATGTGCGAGGAGTGCCGGAACTGCTGGCACCTGTGGCACTGAGCGGGGCCCTTCTTTCCCCTCCAGGCCTCGAATTTTACCCCGGCTATGTCCAACAGCTCGGTGGTGTTGTACAGAGCCGCGGTGGAAAGATCTGGAGACTTACGGAGCTGGGCGAAGAATAGACATCCCGCGCGCCCGACCCGAGCCCGGATTTGTCGAACAAATTCGGGCTCGTATCCGAGCTCCCGGATTGCCTCTGCCACGTCCCGCTCTTCCGTGTTGGCCCGCCCAATCCTTGTGGGTCGGACCCCGAGGTGTCTGGCGCGACATTGGCAGGCGTCGTCTCGGGTCGGCTGTGGGTCAGGCTCGGCCCCGCGCCGGCTGCGGCTGCAGGTAGTGGTGCGGCGCTCTGTAGCGGCGCGGCGGTGGTGAATGCGGCGTGTGAAGGGCCAGGGCGAGGCCCCCCGGCTTGAGTGGCGGGCCCGGAGCGAGCGCTCACGGGCTGTGGCACGGCGAACCCGGAGCGAACATTGCTCACGGGCTGCGCGGCGAACCCGGAGCGAGCAGTGCTCACGGGCTGCGCGGCGAACCCGGAGCGAGCAGTGCTCACGGGCTGGGCAGGGCGGATAGCGCCCATCAGCTGGGCGGCGGGTCCTGGGCGGGATGGGGCCGCGGCTTTGGCCGGCGGGCCTGGTGGTCGTGCGGTGGTGCCTGGTCGAACACTGTTCGTCGAAGGGACGGCGCCTCCGGCGCGGGCTGGAGGACCTGGGCGAGCGGCGCCCGGGTGTCGGGCGGCGGCACCAGGTCGGGTTGGTCCGGTGGAGCGGGCGGTTCCCGCATACGGCTGGTCCGGGGCACTCGGTCGGGCTCCAAGCGGTATGACCCGCTGAGCGTCTGAGGCGAGGCGCGAGACGAGGTCGTGGCGGGAACTTCCGGGCTGCGGGTTCGGGCGCGTAGTTGCAGACGTGGTCGGTGCGGTCCGTCCTGCGATGCTGTTTCGAGCTGTGCCAGCACCGGCGGTGGTGGTGGGGATAGCCGAGTGGGCGGGGCGAGCGATGTCGGGCTGCGGTGGTGGGGGCACTACTACCCGCGCGCGTCTGGTTTGACGCGGCGGTAGCGGTGCCGGCATCCTGCACTCTTCATCCGAAGATTCCATGGTCCATCGCAGTCACTCCATCGGCAGCACCCCGATGGAGTGACTGCGATGGAGGCGTGGATCACGGCTTCGGCGGTGCGGGGTCAGCTGCTGGGCGGCGGCGGAGTCGGCTGGGTGCTGCTCGGGGACGCGTTCACGCTCCCGGCGCTCCCTCTTCCCCTCCGGCGACAGGCTGCTGTCGCTCGTTCTTGGCCTTTTGGCCCCCGAGGTCATGACCCACTGTAAGACGGCCTGGATCCTCGGGTCCAGGAAAGGCTGGGAGAACCCTGATGCAGGTGTCATCGGGGTGGGGTCATCGTCGGCCGGCCCGGAGGACATAGCCTCTACGAGCTCGGCGAGCGCGTCCGGAGACAGGCCCGATGAACGGACTCTTTCTAACAAAAGAGACTCCGATTCATCGGCCGCTTCCAGGACAGCACGTGGAGGAGATGGCGAGGCAGGCGGCGGCGGTCGGCCACTCGAAGCCTCGTCCATCCTCGGCAGTCTTCGGCTTGAGGGTTGGGTGGGGGTAATCTCCTGCGCGGCGATTGGCTGGTACCGGTCGCGGAGTAGGGATAGGGATCCCCAGACGCCCGTGCGCGGAACTGGAAATTACAGCGATAGTACAATTTGTACATTTTATCCCCCGTTTATGTGGGACGTAAAGACGCGCAACCTTAGGTCTGCGTGACGGTAAGTATTTTGGCCACGCCCCTTTATCCCTTCCTCATAGTTGCATATTTGTATCCCCACCAGAGGTGTGTACGCTACGAAGAAGGGATAAACGGTTACGCCCACAAGTCTCTTATTTAATAACAATAATAATATTTATTCGCTGTTCGCAACACCAGCGGTAAGGTTTTATACCTTACCGCTAGGTACTCAGGAATCCCTCTATACTATTTGGTACCAAATGACTAACGAGTCTTAGTAAAATTTTAATCAGTCTAATAAAGTTAGTCAAAAACAAGAAGATCACATTATTTTCCACTAAATTTGGTGAAAACTTGGCTTTTTATGTGCCAAACACATTGTAATTTTTTTAATTTTTTTTTTTTTTTTTTTATCTTATTTTGACTTAATATCTGCTTTTTGTTTGTTAAAATCTGTACTATCTGATAGTGTAAAAAAAAGATACACTACTATGGTAAATGTTCTCAGAAAATGCAAAGGAACGGAATAAACTCGAATCCGAAATTAGATCCAGACCCTCTTAGCCCCATCCCCACTTCTCTATGAAATCTTATAGGATGGAGGGACCATAAAAACAATTATTGACCACTCAATATAACCGTTTTTGTTAAATATGACCGTATTATATCTGTAGGTTGTGTTAGCTGCTTTGTATAATAAAAAAATATTTAGATATATTCAATACAATCTTTATTTAAATAAATAGGAGATAGTTGAAGACATCAACGATCAAGTCGTTACCATCCCTCATTCCTCCCTCCCTCCCGTGTGGTGCCTTGAGCAAATTCGGTTGTGATGTTTTGGGGTCATCATATTCCCAATTGCTTAGTATGCTGCAATTACTAAGAAATCTGAAAATAAAAACAGAACCCATTGAGAGTAATGAGGAGTTTTCCAGTAGTTATTATTTAACGCAACAGATGGCGTTTAGTAGCTATCTACAAAAACTGTCAAAATATATATCGGTAATATACACGGAATAGAAAAAACAAGCTTGTTTTTTCTATTCCGTGGTAATATATAAAATACACCCAAAATTTAGGGTAAATAGGAAAACAAATACCTTTATAAGAATAATTTATAAAATTTACTTAACTTTGTTTAACATATACATACACTAATATTCTGAGCATTTTGCCTTACGGACGGCACCAACTTAAGCAATATTTTTTATTTTAAATATCATCATATTAGTAATTAAATTTGAATTTCTAAGATACCATAGTCTTTTTTACGAAGTTTTTCTTGACAGGGTATCTACTAAAGATTATAGAGAGCAAGAATAACGAGTAAGTAGATACATATAAAAGTGACAAAATATGGTAAAAATATTTATATAAATATATAAACGATTGGATTCCCAGGATTCTATCAAAAAAGATCCAAAATATTTGGATGCATTCCTAAAAAAAATTTAGTGAGCAGGAAAAATCTTCTCGAAAACATTAGCGTTAGTCATACTTTGGGTATCCAGAATAGATTGATAAGCTAAAAAAAAAAAAGAAGGTCATCATCTCCAAGACATAAGCTTTAGTCATAATTTTGGTATCCAGAATAATGCAGAATAATTGATTGATAAGCTAAAAAAAAAAAAAGCTCATCATCTCGGAAAAATGGACGTCGATATCTAGGTATAAAGGTGTGATCGATTGATAAATATATAATTGAACAATATAAAGATATGATCGATTGATAAAGATAGATATGATCGATTGATAATGATATGATTGAAAGATATAGATATGATTGACCGATATAAAGATATAATTGACCGACATAAAGATATAGTTGATTGATAAAGATATGATTGAATGATATAAAGATATGAACGATTGGTGAAGATATGATTGAACGATAAAGATATATTTAAAATATTGCAATCAAAAGTACCGAATCTTTTTTCGGATCGTGATTTTTTATCTCGGTCAGTTGGAAATACCATATCAAAATGATTGAATCATTCGCGATTGTCACATGTCTAGTGGGTACTCTAGGTAGGTGGGCTCACACTAGGGGTACTGGGGCCTTAGAGAAATTACACTCCATTCCATCGATGGAATCGCTCTCAGTCAAATAAGTATAAATTTTGACAGTTGTCAGTAGGCCTTGAAATTGGACGGAAAAATTGGTAGAGAAGTGGCAATTCCATAGAATCTATAGTAAGCCAGACTCACTCTGGAAAATATTTGACATTTGTTTGTATAGGATTGGTAGAGAAAACACCAAATTTTCCATATTCCGTAAGGACAACGGAAAAAGAAGTTGACGATTTCAATTCTGTCTGGAATAGGCTCACGGCTTGTTCGATATATACATTTTTTAAAGTTTTTGTCATAGGAATGTTTGTTTGTATGTCTTAATTTTATTAAAGTTGTTACTACAGAGAGAATAGATTAATAAATTATTACTGCTTCAATAAAAAATCGTCCCAAAGTTTTAAAAATAAAGTGGATATTTTTATATAGGATATTGGTGTGTCGAATTTAAGGACAACTTCAAAAGCTTATTTTAATAAACTAATATAACAAGTTTTTAGACTAAAAATAGGAATTGTCAATATTACTTGTAAATATGGCAAGATAATTTTTATAAATATCTAATCACTATAAGAGTGCCTTTAAGACCTAATTCAAACAAGGGCCTGGATTAACAATAATAGGTATTAAGTAGGATTTTCTTTACATAAATTGATCTAGTCATAAACTAAGCTTATTCTGTGTGTAGGTACCAAAAACAATGCTCCTAATACGTTATTATATTTTATAAGTAGGTAAGTTTATAGTCCCTTTGTGAAATATAATAAAGGTGCCTTGGATATGTTCCATTAATCTTCTAAAGCTGAGGTACCTAACTAACACAACCACATATGGTACAAAGTACAGATTAATAGATAATTATCTGAAACAAATAGTGTGTTAGATGTGTTTCTTACTTGGTAAAATATATAAATTGAAGCTATAAAATTTTATTGCCAAATATTTCGCCTCTCTATGGAGCGGCGTCATCAGTGACAGTCAGACTTTTATTATTTTTTATTAAATTCATTCTTATAAAATATATGATTTTAAATTTATAAGCATTAAGACTGTGTTCCTGAAGCCATTTATTTATTACCTATGTTTAAAGTGTTTTCTATTTAAGTGTCAATATTCTCATATAACTTTCATTTTTAATCAAAATTGATATACTTATGATCAGCAAATAGGTAACATTGGAATGGTAGTACCCTTCAAGTTGTTTTTTGGTAGGTTGCTGATGTAAATTAAAAGTAATAGGTGCCTTGTGTGATGGAACATGTTATATTTGTTATCTACAGACCAACTTAAAAACACCTAAGTAATTGTTAAGTTTATAGTTTATATAATTAATATTTTGAAAATGAAATTATATGTAAAATAACAGAAACATTAATCCTCTTATTCAAGAAAACTTGGTTGAGTGTTTAGGCTGGAGTGATGTTTCATATCTTTTTTATCAAAAATTATTTTCATTGGTAAAATATCAATGATCATACTTAATTATGTTAGTTTAGAATGTCTCTGGGTACATTGCGGATAGTTTAGTGTCAATAAGTTATCATGACCAATGGTATTCTCAGTCTACCAATCAAGTGGCAAGCTCATATTGGTATTTGTATAGACACAATATTTTGACTCCGTGGGTTGTCAAACATTTTTTTTTAGAACATTAATTAAACAATAACTGATTGGTACACACCGGCAATTGAAGTTAGATCTAAAACTGTACTGTTAGTCCTATGGTCTAACCAAGTCGGACACCATGTTCTCTAGGGATATTGTAAGAAATATAAAGAAATAAAAGTTGATTTTCTCTAATCCATTTTTTAATTTATATTTTATACTCGCTGTTCTAATATACTCTCTAGCTTATAGTGTAGGTACCAGAAAAAAAAAACTAATACATTGTATTTTTTATGTAGGGTTTATAGCCTCTTTTGTGATAAATACTAAAATGCTGTTACCAAGATACCCACCTACCCAATACAAAAACACATATGGTACATGACACAGTTTTTCACAATATTAACTTTGAGGCAATAAGTGTTGATAAACAAATGCGCTGGTACACATCGGTGTTTAAACTTGTGACCTAAAACTGTAGTTTTAAAGTCTACAGTCTAACCAAGTAATGCACTATGTTTGGTAGGGATATTATAGGAAATACGAGTATATATGAAAAAAAAGTTGATATTCTCTAATCCATTGTTTTAATTCAATAATATAAACTAAAGGCCAGCTTTTCCAATATGTTGGCCAACTACTGCTTTAGTTGGTCTATTAATTACCCCTTTTTTGTAAATTAGTTTTTTATAGGGCACTTTAGTTCATTCATGCTTTATACTCTAGCTATACTCTAGGGGCACCATTTTTTTTTACTTTCCACTTGTGTCTGGCCACACCTATAACAAAGACATTTATTAAAATCAAAAATAGTATCTTAATACATACATTTATTAATAACAATATGTAGGCCATGTTTGGGAATCAAACTCACGAATATACTCTCATCTAATTCTGTAAGATATTGAAGATTTTTCATGTACCTACAGCATATAATAGGTACTTAAATATTGTAAAATAATGCTCAGCATGTTGTTCTGCCTAAAAATGCATTTCCTAACAACTAAATGCTGCTAATCTAGACAAATGCTAACTTATTTATCATAACATATCACACACGTTTAAAGTAGTTACAAAAACAGCAACTTAATCTTTGTAGCAACAAACTATTTGATTAGGTATTACATCGCTAATAGTCGGGCTACAATTCGATGTGAAGAAATTATAATGTATTTAGTTACAAGACGAGATACTTACAAATTACAAAATTATATACTTACATTACAAATCAACAATTCAAACAAACAATCAAGAAATCAACAATTTTACTGCATGTTTCCGTATCTATGTATTTTTTTCCGTCGTAATATTATTTGGTGTACTTATTTTATTATTAACAACTTAATAAAACACCATAAATGTAATATTTCGTTACATGTTTATGAAATACGAAATTTCTAAAAATTTGCTAAGTCCAAATGACAGCTGCTGTCTGGAAAATAGTGAACGAAATGACCGGTTTCATTCGTTCCTAAGCCAGAGTGCCTCTCGCTTTTAATTCTCTACCCAAATTGGCGATTCTGGCTCACGCTTACCGTTGGCTTGAAGGCCAATGGAATGAAATTTCTCTAAGGCCCCTGCCCCCCTAGCCAAGAGCATCGGCGCTTTTTGCGACCAAGCGTCGCAGAACGGACAGTGATCGACAGAAATCGGTAGCCATGAACAATTTTTGACGTTAACTTTCATTCTGTCGAACGAGGGAGGGCGACCGCTCGGCTCGATTATTGACGTTCCGATATTATATTCAAAACCCGCGAGTAATTTTGAGTATGATGTTTTATAACACATAATAATTATATTACGAATGAATTGAGAATATAAATTAAAGCAATATACATTTTTTATCATATTAATGGTGTAAAAATTATTGTACAGTTTTTACAGATTTGTATATTAATGTTATAATTAACTTACATGCCTAATCGGAACGATATTCGTTATTTTAGTGATAAAGAGAGAGAGATAATAATAAATAAATCCTATTGGTGTAACTATGTGATATCTCGTTTTATTTTACGGGCCAATGCTCTTTACATTTGATTACAAACAAAACCAAGGAACTTAATACTCTTCTACGAACAAACCTAATAGAAAATAGAAACATTGCAGAAAAACTCTTCGGCATTATTAATATGGCACTTTTAAGTTGTAAATATAAACTGAAGAATTCTAAATATAAATTCAAGGCATCCGGGGCGGCCCACGACCAATTTATTTTTAACAATTCTCTGATCAAGGAAGAAATATTGCAGTTATATCGTTCTCGGATTGGAAACTCACTTTTTAAATAGGTAAGAATCAAAATAAATAAGTGCTTCTAAGGTTATATATTTAATAATTGATTAGACACATTGTTAAAACATTTGTATGCCAAATAGGCGAAACAAAACGGACCTATGTGTTTACAACACCCATTTATTTACCTTTGTTTCTCATACAAATAAATGTTATTTCAGGTGATTTCGGATATGCCTTGGAACCATGATTGATTACCCCTGTCATGGATTCCGTACCTAATTAATACCTCAGCGGACCAATACACTGCCAAGTCAGGATATGTGTAAAGCAGGCAAATGGTTATCTCAGGGGGTCATTAAAATACCTTGGAATAGACAGAGTTCTGCACTATGAATCTGAAGAGTCTTCCCAAATTGTAATGGCTTGTGCAGCGTAATAACCAATATGATGTTACACTATAGGTGAGTTAAGAAAAATAAATTACAAATTTTCTGCTTACTTTTTTTAAAATTAAATTAATAGTATTTGGTTGAGTAGAGAGGGTAGTGAACACAGTGCAGGTGAGAGTTTAAAAGGCCTTTAAACCTACTTCGCGGTCTTAAGTCCGGGAACGCTGCAGTTCATTCCCCTGCCTTTCAACCATGCGATGGACCTGGCACCCGCACTGTGAATCCATGGTTTGCTAAGAACATTGTCTCGAATTCACTCTCCTACTATATTTAGAAGCGTGGAGTCAACTGACACAGATAGTAAAACCTGACTCCAACCCAGTTATGTTGCAATTATGATTTTTGTTATTAAAAAAAAATTTGTCTTTTTATTTTTTTATTAAACTAAGTACAATTTTGTATTTTTTTTATTTCAGGTATTTATACTTTGCAGAGTTTCAAAGACCCCCTTCCCCATCAAGAGAGGTCATAAACTATGGTGCTCAAAGTTTTAGAGTGGCCCAAGCCAAACAAAATTATTAAATAAATATTTACTTTTAATTTGTTTATGTTTTATTGTGAATATTATCCAATTTTAAGAAATCAATATTCTGGGAAATATTTAATTAAATATACATTAACAGAATCAATATAGGTGGCACAGACATATAGGTGGACAAGTTTAAAGGTGTCTAGGTCTGTCGGATGGACCCATTTAAACATAGAGTATTGAATAAGAAATGCCGGTATCATTATTAACATTTCTTATTGATACTTGTATCATTTAAATGGGTCAGATTTATGAAGATTAATATTTTTTATTATGAATTTAATTTAATACCAGTCTTAATGATAAAAATATAATAAAGTCCTTGAAGAACACTTTAGTTAAAATAAGTTTTGTTTCTTTTTTACTTATTTATTTTTGTTTGGTAAAAAAAGAGACATAACCTACTATATATAAGAGTTCTTCAAGGAATCAAAAAGTTTTTTTTATGAATACCAGTGTGTTTAATATTAAGATTTGTAGATATGCTTACCATTATGGTAAGTATATCTACAAATGCCTACATTAGATACATGTAATTCCCTAATAGTATTCATATAAAATAATGAAACGTTACTACCATCGTCAGTACCATCCTAACTATTTATAGTGCTTGCATGGATGTGATGAATGGAATTTAAATTCCTCTAATTAAAAGAGCTTGTATAAACAATATAGGTCTAATAGTACATACTACATATACCCTACTTAGTACCATTTATATAATAATACTAAGTAGTTTTTACTTAACAATATTATACATATATATTACAGCGTTAAGTGAATATTTTTATGTGTGTACATGTATGGGTCATATAGTGTATATAATAAAATACCTAATATTGTAAATATCTAATGTGGCTGAGTAATGAGTATAAATTGGATATATTATTATTACTAAGGCTAAGATTTTTTTTTTAATAATAATATACCAGTATAAAAGGATTCTTTTAAATTTGAAACTCAAGGTGAAAAGTCATTCTGTACAACTACAAAGACCATCATATAACTTTATTAGTAATGGTCAAGGAAAATCATATTCTTTTAGGGCACTATATACAATTATATTATTAAAGAAGAATATAGCAATATATATTAAACCATAAGTTTGTGCGGCTTGTGAAACATTCTAGGTCTTCACAAAGGCTCTGAAAAATCCTTTGTTAAGCCTAAAATGTTACCTAAACTCTCCCTGGTATCCCCAATTTCTTTGAAAATATGAACTTTTCATTAAAAATAAAGAAATAAATAAAAATAAACTTTATTTGTTGATATATTACAAGAATTTATACATGTTTTCTTAACTTTTTGCCTAATATTGGTTTGTTTGATTTAATGTTGTAACACTTCTATCCAATATTATCAATCAAGATTAGATATTTGTTCAGGTTGTCCTCGGACATAGGCCTCTTCCAGCAAATACCATTGGCAGCGGTCTCCAACTACTTCTTTCAGAGACCTGATACTATTCTATGTATTTCGTTCTCCATTTAAAGTTTTGGAGCAATTGTTTGACCTAAATAAAAGTACCTATTCAATTTCTTGATAATTTACTTTCAGGGTTTGTTTATGTCTGTTTGTCATAGCTTTGGTTTTCACACATGGTTCTTTTAAGCCCCGCTTTTCCACTTCTCTTGCTAGTTGTTTGCATAATAACTGGAACTAGGTCATCAGCAAATCTCAGTTGAGATATTTTACTTCCATTTATGTTAAGCTCAAAGCTATTCCAAATAATTCCAATCAATGTAATTAACGAAAAATTTCCTCCAATACAACCGAGCAGAGTTTGAGGGATAATAGGTTTCCTTGTCGGACTCCTTTTATTCGTAATTCTTCTCCAATTTTTCCTAGTCGTACTTTTGCTGTAGGTATAGTTTTAAAATTGTTATATTACTCCTTAGTCCTTATGATTCTTGAATATTTAGTTCCTTGATTTAGTTTGATCACACTCTGTGTTTCGAGATGTTTTGTAAGTATGAAATAGAGAGAACTTTTCGTTGCTCTAATCTATATTTGACGTCGATGAAGACGCCACTCGTTATTTGCAGTTACTAATAAATTTAATTTCTGCATTTTAATTTACACAACGCAATAAAAAACTTCTAAAACAACAAAAAACAATACTTTAAGTTAATTTAAATCAAAAAAATGGCGTCGTTTTGATAGAATATAGCTCGAAAGGGAGACCCCGACCACCCGCCCGTATACAGTCGAATTTAGCGTCTAGCATTCGCAAAAAACGAACAAAAATGTGTTCTTGGCTGGCAATTCCCTCCGAGTATGTAGCGGTTTCTGTAAAAATGTATGGGGAAATTGGCCTCTCGCGAGCGCTTTAACGAAAACGAATGCCCAACGCTCACCGTCCGTGTTCTTGGCTGGCAATTTGTTCTGTCAACGCATTTAAACAACGTGACGTCATCACCAAATGTCATCTTCATACAAAACTTTCGTGCGCGCTTTTAGCGCTCATGCTCTTGGCTAGGGGGGCTGTACCCCTAGTGTGAGTTTTCTAACTATTACTTTGCGTTTGAGTTAACTAAAATTTGTATGGGAAATGGTTCAGCGCTCCAAGCGGAAATTTTGAGAACTAGAAATGCGGTCGTGTGATTGGTCAAAATGCTAACGCGGTAGTATAGTTAACGCGAAAGTAAACGTAAAAAAAACTCACACTAGAGCTACTGTTAGATATGATTTTAGCCAGTTATGCGCATTACCGCGGATACCCATTCCGTACAGCTTGTCCAATAAAATTTAATGTAACACTTTATCGTACGCTTTTGTCATATCGAGTAACATCCCGACCACGTAGTCTTTATCTCTTAGACATTGTGATATTTCCTGGACATAATTATATACCGCGTGTGATGTGAAGCGTTTTTCTCGAAAACCAAACTGATTCTTATCTAGTAAATTAAATTTTTCTAAAAAAATATTGATGCGATTCGACATCACCTTCTCAAAGATTTTAGAAATTATCGGAAGAAGTGCAATAGGTCGGTAGTATGTTGCATCATTGGCGATGCCGCCCTTTTTTAGGATAGGTATTATTTTAGCAATCTTTAGTAAATCCGGAAAACAGCCTTCTTCAAAGGACTGGTTAATTAGCATTGTTATCGGATAAGATAGTTCCTCGTAACATTTCTTTAATAACACCGAGGGGAAATCGTCGACGCCGCGGCTTAATTTACTAGGTTGTTTTTTAATAATCGATACAACTTCTCGCTCAGAGGTAGGTTGTAGATAAAAGGAGTTTATTGATGGCTCCATGACGGGACAACCTCGCGGTAGGCAGGTGGACCCGGATTGACTTTGAGGTATCTGCCCAGCCGATATAAAATGGTTGTTAAACTTGTTTGCTATTAAAAGGGGGTCGTCTATGTTAATTTTGTGTGATTTTAATATGATATTTTTATTACCTTTATTTATATTAGAGTTAGTTGTTATTTCTTTTATTAAGTTCCACATAGTTTATGTTTTATTTTTTGAATATTTCATTTCTTGTTTATAATTATTCTTTTTTGATATTTTAATAGATTTTTTTAAGGTTTTTGTATATATAGTATAGTGTTTTTTTAAAATATTATTATGTTTTTGGTTGGTCAGAAATTTCAGCGTTCTTTTATGTTTACATGATATTCTAAGGCCTTTGAGAAGTTGTTTTTAATTTATATAGTAGACTTTTGTGGTCTGAAAGTCCTAAATCTTGTACAGCAACATCATAATTAGTTTTACAAACATTTGTAAATATAAGATCTATGGTAGTTGAGCTAGTTGGTGTTACAAATACAAATACAAATTCTTTATTGCCTCATATTGTGGTTAGTAAGGTGGTTAGTAGTAATATAATAGTTTACAATATGAACCCTGCTAGGGCACTGCAAAATAACTTAATTGTGTACATATACATTACTCTCGTTGGTTCTTTTATTATTTGGTGTAGGTTATATTCTAGCATGCAGTTGGTTAGTTTCTGATAGTGTGTACTTTTGACGGCATTAATTTTAAAATCTCCGACTATAATAATGTGTTTGTTACATTTAGATTTTAATTTATGTAATATTTTATCCAAACAAATAAAAAAAGTTTCAATCTCGCGATCTAATGTACGGGACTGTCGCGTACACTAAGTTTCTGGATCGTTGTTGAACAAGGAATGCCAAATAAAACCACGGAGATCGGTACAGTAATCGTGTGCGGAACGGCGGTGAGGCGGAGGCTTCCGTTGCTTCTGTTTGTGAGGTCGGGCGGATCGAGTGTCTATCCGTTACGTACTGGCGGTAGTAGACGGAATTCAGACCACGGCGAAGTTGAATAACTTGTCCTGGGGCCTGACCAAAGAACACGATCGCCAATCGAATCGCCGCATCGATCGGTAAAAATATATAGGAATTTTACTCTATGGGTAGAGACTGATCGCCGAGAAACGTCAAATCCCATACATTTGGCTTTCGATGGGTATTTCGATTCGATTATCGATTGGCTCTTTGGTAAGGCCCCTGGGTTTGGTCACTACAGGTCGGTAAATATTTATTAGTACTATGTTAGGCTTTAATTCAATTGCGCAACATTCCACTATGTGTTCTATAGATAAGTCCGCGATATCCGTCCTTTCAACGTATTCTATTTCCTCCTTGAGTAATATGGCCACTCCACCTCCTCTTCGCTGGCGTCGGTAGTATGCTGCGGCGAATTTGTAGTTATTTATGTGTATTAGGTTCTTTTGTTCGTTCGTGATCCAGGTTTCCGATAGGCATATCGCGTGATACTTATGATGAACCAATAAACTTTCGATTAAATATGTTTTATTCTTTAGGCTTTGAATATTCTGCACTAAAATATCAGAGGTATCAAAATTAAAATTAGGAATGAAATGTATGTCCTCTTTTTGTGGGTTCTTCTTGTGATAATGTATTTCCTGTGTTGCTGTCCAATGTTTTCCTAGTCACTTCTCTTTGGTTTTCTGCTATTTCATCCGTTGTGACTACCCTTGATGTCCCTGTATATTCTTTACCATTTATATATATTATATTATTTCTAATTATAGCATAGTCCCCCTTACTTCTGGCCTCTCTTATAACATCTAGCATGATTCTTCTCTTTTTCAGAGTGTCAGTATCCAAATATTCAGTAATTGTTAAACCCGTATTCTTAAATTCTATACTTTTATTTAATATATATTTAGTCATCCTCTTGCTGATTAATTCTATAATTAGGGGTCTACAGGATCCTCGTCTACCAATTCGTTTTATGTCTTCAATGTAGCCAAGATTAACGTTCAGTATCTCTTGGAAACCTTGGATTAGGCGGTTATGGACTTCATATTCTGTCTCTCCATGTCGTTCCTGAAATCCATGTAGTACAAAATTTCTCCTGTCTTCTATTTTTGTGTCCCTGTTAATTATTTTAGGTTGTATATTTTCTAATTCCAATTGTAGTTTGCTATTTTTACTTCTAGTTCTTGTATTTTTTCGTTAATTTTCAAAATGACATTTTTTAGATTGTTTTGCTCAATTGTTAGTTTGTCAGAATGTTGTATTAATTCTAGTACTGGATATTATGCCGATCATTTCTTGCTGCAATATATTTCTTATTTCTGTTATAATATTTATTTTGTTATTTTCAAGTTTCTCGTTAAGTATTGCACAGAATCGCATTTCATTATATGTTGTATTATTTAAGGTATCATTTAAAGTATCACCTGTTACTGGCAGATCTTCAGAAACTCGCTCGTCGACCGACATATCAAGCGTGTTGTCATTATGTTGATTTGGTGGAGATGGCCTGGTTTTTTCTGTGGGTTTAGTTGAAGGTTTTCTCCTGACTGTAATGTTGGTATTTAGAATTTCCTCAGACGTGTAGGTCACTGGTAACTGCCTTGTTGTTATTTGTCTTTGGTTTTTTACAAATACATGCCTGGCAGATCCACTTGAGTCGATGTTCTGCCAACATGGTATTATAATAACGTTTTTCTGAAACATGCAAATGTTTCAGAAAAACGTTCTAGGTCATAAGAGGCTTTACAGTGTGAGCATGATAACTGTTCCCTGTTAGATATTTCGCAATGACAACCCGCGCAGAATGCCATTTCTATAACATCTGTATTTTCCATGAAGCTAAAAAAACGCGCTCCGCGCCAAGGCGCGCGGACGGGCACGGTTTTTACCTTCATGGTATTTTCAATTCAATTCAATCTTGATTTTGGCCTTCTGTCACTTTGGTAACAATATTGCCACTGACAAATTTATGCTACACAACTTAAGTAGCTAGATAGCGCGGAGTAGTGAATAGCGAAACTCCACTTTAATGGGCTTATGTTGACGAAAGCCCATGGACAGAATTAACAATCAAAACTATTTGCTGTTTAAATAAAAATTTAATAAAGAAATAAATTAATCCATAGAAAAATAAATTAAAATAGGATCTTAGTAGATATTATTATATACGAATATACATAACTAGGTAGGTAGGAACTAAATATCTTAACTAAAAACTAAACTTTAATATTATTAGGTATAACTAATATATTTACAAATAAGAGATATTATATTGAAATCAAATATGTATAATAAAAGGCTCATTTTAGATGGAAGAGGAATATTATGTGAAGGTAATAAATAGTAAAGTGATGATGGATAATGTTTAGAACTGAAAAATAAATGATCTAAATCACCTATGCCTCCTCCACAATCACATATAATAGACTCTTTTACTTTAATTTTATTTAAATGAACAGGAATACAACAATGACCAATCCTTATACGTGCCAATGATGAAGTTGATGATTTGCTTAATACTTTATACTTAGCAAACCAAGGCCTAAAGGTAACAGTGGGCTGCAAAGAAAATAAATGAGAACCCTTGAATTTGGAAGATTTTGTCCACAAATCATTCCAAGATTTTTCTAAATATATTTTAGCTAAAGCCACAAGATCATAAGTATAATTTTTATAGTAGTCCAATTTTCCATGTGCAACTGCTTGTTTAGCAAAATAATCGGCTTTTTCGTTACCATATATACCACAGTGACTAGGAACATAAACTAAAACAATTAAAAGATGATTAACATGACAACAATGTAATAACCATGAAGCTAAAAACTCTTTAATTTCAAATATTATTTCTGACCTAAGTTTAGATGAAAATGGATTGATCAATATTCGTTTATCGTATTGTTTAGATGAATCAGCTGTTGTGTGTACGTAGGTAAGTAATGACGAGATGAGATGAGATAGCGCGATCTGTACGCCCGCGTCCAAAGTGAGACGGCACGATACCGATGACGCTGCCTGCGCGGAAGCAAGCACTGCCCGCGCTCCGAACACTCACTACCTACACCAGTTTATTTTAGTTTTTGATTCAAAAATTAGTTTTTCCCTATTTTAATTTAAGTTTATATTAGCACTATCACTGTCACACAGATTCGGCACTGATTTAATTGTATGTATATTACTATTTAAGCACTTTTACACCTTAAAATAAAACTAATTAAAATATAACTCGACTAAATAAAAAATACTAAATGAAGATATTACACCAACGGCATCAACTTAAATTCGCATTTCGCTCGGTTAACCCAACCAGTTGGACTTCAGTTTTTTACGAAGTTGACATTAGATTAAAAAATCACCACCCGTTATCTCTTTCTCACTTATGCAACATTTTAGTTTGCATAACACGATAAACTATAGACCTCCTGGTTTGTAATTTTTGACGCGGAATCTATTTATTATTATTAATCTGGAGCTTTATTCCGATTTTTGACACGTTCACCGTCGCGCATTTTGCGTAAAGTCTGGGTATTGAAATGTAAGTTCTATCCTGTTATTTATAAAGTTGAAATTCCAATATACATGTTCAAACTTGCGAAGAATTCGTGTATTTCAAGATGGCGGCATTATAATAGCCAACCTAATACATACTATATATCCATTGGAACAGAGCTTATATTCCCATATTTATAGTTTGCGCAACGTCTTGTCGTGATTAGCGGTTGCAAACTCGGAATAAGGCCCCTGAGCTTTACACCGTCTTTTTTAATATTTAATTTTTAAGGAGATGACCAAATTTTATGAGGTGTATAGAGGATAAGGGATCAGGTAAGCAGTGAAACACATGAACTATAAATAGAGCTAAATCGTTGGATAATTAAATCTTTGGACCTAGGGATAGAGGATGATTATACATATTATTAGATGAGATAGGCTCGTTAAATTGTCTTTCTGTTCATTTGGCGAAGGTCGTTTTCTTCCTGAAACATCCCTTTCGGAAGGCCCTCCAGTGAGGCCCCGAGTATCGATTAATTTATTTCAATTTAAATGGATAAAAAACAACGACATGGATTTAACCTAGATAAACGTTCGATAGGCAATTTAAACCACTTCCGTATATTATTTTTACTTTATAAAAAGGGAATTGTACCATACAGTTTCGCTAAAAAAAAGACCTTTTACATTTTGCAATGCTATTGCATTTTATGAAATTAATTGAAGTTTTTAAAAGATTTTGGAAGCGCGGGGTTGGCGTCATTTTTTTGTCAACTTTTGTTATTGCTAATATTATATTAATTGCATTGTAATATAATGTAATTTTTATTTTTTCTATTTGTTATTTAACCCAATTATTATTCAAAATGTCTTCTAAAGACGGTGATATGTCCCTGTTCAACGATGTGTTACAGCCGTTTAGAAGAATTATTAACACAGATCCACCAAAGGATAAGCTAAGTTCTAAATTAAACATTTCTGATAGCAATCAGTCCATAAAAGAAGGTAGGTTGCTCTTCATTACTTTATTATTAAACTTGTCAAACAATATAACCTCGTCGACGACAACAATACAGCTTATATAGATAAATGCGATAGATATCGCACGTGTAAAGTTTTACAGGACTTTCACACAAATCTCTAGAAAGCGTTGTAAATTTATTACAACATTCAATATCTATATAAAAACTGACAGGAAAGCAATAACAATATTTAGTTTTGTTTGACCTTTGCTAGGATATGAGATTTAAAATTATAGATTTTTTTTCGTAGTGGCGAGGTCTATCTATTGCGAAAATGGCAGGAAAAATATTGGAAACTAAAGTCGTTTTATTTTCAAAAGTGGAAAAGTGCCAGTATAATAAAAATATGTAAAACAATTTACATATATTACTCTGGACACTAACTAAGCTGTAGGCTTGTACTATGTAAACAACAATATAATACATATTATATTTTATGAACACTGAGACAGTTACAAACTAACTGACTACAGAAAACTCAGGATATCCACCGGGTGTTTTTTTAATCCCACCTCATCATAATCTGATGTTATGAGTCTACCTACACCAAACAAGTGACTCATCATGATATTTGGATAAACTCAATAAGGGAGCGTTCAAGTATTACGTAACACAATTCTAGAAGATTGAACCTCCCCGGCCATCATGTAACATGCTGTAACATTGTTATGTACCCCCCCCTCCACCTCCCAAAACATTTGTTACACCCAAATGCAGCAGTTTTGCCTATAAAAGTCCCAATTAAGATACGCAAAGTACCGGAAAGTCGCTAAAATATGTTTGTATTAATCTCTTTTGCAGTAATAAATAAAAAAAAGGTTTGCTAACTTAGGAGAAATTAAAACCTCTACCAATATGGTGTGGAGAGGTTTTAATTCATTTATTATAAGATTTAGCTACTCTTGTCGAGCATGGTCATCACCCTAATCATCACTGATCACCAAATCCAAAATCTTTGATTTTAAACTTTATTTGCTATGAAATAACACTTGAACATTTGGAACCCTAACAAACATAGTAGCCAAAAAAGTAGAAAAATAGTTCCAAGTCTTACCCATTAAAGAAGTACCTAATATACAAACATAATTTTGATAAACTACCAAATTATAAAAAAAATTTGATCAAATTAAATTAATAATTTGAAAGCCCTCTGATGTTAAATCAAAGTTATAATATCCTATGTTTTCCAACAGAATTCTATTTATCTCCTCACCACATTTTATTGAAATAGGTTCAGTGTATATAGTTTACGTGGTGGCCGAGTTGGTTAGACCTTGGACTTAAAAACACTAAGGTCCCTGGTTCAAATCCCGGTGTGTACCAATGAGTTTTTAATTAAAAAATTTATGTACATTTGTTTGACAACACCACTATAGTGCCTCGGAGAGCACGTTAAGCTGTCGGTCCTGGTTTCACTATACCAACTTGTGAAACTGTTTATAGATGGGTTATTGAGTCTATCCAAAACATTGCGATTAGCTAGCCACTTGTTCGGTGTAGATCTGTCAAAGCTATCGAAGCAATCATTCATACTATAGGACCGGTACTCGCTGATACTTTTAATGGGTGTGTTAATGAAGGAATTTTTTCCGACCTTATGAAGAATAGTAAAATAGTTCCCATATTCAAGTCCGGCTGTAAGACAGATCCAAATAATTATCGTCCTGTTTCTGTCCTGCCAGCCTTAAGTAAAATATTCGAAAAAATAATTCTTGGTCAGCTGTTAAGTCATTTTAATACTCATAAATTGTTACATGATCAACAATACGGGTTTACAAAAGGTAGAAACACAACAAATGCCGGCACAAGACTGATTACTGAAATAATTGACGCCTGGGAAAACTGCCAGGATCTCGTTGGCGTTTTCTGTGATCTGTCTAAAGCGTTTGATTGTGTTGACCATCAAACTTTGTTAAACAAGCTGGAATTTTATGGCATTCGCGATTTAGCTTTAAATCTAATAAAGTCCTACCTTTCTAATAGAACTCAAGGTGTTAATATTGATGGTTGTGTATCCGACGGAACCATTGTGAAGATGGGTGTCCCCCAGGGCTCAATTTTAGGCCCGTTCCTGTTCCTAGTATACATCAATGATCTTCCACATATGGTACAGGAGACGGCGCAGATAGTGCTATTTGCGGATGATACATCCCTACTGTTTAAAGTTAGTAGGAAAGATAATATATTATCGGCAGCAAATGACACTCTGGAAATGGTTTCAAAATGGTTCATGGCAAATAATTTAGTTTTAAATGCAAAGAAGATTAAGTGCCTGAAATTTACGTTGCCTAATGTATCAAATATCAATGCCACAGTGAAGATAGGTGGCACTGATCTGGAATTTGTCGACTCCACTGTGTTTTTAGGGATCACAGTTGATTCCAAACTACAGTGGAAAGCTCACATCAATACTTTATCCAACAGATTGAGCTCTGCTGCATATGCAGTCAGAAAAATTAGACAATTAACTGATGTTGCAACAGCCAGACTAGTGTACTTCGCCTATTTTCACAGTATAATGACATATGGTCTTATAATGTGGGGATCTGCGGCAGATATTGACACAATATTTATTCTACAGAAGAGGGCCATTCGGGCAATATATAACATAAAAGCTCGTGACTCTCTTCGAGAAATCTTTCCTATGATTGATGTATTGACACTACCATCTCAATATATTTATGAGAATTTATTGTACGTAAGGAAAAACTTAAATATGTTTAGTAAAAATAGCGATAGGCATAATTTAAACTTAAGAAACATAGATAAAATCGATATACCAAAGTTTAGACTGCAAAAAACGAATAAATGTTTCGTCATTAACAGTATAAGGTTATTTAATAAATTACCTAAACGCATTATAGAACTGAGTGAAATAAAGTTTAAGAATTGTATAAAACACATTTTAATCAATAAGGCTTACTATAGCGTAAAAGACTATTTTAACGATAAAGACGTCTGGAACCGTCCTGATATGCAATTGAGGTCTCGCAACTAGTGAACAAATTACTTATTTATTAGAATTATATTTGTAGAATAAACATTAGCTTAGTAGTGTCCGATATTGTAATAATTTAATATTACATAATTTATTTTTATTACATTATGTAAATTTTGTCTTTGGATAAGGTAATCACTGATGATTACCTGCTTATTTATACTACAGTACTGTGTAGTTCTGTACATTGGTACAGTAACAAATAATCTGCCATAGGGTGTTTTGCTCATGCTGATCGGTGGGGTGCATTTTGAGTATGCTACTATATATATATGCTATATAGCATAAGCAAATCAATGGCTGTACTCCTCTTTTAGTTTGTGTGAAGCACTAGAGTTTTTTACTTGCTGGTTTCTTTTTCTCCGGGGTGTCACTGAGGGGATCGTCTTTACAGTTAGTATACCCGCCCTTAAAAATACCGATCCTTATACGTTTACTTATATGTGATTGGTTACTAACCTTTTATTTAGAATAAATATTTAAGGCGTGGATATGGTCGGTGAAGTTGGTCGCCTTGGTGGCTCCCTTGTATGGCAGATAATGATTGACAGGTCAATGGAATCAGCTAACCACCTAGTCTTACACTAGTTGGTTATGTAGTGTGTGTTCGGTTTGGTAGTAATTTTCATATTAAGATTTCTAAATTTAAGTTCTAAATCTGATATCGAGGTATAATAAATATTTGTCGTTCTTTTAATAATGAATAGCTGACTAACCAAACGCACTCTAAGACCTCATTGTTAAAATTTTTTTTTTTTTTGACTATTCATAAATATCTGTAAAGATCTACATGAAATAAATGATTTGATTTGATAGACTCATACCATCGGCTACGACGAGGTGGCATTAAAACCCCTCCGCTGAGTACCCTGGGGCCGTCTAGACGGTCTCGGGCGCCGTAAGGCACCCGTGAAGATATATATATATATATATATAGGTTCAGTAGATTAGATTAGACATTGCAACCTGATGCAAACATATATTAGTATAGATGAATATGATTTTAGTACAAGTTCAGTTCTCCGGTCTACTACAATATATAAAACTATGCCTCTAAAACACGGCAGCCAGTTTACTAGGATAAAACTTTGACATTGAAAATACAATTGGTTTCATTACAAAATTTTGAATATTTTATGTATTATGTATTGTATGTAAGCTATTTTATCGCTATATTGGACAGTATGGCTACTGCAATGCACCCTGCGGTGCAAACTATGGTTGTTAAATTTGGTCACTGTTCTGCTTTTACAACCTAGAAAATAATAATAAATTTTAATCTAAACCTAATTTGAATAATTAATTTTATTATTATTATATATTTTGTTATGTTTTAGTCTCAAGTGATTTCCTAACACCCAGACTAAAAAGAAAAATATCAAGTACAAGCAATGAGACCCCAGAAAAAAGAACAAGAATAGACTCTGAATCTTCAGCTATGTCTCCTTGGGAAAGCTGTAGAATTAAAGGTGAATTAATTGCCACCAAAGCTGAGGTAAATATTTATAAAAAAATACATTTCACCATGCATACTATAAAGATTTATAAAATTAGCATCTGAAGATCTAGTATATTTCATGGTAAAGTACTTAAACATTTAGTGTAGGTAGCCAAAAACAGCTCAGTCAGCTTTGTGACTGTGTTCAAGTTACTATACTGGTCGCAATTGCATGCAAAGCAATAAAAAGTGTGAACATATTGCATGCTCACTCTTATTTATGGGTCTTATGGCAATGCAAAGTGAAGCACAATAATATGCATAGAGATGTGTTATTATTAAATGTTTACAAAAATAAAATCTCAAAAAACAACACTATGCAAAACAAATTTTATGACTGTGTGCAGAAGATATTGCAATTTGTATAGCCAATACTTTCATAACAGTTTAATTGTTTTTTACTGCCTAATCATTGTTGTCATAATTCATTACTACAGATGGCAAAACTACAATTGATCCTTGAAAAACAAAATAACATTCGAAAGGAAATGCAGATTCTATTTGATAGTGAGCTGAATGTTCTGAATGTACAACACCAGAATGATGTGAAGGCTCTGGCAAATATGGAGGAACATGTTCAGAATATACGTAGGCGAGAGAAGGATGCAAAGGCAGAGCTTGAGGAGGTAAGTTTTATTTTAGATATTATTTATTTATAAGGAAGTGTGTGTATTCTGTTTGTCTTATTTTAAACAAGCTCTGTTACAACTAGCTCACTTTGGTCCTATACTTACCCATTTTTCATTTTATTTTTATTGGAGCATTACATGTGAGCTTGATGATAAGAAAAATCAATATATTGTTGTGTAACAGCTTTGGTTGCTCCAACCGCTTTTATTTTAATATAATTTGTATTGTACTGTAAAGAAGGTAAGTGATCAAAAACCAAAGTAACCAAAATTTTATAATATGGTTATTTTTAGGCAAAGAAACAAATACAAGAGAATAAACTAAAATGGGATAATGAGAAGAGCGAGTTACATAACCAGGTATCTCATCTGAAGACAACACTAGAAGAGTTAAAGGGTAGCAGTCAAGGACAACTTACTGAGATGAAGAGAGACATGGATGAACTCATGGCTGTAAGAAAATATTTATATATTAACCCTAGTATTTAATGGTGTCTCCTTCCTATCAATGACAACCTCCGTAGACTAGTGGTTGCGACTTTGGCGTTGTATCCGGAGGTCGTGGGTTCGATTCCCACCCATGGCAAAAAAAAAATTGTACGTTTTTTCTGTACAGTTTGTCATGGTCTGGGTGTTTATAAAATATAATATGTATTATATTCTTACTTCTGGTACACATAGTACAAGCCTATTATTAGAGGTTAGTTTGTGACCAGAGCAATATTGTGTAAATTGTCCTACATATAATTAAAAAAAAAAAAAAAATGGTAATAATAATAAAATTGTCACGCCCTTTTCCCATGGGGATAGCAGAAACAAGGGAGCACCACCTACAACGATCCTGGCATAACTCTCTGGTTTCCTTCACATCCACCACTCTCTTCATACAAGTTCTACGGTTATGGGCATTACGGATCCCAGCTTTTTTTAAGAATGTCCCCAATTTAGTCAAGGAACATTCTTCTGGGTCGTCCCCGCCTTATCCTTTCATTCACCTCTGATTTATAAATCTCTTTCGTCAATCTCTTTTCATTCATCCTCTCAATATGCCCAAACTTCCGTAGCATTCTTTTCTCAATTTTTGTCACTATGTTGTCTTTCAAATGACACATATCAAGCACATCTGTATTCTCAACTCTATCCACAATTGTTACTCCACAAGCACTCCTTCATGACCGCATTTCTACTGCATTAATTCTACTTTCATGCTTCTTCTGCCATACCCAGCATTCACTTTCACACATTAATGTAGGAACTAGCACCGCTTTGTGAACAGCCATCTGAGACTTTAGACATAATTTGGCTGCTCATTATGCTGTGTAAGGCACTATTCACTACATTACCCTTTTGCACTCGACTTCCAATATCTTCCACACACTTACCATCTCTTGTAAACACACAAACATATTATAATATTTGCCGCGTGTTTTGTAACTACATCATGGAGTTTGTAGATCTCATCACAACTGGTTACAGAATTTAATGTTCAGTAAAGTTGTATGTAGAGATGAATTATAGAACAAAATATTTTACAGGCCTTAGAAGGAGCCCAATCAGAAGCCGAGATACTAAAAAAAGAACTAGAAAAGCAAACTGCTCAAGCTAAGCAGTGCATCACAATAAAGACTCAGTTAGAGAAGCAAACTGTACAAATCCAGGAACTTAACATCAAAGTACAGACGTTAGAACATGAGAAGAATGTTAGCAGTGTTTGGCAGCAACACACTAAGGTACTTCAATGGTATTCTTGTTTTAAGGTTTCACCAGTCGTGTTGACACCCGTACTAACTTATTCTAGTGTTATTACTTCACTATTCGTTGTGGTTCAATTATTATTTTAAATTGGTGTTGGTACATTTCTTTTTTCATTACTTTTGTATTATTTATATATTAAAAAAGTTTTCTTCTCAATAAAAAAATAAATATAAAAAATTAGTCCTCAACAGATTAAGGAATACAATGACCGACATAATATTATTTAAATTATACAACAACAAACGGTAGCGGAGAAACACTGGAAGTGCAATAGATCATTTTGTAAAGCGAGCACAATCGCAGTTGGTGTATTAGTAGGTATAAGTATGGTTTTAGTAGGGTTGGTGGATGACGGATGGGCTGCCGCTGCCGCGCACCGGCCGAGTCGCACGTTTGTATGATACTCACGCGCCTCGACGTGGTATTTAATATTAACTAAAATGAGGTCTAAAGCTTATTGTGCCACATTCGGTTGTTTAAATAATAGTAACAAGGATCCGGACCTTACGTTTTTCATACTTCCAAAGGACCGCAAAAGGTAAATAAATCCACGCCTACCACGCTTATAAATATCAAAACGTGTGTCTAGTAGTCTGTTTATAAGAATGAGAATTTTCATTACTCGCCACCTTTCCTATGTACCAAATGTTGTCCTTTGTTATAGTTATCTAACACCCGTATTCTAAGACGATACCTCATGCTCACCTCAGCCTATACTTCTTGGAGGCACTCGAATGAGCGATTACAAGAAACCTCTAAATCGGTATTCTTAGTTGTAAAACTCAGCCGAATGTGAGGCGTGAGGAGAAACCTTCAAAAAGGAAGGTCACAGAGATGGGGAGCACAAAATGTTGCCAATGCCATTAATCCTTACTAAAATGGTATTTATTGTTTACCAAAAAAATCAATGTGCATCCTGTATATACAGGATGCACATTGGTACATAATTACTATATAGATTATCACTAATATAATCCAAAAACTCTTCGAAATCCATTTCATATACACAATAATAACGTATTTTACTTAATTAACACTTTAAAAAATAAATAAATAAATAATATTTTTGATTATTGATTTAATAAAAAAAAACATAAGTTAAATAAACTTAAAAAAGTAGACCTAACCACTGTAAGGTGCCTGTAAGGTAGATGCCAATGTACCTTAACTTTGACAGTTCGTCGAGGACCTTGAATAAGGAAAGCAAAGGAAATTCCTTAGGTAAGGAAGATTTTGACAACTAAAAATATAAATGTCGTTCCTTAAGGGCATTTTAAGGACAGTTGAGTAATAGTTGAGGTAACGTCTTAGAATACGGGTGTAAGTCTCGTATTTACGTACTTTGTTAGATATTTAATTACTATAGTATATAGTTTTGTTTGATAAGTATAGGTAGTAATAGTTAGTGCACTAACTATGAACTAACTATTACTAGAAATATTATGCAGTTTTGTTAAGTAGACAACATACATGCCCAATTAGGTACCTACGTAGGTTGCTTAATAATAAATAACATAGACTAAGCAAATATACTGAGGCAATGTTTTTGTAAGTTGTTTTCAACTTAGTAGATAGGTACAATCTGTTTCCTTTAAAGGTATTATTCGCACTTATATCATTCCACATAATCTACCTATACTACTTGTACCTACTATTATTTCTTTTGTGCCTATACACCGAAAAGCAATTTTTAGTTTCATAGACAATGTAGTGTGCCTTATGGCTTCCATATCCCCTTAGGTTAAAACACCTATGCAGCAGACATCCTAAAATAAAATGGTTTTATGATCTACGTACTTACTACTAAGTACCTAACCTAGGTTTTGTTTAAAAGAAGACAACCCTAACGAAAAAGTCGTCAGAAAAGTAAAGAATGACGCGATAGAAAGAGAGGCAACTTTAGGTGAAGTAGGCCATTAGCGCTATGCGATCTGAACTCAGAGCTTTATTGTGTCGATGCAAGAGATTTATTTAATTATTCTTTTGGAGTGGAGCTTCTGTACTTGTGCATCTATCAAATGTTGACCTTTGTTATAATTATTTATGTTTCTCGTATTTACGTACTTTGTTAGTTATATAATTACCTACTATAGTATAGCTAGGTAATATATATAAGTTCTGTTTACAAGGTCAGGTTAAGTTTTGATAAGTATAGGTAGGTACACCCCATGCACTAACTATTACTAAAAATATTATGTAGTTTTGATAAGTATTTACTTATTTATTTGCTCAATTAGGTACATAGGTTGCAATAAAGAATAAGCAAATATACTGAGGCAATGTTTTTGTACGCTTTTCTTTGAACATAGTAGGTACAATCGGTTTCCTTTAAAGATATTCTATGAATTTCAGTAGGATTATTCATAATATTACAGAAAAGCAATATATAGTTTCATAGACAATGTAGTGTGCCGTATGGCTTATGTATCTTCTTAGGGCAATAGAGCCTCGTATTAGCCCAAAGAACAACCTTTCAGTGTCACCCAGTATATAGGCTTAGGCTTTTTGAATGCCTGTTAACCATATGGTTACCATATTGATTCAGACCTCAGTATTTTTTCACATATGAAATACAATAAATAAATTACCCGGTTTAGGCTAAACCTAACAATAAAAATTTAGTTTAAGTTATGTACTTAATAAAATCTTTTTTTTTTTTTTGTAAGAAGTTAAAATTGGGCATTGCATTTGTTAGTATTTAAAATTAAATTACTTCTTTTATTTATATATATTACTTTAAATTAAAAAAAAACATCATTATTTTTTATCATTTTTAATTTAATTATATGAAATTTTAGCTTTCAGAAAAACGCCTCTTAACATTCATAGAACTAGAAAAGGAGGTGGTTAAACTTAGGGAGAAGGAGAAGTTTCTGCGGGATATGGTGAGGAACAAGCTGCTACTGGAAGAGCAAGTGCACTCCATGTCCAGTCGCCTGGAAGCCTTGAAGCCCGTGCAACAGGAACTACATGAAGCTAAGGTATACCAAGAGACAATTGGTCTTATTCATAAAAAAAAACACTCTTGAAGACCTCAATATTATATTCAATAAGGCTATCGGTTGATTAACTCTTTGTTATTCATAAACCTCAAATAAAACTTCTATAACTATTTGATATTTAGAAGCTGAATTAGCGTTTGTTGATGGGAAAAAACAATTGATTGTCAAGAAAGTTGGCAAAATCGTGTAAACCCAAGACCACTAAAGTAAAATAAAACCAGTTTACGCATTGATAGAAAGTTCAGCCACTCAATCCATTTATTTTGTTAGAATTGTTCATTTATATCACACTAGCTGTGCACCGTGGTTTCACCCGTCGTTTAATTTCATATAAATTTGATAAAATATAATAGAAACAAGAAAATAGTGTTACTCACTGAAAATGTTAGAAATTCAAAAATCGATTCAGTATTTTTTTTGTTTATCCAGAACAAACAATCAATTTCAAATCTTTTCTCTTTATAATATTTGTATAGATAAACACGTTATTTATTTATTTCGGCAATTTAACGTACGTTAACGTAAGAAATTATAACTATACTTATATATATATAGGTTAACTATAACTGTTAAAACTTGTGTGTCTTAAAATCAGATGTCTACATGATAATAATGTTTATTTCCCTTTTGTCTTTAAAAAAAAATACTTTTTAATATATAAAAAAATATTGTATAAATATATTTCAATGCAGAAATAGTTTATATATGCGCGCGCTATCAGTCGCCATCTTAAATAAAAAAAATAATGAAATGTTTAACAGGACACTTATTAAATTTTAAAATTCTATCAGATGAAAGTAGATCTATAACGTTTAGGTCGCAAAAGAAATAGAGGACGATAGGCAGAAGGAACTATTACATATTTCTAATGGATAGATGAGAATAATAAACATATGAGTGCTCTCTAGAGATATTGCTGTATAGCGCGTAAAAACTGCAGCGCGTGTTAGCCGCCTATAGCATGTTCTTTAGCCGCCATCTTGGATAAAAAATGAAGATGAACCTATTATATCAACCTCTGCTAGAATGGCTATGCAGTAACCACGTCGCGTCGTGTGAACGATATTTCCCACCATCTTGATTTAGCAATAAAATATGAATGAAATGAAATGTCTTAAATTTTTGGAGTATTTTTTGTATATTAATAGTTTAGAGTGCTAAGGAGAGGAATAACTGACTATATATACGAGTGCCTTACGGAGCCTAAAACTGCCTAGATAGCCTCGGGGTACCCAGAAGTAAGACTTTATTCCCACCTCGTTGTAGCCAAGTGTGTAGAAAACGCGGAGCATCGTGCGTGCGCCGTTACTTAACCGCCATCTTGGACCTGGAGAAATTTTACAATACTTTATATTATTTGTTAATATTATCAACAGATGAAAGTGGTAGACCTAGAAAGTTCGCTAGAAGAGTGGATGAGTGTGGCCAGGAACCGCGGCGCGTCGTGTGCGCGATCGTTCGCCGCCATCTTGGATCAGGAGCTACATAAGGAGGTGACGGCCGTATCAGACTGCGCGCAAGCACAATCCAAATTAGCACAAGTTATTGAGGTAACATATTTATATAAAAATATTTTTGCTGTAAGAGTTAACTTCGCTTTTGTTTATCTAGCTTTTTACCTACTGATACCAATACGGTGCATCGGCGTATCGGGTCTTTTTCCGAACCAACTTTTAGGTGGGAGGAAGGCCTCTACAACTTCACTAGGCCGACCGACCCGTCTCGTTACCACCGCCCATACAGATACAAAAACCGTCAAGTGACCTTGTTATGTTTCAGTTTTAGTCTGGGCCACCGGTTTTCAGGAGCTTACTTTTTTGTGGTTACTTTATCTGACCGATTGTTAAATCAGCTTGTCTCCTGTCATAGTGCGGTTACGAAACGGGCGATTTTTTAACGATAAAGCAAATTCGTCCTAGTCGCCGCCCATTTCGTAACTGCAACTATAAAAGCAGACTATGAGCAAATTTTTCAATCGTCAGGTCAAGCTACCACAAGAAAACGATGGGGTTTAGTCAGAATAGTGGAAGTGATTAATATTGTTAAAAAAAATAATTGAATAACCCCATTCATGGACTTTGTTGGGTCAGGTAGATACTAGGTCATATGCTGTGCTTCTATAAAATAATATTAACCGATATCCAGATAACTGTAATAATTTTGTGGAATCGTATAGACTGTTTTCAACAGCTTGTCTCATGCAAATAGATTTTAATATGCAGCGTTTTCTGACTACCTACCTAATTGGATAATTACCTGCTACATTTTTTATTTATTTTTTAATATCTCAATGTGATTTTTTATTTAATAATTTATTTTGTAGTCTTTTTTTTTAATTACCTAATTAATTAGTTAAATATATTGTGTTTGTATTTGCTTGCTAATATTTGACAATGAAAGACTAAAGGGAAAATAAACATTATTACATTATAACTTGTAGACATCTGGTTTTTTGATCATCATTCTTAGACTCATCTTATGTGTAACAAAATGAGAATTATTGTTCAATAAAATCTCAAAATATAATAAATTACAGGAAATGGCCACAGCTAAATATGAAAGGGAAAAAGCAAATACAATGTTAACAGAATTACAAAAAAGTTACAAGAATCAAGAAAATATGATCAGAAAGTTGCAGAAGAGGGTCATTCTGGTCACAAGAGAAAGAGACTGCTATAGGTGAGTCAGCTGTTGCTTAGCTTTTGGTATTTGATAATTACATATAACACTTTGCACCTCTAGTGAATAAATAAGGAACTAAGAAGTTATGTTTCTTGTTATTTTTTCATATTTGTAGGTACTTCCACTAGGGCTGTGTTGAAATGATTATACAAATTCTCCTCTCTTAATGTTTAATTTTGTATAGTATAATTTTAACAGTATTGTGTCTTGTAAGATAAAGGCTATTTTCTGTATTCCAGAACAATTAATAATCTTATAAACAGTATTCTATATATTAAAAACATAAGGGATACGCGCCAGAGCAAAAACTACCCATGTAGAGTCCATTAATTAAAGAAAATAAAATGTATTATAGTAGTCTTATTAAATTTAAATAATATTTAAAATAAGGTAACACAAATAAAAATAATTAGTGGAGCTTTCTTATATCATTATTATCCTCTGTTCATCTTATCATTTATTATATTTAAAATATAATATGTATTATATCATTGTTTCTGGTACACATAGTACAAGCCTAGAGCTTAGTTTTTGACCAGAGCAATATGTATATATTGTCCTACATATTATTATTATATGAGGATTAATTTGTGAAATAATATTATTAATTCTTAATTGTTCAGAGAACAACTAGACTGCTATGAGAAAGATCTGACGGTGACTAGTGACGTGGCGGCGGCGGGAGGCAACAACCCGCGCGTGCAGCAACTGGAGAAGACTGTACAAGGGTACCGGGACCTGCTCGCCAAGTACGACAGCGAGGAGAACGCTGCAGGTAAGCAATGTACTAGAGAACCACTAGACTGTTACGACAGAGACCAATGAAACTAAGAATATGGAGCCTCCCTAAGTCCTAAAATTGTCTATAAAACGAAAAATGTCAAACATGTTCCCTGCCGCCAAACTCACTCTCTATATTTTTACGGTCTTATTCATAAAAAAACCTTAAAACACTCTTAAGGGGGAATTCGTATATGTAACGTCATCACCTTCTGTCAGATTTCACTCAAAAATGTTTGAGATTATTTCTTCAATTTATTCTAACTGTGGACAGTTGAGCCCAAAAGTCACTCTGTTGAAATTTCATTGTATGGCGTGTGACAGTTTATTATTTTAGAAATCTTACTATTTTATTTTAAGTAATGTATTGTCGAAATAGTCAAGAAATGTAATTTTATATGCGGGGATTAAATATTTCAATGAAATTGATGTATTACTATAATTTCCAGACATGCATACAAAGTGTGATATTTCCGGTACATTTTATTAATATATATTAATTTTAACAGTTTAAATTTATTATAAGGCATTGGTAAGAGTGACTATTACTAGACTCCGCTTTGTAATAAACTAAGAATTTATATTAAACAAATCTTTTTTTTTTGGACTAATTCAGCCAGTCTAAAAATTTGTTTTTGTATTTGTTTAAAAAAATGCTGTCATATAAATTGCAATACTAAGGATTGGGGTCTGCGTCACTTTAATCTATTTACCCATCTATCTACATTAAAAATATTCCGGAGTTACCTAATTGGAATAATTTTATGTAAAATATTTTATTTTAAATAAATTAGTTTTTTATAGTAAAATAACTTAGATACACATACATTTAAATATATATATATATATATATATATATATATATATATATATATATATAACTTCTACAGGGCCTCAGGGTACCCAGACTCAGGGTATTTAAAAATAATCTCTACATTATACAGGGTGAATTTAAAAAGATGTACTTTGGGCTAATATGAGGTTCTGCTGAGCAAATCGAACAACTTTTCCATGGAACCATGTATCGCAAATGAAAAAAAAATTTGGCTTCCCCATACAAATTGGTCATTTTAACATTACTAGTTTGTATGGAGAAGGCAATATTTTTTTTCATTTGCGGCACATAGTTCCATGGGAAAAGTTGTTCGTATTGATCAGTAGAACCTCATATTAGCCCAAAGTACATCCTTTCAAAGTCACCATGTATATATCAATTATCTGTCCGTTTGTTTTGAACTGGTCTCTAATTAACACTCGTAAGGCGTAAAATATACGTAGGAAAATATGAAACAAAAATTGACATTTAAAATCTGCACGTACTAAATTATGCAAGTTAAGTATCACGTTCTTTCATTTTACAAAATATCTTCGGTTTACCGGTTTTGATGACCTAGATATTATACCTGTCCATTCTCAATAATTAGTCTATCGTTTTTTTGACATAACATAATATATTATCATAAAATTGACCTTACTGTTTCACCATAGCCTACAAAAATATACTCTTTATACATTACACACACGCATCATACACACAACACACACAGACGTGCACTACACATATTACACCCATACACATTTACTTTTATTAATAATTCTTATAAACTTTAATTGCTTATTCTGTTTCTTGTAACTTGTGAGCGTTAGATTATCAAAATAATGATTTCTGTTATTAGCGCGCTCTCCTCGCAATCAGAAAAGGTTAACAACTACTCTCGAGGAGAACGCGCTAATAGCGGAATTTGTTATTTTGACAATCTGACGTTCGCGTTATAAGAAACAGAATGTGGCCGCTGGTAGGTATATGTATAAAATTGTAAAAAATAAATAATAAAATATTTTCGGCGTTGGAAAATGTTATTTAAATATTGTAAAATGCAATATTATTTTATAAAAGCAGCTGTCACTATTTAAAAAATACTATTATAGTTGTATTGGACACGAGCTCTCGGTCTAACAGAAGTATTGTCATACTTAGTAGGTGGTCTCACCAATAAATACCTGAAAATTATTATTTACATTTACCGACAAATATTATATAAACTATCCGTACTTTAGTAGTTACCATGGTTTATTATCCGTCAAAATATATAGATTGATTATAGAGAACGGTGGCTAGTTATGATTTGGATCAGGCGTGGATTTTTTCGATTATCGAGACGGTAGTCTCCTTTCATGGTGTAGGTAGTTATAAAACGCAGTAGCAGTAAATTTGTTGAAAACTCAGAGACCTGGGATTCCACCAATCATGTGGACTGATAATAATTATTTTTTAGCGTAATATTTTCAATATGTATTTTAGTTTTATACTTAGCGTAAAATAATTCAAACAATGTTCTAGAAATTGCCTACCGCCAGTTTCTAAAACATAGTTCGAATTATTCTATGCTAGAAATTATTTATTATTATTTCGTATTGTTCTTTTTTATCGCCGCCCATTTGGTAACAGCATCATTTGGCCGGCCATAGTAAATCGGTCTAATTCTTTAGAAATTACATCGTATTGGTCCCTATTCATAAATATTGTATGTTTAGATTTTTATCATGAGTTAGATACAAACAGTCACACATCCTAAAATAAAATAAAACTTTGATTTTGTAATAATATTAATGATTTTAAAATAAGACAATACATTATTATGTTAGTATTTAAATGTTATGTAGATAATAAAATTGTTGAACTACTCTGGCATTTATAAAAAATATTATTTTGGATAATGGATGGAACCCTATTGAGCTTTGCTTTGGACATATATAAAAAAAAACTTTATTAAAAAAAAAACAATTAAAATAAAAAGGTAAAATGTGTTTAAAAATTGTAAAATAATGTGCGCCCGACGATACATTTTATAAAAAATATAAAAGCGACCAAAATAAATAGCTGTTGCGTAGTTTTAGTTACATCAGACAGTTTGTCTTTTTTTTTTTGTAAGGTTATACTGACAGTGACAGTTGGTGAAAATTGCATATTTATTTTAGCTGAATCTGTAGTTAATCGTGTTAAAAGGTGTAAAAACATAGAATATAATCAAAATAAATATGTATTTGTCTTATAAAATTCCCAACAGTGAATATTTAGTGTTCCGATAGTGAAATAGAAAAAAGCGACGGGGAGCCACCTCTCACAGACGGGATCGCCCGCACAATGACGGCCTGTCATGGATTTTGTATGAAGATTTCTGTCTGGCAAGTTTTTGTAATTATTTAATTAATAATTTTCTATTAAACTTGCAAAAATCTCTCTATACTTTTTTAGAATACATAATAAACTATTGATATCTATTTTTTTACCACTATAAATTGTTGTAGTTTTGTCGCTTGCAGAGATGTTAAAAAGTACAAAATTTTCATGTTTTGGAAAATATAAATACATTTTTTATTGAAATAATATATGGGAGACTATATTAATCTCTTCATACATTTCAAGTTAAAGAGTTACTATTTGCATAATAATAGTTGTCTGTGAGTATCGAGTAAATTTCTTTAACAAACATTTTTAGTTTTGTAGTTCTAGATTTTCAGAATACAGCCTTAAAGAGCTCAATAGTTAAAACGTTCAATAAGGCTATTGGCTCGATAACTTTTTTGTTATTCATAAACCTCCAATAAAGCTCCTATAACTATTTGACGTTTATTAGCTGAATTAGTGATGTGTTGATAGAAAAAAATAATTGATTGTCAAGAAAGTTGGCAGAATCGCGGAAAACCAAGACCATAAAAGTAAAAAAAAAAAGTTTTTGCACAAAACACACTGATAGAAAATTTAGTCATATAAATTAAAATAATTTGTATCAAAAATAGAATACAGCTTTGTTTATCGCGTATGTTGCATCTCTCTATATCTGTACCTATGTGATTTTTTATGATTGCATCTCTGTATGATAATATGTAACTTGCAAGTCGCAATACTTGTTTCACATACAACAAAAACTGTCAAGTGACCTAGTCATGTTTCTGTTTTACTGGGACTACTGGGACTACTGCATAGATTTATTGTTGAGGTGGTAGTATCCTTTCATGGTGCGGTTACGAAATAAGCGACTGAATTTATGATAAAGCAGCGAGGATATTAAAATAGACTCGCAATGTAAACTTCTTTGATTTTTTTTTCTTTCTTTTTGATTCTTTGACATTTTGTAACCGCATCATTAAGCCAGCATAGTGGGAGCGATCAATATTGTAAAACGACAATGTATTTATTGATCCATTTATGTACTTTGTAGGTCTGCTTACCATCCGGTAGATACAAAATCACATGTCGTGTAATAAATAAATAAAAAACAGATGTGACGGCAGTCGGCACCGCCATTCAATTTTTGTAGTTTGAAGCGGCACAACTTTGTCTTTTTGGACAAATTACCGCGGTGAAACAAGATTAAATGTTAATATTTTTTTGTTACAAATTTCTGTCAGTGTGCGCCCAACCTAATTTGGTTCAAGTCCATTCGAGTTGTAAAATTTTGAGAATTTGTTAATCGGAAGTCGACTGGGCATTATTATTTTTATTTGTAATATAATTATATGAAGTAATAGAAGTCATTTAATAAAATTTTAAACCAAAAAATAAAATATGTATAAAAAGTGAGGTTAAAATAGGTTTATAGTGGGCTCCTGCCTTCAATAAAGTTATGGAGCTGTTTTTTGACGTTTATCACTATTAGAGGTTTATTGAGCGTTTATGAATAACATTTTAAGGTGTTTTGCTATTAAGCTGTTATAAAGCATCAATAAAGGCTTCTTAAGTTTTTATGAATAAGACCGTTAATTTAGCGCTAGCGCCCATCTTTTTTTCTCACGTTTGCAAAGGATTTTACCTATGTTTAGACCTTAAGGAGGCTTCCTTAAATATATATAAATATTGTATATATATATATATCTTCATGGAGAGACCTGACGGTAAGCAGCGACGTGGCATAAAGATTGGGAATATTTTACAACAATAGGGGTGTAATCGCAAAACTATACCCAGAGGGCGTTACTAGCGAAAGTGCCTATCTAGGCTTTACTATAGTAAGAATAAGAAGAATTAAAAGGAGGAAAACACCTGTAGTTAGTAGAATAGTAGTTTTAAGTTATTTTTAGGTTAGTTTTATTTGCTCGCCGAGTACAACAGCAAAATTGGTAAAAAAAAGTAATAGTACAGTTTGTCATGGTCTGGGTGTTTATAATATATATATGTATATATATTATGTCGTTGTTTTTGGTACTCATACTAACTTAACACTAGGCTTGTAAGCCTAGTGTTAAGTTTGTGACCTACATATTATTATTATTATAATAATTCTTAAGTTCCTATTTATTTTACAGTTGTGGAAAGTTTGCAATCTGAATTGAACAAATGGCGAGACGAAGCGGAGACGTTGCGACGAGACTATACGGCCCTGCGCGCGCGGAACGACAACCTGCAAGCACATCTGGAGAGGCTCACCAGCAACACTAAGGTATAGCAGTTTTAGCGACATCACTAGCTCTACCATGTGTTTTACTGTGTTTACTATAGTCTCTAGTAAGTATAGTTAAGGATCAACCAAAAATACAGGTTTATTTGTAAATTAAAGCAATCCTATTGGTTGCACCATAACTATAACTTGCGGCTATAGAAAACGAGATTATATCCTAACATGGTTTTTAAACGTTAACCAACGCATTAATTCTACTACTGCTTTACTATGCACCAATCAAATAAGTTCCATTTAATTTAAGTGTATAGGAAAACAAAGGAATCCTATTGGTATAGAGTTAACAATGGACACGGAAGTGGACACCAATAACACAACTGTATCCACACTATACTGTTTTTATAAAAATAATTTATAAAAACAGTATAGTGTACTTCCAATATTACAACTTGACTGTTGGTCATAGTTTAATATATTTTTTTTATGTTCGTAATTGTGGGTAATTTTTTTTTGGAATTATAATATTAAAATTTTTTTTTTTCTCTTTGAAAAAAAATAAATAATAACCCAACACAGAAAGATTAATAAATACAATGACCGATAAAATATTATTTTAATTCTGGGACAAACAGTAATTGAGTAATATTGGAAGTGCGAAAGCTAATTTTGTATGGAGAACGCGGAGTTCGCGATCACGACGCCAGGAACCTTAATGATAAAATGTTGTGCACTTCCTAAACATGCCTCAAATACGTTTTTCTATAATAAATGTAACTAAACTTATATTTGTATAATAAAATTCATATGTTATGTTGTAATGTATATTTACATTGCTTTTAGGTTCTACATTTGACTGAAAATCCTGCGGCCATGGCACAAAAAGAAGTACAAAACGAACTACAGAATGCTCAAGAAGAGGTAAATTGTTCCTTATAATGAAAATGTATTATATTCTTTTTTATTTAAGTGGAAATGGAGTGTTTTTTACTGCACGGAATATGCATTTAATAGCTAGGACCCATAAACACTTTTCCTAAGCATTAGTTTGACACCATGAGGCTCATGTGCCCTTCTATCTGCATGAAATAGCTTGTTAGTAACTACTGGTCAGTTTAACTTAAAATAGTTATTCAGAATGGTTATTGATCTTGTTGATCCACATATATTTAAATAGATAATAAGTCTTCCACGAAATAGAAGGTTCATTAATTATTTATAATCTTAACTGTAGAAAAAGTGACCTTTTGAGTGTAAAAATAAAATAAACATGTCCTACATTCTGACAGCAGGCCCAAATTCTTTTTACTACCTGTTGTAAGGTACACAATATTCTAAACACCATTTATGTCTAATCACAGTAAAATTATACCTTTAACAGATAAAGAAGTTAAAAGCAGCAATAAGGGAAGGCTCCCAGGCGTGTCCGGATGAAGTCGCACAGCTCAAGCAACAAGTGGAACGAAACAAAATTAAGGCACAGAGGTTGGTTTTTTATATATATTAACCAAAAAATCTACAGCATAAATTACATACTTTAAATAATAAACAATATTACATAATTAAATGTATTTTTATGTATCATCACGGGTACCTTACGGTGCCCGAGACCGCCTAGACGGCCCCAGGGTACCCAGCGGAGGGGTTTTAATCCCACCTCGTCGTAGCCGATGGTATGAGTCTACACTGAACAAGTGGCTAGCTCATTGCGATGTTTTGAATAGACTCAATAACCCATCTATAAACAGTTTCACAAGTTGGTATAGTGAAACCAGGACCGACAGCTTAACGTGCTCTCCGAGGCACTATAGTGGTGTTGTCAAACAAATGTACATAAATTTTTAAATTAAAAACTCATTGGTACACACCGGGATTCGAACAAGGGACCTTAGTGTTTTTAAGTCCAAGGTCTAACCAACTAGGCCACCATGTAAATTAAATGTCATGGAATTTTTATAATAATATGAAGGATTACACATAGTGCCCTCGTCACAAACTAAGCTCTATGCTTGTACTTGTGTGTTCCAGAAATAATGACAAACTGAACAGAAAAAGGTACTAATTTTTGTCAAGAGTGGAAATCGAACCACGACCTCCAGATATAACAACAGATTATGTTGGAATCGAACCCATGACCTCCAGATATAACGCCAAATTAGTTTAATAAAAATATCAAGTACAAAAAGCTTGTGAGTGTTTGAAGTGGTTGTGAGTGTATATATTACTGCCCTCTGACGTCATATCTTTTCTATGCTAACCCACATAATCCAATTCACCATCTAACTAATTGAAATCATATAAATAGGTATTTTTTCAGTATTGTATTATGATTTTATTGCGGCTTGGGAATATATTATTATTTTTTAGATTTAGATTTTTAATTTAATATTTTAAATTGTGTGCTTGAGAATCACTTTTTATTTTTATTATATATTATTTATCTATAATTATTATATACAGGGTAAATAATTACAGTGTGCCTTCAAGGTCAAAACCTAAACTACTACAAATAGTGAAAAAGAATGGATGACATATTGTGCCAAATGCAAACTTGTTAATAACAGTTTATTTTTTCAGAATGAAAGAGGAGTTTGTATCTTCCGCGCTGGAGTACAGGGATGTTTGCTACATGCTACTGGGGTACAAAGTAGATAGAACGGCGCCCAAAAACTATAAGTCAGTTATATTTTGTTTACTATGATAAACAGTGATCGGAATTGGTAGAGCTTTTTTGGTACTTGCAATAAGGTTTTTAAAAAAATACCTTGTTTAATATATTGGTAATATTTTTTATAAATTTGAATATATATTTGTATCTTTATGTCATGACTAATTTATTTATTTAATATAACTTAATTATTTATTTAAAGAAACTTTATTTTAATACGGACTTATTTAAATTTGCATTTTCTCTCACTTCAAATGTATAAAAATAAACAGAATTCTATACTTAAATAAATAAGTATGTGAATCTTGTATTTATTATTTGACAATAATTTAAAGGTAGCCGTGCACCTGCCGCGGACATTTTTGAGGTACGCATCTATTATCTATTCTAGGAAAATATATTAATAATTAAGAAGGCGGCAATGCAAGTGTTACAAAATGGACCCTAGCAGAAAATGATTTATTTGCCTAGCTTCTGAGTAGAGTTAGTCGTTAGGTTGTTGGTTAGTATAATCAGAAGCTGCCACAATAAATAGCATGCAAATATTTACAAATTAATCTTATTTTACACAAATTATATTATAATTACAGCATTACCACGAATATATTCGAATTGTAGTAAACTACTAACAAGTCCAATCTTTAATTGAGCCCCGATATAGCGGAACTTTCCGGAAAAATGGCTTATCCACGTTAAAGACACTAGATATTATTGATATCATTTTCGATTTTTTTTAAAACAAAACTCTTACAATGCTTATCTTAACTTATATTTATCTTTTTTTAATTATAAGTTTTTATGACTAAATAAATGATTATTATTTTAAAAAATCACTATTTTAAAAAAGAAATGACAATAAAAAATATTACACTAACGCATAAAGCTCGCCTATGTAAGGCCAATACCAAATAAGGTAAGTAAATACATTAAATTATAATATTTTTTAGATTTCAGTGCACTATTAACCTATTACGTAATACATATTTACAACCAAATATGCTTATTAAAATTTATATTTAAAAAATCTCTCTTAAGTAAAAAAAAAATTGTTTATAAAATATGTGATTGGTCTGGACCAGTCACTTTTTTTTATTTGATTATTAAGTGTCTTGTGTTAGTGCACTTAGTGCTCCCGGTGTTGGCACCCATCGCCTATGTACATAGGTGAGCTTAAAACTTTATAAAGAATTTAAAAAAAAGGCAATTACAACTAAAACATTACATACATAAAATTATACCCAATAGAAATAGACTAGGCTATACCTTCATGACAAGTCATATAAAAATAAAATAAAATTACCTTATAATAACTGAAATAACAAAACAATTACACATAATGATTCGATTTGTTTTCAATCTGACATTGTCAGATTAGAGTTGATAGTTTAGAGTTTTTGACTGACCCTATGGGAGGATTATACTTAAAATAATTTTTAATTGAAAAAAAATATTAACACATAGTTAACCAACCACAGATTATCAAGTATGTACACGGAATCCCCCAACGACGAGTTTCTGATGTTCACACTACGGGACGGAGACATCGAGTTAGTTCAGACAGACTACTCCGACAGTCTAGAAGAGTTAGTGGACGTGAACCTTCGTCAACACGGATCCATACCACTGTTCCTCAGCTCCCTTACCATAGACCTGTTCACCAAATCCACAGTCATGGAGGAAGAAGAGGACTCTGATGAATAGAACACTTAGAAATATCATTAGTTATGGTGACTATCTCCAGTTATTTCAGACTACTCCAAGACTCTGGAAGAGTTAGTGGACGTGAACCTTCGTTTGGTCTCCAAATCCACTGTTATAGAGGACGAAAGAATATTTAGCATTACGGTTAAAAGCATTTTCAACTGGATCCGATTCAAACCGCCCGTAGTTTCATGAGCACTATCCAAAATTAATTTCTCGAAGTCCAATGGATCTTAATTATATCATACTTATACTAGTGGAACAAATTAACAATGGTAATATTAGGTACATATATGAAACTTCGGATAGCTTTTTCTCATTTTTAATCATAATCTACGGACGGTTTTAAAAAAAATAATGATAAAGAAAATAATGAATTTTCACGTATTTGAGTTTGGTACATTATTAATAATATTAAAATAAGTATTTTTAAATCCTAGGAGTATTTTTATATAAAGTTTTTTTGTGTACCGGCTTCTGATTAACATTGATATCATATCATAATTTAGTTGCATTTTTTTTATTTTATTGTTCAGACTTTAAAATTACATAAGTGTTAGTTAAAATACTTGTTAACTATGTATGTTGACTAAATTGTAAAAAAACAACTTGTAAAAAGCTTGTATTTTTGTATTAGGGGCTATTTTATAATTAAATTAGATTTTAATATAAATGTAATTTGATTATATATGTTATATACAGACTAGTTTAATATGTTGATATTAAGTATAAGTTGGTTTAATAAAAAAAACTTACGTTTAAAATATTTGAAAATTTTAAAAAGATACATGTAAAAACTGCGACTTATATAAAATTTTAATACATAATAGACATTTAGGTTTTTATTAATACATTTTTTTTAAATACATGTTCATAAAAAATAGGGGTACTTAATGAACAAAAGTATAACCAGACCGACTCTAGGGTTATTCAGAATTATACTAAGCACAATAATTCTTAGCAGTAGAAAATAGCTTATTTTGCAAAAAAATAAAATCCAGTATATATTTTAGTTTTTTTATTAATTCAGTATAACTTGATATTAGTAAAATGAGGTGTTTTCCATTTGACGGTTCCAAAATATTCCACTAGATGGCAGCAGGACAGATATCGACAAAAACTGTCAAAATGGACTACAGATAGACGTGAAACATAGTGGGACCCTACCGGGAAGCCACAGGAAATCAACATGTCGATCGATCGAAAGCGAAAACAAAATGTATGTGATTTGACGTTTCTTGACGATCGAGTTCTACCCATAGACAATATTTCCTATACATTTTTATCCGGTCGGCCTTCGATTTGGCTTCCCAGTTAGGCCCTTGTTAATTTATGAGAAAGGTATATTATCGTGACCTAAAACATCAAACTAAATTTTAGTATTGCAAGACGTATTTTTTTACCATATTTTGCCGCTTTTGAATGAATCTACCTACCCTATATTTTATCTTTACTATAATCTTTAATAGATACCCTATCAAATAAAACTCCGTAAAAAAGACCAATATACCTTAGAAATTTCAATTTAATTACTAATGATCTTTAAAAGAAAAAAAATATTAAGAAAATTAAGTTGGTGTAAGGGCTAGGCCAGGGGGGAAACCACGTGAAATACCGCTCGAACGATCGAAACTGAAAATGTATGTTGATGTTTGATTTAACGTTTCTGGTCGATCGAGGTCTATCAATAGATAAATTTTCCTATATATTTATATCCATCGACGCGTCGATCGATTTGTCGATGTGGCTTCCTGGTAGGGCCCTAGCATATTGATAGCGTTACCCCTATAGTACTTGCATATTGTAAAAAAACGATTATTACATTAAATGATTTAGTTATCAGGATATTATCACAATTATTTTAGTTTTAAACAACGAATAAATTTTATTGTAATAAATCAAAACAATCATTTTGTAATTATCTACTTACTAAATAATGATTTTGAGTTATTACAATAGTGGCAAAACACCATTCAGAGTGAGTGACGTCGCTAAATAGTTTTGTTTTATAACCACAGTTATTACTGCTGTTTGTATATATTTTAAGGAAGTACCTACTCCGTAATCTCTAGTACTCTGTATAGTATCACAAGTAACCAAGTAAGATCATCCGCCTGTTCTCGAGCGGTTTAAATACGATGTTAAAATGTACATTTTACGGCTATTTAGAGTGCAAAACAAAATTTATTTTACAAAAATAAATATACAATAAATACATAATTTAAAAGATATTTTATAAATTATTCGTATGAAGGTGTTTCCCTAAACTATTTACCCTAAATTTCGGGTATATTTTTTTATATTAACACTCCGTTTTGACATTTCTTGTAGATAGAGATTAAACGGCACCTTTTGCTTTAAATAGTAAGTACTGGTGAACCCCCATTGTAATGTTGCTTTGTCATGAACAATGAATAAGGTAAGAAGTTATTAAATTATCCATATTATTAAATTATTACTTAATATGTATGTAATAGGAACATTTATTTTTGTAATCATTATTGCTGTGATAAAATATATTTCAATGTGTACTTTTGACACAAAAACTAATTTATATATTCTTATACCTCCAGTTTCTATAATGTTAATCAAATTACTATATGATTACATGATATATGATTTATTTGTAGAGCCTAAGGGTATTCTGACAAATTTATTCTGTCAAAGAGGTATTAAGGTATATAGAGAGGCCCTAAGGCCGAAAATGATTTTTTATTTTATTATAAACAGAGTCTGCGTTTTAATCTTGCCTGATGGAAAGCAATGATGAGGTGGAAGCATGAAACTAATAATAATATATCGAACCCCCATAGTGCCTTAAATGGTCTATAAAACGAAATGTCAAACGAGTTCGTTGCCGCTATATTTTGTTCTCACTTTTTTTTTATTAGTATGGCGGCGGCCATTTTCTATTTTCAAAACTGGAAAGCGATTTAAGGCCCATGGGCACCGCCCTATTTTATCTCCATGGGTTGAAGAGATAGCTCACTTACTCTGTAAAAAGGAGACTACCACCTCGACAAGAAATCGATGCTGGTGGGCGATTCTCGCGCTTTCGAGATTCATCTCGATTCGAGATTTTTAAACGAAAAATGACTAAATATGTCATTTTTCGTTCAATATTTATATATTTATTAATTAATATTTATTATTTATTTCGTTTAATGTTCTATATTTTTGAACGAAAAATGGCATATTTAGTCATTTTTCGTTTAAAAATCTCGAATCGAGATGAATCTCGAAAGCGCGAGAATCGCCCACCAGTAGTCCCCCGAAAAGATGATTCTAGGTGGTTTGTCTACGATTTTTGAATGAAAGTAAGAATAATATATGGAACCGCTTAAGGCATTATTATATTATTAATCGATAAACACTAATACCAGTACTTTTTAATACGCTATGAAGATTTATGTAAGCTAAAAATAATTTGTGTAAATTATATTTTTGTACCTTAGTAGAACATCTATGCTTTTGTTTTTCTCTGAATATTTTTTTTAATGTAGGAAATTTGAATTTATCCTATTGTATAATAAACGTTAAATATAAGTAATATGTATATAATTGTAATTTATTTATTGTATACGACTCCCTTCTTATTTTGAATGTATTTCTTTTTGGTTAACCTATTTGGTACAAAAACTTAAAAAGTTCTTTAAATTATATAAGAGTTTTTTTCTTTATGAATATGCTGGTCTAAAGAATATGGCAGAATTGGCACCGTCGATGTAGAATAATTGGTTTAGTTCGGAGAAATAACAAGCATAAAAATTCAGCATGAGCATTGGGTAAAAAGTTAAAGATGAAAAAAAATTCAGGGGCAAATAAAAATATTTAATGGTACCAAAATATAATATTTTCGTGTTCTGCTGACTTTAGCGCATAATTTTTGCTCAAACTGAATATAATTATTAAAGTTTTTGTGTGATCTGAAGCGCTCATTCTATTTCTTTGCAAAAACTAGTTGGTATAGATAGAATATAGCACAGACACAGCACCTCAACCGGAAATTTTGGGAACTAAAAACGACATCGTGTAATTGGTGAAAATGTTAACACAGTAGGATAGTACTCGACGTTAAAAAAACTAAATGTGAGATTTGTTGATCGCACAAAAAAAAACCATATAATATAAAGAAATTAAATTCTTATTTTATTTGATTCGGATCCGTTCACCCAAAGCCCCCAAGTTATCGTGGTTATTTTGTAATAATTTATACAGTGGGATTTAGAAGTATGAAATTGCAATTAAAATTAGAAATACCCATCATAGATATAAAAGAAGAGAATTATAATTATGAGATATAAATGTGATTTGTATGTTTTTCAAGATGAAAAAAATAAATGATTTTTTATTAAAATGTTTGGTCTTCTAACCTCCTTATTCATAAATAATTATTGTGATTCGTCTGTTTCTTAGTAATTAAACTCATCTTTGACAAAAACATAATAAATTAACTAAACTGTCAATAAATGTTTATGAAAAAGAAGGTTATTCTAAAAATTGTATAGTCAGCATACGAGTATATGAATCATATGGTTGTATCAGTTCTTTCGTGTCATTTATGAAAAGGACATTCCTAGGTTAATTTGAAATTTTGTTCTTAGTATTATATTTAGACCTGGGTCGGTCGATCACTTTTTGTAACTCGGTTCGATCACGACGCACGGGTTTCGAGACCCGGGTTAAAGCACCCGATCGCCGCGACCCACGGGTCTCGACGACCCAGTGAAGTAACCTAACCTTAGTACATCATAAGCCGCATCGATCGCTGCGACCCACCGATAAACTTTTTATAATAAAATTATGTTTATCTATTTACCTATATCATTCGGTATATGCACCTTATGGAAATATTTGGCAAGAGTGATTCGCGGTTTTATGATGAGGTACCTAATATTTATATTATAATCTTTTTCATGTATGGCGGTCTTACATTCGCCACCCCAACCAAGCAAATAATTCTTTCTCCCTCACTCCTTCGCTAGCGCTCTTCATTTGTGTCGTCGCCGTCTCTTGAGTTCCCGACTCGAAAGGGCGCACGTGTTTCGGGTCACGTGACGATTGGGTGTTTTTAAAATACATCATCGGGTTACTCACCCATGGGTCGTGAGCGGGTCACTGATTCGATCGATTATGATCGACAAAGGTCTAATTATATTATAGGCGATCTAAAAATCAGCTGTGTGTATAATTTGATAATGTTCATTGGTATGAAATGGGATTAATTAAATTTGTAATAAGTTTGTACCTACTGTAAAACATACATCCCATAAATATATATTCTACTACAAAAAAATGGTATTTGACATGAATATATGTTAGTTTAAGTATAAACATGATTTTATTTCTCTTTCTCCCTATATTATATATGTAATATAATGTAAGGTATATTTAATTTTATATCCTTATATGCCGAACACCGAGTACATTGATTTAATTCGATGTACATGCAATCAATGTACACGTTATGTACATTGGTTTCCTTTAATAAAAAATAAAACAGCCAAAACCACACCAAGAAAGCGTTTCAAAATCGTCTCTTGTCTGTTTGTTTGGTTACCTCATTACTCAAAAACTACTAAACCTATTTTCATGCTTTTATTGCATTATCTTTTAAAACTAAGGTCCATGGTTCGAATTCCGATGTGTACCAATGAGTTTTTAATTAAAAAAATTATGTACATTTGTTTGACAACATCACTATAGTGACTCGGAGAGCACGTTAAGCTGTCGGTCCCGGTTTCACTATACCAACTTGTGAAACTGTTTATAGTTGGGTTATTGAGTCTATTCAAAACATCGCGACGAGCTAGCCACTTGTTATCATTGCAAATAAAGAGTTTTATTATTATTATTATTATTGTTCGGTGGAGACTCATACCATCGGCTACAACGAGGTGGGATTAAAACCCCTCCGCTGGGTACCCTGGGGCCGTCTAGGCGGTCTCGGGCACCGTAAGGCACCTGTGAAGATATGTATGTATGTATGTGTATCTTTTTAAAAGTTGTGTTCTGCGAGTCGTGTTAAAGAGAGGGTGACAATACGAATATCATGTTGGTGTATGTACCGAGTGTAACAGAAAACCTATATAATAGCTCTTCACAGGGTATGTATAAATAAAATCCCCCATAGGACCAACTATTTCAGAGTAAAAAACAAATGAGTTGTTTCATACATTTTAGTTGGGTGGGTACTGAGAAAATGATATAAAACGTATATAAATTATGTCAAAGTTGGTCCTATAGTGAAAGTTGTTCGTATTTATGACTTGAAATACACTAGGACACCTGTGGAATTTTGTGTCTAAACCAAAATTAAATGTGATCCTTACAAAATTTTCTGTTGCACTTGGCCCTCTTGGTCAGGAAGGATAAATGGCTGGCAAACAACAAAGCTATTGCTTTTTTTCCAGGTAACCATGCAAGAGCTTATTTTGCTGTTTTAGACAAGCCATATTGCGGATTTTTTTAGAACTAATTTCTTGAAGGTATTCTGCTTCCTGCAATGCCGATTTGTTTTACTATTTGTAAGTAGGCCAAATACATTGCTGACTTTTCGTAGAACCCTATTGTACGTTTGATTTGACAGGTTTCATTTGACGATAAGCTGAGGTCTCAAGATAGGTAAAAGTCCGTTTCACAAAGAAGTCCCGCGGGAAAAAGTAGAACTAATAAAGTTGTCAGTAAAATACGCTAAATATTAGTAGGTACCTACGATGTCAATATAGTTTCATTGGTTATATAAATTTTATTTACTAAAATAAATCGAATCCACCTCATAATTATTCTTGGCTCTTAAACTGAGGTTAGCAACATTCCATCTCGCGACTGCAGCACCCAGTCCAAAGGAATTCTTTCGTGAAACGATCTAAGGTATTTATAAGGTTTTTAGTCCAAAATAAAACAAAAGATAAAGTTGTGTAAAATATTTAAGAAGATAAAGAAAGTAATCAACAAGAATATAATAATTATTATATCTACAATAGTAATGAATTAACTACAACAATTACGTGTTACTAGTACTACTAGGTATCCAATTGGATTAACAATTCACAATTTCTACTTGCTAGAAGTAATTGACAAGGCCGAGTTACAGTAAAAGCCATAGTCGATAAACACTTTAATCATACACATCGTTAAGTACCAAAATCATAGTCTATTCAGTTTATTATTTTATTTATTAAAATCACAGAAATCATAATAAAATAGAACACATCGTTTGAGTTTTGAGCGACGCTGTCAAGTATTAGGTATAAACTGCGAGTAGATACCTAATACGCGTTTAAATTCATAAACTAATCTGCTTTAAGTAGGTATTTACATAAATGTACTTATATTAGCTTTGGCTGCATTGTTGTAATAGTTGAGGTTATGAAATAATAAAATAATAATATGAAGCACATTACACACATATTGCCCTGAGGCTCTACCATGGGTTTGCGCATTGTAGCAACGTAACGTATTTGTATACGTATACGTGAGCAACAAACAAATTCATATTTTTAATGAAGGTTTTGTCTCTTTTAGTTTTGGAATAAAAATGAATATGCGTATAAAAGAGACAAAACCTATTTTAATTAAAGTTAAGTTTAACTTAGAGATATAATTCTACATGCCCTTTAGTAGAGTAGGTAGGTAACTGTATAAAGTAATGTCACGGTTATGCCACGTCTATTTACTTACGATTTCTGTGACCAACATAATGGAACTATAAAATACACTCAGTGACAATATCACAGGTTTATGTTTCAACGAGTTAGGCGCATATATTTAAATCATAATAGTTTATAGAATGCTTTAGGACAAAAATAAAGAAAGCAGGCCCGTTACACGTCGTTTTTTTATGAGAGCTCAGCGTTGGTAATTAAACTTAGGGCCGATTTGACCAAAGAGAGCATAATTTATACTGGGGATAGTAATGTCAAATCCCATACAAATATTTAATCGTAGATTAAATTATTAATACTCAGAATAATTATTTATATGTGATTTGCATGAAGGTAAAAACCGTGCCCGTCCGCGCGCCCCTGGGCGCGTTTTTTTAGCTTCATGGTGATTTGACATTACTAATCTCTGTATAAGTTATACCCACTTTTGGTCGAATCGGCCCTTAGATACCTATTCATAAAAAGGACATGGATTAACTAAACTTTTAAATTAAATTTGACTTGAAAAATAATATATTTCTTTGTTTATATAAACAAAGAAATGTTGCCAGTATTTCGTAAAACAATAGCATATCTATGTGATGCATATTCTGCACCCCAAATGCATATCTGTTTCTTTAATCGGAGACATTATCGTGTCCAAATAACGAAATCCTATAAAATGGCATTACTATATTGGATGTGTTAATCTTGTATTAATTATAGGCACACTCTGTCTCTGCGTTCGCGCACAACTGCAGAGTCAATTATTAAAGGACAATGCATTCGCAATCGCGAAGTCTGCGTTCTCCATACAAAATGAGCTTTCGCACTTTACTTAGCCAACATTACTCGACTACTGTTTGTCGAATTATAATAATATTTTAGTCGGTAGATATTAAGTATTCTGTTGGGTATTTTTTTTAAACTTTCTTAACATTAAAACACAAATATTTATTACCTACAACAGAAAGATGTTTGCGTAGAATTACCAACATAAAAATAATAATTGAACTTCGACCAACAGCCAAGTTGTAATATTGGAAGTACGTTTGTATGGGCGTCAAGAGGACTGCAGAGCCCTTAAATAGTATCTACCTAAGTTACATACATAATAATTAAGCTGTAATCCGATAATACCTGCGTCTGCACATTAATAATGGTGGGTCCATACATAACCTTTTTATTTAATTGGCGAAATTTACTTATTAGTAAATATATTTATTTTAAAGAAAAAGCAATGTAACAGGCCCGCAGGACAAATACAAGAAGTCGCCTCACTCACAACATTCTCACACAACTCACAATTTTTGGAAGCAATTTCGAAACAATTTTAAATCAACAATAAATTATTTATAACCTACAGTCTATAAAGATCACTTAATTTTCAATGTAAAACGTTTCAAAAATAAGATATTCTAGTAATCCTAATACATAATACTGAAAAGAATTATTTTAAATACTCCGAATTGTCATTATTAATGATCCATATAAAAAAAATGACTCAATAAAATAATAATAAATTTCCTTGACTTTTATGTATACTAGACAAGCTATTTCGAAGGAAAACAAGTTGTCAAGTTAATTGAAACTGTACCTAAATCATGTCTAATTTAAAAAAATTACGGCTGATTTTTGAAATAAAGTTATTTAACTTATATGTAGAAGTTAACTGTCCAAACTGTGAAAAATCGGCCCTTAATAAAATTAGAAATAAGTAAGAACATAGGTACCAAATTTCTTGCTTACCTAAACATAGTAATTATGGTTATTGTAGCGCGGAATGTGAAAGTTTTATTTATCTACTTGCTGAGAAGCAGGCCAATAAAGTTAATAAATGGGGTCGATCATAATAATCAATACATTGTTGATTAAAATAATAAGTCGCTCCCACTATACTGAAATTTCTATAAATATACTCGTATATATAAAACAAATTATATTATTATTCGATACTGCTTGTCTAGTAAAATACATAAAAGTCAATGTAAAACTCACTTAAATTAATTTTCAATAACATTATTGCACTAAATTATAACTTAACAATAAATACAAGCGTTACTTCACATTTATTAACTACATTAACGATCAAAAGTCATGGCTGACCTAACCATGGTCAGTGGCGCACACATCAGAAGATGACGGAGCATAGAAATTTTGCATCAGTAGATAGGGACTTGGTGCCTATAAAAAAACAAACAATTTTTAGGCTGCGTTCGATTTTTTTTTTATTGGAGCACGGCATTTCACATTGCATCCACAACAGTCCATTTATCGATCCCATTGGATCGATACTTATCTTACTGTTTTATTTTATCATGAAATAAAGCGCTACCGTAGCCTGAAATGTCAAAAAAATCGATGCAATCTTCTGAAAACCGACTTGGACGGTTTTTGCATCTGTATAGATAATTTGTTTCGTTTGCCCAAAATGCCAACATACGTTGTACATTGCTTAATTTAGTTGTTGAATTTAAATTTGATCGCTTGTTTCATCCTATCCATTATTATATGTAATAATAAACTAATGAAGGAAAAAGTACGACAATTGGGGCGTTTTGAAAAAAAAAATCTAATGCAGCTTTGAAATGAATCTACCACCAATCACCTGGATGATTACGACGAAAGAGCGAAATTTGAAGCGTTTAAAAATCTAGGCGCAGAAAAGTGAATTTGTACTGTTTAGGAAAATACCCTTTTTAAAGTTTACTCCAAGTTATTTGCACTTTGCTGTACTTTTTAAATATTGCTTAATTTTCTTAAACAGTACCTAAAAATAAGTCTGATTGGTAGAAACATCGATTAAAAAAGATGTATCTAATGGTTAAAAAAAATACTGATTTAAATGTCGTAGTACAACCACGCTTCTACACTCCGTCCTTGTCTAATTTGTTTAGTGTGGACGCTGCCTTTGTGAGACAAACGCACAGACAAACAATAACAACTTGAAATATTAGAAATACTCAGTAAGTATCTAATACAGAACATTTGTGCTAACTACTGTCCTAAATATTTTGACTAAGTAAGTACGATTTGGTGCTCAAATTTTAATTTAAGTGTTAGTTAATATTCTAAGAATAATTAATAAGTATAACCTACATTCTACAAGGTATAGTCGTGTCACTAAACTGTGGGTTGGAAACTTTCCACCGAGCCATCACTTATAATTTTGAATAATCGGTCTATTAATTTTGAATACCATAGACAGGCAATTATTAATGTGTCTAATTGTAAACAGCCATATTTTTTGTTTGGACTGAAAAATAAATATATTTTACCTTATACCAATATTAAAATCTGTACAACAAATATTATTCCGTTTGTTACAATGCTATGGACTTAATCTGCCATTCTTTTTTTTTTTTTTTTTTTTTTAAAGTACCTAGATACAAAGATAATATGAAGCAAATATAGCTCAGTGGATTAGTCTAAAATTTATTTATATAAATATGAGTTGAACTTGTGTGTAAAATAGTTTTAGATAGTGATGAGTAACTTTCTAATGATCTAATTATAGGTATGGGCTTAGTATATAGTAGTTTTAGAAAGATATCGGCTGGCACTTGGTTGACTTGAGGGGTTTACACGAACAGATCGGCGGTACCCATTTTGTAGACTCGCTTTACGCCAATCACTCTGTTGGTGGTCACGTCGGACTTGCCTGGAAATTAAAGCCTCTGGTTAGAAAAAGTCGATTTTTTTTAAATAATTTTACAGTAAAAAAAATTAACAGTAGGTAATTAAATAAATATTCTGCTCAATTTGGTTTTCTTCAATATTTTAGAAAAGGTCTTATCAGAGAAGTCGCCTGTACAATTTTAAAGAATTTAATTCCATGAGGATCATATTTTCAGAGACTACTCCCTTTTGCTAGGTACTTTGAGTTACTTTAGCTATTCCAACTGGCTAAATGTTTTAACAATTGTGATTTTTATATGCCTATTTTTTATATGGTGTGTATACTATTAGTATATATATATATATATATATATATATCATCACTGGCGCCCCAGACCGCCTAGACGGCCCCAGGGTACCCAGCGGAGGGGTTTTAATCCCACCTCGTCGTAGCCGATGATATGAGTCTACACCGAACAAATGGCTAGCTCGTCGCGATGTTTTGAATAGACTCAATAATCCATCTATAAACAGTTTCATAAGTTGGTAAGTATAGTGAAACCGGGACCGACAGATTAACGTGCTCTCCGAGGCACTATAGTGGTGTTGTCAAACAAATGTACATAATTTTTTAATTAAAATCTCATTGGTACACACCGGGATTCGAACCAGGGACCTAAGTGTTTTTAAGTCCAAGGGCTAACCAACTCGGCCACCACGTATATTTATACTATTAGTAACAGTTTTATTTTTAATATTAAATCAATGCCCCAGTAAATGCAAACTTACTGAAATTAGTATCATGAGATTTTGCTCGTATTAACGCAACGTTATATTGTATCGTGAAGATCACTTTATTTTTGAAAACAGAAAACATACGATCCCTTCGGTAGTTCCTCACGAATTAACATTTCGAAGCAAAATCTCATGGTAGAGCCTCTAAATGTTTTATAATTAACGGAGATCGCGTTTGACCGCCACGTGCATGCTAGAGAGCATAGAAAAAATATTTATTCAATAAAATTATAATACACAAACTTACACTAATCTATAAAATATAACATAAAGATAATATTATTTATTGATCTGGATACACCCACAGCTATTGTGTGGTGACTTTGCCATATGCCACGCGCTGGTTTTCAGGGTGCACCGTGGTAAAACTAACAATATTATTTTACTTATTTATACATAAAGATTAAATTGCCCTTCATTTCTTATTTGTTGTGCTTCCATCAGTAATTTTCTTAATTTTACTTTAAGGTTTGTGTAATTTTAACCTTAAATATCGCGGTAACTGATTCCAAAGTCTGTTAAGACGAATGCATCTTTATATATTTTGTTGTATGATGGGTACTCTGAGAAGCCTAAGGTCTAAAACCTACCAGTGCAGTTGCCAGCGTGTGCCACCTCGACGAGCACCCCGGAGAGGCACACAGCTCGCTGCAGCCGGCACCACGAGGCGTAGGTGACGTGGTCGGTGCCGCACAGTGCGCGCGCGCCGCCCACACACTTGGCGTCGCACGACACACAGCGCGCGCCGCTCGCTCCCCCGGTTATGCACAGCTGGTTGGACGGGCAACGAATTGTGTTGCACGTTGCATTCACTGGGGGTTAATTGTAATAATTAATTAATTGGAGTTTGTATTCTAAAATGTCAAGTAATTCTAAGATATTTATCTATTTACGACTGAGTCATATAAGGGATAGTCATAATACCAGCGATTATCCCTACAGGTTCTAAAACCTTTTTTTCAGATTTAGTTGTTAGACAAGGGTGGACTGTATTTGCTTTTATACCAGCTTACCTTTACATATTTCTCTATAGGCTAACGGCAGAGATCGCGCATAAGCGGTTTGGCAAGGGTGGACATATAGCTTGCTTCGTAACAATTTACCTTTACAAGTTCTTCTATAGGCCAACGATAGAGAGTGCATAAACGGGTCAGCAAGGGTGGACTGTATAGCTCGCTTTGTACCAAACTACCTTTACAAGTTCCTTTAGGCTAACGTCAGACACCACCAATAAGCGGTTAGGCAAGGGTGGACTGTATTTGCCTTTACACCAGCTTACCTTTACACATTCCAATATAGACTAACGGTAGAGATCGCGCATAAGCGAGTCGGCAAGGGTGGGCTATATAGCTTGCTTTGTAACAACTTACCTTTACAAGTTCCTCTATAGGCCAACGGTAGAGACCGTCCGCGTTCACAGGCAGCTCGGCGCAGCGCACACAGCCCGGCGTACGTGCGTCCATCCACAGCGCACACCGGAGACCCCGCCATCACGCATGTACTGCATCGGACGCAATGCGCACCCAACTCCGCGTCCAGCACGCAACGTTTGCCTTCGTGGCATTGGATGCCGTCACATGAACCAACTGTCAAAAGATTGTATGTAATATATAAAAAGTTTTATCTTAAGTATATGTATGAACGGACTGATCCATATAGGACCAGACTAACATAATAAGATCCAAAAGTTGGATAAAATGCTAAAGAATTGGTGCAATGCATTGAGTCATGAACTTGGCTTTCTGGTAATTGTCCAGGCACTCACCACTATACTTGTACTCGGCACTTCGCTAAAGAATCCTAATGTAAACCCAAAGAACAAGACAGTTGAAGTATCTTGCTCGGCACACATATTGTGTTGATCTACGTCACTTGGAATAATACCTGTTTTTTTTTAAAGCACTTTTAAGTTCTAACTAATACAATTTATAGTAAAGAAAATGTGCTTATGTCAATATATGTTTTTAAGTTATATAAATTGTTTTTACTAAAATAAAGAAATTCACCTTAGAATTATTTTTGGGAAGTTACAAACTGAGATCACCAACAATCGCTCGCGACTGCAGCGCCCCGTCCGGGTCCCAAGGAATTCTTTCGCGAAACGAACTTTACCACTTAATTGCCATACTGACATTACCTACCTATACCATCACTCGCTCCTTTTGGTTCCCAAGAACCGTTTAAACGGCCTTAGGGTACCCAGGCAGCGGAGGGATTAACCCATTTCGCCGATGGTATTCGGAGGCAACACCTAAAAAGTGACGAGCTTGTTGTGTGTTTATGATGGTATAGCCTCGTTGTATAAAGTGGTCTCCCATCCCAGGTCCGGCCTTGTTTTCATCTGCTTAACCTTGTTATCTTGTAACTTTAAAACATTTCGTACGATTAGGTAAATTTGATACCGAATGAGTTAATAATTTTAAAAAATCCGAGATATTTTTGTAGAATAAACCACGTCTGATAAATTGGTCGATTGTCTATTGTTTAATTTTCAAAAAGGCTTGTATTCAGTTAGACATGCCCAGACAGTTTAGATGTGGCGATCCTGTGGTCATGAGTACGAAGCATAAAGGTGCAGATGCACTGAATTAGCGAACATTTATCGTGTTCTTTGCCGACTATATACGTTATTGATATGGTATATCATACGATATCGCGTAGTTTTTTTTTTGGCCCAGCAGAATTGCGGCCGTTAAGGACACTGCATTCGCGATCGAAAAATCTGCGGTTTCCATACAAAATGAACTTTCCCACTTCCAATATTACCTACTCGATTACTGATTGTCGCAGAATTAAGATAATATTTTTGTCGGTCATTGTCATCTTTCTGTGTTGGATATTCGACTAACATCCGAGTTGAAATATTGTAAGTGCGCTTGTGTGGACGTGAAGATGAATACAGGGTCCATGGGAATAATTTTAGCCAGTAGGTTGATGAAAGAGAAGAAAACACCACCAACGTAACGAAATCTGCGAGTGTCTTTACAGTTTAGATTAGTTGCGAAATCTACATGAATATCTCAAGAATTACTGTGTCTATTTGTATAAAATTTGGAATGATTATATATTTTAATTGAAGATATTTTGTGTCAAAGTAAAAAGGTCAAATATTAATAAAAAAAAGTTGAGAAAAATAAATTGTGTGGGGTATCAAAAGAAAGCTATTTCTTTGTTGATTTTAAAACTTCGCCGGAACGCGGTCCATCACCTAACGACATAAAGTCATCTGCGAAACCTCAATAGGGACATTAGGCATTCTCAGACAAATTAACGACAAATATGTTTCGATTCCGAGAAATAACAGACTAAGGGCAGATCCAGGTTAGTTTTGGGGATCGTCGGTCAGCAAGGGATCAGATAGCCTAGTTTAATAGAAACTAAGATATTAGTAGGTTTCCGACTAATTTAATACTATACGTTTTCATTAATCGATGCGTCTATCGGTTTGTCGACGTGGCTTTCCAGTAGGGCCCCAGATTTTTTGGCCCCCATAAGCTGATTCCAAAAAGACATACCCACATAGATATAAACTCAATAACTGTGAGGGCCACCTAATGGCGCAGTAGCGTAGTGAACTTATGGGTTTCATTACTATAGATAGTATATCTACCTGGCTGCCTAACGATGCGGTTACAAAATGGGCTGTGACAAAGACGAATTTTCGTTACGAGTTATACTTTGAATCAATCGCTAATCGCTGCTTTATCGTGAAATCAGCTACCCGTTTCTTACGTTTTATAACAACACCTGAAAAGTTACTACCCCCTCGACAAGAAATTGATTTAGTATCAGATTAGTTTCATGGAAAAATGACTAACTCACGGTTTTTGCATCTTCATGTACATGTTCGCCATGTAAAATGTATGATCGCCCTAAAGCACCCCGTACATTAATCCCGGTGCGGGCGCGCCTCTCCCACGGCGCGTATCGCGTCTAGTAAATTGCCCTCGCGTTCCTAGAAACCTTCCCTACATCTCTATTGAGATCGCACTCAATAATGGCCGCTCCGATGCATCTGTGCCCGCGAGGACGCATGTGAATGAGCGGTTTGCGTCCGCCACAGGCTGATTGTAGATACATTTGTGTTTTTATTTTTGTTAGTTGTTTTTTTCTCTTAATTGCCTTTTGCTCTGTTTTCACAACAAATGCACCTGTTCGCCGGATGAACGATTATTGCGAGGCTTATTTCAAATAGAAGATGCTGATTTCTTGTTTTGTTGTAGGTATGTCTGGTACCTAATTGTGTGCATATTAGGGAGGGTGTGGGAATACAATGTTATTTAGTACAGATTTAGGTAATAATTAGGTAATAAATAACGAGCTATACGTATCCTAATTATGTCATTTTTAAATGTTTAAAAAAAATCTTTAAAAATAAAATAATAGGTGTTATGTTTCTAACGAATTTAATTTTCATAAGTTTAAATATTAATTTGATTACTACAATTTTAATTTAGAAATACGTTGGTCTGCAACGCCCAGAGTTATATTGTCTTATACCTGCTGTTAATAATAACCCTCTATTTCGTCGGGGATAAAAAGGTGCTGGTGTTCGTTCTACCATGGATGGGGTCTTGCTATCAATTTCCTCCTGGGTGCCTTGTAACCCAGGGGCTGTTTGCGGATGACAGCACCTACCTATACTTGTGCAGAAGTCCCAGACTCGCCGCCGTATAAATGCACGCAAAGCACTCAAAGCACGTGGGCAAAATATCAGCCTTTACTACGACACGCACCGCCCCGCGGTGAAAATGCAAAGGATGCTGGATATTCTCCCTTCCTGGCTGTCCGTCAGCGTGGACAAAGCATCAGCCCTTATGACGATGAGAATGCTAAGGATGTTGTGTATCTTCCCGTCAGCGGCGACCTGAAGGTGGAATCTGTGGAAGCAATTGTGGAACGTTCACTCGACGCATGTTTGACCAAGCCGACAAGGTACCCCACGACCTTCTTCATAGTAGGTATTGCGTAGGTATTGTATATGAATGAGAATCTAACCCACGAACTCGACTTAACCACCAGACCACGGAGGCGGTATTGTATAAAAATGGATACTCTATCGCTCTCTAGATTTTCCTTAACTCCTATACAAACTCTATGTATGTAGGTACTTAATCATTACTGAACTTCTGCATAAATTAATTAATATTTCCATTTATAGTATTGTTGTAATAATTATTTCACTATGTAAATGTATTTAATTTAAATGCGTAAGCTCGTTAGCGGCGTTCGTCATCATTTGCGCGACGCCCTCGATACATATCCTGTGATGGTTATGATAAATGACTTGTATTCGCTACTATTTGATTAGTCTAGACTAGTTGAACGTCCGTGAATATCGTCAGATGTGTAGTAGGGTTGCCAGACGTCCTTTAATTAAACGGGCGTCATCATTTTTAACCCAATGAAAAATAGATAGTGTTAAGTTAACTTAAAAACGATATGGCCGATTTTAATGTTTATTGTTTTCTTTTGTTAGCTTTTGCTTTAATACAGGGGTGCTTAAAAAAAACTGAGAATATTCTAAAGAAAAACTAAAAAATTATAGTAATTTTGAATGTAAAATGACGGTTTTATAGGTACACCTCGCAATTGTTTATTTTGATCTGCCATCTGTCACTATTTTGTGTTTTTTATATTCTTCCACCAGTGTGATCAGATCATCTTTCGACCATACAGCCATAATTTTAGGGACTGTTATATCTTTCACTATATATTTATATATCGTCTTACTATATACGAAGTTTACCGGGTCAGCTAGTTTTAAAAAAAAGGACAATACCCAGTGCTTTATTCTGATTTTATTAATAAATATCTGTATTGACACCATTAAATATCGTTTGAATGAAAACATCATTAGTCATTTATTGTCTTCCAACAAATCCTCTATAAAAGAAACCGGGAGCTGGCAACATTGAGTTATTATTATTTACGTAGCTCGCAACCCTAGATGTGTATGTATGCATTCACCGCCATTGATATCCATAAAAATGTTTATGGCGTCTGAATTGCGCCTAAATGAATTAACTAGATATCAAAGAACAAAATTTACCACAAATAACAAAGTTATTATGATGTGCATAGAAATTATTTGCATATTTGATTTTATTTTTATTTATTTATTTAAATCTTTATTGCATACAAAATACAAAGATTTTCTAGTTTTTATGGTTAATTAAAGTTTTTTTTTTTTTTAAATACGGGTCTCAAGTCCGGGAACGCTGCAGTTCATTCCCCTGCCTTCCAACCAGGCGATGGACCCGGCACCCGCCCAATTCTTATTTCTTCTGTGACTGCATTGGAGAATCATTGGCGGACCCTTCGGGGAAGTCTAAGGTGGACGCCTTGTTCCATCAAAATACAGTCCACTTCAAGCTCTTGTAAAATTATTCTTTAAAATAAGTAAAGAGTGGTTTGATTTCATTTGGTCCTTCGAGCCGGATGAAAGTATCAAAAAATTTTGAAGTGTATAATTTGGAAAAGGTAGCAATGAAAAATATTATATGGTGCAATGTAATAGGATTTTTGTTATACTCAGTATAGACATAGTAAAGGGACAATAATAATAATTTTCTAAATGAAGAATAAATAATAATAGGTACCTACTTGATGTTGGAAATTTTTATTCCATATTAATTAATTGCTAAATAAATTGTTATACCTCTACCTCTGAACTGTGACCTTAAATGGAATCTTAATTTACCGTACTAACCACAATGTGATGCAATAAATGATTTATATTTGTATTTGTTTAGGTATTTGTCAAACAGCTTTAGATAGTCAACCAGATATGGTTTTAACTAAATGTGGCAAGTAGGCGGTAGTCAGCGCCAAGCACGTAGGTATAATAGGGCGCCACTGGCTAGATTCTGAACGTGATAAAATTGCCGTAATACAAGCTTAAAAACAGGCACTTGATCGCCGTCTAGACTAGGCTGTCTGTAAACTAGATTATTATACAATAAACATGTCTAGCATATGCGCCAGATATAACTAGCTCCGAGTTTAAAGGTTCATTTTACGGAGACAGAATTAACTAATTAATTTTAATTTATTACTTTAAATAGTAATGAAGCTCTACTGCTAATGAACTGCAGAACGTTCATCTGTAAATGGATATTTTTTTATTTTAGAATTTATTATGTTGTTGTTAAAATATAACTTGATGTTGAGAACAAAATTTGCAGTTATTGTAATAATTCTCGTAAAAATATCCAACAATAATATTGGCTAATTTATATATGTACTTACATAATATGTATGTTTGTAGTTCATGTAAGTAATTAGCTATACCAATAAAGTAGGTAAAGGTTACCTACACCCTTTAAATAAATGTATGTATATTTTTGCGCCCTTTATATATATTTTTGCGCCCTAAGCATCTCAAAGGTTGTAGGAAATGCCTGTGAACATTTATTTATAATAAAGAATTTTGAATAAATAAATGATTGTTATTTATTATTTAAAGTCCAGTTGCTATTAATTAATAGTACTAGTACTTAGTTAGTGGCACTAGACCTTGTATATATTAAATTAGCGATGAAGGTTTAAATATAAAAATAGCGATGCCCAGCATAGGGAATATATTTATCCTAGTAAAAGAGCAATCCAATACACATGCTAGTAAAAGAGCATGCTCAAAGGTCAACTAGCATGCGATTAGTACCTATCAGTATAGTACTCAGTATCACTAAGTACGTCTACAGTTTACCATAAAAAAAAACTTAAAGGTATTCCTCATTATCCATACCTTGACATCGTCCAACATAATTCAAAGTGAGATGTTTGGACGACTTGCGGCAAGCTCGTCGTCGCAGCCGGCAGAGGGCGCGGTAGGTGTTGCCGTCGGTGCCGCAGACCGGTCCGGCGCGGCGGCAGTGCGTGGCGCACACGCAGCGGGCCTGACCGCCGCGGACGACGCAACGACGGCCGGCACCGCATCGCATGCCGGCACACGACTCTGTTACAATATAGAAGATAGATAGAGTGGCTTTAAAAACTGCGCACCCTACACGAAATGTCATTCATGCTACCACGTTCGTAACCACCTAAAAGATAGGACTGACTCTGACTGAGTGACCAATACTGAAGAATGATGGTGACCATATTGATTACGTCTATACACAATACACATACTTTGAATATATATATTACATTAACTCTACTACACCCTGATCATTTTTGGATTCATACTACAGGAGTCAAACCATGATCCTTCATTAGTGGTGCAAAGGCTTCACTAAAATTCAATATCTGAACAATTTAATGGAAAACAAATTAAGGTCCCAGTTAAGTTACGGCCGCAACTCTCAACGCATGTTAGGCTATGGTAAATCATATCTGTCGCAGAATGGATAGCCGACGAAGCAATGTTAATCCTGAATATGCGCCAGTAAGCTATCTCAGTTGTTATAAGCATGCATTCAACATTTTTAGAATCAGTATTGTGATTATAGAGAATAAAGCTAACAACTTCGATTTCTTCAGCTCTATAGAAGAAGATCTCTCCATTGACGAGGTATTTGAGGTTAGTCAAAGAGTAAGGCGGATGCGGTAGTGATTATTAAAATTGTATTAAGATATCCCAATAAGAAGACTTACCCATGCAAGGAGTACACGGTACCCCGCCTTCCACAGCTCTATAGAGGAATATCTCTCCATTACTAAGGTCCTTAGGGCTCCAGGCAGCCGGCGTGCTTCCCGCACAACATTCAGCTTGGGACGCCTGCAACGCAACCACCGAGGAGCAGCGCCCGCCACGCTCCATGCCCGACCAACAAATCCCGGCTGGATGGAAAAATACATTTACAAAATTAAGATAAATCAAAGTACTGCCACACATTGAAAGGACACAGGAGCAAAATAGTAAAAATTTGGTACCCAAAAGATAAAAAGATGACATTATTAATCTAGATATATAAGGATTGTCATGACTTCATCAACGCTAAACTGGAACTACTGATGCTAGGATTAATGAATTTAGACAGTAAACCCCGCTTTTAAAAAAGGTAACTAATTAAAATTTATTTATAAAGAAATTTTCAATAAGAATAAAAAAAAATATCACCCGTTTTCACATCCTTGAGATTTGAATTTTGAAAATTATTTAGTTAAGTAGGGACCCATGTCCTACCTACTTATCTTATTGATTTTAGGGTTGACATCATTCATAAACAGTTCGACCCTATGGGAACTTTTGTGTATCTTTTTGTTTGTCCTACCTTAGGTTACCTACACTTAAACTTTGGTAAAAAATCCATAATTTACATACCTACTTGATACATAAATCTTTAAGGCTGAGTTGCACCAAAATGAACCCTCTGTTATTGTCACGCTTAATGTGGCGTCAATAGTACCTACCAACTGTAATTCGAACTGCAAAATAAAATTGGTGCACCCGACGCCATTTTTAACTTTTTAATAGTTACAATTACAGAGAGTTAATTTGGGTGCAACTCAGTGTAGGTATTCAGATTTAATATAATAGGGTATACCTATAATATTACGTACGTCATCCTTTTAAGTCAATTAGCATTGCTTAAAAAATCTCTTGCCTCATTTAGGATTTCCTCGAAATCAGTAAGAACTTTTTGTTATTTTTTTTTTATTGGAGCACATGCCGATCTTGTATCTACCTGAAGATAAGCAGACCTACAAAGATCATGAATTGGGTCGACCAATAAATTGTTTTTAACAATATTGATTGCTCCCACTATGCCGGCTAAATCATGCGCTTACGAAATGGTCGGCTTCAAAAACGAATTGGCATTACGAGTATATTTTATTATTCTCGTTGCTTTATCGTCAATTCAACTGCTCCTGAAAGATGACTACCACCTCGACAAGAACTCGAAGCAGTACCGTACAGTCTCTCGAAAACCCGTAAACCAACCAAAGTGACTGATGCATCTGTATAAGACCGTGTGGTCAGCGTAACGAAGTTATAGTGACCTTCCTTCCTACCTAAAACTGCCACTATTACACTATATTTATCTGACTGTAAACCGTCTTCCATTATTTGGTAAGTTCTATCGTAAAATCCGAAGCTTTCATATTAATTATTTTTTTCCATGGAAAACTTTTGTTTATACATTTCCTATATTTTTATCATTAGATAAAAATAAGCTCTTATTACAATTAAAATATTTAAATGGCTTATACCTATTAACTACCTACCAGAACAAATTAAAATATATGGCAAAAAATATATTTCTAAAATATTTCTCTAAATAACTAGTCAAGTTTTATAAAACGTTTAGTATGGGTTCTCAGGATTGGGTCCATGTGTGCGAGATTCTTGTCGCGTGAGTCACGCCCGGACGGCTGCGTGAGCGCACTGGCTAGACGATTGGCAGACATTTTTTAACTCCGAGAATGGCGGTTCTGCCTGGCCGCTACCGGTACTAAGCCATTGTTGCATTAAGTTTATTGCAGGCTCAATACATTGGTGTCTTAATGCTTATACAATACTTAAGCTGTATTGAGTACTTTTGGGCTTTCTGGTGTGTAAGCTTTATTTTGGTAGGAATTAGATCAGCTTATATATTTTTCCGCTAAAATGTTGCTCATTTAAGGGTAATTCCCTTCCTTAAATTTAAGGCGAACTGAATTTAATGAGAAATGAGGTTCTAAATACGTTTAAAGGAAACAAAATATGGCTAAAAAGGAAGAAAGGGAGGTTTCTACATCTTCGCTAGCCCAACCGACCGGTGTTTCAGTATTAGTCTGTGGATTTACCTATTCCATCGATTTCTTGCCGAGGTTGTAGTATTCTTTCAGAGTGCGGTTACGAAACGGGGACCAGTAAGAATATTAAAGTAGGCTCGTAATGCATATTCGCTTTTGCCGCCGCCCATTTTGTAACCGCATAATTAAGCCGGCGGCGTAGTAGGAGCGATCAATACTGTTAAACAACAATATATTCATCAACCCCATTCATGGAGTTTGTAGGTTGCTCACCATAAGGTGGATACAAAGTTATATTCTATGCTCCAAATAAAAAATAACCATTGAAGGAAGGATATTTTAAGAAATATCAATTCGTTAATAACCCATTCGTAAATGAAATTCCACCTAAAGGTTGCCTTAAATTTTAAGAAAGCATTAAATTACCAGACTTTAATTAATTAAAAGTATTTAATAATAAAACAGCATTCTTGTTTACAAGTTTAGGCATTGAGTTAGTACATAGTTATAGGTATTTTTACGATCGGAATTATGTTTTTAGTTTGGTCTGAGAGGATCCCATCTGCTTGATCAATTAGCAGCATAGCGATAAATACTTGTGTCTATTTGCCAGAGTTCAATGACCTACAATTTATTATCACATTGACAATAACATTCGAGATTTTATTTTAAACGAGGTTTAATGGATACTTCTTATGATTTACTGTGATGATTAACCATCGTAGGAAAATGTAGATTTGCATCACGATCCGCAGTAATGATTTTTTTAGAATGTAAGAATTAAAATTTATATATTTTCGTCTCTATATAGAAATCGGCATTACTGTATTTATCATTAGGTTATATCAGTCCTATGATGAAAATGGGTCCCCCAAGGTGAGTCAAAGATTTGACTCCTTGCCCTATGTAATTTGCATCCAAGACCAGCCAGTCAGACAGAACCCATCTGGCCGCACGCTACGGGCACCAAGTCGTGGTCTCACTCTTAGGGTAAGTTTGCTCCAATAGTTATCAGTTTTACGGCACACGCGATCGGTCCACTGCCACTTCAGCTTGTTGATTCTTTGGGCTATGAGTTTGCTTCTCTTATGGATGTTTTAATTTCCAATTTATTTTTTAACAGAAATTTAATCGTAACTTTTACTCCTTTCCATTTTATCTTAAATTGTAAGTAAAGAAACGACGAAGCATAGACGCTTTGTCATTTCTTTACTGTTAGGATGCACTGATAAAAAAAAGAATTTTTAGACACTTCCGAATAGGCGACGCACGACGGACATGACGAAGCTTTCAGAACGGTATAGGCACCGTTCTCTCTCTCCAACACCACTTTTCTCTCTGAAAGTCTCTCAGAATTGTATCCACCAGGTTTAACATCAAGTATATATTCAGTATTCTTGATCATCTTCGAAAGATAAGCCTACGTTGATGACGGGTCTCGGAATAACCGGGTCGTTTAATATTTTATTATCCAAATTCCAAATATTCTAGTTATTGCATACATATATAACATTGGTTGGAAACAGTTTAAGAATGGACATAAAAACATTGCTGTTGATAAACAACATAAGCTTTAAACATTACACAACCGAATATATCCTTCTATAGTCCACTGCTTATATGCCCCGAAAGAGGATGACTCCCAGAAGAATAAAACACCAATAAAATTGTGTATCTTTTTATAGCATCATCGTTAAACATAGATATAATAAATCTATTAGTGGGTGTTCTTAACACATGATCATGAATGAGAACTAAAATAACCGAACCGCAGTCTAATTATATTGGGATGCTTTTAGCTCCGGGAGCAAAAATATCATTCCGTCCAGCTTTGACGGACACGTCAAAATATTATTACAATTACGAAATAATATATTTCTGGCAACTGCAAAGGAATTTTGGTCGTCAAAGAAGCCGCTAAATGAAAACGTTCGAGATCTGAGGCAATGATAAACAGGATTCAGGATATCGCGTATTTTTGGATTGTTTAGTAATTCGTTTTGAATCGACTGCGGTATTTCAAAATCGGCAATTTTTATTGGAAGTGCGTTTTTATTTTTATTTTCGGAGCCAACCTTTCCACTTGAACTTTTAATGAGAGTCGAACCAGCATGCGGATAACTGTTTTCGCGATACCAATATTTTAGTGTTATTTAAATACCTACTAAATCTAAATTCTTTGTAAAACTTAAAATAAATTCTCATTAGCTGTAGAAATAAATATTTAATTACCTTTCCTCGGCTGAAGGTCGCTTAGAAACTAATTTTAATTAGATGCACTTAAAAATTTAAGCGTCTGTCTGGCCGTCTGCGGCTAATTATGATAATATGTCTGCCTGCGGGTGCTCGAAGCGGCCTAGTTTTCGGTTTCTGGGGACAGTGAAGGGCATAAGGGTAGGTTAGGCCGTCTAGAAACCGTCTGGTAAATTTTGCATATTTCTATTTACTTTGTTATTATTATACAACTGTCTGCCTTGTGAATTATTTAGCTTTTATATGAATAATTAATGTAGATTTACCTTTAAGGCTTTTAAGGTAATACCTACGAGTAGACTTGGTTGGAGTTGGCTGTGATTTTGTAAAGGATAGGCAAAGGTCATTAATGTTTTTAGTATTTGTTTTCTATTAATAAAAAAAATCCATATTTTTTTGACATATAAGAAATTAATTTATTTTCATTACCTAACTACTTTAAAAGTAAATTATATACGTACCTAGATGTAGTTTATCCACATCACTTAATTCTACTTTCATACAAGTCTGGTGTAGAGTTGTGTTTTACATTAACGAACACGGCGACTGCATTAATGTCGGTGTATTGACACAATAGTGGTGAGTGAGTGCCCCCTCCCTCCCCCTCGGGTCCGCACGATGCACTTTGAAGTGCACTGCACCCGACTTCGGTGCGACCAACACTTGGTTTGGTATATTGATAACAATGTGTTATTTTTAAGGTAAATCATTCAGATGTAACTTTATTTTGTAGATCATTTAAAGAAGATCGGCCTCCTTAGGCCGAGTAATCCTACAGTCGGTGGTTTCATCTTTGCGACATTTTTCTAACCTTAAATGATCTTTTGCCCCATAGCATATTAGCTACAGTTTGATTATGGCGGTTTGACTGACTTTATAAAAATGCATTTAACATACAAATATTGTCTGACTCTGACGTCGATAAACTAATTTTAGGGTATAACTGTAAATGCATTTTTAACAAGTCGTGAAATGAACAATTTTTGTATATTTGTTCGCTGTCGTCGAAACCCGTGTGTTTTCCATATTCAAAATTGAAAAATTAATAGGGTCAGACAGATGAAAAAGAGGTTAGTCGTGTCAATAATAGTACCTATGGAACCCGATATATGAGGTACCTACTTATAGAATATACATAACTTATAAGTGAAAAAGTGTTAAATCTTCTTGGTGTAATTAGTGGTAAGGTGGATTCCCCTGAATTGATCAGTCAATTAAACATAAGAACCACGGGCCTAAGAACTAGGAGCTCTGCCATGTTCCATCTGCTTATTACTTATACAGGTTTTATGCAAAATACATATATTTGGAGGACGAAGAAATAAATAAAAAACCCTATTTCAATATACTATCTCATTCATGATTGCGTCGTTGGTGTTGTATCCGGAGGTCGTGGGTTAAATTCCTACTAGGCAATAGTAAACATTATTACTTAGTACTTTTTCTATACAGTTTGCCATGGTCTGAGTTGTTTCTGATGCTTATCTATTCTTAGGCTGGTACTATGTGAATTGTATTCACAAAGTACACGCCTAAAGCTTATTTTGTGACCGGGCATGGTAATTTGGCATGGCAGTTATTCCTAAGGGCCGTTTACACCATTATATGTTAATATTTAGGTTAAAATGACACCAAAAGTATTATTAAGTTGTTTTGCAACATTTGTATGTATTTTGTGAAGTCTAATAAATCTCAGACGAGACACTGAAAGCATAGTTTAGCGCACATTAAAAATACACAATGTGGATGGAATCCATTAGATATGCACGACGCATCAGCCATTCTAGACTGATAGACCGTTACGTACAAATACCATACTTTGCTTCAAAACATTCTATACGTTTACTACCGAGTAGGGGTAAACAAACATCACCAGGATACCCACTCAGCTCTGATGTCTATCCCTGGAGCCTCTATACATCCCGTTGTCCGTTCTTATTTGATAGGATGGAATAGCATATACTTTGCCGACCCTGCTTTTAGGGCATTTGTTCCCCTGGCTGAAGATTAGAGGAATTTATCACTCTATTTAGACAATTCAGTTTTCATAGATGTTAAACACATGTTCTCTGCCTGGAGATTAAAGGCCTTTACTGCTCTATTCAGATAATTCGGTTTTCTTGGATGTTAAGCACTTGTTTCTCTGACAGGAGATTAAAGGACTTCACCGCTTTATTTTGATTTGGAGTAATTTAATTTCAAGATAAGTAGGTACCCCAGTACTATTCTCTAAATAACTCAAGAGGTATTGCACATGGAGAAAGAGAACGATATGGATGACTCTCCCGAGTTCATCGTGTCGGAAATATAGGTCTCCCGCACTATCTTGACTTGCCCATGCTTCTTATCTCTTGGATTTGCTTAGTCTTTGCCGAAGATACTACAACTTTTACAGGTTTTGATAAAAAAGTTTAGTATGGCAACGTGACTCTACTCATTATGTTTTATAGTAACTACTATTATATTAAGCTCCAGGAATAAAGTCTTGCAGAAAGTAGTAAGTTACTGTTTCTGTATACAACAGTTTTTTTTTGTATTTCGTATGTTTTTAAAGAAAAACGTTTAAGATCATCAAAGATCAGTTTTAAATAGTAGTAGGTACTTCGAATTGTTTTCTAGGACCGCTTCTACTAGAACGACTAGTAATCTAGTGGTTGCGTCGCTGGCGTATCCGGAGGTGGGTTCGGTTCCCACTAGTGCTTGAGCTCCGAAATTCTGGTTTTAACAAAATTCCGGAATTTCAACATATTCAATTTTGTCACGGTTTGAGACGTAGCGCGTCATTTAACAGCTTGAACACATTGACGTTCTTGATATAAATAAATAATATAAAAAATAAAAATGTTTTATTCAACAAGTACTATTTTAAAGTTTTTTTCAATTATCTTTGAGCTTTCTTTTAAGTTTTAGAAAAACCTGTCTTAGGAGAAAGCCCACTGATTCACTTTTCTGTTCCATTGATTAGTAATTATTAGGTGAAATTATAAATATCTATTAGTGGGGTGTTGTGTTTTGTCATAGAAAAAAAAGTATTATAGGCTCAACTCAGACGTGGTCTAGATAAATAAAGAAGTTATTATAGTGATATATAACTATAATAGTTGGACATATGGTACCGGGAACTTTTTTGTAGATGTTAATATGTTCTCTAAATCTGTAGTAGGTACATTATTTTGTTATATTTCTATCAACAGTTCACGCAGCGCACGCGATGTAAATACATTTTTAGGTATTTATTTACACTTTGAGTTACGAATATGAGATCCTTAATAGGTATTTTTGAAAATAAAACATATCCTATGTTACTCATTGATGTAGCATTCTATTAGTGAAAGATTTTTTTTAATTAGTCCAGTAGTTTTTGAGTCTATTCGTTACAAACAAAAATACAAATCTTCCCTCTTTATAATATTGGTATAAATAACGCTCCCAAGGGAAAATTTGGGGACAAAAGATTTATTTCGGAAATAAATTTAAAAAAGAGATGTTTTTTGTAACGGTGGTCAATTTTTATATTGTGTTCTATGATGAAAATAATAAAACACGTATTTTTTCCTTTTAGTGTAGCCTATACAACAACATAAATATAAATAACTTAAAGTACATAAAAGATCTACAAATCACGTTAACTCTCTTACTAAACTCACGAATTAAAGCCTATCACTTGTCTAACTGTGTTTTACTTGTTAGATACGAAGACTTATTATGTATTTGTAGAAGTAATTTTAAGCATATTGACGTTTGTTCATATAATAATTTATTATTCGGACTTTTTTTTTTAATAAAAATACCTTTTTTATTTTAAAAATGGGTTCTAGAAGTGACTGGAGGCATCAAAAAAAAATTATCATAGTTAAAATAACACCCAGTATATAATAGATAAATGGAGATGAATTTAAGAAAGAGAGTTCTGTACGGACCCCTATTTGAGCGAACAATTTTGCACTGGATGCTTTTTTTTCAAAGAGATGTATCTAATGGATGATTGTCGTGGCGTAAATTTTTTTAGAAATCTTTTGTTTTAAAACCAAATTCTTGATGAATCATATGCTATTTCAGTTTTACTAGACAATCGGAGTAATAAAGACAAATGAAACTATCAATATCAAGTGCTAATTTGAATATAATAGGCTGCTCCGACACTGAAACACTGTGAGAACCTAAAACAATTTTCTAATTTAAATATTCGTCGGAGTCTGGAATAAATAATCGATTTTTGTACATAACAAACTTTAAATACCATTAGCAGTCTTTGAACACTATATTATACATAAGAGATGGACCCCCCAAAAGAATTCACACACAACCGCGCGTGGCGCCAGACAAAGCTTAGGTTGGCAATAATTTCAATTTGAGAATTTACCGAAGTAATATATATCTATATATTTAATTATGTCAAAATTATAAAATAAGTTTTTTTTTATTTATTTATTTCTTTTCCTATTTTATGTTTTATAAGTTCTATTGCTAAAACAAATAAAATTAAAAAGTTCGAATGATAATTTTTTTATTGAAGCACGGCATGTGACTTTGCATCTGGTGGTCAGCAGACCTACAAAGTCCATAAATAGGGTCAATCAATAATTGTTTTTAGCAACATTGATTGATCCCACTATGCCGGCTAAATGATGCGAATACGAAATGGATGGCGACAAGGACGAATTGCATTACGAATATATTTTAATATACTCGCTGCCTTATCGTCAATTCAACCACCCATTTCGTAATCGCACCCTAAGGAGACTACCACCTCGACAAGAAATCGATGCAGTAATCTCCTAAAAACCGGTGAACCCAAAGACTAAAACGGAAACACTTGCCGGTTTTTGCATATGGTGGTAACGAGATCTGTCGGTCGGCCTAACGAAGTTATAGAGACCTTCCTCTCACCTATATTATAAACATATTGTTAATATAATGATATATCGCCGCGTCTACTCCTTCTAAGAGGGCTAACACTTTCCTTGCGTAAAGGAATAGTATTATTAGGAATTAAATGCATAATAACAATTTAGTGATAAGGAAATGGGGAAGTAATAGGTATTACATTTGGACAGTAGGTTCGTTTTGTATCTGTAGGGGCCCACTACGAAGGGAGTTTTCCCAAGGAAGAGAAAAGGGCGTCCAATATTAAATTAATATTATTGGGGTGTTTAAAAAATAGCAAATGATATGTAATAGATTCAGTTGAAAAAAAAGAGGGTCTAATGCCCGATTTCACCAACTCTAAGGGGGCCCCTAACTAAGTTAAGGGACAGTTGTTTCATAGCAAATATGTCAAAATTCTTATTTAGGGGCTCCTTTAAATTTAGGGGCTCCTTTAAATTTAGGGATTGTTAGTGAAATCGGACATAAGTCAAAAATTAAACATCATACATCATCAACGTCTAGACGGGCCTCAGGGTACCCAGCGGAGGAGGTTTTAATCCCACCTCGTCGTAAGATGGTATGAATCACCAAACATGTGATTTTCACGTCGCGATGTTTGGATAGACTTAATAACACATTTATAAACAGTTTCACAAGTTGGTATAGTGAAACCGGGACCGCCAGTTTAACGTGCTCTCCGAGGCAGTATAGTGCCATTATATATATATGTATATAAATTTAAACGTTACGAAAATTAAGTTGAATTTCCGGAAGAAAGTTAAAAAAAAATGTTTATATATAAAAACCATTTAAATTTGTATAAGTATATTTTTTAATCAATTCGGTTTTATAGTTACTTAATTAAAAATGTAGGGTGATCGGATGAAAATGCGGACGAATTTTATAATTTAGATACACAATAATAATTTGTATTGTTTACAATATTTATTTTATAATTTATATTTAAGTTATAAAATTTATATTATTAAATAATTAACCTATTTTTCGTCTTTTATCTCAATGATTTCTAAAGTATATAGTCATTGGCTTGTTAAACCCTTAAACATTATTTAATCAATAGGTATTTATAAATAGCAGTCTATTAAAGTCACAAAAAGTTTAACAACTTGTCATTTCATTAACCCCTAAGCTAAGCTGTTGCTAAGACGAATTGGCTTTCAATGTATAAATAAAAGCTACAAAAAACAAAGATCCCAATGTTCTAAGACTTATGAAACTACGGTGATAAGATAACCGATTAATAATTATGGATTATTTTTTACTATCATCACGGATGCTATAGTGTGATTATAGTATGATTTATGTATAGTGGGCAACAGGCCGGATTTTATGTGATTGTTCGTACTAGTGATCTGAAATTCGGGTGAAATTATACCTAAACTTTTTCCCGAAAAAAAATGCTTTTGATTTTTTTTTAAATATTTTCATATAAAAAATACCAAATTTCGGGATTAAAGGATTATTAAAGGATTCTTCATACGATGTTTTTTTTTCGGAAAAAAAAACTTCCGAACTAGTTCGTACAGAGACAATAGCTCTAAATAATCCATTGCCATAATTTTCCTTCCTCCCGTTTATTGCGATACATTGTGTTAGAGCCTTAGAGCGAGAAAGAACTAACGGAAATGATAACCTAACCTGATGCTGACTGTACATTACATATTTATTTAATTAAAAAAATATTGCACATATATTTCAAACCTGCCAACATAATTGGAGAAAAGTTACTATTTGCCCATTTTATACCTATAAAGATCTTGTACGGACACCATTATCTTTGTTTACCAGAGCCCACGCTTTAGATTATGAAGAATTGTACCTAGGTAGGTAGTTTTTTTTATTAGTTTCCTTAGGTATGTATGTAGAAATCATCGAATGCCACATGTCTCTATCTTTTATTTTATTATTTTATTTTATTAAAAAAAAAAAAAAGAAAAAAAAAAGCGGCCCCAGCCTAGTGGTCAAGTCACTGCGCAACTGATAACAAGGTTAGGCAGATGACAACAAGGCCGGCCTGGGATGGGTGACCGCTTTATACAACGAGGCTATTTCATCATAAATACCGCAGCAAGCTCGCCACTTGTTAGGTGTTGCATCCGAATACCATCGGCGAAATGAGGACGGATTAATCCCCTCCGCTGGGTACCCTGAGACCAGTTAAACGGTTCTCGAGATCCAAATAGGCACCCGTGATGTTTTTTTTTTTTTTATAAATAAAGTCACGGTAAATTTTTCTCTACTCCAAGCACTTGCTTTTTATACATTATTTTAAAACGTTGAACTTGGGGTTAATATGAGGGTCTACTGATCAAATTGAAATAGATACTTTTTCCATAGTGTGCCAAATGAAAAAAAAGGCTTTTCCATACAAATTGGTACGTACGATCGAGTATATAGGTAGGTACAGAGGGTTGGCACTTGGCACATATGGAAAAAGTATTTTAATTTAATTAGTAGAAACTTATTAGCCTAAAGTACAACCTTACAAAGCCACCCTGTATAATAATTAAAATTATAAAGTAGAACTATTTAGACATTATTTTTCTTTAATAAATTGTGTGCATACTTTTGATTTATAGGTTTATTTAATAGTTTTATTTATTTGTTTAAATTTACCTAATAATATTTTTATTTTAAATAAAACAAATAGGACATTTAAAAAAAGGCAGATATTAAAAATAAACTTTTAGCTACATAGTTATCATGGAAATTCCAAATAGGTAGTACAAATTAAAAATATAAAATAATAACAAATTAAGGGAATATTTTATCTTTTAATAAATTAGTTTTTAGTTATACAAATACTGTTATACAAAGTTTGCGAAATTAATTGAAGTATTAAAAAAAAACCGTGAAAAAAAACGAAAGTAATTAGCTGGTAACTTTTAAAGATTTTTACTAAGTTTTTTTTAAATAAAACAATTTATTGAAATTTTTATTTATAATTATGACTATATTACTTTATATATCATCAATTGGCCCAACACTTACGATACATATGTCGTATGTTACACAGAGTAAATTGCAAATTCACTAGCTGTACCAGGCGGTTACACCCGCCCGCCGTAAAAAGGGATCGAAAATAATCCATTTTACTCCCTGATAATTGATAATCTAGGATTCTATACTTAAAATATTTTTAAAAATCGGATCAGTAGTTTTTGTAATTATCCGGAATATAAATGCGATTTAAATATACCTACATAAATATAAGTATATATTTTAAAGATTTTTTCCCCTTTTAATTAATGCGTAGAAAACAGTGATTATATTTTCAGCATAAATATTCCAGTGTATTTAAAAAAAAATATATTTCAAAAATTTGCATAGCTGATTTTTCATATCTAAATACAGCTTTCATACCAATTTTGTAAGTACTGATTATTTATTTAGCAGCGCATAGTCTGCTATGTAGGTCAGCTGAACGCAGCGCGCTAACTACAATAATGCAGTTTAAATTTTATTGCATGTGTAGGTAAGTATATTTTATTACCTTTTATCACCTATTATTTTATTTATTTATAAAATTTTTTTTTTTAGTTAAATCTATACTAATATTATAAAAAGGAAAGATTTGTATTTTTGTATGTTTGTAATGAATAAACTCAAAAACTACTGGACCGATTGCAATAATTTTTTCACCATTAGAAAGCTGCATTATTCAGAAGTAACATAGGCTATATAATATCACGCTAGGTCCTATAGTTGTGGAGCAGTAACCAAAAATGTTTTAAAAACGGGGGAAAAGTATCGTTTCTGAGGCCTTCCGTGGCGTGCGCTGATCTTAAGTCCCCCCGTGCGAGGCCGGGACGGGCCGCTAGTTTATAAATAAAGTCACGGTAAATTTTTCTCTACTCCAAGCACTTGCTTTTTATACATTATTTTAAAACGTTGAACTTGGGGTTAATATGAGGGTCTACTGATCAAATTGAAATAGATACTTTTTCCATAGTGTGCCAAATGAAAAAAAAGGCTTTACCATACAAATTGGTACGTACGATCGAGTATATAGGTAGGTACAGAGGGTTGGCACTTGGCACATATGGAAAAAGTATTTTAATTTAATTAGTAGAAACTTATTAGCCTAAAGTACAACCTTACAAAGCCATCCTGTATAATAATTAAAATTATAAAGTAGAACTATTTAGACATTATTTTTCTTTAATAAATTGTGTGCATACTTTTGATTTATAGGTTTATTTAATAGTTTTATTTATTTGTTTAAATTTACCTAATAATATTTTTTTTTTAAATAAAATAAATAGGACATTTAAAAAAAGGCAGATATTAAAAATAAACTTTTAGCTACATAGTTATCATGGAAATTCCAAATAGGTAGTACAAATTAAAAATATAAAATAATAACAAATTAAGGGAATATTTTATCTTTTAATAAATTAGTTTTTAGTTATACAAATACTGTTATACAAAGTTTGCGAAATTAATTGAAGTATTAAAAAAAAACCGTGAAAAAAAACGAAAGTAATTAGCTGGTAACTTTTAAAGATTTTTACTAAGTTTTTTTTAAATAAAACAATTTATTGAAATTTTTATTTATAATTATGACTATATTACTTTATATATCATCAATTGGCCCAACACTTACGATACATATGTCGTATGTTACACAGAGTAAATTGCAAATTCACTAGCTGTACCAGGCGGTTACACCCGCCCGCCGTAAAAAGGGATCGAAAATAATCCATTTTACTCCCTGATAATTGATAATCTAGGATTCTATACTTAAAATATTTTTAAAAATCGGATCAGTAGTTTTTGTAATTATCCGGAATATAAATGCGATTTAAATATACCTACATAAATATAAGTATATATTTTAAAGATTTTTTCCCCTTTTAATTAATGCGTAGAAAACAGTGATTATATTTTCAGCATAAATATTCCAGTGTATTTTAAAAAAAATATATTTCAAAAATTTTCATAGCTGATTTTTCATATCTAAATACAGCTTTCATACCAATTTTGTAAGTACTGATTATTTATTTAGCAGCGCATAGTCTGCTATGTAGGTCAGCTGAACGCAGCGCGCTAACTACAATAATGCAGTTTAAATTTTATTGCATGTGTAGGTAAGTATATTTTATTACCTTTTATCACCTATTATTTTATTTATTTATAAAAATTTTTTTTTTAGTTAAAGAAAATAAACTTACCAAAATTTATTACATACCACTTTTAAATTAAAATTATATATATATTTTTTTAATAATTAATTAAATTTGAAATAAAAATATAACATAGGTAGTACAATTTAAAAATAACTGACAAAAAACAAACTTTCATAAAAATTCATGAAAAACCAAAAAGAAAATATTTTCGTAAATACCTAAGAATTTAAAGGAAACAAAATAGTTAAGTAAAAAAAGTATTTCTAACCTGCTGCCGGGCTAGCGAGCACGAGCGGCAGCACGAAAATCGGCAGCAGCGGAGTCCGCATACTCGCCTACCGTGGCATGGCGGCGCGTACGGCGCTCAGCTTGGCCGCGGCGGCACTGGCGACGCTGCGGCCGGCACGTGCGCGGCAACAAGTGCACCCCGCCCCGCGGACCCGCACTACTTACACTAGGTTTTTTTTTTCAATATTAATTTTAGTATAATAAAAAAATAAAAGTTACCTACAAGTTTTCAGTGTGTCTTATATGTAACGGCGCTTTTGGAGATTTTACAATACCTACTTATTTTTTTACTTTCACGAGTATTTTTCATCCATCCCTGAGGCCGTTTAAAAGGTTCTCGGGAGCCAAAAAAAGGCACCCGTGATGGTATTTATTTTTCCTCCTAAACAAAAATATGATTCATATGTGATTATATTAATAATATGTAGGACAATTTTTACACATATTGCTCTGGTCACAAACTAAGCCCTAGGCTTGTACTATGTATACCTACCAGAAGCAACGATGTAATACATATTATATTTTATTAACATCCAGACCTTAACAAACTGTATAGAAAAACGTACTATTTTTTTTTCCATGGGTGGGAATCGAACCTACGACCTCCAGATACAACGCCAAAGGCGCAATAACTAGTCTACGGAGAAAAGTCTATTTTGAAATTTCCAGCCAACTCGCTGCTTTTTCCGGCCTACGAGTATCTCAATCCTTGCAAAACAATCACTCATTTCTCTACTAACTACAGGTGTAACATTACCTGTAAATTATATTTCTATCTACGCTCAGCAAAGTGGTAACTTTGGCTATCTTATCCAACGCAGTAGGTACTATTTGTATTATAAGTTACCATATACTATATGTATAATATAGAGTTTAATAAATAGCCTTAAAAAGCAGAGAAAAGTGCGAAGGCTTGGGAAGTGTATAGAACTTAGAGATGTATTTTATTTTATTTATATTTTATTTAATATGTATAATATAGAGTTTAAAAAAAACAACCTTAAAAAGCAGAGATGAGTTCAAAGGCTTGGGAGTTTACAGAAGTTACAGATGTAGAGTCTAATACAGCCATCAAGAGCAGAGACAAGTAAGAAGGATTGGGCAGTTTACAAAAGTTAGAGATATAAATTGCAGTAGCAGAAGTTAAAGTCAAGAAGAGAACTGAATCAGTTATAAGGGTTCGACTTCCTAAAAGTAAAGTTTAACTGTAAAATTTTAATCTCAATTTCTTTACCAAATCGTTCATAGAGAAAATATTTTTAACATCTCCGAATAAATATTCCAAAACGCAATGGTTTTCGTAATAAATAATTAGGTACACCAAATCTTAGCCAGCATAAACATTAAAGAACATTAGAGTCTAGGGCCATTTTTTTGTTATTTGGTCAATGAATGAACTAATTAAATATACCCTTACGAGTGCCATCTTCCATTACCAAATCCACCATGTGCTAAATCTACTAGTATATTTAAATAGCGTCACTAATAGATAGAAAACCTAAAAATATACATATAATATTCTACCATAGCCGCGAGAGAGTATACTCCTAACTATCCAGAAACTTAAGGTAGAGCTTCCGTTCTACAAACCCCGCAAGTACAAACTACATGGATTTATTATCGAGTCGAGTCACGAAGCCTTATCCAGTGCAAGTGCAGAGACGCTCGACTCTCAGTGAAAAGAACGCGAAAAGTGTCGACGACCGAGACACGGGTCTTCCGCCTCGGTGGAATGCGCGCCAGAACCTCGCCCCGTCTACCGACTGCAACCACCTTCATAACCTACTAATTGACATGGTTTACGATTTGTAACATCAATGTTTAGTTTACTAACAAACCATTAGCTATAATAAGTAAATGTTTAAATTTCAACTAAATTCCTAAACGTAAACAATATTTTTCACGGTTCGACGGAAAAATAAATCGATAAGACAAAACAAATATTTATTTTAAACCAGTCTAGACGTTTATTTACCGACTTGCATATTGATGGTTGAATGGTTAGATATAAACTAGTTTAGTGCATTTTACAATGTCGTTTAGAGGACCGATGCGTCATTAAGAGCTATAAGGACAGAAAAATATCCTTCGATTATGCGGCGACAGTTAATAACTCACGGTACGTATTACGGTAACCGAACTTAATTACACGAAGCTATTCATTTATTTTATTCCCTGATAACCCTGAAGTAACTGCGATATCTTTAATGTAAGTATTACATATTAGGTACTTCCTTTTAAAGTAATTTATAAGAAATAAATGCAACTGTTTTGGATATCAGCTTTAATCAAAAGCCATTTTGTCTTTCCAAATATGTATAAAACATCATTATGCATTTTATTGTTCATTTACGAGTCGTAAATGAATAAATTACGACACATGTGAAATGTCGTAAATTACGACACTAATAAAAGTTTTCAAAGTTACAAAATAAACGATGAGAAGGTGAGTATTTGAATAAATAATATAAATAATTTGAAAAAATCTTGAGTTACGATTATGTCTGATTCTTTATTGTTTCATCATCAAATCTAAGATACCTAATGGTAATTATTAAAAACATACATCACATATGCTCTTAGCTTTTAAGGTTATAATAGTTTTGGAGGTAAGGCAGAAATATTTACAGAAAAATAGCACCAACCGTTTTTTTTTTCTTTACTTTTGAGTTAAAAGTTAAAGTTCGGTACAAAAAAGAAAAAGGGGAAAAATTTGATTTCACTGAAAAACTTATTATTAACTCAGTGTAATATGTAAGCTGTGGTGTAGCTGCCAATTTTCCTTGAGATGACCTATTTAATTATAATATATTTTTTATGATACCTATATTTACTTAGGTATATTTCGTAATTTTCTAAAAACTTTGCTAAGTGCAAAACTTGAAAACTATTAAATTTATAATATGAGATTCATAAATTTCTTTATAAAATTTCTACTTTCTATCCCAAAGGGCTTCTAACATATTTATTTCTTTCTAAAATCAAATTTCCCCTTCTATTCCACATTTTAGAATAAGATAGTCATATAAAATTCTAATATGTAGATATGAAATTCATTTTAAATTAAATAACAAGATCTCTCGGTCTGGACAGCAAGACCTACTTAATGAGTGACGAACAAGAACAAAACTCTAAAAAAAAATGAAACAAATTAAGAACCTTAATCCTTATTAACCCTAAACCCATAATAGCCTCCTATTTTGGGTTTAGGGTTAATAAGAGTTAATAATAATAAAATAAGATATGACCTGATGGAATTAATACCCACTTTGCATAATTTTTATTTTAAATAATACTATCATGATACTACGACGTTCACTGTGGAATGGGACCTTTATTATTTAAAAACAAGATTCCAATGTGACCAAATCAATACATGTCCTAATTTATCAACAGGTCCAAATTTTAAAACTCATGAATCACTCCACTCGCAAAACACGCGACTAAAAAACATACAAAAAGAATACAATCCTACAAATTATAAAGCGAATTAGTAAGAAAAGACGGCGCTCGATGATGATGAGATCAAAAAAGATTTCGTAAAAAAAACTGTGATGTTCGCGAGATAAAACAACGACGGGAAAATGTCGCGAATTCTATAGTTGTTAAGTGTTGAGTGTAGACATAAAAACAGAGCAAACTAAAAGACGATGTAAACACAATGTGTGTGGTCTATCTCCGACATGTAAATCTACTATATTTTTTTTTAAGTATTAATTATATACCGCTATATAGCTGGTACCCGCAACATCGTGTGTGTGTTATCTATAAAAAACCCTGCGCCTCATACGTCACATGAGAAATACTACGCGTTGTGGCGCTATGAGGTTTTAACTAACTAAAAAAAAGTATTTTGATGATTTTGTTCAATTTTGGTCAAATAAACGCCTAACGATTAAAGTTAAAAATGGCATCAGATGTACCAGTTTTATATTGAAAGTCAAATGACAGCTGGTACATTCGACGCCATTTTTAACTTTAATTGTTACAATTACTTTAACAGTTAATAAGGTGCATTTCAGCCTAAGGTAATCACACGATGGTGATACACCGCGTATTGGCGACGCCACTAAAAATAAGGCACGAAAAAATTCTCCTTGAGACGGTACAGTCTGTCTATCTATTGATTCAGGCATGTCGTGTAGGCGAGGCGTCTCATTCAAATAGCAAAAACATTTATGAACACGAGTAGTCATTAGTTATTTGGCGACATTTATGTGCACTAGTGGTCGTACTAAATGTGTTAGTTCCTGCCTGTCGCCATCAAACACGTCAACGTCCCAATATTTAGAATATTTAAATCATTGTAAATGCAAACAAAATTATAAAGGTGAATAAACACATTACGCATTATTATTTTTAGTGCTCCGATGATTTTTAATGAGCCAAGTTTATCGTAACATAAATGTTTATATGAAAAAAGTCCCATTACTTATTAATAGAGAATAAACCATTCTAAGTCGCACTCCACTTTCACTCAAGAAAGATGAATCTAATCAAGAGTAAGTTTTTCCTTGAGTAAAAGTGGAGTGGAAAATACGACTTAGACTACGAGGGTAAAGTACAAATTTTTAACTACTTTTACAATAAAGAACAAATTGACCAAAAAATATAAGGTATAAATAAATATATTAATAATAATAATTTATACTTTTATTGATCCAAAAATATTAAAGAAAATTACAAGTAATAATAGAATAAAGGTAGAAGTCATAATAATAATAATATATCTTTTACAAAGGTTAGCTGGTGGAAAAAATTGCACGATAATAAAAAAAAACTGATGTTGGGATTTCTCTAGTGAAATGAGATTATCGACCAAATAAATTAAAAGAGGTACTCAAAAGCTAGTTATTAAATAGGAAACAATATCTAACCTGCATTGGATATCGAAGCTCCGTTTACCGTAGTAAAGCAAGTCATTAACAGATTCCTCGAGAGGGCTTAAATCGTTCAATACTCGTAATGCGGTCGAGAAAACGGGATGCCAAGAATTTGGAGTCTGGGTTTGAGTGTACATAGCACTTGTTTACCTCGCTCTGCTCTGCATACTGTCATTGCTATTTCTGAATATCTCTTTTTTATCATTATTTATTTGAGCGAACATTTAAAGGCTACTAATGAATGATCGATGGGTCCTTTTTTACTTTTAATTAATACTTAAACACTGCTGCAGGTATATAGTATTGAAACTATACTATTATAACCATTACAATTTATTTGAATATTTAATTCATCATTATTCAATAGCCATATTTCGTCAGCGTTATTTTTCACAAGTACGTTCTTGGTCCTTCGAGCCGGATACTTCTTACAATAAAAATAAATAGTCACTTGGTAACCGAATTCGTCCGGTAACATAACAATTTTAATAATTACCATAATTAGTTTACGAGTCCTCGAATCAACTAACAATTCGGTTCTTCGAATCACGGCGACTGCCTTTGTTAATAAGTTAATAGATCCAAATGATCGGGTACAAAATTTAATTTGTGATGTGGTCGTTGGTCGTGCGACTATACAATAAATCAGTCTGGCAATCATTTCCGCCGACACATAATAATTCTCACAAATTAGACGCTGCCTTACAAATTCGCCTATCGCTAATAATCTACGTTCCAAATACTACGGTGCACATGGTTCTAAAATAAAAAGGTTTAGGTTCCTGCAAAATAATGTCTATTAGCTATCTATTCTCGTGTATCATTATTTCATATTTATATTCTATATACTATTAACACATTTTAGCCAATTACTAGGCAAGAAAATTCACAAAGAAAATAATATTGTGACTATAATAGAATAGAAGCGATAAATATAATAAGCGATAATGCAGGTAGTTTTATAAGACCTAATAGAAAAGAAAAAGAAATAAGTAAAGGCACAGAAGAAATAATAGTACAAGTAAAAGGCTTAATTGAGATTACATCCAGTAAAGAAGACATTGGCTATTATTTTTCCGTTTGCTTTTTAACTATAACAAAAGTCAATTCTGAAACAACATGTGAAATTGATGTTCTCGATCTAAAAATTCTTTTAATCTTCAGATCTAAAACTCTCTATCTATTTTAGTGTATGTGCTATGATAGTAAACGGTGCAGCGTGTACCAAACCAAGTGGCCACTCCTCGGGTATTGTTAGCCGATAGTGTATGAGCTAGACTGAACCCAGACCGTCATTATGTCATCAAGCGTCTAGACTTCACTATCAGAGTACCAGCAAACACTGGAATAATACTAAATTGCGACGTACACGTGCAATCTACGTCCGTCTCAGCAGCGTCACTTGTAGACGACGAAAAAACATAAGTGGACAAGAGTTAGCTTTTTATGTGAGTCATGTTAAAATTGAAAAGAATGCTGTAATCTAAATTTAATTTAAATCAAAACTACAAAAACAATCTAAACGTATCCGTTTTGTAAACGAGAGCGCCCGAGACTATAACGTCCTACGAACAAAATATCTATTATGCAAATACCAATAGTTTTTGCCCTCATAACTCAATAATGTTCTATAATTATACCCCGAGGCGCCGAATTTAAGACATAATAAATTACAAGGATGAAGAAATATATTTATGCAAAGAAAAAGGAAAACGATTAGGTACTGATAAGGATTTATGGGTCGGTTAATCGGAAGCCTTAATGTGCCATCATCACGCCAAATATTCGAGTAGTCAAGGGACCTGTGGTATCCGCTCGCGGTCTCGTGTTTGGTACCATAATTTAGGTTATTTGTGCTGACTAATTTCCTATAGACCTATTTTTTTTAAATAAATTGTTTTACAGTAGTGGCAGTTTTTTGTCTGCACTTTTAAAGCTCAGATTTTTGGATTAAACATTTAGATAAAAACCATACTACTCGTAACTAAATATGAAACGAAAGATAATATGATAAATAAATATAATTCGCAGAATGAAAATAAACAACATCAAAATCCTCTGCGGGCAATCGCAACTATCAATTATTTTTATAGAACAATGGCGTGAAATGTTATCTTCTAGAAGTACCTACTACTTCCTCACGGATGAGTTCGAATGATTTCTGTGAACGTGTCATTAATATTGACGATGCTCGGAATCAATGTTAAAAGTACAATCAAGGCATTGTCGTCGTTATGTCCATGTTATGTCTTCGGAATTCTATAAGGCATACACATTTTTATTAACCGGTCTAGGGCAACGTAAAAGAGGTAGGTTATATATACATTTATGTAATATATACATTTCTACATGTTTTTTTATGGAGTTTATTTTTATCAAATTTATAATTTAAAGGAGATAACTATTAGGAGCTATTACTCGTACACTACTAAATTTTAATCGATATGATGGAATTTTGACGTAATGCAAACCTTACTAAAAATTGTCAGGTAGACAACTGTGTCATTTTGCGGCGTAATAGATCTACTGGTGCCCGCAACTTCGTATGCGTGTTATCTATACATTAAAAACAAAGTCGCTTCCCGCATAGATTTGTGGGTTCCTCAGTGGCTCTATCATGGGTTTGCGCATTGTAGCAACGTAACGTATTTATATACGTATACGTGAGCAACAACCAATAGGATCGCTTTATTCATTACTGTTACCAAAAATAAAGCGGCCTTATTGGTTGTTGCTCACGTATACGTATACAAATACGTTACGTTGCTACAATGCGCAAACCCATGGTAGAGCCTCTGTACTCATAGATCTTCTGAACTACGCAACGGATTTTGATGCGGCTTTCAACATTATTTTGATAATTTCTTCCGAAAGGTTTATATGTATAATACATAATACCTACTGTGATATAATTAGTAGTAATCTAGCTAGTTTATTATAAACAGCTGTGCCCAGCGGTTTTACCCGCGCGGTTCTACTATCTAACTGCTAAATAATAATATTTTTGTTAAATATATTCTCCTATATCAAACCATTTAGTAAGCGCACGCCCATAAAACATCGCCAGTCCGTTTTTAGTAATATTTCACATAAAAAAATATTAATCACCATATAATTATGTCACCTAGGAATAACGTAGCTTTCTACTGGTGAAAGAATTTTCAAAATAGATTCAGTAGTCTCAGAGATTACTTCTCAAAAATTGTACCTCCTTATAATAAATTTGACTTTGATAGGTTGCTTTGGGCTAATATGAGGTTCCACTTATCAATTCCAACAACATTTTCCATAATAATAATATTTAGGGCAATTTACAAATATTGCTTTGGTCACAAACTAAGCGTCTAGGCTTGTACCGGAAACAATGATATAATACATATTATATTTTATAAACACCTAGACCATGACAAACTGTAACTGTAACAGAAAAATGTACTAATATTTTTTGCCATGGGTGGCAATTGAACCCACGACCTCCGGATACAACGCCAAAGGCGCAACCACTAATCTACGGAGGCTGTCAACAGGAGGTTGTCACAAATTAAAAAAACATGCTTTATTCATACAAACTAGTAATGTTAAAATGACTAATTTGTATGGGGAAGACAATTTTTTTTTAAGTGTGATGGTTCTATGGGAATAATTGTTCCATTTGATCAGCAGAGCCTCATTTTATCCCAAAGTACAACGTTTCAAATCCAACCTGCTGGTGCCCGCAACTTCGTAAGCGTGTTTATATTAAAACAAAAACAAACTATTTCCTATTGTATTTTAATAGACAGGGGCCGACCAATCGGTCTCGGTGCAAAAATCTAATGCGGTTACGAAACAGGCGGTAAATTTGACGATAAAGCAAATTCGTTTTTATCGCGCGTTACGTAGTATCATTTAGCCGGGCATGGTGAGAGCGATCAATGTTATTTAACAGCATCGTGTTGATTGACTCCATTCATGGACTTTGTATCATCATGATTTTGAATCCAATGTGTGGCTTTTACGTGATGCACGTAAAAATAACATAAAAGCAAACGAGCAAAGAAACCGACAAGCAGAAAATTAATTAAAAACACATTTTTTACTTTCTAGTAAGTAGGTACTGTAAAGTCTACATTTTAATTTAAATTATTACAAACCGTCAGAGCAGTATATTCGATATGTCGATAAATTTATTGAATTTAAAAAACAGTTAAAAAGTTATATACTCGTACAATGGGTATTATTACGGTGTATTATTATTATTAGGATAGCTGGTAGAAAATGCCTAAGGCATTAAGCTCCCCTATGTACAATTTTGTGCAATAAAGAACTTTAAAATAAAATAAATAAATATTTAAAACTACATATATTTTAATTTCCTGCACTGTAAGCATAATGTCATTATTTCTTTTACCTATCTATAGTTTGTTTATTTGTTCTTATATTATTCCGTAATAAATATTATAGTATTATTTTTTATATGATATCATATAACAAAATAATTTTGTTTTGAGAAATACTTATATGTCTATAAAATCCTGTTTTATCTACATGCCTTGGAATGCTTTCTAGTATGAAATTAAATATAAACAATGCAACACAATCTAAACAAAGCTTTCCAAAATAAAATTAATCTTAATCTCTTACATATTTTTATTCATTTGAGCTTTTTTATTCTACTCTTTCTGGCTCCAATCATTAAAACCCCTATCTATCTATTTGGATTAGCGTCTTTGGCGACCGCCTCCGTAGACTTTTCAAAATTCGAATCCCAAGGGGGGATAAATGTTTTTTTTTTAAAAGTTAATTTCCCGGTCATGGCAATTTGGTGCATGACCCTTCTTTAAAAATAAAAAAATATTAAATGTTTAAAGAAAAAAAACTGGTTGGCTTAGCGGTTGAACGCCTTGCCGCGAAAGCGAGGTGGGTTCGTGTCCAGGATTTTTTTCTTGACTTTAAAGAAAATATAGAAAATGTCATTTAAGGACTGGGGGATGAGTTGATTAGGGGGTGATTTTTTAACTGTGTTATATTTTATGAGCAACGGATGCTAACTTTGTGAGTAGCCTTCTTATACATTTTTTGGACACGTATTTCACTATTTTTCGAAATTTGAATAAGGGAAGATTATTATTATATTACAATAATATAATAGTTACGAAAAAAGCATAATTCCATAATTCTAAAGGAACAATTAAACCTCATATGTATAGGTACTCTTTTTCATCAAACTTAGCGTAACGTGCTTTACTGTTTAGTTTAATTACAAGGAAGTGGCAGAAGATAAAAAAAAACATAACATCACAAATATAATGAAAAATTGTTGAAAAACTAATACACACATTTTATTTTTATTTTTTATATTTTTATTAGGGTGGGGGAGGCAAAAATAGAGTATAACGGGCACACAAAATCTTTATAAGTAGTAACTGCCTATAAAACTATTAATATTGCCATCTATTATTAGAAACTAGGACCTCTAACTTAACTCATAAAGAGTTATTAGAAGTAAGCTAATAGAGGCGTCTGTGTATAAGTAGATATCAAGTAATGACAAAATTCGTGAGAGGTGACTGGAACCTGGTTGGCCCAATGGTTGAGTGTCCTGCCGCGAAAGCGAGGATTGTGGGTTCGAGTCCCGCCCACCAGGATTTTTTTTATTGCATTTAAAAAAAAACTAACAGAGACGACTTCTACTATTTTTGAAATGTCTATAGGGGAAGACACGGACATATCTACTGTTTTTTGTACGTCCAAGTCCATAAATGTGGTCGCCCAAACATTGTCTTTTAATAACTTTGATCGCTCCCACTATGATACAGTTACGAAACGGGAAGGCAACGATTTTACATTATCCAACCGTTTGTAACCGCACCCTGAAAGTAGACTACAACCTCGATTAGAAATAGATGCAAAAGTCTCATGGAAACCGGTAAACCCACAGACTATAACCGATACATAGGTTACTTGACGGTTTTTTGCATGTAACGAGACAATTCGTTTGGCCTAGCGAAGTTGTGGAGACCTTCCTTTTATCTCGTATATATGTCGGCGGACACTTTTCACACAGACCCATAGGCTTACCCCCGTATTCTAAGTCGTATCCTCATCTCCAATTTTCACTCAAAGAACGTCTGTTTCTTTCCACGAAATATCAAATCTAGAAAGATTAAAAGAGTGAACCGTTCCTTGAGTGAAAAGTGGCGTTGAGGATACGACTTAGAATACGGAGGTTAGTCTCCGTGAGTCCGTCTTTCTTCGCAGCACGAGCCATATTTATATATATTTTTGCCACTTTAGGATTTGTCTGATTATTGATTAATTTTCATAAGAGCTTTTTTTCTAAAACTTTCCATATTTTATAATCCAAAGTATTAAGATCACGGCTGGAGGAGGCCCTCCCCAATCTTATTAAAGTCAATGATGTGCCGCTCGAACCACGCCTGTTTGGTTTTACACACTATCTTTTGTGCTGGTCGAAATAGCGTATGTATACTTTTGAAAAGAAAGAAAGAAAAACTTTATTTATCGCTTACAACAGTTACATTAAACACTGGATAAACATTAATAATTTGCGTTGCGTGGCGACAAATAGGTGACCAGCTCAGCATAAGCTACAGCATTACCATGCTGCAGCGCTGATTTTCAGCTGGTGCCTACAAAATTAGATCACATATTACGAGTACATTTACAAATTCACACAATACAAATATACTCATGACATGACATTTATACCTACCTATTACAAAAACAGAATGTACAAGAAAATATCATTCCTAAACCTAAACTATCTCCAAACCCTTAATATTAAAATTAGATAAAAATTATATAAAACTAAAATAATAATATCACATACAATAATTATTCACAATAAAAAAAAATTACACACAAATACCTAATCCGTGCTTGAGGCATGCGATAGCTGGCAGCTAAGTAGATATTTCTTAAAATTGTTTTTGAAAGCAACCAATGACTGCATGTTTTGCATTGGTGGTGGCAGATCATTCCAGATCTTAGTTGCCGCGTATCTAAAGCTGCCACGAAATGCAGAACTCTTATAGCGAAGTATGCACAATAGATTAGTCGAAGCACGAGTGTTGTACATATTTAAATTACGTGACCATGTCAATTTCTCAAAAAGGTAGAGTGGCGTCTTATATTTAATGACCCCAAAAAGCAAGATGGCATGGTGTAGAATTCTTCGATGATTCATTTTTAGGACATTGTAGCGATCCAAGAAAGGGGTAACGTGAGACGTTTTGCACTGGTTTATGCACATTTTTCACAAAAATGCACTTCGGTCGGTCCACAGTACGACTCCTAACCAAATTATCACTGATAAGGGTGTTGACCATGTTGCACTCAGGGGATGGAATTTCATCCTTCTACAGAACGCACCTAATCGTTTTGTTTGTTGTCCTTCTCTTCCATATCGAAAATTTTCTCATCAGTAAACAGGATGTCGCTATGTTTTTTGCGTACCGCTTCAACAAAACTGGATATTTTCATTTTCTCATTGCCTTCAAGTGCGCGTTGGGAAAATGTCCGCTTTTTTTCGGCAAGCTCGTAGCTCTAGGTCTTTATGAATAACTTATTTAACAGTTTTTCTACTCAAGCTTATTTGAAAAGTCATTCATTTCTGTTTGCGAACAAGATCACTGAAATTTGTATCATGATTGCGTTAATTACTGCTGGAGTGCTAACAGAACGTGGCCAGCCGTTTCTCTTTTTGTCATCTAAACTACAATAGAATGTTCATCGTACCCTTTGATAGCGCGTGTTCGCAATGGTGTTACTGAAAACATGCATATTATTTAAAATAAGATATAGAAAAAAAAGTACCTATATTGATAATGTAAATTGTATTCAAATCCAGTAAATAATTGTATTTGCCTTCAACATAAAGACATACAGCTTTACATTTTAGTAGATCTAAGTGTAAAATTCAAAATTGATTGAATAAAAATATCACAATCAAAACATGTTTTTTTTTGGTCGGCATACGACTGAACTTGAATAGCATGTCTCGGGCATTTGCTTGCATTAATCTTTTTTTAATTGAAAAACGTTTGCTGACAATCTCGTCTAGTCATCGTAAAGTTTTTATGTCATACCTTAATTGCTGTCGATTATTCTTTCGTCCTCCCTGACCTCGCCAACAGCCCACAAGCCGCTAGTCACCCACGCTGCGCTCGCGCATATCCGCGAACTCATCGTATTGCACCGCGGCCGCTCGCCGACGACGAAGAAAAAACGGCAAATAAAAACAAATGACGAATCAATACGTATAAATTAAACTTCACGTCTCGATCATTGGATAGCGGGCTGGTAGACCGAAGTCGACGCGCTCGTCTCGCTACACAATATAAAAACTATTGCACATTTACGTCCGCAAGTTTTGCTTGGTAACAGAAGCTTTTAAATTTATTCGAAGTCTCAACATTTTGACATAGTTTTCAAAATAATACATTGCTAGTTATATAATATTTATTAGATATTCATTTAAACCCATTGGACATAAATATGAACTTAATGCTTTAGGCATCATCTACCAGCTAACCTTGTATAGAGTGAAAAGCTGTTTATAGGATTTTACTTGTAAAGTATACGATCCGAAAAATGTTTAACAAAAACTGAAATAGAATAGCTGAAATTACTTGAGAGATTAAATAATATCGCTCTCTTTTTCGTGTGATTATATTTTTGTTTGTTTGTCGTTTTACTCTTTATAAAAATAAGGTAGAAAATAAAGGTACTTTGTATAATTTTAAAGCTGTAAAGTTTTCCAACATTAAATAAAGAAATATTAATATATAACTTCTAAAAAATCGTTGATGTGATGAATATTTGAGCAACGTGGGTACCTACATAATGGAGTGGAACCGGGATGAGAGCAACTTTTGCACAGGTGGATGCAACGAGTTTTTTCCGTCGGCGTCGGCACATCCGCGTGCGCGCAGCTTTTTATATCACCTCCGATGAGCTTATTATATGATAGAGAGATCTTTTCAAATACATCATAATTTCCCTGGTCACAAACTAAGATCTAGGGTTGTACTATATATACCTACCACAAAACATATTATATTCTATAAACACCTGATCATAGTAAACTATGGACTATTATTTATTTACTAAATATATAATACGTTTTTATATATTAACTATATAGAAAAACGAATTAATATTGTTTTGCCTTAAGTGTGAATCGAATCCACGACTTCCAGATAAAACGCCCTCGGCGTAGCGTTAGATTATCTATATCCATACAATTACGATAAAAACTTTGAATTTTCTCTAATAAACTTTTTAAAAACGTTTTCCATAACACAAGTTTAATTTTAATTATCTATACAGATTTTCATCTCCCAAAACCATTAAAATTTACGTTAAATCTACTATTTTTTTAACTTATAGTATTAATTTTGATAAAAAAACATATAAACCTTATTAAAAGGCAGTAAAATTTTTTTTTAAATAGTTCTATTCCCGGAGCTAATTCAGGGACTCAAAATGGAAAATTCTCTGACTCTGTAATTTAGAACAAATACATGATAGAAAAATGTCAAAACTTCTTATACCCGGTAATATTTTGTGCGTTATCTACCGGTACTAGCACCGCTGCCGTCTGCCTACGGTACGTTTTCTTGCAACTGGATTGATCTCCGTCTGCCGATCGTCTGTGTTTATGTTCTTCAAATATATTGCACACTTGTAGCAGGTTCTTAGCAAATTAATTATGCTCTTTGTTTTGTTTTTTAGTTGTGTGGGTAGCTTTAGGTAGGTAGGTACTTTATTCGTTATGGTTTCTTGCTATGTTTTACATAGGTATCTATTATGTAGTAATGTTGCTAATAAAATTGCTAAGTTAAATTTAAGAAGTCATAACCGCCTTAACGTGTTCGGATCAAAAGTTTAGAAAAGTTTAACTATGTTAAAAAGCGGAATACTTATATTATATGCTTTTTAGGGTCACAAGAAATAAGCATAATTTAGACTAAGACAGTTGTATACAGTCTTACTGGCCTGAGCTTAACGGAAGAAAATGATATATATGTCTATTCTTAATTAGGTACACCTATGTTGATAAATACAATTGCATAAATTGACACCGCTACATTATATGGATACATAACACTTCACCTCATTTTAGATTTTAGTAAGCACGTGACAAGTGTCTATTTCCCCCTCCTTCGCCACAAAATTATTTAAGTTCAGTCCCCTCACTCTATCTTTGACTGGACTTTATGTAACGTCCTTTTGAGGAATCCTCAAAAAGTATTTTTATTTTTCTCCAGTGAATTTCCGAAACGTTTCTCGAATCACTGCTGACAGGTGTAGAGATAAGTAAATAAGTAAAGTAAGGCTACAACTAAATTAAAAAAATCCCAGCTAAACTATATTCAAGCAACAACAGAGAGCAGGCGTTCACTTCAATTAAGGACCAGACCTATTGTCTGTTGTTTCATAGCTATGTATGCACAGGCCTGTCTGAGAGGACATCCGATATTTCGATGAATTGGCAAGAGCTCATAGGCTTGGATATTGCAGACAGATCGGCACCCCGTCTAGACAGGCCATTGCGGGATCGCGTTTCGGCCCGGCGAGCATGTTCAGCACACATACCTTAAAAAGCAGTCTAAAATATGCTGGTAGAGAACGCAAAGGTAACAATAACAGGACATATCATTCGCTTTTTCGTACTGCTTCCTCAGCTGCCTAGCCATGATCTCATGTTTTTTTTAATGAAGACTGCATATATAACAAAACTACTTCGTCGAAAAGAAAACACTGCAAGACAGACTGAATTATGACGCAGGTAGGCCATGGAAGGACACCAAGGTAGTCTAAATCCGAGTTTTTGATCAAATCATTCCATGATTAAAATTACGTTAAGCACATGATTGGTAAAAATATAATGTAACGTGACATTCTACCAATCATGTGTCTTGTTAAAAAATCCCACCTCGTCGTAGCCGATGGTATAAGTCTACAGCGAACAAGTGGCTAGCTCGTCGCGATGTTTTGAATAGAGTCAATAACCCATCTATAAACAGTTTCATAAGTTGGTATAGTGAAACCGGGACCGACAGCTTGTAGTGCTCTCCGAGGCACTATAGTGGTGTTGTCAAACAAATGTACATATTTTTTTTAATTAAAAACTCATTGGTACACACCGGGATTCGAACCAGGGACCTAAGTGTTTTAAAGTCCAAGGTCTAACCAACTCGGCCTCCACGTATTATTTACCATATTCATTTCTAAATTTTAAAATACTTGTGAGTTGACACATGCCTTAATACTATCGGACTCTGTCCATGAATATCTTAAGCTCTCTGGTCCACGTATTATGTGGGCTCGTGTAACACGGGACTGGGATTAATTATTACCGTTGCCATAGCTTTGATACGTTGCAGCTTCCAGTCCTGTAATTGTATAGGTACAATCTGTCTGGAACATGCAGGTGTCAATATTCTATAGAGTAATGGTAGTTATTTTTAATTATTATTTTATTTAATTGGTCACCAGTGACCAGAAGGCTGGACCACACCGCTTTCAAAGACTTAGTTTAAGGACACAGCATTCGTAATCGCGAACTCCGCGTTCTCCATACAAAATAGGATTTCGCACTTCCAGTAATACTCTATTACTGTTCGTTGCAGAATTAAAATAATATTTTTGTCGGTCATTGTATTAATTCATCTTTCTGTGTTGGGTTATTATTTTTTCCGTAATCAAAAAAAAAAGTGTTTTTATATTATAATAGAAAAATATTTATTACCCACAACAGAAAGATTTTTGCTTACAATTACGAACATGTTAAAAATAATTGAACTTTGACTAACAGCTTGTAATATTGGTAGTACGTTTTTATCGGCGTCAAGTAGACTCCAGGCCCCTTAATTTTACAAAAGGAAATGTACCTATCCAGTGTTCTAGACAGCATGCCGCGCGAGAATTGGTAAGAGTTTACCCTCCAGCGTAATATTTAATAATTTCCATAAGCATCCTTTAGTAGAATTAGGCGGCAGGATAAGATCTCAAAAGAATATTCCATTATTTTTTTTTGGTAGATAAATTCTGTTCATCAACATTATGGTAACAAAAAAATAGGTAACTATATAAATAATTCGTAGTTGTTTTCAAGTTAATAAAGTTTTCAGTAACAAAAAGTGGTTTGATGGTACTGATGCGGGCTACCAGGGGTGCAGACCAGACAGGAAGCTCTCCAGACGAGCGCACTCGGCGCATCGCTAATGAGTGGTCATGCGGGGCGCCACCGTACACCTGAATTTTTAAACTTTTCGACAATTCTGTACCTTATTTAGATTACTTTATTATTGGATAAAGGAAATTTAATTTTAATAATGATTTAACTATTTGTAGGTGAAATAAAATGTTAAGTTTGGCAGGGTAAACCGGCATCACATTCACATCTCTGACAATCAATGAGTGTAATTTGAAACAACACAAACAACTTATAATAATAACCTAACAAAAAATACCATTTTCCAGTTATTTAGAATTTTTTACACGTGTCATGCAGCAAATGTGTACATTATTGTTTTTTTTTACCTACCTATCTATCCTAAATTTTTAATTGTGCGCGCATCACGTAAAATCTACTCATTGGATTCACAATCGCAATCACAGTCTACTGAATGAAGCTTTATTAAGAGTAGTAACTTTTAGCATTTATTTCATAAAAGTCAACCTATAGAATTAAAGGGTATTAAAAGAAAAAAAATTAAACCTCATAGCGCCACGTGACGCGTGCCCGGTGACGGTTGCGGTGCGTTTTGTATTTGTTTATAATAAACTAGCTGACTTTGTCTGAGCAACTTTAACCTTTTACGCAGCGCATGCAATGGAAGCTCTCAAAAGGAACAATTTTTTCCCGTTTTCCCAACATTTTTCATTTATGCTCCGCTCCTATTTGTGGTAGCACGGTGTTCACGATAAATGGACTATCCAACGCTAAAAGAATTTTCAAAATTTGTTCAGTAAATCCAGAAATTACTCCCCACAACCTCACAAACTTTACCTCTTTATAATATTAGTATAGATAACCTATATATTGGTACCAGCTAGTTTGAAATTATATTCTACAAGAAGTTAAATATATTTTAATAATTTCTACATTGTGTAAAATTATATGTTACTGCAATTGTAGTAGGTTGGACGTCTTCAACTAACTCGTATGGTAACAACGCTATTAAAATAATTAGACAATTTTATAATTACTTAGTAGCAAAGGCTGAGGGTCTGTCCTTCTCCGAATCCATTAGAGTTGGTTCTGCGTGATCAACGCCTGGTATCCGCCGCAGTCGCATAATCATAGCTTCACAGAAAGTGCATGTTTAACCACAGGGAACTTTTACTTGGTTCTAGTAATCTTTGCCTTGTATAGCCTGGCTATGTTCCACATGCAATCGTTCCAATAGCAGCAGTTTTTATTGCAAAAAATATATATAGCTTACTGATAAGTAGTATACATTATATACTATATATATATATATAAGATAGTATATACATTTTTTTATGTAAGTAGTATACAGATATTGCTCTGGTCACAAATTAAGCTCTATGCATATTTTAAACCGATTTATTTTAAATGAAATGGCGCGTGAAACCTCAAGTGTTTATAAAATATAATATGTTATATCATTGTTTCTGGTTTTGAAATCAGAGAAATATGTGTAAATATTATGCTGCATTTAAAAATAAAAATAAAACCAAATGGCCAGCTAATGGAGCCATGGAGTAAGACGGTAGAAAATTATAAATTCCGATTCTGTAATAATAATAAATTCTTTATTTGCACAAAATATAGTAGGTACCTAAGATCTTTTCTCTCAGCACATTTTACCATTATGCGCATGCAAATAGTAGAGGTATCCAGAGGCTCTACCATGGGTTTGCACATTGTAGCAATGTAACGTATTTGTATACGTACGCAACAACCAATAGCTTTATTTAATATTTTATTTATCAAATATTTTTCCCCGTTTTTGCAACAGTTTCCTCGTTACCATATTCCTATTGTGTAGCCTATAGCCTGCCTCAATAAATAGGCTACCCAACACCAAAATAATATTTCACTTATTGATTAAAATTGAAGGGTTTATGACAAAAAAAAAGATAGATGAAAACCTTTGCGGTCGAGTTTTTGTACCTATGTAAGTACTACTTTTATTTTATACTAGAATTTAGGTATTTATAACCAGAAACAACATTCCTCTACGCATATTAATATGATTTACTCTATTATTCTTACAGGAAATCAAGTATATAACATTTCTGCAATTTTATGTAAGTTCGCCTTTAGTTCGCTTCTTGGTAAAGTAGAATTATATTCTTTATTATCAACAATTCAACGTAGGCACATAAAAATTTATGAATCCTGCTGACTCTGTTATTATTGTAGATAGACCAATTTCGTTATGATCACTGACTTCTCTTATTTTCTGTAGATAGTATTATATTTTATGTTATACCTGTTTATATTGAGGATTTTATTCAAATGTCACCCCATTTGAAATAATCCTTGGCAAATCCTTAAATACGAGAAAAAATACTCAAGAGTCTTGACAAAAATATAAACTGCATCATCAGAATTAAGAAAATTTAAGGTTTTATTTTATTTACTTAGTTAAATTTTATTTAGTTTAGTTAAATAGATTTATTACTATAATGAATTTATATTATTTGATCTATATAAAAAACAAATCTTAATTTAAAAACAAAACCTTTTTGGGCCCGGGCTATTCCTGGGCTCAAAAATGTGTTTTGAACCGTTTGATTAAAAAAATATACCTACTGGAAAAAGTATAAAATTATATCAAACGGTAACTAAAATATTTTATAAAAAATACTTTTGATAAACTTTAGCGATATGATGGTAAATATAGGCAGTTATAAATTAATTAAAAAAAAAACTATAAAACAAAGAACCTATAAAAATAATATATAAATAATAAAGCTCCTCCATATTGTCGTCAAAAGACTCGTTGTATTGCAATACTGATACGCTGTCCGAGGAACGAACCAGCAGCCCTTCAGTTACCAGATGCGTCGACCAAACGCTTGGGAATGTGTTTGTTTTTGTGCTCCTGGTTCCCACGTTATTATTTTTTTATCAATCGGTCTAATTTCCGAAATACCGAGTAGAAAATCATATTTTTTATAATGATGAATTTGGCCATAAAAGACTATTCGAAAAACTCAACTTGTTTATTAAAGCTGAACCCAGAGACTAAACCCGAAACATGACTAGATGGTTTTTGTATCTGTAGTAACGTAACAATCGGGCGACCTAGCGAAGTTATAGATTACTCGTAGATACCTCTCTAAATGGGCGAATTTACCATAAGTGGGAATCGAACCTACGACCTCCGTATACAACGCCAAAGGCGCAATCACTAGTTTGAATAAAAACTGAAAGCGTGTATAGGTTGCTGTCCGTTCATCACCTTGTCAATAACTTCAGTATCCTCTACTAAGTAGGTATAATTCTTTATTATATATTAGTTAATTATATAATGTATAGAATAAAGGCAGATTTGACCACCTCCGAGGACTAGTGGTTGCGCCTTTGGCGCTGTATCCGAAGGTCGTGGGTTCGATTCTCATGTGGGTACATGGCAAAAAAATATTAGTAAGTTTTTCTGTACAGTTTTTCATGGTCTGGGTGTTTATGAATTATAATAAGTATTATATCTTTATTTCTGGTTCATATTATAGTGCAAGCCTAGAGCTTAGTTTGTGACAGAGCAATATGTGAAAATTGTCCTACATAAAAAAAAAAGTTGCACCTCCCGGAAAGTAGTACTGGCGGCGCTCATGCCTCTCTTGCACCTAAATAATTTCTTTCGAACTAAAAGCACGTTTTGGTAGATAATTGTCCGTTTACAATGGGAGAAACAAATTGCACGACAGTTATTAGAGCTACGGGAATACGCACGTAACTCGTGCATTTGGATCCTCTTAATGTTGTTTCCTTCTGATACTAAATTATGGTGCAACTTGTAGAGAGTCACCAAGTTTTTAGTACCGTTTGTCCAGATCCAGCTAGTGGGTGACTGAGCGACCAATTCGTTTTTTCCAAAAATACGAATCGAAGGGGTGAAAAGAGAGGATAAATGTTTTAGAATTGAAAATATATAGATTATGGAAGGTCCTAAACATTCGAAAATTGAATGAAAGATATTTCAATATTTTTGGATATTTCATTGTAATTTTCTTACTTATAAATTAGGAACGACGGGTGCAACAACAGTGAAACTTTGTATGTAGGTATATGTACTCTTATTATCAAACTGTTTCACTATTTTCTCAATTTGAATAGGGTTTATTTTACGTAATATAACTAAAATAATGAAATATGTCTGCAGACGCCTTATAAATCTAATGATTGTAATTTTTTTTCTCATAAAAAAATATAATAATTTAAATATTCATAATATAATATTTTTTGAGTTTTTAAAGGAAGGTGGGAGATCAAAAACAGATATGACGGGCGAAGCCGCGTGAACAAATTACATATATGAAACAAGCAATGTAGGTATTACGTTTCATGGCATTTTGGTTAAAAATCAACCAAATCGAACGCAGATTATAATCCGCACAGGTACTATCTTAAATAAAATTAGGGTTTCACCTCGTTATTATTATTCGACTATAATGCGCGTACTAGTTCTGTCATTAGGATTTCATACAAAGGAGAGGCGCGCAGTTTCAGATTAAACTTATCTCCACGTGAAAAAAGTTATGGATCAATGAATCGGCAGAAAAATACTGGTATGATTGCTTGCACGAGTCTTTGCGATTGTAGAACATTGTGATGAAAGGATAAGGCGATCGTGTTACTGGTGTGCAATTATGGGGTGGTCTGAATGATCAGTACTTAGAGGCTGAGGTTAGTACATAATTATGTTATGTGACAATTATTGGAAACGACTCGTTAAAACATGCAATCATGTAGACGCTATATTATATTGATGACTAGGTGACCCAGTCAACTTTCCTCACGGTCCGAATGGCGAAAACACCGCTGTCAGCGCTAACGTTCATAATCACCGGACCACTCACGGTGCTCCTAGCGTGCTAATGAATCGGACCAGCGATCAAGCGAGCTCACAAGAATATCACTTGTATCTCCCTCTATCTCGCAACTACAACATATGCTCCTCTCACTCTGTTTTAATTTCAAATAAAAAGCCATAACAAATTAATGATTTTTGTATATGTGTTTACATAAATACCAAAATAAATGAGAACACAATACTTTAAACTATCTATATAATATTTATTTTAGGAATTTTAGTATTTTCCTCCAAAACATGTTTCTAAATAAATGTCATTCTGACCGCGCTCACAGTCATTTCACCAAAAAAATTTTTTTAAAAGGCATTAAGTTATGTAAATTGTACATAACTTAATGCCTTAGGCATTTTCTAACAGCTAACCTTTGAGAAAGTGAAAATAATCTTTCACTTTCTCAAAGGTAGTAAATCATAGGGTGTAAAAGCAAATAAAATAACAATTCTATGTTCGTAATTGTACGCAAAAATCTTTTTGTTATGGGTAATAAATATTTTTGTATATAATATTTAAAAAGTTTTTATTTGATTTCGAAAAACATAAAAACAATAACCCAACACAAAAATATTAATAAATACTATGAGCAACAAAAATACTATTTTAATTCTGCGACAAACTGTAATCCAGTATTATTGGAAGTGCGAAAGCTAATTTTGTATGGAGAACGCGGAGTTCGCGATTACGAATGCAGTGCCTTTAAGCTATATGCCCCAGTTTCACTATACCAATTTGTGAAACTGTTTATAAGTCTACATAAACACCGCGATCTGTTTTTCACTTGTTTGATGTAGACTCAGAATTACATAAGCTACAACGAGGTAGAAATAAAATCCTTTTTTTTATTAAAAACTCGTTGGTTGGTTTGAACCCGTGATCTGAAAACTGTAGCATTTTAATTTAACCGACTTCAAAATGGAGAAGGAACATTCGAAGTGTATGTTTTTTATGACTACGAAATACTAATATTAATATGTTCATGGTTAAAATTTGCAATTTCCAAGATATAAATATTTTCAAAAATAAAAGATTAAATAAAACAAAATAATTTCATTATATTAACATAATATAACTTAAAACTACTTAGGTACATTAAAATTTAATAAGTAATAATTATAACTATATGTACATCACGATATAATAAAACTATATAGATTAATCTAATCTTCCTCTGGAAAGAATCTAGGAATGCCTTCGCTGGCGGTCGCGGTTTGGTCTTCTTGGCGAACCTCATAAGACCTGGTGCTGATGCAGGAAAGATGACGGCAGACCTGGATCCTGGGGCACCAAGAACTGCCTTGGTCTCATTACTGACTAATCTTAATCTTCCAAAGTATCTAGGAATGCCTTCGCTGGCGGTCGAATCAGTTTGGTCTTCTTGGCGAACCTCATAAGACCTGGTGCTGCTGCAGGAAAGGTGCTTGCAAACCTGGACCCTGGGGCACCGAGAATGGCCTTGGTCTCATTGTTGATTAATCTTTATCTTCCAAAGGATCTAGAAATGTTTTCGCGGGCGGTCGTAGCAATTTGCCTTCTTGGCAAACTTCACCTGACCTGGTGTTGCTGCAGACCTGAACCCTGGGGTACCAACACCCGTCTTGGTCTTATTACTGACTAATCTTCATCTTCCAAAGGATCTAGGAATGCCTTTGCGGGCGGTCGAAGCAGTTTGTTTTTCTTGGCGAACCTCATCTGACCTGGTGCTGCTACTGGAACGGTGACGGTAGACCTGGACCCTGGGGCACCAAGACCTGCCTTTGTCTCATTACTCACTAGTGGTATCTGTAACAATATGATATAAAATATATTGTTAATTTTTATAGATTGAAATTTTTAACGGCATTTTTTTTTTTGGAGCACGACCACAGAAGAAATAATAGCACAAGTAGACGGCATGTCACTTTTTATGGTAAGCAGACCTAAAAAGTCATTGTTGTTTAAATCATTGATCGCTTCCACAATACTGGCTAAATGATGCGGTTATGAAAGGGACGGCGACATAGACGAATTCGCATTTCGAGACCATTTTAAAAGCCCCACGTTGCTTAATTATCCAATTAACAGCCCGTTTCGTAATCGCACCCTAAAAGGAGACTACCACCTCGACAAGAAATCGACGCAGTATAGATATAGACAGATAATAATAAAAAAACTCATAGTTTTTAACTGTGTACGTCTAACGGTTTAATAGAAATAATTTATTCTGGTTCTTGATCCGGCATGATAATAAAACAAGGTGTCATAAATTTGTGCTTGTCAGACGTGCTAGCAAAAAACGCAGACGCCATAGGTCTATTCTATCTTTATATCTATACTATAAATTTGCACAATAATCGTATCGTTTTCGAAGAGATTGGTAAAATGTGTCCGTAACTAAGTGGAATAATAATTGTTGTTGACCGCCTCCGCAGACCACAGCCTTGACGTTGTAGCCCGAGATCGTGGGTTCGATTCCCATCCATATCAAAAAAATATTAGTACGTTTTCCTATAGTTTGTCATGGTCTGGGTGTTTATAAAATATAATATGTATTAGTATTGTTGTTTTTACAGCCTACAGCTTAGTTTGTGACCAAGAATATGTGTTTAATGTTCTTTATGACACATACATACATATCATCACGGGTGCCTTACGGTGCCCGAGACCGCCTAGACGGCCCCAAAGTACCCAGCGGAGGGGTTTTAATCCCACCTCGTCGTAGCCGATGGTATGAGTCTACACCGAACAAGTGGCTAGCTCGTCGCGATGTTTTAAATAGACTCAATAACCCATCTATAAACAGTTTCACAAGTTGGTATAGTGAAACCGGGAGCGACAGCTTAACGTGCTCTCCGATGCACTACATATAGTGGTGTTGTGAAACAAATGTACATCTTTTTTTTTAATTAAAAACTCATTGGTACACACCGGGATTCGAACCAGGGAACTATTATTATTTATTTGCCTTAGACAACAAATAAATAATAATAATAATGTTGAACATTAAACACATATTCTTGGTCACAAACTAAGCTAGTTCTATGTGTTCCAAGAACAACGATATTGGTACAGGAATACCTAAAATATTTTATAACACCGACACCATTAAAAACTGTACAGAAAACAATATATATATATATATATATATATATAATAATATTGTTTAGCCTTGAGTGTGAGTGGAATCCACGACCTCCGGATGCAACGTAACCACTACCGAAACTTACAATTATTATTTTTTAATCAAATGAACTTTTACATATTTGAGATGTACTAACGAAAAACAAGTACCGCTCTAATGAACGTCTCTAAATATGTGTATGGATATGAAGAAATCTAGGGAAATAGGTAAAGAAGTGGCGTACATTACTCTCTTCTTACCCCTTAACAGGGAAACAGGCGGCAGGGACCCGCTTCAGAAGTTTGTAAGAAGGGTAAAAAGAGAGATAAACAAATTATAATAAATGTTAATGTCTCGTATAACGGAAGGTGTTTTTTTTATTGGAGCACGGCATACAAAGTCCGGCTAAATTTTAATGAGGCGGTTACGAAATGTACAGCGACGAAAACATATTTACATTACGAGTCTATTTTATCCTAATAAATATATTTTATCGTAATCGCACCAAGAATGGAGACTACCACCTCGACAATAAATCGATGCCGGTAAATCGGTGAACCCACAGACTAAAACCAACGTGTATTAAAAATTGGCTTACCCCGGTATTTTAAGTCGTTGCCTCAATTCCACTTACTCTTTCGATCTTTATCGATTTGGCATTTGGTGGAAAGGGACAGACTTACTACTTAAGAAAAAGTGAAGTTAAGGATACAACTTACAATACGGGTTAGGCTTCTTTAAAAATCAATTTGTGTTTTACTTTTTTTTTTGGTTTTTTTGGTAAGGTTTTTATGTATTTTGACTATTCAACTACGACTTTGTATGTTGACTACTCTTATATAACTAATAGATACTTTCAAAATTCTATTAAATTTTAATAGGGGAAGGAGGGTAATAAATAGTCAAACATAGGGTGTTTTTAACATATTATTATTCGTGGGAGACTAATATATTTTAAAATTTGGAAGTGGGATACGTTTTTTAAACACATAATATGACGACCGGCGGGTCTACAAAAGCTGCATATATGTTAGTTTTTCTACCAGCTAACCTTTGAGGGATACCTCAGAGTCGGATTAATAGTCGTCGCCTTAGCCTGAGCCATTGCTTAGATAGAAATGTCAAAATTTAGTTTGTTAGCTAAGCATTTATTAATATTATATAAAATAATATTAATCCGACTCTTATCATTCGAATAATGAGTAATAATCAAACATTTAAATACTCCGATGTAAGGGGTCTGTCTAAAGGTTAGATACGGCGAATTACATTCGAGAGCAGGTTGTCAATTCTCGCGCTTTCGACATTCATCTCGATTCGAGATTTTTAAACGAAAAATCATTAAATATGTCATTTTATCGTTCAATATTTGTATATTTATTATTTATTTCGTTTAATGTTCGATATTTTTAAACGAAAAATGGCATATTTACTCATTTTTCCTTTAAAAATCTCGAATCGAGATGGATGTCGAAAGCGCGAGAATTGCCCACCAGACATAAAGTAAAGGAATGCAACGGGTATCATCAACCACCAAAAGTTGTAATAAACGTAAAGGAAAGATGTGTTTTCTATTTTTATAAATACATCATAAAAAATATTATAACCAATCAATGCTCAAGGACTGAGAACAGAATACGGTGGAAACGAACATTTTTGACCTTTAGTTCTATAGGTGATTTGTCAGACTACATCCGTATAGAATCTGTCTTCTCTTTCATGGTATAACGCCAAAAAACATTTACAATCCGGCCTAAGGCTTTTAACCGCAAACGTTTAAGTATCGCACGCTCCGTGTCTAGCCAGGTGAATATCCTAGCCACCGGAAGTACAGATATCCTGTGCGCCGTCGCGAAGGTTCCCATAGACCAAGCCTCCTTTTGTGGTAACATTCATTATGACAAATTGTTTACATCATACAGGCTTGGAGTTTTTTTTGTCATGCGGAATTAATTATGCAATTATACTGTTTTTGAGGTAGCTTTATGATTAGAAAATTAGTGCAATTTTATTTAACTATATATGAGTCAGTACCTACAGGGCATAATATATTTAAATAGGAAGATTATACAAAAAAAAACTTACATGATACAAAAGCATAAGAATGACTTTTCCATACCTGGATTTATTATAATCAAGTATACTTATACTTGATTACAATATATTTTATGGTATGGGGTGATTACGCGCGCAACGCTAAGCTAAACTTTAATCGGTATGATGCAATTCTGACGTAATGCAAACCTAAAATTCACAGACAGCTACGTAATTTTGATTAAAATACCCTATTTTACCTACAGAGCAAATAGCTATTGAAAAAAAAATGCATATATATCGGTCCAGTAATTTTTATGTGAAGCCTCGACAAACAAACAGACAGACACGAATTCTAAAAATGATTCCGAAACTACGGTGTGTACCAATGAGTTCCTAATTAAAAAATATAAAAGTGCCTACATTTTAGCCACTTGCTCGGTATAGGTACACCCACGACTATGCCATCGGCTACAAGATGAAAGCACGTGATGGTAAATATAAATAGTACTAGGGTTAAAAAAGGTTTATACTGTAGTGTATGTATTACTAAAGTGTTAAAAGGTACACAAGCTGAATAAAGAAGCACAAATTATTTTTATAAAGTCGAGTCTGAAAATATATAGGTATTTATTAATTAAATTATGAGCATAAGTAGGTATATATTATCATAAATAAACAGAAAAAATATACCAAAAAATAAAAGGTCAGATAGAAAAACACAATTTTATTAAAAATAAAACAAAAAGTGCAAAGAGGTTTTAAATAGTCGCCCAATCGTTTTGTTTACACCTACCTATGTCTGGGCATTACGGACATAAGAGTATCAGTAAAACGTATACTTGATTGGACCCAGTGTCCAGCCTCCATACTACATACTAAAGCCTCATCCGCCGTTTAAGAGCCCACGAAGCACGGAATGTCCATTCTGACAGACCTTAGCGAGCACAATCCGCATCAACAACAATAATTTGAACAAGATAATAACTGAGATAATCGTGTTTTGACTCATTTTAGAGGCAAAGTAATATGTGTCGAGAGAAATAGCGCGTATGTTTATCTTTTTACGAGTGTTCTACAGCAAATAAGGAGTCGCTTTAAATGTTAAGTGGTTGCAATTTAAAATAATTTGCAAGAATTTTGTCGGGGACGTGTATTTTGGCATTTATCTAGAATATCATCTGTGAAGGTAATTGTGGAGACGGGCGTGTGCACTGGGCAGCTCAGGTGGCGGTTTGTCTGAGCCGTCTGTCTGGCACGACGGCTGCCACCAAACGGATGTACAAAACCTTTTGCCATAAATATACTATATTTATTATTAATAACATTGTGTCTCTATTTTATTATAATTTTTAAAAATCAATGCCGTACGACTGGAGACGTTCATGTAAGGCGAAATATATCATATATAAATAAAAATGTGTTTTATTTATTTGTATAATATAATCAATATTTATTATTAACAAAACTTTTTATTTCAAATTTTAATACCTATGGCCTATATGTATGTACATTTGTTAGACAACACCACTATAGTGCCTCGGAGAGCACGTTAATCTGTCGGTCCCGGTTTCACTATACCAACCTGTGAAACTGTTTATAGATGGGTTATTGAGTCTATTTAAAACATCGCGACGAGCTAGCCACTTGATCGGTGTAGACTCATACCATCGGCTACGACGAGGTGGGATTAAAACCCCTCCGCTGGGTACCCTGGGGCCGTCTAGGCGGTCTCAGGCGCCGTAAGGCACCCGTGAAGATATATATATATATATATATATATATATAATACCTATGGTTTAAAGGTTACCAATTTAATTATTGATTGAAAATCTATATAAACAACTCTTAAAAAAAAGGAAATATAATTTTATACCTACCTATATACATAACAAAGAGCGCTTTATGGTTAAAATTGTGTTTCGTTATATTCTTACCAATAAAACATCTTTGACTGCGGAAAAGAGGTAAAACACCGTTTTAATTTGAGGGTAATCTTTACAAGGCCTAGTTTATTGGTACTATATTAGTAGGTATCCAGTCTTTAAAATTATTCTATGATTATAATTAATTAGTAATTATGCATATGATCGGTGAAAAATAATAATTGAAATAATTCGGAATTTTTCGAAAAACTTATTTTATGCTAAATAATATAAAATAAACACGATCATGCTTACTCATAAGCAACAACTTTCACCGAAAATGATATGCTTATAATAAGCAATGCACGATAGACAGACACAAAACATTGGCACGCACCCATAAATAAATAACACTCATGCATCTGTACACACATACACACTCACTCACACGCAATATAATAAATAATTATTAATTATAACCTGAAAATGTGTTTTTTTTTGTTTTGTATTAAATTACTGTATTACGTAAATTATGCAATTTCGTCTTTGTCGCCGCCTATTTCGTAACCGCAATATTTAGCCGGCACAGAGAGCGATCAATGCTGTTAAACTATAATGTCTACAATGTAATAGATTTTGTTGTTTTCAGTATTGAAAACAACAAACAATATATGTCCTTATAGTCTGTGACAGATAAACTGTTTCTTTGTTAGTCTGCAGAGAATTTACTAGGAAATGTTTATCTAGCTGCAAGTGTTTATTTTATTAATCAAGAACAATTGAAACGTTTAGTAGCCGGGCTTTTGATCAAAAGTGTATACAGTTTTCCCTGAGTGTTCTTGATAGTGTTAAGTGGCGGTAGAAGAGCCTGAAGAATTGGATCCCTTGGGTACCTGAGGGACTTCGTCTCCGAGGGATAACCACAGCTACTCCAGTAAGTTATGGGATCCATGTGAGAAGAACCTCATATTATCCTTGCTTCTCGCACAGTAGGTCTAATGACCATCAAGTAGATACAGATAAATAGATAATAAGATACATACAAAATAAGAAGGTAAGGTAGATACAAAAGCCTCCAATAAAAATAATAAATACCATCACAGGTATCTTTTTAGCTCCCGAGAACCTAGCAGAGGGATTGGGATTAAACCGTCCTCATTTCACCGATGGTATTCGGAGGCAACACCTAACTAGTGGCGAGCCTGTTGCGGTGTTTAAGATAGTATAGCCTCGTTCTATAAAGCGGTCACCTACCCCAGGTCCGGCCTTGTTATCATCTGCTTAACCTTGTTATCAGTTACACAGTGACTTAACCACTAGGCTGGAACTGCTTTTCCAATAAAATTAATGAAAAACAATACTCAGTACAGAAAGACCTACCATAGTACCTAAAATCAAAGCAGACTAAAGCGACCTATATAAAACTGCCACCGTTAACTGTAACACAATCTTCATAGCTCCCCGGCGCATGCCTCGCAATTTAATACATTCGCTACAATGTTGCAGACACGGGAAATCATGTGAGAGAATAAAATTAAAACATATGGCCAAACTTAGTTATGCATGCATAGTTATTATATGCACAGACATCAATCACTCGTTGAGGTCTGAGTTATATTATTTTATTTATTTATTTTTATCTTCACACCAGTGTAGGAATTGGTGATAGTTAAAGTAAGAAATGGAAATTAATTAAAGGTTATATTTACACTTTTAAAAAGTCACTTCCTACATTTATTTACATTGTTAGTTAGAATAAGGAAACACACAGATAGTATACTTTAGGGAGCGCGAGAAAATATAAAGTTAGGGGTAAACATTTTGGTATAGGAGCGTGTGACGCCTATTAGATAAAAAATTTCACTCGACTGCTAGGGTCGCTGAGCTACTGCTGAGAACATTTATTCTTTTGTTTTTTTCCGACCTCCCGGAAAAAAACAAAAGAATAAATGTTCTAGAAGTATTTGAAATATTTGACTGTATTTGTAGAATGCGGGTTGTTCTCGTTCTGGTCGATTCTCAAGGGTTATTCCCATTGAGGTTAATTCCCCTACACCAGGATCCTTACACCCGAGGTTGAGACCATTGAGCGGCACTTGTCTCTACCTCTAAATAGGTAAAGAGGCTTGCAGTTTTATAAGATCTAGTTTTAATATTAGCTTATGAAATTACGAAACCAGAAGAGATAAAATGTGAGATTTTAGATTGATGCGTTTTGTATATATTTCCGAAATTCCAACTACGATTTTTTATTTTATACATATCGAAATTATGATTATCCAAAATAATAAACTTTATGTGGTTTAAAAAGGATAAAATTAAATTAAACAGGTTCAAAATTTCTCATACATGCAAACCGATTTTGGTAAACTATAAAAATATGTTTGAATTTAACCTAAAATCCTTCTATATTTGGCGGTCAATTCACTAGCAGACTCTAAAACATCTAACAAGCCGTTATCATATTATATCATATTGGTTTTAAAGGCTTTGAAGTCGTCTTGACGCCCAAACAAAAGAACTTCCAATATTACAACTTGGCTGTTAGTCCAAGTTCAATTATTATATTTAATTGTAATAATATTAGTAAATGTACGCAAAATCCGATCCAATATTTTTGTATTTAAATTATTAAAAAGTTTATTCTTCTAATTAAAAAAATATATACATAATACAGAAAGATATAATACAATAATTGTCAGACTCCGTAGACTAATGGTTGCGCCTTTGTCGTTGTATCCGGAGGTCGTGTGTTCGATCCCACCCATGGCAAAAAAATATTAGTACGTTTTTCTGTACAGTTTGTCATGGTCTGGGTGTTTATAAAATATAATATGTATTATATCGTTGCTTCTGGTACACATAGTACAAGTCTAGAGCTTAGTTTGTGACCAGAGCAATACGTGTAATTTGTCCTACATATTATTATTATTATATTATTATAATAAAAAATAATCGACAAAAATATTATTTTAATTCTGCGACAAAAACAGTAGTCGAGTAATACTGGAAGAGCGAAAGCTCATTTTGTATGGAGAATGCAGACTTCGCGATTACGAATGCAATCATACCTCGTCGTAGCCGATGGTATGAGTCTACACCGAACAAGTAGCTAGCTTGTCGCGATGTTTGGATAAATAATATGTAGGACAGTTTACACATATTGCTCTAGTCACAAACTAAGCTCTAGGCTTGTACTGTACCAGAAGCAACGATATAATACATATTATAAACACCCAGACCATGACAACCTATACAGAAAAAGCGTACTAATATTTTGTTGCCATGGGTGGGAATCGAACCCACGACCTCCGGATACAACGCCAAAGACGCAACCACTAGTCTACGGAGGCTGTCTAAATATATATATAGATTCAATAACCCATCTAAAAACAGTTTTACAAGTTGATTCTCTGAAACTGCGGCCGACAGGTTAACATGCTCTACATGGCACTATAGTGGTGTTGTCCAACAAATGTACATACATTTTTTAATAAAAAATTCATACCGAAGTTTGAACCGGGGAAATCTGTAGTGTTTTTAAGCTTGAGGTCTAACCAACTCGGCCATCACGTATATTTTTTTTCTTTTCAAAAAATCCTGTTCGATACAGCTCAAAAAAAAAGTTGATCATCATAATTTATTAAAACCGCTTAAAATTACCTACAGCTATATTTAGTTACATCACAATGGAGCTGATACGTGCCACAACTTACTGGCCGAGTAATTGACCGTGATTGAATATCATTAAGGTATCGGTTCGCCGTGCGGTCTGCAACTTTGTAACGAAAGGCAAGTAGCGGTCACCTTAACTATACTGTTCAAGTTATATTTTTTTTTACCATAACTGCTTAATAATTGAGGGTTTAAGGGGGAAACAGTAGCATATTTCAAATAATTGTAGGAATTTGAAAATATGCCTAAATTTATAAATATTTTCATTACATGGCTACAGGCTATACGACGAAGTGGGATATAAACCCCTCCGCTGGGTATCCTAAGGCCGTCACGGTGGTGGCAGAGTTGGTTATCCCTTAGTTAGACTTAAAACACTTATGTTCTTGGTTCAAGCCCCAGTTTTTAATTAAAAAAGTATATACATTTGTTTAATAGTGCCTTGGAGAGCACGTTAAGTTGTCGGCCCCAGTTTCACTTCACCAAATTGTGAAACTGTTTATAGATGGGTTATTGAGTCTATAGAAACATCGCAACGAGCTAGCCACTTGTTCGGTGTACCATCGGCTACGACGAGGTGGGATTAAAAACCCTTCCGCTGGCTGGGTAACTTGAGGCCGTCTAGGCGATCTCGGGCGCGGTAAGTCACCCCTGATGATAATTATTATTTTATTTATTAAAAACCGATTTTTTTTATTTCGATATCTTCATTTTAGTCATAATCAACATAATAATATCTGTCATTTCTGTAACCCTTTGTATACATACATACATATCATCACGGGTGACTTACGGCGTCCGAGACCGCCTAGACGGCCTCAGGGTACACAGCGGAGGGGTTTTTAATCCCACCTCGTCGTAACCGATGGTATGAGTCTACACCGAACAAGTGGCTAGCTCGTCGCGATGTTTTAAATACACTCAATAACCCATCTATAAACAGTTTCACAAGTTGGTATAGTGAAACCGGGACTGACCGCTTAACGTGCTCTCCGAGGCACTATAGTGGTGTTGTCAAACAAATGTACATATTTTTTTTAATTAAAAACTCATTGGTACACACCGGGTTTCGAACCAGGGACCTAAGTGTTTATAAGTCCAAGATGTAACCAACTCGGCCACCACGTATATAAAAAAAATGTGTATGTGTATGTATTTTTTATGTAGCGTCTTAATAATTGTGAAGTTGATCCAAGGTAGCGATGCATGGTGCCGGATCGCGGTTAGCGTCAAATTATGTGTGAATATAGATGTATAGGAATTACGTTTATGAGATTTTATTACTCTGCGGTTATTGGGAGTTTCGTTGCGGTCTTAAGATTGGTGGTACACGTTATATGGCTATTTAAAATGGTTATACATTCATGTACGTGGAATATACAATGTATTTGAATGTATCAGCAGTTTGAAGAGTTATTATTTAAACTTCTGTGAGGAGGCTATAGATTACTATAGAGAAATAAGGCTATACCTACCGCCCCAGGGAGTGCTAAAAGTTTCATGGGCGGTGGTGTTACAAAAAAGGGTTGGGAACCACTAACCTAAACTTTTTTTTTTCTTATACTAGTAGTCCACGGGCCCACATATAAGGGATTTCAGTGATTAATAACAGGCTGAAAGTTTATACACAGCTTCGTTTTGACGAGACACCCAACTTTTATCAATGGACCAAATTCTGTAGTGGGAGGAAAAACCGCGATAGGGAGCGAAACACGTCTATTTGATGAGTGTCCCAAATTAAATAATAACAGTTTCTAAAAATCAATACTTCGAGAAAATACGATGGAAAACTGAGAAAAACTTGTGGCATACAAAGTGAATGGTACCTTCCGAGTGACCCCCAGCTCTAACATGTCAAAATGGCATACGGTTATTAATCAAAAAAATATTAACATAATCTTGACAACTTTCGAGTGTAGGTCTCAAAAAAAATACCAACAAATTTGTATGCCGATGCATTTTTATAAAAAATATATATTTTGCAAGCCCCGAAACAAAAATCAGCTTGTTATTAATATTTTTTTTCAAGTCACCATTCTGACATGTTAGAGCTGGGGGTCACTCGGAAGGTACCGTTCACTTTGTATGCCACAAGTTTTTCTCAGTTTTCCATAGTATTTTCTCGAAGTATTTCTAGAAACTGTAATTATTTAATTTGGGACACTTATCAAATCGACGTGTTTCGCTCCCTATCGCGCTTTTTCCTCCCACTACAGAATTTGGTCCATTGATAAAAGTTGGGTGTCTCGTCAAAACGAAGCTGTGTATAAACTTTCAGCTTGTTATTAATCACTGAAATCCCTTATACTCGTATATGGGCCCGTGGACTATAGGTGTTGTTTGTTACAGTGAAAAAAAAACTAATATTGTGTTCTATGAAGAAAACAATTAAACACATATTTTTTACTTTTAGTGTCGGCCATACAAAAACAATAAGATAATTTGACTTAAAGTACAAAAAAGGTAGACAAATCATTGCAATTTTTATACTAAACTCACGATTGAGTTTCCTCCACTTGTCTAAAGGAGTTTTATTTTCTTCATACGAAGACAATATGTATTTGTTGAAGCAATTTTAACCATAAAGGCTTTCATATAATAATTTATTTTTCACGATTTTTTTAAGAAGAAATCCCTACGTCTTTTTTTATTTAAAAAAATGGGTTCTATAAGTATTTGAGGCATAAAAATATCACTGTAAGAAAAAATATCCAATATAATGTAGACTCATACAATCGGCTACGACGAGGTGGGATTAAAACCCCTCCGCTGGGTACCCTGGCGCCGTCTAGGCGGTCTCGGGCGCCGTATGACACCCGTGATGATATGTATGTACAACTGGTGAATATACATATATTATGTTATTTAAAATACTAGGTTTATTTTTGCCTTTACTATATAGGATCACTTAATCCGTCTGGCGACTGTCTGGACAGCAGCAGGGTTATTATGCGTCATAAGTTCGCTCGCACGCCAATCGTTTTGACGTAATTTTCTAAGATTTTTTGGAGCCAATGTTAAGAAGCCAAGCTTGATCTACGTCAGAATGACGTCATAACGATTGGCGTGCGAGCGAACTTATGACGCGTAATAACCCTGCAGATATCTCCAACACCGGTTGAAGCAGAAAGTTAAAATGAACATTTGCAGATTTTGTCTTGTCAATGTGCAATGTAATAATTCCGAAAATAAAATGCTCCTAAGCGTTAAGGATGAAAGTCAGTAAAGTAAATAACATATAGGAGGCTTAGTTAATTTGTATTTTAGGTTTATTATTATTTAATAAGCTTTTTTATAATGGTTATTTCATCATCATTTACACTAATTGAAAGATCTACTTTACTTTTCTATTACCTACTTATAATTTTAAAATTTTCGGAGTTATTCACTAAAAACTGGCTTTTATTATTGTACGGATCCCTAAGTTCGCGACAAGCAATCGCACACAAACCTTTTTTTTATTGAACAATTAGAAAAAGTGAGTACTTACCCTAATACTTTAGAAAATACAGTATAATTATGCAATGAACGTTTCACAAGTTACAAATACAATGTATTGCAAAATGGATTGTTAAGTTTCTATTGTTAGGAAGGAAGCTGTAGTTTAATAATGTGGTCGGGGCCTATTCTGAAGGTTTGCGGTGTGCCAGCGGCTACAGTCCAGACGCCCAGACATGCCCACTATATGACTGAAAGCTCCTATTTTAGGAGCCCATGCTCGAAAACTCATTTTTTCTATTCATTTTTTTTTATATTAGGTACTACCTAGTATAACTGATTATGAGTTTTCTATTGGAGAAAGATTTTTTAAATCGGTTTAGTAGTTTTTAAGTTTATCCGGAACATACAAGCTTTAATCTGTTCTCTTTAAAATATTAGTACCCAGACTTGCATTATATTTTATTGAAAATCCGCATAAAAAAACTATCCAAACGATTTAAAGCTATGATCACAGAGAGAAACAAACAGACAAAACATCTCTATTATTTTGACGGATTTATTTCTTTAAAAAAAATTTTTTGGATTTTCTTTATATATTTATAAATATGATCACAGTAATATTGATTGGTATAAATAAATAGACAATATAATGCCTCAAACAAATTTAATAAAAAAAAGGATATTATAATAAAAAAGTTTTTCAAAATGAATAAGTATTATTTTGCATTTAATTAAAAACATTTTAAAGTATAAAAAATGGACATGTAGGGGTTTGGTCAGAGACTCCTCGTTTAAAGAACGGTCGACATCCTCTGTATGCAACAATGTATGGCTCATATTGACTGAGTGATATGCCAATTTTACTTAACCCTTTTTTGCGTTGTTTCCAAAATACTATTTGAACGTGCAAAATTTAAATATATATTTACAATATACTTATAAGTTGATTGCTTTTTGTATATAGATATTTGTTAACTTAAAGATTTGTAAAAATTATGTAAGTAAGTAAGTACATTCATTTATTAGCATAAAAAAATAAATTAAATTAAAAGAAATTAGATCGAAAATAAACAGCACATGTTACTCGCTGATAATAGAGCTTTCTATTAATGCAAGATTTTTTTAAATAGGTTAAGAGGTTTTGGGATTACCCGGAACAAACAACCCAACAAATCTTTTCTCTTTACAATATTAGTAGGTAGTATAAATAATACGAGTATAATGAATTAGTATCGTTGTTTTGGTACATATTTTTTAATTGAAACTCGATATATGAGTCCATACTGCATATCACTGAGATGGTAAGTAGTTGATACAGTCTATGAATAGACAACACCAACACCAGAATCACCGATGTCGATAAATAGTACAAGCCTAGAGCTTTTGTGACCAGAGCAATATGTGTAAAATGTTGTACATATTATTATGAAAAGTAAAGGTGTTAATAAATAATAAGTTAGTTATAGTAGGTATGGGAAGTGCGAGTGCAGTTTGTATGTTTGCTCGGGCGACGCGACGCGCAGACGACTTGCGCCGGCGCAGATTGATGTTAACATTTATTCAAACTTTATCTTTTCATTTTTGTTCCTTCCCGACCGGTTAAAAAGGCGGGTTTTGTTAGCGTAAAAAATAAAAGGTATATTTTTAAGGGTTTTCGTGTTTCGTGAACTCCCAAAATAAAGTTTATTGTCAGTGAGCGTGGGCAGGCGCGCAACACAATCATTTATGGGCATATTAATTTTACACATACACATCTTTAATTTTTAAAAGTAGGCAATAACAATAAAAATTAAGTATCAAATCGTTTATAACTTTACTCTTGTATTCATAAATTAAATACATAAACCGAAAAATTGGATCTTTATTCATGCATAAACCGTAGATTTACAGTCATGCGGTAATTAACATTATTCATGATTGTTTTTCTTTTATTATGTTATTGCGACGAGTGCATGCAAGCAGAGCGGTTTTTCACACCTTGTCGCCGATGGTATTCTGAATCTCCATTTAACAAGTAGCGGTCTTGACGCCACTTGAATAAATATGGTTATAAATAAAGTTATGCCAAAATAATTAGTAAAACTAGCTAGAGTAACTATTCGTGCTTTTTTATTTTTTATATAAATTAATTCTTCCAAGTATTTTTTTTAAATAGGAATTCATTTTTTCATATGTATTTGATATTTCTTAAACATATTAATTATTTTACATTGGGGAACATAAAACCGTTATTAAAGCACGTTTTTTCGATAAAAAAATATACAAAATCTTATTGTTTTTAGACCGTTGTATTTTATATTGGAATATTATAATTAATTTCTTGATTTGGGGCTAGCATCATTATTAAAGGTGCCTAAAAGGGCCTTCGGCAATATCTACGTTTCTTACCCCCGTATTCTAAGACGTGTCCTTAACTCAACTTTACACTTAAGGAACGTCTGTCTCTTTCCACCAAATGCCAACTATAAAAAGCAAGTTGAGACAGACGCTCCTTGAGTGAACAGTGGAGTTAAGGAAACGTCTTAGAATACGGGTGTTACTTACGCATGTACATATTGTACATGTACCTACCCTTTTACGATACATTTTTTTTTTGTGTATAGCCTCTTAAGTTTTGTTATCAAACAGTATTATACAAGAAATTAGGTAGATATATAAGTTAAATTTAAGTATAATAATTTATCCTTTCATACTTGAAACCCTATATACCTACATGTTCGCTAGAGAAGAGTTTTCTTGAGAGCCAACATACCAGGTATGCTAAGAAGCAAAGGTAGTGAGTACTCTGCCAAAGTGTTGAGTGCTGAACAAAGAGAATGCTATTAGTAAACCTGACCAGCATCACTTACAGGCGTCTTGGTCCGACGCGAACACAACATCGTCTGAAAGTGCATACATGCCCTTCAGATTCCACAGTTAAGTAAATTATAGGTATAAGAGTTGTTTAGATGCAATTTCGACTTAGTTGAGACAGAAAGGGGCTGACAACTTTTTTTTAATGCAACTGTTTTTTTAAGTGTAACTTCTTAGACGACGATTCGTTTATCTATAACATACATACATACATATCATCACGGGTGCCTTACGGCGCCCGAGACCGCCTAGACGGCCTCAGGGTACCCAGCGGAGGGGTTTTAATCCCACCACGTCGTAGCCGATGGTATGAATCACCGAACAAGTGGCAAGCTCGTCGCAATATTTTAAATAGATCAATAATATATGGGTATTAACAGTTTTACAAGTTGGTATAGTGAAACCGGGACCAACAGCTTAACGTGCTCTCCGAGGCACTATAGTGGTGTTGTCAAACAAATGTACATAATTTGTTTTATTAAAAAATCATCGGTACACACCGGGATTCGAACCAGGGACCTAAGTATTTTTAAATCCAAGATCTAACCAACTCGACCACCACGTATTATAAAGGACACGTCACGTTTATGCACATTTCGTTACATGAGAGAGAAAAAAGATTTGTCGCAGAGAGAAACAGACCTATATATAGTTTTGTTTCTCTCTCTACGACATATCTAATATATCATTCGACTGAAGTGGAGCAAAATACAGGGTGAATTTGAAAGGATGTACTTTAGGCTAATATGAGGTTCTGCTGATCAAATCGAACAACTTCTCCAATGGAACCATGTGTCGCAAATGAAATAAAAATTTGCCTTCCCTATACAAATTGGTTATTTTAACATTACTAGTTTGTATGGAGAAGGCAATATTTTTTTTCATTTGCGGCACATGAAAAGTTGTTCGTATTCATCAGTAAAACCTCATATTAGCCCAGAGTACATCCTTTAAAGTCACCATGTATAGACAACAATACAATAAATTGAATGATGCTCTCAGGGTCACTCACACAAAATCTCTCATATTCTATTCTTTTAAGAAGTTTCACAAGTTTGGTCCCTACGCGGGATTAGATTTGTTTGCATGTAACATTAACCGTGCAGGGCTGATACGGGTAAATTAAAAAAATCGACCTAGCGAACAATAACTACTAGCTGTATCCTAAGATTTAATAAAAGAAATTCGATTATTACTTCGGTTTAGCTTAGCGTTCTTTGTGACTTTTTTCTGTTTCCTTGGCTCCAAGGGTCGCAGCGAGTTGTTAAACAGTCCAATATACACTTGCTCAAAAATTAGACTAATTCAATTCTGATTGAGTTACAGAATAAATTAAGCTCATCCAAACAAACTCCTTTAGCTTTATATATAATGCGCTTAATAAAAATAAAAAACCTCAAAATTAAAATGATTGAATATTACCAAACCAAAAACATCTCAAGAAGATAAATAAATCAAATTGCAAAACGTGGGACCTGCCAAAGCGCCTAAACTTTAGATAAAAGGTAAAATTGTTTTAAACAGAACAGGACTCATTTATTATTATTAAAATATATACCGAAATTAATTTACGACATGCGCATAATCAATCACGCTTTTGGTATGGCGGCCGTGCGGGTTACGTGCGGCGCGGGTTTATCCTTTAGCACAGTATAGAAAATGAACAGTATGTTGTCTCGGCAATGTCCTTAAGAGGGCGTAATAAAAGATGCCTGTCATTAGCGTGCGAGCAAAAAAAATCTAGCGCGGATTTTTTTGAAAAAATTGTTTTTTTTTTTGTTAACCTATTGTGTTTCACTGCTGGGCAAAGGTCTCCCTTCCCTCTTTCCATCTCTTCCTGTCTCTACCTGTCCTGGGCCAATCCTTTGAAAAAAATCTTTTTTTTAACAATAACTTTCAAAAAAATTTGAAATTTACAAAAATCTAGGCCATGTTAGATCTTATACATATACAAGAGCTAGTAACTTCTAAATATATTGCTTTATTACTGTTTTTTTATTATAATATATTATGGTTTATTATTAGTATTCTCATCTGAGAATACCTCAAACCCAACAAATATATGAGTAATCTTGTTCTTACAAGAATACTCATATATTTGTTGGGTTACGTAATACTGTTCTTTTTATACTATGGTGCGGGTACGTGCGGCGCTCGTATATCCTTAGGTCTGGCTTTGCAACAATGTTGCGAGTCGCTCCGAGCCGACGTTTCCTGATAAGCAGACAGCCGACAAATGACTAAATTGCTTTCACAGCCGATAACGGTGGTTTATTCAAGACCTGACAACATAGTTCTAGCAACGACTTATTCAACAGTCTCCAACAAGAATGGAAATGGCCTTTTGTTTCAGGTTCACACTTGGACTTTGTTTCATTTACAGTTTAAGGATCCTGGAGTCGACTTGACGCCCATACAAACGTACTTCCAATATTACAACTTGGCTGTTCGTCGAAGTACAATTATTTGTTTATGTTCGTTATTATGTTGTGTACGCAAAAATCCTTCTGTTGTGGGTAATTTTTTTTTTGTATTATAATATTAAAAGTTTGTTTTATGATTTCGAATAAAATAAAAATAATAACCCAACACAGAAAGATTAATAAATTGCAATGACAGACAAAAATATTATTTTAATTCTGCGACAAACAGTAATCGAGTTTTATTGGAAGTGCGAAAGTCAATTTTGTACGGAGAACGCGGAGTTCGCGATTACGAATGCAGTGCCCTTAAGTGGTAAATGCGAGTGAGAAGTGAAAATGAGAAAATTCAACGTGTAAACAGAAAATAATAAACGGCTCCACCCAGTGGTTAAGTCACTGCGCAACTGATAAAAAAGATAAACAGACGACAACAAGGCAGGGCTTGGGATGGGTGACCGCTTTATACAACGAACTTTAAACACCGCAACAAGCTCGCCTTGTTAGGTATTGTCTCCGAATACCATCGACCAAATGAGGATAGGTTAATCCCTCCGCTGGAACCCCTGCGACCGTTTACAGTTCTCGGGAGCCAAAAAAAAAGGCCCCAATTTTTCCATAGATTTTTAACTAACCATTTGATTGATACATTCATTAATTGCGACTTAAGAATGTATAAATAAGGCTTTATATTAGTGAAGTAGTATGCGGACGTCCAAGAACAGATTCTTAAAAAAGGGTCTAAGTAAAACAAAAACAAATATTGTAGAAAATTACCCAAATTAACAAAATATGATTACTGATACTGCAATACCATAGCGAAAATATATAGACCCTCTGCATGCAAATTTTCGGTTTTAGTCTGTGGGTTCACCGGTTTTCAGGAGACTACTGCATCGATTTCTTGTCGACGTGGTAGTCTCCTTTCAGGGCGCGGTTACGAAACGGGTAGTAGAATTAAAAATAAGGCAGCCAGTATATTAAAATATACTCGAAATGCAATTCGTCATTGTCGCCCCCCATCGTAATCGCATCAATTAGCCGGTATAGTCGGAGCGATCAATATTGTTTAAGAACAATTATTGATTGACTCCATTCATGGACTTTGTAGGTCTGCTCACTACCAGTTAGATACAAAGTCATATGCCGTGCTCCAATAATAAAAAAAAAGAGAAGCTAAAGGCGTTTTTATCTCATTTGTAATATTAGTAAAAAATGTATGGTATTTTTGGTAAAGGTATCGTCTGGGCCGAGTGAGTCTGGCTGTTTAATGGCAGTCATCAATTCGTCTGGGCCGGGCGGGTGACGGGTCGACTTGTTGCAAATTGTTTTAAATGGTCACTGGGCAGGTTTGAGCCCGGCGCAGCCAGACTGACCTACAGAGGGACCGTCTCGTCCGCACTCCATTTGTTACATGTCACGTTCAAAACATGCTATTTATTATATTGATTTTTAAGAAAAACACGGTTCAGGAATTGGGTTTTGAATTTTTTATACTTTTTTTTGTGACATTTCACACATATTGGCCTGGTCACAAACTAAGCTCAGGCTTGTACTATGTATACTATAAACAATGATATTAATACATAATAATATTATTATCATCGCCTTCAGAATCGCCAAACTTAAGTGGCAGTCGGCAGGCCACATAGCTCGCAGAACGGACGGCCGTTAGGGCATTAAGGTTCTCGAGTGGAGACCGCATGCTAGAGGACGCAGCAGAGGCAAGCCCCCCACAAGATGGACCGACGACCTGAAAAAGGTCGCGGGAAGCCGATGGTTACAGGCAGCGCAGAACCGGGCGTTGTGGCGATCCTTGGGGAAGGCCTATGTCCAGCAGTGGACTCGTGAAAGGCTGGTATGATGATGATGATGACGATATATTTTATAAACACAATGCCACGGCAAACTGTACAAACAACAACGTAACTACTTATATTTTTTGCCATGAGTGGGAATCGATTCCACTACTTCCGGTATCAGATACAAAGCCAAAGGCGCAACCACTAGTCTACGGAGGTTGAGATATGAGGTAACATCTCCAAAAAAATATGCGAACCTCCTCCTTTTTTGAAGTCGATTAAAAATGAGTCATTTACTTGGTCTGCACATTGTTTAACATGCGAAACGTTCACTAATTAGATTGTTCAAAATTATTCAATTTCCGTTGTTCAAAACTCACAGTGTTCAATACGTTTAATGTTCAATGCGCATTATGGTTAATACGCATAAAGTTCAACACGCATATTGTTCAATAGGTAAATATTATCATACCAAAAAAAACTAGGTACTGATCATTTATTGCCTCTTCACGTACAGGCTGATTTTTTTAATCATCATTTAACCGGCAAAATGGGAGCGATTAATGTCGTTAAACAACAATATATTGATAGACCCCATTCATGGAGTCAACAAACAAAATCAATGAAAAAGGAAGTAGGTAGTGGCGGATTAAGTAACCTATGTTCATCGTTCATGTTTCGGTTTTAGATTGATAATTCACCGGTTTTCAGGAGGCTATTGCAACGAGTTTACTTAAACAGCCATGCTGCTTTATCGTCAAATTAACACGCGGTATAACAGTAATTATTCTTTGCAAAATTATTTAATGATTTTTTTTTTTTAAATTTATTTTAACATAGCACTGGATACAAGTCCATCGGCCATTTAATGAAATAATGTGACTATATTGTTTTCTTTTATTGGCTTCAAATTAATGGCTTCTTCGCATTACGCGAAATTTTGCCAATGGCATGAGGATGCCAAATTTATAATTGTTAAAATATTATTAGTAAAAGAGGGATAATAGGATGGATAGGAATTGGTCCTGCCAATATCAAGCGAAAAAAGGAAAAGAATATAACCATTAATATAATTTATTGAGATAACACAAACACTGAAAACACGGAGTAAATGAGATTCACTTCAATACTTCTCACTTAAGATCTCTACAAATTTGATACATTTTTGCGCAATGTCCTATTAACTTAACTATGAAAAGTGTTATACTTTTCATAGTTTAGTTACACACCTCTACAATCTTCGGGCTACCCCGACTACCGCTTTTTTTTGTTAATTAATAGACTACACTACAGTGGCGTGCAGTCCATATAGGCACAAAGGCACTGCCTACCCCAGAAATTTGGTAATAAAATCATATTAAAAACATATTATATTTTGTTATATTGACACTTTGTATTTCAAAAAGGGCCATCTATATTTTTTTTTGTGGTACTATCATCATATGGTACTAGCGCCATCTATCGCTATTTTTTTGTACTATTATTCTCCGTATTATTTTTGGTTGCCTAAGTTTTCCTTACAATTTTTCAATTATTATTATTATTGGATTATGCTAAATGTATGACAGAGTTAGGCACTGCCTTTGTACCTCAAACAATCAAATATTTGTGATAAATTTAAATCTAATAGGACTAGGAGCGCAGAAACTGTAGGTAGCAAGTCGTTAGGCACACGGTATTAATGAAAGAGCGAGAACTTCTCTGTACAAAACTGTTGAGAAGTACCAGGAGCGCAGGAGTCCTTAGCGGTACAAATAGGAAACTATACTGTGTCCTGCTCACATGACGCGTGCAGAGCGAGATCGCATGCATCTGGGTGGAGCTTGAAGTCGTGAGTTATTAATATTATCCTACTAATTTGCAATGTTACGTAATTCTAATCAAATTTACCTAATGTTTTGATATTTTTCTTTTGTCATTTATTAATAAGGTAGGTATTGTTTTTTTGTCACTTTCGCATTCTTTAGTCACGTTACTTGTACTATTATTTCTTCTGTGAGAGGTTTATGGTGATGATTTTAAGTTGTTTGTGTAGTGCAAAACCTTTTAATTATAATAAGTAATGGCTTTTTAATGCTGTTTCAACTTATCGCAAATTTCGCAAAATATGTCATTGTAGACTACGTTGTGATTTTTTAAACATTTAAAATTGCTAAAAACTCATTTCTTTGGTATGTTACTATAAATTATGCCTACCTTATACTAAAACCCTGTGCACGCCACTGCTACACTATATGGCGCAGGCACGTTAAATCTATTCTTTTTCTAATCGCATTGTATGTATTAGATCGATATTTGGTATATCTTAACAAAAATATAAAGTTGAAACATTGTATTTTATATATCTCTAAAAAGATAAAGTCAAGTTATAAATAAAAAGCGAAACAATAAAACAACTCATTAAAATCGCCAAAAACCCATTTAAGTTAGTAAAATGTTTCAAAAATATAATGACCATATAAATTTACAGCTAATTGTTTTTCTGTACAGTTTGATTTTTTTGATTATTATAAACACCCAGATGATTGCATCTGGGTGTGTATAAAATATCCCACGTACCTATTAGAATCGTTGTTTCTGGGGCACATAGTACAAGCCTAAGGCTTAGTTTGTGACAGTTCAATATGTGTGAAATGACCAACATATAAATTATTAATTTATTAAACAATATTGATTAACACATTTTTTCTATTCCTCGTAGGTTCGAGTTTGACCATAGAGGTATGTTTGAAAAAATGTACCCTGTATAAATGGTATTTTTAACAAAAACTCACCGGTTCCGTGTCACCTTGGCTATCTTTTCCCAGTCCCTCGCCCTTGGACCACCCCATCTTCTTCAGCAATTGGAATCCTTTGTTTTCTTGGTTTATGGTTCTAATAAAAGAAGAAAAATACATGGTTATAAAAACACAATGGTTAGACTATGACTGAGGCTATAAAGGCAGTCGTTTTTTGCCTATTGGTCCGTTTGTTGCACTGAATTAAGCAGTAAACGGACCAATAGGCAAAATTGTAATTATGTTAAAACAGGGTGGCCACTTTTTTTCGGATATAAATTTCCCTGACTTTTTCAGATTTTCCAGTCACTTTTTTAACATTTTCCCTGATCTTAATGAGCTTCAAAAGAAAAAAAAAATTGGAATTTAAAATTGATTTTTGGAAAAAAAAAATGTATTTGAGATAAAAAATAGTTAGAAAATATAAATAATTATTTTTAGCAATATTTTCGAAGAATATAGAGCAATAAAATATATTTCACATTCTTAAAAAAAAAGAGCATATATTGAACTTCGATGGAATCGCTCCGCTTAGGTTGCCAGTCGTTTAAAGTAGCAGTGTGTGTATGTAACCTTTAAATATTTTCCCTGGCCTTCAAGCATTTTCCGTGACATTTTCCTGACTTTTCCAGACTCCGAATATTCCCTGACTTTTCCCGGTTTTCTATGTTTTCCAGAAAGTGGCTACCCTGTTAAAATCATTTCCTTTGCTCTCTTATCTTATCCTTTATTCTTTATCATCAAATTAACTCACATTACATATAGGTAGGTACTTCTGTCGCAAATGAAACAAACTAATAATGTTAAAATGACCAATATGTACGGGGAAGTCAATTTTTTATTCATTTGCGACAAATGGTGCCATGGGAAAAGTTATTCGATTTCATCAGTAGAGCCTCATATTAGCCCAAAGTACAACCTTTCAAGTTCACCCTGTGTGTATATATATATATATATATATATATATATATATGTAATACCTACATAGCTATACCTATATACCTATTAGTAAAAATAATAATAAAACAGTTACGTCTGTTACCTACTATCAACGACCTAAGCCCCGGTGTCATTGCCAAGGACAATAATGACAAATGGTGCATAGCGGAGATGGTGTGATAATCATTAGTCATAATAAATAATGACCGCATAAATTAAGCTCCCGGTTAGAGGATAAAAACAAATATAAAACTTGATCAAACATTATTGACATTTATTTTTAAGGCTGATCGTAAAATTTTATCGAAAATGTTGGGATTTTATTTGTGTCTGGCTGGGCACGGTCTATAAAAAAAATATTAAATGATGACCAAAATGATCTCTTCTTTTCCGAGATCTTAACGTTTTTTCAAATCATTTTACAATACAACCGCCGCCATAGATTAGTGGTTGCGCCTTTGGCGTTGTATCCGGAGGTCGTGGGTTCGATTCCCACCCATGGCAAATTAGTATGTATTTCTGAAGTTTGTCATGGTCTGGGTGTTTATAAAATATAATATGTATTAGATATATTATATCGTTGTTTCTGGTACACATAGTACAAGCCTAGAGCTTAGTTTGTGACCAGAACAATATGTGTAAATTGTCCTACATATTATTATTGTTTTTCTTTTATTTATTAGGGTCCACGAATTGCACATAATTATGTCAATGTCAAGTGCGGGTAGATTTATAAATATAAAGTAAAGTGGGATAATATAATAGAAAGGAATTGCTCAAGGAGTAGATTAAAATAAGGAATGGCAACAAGACAGTATTCTGTTTGCTTACAGTCATGTTGCCATTCCTATCACGGTATATTTCTTAAAGTATCAAATAAAGAAGGAAAAGATAATCAACAGTCGAAGATGAAGGGATTTATTTAAACTTAAATATGAAATATAACACAAACACGCGACTAGTCTTCGGACTACCCTCAAAGATGTATCTTAGCGATGTTTATAACAAACTAGACTAGCATGTAGACTCACGTTTCCAAGTCAGCTTGCAGCGTCTTCTCGGAGTGGTGTGACGAGCCTACTTCCTCTCGTCTCTGCTTGGCGCGGTCGTTGTAGGTGCCCGCTTCTATGGCCAGAGGTTCTGGTACGTATTTGTTCTTCAGCCGACATAGTTCTAGCTGATACTGCTGTTGGACGCTGCAGGTACGAGTGTATGCTATTTGCTTCTTGCTCTCTTCTATTTGGGGCAAAAAAATGTTTTAGCTATCGTATCTGTGAAAAGGCTATGGAATTTTGTATCTTTCGATCAAATGGCAAATCCCATTATCTTTTATTTTACTAGAGCACGGCATGAGACTTTGTATCTACCTGATGGTAATAAAGCAGAACTACAAAATCTATGAACGTGGCCTATCTTACATTTTTTAACAGCATTGATAGCTCACACCATGCTGGCTAAATTATGCGACGAGAAAGACGAATTTGCATTACGAGGGTATTTTAATTTCCTCGCTGCTTTATTGTCAAATTAAACTGCTTGTTTGACATGACACCATGACAATAAATCGGAACGGTTTGATGTGGTATACTAAAATCGAAACATGATCTCACCGTTCCGTAGGAAAGAAACGTTCCTATTAGGACCAAACCATCATATACAGATCCCATGAATTAAATTACTAAAATCGGATTTATAACCCAATTTTATGACATGGAGTTATGCAAAGATTTTGCTTGTCGTTGCAAGTGGAATCCCAGCAAAATCTTTACATCGTCACCGTCGTCTTTCCAAGATGGCGCTGACAGGTTCATATAGTATTTTTTTAGGTGGAGAGGTTAGTAAACACAATAAAGGGGAGAGGTAAAATCGGAATTTTGTTTAACCCTGCTTTATGGTCTTAGTCCGGGATCATTGCAGTTTATTCCTTTGCCTACAATCCTAGCGATATACCTGCACGGAGAATCCATGGATAGCTAAGAACATTTTCTGTCCCATCTCTCAGGTCATTTTATTTAAAAATCATACCTTCCATTATAAGGCCAGGTTCACAATGTCCACAAGTGTTGGTGCCCGGATGAATGTGGCACAGTAGTTTGGTTTCACCTAACTCTAACACACTCCCATGTGGAATCTGTAAAGATAGCTAATATTATTATAATAATAACTTGTAGGACATTCCACACATATTGTCCTGGTCAGAAACTAAGCTCTAGGCTTGTACAACATTATATATATTATATTTTATAAATCGTAATAGACGTGCATGTATGAAGTAATGTATGGATGTCGGGGAAGATCATGTAAAGTGGCGCATATTACTCTCTGCCTACCCCTTAACAGGGAGACAGACGTGATGGTATGTATGTGTGTATATTTTATAAAAACCCAGACCATGACAAACTGTAGAGAAAAACGTACTAATATTTTTCATGGGTGGGAATTAAATCTATGTCCTCCAGATACAACGCCAAAGGCGCATTATGTAAAGTATTATAATCCATTACGCAGGCAGCCCTTTCGCAATTTATTAATGTATATGTTATCTAACATATAGCCTTTGTCATCGTCAAATAACAGATTCTAATGCCGCTTTTTGTATAATGATAGTTTGATCATCGGAAAGACACAAGTGGATATTATAATAGACTCATAATGCAAACTCATCTTTGTCGCCGCCCATTTCAAAACCGCAACGTTTAGCCGAAATATCATACCCGATAAATATTGTTAACGACAATTCATTAATAGACGGCCTCAGGGTACCCAGCGAAGAGATTAACCCATCCTCATTTCGCCGATGGTATTCGGAGGCAACACCTAACAAGTGGCGAGCTTGTTGCGGTGTTTAAACGGTTCTCGGGAGCCAAATGCACCCGTGATGGTATTTATTTATTAATAGACCTTGATTGTTGGACTTTGTAGGTCTGCTTGCCATCGTGTAGATAAAAAGTCGCATGATTTGCAACAAAAAAAATCTACTATTATTTTAAATTTAAATTTTCTACCCCAATCGGTTTTTAAGATCTCTTATGTGTTCTGTTGTTCTTTAGAAATGTAGAGAACAATTTATATATACATATATTGATATATTACCATTCAACACTCACCGCCATAACTGAACTTGTTTGTTGACTTTCAGACATTCTATGTCCGTTCAAAACGCTTCCATTCTTAGACCCCAAGTCGGTCGCCGCATAACACTTTCGTTCAAAATCATATTTTATATCGATATGTTCCTGGAACAAAAAAATATATATTATAGACTAGCTGACAAGTGCTACTTCGTCTGCAAACTTTAACCGTTTTCGCAGCGCACGCAATGTAAGCTCTCATAAAGAAAAAAAATCCTCGCTATGCCAATATTTTTATTTGATGCTTCGCTCCTATTGGTGCGTGATGTAGCGTGTGTAGCGTGATGTTATATAGCCTATAACCTTCCTCGATAATTGGGCTATCCAACACTAAAAGATTTTTCAAAATCGGTTCAGTAGATCCAAAGATCCCCTACAACCTCACAAACTTTACCACTTTATGATATTAGTATTGATTATATTTTCTAAAATAACAAAAAAAGATATCAAAGCAAAATCATGTTGTTTCACTTGTGCACAAGACATAATATAAATAAATGTACTAAATGTCAACTTTATATTAGAAATTAGCTTGAAATAATAATTTACCAAACTTTTTCCTCTATTCCCCTAGGAGCTGAGACTTTTGTCAAATACAATAGCTCGGGCACAGATGAAAAGACACTATACCAAATTTTCAATTTTCTACCTCAAAGTTTTCAAAAAATACCAATTGAACAAAGGTGGATGAGTGATCCCATAAGGTTTTACCCTTTTGTAATATATCCCTAATTAGCCAAGAGGCCTAAATGGGCCTATTTGCTTAAGTCAGCTGACTAGCCAGCTCAGCTACTTTGAAAAAGCAACAAGAAGGCTAGGGCTTCAACAAGCCTCAAGGAGCAGACTCAGAGTTCCAAAAAATATCTAGTATACAAAGTTTAATTAAAGTAAAGACAGAATTATATTATAGATAAGAACAAAAACAACAATAAACATACCCGAGACACATTGACGTCCCTTAATACAATGATATGATGGTCACCCTCTCTGCCAATAGTGCCTCCGTCTTTGGTGACCAAAAATAAAGTTCCAACCTTCAGTTTCGGCAACTTTGTCTCCTTGACGATCACTCGCATGCATGGTGGGTGATGGCTGGACACCCAATCTGTGAAAATATTTGTCAAAATTGATATAGATGAAGGTATATGGTATATACTCTAATTAGTCTAGCCCAGGTTCCAAAAGCAATGAATAACTCTATTAAAAAACTTGTGGCCAGGTTATTACTTTTATAGAACTAAAATATTTCCTGCAACTAGATGAAGTAGCAGCCTATGTGAAATGTTTAAGAATTTGTAATCTTAATTCTGGTAAATTTATGTCATATTTATCAACTATTTCTAGTATTGGACTGCAGTAGACTGATAATTGTGCACTATAATTGAACTTGGCTTATTTCACAAATTACTAAAAAGTGTTTGTTTACTTTCAGTAGGGCTATAATAATTGAGTTAAAATTTTAAGCATGTATACCCTCATTATCACTTGCAGTGGTTGTACTGCCATCTACAACAGATTGTTCACTTGAAGATTCACTGCATGTGTCACTGCATTCGCCATCTTCTAGGTCTTCTGTCTTTTGTTTCATAACAACATCAGTATTTGATATATTTTTAATATCCATTTCTTTTTCCTTAACTTCATTTTCGTTTTTGAAGTCATTTGTATTATTTACTGTCTTATTCTCTTCACATTTAATACCAATTATGCGATCTTCGGTTATGGCCACTTTATTTTTTTTCTTAACTTTAGACTTTGGTTCATCTTTGTCAATAGCCTTCTCTTCTTCATTATCCTGCAATTACATTGATCACTTTCATAATACGAAGTATACTTATAATTTACCTATTGAAAGCTTTTGGTCTTCAAGTGAAACCATGGAGAGATCTTCCGCCAAGATTTCTACATCATGCATCTTGTTGCCAACCTGAAAAATAAATAAACCATGATAATAAAAAATATTTTTTTGCATTAATTTTAATTGTTATAATAAACTACCTAATGTTATTATGTTGTACCTTTTTATGTTTCTTGGCTTGTTTCTTTTTATATTGTTCATGAGCTTTTTGTTCCCGGGATATTTTACTGGAATCTGGGTATGAGTGAAATACAAATGTTTGTTTCTCTTCTGAATAATAATAGTAGCAATTTGTATCATTGTGATAATACAGTCCTAGGTCCTAAAAAAAATGGGATGAAAAAAATATAGTCTATTAGGAAAATATAAAATGTATCTAACTCCTAACAATTTGTTTTAGTTCTTGTTTGAATATTTTTCTAATTTATACAAATAAATATAATTTTAAAAGCCCAGGGACTAAGTAGTAAGGATACAGGACACACAAGCGGTTTGGATGCTGCTTTCCCTTCATTGTTATGCCACTTTTAAAAACAAAATATGGATTTAAAATATTTATACAAAAACAATGCAGGGCAAATACCTTCCAAACTGTTTCCGAGCCTTATATTCTTAAGATTTTTACAAATAAAATGCATATTTTTAATAAGTATCTACTGAAAAATATTTGTCAACCAATACTGTAAACACCAATCACAATCCAAAAAAAAAACTGGAGTACAAGTTGTAACTGTATAGGGAAATATGCAAACCAATCCATATATTAAAAGGTAATAAGTTATGGAACCTCTTATTTTCATTAAGAAATTTGTATTAAAACTAAATAAATTAAAATTCTTACATGATTATAGTAATAACCAGTCTTGTAGTCATAATACATTCCAGCAGATTCAACAAACACCATGCCAGTTTGGTCCAGAGCTGATTGAGCTGCTTCTTTTACTTGCTCAGCTATGCTTTTTTCATTACCACCAGCATCTAAATTCCATGTTGTGTTCTTTATCTTTACATTTTCATCTTCTGCAGGCGTAGATTGTTCATTTTTCTTTTCATTTGTTACCTCATCAATCGAAGTAATGTCTCTCTACAAATAAAAACCACACAATTACCAAAACTGCAGTGAACGAAATATTTTGTAAATACTATAAGCTCAACTTACCTCTTTATCCAGTCGTTTTTTTAATTTTGCTATAACATTACTCTTTCTTCGAATGCTACGATATAATTTCAAAATTAACTTATATATATTAGGCCTGAACTTCAAAGAAATTTTCAAGTTTCTTAAATTTATCTTTTTCTTGGTTTTAGTACTTGTGGATTCAGAGATTTTATCGTTATCCATTGCTTAATAAACACAGATCGCTAATTATAATAATTAGGATTTAAATAAACGACAATGTAAGTTATTAAGCAACTAATTATTTAGGAAAATAATTGTGAATTGGGCATATCATTTTCCGATTCGGATTAAAAATGAAATGACAGTATTGTTTTTAAATTTTTGACATTTAATGTGGAGTTAAGGAGCAAGAAATTATCATAAAGTTTCCTTTCACTAGTATCCGTGCCTATCTTAAATATTTATATCAGGATTAATCATGAAGGTAAAAACCGTGCCCGTCCGCGCGCCGCTACTGGAGTAAGCATCATTCAATTTGCAGGGTGCCGCGCGAGTGACAAATTTGTCACTCACACACACTTTTACATTTTTTACATCCTCAGTCTGATTTGTGCGTTCGGCGGAGAAGGTGGAAAAGAGCTCCGCTTTTATTGTCGGAAAAATGGTTAATTGTTCATTAAAGCTGTGTAGAAACTACTCTTAAAAAAAAGTACCTGCGGCCACATTCTGTTGCTTATAACGTGAGCGTTAGATTGTCAAAATAACGAATTCCGCTATTAGCGCGCTCTCCTCCAATCAGAGTAGTTTTTAACCTTCTCTTATTGGAGGAGAGCGCGCTAATAACGGAATTCGTTATTTTGACAATCTAACGCTCACGTTATAAGCAACAGAATGTGGCCGCTGGTGTACGTTTTTCAAGTATGTATTTAACATGTTTTTCTTATATTAAACCTTAATAAAAGATAATAATAAAACCCATAATTAAAATATCAAAATCTGAAGGTAACTGTCAAACTATGTGCATATTTTTTTTTTTTTTTATTATTTATTTTACGGCTCTGGATACATGTCCTTTTGAGCCATTCTTATTGTAGTATCTTTATATTTTTCCTCTTTTATTTAGCTTCTTTCTTTAATTAGGAAAATTATCAAGCAATATATTCATTTATTAAAAATACAATAGAAAACGTTTAATGCAGTCAAGAAATACTATGTGCATCAGTTAGAAGTTGAAGAACTAGTGATGCGTTTTTATTTTTAATGAGAATAAAATTTCGATACTTTAAAATAATTTATAATCATTTAAATTTAATTTAATCAAAAGGTATGGCGACAACAGAACCGTCCAACGAGGTTTGTCAGTTACAATTTAGTGATGTGATTTTATAGATGATAAACTTGATTTTTGTAAATACTTTCATGGTTATGAGATTTTATACAATTATTGTTTTTTTTGTATAATACTAATTATATTTTCTATACATACAGTTTCCCGAAAGATCCGGCATTAAAACGTAAATGGGTAAAGGCAATTAAAAGAGAAGAAAATTGGTTATACCAACAATCATACCCGTGTATGTTCAGTACATTTTGAGGAATCAAGCTACGATTTAATCGTTTTTCGCCTTTTGTAGTTTGCATCGACTTTTATAACTTCCTCTTGGAGGTCGGTCAAAAATGTTGAGATTGCGTTTAGTAGGTAACATGTAGTTAGTTGTGCATGTGTTTTAATTTAATAAATAATTTATTTAATAAGGTAGGTATCTTAATTTATTGTAATATATACCTACATATTTTAAATCCGCTAGTATTATAAATGCGAAAGTGTCTATCAGGGTAAATTTGAAAGGATGTACTTTGGGCTAATATGAGGTTCTGCTGATAAAATCTGACAACTTTTTCTATAGAACCATATGTCGCATATGAAAAAAAAATTGACTTCCCCATACAAATTGGTCATTTTAACGTTACTAGTTTGTATGGAGAAGGCCATTTTTTATTCTTTTGCGATACATGGTTCTATGGGAAAGTTGTTTGATATGATCATATTAGCCCAAAGTATATCTTTCAAAGTTATGAAGTCTATTCAAAACATTGCGACGAGCTAGCCACTTGTTCGATGTAGACTCATACCATCGGCTACGATGAGGTGGGATTAAAACCCCTCCGCTGGTTACCTTGGGGCCCGTGATGATATGTGTGTGTATTACAATTGTATATCGATAAATAATTATTAATCTTTGATAATCTATATAAATCCCAAAATATTTGGTTTATATCGATAAGTAATAATATTTGTTGTCGGTGGCAGCACTATCGAAACTATTTAGTATGCAATTTAATATTTAGCTTTTTATAATAAAAAAACAACACACTTCATAGACACGCGCACACATTCATTTTTGACAATAGCTAACTTGTATCTCTTTTTTTCTCAAGCAGTTTTTTAAGTGTCAGACGCGTTGAGTTGCCATTTGAAGCCACACCTTATTCCCCGTTCTTCATTTGTTCGCCTCAGAAACTGGCGACACCGGTATCGTACTATTATGAAACAATTTATGTATCATGCTTACTCCATTGGCGCGGGGCGCGATTTTTTAGCTTCATGGTATTAATAGTCGTTGTTTAGCAAGTGTTAAGACTTAGCCATGCTTCACACTTTCTAATATAACAAAGTACTCTTTGATCTGCATATTAACTAAATTTTTCGAAGATTTTTTGGCTTAATTATTAATATTAGCTTAAATTAATGGCCTCTACGCGTGCGCGTAATTTTGCCAGTGTCAGTGCGGGTAGATTATTTTATTTTATAATAAAAGAGAATAGGGAAAGGATAAGGTTAGAATAGCATAGGCTATTTGACTACATTAAAAATATACTATAAATTGTGGTCATCCTATCAGACAATGGCGTAAAAATATATTTTCACTTTTATTATCTTATATTAATGGCCTCTACGCATGCGCGTAATTTTGCCAATGTCAATTTGATTGAGGGTAGGTTCAATTTTTTTTTATTACAAAAGTGAAAGTGGGATAATAGGATGGAAAGGAATAAGGAAAGGACTAGTTTAGAATTAGGAATGGCCACATGACCGTATGCAAACATACGGTATAGTGATGCCAGTGTCTAGTGAAGGAGGAAAGAATCTACAGTAAAACGGGTACCGCCATTTTACTGAAGAAATGGATTCATTAAGATAGCACAAACACTGAGATCACTGCGTAAATACTACACTTCTTACACTTAAGATTACTTATGATTGCTTATTCTACAAAATTGGTACACTTTTGCACAATAATATCCTATAAACTTAACTAAGAAAAATATACTAGAAACACACGACTACAGTCTTCGGGCTACCCTCAAGGAATCTATATTTCACTTTATTTTAAACTAAATTATGTATTCTTACACGTAATAAAATTGAATATTTTTTACAATTTTATTTATAACAAAAACATCTTTGATTGGTTGATGACTGGTGACGTCACACGCAAGTAAATAAAACAATACACTAATCATGTGGATGAAATAGAATAGAGTATAACATATAGGAGATTAATTAATCTGTGCTTGTTTGTTTACTTGCGTGTGACGTCACACTTGACAAAGACTGCGACGTCACACTTGACGTCGTAGTGTATGAAGTTTCGTACGAAACATGCAACGTTTTTCGCGCCATTGTGGAAATTCAAACTTTAACATTGATTTTTATTAATAATAGAGTAGATATCCCGAAAATATCAATGTAGTGTGCTTATTATGTAATGAAAAATCAAATAAAACGAGTTTTAAAAAGGAGTCAAACCACACAGAACTCTGTTAGTCAAACACCCTATTATGAATGGCCACATGACCGTGTGGCCATTCATAATAGGGTGTCATGTGAAGGAGGGAAGTATCTACAGTAAAACGGGTACCGCCATTTTACCGAAAGAATGGATTCGTTGGGATAACACAAACACTGAGATCACTGCGTAAATGCTACACTTCTCACACTTAAGTGTGAGAAGTGTAACATATGCTTACGCAGTGATATAGATTATTTAGATGCGACAATTCAACTTGGCTGAATTATTAGCACAGATGAACTGACTTCTTCTTATAAAGGGTTTTTCAACATGAACTTTATTTTCTAAAACAAAAAAAAATAAATGAAGATGATTCAAATTTTTATTGAATTTCAAAGAGAAAAGGTCGGCAATTATGAATAAAAACTGATATCTGGCAAATGTCCACCACAATCACGCTAGAAATGCGGTAACGGACAATGGATCACGCTGTCGCAAGATGTTAACAATTTAATTTTCGCCTATTATTCATGACGTGGATATCACTGACATGCGGTTTCAACAGGACGGTGCTACATGTCACACCGCCAATGAAACGATCAATTTATTGCAAACCAAATTTATGATGGCATAATTTCACGAAAAAGCTTCCAATAAAATCCCACCGACACCATTACTGACCCTCCTTCACTAAAATGTTCTCTTCCTATAATGTCGCACTGAGCATATCTTTCTCCGGGTCGCCTTCACATTTTTATTGGACCATTATCTGGCTTAAAGCAAAACCTAGATTCGTCTGTGAATAGTCGCCCAGCAATATAACCATGAAGCTAAAAAAACGCGCCGTAGCGGCGCGCGGACGGGCACGGTTTTTACCTTCATGATTATAACCAATAAAGAATTGGCTCGCGCTACTAAATGGATTTTAGAGATGAGTAGATGAGCCCCTAGCTGGCCATTGAGCTTTTATTCCACCCTTTTTGAGTCTCATAGTGATTCTTCTAGTGGTTCACTGATTTTTAGGAGACTGGTTCATTGGTTTATTGTCGAGGCGGTAGTCTCCTTTCAATCTGCAAAACGTGCGGCTAATTTAACGATAAAGTAGCGAGAATATTATATAGACTCGTAATGCTAATTCTTTTTTGTCGCCGCCCTTTTAGTAACTGCATTATTTACAAGCGCGGATCCACCATTGTGGGCACCATGGGCATGCCCACAACCCTAAAAGACTTGTGACGTCACACTTTCACGGTCTATTGGGGTCAATAGGCTGATGATATATCCAAAACCTTAATCAAATAAAAAGGCTTGATTTGGGGCAACACTAAGAATGATATTTCATACCTAGCATACGGTTTCTTTACCCGTCAGTAAATCATATGGACAGCTCTCTATGAGACAATTTTCTTAGCTATCCATGGATTCTCTGTGCGGGTGCCGGGACCATCGCGTGATTGAAAGGCGGAGAAATAAACTGCAGCACCCGTAGCACAGCCAAGCCAAGACAAGAGATAAAGTCGCGAGCGGATGTCAAACAAAACATTTTTTTTTGTATCAGCCAATCAGGTATAACTTTGCAGCGCTCTGATTGGTTGATATTAAAAAATAGTTAATTTTCGCGACCCCATATCTTGTCTTAGCTTGGCCGTGCTGCGGGTACAGGGTTCTCGGACTTGAGACCGCGAAGTAGGGTTAAAGACCGTTTGAACTCTCACCTGCACTGTGTTCACTACCCTCTCTGCTCAACCAAATACTATATGATCCAACGCCATCTTGGAAACACGTTCCATAAAAGTTCCGACGGCCAATCTCGGAACGCCAAGATCCGATGCAAAAACTTTGCTGGAATTCCTCTTGCACCAACTTCCACTGCATATAGTTGAATTTGAAAACCGTTTCTAGTAATTTAATTTGTGAGATCATAATATTTGTTCGACTTGATGGTGTAGTCCTTACGAATGTTTGTTTCCTACGGAACGTTGAATTCTATAAGTATTACTTTCTTCAAGCACCGAAAGTATACCAGTATGTCCGGTCTATAGGCTGAAACTGTTAGTTCATCTGGAATTTTGAAATGTATTTTGAAAGTATCCATGAATATTTTCCAGTCTGGTGAAATCCAGGATTGTGAAAGGTTTACTTGGAGTTTTCTTGAGTTATCCCTCCTACAAAAGCATAGTCAGTCTTTCATTTGTTGACAATCCTTTTGGACTCTAGCAATACAAACTTTATCATGTCGGTGCGAATAATAGCCTTTTTCAAGTAGAGTCTTGCACCCAGCAAGTATATATCTGGCAGTCCTTATGGCAACACCGCATAATGTGCTTTCCCCTATAGGTAGGGACATTTGAAAGAAATTAAGATAGAACTTAATAAGTGCCGGAAACCAATCGTACATGAGAGTGAGCCGTTTCAAGGATGGAGGAATACAAACTTCCCCCATAGTAAGTCATTCATTCTGCATTTCCAAGGTCATCGCATGAACTCTGTAGCCATGCTCTTCATCGTTTTTAAGGAACGATTTAATAACATCTTTATCGCGTTCCTTTCTATTCCAACCGAACTTCCTTGTGCTGATCTGTGCACCGCTCATGAAAGATTTATAGAATTGAAGTCTTGACCCCATCCCAGAGGCCAATGAGTCTTTTGGGAGAGACGCAATCAGATTATCCCGAGAGTTTTTGTTTGGTTACATGTAGATATTTGTACAACTGATGGTTTTTTAAAATTCATCCCAAATTGCTGCTATCCTTTGAACAGCATGGAGGAATCAGCACCCTGTGCTAATCCAAGTCAAGACGTAAGTTTCCTTATGACAGTGCATCCTTTAAAATCGATCTTTCTGGCCCAGGAATTTGAAAGGCATGGCTTTCTCTACTGGAGCCACTTTCTGCCCTACTTTGAACAGTTCGGGGTCGTATGATAAAGTGAAGCATTTTGATGGTTTTATTCTCATGCCGTTTGACTACACGCATAACTTGGCTACCTGGGTAATTTGGTTCTGGCATTATTATTGATTGCGTGTTAGCACTAGGCTAGGCTAGGTCGTCAGCAAATGCTTATATGAACTCCGAATATACATTATTTAATTTCAATCTATATCACTACTTCTTTTCACTAGATTTAAGTTTGTCAATTAATATGTTAATAATAATGTTAAAAGCTATTGGTGAAAGGCAACAGCCTTGAAATAGTTCAACATTATATTGAAGAGGATCTGTTAACCCATCTATATTTGTAATGACAAATTATATCAATTATATCCATGATCAATGTTGGAAAGTTATACATTTTAGGGCAACTTACAGCAATTTATGCTGGACCGATCCAAAAGCATTTTCCAGATGAATCCAGCAGACACTCAATTGACGCTCGTGCTCCCTGTCACCCTTCAAACATTCCGCAAGTAAGGTGTTGTGTTCCAGGCAATCAGAAATTCCCGGTAAAAATACTTTCTGGTGCTGGGATAAAAAGTACTTGATCATAAACCTCGACACTCTTGCTTTAAGTATAGCAAGAAGATTTTGGACATAGTGTTTGTTGACGCAATAGGTCTTGTGACTTTACGCTTTTCTTCTTAATTTGCTTCTCAGTTTCTTCAATGTGGTGGATTGCATTGAAAGTCTACTACAGGATTATGAGGTCGTGTTGAAGATGGATCCGTGTATGCTGCCTCTCTTTGTGGTATTGCATAAGTCTCAATGAAGTGTTTATAAATTTGTTCTTTGGTATGCGAAAGTTTTTCTCCTTTTTTACTGAAAAACTTTTAAGCATAAATAAATTCGTGCATGATTGAAAATATTTTAAATTAGTTTTACAAAAAAAATCCTTTGACTAAGGAAATTATGTTAACATCGTAAGTGTAGTATTTTAGCATATTTTGTTTAGGTTTTCTAAATTTTGTTGGTTCTAATTATTTAATATATAATGTATACCTAGCGTTTAATTTAATTTGTCATCCTTTGAAGTTGTAAAAAAAACATTAAAATCGGTTCAGTAGTCACACAGTTACTTTTTACTATTTTTATGAGTGATAAAACTAACATTTTACAGGTTTATTAATTTACTAACTTTGCCCACAACCTTTTCTGAGGGTTGGATCCGCGCCTGATTATTTAGCAAGCATATTGAGAGCGATCAATGCTGTTAAACAACAATGAATTGATTGACCCTATTCATGGATTTTGTAGTCTGCTTACCATTAGGTAGATACTAAGTCACATGCCGTGCAGTGGTGGATTCAGTGGGAAGAGGCAGGGGGCTATGCCTCCCCCCGAAACCATCGAAATTTACCTAACTATTTCGTAATAGTTATGACAAAAATCTTCTAAGCTTGTCAAAAGGCCTGAAAACCGACTAAAAACGAAAAAAAAAATCCTGGAACCGCCCCTGATGCTGTGCTCCAGAAAAAAAAAATAGTTTAAGTAGACTATGAATCCGGGTCCAACCACTAATTCATACCTACGGTTATAGTAACAAGCACATACCAAAAGTGCCTCGTGTTTGGTGCGCATCGTCATGACAACCACGGCGCTCATCCAGACGCAGTCGACGTCGCGGCGTCGCGGCGTCGTTACTAGTGGTGGATGGCTAAACATCAGCTACTTTGCATTTAAACTTAACTTCATGGTTAACAAAACATCAGTTGTCTTCTCGAAATTAAAGTGAGTAGACCAATATTTTTTTGCTGAATCTTCCAAACGAACCCGAATTTTCCTTATCTAAGAATAATTTTAAAATCAATAGGTTTATTTAACTATATTTATACCACCTGTCGTCGGATGAAATTGTCTTGGCCTTCAAGTTATTGATTGGTTGAATAGAAATTAAAAGGTTAGCTGGTACATATTATAGCCTAAAGAAGAAGAGCATATCTTTCTCCGGGTCGCCTTCACATTTTTATTGGACCATTATCTGGCTTAAAGCAAAACCTAGATTCGTCTGTGAATAGTCGCCCAGCAATATAACCATGAAGCTAAAAAAACGCGCCGTAGCGGCGCGCGGACGGGCACGGTTTTTACCTTCATGATTATAACCAATAAAGAATTGGCTCGCGCTACTAAATGGATTTTAGAGATGAGTAGATGAGCCCCTAGCTGGCCATTGAGCTTTTATTCCACCCTTTTTGAGTCTCATAGTGATTCTTCTAGTGGTTCACTGATTTTTAGGAGACTGGTTCATTGGTTTATTGTCGAGGCGGTAGTCTCCTTTCAATCTGCAAAACGTGCGGCTAATTTAACGATAAAGTAGCGAGAATATTATATAGACTCGTAATGCTAATTCTTTTTTGTCGCCGCCCTTTTAGTAACTGCATTATTTACAAGCGCGGATCCACCATTGTGGGCACCATGGGCATGCCCACAACCCTAAAAGACTTGTGACGTCACACTTTCACGGTCTATTGGGGTCAATAGGCTGATGATATATCCAAAACCTTAATCAAATAAAAAGGCTTGATTTGGGGCAACACTAAGAATGATATTTCATACCTAGCATACGGTTTCTTTACCCGTCAGTAAATCATATGGACAGCTCTCTATGAGACAATTTTCTTAGCTATCCATGGATTCTCTGTGCGGGTGCCGGGACCATCGCGTGATTGAAAGGCGGAGAAATAAACTGCAGCACCCGTAGCACAGCCAAGCCAAGACAAGAGATAAAGTCGCGAGCGGATGTCAAACAAAACATTTTTTTTTGTATCAGCCAATCAGGTATAACTTTGCAGCGCTCTGATTGGTTGATATTAAAAAATAGTTAATTTTCGCGACCCCATATCTTGTCTTAGCTTGGCCGTGCTGCGGGTACAGGGTTCTCGGACTTGAGACCGCGAAGTAGGGTTAAAGACCGTTTGAACTCTCACCTGCACTGTGTTCACTACCCTCTCTGCTCAACCAAATACTATATGATCCAACGCCATCTTGGAAACACGTTCCATAAAAGTTCCGACGGCCAATCTCGGAACGCCAAGATCCGATGCAAAAACTTTGCTGGAATTCCTCTTGCACCAACTTCCACTGCATATAGTTGAATTTGAAAACCGTTTCTAGTAATTTAATTTGTGAGATCATAATATTTGTTCGACTTGATGGTGTAGTCCTTACGAATGTTTGTTTCCTACGGAACGTTGAATTCTATAAGTATTACTTTCTTCAAGCACCGAAAGTATACCAGTATGTCCGGTCTATAGGCTGAAACTGTTAGTTCATCTGGAATTTTGAAATGTATTTTGAAAGTATCCATGAATATTTTCCAGTCTGGTGAAATCCAGGATTGTGAAAGGTTTACTTGGAGTTTTCTTGAGTTATCCCTCCTACAAAAGCATAGTCAGTCTTTCATTTGTTGACAATCCTTTTGGACTCTAGCAATACAAACTTTATCATGTCGGTGCGAATAATAGCCTTTTTCAAGTAGAGTCTTGCACCCAGCAAGTATATATCTGGCAGTCCTTATGGCAACACCGCATAATGTGCTTTCCCCTATAGGTAGGGACATTTGAAAGAAATTAAGATAGAACTTAATAAGTGCCGGAAACCAATCGTACATGAGAGTGAGCCGTTTCAAGGATGGAGGAATACAAACTTCCCCCATAGTAAGTCATTCATTCTGCATTTCCAAGGTCATCGCATGAACTCTGTAGCCATGCTCTTCATCGTTTTTAAGGAACGATTTAATAACATCTTTATCGCGTTCCTTTCTATTCCAACCGAACTTCCTTGTGCTGATCTGTGCACCGCTCATGAAAGATTTATAGAATTGAAGTCTTGACCCCATCCCAGAGGCCAATGAGTCTTTTGGGAGAGACGCAATCAGATTATCCCGAGAGTTTTTGTTTGGTTACATGTAGATATTTGTACAACTGATGGTTTTTTAAAATTCATCCCAAATTGCTGCTATCCTTTGAACAGCATGGAGGAATCAGCACCCTGTGCTAATCCAAGTCAAGACGTAAGTTTCCTTATGACAGTGCATCCTTTAAAATCGATCTTTCTGGCCCAGGAATTTGAAAGGCATGGCTTTCTCTACTGGAGCCACTTTCTGCCCTACTTTGAACAGTTCGGGGTCGTATGATAAAGTGAAGCATTTTGATGGTTTTATTCTCATGCCGTTTGACTACACGCATAACTTGGCTACCTGGGTAATTTGGTTCTGGCATTATTATTGATTGCGTGTTAGCACTAGGCTAGGCTAGGTCGTCAGCAAATGCTTATATGAACTCCGAATATACATTATTTAATTTCAATCTATATCACTACTTCTTTTCACTAGATTTAAGTTTGTCAATTAATATGTTAATAATAATGTTAAAAGCTATTGGTGAAAGGCAACAGCCTTGAAATAGTTCAACATTATATTGAAGAGGATCTGTTAACCCATCTATATTTGTAATGACAAATTATATCAATTATATCCATGATCAATGTTGGAAAGTTATACATTTTAGGGCAACTTACAGCAATTTATGCTGGACCGATCCAAAAGCATTTTCCAGATGAATCCAGCAGACACTCAATTGACGCTCGTGCTCCCTGTCACCCTTCAAACATTCCGCAAGTAAGGTGTTGTGTTCCAGGCAATCAGAAATTCCCGGTAAAAATACTTTCTGGTGCTGGGATAAAAAGTACTTGATCATAAACCTCGACACTCTTGCTTTAAGTATAGCAAGAAGATTTTGGACATAGTGTTTGTTGACGCAATAGGTCTTGTGACTTTACGCTTTTCTTCTTAATTTGCTTCTCAGTTTCTTCAATGTGGTGGATTGCATTGAAAGTCTACTACAGGATTATGAGGTCGTGTTGAAGATGGATCCGTGTATGCTGCCTCTCTTTGTGGTATTGCATAAGTCTCAATGAAGTGTTTATAAATTTGTTCTTTGGTATGCGAAAGTTTTTCTCCTTTTTTACTGAAAAACTTTTAAGCATAAATAAATTCGTGCATGATTGAAAATATTTTAAATTAGTTTTACAAAAAAAATCCTTTGACTAAGGAAATTATGTTAACATCGTAAGTGTAGTATTTTAGCATATTTTGTTTAGGTTTTCTAAATTTTGTTGGTTCTAATTATTTAATATATAATGTATACCTAGCGTTTAATTTAATTTGTCATCCTTTGAAGTTGTAAAAAAAACATTAAAATCGGTTCAGTAGTCACACAGTTACTTTTTACTATTTTTATGAGTGATAAAACTAACATTTTACAGGTTTATTAATTTACTAACTTTGCCCACAACCTTTTCTGAGGGTTGGATCCGCGCCTGATTATTTAGCAAGCATATTGAGAGCGATCAATGCTGTTAAACAACAATGAATTGATTGACCCTATTCATGGATTTTGTAGTCTGCTTACCATTAGGTAGATACTAAGTCACATGCCGTGCAGTGGTGGATTCAGTGGGAAGAGGCAGGGGGCTATGCCTCCCCCCGAAACCATCGAAATTTACCTAACTATTTCGTAATAGTTATGACAAAAATCTTCTAAGCTTGTCAAAAGGCCTGAAAACCGACTAAAAACGAAAAAAAAAATCCTGGAACCGCCCCTGATGCTGTGCTCCAGAAAAAAAAAATAGTTTAAGTAGACTATGAATCCGGGTCCAACCACTAATTCATACCTACGGTTATAGTAACAAGCACATACCAAAAGTGCCTCGTGTTTGGTGCGCATCGTCATGACAACCACGGCGCTCATCCAGACGCAGTCGACGTCGCGGCGTCGCGGCGTCGTTACTAGTGGTGGATGGCTAAACATCAGCTACTTTGCATTTAAACTTAACTTCATGGTTAACAAAACATCAGTTGTCTTCTCGAAATTAAAGTGAGTAGACCAATATTTTTTTGCTGAATCTTCCAAACGAACCCGAATTTTCCTTATCTAAGAATAATTTTAAAATCAATAGGTTTATTTAACTATATTTATACCACCTGTCGTCGGATGAAATTGTCTTGGCCTTCAAGTTATTGATTGGTTGAATAGAAATTAAAAGGTTAGCTGGTACATATTATAGCCTAAAGCATGCTACAGTCGACAGAGCGCCCATACAAACGTGCTTCTCATATTTTATAAGGTAATCCAATTGTCAAAAAATTCGGTAGTTTTTAGTAACAGCACAGAAAAAATAATAGTACACTTGTAGTCATAAATATAAATTATTATATTACTAATATTCAAAAACTAATTATGTTTTTTATAGCACATCTAAACTTAATTTTCTAATCTACCAAAGATTTGCTGTCAGATAATGCCCAACGGCATTGACTCCGCCTTTGTATTAGATATGTAATCAAGTTTTAGAAATATATTTGTTATCAATATACCATTAAACAAAAAATCTACATTTTAAATCTGTCGTAGCTTCATCGACATATAACATACCTTATATGTTGACCCCTGGGATTCATTTCACCAAAATCGGTTCAGTAGTCAGTTTCAGACGAGAAACTCGCAAACAGACAGACAAACTCGTTATGGACCCCTTGATAAAAACCGAAAATGAAATGTATGAGTTTTGACATTTCTCTTCGATCGAGTTCTACAATGAAACTAATAATAATATATGCCTTAATGCCTTAAATGACCTATAAAACGAAATGGTAAACGAGTTCGTTGCCGCTATATTCTGTTCTTACTTCAACCAATCAACGCTCAGTGATTGCTTTTGTTCTCACTTTTTTTTTGTATGGCTTCGGCTATCTTCTGTTCTCACAACTGGAAAGGCGATTTAGGGGTGATCTTTATGTCCATGAGTTCTGCCCATAGGCCAATTTTCCTATTCGACGCGTCAATTGCTATGGCGATTTGGCTTCCCATCATGGACCCAGTTCTCTATTTCATATATTCTGATAATTTTAGGTACATGTAGTACAAGGTCCCCATGGGTTTGCTGGACAAGCTTCGTGGGCGCGCTGGTCGTACGCGACGAGCTGACGTGGTTGTACTGGGCCTGGACAACTCCGGGAAGACTACACTGTTGAACTCTCTAAGACCGGAGGAGCGAAGAAGTACACATGTTGAGCCTACACTTGCGCCACGGGATGACACTTTTACCAGTACCTAAGTTTTTTTACTGGACTGTACGGCATTTGACTTTATATCTACGTGATAGTAAGCAGTTCTACAAAATTAATGAATGGGGTCGATCAATACATTATTGTTTAACAGCATTGTTTCATTTCTACAATGCCAGCTAAATGATGCGGTTACGAAATGAGCGGCGGCGGATAAAGACGAATTTGCTTTACGGGTATTTAGCACTATACTCTATTCAGGATAGCAAAAAATTTCATGTAAACAAAAAAACAAGTGGTTCTCAAACTGTTTTTGTAATATATCTAAAATAAGGTACTTACTATTTTATTTTGACTATAATATATAAGAATAAGGTCTGAACTGTGAAAATTAATTTTAATGATATATAATCACATCTATTTTATAGAAATAATTCCATTTCAACCATTTGGATAACTATGTTTTTTTCTATAATTTGAAATATAGTTACCTGCTAATTACTGAGACTTCGAGCGAGAGAGCCATGAATATGAGCGTGGTATGCGTCGAAAAATTTTACATTACTCCGTTCGTCGCAAATTGTTAGCATAACAATAACATTTAAAGTTGAAGAGGAGTTGTTATTTTAGGTGCTTTTACTAGTGACTTTTTCATTACAAACATTTAAAAATAAAAAAATACTAATAAAATAGAAAACCATCGTTTTTATTATTCAGATGTAGCTAATTTATAACTTAAAATATATATTTTATACATTTGATTAATTAATATTTAATACACAGGAATGTTTTCAATTATTTTGATGCATTTTGTTTTTTCATCAGAAATCCCACAATTTAAAAACCTATTTCACATTTGACATGTTTACATGAATTTTTTTGCTATTGTGAATAGGGTATACAAATAATAGCTTAGCGCAGCTATATCTATCTTTAAACAAACTGCTCGTTTCGTAACCAGACCCTTAAAGGAGACTGCCACTTCGGCAATAAATCAATGCAATAGTCTTCTAAAAACTGGTGAAGCCGCAGACTAAAATCGGTGCATGATTAAGTCACTTATCACCCAAAATTAGTCTATGCATAAATAAATATAGTTAAATTAAATAAATATGATCACGGGTGCCTTACGGCGCCCGAGACCGCCTAGACCGCCTCAGGGTACCCAGCGGAGGGGTTTTTAATCCTACCTCGTCGTAGGCGATGATATGAGTATACATCGAACAAGTGGCTAGTTCGTCGCGATGTTTGGTTAGATAGGCTTAATAACCCATCTATAAACAGTTTCACAAGTTGGTATAGTGAAACTGGGCCTCCGAGGCACGATAGTGGTGTTGTTAAACAAACGTAGGTACCTACATATTTTTTTAGATTAAAAAACTCATTGGTACACACCGAGGTTCGAACCAGGGACCTAAGTGTTTAGTCTAAGGTCTAACCAACTCGGACACCACGTATATAGTATGCATAAATGTAGGTTAATCCTTAATCTAAGGTTTACATACCATGGAGATATAAATAGGCAAGCCGCCCCTGGTAAAGACAAAATAAAAAAGTTGAGAAGAAAAAAGATTTTAAGCAATCATTGGGCGTTGATTGGTTGAAGTGAGAACAGAATATAGCGGCAACGAACTCGTTTGACATTACGTTTTATAGGCCATTTATTTAAGGCATTAAATTAAGGTGGTTTCGTGGTACATACCTAACATGTATGGGTTAAATTAAGTTAACCTAACCACGAAGACCTTTTTTTCTTTATTATTATGTTATGGAGCACTGTATGTGACTTTGTATTTACCTGATGGTAAGCTGACCTATAAGGGCTGATCAAAGCATTATTGTATAACCACACACGGCTAAATTATGCGGTTACTAAATAGGCAGCGACAAAGACGAATTTTCATTAAGGACTTTGCAGTCGTGATGATGCTCATACAAACATACTTCCAGTATTACAATTTGTAAAACATCGCGACGAGCTAGCCTCTTGTTCGGTGTAGACTCATACCATCGGCTACAACAAGGTGGGATAAAAAACCCCTTCGCTATGTATGTTTCATAGCAAATATGTCAAAATTCTTATTTAGGGGCTCCTTTAGTTTCTTAAAAACCAGTAAATGTAGTCGGTTTTTTCACCTAAGTAAGTGTAGGGTATATTCACATTATTTTGCAGGCGGTGGTGTATCGTTTTCGGCCCGAGACGTCCCAGGAGCAGGCAGACACCGCGCGCTGTGGGAGCGCCACTTGGCAAACGCAGACGCGTTGATTTTTGTAGTGGACGCGGCCGATGCGTTGCGGCTCGTGGTATGTAAGAATTGTAAGACAATCTACACCATTTCGACTTTTATTTGACCACCACACCTTGGAGGTTATTAGAAGATGTGAATCGTCTTCGTCGAAAAGTTCTTAAGGACTCTCCAGTCGTAATGACGCTTATAAAAACGTAAAATTAAATTTGGAACACAACATAAAAATAAATTTGCTATATGAAGATAACCCCAAAATCATTAAATAAAGGGGATTTTTATAAGACGGTGGGTAAGGGCTCACCGGTCATATTGGCGTCATATATAACATATTTTTAATACCTACTTATTACGGCTGTTAGTCGAATTTTATACTTTTATTTTATGTGTACTCTCGGTGCTTGAAGAAAGTAATACTTATAGAACTCACCGTTCCGTGGGAAACAAACATACCTAAGGACCACAACATCAAGTCGAATAAATATTTTGAACTCACAAACGAAATTACTAGAAACGGATTTAAAACTCAACTTTATGCAGTGGAAGTTGGTGCAAGAGGAATTCCAGCAAGGTCTTTGCACCGTCTATTGAAGGATCTTGGCCTTCCGAGAACAGCCGTCGGAACTTTTATGGAGCGTGTTTCCAGGATGGCGCTAACAGGATCATATAATATTTGGTTGAGTAGAGAGGGTAGTGAACACAGTGCAGATGAGAGTTCAAAAGGCCTTTAAACCTACTTCGCGGTCTCAAGTCCGGGAACGCTGCAGTTCATTCCCCTGCCTTTCAACCACGCGATGGACCCGGCACCCGCACGGTGAATCCATGGTTTGCTAAGAACATTGTCTCTCTTATTTTTATGTTGGTAATTATAAGTAACTATATTTCAGTTGCAATAAATACTTTTTTGCAGCATTATTAATATTAGGTATTATTTAATTATTTTTTATTATTAGATTCTTGTAGCAGGATTCTGCCATTTATTTTTTGTAATACCTATCAGTAGGAAAATGTTGGTCTATGCCACATTTATACCTATTGTTCTACATAATTTAAGTTTGTATTGTACGGTTTTTCCTCGAATATATGAAAATAAATAAATAAATTATCTGATAAATTGTCATGTTTACATCATTTTTTTTTTAAACATCCAGATCAAGACAAACTATAAAAAACGTACTAATATTTTTTTGCAATGGTGGGAATCGACCCACGACCTCCGGATACAACGCCAAAGTCGCAACCACTAGTCTACGGTGGTATTGGGTTCGATTCTCGCTCATGGTAAAACAATATTAGAAAGTTAATTTTTCTGTACAGTTTGCCCTAAACAATATTTTCTCTACAAACATTTTAGCAACTCCTAACATTTTATACCCACAGGTAGCCCGCGAAGAGCTATCCCTCATCCTAACTCGATCCGAATTGTACGGCGTGCCCTTACTGGTGTTGGCCAACAAGAGCGACGCTGTGGGCGCGCTGGGCCCGGCGCGGGTGGCGGCGGCGCTGGGGCTGCCGGACGGAGCCAAGCGGTCGTGGCACGTGGCGGCCGTGAGCGCCCGCTCGGGAGCCGGCCTACCCGCTGCTGTGGCATGGCTGGCGACCGCCATTAGAGATACACCCAAATAATATTACATTTATATATATAGGCAGATCATTTGAGCTCTGGACGACAGGTGGAAATGTTAAAGTTATAGATGTCTATAATGAGTTTTCCTTTAGTTTTTTCTGAAGTCCTAAAGACCACGAGAAAATAGGAAAATTTTGCCTCTGTAATAATGGTTTTAACAACAGACAAGGCAGTCCGTTTCATGCATTGCTTTAAGCTAAATATTTCAGAACAGAAAAAAAATATAAAAGTAATATCAAAACAATTAACAAAAGTTAACAATTAAGCAAGTACCAAAAAACTTATGAAGTTATCATACTACTGTACTTTTTAAAACATTGGAGCGTAGAGAGAGCTCAAATTGTTTGCTCCAACTATCAATTATCGTGTAGAAAGCGGGCAGCGTTAGGACTATAGGGGTCGCTCTCTTGGGGGTCGACATAAGGGGCCTCAATCCAATATTGTAACTGCTAAACACGACAAGACGTTGCGTAAACTATAAATATGGAAATATAAGTTCTATTCCAATGGTTATATAGTGTGTATTAGGTTGGCTATAATAATGCCGCCATCTTAAAATAAACGAATTCTTCGCAAGTTTGAACATTAAATAGATATAGATATAGTTACGACTTAAATAACAATTACAAATTTATAAGTTAAACTGTGCCCCCACACTAGGCAAGCCTGTCTCGTGGGGGTCATATAATTATATTACCTACTAGAAATAACTGCATTTTTACAAACACTTTATAAACAAACAAACATTATAATTTAAACAATCATATATATATATATATATACACATACACACACACACAAAGCATAAAAACATGTTTTAAAATTACGACAAAAGTAATTAGTAATAAGATATAAATTAATAAATTTCGAATTTAAACAATTATCGAAAGGATATTTTCAGTTTCCTTGCATGTCCAACCCATAAGAGTGCTAGGAACGACTCGTTTAGCTTCAAAAACAGAAAGATACCTAATATTACACACATTGACGATCTGATTGTAAACATAAGAAGCCACATAAGGAGTAAACCTACGGGCGAAGGAAGTTGTGATCGAAGGAAGCGGTACACTAAAGTTACGTTTTTTAACCCTTTGGTGATACGCGGATGATGCCAAGACGGTTCCATGTGTGAGAGTGGTTATCTTAAGATAAAATGTTTTCCTAACGCTAAGAACCTTTGCCTCACTATACAGGGCCGCAGTTGAAAACTGATAAGGTTTTTTTAGCATAACTTTTAAGACAGCTCGCTGGGCTCTTTCCAATTTGATGAGAGTAGACTTGTGAGTGCCACCCCATGCCGTAATACAGTATGAGATAAGCGAGTGACAGAGGGCGTGGTAGACACTTTTAAGTACATCTATGTCAGCCACGTCACGCAGTGACCTCATTACATGAAGTAATCTCCGCATTCTAGTACAAGTTGCATCAACATGAGGTCTAAAGCTCAGCTTATCATCTACGATGACACCAAGGTATCTTAAGGACCCCTCGCGGCTAACCTCACTGCAGTTACATGGCATTACGTTATGTGCTTTGTCCGCATTAGTTTTATATCCACAAACATGCACCTTGATGCTTTTAATAATGTTAGGGTCTGATACCAATGTCTTGTGGAAGCAGAGAAATTTAGTTTTACCAGTGTTTAAGGTTAATAAATTATTGTACAACCAGCTAGTTATATACGAAAGTCCTCGTTCTGCATATTTGACGCACTCTTCCCATTTCGCGGCATGAAAAATAACAGCAGTATCATCTGCATAAGAGACGGTGTATGAGTTAGGCAGTGACAGGGAAGTTAAATCGTTGATATACAGGATGAATAGGGTGGGACCAATAATGCTTCCCTGTGGTACGCCAAATGACACTACTCTTGGGTTGCTTATATCAGAACCCACTCTAACTCGTTGATTTCTTCCCGTGAGATAGCTTGTAAACCAATGAATAAAACCCTAATTCCTAAAAGTTCCATCTTCCTGAGAAGGATTGGGACGGACACTGTATCAAAAGCTTTAGCTAGATCTAGAAATACACCAATACAGGCCCGTCCTCTGTCAAGGTGATGAGACACTACTTCAGTCAACAGGGATACCGCATCCTCAGCAGATCTTCCGCTGCGAAAACCGTATTGTCCATCAGAGAGCAATTTATTTGATTCCATGTACGAAACAAGGCGATTATTTACAATTTTCTCAAGTATTTTTGAAAAGGAACCTAACAAAGAAATGGGTCTGTAGCAACACGGGTCATCAGTGGGGCCTTCCTTATAAATTGGGGATACCAGAGCCGTCTTCCAGGCATCCGGGAAAGATCCTTCACATAAGCTCAAATTTATAATCCTTGTCAGTGGAAGGATAATTAGGTTTTTAATGTACTTAATTAGGGAATTAGTTATATTATCGATCCCAGGGGCACTATTAAGCTTAAGTTGCATTATTAAAGTCTCGATCTCCTGTGGATCCGTGGGGGTAAAAAAGAGAGAGTTTACCGATGATGTTGATAACCTGGCCTTACTGGCTAGGGATTCTTGAGTTGCACGAAGCTTATCCAAAGTTCGGTTTGCCAACTTCTCACCTACTGTGGAAAAGTATTCGTTGCAGAAATCCAGAGAAGATTTATTTGTATCTTTAGTTTTTAAAAGATCAACCGGAATACTACTTTTCTTTTTTGTATTTATTACGTTGTTAATTGCGTCCCCTGTGTGGTCAACGTGTGTGGAGCATTAGAATTTTAGCTCTATAATTAACAGAATAGAACTTATATTTAAATAATTATAGTTTACGCAACTTCTTTTCGTGTTTAGCAGTTGCCCGAGGTCTGCTGTGGCATATACGACCGCCATTATAGACGCACTTAATCAATATTGCATTTACGGACAGAGCGACTATTAGCTCTGTGTTCCACACAGAAAGCAGAAGAAAGAAGGGACGAATATTATACAAAAAAGATAAAAAGAACAGTGCACATTTTTTTAAGCACATATTCTAAAACTCTATATTTTATGTGAATGTTATTTAACAACTTTGAATAAATTATTTAAATATATATTGTATTATTTGTATTAACACGAAATAATAATAAAGCATCCATTATGCTTATACTCCATAGACAGAGCAAAATCAGTCTATGCTCTGTCTATGGAGCTCCGTTTCATTCGTATAGAAATGGGACAAATATAAAATCCAAAGAAAAAGTCATACGCAAGTTTTAAACTTTTGATCTGTTCCAAGGAAACACATAGGTAATTAATTTTCTTAACAGTTTAGGAATTAATGTATACTTTCTTAATATTCAGTAATATCAAATTAGTTTAAGACGTTAGATAATCCCTTCATAGATAGGGTTAGCCTTTCGCAAGATTTTAATACCTCTTAAAGTTAGGTTAGGTTCCAAATATATAGGTAATATAATAATAGGTCCCTTCAAAATTATATTTAACTTTTTAATTGAAGCACGGCATGTGTCTAACTGATGGTAAGCAGACCTTGTTGTTTAACATTGATCGCTCCCACTGTGCCTACTAAATGATGCGGTCCACAACGCGCGGCGACAAAGATAAATTTTCATTAAGTCTTTTTTATTGTCTAGCTTTATGGTCAAATCAACTGCCGTAACCGCACTCTGAAAGGAGACTACCACCACGACAAGAAATAAATGGTTTTGTAGAGCTGGTTACCATCAGGTTGATACACAGTCACATGCCGTACCTGATACGTGGTAGCCGAGTTGGCTAAACCTCAGATTTAACATTTACAGTTTTTAGGACCCCAATTCAAAGCCAAAAGAGAGTACCAATAATAATTGAAAAAAAAAATACTTTAGCTTGACAACACCACTAGAGTGCCTCCGAGGCACTACACACACACCGTAGTTCCACATCCATCCATCTATAAACAGTTTCACAAGTTCGTATAGTGACGAACTTGTGAAACTGTTTATAGATGGGTTATTCAGTATATCCAAACATCGCGACCTAGCCACTTGTTCGGTGTAGACTCATACCATCGGCTACGACGAGGTGGGATTAAAACCCCTCCGCTGGGTACCCTGAGACCGTCTAGGCAGTCTCGGGAATAAATAAAACTATATTATAACCAAGACATCAATGTATTAACATATTGGTAACAGACTGAGTTAGTTGTGCCTCCCCGCTGAGCCACCGGTTGTAGTCTAGCCTCATCAGCAGTCGAGCCAGGAATATCCCGGAAGGATGCTCGCGATACGACACCAGCAGTTGCATTAATTGCTTTACTACTCTGTTGAACCTGTCAATTAAAAAAAAAATAGAACTGCTGTTAGCTTTTTCCATTAAAGTTAAACAAAAAGAAATGGAAGCGTAAAGCCTAAAATAGTCAATCGAACGAAAAATCAAACATGTTTGTTGTGTGGAGATATAATAGGGAGGTACCCATGGCACTTAAATCGCTTTTCCAGTTTTGAAAACAGAAGATGAAAAAAATGAGAACACAAGCAATTCCTGAGCGTTGATTGGAGGAAGTGAGAACAGAATCTGGCGGCAACAAACTCGTTTGACATATCGTTTTATAGGCCATTTAAGGCACTATGGTGGTTCCATATTTTATTATTAGTTTTATGGTACATTGCCGCCATTTTTTTCTCATTTCAACCAATCAACGCTCAATGATTATTTTTGTTTTGAATTTGTATGGCGGCGGCCATCTTCTGTTCTCTGACGTTTGGAAAGATGATTTTAAGCCATATACCTACTTTAGGTAATGTTTTTTATTATTTTATAAAAAAATATATGTATTAAGTAGTATAATTGTTCCTGGTATACGTAGTATAAGTCTAGAGCAGTTTGTGACCAGGGGCCCTACCGGGAAGCCACATGAAATACCGATCGCCACGTCGATCGATTGAAAGCGAAAATAAAATGTATGTGATTTGACGTTTCTCGGCGATCGATTTCTATCCATAGACAATATTTCCTATACAATTTTATCCATCGACGAGTCGATCGGTTTTTCGATGTGGCTTCCCGGTAAGGCCCCAGGGCAAGTTATGTGGAATATCCTTCAAATACATATCCATAAAAAAAACATAATTATAATTATAATATAAAAGTCAAAATCATTTATTTCATGTAAATCTTTACAGATATTTATTAATAGTCAAAAAAATAATAAAAAAAGTTTAACAATGAGGTCTTAGAGTGCGTTTGGTTTGGCAGCTATACACCAACAAAAGAACGATAAATATTTATTAAACCTCGATATCAAATTTAGAACTTAAACACAATGAAATGGAAATCTTAATATGAAAATTACTACCGAACCGAACACACACTACATAACCAACTAGTGTAAGACTAGGTGGTTATGGTTAAACCCAGCCTTAATTTACGGGAAATATGCAATCGACCAAGGATTTTTTTTTAATAAGGGCATCCTCTCTCACCTCTCAGTGTACGCAGTAAGGTAGTACTGCTGTTCTTCCAGGTCCGCGGTATCATCGCTCATGGCGCAGAACGCGTCACAAAGCTTCAGCAATTCTGTTATATTGTTGAATACTGGATTATCTATGTTCGGATACCCTGTGAATTGATCGCTTTCGGGTGCCTAGAAATCGTATAAGATTTTCTCAAAAATAAAAATGACTAAATGAATGAAAAAAACTATATTGTACAAAAGCGTTTAAATAAGAATATATAGGACAATTTGTACATATTGTTTTGGTCACAAACTAAGCTCTAGGCTTGTACTATGTGTACCAGAAACAACGATATAATACATATTATATTTTATAAACAACCAAATCATGATTGTACAGCGATAAAGATGCATTACGAGTCTACTTTAATATCCTCGTCGCTCTATCGTCAAATGGACTGCCTGTTTCGTAACCGCACCCCAAAGGAGACTATCACCTCGATAAAAAAACCGGTGAACCCACGGACTAAAACCGAAACATGATTAAATCACTTGTCAGATTTTGCATCTACATGTGCAGTGGTTGGGCCTAGAGAAGTCTTGTTATAAGAATATACACTAGCCGTCAATAGTACATTGTTCACCGAGGGGAGAAAGTCACCGATTACTAACGAGGGCGAAGTTTGAGCCCGGCCTTAAGGGGGAATTCGTATATGTGACGTCATCACCTTCTGTCAGATTTCACTCAAAAATATTTGAGATTATTTCTTCAATTTATTTTAACTGTGGACAGTTGAGCCCAAAAGTCACTCTGTTGAAATTTGATTGTATGGAGTGTGACAGTTTATTATTTTAGATATCTACTTTTAGAAATCTTACTATTTTATTTTTAGTAATGTATTGTCGAAATAGTCAAGAAATGTAATTTTATATGCGAGGATTTAATGTTTCAATAAAGTTGATGTATTACTATAATTTCCAGACATGCGTACAAAGTGTGATATTACCGATACATTTTATTAATATATATTAATTTTAACATTTTTAATTTATTATAAGGCATTGGTAAGAGTGACTATTACTAGACTTCGCTCCGTAATAAACTAAGAATTTATATTGAACTATACTTTTTTATTATTTTGGACTTATTCAACCAGTCTAAGTATTTATTTTAAAAAATGCTGTCACATGAATTGACATTACTTAGGATTGGGGTCTGCGTCACTTTAATCTACTTACCCATCTATCTACATTAAAAATATTCCGGATTTTATGTAATGAAATATTATGTAAAATATTTTATTTTAAATAAATTAGTTTTTTATAGTAAAATAATTTAGATACACATACATTTAAATTTATATACATAACTTCTACAGGGCCTCAGGGTACCCAGACTCAGGGTATTCAAAGCAATCATAATCTCTACATTATATATACCAATTATCTGTCTGTTTGTTTTGAACTTGTCTCTAATTAACACTCATAAGGCTTAAATATAAAAAGATACGTAGGAAAATATGAAACAAAAATTGACATTTAAAATCTGCACGTACTAAATTATGCAAGTTAAGTATCACGTTCTTTCATTTTACAAAATATCTTCGATTTACCGGTTTTGATCTCCTAGATATTATACCTATGTCCATTCTCAATAATTAGTCAATCGTTTTTTTGACATAACATAATATATTATCATAAAATTGACCTTACTGTTACACCATAGCCTACAAAAATATACTCTTCATACATTACACACACGCATCATACACACAACACACACAGACGTGCACTACACATATTACACCCATTCACATTCACTTTTATCAATAATTCTTATAAACTTTTATTACTTATTCTGTTTCTTATAACGTGAGCGTTAGATTGTCAAAATAACGATTTCTGTTATTAGCGCGCTCTCCTCCAATCAGAAAGGTTAACAACTACTCTGATTGGAGGAGAACGCGCTAATAGCGGAATTTGTTATTTTGACAATCTGACGTTCGCGTTATAAGAAACAGAACGTGGCCGCTGGTAGGTATATGTATAAAATTGTAAAAAATAAATAATAAAATCTTTTAAGCGTTGGAAAATGTTTTTTTATTTAAATATTGTAAAAATGCAATATTATTTTATAAAAGCAGCTGTCAATATTTAAAAAATAAATATTGGTTACTATTATAGTTGTATTGGACACGAGCTCTCGGTCTAACAGAAGTATTGTCATACTTAGTAGGTGGTCTCATCAATAAATACATGATACATGATTATTTACATTTACAGACAAATATCATATAAACTATCCGTACTTTAGTAGTTACCATGGGTATTATTGTCCGGGTTTATTATCCGTCAAAAAATATAGATTGATTATAGAGGACGGTCGCTAGTTATGATTTGGATCAGGCGTGGAATTTTTCGATTATCGAGGCGGTAGTTATAAAACGCAGTAGCAGTTAATTTGTTGAAAACTCAGAGACCTGGCATTCCACCAATCATGTGGAGAGACGACGCGATATTTCCTATATCACGTCTTCTCTTTTATTCCCTCAGATTTCTTACCGATCTCGACTTTAAAATGAACTAAATGACCGAAGAGCAACTACGTTGATGAATAGTTCATTCTCATTCAGTATAGGGAATTAATTCCTTTAGTACTCTAGTACATGTACTACACAAGACTACTGTGTTCACTACCCTCTCTACTCAACCAAATACTATATGATCCTGTTAGCGCCATCCTGGAAACACGCTCCATAAAAGATCCGACGGCTGTTCTCGGAAGGCCAAGATCATTTAAAAGCAAAGATTTTGCTGAAATTCCTCTTGTACCAACTTCCACTGCATAAAGTTGAGTTTTAAATCCGTTTCTAGTAATTTCGTTTGTGAGATCAAAATATTTGTTCGACTTGATGTTGTGGTCCTTAGGTATATTTGTTTCCCACGGAACGGTGAGTTCTATAAGTATTACCTTCTTCAAGTACCGAGAGTACACCAGTATGTCTGGTCTATAGGCTAAAACTGCTAGTTCGTCTGGAATCTTGTAATGTATTTTGAATGTATCCATAAAGGTTTTCCCTTCTTGTGCTTTGTCCAAGATTGAGAAAGATTTACTTTGACTTTTCTTGAGTTGTCTCTCCTTTACAAAAGTAGTTAGTCTTTCATTTGTTGATAATCCTTCTGGCTCTAGCAATACTGAGACTTACAGCTTTACGAATAATTTCTAGAACTTTATCATGTCGATGCGAATAAACTTTTTTCAAGTAGAGTTTTGCACCCAGCAAGTATATTTCTGGCAGTCCCTACAGCAACACCGCACAATGTACATGTCTTATCTGTTGCCTTCCTCCATCTTATCAGATTACTCTGGTTAGGTAGGGACATTTGAAAGGCATTAAGATAGAACTTAATAAGTGCCGGAGACCAATCGTACATAAGTGTGCGCCATTTCAGCGCTGGAGGAATACAAACTTCCCCCAAAGTAAGCCATTCATTCTGTACTTAGGGTCAACGCGTGAACTCTGTAGCCATGCTCTTCATCTTCCCCCAGAAAAGATTTAATAACATCTTTATCACATTCCTTTTTCTTCCAACCTAACCCCCTTTTGCTGATCTGGGCACCGCTCATAAATGATTTATGAAACTGAAGTCTTGACTCCATCTCAGAGGCCAATGAGTCTTTTAGAAGAGATGCAATCAGATTATCCCTATAATAATTATTTTTTAGCGTAATATTTTCAATATGTATTTTAGTTTTATACCTAGCGTAAAATAATTCAAACAATGTTCTAGAAATTGCCCACCGCCAGTTTCTAAAACATAGTTCGAATTATTCTATGCTAGAAATTATTTATTATTATTTCGTATTGTTCTTTTTTATCGCCGCCCATTTGGTAACAGCATCATTTGGCCGGCCATAGTAAATCGGTCTAATTCTATAGAAATTACATCGTATTGGTTCATATTCATAAATATTGTATGTTTGTCATGAGTTAGATACAAACAGTCTCACATGCTAAAATAAAATAAAAATTTTGATTTTGTAATAATATTATTGATTATAAAATAAGACAATACATTATTATGTTAGTATTTAAATGTTAGGTAGATAATACAATTGTTGAACTACTCTGCCATTTATAAAAATAAAGTTTTGGATGATGGATGGAACCCTATTGAGCTTTGCTTTGGACATATATAAAAAAAAACTTTATTAAAAAAAAAAAACAAAAAAAAAAAAAACGTGCGCCCGACGATACATTTTATTCAAAATATAAACGCGACCAAAATAAATAGCTATTGTTAACTTTTAGTTACATCGGACCGTCTGTCTTTTTTTTTGTAGGGTTATACTGACAGTGACAGTTGGTGAAAATTGCATATTTATTTTAGCTGAAACTGTAGTTAATCGTGTTAAAAGGTGTAAAAACATAGAATATAATCAAAATAAATATGTACTTGTCTTATAAAATTCCCAACAGTGAATATTTAGTGTTCTGATAGTGAAATTGAAAAAAGCGACGCGGAGCCCCCTTTCACAGACGGGATCGCCCGCACAATGACGGCCTGTCATGGATTTTGTATGGAGATTTCTGTCTGGCAAGTTTTTGTAATTATTTAATTAATAATTTTCTATTAAACTTGCAAAAATCTCTCTATACATTTTTAGAATACATAATAAACTATTGATATCTATTTTTTTACCACTATAAATTGTTGTAGTTTTGTCGCTTGCAGAGATGTTAAAAAGTACAAAATTTTCATGTTTTGGAAAATATAAATACATTTTTTATTGAAATAATATATGGAAGACTATATTAATCTCTTCATACATTTCAAGTTAAAGAGTTACTATTTGAGTCAATTTCTTTAACAAACATTTTTAGTTTTGTAGTTCTAGATTTTCAGAATACAGCCTTAAGGGGGAATTCGTATATGTGACGTCATCACCTTCTGTCAGATTTCACTCAAAAATGTTTGAGATTGTTTCTTCAATTTATTCTAACTGTGGACAGTTGAGCCCAAAAGTCACTCTGTTGAAATTTCATTGTATGGAGTGTTACAGTTTATTATTTTAGACATCTACTTTTAGAAATCTTACTATTTTATTTTAAGTAATGTATTGTCGAAATAGTCAAGAAATGTAATTTTATATGCGAGGATTTAATGTTTCAATAAAATTGATGTATTACTATAATTTCCAGACATGCGTACAAAGTATGATATTACCGGTACATTTTATTAATATATATTAATTTTAACAGTTTAAATTTATTATAAGGCATTGGTAAGAGTGACTATTACTAGACTCCGCTCCGTAATAAACTAATTTATATTAAACAAAACTTTTTTTATTTTGTCTAATTCAGCTAAGTATTTATTTAAAAAAATGCTGTCATATGAATTGACATTACTAAGGATTGGGGTCTGCGTCACTTTAATCTACTTACCCATCTATCTACATTAAAAATATTCCGGAGTTACCTAATTGGAATAATTTTATGTAAAATATTTTATTTTAAATAAATTTGTTTTTTTATAGTAAAATAACTTAGATACACATACATTTAAATTTATATACATAACTTCTACACGGCCTCAGGGTACCTAGACTCAGGGTATTCAAAGCAATCATAATCTCTACATTATATATATCAATTATCTGTCCGTTTGTTTTGAACTTGTCTCTAATTAACACACATAAAGCTTAAATATAAAAAGATACGTAGGAAAATATGAAACAAAAATTGACATTTAAAATCTGCACGTACTAAATTATGCAAGTTAAGTATCACGTTCTTTCATTTTACAAAATATCTTCGATTTACCGGTTTTGATCTCCTAGATATTATACCTATGTCCATTCTCAATAATTAGTCTATCGTTTTTTGACATAACATAATATATTATCATAAAATTGACCTTACTGTTACACCATAGTCTACAAAAATATACTCTTCATACATTACACACACGCACCATACATACAATACACATAGACGTGCACTACACATATTACACCCATACACATTCACTTTTATCAATAATTCTTATAAACTTTAATTACTTACCTACCAGCGGCCATATTCTGTTTTTTATAACGTGAGCATTAGATTGTCAAAATAAAGATTTTTGTTATTAGCGCGATCTCCTCCAATCAGAAAAGGTTAACAACTACTCTGATTGGAGGAGAACGCGCTAATAGCGGAATTTGTTATTTTGACAATCTGACGTTCGCGTTATAAGAAACAGAATGTGGCCGCTCGCGCTGGTAGGTATATGTATAAAATTGTAAAAAATCAATAAAAAAATCTTTTCAGCGTTGGAAAATGTTTTTTATTTAAATATTGTAAAAATGCAATATTATTTTATAAAAGCAGCTGTCACTATTTAAAAAATAAATATTGGTTACTATTATATATAGTAACCAATATTTATTTTATATAGTTGTATTGGACATGAGCTCTCGGTCTAACAGAAGTATTGTCATACTTAGTAGGTGTGAGACCACCTACTAAGTATGACAATACCCACCAATAAATACATGAAAAATGATTATTTACATTTACAGACAAATATCATATAAACTATCCGTTTATTATCCGTCAAAAAATATATATTGATTATAGAGAACGGTCGCTAGTTATGATTTGGATCAGGCGTGGAATTTTTCGATTATCGAGACGGTAGTCTCCTTTCATGGTGTGGGTAGTATAAAACGCAGTAGCAGTTAATTTGTTGAAAACTCAGAGACCTGGCATTCCACCAATCATGTGGAATGATAATAATTATTTTTTACCGTAATATTTTCAATATGTATTTTAGTTTTATACTTAGCGTAAAATAAATCAAACAATGTTCTAGAAATTGCCCACGCCAGTTTCCAAAACACAGTTCGAATTATTCTATGCTAGAAATTATTTATTATTATTTCGTATTGTTCTTTTTATTGGCCGCCCATTTGGTAACAGCATCATTGGCCAAATGAATCCATAGGCCATAGTAAATCGGTCTAATTCTATAGAAATTACATCGTATTGGTCCCTATTCATAATTATTGTATGTTTGTCATGAACTCATACAGTCACACATGCTATAATAAAAAAAACTTTGATTTTGTAATAATATTAATGATGATAAAATAAGACAATACATTATTATGTTAGTATTTAAATGTTAGGTAGATAATAAAATTGTTGAGCTACTCTGCCATTTATAAAAATAAAGTTTTGGATAATGGATGGAACCCTATTGAGCTTTGCTTTGGACATATATAAAAAAAAAATATTAAAAAAAATAATTAAAATAAATAGGTAAAATATGTTTAAAAATTGTAAAATAATGTGCACCCGACGATACATATTATTAAAAATATAAAAGCGACCAAATTAAATAGCTGTTGCGTAGTTTTAGTTACATAGGACCGTCTGTCTTTTTTTTTTGTAAGGTTATACTGACAGTGACAGTTGGTGAAAATTGCATATTTATTTTAGCTGAATCTGTAGTTAATCGTGTTAAAAGGTGTAAAAACATAGAATATAATCAAAATAAATATGTACTTGTCTTATAAAATTCCCAAGAGTGAATATTTAGTGTTCCGTTAGTGAAATAGAAAAAAGCGACGCGGAGCCACCTTTCACAGACGGGATCGCCCGCACAATGACGGCCTGTCATGGATTTTGTATGAAGATTTCTGTCTGGCAAGTTTTTGTAATTATTTAATTAATAATTTTCTATTAAACTTGCAAAAATCTCTCCATACATTTTTAGAATACATAATAAGCTACTGATATATATTTTTTTACCACTATAAATTGTTGTAGTTTTGTCGCTTGCAGCGATGTTAAAAAGTTAAAAATTTTCATGTTTTGGAAAATATAAATACATTTTTTATTGAAATAATATATGGGACACTATATTAATCTCTTCATACATTTCAAGTTAAAGAGTTACTATTTGCATAATAATAGTTGTCTGTTAGTATCGAGTAAATTTCTTTAACAAACATTTTTAGTTTTGTAGTTCTAGATTTTCAGAATACAGCCTTAATTCGCTCGAGTTAGGAATCGCACTTTCTTGCCGAGTGATACATAGTGCTTTATACTACACCTACGAGGAAAATAAAAAATAAAATCTCTATTAATTAAAGTTTATGTTAAAATTATTACAGTTGTTAAAACTTAATAAATCAAAAATGCAAAGAAAGTAAACAGCCAATAAACCAATACTTTTATTTTATTTTGATTAAAATTTCGAATTTGTAAAAAAAAACTAGGCTGTATGGCTTTGAACCCTTGCCTTTCCTAATTTGGAAGAATTGAAGAAAAAAAATTTAAAAAAAACTAGCACGTTAACAATGAATGTTCATATACTTTTTCCTCCCGCTTAAGCACGTTAACAATGGATTTTCATACACTTTTTCCTCCCGCATATTTGTACGACTACAAAGACGTACTTTCTGACCTATTCTTACGCAAGTAAGAACCTACTTTCCGAGCAGGTGTAGTATAAATAATATATATATAACATAATAATGGTACATGCATGAAATAAACTTTTTTACATTACAGAAAATTTTAATACCTAATAAAATAAAAGTTTAAATAATCTACCACGTAATTTAAAAAATATCTCAATTTACGAAATAAATTCAATTCCATTTTCTTGAACTTTTGCTTATTTTCTCACTTTAGTTTTCAAACAATGATATAAGGCGGTCATTGGCGTTTTTCTTCATAATTATTAAATTACTATCATGTTGCTAACACCAGAAGAACGCGTATCGTCACTATGTTAGAAGAAGGCAGATTTTTTTATTACTGACCCGTATTATATGACCGCGCGCAAACTATAGTTACCTCTGTAATAGTAAGAAAAGACTGGCTGAGTATGTCATCTAAGAAGTTAAGGTGCGCCTGTTTTAACACCTCGAAGTCTCTGGTACTTGCCGCGACCTCCATGAGTTTGCAGAAGTTGGTCTCCAGCACATCTGCTTGGAGGTAATGCTGCAGGTTATCCACTAAGAACATCAGCTTATTGTGCAATTGCCATGCTGGAAAACTGGAACAAGGAACATTAGTAAACTTTGGTTCGATCAAAAAAAAAAAACATACAAATCTTTATAGATATATAAGACGACCCCTGAGTTACAAGGGCAATGTAACTCAGGGGTCGAAACAAATTTATAGTCCATAAAAACTGATTTTGCCGACTCAGATTATTAAAAAAATAGACTTTATCTATAACTATCTGACCATTTATTTTTATATAAAAAAAAGTATTCTTTGATTTAGAGATACAAATAATAAAAATTCATATCATTTTATTTTATGCAATTAAAAAAAAAGCAATTTGAAGATTAACAAAAAAGAAAATCAATTCCTTTACTAATTCATGGAGCAAACAATATTATGCTGTTCTCTAAATAGAGAACACATTGAATAATATGTTCTCAAATGGAATTAATATCTACAAAAAGTTTGCGATATCGAGATATTTGATGTGAATAAAAAGACATCAAAGGGTTGAAGGTACAGATGTCAAACTTAATATTTTAGTACTTATAGAAAAATATCATCAATAAACGGGCGATGGGCCGATTGAAATTTAATTAAAATTTAACACGAGAAAAAACGGCGGGCATAGCTAAAGGCCTAAAATTATGGCTAGGGCATTCTAATTTATTCATTTATTTAAAAACTTTATTGCACAAAGTTTAAAGGCGAACTTCATGTCGCTAGGCTTTCTCTACCAGTAAAGTCTTTGGGTCAATTTGATAGCCATGTAAGGTAATAGGGTAGCTGACTACTTTTTGAAACTCGGTTTATATGATCCTACATTACATAATAAGCACTACATTTATATTTCCGGGATGTCTGCTCTATTATTAATAAAAATCAATGTTAAAATTTTAATTTCCACAATGGCGCTAAAAACGCTGTGTCGGTAATGGCGCAGAGTGTGACGTCACACGCAAGTGAGCAAACGAGCACAGATTAAATAAATGGAGAATACATAAAACGTAACATTAATCAGTCGAGAAAACTGTAATTTAATCTGTGTATTGTTTACTTGCGTGTGACGTCACCAGTCGTCAACCAATCAAAGATGTTTTTGTCATAGATAAAATTGAAAAAATAATCAATTTTATTTCGTGTATACTAACTTTATCTTCAAAAAATAAAGTTACCTACTTTAGTTTAAATTAAAGTCAAATATGTTTTTTACGTAATTGTATATGACCACAATTTATAGTATATTTTTAACGTAAGTAGTCAAATAGCCAGTTATTGTGTGTGAATAGCTATTTTGTTATACATACCTAGTTGAATGTTTATAAGTATTCCACAAGGCATGTAGATTGTGTTGCGTATTCTTAATGCGTAATAACAATCGGAACATCCGGTTGTACCTCGCTAGAACCCCCGAAGTAAATACGGCGTGAAGCGGCCAAGTACGGGCATACCGGAGTTCTACGCCGGACCACCCCTCCGACACTGAAGAAAAAGGGCTTTGTAAATGATAATAGCCATAAATCTGGCTACACATGACACAAAATTAGGCTTTGTAAATGATAATAGCCATAAATCTGGGTACACATGACACAAAATTAGGCTTTGTAAATGATAATAGCCATAAAGCTGGGTACACATGACACAAAATTAGGCTTTGTAAATGATAATAGCCATAAAGCAGGGTACACATGACACAAAATTAGGCTTTGTAAATGATAATAGCCATAAATCTGGGTACACATGACACAAAATTAGGCTTTGTAAATGATAATAGCCATAAAGCTGGGTACACATGACAGAAAATTAAGCTTTGTAAATGATAATAGCCATAAATGTTGGTACACATGACACAAAATTAGGCTTTGAAAATGATAGTAGCCGCTGGGTACACATGACACAAAATTAGGCTTTGTAAATGATAATAGCCATAAATCTGGGTACACATGACACAAAATTAGGCTTTGTAAATTATAATAGCCATAAAGCTGGGTACACATGACACAAAATTAGTAAATGATAATATAATATTATATTTGTAAATGATAATAGCCGTAAAGATGGAAAGACATATATGACAAAAAAAAATTGTTGGCGCAAAACTATTATTTAGTTCTTGAAGAATACTTTAGTTAAAATAAGTTTTGTCTCTTTAACGAATATTTATTTTTGTTGCTCAAAAAAGAGACAAAATTTACTATAACGACAGAAGAAATACACGTAACATGTTTTTTTTCCGATCACCTTTAGGTCTACTAAGAAATGTTCAAAAACTATCAAAAGATCGCGGCATATTTATTTTCAATTCCACATTTACCAGCCGCGAAGTAACAAAACACACCGCTAGTTCCGATGACGGAAACGCTACTGAACCAGAGCGCGGCGCGGCGGCGGGCGGCGTGCAATGGCGTACATCAAAAGTTTGTTTGTGCAAAAGAAGCGGCAACAAAAGTGGCGAAGCGGAGTTTCATACCTACAGGTTAAATACCAATTATATACCGTGCAACTAAGTAGGTAGGTATGTACATTAGTTTATTATCTGCCGTGTAAAAAGAAGGACATTACAAAATAATTCATAATATTGAACATTTTATGTTTTACACCATGACAAAGTAAGTAAATAATTCAGTAAAAATACCTATTTGTTATAACGACTCGTATATTATAACAATTTCATGCCAGGAACTGTAAAAATTGTAAGACCTTTTGGAGAGCCGAGTTGTCAGCCGATAATAACGTATAAGCATACGTTGTCATCGTTGCTTATTTGGATAACTACCTGATAACAACCGCTGTTTTACATCTCTGCCGTGAGCGAGTATCGGACAAACATGCGACTCGGCCGGTGCGTCAGCCCTCTATAATAGTATCGTCTAGACCGCCGGGTACTTGTACCTAATGGTGACACTTCACTTGGTGTAGCGTATTTGTGTATTTGCCATATTCGCCCGAAACGCCCAAGTGTAGAGGGTATTCGTCTCTATTTGACATATAAGTAAATATCGCGAATAGCAAATACACGTTTCCGTCTACTTGTGGGTTATTGGTCACACATCAAGACTCAAATAAATGTATTCGCGTTGGCGTCCACACGTTTGCTTCATTACCATGGGCCGGCACTAACCGTGTTTCCGTATATAAAAAAAAAACTAAATTACAAAGGCGTTCGTTGCCGCTATATTCAGTTCTCACTTCAACCAATCAACGCTTAGTGATTGCTTTCGTTCTCATTTTTTTTTATTTGTATGGCTGCGGCCATCTTCTGTTCTCACAACTGGAGAGGCGATTTAAGTCCCATGGGCGCCTCCCAATCTTCTCATCAATCTTCCACGGCCCGCCCGATAAGTTCTCTCTTCAAGTTCAGGAATTAGTGGATTTAGCTCCCAAGGTCCGCCAATCCTTCCTCTGTCCCTCACGGCTAGGTAGTCTCACACACACACACACCTTTTCTACGGAAGTATTTTCACAAGATATTACAGAATACGGGCCCACCTTATGTGGGACCGGCAGAGCTCTTACACACCTATCTCACCGCGAGTCAGACAATACGTCGGGTTTCTTGGTACTTCTTTGACCGACGTGCCTTTTTGTGAAGTACTGGTAGAATCTCTCTCATTTGGTCGGAGTCGGCCTCACCGACTCCAGTAGTCTCCAAGGCGACACCTCACTCCCTAATGGTGGAAGGCCCGAGCCGACCCCATTACCTCCTCGGTGACCCAAGTCGGAGCGCACCCCCTCAGGGGGTGCGCTCCGACTTGGGACCGTTTAAATACTCGATAAACCGAGTATTTAAACTTTTTCGGCTAGCGAATCTCGCAGCCACGCCACCGTTGGAAACAGATAATGCCCCTCAGGCTTCCTGTATTAGTCCGTCAAAATAAAAATCCCAATCTTCATGGCTGTGATGCATGCATGGACAGTGGGAAAAAAAAAAAAAAGGTTTTCATACCAGTGCTACTGTCCTCATCAGTTGTGTAGTTCAGAGTGCTGTTCGGCTTCGAGTAAGGCAAATGAAACGAAAATTTCTCTATATCCGGGTTGTTGCTAAGAAATACAGCTCGCGCTGCCGATTGAAACGCTTGGTTCATGTCTGTAATAAATGGTGAATATTAGGTACTGGTTTGTTACAAATTAGGCAAATAGCGACCCTTTAGTTACAATATTTGCTGTTTATTAATGCATTAATGGAGCTATCTGCACCAAACGGATTGGTTGATGTAATAAATAGTGCATAATAGGTACTGGTTTGTTACATATTAGGCAGACACCCTTTAGTTATCACATTTACTGTTTACTAATGTATTAAATAAGCTATCTTCACCAAACGGATTGGTTATGATGTAACAAATAGTGCATAATAGGTACTGGTTTGTTACATATTAGGCAGACACCCTTTAGTTATCACATTTACTGTTTTCTAATGTATTAAATAAGCTATCTTCACCAAACGGATTGGTTATGATGTAATAAATAGTGCATAATAGGTACTGGTTTGTTACATATTAGGCAGACACCCTTTAGTTATCACATTTACTGTTTATGATGTAATAAATGGTGCATAATAGGTACTGGTTTGTTACATATTAGGCAGACACCCTTTAGTTATCACATTTACTGTTTACTAATGTATTAAATGAGCTATCTTCACCAAACGGATTGGTTGTGATATAATATATGGTGCACATTAGGTACTGGTTTGTTACATATTACGCAAATAATTAATTAACTTTACTATCGCATTAAAGGAGATATCTTAAACAAACGTAGGTATCCTTTTTTTGGGGCCTGACCAAAGAACACGATCGCCAATCGAATCGCCGTATCTATAGATAAAAATGTATAGGAATTTTACTCTATGGATAGAGCCTGATCGACGAGAAACGTCAAATCCCATACATTTGGCTTTCGATAGGTATTTCGATTCGATTATCGATTGGCTCTTTGGTAAGGCCCCAGTACTTAGTAAAGTTACCTCTAATTGAATAGTGCTTGATTAACGTTATAGTTTAATGTCACCAAAAACTCTCATTAGCCATTAGAACAAAATAATTTATAAGATTTATATATTTATATGCAATTCTCAAAACCCATACTAATTCCATACCTCTGGTTGACGTTCTAGTGATCGGTCCTTCGAGAAGATGCGAGGCCCGACGCAGTAACTCCAGGAACAGTTCTCCGCGACCCACCAGATAAAAGTCTTTCATCAAACGAAATTCATGCAACAGGTTTCCTTCTTCAACCACTACAAACCATAAATGCTAAAAAATATTATAGAAGTTTTAAAAATAATAAATTATAATAATAATACTTTAGACTTAAAAACACCCAGTTTTTAGGTCCCTCGTTTAAACCCCTGTGTGTGGCATTGAAATTTTAAATAAAAAAAAATATGTGCATTGTTTTACAAACCACTATAGTGCCTCAGAAAGTCGGTCCCAATTCACATTACACAACTTGTGAAACTGTTTATAGATGGGTTATTGAGTCCAACTACCGCGATGACCTAGCCACTTGGTGAAGACTAATACCATCGGATACGACGGGGTGGGATTTAAAAAAATACATACCCTGAGACCGTCTAGAGTAGTCTAGACTCTCTTTCGCAGTAAGGCACGTGATGTTTTTTTTTAATAATTGATTTTTATTGCAAGCCAAGGCCATTACTAAATTCTAATTAACGAACACTATAATCAGTCATAACCGCACACTAATTTACTACCGCCTCGGCTGTACGAATTTGTGGAGCAGAAATACTTTCTGCTCCTTAGTTAAATACTCCTTAGGTTTTTAATATTATATTGTACAGTTCTACCTTTCAAATAGAACTGAATGCGTTAAAATTGACGTTAGTGTATCCATAAGATTTTTTGGTGAAGATGGGAGTCCTCCAGGGGTACATTTTGGGACCTTTCCTATTTTTCGTATAAAGTAGAAGTTTTTAGCAAGAAACTGCTGGCTTGGGTTTTTAAATCATATATGTTTTTTTTAACATGGTTGCATAATACCTTAGGGCTTAGCGTTTTAAACTAGTTCATGTTTGCGTGTCTCGAGTTGGGTCATGATTTTTATTATTACTATATAATAAAGGAACGAACAGTAAATAAGGTATCTAATATACCTTGGTAACACATTCTTTGATTTCTCGGATGACTATTCTCAAATCACATATTTCAAAGTTAGTTCCTTTCAAATTTTGTAATTTTTCATGAAAAATTGCTTCTTTTTCCTCCCATATTGTAAATCTGGAATAATAATTAATATAAATTACAAATAATATAGTATATTATAATATATTTTTACACTTGGACTAGATTCTCGTGAAATTTGGTTTGGTATGGTATGTATGTTTATGTATTATATTACACCGAATTTAAGTAGTTTAAATATTGTTATACATTATTAATGATATTATATTTATTTCTTCTTTTTTTCAAAACACTTCTGCACCCTGAGCATATTTTACTCTTTCAATGGTACTATATATAAATAGAAACTAAGGAATTAAGCTAGCCTAATTTGTACAATTTTATGCAATAAAAAAAAGGTAATTATAGAAGAATTGAAATTTGTTGGAGCAATAAAATACATTTTTCCCTACTGTTTACAATAATCTAGGTATTTATAATTACCTCTACATACTAACTTTTGCCTTATCCACAATCATAACTCTTACATGCACGCTGATTTCAAAGATATTTAATTGCACCAACTTTTATTTAAAACCTTTCCATTTGATCATGATAAGTGTGCCTTGATTTTCACGCCCACGTTTTCCATCATCTCGCTTCTATATACCTCATTCATCTTTCTTTATAGATGCCCAAACTTCAGAGACAATGGCCAAATTTGTTAACCTTAAAACTTAAAAACAATACAGTCTTACGTTCACAGGCACACCCCGGTGCACCAAGATTTAATATAAAAAAGGTTTGCAGATTTGTTTGAAAACCACTTTTAGCTATCGGTCCACGTTAGGCTATACTATACGAACTTCATGTGAAACTGTTTATAGATGGGCTCGAAACACCGCGACGAGCTTTTTAACTGTCAAGTGTGATTATGTTTTGGTTTTAGGTCTTAGTTTAGGTTTACTGGTACTTAGGAGATTTAGGAACCTACTGCATAAAAATTTCTTGTCCAGGACTTCTTTCAGGGTGCAGTTACGAAAAAGGGCAGTTGATTTGATGGTGAAACAGTGAGTATTTAGATAGACTCGTTATGAAAAATATATATAGGGACTGAAGTAAGCACATAATATAGCTGCAACGAACTCGTTTGGTATTTCGTTTTATAGGCCATTTAAGGCATTAAGGCGGTTTCATATATTATTATTAGTTTCATAGACGACCCCCATTTCGTATCTGCATAATTTAACCTGCATAGTGGAAGCGATTAATGCTGTCAAACAACATGTAATAATCGACTTTAATCATGGACTTTGTATGTCTGGTTACCACCATGTTGATTCAAAGTGACATACATGCTTTCATTTTTTTTTAAAGTAATATTTACCTTCTAGAACCAGTTTGTCGTTTTGTATCTACTGACAATTTATTATTTAATATTTGTGTTTTCCTCTTCACCTTGCTGGGATCAAATCCAAAGAGAATAACAATTTTGCCAATAAACAGTATTTCTTGGGCCAAGGAAAGTGGCAAATAATTTGGAATCATGTTTGGATTTATTTTATGCCCTGACTCAGTTTCTAAATCCTGAAACAGAAATGAAATGTCTATAATATCTACACAGCATATAAATCAAGTTTATTTCATCTATACCTACTTAAATATAATAAGTATAAATAAATGGTACATTGATTTGGTAAAAAGTAACTCTTCCATGTGTCTTTCTGCATGTATATCTAATACCTTGGAAACTACTGGTTCTATTAACTTGAAATTTAACTTTTGGTAAGGTTATAAACCTGACTGGCTAGAGATCTGCCAATGTAATACTCACAGAGCTTGTGTGAGTTTTGTCATCAATATCAGCATGAGATGGTGAAGATATATTTATATTACACGACTCTTCCTTTTGTTGTATTCTATATATGAAGAATTCATTGTTGACATCCTTCAATTCACCATATAATAACCAACAGCAGAGTTGAGTTATAAACACTTTATTTATGTTCGCAAAAATTCTGTAATTTATAAAATTATATATTTGACAATTACTCAATACCATTTTAACCTTAGGAATCTGTATAGGAAAACTATAATGAATATTTGGTTGGGTAGGTAGGGTACTGAACACAGTTACTAGAAGAGTTGGATGCGGAATGGCATCCAACTGCTGGTCTGAAGTCCAGGAACACTGCAGTTTACTACCCTGCTCCCATCCACGCCATGGACCTGGCACCCACACTAGATTCTTTGTGAAACACACATACTTATACCGAGACCGCCTAGACGGCCCCAGGGTAGTGGAGGGGTTTTTAATCCCAACTCATCTTAATAATAATAATATAATAAATTATTTATTTGCCAGAATATGGTTTACAAGTTGTCACATTGGAATATTTAGTTCTACATATTCTACCAACATGTGCCGATGTAGCTGATGGTATGAGTCTACACCAAACAAGTGGCTGGCTCGTCGCGATGTTTTGAATAACCCATCTATAAACAGTTTCAGAAGTTGGTATAGTGAAACCGGGACCGACAGCTTAACATGCTCTCTGAGGAAATATAGTGGTGTTGTCAGACAAATGTACATATTTTTTTAAATAAAAAACTCATTAGTATACACCGAGATTCAAACCAGGCTTAGATCCCTGTTTTTAAGTCCAAGGTAACCTAACCAACTAGGCCACCACATGTATACTATATACCTTTTGAAACAGAACATTAATAATACTTACTTTAAAATATTTTCATGTACTACTTCATTGCCAGTCAATATATGCTGATGGACAAGACATAATAACTGGCATCCATTTAATTGTTGACGCTTTATAATAGTTATTATATTATTTAATGAATGGAAAAGACCTCTATATTTTTCAACATGACTATAAATAAAGGCTAGTGTCAATGAGTGATTTTCAACTACCATTCTTTCTACATCTAGTAGTGTTTGTTTATAACTTTGTAGAACTTCAGTCATACCTTCACTTAATGCTTGAGCGTAAAGACCTGTGCTTCGGTGCAATGTTTCTGTAAATAGTTAATATTATTTATATTTTTTACTGATTATCATACATGCCAAGTAAAAAAGCGGCCTAGCCTAGTGGTTAAGTCACTGCACAACCGATAAAAATGGTTGAGCAGATGACAACAAGGCGGGCCTGGGATGGGTGACCGCTTTATACAACGAGGCTATTTCATCATAAACACCGCAACAAGCTCGCCACTTGTTAGGTGTTGCCTTCGAATACCATCGGCGAAATGAGAACGCCTCCCTCCGCTGGGTACCCTGAGGCAATTTAAACAGTTCTCGGGAGACAAATAGGCTGTGATGGTATTTCTTATTTTTTTTATTATATCAATTATCATGTTTTAATCAATAAGATTATCCTTATAAGGAATTTATAAAAATATAAAATACTCCTAACTCAACTCTAATATAGTTATTAGAAGAAAGCACACTTAGGGCAGCGGTCGTCACACTATTCCGGCCAAGGGCCACAGGTGACAATGTGGGTATCACGGTCGGGCCGCACACCTGTTCGTTTTTTTTTTTGCGGCAATACTTTGTATCCACCTGATGATAAGCAGATTTACAAAATCCATGAATCGGGTCGACGTTGTTGTTTAACAGCATTGGTCGCTCCCACTATGATAAATATATATTTGCGGTTACGAAAAAGGCATCGACAGACAAATTTGCATTACGAGTCTATTTAATAGCCTCGCTGCTTTATCGACAAATTAACTGCCCGCTACGTAACCGCACCCTAAATATCGATGCAATAACCTCCAAAAAACCTATAAACCCACAGACTAAAATCGAAATATATAAATATACTAGATCACTCGTCGGTTTGTGGTAATATAATCAGTCGGTCGGCCGAACGAAGACATAGAGACCTTCCCCCCACCTAAAAAAATACTTAGTCGGCTGGTGAATACGGTGGCTGTTCGTTAAGATTTCTTGAGTTTTGTCCAGAAATTCGTCTACAACGATAGCCTTGTGAGATGGCACGTTATCGTGGTGGAAAATCTATGACTTTTCTTTCTACAAATCGGTCTTTTTCGATAAATTTTGTCTCTCAAACGCCACGCAACGCTGTGAACATCATCTGCACTTTTGATCGACTTTGACAATGCATTTTTCTATTTCGGCACAGTCGGACGTCCTTGTTCCGATTTGACTGGTTTACATGTAAACTCATGTATTTTCACCAGTTACAATGTGGTTTATGAATGTGGGCTTGGAATTAATATGTTTTATTAAATCTTTATAGCCTTTTCGGTATTCTTTTTTTGCAGAAAATTCAGGTATTTCGGTACTCGTTTCATGCCCAAAATTGTTGAAAACGTGATAAATTGATTCGTGAGACACAGACATTTTAAATCTTTTTCAGACTAATACGACCATTATTAGTCTGTTAATAGTCACTTACTACTTCTTTTACTTTAATGATGTGGTGGAAGGTTTGCTTCCATGAAGCTAAAAAACGCGCCCGGCGCGCGGACGGGCACGGTTTTTACCTTCATGTTTGCTTCAATATTGAACCGCGACCGGTTTTCAATAAATTCGATTGACGATAAGACTTACGAGTATGTAACAATTTCAGCGCTTCAGCAAAAGAAATTCTATTTGTAATGCACATGGCAATTTAAACAGATTGATCCAAATTTGTATCCATTGTAAAAATCGCAATGTGCCAACCTAGCGACAAAAATAATTTCGTCATGAAAGCTTTTTAATTTATAGAATTCCAGTACTTTCTTGGCAGAATGTATACAAGTTTCTATTGCACGTTTTTCAAAATAAATTATTTAAGTAATAGAAAACCATCATTGTTTCATGGCAACTGTAACAAAAATATTAGCAAAACCGACCGCGGTCTCTGTTTATTCCCTTATTAACTCTTGCATCTGTTCCTATTTACGAGTAGTTACATTTATATGCAAAATTTTGTATTGACAAACCATCAATGATTAGTGGCGAAATGTAACAAAAATATTAGCCAAACCGACCATGGTCTTTGTTTATTCCCTTATTAATGCTCGGTGGCTATTTGGCGCTACTGCATCGATTTCTTGTTGAGGTGGTAGTCTTCTTTTTATAGAGTAAGCGTGTATCTCTTCAGAACAATTTGTTTGCAAAATCTGTTATAATATGACAAATTATCTTCACAGGGTTATGAGGCGTTTGAGAAAGAAAATTTGTCGCAAAACACCTGAGGCCAGCGGCCACATTCTGTTACTTATAACGTCATCGTTAGATTGTCAAAATAACGAATTTCGCTATTAGCGCTCTCTCCTCCAATCAGCGAAGGTTAAAAAACTGCTCAGATTGGAGGAGAAAGCGCTAATAGCGGAAATCGTTATTTTGACAATCTAACGCTCACGTTATAAGAAACAGAATATGGCCGCAGGTGGGCAATACTCGCGCTTTCGGCACTCATCTCGATTCGATATGATAACGAAAAATGACATAATATGTCAAAATTATTTTACGTTCAAAAATATTGAATCGAGATGAATGTCGAAAGCGCGAGAATTGCCTACCTGACCATAGAACACGATAGCCGCATCGATCGATAAAAATGTATAGGAATTTTACTCTATGGGTAGACCGACGAGAAACATCAAATCCCATACATTTGGCTTTCGATGGGTATTTCGATTCGATTATCGATTGGTCTTTGTTAAGGCCCCAGATTTGTCGAAACAAAAGTAATGGATTTTCCACGATAACGCGCCATTTCACTATTGTGAAACAAGAAACAACTCTCAAAAAATAAATATAATAAAAACTCAACAAATCTTATTTTAATAATATATTATTAAAATAAGATTTGTTTGTACTTCTAGGTCGTGATTTCAGCTGATAGATAAAAATAAAATAGAATTTACACGGAAAGTACAAAAAATGTGTTTAAAAATAAGTATTTTGATAATTTATTTTTAATAGGAAAGAATTTACTTTTAAAATATTTTTTGTATCTACCTGATGGTAAATATTTTTTATAAAGCATCGAGGCTATTTTAAATAGGCTCGTAATAGAAATTTGTCTAACGATGACTGATATGTTACCGAATTAATTAGCCGGCAAATATACTTAATATATAATAATAATAGGTAGTGATAATCAATGCTGTTAAACAACAATGTATTGATCGACCCCATTCATGGATTTTATAGATCTGTTTACCATCAGGTAGATACAAAGTTAGATGCGCCTGGATACAAAAAAAAATTAACTTAATAGGTAGTATAAATGGACAACACCCTAAGTGTGCCGCCCGACAGTAATTTGGTGAAAATACTTGGGTACATTTAGGTAGTATAAGTGGACAATACCCTTAGTGTGCGAAACAACAATGTAATGATCGACCCCATTCATGGATTTTATAGATCTGTTTACTATCAGGTAGATACAAAGTTAGATGCGCCTGGATACAAAAAAAAATGAACTGAATAGGTAGTATAAGTGGACAACACCCTAAGTGTGCCGCCCGACAGTAATTTGGTGAAAATACTTGGGTACATTTAGGTAGTATAAGTGGACAATACCCTTAGTGTGTGGCCCGCAAGTAATACCCACATTGTCCTATGTGGCCCTTGGCAAAAAAAGTGTGACGACCACTAGTCTAGTCACCAATTGGTCTAGTGCGTTCCAAATGAAATGGATCCAGTAGAATGTCTTATACAGTGTTGGATTAAAATAATTGATCAATGGTAGTAAATCTGCATTTAATATTTTTCCGATAATCATGGCTAGTATTATAATATACCTCAAATTTTATAATTCAATTTAAAGTTCACTGATATTTTTATTCTTTTGAAAATGATAAAGAAAAAATACTCACCTAAGCGTGTTGTTCTTGAATAAAAGCCTAAATCTTCAATAAAATTTTGTATCCTGTGGTGGTATTTAGCAATGGTACATATATGCCCAAATAATTCCACATCTCCATCGTTGGAGGCTTTAAGATACTCACTCTGAAATAATAATTTTTATGTAGGTATGCAAGTACTACCAAAAATTTTACATATAAACATTAATTATTATGAATATAGCCCCCATAGATTTAGCAGAAAATCAAGCCATGAACTTGTCAGGAAGGAAATGATTAACATTGATCACAAACTCTTAATATAACAATATTTTGTGTTATTGTGCTTCTTCTAATAACTCTTAAATATTAGAGTGAAGTTAAAAATCCTAGTTTTTAATACTAGATGGCAGAGAAGTATAATATCCATAATATGGGACACAAATTATCCTCAAGTTTCATAATGGATTGAATTATCAATAGATAATTGTGCTTCTTCTAATAACGCGAGTTATTAGAAGAAGCACATAGAGGGTGTCTGTGTATAAGTGGATAATAAGCAATGACTAAATTTGTAAAGGGTGACTGGAACCTGGTTGGCTCAGTGGTTGAGTACCTTGCTGTGAAAGCAAGGATCAAGGTTTACTTTAGTTAAGGTTTTCTCTTTTCTTAGCAACAAAAATTAATAGGTGAAAAGGAGACAAACCCTATTTTAGCTAAAGTGTTCTTCAAGTTGTTATTAATAAGGCCATTAGAGTGCATTTTTGTAGTACATACACATTTTTAACACAGTAGGTATTAAATGTATAATGCTATAAGAGGTGCGGTATTTATTCATTTATTTATTACAAAAAGGCAGACTATCTAAAGTCAACCACCATGTCTCCAGGTACACAATGGACGGGTTTTATGTCGCAGCCAATTGATTCAAAAGTCAAAACCGAAAGTGGCTAAAAGAATCAAGTTTGTCGCGGTGTTTATGTATACTCATTATACAGTTCCACAAGTTAGTTTATAGACTGAAAATAATTTCTGTAAATTTAAATAAAATATACCTTTTCATTGTGTACAGTACAGTCCCATAATATTAATAAAGAATCATGTATCATTTTTATAACTTTTGCTTTTCCAATGCGTTATAACTTATTATTTACAAATGTACTTCTGGCATAAGATAACAAACTATATAAAGGAATATTACAGATTTTCCTTACAATTTCACTTCTCAAAAAATAAACACTAATATTATTGACAATATTTATATTTTAGTTTTTTTATTGCCGCCGCGCACAGTGTTACCCACAGAGTTCTCTGTGGTGTTAAAAAAATAATTTTTTTTAGCCCTAAAGCTTAGTACAAAACCTCTTAGGGCCGATTCAACCAAAAGTGAGCATAACTTAAACTTAAAGGAATTAAACTGACAAGAACATTTTTTTGGATAAAATAATAAAGAATTAAATTAAATACAATATTAAGACGAAATAAAAGTATAAAACACTGAAGCGAAAGTAAATAATGGAATATATCCTAAACATATAAAAAAATTACAGTCCCTGGAGTAAAAAGGCAAAAAATAAAATTCATGGTTCAGCATAGAAGATTTCTTTCAGATTTTAACAAAGGTTTTCAGGAATTAAAAAAAGGCAAGAAAGTATCTCCCACAACTCATTATTCTGGGCTATACGGGCGAGGTTATGTGATATTCAAGGCCTAAGGTTTGAAGTGGATTACCTACGCCAAAACTACATACTGCAGTCAGGCAAAAATGAACATAACTTTTTTCAAGAAAACAACTATTTACCTAAAGGCTATTTTTATTATTATTGCTTTATTTTTATTTATTTTTAACATTCGTTTTGTTTTTTGTGTGAATTTTGTATGTAGGTAACCTAGTACATATTTATATATACCTATATATATATTTTCTAAACATTATTTATTGATAGGTATTTATTTTTAGTTTCACTTTGTAGGTAATCTTATTATTATAGATAATCGTTTTTTTTGTAGGTCTTTATATTGTTTTTTCGTTTTAACATTGTTAGGTCTTATTTTCTACCTCTCTGATGTCGCAACAAGACTTAGTGAGCTGCAATATTTGTTCTGATAACCGATTCTATAAAGGCGAACGTGGTTTAAAAATACATAAATCTAAAAAACATAAAAATGACCCTGTATCCAACTTTAATTTACAAGTCCCTAATGATAACCCATTTAACAATAATGATTTAGTTCAGAATAATATCACTAGTTTTTGGGAAAAATTATCAAAATGCAGACAAACCATTCCAACCTTAAAACGTGTCCCAAGAGGAGCGCGCATTACAGTAGCTCAAAAACTTAAAACTTGTTTAGATAGCTGTGTTTCTTCCAATTCCGTTGAAAGTTGGTTTGAGTTGTTTACATTTTCATATTCAATATTACATATTATTAAATCAACGGGCCAAAAAAAGAACATAACAACTATAATAAAAGAAAATTGTATAAATAACCCAAAACCTTTCACTTTTCCTACAGATAAAAATAATCGAAATTACGATCAAATAAAACATATTGAAAATAAATTCTTTGAAGGTGACGTTAAAGGAGCCTGCAGATTACTGTTTTCAGATGATATAAAAGCTGATAATAACAATCAAACAATAGAGGAATTACGCAACAAACATCCTTCAATTCTTCCAAATACTTTACTTCCTGATCCTCCATCAAACAATATTATACCTATAGAAACTAATATCACAGAGGTTAATAAAGCAATATTTTCTTTTGCCCCCGGGTCTAGTGCCGGTCTAGATGGCCTAAGTCCTCAACACTTAAAAGATTTATGTTCTTGCGAAACTGGTCTTACCCTTTTGGAAAGTATTACAAAATTTATTAATTTTATTTTATCTGGAAATGTCATTAAAGAAATTTTACCAATTTTTTATGGCGCATCTTTATTTGCTTTAAAAAAAAAAGATGGAGGCATCCGTCCAATAGCGATTGGTTCCACATTACGAAGACTAGCTTCTAAAATAATTTGTTTAAAACTGGCCAATAAATTTAACAGATTTTTAGCCCCATTACAACTGGGAGTTGGCGCAAAAAATGGTTGTGAAGCTGCCGTTCACACGGCGCGTACCTACCTTTTGAGTGGTAAATCAGAGGTATTCCTAAAAATAGACGTTAAAAACGCTTTCAATTCATTCGATAGAAATTTTATGTTGAATAACGTTTTTAAATTTTTCCCCGAAATATATCATTACGTATGGCAAAGTTATTCTACACCTTCACATCTCATCTTTTCCGACAGTCTCATTCCATCTATTTCTGGCTGTCAACAGGGAGACCCTCTTGGTCCTCTTCTTTTTAGTCTGACCATTCAAACTATTATCGAAAATCTTAACGCAGAATATAATGTTTGGTATTTAGACGATGGCAATCTAGGAGGTAAAGCAACAGAAATTTTAAATGATGTTGAAAACATAATTGATAAATTTAACAATATTGGTCTTAAATTAAACACTGCCAAATGTGAATTATTTTTTAATGAACCAAACCCAGACCTCTTAGAAAAGTTTGAAGAATTACTTCCAAACATAAAATTATTAGCTAAAGAGAATATTTTACTTTTGGGTTCACCTATATTTGATGAAGCGGTTACACCTTTTATCAACAACAAACAAAATATTTTTTTACAAAATTCCAAAAAACTTTTACAACTTCAAGTTCACATATCCATTCATATTATTCGTTTCTGTATCTTTGTTCCTAAATTTACATATTTCATTAGAAGTTCACCCATTTGGAAATTCACAACCTTATTGTTTGATTTAGATAATAATTTAAAAAAAATACTGGAACAAATTCTAAATATTAACTTTAGTCTTAATTCATGGGAACAAGTATCACTACCGGTTAAACATGGAGGACTTGGCATACGCAAAATTTCTTGTGTCGCACTTCCATCTTACATTGCTTCTACTTATGCTTCACGAGATCTCATTGGTAAAATTCTATTTCCATCACTAAATAGTGATTTTGAGATCTCGTGTAGCGCAGACGCCGTGGAAGCTTGGAAAGTAATTTCTAATACTTCTGTTTTGCCACTCAAACTACATATTCAACAACAGTGGGACGAACCCCTTATTTCCAAAATTAAAAATGATTTGTTGCTTAATTCAACTACCAAAGACAAAGCCCGTCTTCTTGCGGCATCAGAGAAGGAATCGGGTGCCTGGTTGGAAGCATTTCCTTCTCCCAACTTAGGTACCCTATTGAGCAACAGCACAATACGTATTGCAGTTTGCTTACGAGTTGGTGCTAAGTTGTGCGAACCTCACGTTTGTCATTGCGGCACTAGCGTTGATTCGGACGGACACCATGGATTATCGTGCATAAAAAGCAGTGGGCGATACCGTAGACATGCCGAAATTAATGACATTCTACGCAGGTCTCTCTCCACAGCCAATATTCCGTCTATTTTAGAACCCAACGGTCTATTTAGAACTGATGGGAAGAGACCTGATGGAATGCCTTTGATTCCTTGGAGGTCAGGCAGAGCCATGGTGTGGGATGCGACGTGTGTGGACACCTTGGCTCTGTCTCACTTGTCGGGAACGGCATGCCGTGCGGGATCAGCCGCTTCTACAGCGGAAGTCAATAAACAAAATAAATATCGCACCCTTAATAATATTTATAATTTTTTTGGCTTTCGCTGTAGAGACACTCGGTCCGTGGAGTCAGGATGCAAAGTCGTTTTATAAAACTATAGCACCACTCCTTATCGACGCTACAGGTGACCCGAGAGCTGGCGCATACTTCAGACAAAAGATTAGCATTGCTATTCAAAAAGGCAATGCCGTCAGCGTCTTGGGCACCCTGCCGCATGACAAACTTGAGGATTATTTTTACTTAATTTAATTTAATTTTTCTATTTAATATATTAATAGGTATTTTATTTGTATTATTATTAATGTTTTTTAAGTTTTGTTGAATAAATATATAACTTAAACTGGGGATAGTAATGTCAAATTCCATACATATATTTATTCTATGATTAAATTATTAATACTGAATAATTATTTGTACCTATGTGATTTGACATTACTAATCTCGGTATAAATAAGTTATACGCACTTTTGATCGAATTGGCTTTTAGTGGTAATATATAAAATATACCCAAAATTTCGCGTAAATAAGAAAATAAATATATAACTTTGTTTAATATCTACACTAATATTCTGAGCACTTAATTTGTTTGCACCAACTTGGTTATATAACAAGGGGCTTTATTCCGAGTTTTGACACGTTCACCCTCACGTATTTTGCGTAAAGTAGTTATTCACTATGCTGTTCATTATAGAGTTGAAATTCCAATGCTCCACACATGTTCAAACTTGCGAAGAATTCGTGTATTTCAAGATGGCGACATTATTATAGCCAACCTAATACATACTGTATAACCATTGGAATAGAACTTATATTTCCATATTTATAGTTTGTGCAACGTGTTGTCGTGATTAGCGGTTGCAAACTCGGAATAAGGCCCAAGGTGAGGTATAGTTGGTAGCAGTTTATCGTACTTTTGTATAGGTTATAATCTCATAAGGGTTATTATTTGCCAAAATAAATCACTATATTACTGTTTAGCCTTTATATATTCTATTTATGTAAACTTATTATTACTACCTATTTGATTTTAAAAAATGGGTATGTAAAATAAAAAAATACTTTAAAAATATAAAGCCCCTAAAAAAATCCCCACCCCAAATTTTATGGAGAAACTCCATAAGTAGGTAACCCCTTTCCCGCGGTCGGTTAACACCAATCATTAGACCAGGGGCTTTATTCCGAGTTTTGACACGTTCACCGTCGCGCATTTTGCGTAAAGTACGGGTATTGAAATGTAAGTTCTATCCTGTTAATTATAAAGTTGAAATTCCAATGCTCTACACATGTTCAAACTTGCGAAGAATTCGTGTATTTCAAGGTTGGGGCATTATAATAGCCAACCTAATAATACATACTATATAACCATTGGAAAGGCCCATGGGCGTTTTCGTATTTTTTTGGCATCGATGCGCATCGTTGTCATCAAATCGGCATCCGATGCCGGCATCGTTTTTTAGTTTTTATTCGTTTTTTAGGAGGAGGGGGGGGGGTAACCCCCATATTTTTGATATGAGTATACTAAATTAATATAGTATTTTTTTTTAAGGGGGTGAGGGTGCCCCCCCCTCCTCCTGAAATGTACAAAATAGGAGTAGTTTATAAATACATATTTTTTCTTTTTGTAAGTGTTGACCCCCCCCCCCCCCCCTCCTGAAATATTAATAATAATAAATATCCTGAAATATTAATAATATTATATATATACGTGGTGGCCGAGTATATATACGTGGTGGCCGAGTCATATATACGTGGTGGCGGAGTTGGTTAGACCTTGGACTTAAAAACACTAAGGTCCCTGGTTCGAATCCCGGTGTGTACCAATGAGTTTTTAATTAAAAAAATTATGTACATTTGTTTGACAACACCACTATAGTGCCTCGGAGAGCACGTTCAGCTGTCGGTCCCGGTTTCACTATACCAACTTGTGAAACTGTTTATAGATGGGTTATTGAGTCTATTCAAAACATCGCGACGAGCTAGCCACTTGTTCGATGTAGACTCATACCATCGGCTACGACGAGGTGGGATTAAAACCCCTCCGCTGGGTACCCTGGGGCCGTCTAGACGGTCTCGGGCGCCGTAAGGCACCCGTGAAGATATAAAAAAAAAAAAAAAATTAATGTACGACAGACGTGGGCACATTATAATATAGTGAAATTAAAAAAAAATACATGACATCAAAAACATGATTTTTTAATAAATACGTATCCAATAGGAGTTGAATAAAAAACTAATTAACAATTGGTGAGTCAAAACAAAACGCGAGATCTTGCACCGATGCCGATGCCCATGGTAGTTGCGGTGCCGTACGTTCGGAAACAAAACGCGAGATGTTGCGCCGATGCCGGTGCCGATGCCGCGGTCGATGCGCTGTGGTACGCTCGGAAACGAAACGCGAGATGTTGCGCCCGATGCCGGTGCCGCGGTCGATGCGGTGCGGTCGCTCGGAAACGAAACGCGAGTTGCGCCGATGCCGATGCCGGGGACGATGCGATGCGGCATCCGTTTTCTCGGCACCGAAACTGCACGTCAACCCGCATCGATGCGCGGCATCTCTTACTGGCATCCGATGCCGGCATCGTTGATTGAAAAACGCCCACCTCTACCAATCATAAAGTAATATATTCTTATAATGACACCAATCTCTAATAATCTCTATCAGACAGAATAGTCCCCCGTCTCTTTTAAAACTACGAAAACGATAAAAAATAGACAAAAATATTTATAACTAATCCTCAAATAATAGTGAGAATACATAATTGCGACTACTAAAATGTTTAAATTTTGTTCAAAATAGTGATTTTAGGTCTTAGGCCACTTCCCTATTTATTCTTACTTTTTTTGCCGTGCTTAGAGCTTCCGAAAGTTCCTTCAAGTTTCCTTGGTTTCCGTTTCCGACACCAACTTTTTGAGGGGAAGGGGGGCGTAAACAAACAAGAAAGAAACAAACTTACAAAACAAAAAAAACAACCAAATTGAACAAAAACGGCGGCGGCTAACGGCTCGTTGATTAACCAATGCAGTTGATGATTGCTTCTGTTTTTTAATAATTAGCATTTTAGCAATGTTGAGCGACGATTTTTAGTAATATTGAGAATTTGAGATGGCGGAACCAAAAAGTTCTAGAATAGAAACAATAAATTTAACAGAAAAAGAGTCAGTGTCTACTTTTGGTGTTTTGTGTGTGTTTATATCATTAGTAACTATTCTAGCTGATCTAACTACAGGTGCGTTGAACTTTTATTTTGTAGTAAACAAGAGTTTAAAGATCAATTTCTAAATGGGAGCCTTTATATCATTGTTTGTCCAGTTTTTAATTAACATCACTGATAAATAAATGAAGAAAACCATTAAGTGCTACCATTGTTCTTACCAAAAAAAAATGTCATGATACAAATGTGATTTACTTTTTGTATTGAAATATAAAGTCTCCTTATCAATAAATTTCCAAACTGCAACTTATCATGTTTTAGTATCAGTCTATAAGCTTACAAACCAGTTGTTTTTTTTTATTGAAGAGGAATTCCAGCATAATTTTCAAGCAAATTTTCAGCAAACTTCCAAGGGGTTGATTCAAAATTCAAACATTACCTGTGCAATCTTTCGGGAAAAAGAAAGATATGGAATATACACAAATTACATGTCTCCGTCTATTTATTCTTCCCGAGAGATGTTTGAATTTTAAAACAACCCCCAAATTCCTTATGGAACATATTTTCTAAATAGTGCTGGCAGTTAGTATTTGATTGGCTAGAGTACTAAATATTGTGCACAGTGAACCAATATAAAAATTATATACCTAATAGTTTCTAATCCAAAAAATTTAGTTCATTTGTTTAACGACACCACTTTACTGCCTCAGGGAGCATGTTAGGCTATCGGTCCCAGCTTCACTATACTGTGAAACTGTTTATAGATAGGTTATTGATCCTATCCAAACATAGCGACTAGCTAGATACTTGTTCTGTGTACATACATACCATTGGCTACAACAAGGGATTTAAATAACTCTAAATGGGCGCCCTAAGCTTAGCTGGCCATAAATACTGTTTCAATTAAAAATATTACATTTGAATTTGGAATCTGTCATTTTTATACCATTGTTCATTGTGTTTTCTCATTTTGGCGCCAATACATTGTACAATATTTTGCAATATTAAAATGGAGTATAAAGAGAAGCGAATTGCTGTGATTGCATTACACAAAGTAGCAATTTTTAAAACTACACTTGGTATTAGTCAAATGTTTGTGTACCAGGCCTTCTCTGTTTGTGACAGAAAAAGATCTAGCCGTCCACTTAGTGTTCATAAGAAAAAGGTGGGCAAAGCAGTAAGGGAAAGAATTCAAAGAAATCTTGTCCCAAAGCAAAACATTTTATCTCTGGGAATGAAGATAGCACCTAAAAAAGAAAAGTCTTAGGACTTGCAGCCTATAAGAGGTCATTTTTTAACTGATAATTTAATAAAGAATAGGGTGGTAAAATCAAAACAACTACTGAAGCGGTACGCAAAGAGAGGTCTCATAAAAATGTTGTTTATGGATGAGAAAATTTTTACAATCGAGCACCATTTTAACAAACAAAATGACCATATTTATGCTTAAAGCTCTAAGGAAGTTTCCCAATTAGTCGACAGAGTGCAACGTGGGCATTATCCAACTACAGTGATGGTATGCCCCACCATACCATGTGGCTATGAAGGACTGTCTGAGTCATATTTTTGTGAAAAAGGTATTAAACTATTGGCACAAGTGTATCAAGATTTCATTCTTGAGAAGGTAGTTAAGCCCCTTAACAACACCATGTTCAATAACCAAGTATGTCCTTCCAGCAAGACTCGGCCCTGGGTCATAAAGCTCGGTCTACTCAGTCTTGATTGGAAGAGAATGTTTCAGACTTCAGGGCTGAAGACTGGCCGTTGTCAAAGTTTTTTTTCTTTGTTACAATATTTATGGCAAGACTATAGTTGCATTTTTTTTACAGTTTTCTATATACCTATATAGAAAAGAAAAAAATGCAATTATAATTTTATTAAAGTTTTTTTTAAGAGAGTTGGGCCCCAGGTTACCTGGCATTTATTACATCTGAATGGGTGGTAAAGTCTAGCGACACACACTTGTAGGGCTTTTGAATCTATTTATTTTAAGCAAAGTTTGAGCTTCCTTCACAACTTTTTATATTTTGTACTTGCATGTATAAACATTTTTCATATGCACCATCTTGAATACATATTTTGGAGATAACAGAACCCTAAACAATATTAAGTTATTTTTCTAGTTATTAGTATTATAAAATAAATACTTATTTGTGTTGCAGTTATCTTGGTGTTTGCGGAATACTGTAACCGCCATTATTACTATTGGGCAGCGGCAACTACAATTTTTATATTGGTACCAAATGTATTGATCAACATTTTTTCATTAAGATGGCATCTTTTGGATAGTAAATTAAGACTAAGGAATTGGATTACGCACAGTATTTTCTTCGGATTAATAGAGAGGTAGGTGCCTATTCTTAAATAAAAATATTAGCTATAGATTTATTTCTGAAGCTAATATCATTATATCTACTATTTAATTCCAATGTTTAAAAATATTTTCAGATATGTAATTTTCCTTCATAAGGCTTTTTGGTGCAAAAAATTTTCAGAAGAATCAAAAAGTACAATACGCCAAGCACAACAAAATGACTTGAATTTATTACATTATTTGTATAGTTTTACTGGGACAGTACCTCAAATGTTACTTCAGAGTTATGCCATCATTACTTTACAAGAAAACTATCAGACTAAAAGTAAGCTTTCATACAATATTGATATTTTTATATTCTATCTCACCTTTACACATGTTTAATCAATAACATTCTCTTCATTAAGATTTCAGTAACTTTTCTGAAACTTTTGTTTAATAAACAAAAACTGACATCATCTCAACATTTGTAACGCGACTGCCTAAAAAGACAAAAAATATAAATTACATTACAATCTTTCATTGAGTTATTCAGTTACCTGGTGTGTAGCCTAAAAAATCTAATTATTATATTGTATGTTCACAGTACTGTCCCTATATGCTTCATCAGCATCAGTGACTTGGGCATGCATCACATACGTCTATTCTCTGACTGTAGCAGACAATGACAATGTCCAATGGCCATCCATCTTCCTCCAGTCCTTGTGGCATTTGTGCATGCTTGTGGCTCGCCTGGCTGCCATACTGCTCTTCACTATATTATTTGGAGTCTGGACCTTAGTCCCTATGGGTAAGTTAACTTTTAAGTAAAAGTTTATAACCAGTATTCATAAAAACTTATTGAGACATCAAAAGAACAATTTTGTTATAAAAGGTTTCCTCTTATTTAGCAACAAAAATGAATATTCGTAAAAGAGACAAAACCTATTTTAACTAAGGTGTTTTTCAAGGACTCAATAAGTTTTTATGAATAAGGCCATATATTTCTAAACGAACTGTTATGTAATTAATTAATTACATAAATATGTTAAGTTCGGGTTGCTAAAATATAATAACCACTAGCCTACGGAGGCTGTCAATAGACAGCTTCCGTAGACTAGTGGTTGCGCCTTTGACGTTTATCCGGAGGTCGCGGGTTCGATTCCCACCCATGGCAAAAAATATTAGTACGTTTTTTCTGTACAGTTTGTCATGGTCTGGGTTTTTATAAAATATAATATGCATTATATCGTTGCTCCTGGTACACATAGTACAAGCCTAGAGCTTAGTTTGTGGCCAGAGCAATATGTGTACGTTGTCCTAGATATAAATAGGGGTAGCGGTCAAATAGCTGTCAAAGTATAATGCGATAAATGAGTGGTTAGCTATGTACTAATGTATTTTAATCAGCTTTTTTATTAAATATTGTTACGACGCGACGCCTAAAACTTTGGTTTTTCATGAAAAACAAATGACTACTCGGGTCAATAAGAAGTCAAGTACGCACGGCTTCTTAAAGAAAAATAGTAAAACTTGTCATATACCTACATCTAGATGTGGAATTTTACAAACAGCTCTCAAAGATTTTATTGACAGGGTCTATAAAAAATCGTTATTTTTATTATACCGTTCGTAAGCTACCAGCACCCGGGTCCAATTAGAAAGTATGTAACAGCACAGAAGAAATAATAGTACAAGGTAACAGTAAGTACACTAAAGGACTCTGTAATCGTCTTTACGCCGATACAAACAAATTTACAACATTACAATTTGGCTGTTAGTTGAAGTTCAATTATTATTATTATGTTGGTAATGGAACGCCAAAATCTTTCTGTTGTGGGTAATATATTGAAAAAGTTTAAACACATAAAGATGTATTAATATAATGACCGACATAAATACAATTAAGAAATATCTACTTAGCTGCCAGCTATCGCATGCCTCAAGCACGGATTAGGTGTATAATTAATTTTGTTATTGTGAATAAATATTGTAGTAATTTATATGATATTTTATTTTAGTTTTATATATATATATTATCTAATTTTAATATTGTAGGTTTGGAGATAATTTAGGTAGTTAGGGCTAGTTTTATTTTATTGTACATTCTGTTTAGGTAATAGGTAGGTATAAATTGATGTCATGAGTAGATTTGTATTGTGTGAATTTGTAAATGTACTTGTAATATGTGATCTAATTTTGTGGGCACCAGCTGAAAATCAGCGCTGCAGCATGGTAATGCTGTAGCTTATGCTGAGCTGGTCACCTATTTGTCGCCATGCAACAGTAGTAATTATTGTTACTGAAAATATGTGTTTATTTTCTTATTAGTTTTATTAACAATATTTTTTACCAATGTTTATCCAGTGTTTAATGTGTCGTAACTGTTGTAAGCGATAAATAAAGTTTTTCTTTCTTTCTTTTCTTTTTATAAATATTATTGTAATTCGCGAAAAACAGTAGTCGAGTAATACTGGAATTGCAAAAGCTCTTTTGTATGGAGAACGCAGACTTGACGATTGCGAATGCAGTGTCCTTAAACAGTACAGTTACAAATATTATATTACTTGTTACAGGCATACATTGGGCTGCAATGACCTTCTGGATAGTAACACAAAAAACTACATTCTGCCCAAATAAGTTAGAAGAAACATTATACAACGTCGTAATGGGTTTCGTTTACTGTTTCTCCTACATAAATCTAAGGGAGGGACACACTCGTTACAGATTAATGATGTTTTACTCCATGATTATAACACAAAACTTTGCCAGTTTACTGTTATATATTTTGATTTCAAACATAGACAGTCAACGCCTGTTATGGTCAATTACATCTACTGTGTGTATAGTTGCTGGAACCATCATAGGTACGTTAATTTCTGCATGTTTTCCAATGGAATCGTTAAAAACGTCACAGCCTACTCATACATAACATGATATAGCGTCAAATTATATTCCTTTTTTAGAGTATTATTGGATTAAATTAATAGTATTATGGCTTAAATTGGTTAAAATTTGTAATTTTCGGACAAAAATGGACTGTTGCATTGACTTTGGTAACGTTCTATGGATATGTCAAAAAGAAAATGAAGAATAGAGAGCATAGGTACATATAGATAGATTTTAAACTATACTCTGAAATTAAATTCGAGATCAAAATTATAAATAAAGGCTGCTCTACTTTAAAAAATAAAACTTCTATCGTTAAGCACATATTTGACATATAAAACAAAGCGTAACACCAGCCTTATATTAACATGAACCACGACAATTCTTTTTGGCTCCTTCTCGGACTTTGTCCGCATGGAATTTTGAATTCGATTCATTTACAACACTTATTACGTGAGCGTTAAATTTTCAAAATAACGATTCCGGAATTAGCCCGCTCTCCTCCAAGCTGAGTATTTTTTAACCTTCTCTGATTGAACGAGAGCGCGCTGTCCTGTTTCTTATAACGCTCATGTTATAAGAAACAGAATGTGAGCAACAACCAATAGTATTGCTTTATTCAATCCCGTTACCAAAAATAAAGCGATCCTATTGGTTGTTGCTCACGTATACGTAAATGAATACGTTACGTTTCTACAATGCGCAAACCCATGGTAGAGCCTCGGGTAACCTTATTATTACCGGGATATAATTTCAATATATTGGTAAAGTCAAAGTCAAAAATATTTATTTCATGTAAACCTTTACAGGCATTTATGATAAGTCAAAAAAAAAAAGTATATATAAGGTCCTGTGTGTACTTGGCCAGGTCGCCATTCCTCCCACAGACAAATGTTGAGAATATAATACAAAATAAACAAATCGTAAACTATTAAACTATTGTCCTTGCGGAAAGAAAAAAAAAAAAAACAACCCAACCGAACACACACTACATAACCAACCAGTTTAAGAATAGGTGGTTAGGCAGGTATAGATAAGAAACTGGCATAATTTAACATCTAGAATTTAATTTCAGAGTTTAGTTATATTATCTTTCGTCTTTCCATTATTAACATATTTTTATTTTAGGTTTATGCAGCATGCTTTTATATTATCGTTGGTTTCACCCTAAAGGCCCAATCATATGGAAAAATACTGAAAATGATATAGAATTAAACAATAAAATCTCTTCAACATTGCGAGATAATATAACTAGGAATACTGGCCTGACACATGTCCGCTCATTTAAGAGTTTACAAAGGGATAAAGAGATAAACAGGTACGTATAGTGTGGGAACACTTAGGTTATCAATATATTTATCTTTTTCTTTGAAGTATATATTTTTTTACTTAAATTTAATTATCTTACATTTAAATTCTTTATTTGAAATTATTAGTCTTAATTTATTCAATAGGTAACTTGTATGGAGAATGAATATTTTTGTCAATAACTAGTGAAGGCATTTTTTGTTGACTTACCTCTTTTGTTTGTTTGTTTAATTATTTTCATATACAATAGATTTTGTTTCGGTTACCTGCATGTACATTTTTTAACTCAAACAACGCATCAGTTATTCAGTACCCTTGCGAAGCGAAACGTCTATTTTTATATGAATTACGTCATACAATTTGTTTTAGGAATGAAACTACTTTTACTGAATCACCACAAGTTGAAGTTGAGACTACAGATAAAAAAAATCTACTGGACCATTGGATCGCCCGATCTGGAACGCCAACATTTGTATCTGCACCAATTGGGTATGATAGCATGGATTCATCTAGAATAGAAATATATACAGTTGAAAATACTCCACGACCTGCTCAAGATTTACCTACTATAGACGAGAACCTTCCGAAAAAACTCTCTATTTGTTCCCCTACTAAACTTAATTTAAAATTATCTTTAGAAAATATTGAAAGTTCCATAGATGAAATTACATTGAGCAATTTAAATTCAAAGAGGAGGGGAATATGCTCTTCGGACCAACTTCGTGCTAACAAAATGTGTCTTGATGATATTAATCTAAATATTGAAGATTATAAAAACAAAAATGACCAATGTTCAGAAATGAGTCACGAAACAGATAATTCTAACAAGAAAACTTCTTCAGGCTCTATCGATATGGATTTAGATTTAAGTTTTAGTGATATAAATAGTTTCGATATTAACACATTTAATGAAAATATAGTACAAAAACTGTGTTTAAGCGCTTTAAAAAATATTAAAGTTGGCAATCAAGATGCAGATATTGAAAACATACAAAAAATTGCGTTAGGAATTTTAAAAGGTATGCATTTAAAAAAGGGTAAACACAAAAATGTTAATGCAGATGTATTATCGACGACTAAAAGAGATCTTGACACTCCCACAGAAATGTCTGTTCATGATTATGAGAATATTTGCGCCGTAAATATAGCTAGAGAAGCTTGGGGACTGAGATCATGGAATGTTTACTCTGATATTGAAAACTGGCTCCACGACGGTAGTGTCTTTAGAGAGAGGATACGAGACAATATGACCTCAGGGAGTTCTGAAATGAGTAGCTGTTTATCCCACGAATTTAAAAATTCTATATTATCGACACCCTCTATTTTCCCATCTAAACGAGCTCCTACGTATTCAAATATTATGTTGAAGTTCGACAATAATAATCACAATGATTACGTAAACACTATAGTATCTCCCGACGGTATATGGGAAGAAACTTATTCAGCAAAACCTTTTCTGATTGATAATAAAGACATTTCTCAATTAGAGCCGATTCAAGAAGAGCTGGATCACATTATAGGAGATAATGATTCCCCTAGTAAAAAGAGGCTTAACTCTGAAATTTCATTGGTGGCAACAATAGATGAAATACGAAAAGCCATGATTGCAAATTCGCCTAGAAACATGCATCATAGAAGAGAGTATGTATGGCATTCTCCTGAATTAAGTGCATCAGAAAAATTGGAAACAAATCTAAAAAGAGCCCTTTGGAAAGAACCATCAAAGTTTGATTCTAGTAATATAATGGATGCTTTACCTGAAAAACAGAACAATCTTAATGTCACTAATTCTTCAAAACTTAATATTAAAGATCTGAATGTAGCTATGTCACCACCAATTTTAGACAATAATGTACATGTATCTAGAGAGAACAAAACTGGTAGGCGCAAACAAAAGTCTATAAACACGCATACACAGGTTAAAAAGATTAATAATAGGACATATGATAATAAAATTTTAGCTAATAACGACATAGATTATCTATGGCACTTGGTTTCAGAAAATTCGGCTTCATCTGCTTCAGTAGAAGATTTATCACAAGTACCCCATTTTACATCTTCGTTACAATCATTAATTCTAAAAGATAGTGTGGTACCATCTCCAGTAACACCCAGACATAAAAGTTTCAATGTTAAAAGAGGGAGTGGCAGTAATAAACCGCGGCGTAAATTTTCGATCCTCCGAGAAAGGTTTGAACCACGGCCTCATAAAAAATCAGAGGAAGAGGTGCTTTATCAATATAGTGATGTTAATAATTCGCGACTAGAACCTAGTACATCATCAGTTGTGAATGTAAAAAACAAACTAGATAGTGACGTAAGACCCGACTCTTTACATGTAAATGCGCAAGAGCTAATGGTAGCTTCTAAAAGAATTAAGGATAAAAGATCTCAATTTATGAAACAAGTTTTGAGCCCACCAAAGTTTAATACGAAATTGAGACATAAATTCTGACTTGACTGATGTTTTTATTTTATATAATACCCAAGAGGTTTACTTTATTTAGTTTTGTTCACTAAGCAGGAATGCTCCAATAAGGAATATGCATATAGCGCCAATTATTATTATTTTAATATATAATGTTCCTTTTATGTCTTTGAACATATTTACAGTAATCTATTTTATTTTGATTAGCAAATTTTTTTATAAATACTTACGATAAAAATTTTTTTTTTTTGTAGATACGGAACGCATTACTAAACGCTCCGACATTAGCAATCACTACATGTAACGTCATTCGTGCACAAACAAATGTCAACGTGTGTTCTGTAGTCTACGTTTCTTGTTTTCTCGGTTATTTATTGTCCTTTATTATGATAATTTGTGATAAACAAACCTTTTGACTAACTTTTGACGTGCAATAACATTAAACTAATATGCTTTTTTTTAACACGAATGACGTCACAGAATGGCGGCTAGTGATGTACCGTTTTTTACTGCGGTAGTGGCAGATAACGTTTCAACTCTTTTATTTGTGTGTTATTACCCTTTAAAAAATATTTAATATTTGTTTTTAGGGTCTAATGTAGTTACTCTATCAAGTAATGAAATAAAAAAAAACATGCATATTCCCTATTGTATGGTGAAATAATTTTAGTACCTATAGCAATAATAGTGCAACATTTTTTTATTGATATAAATTGATTATTAAAATTAAGCCCAACATAGATTATAGGAGTAAGTGCCAGATATTTTTATATCGTGTATGTATTAGTGTATAAGTTTAGTCTTTTAAACAAACTTAAAAAATAATGCTTCGATCTCAGTTTTGGTATACATATTTCAAATATTTCAGTTTTTTTTTATTGTCTTCCATTTTGGTAAATTTAATTTTAATAAAATGTGATGTTATAATTATCATATATGTTTCTTTATTTATAGTAACCCATATTATGTTGGAATACCTATGGATATTAATTATAAAAAATATACTTATTTTAAGCTACTTTACTTGGTAGCCACTTTATAATAAACATGTAGTCTGTGCAAATGTCAGTCTTTTTAGTAAGAGAGGTAGATAAGGCACAAAGACTTGAAAAATGGTCCAGGTACTGCTGAAGGATCACCTAAGAACACCCAGTTGCAATCGTGATTGCATTCCCCATACAAAATTAGCTATTGCACTTCCTATGAGACAGAGACAATATTCTTAGCTATCCATGGATTCACCGTGATGGTGCCGAGTCCATCGCGTGATTGGAAGGCAGGAGAATGGACTGCAGCGTTCCCGGACTTGAGACCGCGAAGTAGGTTTAAAGGCCTTTTAACTCTCGCCATGGGCGGATGTACTATGCGTTCCATTTAATAACGCAGCTTCACGCGCTAATATCATAAACTAGCGGCACCGACTGTTTCATTTAAACCTTACTAGTTTTTTAGCGTTGTCAGTATGAGCTTCTGAAACGATTATTAATTTTATTAATAACCTTACACTGACGAGCTTCCCCACGTCAGTTTAGAGGAGATCAAATTGGCTCTCAAACAGCTTAAAAATGGAAAAGCTCCCGGTGAAGACGGAGTTACATCTGAGCTCCTGAAAGCAGGTGTGGCGGTCTTGCAAAGACTGCAGCGCCTGTTTAACTCCGTCATAAAGAGCGGAACCACACCAAAGGCTTGGCGCAGAGGTGTGGTGGTCCTGTTTTTCAAAAAAAGCAATAATACGCTTTTAAAGAGTTACAGGCCCATCTCGCTTCTGAGCCACGTCTTAAAGCTGTTTTCGAGGGTCATCACTAACCGACTCACTCGAAGACTTGATGACTGCCAGCCTCCAGAACAGGCCGGGTTTCGAGGAGGATACGGCACCATAGACCACATACTCACGGTGAGGCAGATTATACAGAAAACCAAAGAGTTTAATCAGCCCCTGTGTGTCGCCTTCGTGGACTATGAGAAGGCCTTTGACTCTATCGAAACCTAGGCTGTAATGGAGTCCCTGCAGCGAAGCCAGGTAGATTGGCGGTATATCGAGGTGCTGATATGCCTATATAGATATGCTACTATGACTGTCCAAGTACAAAACGATGAAACAGGGCCTATTCAACTGCATAGTGGAGTGAGACAGGGCGATGTTATATAGGTTGTTCGGTGTAGACTCATACATCGGCTACGACGAGGTGGGATTAAAAAACCCCTCTGCTGGGGTGCCCATCATTATTTTTGGCATTGGTAGGATTTTTTAGTAAGGAAATAAAAATTAACAATTAATATTATTAAAAGTTTAATTTATTCATAAGATAGAATCTTAACAAAAACAATGTAACTTTAATTACTATAAAATTTTATAAATGCCAATACAAAAATATCACATAATACCTTTGACTATCAATAATTAGCACATAAATTGGACCAAATTGTTTGTTACAAGGCAAGGTGGATTGATAAGCCCACAATCTAAGAAAACAAAATACAACTGAAATCCCCTCAAATTAATTACTTATATTTTTTTTTTTTCAATGCGTAAAATTTAGCCTTTAATACTCAATTTATTTAGTAGAATAAAGCCCCTGTTACAACATCTTTGAAGTTTTTTCACATGTAAAATAATAATTATAATTTAGTTCAAGCACTCCAAATTCTTTAAATATACATGTTGAGGAAATTAAACTTTTAAATATAAGTAATAAACATACAAGTCAACCCTAATTAGGAATGTCTATTTAGTAAATAGGAACAGCTAACCATGTAATAGCTATTATGAAACAATATAGAGAAACCATCTGTAGTTGGTTTTGATTTGTTCATTGTTAAGAGGAGTGTCTGATGAGACTCTTTGATGCTCATGCTGATTCAACTGCAAAGTATTACCTGAAGCACATGAGTCTGTAACTCTGCCATACATATGTATGTCTGCAACTTTCTTCCCCGGCCTTCAATAAGAGAAAGAGCATGTTTGACATTATACCTACAATTTAGGCAGCGAAAAGACTTTCAGGTAAATACTGTTTTAAACCCCTAAACTTTATGGATAAACAATTTAGGATGCGAAAGGACTTTCGGGTCAATACTGTTTTAAACCCCTAAACTTTATGGATAAACAAAAATCAATTTTTTTAGGTATTCAGAAGTTAATTTTTTTCTTCTATAGGTACCAAAATAAAAAAAAGGAAAATGTACGAGCTTAAATATGGGTCATATTTATAACGCCCCCAAAAATCATTAAAATTCAGTTAATACCAAAAGGTTGACTGTATGGGAAATGTTTGATCTGACACTCTTTAAGTTTCTATTTACTTTAGCATTATACATTACAATAAAATATTTTAGTTACAAGTAGTACACTCAAATATTTGACTATTCAAATTGTTGAATAGAATTTGTGTGTATCCCATAAAGCTATACAGTATAATACTTTATATAAAATAAAACTTTTAATATTGACAATTGTCTATAAATAAATTTGATTATCAAGAATACAAAATAAATAGATTCCATTTACAACCTACTTTATGATATAATGGTAATTTAAAGTTTAATTTACTTAGTTTCTTAAACTATGATATAGATGGATAACTATATATTAATCTATAATAAATAAATAATACCTACTTCTTATTTCCATTAAAATCATCTAGAAACTAATATTTTCATTTTAGGGATCAAAATATGTTTTTATTTAAAAAAAGATACCCTTATGTTGAGACTCAGTTGTCCATCACTCATCTAATATCTTAACAACTACTGTTTACTTGAAATTTGGAATGTTTATAGATCTTATTGACTCTCATATATTCAAAAAATACTTTAGGCTCAGTTAAAAAGATTTCTGGTATAAAAAAATATGTTGTGTAGGATATCTATATAGGGAAAGTTATATATAACTTTGCTTATTGCAATACATTCATTTATACAATATACATATATAATATTATTGGTGAAAAGGTTTTTTCTTATTATAAATCTGTTGTCATAACATTTGTTAGCATACGAATTCTATGGGCATTACATGTTTTGCATAGAATGTGATTATCTAATGGGTAACAACCTCTTCCCTCTGCTTCTGAAGATAATAGCATACCACAGTCCTCACAGCGATAGCACCGAACATGGAAGCTACGATCTAAAGCGACCACGCGAACTGTCTCTTCATGACCATCTTCTGGCATTATAGGGAATTCGCAGACACAGCATCTTGGAGCAAATTTTCTATGAAAATCCTCTATACAATGAATTTGATTCATAGCATCCACAGTGAATGGTATACCATCAAGACTCTTACCACATACAACACAAGTAAAGCAAACAGGGTGATATGGTTTGCCAGTGGCCCTTAAAATTCTATCCAATATAACTTTATTACAAACACAACATTTTTCTAAAGTTTCATAGTAATCAGGTTCACAATAAGGTTGGCCTTCTACAGCAAAGAAAGGTTTGCCCTGTAGGTTGGTGTTACAATGGGTGCAAGTAAAACATTGAACATGATACATATTTCCCATTGCTGTACATCCAGAAGTCTCCCCAACTACTTTCTCTCCACATTTAATGCAAACACCAAAAATATCCAAGTCTTGGCTATCAGAAATAGACTGCACAAGCAGGTCAGTTAAAGCATCAACTTCATGCTCCTTTGGCAGAGGCTGTCTATTAGCAGGTTGGTTGGCATAACTTGGTAATGTTGATGTGGTTTGGTTAGACATGTTGCTTTGTGGTCTTGGATTAATTGGTTCATAAAGTGACTCATAATTTGATGTTTGTGAACCTCCAAATGTAGAAAACTCATTTTGGTATATTTGTAGATAAGGGGGCCTGTCATGATGATAATTGATATTTCCTGTAGCTCTAGCTAACTCACTATAATTAGAGCTAACAGGTGATGGAGGTGGAATACATTCTTCATAATTTCTATTTTGGTCATATAAGGAAGTTGGCATATTTAATGGTGGAAGAGGCGGAGGTGGCGGTAAATCATCATTAGTGTTAAATTCAGGAATATTGTTGTATGTGTGATTATAGGAAACAATATTTGGTGACAGTCTGTTAGTAGAATTGTGGCTGGTGTTGATGTAATCTTTTTCTCTGTGGTTTGTACTTTCAGGCACTACATTACTGTATGTAGGGCTGAAAACAGCAGGCAGTGTGGTGGCATACGATGGTTCTCTGAATGTACTCACAATTGCACTTTGAGGAATTTGTGGTTGACCTTTTTTCTTAGGAGGCACTACTGGTGGTATCTTTTTAGCATGTCTATCAGAAACTTCAACCTCCACTTCCTTGGTCATTTGCAAACCAGATAGTTGTTTCTCCAATGCATCAACACTATTGAGCCTTGACATTTTCGCCACTTTTAGCACCTAGGTACGTTAAAATTCTAAATCCAATTAATTTTACCAACAAAATCCGATGATGATCACTGAACAAATAAAATAAGCACTGAACAATTAAGTACAAATAGGTAGATGATGATCACACATGCACTCACAGACTACTTTAGTACAGGGGCGTTATTCCGTGTTTTGACACGTTCACCGTCACGCATTTTGCGTAAAGTACGGTTAATGAAATATAAGTTCTATCGTGTTAATTATAAAGTTGAAACTCCAATACTCCACACATGTTCAAACTTGCGAAGATATCGTGTCATTTTTTTTTAAGTATTATGTTATACGGAAGTATTCTGAGATTCCAAAATAATTCGTGTCGTCGAGCGATGTGAGCCGGCGACCAGCGGCCACATTCTGGGGCCTTACCAAAGAGCCAATCGATAATCGAATCGAAATACCCATCGAAAGCCAAATGTATGGGATTTGACGTTTCTCGGCGATCAGGCTCTACCCATAGAGTAAAATTTTTATCGATCGATGAGGCGATTCGATTGGCGATCGTGTTCTTTGGTCAGGCCCCAGGTTCTTATAACGTGATCGTTAGATTGACAAAATAACGATTTCCGCTATTAGCGCACTCTCCTCCAATCAGAGTAGTTTTTTAACCTTAGCGTTATAAGAAACAGAATGTGGCCGCAGGGGCTCTAGAGAAAAATCAGACGAGGCGACGTGTCGTGTCGCCTTCAATAAAAACTGTATAGACTTTGGTAGGTGACAGCGTACCTCACGCCTACTGTCACTGTGAAAATATATACGTTTTTGACTGAGGCGAGGCGACATGTCGCCTCGCCTGCGTTTTCTCTAGAGCCCCAGGGGCCATATTCCGAGTTTGCAACGGCTAAACACGACAAGACGTTGCGTAACTATAAATAAGGAAATATAAGTTCTATTCCAATGGATATATAGTCTGTATTAGGTTGGCTATAATAATGCCGCCATCTTAAAATACACGAATTCTTCGCAAGAACATGGGCTTTATTCCGAGCTTCGACACGTTCACCGTCGCGCATTTTGCGTAAAGTACGGGTATTGAAATGTAAGTTCTATCCTGTTAATTATAAAGTTGAAATTCCAATGCTCCATACATGTTCAAACTTGCGAAGAATTCGTGTATTTCAAGATGGCTGCATTATAATAGCCAACCTAATACATACTATATATCCATTGGAATAGAGCTTATATTTCCATATTTATAGTGTACGCAACGTCTTGTCGTCATTAGCGGTTGCAAACTCGGAATAAGGCCCCAGGGGCCTTACCAAAGACCAATCGATAATCGAATCGATATACCCATCGAAAGCCAAATGTATGGGATTTGACGTTTCTCGTCGATCAGGGGCCTTACCAAAGAGCCAATCGATAATCGAATCGAAACACCCATCGAAAGCCAAATGTATGGGATTTGACGTTTCTCATCGATCAGCCTCTACCCATAGAGTAAAATTCCTATACATTTTTATCGATCGATGCGGCGATTCGATTGGCGATCGTGTTCTTTGGTTAGGCCCCTGGATCTCTACCCATAGCGTAAAACTCCTATACATTTTTATCGATCGATGCGGCGATTCGATTGGCGATCGTGTTCTTTGGTCAGGGGTTAGTACCCGGTCGGCTAACCACGCATTACGCGGCCACTATAACGGCCGTCGAGTGAATAAAAACTACAGTAGTTGTTAGCTCACAATATTATATTTTTTACTTTTTAGCAAAGTCAACTTTATTTAAATGTAGCAACATTTATTATTAAAACCTACCTCCCATTTTTTTTATTCACAAAAAGAAAAAACTGTAGCTGTAGCCTCTGTGTCGTGTCTACAATGACTAAACACATATTTTAAATTAAATAAGTTATGTAGTCTAAATTTATGTAAATCTGTAGCTCATACGCAAGTGCAAAATAGTACTGTCCTAAATAGTGTGTCCCTTCTCCGGTGTATGTCGAGTGAGTTCTAAAACCCCTGAAGAAGCGGCGCCGCTAGGATTTTGGTAAATGGAAAGAAGAGGAACCCGAACCAACTTTACGTGAGTCCATCACCCACCTGTATTCCTTCCACCCAGCATACAGGCAACCACAAATTGGCCCTGTATGCAACATTTTCCTTGGTCCCTTCGAGCCTGGGATTCCTTTAGTTCCTATTCCTACAATCCTATTTTCAATCTGTAAGTACATATTTTTGCACTACTTGCTATTTTCTGTATTTTAATCTGCATTACGCATCTCTTAAATCTGTATTTTTTCTATAATTTACCTTCTATAAGTCTCGTCTATCAGACGATCATGTTACTGTATCTGCTATAATTCTGAAACGTATAACAGGAAGTATGCCTTCCTTTCCTATTTCTTCAGAGATACTGAGGGAATATAAAGGTATCCAACTAGCTGATGATACTTTTTATCAGTCTAGGGGCCTTATTCCGAGTTTGCAAACGTTAAACACGACAAGTTCGCGCGTTACAATTTTTTCGTGAGTTGCGATGACGTCGATTCGTATTACGAGTCACTAAACTTCGTGCGTTCGCGTTGTCGCAAGCACCATAGACAAAACAGTTTTTGCGTAAAGTTTTTTTAATATATTTTTATTTCATTGCACAGACTATTCAAACCTTGAAAATTAAATCCAAAGCATTAGTACTTAGTATAATGTCATATGAAGTACTTTATAATTTAATGTGTTTTTAAAGAGAAAATAATATTAAGTTAAAGTTTGATAATGGAGGAATTTAATTTAGTATATTAGATTAAGTTTATTGGTAATAAGTAATAATTAGTTTGTAAATTTGGTGATTTATATCACTTAATAGTAAAGTTTATATATTTTTTGTTGTTGTTTCATCTTAGTTAGTTCTGAGAAGTAGTGATTCGCCTGTGCCTCCCATGGCCACGCGGTTAGTGGCCTCCTTCCTCAACAACCGCCACTTCCACGTAGCCGTGGAGGGAAAGGTCTCAGTGGAGCATTCCATTTACGCTGGCGTACCCCAGGGAAGCTGCCTTTCTCCCACGCTGTATGCACTGTTCACGAATGACATCCCTACCCTCTCCGACCAACTCTACGAAGAGGATGACGTAGTCCTGGCGCTGTTCGCGGATGACAGCGCCTACCTCACCTCCCACAAAAATCCCATACTCGCCGCCGAGAAGATGCAGAGGATGTTGGACGTCCTCACTTCCTGGCTCGACAGATGGCGGATGTCTGTAAATGTTGGAAAGACATCCGCCCTACTGGTCACCCGCCGCCACCGCCGCCCAGCCAAACTGGAACTTTGGGGACAGGAGATCGAATGGGCCGACTCCATTAAGTACCTGGGGTGCACCATCAACCGGTCGTTGAGCATGAGCCCAATGGCCACCCAATCCATCAATAAGGCCAAGGCCGCTCGCTCCATGCTCCGGCCGGTGCTAAGGTCCACCCTCCCACTCCGGGTCAAGGTGTCGGTCTATAAGACCTTCGTCCGTCCCCATCTAACATACGCGGCACCAGCGTGGCACCAGTTACTGTCGGCCACGAACAAAACACGACTCCAGCGCCAGCAGAACATCTCTCTGCGTATGGCGACTGGTGCTCCGTGGTTCGTGCGCAACCAAACCATCAGCGATGACGTGAAGATCGAACCGTTAGCCGAGTTCGTGGAGCGGCTCGCCCGTCGTATGTACGACCGGGCCGACAACGGACCGCACGAGCATCTTCGCGGCATCGCTCCATTGCACGCACGGCCGCCGAATGGCAGGCCTACGCCGAGAGAGCTTCTCGGCGGCGAGGTTTCCCCCAACCCAACCCCACCACCACCCTAAATTTCCCAACCCGGCGCGTTGCCGCCTGTAACGCGCCGGGAAAACCCAGTCGGGTTTATTTATTAAAAATACCACCACGTAGGTCCCCCCGTCTTCAGCGGGGGACCTCGCGCACACCGCGATAAGTCCCCGGCGGGCTGCCGCCCGCCGAGTACCTGCACCGGCAACAGGGTCTAACCTAGCCGGAACTCGGCCCCACCGAACAACCGGGGTCGACAGACCAACTGACTGAGTAGTGATTATGAGTTTTAACCTTCCGCGTACAACGTGGGGTTTAATACCCCAGGCATAATATTTTATGGATATCTCTTTTAATTTTAGTGCTATTAATTTGTACCTCCAGATAATCTCGAGTGCGACATTGCCTTTTTAACATTACCATCTATGTATGTATTAAATAATATTATATATGCAAATAAAAATATTTATAATACTCCATTGAACTCTGATAAGCATTCGTTCTTAACAAGAAACAAAAATAAAATTTCTAATATTAAATGTAGATTAAACACAAAGTATAAAAGTTATGTTATAAATAGTGTAAAATTTTATAATAAAATAGACGATGATTGGAAGAAACTAAATTCGAAAGTATTTAAAAGAAAATGTCAGAATTGGCTCCGGGACCTTAAACTATATGATATAAAAGACTTCACATAGCATTTGACTTTGGTCTATTATTTGTATTACTTGTTTTGTATTGATATTTAATTACCCCTAAGTTGTGTTGTGACATTACGTTTTATTATACTGACCCATTATTAATTATATCTTTATAAAATATTTCTGACAGAGGCCATTAACGGTCGCTTAGTTATTTATTACATACTATCATTTTATTTTTTTTAAATACTGCTGACTTCAAACTCATCAGAAGAGGATGAGTTACACGAATAAAATTCTATAGATTCATCTTCTGACGATGTGTTAGGCATAATAGGTATATAGGTAATATGGTATAATATATAAAAATAAGTATCAAAGTCAAAGTCAAAGTCAAAATCATTTATTTCATGTAAATCTTTACAGATATTTATAAATAGTCAAAAGAAAATAAAAAAAGTTTAACAATGAGGTCTTAGAGTGCGTTAGGTTAGGCAGCTATTCATTAACAAAATAACGACAAATATTAATTGAACTTAGACACGATGGAATGGAAATCTTAATATGAAAATTACTACCGAACCGAACACACACTACATAACCAACTAGTGTAAGACTAGGTGGTTAGCTGATTCCATTGACCTGTCAATCATTATCTGCCATACAAGAGAGCCACCAAGGCGACCAACTTCACCGACCATATCCATGCCTTAAATATTTGTTGTAAATAAAAGCAAAGTAACCAATCACATATAAGTAAAGGTATAAGGATCGGTATTTTTAAGGGCATAAACACTAACTGTAAAGTCGATCCCCTCAGAGACACCCCGGAGAAAAAGAAACCAGCAAGTAAAAAACTCTAGTGTTTCACACAAACTAAAAGAGGGGTACAGCTATTGATTGACTTATGCTATATAGCATACATATATATAATATATATATATAGTAACATACTCAAAATGCACCCCACTGATCAGCATGCGCAGAACACCCTATGGCAGATTATTTGTTACGGTACCAATGTACATAACTACACAGTATACTATTAGTATAAATTAAGTATAAATAAGTAGGTAATCATCAATGATTACCTTATCCAAAGACAAAATTTACATAATGTAATTTTTACATATATATATTGTTTATAATAAATATATAAACAATATATATATGTATAAAGCATTGACGTTTATATCTATGGTATAAAGTCATTAAAACAGCAATAATTTGCCAATATTTTGAAGTGCCACATCAACCGCCAGTTAGCTGGTTCACAATTGAAGAGAAATCACCAAAAGAAAACAATACGTAACTCAACATCAATGAAGTAAGGCAGTAATTAAATTAAATACTATATATAATTAAACATTATATATTTAGATAGGCAATAGTAATGTTAATAAGTATTATGGAATTTATGGATAACACAGAACCCCATAGTACATTGATCTTAGCCTTTTCCAGTACCTTTGCCAAAGCTCATACAAATTTTAAGAGAAAAAAATAAAAAAAATAAACAGAAATGTAAACAAACATTGTGAATATTTGTGAAAGAAAACATTTGGTAATTTTAATTTTTATGGTAAGCGGTAAGAGCCTTTTTAGTTGCAAGCATGGTTACAATTATAACATTTGTAGGAAAGAAATATTGGGTATTCACTTAACATATAGAGAAATACACTTACAAACAGGAAATATGAATTTAACTTGTAATAACCATTTCTGGGAATAAAACTACTAATAAGATATTGATGTTAATATACAGAAAATTATAGACCTGGGTAAATATACATAATTAACAATATTTCTTGAATTATTTTGTTTTAGAAGTTTTTACAGCACGGATTTTCCTTTTGATTTGTGTTTCAGGCTGAACCGGTGGATGTTTGGCAGCCAATTCACTTAGGCAGCAGAAGGCAGGCAATGTTTTTGAACATTTGGCAATTTTAAGTAGACTTTGCCATCTTGGGACCAACAGTTATTAAGACCATATAATTGTCGGCCTTCAATGAAAATCTGCCTCCGAGTTGGTGTCATGAAGTCAGCTAGTGATAAACCAGAGCCCTTAAGACTCTTTTTGGCCTGCTAAATACTGACTCGGATATCCTCACCTTGAAATTTTACCAGAATTGGATGGGGTTTGTCAGGCTCAATTTGTTTTCCAAGCCGATAGCTAAAACTTATGTTACTTGGTGTACAATGCTGATGTAACCTGTTGGACACCACATTACAAATAGTATTGGGAGTGCTTTCACCAACTTCTTCTTTTATACCCTGGACTATAATAAACTTACGCCGGCTTCTGTTCCCAATATCTTTAGCCATAAGAGCGACACTATTGATTTGGGCAGTGACCGTATTTCCCGTACAAAGTCCTTAAAAGTATTGAAATTCTTAGCCAATTACGCCCTTGAAATTGAGGAGAGAGATGCAGATGAAAAGTGTGCTTCAAAGGTCTTTATGGTCCTCTCAAATTTGTCCTCCAGGCCCAAAAGTTTTGACATTGGCTCAACTTCCATAATGTTGATTGTTTTGGAGTAAATAATGTTGAAAAACAAAAAGGCAGGGATGTGCTTAAAGTAATTTACACTTTCATTTATCTTTCAATGCTTTAATATTAATATAATAATTAATTAAAAATATAACAATTCAAAAGAGTGTGTTTTTTTTTGCCTACCCTACAATCCATTATTAATTTTATTCACAAAGGGTTCCAGTATTTAATTATATGTTATTATAAATTATTTGTTTTTTCTTCCGCAAGGAGAATAGTTTATTAGATAAATGTTAAAAATATGATATGACATAAACAGGTTTTTATATCATATTATTAAAACACAATACAGTCACACAAATTATAATATTTACAAAAGGAACAAAATTATTTATAATAATAATAGTCAGGCTAAAAAACAATAAATATAAAAAACATAAAAAGGAACAAAAAATAACACAACGAAAATCACAACAATTCCACAATAATCTATAATAATAATAGTTAGATTTAACTAATAAATAAATTACAAAAAATCCACTCTTTTTAACAAAAATAAAGAATATCGAAAATGACGACCACAAATCTACGTATACGAACAAGCTGCCGCTTTCTTTAGATATTAATTATACTCTATGGCAGTCGCAGAAAACATTTTTTTCGTTTGTTTGAATGCATGCAACTCGTAATACAAAATTACAAGAAATCCATACTAAAATTCATAGACAAAACAATAAATTCGCGACCGTGCGTGACGGAAATTTCGCCAATTACTCGTAATACCATTTAAAAAATGACAGCTGTCATCCCATACAAAGGTGATCGTCGAAAACGGAAAAAACGTACGCAAAATTCGGACGGTGAACGTGTCAAAACTCGGAATAAGGCCCCAGGTCAGTAGACATTCTATTAGGTAGTGATGTTTATAATGACATCTACCTAGGTCACAAAATTTCTATGCCAAGGGAACTTCCTTCGGCATATTCTACTGTATTTGGTTGGGTGGTCATTGGGAACACTGCAAATATTACTCCTGTAGAAACTTCTCTAATGTCACATCATGCGACATTAGATGAATGTTTAGAGCGTTTTTGGTCTGTAGAGAATGTGCCTGAACCTTCATGTCTGGATCCTGATGACATGAAGTGTGAAGAATTATTTAAAAATAGTGTTTGCAGGGATTCCAGTGGCAGGTTTGTGGTGAGTCTGCCTTTTAAAGAAAATATAGTTATTGGGCATACTCGTGATGCTGCTGTAAGGAGATGTTATTCTTTGGAACGTCGCTTCTCTAAAAATCTAGTTCTGAAAAAAGAATATACTTCTGTACTCAAAGAATACCTGGAGTTAGGTCATATGACACCTGTTTCTGAAACTGAATATCACATGGCAAAGTATTACATTCCCCATCATTGTGTGATAAAAGAAGAATCTACCACTACAAAGGTTCGTGTCGTTTTTGACGCCTCTATGTCTTCTTCTAACGGTATTTCTTTAAATACTGCTTTATTTCCTGGCCCAAAACTCCAGCAAAACATAACTGATATTCTTATACGTTTTCGCCTGAATCAAGTTGCATTTGTAGCGGACATTAAGCATATGTACCGTGAAGTTCTAGTTACACCTGAAGATCGTAACTATCAAGTCATTCTCTGGCGTAGCAGCCCAGATCAACCCCTATCTGAGTATAGGCTGAATACTGTAACATTTGGTGTCTCGTTGGCTCCATACCTTGCCATGAGATGCATTCTTCACTTGGCAGAGGAGGGAGAGGTCTCTCATCCTTCTGCCAGTAGAATCCTGAAACGGGACATTTTTGTTGACGATGTGGTCAGCGGTGCTCCTGATGTTTCATCTGCTAGATTATATAGAGATGAACTTAATTTCTTGCTGGGCAAAGCTTGTTTTCAATTAAGAAAATGGGCCAGCTCACATCCTGAACTTCTGGCAGACCTGCCAGACTCTTTATGTGAATCTTCAATGACATTTGAAGCTGAAGGTGATAAAGTTATCAAGGTCCTAGGTATTAAGTGGAACCCTGTTGAGGACGCATTTACTTATCATAGCCGTGTGAGAAACCTTGGAACCACCAAACGTGCAGTGTTATCCAATATTGCATGTTTTTATGACCCATGTGGCTGGCTCACACCGGTGACTTTCTCTGCCAAATTCTTTATGCAGAAAATCTGGCTTCTTGGTATCGAGTGGGATGACCCACTGCCTGTAGATCTCCAAGAATATTGGCTTTCTTTCTTATCTGAATTTGATGAGTTAGAAAATGTCAAACTTAATCGTTTTATTCTTCCTCAGTCTTCTTATAATGTCCAACTGCATGGCTTCTGCGATGCCTCCCAACATGGCTATGCTGCGGTAGTCTATCTACGTGTAGAGTATGGTGATGGTGAGGTAGAGGTTCATTTGTTGATGTCCAAGTCCAGAGTGGCTCCTATTAAAACGAAATTCACTATCCCTCGTTTGGAGCTCTGTGGTGCGTTGTTGTTGTCATCTTTACTTAAAAACTGTATGTCTGTATTGAATATGGAGTTGCAACTTGTTTGCGCATGGTGTGACTCTAGTATTGTTCTGTCCTGGTTGCGTTCACCAGTACATACTTTAAAGATCTTTGAAGGCAATAGAGTCTCTCAGATCTTATCAAACTGCTCTCCCGCTACGTGGAGACATGTGCCCTCGGCTTTGAACCCTGCTGATGTAGCATCACGTGGGATATCTCCTCGCGACCTACTCGGACATTCTTTGTGGTGGTCCCCTCCATGGCTGGCAGGCGACCCACAATCCTGGCCTAAACATAAAAATGTTAGTGTTATCTCTCTAATTGATGAATCTTATAAGTCTGTTACCTTATGTAACATAGTCTCAAAACCATCTAATTTTAATATAGAATTTATCTGTAACTATAGTTCACTGGAGAGGTTGGTAAGAGTACATGCAATGATTCTACGTTTCATGTACAATTGTCGTAATCCATCCATTAAACATCTTGGTTCTATTTCTTTTCAAGAGTGGAATCAATCTCTATATTCTTTAATATATCTTATTCAACAAGTTGAATTTCAGTCTGACATTCAACTGTTGAAAAATAATAAAACAAATTCTTCACGTCTAAAACGACTATTTCCCTTTGTTGATTCCAAAGGCCTTCTTAGGGTCGGTGGTAGGCTAAGAAATGCTGATCTAGACCTAGATCATAAACACCCCGTAATCTTACCTAACTCACATCATTTTATTTCTCTCTTAATTAGTTATTATCACATTAAATATATGCATGCGGGAGCTTCTCTTTTACTTTCTCTGATACGCAGAAAGTTCTGGATATTGTCTGGTCGCAAGGCAATTCGTACTGTAGTCTTTAAGTGCATCAGATGTTTCAGAAGCCGACCTAGGCGTTCTGAATATCTCATGGGTGATTTGCCTATAGATAGAGTCACCTATTCTCGTCCATTTTCTAAGGTTGGTGTCGACTACGCTGGATATTTTCTTATTAAATCATCCCACTTACGTAAGGCACCTGTATTAAAAGCGTATCTCTGTATCTTCGTCTGTATGGCGACCAAGGCGGTGCACTTGGAAGCTGTATCTGACCTCAGCACTGAATGTTTTATTGCTTGCCTCAGCAGATTTGTTAGTCGCCGCGGTTTATGCTCTGATATCTATTCAGATTGCGGCACTAATTTTATTGGTGCACAACGCTATCTACGCGAACTGTATACTCTACTTAAGACACCTGAAACCATGAAGACTATTAACGAGTTTTGTCTTCAACGCGAGATAGTCTGGCACAATAACCCTCCTGCAGCAGCCAGTATGGGCGGCTTATGGGAGGCTGCTGTGAAAAGTGCTAAAGCACACCTTCTCCGCACTGTATGAGAGCTTCGTCTCACATTCGAAGAACTCAGCACTGTATTCACCAAGATAGAGGCGGTCCTTAATTCAAGGCCTCTTTGTCCTCTGAGTGAAGATGTAGAGAATGTGGAAGCCCTTACCCCAGCTCATTTCCTGGTGGGCGACACCATGTTTTCTCTACCTGAACGTGATCATAGTAGTTCACCTACTAATCGCCTGTCTCGTTGGCAATTGCTGCAACGAGTTTCTCAACAGTTCTGGAGAAAATGGCAGCGCGATTATCTACACCATTTGCAAGAACGAAGCAAATGGACCAAGTCATATCCAAATATAGAATTAAATGATTTGGCGCTCATCGTTGATGAAAACGTGGCGCCATTGAACTGGAGACTTGGACGTGTGATGGCTCTACAGCCAGGAGCTGACGGTGTAGTAAGAGTGGTCACACTCAAAACATCTTAAACATCTAGGACTGCTTAAGCGTCCCGTAGGTAAAATTTGTATTTTGCCTCACTAAGTTAAGTTTCTTTACTTATTATTCTCTACTTTAATTTTAGTATTTATTTCTATTAACTTAATAACCTGTCTTTATCTGTATGCGTTTTGTGTAGTTATTAGGTTAGTATCACTGTAGTTAAGAAATTTTAATATTTCTTCCGGGGGAGTATGTTTGCTCACAATATTATATTTTTTACTTTTTAGCAAAGTCAACTTTATTTAAATGTAGCAACATTTATTATTAAAACCTACCTCCCGTTTTTTTTATTCACAAAAAGAAAAAACTGTAGCTGTAGCCTCTGTGTCGTGTCTACAATGACTAAACACATATTTTAAATTAAATAAGTTATGTAGTCTAAATTTATGTAAATCTGTAGCTCATACGCAAATGCAAAATAGTACTGTCCTAAATAGTGTGTCCCTTCTCCGGTGTATGTCGAGTGAGTTCTAAAACCCCTGAAGAAGCGGCGCCGCTAGGATTTTGGTAAATGGAAAGAAGAGGAACCCGAACCAACTTTACGTGAGTCCATCACCCACCTGTATTCCTTCCACCCAGCATACAGGCAACCACAAATTGGCCCTGTATGCACAGATGATATAGGAGAAGATGGCAATCTTCATACAGTAGATTTTGACCGTAGTCAGGTTTAAAATTAGAACATGACATTTCTTTTTTTTTTTGTAAAGTGGCAATGTTATGACGTCTGCCAAATGTTTTTTTTTTTTTTTTAATGGATAGGCATAGGATCGCTAGACTTCAGCCTTGTTTAGGTGCACTGTGCACTATTCTATTAGGCTGAGTTGTACCAAAGTGTCTGTTAATTTAAGGTAACGATTAAAATAGCGTCGAATGTATCAGGGGCTCTAGAGAAAATGCAGGCGAGGCGACATGACGCGTCACCTCAGTCAAAACCGTATGTTTTTTGACAGTGACAGTAGGCGTGAGGTACGCTGTCACCTACCAAAGTCTATACAGTTTTGATTGAAGGCGACACACACGTCGCTTCGCCTGCTTTTTCTCTAGAGCCCCAGCTGTCATTCGAACTGCAAAAATCTGTAAAATCGTTACATTATATTAACAGACACTTTGGTACAACTCAGCGTTAGAGGTAGCAAGATGTGACATGCTTGCATCGATAATTAGGTCATACAAAGATGATCACGAAATGTACGAGATTACTGGGACGTTAAATAAGAATGGCATGAGTCATACTTATTTATGCCGCGTGAGAACTGAGGTCACACTCAAATGCCCCCCATTTGAGTTAGATGTACAATGTATTAACATTGATCATAAATGTCTCTTGATAACTATACAAGCACGTCGCAGTCTGCTAGCTAAAACAAATTTATTTGTTAGATAGAAATAGTATGGTTGGGAAACAAAACCAGTGGCCGTATTCTGTTTCTTATTACGGAAACGTTAGCTTGTCAAAATAAGAAAATCCTATATTAATCTGAGCCTATAACAATGACATTAAACAAATCAGCAACAAGGGAAACCTAAAAAATCATGCACTCTATTCCCTCCAGTTAAAGGTGTTTTTGGCTTGAAAGTATTTAAAATTTCCTGTCGTGTAGATTGTATAGGATTTTGTTATTTTGACAATCTAGCGTTACCTTTAAAAGAAACAGAATATGGAGGCAGCGCATAAATAGTAAATAAACAACATATATTTTTTATTATTTATTTTTTAAACTTTAGGGATGTCTATGATTAAAATGAGAGATCTTATAAGTAGTGTGATAACAAAATTTAAAAAAGATCTACTATTAGAACAAAATCATAAAACATTGGAATAGCCGAATTTTATTACCGCTTTTCTAAAATTTATAAAAATATCTCTTGACATTTGGATATGTGTATATTCATATAATACACGCACAAATATATTGACTATTGAGCCTACTAATACACAGTAATACATTATACATCCATTTTAATACACTTATGTATACATGAATCTTTTTTTTGTTCATCCATCCATTCTATCAACTATAGACTCTGAATACACATAAAGAGAGCTTGATTTCTACTAAAACAATTGGATATCAAATACAAAGATAAGCCTATGAAACATAAACAACACAAGCTTAGCACCACTTAACTAAATGTTCTGCTATGCCAGTGGATCTTGGGTTCTCCGCTCATACTATTAATAATATTAAGGATGCATTTTAGTCTCATTCATATAAATGATACAAAAAGAAAGATATTTTATAAACAAGTTGCCAAATAAATTATAGATTTGTAATATCCAAATAATATGACTTTTATGTATACATATGTACTAACAACTAAAACCTTATTTAAAAACCAAAAACTAATACTATATATTTAACATATTTAATTGTTATATAGAACTTTGCCACAATTACCAAGTTTTTAAATGTTGAAAAAAAAAAAATCTACATATAAATATACAGGGTTACAGAAAAAGTCGTGCTAGATCCGTTCAGGGCGTGGAGTACCCATCAGTTCTGACTTATTTCTCTATGAAATACCCTACCCTAAATTTAACCCTTTTGGTCGAGTGCCGGATATCCCTTAGAGAAAAAAAAACTTGCTAATTATTTTTGTAATTTCTTAACTTTCACTTGTCTACTACGGCCTATTCAATTAACTTATGCACTAATTAATATATTAATGATTAACGTCCTAAAGCATCTTATTACACATGTAAAAATGCAATAATAATAATAATAAGGCACACAAAATAAATAAAATTAATTTTAGTAGCCCAAAAATCGGCAATTTTCAATAAAAAAATTAAAAGTCGAAAATCTCGAAAAGGGTTTAATTTAGGGTAGGGTGTTTCATAGAGAAATAAGTCAGAACTGATGGGTACTCCACGCCCTGAACGGATCTAGCACGACTTTTCCTGTAACCCTGTATAACACATTTAAGTTATTTATCAGGTTTAAGTCTAAGTAGGTTTAAGTACATTTTTGAATAGAGCATACTTGTATTTACACTTTATAATGGAAAGGGTGATATAAAATTATTAATGTACCCATCAGTTTCCTCGAAATTAAAATTTAAAAACTTATTAAGCCCTTGAAGAACACATTAGTTAAAATAGGTTTTGTCTCTTTTTTTGGCAAGTGTTCTTCAAGGACTCAGCAAGTTTTTATGAATAAGGCCATAAGACTTGCTTTATACTAATTGTATGGTAGTCCACTGCATTTTAAGTTATGAAGGCCAGTTCCAAACCAACTTATGGATTAGTTAATAGATGGGGATAGCCTATATAATAACAGCAACTACTTTGCAACATTGAAGTACTTTCAGAATCCTAACACATGTAACAAGGTGTCTTAAACCCTTTAACGGCACTTGAAGATGTAAACCATGAACTATTTATTAAACAATACATTTAAATATTTACCTCATTCTTTAATAATTTGTGTATTGATGCCAACATCCAAATTTAGTTTGCCTATCATTTTATTTAGCATTATTTTTGATGGGTAAATAATAATTTTGTCTAAAAATCTGTAACATTTGGGACTCTGTTTCATAATTGACAGATTTTCTTTTTCCTGGCATTGCTTCTTGTGGCATTGATTCTTCTCATTATACTCAACCTCTACTTTTTGGTGTTTCTATTACCGCGTCTAAAAATATTTGAATCATAAAAAACACAGAATTAAAAAAGTTTTTATGTATGTATTTAAGCAGTATTTATTTTATTAAAAATACTTTATTGCACAAAATTATAAAATAAAATTGTACATAGGCAAACATAATGCCTTAGGCATTTTCTACCTATATAGTATGTGTTAAAATACAATCATATACAGTTATTTTTTATGAGAAGTAGCTATAATTACAATCACAAATTATAGTTATTCTTGAATAATTTAATATAGCTAGTATTTTTTCACATTAAATTTAGATTAGCAGGAACAAAATCAGACAGACAAAAATTGAAAAAAATATTATTATGGTGTATGTACGGTATATACATCCATATTCATTTAATATGTGGTGGCCGAGTTGGTTAGATTTTGGACTTAAAAACACTTAGGTCCCTGGTTTGAATCCAATGAGTTTTTAATTAAAAAAATCATGTACATTTGTTTGACAACACTAATGTACTGCCCCGGAGAGTAGGTTAAGCTGTCGGTCCCAGTTTCACTATACCAACTTGTGAAACTGTTCATAGATGAGTTTTGGGCGCCGAAAGGCACCTGTGATGATATTTATTATATATGGTGTATCATCACAGGTGCCTTACGGCGTCCGAGACCGCCTAGTTGGCCTCAGGGTACCTGTTAGTATTCATAATAAATATTTAAGTACCTGTAATGGCAGTCTGTGGACCATCATCTATTGAGCAGGAAGAAGTACAGGCCATTCCTAAAATATATACTTTATTAAATATTTTTTGGTCATAGATTGTTAGTTAAAATAATTACTATATGAGAACTATCTTTTGTTAACCCGGTTTCTCCCATCATAATATTTACAAATAAAAAAAAGGTAACCATATTAAATTATTGGCCCTTTCTCATCTACCCCTATTGAAATTTCCGAAAATAGTAAAACATCTTTAAGATTTATAGGTAGACTACATATAGTTTAATTATTTCTGTAATACCCTACAGTTGTCCTCTCCCACATTCCTATATTTAAATCTTTATTGCATACAAAATACAAAGGCGGACTTAATGCCGCTAGGCATTCTCTACCAGTCAAACCTTCGGGATAATCAAAGCATTTAATAAGTGAGGTAGGTGCAATACAGTAACTGAGTATATAATTAAGTGAATATTACCTACTACTTACTTAAATAATTAATATACTTACTTAATAGTATTACCTATGTAAATAAACCTTATGCTACTATGAAGTATTAAAGAAGATACCTATTAAGTACCTACTTGATTTTTTTATAACCATTTACTTTGATTATTATCAAAACATTTACGGTTTTGTTACTAACCTTCAGGAGGTTCGGATTCTACATTGAGTTTTCAGTATGTGTGGCCGTAGTGCCTTTTTCTTACATAGCTATGTTCCTTATTTGATAGAAATCCACATTTTCGATAACGAAATAATTAAAAGGTTGATTGTATGATTGCTACTGTGAACAGAAAACCCAAAAATGTAAAAAGATAGTAAAAGCTTACCCATATCTTCGAAAGTATTTTGAGGTATGCCAGTAGAAATTTCATCAGCAGTAAATAATGTTAAAAGGTTCGTTATATGACGAACATGAAGTCATTTTAACCATTTTAATAGTTTTTGTTCAATAGTTGGTAGTCGGTAAAGTTTAACGTTCTGTCGTACACTACTACACCCACAAACACAGCACACGTTATGTAATATACATATTGATGCATGAAAAACACGTGAAATATTATAATTTTAAACGGAGAGGCACAATAAAGATATAAACTTTACTTACTCGATCGACAAAAAAAACAGTAATGGCGGACGGATGTTGTTTGTTATTAAAAACCCGACTTTACCCGACGATAGACGACGCCCGCGTAGCAGAGGGGAGGTAAGGGGGGCGAAAGGCAAGGTAATAAACGTCATGTTCTAATTTGAAACCATACACACTACGGTTAGATTTTTTGTTAGCAAGATTACCAGCCGTGCCTGTATGCAACAGTAGTTAAACTGGGTGTTTTTTTAAAAATGATAATAATTTTTTGATGCTTCCAGGGGCCTGACCAAAGAACACGATCGCCAATCGAATCGCCGCATCGATCGTTAAAAATGTATAGGAATTTTACTCTATGGGTAGAGCCTGATCGATTGGATACGTCAAATGCCATACATTTGGCTTTCGATCGGTGTTTCGATTCGATTATCGATTGGCTCTTTGGTAAGGCCCCAGTATCACTTTTAGAACCCATTTTTAAGGGCCTTACCGGGAAGCCACATCGACAAACCGATCGATGCGTCGATGGATAAAATTGTATAGGAAATATTGTCTATGTGTAGAACTCGATCGCCGAGAAATGTCAAATCACATACATTTTATATTCGCTTTCGATCGATCGACGTGGCGATCGGTATTTTGTGTGGCTTCCCGGTAGGGCCCAAGGTGGGTAAGTATTTTTTTCTTCAAAAAAAAAATCAGAAAAATAAGTTATTACATGAACAAACGTCTATATGCTTAAAATTATTACTCCTACAAATACCTAATAAGTCTTCGTATTATGTTCATAAATATTTGGTGCAATATGGTTAACTAAAATTAGCAATTTTTACCTGATTAGATACAGGGGCCTTACCAAAAAGCCGATCGATAATCGAATCGAAATACCCATCGAAAGCCAAATGTATGGGATTTGACGTTTCTCGGCGATCGGGCTCTACCCATAGAGTAAAATTTCTATACAATTTTATCGGTCGATGAGGCGATTCGATTGGCGATCACGTTCTTTGGTCAGGCCCCAGGGGCCACTTGAGCATCAATATTACAGATCAGCTCATACTCCACGACTTCTCGATAGTCCGTCATCACGACCTCCAGCTGCAATATTGCCCCATCTGCCATGTGTAAGTATTCTACACCCCAGATGACGCAGACTGAGTTATACACTACCGCCTTTCGAACTGACGGTAATACACACGCTCCGCTTACGACCCTTGTTGTATACAAAGTAGTAGACGAAACATAACACACGCCTATGCGTAGTATCCGTGAGTTCCTATATATTGATACAACGCCTATATAACGGAATCCACATCGACCGCTACGCAAGCCGTGACGGCCTTAGAGGCAATTTTAGTTTAATAGTTTCTTAGCTACTAAGTTAATTTTAATTAGTGTAGTTACTTTTAAGGCAAGTCTTATCTCTACCTTCACGTGGTGCCGCCTGTTATTGGCCTGGTTCCCTCAGAAACTGGCGTAACTGAGTGAGATAAGGCGAGATCCTTGGTCCTTTCCTTCCTCACTTCTTAAGTGTCCTCATATCCTACACAATCAGCTGTGAAGACAAAGTGGTCGGTCTTCACGGCCTCATCAAAGTTATATGAAACTTGATGGGGGGGGGAGGGTGGTGCACCACCCGTCGGTGCCGCAGACGGTTTGGCCGTATACTGGATGAAGGAGTCCTGAGGGGTTGAGTGGAACATGTTCCGAGGACATAGGACACAATACGCCCCTTTCGGTCTGGATTTCAGTAAAACGGTAATCCTGTACGTTAGCCGCGTACGGGACAGACGGCAGTAGTAATGGAAGGGTGGATTGCTACAGGCGAGAACGCCGGGCTTTGGGGCAGGCAGTCGCCTTTGCGCGGGGTGCGAGGTTTTGGCAACCTTACACTTTTCGTAGAGAGCCGGCTCGTTGCGTCTCGTTGCTTGGTGTTCTATATCTTCTGAGTAGGTCCTGGTGCATGCGTGCATAACCTTGCACCCCCAGTTGCGGGCTCCCTGGAGGGTGGGACGCTCATGAGGATGAATTTTTATTATGGCAACATATGGACTTTTTCTCAGCCATTACAAACCATAACGAGATCCACCGCTGCACCGCAAGGAGCGCGAGATCTGTCCCTAACAACTCCTGCAGCACCCGAAAGCGCACAGGAACCGGCAAAGGCGGTAGTGCAAGTGTTCGCTGCACCGCAAGGAGCGCGAACACTAGCATGATAGCCAAAACCGTGAACAGTGTCGCTGAAGGTAGCGCGGAATGTAGGGAGCATATAAATATCATACAAACCAATCTCCAGCACAAGCAGCTAGCGACAACAGCACTTAGGCATGTGCTGGATGAAGACAACAGCATTATCGCCCTGATTCAAGAACCGTGGATTAGAGGTGACATTATATGCGGACTAAGAAACATAGGAGGTAAGCTCTTATATGACAACACTGTAACAAAGCCGAGGACGTGTATATACGTTCCCCAAAATTTACATGTAACACTACTAACACAATTCTGTTCTAGAGACCTAACTGCTGTTAGGGCCTCAAACAGTAGTTGGGTCAACCATACTATAGTATTCGTTTCGGTTTATATGCCGGGAGACCGGGATCCACCACCGAAAGAATTGACCGACACAAGGATGGCAAACTATAATATCAACAGATGCAAACGCACATCACCCATTATGGGGAAGCGCGACATCGAACAAGAGAGGTGAGGAACTCGTTGAATACCTTTTTACCACTAACCTCTCTATACTCAACAGGGGTTCAGAACCAACATTTGTCACAAGCAGAAGTCAAACAGTGATAGACGTCACCTTAGCTTCACCAGAGGTAAGCGACTTAATAACAAATTGGCATGTTTCGAGGGAAGCCTCGCTTGCAGATCACAGGCGAATATGCCTCACACTCAACATGGCACTTCCGGAACCAATATCCAAAAGAAATCCAAGGAAGACCAACAAAATACTATACCGCAACTCTCTGGAAAACACTATAACTAGTACAAATCTGGAGGATATGACAAACATAACTGTTAATATAGAACATAACGTGGAAACACTTATGGACAATATAACAAAAAGCTACCATAGGTCTTGCCCCTTGACGCTACCACCACCGCCAAACAAGACAGGAAATCTTTGGTGGGGCCCGGAGCTAGACCGCCTTAAACACAAAGCAAGAAAGCTTTTCAACCGCGCGATGAACACAAGAGAAGAAGAGGATTGGACAAAATATAAAAATGCCCAAGCCCACTTCAAAAAGCGTGTCAAACATTGGAAAACGGAATCATGGCGACGTTTCTGCGAGAATATAGAAACAAGCCATGAAGCTAACAGAGTCAGGAAAATTATGACAACCAACCAAAATTGTATAGGATCGCTAAAAAAATCCGGCAACACTTTTACAAACACAGATAAAGAAACAAGTGAGGTACTCTTGCAAACTCACTTCCCAGACTGTCAACTGACTGACAATAGAGACTGGGAAGTAAGTACCTCTCTGCCACCAACGGATGAGGACTGGAAAATCGCGAAATCAGTCATCACGACAACAAAGGTTGAATGGGCTATAGAAAGTTTTTCGCCCTTCAAGTCAGCAGGTATAGATGGCATCTTCCCAGCCCTCCTTCAGTGGGGCCTCGCCAACCTACTGCCCTTACTAACAGAAATATTCACCGCGTGCCTAGCTCATAAGTACGTTCCAAAACAATGGAGAGAAGTGAAAGTAGTCTTTCTACCAAAACCGGGAAAAAGTGACTACATACAAGCTAAATCCTTCAGACCAATCAGCCTTACCTCCTTTCTGCTTAAAACAATGGAAAGGCTATGTGACAAACACCTAAGAGACACGATCTTAGTTAAAGAATCATTGCATCCTTATCAGCATGCATACACAACAGGAAAATCAACGGAGTCAGCACTACACCATGTAGTAAGTAAGATTGAATCGACTTTAACTAATAAAGAATCGACGTTAGGAACCTTCATTGATATCGAAGGGGCCTTTGATAAAACGTCTTTTGTCAGCATATCTACGGCCCTAATCAAATATAAAGTGGAGCCGACCATTATAGGATAGATAGAGAATATGCTGAAACAACGCGCTGTGCAGCTCACCGTGGACAGTACGACCAGAGGCATAGCAGCAAAGGGTTGTCCGCAGGGAGGGGTCCTGTCCCCCCTTCTGTGGAACTTAGTTGTAGATGGACTCATAAGAGTATTGAACGACCAAGGGTACTTCATGGTGGGCTACGCGGATGACCTAGTGATCCTCATAAGCGGAGCATTCGAGAACATACTATGTGACTCGATGCAGATCGCATTAAGAATCATTGAAAACTGGTGCACAACAAATGGCCTTAATGTTAATCCTAACAAAACGGAACTGGTCCTCTTCACCAATAAAAGAAAATTGAGGAACATGAAACTACCAACATTATTTAATACAGAACTTACTCTAGCTACAGATGTCAAGTATCTAGGCATAACGCTAGACAATAAATTGAACTGGAGTAAGCATCTTGAGAACAAACTGAAGACAGCCTGCGTCACAATGTGGCAATGCAGAAGACTTCTAGGAAAAACATGGGGACTAAAACCCAAGATTACCATGTGGCTATATACTACAGTTATCAGACCCACTATTACCTATGGAGCTTTGGTGTGGTGGACTAGAACCACTCAGACCACGGTTACAGCTAACCTACAGAGTCTTCAAAGACTGGCTTGTTTAGCCACAACAGGATGTATGAAGACTACACCGACAGCAGCTATCGAAACCTTACTAAACCTGACACCTTTACATCTATACATACAATACGAAGCTGCTGTCGCCACCATAAGACTCAGAGCCTCTGGACAATGGAATATAGACAACCGAGTGAGGCATACTCAGTCATTAAACGAACACCTTGAGATACAACCACTCATTAATGCAGTGAACGACAGATGTCCTCGCGTGCACATATTTGTGAGAAATTACTCAATAAACATGCAAGAAGAACCGACTGATCAATCTGGCTTACACGAAGACAGAATTTACACGGACGGTTCAAAAACAGAATACGGAACAGGCGCAGGAGTGTACTCACTCGACATAAACATTAGAATTTCAACAGCTCTTGGCACACATGCTTCCATCTTCCAACCAGAGTGTATAGCCACAATAGAAGCAACAGCGGCAATACGCGCAAGAAAGATAGAAGAAAATGGTATACGCATACTATCTGACAGCGCAGCCGTACTACTAGCATTGAAGAACAAACAGATGAACTCAAGTCTGGTAAAACAATGCCACTACGCACTGGAGACTATATCAGTTGGTAACAGGGTCACTCTCCAGTGGATAAAGGGACACAGCAACTCCCTCGGTAACGACGCGGCTGACGAACTGGCGAAAAGAGGTTCGGCTACAACACCGGTGTAGGACCCAAACCGTATGTACCTTTATCTTTTAATCAGTTGTAAAGTTGGCTACGCGACAATACCTTCAACCATCACTGTAAGTATTGGGCTAACTTACAAAACTGCAGGCAGGCCAGAGAGGCGGTCACCAAACCTAGCCCACGCCTAGCTCGGAACCTGCTTAATCTCAACAGAGGTAACCTTCGTATGGTGGTGGGTATACTTACCGGACACTTTCCATTAAACAGGCACCTTACAATTTTAGGTATCACCAACAGCCCTCTATGTAGAAGTTGCATGGAAACGGAAGAAACACCCACCCATGAGCTGCTTCATTGCACCGGGGTGGCTTTACAACGGGCGAAAATCCTCGGAACACCGAGGTCGCTTCTTGAGGCCTGCGGAAGACCCGGACTTCTTGTCGCCTTCTGGAAGGAACTGGGCTGGCTAGAATAGTCAGCCGACTCACGCAAAAAGGCCTAATCTCTTGGCTAATTGCGGAAAACAAGCCCGCCATGAACATGAACAAGCCGTGACGGTTACCTTACTTATATCTCTCCACGTAAATGTGGGGCGGTCTCCCAAGCCACCGTCAGAAACATAATCCTGCCCATCGACTAAGTTAATCGATGAGTGAAGGACAGTGTCTCGTACGATCCCGGGTTGGGTATGTCGAGATGATCCACTTTATCCTATGCCACTACGAGTGAGGTGTCCGCGGTCTTTATGGTCCTCCCGTACCATAATATTAACAGACCTGCTACTGACTAAACAGTCTATCCACTAAATACAAAGTGTAAAATGCTCGTCAAGTAATGTGCTTGGTTATTATGTTACTGTACATGCGCCTTTACATATACTTATATAGCCCCTAAAGGTACTTAGCTTTCACTGCGCATTGATCCTGACGTCCTCTCGTCCGTCCAGGCGAAGAAGTAAGAATTTAACATTAAGGCCACATGTGCCGGCGAAGTCATAACTCGAAATGAAAGAAAATAGGTGGTAATCAATTTCCACAGTATATACAAGCGAATATTGTCGCGAATCTATCAAAAAATCTCTTTAATGCGCGCCAGTTTACCTACAGCGCCCCGATAATACATCGTCTTCCTCCGAATACTGCGCATTGCAACGATCTATCCGGCTACACGAATATTCGCCGTATCCCGCTAATATAGCCCCAGCATTATGCTAATCATTTGGGAATAGTCTATTACTAATTTCTTACTATGATTTTAATGTTTAGTCACTAAAACTTGAGCTCTCCATGGAGATTTGTTCTCACCAATTACACCATCGTCTAACAGTTTCAGTACTTCTTCATTAATAAATAATTTTTTTTCCAATGAATAGTGACGTGATCGAATATAAATAGGTGGGGTACTAATGACTCAGACACACTGCATATAGTTAAAGTTTCTCTTGGACCACCAAATAAAATTTAAAGTCAAAACTTTGTTTTAATGTTGATTCAATATATCAATTCCTATTACCACATAACCCAAGCTTGGAAACATTGGTACTTAATATTCAAAAATTTAATATCAGCTAAAGAAACTTCTACATATCCTGCGGCCACATTCTATTTCTTATAACGTGAGCGTTAGATTGTCAAAATAACGAATTCCATTATTAGCGCTCTCTCCTCCAATCAGCGGAGGTTAAAAAACTACTCTCATTGGAGGAGAGCGCGCTAATAGCGGAAATCGTTATTTTGACAATCTAACGCTCACGTTATAAGAAACAGAATGTGGCCGCAGGGGCCTTACCAAAGAGCCGATCGATAATCGAATCGAAATACCCATCGAAAGCTAAATATATGTGATTTGACGTTTCTCGGCGATCGGACTCTACCCATAGAGTAAAATTCCTATGCCAATCGAATCGCCGCATCGATCGATAAAAATGTATAGGAATTTTACTCTATGGGTAGAGTCTGATCGACGAGAAACGTCAAATCCCATACATTTGGCTTTCGATGGGTATTTCGATTCGATTATCGATTGGCTCTTTGGTAAGGCCCCATGGTCAATCCGCCTGCACCTTTAAAAACTGTAAAAATTATAGTCAAACAGCAATATTAAGAATGGAATATCATTCTTTCGGTAAATTATGACAAATGTCCGTCGTTCATTTACAGAACAATGCAGAGTAGTTATTGTAAATAAAATATGTTATTGAAATAATATTTCTACACGTTTTTATTCCATCTTATTTTTATTACTCAATAAAGTAAACTGTGATGTGATGAAAAAATATCTGAATAATAATAATAATAAATTTATATTCATTTATAAGATTAAATGCAAATTATTATTATTCTTTTTGTTCTGTACTTATTCTACTCTATGCCTCGGCAGGCTTTCGACTAACCCATATATTAAAATGTACTATACGATCCATATCTCTACCGCGAAGAGACATCGAACGGAAGATCTTCGTCCGGAACCTTAGGCTGAGTTGCACCTAAGTGTCCGTTAAAGTAATTGTAACGATTAAAGTAATTGTAAGTGAAAAATGGCGTCGAATGTACCAGCTGACTTTCAAAATAAAACTGCCATTTTTTACTTTAACCATTACATTTTAGCGAGTTTATTTTGGTGCAACTCAGCCTTAAACTATTTACGTGAATAAACAATATAATAATTTTAAGAGCGTTTTTAAAAACATCTACAGCTGTTAATTGATAAAAATTCAAAATAAGTACATTTATTTATTTTCATTTACCCATATAACATAATCATTATATTATTTATTAATTAATATTTATTATTTATTTCGTTTAATGTTCGATATTTTTAAACGAGAAATGGCATATTTAGTCATTTTTCGTTTAAAAATCTCGAATCGAGATGAATGTCGAAAGCGCGAGAATTGCCCACCAGGTGGGCAATTCTCGCGCTTTTTGTGTGTATATGTTATTTTATATATGTAACAATTATAAAGATTTTATAGATGTAACGTTTATAAAGACATTTAATTACGGAAACATAACAAATTATTAATAAGAATCAAGAGAAACGTATAAAATTTTCAATAAAATTATTTTATTATCGATAAATATATTTTTACTTTCAAGAATAATACTAAAACAATTTTTTTAAACGCTCTCACAAATCATTACATCGTTTATTCACGTTAATATTGAATTGTTCCAAACGAAAGTTTTCCGTCCGATGCAAGTTCACGCTAAATAATATTTACGGGCAAGGAACATAGTAGGTACTCTCTTACGAGAGTTTACGGGCTTCGTCTACGGATCGGAGACTCCGTAACCCGATACTTCGTAATTTTGCTGTAGACCGCCATTTACACAAGGGAATAAAGTGCTTGCCTTTTTAGTTATTGTCATATATTTACGAATTGATTGTTGAAGGATTTCGTTATTGTGACGTTTCCGTAATAAGAAAGGCCTCATTAGTACCTATTGTACTTTATTTTTATTTTAATAATTATGCTACATTTCGTTCTTTGAGTATATGGCGTATACTTAAGTAGTGAGTGAGTGCATGTATGATGTGATCTTGATCAATGATCTATATCGGGGATACTAAATATTTATCTATTTAAAATAAATATTACAATTAATAGTATTGCGAGATTTTATTTTTCACTGATTATATATTATGAGATACCTCACAGAGAAGCATACAAAATCGCTGCCCTCCATACAAACATAAAGTAAGAACAATACACGGTAACAAACATTATTATAATTAAGCAATGCATAATATTAATATAGCGGTAAATTAACGAATCACTCCATTGCATCGATGGAATCGCTATCCGTCAAATAGTATGAATTTTGACAGTTGACAGCGAACGTCACGCTTAGAGCGCCGACTAAACTGTCAAAATCCATATTAATATGACTAATGGCGATTCCTTCGATGGAATTGTCTAAGTTTATCTAACGCCCATGGTGTAGATTTGTTTTTTCTCCGGTACGTTTGAGTTTTGCTTAAAAGGCTTACAAAGAAGCTTAATTTATTTGACAGGTGTTTTTTTAGTACTTCGCTTTGCTTTGGATTTTTTATGACGTCACAGAAAAAAAGCAAATTACGTCATCGAATTCGCTGCAAACGTTTGGAAAATACGAGTAGTGCCTTGAAAGTAAATTGTCTGTGGTCACAATTGTGTAAAATTTTACATTTTTTGTTTATTTTTATTGTTCTTTACCTTTCACTTAACAGTTTCTGAACTCTATTTTGTATTCTCTTATGAATTTTATATATACACATACTCGAACAGAGTACTCCTTAAAAAGCTGTGATTGCTTTGCTTCGCTTTGTGTACTTTGACGGCTGATTCGATTAGCTTAAAGCCTAATGGCGGGTATACACTTTGATTAGTGTTTAGTGCAACACACTAAACAAAGCATGTTTAGTGTGTAGCGATTAGTAAAAAACACGTTTGGACAGTGTATGTTTAGTGTTAAGTGTTTAGTGCTTGTTTGGTGTTTAGCGCAGTACAGTGTTTAGGGGCCTTACCAAAGAGCCAATCGATAATCAAATCGAAATACCGATCGAAAGCCAAATGTATGGGATTTGACGTTTCCAATCGATCAGGCTCTACCCATAGAGTAAAATTCCTATACATTTTTATCAATCGATGCGGCGATTCGATTGGCGATCGTGTTCTTTGGTCAGGCCCTAGGACGCATTCTATTTTTCCTGCGAAGAAGCTTCCCCGCGCGCCCCCCTTCACCACTAACTTGCAGCTAAACACGCACTAAACACGTCTGGGGCCTTACCAAAGAGCCGATCGATAATCGAATCGAAATACCCATCGAAAACCAAATGTAGTCAGGCCCCTGGACAGGGGCCTAACCAAAGAACACGATCGCCAATCGAATCGCCGCATCGATCGATAAAAATGTATAGGAATTTTACTCTATGGGTAGAGGCTGATCGATGAGAAACGTCAAATCCCATACATTTGGCTTTCGATGGGTGTTTCGATTCGATTATCGATTGGCTCTTTGGTAAGGCCCCAGGACTGTTAAGTGTTTAGTAAAAAACTCGTGTTTCTTTTTGGTTGTTTTTGTGTGATAAAAAGAATAAAATAAATGTCTACACCGGTTTTTCGAAGACTTCTGCGTCGACTTCTTGTCAAAGTGGTCTCCTGTTTAAGTGCGGTTACGAAACGGGCGATTAATTTTATGATAAAGAAGCTAGGATACTCGTAATGCAATTATGTCCTGGTAGCCGCCCATTTCGTAACCGCATCATTTAGCCGGCATAGTGGCTACCAATGAGCGAACAATATTGTTAAATGCATTGATCGACCGCATTCGTTTGCATCGACGAGCTGGTGCGGTTACGAATCTGGCGATTAATTTGGCGATAAAGCAGCGAGGATACTAGTAATAGAATTATTACGTCTTTGTCGCCGCTCATTTCGTAACTGTTACATTTAGCATAGTAGGGGCGATCAATATTGTTAAACAACAATGTATTTCACCCCAACCCACCCTATTCGTGGACTCTGTAGGTCTGTTTACCACCAGGTAGATAACGCATGCCGCATTACAAAGTCGCTTGCCGAGCTTCATAAAAAATAATTTTAAAAAACTGTCCGAGGTATATTATGAACTAAACACCGTCTACTAAACAGTGTAGGACAGCACCTGGCTAATAACTAAATACTAAACAAGGCACTAAATACTAAACACTTGGCACTTAACTAATCAAAGTGTATACCGGCCATAAGCGCTTTAATAATAAAATACACCACAAGTCTGTAATTTTGTTGATCTGTGCGTGCGCTTTCTTAAATAAAACTTTAAAAACAAAACGTTAACAACAAGAACAAAACAAAAATTTACCACATATTTTTTTTTACCGATTTTAAACAAGTAAACAAATAGCATTTTATGAAATTAATTTAAGTAATGATTAAATATAATATAGAAGTTTAGAGATGTTTCAAATATGGATGGGGGACGTAAGTAATATAAATTATAACCTTAGTTTTGAAGATTTATATATATATATATCATCACGGGTGCCTTACGGCGCCCGAGACCGCCTAGACGGCCCCAGGGTACCCAGCGGAGGGGTTTTAATCTCACCTCGTCGTAGCCGAAGGTATGAGTCTACACCGAACAAGTGGCTAGCTCGTCGCGATGTTTTGAATAGACTCAATAACCCATCTATAAACAGTCTCACAAGTTGGTATAGTGAAACCGGGACCGACAGCTTAACGTGCTCTCCGAGGCATTATAGTGGTGTTGTCAAACAAATGTTCATAATTTTTTTTAATTAAAAACTTATTGGTACACACCGGATTCGAACCAGGGACCTAAACGTTTTTAAGTCCAAGGTCTAACCAACTCGGCCACCACATATATTGAAGTTTGGATATTGAATTTTCACTGCATTAATATGAACCTTTTAAAATGTACCTAAACAGCATTAGGAAACAGAGTCTCCACTCTCCAGGTTTTATTGCCCATTCGTCATTACCTTTAGAAGAATTCTGAAGAGTACACCAAACAAGTGGCGAGTTTGTCAAAACTGTTACTACTAGTTGTCGTCTTTTCCAAAATTCAAATAATATTATCTTCAAAATCTTCCGGGAAAGTAAGGAATGGAATAAAACTTGAATGAATTAATTTTAATGGAGCACAATATGCGGCTTCCTTTCCACCTGATGGTAAGCAGTCCTACAAAGTCAATGACTACACATGACAATTCCTTAAACTAAATTCAAAATATGACTAGGTTACTTGATGGTTCTTGCATCTTTTCAAGAGATTGCAGATAATGGTTACAAGTTAAACCTATTTTTGAATGCACTCTTAAGCCCATCATATACAGTTTTACCTTCAGTTTGTATTGTCTGTCGGAAGAAGCAGCTAAAACAAATCTTTCCCATTTTGCCGCAACGGTGAACGTTGCAAAACTCGGAATAAAGCCCCTGAGAGTGTGTATGGCTCAATATATATTTTTATGAAAATATACTTATAATTCCTTGGTATGCAATTTAGTAGCTGATATTATTAAAAGCCAGTTAAACAACTTATAAACATTTTAATTTACATTTAATTGCTGATACATGTATTATATATTTTCTACAGGAAAAGTTTTCTACTTGAAAACAGAATTCAACTTGTAACTGCTACATGTTGTAACAAAAATCAGCTTTTCAGTATTTTTTTATTTTGATTTTGTTATTTTTCCAACTTTGAGGAATAGCAAAGCACCTGCTAATAAAAAAAAATAGATAAATTAAAAGTATTTAAGTCTTAATTTCTAATTTAAAAATTACAAAACACATACTGTGTACACACACAGGGCAGTTATATGACCCAAATTCAACATTCTCTAACATTGATTGAAGTAAAGTTTTGAATGAATGAATGTTGCATTTGGTAGATTGATTTCTTGGCCTATATACTCAAAAGATTTTAAACACCATTTTCTAATGCTTTAAGTTGCAAAAATAAATCAACATCTTTATTGGCACGGATTCGGTACAAAGCATACAAGGGGGTTGGACAGATCTAGGACTAAGCATATGAAAGGTTCCAAGAAAGAACCAAAAAGATATTTTTTTTAATGTGTAATAGTGCTAAGATAACAATCTACTTTTGTCCATAATTCACGGTCACTACCTATTACAGCAAGAAATGAACTGAAGTTATTGTTTTGTGTTAGTGCAAGAATCCGAAAGGATCAGGCTTTTGGCCTGATTCCTTCTGCCTCCCTGTTAGCCTTAGTGGGCTGTTCTAAAATAGGCAATTTTATACTCCTAACCTAATTCTGGCTCAGAAGATTTGTTGCATTGAATAATATGTACTATTAAAAAATTAAACTGGGTGTAATGCATAAGAGTGTATAGATGTAAACATTATATTCTATTTTTCATGAAATACTATATTTTATAAATTTTAGAGTCAAACTTACATACATAGTAATATTTTAAAAGTTATGCACACACAGACATTTTATTATTTTAATGGAGCACAATATGCGGCTTCCTTTCCACCTGATGGTAAGCAGTCCTACAAAGTCAATGACTACACATGACAATTCCTTAAACTAAATTCAAAATATGACTAGGTTACTTGATGGTTCTTGCATCTTTTCAAGAGATTGCAGATAATGGTTACAAGTTAAACCTATTTTTGAATGCACTCTTAAGCCCATCATATACAGTTTTACCTTCAGTTTGTATTGTCTGTCGGAAGAAGCAGCTAAAACAAATCTTTCCCATTTTGCCGCAACGGTGAATGTTGCAAAACTCGGAATAAAGCCCCTGAGAGTGTGTATGGCTCAATATATATTTTTATGAAAATATACTTATAATTCCTTGGTATGCAATTTAGTAGCTGATATTATTAAAAGCCAGTTATACAACTTATAAACATTTTAATTTACATTTAATTGCTGATACATGTATTATATATTTTCTACAGGAAAAGTTTTCTACTTGAAAACAGAATTCAACTTGTAACTGCTACATGTTGTAACAAAAATCAGCTTTTCAGTATTTTTTTATTTTGATTTTGTTATTTTTCCAACTTTGAGGAATAGCAAAGCACCTGCTAATAAAAAAAAATAGATAAATTAAAAGTATTTAAGTCTTAATTTCTAATTTAAAAATTACAAAACACATACTGTGTACACACACAGGGCAGTTATATGACCCAAATTCAACATTCTCTAACATTGATTGAAGTAAAGTTTTGAATGAATGAATGTTGCATTTGGTAGATTGATTTCTTGGCCTATATACTCAAAAGATTTTAAACACCATTTTCTAATGCTTTAAGTTGCAAAAATAAATCAACATCTGTATTGGCACGGATTCGGTACAAAGCATACAAGGGGGTTGGACAGATCTAGGACTAAGCATATGAAAGGTTCCAAGAAAGAACCAAAAAGATATTTTTTTTAATGTGTAATAGTGCTAAGATAACAATCTACTTTTGTCCATAATTTACGGTCACTACCTATTACAGCAAGAAATGAACTGAAGTTATTGTTTTGTGTTAGTGCAAGAATCCGAAAGGATCAGGCTTTTGGCCTGATTCCTTCTGCCTCCCTGTTAGCCTTAGTGGGCTGTTCTAAAATAGGCAATTTTATACTCCTAACCTAATTCTGGCTCAGAAGATTTGTTGCATTGAATAATATGTACTATTAAAAAATTAAACTGGGTGTAATGCATAAGAGTGTATAGATGTAAACATTATATTCTATTTTTCATGAAATACTATATTTTATAAATTTTAGAGTCAAACTTACATACATAGTAAAATTTTAAAAGTTATGCACACACAGACATTTTATTAATATGATAAATTATTATTTTTTAGTTGCGGCCCGATATGACAGAGCGCTTTCTAGTGAGATGTTTTAATAAATTAGGTGTAAAGCCAATTTCAGTAAGAATTCAGAAGTATAAAAGACATGGCCATGGTTTTCATGCTTTTATTCATTTTAATGTAAGTATTAGTATGCCTTTTTTTTCCTTGTGGTAACATTATTATTAGAAACAACATATTTTGTATGCCTCAACAGAGCATAAGAGTTATTAGTTATATTGAGCAATTATTTTCATACCAAAGGTGTGAATAATATCCTACACAAGTCCAAATATGGATCTTAGCCTTAGGTGGGAGAATCGCTAATCTAACTAACTAAAATGCCATTTAAAAAATTATTCCATATATTCCAAATTATTCCATATATTCCATAGTTTACCCGAAACATGTACTTTCCGTTTTCACCTTAAAAAGTATTCCTTATTACGTACACCCTATTTAATAATAATTAATACTTAAATTCATTTATCGCTCGAACTTGGCCATTTATTTTAACACATTAAAAATAAATTACAGTGAGAAACAAAAGTTTTATTTAAATATGAAAACAGGTACCTATGAATAGGCTTACGTGGTTTTATTTTAAATCCAGTTACCTAGCTAAATAATATTATATATATTTTTGCCATTTAAAATATTTTTTATTACAGTTTGTAACAAATTCAGAGTGTTAAATTTACAAGGAGGTTAATTATTATTTTAAGTCAACTGACAACTTTAACCTACCATGGCTTAGCATGGGTGGTAAAATTAAATTTCTTAGAAATGTAAGTGGCGGAAATATCGAAGGGGCTGATTACGTTAAAAGTAAATAATATTTTAAATGGCAAAAAAATATTAAATATTATTTAGAAGTTCTTAAAGTCGTGAATAAATTTTCTTGTGTACAGGTACATTGAATTCTGGACATTTTATTTATTAAGGTACACTAAGGTTCTATGTCTAATTTAAGCATTTAGACTTCTTTGTTTTCTCATAGAGAAACTTCATAGAAAAAAATATATCAGTACTTCCCGGTCCTAAATGGAAATAAATAAATAAAAATAAGTTATATCTTTCAAAATCATACAGTCAATAGCTTCTTATGCGTATACGTAATACGTAGTTGCAGGCTATTGTGCCAAGACTGCAAGACAAATATTGGGCAACTACTTTTGACAATGACTGTACATTGGAATTCGGGTGAAAATACTATTTTGAGCGGGTGAATAAGGAATTACTGGTAGGATCTTAGGTTCACTCAGGTGAATACGGAATAATTCTAATAATCAATGACTGCCACCTGGGCCTAGTGGTTGAACCATTGTGTTGTATATTGTTTTTCTTGATACTTAGGCATAGTATAGGCCTAGTGCCTAGGTTGTGACCACACTTATTTTAAGGATGTGACAAAATGTTCTACATATTGTTAATAATAAAATATATATAATGTAAAAAAATCTACGAATTGTTAATATAAATGTATATTATGTAAAAAAATATAATTTATATTTTTTTATTGTACACTCGCGTGCAAGTAAATTGACTCAAGCCTCATAAAAAAAGTGATTTATCTTAACAATGACTTATTTTACCTTTATATAATGTTTTACATATTTTAAACCTAGTAATTAGGCTTTAAAATGGCGTTAGTTGCATTAAAATCGATTCAGTAGTTTAGTAATAAATGACATTGTTAAAAACATTGAAAATTCATACCATTTCACAGTATGAGGTTATTCCTCATACTGTGAAATTAGTAGGAGGTCAGACCTCCTCCAGGAACGAAAACAAGATCTGTTTTTCCTTCTAAGGAAATTCCAGAATCTCACATCATGCAAGAACTGCCACCATATGCAACGGTTTCAGCAAAGCAGCATTGTGAAACCGTTCACTGGAACGCCGGTACAACCGGCCTCTCCTGTTGCTACCATGGAGACACATCCTCGTCTCATCAGTGAACAGGACTGACTGCCATTGCTCTATGTTCCAATCCAAGTGTTCTTGAGCAAAGTGAAGACGTGCTTGACGGTGAGCTGTGGTCAACTTCGGGCCTGTAGCGGGTCGTTTTGGAGTAAGGTTGGCTTCCTTCAACTTTCTTCTAACTGTCCATTGACTGACAGTCACCCCGCGAACTTGACGTAGCTCCTGCTGCACGTCTACACCGGTGAGGTGTCGATTTCGGTGAGAGGTCGAGACCAAAAACCATGCTCCGAGGTGCACCGGCGTCGGCTTGTATTAGGCCTCCGAGTGAAGGCACCAGTCTCTTGAAACCTTCTGTAAACTCTCGAGACACTAGACTGACTCATACTCAACCGACTTCTCGCTGGTTCAACCCTTCTTGCAACAGGGCAACAGCTTGAGCGGCTTCTTCAGGTGTAGTGTCCATAATTTTCTTCAAACAACGGCTTCAACTTGCAGAAATGTGTTCAGGTGAACGTCTGATGAGCGACTGATAAGAAACGTATTAGGTCATCTCTATCCCCCTAGCGAGAGACGGGAAATTGTTACAAGGTTATAACCTCCTGCAATGATAGCTATTCGCTACCCGTAACTACGGGTCTTTGGGTGACCAGTTGGTCGACGGCGTCGAGAGAGCTCTATGGAGATTCTATTGTGCTGGTCCTACACGTACAGCAATCATGCTAGTCGCTCGAGTCGCTTTCGCTTCCCGAGCCACTATCACTCTCGCTGCTCGTGAGAGGTACAAGGTCGCGCGCGTATCGCAGTGTTGCCGTCCGGTGGTCTCGAATGCAGCGGCGTCAGGTCCCGTATGTGCGGGTAATCTGATACATATGCACGCGAGAACAGTCGGGTGGTCAAACGAACGATGAAGTCATTCAGTGATTCCATCCGGAGGTCTTTCGCCAGTACGGAATTCCGCATTAAAAACGGTGCGCCCGTTATGGTGCGCAGAGTTTGATTTTGTTGGGCCTGAATTTGGTCCCGACTTGCATCCTTACACAGCGCATACCAGGCCGCGTATGTAAGGATGGGCCTTATATACAGTTTATAGATGGCCAATTTGGATAGTAATGGAAGTCTGGATGAAAGCACTGAACGCAGCCGACAACGCGCGACCGCCGCTTTGGCTCTTACCATTTTGATGTGCGGCTTCATGGTGAGTTTGGAGTCAATTTTGACACCAAGGTACATCACTGTGCGAGACCTGTCTACAGCCTGTCCACAGAGCTGGAGCGAGGGCGGGTGAGGCTTACTAGCCATTCCCCGGTCTTGTCTGCGTATGAGGATGGCCTGCGTCTTTTTGACATTAACTCGAAGGCGCCATTCCGTCAGCCATTCGGGAAGGAGGTCGAGCTGACGCTGCATGTAGGTTCGCGCCATTTTCGGGTTCAAAGAAGCCGAAAAATAGGAGGCGTCGTCTGCATACAGAGCCAGCTCAACGTCCCTCTCGGCCAGCGGAATGTCGTCGGTGTAACAGCAGTACAGGACCGGGGAGAGGCAGCTCCCCTGCGGTACGCCCGCTGCGATGGGGTATGTATTTGAACAAAGACCTCCTATAGATACGTAATAGCTACGGCCCTCCAAGAAGGAGGCTATGACCCTAACTACTCGACGTGGTATATTTGTTTTCAAAATTTTGAACAGAAGCCCGCTATGCCAGACCCTGTCAAATGCCTTTTCCATGTCTAGGAGCACTGCGCAGGTGAAGCGACGTCCATTGGATGTCTCAGTCATCCTGTGCAGAATTCTCGTCAACTGGAGAGTGGTCGAGTGTTCGCTTCGAAAACCGAATTGTTCGTCGCGGGGAGTGAAGTTAGGTACGATATGTCGTAGAAGTAATTTCTCGAAGACCTTCGAGATCGCCGGTAACAGTGTTATCGGGCGATAGCTTTCGGCAAGCTTGATATTCTTCCCCGGTTTGGGCAGCATTATAATGCGGCCCTCTTTCCACGAGGTGGGAAAATGCGCGGTGCGCACTATGCCGTTAAACAGGCGGGTGTAAGCGGCTACTGCTCGCTGAGGCATTGACGCGCCACCATTCCTGGGGAGAATATCACGGGGAGTTCGGTCTCGGGTAGCGCCGCGCGGAGGCCGGCCTCCACTGCGCGCACTACTTCTTCGACATGTTCGTGGGACTTTGGCGGGTTAGGACGGAACTGTCCTTCAAGGCATTCGGCAAAGATTCGGGCGCGGTCTTCCGTTCGAAACTTTGGAGATCCGTCGCTGTCGAGGAGGGGATGGACCGCAAGTGGCGCACCGGACATCGAGGCGCACAATCGGTGGACCCCCCGAAGGTCACCGGTTGCGTCCTGGATCCGTGCTTGCCACCGGTTCGCGTAGAGCTCATCGAGGGCCTTCCTCACCCGAGCCGCGAGCGCGTTCAGGTCGGTCTTCACCGACGGGCAGCGGGTACGCTGCCACAGTTTCCGCAAGTCCCTCTTACTTTTTAGTAAGTCCCTGATTTTCTGGGGAAGGGGTGGTAAGCCCCTTCGAGGAGGCGCCTCCGTGGAGGCCCTCTCTAAGGACTTGCGGGACTGCACAGTCAGTTCGGACGCGAGCCTATCCACGTCCTCCGGCGTCGAGATGGGGAAGGACGTCGTGTGGTCGTCGAGTAACGTTGCAAATTTTTCCCAGTCCACGCGTTTCCGTCGCGCTGGGAGGGAAGCCTTTGTTAGGATGGCTGGTAGAAGCTGATAAGAAAAAATGATTACAGGGGGTTTTATAGGGGGTTGTGTCGCGCAAGTTTTGTATAGTGCACGGAGCAATTTACGAGAGTTTGCGTTCAGTTGCATTCTAAAGACAAGTGTTTATTTAAATTACTGAAATAATGCTACCATTTTAAAGTCTAATTACTAGACTTTAAATATGTAAAATATTATATAGAAGTAAAATAAGTCATTGTTAAGTTATATCACTTTTTATGCGCACTTGAGCTTGAGTCGATTTACTTGCACGCGAGTGTCTTTAGTTATAAAAATGTTTTACCTAATTAAATTTTGTTTTTTAGACTCAGAAAGAGGTTATTGATACTATTGACAGATTCAATGGGAAACCTATTCCTTACACATTTCCTGTTGCTTATTTCAACTTGAGCAATGCATCTAGAGAAAGAGATATCCCATCTGCAGAAGATATGTTCTTAGTATGGGTCGGAGAACTGTCTCCAGATGTGACTGATTATACTTTGTACAAGTTCTTTTCTACCAAGTATTCTTCTATTATAAATGCTAAAGGTATGTTTGTTTAGTATATAAGAACAAACTAGAACTTTTGATATGTTTTAATTCCTATGAATTGAATTGAATTTTATGCTTAATTTAGGTTTTTAACCATAAACAACTTTATTTATAGTGATGGTGGACTCATTTGGTTTTTCAAAAGCCTATGGATATGTGGGATTTGGAATTGAGGCTCAGCAGAAGCATGCCTGTCGCACTTTGAACGGTTACAAAGGGCTTGGGGACCGACCTTTAAGAGTTGGAGACACAAGAAGCAATTCTATTGCAGCCGAGAAAGCCAAACATTTATTATCTGGACCTGTCCCAACACCGTTATCCCACGAAAATAATAAAACTAACAAAAGTGTAAGTATTATTTTATTTTTATTGAAACAATACATGTGACTTTGTATCTAGGTCACTTGACGGTTTATGCATCTAAATGCCTATATACTTTAAAAGGGATTGTTTGGATAACTTTGTATGGGTTAGCTTTAGCAGTCAGTTAAGAGTATGTTATAAGTAGACATATCTAATTAAAAATATCTGCCTGTAAGTAATATCAAAGCTAAGGTGTTTTAGTTTAAAATGAGTTCACAAGTTCAAGCAATCTCGACACACATAATGCTTAGTATGGATGGCTGTAGCAGAAATCCTATATACAGCCCTTTACAAGGTGTCCTATTGATAATTATTACCAGCTCAATAACTTTTATAACACCAACAAAATAAAACAGATTTTTACAACAATCTACTTACATGTGACACATCATGGTCAGCACAAATCGCACAGCGCATGAAGCTCATACAAAATTAGGCGAAATATACCGACCTTTTTTTTTTTGTTTTAGCATCATAAGCCTCATTCTTCTGGTCATGGCCACGAGAAACACAGACGAACAGAATCCCCTAAGGATGCCACCACTTCTAAAACTAAACAGGAAAACGATGTACTTGTAGGTAAGAAAATAATTATTTTAAAACTGTTGTTTTACTGCTCCTCTATATGACTGTCAAATAAAATAGACATGATCATGTTAAGCTTCTCTGAATAACCCTATTTTATTTTATTTCAGATTATAATAAATCTCTCGATGTCAATAGTATGAATAAACAAATGAAATTTTTGGACAGGCATTGGTCGTTATGGGATTCTATGGCGGACTCGTATTGGCTTCCAAATAATTCGTACAGTAATTTATATAGTTCGAGCTTTTCAGAAAAATCTATTTCAAATGATAAATTGAATGATATATAGGTAATACAGGTACTTACGGCAGTGACGAGCCTAACAGACCTTAAGAGAATTAGTCAGTTATAGCACAAGTGAGTGTAAATAAGTTGATGCTTGTAAGTTCCTTATAATAAGTATCTATAATTAAATAAAAAACTAATTTGGTTAATCTAGTAGAGAGGCCAGTTGATAAAAAGTAGTTATTTTTTTCATAGGACCAAACAGGGATACACCTACACAAAGGCGCTATCTTAGCTGCTAAAGACACTTTCACTATTAGAAAATAAAACTGACGGACCAAATTGAGCTAACATAAAAAAAAAATCAAATAAATATTATATCTCATCACAGAGTTAACTCTGTGACTTTCATGTCAAAATGACTTCCCTGCCATGTGAAGGTAGGAAAATATAACAGAACAAGTAAACACAAGTACACTCGCAAATAAAAAACGAATCTTATTTACATTTTTGCTCGGCTTGGTGAGCTTTCATCATTTAAGCGCACAATCCAACACGCCAGTTGCGTTCGCTATGTCTGCGTAATCAGTCAAAACTTTTTTAATAATCTTATTAATGCAAATGTATTAAGTGCAATTAAAAGATTTTTACATATAATTAATAACATAAACATATTATTTAAACTACGACTCACACGCTAGAAGTAGGTACACAGTATGTTGGCATTTCTATAGTACCTAATACCTACACATTGGCAGTTGTTAAAGATTACCACTGGTATTCTCATAAACATTTATTGTGAACACATTAGTTATACAAAAAACCTTCTATACCTAAAGTGTTCACACTAAGTTTCAGACTCAATAAGTCCCTTTTTTTTAGTAACAAAAATTAATATGCCTAAAAGAGACAAAACTAAAGTGTTCTTGAAGGACTTAATAACTTTTTATGAATTAGGTCATACGTATATAAATATATATTTATATGAATATAAATTTATCCGATAGTAAATTTATTAAATACCTACTAGTTTGTCCGCATTTAGTTGTCCGTATACAGACGATATTAGCTTTGGCTTTTTAAAATATAGGTATTTGGAATTTTAACTGTTACGCTAGAAAAATTACATATGTTTATTTTTGTTTGGCCTCTCTGCTAAGCTAGCTAGACTTAAGAACTGTTTATTAAGTGAATACAAAAAGTAAAATCTAAAAAGAATTAAAAATTATTCATCTTCGCATCAAGTTTGGCATACATCCTTTAAAACTGTGCTTTTATAACACCTGATTTAAACACTCGAATTCGTGCGGGGATAGGCGTCCGAGTCAGTTGTAAACGGCCTGCCCCCTAATTCTGTTTCTTATAACGGAAACATTAATTTGTCAAAATAACGAAATCCTTAAAAAAATACATTAAACCACCAGCGACACCAATAACTAAAAATGGCAAGCACTTTACACCCTTTGAGTTACAGGTTTATTGTTTATTGTTGTATTGCCACCAGTACTCCAACCGGAGCTCGGTTAAGTCCAAAGTTACAATATGTATTTATTATATAAAAGTATATAGGTACATAAGTTTAATAATTTTCATAGGTTTTTATACCGTTTCTATTTTTCATGGCATGGAGCGAAATTTAGGCTAAGAATCCAAGAAAGCAAAGAACAGTTTATTAATATAAAATTAAAATGTTGCCTACTAGGACCCAACTGTAAAGAGGTCTCTTCGAGAGTAATTTAATAAAAAATAAATAAAACTTATAACACAATTATGAAACATAATATATATATATATATATATATATATATATATATATATATATATATATATATATACATACATATACACACATACATGTTGGATGTAAACTAGAAGCAGCTGTATAAGGGCGTTGTTAAAGAGATTAGTTACAATGTCAGGTGCTATTGCTTTGATCGTTTTTGTAGTTTGTTACAGGTGCTATTATAGTGCCTCGGAGAGCACGTTAAGCTGTCGGTCCCGGTTTCACTATACCAACTTGTGAAACTGTTTATAGATGGGTTATTGAGTCTATTCAAAACATCGCGACGAGTGGAAGTGGCTAGCACTTGTTCGGTGTAGACTCATACCATCGGCTACGACGAGGTGGGATTAAAAACCCCTCCGTTGGGTACCCTGGGGCCGTCTAGGCGGTCTCGGGCGCCGTAAGGCACCCGTGATGATACATACATTAGAGGTGCTATTGCTTTGACCGTGAGAATAGAGAATATGCATGTTTTTTTTAAATTACTGTATTTGATAGTATTTACTTTATTAAATCCTAAAAAATATATAACACCGAAATAAATGTAATAATCCTTAAAAAAAAGGGATTAACATTTATCATTCTTTAATGTATCCGAAAGCGGCGCATCACTAGCACGCCATTGCTGTGACGTCACAGCACACTAAACAAACAACGGTTCTATCTCTTCTTTTGCACCTAACCAAGTAAGTGTAATACCTATACCTACTTCTAACCAGAAGTAGGTATAGGTATTACACCCGTAAAATTAGTTTATTTCGGCTGTTGTGACGTCAGAAGTGTAAACTCTCGCCGTTTCAGAACACGTTCCGTTTTTGCAAAAATAGTACATTTTTGTTTTGAAAGTAGAAAATAATGGACCAATTTAAATAAAAAATAATTTGTGAGATGTGTTACTAAATAAAAAAGGCACAACATTTACTTATTTTAGTATTACATGCATATTTCCTATTGCACATAAAGGATTTCGTTATTTTGGCAATCTAACATTAAACGTTACCTTTAAAAGAAACAGAATATGGCCGCTGAGCGAAAGGCTTTTATTTCTACCCTCACAACTACTAGTCTTATTATTATATATAGAGTCAAGAAAATAACATAAATATAAATCTACTACTGACTATGAGACTACTGCATCGATTTCTAGATTGGCAGTATTCTTTCAGGGTGCGGTTACGAAATGGGTAGTTGAATAGACAATAAGGCAGCGAGTATATTAAAATATACTCGTAATGCATTCAATTCGTCTTTATAGTCGCCCATTTCGTAATCGCATCATTTAGCCGGCATAGTGGGAGCAATCTATGTTGTTTAAGAACAATTATTGATTGACCCCATTCATGGACTTTGTAGGTCTACTCACCACCAGGTAGATACACAGTCACATGTCGTGCTCCAATAATAAATATATATATATACGAAAAAGCATAGTCACTCGCGATGTCTGTTGTTCCGTCTGTCATTTCACGATAATCTCAAATAGCAATAAACTGATTTATATTTAGTTTTTTAACTTTAAACATCGGCTGATTATCAGAAAACCTTTATTTGTAAAATTATAAACGTATTGTTCATATTAAAAGTTGTTGCAATTTATGCCCAGAAAGTCGAACAAGAAACGCTTAAAAGCCTTTTCTTCGCTTATTCTGCCTAAACCGTTTCATATAGATTTTGTGGATGTGGATTTATCGACCAGTATAGGTATTAAAAATTATACCTACTATGGGCTTAGCATAACCACATCGATATAGTATTTTTTTTATATAGCAGGACATGTGACCCTACATCTACCTAATGGTAAGTGGCAATGTAACGTCCAAGAATGTTCTCAACCAATAGTAGCAATGGTGCTTGCTTCAATTGGTTGATTCCACTATATCTGCTTGAGAAACTTATTCACGCCACGCTTAAAGGACTCTGGATTAAAGGAAGAAGGGAAATCGCACGCAGGCAAGGCATTCCACCTTTTTATCGTGCGACATATATAAGACAGTCGATAAAATAAAGTTTATTAATGAACATTCATTCATAAAATTGATATGTATCGATTATGTCGATTTATCGAGCCTAGTTCTAAGGCCGTGTATGTATGTATATATTTTTAAAAACACAAATTTAAAAAAAAATGCTCTAATTATGTTATACTTTATTATTTGACGTTGAAATCCAATTATGACTTTAAATATGTATCGCCTTGTACTCAGTGCAACGCAGTACAAGCAAATACCGTTTGTATGGGACCTCTGGTCTCCATTTCAGCAATGTTTATAAAAAAAAATATATATAATAAATTAGTTTTATTGAATTTGGTAGCTACAAATATTAATCCTTATAGGTTAGATAAACAGTATGCTATTTTGACAAACCTTTCACAAGATGATGTAAGTTGTAGATTACTTACTAAATTTAATGGCTACGGAAATTTTATTTAATAAGTATGAAATTCCCACGTTAATTTAAAAATTAGTATGTAAGTTAATTTGTTTTAGGTAGTTTAATATATTTAATATGGTGTTAAACAAACATAACTGTAATTATCTATTAGCAATAATTCAAAAAGGATTTTTTTTTCAAGGATATGTTAATGTGAAAGTTTGCTATTTAACAGTTGTCATTTCCAATGTTTAATGATTTATAAAGGATGTAAACGTTAAATGTGTCCATGCGATTATTCCTTAAATAAGAGATGTTAAAAAGAAGGCAGTTTCGTTGTCTTAGTAAAATAATATATTTATATGATATCAAAAAAACGAACCGATATCTCGTTGTACAGATGATTCACGCCGTTTCTACTATTCCCCATTCTACTATTTTACTCATGACATCAAGCCTATTCCCGCTTTTTTCTAGTTGTAGATATTGTATTAAGCCTATTCTCCCCTTTTTCTATTGTTGTACTAAGGTTTCAGAGGTAAAATACATGTGAACAGACTCTAAGGCCCGTGTTTATAAATCGCTCCCGCATATGGTATTGACTCAAGTTGCTGTCTATTGTGATACTTATTTAATCTTTAATTGATATTGGGTGGAAAGAGACAGACGAGTGTTTTTTTTGAATAAGTAATCTATGAGGTTTGCCTTAATAAATTTTGTTGTAGGTATATTTCGACTAATTCTGTTAAGGAATAGTTTTACTACTACCGGTATGTATGCCAAACGCGAAAAACGATATTGTGTTAAGTAAAATGATTTTTAAGGATTTATATCCTGTATTTAGATACTTTAAATCATTTATTACAATGAGATTGCGGATGTGACATTACCGCTATAGACTTGGAAGCCACATCGATATACCGATCGTCGCGTCGATTGATAAAAATGTATAAGTTAATTTGTCTATGGGTAACTCCATCGATGAGAAACGTCTAATCCCATTTCATTTTCTATTTCTATCAATCAATGGCTCACCAATCATTAGTAGCGTCCGGTGGCTATTGATGATTGGTGACGAAGCGACACTATCAGCTGGTGCAAAAATACAGGGATGAGTTTTTTTTCAAAATCAACAGAGCTCTACCATGGGTTTGCGCATTGTAGCAACAACGTAACGTATACGTGAGCAACAACCAATATGGTAGCTTTAGTTTTGGTAACAGGATTGAATAAAGCGATCCTATTAGTTGTTGCTTACGTATACCTATTCAAATACGTTACGTTGCTACAATGCGCAAACCCATGGTAGAACCTCTGGTTCGATTTCCGGCTAGGAGAATAAATAAATAAAAAATCTAATGATGCAGTTTTAGTTTTTTCCTAATTCGGCCCGAGACTTTGAAAATTATGCTATTCCTTGTAGTTTACAATATGGCCCTGAAGGCACACTTGAAAAATTCACTCTGTATATAAAGGGTTTTTCAACAAGCACTTTGTTTTCTAAAACAAAAAAAATAGATGAAGAAGATTAAAATTTTTATTGAATTACAAAGTGAAAATTTCGGCAATTATGAATAAAAAATGATATCCGGCAAATGTCCACCACAAGCACGCTGACAGATGTCGATTCATTCATCAAAGTTTTTAATCACTTTTTGAAAAATGGCGGGACTATTTCGTTAATCACATCACGGATTTTGAGTTTTAAGGCTGCAATCGATTCGATTGGCTCCGTATAGACTCTGTCCTTTACATAGCCCCACAAAAAAAATGTGGGGCTATGTTAAGGACAACCAGTGGTGTTAAATCACACTTAACAGTTGAGTTTCGTAAAATTATGCGATCGGGAAATTTGGTTTGCAATAAATTGATCGTTTCTTTGGCTGTGTGACATGTGGCACCGTCCTGTTGAAGCCACATGTCAGTGATATAAATTGTCATCAATACTAAGCCAAAATTGAGTTGTTAACATCTCGCGATAGACCGTTACCGCATTTCCAGCTTGCTTGTGGTGGACATTTGCCAGATATCATTTTTCATTCATAATTGGCGAACTTTTCTCTTTGTAATTCAATAAGATATATAATCATCTTCATATTTTTTTTTATTATGTTTTAGAAAACAAAGTTCTTGTTGATAAACCCTTTATTATTGATGTTTTATTTTATTTAAAATACTTTATTACACAAAATTACAAAATAAAATTGTACATAGGCGAACTAATGCCTTAGGCATTTCCCTAGGCATTTTCTACCAGCTAACCTTTATTTTGTTAAAATTAATTATGTTAATTGAATGTTCTTAGTGTGATTTTTGATGCCCCTTATGTACATTGTATTCCTGAAATAAATACATATTATTATTATGCAGGTATTATTCATTGTGATGTAAATTACAAGAAAAGTTGCCAAAAGTGTTTTGGGACTTTTATATATTAATGGATTTAATTACAGTAGTCGTAGTGTGAGATTTTTAATGAATACATTAAGGTTAACACGAATCACACACTCGCATTTTTAGTTCCCAAAATTTTCGCTTGAGGCGCTTGTGCCTTTTTCTGTATTTTCAGTACTAAATTTAGTTCATGAAACTAGGAATAATGTATGGAACCGCCCTAAGTCCTAAAATCGCATATAAAACGAACTATCAAACATGTTCGTTGATGCCATATTGTAATCTTAATTCAAGTAATCAACGCTTAATGATTGGTTATATTATTTTTTGTTCTCACTTTTTATTTATTTAAACGGGCGGCCATCTTCTGTTCTCACGATTGGAAAGGCGATTTTAGGCCGTAGGGCGGCTCCCTCTATATATCTCCAGGACTCAATCGTAAAATAATCTCACACAGGGCTACTGAAGTGTTTGGTATTAGCCATCGCGATAACTTTTAACTTAAACATCGTTTAACTATTCTGAAATCTGAGTTTTAAATATATCTTTAATTATGGCTCAGGATGAATGAACGTTCTTTTAAATAAACGCTTATTCTTGTCAAAATCGTTATTAAAGCCTTATTCATAATTCCTAAAGATGTTAAAATTGAAAGTAATTGCGGTCGACATTACTTACCAAACACTTCTGCAATTAGTCCACATGTTTCCGACTGTTGCTAATACAACAGTCTAAATCCTTATCGTGCTACCGCTAAGTACAAAAAATCCGCACCTAAGCAATTCGGGTTACATACAACAGGTTTTTAGTGAGTAACTTCGAAGTAAAATTGAATGGTTTATTAAACTTTATTGAACTTTTTTATCTCACTATGAAATATTTTGTACTAATGAAAGTAAATAATGATGCGGAGATACGTAATAGATTAACTTTCTAGTATCTCGAATGATTTATTCCTGAAATGATATGAAAAATACTTTCCTCTTTATTTTTTGTTTCGAGCTTCAAGAAGACACAAATGTCAGGAAGTATAGTCTTAAATCCTGACATTTGTGGCTTCTTGGAGGTGGAAGCAAGTTGACTTCGGACTGTTAAACGGCATTTTTTTTTTGACAGCTGAATTGCTAAGCAACGGTTACTAATCCTGCCCTAAAATTATTTATAACTTTCTACCTCAACCTGTTTTTGGGATATCGGTCTGCCCCCTTAGCCAAGGACACATGGACAATCAAATATCTTGATACACAACACAATGTATGAAGATGACATTTCCGCATTTTTTTACATCCCACTAAAACTATAAATGTAAAAATTTGTTTTTTCTCAATCAATTTTTATAAAGCAATGTTTTTGACACTGGCCGGGGCCGCCCCCCACAATTAGCCGCCCTGGGCAATGGCCCAAGTGGCCCATACATAAATATGCATCTCTTACTATACATCCATTGTTCTATGCTAATAGGGCTGGCCAGACAGACAGAATTATAAAACAGCAAACGTGATAGTGATCTGTCAATGCGTTGGTAATTTGAATTGTCATCGCTATTATTTCCAATGAAGTAAAGGCTAGTCCCAATTACAATCAATCGCGCTAGCGATCTGTCAAAATTTATTTTCATTTATACTATATATCTCTTTATATGATCCTTCTTCTTCAATCTGTCTGTTCTCCTGTTCTAATATTGTGTTTAATTTTATGTTTCCATGAAATGAAATTTTTAATGAAGGTCTACAGCCTTCTATATATCAAGCCAAGTAATGTTAAACAGTCATACACCGTTTAGTGGCGTTTGGATAAAAAATACCGAAACGAACGCGGCCAATGATATTAAAATAACAGGGGCCTTAGTCTAAAACAACTGGATATCAAAGTCAAAATTCCCAGTTGATATGATATTCAATATTCATTTAAGCGCCAGATTCACAATGATATTTTTTTGAATAAACATGTGTAATCTATGTACAGTTATTTCTGAATTAATATTAAGTACCTACCTACAAATTAAGATTTTTAATAAAATAAAAACAATATTTTACATGCATGTAAAGTGGTTTTATTTCCTAAACATACCCTAAGTACTTACTAACTACCTAAACTTATATAATCATGAATGACTTCATTGTTCTGCCTCTGCTACCACACTGTCCCCACAGTACGATTTCAGCTTACGTCGAATACATTATTCAGTATACGCTGTGCCTGTAAACACCGGTTCAAGATGCGCTTATATTCGACAATTAGTATAGAAGATAGGGTCGCAGAAGAACACTTTCATATTATTCTTCTAGTAGGGTGTATAAGATAATAGGGTGCCCAAAGGCCTATTAAAATTGACTTTAAACATGAGTACACAAGATGCAATAAATATTATAGTTAGAGAGCTGCCCAATGATTTACTGGCGGGTAAAGAAAAGTCTGCTGGGCATCAAAGAAATAGGTAGGTACCGTAAACCGGTGTTAATTGGGACATTTTATTTAGAAAAACCATTGACGTAAATAGTAAGGACGGGCCTCAAAACCGGTTTCTTAAGTACTAAAACATTGGTGCTAAAAAAATAATTTAGCACCAATGATACGTCGGTATGTTTTGCAAATGAAAAAAAAAATGGCTTTTCGATACAAACTAGCAATGTTAATATGACTAATTTATATGGAGAGGCCTTTTTTTTTCGTTTGCGACACATTTGATCAAGGGCCTTATTCCGAGTTTGCAACCGCTAAACACGAAAAGATGTTGCGTAAACTCTAAATATTGAAATAAAAGTTCTATCTTGTTAATTATAGAGTTGAAATTCCAATGCTCCAAACATCTACAAACTTGTGAAGAATTCGTGTATTTCAAGGTGGCGGCATTAATATAGCCAACCTAATACAGACTATATAACCATTGGAATAGAGCCTATATTTCAATATTTATAGTTTATTAATAGAAAAACACTGTATAAATCTAATAACGCTAATGTTAATTTAACAAGCAGGGGCTGCATTTTAGTCCTGATTAGTCATACAATTCGTTAATTATAATGATATTTTACTTACGTTTGTAGTTTTTGGGCTGCAGACTAAAGTTACACAGGGGCCTGACCAAAGAACACGATCGCCAATCGATCGATAAAAATGTATAGGAATTTAACTCTATGGGTAGAGCCTGATCGATTGGTGGCGCAACATAACCACTGGCCTTACCAAAGAGCCGATCGATAATCGAATCGAAATACCCATCGAAAGCCAAATGTATGGGATTTGACGTTTCCAATCGATCAGGCTCTACCCATAGAGTTAAATTCCTATACATTTTTATCGATCGATGCGGCGATTCGATTGGCGATCGTGTTCTTTGGTCAGTACCCCTAGTGTGAGTTTTCTAACTATTGCTTTGCGTTTGAGTTAACTAAAATTTGTATGGGAAATGGTTCAGCGCTCCAAGCGGAAATTTTGAGAACTAGAAATGTGCGCGTATGATTGGTCAAAATGTTAACGCGGTAGTATAGTTAACGCGAAAGTAAACGTTAAAAAAACTCACACTAGGGCTACTGGCCCCTGTGTAACTTTAGTCTGCAGCCCAAAAACTACAAACGTAAGTAAAATATCATTATAATTAACGAATTGTATGACTAATCAGGACTAAAATGCAGCCCCTGCTTGTTAAATTAACATTAGCGTTATTAGATTTATACAGTGTTTTTCTATTAATAAACTATAAATATTGAAATATAGGCTCTATTCCAATGGATATATAGTCTGTATTAGGTTGGCTATATTATAGCCGCCATCTTGAAATACACGAATTCTTCACAAGTTTGTAGATGATTGGAGCATTGGAATTTCAACTCTATAATTAACAAGATAGAACTTTTATTTCAATATTTAGAGTTTACGCAACATCTTTTCGTGTTTAGCGGTTGCAAACTCGGAATAAGGCCCTTGATCAAATGTGTCGCAAACGAAAAAAAAAAGGCCTCTCCATATAAATTAGTCATATTAACATTGCTAGTTTGTATCGAGAAGCCATTTTTTTTTCATTTGCAAAACATACCGACGTATCATTGGTGACACATGGTTCCATGGGAAAAGTTGTTCGATTTGATCAGCAGAACCACATATTAGCCCAAAGTACACCCTTTCAAAATCACCCTGTATAACCCAAATGGCATAAGAGAAAACTCAAAAAGCCCGAATGGGGTAATTATAGCTGTCGCTGTAGCTCTATGTCAGATGGTAATAGAGATGGTGAAGGAATATGATGATAGGCTCTAACTAAATCGATTTTACTGAATATTGTTTTTCCAGATAATGAAGCAGTAAAGTCCTGGATATGAGGAATAGGGTAGCCACCAGTCATCTTGACAAAAAGACAAATTTACGATCATATGGATCTAGCTTCAAATCAAATCAAATCAAATATTATTTATTTCATGTAAATCTTTACAGATATTTATGAATAGTCAAAAAAAAAAAAAAAAAAGTTTTAACAATAAGGTCTAGAGTGCGTTTGGTTAGGCTGCTATATATATATATATATAACCATTATAGATTAATTAATAAAAGGTGTCATAAATAAAAGTATTGAAAAAACCAACCAACCGAACGCACGCTACATAACCAACTAGTGTAAGACTAGGTGGTTAGCTGATTCCATTGACCTTCCGATTATCATCTGCCATACAAGGGTGCCACCGAGGCGACCGACCTCACCAACCGTATCCACGCCTTAAATATTAGTTCTTATATTATCATTATATTGGCTGTAGATATTTTTAAATGACCATCAATCGCATTAACATAGTTATATGGATCGGTATCTTTAAGGGCGTAAACACTAGTTGTAAAGTCGATCCCTCCGGAGACACCCCGGAGAAAAAGGTACCAGCAAGTAAAAAACTCTGGTGCTTCACACAAACTAACAGAGGAATATAGCCATTGAGTTACCGATATGCATATCGCAGCATACATTAAATGCTCTAACCCTACTAAAAGCATGCGCAAAACACCCTATGGCAGATTATTTAACAGTTTAGCAATTGGTTGCTGTACCAATGTACAGAACTGCAAATACTAAAAAGTACAGGCACTTTACTAAATAATAATATATAATAACAGAGTACCTGCATAATGTAAATATTAATAAGTAATCATAAGATATACCTTATCCAAAGATAAAATTTAAATATAATAAAAAATAAATTAAGTAATAATAAGTTATTACAATATCAGATTTAACATACCTACTAGGGTACTCATTTGAAAAGGCAATACTAGTTGTGAGACCTCAATTGCAGATCAGAACGGGTCCAGACATCTTTATCATTAATATAGTCATTAACTCTATAGTAAGCCCTATGGATTAATGTTTGTTTAATACAATTTTTAAACTTTATTTCACTTAAATCTATAATACTTTTAGGTAATTTATTAAATAACCTTATACTGTTAATGACAAAACATTTATTAGTTTTTTGCAGTCTAAACTTTGGAATATCAATTTTATCTATATTTCTTAAGTTTAAATTATGCCTGTCGCCATTTTTACTAAACATAGGTTCCAAGGTTCATCTACATCAATTTCGACCATCGCTCAAAATTCGCATTGTTTCTCATTATTAAATAAGTACAAGGCAATTACAATACCACAACGCACTAAAGTAGATATTAAACACAATATTTATCATCATATAGAAACTAAAGGGCATCCAGTTTTCGCTAAGGCTAGAAGAATGTATGTTCGGGATCATATCTCGGTTATCATATCTACCGAAATGACTACCAACAGACAGATCAGAAAAACTGAGACTCTATTTGTTTGAACCATAGTTTCACATGACTACTCCAAAACGGCAAAATTAAATAAATTGTTATTCCATACTAATTTGGATGAAATAAAGCCTTTTAATTATTAAAATAACTACTTAAGACTAGGCTATGCCTTTAATGGTATTTATATGTATAAATAAATAAACGAAGACTACATTGAAATTGAATACTAAAGACTAGGCTTTATGGGAACTACCTTTCTTTTGCCTTCCCCAAGGGAAAATTTTAACAAAAAAAAAACATAAAAACAAAACAATTTTGTAAATTTGTGAAAATAGTGTAAATTATTTAAAACATTGTACAAACTAGTACAAAGGTATATTATGAAATTGGGAATTTAAATAGTCATTACAAAATTATAATACAAAAATGCAGTGCCAATTGTGGATGGGCAGTGTAAGTAATTTAACCTTAATTTCGTTTTTATTGAAATCAAAAATACCTAAAATTACTTATATACAATAATATGTAGGCACTTATTATTATATATTTCTATTTCAGCTGGAACCCAACATGACAGAGAGCTTCATAATGGCTGCATTTCATAGATTGGGTCAAAGGCCACTCACAGTAAAAGTAATGAGAAATAAGTTTACAGGCGAACCAGCTGGATACGCTTTTATACACTTTGAAGTAAGTATAATAATAATATTAACTTTTGAAGAAAGAACGATGGGTCCAGTAATTTAGGTGTAGATTACACCTCAATTATATATTTATACATACATTTATTAAAAAAGTACTGGCATGTGAAATAAACATTGACTGGTAGTGATCATGTTTTTATAATATTTCAGACAGATGAAGAGGCTATTGACACAATGCACAAATTGAATGGAAAGCCTATACCGGGCACCTTTCCAGTGGTACGTTTCCGGTTAAATACAGCTTCTAGAGAAGCTCGAGCGAACATGCAACAAGAGAGAGAATTTTCTGTGTGGGTTGGAGATTTGAGCCAAGATATAGATGACTATTCTTTGTATAGAGTCTTTGCTGCAAAATATAATTCTATCAAAACTGCCAAAGGTTGGTTTTACACAATACATTCTTATTTATTACTTTAGTATTTTTTTTTTAATATTTTTATTTATAAACATTAATTTATTGTCTTCCAGTAATATTAGACTCATCTGGCTATTCAAAGGGCTATGGATTTGTAAGATTTGGCAGTGAGGATGAACAGAGAAATGCATTGTTTGCCATGAATGGGTTTACAGGCTTAGGATCTAAACCTCTGAAAATTTGTTCTGCTGTTCCTAAGCCCAAAGGCAGTTCATCATCATCACTTCCTCATCCGGTTCCCACAGTACCAACAGCACCTGATAACTATGCTGCTAATGCTAGTACTACAGTTGTAAGTATTATTCAATTCCAAATGAATTAGTATTATAGTATCCAATATGCTTATCTTATCTTATCTTATTGGTTTTTGGGGTTGACATCAGTCAAAAACACTTCGACCCTTTGAGATCTTTTGTGTGTTCCCCATTCCTATTATCCACACACCTCAGTATCCTCCCCAAATATGTTGTTGACATATTTAAGGACATCACTAAGGTCGATTAGCCTGTAGCTTTCTGGATCCGGATAAGCATGTCCTAGGAATTTTATTCTTTGGATGGCCTTAGCGTCACAGTCGCACAGTAGGTGCCGCATGGATTCGGGCTCCTTACCACAGAATCTGCATGTGGGATCATCTCTTACTCCTATAGTATAGAGGTGCTTGTTGATCCAATATGCTTACAAAACTCATTAAAAAAGAGGTTACAAAACTTGTTTATTGTTTTTTAATAGTCATAAACTACTCTCATGACAGATTATAGTGTCAAATCTATCTTTATGATTAGGAGTATATGTGTTTGCTGCAGTCTTTAGTTTGATTCTAAGAGGTGGCATAAAGAATGTCTACTATCTAAGATCACCAATTATGAAAATACCTTGAAACCAGGATATATATTTAAAAAAAATGTATTAATAATACAAGATTTATTATTATTTCTTACTTGCACGCATTGTAACAGGCATTATTTATTTCATCTGTTTTATAACTAAAAATCCTTACTACCATCTCCAGCTCAAGAATCTGTATTGTTTGATTTGTAAGATTTCTTATATTATAAAATTTTTATTATTATTAGAATAGATAATTTAATGAAAAAACAAATAAATGAAATAACATATGCTATCTGATAATATTAATTACATTTAATAACATTATTATATTGTTATAATATTTGATTTTAGGATTACAATCAATACTATGATCCATCTCAGTATTGGCAAAACTATGGTTGGTCGGGGTATTACAGTCAGGATGGTAGCACTGAGGGGGTGGTAGACCCTTCCCAAATGGCTGCACAGAATGATGACTTGGCTCTTGTGGGTAAGTGGGCTTAAAGTAATATACATCACAAAATTAGTTACACTACTTTCTTATGTTTACCTATAGTTTCATAATGTATGCGTTAATTTTATGACACTGGAATAGTAATGGTTAAATTGGTTTATGTAAATATATTGTTTCACCATCCCTGCGTTCCGAGAGCTAACGCGGGCAGTTTCTCGTGCTGATTTCAAAAACCAGCGCGACCGACCGTTTCAACACAGCCATGTAATTTTTTTTAGCGATGCTAAAATGCAGCTCGGAAACGATCGGTGTTGATTTTTGATGCCACTTTTTGACAAGAAGCACTATTTTGAATTAAATAATTGAAATTAAAAATATTACTACCTTTTCATTATATAATAAATCAATATTTTTTAATTAACTATTATTTAAATACAATAATTTTATAATATCACAATATTAATTTAATTAACAACCTCAAACTAAACATACCAAAGCTGAATTTAGTTACACGATATTTATTTTTTTGGTTTAATCGAACTTTTAAAACTAAAACAGATATGAATATATAAAATAATTAATTAAATTCCAATTTGTGGATAGATATTCACATGTAAACAAACATCTGTCAAAAAGTAGCCATGCTAACTTTTCGTGTTAAAATTTCTGTTCGCGGAACGATTGATGGTAACTTGAATTGCTAACATTTCCGCGCGGTGAAACGACCTTGGCTAAAAAAACCAGCGATCCGTGGCAGCGATGCTAAGCACGGAACGCGGTGCATATAAATGTGTTATGAAACTAGTGTCACTAAAATATGAATAGTGTAAATAATATAAAATATGTGTTGAATAAGACACATGAATTTTTGTCGTCAGGTTTAACACATTTTTTTGCTTTGATTATGTACCTGTTGGTAAGCAGATCTACAAAGTCCATAAATGAAGTTTATCAGTATGTTCTTGTTTAACATTGATCTCTCTCACTATGCCGGGTAAATCATATGGTTACCAAATGGGTGGCAACAACGGCGATCTATTTTAATAGACAAATCAACTGCCTGTTATAATCACAACCTGGAAGGAGACTACCACACAGTTCCTTGACGGTTTTTGAATCTGTTTGGGCGTCGGTAATAGAATATGTCGGTCGGCTTAGTCTAGACCTTCCTGCCACCTAAAAATATACTTTTTATAATTTAAGACTATTTTTTTTTATTCATGTCTTCCACTATTTCTGAAACTATAAACTTATTTCAGATCACAAGAAATCAATGGATATTGATGTAATGAATAAAGAAATGAAATTTCTGGACATGAAATGGTCTTTGTGGGATTCTATGGAGTCCTCACATTGGCTTCCTTATGACGCTTCGGAAGTACGTTGATGCCTGTACATGCTTAACATAAGAGTACCTACATAAATTAACCTTTAATGTTATAATTATATATTTTTACCAATTTATTGTTTTTATTTATTTTTTTTCGTTTGGGATTTGGAGATTTAGAAAGATACAAGACCTATTGCGTTAACAAACACTATGTCCAAAATCTTCTTTTCTATACTTCAAGCAAGAATGTCGAGGTTTATGATCACAAACAAGTACTTTTTATCCCAGCACCAGAAAGGATTTCTTCCGGGAATTTCTGGTTGTTTGGAACACAACACCTTACTTTCGGAATGTTTGAAGGATGCCAGGGAGCCTGAGCGTCAATTGAGTGTCTGCTGGATTGATTTGGAAAATGCTTTTGGATCGGTCCAGCATAAATTGCTACAAGTTGCCCTAAAATGGTATAACTTCCCAACAGTGATCATGGATATAATTGCTAATTATTATAAGAACTTAAGATTTGGCATTACAAATAAAGATGGGTTCACAGATCCTCTTAAATATAATGTTGGGCTATTTCAAGGCTGTTGCCTCTCACCAATAGCTTTCAATATTATTATTAACATCTTAATTGACAAACTTAAAACCAGTAGAGGAAGCCATGCCTTTCAAATTTCTGGGCAGAAGGATCGATTTTAAAGGAAGAACACCATCCTTAGATGTGGTTGTGGAACGCTTTATTAATGACATCAACAAGGTAGATCAACAGCCAATAGTAATGTCAAGAAAGCTTGGATTTATGACAACTACCTAACATCTCGTCTAACATGGCCTTTTCTTGTATACGACTTCAACAAAACTCTTTTGGTAAATCTGGATGCAACTGTCATAAGAAAACTTAAGTCTTGGCTTGGATTAGCTCAGGGCGCTGACTCCTCTACGCTGTTCAGGGGACAGCAACAATTGGGATGAATTTTAAAAAACCATCTGAGTTGTACAAACATCTACGTGTAACCAAGCAACAAATTCTGAGTAACTCTCGGGATAATCTGATTGCATCTCTCCCAAAAGACTCATTGGCCTCTGAGATGGAGTCAAGACTTCAGTTTCATAAATCATTTATGAGCGGTGCCCAGATCAGCAAAAGGGGGTTAGGTTGGAAGAAAAAGGAATGTGATAAAGATGTTATTAAATCTTTCCTTAGGGAAGATGAAGAGCATGGCTACAGAGTTCACGCGATGACCCTAGAAGTACAGAATGAATGGCTTACTTTGGGGGAAGTTTGTATTCCTCCAGCCCTGAAATGGCGCACACTCATGTACGATTGGTCTCCGGCACTTATTAAATTCTATCTGAATGCCTTTCAAATGTCCCTACCTGACCAGAGTAATCTGGTAAGATGGGGGAAGGCAACAGATTAGACATGTACATTGTGCGGTGTTGCTGTAGGGACGGCCAGACATATACTTGCTGGGTGCAAAACTCTACTTGAAAAAGGTCATTATTCGCACCGACATGATAAAGTTTTAGAAATTATTCGTGAAGCTGTAAGTCTCAGTATTGCTAGAGCCAGAAAAGGATTAACAACAAATGAAAGACTGACTACTTTTGTAAAGGAGGGACAACTCAAGAAAACTCAAAGTAAACCTTTCTCAATCCTGGACAACGCACAAGACTGGAAAATATTCATGGATACATTTAAAATACATTACAAGATTCCAGACGAACTAGCAGTTTCAGCCTATAGACCAGACATACTGGTGTACTCTCGGTGCTTGAAGAAAGTAATACTTATAGAACTCACCGTTCCGTGGGAAACAAACATACCTAAGGACCACAACATCAAGTCGAACAAATATTTTGATCTCACAAACGAAATTACTAGAAACGGATTTAAAACTCAACTTTATGCAGTGGAAGTTGGTGCAAGAGGAATTCCAGCAAAGTCTTTGCACCGTCTATTGAAGGATCTTGGCCTTCCGAGAACAGCCGTCGGAACTTTTATGGAGCGTGTTTCCAGGATGGCGCTAACAGGATCATATAATATTTGGTTGAGTAGAGAGGGTAGTGAACACAGTGCAGGTGAGAGTTCAAAAGGCCTTTAAACCTGCTTCGCGGTCTCAAGTCCGGGAACGCTGAAGTTCATTCCCCTGCCTTTCAACCACGCGATGGACCCGGCACCCGCACGGTGAATCCATGGTTTGCTAAGAACATTGTCTCTCTCTCATAATGGGATGTTATGGATATATAATTTCGGATCCGGATATATGAAAAATATAATACTGGTTATGGATATTAAATATAATTCAGTTTATCTTTTCCGTACGGCAAACGTCTTAAATTTAGACAGGCTCGTCCGTCCTACCGTTAACAATACAAAGTTGTCTATTTTGAATTAAAATAATCCTATTAACCTAGTGCACAGCTGATAAGATAAAACATTTACGGGGCAATAAATATCACTTTGTTGTTTATTTATTGTGCACTGACAAAATCTTTTATAAAAAGTCGAAAAAAAATCGTAAAACTCTGGAGTTGCAGACTGCCTTTACTTTCCAATAATTTAATTGAAGATGGTTTTGTTAAAAGTCTGTATAGCTCTACCACAAGTTTTTGCAAACAGTTTCAACTTATAGTCGCTAGTACTATAGATAGGGATCAACCAATATGATCGCTATATTCTTCAAATAAAACTCTTATTAGTTGATTCCTATCTATAGTTACTGAGTAGGTATTACCTACTAACGTTAAACGTTTTTCTTGAAACAGTTGTGAAAAAACATTTAAAGTACGTTAGCTCAATTTTGTATGGGGAACATGTCCTGGAACAGTAACTTTAAAACTGTATGTTTACATAATTACGCGTACGCAACGTTGCGGGCAACAGTACAGCTAGTATATAAATGATTATACCTTCTTGCTAAAATTATTAAAAAAAAAAAACAATTCCATAGGCGAAATGACAATGGGATATAATAGGCGAATAATCCCTCCGCTGGGTACCCCTGAGGCCGTTTAACGGTTCTCGGGAGCCAAAAAGGCACGAATATCACTGGTGCTTTGTATTATTATATTATAATGATTTATTTTATATGCACACAACTTTTCGTGAGTATAAAAAAGTTTTGCCTTTTTTTCCAAGAACTCAAGAGACAAAGAAATATAAAACATCTGCAAATAATAAAATTAAAAATTACATTAAGTATGACTAGTATCTAAATGTAAATAAATAATTAATATTGTAACCTACTTTATGGGCAAATTATTGTGGAGTTTGGCGCCAATAGGTCCCCCCCATTTACGATATTTTTCTTACCTTGTCTTAAGTGTCTAAAGGTCGTCACACTTTTCCGGCCAAGGGCCACATAGGACAATGTGGGTAACACTGTCGGGCCGCACAAGGGTGTTGTCCACTTATATACCACATTATGTTCGTTTTTTTTGTAGAATGGCATATTACTTTGTATCCACCTGATGGTAGGTAAAGATCTACAAAATCTATGAATGGGGTCGATCAATACATGGTTGTTTAACAGCATTGATCGCTCCCAATATGATTAATATATTTGCCGGTTAATGATGCGGTTACGAAACCGGCAATGACAGTCAAATTTGCATTACGAGTCTATTTAATAGCCTCGCTGCTTTTTCGTAAAAACTAAACTAACTGCCCGCTACGTAACCGCATCCTAAATATCGATGCAATAGCCTCCAAAAAAACTATCAACCCACAGACTAAAACCGAAACATATGACTAGATCACTTGTCGGTTTGTGGTAATAAAATAAGCACCCATAGCACAGGCAAGCCAAGATAAGAGATAAAGTCGCGAACGGATGTCAAACAAAACATTTTTTTTATATCAGCCAATCAGGTGCAACTTTGCAGCGCTCTGATTGGTTGATATTAAAAAATAGTTACTTTTGACATTGGTTCGCAACCCCATATCTTGTCTTAGCTTGGCCGTGCTACGGGTGCAGTCGGTCGGTCTAACAAAGTCATAGAGACCTTCCTCCTACCTAAAAAAATAAGTAGTCGGCTGGGACAGAAAATTCGTTCACGACGATATCAGGTGACAGAAAATTCGTTCACGACGATAGCCTTGTAAAATGGTGCGTTATCGTGGTGGAAAATCCATGAGTTCTTTCTACAATTCGGCCTTTTCGACAAATTTTGTCTCTCAAACGCCACGTAACGCTGTGTCTTCACTTTTAATTGACTTTGACAATGCATTTTTCGGTTTCAGCACAGTCAGACGTCCTTGATCCGAGTTGACTGGTTTACATGTAAAACTCGTAAACCTATGTATTTTCACCAGTTGTGTTTTATGAATGTGGGCTTGGAATTAATTTATTCTATCAAATCTTTATAGCTCTTTCGCGATTATTATTTATTTATATTTTTGCAGAAAATTCAGGTATTTCGGTACTCGTTTCATGCCCAAAATTGATTAAAATGGGACAAATTGATTCGTGAGACTCAGAAATTTTAAAGACTATCTCTTTCAGACTTAAACAACCATTTTCACCATTTCTTTTACTTCAGTGCTGTAACAATTTCAGAGCTTCAGAACAAGAAATTATATTTGTAATGCACATGGCAATTTACACAGATTGTTCAAAATTTATATCCATTGTAAATATCGCAATGTGCCTACAAAAAAGTATTTGTCGTGCCGACAAAAATAATTTCGACATGAAAGCTTTTTAAATAATATAATTCCAGTACCTTCTTCACAGTATGGTATACCTATAAAAGTTTATATTGCACGTTTTTCAATATCTTCTAAAGCATACAAATTTAGTTAAATTTGCAATGAGTGAAATAAATTTCTAAATCCCAGAGTATTGATTTTTAAAATGTTTATACTGCGATCACTTTTTCACAAATCAGTCGCCAGTGTTTTCTTTTCGTTTTACTTTGCGTTTGTATTCCCATACATCCCGGTTTTGGAGGTCTGACACCTTCAGTAGCGTAGTGTGAGTTTTCTAACTATTACTTTGCATTTGAGTTAACAATAATTTGTATGGGAAATAGTTCAGCGCCCCAAGCGGAAATATTTGAGAAATAAAAGCGTGTGATTGGTGAAAATGTTAACATAACATAACAATTTTAGCTAACTCAAATGCAAAGTAATAATTAGAAAACTCACAGAACTGAAGGTCCGAAGGACCTCCTGCTATCCAAATTTGGTAGGGCAGTCGTCGATAAAATGTGTTTCTAGATTTAGTGATACTTTGAAACACCTATGTTAGGCTGAGTAGAAGCAAAAGTTGTTTTTATTCCAGCATTTAGTGGTACAAATGCCATTTTATTTACGAATATGCCAAGTAGGTTATTATTTTTAATCCCGTAAATAAATATCCTGAACTATGAGCCTTAATTATTATGCACTAGGGTTGTTATGGAGCTCCATATCCATCTCCGCAACCGAAACTATCGGATAGGTATCTGAAATTAATAAATCTATCCTTAACTGTAACCGAATCCGATATAAAAGTTTCGGATAGGGCGGAGTTAAAAACGCTAGTCATAACCACGCGAGCTCGAGCGAGACACTCTACGACAACCCGAGCAGTGGCCGAGTTCGTATGAATAAGAACGCGGGCCGAGACGCGGCGAGTAGTGAGAATAGTTATTTGTTCAACGAGTGAGAGATAATATGGATTCTTTGAGGGTAGCCCGAACACTGTAGACGCGTGTTTATATTATATTTTTCAATTTAATAATAATTAAAATTTAATTAAATTTAATTTTATTGAATATTATTGTGCAAAAGTACTAATTTTGTAGAATAAGCATTCGTATAGTAATATTAAGTGTGAGAAGTGTAGCATTTAGTGATCTCGGGGTTTGTGTTATCTCAAATAATCCCACAATCTTCAGTAAAATGGCGGTACCTACCCATTTTACTGTAGATTATTTTTCCATCTTCACTCGACATTGGCAAGTATGCTTACATACGGTCATGTCGCCATTCCCTTTTCTACCCTAGTCCTTTCCTTTTTCCTGTCCATCCCATTATCCCACTTTTACTATAATTAATCTACCACTCTAGACACTGGACAAATTAATCGTAAGGAGTAGAGGTCATTAATTAAAAGAAGAAGAGAGGTAATATATAATGGTGTGATGTTTAGCATAGCAGTGACGGAGCTCGTACGGAAAAGACCGAAACCCCGACGCGACGCGACGAGCAATGAGACTAGTTATTTTTCCATTGAGTGAGACTGGGATACAAGATGTAATCTTTGGTGTGACAACTGTGATGTTTAGGGTCCCACTGTAATGCGTAATGCATTGCAGTGCCGCGTGATGTATTACATTTATTATAACACTTCAAAACTGCTGTATGAAAGAAATATTTTTATGACTGATTGTAAAACCTATAATAAAGTACCTACAATAGGCTATTGACTACATTAAAAATATACTATAAATTGTGGTCATCCTATCAGACAATGGCGTAAAATTTTATATATTTGAAACTAAATTATGCATATCTTTTGTAGATTATACGAAATAAAATTGAATATTTTTTACAATTTTATTTATAACAAAAACATCTTTGTTTGGATAATGACTGGTGACGTCACACGCTAGTGTAAACAAAACAATACTCAGATTATAAATCATGTGGATGAAATAAGATAGAGTATAATATATAGGAGATTATTTAATCCGGGCTTGTTTGTTTACTTGCGTGTGACGTCACACTTGACATAGACTGCAAAACAGCGTTTCTAGCGCCATTGTGGAAATTCAAACTTTAACTTTGATTTTTATTAATAATTGAGTAGTCATCCCGAAAATATCAATGTAATGAAATAAAATATCATATAAAACGGATTTTAAAAAGAAGTCAAATACCCTATTAAAGTCAAATCATTTATAAATCCAATCCGTAACCGAAACTATCGGATAATCCGAAATAAACTTTTTTTTTTAATTGAGTTTTTTTTTTCAAAATCAACTGGTTCGATTCCCGCCTAGATTTTTTTTTTCAATGGCTCCGAGACTCCCTTGAGAATTTTTCGCTATTCCTTGTAGTTTAGGATTTGGCACATTTGAATAATTCACCCTACTACTTACGACTATTTTACATTATAAAATATAATGTATTTAGATTATTTTACATTATAAAATATAATGTATTTAGATTATTTTACATTATAAAATATAATGTATTTAGATTATTTTACATTATAAAATATAATGTAAAATAATCTAAATTGTTTTGCTAGCTGTACAATTTAATTATTAATTTACCAAATTTTAAGTTTTGGGGCAAACGACGATTTTTTTAACAACCTTATTTTGGAGGAACGGCATTCCTATTTGGGGCAAACAGACAAATAACATTTGGGGCAAAACAGAATAAGCCAATTTTTCGCTAAACCAGGTTTATCCTTAGCCTACAATATGTTTGTTAATTTTATTCCATATAACAAACGCTTATCGAAATTCTGAATACCTACACCAGTAAAAGTTTAGGTAAATTATACCTAGATAGATTAAAAAAAAAACAACTATTAATTTTTAAATATGTTTATTTATTATGTATGAACTCTACGCAAAATTATTATTGGTTTACAAATATACTAATATATTGTAATTCAGGTATATTTTTTTATTACAGTTAAAACATTGTACTGTTTTTTAGTTTAGGCTTCTTATGGCTAACGGTTCGTTATTCTCATATAAAAATGACAGATCAAGTTATGAATGTCACATTTTTGTTTGACTATATAGGAATTGATCATAATTTCTATAATATACGTTGACGGTTCGCCATACATAGTTTTACATCCGTAACTTGATCAGTCATTAGATTGTAGGTATTGGCTTTAGACTATGAATACATGATTGAAAGACAATAGTTAAATAACTTAATATATAAAAACAAAATAATAAATAGTAATTTACAAATGACTAACAAATAATGGTTCAAGTACATAAAGGATATTGGTACCCAAACTAATTTATACTAAAGATAGGTAAGCTTATACAAATATACAATATTTGACTTATTTTATAGTTTGAGTATTACTTACAATACGATTAACTTAATGAGGCTTAGGGCTGATTTTTTATTATTTATTAGACAGTTATTAGTTATTAGACAGTTGTATGAAGAACTATCAAATTTATTCATTCTATCAAGTTATATGTTGAGTAACTTTACTGACGATTAAAAAATCGTCAGTTAAGAAGCCAGGAAATATATTTGCACTCGAACATCTGATGTTGTTTCGGTGATGTTAAAGTAAAAAAAAAAGAATGTGGAGGTGTAAATATTACTTACTCGATCCTGATTATAAAATATCTACCTTTTAAAAGACAACCAAAGTTTGATTTAAGATTTAAAAAACATATTACTTTGTCATTTCAAAACTTAACACATTTTTTATAAAGAAATTATGTAATTAGGATCGAGTAAGTAAAACTTTTCAATTTAACTATATTTAACCAATACTCCCCAAAACAATTAAAAATAGTCGTTAACTAACACTTAAGAATAAATTAATTAAATAACATTTTATTGTATTTGAAATAAATATTTTTTTTATGATAGATAATTAAAACAAACCTAAAAAAGTAACAATGTGGGGAAAATACTATGTATAAATATGTTTTCATTCATACTAATATGTAATGACCAACATCCCTTATACTTACAATTATATAAATTATCAAAATAAAAAGGCTATTATTATGACCTATAAATGACAATAACACATGGTTCAAGTACATAAATTTACTTTATATCTAAATAAAAACAAGTACCTACGTAAAATATATTCAGAATCAATACTAAACCTGTTTTCTCTCTATCACATTAATATCTAACAAAAGTGGTTTGCCACTTTTACTTCATAAACAGGTTTAGGCTAAACTTGGTCAAAAGAAATATTTCAGAATAGAGCACAGTGCGAGAATTTGAGTTTTTTAACTGTAACTTTGCATTTGATTTTAACTAAAATTAGTATGAGAAATAGCGCACAGCTCTTCAAGCGGAAATTTTGGGTACTAAAAGTGCGTGTGATTGGCGGAAAGGTTAACGTTAAATAGTTAACTGAATGGTGAACGTTAAAAAACTAACTAGGGATACAGAAATATAAAAAAGCCGTTTAATTTTTTTTTGACAAAATTAATTATGAAACAGAACGAGCATTTACACAAAACTTATCATATTTTTAAATAATTCTTATTTCATCAAATTTTACAGTAAATAATATCTAAACTCAATTAAAAAAACCTGTAGCATGCTTGTGTGTAAATTCAATTAATAAATTTGGTTACAATCACAATTATTGGTTACTCGGTTACCGTCGCAATTGTTGGAGGGGCGCGTAGTTTTGCATTAGATAATCTCTACACGATTCTATTAATATTATGCATGCAAAAAAAAACGTTTTATATGAAAAACATCAAATATACCTATTATGTGTAAAATACATAATTTAAAATTTATTGATTAGACAAATAAAATTTTATAATACTTAAATTAAGGTTAAAGAAATAGATTTTTCAATTTGGCAACCCTATGTTTCAGTGATGCCATACTGAAGCTTCTTCATCAATTTCAAAATTTTAGGTATAGCGTTAAACGTTTATGAAACATGATTGTCTGATTACTGATACATTGATGATTATTATTTAGTTGGATTTCATCAAAATAACATTTGAGTGATTGTATGTAACTTTAATAAAAAATTATGAAGTTTGAATGCCAGCTGCTTTTCCGAGGTTAATCGTTACATTTACAGAGATATATATTTGGTAAATTAAAATCATAGATCATATGTGAACGCCTTAATTACATTGTTATGATTTAGCAACCATTAATACCACATAATATTCTTTTTCATATTTAGATACATTGATTATTTTATTTTTAATATTACTTCTAAGTGGACGAGGTAAAACAGAATTCCTCCGATTTTTCAGCCACTGTTATAGGGGTGTGATAGTGTAGGAATCATTTCTTTGTCTGTAGACGGGGCTGGAAGTGGTTTGTGACAACCCTAGTGAGGCCGGTGACATAGTTTTTCTCGGGGAACCCTTTTTAATATAACCAGCGACAGAGCTGAGGAGATTTGTGGGTAAATTAACAGTTGTCAAGTTACCTTTATCGTCAGATATGTAAGTTTGTAAGAGCTTTTTGCCCGGAGCGTTGGGATCGTTGACTGCTAACACCACAAGGGAACCATTTTCTATATCTGCCGGGATTGCTGACATTGGATTTTCTGGCCTAGTTTTATATTTTAGTAGAGAGGTTACCTCAGGAGTCCTGGGAGCTATTGATGGTTTGGAGATGATGGTAATTTTTTGAGTTGCGGTTATGGGTGTGATTCTAGCTTTGGGTTTGTTGGGAGTGTTTTTGGTTTTGTCGAGTATTTCGTCCAGTTCCGGCGTTTTGTTTTCTGGTCGTGTTCGATTTCGGAATATGTCCACTGCTGCACCGCCTTGTGCTGCAATATAAATAAATAATATTTTTTAAAGGTTCACAAAGTATTATATTCAGTATGTGTACATTACTTTTGGGATTACCTCTGGTTAGAACGAAAAGAAAATACATATGTTTAAAATTAGTTTAGGGCGATTTTTCAAAAATTTTAACGTCGGATAAATTTATAGGTAACTTGAAATTTATCTTGTATGTAGCTGTGAAATTTATTCATTCTCTATACAATAGTTGAATAAATTTATCTCACGATTGAACAATCGGCCCTAAGTTTAGGAAAAGTTGTTCATATTTAAACGAAGAAAACTTTGTGGAGTGTTATAATTATATTTTGGTTATTGGCTCCTGTTCGATTTTGATAATAGTCTATGGACACCAATCTGTGGTGTTACCAACCTATGTCATTCAGTTATGAGTAAAGTTGAAAAATGGTATAATTATTTTGTCCTGAGTTAATTATTTTGTTTCTATTGTGAATAGAGTTTTTGTCCCGTAATGTGATTTGTGCGGCCTATTAGATATACCATTTATATATGTAGTGTTTGTTCGCCATGTATTAGGCGCCTACAAATAGTTGTCGCGTTGTGTTTGTTTATTGTTAACGTCGTATTTGAGTGGCATTGTGGTTTAAAATCGACGATCCCAAGAAATGCAATCGATATTGCATTCCTTGGGTACCCAGGGATCTCGACGCTAAAGCTAACCAAGCCATTCGGTAAATTTAGTTTTTATAATAATAATAATAATAATATGTAGAACAATTTACACATATTGCTCTGGTCACAAACTAAGCTCTAGGCTTGTACTATGTGTACCAGAAGCAACGATATAATACATATTATATTTTATAATTAATTTTCTAGTTTTTAAAATTAATAAGCGTGTGAGAAGCTTGGACTGAAGAGTTTTGTTTCCCGGCTTCTCGCACATATTTTGGTTATTGGCTCCTACGGATTGCCAATGTCAAGAAGGTAGTTTTGAAGTGAAAATATTATTTAGGAAAGTTGGGATATTAGGATGGTAAGGATCTACGATAGGATGAGGAATGGCAACAAGACCGTATGCAAACATACGGTTTAGTACCGCCAATATCGAATGAAGAAATCATTAAAATCACAAATATCGAGTTTACTGCGGTAATGCTACACTTCTCATACTTCATATCATTACAAATGTATTCTACATTATTTTACAAATTTTTCTCATTTTTGCGCAGTAACTCTGTTCATTATTCGTTTGTTACGTTTTCAGGCCCAAGCCGCGAAGAAATTTGGTGTTGAGATTTTTTGAGATACTGGAAAGGACATATTCGACCAACTTCTGTTCTCACATTTGGAAAGGCGATTTTAGGTCTTAGGGCGGCTCCCTACAGGTGGTCACTTTTTTTCGGTTATGAATTTTCCTAACATTTCCAGTCATTTCTTTTTATATTGTCCCTGACCTTCATGAGCTTCAAAAAGAAAAAAATCCTAAAATATATTAATTGATTTTTGGAAAAAAAAAATGTATCTATATGAGATAAAAATTATTAGAAAATTAATATTGCTAAAAAAAAAAATATATATTTCACAATAAAAAAAAAAGCATATTTAGAAGTTAGATGGAATCGCCCTGCTTAGGTTGCCAGTCGTGTGTGCCGTTTAAATCCCTGACCTTCTAGCGTTTTCCCTGAAATTTCCAGTCTCCGAAAATTCCCTGACTTTCCCGGTTTTCTAGAAAGTGGCCACCCTGTCCTATTTACATCTCCATGGTATACGTACATGTGATGGAAGCCCCGGAGTTCTTGAGTGCGTGTGAGCGCGCCCGTCGCTTGACTCTCGGGGCACGCTTGGCGGCGGCCTCCTGCGCACGTTGCTCATTGAACTCGGATTCCAGCGACGCCACCTCCCACGGCACGCACGACTGGAGCGCACGGTCTACTTGGGCGCCGTTCAGACGTTCTTCCTTTTTGAACTGCGTGCATAAATTACACCTTAAAGCTTGAAACAACTGCCAATGTCTTACTATACAAATACAAAATATTTATTGCAATCATTTTTGGTTACATAGTTTTGAAAATAGAGTAGGTACCGTTACTAACATGAACCCTGCTAGGGCATAGCTAATTACAAATTGCTACTACTACCTACCTAATTAAGTATTTAGTTTCTATTTTTATTTTAAGTTTCAGATTTAATAAAATGCTACTTATAGAAATCATTGAAAATAAAGGACGACCAATACAATGGTTTCCTAAATTGACCGCCTTCGTAGACTAGTATTGCTGGTGTTTTATCCGGAGGTCGTGGATTCGACTCCCACCCATGGCTAAAAAATATTAGTACGTATTTATGTACAGTTTGTATTTGGTCTGGGTGTTTATAAAACATAATATGTAATATATCGTTGCCTTTGAGACACATAGTACAAGCCTAAAACTAGGTTTGTAACCAGTGTAATAGATGTAAATTGACCGAAAAAAAAAGTTTCCTAATAGATTTATGGATTTGGTTGAAAGAATTATTTAACAAATTTCGTATACAAAATTTATATTTATGTAACACACAATTATTTCTTTTTTAAATACAAAAGGACAGTTCTTTGTTTGGGCTGGGTGGTGATGAATACGTCAGTCAGTCAGTCAGGACAAGCTCTTAAATGTATATAGAGATATAGATAAGTTTTGGAGTTAATATAAGTATATGTATACCAAGAAATTTAAATGACTCGACTCATTGTTGGTTTTCTCTTCAAGGCGCAACAGCTTTTGGTCAGTCTCCTTTACCTAAAATATCTATATGTACTAATATTATAATTTAATACGCTAATCTTAGGTAGACTAATACAATTTGTTTTATTTTTAATTAAGCAATCAAATTTCTTTATTATTAACCATAGTTATTAATAGAAAATATATTAGATTTTCATTTTAATCCATAAATTACGTCACACGAATTTCATGATTTTGCCCACTGTCCTTGTCACAGCTGGTCACATTTGTGACGCTCCTCCTTCCCTAGTGTGACGCCATACATATTTCACTTCGTCGACCCCCCAACCGTAACGTATGACGTAATAGCTCATAGTAATAAAGCATGTTTATTGAAGTATACATATATATATATATATCTTCACGGGTGCCTTACGGCGCCCGAGACCGTCTAGACGGCCCCAGGGTACCCAGCGGAGGGGTTTTTCCTTATTAATCCCACCTCGTCGTAGCCGATGGTATGAGTCTACACCGAACAAGTGGCTAGCTCGTCGCGATGTTTTGAATAGACTCAATAACCCATCTATAAACAGTTTCACAAGTTGGTATAGTGAAACCGGGATCGACAGCTTAACGTGCTCTCCGAGGCACTATAGTGGTGTTGTCAAACAAATGTACATAATTTTTTTAATTAAAAACTCATTGGTACACACCGGGATTCGAACCAGGGACCTAAGTGTTTTTAAGTCCAAGGTCTAACCAACTCGGCCACCACGTATTTAATAAGCATACATATAACTTTTGTAATACTAAGTTACTTTAAGAAGCTTTAGCTCGGTGTACGGGCATACAAGTTCTAGCCTCGTTAAGCTGGCATATTAAAAAAAAACATAGTGCTAGTTTCTAGGATTAGCGTGTTTATAATATCTATACACAATCTTACACCAGTAGGGTTATTACGCGTCTTAAGTTTGCTAGCACGCCAATCGTTATGACGTAATTTTTTAAGATTTTTGGACCCATTATTAAGAAGCCAAGCTTGATCTACGTCAGAATGACGTCATATAGATCGGCGTGCGAGCGAACTTAAGACGCGTAATCACACTGCAGTATTCATAAAAACTTATTGAGGCCTTGAAGAACTTAGTTTTAAGCCAAGCTTGATCTACGTCAGAATGACGTCATATAGATCGGCGTGCGAGCGAACTTAAGCGCGTAATCACCCTGCAGTATTCATAAAAACTTATTGAGGCCTTGAAGAACTTAGTTTTATTTTTTTTGTCTTTAGTTTTATTTTGTCTTTAGTCTTCTAGTTTTATTTGTCTTTTTTTTTAGCAACAATAATGTATTTGCGTGAAAGAAACAAAACCTAATGTAACTTAAGTGTTCTTCAAGGATTCAATAAGTTTTTATTGAATCATGAATGAAGAACACTTTATATATTTACTAACCTTGATTTTGATGTCCCGCCTAGTCCTGTTGGGGAAGAGTGTTGCCATCATAGAAAAGTCAGTACCTACGGCGGCTAGCGCCCGGTAGAACCGCACGGTATCCGGCGCGCTCCAGTCTGCCGTGCGCGGCGTCCGGGAGTACCTACCCCCGCGCGCCGCGCCGCGCTCGCGGATTACTGTCTGTGACCATCCGCGCTTGCTCTCTGTACCTTCTATTACCTGTGAATAGTCTGTGGATGAGTGAATGTAATACGATTAAGGCACTGCATTCGCAATCCCAGAGTCTGCTTTCTCTATATTTTATTAGTATCTTATATTAATGGCCTCTACGCGTGCGCGTAATTTTGCCAATGTCAAGGTGAAAGTGGGATAATAGGATGGAAAGGAATAAGGAAAGGACAAGGTTAGAATTAGGAATGGCCACATGACCGTATGCAAACATAAGGTATAGTGATGCCAGTGTCAAGTGAAGGAGGAAATAATCGACAGTAAAATGGGTACCGCCATTTTACTGAAGATAAAGGGATTCGTTGAGATAGCACAAACACTGAGATCACTGCGTAAATACTACACTTCTCACACTTAAGATCACATAAGAATGCTTATTCTACAAAATTGGTACACTTTTGCACAATAATATCCTATAAACTTAACTATGAAAAAAAAAAACTAGAAACACACGACTACAGTGTTCGGGCTACCCTCAAGGAATCCATCTTCTCTATATAATGAGCTTTTGCACTTCCAATAATACAAAAAAAAAAAAACCCGCAACATTCTTAAAGATTTTACGTACAATTACCAACATAAAAATAATAATTGAACTTCCACTAACATCTAAGTTGTAATATTGGAAGTATGTTTGTATCAGCGTAATGACAACTGCAGAGCCCTTAAGGTGTCGCTAGATGTATTGACTTCCATTGTACAGTCAGACAAAAATGTGGTCTATGGATGAAGTTCTTTGCACGTCATAAAACAATAAGATTAATATCCTTGCAGAATATTCTGACAGTTTGGCTACCTTTATCATATATTGTAGTGACGTTTACACTTCATTCAACTTTAGCGATTTTTTAATGACACTTAAAGTTTAGTCAAACTTGATACACCATTTCTTGGCCGAATGTACATATTAGCTAGAAATTAAATTCAGTGTTAATTGTGACATCGTGACCACAACACCAATTCCACTACATTACTTTAATATTTTTAAATAAAACCTTTCAAACTTAAGATCCCTTACATATTTTTGGTCCTTCGAGCCGTATTATTTATTTTACATTTTCATTTTTATATAAAACGTTTTACAAAGTAGGGGTCACATACCGTTCCTTACACCCATACAAACGTTTTTCTAGTATACAACTTTGCAGTCAGCCGTAGTTCAATTATTATTTCTATGTTGGTAATTGTAAGTAAAAAAATTAATTGAACTCATTTTTTGTCTGATTAAAAACATATTTTCGTCAACCGATAGATTATTATTATTATATATTTTTTAATATGAATTTCTATTGTAATTTAATTGGTTTGTCTTGATATAATTTCAATTATTTAAATTCTTTATGTATTTTATACTTGTTGCCTGGTAGAAAATGCAGGAATTGTTAATTATTACAATTAGACGGTATAGACCTGTACCGCCTAGTGCGGGATCCGCTGTTAAATTGTGTTATTATTATATTTATATTCATCCATTTGCATTTACATAACACAATAACCTTGCATTACATTATTTTAAATTTTAATGCTTTTATTTTTTCGTTTTTGTTCTTATTTCATAAATGTATAAAATCTACTAATTTATTTTTTCATTCATTATCTTAGTATTTTTATTTTAAAATATTTATTTTAATCGTTGTAAACAATATTATCAAGATTATAAATAAAAAAATTCTTATAAATTTAAAGATATAGTGTTGTTGTCACCTGACCTTTCTATCAGACGTCTGGACAACTCTTTGGCTATGCTCTTGACTGAAGGCCCCAACGTCTCATTGTCTCAACCCCATACAGTGTAAATAAATAGCTTTCGCTGAGCTTAGCATACTTAGACCGTTTGATGTTTGGGCAGAAACTCCACGACGAGGTCGACTGGAGGTTTTTAGTAAAATGTAATAACCAGTTAATGTGGTGGAAACTACTTCCTACGTGACAGGGACTAGTGTGAGGATCAGGGACCTATTCTGTATATTATTATATCTTGTATTTTTGCTCACTTGATAAATATTAAAAAAAAAAGTTAATACCTACTGAAATAAATTTATTTGTAAAGATGATATTCGCAAACTTAATCGTTGGTTACGCCCCCTCCTCCTCCTTTGATCCACCATAAATTACATTCACAAATAAATACAACTTACCAAACTTTTTTCATCCAAAACGATTTTACCATCAGGTCCTATTTTGATTTGTGGGGCGGGCGTGGAATCCTCGTCTTCCTTGGGAATGTCTATGGAGTCCGGCTTTTCTTCTTTATTAACACCTTCTTCCTTTTTATTTATAGGAATAATAGTTTCTTGGGGATCATCATCATCATCCTCCTTGTCACTTCTGAAATAGAGTTTTTATTATTGTAGAAGTTTGGCTTGTTAATGTGACATTGTATCATGGGGCGTTAAGAAGAATAACAAAGTCGTCCAATTCAACCAAGACACACGCGTCTCCACTAATTTTCAAAATCAACGAGTGACGAACTGCTAAGTGTATATTTACACGGAGCATATCGAGGTGCATTCGAATCCTATAACATAGAATCTATTAGCCTTTTTACTATAACCTTGTGTTTATGGAAAACCTTTCAAATTTAATTATAAAATAATACAAACCACTTCCATCTGACTTATGAGTTTAGATTGGACACGAAAATAGGTTTTAAGATATGCATAAAGGATATAACGTAAAAACATAAAGAAAAATTATTTTAAAGGAAAAACAAAGTTCCTATTTTTATTTATATTATCCTCAAAATATTGCACTTAGGTACTATGTTCAGGTTCATGGCGGGCTCGTTTTCCGATATTAGCCAAGAAGTTAGGCCTTTTTGCGCGAGTCGGCTGACTTTTCTTGCCAGCCCAGCTCCTTCCAGAAGGCGACAAGAAGTCCAGGTCTTCCGCAGGCCTCAAGAAGTGACCTCAGTGTTCAGAGGATATTTGGCCATTGTAAAGCCATCCTGGTGCAATGAAGCAGCACATAGGAAACAGGGGCGGATTCAATTTTTGGGCAACGCAAGATTTTTGGTTCTGTTAAATAAATTTATGTTACGAAAATTTATTCCACCACTGGAGCCAGGACTTTTTTTAAAATTATTTGTGGGGCCCTACATTCACAAGCTATTTAGAGGATTTTTTGTAAAAACAATAACAAAATAGTAGATTTTAGGTAAATTTCAATGGTTACGGATATGGCCCCCTGGATCCGCCAACAATGGGTATTGGGATGTGAAGTATTTTTTGTACATCAAACTTTTACCAATTTAAAAACATAAAGGTGGGATAGTGTTATTGTTTAGCAATAGTAGGTGCTGATTGTTCTCTTAGTATAGGCTAAATACAAACGGTTTTCATTTGATTAAAATACTGCATGTGTCCCGTTGGTCTGATGGTAAGAACACCTACAAAATTCATGTTTTTGCATCTGTATCCAGTCTGTCGAAATGTTACGAAATGGGTGACGATACAGAATTTGCATCATTATTGTTGCTGCTTTTGTATAGGGAAGTATGATACTTACACAATAGGGTTAGTGGTAGGGTTGTAAAATATAAGGTCATACATAGTGAGACCATCTTTAGGCCCACCATCAAGGACTTGTTGACGACGCTTCAAGGCATTAACCCGCCTCGGATTCTCAGGTCGCTTTGATCTAAAAAATACACATACCATACAAGACAAATGTTTATATAAACTCCAATAGTTATTTGAGTCATTCACGGTTTAGTCTTGAGCTTATTAGAATAAACTAATGATATACAAAAAAAAATGCAATCATGTCAGAAAAACAATTAATTCTCAGAAATATATAAGTTTGAATGTAATGAAAATTTATTTACGACTAGTTGAACCGCACAACTTTGTCTGCGTAACTTTAACTGTTTACGCAGCACACTCAACTCGCAAGCTCTAAAAAGACTATATTTTACCTGTTTTTGCAACATTTTTTATTAATGCTTTGCATAATAGGCTATATATACAACAGTAAATTAATTTTTGAATGGGCTTACGACGAAAATAAAAATATGATAATTTTATTTTTTATTTCGAAAATATAGGCGAAAATAAAAAACTAATTTCGTTTATTTTTAAAATAATTAACTGGTTTTTGAGATATTCATATTAGAAATGTTAAACCTAAAAAATCTGCGTGTCGTCACAAGCACGCTGTAAATAGACTTAAAGACGTTGAAAACAAACTATTGGATAAATGTGGTGCGATAAGCACCTTTATTAAATAAATGAGTGATATAATACAATAATAAAGTAATAAGAAAAAAGTATTAATTTTTATTGAGTGTAATAAACTATGTACCTATTTAGTAATTTATTAATGAATTGTGAATTTATGTCAAATTATGTACTGAAATTATTTATTAACCACACAGTTTTGCATGCCTGATGGGCTAATTCTGTAGACACATTTTTTAAATTGTACTATCTTGTAAACTCGGAATTACTGCGAATAAATATTTCAATTCATTTCATTGCTATTCTTACAGGTAATGACAATAATAAAGCTTCACAAGATTTCTTGTATATAAGACGAGTTTCTAGAAACACGTAGGTATAACGCTTAATAAACTGTAGAGTATTATCGGACCCAAATTTTCATTTCCCTTCGCGGTAACCAATAAAAACACCTTGCTTGTGACATTGACATGTCAACTTCCAAACATTTTTTTTTTAAAAAGCAGCCTGTTTTCTTTGCAATTGTGATAATGATGTATCACAAAAATAATCATGAAGGTAAAAACCGTGCCCGTCCGCGCGCCCCTACTGGAGTAAACATCATTCAATTTGCAGGGTGCCGCGCGAGTGACAAATTTGTCACTCACACACACCTTTACATTTTTTACATCCTCAGTCTGATTTGTGCGTTCGGCGGAGAAAGTCGAAAAAAGCTCCGCTTTTATTGTCGGAAATATGGTTAATTGTGCATTAAAGCTGTGTAGAAACTAATATTAAAAAAAAGTACCTAGTGTCACGTTTTTCAAGTATGTATTTATCATGTTTTTCTTATATTAAACCTTAATAAAAAAATATAATAAAACCCATAATTAAAATATCAAAATCTTACGTCGTAACTATGGTAACTGTCAAACTATGTGCATCAGTTAGAAGTTGAAGAACTAGTGATGTGTTTTTATTTTTAATTAGAATTTCGATACTTTAAAATAATTTATAATCTTTTCAATTTAATTTAATCAAAAGGTATGGCGACAACAGAAGCGTCCAACGAGGTTTGTCAGTTACTATTTAGTGATGTGATTTTATAGTTGATATACTCGATTTTTGTAAATACTTTCATGGTTATGAGATATTATACAATTATTGTTTTTTTTATATAATACTAATTATATTTTCTATACATGATACAGTTTCCCGAAAGATCCGGCATTAAAACGTAAATGGGGAGGCAATTAAAAGAGAAGAAAATTGATAACCAACAAGAATACCCGTATGTTCAGTAAATTTTGACGAATCAAGCTACGATTTAATTGTTTTTCGCCTTTTGTAGTTTGAGTATAACTTCCTCTTGGAGGTCGGTCAAAAATGTTGAGATTGCGTTTAGTAGGTACATGTAGTTGTGCATGTGTTTTAATTTAATAAATAATTTAATTTAATAAAGTATTTTAACTTATTGTTATATTATTATATACCTACATTTTTTAAATCCACTAGTATTATAAATGCGAAAGTGTCTATCAGGGTGGATTTGAAAGGATGTACTTTGGGCTAATATGAGGTTCTGCTGATAAAATCTAACAATTTTTTCTATGGAACCATATTTCGCAAATAAAAAAAAAATGTACTTCCCTATACAAATTGGTCATTTTACGTTACTAGTTTGTATGGAGAAGGCCATTTTTTTTTCTTTTGCGATACATGGTTCCATGGGAAAGTTGTTTGATTTGATCATATTAGCCCAAAGTATATTTTTCAACGTTATTGAGTCTATTCAAAACATCGCGACGAGCTAGCCACTTGTTCGGTGTAGACTCATACCATCGGCTACGACGAGGTGGGATTAAAACCCCTCCGCTGATTACCTTGATGATATGTGTGTGTATTACAATTGTATATCGATAAATAATTATTAATCTTGGATGATCTCTATAAATCCCAAAATATTTGGTTTATATCGATAAGTAATAATATTTGTTGTCGGTGGCAACACTATCGAAACTATTAAGTATGCAATTAAATATTTAGCTTTTTATAATAAAAAAACAATACACTTCATAGACACGCGCACACATTCGTGTTTGCTTGTATCTCTTTTTTTCTCAAGCAGTTTTTTAAGTGTCAGAAGCGTTGAGCTGCCATTTGAAGCCACACCTTTTTCCCCGTTCTTCATTTGTTCGACTCAGAAATTGGCGACACCGGTATCATACTATTATGAAACAATTTATGTATCATGCTTACTCCATTGGCGCGGGGCGCGTTTTTTTAGCTTCATGAAAATAATAGATTAATATTTTCAAACATTAATATCTTAAAAACCAGTTTATAAAAATTAATATCTTTTTGAGAGAAATAAAGATTCTTTAAACCTAAATTAGCTTCTTAATTAAGCCTTTATTTTCGAAATTAAAAATAAAAATTACTTTTTTTCATTTTTCCCGGAAGCCCATTGATGATAAAAACTTAAAATTCTTGAGTAAAAAAAAAAATTCAAACTTACTTGGTGGGCTTAGGTGAAGATGGGGCATTTTGTGTGGTTGAATGACTAACAATAGAACAAACAGAGTCATTTCTTACTCTACTTAATTCTCTGAAATAAATAATTACAATATTATATTAGGTGTTTGGATTTTAGAAGCTTAAAAAAGTAGATAGAAAATATATAAGTCCTTTCATTTTTTAAAAACCTAATATAGGTAATAAACAACCAAATAAACAAAATCTAAAACTTACTGTAATATTCTTTGGCAATACATTGTAAGAAAGTGTGTTAGTCTGTTTATAATCTAAAAGATACAGAGTCTTGTACCAAAATATATTGATAGTGTTACCTATTAGGAAGAGAGCTCACAGTACTGTATGAAGTTTGAGAGTCATGTCTTGTCCGCTTTGGAGTTTGTGAGCGACCCAGTAATGATCGTCTACTTTCATCCTCTGATTCACTTGCACTGCCCTGTGGAAATTACATCATTCTATAACAAATTTTCTATAGACTAGTGGTTGCACCTTGAGCTTTATATCCAGAGGTCATGGGTTTGATTCCCCTTCATTGCAAACAATATTAATATGTTTTGTACAGTTTGACATGGTGTGCACCTCATTAGTTAAAGTTACTTTGTTATTTAATGAATAATTTAAGATATATCATAAGTTAAGAACTGCAACAACCTAATCTATTGAATCTCCTAAGCTAAATTAAATAATGTAAAAATTTTGTTTGACATTTATTATAAAATGTAACTAGCATGTTTCATTGAATTAGGATTGATACAAGATCAGCCAAAATAGTATCACAAGTATGCTTAACTTTTAATTAAGATTTCAAAAAATAACTCATAGGAAATATATTTTTTTTAAATCAAACATAATTGAGGTCAAAACCTGTAAAAGGTAAAGACAAACCTAATATATCTTTTAATATTAGGTTTGTCTGTTTTTGTTTCCAGTGATCGGAATAGGTAAGAAAGCTTTTTTTGGTACTTGCAACATGTGGTCATAATTAATATGTATATATGATATGCCTAAAAATTCCAAGATTAAAAAATACCTTATTTAGGTTAGTGGTATTTTTTATAAATTTAAATATATGTTTGTAGGGAAACTTTATTGAATGTAGGTAAAGTTAATATAAATGTCTTCTTATGTTAATACAATATACTTTTAATAATTTGGTCTGAGTATAAAACAAGCTCTAAATAATCTCACGACTATTCAAAATTATTTGCAAGTTTTAATAATTATACCATATATTAGAAATTCTGAAGCATTAACGGTCACTCACCCTAAACAACTCTTCGGATCACTAACTATTACTCATTCAAATAACACATTTGTATAAATATTAAAATTTTTAATATCTCTTAAAAATACATTTTAGTGTGAAGTAATTATTTAAGAATTAAGTACTTGAGTCTGATAATAATCTAAATATATTAAAAAAAACAAATATTACCTGGACACTGTTTCTTCGAGGTGGGTTGAACCTGGGGACAGGTCTGAGCTTTTGTCGCACCTTATTAAGTGATGGCAATGGAACAATTGGATCAAATACAACTTCAGCATTCTCTGATATCAAGTCGCTTGTTAACAAATGTAGAGGTTTTGATTTAGGAGTTGTTTGTAATGGCACAATACCATCTATTAGATTAACGTCTGCAGATTCACATAATTTTGTTGTTATTTTGGAAATGCCATCAATAACAATACTATCATGTATTGATACATTTTTCTTCTCACTATTATTTGTCACAACCACAGGCTGCTGTGAATTGAGATTATTATTATCACTTTCTAATTCACTTATAACTCTTTGTCGCTTTTTCGGAATGTTTGCTATACTATGTGAAGATGGTGTTGATTTTGAAAATTTTTCTGCTCTGTCAGGGCTATTTTTCTTATTTGGAGTTGATATATTTTTCTGTATAGGTGTAGGGGTTATAACAGGTACTTTCTCTGCTTTCACAGGACTTTTTGAAACAGCTATAACGTTAGGTATTTCTTTATTTAATTCTGAAGAATTTGACTCAGTTTCTTTATTATCTTCAGAGTTTACGACATTATTCACAAGTTCCTTTTCAACTTTAACATCCTTTGCTTCAACATTTTTTCTTCTTACTGGTAAAGAGGCTACTGCTTTTATTCGTGCTCTTCTTGTAGCCATTATCGCTTTTCTTTCTTTATATGTTTTATTTACTTACCGAAATGTTAAAAATATTCCCAGGAAAAAAATATAATCTATACTAAAATTTAATTCTATAGTAGATTTATCAACAGATATTCTATTGATAAGTTAAAGCAATTATTAATTAATTATGTATCCCTGGTTAAAAATGAAAATACGATATATTGAAAAATAAAATTACTGCGTGCATTCCCATTAGTATACTGACCACAGACTATTTATTAGCATAGATCAGTCAGAGAGGTTTGCTCAAATTACCTATAATTATGCTTAAGGGCTCGTTCGTTTTGGGAACGAAATATGTTCACAATGATCATAATAACATATGCGAACTTGCGTTTTTTTTGGTTAATTTCAATCACAATGCCACAATTACCACTATCCAAATCGAACGCAATTGTTATCACGAATCTGTCAACTGTCACTTGTCAAATAAAATATAGGAAAAATCGTACAATCCAGTAATTTTATATGTCAAATCTTTCTAAAATCATTTTGATTTAAAATACAATAAATTTGATCTTATAAATATAAAACGGCTGTGACGTTTAAAACTGTCACAAACACAAATGTCAAAATATGTTCACAACGCCACACCTATCGACTGGGGTCATTGTGATCAGTTCACGGTAGCATTCTGGGCCAAAAAAACGGCCATTGTGGCAGATCACATCGCCACTTTTGCCGCCGAAATCTCAAAAAAAACGCATAAATATACATCGTGATCGTTGTGAACATGAACGTAGTAAAAACAACGGACGTAGTCCCGTATACTATTACATTGAAGCACCCATAGTAAGCTCGGCAACGTATATATACACGTTAACACCCACACATACAAATCATAGTAAGCTCGGCGCCCGCCATTACGCTGCTAGCGTTGATGAAGGGCACACGAAATAATTAGTTAAAATAAATATTTAATTATGCCAACCTGCGTCGTAAAATGTTGTTCCCGTAGCACTTTACGTGATAAAAAAGAACAAGGATTCACATTCCACAGGTAAGTACACTCTCTAACGCTTTATTTTGATTAATTTCTAACTATAACTTTTGGTAATTTAGTAAACAAATTTTTCTTTGACAAAATTAATGTTGCCAACTTTCGGAATGTTTCTCCAACTTTATACAAAAAATAAGTTAATATGAGATTAAATTAACTTAATTAATAGATTATAGTAGAGCCACCGAGAGATTACGGATTTGCGATATGACAGACTAACGTAACTAAAGATGTGACTAAATCAGTATCCTGAAATACCTGTGACAACGGTATTAATAATAGGTAGGTAGTTACATTTTAGTTACTGGTCTGATTGCTTTCAAAATCGATATCTGCAGCGCCCCGTGATCTCAAAACAGGATTCCGATGTCAAAGTTACAAAAATATCAAAAATGTGGCCGCCATTTTGAACTTTTTAGTTACTGGTCCGATTGCTTTCAAAATCGATATCTACAGCGCTCTGTGGTCACAAAACGAGATTCCTATGTCAGAGTTACAAAAATATTAAAAATGTGACCGCCATTTTGAACTTTTTAGTTACTGGTCCGATTGATTTCAAAATCGATATCTAGAGCACCTCATAGTCTCAAAACAGGATTCCGATATCAAAAATGTCAAAAATGTGCCCGCCATTTTGAATTTTATTTTTTTAAGCATTGTTATAATCATAATTTTAATTGAAGAGCAGCTGACTGATAGTCCTGCCAAAATCGGTATCTGTCTTTTTAAAATTATTTTTTATATTTGAATTTTATATGTAATTTGTGTTAGGTCATACTGAACTCATTGGTATAATATATACCCCTGACTGATGAGAACTGCCAAAATCGATATCCGTGTTTTTAAAATTTTGCCTAATCTGATTCATTTGTATCATAATGTACTATTATTTACAAGTATGTGTTCAAGTTGTACCTATGTATATAAATGTGTATATCAGTATATATGTGTGTAAATATGTAGTTGTATATATGTGGAATTCACGTACAAAAATACGTTAAATAAAAAATAAAATGTAATAAATAAGTACATTATTTAGAGATTCAAACCTCCAATTCATACTTTACCTTAGCTTAGAACCTTAGAAATAATGGGTTTGTGTAAGTTATGACTTTTTGTGGATAATTTCAAGATATTGTTTTTTTTATTTTAAATGCTTATATTTGTTTAGCGACGAATTCTGATGCTCCTATTTTTTTTTAGATATACTTAAAAAATAGTGGTGTATACGTATAAAAACAAATATTAAAGAAGACCATTGTGTATTTTTATTTCATCAACTTATAAGTTCCTATGTGTAATAAAACATTTTGGCAAATAACTAATTTCGATTTATTTTTACTTATAAAACCTAACTTACTACTTCTATTATTTATAAATAATTTATTTTTTTGTTCGTAATTATTAGTTTCATAATTATTATGAAACTAATAATTACGAACAAAATCACACGTACGTATTTATTTATATTTCAATATCAATATAAAAATTTAGGGAAAGTTTCTTCAGTTAGCAACTCTGAAAACACGCACACATAAAAACCCGCCGCCATTACGGTGCTTCAATCTGTACAGTGACAGCACTCCGTCCGTTGTTTTTACTACGTTCATGGTTGTGAACATGTTTATGTCCCAAAACGAACGCAAGCTAAGTTAGACATCATCCTGCGTTCCGAGAGCTAACGCGGGCAGTTTCTCGTGCTGACTTCAAAAACCAGCGCGACCGCCCGTGCAACACAGCCATGTAATTTTTTTTAGCGATGCTAAAATGCAGCTCGGAAACGATCGGTGTTGATTTTTGATGCCATTTTTGACAAGAAGCACTATTTTGAATTAAATAATTGAAATTAAAAGTATTACTACCTTATCATTATATAATAAATCAATATTTTTTAATTAACTATTATTTAAATACAATAATTTTATAAATATCACAATATTAATTTAATTAACAACCTCAAACTAAACATACCAAAGCTGAATTTAGTTACACGATATTTATTTTTTAGGTTTAATTGAACTTTTAAAACTAAAACGATATGAATATACAAAATAATTAATTAAATTCCAATTTGTAGATAGATATTCACATGTGAACAAACACTGTCAAAAAGTAGCCGTGCTAACTTTTCGTGTTAAAATTTCTGGTCACGGAACGATTGATGGTAACTTGAATTGCTAACATTTCCGCGCGGTGAAACGACCTTGGCTAAAAAAACCAGCGATCCGTGGCAGCGATGCTAAGCACGGGGGCCTTACCAAAGAGCCAATCGATAATCGAATCGAAATACTCATCGAAAGCCAAATGTATGGGATTTGACGTTTCTCATCGATCAGGCTCTACCCATAGAGTAAAATTCCTATACATTTTTATCGATCGATGCGGCGATTCGATTGGCGATTGTGTTCTTTGGTCAGGCCCCGGAACGCGATGCATATCTAATACAAAAATGTCTATCAATATATCTGCCAATGAGAGATAAGAAAAACACTAATTACGCATACATCAACACTAATTCGTGTTCAAATATTGTAAAAACTTACATTTACATGTAGCAGTGAATGTCAACGGCTAGGCTACCCAAATGTTGATATATCACATAGCTATATATCGATAAAATAAGGAATTCACAATAATATGTAAGACAATTTACACATATGCTCTCACAAACTCGGCCGGTGCGCGGCAGCACCATGATGTGTTCTCTTCAACTTCACTTTAATCGTAAACATCAGTAAAAAGTATTATTTTTAAGCTTTAGCTTTGCGCGGGTGAACTCAACGCCACGGAGCGGAGATACGAGACTTCGCAGCTATTTACCTAATAGTGAGTTACTTTACTACTTAAGGCCATAGTATAAGCAAAAATTATAGATACAATGTCAAGATCTCCAGATAATGTACGACACTCTTCACAACCTAATTTATCCAATATTGAATCTGATGATACATCTACCTTGTGTACTCGTAAACGCAGAAAAACTGAAGTGCATATTATTAGACGATAAACATTTAAATACTGCTATTATTGAACTTAGAAAGAACAGTGATGAGAAGTATGAATCATTAAAGAATGCCATTGTGGATTTAAAAACCCAGAATGATAAGCTATTAAAAACAAATAGCAACATTGAAAATCTCTTAGAGATATCTATTAATCAGTATAAGGAATTAAACACCAAATTTCAAACATTAAGTTTAGATCTCTATTGAAAATAGAATATCTAGAAGGTCAAGTTGAACAGCTTCTTGTTCTATCACAGCAAAATAAATTAGAAATAAAAAATGTTCCTATTCAGGAGAATGAGGACTTAAATACACTTGTACAGAATTTACAAGAGAAAGTTGGTTTACTGCCAGATCCGGCCCATACTTTTAGTGCTTTTAGATCTAAAAGCTTCCAACGACCAATTGTAGTTGAACTTCAATCTAATTATCGCAGAGACACCATTTTAAGAGCAATAAAAAAGTTTAATTTGAATAATGAAGAACATAAGCTCAATACTGAAGATATTGGTATCAAATGTGTCAAAAAACCAGTATTTATTAACGAGTCTCTATCACCAACCACTAGAAAAATATACTATCTCGCTCGGGCAATTAAGAAGAATAAAAATCTAAAGTTCTGTTGGGTATCCAAAGGAAAGATTTTCATTAAAGCAGAGGAAGGATCTCCTACAATACATATTAAAACTATTAAGCAAGCTGAAAACATACTGGAGGCTGCGGGGGCATAGTTGTATGTTCTAGCACTAGTCTTTACTTTTTTATTTCATAGGGTTCCTTATTGTATAGTGTTAATATTAATTTATAATATATTGTAAAAAAAAGGGAGAAATAATGCTGTAAATATTATAACAATTATTTTATATAATATCAAATCACATGTAATTGCAGTAATTATTTTTCTTTTTACGAACTCACTTCATTTCACCATACATTTCATAGTGATGGATTTGCGTATGATTCTATTGCTTACATAAATTTTGACTTTTATTATTCTCACTTCCACACACAAGATTCCAACTTTAGTATTATATTCCCTCACTTGGCTTAACATTATATTAATTATCCACTACGCATCACCATAATAATTAATTGTAATATATATTTAAATATCAATATCCAATTTTTCCTCTCTCAATAAACTGCCAATAATATATTTTATGTCTTTACACAGTTATTAAACTGTGTAAAATTATGGCTAACTTGATAGAAATAACCACAGACATTGACAGTTTCGTCAGTGCTGGTACAACTTCTGTGATTGATAAACCTGAGGATTTTAATTCTTTGTATAAACATCATCCCTGTAACCTTAATATAATCACACAAAATATTAGAAGCATCAACCGAAATATTAATAATCTTGAAATTCATCTTAATAGACTTACTATCCCCATGGATATTATCGTTTTAACTGAGTGTTGGCTTTCTGAAAGCACTAAATCACTCAATCTGGGTAAATATCGCATGGAGTCTACTAAAAAATCAATTAATCAGAATGCGGGAGTTGTTGTACTTGTAAGAGATGATCTTAAATCAGTATTTGTGGAACCTTCCTTTATGGATGCCAATTGCTTAACTACTCCTATTAATAATGATATTGTTGTTGTAGGAATATATAGGCCCCATCTTTTAAAAATTTAGAAAACTTTTTTAATTCACTTAATTCTTTACTAATTAATCTTAAGCACTACAAAAATATTTTAATCCTGGGTGATATTAATATTGACATTCATGAAAATTCAAAAAATATCTCCCACTTAGAGTATCTAAACATTCTTGCCTCTCATGGTATGTTACCTGGCCACACTCAACCAACCCGCAACAACACCTGTCTCGATCATTGTTTTATTAAATCCAAATTTAGAGTAAATACTTTTGTCTGTAATTCTACTATAACGGATCATGCTAGTGTCATCGCTTCCATACAGAAAGGTTCCTCAAGAATGCCTAAGACTAACACACCTACATTCCACATAACTATCGATTATGAGGGCGCTATTGATGAGCTTAAAAAAACACGACTGGGCACCATTCTATCAAAAATATGATGCTAACCTTACAGCTGATTTGTTTATTACTGTTATAACTGACACTTTAAATAAATATACTAGTAAACAACTGAACCGCCGTAAATTAACTAATCTAAAACCTTGGATTACATCCGGACTGATACGCTGCATAAAACACCGTGATAATCTACATAAAAAACTTAAAAGAGATCCTAACAACAAAGTTATATCCATTACATACAGAAGATATAGAAACACATGCAATAACATTTTACATAAATTAAAACAGCAATATGAAAAACAAGAATTACTTAAACATAAAAATGACATCAAAATGACATGGACTACAATAAAGCGAATTTGTAGCTATGGCAACAAATCGAATGCATCCTTGGACCTATTGCAATCTTGCATGTCCCCCTTGACTCGGTAACTAATGCCAACAACTATTTTGCTGAGATAGGATCTAGCATGGCCTCCTCTATACTTGAAAAAAATAATACATCAGAATCCTATTTGGCAGCTGCGATAACAAATGACTATAATCATTCAAACTCATTTGTACTTCTACCCACTGATCCGTCAGAGATCCTTGTTCTAATACAATCACTTAAACCGAATTTTTCCCCTGGATGGGACAATATCCCTTCTCAATTAATGAATTGAGAAGGGATATTGTGGGGGGTAGTATAAGGGCCCTTTTAATGAAAAGGGCTGCTACTACTATTAACCTCCCTCTGACCCATTTGTTTAACTTGTGCTTGTCCACTGGTGTTTTCCCACAATGTCTGAAATTATCTACAGTGGTTCCCATCCATAAGTCGGGTAGCAGAGACTGTATCTCTAACTATAGGCCGATTTCTTTGCTATCAGTCATTTCAAAACTTCTAGAAAAAATCATGAATAATAGATTATCTACTTACCTAACAAAATTTCATTTAATTTCACCAAACCAATTTGGTTTCCAAAAGCAATCTTCAACAACAGATGCTATTGAACAACTTATTTCACACATAATTACGAAACTCGAATGTAAAAAGAAATGCCTTGGAGTATTTCTTGATCTTGCAAAGGCGTTTGATACAGTCTCTGTCCCCATCCTTTTAAGAAAAATGGAAATTTTCGGTGTACGTGTGGGGTGGAACTTTTATTATTTGAGGACTATATTAGCAATAGACATCAAATGGTTAAGATATTGAATATTCTCAGCCCTGAGGTACATGTTAATTTTGGAGTTCCTCAAGGAAGTATTCTTGGTCCGACCCTATTTTTAATATATATTAACTCCTTATGTGACTATAGGCTTGAAAATGCCAAAATTATTACTTTCACCGACGACACTGTTATTTTATTTAGTGGAGACACCTGGCCTGATGTCAAACATGTTGCTGAAAATGGATTAAAACAAGTATCTAATTGGCTCGACAACAACTTGCTAACTCTAAATTTCAAGAAAACTAAATACATTACCTTTAGTATAAATATAAAAACACAGCCCCCAAACACTTTTTCGATTATTGCTCACACATGTAACCAAAACAATACCATTTGTGACTGTATAACTATTTCCCCAACTAATTCAATTAAATACCTGGGTCTTATCATTGACAAACATTTAACATGGAAAAATCAAATTCTAAACCTAGCTTCAAGAGCTCGTATGTACTCATGCATATTTTTAAAAGTCTCCGACCACGGTATTATCAAAAATGTATATGTAGCTCTGTGTCAGTCTATATTGACATATGGCATTATTGTATGGGGTGGAGCATGCAAGACATTTATGTTAACTTTAGAAAGGGCACAACGTGCTATCCTTAAAATTATGAATTCTAAACCAATTAGATACCCAACTCATATTCTATATGAAGAAAATTTACTTTCCGTACGTCAGTTATTTGTTAAATGCTCTATTCTTAGACAACATACTAAACCACGTATTAAACACAAGAATAAAAAAAGGCGAACGGATCTAGTATTCTCAGTTCCCCAGCAATTTTCACAAAATTCGACAATATTTCTGTGTCCTTATTTGTATAATAAACTAAGTAAAACTATTTCATTAATAAACTTACCTAAAACCCATCTTAAAAAAACAATTGATGCGTAGGTACTTACAGAAACTGGACTATAACGGAACTGAAAAGCTTCTAACGGTAATAGAATAAAACAATCAATATTTAGTCAAAATTGGATCTTGCATGTATCACCACCATATATTTCCTCTCCGTACCTTTTATTACTCCTTACCTTTATATTTATTCTATATTATTATCATTATTTGCTATAAATTATATCTGTATATTATGTATATCCATACTACAAGATTTAATTATATATTTTTTGCCTTTATCTTTACTTATCATATCTAAACATATTTTATTTTTTATTTTTTTTATTGATATATTAAGATTTTTTATAAAAAAATTACTATAAAAATATGTACAATTGTCTTATATACAACATTTTAAGTGCCCATTTATTAGTTATGTGATGCATGCTTAGTTATTAGTTTATTTTTATTTTTTATTATTTTCTTAATTAATACCTACTTTTTTTTTCTTCCATAAAATGTAAGTTGTAAATGGAAAATATACCTGTTTAAAACATCATAAAATCCATATACACTTATCTTTTCCGAAAGTAACTACCATAAATGTATGTAAAGTCTTACCATATCCTGCGCATTTCAACTATGATTATAAATACAAGTGCTTTGTCAATGGAGCCGTGCGCGGACGGTGAGAACTACTCAATCCGTATTACAGTTTTTAACTAGTTCGGAGGGTAGTGCGACTGATTCGCTGTGCGTTTGCCAACAACAACTTGTTGTTATTTTATATAATTAATTACTTTTGATATAAGTAGGTATGGAATCTTGTCACCTATCTTATACTAGTAGACTTTGTATAATGAAATGTTTCTTTCGTACTTATTTGTATTCTGTGTTGGCTTTTATTTAAAACAATAAACGTTATTATTATTATTATATAAACTAAGCTCTAGGTTTGTACTATGAGTAACAGAAGCAACGATATAATACATATATTTTATAAACACCCAGACCTGGGGCTCTAGAGAAAAATCAGGCGAGGCGACGTGTCGTGTCACCTTCAATCAAAACTGTATAGACTTTGGCAGGTGACAGCGTATCTCACGCCTACTGTCACTGTCAAAATACATACGTTTTTGACTGAGGCGACGCGACATGTCGCCTCGCCTGCTTTTTCTCTAGAGCCCCATAACAAACTGTACAGAAAAAACGTACTACGTAAATATATTGTGGTAATTGGTACCACGGTACATGTGTCGGCCTTTCGGACGAGGATCTACTAGTGCTCAGTAATCAAAATACTGCATGGTTATGTAATAGTTGCACAATTCAGTCACAAAACTCACAAACGACTGCCACATCATCTTCTACATCATCAACTGAACCTAATAACCCTAACTCTTTTTGCAGTTTATATTCTAGAAATTTTAGTTCTCTAAAAGGTATAAAAATTAATAATGGTCGTATACATAAAACCAATACAATAACTACAACAACAAATAACCAATCTCCTGATTATTCTTTAAGTTATCTAAAAAATAATGTATTTGTTATTAAACGAATACCAAAAGGAGCAAGAATTGCTGTTGCTGACAAATTTACTTCTATTATTAGACACACAACTTAAGAAAATAACGTAGAAGCTTGGTTCGACTTATTAACTTTTTCTTATAAATACCTTCGATTGCCACAAAATAAAGAAAGTTCCTTGACAAATTTTGTTAAACAAAATTTAATCAATCCTACTGACTTTTTTAAAACAAACCATATACCTAAACAAATAACATTATCAAAATTATTCGAAAATAAAATTTCTGAAGGAGACGTAAGAGGTGCTACAAGAATACTCTGTTCAGACGATACTTATGCCAAACCAGATGGTACTACACTTTTAGCCTTACAAGCCAAACATCCTGTCATTACATCAAATGTATTACCCCCAGAACAATTTACAGATATACAAATACAGGAAATTGACCAACAATTATAACATAATAAAATTTTATCTTTCCCTACAAGTTCTTTTTCTGGTCCTGATGGCATAAGACCACAACATATTAAAGACTTGTTAGGTCGTACAACAGGAGATTCACGATCTTGTACTTTTAATGTTACAAGGTAAAGTACCTGAAGAAGTATGTCCTTTAATTTATGGTGCTTCACTTTCGCACTGAAAAAAAAAGGCGGAGGCATTAGGCCTATAGCCGTTGGTAATAGGTACTTTCCGCTGCATAGCCGCAAAAATTGCATGTTCGTCAATTAAAAATGATCTCAAGAATTACTTCAAGCCATTGCAGTTAGGTTTTTTCTATAGACGGAGGATGTGAAGCAGCCGTTAAAGCTACTAATTTATTTATAAATGACCCAAGAAATAAAAATAAAGCAATAATTAAAATAGATTTTCAATACTATTGACCGGGCACATATGCTTACTCAAGCTAAGATAAAAATACCAATAATTTATAATTTTATTTATCAATGTTATAATAAACCTTTATCACTCCTTTACAATAATAATATAATAAAGTCTAATACTGGATGTCAACAGGGTGACCAATTGGGACCAGCATAATTTAGCATTTCTATACACTCCTGTAACAAAGTTTAAATTCAACCGCGAAGCTCGACGCGCGTTCGAATACTTTCTCACTCGCACCAGACCTCTCTTTCTAATTCTCGAAGGGTCGCGACGCGCCCCGATGTTTCTCGATCCATCCCCTCCACTGCCTATATAAGCGGTCGCCGCGTCGATGCGTGATCAGCGACCGACGTCCAACGCTTCATCCCGCTGGGCGCCCGCCCGAGCGCCGCAGGCCCCACAGCCGCGGGCGCACCTCGCCCCGCCTTCTCTTCCCGCACTGGTGCGACCGCCCAACAACCGCTGGGCGCTGTTCGACCAGGCGGTCTACGACCCGGCACCGCCGCTCAACCGAGCGCCACCCGCCCAGGTACCTCAGCCCGCCCCGGAGCCGCCCAACAACCGTTGGCCGCCGCCCGGCCGGGCCCTGTCGCGCAACCGACGGCCACTGCCCGCACAGTGCAACCACCCCGCCCTGGCACATTTCGCCCAGGCCCCGCTACCCAGCAGGCGGGCCCCGCTCGCGCGGGCCCCACCGCCGCCGTTCAGCCCGTGAGCGTCCGCTCCGGGCTCACCGCCGAGGCCCCTCGCCCCGGCCCCGAAACCCGACAAGCCGTCGCTGAGCAGAGCGCCACCTGCCCTGCAGCCACCGGCACTGCCCACCCTGCAGCCACTGCCGACCGCACAACCTCCGCTGAGCCCTCTTCGTCGGGGGCCCAACCGCTTGGCCAAGGCGGCATGGATTATACTGTCAAACCAGGTACCACCGTCTCATATGCCGCGGCCATTGGCTCAAAGCCCTCAGCCGCGAGCACGGCCGCTGGCGAGACGGACATCTCCATCCCCACAGCGAGTATAAAACGGGTTCCCCAACCGCGCTTTCCTCCATTTGTGGTGGAACGCCTGCCCAACTGGGCCTTTCACTTCAGGGTGCTCAACACTAAGTTGGGCTACCCAGTCAACGCAAGTGGCAAGCACGGATCCAGGACGCAACCGGTGACCTTCGGGGGGTCCACCGATTGTGCGCCTCGATGTCCGGTGCGCCACTTGCGGTCCATCCCCTCCTCGACAGCGACGGATCTCCAAAGTTTCGAACGGAAGACCGCGCCCGAATCTTTGCTGAATGCCTTGAAGGACAGTTTCGTCCTAACCCGCCAAAGTCCCACGAAGGCATCGACAACATGGCCATACGGTCAATGCCTCAGCGAGCAGTAGCCGCTTATACCCGCCTGTTTAACGGCATAGTGCGCACCGCGCACTTTCCCACCTCGTGGAAAGACTGCCGCATTATAATGCTGCCCAAACCGGGGAAGAATATCAAGCTTGCCGAAAGCTATCGCCCGATAACATTGTTACCGGCGATCTCGAAGGTCTTCGAGAAATTACTTCTACGACATATCGTACCTAACTTCACACCCCGCGACGAACAATTCGGTTTTCGAAGCGAACACTCGACCACTCTCCAGTTGACGAGAATTCTGCACAGGATGACTGAGACATCCAATGGACGTCGCTTCACCTGCGCAGTGCTCCTAGACATGGAAAAGGCATTTGACAGGGTCTGGCATAGCGGGGGCCGTAGCTACCACGTATCTATAGGAGGTCTTTGTTCAAATACATACCCCATCGCAGCGGGCGTACCGCAGGGGAGCTGCCTCTCCCCGGTCCTGTACTGCTGTTACACCGACGACATTCCGCTGGCCGAGAGGGACGTCGAGCTGGCTCTGTATGCAGACGACGCCGCCTATTTTTCGGCTTCTTTGAACCCGAAAATGGCGGCGACCTACATGCAGCGTCAGCTCGACCTCCTTCCCGAATGGTTGACGGAATGGCGCCTTCGAGTTAATGTCAAAAAGACGCAGGCCATCCTCATTCGCAGACAGGACCGGGGAATGGCTAGTAAGCCTCACCCGCCCCCGCTCCAGCTCTGTGGACAGGCTGTAGACTGGTCTCGCACAGTGATGTACCTTGGTGTCAAAATTGACTCCAAACTCACCGTGAAGCCGCACATTAAAATGGTAAGAGCCAAAGCGGCGGTCGCGCGTTGTCGGCACCGTTCAGTGCTTTCATCCAGACTTCCATTATCATCCAAATTGGCCATCTATAAACTATATATTAGGCCCATCCTTACATACGCGGCACCTGCCTGGTATGCGCTGTGTAAGGATGCAAGTCGGGACCAAATTCAGGCCCAACAGAACCAGACTCTGCGCACCATAACGGGCGCACCGTTTCTGATGCGGAATTCCGTACTGGCGAAAGACCTCCGGATGGAATCACTGAATGACTTCATCGTTCGTTTGACCACCCGACTGTTCTCGCGTGCAGATGTATCAGATTACCCGCACATACGGGACCTGACGCCGCTGCATTCGAGACCACCGGACGGCAAACTGCGATACGCGCGCGACCTTGTACCTCTCACGAGCAGCGAGAGTGATAGTAGTTCGGGAAGCGAAAGCGACTCGAGCGGCTAGCATGATTGCTGTACGTGTAGGACCAGCACAATAGAATCTCCATAGAGCTCTCTCGACGCCGTCGACCAACTGGTCACCCAAAGACCTGCCCGTAGTTACGGGTAGCGAATAGCTATCATTGCAGGAGGTTATAACCTTGTAACAATTTCCCGTCTCTCGCTAGGGGGATAGAGATGACTAGAGTAGTATGCGTGATCAGTCTGCTTGCGCTCGGGATAGCTTCCACACCTGCTGGGACTACTCTGGACCTTCAGATACCTTATCATAGGGACTTAGGCTACGTAGTACTTTGCGTACAGGGCTGCTTCCACACCAGCTGGGACTGCTCTGGACCGTTGGGCTACATAGTTTAAGGACTTGGGCTGCGTAGTACTTTGCGCACAGGGTTGCTTCCACATCCGCTGGAACAGCTCTGGACCGTCGGACTACGTAGCATCTCAGTACCAACCTACCCAGAAGACTTGTTATATTCTGCTAAATAAATTGTTCACTGTTTGTTACGATCAAAGAAGTTCTTTTACTCATTCGCCCAGCTAGCCCTGCTACACTCCTTAATTACTGAGTTGCAATCTGAATTAAATTGTTGGTATCTTGATGATGGCACACTCGGTGGACCCACCAGTAGCCTACTTAGCGATTTATCTCTTATAATATCTTCTTCATTTGAATGATTTAATGTCGGTATTGGAAAAAAATATAAATATAAATAATAACGTTAAAAATAAAATATTCATGCCTATTAAACACGGAGGACTTAGTCTACGGAGTCTTAACGATTTATCATTACCCGCTTTCTTGTCCTCTTCATATAAAGTTCTGAGTCTAATTGATTCTATTCTTCAAAATAATCTAACGGTCGATTTAGATGCAGGACTTGTTGGAGAGGCACGACAGTTATGGCAAAATTTAGCTCTAGGATAAACCGAACCAATAGAAAAATATATTCAAAAAAATTGGGACACACCTTTATTAGAAATTAAGAAACAAAATTTATTTTCTCAAATGTGTAATGATATTGAAAAAGCTTGTTTTTTGGCAGCCTGCAGTAAAGACTCAGGTGCATGGCTTCAAGCCATCATCATTGCCACTGTTTTAGGTACTTTATTAGACAGAGAAACTTTACGTATTTCCATAGGACTTCGTTTTGGCTTGCCTTTATGTATCTCTCATACCTGTAATTGTCAAAATGTTGATATGTATGGAAGACACGGATTAAGCTGCCAAAAGAGTGCAGGTAGATTTTCGCGTCATAACAGCCTTAATGACATCATCAAAAGAACATTCATTTCCTCAAAAATTTTATCAATTTTAGAACCACCGGGCATTAGTAGATCTGATGGTAAACGTCCGGATGGCCTTACACTAATACCATGGTCTGAGGGAAAATCACTGATTTGGGACGCCACTTGCGTGGACACCTATGCGAAATCATATATTTCGGTTACATCTTCGATCTCTGGTTCAGCCCCTTGCATGGCAGAGTCACGGAAGCGGTTGAAGTACAGGGATTTACTACAAAATTACCACTTCGTAGCATTTGGGGTCGAAACATCTGGATGCTTGGGATCTGAGGCCCGCGAATTTATTCGGGACCTTGGAAAACGAGTATTTTTAGAATGTGGAGATCCTAAATGTTATGAATATTTGAAACAAAAAATCAGCATTGCCATTCAACGTGGCAATGCTGCCAGCGTATTAGGTACTCTACCAAGTGGCGCCCCGCGATTTTTTCTCTTTAATTGAATTATAAATAATAATATATTAATATTTAGGTACCTTTATTTTGTAAAATATTTCATAATATTTTCGTTTTTCGAGTTTTTAGATAACAATTAATAATTGATAATTGATTATATTAGGTTCATCAATTATAATGCAATAATACTAACAATAATCATGTCGCGAGACAACCAATTTTATTTATTTCCTACATTATTAATTATTCATGCCATTTAAACCACAATAAATAGCAAACAAAAGTATGTGGTATTTTTTATATATATTTTAGCGCCGCATATTGGGAGCGATATTGTTTAGCAACACATTATTGATCTGCCCCATTCATAGACTTTGTAGGATTACCATCAGATAGATACAAAATCACATGCCGTGCTCCAATTTATAAAAAAAAACCTACATGTAAAATATAACATCCAACATCATTGTCAACATTCTTTTAATATACTTAAATAGTAAAATACGAATACAGTTTAAGTAACAAAGAGCCTTACGGAACAAACACATCGTGGCTTTGCCTTAGGAAGTCGGAAGTGTTGAAGAAGTGAAGAAGAAGTTTGTCAAAAAACAGTGCCATTTCGATCGACGCTTTTTTACAAAACCGCCTCCACATTTCTTTTATTTTGTATCCTTAGGAAAAAATCCCGGTGTGTACCAATGAGTTTTTAATTAAAAAAAATATGTACATTTGTTGAAAACACCACTATAGTTCACTCGGAGCGCACGTTAAGCTGTTGGTCCCGGTTTCACTATACCAACTTGTGAAACTGTTTATAGATGGGTTATTGAGTCTATTCAAAACATCGAGCTAGGCACTTGTTCGGTGTAGACTCATACCATCGGCTACGATGAGGGCGAGGCGACCAAATGTTGGATTTGTTGGTCGACTGATCCAATTTTTGAACGGGAGTGTGAAGAACTTTCGGACGCTTAATCGATCGACAGACTATAATAGACGCTTTTGTGAATTTTGTTTAAAACTCAGTTTTACTTTGATAAAAGAATATTAATTATAAATAATATTACTGAGGTACATATGAAACGTAACCATCCTTTTGAAAATTTGAAGTCGTAGATGTCTTTTTACGTGACGTTTTCATAACGCACAGGCATATTTGTGCCTGTGATTTGACCGAGGGGAAATCATGCGTATGGCTACTCCCCTCCCTGCTGTACGTTGGCCGCGTTGCTCTATGCTTTCAAGTGATTTTAAAATTACCGTACAAAATTTCTGAGTTATTTTCCATATTTTAAATAAAATTATCCTGTTCAATTACAAATCATGAGCGAAAAAAAACGTCATGACCTGTAAAATAGGATATATTATTATACCAATTTGATATTTTTTTTAAAAACCTCGTGTTACACTCGAACAACTCCATCAGCGCTGGGAAAAGTGTATAAAATTCTTCTACGTAGTCATATACATTGTAGCATGTTACCTTCAGCTATGATCACCAAATATTTTAAATCAGAATTTGGTAAGTCAGGGTACAGAAATCGCCAAATCTTTTTGGATTAAATGAGTCCAGATACCTTTTTATAACTTTAATAAATATCTTTGTAATTCTGTATTTATTATATTAGTCTCGACATTCTCTTGCCCAGTCCAGATGCAATATAATTGCAGTGAACAATCTGGTTATATGATGATGCTCACCAAGCTGTAGTTACGACGTAGGTAACCTCCATCGCTGGGATATGAGTATGAAGCCAACTTTAGACATTTACATAATAAATATGTCAGTCTGCTTTTTGGTAGCAGCTTTTCATTTAGGCGAAAGTAAAAAAGTTTGTTCTTATTATATTCTTCTTAGCTGTGACTTAAAATGTGCAATTCAGCCGTCTTTATATCAAGTGCCAACAATAGACATAGCCCTCTTCGTGCAGGAATTGAGTGAGGCTGCTGGCGACCTTTCTCCCAAACACGCAGATTTTCGTGGACTCTTGTTGTCAAATACAACAAACGATACCAGCCACTGAATCTACAACAATGACAAATAAGGATATAAGCAATGATATTTTTTATAATATCATTGGATATAAGAGTAATAATAATATACAATAAGTTATATTGTAAGAACAAAAAGTTCTTATTGGTTTTTTAAAAAACCTAATATATTAATATAATTTTATAACATTTTGTAAATTAAATAATTTTGTTAGGTAGAAGCTAGAGATATTACGTTAATTTAAAAGAAAATAATTCTTTAACGGATTACAAAATCATCCCGGGGCGCGTAAACATAGTTTTATTAAATCTAAGTTTAGTATATTAGGATATACTTTTACAATAATAAGTTCTAAATCTCAATTCTTTTACTTGACATAATAACCAACCTAGCAACTTATAACCCGCCTTATGTTGGATATGTACAATAACAGCTGCAAGCTGGACGGGTATTAAAATAATTTTATAAATACATAATTTTGTATACATAGATAGAATTTTCATTTTAACTTTTACAGGTTTTTGTAAATCTGATACAAAGGTTTTTTTGTATTTCACAAAGATTGTTGAATAGGAAAAGGAAGTCATTCTAAATATTAACCATGACCAAGTTATTTTAAATCCTAGGACTTCTCTATCAATATACCACAAATAATAACATTGACAATCACGATTAATATTGTGGAAATTGCTTTGATAAATCATGTGTCCTAATTTTAGCCTACCTATCTTATTGGTTTTAATGATCTCAAATTGTGGAGAGTACATACGTGGCATTATTTTGTCACCAATGTAAAAACCACTACTAGGCTTCGCATATTGTTTCTCGATGTATGCGATGCATCTATATTTATATGATAGAGCTCTGCATATATTTTATTAAGTTGTTTATGCAAACTGTACATTCGAGAAGATGCGAAATTGTAATTAATATTTACAGCCTTAAAATTACCGTTAGGTGGACGTCGAGAAGTATTTTTTAAATGATTTAATGGATGACCCATTAAATCATTTAAAAAATATAATGATTTAATGGGTCATATTGACTTACTACTATACAATAGGGAATATGCATGGTTTTTTTTTATTTCATTAATTGATAGAGTAACCACATTAGACCCTAAAAACATATATTAAACATTTTATAAAGGGTAATAACACAAAAATAAAAGGGTTTAAACTTTATCTGCCACTACCGCAGTAAAAAACGGTACATCACTTGCCGCCATTTTGTGACATCATTCGTGCTCAAAAAGCATATTAGTTTAATGTTATGGCACCTCAAAAGTTAGTCAAAAGGGTTGCTTATCACAAATTATCGTAATATAGGACAATAAATACGCGAGAAAACAAGAAACTGTAGACTACAAAACACACGTTGACATTTGTTTGTGCACGAATGACGTCACATGCAGTGTTTGCTAATGTCGGAGCGTTTAGAAATACGTTCCATTTCAACGAAAAAATGGATTTTTAAAGTCGTATTTATAAAAAAAATAGCTAATCATAATGAAATAGATAACTGTAAATATGTTCAAAGACATAAAAGGAACATTATATATTAAAATAATAATAATTGGCGTTATTTGCATATTCCCTATTGTTTACATAATGATTCGGTTTAGTTTTATAATTATTAGTGCAACCGAATGCAACCCATCCTAACGCGGTTCGCGACGCTGCAAGCTGGGACGACTTGCCGGTTCTAGTTTCTTTACTTTGTAGTAAAGGCCAATCGGAAATACCGATAAGTAATTTAGGCGTTACTTTGTCGTAAATAATGAAATCTAAAATGTCATGAAGATGATTATGATTTGATAGATTATTTAATTGAACCGACTTCGATTTTAAATTTAATGTAGAGACGGCGCGAGCTTTACGAATGGTAAATGACTGATTACCGTTCTTACCTCTAATATTGAAATTAACTAGCTTAGCCTGGATGCCGTCGACGCTTCCAGTTATGCCTTGCATTCGTATTGTCTCTATAGGACCACTGGCACCTATTTGGTTAGCTAAATCGGCATCGATTAAAGTCGTAGTGGAACCATCGTCTAATAAGGCAAAGGTTTCGATTTCGCCTGAAGGGCCAGACAATACGACAGGTAAAACTTTTAAATAAATAGAATTATGTACATCATAACACGAATAAGACGTCGAAGATTGCAAACTATTGATATTATCATCAACCGAACTAGTGGCGAGTACGTTCGTCACTATACTGTTCAATTGACCCAAAGTTTGTGGAGATGACGATGATAACGAATGCAACAACTTATGATGTGACTTTCTACAATTATGTACATTACATGGTTTGTATTTACAGTTACGCCAGTTATGTTTGGTGTTTTTTAGGCATTTAGGGCAGACTTTTGTTTTTCGCACCCAAGACCAACGATCATCGATCGATAGATTCATAAAACTATCGCAATGAATAATATTATGATTATTTTTACAGAATAAGCATGATAAATGAGTTTGCGTCGATTGTGCATCTACTGAGATGTTATGATTTCTAATTACACTACTTTTAACTACGTGTGCAGGATGTTTTGAGTAAGCGCCGTGATGGGAAATATTTTTCATGTTTTCTGGATGAACGGGTGACGTCCAAAGCATGAAGGATTGTAAATATGGCAGTTAAACTTATTATTATTGATACCAATATGTGGCCGGTATCGCCGACAGGTATATTGAAATTTTTATCATTATAATACCTTAACAAATTTAAATCATTGCATGCATGTCAGATTCAGGGCCTTATTCCGAGTTTGCACCGCTAATCACGACAAGACGTTGCGCAAACTATAAATATGGAAATATAAGATCTATTCCAATGGTTATATAGTATGTATTAGGTTGGCTATTATAATGCAGCCATCTTGAAATACACGAATTCTTCGCAAGTTTGAACATGTGTGGAGCATTGGAATTTCATTGCATTGAGTTTGTCAGATCGGGGGAATAGATGTACGGCGTTTGTTGTAACAATTTTACAACACTGACACAATTTTTTATTTTACTAGCGAAAATGTGTATATCGCTCGTATGCTTACCAAGCCTAGGTAAGTTCTTTATTGTAATGATTTCATTCATTACTATTTGGTCTGGTCGAGCGAAACGTAGTTCTAAGGAACGTATTATTAACTTGGGATCGTCCGATGTTAATAGTAAAGAGGACACAGCTTCGAAAGCTTCACCACGCAGAGCTTCGCGCAGCCTACTGACATTCTCTGTGGACGTGTACGAGGATTTGGTGTCATCATAGGTTCGCTTGAAAAGTAACCATTCTTTTACGTTGCCGGTAAAAGTGGATAGTCTGACGTGATGATGACAAGGTTTGTTGGCGACCGACATAATAGCATTAGCTAATTGAGAAATTTCACTACTAACCGCTGGCGTCCGGTCCGTTCGCTAGCCAAAGGCTGCATACTCATCGCTCGTATTCCTGTGGACCGGCCGGCTGTGCGTGGTTCTCGTACGTGCAGTGCGCTGGCGGTGGCGCACGGGGCTCTCCCGGAGAATCCCGGGGGCGGTGTGCGTCCATGGTCGCGCGGGGCTCGCAACGAGGGCTTGTAGGACACGCGGTGGGTGGCTCGGCAAGGGGCTTGGCTTCTACACCATCGCAGGGTAGCGCATCAGCGCTATTCTCTCGCACTCGGCCTGGTACGTTATGCGCAGAGTTCGAACTGAAATAATGCTCAGGAGCGGGGTTAGGTAATGACAAAACGTTGTCGTTGTATTGACATGCTGAGGTCGTGTCCTGCTATTCAAGCTCGGCATTAAGCGTGGCTACTTCGGCGGCGTATTCCGCCTGTGCGGCTTCACGCTGCGCTTGTATAGCTTGAAATTGCAAATTAGCTAGTTCACGTTTGTATCGAGCCTCGGCAATCTTTATTTGTGCGATGATAGATTAGGTTGGCTATTATGCAGCCATCTTGAAATACACGAATTCTTCGCAAGTTTGAACATATATGGAGCATTGGAATTTCAACTTTATAATTAAAAGGATAGAACTTACATTTCAATACCCATACTTTACGCAAAATGCGCGACGGTGAACGTGTCAAAACTCGGAATAAAGCCCTCAGTTGTCATTTATATAATCATTTATGAAGTAATATGTCTTATCAATAAGATATAACTTAAGCCTTTTCTTAAATATATTTAAATTGTCACTGTAACTTAAATATCTCTTAATTCCTTTGGCAGATTATTAAAAAATCTGTGGGTCATACCAAATACACTGTTGCTAAACAGAGTAGTCTTAAATGTTGCTGGGTTAATTTTAATACCATTTCTTTCGTTACGGTAACAGGGGCTTTATTTCGACTTTTGTCACGTTCACCGTCGCGCATTTGCGTAAAGTACAGGTATTGAAATATAAGTTCTATCCTGTTAATTATAGAGTTGAAATTCCAATGCTCCACACATGTTCAAACTTGCAAAGAATTCGTGTATTTCAAGATAGCCAACCTAATACATACTATATATCCATTGGAATAGAACTTATATTTCCATATTTTTTAAAATGCAATCTGCAACTTTCCGCTTGTTTTATATGGCAAATAGCTCTGACACATTTCTTTTGTGCTACAAAAGCAATATTTTTATCTATAGAGTTTCCCCAAAACATGACGCCATATCTCAAAATTGAGCCCACGTAACCATGGTACGCAGCTAAAACTGCAGTCTGATTTACGACTTTAGATAGTCTATAGAGCGCATATGAAAATTGATTAACTCGTCTGCATAAGATGTCAATATGTACTTTCCAAGTTAAATTACAGTCAATGTTTAATCCTAAGAACTTCGTTATATCGGTTTGATTTATGTTTTCTCCTAAATGTCCAATGTCATTAAATGTCAATTATCATGTTGTAATTTTTCCTATTACTAAAATTCATAATTTTTGTTTTGTCAATATTAATTTTTAGATTATTGTGCCGCAGCCATTCAGTCAATTTGATTACCGTATTGTTAGTTTGTTTTTCATATTCCTTAGGATTACTGTTATAACTATTAAATATTACCGTACTATAATCGGCAAATAATACCATCGGATACTCAATACAATTAGGAAAGTCATTTATATAAATTATAAATAAAAGTGGGCCAAGTACACTACCTTGAGGTACACCATATTTAATTATTTTCATGCCCGATATATATTCTGTTTCTGTTCTGTTGTATAGAATATATATCGGATTTATTTTGTATATATTCTATTTATTTGTGTCATTTGTTTTCTATTAGTGATGTAGGATTTAATTAGATTAAGAACGTTTCCTCTTATTCCGTATTTATATAGTTTATCAAATAAAATATTATGATCAACGTGGTCGAAGGCTTTGCTCATATCCATATATAGTGCCGATACAGGGATACGGCTGTCAACATTAAACATGATTTTATTAAGGAAATTATAGATAGCCATATTTATTGTCTTATTTTTCCTGAATTCCTTGTGTTCATTTTTTAAAATATTATATTTTTCACAGTAAGAATAAACGGCATTATAAATGACTTTCTCGAAAATTTTTGAAAACACCGGGAGCAGAGCAACTGGTCTGTAATTATTAACATCGTTTTTATTGTTTTTCTTATAGATTGGTTTAATTATAGTCAACTTTAAGGAATCTGGAAAATATCCGAATTCTATGCACAAATTAATTAAATAGCTAAGTACTGGTGATATTATTTCTGATACATATTTTACAACTTTTGTGTTAATTTCGTCTGGTCCAGTACTGTTTGTATTTTTGATTATTATTAAAATGTTATTACATGTGGTGGGTTTTACAAATATAGAATTATAATTATTATATGTTAATATGTCACTATTATATGTAATATCTTTTGGTAGAATTGTATTTGTTTGGTCGATAAAAAAATATTAAATTGTTGAGCAATTTCTTTCGGATTATTTATTATTGTGTCTTTAATTTTTATTTGTGTTGTATTTTTTTTAGGGTGTTGTATTTTTTTGTTATTAATTTTATTCAAAGTGGCCCTTGATTTATTATGAGCAGTATTTATGATGTAGTTATTCTGTGATTATTTGGTTAAATTTATTATTCGGTTTAGACAGTTTGAGTATGTTTTAATATTGTTTTTGTTTTCTGGGTTGGGTTGCAGTCCAACAAAATAAAATTTGAGCTGTATGGTCAGATAAAGCAAATTCAAGGACATTAGCTTTACAACCTCTGATATTAAAGATAATATTGTCGATACATTTACCACTCTCATGTCTAGTTGATTAATTTATTCCAAATTTCAAATTATAGCCCAGTAATAAATGTTCAAAATGCTGTGAGGTTTTGTTACTTTGTAACGTGTCAATGTTGAAATCTCTAGCCAATATAATTCCCTTATAGTTATTTTTTATACCGTTTAAAATGTTAATAAGGGCATTGAAGAACAGCTCTAATTTATCAACAGTGTACTTAGGCGCCCTATACATACAAATAATAATTATACCATGTTCTGTCAACTCAATAGCACATACTTCCACTATATTTATAATACTAAGTTTAACAATATCATTAAGTACTGAATATTTATGAATATTTCTTACTATTATACAAGAACCACCACTTCGTTTATTTCTTGTCTAGTTTGTCGCTAAACCATAATTGGGAATGTTTACATAAATTTCATCATCTTCTGTTAAATTATGCTCTCTTAGACATATCACATCTACGCATTTGTTATTTTGCGCCATTTCATCAAGATGTACTATTAAAAAATCAAGCTTATTAATTAGTCCGTTGATATTTTGGTGCAGTATATATAAACTGTTATATACGAAAAAACTGATGAGGTTCGTTTTGGTTTTCCTGTGAGATAGTATTGAGTGATATATTATTGTTATCATTGTACATATTAAGTTCATTTATTATTTCCGTTTGAGTACTTTTACTTGTCTTATTTTTATCATTCTGTAAGTTCTTGCAAATAATTTTAGCATTATATACATTTATTTTATTTTTATAATCAATATGTAAAATTTCTTTCAGTAATGCTCTAGATAAGTTAATAGGAAATATAAATTTACCTGGTAAGAATCTACTGTAGTCCATATTAATAAATGAGGCATTTTCAAATTGACTACACAAATATTTCAATTCGTAATTTAATTTCGTTTAATTGTCTATTGAAAGAAATTTCTGAGAAAAAAATATTTGTTGTACTATTAGCATTACCAGCCAACCAATTACTAATATTCTTTACAAATTGAAAAGGATTTACTTCGTTGATACCTCCTATTACTACTACGAAATCTTCTTTCGTCATTTTCCTTATATCTCCATCAGCTGACATTAAAACATCTTTCGATCCTTGCCATCCAGGCTTCCAGATGCAAGTGACCCTAAACTCTTTTCCTAACAGCTCTTGTAGATGCTTTTGTAATTTCTTCCCTTATTGGACAGCTACCACTAATATATTTTTCTTTATTACCTTCTTACTCTTCTTATTGTCCTTATATAGTATATCCTACTGAATGTTATGTTGTGACTCTGGTTGTATTTCTCTGTAAACTGGGTTAAATGTTATTGGGCTTGTCTTGTGATTCTGCCTACTGGGTGTGTTCGTTTGTTGGTCAATTGGGTAATTGTTTCTATTAGAGTGTAGTTTTTTTTACTTTTTTAATGGATGCAGATGTATTGTAAACCTTTTTGTACTTTTGTATAGTATTATTGCATTTCTCGAGCAAAACTTATATTATGTCGGGTAGAAATTAAGGGGTGTTTCAGATCCCTTTCTTCCCGACACAAATTAGGCGGAATGTGACGAAACACCTAAATAATTATGCACGGCTTAGGGCTTAGGAGATGCGTATATGCTAGAATAAGCCTGGTACAAGATTATCGCCTATTCTAGAAGACATGCGCACTAATCTGGACTCTCCTTCACCATAAACAGAAGCCAGCTGCAGGCACTCCAGTTAGGTACTCGGCGACGAGCGGTGGGCGGGTGTAGGACTGTGCATGCATAAAAATAGTAGGCGTTTTGGCGCCTACATTAGCCCCCGGGTTGAAGGGATGGAACCTTCAAGGAAAGGAATGTGAACTAATAAATATATATAATAAAATTATATAAATATAATAATATTACTTAATACTAAATATTAACAGCGTTATGACAATAAATTGCGGATAATATGAACGGAAACTAGGTATAAACAGCGGACAATATGAGCGGGGATTAGGTATAAACAGCGGGCAATATGAGCGGGGATTAGGTATAAACAGCGGACAATATGAACGGGGAATAGGTATAAACAGCGGACAATATGAACGGGGATTAGGTATAAATAGCGGGGAATATGAGCGGGGATTAGGTATAAACAGCGGTCAATATGAGCGGGGATTAGTATAAACAGCGGACAATATGAGCAGGGATTAGGTATAAACAGCGGACAATATGAGCGGGATTAGGTATAAACAGCGGACATATGAGCGGTGATTAGGTATAAACAGCGGACAATATGAACGGGGAATAGGTATAAACAGCGGACAATATGAACGGGGAATAGGTATAAACAGCCAAATATTATATGATTCTGTCATCCTGGAAACACGCTTCATAAAAGTTCCGACGGCTGTTCTCGGAAGGCCAAGATCCTTCAATAGACGGTGCAAAGACTTTGCTGGAATTCCTCTTGCACCAACTTCCACTGCATAAAGTTGAGTTTTAAATCCGTTTCTAGTAATTTCGTTTGTGAGATCAAAATATTTGTTCGACTTGATGTTGTGGTCCCTAGGTATGTTTGTTTCCCACGGAACGGTGAGTTCTATAAAACTGCTGGAGTCTGTGCCTACGCGAGCTACGCTATCGCTCGTAGGCATCAGTAGCTCTAGTGTGAGTTTTTTTTACGTTTACTTTCTTGTTAACTATACTACCGCGTTAGCATTTTGACCAATCACACGACCGCATTTCTAGTTCTCAAAATTTCCGCTTGGAGCGCTGAACCATTTCCCATACAAATTTTAGTTAACTCAAATGCAAAGTAATAGTTAGAAAACTCACACTAGGGGTACAGTACACTAAACAAAATGGTTATGACTAAACGGCGAATTACATTAACAGCCTATAAATATACAATGGTTAATTCTAACTACATAAACTTATAGAAAATATGTATTCCATTAATAAACCTATACTAACAATATTTCTATAGCGGATTAAAGGTTTAATAAAATAAAAAAAACAAGACTAAAAAATTTGAAAAAACATACATGAAACGTAATATGATGAATTATTGTAAATTAGGTCCGAAATGACTTTCCATAAAGAACCAGAGCATCTAATTATGAGAAAATGACACTTGCATGGATATAGAACTATTAAATAGGTGGGCTAAGACCTTCCCGTGTTTTTTTATTTTATTTTATTATTTAATAATGAATTTATTCCAGTGGTAGGTATAGCGTATACATATAACACCAATAAATCTGCAACTTAGAGTACCCATACATGCCTTCAATTATATTACGCGGATTTAACCTATTTTTAATAACATGAATTATAAACAAAAGTAACGGCTGTTGCGTATATAAGCGTCTGACATAACTTTTAATTTTATACTTCATTGTATTTAATTGATTTTTTATGATAATAAAGCAGTCGAGAGAACCTCATACAGTTGGTTAATTCTATTGATTAGAAATTATTATGTAAACTTATAAAACTAATATAAAAAACTACACGAAAAATAATTCAATTTTAAATGGAGAGCGGCGCCCAAGTTTTTACCTAAAAGTATAGGCGAAATTACTCGCGGATTTAAATTATAAGGACTGTAGGACTTATTTATAAGTACCTATACTGATTATTTTTTACTATCATATTTTAATTTTATAAAATTTATTAATATGCTTATTTAAACTCATAAGTATTAAAACTATACCCTTCCAAACTTAGTAGGTACCTAACACATTTTTAAAATGCAATTTCTTCTAAACTATAGAAGTTAGAAATACAAAAGCTTTTTATATGAAGCTAATGTATAATAAGTAAGTTAGTAAACGTAATGTTTTTAAATAAAAAAATAAAAAAAGCAATTTTTAACTTACTGTAAAAATCTGAAACAACATTATAAATGCCTTATTTTTTAGAAAAAGTGGTTTTCATTTTCCAAGCCTTATTTACATTTTAATAACTGGTATTGCCTCCTCGGGCTCTGACAGCTTAAACCCTATTTGACATACGAGAAGACGAGGTTTCGGAGGCAATGTTGGAGAATATTCTTTCATCAGGGCCTGTTTTAGTCTGCGGCTTCTCGCTCGAGCTCATCACAGCATGCTCGATCGGCTTGAGGATAGGATTTTTGATGGCCTAGCCATCAAGCTAATAGCAACCTTTTGAATTTACCCTCGTGTCGTACAACAGCATTGTACGTAAATAACCTAGGCATTGTATTTTTTTTAGATTTTTCTCTTTAAGATATAAAATTGACTCTCTGCAATGTATTGCGCGGCGTCCTCAATTTGCCGCTCCTGGGGCATTTTCACAAGCTAACTTCTTCTACGACGACAAGACGTTAAATACAACATTTACATCAAAATATTATTTCTATTCTAATACAGAGTGAATTTTTCAAGTGTGCCTTCAAGGCCAAATACTAAACTACAAGGAATAGCCAAAAATGCTCAAAGACTTCTTTGGGAGTCTTGGACTCCTCAAGATCGATTTTGATAAAAAATAAAACTGCATCATTTTTGAAAAAAATATTCTCCTAATCGAACCTGCTGCTTATAAGAATTCTGGTAAGTAATATCAAGCGGCAAACTAAAGGAAAATTATTATTTTTAATAAAAAAATATATAATAAAAAAAAAATCATACTTTACAACCGTCTACTTTACCAACTTGATTAGTTGGTAAAGTAGGTTAGAAATTATGCTCTTCAAAACCCATCCTCATTGAAAACAGCATCATATTTTCTTAATAGAAGTAAGAAAAAGCGAATTCAGCTATGTATTGAAAATATATTAACAACAATTTTCGAACAATTTATTAGTTATAGGGCTTAATAGCGTTAAACATATTTTCTTAAAAACTAAACTTCACACGGCAATTACCTGTATTATAGCACCAGCTGATAATATCTATACTAATATTATAAAGAGGAAAGATTTGTATTTTTATATTTTTGTATGTTTGTAATGAATAAACTCAAAAACTACTGGACCGATTGCAATAATTTTTTCACCATTAGAAAGCTGCATTATTCAGAAGTAACATAGGCTATATAATATCACGCTAGGTCCTATAGTTGTGGAGCAGTAACCAAAAATGTTTTAAAAACGGGGGAAAAGTATCGTTTCTGAGGCCTTCCGTGGCGTGCGCTGATCTTAAGTCCCCCCGTGCGAAGCCGGGACGGGCCGCTAGTTGCTTATAAGGATCAAATGCTGGAAACTAACTTCACACGACAAACTTCAGGAAGAGCTACTTCCTACTTACTTAGGACCACATCCCTGTAAAAAAAATCTCACCTGTATTATAGCACCAGCTGATAATGTTGCTTATAAGGATCAAATGCTGGAAACTAACTTCACACGGCAAACTTAAGGAAGTAGCTCTTCCTTAAGTTTGCCGTGTGTAGTTAGTTTCCAGCATTTGATCCTTATAAGAAACATTGTCAGCTGGTGCTATAATACAGGTGAGATTTTTTTACAGGGATGTGGTCCTGCCGTAGTCTCGTTACCTTGGCAGGACCACAATATAAGTAATGCTTATAAGGATCAAATGCTGGAAACTAACTTCACACGGCAAACTTAAGGAAGTAGCTCTTCCTTAAGTTTGCCGTGTGAAGTTAGTTTCCAGCATTTGATCCTTATAAGCAACATTATCAGCTGGTGCTATAATACAGTTGAGTTTTTTTACAGGGATGTGGTCCTGCCGTAGTCTCGTTTCCTTGGCAGGACCACAATATAAGTAATGCACTTACGAGGTCACTTCTTGTGCAGAAATTTGTTTTCCATTTTGTTAGCCCATTTTAATTTTGCTAGACCACTTGGTTTAAGAGATACAGAAGTGGTTATGCCGATATTACGTGACATTGGCAGGACCACCATAGAAATACCTAATGCACTTACGAGGTTACCTACTATTTGCGCAGAAAATTGTTTTCGATTTTTTTTGTTAGCCAATTTTCCATAGAAATAAGGTAATTACGAGGTTACTTCTTACACATAAATTAGTTTGTGATTTTGTTAGCCTATTTAAATTTCTCTGGGCCGCTTGTTTCAAAAGTTAGTGGCGGTTATGCTGATGTTACATGTTTAGAAATAATGTACCTACTTTCGATGTTAGTTCTTTCGCAGAAATTAATTTTTCGTTTTTGTTCTTTATTCCGCTTGGTTTAAGAGATACAGTGGTGGCCCTGCTGATAAAGCGTTACACGGCAGGACCACCATAGAAATAATGTATTTACGAGGTTAATTCTTGCGCCCACTGATAGTGTAAAGCAGGTTGTCCACGGGTAGAACATCCATAGTAGCACGTCATCATGACACTAAAGATGATCTGGGGCTCTACCATGGGGTTTTGCTATGTAGCAACGTAACGTTAGTACATGAGCAACAACCAATAGGGCCGCTTTATTTTTGTTGTTTGTTGCTACAAAGCGAAAACCCATTGTAGAGCCACTGGAGCCCTACCGGAAAGACATATCGTCAAACCGACCGACTCGTCGATTGATAAAAATGAATGGGAATAAATGTGGGTAGAACTCGATCGACGAGAAACTTCTAATTGCTTATCTACATTTGGCTTTCCGGTAGGGCCCCTGATTAGGTAACAAGATATTCAATAAAACACAGCCTCCGTTTTCTTCATTCTTTAATGCATTTTTCTCTAATTTTCTTGACAGCGATGAGCACTTTTGGTGAAAATAGATATTACCAGAAATTAGTAAAATGCATGTGACAAATAACAATCCAGACATCCAAACAAACTGATAGGTATTCACTTACAACAATAGATCAACTTTACAATAAAAATAGATCTCTCCTATAAAAGTTATATAATTTACAAAAGCATTAACATCAGACCAAACCAACGTTAAATAAATGCTCTGGAATTAAACAATAATAAATTGTACACTCGTATTGTAAATTGACAGACAGTCTATAGGCTTCGCTAAGACCAAATTGTATATATAAATATTATCCTTAGTATATATAAAATATCTATTGGTGTTAAGTCGCCAGAATCGAGAACTCTACGGGCGTATCTACCATAAGCTACTGCGATTGGTTCGTCTTTTATAACACTCGGCGCTTAGATTGGAACAAAAAGGTCTGCGATCGGTTCTAGTGTTCGTTAATAATCTTAGAGAATTTAATACCGTAGCTTTCCTTTTGTTTAATCTAAGGTGCAAAAATGAGTGCGATAAATATATTTTGGCTAAAAAGTCAACATTTGCAAAATTCTCTTTACAAATTGTCATGTTATTTTACTATTAGTTAACGGGCGATATTCGTTACCGAGTTTGGTCTCGGTCGTCGAGCGCCGCGGACTGTCTACGATATGTCTACGAGTATATCCGATGCGACTAGCGACGAAACGAATGAACACAAAGCGTCGGCACTAGCGAAAATACTAAAAATAAACTGTGTTAAGTATAAGAAAAAAGCAACCAGAATAAAAAAGAGAAGAATAAAGAATTATAAAAATAAACTAGATAGCACAGATACTTAATAATAATTAAATTCATGCAAAAGTTAGTAGAGCGCCAAGCTTCGCCTACGATCCGACAGAGCGCGCGCGACGGCCGAGGCCGCGGGTACAAACCGCTTTATCACAAAACCTACTTCGTCCGAATTAGTTAACACTGTTCTACTTATTACTACATTGATCTCTATCGATAAATAAATTATTTTCCCTACAATTAAATAACGGAAGTGTCGCAAAACGCTACGAAGAGGTCGGATATAATTGACTGGTTCGCCCGCTACCACTCCTAAATACAAATCGCTCACCGAACGCATCGTCAGTAATATATTTACATAAACAAATTATAACTATTGTGATATAATCCCAAGCGCTACAAAATCGATGCTACTCGGAAACTGAGAAGACCGGGCTATTCCGCGTCGGGAAACCGTTATAGCACTACTTAATCTTTAATCGAAGAAAGCAAAATGGTGTGCTATGGAAATTGCTCGTGAGGCTCGATCAGTTGTGCGTCATAGTACAGTCCTACGTGCCCCGGCGGCGCTGGCGACGGTACACTTACACTATATTGCTCCGTAATATAAATTATTATCGACATAATAAATTCCATGGCAACTCTCCCCGCGCCCTGTGCTTCGCCGCCGGCCATTCCAATCCGAACTCTACCTTATTTTATAAATAAAGTATTAAATATAACATTTTAAACTTTCGAGTCTGGGAGCGTGTCCGTTCGCGCGTCTCCCGTAACGATTGAAGTATACGTCAACGAAGCATAAAATAGTGATATCTTTACATCTCAGTCTAGTCTATAATATAATAATATTCTCTTTTATAGTGGCAAGGTATCTCTATAAAGTTTCGATAGGTTCATTATCATTACATAACAGATATATCTATATGCGGAATACGTCGCGTATTCGATCCCTCACAGCGTCATGATATAAAATTTAACCTAAATTATAACACAGGAGAATTAAGTATAAGATCACAAAATGAGATTCGGCGCCGAGGCTACCCGACCACCGCTACGCTACCGAGCCGAACAGGGACCGGCCATCCGTGTGTCACACGGGAAACCCATTTGAAGAATTCACTGAAAGAATCAGGACAATATGGAGTAGGGAAATATATACTGTCTTAATTTTTTTTATTGGGTCTGGTCTGGATAGATCTACGGCCATGCGTCGCCAATTATTATAATAGAGAGAGAGATTCGTATATTACGATATAATTCGTTAATTAATTGTATTCATCACATTTGTCCAGGCGACAACATAGGATCTACCTCCAAAAAGTTTATTTTTACAAATAAAGTTGCAGCTTATAAAATTACTGAAAACGAGACTAGAAAATTGCTGCAGTATGATTAAATTCATTTAATAGATATCTAAGTACCTACTTAATTATTGTATGCCATTTATTTTTATATGTACCTTAGAATTCGTGACGTATTTTCTTAAATAGAAGCTTAAATAATTATCTAAGGAACAAATTGAAAATTAACTGCCATTAAATTAATGATTCTTTCATCAAAGTCTTCAAAGGTAACCCAGCTGACGTGGCTCGATCCTGAGTTAAAGGCGACAAGTTTAAGGCGATGCCGAGCGCCGTCACGGGCCCAGCGCCGCGTCCGACTTATGGAAGGCGGCCGAGCGAGGCGCCGGACTTCCGCCCAGGTCGTGCTCCGAGCGGGGCCGGGGGAGCCCCGCCGCCCCGAGCAGAGCCACGCCCGCCACGCGGCACGACGCAGCCTGCAGCGGCTGCAGCGCTAGACCTAGCGAACGTTCCGACAAACGAGCTACACTATCATCCGACAAAGACACGTGATCCGCCTCAGCAGCCAACGCATTCACCACCGCATTAATAGTATTACCCTCGGACGTCGTATCGTCTTCCCGGTGAGCCACGAGATTCGGATTCTTTCCTATTTTATTTAACCTTTCCGCGGCCACACTCTCCATAGTGCGTCGCATGAGCGGGTATTGATCTAAGACGGCGTTGAAATGGTCCACGGAGAGAGAAAATAGATTGCAGTAGGTCTCGGCGCGCACTGATGCGACTCGCCGCGCGTTTGTGAGCAGGCAGATCTCGCCGAAGTAGGATCCGTCCGAGAGACTGGTCGCCACTTCGCCGTTCGCCATTACGATGTCCACGATGCCCTCTTGGATGAAATACATCTTGTTGCCTATTGTTCCTTCCTTTATGATAATATCGCCTGAAATTACAGATAATTTATTATAATTTTAATAGTTTTTTATTTTTTAATTTTAAACAGATAATGAAAAGATGTTTATTACGATGTGGTCGAAATTGATATCGCAGAGATATAAAAACAACCAGAAGTATTCATACACATACATTAAAAAAAAAAAAAAAAAAAATTGGTTAAATCGTTCGCCCTTTCCATTATACGGAATATGGGCCCAATATTATATCATGGGAAACAAACATTCCTAAGGATCACACTATCAAGTCAAACAAATACTTTAATCTTACGAATGAAGTTACTAAAAACGGTTTTAAAACTCAACTTTATGCAGTAGAAGTCATCGATGCAAGAGGGATTTCAGCAGTCTTTGCATCGTCTATTGAAGGATTTTGGCCTTCCAAGATGGGCTGTCGGAATTTTTATGGAACGTGTTTCCAAGATGGCGCTAACAGGATTATATAGTATTTTGTTGAGTAGAGAGGGTACTAAACACAGTAAAAGGGAGAGTTAAAAGGCCTTTAACCCTACTTAGCGGTAAGTCCGGGAACGGTGCAGATTATTCCCCTGCCTCCCTACGCGATGGACCCGGATAGACACGGAGAATCCATGGATAGCTAAGATCATTGTCTCAAACAGAATGCTACAAACCTGGTTGGAAGACTTCATATCGCAGTTTAGTAACAACGTCAGAAACAAAATTGGAGTCAGCGTTCGCGAAGAAAGGAACTGACGCGACCAGCGACCTGCAGTTGTAGTTGATGACGTCCTCTCGAAGTTTCTCGCTCAGCTCTCCCAAGATCAGCTCTTCATCAAAGAACTTCCCTTGGTACCGATGTTCGAAGTACTCTGTGATCCTTTGACGCATCTCTCGAGGTAGTTTTCGGTAAGCCATGTACTCCTCTACTTGTTTCACCTGGAATAGTTTTGAATATTTATATTATTCAATGGGTATGTCCTGAATTTATTGCTGACCCACTATAGAACCTTTTCTTACTTAATACTAGAAGTCAAAAGTAGTAAGTTGCTTGCTATAAGTTTGATCAAGTAAGTCAGAGTTTTACAGTGGGTCAACAATTAATTCTAGTAATAGGTACCTAATAATTGTGAGATTATAAAAAAAAATACAGTGCGAACCACCAAAAAAAAAACACTGTGATACTTAAATATGATTTTGATGGATGACAATTTTATCTCTTACACCATGTTAAAAATAAGTAGGTACACTATAATAACCCTTATACCTACATAAATAATCATAATTCATTGTATATTTAAGCGTGAGCTTGAATGTGTGTGTGCGTGTGTGTGTTGTATATAAGGTTGTGGTTTCCATTAAAAACGAAATAATAATGTGTGTATTTGTTTATATGCTCTATATTATTAATGATCAATAGTAGATTGGAATTTCCTAATGCTATGAACACTTATTAATCTGTAGTTTAGTTCCAAAAAGCTGTTAGTCACAAAATCCAGTTAATAAAATAATATAATTGTATTGAAAAAACACACGCACACACACACACGGTTGTACTCACATCAAGTTGCTGAAACAGTTAACATAGGTTTAATTTTGTAACTTAGTATTAGAATTAGTACTAGAATAGGGGGATACCTACAAAACATATAGTCAATGATATTTTTTAATGAAACAAAATTATATGGGCCCTTTATTTATTTATTTAAAATTATTTATTGCACAAAATTGTACATAGGCGAGCTTAATGCCTTAGGTATTTTCTACCAGCTAACCTTTGAGAGAGTGAAATATGCTTAGGGTGCGGAACTTTCAATAGAAGGACCGTGGCATCATTAAATTTTTTTAACATATTTTTTTAAGTTATTGTTTCTATGTATATTCTTTATAATGTGTATTGTATTTGGAAATGCACCTAAGCGGTCATAATATAGCAATTTTGATTTTTATTACAAAGTTCATTTTAACGCCATCATTTTTAATTGGGGGTAAGATTCTGCTAAAATAAATCTGGCTTACCCAGAATTTAAATAAAACTGTATAAACTCGCGATCAGTGGGCTATGGCAAAACCTATGCTTGTTTTTTTTTATAGATATAATAAGTACTTCTATAAAATCATCTGTACCTAATGTCCGTTTTCAATAGGTAGGTAATCGACTTTTTATACTGATAGTAACCAAGGTTACTGTTGATTTTTTTACTAAAGTACAAATACTATAATATAGTTACTATGCGTCAAAAAATATAAATTATTGAGAACGTCCAATGATATCAACAAATGGAGTCCAGTCACTGAAGATTGATTGCTATAAATTATTTTCTCTATCGGTATTTCACGTGGCTTCCCGGCAAGGCCTCTCTTTTCTTTGCTAGAGTGATAATGAGTATAATGACGTATTACAAAAATAATAGATTTAAAAACCAGAACATAAATATTTAAAAACCAGTTTTTTTTAATTGATAAAAACAAAATTAGTTTCTTATTTTAGTCTATATTTTCTTTTTTTCTTTTTCTCGGAAGCCCATTGACTTCTTGAATTCTATCGATGGGCATCAAATGAATCTTACATATAACCTTATGAAACTAAGATATTATTAGTAAATTTAACGTGACGGTGACGGATCCAGATGCCGACACTGCACCAAATTATCAGCACTTCGGTGAAAAATTAAAATATTAAGGTATTTTTTATGGTTTCTAAATTGCCAAGTTATTAAAAAGTTTAAATGGATTATTACGTTCAAATCTAGCAACATTATACAACAGTGTCACTTGTTGATCGTCGTGTAAATTACTGTAAATTTGAGTGGCAAAATTTTCGTTTGAAATACTCTTCATCAAGTATTCGCCGGTAAGTTTGTCGAATTTAGTGAATCATATAACAAAATTTGGTTAAGATTTGAAATCGCTGCTTTCTTTATAACATCTATCCAAATAGTTCAGTATAAACTAGGAATAGTTTTTTTATTTTATAAGAGCCTATATAGGTAATTTGAGAAGTATACATTTTAGTTTTATAATTAAACGCATCAGAAATTCTAAAAAACACTTGATTTTGACTCTGTGCTGATAATTGGTTACACCTGCTAATAATTGGCGATAGCGGTGCTAATATTTGGATATAGGGTAATATTTCCAAATTATGTTTTCTATGGATCATAGCATACACTTAGTTATATAATACTATATAAATAAACAATATTTAATGTCTATTGTATCCCCTTGACACTGCAAATATGACATAAATTGTAGCCTTTAATGAAATACATGTAATTAAAACTTCTTGCCCTATTAAAGTGCTGATAATTAGGACCGTCACCCTATATAACGTAAATTTTTAAGTTTGGGGGAGGGTAGGTGGGGTCATATGTACAATGGATCCGCTACTGGAGAAATGTTGCACCTTGGGAGAGGGTTATATTAGCAGAACGATGTAGGAGTAAAGTAAATAATACAACGAACCGCCCAAGTATCATTTTTTGGGTACTTAGGTATTGAACATGTCCTCTTGGCCTTAGAATGGTATTATAATGGTTCTAGATTATACCTCAGGTTATATTTTAGTAGTTTTGGATGCTATGAGGTCTTAGAACCTTTAGGTTGTTAAAAAAACCAATTGGATTTTTACAGGAGGTTATTATAACGTTATACTTGCTTGCAAATCTGAGCAATTGGTTTTGAGGCTTATAAGTTTTAAAATGGTTCTGTTTGGACTTTATTAACTCTAGTAAAACTAGTTGTTCTTGGCTAACTGGGGCTTATTCAGAACAACAGATCGTCGAGTTCATTTAGAATAACACAAAACCAAAGCAATACCTTTTGGTTTTCTCGACAACCAAATCCAGACTTTGGTGGATAAAATAAGACTGTTTGGAATTTCTGTATACCTTTAGGTAATCAGCAGGATAGTTTCTAGCCCATATTGTTTAACGAACTGCTTTGTAGTATTTATTAAGTCTTATTGGTATTTTCTCAGTTCATTTTAAAACTTTGAGGCTCGTACATACAATACAGGATGTTCTTTCATAAATTATTTAAAAGTGGACAGTTTAAACGAAAAGTGAAAAACCATGCAGATAGAATCACAAAAGATAAGTAACTTAATATACCATCATCATATAGCAAATGTTCTGATTCATTTCAAGTTTAATATTTGATTTTGTAAATTAATGCCGGTTTTCTTAGTTAAGTCGCATATAAAACTAACGGTAAGTATAAGTATAGGTACTCGTAATTTTAACTTAGTTCTTTTTGCTCCAGTTGCACCAAAGTGTCCGTAAAAAATAGCGAATGTACCAGTTTTATTTTGAAAGTCGAATGACAGCTGGTAAATTCGACGCCATTTTTAACTTAAATCATTACAATTACTTTAACAGAAACGAGGATATTGAAATTCGTCTTTGTCGTCGACCATTTCATAACCGCATCATTTAGGCAGCATAGTGGGAGCAGTCAATATTGTTAAACAATTGTTGTATTGATCGTCCCCATTCATGGACTTTGTAGGCCTGCTTACAATCAGACAGAGTCACATGCTGTGCTCCAATAAAATAATAATATTAGGGTTACCCTTTCATTTTAGCTGTTTTATTATTATTAACCGACTTTATAACGCAATAAATTAATGGCATAATAGGTTAAGACATCTCTTTCAATAAATCAGACAATTTAGAACATACTGTATAAAGACAGAAATTTTAACCACATTGAATTTTCATTAAAATGGGCCTTAGGAGGTATCGTATTAAACTAATTTAGCTTATCGTAGATAAATTAGTTCCGTCACAGTACCTATTAGAATATATCAAAACTAAGAAAGCAGATCGAATGCCATTATGACTTGATTTGGCCCTTTAACATACCAAATGGTCCTAGTTTAGAATATTCAAAGTCTATTTGAGATGTTTTAAGTGCAAAAGGACTTGGCACAGGGCTTATTGGCTCTGACTTGGTTATTCTCTAAACTAACAGGTTTTTTAAAAGTTTTTTTTTATTATATTTTCTTTTTTCTTTTCTTATACTTCCTCAATAAGTTAGACCTCCTATTAAGTTTTGCCATTAGTAGTTCAATACAGTAGAATATTTTTACATTGTTCGGCATAATTTTGATATTTTTTTTTTAATAATTTTATATACCTTCATCATTTAAATAATGATTTTCAGAGGGCCCGTGAATTATATAGAAGTAGTATAGTCTATTTCATCGATAAACTAATAGTCCCAATAAGAATCACAAATACCACCAGAAGAAACAAGAGTTAAAATAATATATTTGTTAATACGAAACTAAAGCCGCCATTTTGATTAAATAGTTTATAGAAATAAGTTAAGCCATTTACAAAAAAAAAAAAAAAATATTAATTCTTTATTTAATCTTAATAGTCCTAGATTAGAATTTCTTAAAACTTAAATCGGCTCAACTAGCATTTTTTAATGCTAAATCCCATGAAGGTAAAAACCGTGCCAGTCCGCGCGCCCCTACTGGAGTAAGCATCATTCAATTTGCAGGGTGCCGCGCGAGTGACAAATTTGTCACTCACACACACCCTTACATTTTTTACATCCTCAGTCTGATTTGTGCGTTCGGCGGAGAAAGTCGAAAAGAGCTCCGCTTTTATTGTCGGAAAAATGGTTAATTGTGCATTAAAGCTGTGTAGAAACTACTATTAAAAAAAAGTACCTAGTGTCACGTATTTCAAGTATGTATTTAACATGTTTTTCATATATAAAACCTAATAAAAAATAATAATAAAACCCATAATTAAAATATCAAAATCTGACGGTAACTGTCAAACTGATGCATCAGTTAGAAGTTGAAGAACTAGTGATGTGTTTTTATTTTTAATGAGAATTTCGATACTTTAAAATAATTTATAATCTTTTCAATTTAATTTAATCAAAAGGTATGGCGACAACAGAACCTTCCAACGAGGTTTGTCAGTTACTATTTAGTGATGTGATTTTATAGTTGATAAACTCGATTTTTGTAAATACTTTCATGGTTATGAGATATTATACAATTATTGTTTTTTTTATACATATAATACTAATTATATTTTCTATACATGATACAGTTTCCCGTAAGATCCGGCATTAACGTAAATGGGTAGAGGCAATTAAAAGAGAAGAAAATTGGTAACAACATGAATACCCGTGTATGTTCAGTACATTTTGACGAATCAAGCTACGATTTAATTGTTTTTCGCCTTTTGTAGTTTGAGTATAACTTCCTCTTGGAGGTCGGTCAAAAATGTTGAGATTGAGTTTAGTAGGTACATGTAGTTAGTTGTGCATGTGTTTTAATTTAATAAATAATTTAATTTAATAAAGTATTTTAACTTATTGTTATATTATTATATACCTACATTTTTTAAATCCACTAGTATTATAAATGTGAAAGTGTCTATCAGGGTGGATTTGAAAGGTTGTACTTTGGGCTAATATAAGGTTCTGCTGATAAAATCTAACAATTTTTCCTATGGAACCATATGTCGCAAATGAAAAATAAATGTACTTCCCCATACAAATAGGTCATTTTAACGTTACTAGTTTGTATGGAGAAGGCCATTTTTTTTTCTTTTGCGATACATGGTTCCATGGGAAAGTTGTTTGATTTGATCATATTAGCCCAAAGTATATTTTTCAAAGTTATTGAGTCTATTTAAAACATCGCGACGAGCTAGCCACTTGTTCGGTGTATACTCATACCATCGGCTACGACGAGGTGGGATTAAAACCCCTCCGCTGGTTACCTTGATGATATGTGTGTGTATTACAATTGTATATCGATAAATTATTATTAATCTTTGATGATCTCTATAAATCCCAAAATATTTGTTTTATATCGATAATATTTGTTGTCGGTGGCAACACTATCGAAACTATTAAGTATGCAATTAAATATTTAGCTTTTTATAATAAAAAAACAATACACTTCATAGACACGCGCACACATTCGTGTTTGCTTGTATCTCTTTTTTTCTCAAGCAGTTTTTTAAGTGTCAAAAGCGTTGAGCTGCCATTTGAAGCCACACCTTTTTCGCCGTTCTTCATTTGTTCGCCTCAGAAATTGGCGACACCGGTATCGTACTATTATGAAACAATTATGTATCATGCTTACTCCATTGGCGCGGGGCGCGTTTTTTTAGCTTCATGCTAAATCCGGACCAATTGAAGTCTTCATCTCACACTGTTTTTAGTCTTAGCAGAGACTACAAGGTTTTGAAATGGCATTATTTAGGTTTTGAAATATACCTTTAAGACTTAACATGGCAAGTTTTAGATTTTTCGGAGACTACAAAGTTTTGAAAAGGTTTTGTTTAGGTTTTGAAACAAGCCATATGGATTTTAAGACTGGTCATCAAGAGGTAATGCGGAGGTTCTGTAGGCTGTGCCCTTTTGGTCTACAGGAGTATATTAAGAGGTTATTATAACGTTGTTGAGACTAGTCGTGCAGACCCTCGCTCGTCCATAAATTGGTTTTAGAACCTATTCAATACCTTTTCAGAACTTAAAATATTACTTGGGAGATTAATTGGTGTTCATAACATACATCTAGCCAAGGATAGTCTATTTGTCTCGTTTCCTCTTTCACCTGTTTAGAACTAAAAAACTCTTGTCCATCTTTATTTCATACTTTACATAAACATGATTTTTATCAACGAATGTGTTCCTATTTAAACATGCTTTTATAGGTATCTAAGTATAAGTATGTGTTTAGATGTTTATAAGAATACTTTAATAGAAAATGCTGTTATCTACGTGCATTTCAAATAAACTGTAACTGGGTAAAAACTTAATAATATATCCTACAAGATATCAGATATTACAAAGTTACTCTATCAGTAGTAACATAAGATTTTTTTTTATTATTTTCAGTTTTAAAGTTGCAACATTTTGTTTATTTTTAACTTGTCAAAAAATTATATCTGCCATGATGTTTATGTCACGTGTATGACGCCCCTATAATAGTAAACAAACCTATTACCGTTAAACGTTTTATGATGTCTCTTATAATTATGTATGGAATGATCTCCTGGGCACACTTAATGGTAACATACTGTAAGTATATAGGTTTTGTCCCATGTTATACCTTTTCTCTGTATTGTCGTCTTGAGGAGTCAAGACTCTGAATGAGGTTGGTGGCGTGGCCGAGGAACAGAGCGTAGCAAGTAGCACCAGAGATCATGGACAGCATCGTCAGCCACATGTCCGTCAGCGACTGCGGCGGGAACCGACCGTAACCGATGCACAGCATGTGGGACATCGCCTTGAACAGCGCCCACGAGTATTGCTCTAACCAAAAAGCTTCCTGAAACGTTTAAGAAAGTGGATTTTAACATAAATCTTTCGTGGCAGATGAAATAACAGAAACTATATAACCCACCGTTAATTCGTTTATCGCGACCCAAGAATTCGCCGGAAACCCTTGCAGCATGGGAACCAGAAACTGCAGGCATCCCGACCAGTGGCCAATCAGTAACATCATGCAGATGAGATTGAATATCCGCATGAATACAGATGCCATGTTGAGGAACTGCACAGAAAAAAAAAAGTTAATATCCGAGCGAATACGCAGACAGATTCTAAAGGAAGCCGTGCGGATCGCACTCGACAAGGACGCACGAGGTCAAGCATCGCCATGATCTCTACCGATGGACTAGAAGTGAGAAACGGAACATGGTCGTGTGAGTCGGATGGTGGCGGCATGCGCGCGGCGACGGCTCGGCTCGCCCGGGTGGCCGCCCGCGCCCGGCCGAGGCCGCCCGCCTTCCGCTCGCAGCCGCCAGAACATGCTAAGCGAGCGAGCACATGCGCGCCGGCTCGCGCCGACCCTCGTTACCTTGAAGATCAGATTGCTTTTGGTGCCACCCTTCTTTTTGTTCGTAACGTCGGAGCCGAGGCGTCCCCGCCGTTCGGTGCGCTTTTTTTGAAGATTCTGCAAGATCTAGAAAACAAGCGAGAAACACGAGATAGTAGGAAGAGAGCGAGGCGCGACTAGAGGTAGACACGAAACACGGGCGCGGGTGCGGAGCGGGTGCGGGCGGGGACGTGCGACACACAGGGATGCACTAACACCGAGAGACGCGGGCTAGGCCCCTAGTGCGGCACCTGCGAGGCGAGGTCGCGCGAAGCGGTGGCGGCGTCGCCCGGCTCCGAACGTGGCTGCGGCGCGGGGCTCATCTGCACACAACAGCGTCAATGCAGCATCACCGCACACCCTCCGCCCGCGTCCGCTCCACTTCTCCCTGGATCTCCGCATCCGGCTCGCATCGACATCGGTGTCGGGGAACGCGTCGCGACTGTGTCCATTTAGCGAAGCAAAGTTTACTTTTTCCGAAAGTGAATAACGAGAGATGGTTCCGGCAAATGAGGGTGCTATATCGGTTTATCGATCTAAGCCGTCGTTCGGCGTCAGCGCATCAGCTTCTAAGGTTTCGAAGCAGCGGCAACAAAATAATTTAGCAAAATAATAATATTGAAGACGATGTCTCCTGGTAGGAGATCGCGGCGCGGTCGTCGGGAGAGCGATCGGAGCGGACGCCACGAGTGAGAGCGTGCGAGGCAGAAAGAAGCTTGCAGAGAAGCAGAGAGAAGTGCAGAGCGGGACGTGGGCGTCACATACAGTGGAGGGTGGGGATGCATGGTCGTTACAGGATTACAACAAACATCCACATCGGTCCAAAACTAATATATGTCGCTACTTCTATATAACCATCTTATTAATAAACGTGGACAGAAATCGGACTAACTTTATTTTGAGGATCACCAGATCCACCGATCCCAAACAATATTCATATCAATAATTCTAGAAATAATACCCGTAATATCGAAATGTACTTAGGCACCTACAATATATCTTAATTTTTATAAATTGTACACTTTGAGTTGTCAAAATATTTCAAATAAAATTGGGAAGAAAATAAATTAATAGGTATATATATTTATTAATCCTTGCTGCTAAAATACTAATAATTATTTCGAAAGGTCGAAGTGCACAGTTATAAAAATAAAGTAATACCGAAAGCTAATTCAGGACTAACCTCCGTATTCTAAGACATGTTCTTTACTCCACTTTACACTCAAGGAACGTCTGTCTCTTTCCACTAAATATCAAGTAAAGAAAGCTAGTATGAGACAGACGTCCTTTAAGTGAAAAGTGGAGTTAAGGATACGTCTTAGAATATGGGGGTAAGTACTGAGATCATGTTAACAGATTTTTTTAATATAAAATTACAATATAAAATAAATTCTATAATGGATTTTTATAATTTATTAGGTTGCTAAGCATTCCGGGTTCGGGCATAAGTCGACGTTTATTATTAAGGGTTATAATATTTTTATTTACTTTTATTCGCAATTTAATAGTATTAATATGAACGTATTTAACAGTATGTAATCTAATCCGCTACCTACTTTATATAATATTTAATATATCTAGTTAAATTATATTTAATAAATAAAATCGTCTTTTATTTTTAGAAGTCAAATACTGAAAAAGAATAATTTACACCATTACAATAATATAAGCATTCAATACATCGTTAGTAGTGTTAGTAGATGTGAGCGAGATGTGGTTAGGCGTGTCAGTATGGTAGAGGGTAGGTATCCGTGGCCGAGGCTTACATAGACTTCCTCCCATTGGGACACATAGCGCACGAGCCGAGAGAGTCGCAGCAGACGCACCAGCGACAATAGCTTGGCCAGTCGCAAGATCCGCAGCGCTCGACCCGCATGAAGAATTTGAAAGCTTTCACTAAAGTCCTGAAAACAACATCGAATAAAATGTACCAACTGTATTGGACCAATCGAGAAGAGCACCAGAACAAGAATCGAAAACGTCTGAAAATCCTCTCGATGATTAAGAGTTCTAATGGAAGTTAAAAAAGACATGCGCTTTTGCCGACCATAATCGGTCCATATGTGCGAAAGCGTTTTAAATTGTAGATACATGTAATATTTATGTTTTGTTAATATAAAGAGAACTGTTGAATAAATTGTGTAGATTTGTGGAAGCCATTGTTAATAAATACAATTCATGTAACCACGATATTCAGCCAAGTGGTTCTTGTGTAAAAAGCGCAGTCGTTAAGTATACAGACAGAACTAAACTGTAGTTTCTTCATGTTAGTATATAATTGATGTTCAGAGTATTGAAATTGTAATAAAAATAAACGTGCTATTTGATCATGTTGTTATTTTACATCCTGAACCGTAGAATTTAACAAACATTTAGATAACGTGCTGTGATAAAGAAATATAATTGAATCAGTAACAAAGACAGAAAATATAATGAATGATCATCATGCGTCTTAAACTGTAGTACGAGTATAGAAAGAAACAAACAATTATAATCATTTTTTGAAAATATAAGGAATAAGGTGCATGTATTTTTCAATGTTTAGTGCATATTAGACATTATGCAATTATAATAATAATCCATGACCATATTTAGATAGGTATCCCATAGGATTTAACTTCATTGAAAGAGGAAACATAAATCATATGGGTTACAAAACTTGTGCAAACACGAAAGGAAGTGCAGAATTAAGAAGAAAAATAAATATGTGGAACAATTATATCTAATACAGCAAACCTTTTTAATTTTTAACATTAAGACCGAAATACATGACGGGAAATCACAGGACGACGCCATTGTCGCTGTCGTGATAGTACAACATCGAAAATGGTAAACAAAACAACACGACAACAAATAATAAAAACAACAAAAAATTACAGCCAAGCTGAAACAGAATATCCAACAACATAAAATTAATATGGTAAATAACAACACGGTCAAATTGCAACGTACGTTTACCTGATTGAAGATCAAAAATATATAATCTAGTGGTATGCTAGAGATGAGGTCGAGGAAGAACCACGTCCTCAAATAGTGCTTCGCTATTAACGTGGGATCTAATATCACTTGTTCAGCATTATCTTGTTGCATTATTCCTGAAAAATAATTTGAAATAGCATTAATTAAATTAATTTCACCGATGATATTAACAGCTTTACATAATGGAATAGAAACAAAGAAATCAATATATTATACCGGTAATCTGAAGCTGCTAATGTAAAGTAAAAGTTATAATAATAAGAAATTGAAAAGAAAAAGTGAGCATACAGAAAAAAAACATTACCTGTTCTAAAATTAACAACAATATCTATTAGAAAAATAGTGTCAGAAAGACAATTGAAGGCTATCCACCGCGTACTAAGATCGTCGTTGAAAAAGGAGATGGCGACGGGCAGTATAATGAGGTTTGCCACCAGCAGTAACAGCATGCAGAGGTCCCAGTAAAACCTGTGGACAAACAAAAAACAGTAATTAGTAACAATAAAACATTGGTTAGGAAACTACTTATAAATATTTGTAATCAATTAAGTTTGTGCCTCGGTAGAATTATCAACTAAGAAGCATTCATTGGTTAGGAAACTACTTACAAATATTTGTAATCAATTAAGTTTGAGCCTCGGTAGAATTATCAACTAAGAAGCATTGGTTAGGAAACTACTTATCTACTGGTTTGTAATCAATTAAGTTTGTGCCTCGGTAGAATTATCAACTAAGAAGCAAATAAAGATTGTCAGGTAATTAAAATCCAGCTAACCAACTAATCCTATACTATTTGGTTAGTTATTAAACGCTATTGTTAAATACATGTGACATTTGTTTAATGTTTAAATAAATATAAAATCCTTAAATTATAAGTTTATACTATTATTTTATATTATAAAGAATTATAGATTTCTTGTAAACATTCAGGCCTTTTTTGAGGATGCTTCATGAAGCAATATGATGATTAAGAAATCATGATGAAAATTAGCCTGGGGCTCTAGAGAAAGAGCAGGCGAGGCGACAAGTCGCGTCGCCTCAGTCAAAAATGTATGTTTTTTGACAGTGACAGTAGGCGTGAGGTACGCTGTCACCTGCCAAAGTCTATACAGTTTTGATTGAAGGCGACACGACACGTCGCCTCGCCTGATTTTTCTCTAAGGCCCCTGGTTCGTCAAACATTTTTTACAATAACTTATAATTCTGTTGTTAAAGTCTATATTGCCTATCGAAATTTTTAATTTATTAGATGTGCTCTGCTGTTTAAGCTGCCGTTTAATTTAAGTTTATTCTTTCTGATTTTTTTATTATTTTTCGCTCGACTCCTAATAGTCGTAGCGATGTTAAATAATAACCTTCCTTAAATGCATAGATATAAATATCAAGATAGGCCCTTCCATACAAAAACCCAACGATTTTTTGTCAATAAAGTGACAACTAGCGCCACTAGCGGTAAGAATTTGAACTAATACTTAGTATGATGTGACGTTGTAAGGGCGTACCAATTTAATTAGCCAAACCATTATTTTTCATTTTCATAGTTTATTTTTATCATTTCGATTTTTTTTTTCATAAATATGTGGATATGACTCAGGTGTATGTATATCGATATGTATGTTTGTCAATTAGTCTGTTTTATGAATCTACATCTTAGAGTCAAATATCTCGAGAACTAATCGTCCGACTGACTTGAAATTTGGAATAGTTATAAATATTGTTAACCCACATTCATTCAAAATGGTATAAGTCACAGTTACTTATAGGCTCGAGTGAAAAGGGGTGTAAATAGAAAAATAAATAAATTTGTCTTGTCACCTGAAAGGTATTTATTTATGAAACATTAATATATTTATGTAATTAAATTAGGTACAGTTTAGCTCCCGTTAAATGAAAATTATTTGTGTCAGAAAGAGTTTACTCTAACACAAAGAGCGATAATGGATACCGTAAGCCAACAGTACCGAACAACAACGGAAAAATAACCATCATTGATGAATATTATTTACTTTGCAATATATTAACTTATATTAAAATTTCAGTAATGTTGGTATATTAAAAGGAGTTTAAGGTTACTCCAAAAACATCATCTCTAAAACATACAAAATGAGCTTTTGGCAAAAAAATAAAATGTCCTAATTTTATAATTTATCTATCATATACGTGGTGGCCTAGTTGGTTAGACCTTGGACTTAAAAACACTTAGGTCCCTGGTTCGAATCCCGGTGTGTACCAATGAGTTTTTAAATTAAAAATTTATGTACATTTGTTTGACAACACCACTATAGTGCCTCGGAGAGCACGTTAAGCTGTCGGTCCCGGTTTCACTATACCAACTTGTGAAACTGTTTATAAATGGGTTATTGAGTCTATTCAAAACATCGCAACGAGCTAGCCACTTGTTCGGTGTAGACTCATTCCATCGGCTACGACGAGGTGGGATTAAAACCCCTCCGCTGGGTACCCTGGGGCCGTCTAGGCGGTCTCGGGCGCCGTAAGGCACCCGTGATGATACATAATATAATTTATCTTAAGTTTGTGTCAATATTTTTTTATTTACAAAGCTGACAGTGGCAGTTTCCGGCCAATCTTTCTATATATTACGAGTCCATACTTCATTTCTTATACCATTAGCAGGAAATCTTTAAAGAAAAAACTATTAGAAAAAAAAAAAAATGTTTTAGAACTGCAACTTTAAATCCCCAATAAAAATCGTATATATTTTAATACAGCTTTATTTTTTTATTATGAAGCAAAAAATGCGCAAAATTTTTCAAATCGGACAAGTAGTTCTTGAGATTAGCGCTGAACGCGCTAATCATCGCGCGAACATAATACAAACAAAATCTTCAGCTTAAGAATATTAGTATAGATAATCATAATTTTTATTAAAGTTTCACACTTTTTCATCCGAATTTTGTTTGAATCATATTTTATTATATTCTGTATAAGTGTCCTAGGCGTAAAAATATATAACGTCATTACAAGGTTAAGTCGTTGATAATAATCTCTCCATACATTGAAATTGAACGAATGAAACATAACCTAAATATATTTTTTTAACATTTAAATATGAAATTTTCGACTATCCGATGATAAGAAATTTTGTCTTTCTTTTTATTGAACTTTGTTGAGTAATTTGTGCAACGTTTTACTACACAATACGGGATCTTGGCAAGTTATTTAGAGCACTTTTCGCTGCCGCTGCTTGACACAGACTGACGTATCGTTGGTGCTAAATTGATATTTTAGCACCAATGTTTTAGTGCTTAAGAAACATGTTTTGAGGCCCGTCCTTACTATTTACGTCAATGCTTAAATGCATATAAATATATATATATATATATATATATATATATATATATATATATGCATTTGAGGAACAAAGGGATATTTTTATTAAAAATATCCCATTGTTCACATTAAACACATTAGTTGACATTAAAGCGGCGAAGTGTCTTTAACAGGAACACAATTCTCTTGATAGAATATCTACAGAACTTTAAATAGATTAAGGTCAGTTAAACTATCCAAAACTTTGCTTGATTAAAGAGCAATATCATTGCTATAAATTTCAAGTTATCTATGGGTCTACAGTTAGGAAGACTCTGGCTAGGGAATTTCAAATATTCCTCATAAGGTAAATTTTGCCTAAGTTGTTTGGAAATAAACTTTTCTGCTCGGCGAAGCGCCAAGTTCATATTTGTTGTATGACTTCCAAATATGCAGAGACGCAACTATAATAACAATAATTAATACTTAGATGAAACTTTACCAGAACTGATATAGACTATGTTATGTGAAAATATTTAGATAACATTTAACTATTCACATGATATATGTAAGTTATATTTTTTTAATTTTTATAAATTCCTTAAACGGATAGTCTTACATTAAAACTATAATAACAAAATTGCAATGAAAGATTTCTCGGAGAGCGGGACTCGAACACACGACCCTCGCTTTCGCGGAAAGGTACGTAATCGCTGATCCATCCAGGTTCAAGTGACTATTCACGAAATTTGTCATTGCTTTTTACCTATGTCTTTAAACTCACGCCCCACTAATATACCAATATCTTAATTTATCTTTTACCAACTCTATACTAATATTATAAAGCTGAAGAGTTTTTTTGTTTGTTTGTTTGGTTGAACGCGCCTAATCTTAGGTGTTGGATAACTCATTTATCGAGAAAGGCTACATAACATCACGCTACGACCAATAGAAGCGGAGTAACAATTTTTTTTAAAAAAAAAACGGGGATCAATTTTATTATTCCTTTTAAGAGCGTACGGTGCGCTAACGGTTAAAGTTACGCAGACGAAGTTGCTCGGATCCAGCTAGTATATTTAAGTAAAGTTAAAAGTTATGAATTATATAAACAGTATATAGCAAAGGTGATATATAGCAGAACTTAAAAAAACTAATGAACCAATTTAAAAGAAGCTTTTACATATAGAAAGCAACATTTTCAGCAAGTAACATGGGCTGCATTTAATTTTTTGATCCGATTTATTTTAAATTAAATGGACGGTAAAACAATGGGGCATAGCTAGTAATTTATAAAAATATAAATACCTAACTAAATAATACAAAATAGTAGAAATATTGTTATATTTCTACTGAAAATATAGCTTTCTATATGTGAAAGCTTCTTTTAAATTGGTTCATTGGCTTTTTTAAGTTTATCCGAAACAAACAATCAAATCTTTTCTGTTTATAATATTAGTATAGATATTTTTACATTCGACGCTAATCGAATCTATAAGTACAATTAACCATGCTATAAATATTTAACTGGGTATGGTTATTCATAAAAAAATATGCTGCCCACTAATAACAATTATATTATTATCATCTAGTCCGTATGTTAGTAAACTTAATCCTTAAATTAACTCATACAAACATAAAAGAATGATTCTTCAAATGACCAATTCAGTTGAGCCAAGCTTAGTATGAATGAGTTGTCAGTAGGAGGTGAGGACGACTATCACGCGAGGCGTTTTGCTACAATTACCCAATAGAATGGTGATTGAGGTAGCAATTGAGCCGAGTGAAATGATCTCATCTACCGGCTCAATCTGCCACGTTTATAGCACCTGCGTCCGTGCCTGCTTGTTGCCTGTACTTATGTATGTATGTGTAAGTTCTATATCTGGTTTGGATGATTTTATAGCATTTTGAATGCATTTACCGCAAGCTACAGATTTATCTCTATGATTCAGTTACATTATACCTTGTTTATCTGCAAAAATATCTTTTCTGTCTTGTCAAATCTTGTGAGGTCAGTAGTAATTTTTTTTAGTAAAAAGATCAAATTAAAAGCCAACGCAATGGATATCAGAGATCCTGATGTTGGATCCCAACCTGGGAAAGAGCTTTTTTCTGTTCTATAGAGTGGCTAATGATAATAATAAATATTATAAACATTACTTCGACCTTTTTTATTCGGGTAACAAAACTTCGTAAGTAAAATAAGGTACAAAAATAGAAGATAAATGCGAAAAAAAAAAATCTACTTAAATTAAAAAGCGGCCCCAGTCTAGTGGTTAAGTCGATGCGCAACTGATAACAAGGCTAAGCAGATGACAACAAGGCCGGACCTGGGATGGTTTACCGCTTTATACAACGAGGCTATACCATCATAAACACCACAACAACCTCGCCACTTGTTAGGTGTTGCCTCCGAATACCATTGGCGAAATGAGCACGGGTTAATGCCTCCGCTGGGTACCCTGAGGCCGTTTAAACGGTTCTCGGGAGCTAAAAAAGCACCCGTGATAGTAATTATTTATTTATCTACTATTATAAATTCGTGAACATCTTTAAATATACATATTTGACAGAGAATATCAAAGATAATATAATACATACAAAAAGCATTAAAAAAAGGATCTAGCTAATATTAAAATATGCAAAAACAAATAGCCAAAAGTAATGCACTAAATCCAAGAGGCAATAATCATCAGCAAAGAGATCCACTCATCACGAAGGAGGATATATAAAAAGTAAAAGGCAGTAATTCTAAGCATTAAGCTCGAGAAATCTCCGCGATAAGTTTGCTGTCAGAGCAACGCGCTTCTCATTCCGTTGTGAAGACAACTAAATACTCTGTATCCATTTGATTTATTACAAGTGTGTAGTTAGAAGAAAATGAAATGCCTACTGAATCGAAATTAGGTAAAGGTCGTCGTTGGGGTTCTGGAGTCATTGTTTCATCGTCTCTAGGTTTTGAAGACAGGATAGTTGTTAGATACTCGTATTATATCATAGTTCTAAATATTAAAAAACCTAAAAATAATCATAAATTATCCAGTTGCAACAGGTTTAATTTTTTTTTAAACATAAATAGTTTTAAAGGAGTGTGGTCATTCTGGACCCAACCGTAAAAGCTTAGCGTTCACAAACAACGATATGCTTACTTAATAATAGATAATTTAAGCATTATTTTCAAGTATTCAAAATGATTTTAGAAGTTGGGAAAAAAAAGTTCTGACAACTTTTGTTACGTCTGATTCTTCTGCTTTTTCTGTATATTTGTCCACATTATGCAGAAAAAAAGTGCTTTATACATTAAAAAATATTATTTTTGCTTATCTGGATTGAGATTTAACAAAATAAAGAGATTTTACATTATTTTGAAAGATAAATAAAAGGCCGTATAGTATTGAATGTCCTTTGTCCATTTATCGCATGAACAGAATAAAAATAAAATAAAAATATAGCGACGATAGGTCGATGGACTTGCATCCAGTGCTATGTTAAAATAAATAATAATAAAAAAGAGCGACGATATATATCATGCACAGATTATATAACTTTTTGTTCGGTTTTCTCAAATATTGAGAAGGCAAAGGTCTCTATGAACCATACAGCCTAGGTCAGATTATAGAATATTATTCTGTCAATGTAGCAGCACAAGAAAACACTACTAATAAATTTGCGGATTAATAATTCGCGGGCCGAAATTGTTCGCTATACTAACCTTATAACTAGTCATAACATAACCTCAAATTGAAATTCAAATGAGAATAACTTTTTTCTTCCAACTTTCGAGAAGTTGGGAGAACTTTGATGTAATTAACAATTTTATTATATGTATTTTCCTCTATCGAACTGGATAGGTTTCATTTTTGAAGGCGGCTTCTAAGCCTGGGTCTGAAAATGCATAGGCTATGACCGTTCTTCTTTAAGTATTTTTTTAAACGGATAGCATTGTTGCATTGACTTTGGTTACGTTCTAAGGATATGTCAAAATAAATTTAATGAATAGAAAGAATATATTAGTGCTATTTCCGCCCGGAAAACCTCTCGTCATTTTAAAACTCAAATCCAAAACTATTTGTTGATCAGGTTTATCTTTTCCGATTTATCTTTGAGAGCTTGACTTGTATTTTCGTTCCTTCTTTATTCGAGCTTGCAATGTGTTTATTCATTTGTTCACCTCACTGAGCAACATCCACTGGTTGGTTAGCAAATACAAGTCTTGTTTATTTTCTAGAGGTACAAAGACTGGAGCATCCTTTGGATTTAGGTTCAGATTGGTTAGAAAATGTATTGCAATATATTAGGTTTTTTCCTCCAAATTGAACCAAGCATCTGTGCTCTAATTTATTCTCATGCGCTTCAGTTTAATATAAAACAGAAATATCCTACCTACCATACGTAACATTGTTGCTTATTATTTCATATATAGTCATTTATTTCCTTATAAATTACAATTTTTACATTACAAATTAAATTCATTAAAATTAAATATATCTAAATTTATACATTACATTATTATACAAATTATCCTACAACATAGATATTATTTACAAGGCCCCTTTAAGGATATAGGCCTCCTTCAATTTGTGTCTGTTAGTCTGTCTTTTGCTGTCTCTATCCATTGATCTCCTACTGTCTCCATTATGTCATATAACTACCGCTTTGGAGTTCTCCTCTTTGCTCTTAATTTTTAATCTTCTCCTAGTCTTGCTATATATATATGTATTTGTGCATGTTCGAGAGCGTTTTTTTTCTCATTTGTATATTTTGTTTTATTGTTCTAACAGTTTATATGAAACAAACATCCCACCTACCTTACGTAACATAGTTGCCGTTTATACAGCAGGTGATATCTGAAAGAGGATTTATGCATAATCCATCCAGAGGTGCGTCATAAATATAGTCACAGCACAAGTTACGACCAACCTCAATAGCAAGACCCGTGTTTCTCGGAGAAAACTTATACAGCAATTTATAGTTACACGGTTGAATACAATTTTATATCCAAAAGGTATCGAGAGAATCGCTCGGTTTTATGGGTAGAAAAATCGTTAAAATTATATGAATATTTGAAAATTTCTGAAACATTTTTAAGGTGTACCTATGACAGTGGAAATTTTAATCTAAATTTATAAATATAGAAGGTACCTAGGTTAAGTTATAAACAATAAACAAGTTATATATTTACAAAATAATAAAAACGATATACAATAAATTCATAAACTTATAACAATTATATCATCAGTGGCTTATTTCAAAAAAACGAAATGCTTATAATATCCGCTCAGCTATAAGGAATGAGTTTAAAAGGCCATAATATATTTTAGAACACAACTATAAAAATAATACCATAACTTTTCACTGCCAGGTTGTAATGCACTTGACTCAATTGCATAATATTCAATTGCCCTAATTTGATGTAATATGATGAAGAACATCTGAGCCTCAACTCTACTCTACTACTATCAATGAATTGATACGCCAACGATACGTTATTTTATCATTGTCGTTTGTTTATAATGGAGCATCATTGGCATATCTTAAATAAAACACAAACAACCCTGCAGATTAAATTAGACATGGATTAGATACTCAAGTGAATTTTATTTCAATATGACAAATTGTAGAAATTACACCTATTATTTTAACCAGCGCTAAATGTCTGTTAAACGACTATTAATTTATGAAATTTGAGACCATATTAATTAATTTAAATAAAGTTAAAATAAGGTAGATAACCAGTAAAATAATTATTGGTAAGGATCTGTGACGCAAGGGCCATCCAAAGAATCAAATAGGTAGCGGAATAAAGCAAAGAATCCAGAGGGACTAGTTTACCCGAACCCGGAAAGCTACAGGCTATTCAACTTAAATGATATGTTCAGTTCAATCCTCAAATATCTTAACGCTATGACAGGAGGTGAATAAGGAAAGGAATAGGGAACTCACAAATAATCCTATAGGATCGAAGTGTTTTGAATATGTAAGCCCCAAAATTAATAAGAAAGGTTTTCTTTATTCTGTGCATTTTCAGTAGGTATCTAATAAGCTACTCTCTTATCTTTCATCTCTGCATTTCGGGTATCATTAAAATACTTTGCTGGATCCGATAATACAATATGATTTACGAACTTTCTTTAAATATTTATTAATGAATTTATCTTTCTCTTGGCACGTTCTTCTGTGACCTGCACGTTTTGTAATCTTTAAAATTTCCAGGATCATTTCTTAATGGAGCCTCAGGAAGATTGCAGGATAAGCCTGGTCTCTTAATGAGGATATCACGTGACTCGAGAGTAGCTTCGCGTTATGGTCATTGTGATTAAGGACATTAGCAGTAATGAAAGTTTACGAATGACATCCTCGAACTTTGACAACGATAATAAAATTGTGTTAATGACAAGTCTGAATTCTTTTAGAAGTGGATTAACATCGTTTTATTCTTAATTATGCAATGCAATTTTAATTACCTTGTTATGAGATTTATTAACCATCTTTTATAGCTTCTGTCATACTTTTTGGTAAAGAGAACAACATTACTTGATATTTGGAGTATAAACTGTGCAGTGTTTACTATATAAGTGTGACAATTGTAATTTATATGCTTTGTTTAATTTAATTTTTTATTGTGAATAATTCAAATTAAACTAATTCAAACAGAGAAAGCCGTATTTTAAATTGTCATTGTAATGGGGTCCAGGAAATTCTGGAGAATTTAATAATATAGGCCTATTCACATCGATCGCTTTTTTATGCATTTGCTCCCATGGTAATTATGATATTTCATAATTACCATTTCCAGTAGAACCGAAAGCTTACTTTTTTTTATCTAACACTAGGCTGTGTCCCGCGGTTATAATAAAATATATCCCATGTTACTCCTTAATAATAAAGCTGATGAAAGAATTTAAAATATCGGTACAGTAGTTTCAACACATAAACAATATATTTTTAATCGCGTTTAATTTAAATACAAATAAAATAAATCCCATGTTACTCGCTGATGAAAGGATTTTAAAAATCGGTTCAGAAGTTTAACGAATAAATAATGGTGTTTTTTCATTATAGATTAGATGCACTAATTAAATTAATGATACACCTAATAATTTAGTAAGACAATCTAACTATTCACCTAGCCATCACGTACGTAATACTATACGTGATTATTTTATCTATTAAACATTTACAAAATTAATAATAGATTTTTATAAAACTATTAAATGCTAATTAAAATGAAGGGCTATTAAAAAAAAAGCTATCCATTGCAGTTAATGAAGTTCTTTGTTCCTGGACTGGCAGGAGGATCGAGGATTTTTAATAACTGAGATAAGTGACGGACCATTGTTTCCGTTTCTATCTGTAGCAGCTGCGTCCGCTGACAGAGTTTATGAAGCAACTTTATTGTTTTAAATAAATTTTAAATCGAATATTGAACATTGGCAGGTTTCAATAATTCAGCAGGTGCAGCCTCTTTGTTCGGTGAACTTTGTTTTAAAATATATTCTTACTGAGACTTCGACTGTATATTTTGGTTAGTAGTATCCGAATATAAGTTTCATGAGGATGTTTTGAAATTTATTAACAACATGTTTGTTTTATTTAAAAAATCAAATAAGTGCAGAACGGAATAATAACACAACGGTGACTTTGTATCCACCTGATGGTAAGCAGACCTCAAAAATCCACGAATGGAGTCGATCAATACATTATTATTTAACAGCATTGAGCTCTCCTACTATGCCGGTTAAATGATGCGGTTACGAAAGGGGCGGCGATATAGACGAATTTACATTACGATATCTAATAAACTCTCTATAGGTGTGCCTAATGATTGACACTCGTTATCCAGCGAAGTTTAATTGTAAATTTTTCTATTATGAAATAACTATGTTTATAAACTAGCTGATCCGCGCAACTTCGTCTGCATAACTTTAATAAGGAAAAATTTTCCCCCGTTTTTTCAACCTTTTTTATTGTTACTCCGCTCCTATTGGTCGTAGTGTGATATTATGTATATTTGTAGCCTAGCCTTTCTCGAAAAATGGGCTATACAACACTAACATATTTTTCAAATTCGAACCAATAGTTCTTGAGATTAGCGCGTTCAACTGAGAAAGTAAATAACATACATACATATCATCACGGGTGCCTTACGACGCCCGAGACCGCCTAGACAGCCCCAGGGTACCCAGCGGAGGGGTTTTAATCCCACCTCGTCGTAGCCGATGGTATGAGTCTACGCCGAACAAGTAGCTAGCTCGTCGCGATGTTTTGGAATAGACTCAATAACCCATCTATAAACAGTTTCACAAGTTGGTATGGCGAAACCGAGACCGACAGCTTAACGTGCTCTCCGAGGTACTATAGTGGTGTTGTCAAACAAATGTACATATTTTTTTATTAATTAAAAACTCATTGCTACACACCGGGATTCGAACCAGGGACCTAAGTGATTTTAAGTCCAAGGTCTAACCAACTCGGCCATCACGTATATTAAAAGTAAATAACTTATTAAATTATTCTTAGTCATAATAAAACCTTCTCTTATTTGTCTAATAGTAATGAATTCATAACATGGATCATTAGAGTATGAAATGACATTTAACAGTTAATATCTCACAGGAAATCGGATATAGTATGCCACAGGCTAATGCGGGATCGCTAATCACATGCAAACACCAAGATGATTGGCGCAGTGACCCGAAACAACAAACAAATGGTACAAATGTTGATATGCTAATACGGTTTCTCTACACTTAATCTTATGATTATCCTGTGTTTAGTTGGTAATAGATTAGATAGAACATAATTATTAAATACCAGCTATATTTAAGGAAAAAAAGGAACAAAGATAACGCTTTTAATTAATTAACATAAAGCTGATTTTTTTTATCATTCATTTAGATTTAGTTATTTATATTTAATTGAGTTTGTAGAAAAAAATATCTATAAATATTATTATTTAAATATTAAGTATTATTTAATAATTTGTATTAGTTATCTTGTATTTATATTTAAAATTTATCGTCATAGCTAATGGTTTGATGAAATTATTTTTAAAACTACCTAAAAATTCTAGAATATAACTTTACTATTTTTATGCCATTAAACTTTAAATCAGCCATAAAATTCAGATATCGTAAAGTTTAAGTTTTTATAGCGTCAGGGGTTTACGTTTAACGACAGTAAATTTTTGGGTCTTGTTAGTAATTTCAGTTTACTGAAACTTTTAACCCACAGGGTTTATCTATTATAAACGGGACACGGGAGTTAGAGAGAGAGAGAGAGAGAATAGAGACGTCGTAAGAATCATAAGCGCTACATGTGTTTTAATAACCACCACCACTCCAAATTTTAGTGAAAAGACTTGAATTAAGAATAATAATAATTCTTGTTTATTTTTATATTATTATGTGGACATTTGTACACATATTGTCCTGGTTACAAACTAAGCTAAGCTTGTACTATGTGTACAAAAAACAACGACACTAATACATATTATATTTTATAAATAACCAGGCCAGAACTGTACAGAAGAAGTTACTAATATTGTTTTGCTTTGACTGGGAATCGAACCCACGACCGCGACACGCAGATACAACGCTAAAGGCGCAACCACTAGACCTCATGAGGTCAGATTTAAGCTATTGTGACTTGATTCAGGCATTTTCAGTTCCAAATATGCATGATTTTCAGGCGCTCTTTAACGCGTATTTCAAACTATGCCCGATCCCAGGTAGCATTTTGACGTCCCTATGACATCAACTTAGTGTCATTCTCGACGTAATTGACGTCATAGGGACGTCAAAATGCTATAAAATAATTTTATATTTTTAAAACCTAGTACTGGCATGTTACTAGGTTTTAAAAATATAAAATAAAATTTGATTCTGATTATTAAATATATATTAAATATCTTTTAATATTTTTAAAAATTTTGAAATCTACCACTAGCCACCTGTATACTTTTTTATTTAGAAATAAATTGACAGAGCGTTTCAGTTGTTAACAAAAAATGTTAAAGGAAAAATTGGAAGACCTAATTATGCAGTAAAAAATATTAATTTTCCATAATTATCTTAATAAGGTACCGGACTTCAACATTTTTTATTTCACAATAATAGCTGGATTTCGTAGTTAGTAAGCTTTAAGCATTAGTTACCAACTAAACAGATAAAGGAGTTTGACATTTCCACATAGATAAATAAACCAATAGAGTTAACCAACAAGTTGAAGTGTTTCAAACTGGACTTTATCGCATTGTAATAAAGTTAATATTATAATAGCTCCGTCTATTAGGCTGTTGATAGAGTTGGTATTTGAAGTCGGGCATTAATAACCGGTGACAAAGTTTATGTAGAGGCAGATTGATGTCGAAGCAAATAGTTTGATTGGTTTGCTCACTTATTAAGTTATGACTTGACGATGAGCTTTTGGTTAAACTGAACAAGAAGAGAAGAGGGATTAAAAATATAATGACATATTTAGTAATCTATAAATAAAAAAATAACAATGTACAGTCGGCATCAAGCTCGTTACCACCGCCCATACAGATGCAAAAACCGTCAAGTGACCTAGTCATGTTTCGGTTTTAGTTTGTGTGCTCACCGGTTTTCAGGAGATTACTGCATCGATTTATTGTCGAAGTGGTCTCCTTTCAGGGTGCGCTTACAAAATGGGTTGAATTGACAATAAGGCAGCGAGTATATAAAAATATACTCGTAATGCAATTTGTCGCCATCCATTTCGTAATCGCATCATTAAGTCGGCATAGTGGGAGCGAACAATTTTGTTTAAGAACAATTATTGATCGACTCCATTTATGGACTTTGTAGGTCTGCTCACCACCAGGTAGATACAAAGTCACATGCCGTGCTCCAATAAAAAAACAAGCTCACAAAATATCCATTGCCGTAATTTCTTCTGCTGCCGTCAAATAAGAATTCATTGTGCGTGTTCAAGGAAATGGATAACCTAAGCTGTTGCCGACTGTACATTGTTTTTTTTTATTCACCTCCAAAAAGTTTATAAAATAATAATCTAACGTTTTGAAAGAAGTAAATGTTTATCTATTTTCCATATTATAATGTAGATTGAATAACTGGACGAAAGAATATTTGCAGTTTCTACTTTATAAAGTGTAAGCACTTCCATATTATTCATACTTTCATGATATGTAGGTAAGTAAAAAGAAAAAAGAAAATATAATGAAGTTTAATCTTCAGTACATCTCTTTCGCACATCCGTCCAAGTAAATTACACTAATACATAATAAACGAAAACAACAAGGTATAATTCTAAGTATCATGCATTAATAATTAATCTTCTCCTCGTCCCATACAGCAAGGTAATTTCATATTGCGACAATAAGAAAGGTTCCCTTTGTTCCCTTTCTCCCCGAGCCAGGTTTCAATTAAGCTTAAAACCTTATTTAAAAGCGCCATAACACAGGCCCGCTGTGTTATGGGCTGTCTTACATAGCAGAGATACCTTGGTAATGCAAACATAAAATTAGCTACACATTTTTGGTCTTGAAGTACTCTTGCTTTTAGGTTTACATAAAAAATAATAAATACCATCACGGGTGTCTATTTGGCTCCCGAGAACCATTTAAACGGCCACAGGGTACCCAGCGGAGGGATTAACCCGTCCTCATTTCGCTGATGGTATTCGGAGGCAACACCTAACAAGGGGCGAGCTTGTTGCGGTGTTTATGATGAAATAGCCTCGTTGTATAAAGCGGTCACCCATCCCAGGCCGGCCTTGTTGTCATCTGCTTAACCCTGTTATCAGTTGCGCAGTGACTTAACCACTAGGCTAGGGCCGCTTTTTTTTTAGGTTTACATGTTAGCTAGATTTTGGACTAAATTATAATTTAACTACGTGGTGGCCTAGTTGGTTAGACCTTAATCTTTAGGTCCCTGGTTCAAACCCCAGTGTGTACCAATAAATGTTTGATTAAAAATATGTACATATGTTAGACAACACTACAATAGTGCCTCGGGGAGCACGTTAAGTTGTCGGTCCCAGTTTCAGATGGGTTATTGAGTCTATCCAAACATTGCAATGAGCTAGACACTTGTGAGGTGTAGGTATAGTCATACCTACCATCGGCTTTGACGAGGTGGAATTAAAACCCCTCCGCTGGGTACCCTAAGGCTGTTTAAGTGGTCTCGATCGCTGTAAGACTTCCGTGATGATATTTATATTTATGATGAAAGAAAAGAAAGACACCAAATAATGTATTTGGATTGTAGGTATATCATGTTTGTTAGAATTAGGTAGACTTTGGTTTAAATTATAATTAACTAATTTAGGTTTAAGATCGAAAATAACGAAATACTTTATAAATACACTAAACAATGCAAATATAAGTACTCAAGTTTGACATTGAGTTCAGGATGATTACGCGCACAACGCTAAGCTAAACTTTAATCAATATGATGCAATTCTGACGTAATGCAAACCTGGTGACATTAAAAATTAACAGACAACTATGTCATTTTGATTAAAGTTTAGCTTAACGTTGTGCGGCATAATAATAAGATCATAGTTTAATTATTTTTATAATTGATACAAAACTTTGATTTGATAAAGGTTTCCATCAGAAACTGAATCGCTGTTATTAAAACTAACATTTAACCCTCACGTCATGTTCTAATAGAAATTAGTGCAAATTCTCTCTCTATCGCCTTGACATTTGGTAGCGGCGTTCGTTAGGATCGCTCCATCGTCATTAACGGTAATTGATACCGGTTCCCTCCCGAGACTCAGCCGGGAAAGCTTCGGATACGTTACCGGTACAAACAAATTTACGAATCCACTTCAATCAAATACTAATAAATTGTTTTAATTATGTGGTTGAGTAAACCTACCTATATTTTAATAGGTTTTTTGTGTAAATTTTCTTATTAAAAAGGCAGTGGATATGTCCGTAGGTGCAGCCAACAAAATTTAATCATTACCTGAAGTGCAACGAAAACAATTCTGTATTTGATTTATTCAATAGATGTCATTATTTTACTAACTTTCTAAAGCGACATGATTGTCACTTGTTTGGTTTGGACTTAGAATATTATCGGCTAGGTACCAGGTGAAATAACTCCCGTACCGTAGAATACGGAGGTAAAACTCCTTCCGCTGAGAGTCTCAGCCTGAGACCTCACAGCCCTAGTATTGCCTATCCTACTGTCTATGGTCTAGCTCGACCTACATTTTTATTTTTACCATGGAGATATAAAGATAGGGAGGCGCCATTGGGCCTTAAATCGAGTGAAATGGTCGCCGCCATACAATATAAAAGAGTGAGAACAGTAAATATTATAATAAGCAATCACTGAGCGTTAATTGGTTGAAGTGAGAACAGAATATAGCGGCAACGACACGTTTGGTATTTCATTTTATAGGCCATTTAAGGCATTAGGGCGGTCACATATATTATTATTATTATTATAGGCCGAGTTGGTTAGACCTTGGACTTAAAAACACTTAGGTCCCTGGTTCGAATCCCGGTGTGTACCAATGAGTTTTAAATTAAAAAAAAAGTACATTTTATTGACAACACTACTATAGTGCCTCGGGGAGCACGTTAAGCTGTCGGTCCCGGTTTCACTATACCAACTTGTTAAACTGTTTATAGATGATTTTTTGAGTCGATAGGCTCATACGATCGGCTACGACGAGGTGGGATTAAAACCCCTCCGCTGGGTACCCTGGGGCCGTCTAGGCGGTCTCGGGCGCCGTGAGGCACCCGTGATGATATGTATATATGTATGAACATATATTAATATTAGTTTCATGCTTTTTACTTATTGAAACCAAAGAAACTGTCCGTAGTTCATACCAAAATAATTAAACAAGTAAATACCAACACTGAGTAATATAAGGATTGAGTTGCTTTGAGTATGCAGAGTGTACAAACTCAATGGGATTATGCAAAAGGGTTCAGTTCCATCATGTCGGAAGGTGCTTGTGCCGAGAGGTTGTGGAGCTCTAATGTAATTTACTTGTGGAACGCTTTCTGGTATTGTCAGTAAGAGTGCAGGTATTTTTTAAAGTCACATAAAGTGGTATTTTCGGCTACAATAGTGCACAAGAAACGAAACAAAAAGGCTACGAAAAAATATAGTTTTTTAGTGTTTCAGAATCTTTCGAATCGTTTCACTAAATGCGTTATTTAGCTCTGAATTTTATATTAATTATGAGTTTCAGATAATGAGTAATACTGCAGATTTTTTTATTTAAACCACCATTAATTAGTAATTCATTGTACTTTGTTTCTTTATTACGCCCGTTTGTTACTAAGTTTTTTTGTTGAAATAAAATAATTTTGTTGTTAATTATACAATATTAAAATCTTGTTTTAAGTACTTGTGAAACTGTTTATAAAGATGGGTTATTGAGTCTATTCAAAACATCGCGACGAGCTAGCCACTTGTTCGGTTTAGACTCATACCATCGGCTACGACAAGGTGGGATTATAACCCCTCCGCTGGGTACCCTGGGGCCGTCTAGGCGGTCGTGATGATATGTATGTTGTTTTAAGTAAAACTCCGTTTTATGCACAAAAAGCCTTTAAAAAGTGAATTCGATAATAAAACAAGAAAACAAAGGTGTTTATACCCTGTTTTCAGGTTATTCAGGTTGGGTTGTTTGTTAGCAAAATCTGACAGGTCATGAATAATTGTTTTCATAGCTTAGCCAACCTAATTCTGTTAAACTTTGGCTGCAAAGTGAAATGGAATTATTTAAATTGTTATTCTGTTCCATAATCTTATTTATTATACTACAATTATATTTCAATGTTAATATTACTACGAGTATAATTGACCGTCTCCGTAGACTAGTGGTTGCGCCTTTGCCGTTGTATACGGAGGTCGTGGGTTCGATTCTCACCAATGGCAAAAATATTAGTACGTTTTTCTGTACAGTTTGTCATGGCCTGGGGGCTCTTTTTCTTTAGTCATCAGACTCCCATCGAAGTTCAGTTATCATTTTTAGTTGGTAATTATCAATATCTACGTAAAAATATTTCTGTTACGGGTATAATAAATATTTTTGTATTATAATATTAAAAGGGGTTTTTTTCTAGATTAATACATAATGACCGATAAAAATATTAGGTATTTTAATTCTGCGACAATTTTTTATTTTAATCGAGTATTACTGGAAATGCGAAAGCTCATTTTGAAGAATGCATACTTCGCGATTACGAATGCATTGTCTTTAATATCGTTATTTCTGGTACATATAGTACAAGCCTAAAGCTTAGTTTGTGACCAGAGCAATATGTGTAATTAATTTGTCCAACATATTATTATTATTATTAGTATAATTATATACATCGCGGCCGAGTTGGTTAGACCTTAGACTTAAAATAACTTAGGTCCCTGGTTCGAACCCCGGTGTGTACCAATGTGTTTATAATTTTAAAAATTATGTACATTTGTTTAACAACACCACTACAGTGAAGAGCACGTTAAGCTATCGGTACCACTTTCACTATACTAACTTGTGAATCTGTATAGTGATGGGTTATTAAGTCTATCCAAACATCGCGACGAGCTAGCCACTGGTTCAATGTAGACTCATACCATTGGCTACGACGAGGTGGGATTAGAAATCCCTCCGCTGTGGGTACCGTGAGGCCGTCTAGGCGGTCTCGGGCGCCGTAAGGCACCCCTGATGATATACTGGATGTTTTTTGTCACGGTGATAATTTTTTTATATTGTGTTCTATGATGAAAATAATGCAACACGTATTTTTTCCTTTTAGTGTCGCCTATACAAAAACATAAAGATAAATAACTTAAAGTACAAAAAAGATCTACAAATCACGTTAACTCTCTTACTAAACTCACGAATTAAAGCCTATCACTTGTCTAATTGTGTTTTACTTGTTAGATACGAAGATATTTGGAGGAGTAATTTTAAGCATATAGACGTTTGTTCATTAAATAATTTATTTTTCGGACTTTTTTTTTAAGAAAAAATTACTTACCTACCACTTTTATTTTAAAAACGGGTTCTAAAAGTGATACTGGAGGCATCAAAAAAATATTATCATTGTAAAAAAACACCTAGTATATATTATATATATACTACTATATACTAATAATAAAATTTCCAAATACATGTATAATGGTATAGGTAATGGCATATAGGTTCAATATCGCTTCTAGATAGAAAACATGCTCACAATATCCTACGGGATTTCAATAACGCTGAAAGTAGATGGGTTTTGAAAAGTGATATGTGATATTGATGTAAGTTTTGAAATGGAATAAAATATTCAGAAGAAACTTTTATTATTTGGGGTTCGTTTGTATCGGGCGAGAAATCTATTTGAAAGTTATGTAAAAATTAAGTATTTATATATTAGATTTTATTATACAAATTATAACAAAATTTCGACAATATAATATTTTATGTACCATCACGGCTGCCTTACAGCACCTGAGACCGCCTAGACGGCCTGTATCCGTTGGGGTTTTAATCCCACCTCGTCATAGCCGATTGTATTACGGACAAAATAAGTCTATTTCGAACAAGTGGCAGCAGCACGTTAAACTGTCGGGCCCAGTTTCACTATAACTGGTTATAGATGGGTTATTAAGTATATCCAAAACAGTTAGTCCCGGTGTTTTGGATATACTTAATAACCCATCTACAACCAGTTATAGTGAAACTGGGCCCGACAGTTTAACGTGCTCTCCGAGGCACTATAGTAGTATTGACAAACAAATCTTACATGTATTTTTTTAATAGAAAACTAATTGGTACATACCGGGGTTTGAACCGGGGATTAAAATCTGTAGTGTTTTTAAGCTAAAGGTCTTATATATCAAACTTGGCTGTCACGTATTTTATAATGGAAAAAAATTGCCTTCTCCATACAAACTAGTAATGTTAAAATAACCAATTTGTATGGGGTGGACCAAAATTTTTTTTTAATTTGCGACACATGGTTCCGTGGGAAAAGTTGTTCGATTTGATTAGCAAAACCTCATATTAGCCCAAAGTACCTGTCAAATTCACCCTGTATATTCCAATTAAATTACAGGTAAACCAAGTGAAAAAAAAAACAACTTGGGCTTATTCGAGGGCTCGTATCTGAAAGGAGTTCAAAGAATAAAGGTGCCAAGTGTGTAGCTCTTGATACAAAGGTGACCGAACGTGCTCCTAACCCATTTTGTATCAAGTATGGGAACTTTGATTAGAAATAAAATTGGGGATTTAATATTTTATAATCAAGAAATGTTCCTTTTTTAGGGTTATTTTTCTTATACAGATTCAAAAAAACGTAAACACTCTAAAGTTACATTTTTTTTTCCAAAGACTTTGGTATTTTATAATAATTTTATTTTACTATTTCAATATTTATATCACTGCGACGACCTTGCCACTTGATCAGCGTAGATTCGGGGTGACTATAGGTTAGGACGAAGATCTTTTTTGAACAAAAACCCTTCCGTCGGGAACCCTTGGTCGTCTATACGGCCGAGGGCGCCGTTAGGCATCCGTGAATATAAATAATATATATATATAGTTTTTATTACAGCAGAGCATTTGACTTTGTATCTACCTGATGGCAAATAAATAAAGCAATAAACCTACAAAGTCTAATGATGAATTAATTCGATAATATTTTTTACATTATTTGTTAATATTTAACAGCATTGAACTCCATGTTTCGTAACTGAATCCTGAAGGGAACACTACTACCTTGAAATCAAAAATGTGTAAACTGGATAACCGGCGAGGTGAACCCACATACTAACAGCGAAACATGACTAGGTCATTTGACGGTTTTTGCATCTGTATGTAACGAAACTGGTCGGTAGGCCTAGCAGGAATATATGTAGATACCTCCCTCCTACCTACATTATTTGAATGAATATGTTTACAAATAACTTCAAGATAATCGAAAAAAAAAAATTGGCTTATTTAAAAAGATATTTATAAGTAACTTTACTTATAAACATTTATAAAATTTCTTACACACACTATTACATAATTATTATTATTCGTATGTTTATGAAAAGTTTATACCTACTAGCTGTATCGCCCGTTTAATTTAACACATGTTACTCACGGGATAATAGTGCTTTCAATAGATGAAAGATTTTTTTAAATCGGTTCGGCACTTTTTGAGTACGTACATTTTTCATTTTTTTTTTTTAATTATTATTTTTTTCTTTTGACAATTTACACATATTGCTCTGGTCACAAACTAAGCTCTAGGCTTGTACTATATGTACCGGAAACAATGAAATAATACATATTATATTTTATAAACACCCAGACGATGACAAACTGTACAGAAAAACGTACAATCTACGGAGGCTGTCATATTGAAATATATTTATAAATAAATTTGCTTATCAGTTTTTATAAACTTTCACAGATATGTATGAACAAGAACAATATCAAATAAAGACAAAGATATTAAAAGAGGTTTAAATTTTGACAGCCTCCGTAGACTAGTGTTTGTGCCTTTGGCGTTGTGTCCGGAGGCCGTGGGTTCGATTCCCACCCATGGCAAAAGAAAAGATTGGTACGTTTCTGTACAGTTTGTCATGGTCTGGGTGATTATAAAATATAATATTTATTATATCGTTGTTTCTGGTATTAACATAGTACAAGCCTAGAGCTTAGTTTGTGACCAGAGCAATAGGTGTAAATTGTCCTACATATAAAAAAAAAGTGGCCCCAGCCTAGTGGTTAAGTCACTGCGCAACTGATAACAAGGTTAAGCAGATGACAATAAGGCCGCTCTGGGATGGGTGGCCGCTTTATACAACGGGGCTATACCATCATAAACACCGCAACAAGATCGCCACTTGTTAGGTGTTGCCTCCGAATACCATCGGCGAAATGAGGAAGGGTTAATCCCTCCGTTGGGTACCCTGACGCCGGAAACGGTTCTCGGGAGCCAAAAAGGCACCCGTGATGGTATATATTATAGGAAAGTGAAAAGAGAAAGCATTTTTGTTTACGTACATACAGTTATTATTTAGCGAAGGTTTTTACTTAAAGGCCTTGGTATTAGCGATTCGTGACTGCTGGCTTAGCAGTTGTATAACAAATATGTTTAAGAGGTCAGTATGCTAAACAAGACCTAATTTTTTTTATTGGCAATGTCATTGACCCCATTTACCCTGGGCCACGAAGGAAAACTGAAAATCAGCTGTTACTAATACTCAGTTAAATACGAGTATAACTGAGTTAGTAATAGATTTTAGTGTAACCTTTATGAAAAAAATAGCGTGTTAGTATATGATGTACAGTCAACTGTAAGGTTAAGTGTATGTTTTTAAAGTAAATTGACTCTTAATACAAAGACATAGAGTGCATGGGGGTATACCACTACCTTGCCGTTGACTGTACCATCACGTGTGCCTTACGTGATCTCAGGGTACCCAGCGGTGGACTTTTATTCACACCTCGTCGTAACCGATGGTATTCTGAGTCTACACCAAATAAGTGGCCTACTCACCGCGGCTCTATAACCTATATATATAATAAATAGTTCTATAGCTTCGCTGGGCCGACCGTCGCGACCGTTTGCGTACCGCCTTACAGATGCAAAGACCTAGTCATGTTTCGGTTTAGTCTTTGGGTTCACCGGTTTTCAGGAGACTACCGCTTAATTTTATTGCGGTAGTCTCCTTTCAGGATGCGGTTGATTTGACGATAAAGCAGCGAGGATATTATTCAAATAGACTCGTAATGCAAAATCGCCTTTCTTGCCGCCCATTTCTTATGAAATGGCCATCGTCGTTTAAATCGTTTAAAAACAACAATTTATTGATCGACCTTATTCATGGACTTTGTAGGTCTGCTTAACAGCAGGTAGATACAAGATCACATGCTGTGCTCCTATAAAAAGAAAGTTACACCATTTGATATAGTGTAATTAGTACCGACAGCTTAATGTGCTCTAAGGTATTAATAGCTAGGTATAAATCTGTCAATTTTATACTAGATAAAATATGGGGTTATTGATAAGTAGTTATAGCAAATATGTTTCCGATCCTATTTCCATTATTATTAATAATAATAATAATATGTGGGACAATTTACACATATTGCTCTAGTCACAAACTAAGCTCTAGCTTGTACTATGTGTACCAGAAACAACGATATAATAACTATTATATTTATATACACTCAGACCTTGACAAACAGTACAGAAAAACGTACTAATATTTTTTTGGCGTAGGTGGGAATCGAACCCACGACCTACGGATACAACGCCAAAGGCGCAACCACTAGTCTACGGAGGCAGTTATAATAAACGTTCAAAATATAATAAACAAATTTAGCTCTTTAGGTTATACAATTTATAAACACTAATGGCAGGATTTATAGTAGTTGCTAATGATAAGCCACTTTACATTGCTTCTATCTGTCAAAATTTAGTCATTTATACTCAGAATAATTATTTGTATGTGATGTGACATTACTAATCTTGGTATAAGTTATGCCAACTTTTGGTCGAATCGGCCCTAAGTCTTAGACCTTTATTAACTCTAAAATAAGTATTGCTTCCATAATAGCCTAAATAAAAGCTTTTGTCTTCAAATATTTATAGACTTAGATCTTGGCAAGTCTGCAAGCAATAAATTCATTTGTACAACAGCTAAATCGTACTTAGTTTAGTGTAGGATCACTTAAATACATCGTGGAAACAATCAGTTATGTGATAAAGAAGCGTTATTCGGAGATAATCTTGAGTAATGTATGGTTGGTCGGCAAGTTCCGCTGTAACACATATGTTGTGTTTTAACGGAAGGACCGAATTAGTGCTAAGAAATAAGGCTCAAAATGGTAAATCAAAAAGGCCGCTGCAGCTCAAAATTTTACTATTATTTGGATTAAAACATATTTGGAGTCATTACAATAAAATATAATGCCACATTTTCTTAGTAAAATGTGGAATAAATAAAATAAATACAAATATCATCATAACTTGGCAGCCTCCGTAGACTAGTGGTTACGCCTTTGGCGTTGAATACGGAGGTCGTGGGTTCGGTTCCCATCCATGGCAAATAAATATTAGTACGTTTTTCTGTACAGTTTGCCATGGTCTGGGTGTTTATAAAATATAATATGTATTATGGTGGTTGGCTGGTAGACAATGTCAAGAGGCATTAAGTGCGCCCTTTTGTAATAAATAAAGTGATAAATAAATAAATATATCATTATTAGGCTTGTAATGTACACATAGTACAAGCCTAAAGCTTAGTTTATGACCATAACAATTTGTGTAAATTGTCCTACATATAAAAAAAAAACTGTTCTGTGTTCTTCAAACACTTTTTCTCAAATTTTTTTAGCGACGAAAATAAATATACGTAAAAAAAAACAAAACATATTTTAACTAAAGAGACTTAACAACTTTTAATGCATAAGGCCATAAGTGTATATATTTGAAAATATTTTACAAGCACAAGAAAACAACGATATAAGTACTAGCTGCCTAAAATTTTGGTAGGTACTATTAAAGTCTTTTTTACCCCAAAACCCAGCCCCAATTTTAGGCAATATGCATTGTTAAATTGTAATAAAAGCAGGTGAGAGTTGTGTAGTAGACTATTCAGAATGAAACAGCTCGAGCTGCACAGCGGATATGCATAATGTAGGCGGCTAGGGCGGGCCACAGAGATAAAAGGGACCGCAGAGATAGGGCAACTGTAACATCTTAATACAAATTGCTCGTGTCTTGTTTTTGCTAGCCAACAACTAAACCAATATTTAGCTAAATTCAAGATTTTATTTGTTTCAATCAAAACCATACATACATACATACCATCACGGGTGCCTTACGGCGCCCGAGACCTCCTAGCCGGCCCCAGCGTACCCAGCGGGGGGGTTTTAATCCCACCTCGTCGTAGCCGATGGTATGAGTCTACACAAAAAAAGTGGCTAGCTCCTAGCGATCTTTTGAATAGACTCAATAACCCTATAAACAGTTTCTCAAGTTGGTATAGTAAAAACGGGACCGACAGTTTAACGTGCTCTCCGAGGCAGTATAGTGGTGTTGTCAAACAAATGTACATATTTAAAAAAAAAAAAAAAACTCAGTGTTTTTAAGTCTAAGTAGTTGGTTATGTGGTGTGTGTTCGGTTTGGTTTTTATTTATTTTTATGTAGCCTAACCAAGCGCGCACTTAAACCTTACACTAAATATAGTTTTTTTTGACTATTCATAAATACCTGTAAAGTTTTACATGAAACAAATATTTTGACTTTGACTTTGAATGGTTTTGATCCAATAATTTATTTTTATTTGTGTATTATTTGCAGCAGATATTTTCGATACTCCAAAGTTTTAATAAGAGCTTTCTAAAATAGGCACAAATAGTGTTCTTGTGGGATAAATATAAAATCTATAATACTTAATAATCTAGTATACAACGAGGGTTGAACCTGTGACCTTCATATTTAAAGTCGACGATGGGCTTAATAATAATAAATGAAATATGTAGGTGGTTGTCAACAATTACTACCAGTTTATTATAACACTTTGATGCTGTTTTTTCTTATTGCTAGTGTCTAAAATACATTTTAAAGAAAATACTTTCGAAAATTTTCGGTTACAGTAATTCCCCTGATATATATGTCGTAATAAAATCACGATAATCATCGCTCTCTGTAGCGTGAACAGGTATCTGTAGCGCCTGGGTGGGCGGCTATAGCTGTGCTGTTACATTTATATTTTATCTGCTTGAACTTTTTTTTATGAAAATTATTTAAGAAACTTGCAATTTATTTTAGTTTTATATTAATAAGGGAACAAACAATTGCACATAGGAACTTAAATATAACGTACTAGCTGACCCGCGCAACTTTGTCTGCGCGTTTAAATTTAACCGTTTACGCAGCGTACGCTCTTAAAAGGAATAATTTTTCCCCGTTTTTGCAACATTTTTCTTTGTTACTCCGCTCCTATTAGTCGTAGCGTGATGTTATATAGCCTATAGCCTTTCTCGATAAATGGATTATCCAACACGAAAATATTTTTTCAATTCGAACCAGTAGTTCCTGAGATTAGCGCGTTCAAACAAACAAACAAACAAACTCTTCAGCTTTATAATATTAGTATAGATTACAATAACATTATGTAGATATGTGTGCAAACCGTTTCGTAATCCACAGATGAGGTATGGTAGCGAAATAGGTACCGATTATGTGAGTCGATTAATTATATAATTTAAAAGTACTTAATAATGAATAAAAAAAGTAAATATAAATAAGTAGTTAACATACAATAATAACGATAGTTATATAAAAAAATCTAAAATAAATATAAGGTTATTATTTTTTAATTAGAAATGTGCATAATATTATTTTGTTTTAAGTATTTAAGGTCCTTTATTAACAGAGCAAGCTTTGTCAATATGCGACACATATGCATTACGAAATATCTTGATGATTTTATAAGATTTTTGAAAAATTCAACTTTAAATAAACTTTATAGGACTTTAAAGTAAAACTTGCAATTTTTTTTTTAAAGAAAAACATTTTATATCTACAAATAAGGAGTTCTGTAACTAATACAAATTAGTTATGTTCTTAAAAAAAAAGTACGTACGTGGTGGCCTAGTTGGTTAGACCTTGGACTTAAAAACACTAAGGTCCCTGGTTCGAATCCCGGTGTGTACCAATGAGTTTTTAATTTAAAAATTTATGTACATTTGTTTGACAACACCACTATAGTGCCTCGGAGAGCACGTTAAGCTGTCGGTCCCGGTTTCACTATACCAACTTGTGAAACTGTTTATAGATGGGTTATTGAGTCTATTCAAAACATCGCAACGAGCTAGCCACTTGTTCGGTGTAGACTCATACCATCGGCTACGACGAGGTGGGATTAAAACCCCTCCGCTGGGTACCCTGGGGCCGTCTAGGCGGTCTCGGGCGCCGTAAGGAACCCGTGATGATGATGATGATTAAAAAAAAAGTTTTTTAATAATGAAAAAATATTATTGTTCGGGATAAACTTAAAAAGTACTTACTAAACTGATTTAAAAAAAAAACACCAATATAAAACTCGGTAATCAATCAGCGAGTAACATCGGATATTATTCTTTGACAAATAATTTTAATTTAAACGGCGGGTGTAAAGGCTAGTGTTAAATAAAATTGTACGTTACATACAAATATATCATCGAGACCGCCTAGACGGCCTGAGGGTACCCAGCGGAGGGGGTTTAATCCCACCTCGTCGTAGCCGATGGTATGAATCTACAAGTGACTAGCTCGTCGCGATGTTATGAATAGACTCAATAACTTATCTCTAAACAGTTTCACAAGTTGGTATAGTGAAACCGGGACCGACAGCTTAACATGCTCTCCGAGGCACTATAGTGGTATTGTCAAACAATTGTACATTTTTTTTTAAAATTAAAAACTCATTGGTACACACCGGGATTCGAACCAGGGACATAACTGTTTTTAAGTCCAAGGTCTAATCAACTCGGCCACCACGTAGGTATATAATAATATATAATAAATTAATATATTTTTTTTAACTAGGTAAGTAGTATAGACTAAGTAGAAACAAACAGCACAATTAAATGCTTCTACGATTAATGCTGCTACATTTCATTCCATTGTGGTAGCGTAGTATACTAATTTAATCTCTAAATAGCCATTCCCTAATGTGTTTTGAATGTTCCCACTGGATCACCTAAATTAGATTAAGTTTTACAGAATTAGGCAACTATTATCTACGCTCAAAAATACAATAAAAAAATACAACTTGAACAAAATTTCGCAAATTTGAAATCACAAAATATAAAAAGTTGTAGTGTTAATATGTCTAAATGTAATAATGTCAAAGCAAAAGGTTTTTTTTTTTTTTTTTTTACTTTATTTCTGAATGTTAACTAGGTAACTATTGCTAATAGTGTAAATATTGTCATAACGCATAAATAAAATAAGTTTTCAGTTATTTAAATTAAAATTATTTATTTCATCTAAATCTTGACAGATTTATTTCATCTAAATTTATGAGGATAAAAACAGTTTTTAAAAATAAGGTCTTTGTGTGCGTTTGGTCAGGCTGCCATTCTTTAGTAATAGAAAATTGTTTGATAGCCCTAAATTTCGAATATATTGAAATAATAAAAAAAATATATATATCTAGTTAATATTTACGAAATAGGTATAAATAAACATAGAATTTCATATTTGAAAAAGGTTATAAAGTAATTGCCATAAAATGTAGTTATGCTGTTTTTAATTTTGCATCAAATAACTAAAGCAATTCCAAAATTGAGTTAAAGTTTCAAAAACAATCTCATAATTGGATTTGTCTGTGAAAGAGAAATGACATGCTGAAAAATAAAATGTCATATCAATGTCGACCAAAATTCATGTTTGTGATGTCGACTGTATGTGTATCCTATAAAAAACCGCCAAGTGCGGTAGACTTTTTTGTTTTTAGCGTTCCGTAGGTACATACTATATTTTTTTATTCATATACCTACTTAAAAAAGTATTAAAAAAAAGCTTCTGTGTAACTAAAAGTGCGAAAAAACTTTAGTATACAGATGTGATGACATTTTGTACTATTTCTTTACTTTTTACTTCTTTTTTTTTAAGTGGCGATGCTTTTGCTACAGAGTGGCTGGGGGTAGAGATAAAGACTTTCTCAATACTAGCATCTTTTTGTTTTTGTGTTAATATTATTTAAATAATAAGTTATTCATAAAACTTTGGATAGAAAAAAATAATGTTTAAATAGTTTGTAAAACCTTAGTTTTTTTCTAGCTGTTGTTCATGTCGGTTTATATATATAATATGTTTTTCTGCACAGTTTGTCATGGTCTGGGTATTTATAAATTATAATGTATTATATCTTTATTTCTGCTCTCAGTTTGTTACCAGAGCAATATTTGTAAATAAAAATGTTCTACATATTATTTTTTAATATTTTTTATTCTAGATACATAACCCTAAAAACGAACTCGATATGAGAATGTAGGCAGAGCTTACACTAATCCACGGCAGCTGAGTGGCGGGATGAACTCAATGCAACGCAGCACTCAGGGCTCGCTCTGTGTCATTCTATCACACATTGTATGTAACTGTGATGACAATACCCAAGTACTTGGTGACAAAACTGTTGTCATCTTTATTTAGATTAACGAACATGACGTTATTATTGTTATTGTATTGTACTTTTTATTAGATGTAAATAATATATTAGACGTAGATGTTATTTTTAAGTTTAGATAATTTTTATTTTTATTTAAAGAACTTTATTGCACAAATTTAGTACAAAGGCGGACTTAATGCCGCTAGGTATTCTCTACCGATATAATGTATTAGGTATAGATAATATTAGGTGTAGAGAATATATTAGAGAGATTCATTGAAGGTAGGCCAAAGACTGTAGACGTTTTGTGTTATATTTTTTCATAGTTAAGTTATAATATATGTGTGTAGGTTATTATTGTACAAAATGTGCAAATTTTGTAGAATAAGCATTCGGAGTGATCTTAAGTGTAAGAAGTGCTATTTACGCAGTGATCTCAGTGTTTGTGTTATCTTAATGAATGGTGACACCGATTTTATTGTTGGTTATATATTTTCCTTTCTTTACTTGTTATTGGCAGGACTATCTGTATGCTTACATACGGTCATGTCGCCATTCCTTTTTCTACCCTAGTCCCTTCCCTGTTCCTTTCCTTCATATTATCCCTCTTTTACTAATAATAATATTAAAACTTCTAACTGATTCATCAACACTTGACATGATATTGGCAAAATTACGCGCAACGCAAGTCGTCTTTGCCACCCACCCACCCACTCAGTAACCGCACTATTTGGCCGGTACAGTGAAAGTAATGACCAACAATATATTGTCGACATGGAGTCGACAATATATTGTTGGACTTTATAGACTTGTTTAGCATTAGGTAGACACAAAATCATATGCCAGTGCATATAGGAATAAAAAAGTTATTAGGAAAACTCTGTTTTATATCACAAATTAAAATGATTTATTAAGTATACAAACTACTCTATATTTATCATTAAATCGTAGCTCCACTCTAGGTATATATTTTGATTTCAAACATAGCATGTCGAATGTCAATAATTCAAACAGTAGAACAGTTGCATAACCGAATTTCCAGATAGTGGTTGGTAGCTTTCGTTCCGTGCCTAGCTTCCCGAAGGCACAAGGGAGTTTGCCTTGGCCTGTCAATATTTAAAGACGACGACGAGTCGACGTCACGCTACGTTAACGCTCCTGTGGGATAAAATGACCTTAAGAATACAATGCCTAATGGTGCAATTTCCTAGTTATTCGTTTTAGTGTTTACATTTAGGTATGCTGTGTAATGTATCATCACGGGTGCCTTACAGCGCCCGAGACCGCCTAGACGGCCCCAGAGCCGATGGTATGAGTCTACACCGAACAAGTGGCTAGCTCGTTGCGATGTTTTGGATAGACTCAATAACCCATCTATAAACAGTTTCACAAGTTGGTATAGTGAAACCGGGACCGACAGCTTAACGTGCTCTCCGAGGCACTATAGTGGTGTTGTCAAACAAATGTACATAATATTTTTAATTAAAAACTCATTGGTACACACCGGGATTCGAACCAGGGACATAAGTGTTTTTAAGTCCAAGGTCTAACCAACTAGGCAACCACGTATATAATAACACGTATGCTGTGTAACAACATAAAAATATCGTTATTTTGCATGGATTTATGAATAATACCAATAATACGAAAGGGCCTTAGGCCTAAAATCGACGGTCTAAGAAAGTGAAGACAGAAAGACCAATTAAGTAGGAACAGAAAATAACGGGCACGTCGAAGTTTTAAAGTCTTTTTAAAATATATATTATTTTAACTTTTTTAAAGAATTAAGTAAATTTTAATTTAGAAAATAAGCATGTTTAGAACTTATTAAATTATATCTATATATAGATAATTATCCTCACTGTTCAAAAATAAGCAAAAAAAAAAACCTATACATACATAAATTTGAATAGCTGTGCCCGCAGTTTCAACCGCCCACGTTTAATTACAAAGAAATATGATAGAGAATAAAACTCAGTCCATGTTACTTGCTGACAATGGAGCTTTCTTCAGGAGAAAGAATTAAAAAAATTGGTTAAAATTGTTTGAGTTTATCCATTAAAATTATTAAAAAAAAACACTTTATAAATATTACTATAGATAATATTATTATTCTAATTACTAATTGGCAATTGCCAGAAATTGTATCTGTCTGGCGTTTGGCAATTGCCTCCTTCAGTTCCTTGCCTAATTAACTGCTGTTCTTGTCTACGTTCTACCTGACTTCTATCCGCTATTTTGAACTAACTTTATCACTGTCACCCTCTTTTATTCTTCTTGTCTCTTAGGCAAAGTCGACCAAGAAAGTGATTTTTTAAAATGGAGCACGGCATGTATCGCTCCCACAACTCACTATGCCGGCTAAATGATACGGTTACAAAATGAGCGGCGACATGGACGTATTTGCATTACGAGTCTATTAAACTGGTGAACCCACAGAATAAAGACGAATCATGACTATGTCATTTAACGGTTTTTGCATCTGTTTGGGCAATGGTAACGAGTCTGGTCGGTCGGCATAGAAAAGTTGTAGAGGCCTTCTTCTTTTAGGTGGGAGACCTAAAAGACTGTCACAAGTTTGACAAAACTTCCCGTGTCATCAAAATATCACTAAGGTTGAGTAAAATGTAAATGTTATAAATGTCATTTATGTCATAAATGGGGAATATCAGCTTTATTGTTTTATGAAGTGCAAATGAACTTTAACCATAGGGTGTTAGACCACATTTTTAGCTGATTGTACAAAAAAGGGGTTACAATTTTCTTTCATTTTATCCTGCCTCTCATAGAGTATTCGGCCCATTTCCATTTCAGTTGTTTAGTTTTCTTATTATTTTTTTACTGTGTTATTTTAATACTCGCGAGTATTGTGTTATTAATTTTAAGTCCGTTCACCTTTTAGAATATACTGTTTTCACTTAAACTAATAAGAAAATTTAACTCTGAGTGCATTTACTAAAATTACATTTGAGACTTATGTCATAAAACTAAAAGACAAGATGTCTATTTTCGTCTATTTTACTTAAACATTATTCTTCAGTGTCTTAAGAAAGAACACAATAGTGTTATACATTTAATGATACTTTTTTAAGTGTCTCTTTCAATATTACATAAATAGCTGACCGGTTTCGTTACCACCGCCCATACAGATGCAAAAACGGTCAAGTGACCTAATCATGTTTCAGTTTTAGTCTGTGGGTTCACCGGTTTTTAGGAGACTACTGCATCAATTTCTTGTCGAGGTGGTAGTCTCCTTTCAGGGTGCGGTTACGAAATAAGTAGGTGAGAGTATATTAAAATATACTCGTAATGCAATTCGTCAATGTCCCATTCGTAATCGCACCACTAAGGCGACATAGTGGGAGCGATCAATATGGTTTAACAACAATTATTGATTCATGGACTTTGTAGATCTGCTCACCACCAGGTAGATACAAAGTCAAATATCGTGCTCCAATAAAAAAAAAAACCTGTGATATCTTCGTCTGTGTAACTTTAACCGTTTACGCAGCACACACCGCGGAAGCTCTCAAAAGGAATAAATTGTCCCCGTTTTTGCAACATTATTCATTGATTCTGCGCTTCTATTGGTCGTAGTGTGATCTTATACACATATTGCTATTGCTCTGGTCACAAACTAAGCTCTAAGCATGATGATACAAGCCTAGAGCTTATTTTGTGACAAGAGCAATATATGTAAATTACCCTATATATTATTTTTATTTTTAGGTATGACTATTACTATGTGTATCTATATATAAGTACAAGACATGTAAGTATATTATTTATTGGTGCTTGGGTAAGCTACTAGTAGTAGTTCTATTATATACTGTGTGCTTATATCCCAAAAATAAACAAAATGAAAATCAAGGACATCATTTTGCTGATATAGGCCAGCTTATTGGATATTCATTTATGGATTTTGTAGGTCTGCTTAGAATAATAACAAATATATAAACACTAGTTAGAGCTAGTGTTAGTGTTTATATCTTAAGTACTACTACAGAAGAAATAATAATATAACCTAGTGTTAGTGTTTATATCTGAAGTACTACCACAGAAGAAATAATAATATAAACACTAGTTAGAGCTAGTGTTAGTGTTTATATCTTAAGTACTACCACAGAAGAAATAATAATATAAACACTAGTTAGAGCTAGTGTTAGTGTTTATATCTTAAGTACTACCACAGAAAAAATAATAATATAAACACTAGTTAGAGCTAGTGTTAGTGTTTATATCTTAAGTACTACCACAGAAGAAATAATAATATAAACACTAGTTAAAGCTAGTGTTAGTGTTTATATCTTAAGTACTACCACAGAAGAAATAATAATATAAACACGAGTTAGAGCTAGTGTTAGTGTTTATATCTTAAGTACTACCACAAAAGAAATAATAATATAAACACTAGTTAGAGCTAGTGTTAGTGTTTATATCTTAAGTACTACCACAGAAGAAATAATAATATAACCTATTGTTAGTGTTTATATCTGAAGTACTACCACAGAAGAAATAATAATATAAACACTAGTTAGAGCTAGTGTTAGTGTTTATATCTGAAGTACTACCACAGAAGAAATAATAATATAAACACTAGTTAGAGCTAGTGTTAGTGTTTATATCTTAAGTACTACCACAGAAGAAATAATAATATAAACACTAGTTAGAGCTAGTGTTAGTGTTTATATCTTAAGTACTACCACAAAAGAAATAATAGTACAAGTAGTACTACTCCTATTTTTGTAAGCAGTACCTACTAATAAAATACTTATTTGTCCTACATATTATTATTATTTATAGGTTTGACGGTATTTCTAGGTATGACAGTCTGCAGAGACAATAGATAAACAAAGCTGTTAAGTCAAAGTGGATAGTAAAACAAACCATATCAGAACAAGTTCATATTTAATTAAAACTTTCTCATATATACGAGTAGAAGCTGAACACGGGAGAAGCGAAATAAAAGAGCAATATTTACCTGATAAATGCTCTTTGGTACAAATAAAAGAATAACTACATTACTCTGCTTTTTCGTAGTGCCTAGGTAATTTGATTTTAAAACGATATGTTTTGATTTAATATTATATGTAACAGATATTTCGTCGTTTCTGGTACATATAGTACAAGCCTAAAGCTTAGTTTGTGACCAAAGCTGCCTCACGCATTTACGACTTAGAAAAATTAAAAGAACAAAAAAGGACAAAATGGTTAGGTTGAGTGATATTTTTTCCACATAAGAGTCATTAGGGAAATAAATCAAGAAAATCCACCCGTTCGTCGGAGATAAATTGTTTTCTTGAAATAAATGTGAAGAACAAAAACAACTTTTATTTGAATTATCACCTGTTTTTCATGATTAAGTTGGGTAAGAGATTAGATGAAAGTTAACACATCTTTATGTATTATTGATCTTATACACATATCGAAGGCATACTGCAAAATGTTTTTTTTTATTGACTTGTATTGTATATGAAATTTACTGTGTACGAATATGGTAATTGTTGGACTAATTGATGAGATATAAAGTAATATAGAATTCATAATTATAAACTTAAAAAAAAATCAGTAAGGGAAGTTCTAACTTTTATATGTGTCTTTTGTGAATTAATCATTTTTACACATACTACATCTGTGCACTATGCCATCGATAGCGGGTTCCATTACGATATATAAGGAATAGGAGCTATAGAATGAAGAATATCACTATTTATATTTTTAACAATTAGTATTGGACAGGTAGAAAAATAACATTGAAATCTAATAAAAAGGAAGCGCCCTAAGAAGTTTAAAAAGTACTTTACAAACTGGTGACTTCGTAAGGTTATATTTTGCGATAATATCTCTACTGATCAAATCGATCAACTTTCCCATAGAGCCATGGAGCATGGATGTGTCGTAAATGAAAAAAAAAATTTGGCTTCTCCATATAAATTGGTTATTTTTATATGGATTAGGTTTATATAGAGAAGCCAGATTTTTTTTCATTTGCGACACATGGTTTTATGGGAAAAGTATATATATATCTAGCTTGTCATAGGAAAATAAATAAAAATATACCTTATACTCTTGTTTCGTTCGATTTTCAAAACACCTATAGCTATTTGTATGTTTCGAAAGCTACTTTGCTAAAGTTCCGTTGCCCGGATATTGAAAGTAAACGAATGGCTTCCGAAGTTTCCGACGTAGTTAAACTTACTACACCTGCCCAAATACTTAACGCTGATTACATCAGTAATTATGTATCGAAAACTTTCTAATGATTTAATTTTTTCTTGGAGATAATTAGGACAACACATGGAGATAAGGGAAGTATATAGGGAGGTGAACATGGCCCTTAAATCACCTCTCCAGTTTTGAGAACAGAAGATGGACTCCGCCATATAAATAAATAAAAAAGTGAGAACACAAGCAATCCGTGAGCGTTGATTGGTTGAAGTGAGAACAGAATATAGGGACAACGAATTTGTTTGACATTTCGTTTTATAGGCCATTTAAGGCACTATGGCGATTCCATATTTTATTATAAGTTTCATGGGATAACATAATGTTCCGTTTTCAAAGTCAAGAGCCCGACCAATCAGTAGGCGGCTTGTGTAATAGATAAGACATTGAAAGCCGGTAAAATATAAGTGTAAATTGATTTAAAACATGTCATGCAAGCTGCCGTATGATTATTTATATTTTAAGGCTGAGTTGCATCGTTATAGTCCGTTAAAGTAATTATAATGATTAAAGTTATAAATGGCGTCTAATGTACCATCACTCATACGACTTTCAAAATAAAACTAAAGTGTAGTTTGTGTATAATTACGCCCGAATTTTTAATCACACCTCATATCCATTTAAGATACAAAGTTAAAATAATAAGTATATTAGCATTTATAGTGAATATAATAAAACTACGGGTGGATAAAATCTGCAATTGAAATTGTTGTAGGTTGCAGAAAATAAATCATATTTATTTTTCTCAGATAAAAGAGTACTAACCCCCGATATCTAAGTCGTGCCCTCCACTTCACTTTCACTTAAGGAGAGTCTGTCTCTTTCCACCAAATAAAAAAAGATGGAATAAGAAAATTTTTGAGTGAAAAGTCCACTTGAGGATACAACTTAGAATACGGGGTAAGGCGCAGAAAGTAACGCAGTGGAGGTATATACTATAACAAATATAAAGATCAATAGATCCAGCATCAGCACTGAGAAAATATTGATATATATATACTATATCTCTCCCTTTCTAGCTAACATAGAAAATAACAAGTAAGTAGTAACATACGTCGAACGAACAAAGAAACGTTAAGTGAAGAACCGGCAAGATTAAAACATGTGAAAAGAAAGATCTCAAAGATAAACAAAGAAGGTCACACAATCTTTTGAGTCTCTATGAATAAATAAAGACAAAAGGAAAAGGACTAAAAGGTGATCCCTAAATAACAGATCTGGCTAGAAGTGCGAAAGATTCAAGGTGCGGTTTGAACTAAGACATATCAATCAGGCATTTTTTGAACGCAGCCAGGTGGGTTTTCATAGATACATACATATAATCACGGGTGACTTACGGCGCCCGAGAGACCGCCTAGACGGCCCCAGGGTACCCAGCGGAGGGGTTTTTAATCCCACCTCGTCGTAGCCGATGGTATGAGTCTACACCGAACAAGTGGCTAGCTCGTCGCGATTTTTTGAATAGACCCAATAACCCATCTATAAATCTGGACAATTTAGTTACTAAAATCTATTATATCCGATAATATTAATGGCTTATAAACTGTAATCTAGTAGTTGTGATATACACCTGCAATTTCTACTGATGTGTCTGTCTTATAAGTTTCTTAAGGTCTGTGGTCTAAACAACTTGGGGTCAAAGATTAAGGTCCGTTGGGTCCTGATCCTGAAACCTTGAATGTATTAGATTGAGTTAATTCTTACTGCATTAACAAAGCAGGCTTTGATTACTTTGAAGCTTTTACTGATGTTTATTTTTTCAAGCGATCATCGCAGAATATTCCCGGTTTATCATAGATTCTAAAAAGTTACATCAAACAAAGCGAAGTAATCTTCAAAACCAAGGGTTTACCAACTGCCGATATCTGCTATATACTTGTAGAAATCATTAAAATAATAATATAAAAAAATAAGAAAAAATAAATTACATACATACATACATATCATCACGGGTGCCTTACGGCGCCCGAGACCGCCTAGACGGCCCCAGGGTACCCAGCGGAGGGGTTTTTAATCCCACCTCGTCGTAGCCGATGGTATGGATGTTTTATATAGACTCAATAACCCATCTATAAACAGTTTCACAAGTTGGTATAGTGAAACCGGGACCGACAGCTTAACGTGCTCTCCGAGACACTATAGTGGTGTTGTCAAACAAATGTACATATTTTTTTTAATAAAAACTCATTAATGAAAAATTAAATTTAAGTAACGTAAATAAAAATTGTAAACAGCACAAATTACTAGTAATTATCAAAGACAAACATATTATTGTGAAATAATTATCAAACACAGATATTCCGTATTCGAGAGAATTATTTGTATTTAGGTAAACAAAATACTGATTTATTTGTTTTTTACTAAACAATAAAATTTAATAAAATCAAAATTAGCGAAGAATGAGATATACTTTATTTTTTTACAAGCAGTTAATTTTAATATATTTTTCAATACATACTCTTACAAAATTAATAATACTACTTCATAGGCTTAACATATTTGATTACTAGTCCCATCATCATTGAAATTTACAAGTATTTTAATATAGATACTGGGTGTTTTTTGTCACAGCGGTAAATTTTTGATATAGAGTTCTATGATGATTTATGACGAAACACGTAGTTTTTTCGATATTGACGAAAAACGTAGATTTTTTGATATTGAGTTCTATGATGATTTATGACGAAACACGTAGTTTTTTCGATATTGACGAAAAACGTATCTTTTTTGATATAGAGTTCTATGATGATTTATGACGAAACACGTAGTTTTTTCGATATTGACGAAAAACGTAGCTTTTTTGATATAGAGTTCTATGATGATTTATGACGAAACACGTAGTTTTTTCGATATTGACGAAAAACGTGGCTTTTTTGATATTGAGTTCTTTGATGATTTATGACGAAACACGTAGTTTTTTCGATATTGACGAAAAACTTAGCTTTTTTGATATTGAGTTCTATGATGATTTATGACGAAACACGTAGTTTTTTCGATATTGACGAAAAACTTAGCTTTTTTGATATTGAGTTCTATGATGATTTATGACGAAACACGTAGTTTTTTCGATTATGACGAAAAACTTAGCTTTTTTGATATTGAGTTCTATGATGATTTATGACGAAACACGTAGTTTTTTCGATATTGACGAAAAACTTAGCTTTTTTGATATTGAGTTCTATGATGATTTATGACGAAACACGTAGTTTTTTCGATATTGACGAAAAACGTAGCTTTTTTGATATTGAGTTCTATGATGATTTATGACGAAACACGTAGGTAGTTTTTTCGATATTGACGAAAAACTTAGCTTTTTTGATATTGAGTTCTATGATGATTTATGACGAAACACGTAGTTTTTCCTTTTAGTGTCGCCCATATAAAAAGGTTAAGATAAAAATATGACTTAAATAGTACAAAAAAAGTCTTCAAATGACTTCAACTTTTATACTAAACTCACGATTGAGACGCCCCGCCACTTGTCTAAAGATGTTTGCTTGATACGAAGACAATAATATGTATTTGTTGAAGTAATTTTATTATTTATTTATATATTTTTTATTTATGATTTATTCGTACTAGCATTAGTTATATAATAATATAAATAAAATACAATTTTAATTTGGTTACGATATATTTCGCCTTACATGGCGTCTTCAGAAGTAATTTTTGATAAACTTTAAGCATATAGGCGTTCATATGATATTTCGAACATTTTTTCTGAAAATAAACCTAGTTTTTTATTTAAATAAGGGTTCTACTTATGGCATAACAAAATCTTTGATACAAAAAACATCCAGTATAATCCTGGTTATGATGATGAATGAATGAATGAAAAATTCTTTATTGCACAAAAGCTTAATACTATTGTACATAGGCGAGCTTAATGCCTTAGGCATTATCTACCAGCTAACCTTTGGGAGATTGACCAATAACAGGCTAGTTAAGCTAATAGAGTGCTAATTAATGCATCATATAATATACACATATAATACAAGGATATATAAGTAAATTATTAGGTAATATAGGCTTAACAATACATACATACAATACAACATTTAATAGTACACATAAATATAAATAGATAGATATACATAAATAAGTAGATATAGATATACATAAATAAGTAGATATAGATATACATAAATAAGTAGATGTAGATATAGATACGAATTTAATTATTTATGTATGTATAGATATATATACATACATAAATAATTAAATTCGTATAAAGTAAAAAAAATATGTTAACGGTTTTGATTGTTTGATGAAAGGTCTACATTCAGTAGTAGCCACGTGATATAGTATTTGCGCCTTTAATATTTTGGGTCAAAGAACATTTATAGCCAATGACATTTATTTGCATAGTGCAGTAATTTCAATGATCATACCGGTTACGTTATCTAGAACACAATAATTGCAATGGGTATGTAATGAGTGCCTACGAACTTAATGGCATTGATTGAATGCGTGTATTTTCTGCGTTTGTTGATTTAGCCGAGAAAAAGATAAGAAAAAGTATAAAAACAATACAATATGATAATAAATAGGACATTTCACATATACTAAGCTCTAGGCTTAAGCTTGACCTATTTGTACTATGATAATAAGTAGGACATTTTATACATACTAAGCTCTTGGCTATGTGTACTAGAAACAACGATACTGTGATACCAATTTTATTTTATTAGCTCTCTGACTGTAGCAAATTAAACAGAAAAACAACAAACAAAACATACCTAAAATATGTATAACATGTTACCTTTTTTGTGTAAATTAATCGTGGGCCCAATTATCTAAAATTAGCTTACTTTAATCGAATCATAACAGAATCACACGCGCTATTTTTTTCTTTTATATGGGCGATTGGTTAGCAAAATAGGAAATTTGACAATTAAGCGTTAATTTAAGATAATTAAGTTTTTGTGGCCGCATTCGGTAAGGTTAGATTGTCAAAATAACGAAATATTTTAGGTAAATTGTTACCACACGAAATGCTAAAAACTGTCAAAGCAATAGCACCTGCAGCACAAAGGAATAAAGCACATGCCTATTTTAGTTATTCTTGTTGCTGTTTGTTCAATGTCATTATAATATAAAGGAATAAAAAGTTTCCGTTATAAGAAACAGAAGTAGTTAGTATCCTACAATGAGATAGATAGATACTATCCTACTATGAAGATAAAATACATTTATTATTATTAATTATTTTATATGTACCTTTACCTGTTGAAATGCCCCGGGCAGAAAGCGACCTACACCCCGCAGTGGTTGTTCTTGGAGCTAACAATGTAAATGCAATTATATTAAATGAAATTAAGGCTTTAGGCTGTAAAGTGTTTCACTAACATTTAACTTATTATTAATTGTAGGAACACTTCTCTAGTTCTTTATACGTGGATCTTTATAAGATTCTGCCCAATAGGAACTAATGGTAACAAAATACAGTCGCAGAGCAGGAATAATTTGGCGTTGTATCCGGAGGGTTTGATGGCATACAATATTATTACGTATGGTATGTTTTCAGTTTTTTTAGACATTTTACACATATTGCTCTGGTCACAAACTAAGCTCTAGTAGTAGTCTAAGAAGACGGTCAACATAAGTTACATGGTCAATTAAATGGTATAGGTGTTTAAAAAAAACGTAGTAGTATCGCGGTTGTTCCTGGTACACATAGTATATGTCTAGAGCTTAATTTGTGAGCGGACAATATGTGTGAAATGGCCTACAATCTTACATTATAAAAATGAATAAAATCGGACAATGACCCAACACTACATATCTTAGATTCTCGTGCACTAATTTACTGCAGACTGCCTCGCACGAACTTAGTATAGGTACGCCAGCTAAATAGATAAGTCACGACTAACTTTAGCAAAGGTACTATTTGAATTTCGAAAAAAAGAACTAAGTATAAATAACAATAGAATAAAAACAGGAAGAAACAGAGCAATCATTACTACTTCCATATCAATTAACTATTCAAAATAAAAGATTGAATTATGTCAGTCATCTACAATTATGTGTACAATAAATATCATTGTGTACAATACAGTAGTTGCATGTCGGTGATGAGTTCAGGTTAAGTCATAATTATTGACATTCAATAGGATGGGTTAACAATTAAAACTGGTCAGAGAGAAGCAAAAAGTTTATTTCATTAACGTAAAACAGATGGATGAGAAATAAACAACTAACAATTTTTATTTTATTTTCGTAACAAAAAATATAAATTACAAATATTGATAAGGTTGGAGTCATATATTAGGTAAAACGCTACACTTTTTTAAAATAATTTAATTATATAAGAGCAATTATAATAACCAATAGGATCACTTTATTTTTCAAATAAACCTCTCTTATTGGTTGATTCCTATCTATAGTTACTAGCGACTATAGTAAACATTGTTTGCAAAAACTTGTGGTAGTGGTACAGAAGTATATGATAAAGTAGGAACAGGTGAAAGGTAAGATCTATGCTGATTGATCCATAATAAACGAGATAAGCTACACCCAAGAAATGATACGCAATGTAATTTTTTTGTCATTAAAAATGTAAAAACAGTTTTCAATTAATATATATAATCTGATTCACTCCAAAAAGAATCCTATCCATTCAACTGTGCTCTATTCAGGAACGTTTAGTGTTATCCTAAACGTGGTTATTTACCGGTTATGCTTATGACCGGTTTTGATAAAAATAAAGAAACCATCAAGTCTTAGTGACCTAGTCATGTTTCGGTTTTAGTATGTGGGTTTACCGGTTTTCATGCATCGATTACTTGTCGAGTTATAAGTCTATTTTCAGGGTGTGGTAACGAAACAGGCAGTTGATTTGAAAGCAAAACAGCGCGCGGTAGATTCGTAATGCAAATTCGTCTTTATGCCGCCCATTTCGTAACTGCTTCAAGATAGCGTCATAGTTAGAGCGATTAATGTATTGATCGTCAACATTCATAGACATTGTAGGTCCGCTTTACCACCAGGTTAATAAAACGTAATGTTGTGTCTCTTTTATTCGATATTTACGCGAAGAAGTAAGAGAGGTAGGTTTGCTTTATCCAAAACGTTTATATATGGAGTCGATAAAATAAAGATAAGTACCTAATCTTGTACTATGTATACCAGAAATAACGTTATATTTTATAAACATTCACACCATGGCAAACTGTACAGAAAAACGTACCTACCAATAATATTTTACCATGAGTGGAAGAACTATTTCATGTTCTTCCTTATTCCCAAAATAGATAATTCGACCTCCTCTGTGGTCTAAAGTGGTTGCGCCTTTGACGTTGTATCCGAAGGTGAACTGTTTTTACATGACACACCATGGCAAACTGTACAGAAAAACGTACCTACTAATAATATTTTACCATGAGTGGGAATCGATCCCACGACCTTCGGATACAACGCCAAAGGCGCAACCACTTTAGACCACAGAGGAGGTCGAATTATCTATTTTGGAAATAAGGAAGAACTATTTCATGTTCTTCCTTATTTCCAAAATAGATAATTCGACCTCCTCTGTGGTCTAAAGTGGTTGCGCCTTTGACGTTGTATCCGAAGGTGAACTGTTTTTACATGACACACCATGGCAAACTGTACAGAAAAACGTACCTACTAATAATATTTTACCATGAGTGGGAATCGATCCCACGACCTTCGGATACAACGCCAAAGGCGCAACCACTTTAGACCACAGAGGAGGTCGAATTATCTATTTTGGAAATAAGGAAGAACTATTTCATGTTCTTCCTTATTTCCAAAATAGATAATTCGACCTCCTCTGTGGTCTAAAGTGGTTGCGCCTTTGACGTTGTATCCGAAGGTGAACTGTTTTTACATGACACACCATGGCAAACTGTACAGAAAAACGTACCTACTAATAATATTTTACCATGAGTGGGAATCGATCCCACGACCTTCGGATACAACGCCAAAGGCGCAACCACTTTAGACCACAGAGGAGGTCGAATTATCTATTTTGGAAATAAGGAAGAACTATTTCATGTTCTTCCTTATTTTCAAAATAGATAATTGGACCTCCTCTGTGGTCTAAAGTGGTTGCGCCTTAGTGATTAGACAAAAATTAAGTATATGACATATTATGTCTTGTGAGAGGCTTAATCATTAATAGCGATGCGCTTTCTATACACTTTTTAAAGTCAAATGATCAATACCATCAAATGTATTGTAATATTGGTACTACAAAAAGATAAATAAGGTCACGGAAGGTTTGCTATTTCTGTCCATTTATCGATAAGGATATTCTTACCTATTTCTATAAAACTTGGGAAATGAATAAATTATAAATATAAATAAAATTGTGTTTGTTATTGCCTTTTTATTATTTAAATTATTATAATATGTAATTTATATTAAATTAACTAATTATGTTAATAAGTGACTATAAATAAAACAATAAAATATATTAATGTTGAATAGGAAATAACTTAAGACATATCTATACTAAGATGTGGCTATATCGTATTATAAAGGGCCCCATTTACAGTTATCTATGGGCGATTCATTAGCAGAAATCGAAATTGCGTAAAAAATAGGCAATTGTGATTCTATAACGATGCGATTGAAAAAAGTCCAAGAGAATTGACGCCCAGAACATATTGTCAGAAATGACAATTTGCAGCTATACTCAAATTATTAATTGTCACCACCATGCAAACTTCCAAAACAAACTTCAGCATTTTATTTTAACCCTACCCACCCATAATATTTCTGAAAAATATCTTTTAATTTTAACCTACGACAAAAAAAGGTGTTGTCTGTCTGAATTTTACCTTTAAAATATTTAAAACGATTTTGATGCGTTTTAAAAAAAGAGGTTCTGTTTTTCTGTAGTCGCTTTCTATTTTTTTATGTATTTTAATCGATTTAAATGTAAATTAGAACCGAACAATATCAAGTGAATATAAGATTTTCATTTTTTTTTAACATAACTTGGAATCTTTTTGTATTTAAATGTTTATCTGTATCGACCTTACGTATTAAAAAAAAAATGCAATCGACCATATATTTTTATTATTATTTTATAAATACGTAAAGCCAGCACCTAATATCACACCAACCAAATCTGTGGTTGTCCGCGTCTAGAACAGACGTGAATTTCAATTTTCATATGATTTACGGATTCGCATTATCTAGGCAATTTAACACAAAACATGGCCCCAAATTAATACCTATCGAATCAGAATTATGATGCTATTAATGTATTAGGGATAATCGATCAGCTATAATATGTCACAATGGGGTAGTTAACTAAATCATTATTACCTATACTTTAAGGGTAGATAACTTTATTCACAAAGCAGCTAAACCAGGTTTAGCTTAAAACTGTTAATACATTTTTGGAGGTATTATTTTAAAGGTATTTTTAATCTTTTTTTATTATTTTTTATGTAGGACAATTTACACATATTACTCTGGTTACAAACTAAGCTCTAGGCTTGTACTATGTGTACTAGAAACAACGATATAAGTAATACATATTATATTTTATAAACACCCAGACCATGACAAACTGTTCAGAAAAACGTACTATTATTTTTTTGCCATGGGTGGGAATCGAACCCACGACGTCCGGATACAACGCCAAAGGCGCAATCACTAGTCTACGGAGGCTTTTGTTGGATTTCTTCCTGTTTTCAACTTTATTTATATCGAGCGTAGTAATAGTAATTACGATTTGGCTCCCACGTATCTATTTAATAAAATGGTACATCCTTTCAAATTCACCATGAATAATATGATGTATATTATTCATGGTGAATTTGAAAGGATGTACTTTGGGCTAATATGAGGTTCTGCTAATCAAATCGAACAACTTTTTCCATGGAACCATATGTCGCAAATGAAAAAAAAATTTGGATTCCCCATACAAAATGGTCGTTTTAACATTATTAGTTTGTATGGAGAAGGCAATATTTTTTTTCATTTGCGGCACATAGTTCCATGGAAATAGTTGTTCGTATTGATCAGTAGAACCTCATATTAGCCCAAAGTACATCCTTTCAAAGTCACCATGTATATATTTTTCACTGTTTAAAAGTTGTCGGTTAAACTGGAATACCTGCCGTTAAGCAAAAAAAGATTTCTAAGTAGAAAATGGTCCCAATTAGAAACTGAAAGATTTGAATTTAGAAGGTGTTTTTACACTTCCTATCTACCTGATGATCAGACCTTTAATATCCATGAATGGATTCCATATTTTCCTGAAAACCATAATCTAAAACCGAAACATAACTAGGTAAATTGACAGTTTATGCATCTCTATGTAATCTTAAAATTACAAATATAATATGAAGATTTTGTTAAGCCATAAGAAACCGGATCTTAGTGTAATCTATTTTATTATTTTCTAAATAAAAATAAATAAATACCATCACGGGTGCCAATTTGGCTCCCGAGAACCGTTTAAACGGCCTCAGGGTCCCAGCGGAGGGATTAACCCATCCTCATTTCGCCGATGGTATTCGGAGGCAACACCTAACAAGTGGCGAGCTTGTTGCGGTGTTTATAATGAAATAGCCTCGTTGTATAAAGCGGTCACCCATCCCAGGCCGGTCTTGTTGTCATCTGCTTAACCTTGTTATCAGTTGCGCAGTGACTTAACGACTAGGCTAGGGCCGCTTTTTTTTTGTATTTTCTAAATAATAAAATATAATAACAATAGAATAAATAATAATAGTTAATTTTTAAAACAACGTATATCACTGGCAATTTAACGAGATAATGCTGCCAGTGTTATAGGTACTTTCGGACCGGGACGGGGTTTGGATATGGTGGACAATGAATAATATATATTATTTTTATGTATTATACATTTTCTTTGGTAGGTTTCATTTTTATTGTTATTTAAATTAATTTTATTTTTTTGTCTTAGTGTTTTAATATGATTCTTACATAAAATAAATGGAAATCTAATTAATTTCCACATTCTATGACATTATTTCTTATTGAAAACGGAAGCAAGTAAAAAAAACTTGCTTTGAATAAGCAAAAATAACATGTGTGACGGTGACCGACCTTCATTGAATGTTCTTGCATTTTTTTGGTTTCACAATTGGATTTTAGTCACGTTCAAAGACCTTTTAAAGTAAGTAAAATTGGAATCAATGGAATGTATTTAACGCAAAATACAAAGGCTTACCAGACAAACCTTCGGGACATTTGATAATATTAAGACAATTATTTTTTATAAACAAGTTTAATAGTATTTTTCACTCTCTCAAAGGTTAGCTGGTAGAAAATGCCTAAGGCATTAAGCTCGCCTATGTACAATGTTGTGCAATAAAGAATTTTAAATAAATAAATAATAGTACGAGTATATTATTGACTAAAATCTGTAATATAAAAAAGTATTATAATTATTATTATTAAATAAAAATCAAACGTAGAATAATAACGCATTACTTCAAAACGGTGTTGCAGCTAATAAAATATTTCCTGAATTTTTTTTCTATTATTTTTTCTTTTAAACAATTTTTGGATCCATTATCACTAGATTTTTTTTTATCAAGCTTATTGATGAAAAATTTTGGTTCTGCTCCAAATCTTCCTATTTCGAAACGATGAAATATAAATTTATATATTAGAATTTATTTCATTTTAGTTTAGCTGTCTTTTCAACGAAACGAACCCACAACCTCCGGATACAACGCCAATGTTATAAGCAACCCAGCCACGCGCCCCCTGTCAGTATAATAAACATAATTTGTTTAGTATATTTATGGTACCGCCTAGACTGCCTCAGGGTACCCAGCGGAGGGGTTGTTAATCCCACCTCGTCGTAGCCGATGGTATGAGTTTCCACCGAACAAGTGGCCTGCTCGTCGCAATGTTTAGATAGACTCAATAACCTATATACAGTTTCACAAGTTGGTACAGTAAAACTGGGGTTACTTGCTCTCCGAGGCACTATAGTGGCATTGTTAAACATTTGTACCTACATTTTTAGATTAATAACTCATTGGTACACACTGGGATTTGAACTATATACTTACATATACACTTAGAACCATTGAAGATATGTTGTATTTATTGTGCATTCTATTGTAACTGTTTGCTATTATTTATTGTTTTAGAACATTGCATCTAAATTCCAATTTCAAAATAATAAATAATTGCTTCGATTTACCTAAAATAGAACACTATTACGATTGTTTTATTATTGCCAATGACGCACTTTGAACCCGCATCGTGTTCTAAATTACTAAAGTAGGTACCAAATTGTCTAAACATTTACCTATAATACCTACTACAAGAATATTATTTATGAGAAAATTGATTATAATAATAATAAAGTGTTAATTTTAAAATGTAATAATGAATAGGAACATTGATTGAGATAAAATTAATTTTTGTTTGTAATAAATAACTACTTAGCTAATATTTTTAACCAGATCTTTATTGGCCTAATTTTCTTTTTATAAACACTTGGAACGTGTATTTATATGCGATTAGTGGTATAGTAGGTATACATGTTTATATGGATTTATTCCATTTTGTCCCGGGACAAACTAATATTTTTTTGGGTATGTAGGTATATCACAAATTTTTCGTTTTCCCAAATATAAATGTGACTTGGAAAAGTTGTTCTTTGGGCTAATATAAGGTTTTACTGATCAAATCAATGGATCAAATCGAACAACTTTTCCTATGGAACCATGTGTGGTAAATGAAAATAAAAAGGCCTTCTCCATACAATCTACTAATGTTGAAATTACCAAATTGTATGGGGAAGCTAAACACTTTTTTCATTTGCAACACATGGTTCCATGGGAAAAGTTGTTCGATTTGATCAGTAGATCTTCATATTAACCCAAAGTATAACCTTTCAAGTTTACCCTGTAGGTATATGTACATATTATAGAAACATTTCGCTTTTCCATTGGGAACGAAAAAGCTTTTATAAACTCAGTACGGGCAGACAGAGACGTTGCTTGTATATAGATTAGATAATACACATAAATACTCATAAAAAATTATAACTAAAAAAATATTTAGTATTGGTAAATTTATAAATAAATGTTTTTATTATAAATTGTAACAACAACTCCGGTTTCATTCAGTTTGCCCTAATAGTACTTTCATAAAAGTTTTTAGGTATTTAATAAAAAATAAGCTGTCGGTCCCAGTTTCACTATACCAAATGGTGAAAACGTTATAAGTCTATACAAACAAACACCGCGGCAAACTTGCCACCTTGTTTCACTTGTTCGGCATAGACTCAGAATACCATCGGCGACGAGGTGGGAATTTAACCCTATCGCTGGTTTACCCTGTGTGTAGACGTCTAGGCGCTGATTGTACGCATTTGTGCTATACTATACCACAGAAAAAATAATAGTACAAGTAGCTATACTTCAATCTTAGGTACTCGTGCATATCTGAATAGGATTTAATACCTACTAGTTATACACCTACTATTATAGATAAGAAACTATAGGTTATTGTCGTTTGTTATTGCAAATATTGCAATCGAACGTCTAAACGTTTTGCGATAGAAGAAAATTTCTTAATGACGTCAAAAATTACGTTTTAGAATTTGGAATGTGATAACAAATTCCAATTAGTTCCTTGCCGATAAAAATAATAACAATTCAACAATGCATTATTATAGAAAATACAAACAACTGTATTATGTTATTTATTAGCTATCATACGTGGCGGCGTGAACTCAAACTTAAAAACATTACAGTTTTTAGGTAAATAAAAATGAAATGATGCGGTTGAATTTAAAAAAAAAAGAAAAACGCCCCGAGCCTACTTTACTTATTCACCATGTATAGGTATTACAAATATAAATAGGTATTTAACACGAAAACCTTGAGTAATTAACCTAGGGACCGTAAAATAAACATTAAAATTTAACATTCCAAAATAATTTTAAATTTTTAAAGGACAAGGATTTTAACATTAACTGTTAAGTAGTAGTAGCACTTGATCAAATAACTAACCGTACCATTTTCATTGTGTGGCACTGAAGTATCACAATGAATAACGGACGTTCCACACCAAACATCAACAAAGCACAGAAATGAGAACAAGGCGTTAAATTATTTTCAAAACATACAACATGACTCAGAAATAGCAAGCGTTAACGCATTCATAATATATAATGTATACCTATGTCTGTATGATTCGGCACATGATTTGGAGGAAGCTAGGGAAGTAAGTAAAGATCGTGCGAAGTAGCGTATAACTCTCTGTCTATCCTTTATCAGGTATACATTATTCTAATTCTCTTAAATTAATTTACTGCAATCGAATTGTAATCGCATATATGTCACATTAGAATCACACACCCTATTTTTTTACAGTTTTTTATAGGCGATAAGTTAGCAGATATTAAGTGACATCAACATCAACAAAGCACATTAAGTGATTGTGATTCTAGTACTTTGCGAAGTTAATATAAGAAAATTGACGTTGGTTCTGTAATAGCAACCGAGGCTTATGAAGACTTAGTAAAATGTATTAAAAAAGTAATTATGAATGATGTAGGTAGGCATCTAACTTTTAAAATTGATATTAATAACGTGTAAAGTGTGTCTTCTAGATAAAATACAATAACATCAAATCTGTTGTTGGCAGCTCAACAAATAATAAAAAAATGTCGACAAATTGTATTTACGACAAAACGATTTATTTTTTTCAAAGTTGGCTACAATCTTATCGAAAGCTAGCGGATGTGGCAACCACGTAACAGGCGATAAGGAAATAAGTTTTTTTGTTATAGAATCTATGTCCAGTCAAAGTCCAGATAAATATGACCTTTTATTGTTTATATATAAAGAGGCCCCAGCCTAGTGGTTAAGTCACTGCGCAACTGATAACAAGGTTAAGCAGATGACAACAAAGCCGGCATGGGATGGGTGACCGCTTTATACAACGAGGCTATTTCATCATAAACACCGCAACAAGCTCGCCACTAGTTAGGTGTTGCCTTCGAATACCATCAGCGAAATGAGGATGGGTTAATCCCTCCGCTGGGACCCTGAGGCCCGTGATGGTATTTATTATTGTTTATATTTCATGATAACAATTATCTTAAATATTTCGGTAGTAATTACTTACTACGTCAAAATATGAAGAGGCTAATGACGATGGATCATATTGACCCTGAAACGCGCCAATTGCTAATTTTAACACTCGATGAAAAAAAAAATTGTGTTATATGAGTTTGTGAAAATACTATGACTGGATTTCAGGACCCTAGAACCAAAAAGCAATTATAGTTATAGGTACTCTCTTCCTACATAAAAATAAATATTTGGTGATTTTTAAGTTGAATTCAAGACAAACAATGAACATACTAATAGAAGCTTGTTGAAATACTGATGTTTTCTATATTTCTTAACATGTGCATAATGTATCATCACGGGTGCCTTACGGCGCCCGAGACCGCCTAGACGGCCCCAGGGTACCCAGCGGAGGGGTTTTAATCCCACCTTGTCGTAGCCGATGGTATGAGTTTACACCGAACAAGTGACTAGCTCGTTGCAATGTTTTGAATAGATTTAATTATAGATTATAAAAAAAAAAAATTGTTGACTTTATGAACATTTTGATGATATAAACCGGACAAAAATGACCCGATATCATCGTTAGGCATGATTATATAGACGTCATTGGCACCGGGTTAAATAAGATAGGACTATTTCGAGTTAAGTAGCCAAAATAAAATATAAATCTAAAAATTGTTATAAAACTCAAATAGGTGATCCAAAAATTAGCCTAATATCCAAAAAAATACTGAATTTGAATATTTTACACTTAACCGGAAGTCACGAGACGAGCGAGCCATGAAATTAGTCTATTAAACTGTGAAAAATGACAAATAAATTCATAGAGAACGACGTTCATAAGCTAAATTATTAATATCATTATAATCATTTTAAAAATTCGGACCCGACATGACCTAATCAAATGTGTTATTCGTCCTTTATTTAAAACCGACATCTACCTACTGTTATGTCACCCGTAAAACGAATAGGTGACCTTCAACTGTAGTTTTTTTTAAATAAAAAATAGGACAATTTACACATATTGCTCTGGTCACAAACTAAGCTCTAGGCTTGTACTATGAGTGAGACCAAGATCTTGGAAGAACAAGATATTTCAATAGACTAGACGATGCAAAAACCTTGCTGGTATTTCTCCTGCACCGTTAACCTTCAACTGTAGTAGTTTTTTTAAAATAATATGTGGGACAATTTACACATATTGCTCTGGTCACAAACTAAGCTCTAGGCTTGTACTATGAGTAAGACCAAGATCAAGACAACCTCCGTAGACTAGTGGTTGCGCCTTTGGCTTTGTATCTGGAGGTCGTGGGTTCGATTCACACCCATGGCCAAAAAAAAAATTAGTATGTCTTTTCTGTACAGTTTGTCATGGTCTGGGTGTTTACAAAATATAATATGTATTATATCGTTACTTTTGGTACACATAGTACAAGCCTAGAGCTTAGTTTGTACCAGAGCAATATGTGTAATTTGTCCTACATATTATTATTATTATTATCTTGGAAGTACAAGATATTTCAATAGACGATGCAAAAACCTTGCTGGTATTTCTCCTGCACCGATAATTTATTTTTTATATGAAAATCTGTCTAATGAAATTAAACGTTAAACTATTAATAGTACTATATATAAAGTTATATATTATTTGACAGGTGTCAAATATCATAGGTTAGAGAAAGATATGAGTTTAAATAAATAAGATACTATATTTGTTTTATATCTGGCGAAGCCAATTTACACATTGTTCCATTTGTCGCAAATTAAAAAAAAATTTGGTTCCATGGCAAAAGTTGTATTTGATCAGTAGAACCTCATATTAGCCCAAAGTATAACCTTTCAAAGTCACCATGTATAAATCAACAGTAATTTTATAGATATAATTCTATTACAAAAAATATATATATAGGTAAGTTAAAAATTAAATTGTAGAATCTTATTGGCTTATTTCCGAACTGTCAAACCACTGCACCGAATTATGGTTCCAACTATAAGACAAATTGATTTATAGTTCAACAACTAATTAACTACTTGGTCTTATTAATGTTTAAATTATAATAATGAATACCAATTTGATCAAACTTATGTTAATTATTCTAGGTATAAAGTTACCTATTATATAGTAGGTATATATTTTTATTATTGGCATACGGCGTGTGACTTTGTATCTAGCTGATGTTAAACAGACCCACAAAGTCCATGAATGTGACCAAATAATACATTGCTGTTAAACCATATTGATCGCTCCCACTGTGCCGACTAAATGATGCGATTATGAAATGGCCGGCTATACAATTGCTATACGAGTCTATTTTAATATCGTTCCTGTTTTGTCTTCAAATCAACCGCCCGTTTCGTAACTGCTCTTTGAAAGGAGACTACCACCTTGGGTTGCAACTTCCGTTTTGTGTTATAGAGTATTTGTTACGAGAAAATAAAACACTAAGGATGAAAATAAGGGACATGATGTTGTTTTCATTCAAACGCTTTGTTATGGTGTCAATAGATATTTATTAATAAAAATCACTAGAAAATAAGAATTAACATTGGGTATTGTCCTTTAATCTTTTTAAAATATAGGATGCTATCTATTTTTAGGGTTAAGATTGAAGTTGAGGACGCCCGTTGGCAACCCTATTTTAGATGCAGCATAACATTTCTTTATGTGATTCACCTTAAATGTGGTTTTCACCTTAAATAGTAGCTACTAGTTACCTATGTATATGATTAATCAACACATTGATATGTCAGTTGACAATGACTTAGCAAGAACTGACGATGTTTGCTATTGTCAAAGTAAATTGAACCGTAAAACAAAGGCAAAGAGTGGGTGCAAAGGTTAGCATACTGTACCAGTAATGACGGCTGATGATCGACATTCAAGCCTGGCTACGCTCTGGTGAACCATTTGATCGAGGAAATAAATTAATCGCTAAAACCTTTTTTAAAAAGACCTAATTTAGATGACCTATGTTCGAATACGAACACATTTGCAAATTACAAAAGAGAGATTGATGCTATATTTTTTTTCGTTACTATTTATCCTTCATTTTACTAATTATTTGGTTCTTTATTCTTTTATAACTTATTCGTTCCGTGTAAACAGAAAATTATGTTTATCTGTACATATTATAATAAAATCGTAGACTACCCGTGGTTTTGAAAAAAAAATACTGGAAGACGCAAGAAATAAATAATCGATTTTTTTTGTTGGTGTCGGTTTTTTTAAGCCCACTTCGCTGGGTACCATTAGGCCGTCTAGGCGGTATAACGCTTACACGATTACACGAAGTTGCGGGCAACAGCTCGTTAATAGTATAAACTAAAAAGAAATAACAGATTATAAATTAAATATGGAACAGGAAGTGTTTTAAAACAGGAAAACAGAAAACCTATAAACCGCAGAAGTAACAGAGTAACTGTAGCAGATGCAATATAAAACTATAATGCGTTTCCGGTACTTTACTGTATGCTACAATTTCATATGTAAATAGTTTACACATAGTTGCCATTATGGCTTAAGTACTACTAAAACTAGGAGGAAATATATACGCTACGGAGAAGCTATTGAGCAAAGTCCAGGATCACTAAAACTCCTAAAAGTTCGACTGAAAATATAGCGTCGGCTCGCTCGCTTGCAAGGCTTCGCGCAAAAGATATTATATCTTACAATAAATATTGGCCCATAACCTGGCTAGAAAGCATTTGAACGATAAACAATATTTTCTTCGTGAACGAAACGCAAGTATCTCTTGTCTATAAGAAATTATTTGTAAGCTATAACCGCACATATGACTTTCAAAAATACGTCTTTTGTTTGATAAATCGTGATTTCCTAGTCATTGGTTATCACCGATGTATCAAGGTATAAGGTTGATATTCAAAAATCGCACCCCAGCACCCCAAGCGCGCGTATATTAAACGAACTAGACCCATTTTTTGCTAGTTATAATTATTTGGATTCCAGGTAAGCTAACAGCTTATAAATGCTGAGTTGCACCAAAGTGTGTGTTAAAGTAATAAAACTGGTTACAATAAGTTTAACGGACACTTGGTGCAACTGGATTTTATATAGATCATCTTGGTAATATACCTACTAATGAAACTTACACTATGTGGGTATTGTGCTAAGCCCTATCGGAGATGTAATTATTAAAGTTTCGAACTTCAAGGTTCAATCTATACAAACTTACACGTTATCGCACTTATGCATCTTTTTCAGATGAGTGAAACTTATAATGAATAAGTTAAGATACCTTGTTCTAGTTGTTTCACCTACTATTTACCTACATGGATATTATATAGTAATAAAGTTATACAATATCGGGTGTATTGTGCTTCATAGTATAAAAGTTAATATTTTATTTAACTTAGGTAAATATGTTTTATATAGATAAGGAAGAGTTTTATATTGGTAAGACAGATTTTTGTATTGGTGAGAATAAAATTGTAATGTCAAAAATAATTTTACATCGATAAGAAACAGTATTATTAATATATATATAAATATTCAAATACATTAAGAAGAACGAAGTAACTTTTCTAAGATTCCGCATGTTCCCACAACGTGCAAATAGCTTTTCAAAGTTTTTTTTAAATAACTTTGTTCGTTAGGTCAGGGATGGCATTAAGCATGTAAAAAAAAATATACCAACGGTCTTGAGACCTATTTTCAAAGTAAGACAATCATAAAATTAAAAAATAGACCAACCTGAAACTACTGCACGGATGTATGACCCAATGACCCGCAGCCTTCTGTCTGATTCTCTCCTTCATTAACGCTTTCTTGGAGCCAAAGAGTTTCATGGCTAGCTTGTTGTCTGTCGGTTGGAAGAGGGCCTGAAGTTGGTTCCGAAGGAATCCCTGCTTGGCGTCGGAGGACGGCGGCGCCGGCTCCACAGGCGTGCCGTAAAGGGAGACATCGTCCAGCCCCCCAAAATGCACTTTGCCTGTGCCGCTGCCCTGCTTTAACGCCATATCGGCGTCGCCTGCGAGAAAGAGAAGGATATGCTTTAAAATGTGATAGTATATAGATAAGATATAAAAAGGTCTATAATAATTGTTGGTCCTTTGTCTATTATCTTACAACTGGTACTTAAGGGGCTAATATTGAGATATGTCGAGACATCTCCATTTTTTTTTGGTTAGCTGTTATTAGAGCCCATTTTTTTATCTGAATTTCAAAGTAAAATATTCAACAACTAAAATGGTCATCGTCAAGTGGGAGCAAAATAATAACATGATGGCATAATAAGAACAAAATGAAGGAAAGGAGTAGGACCGTATAGAAGATGCGAGGACGAGATCATAGAACCAGCAGCGGGCATGGACTAGAAAAGCACATAATGGAAAGACTTTAACCTGTAGTTTCTAAATATAATACTTCTGCAGAATTTATATCTAATAAAAGCTTATATTAGCTTATATTAGAATTTGTATCTTATAAATACCATACTACACACCTCGTTTTGAAGTATGAGATGATAGTTACTTAATGATCGTCCAATACTTCAAAACGAAACAAAAATAGCATGTTCGAATTGTTGTTTACATCTCGTAATGGAAATCTCCTGTCATGTTTTTAATATTCTGATAAGATCTTAATGTCGATTTTAATTAGTAATTTATAAATATAAGAATTGTTAATCCAAACTTAGTCTATATATCTGTATAGAAACGGATCATGATGACTCATTATACTATACACAATAAAATATATTAGTAACTTGCAAATGAGGCATTTGTGGATTTAATAGCTAATAATAGCCAATGACAAAATTAAAGTCTATATTCTTTATTTCTATGACTTTCCATTACGGTTGGCTGTTTTAAGATGTTTTTAGTATTATGTTTAACTCACTTTGAATATTTTTCTTTAAAATTGAGGCAAAATTTTTTTGGGATCTAAGTAGAGCTAATTACTTAAAAAATATGGAGTACAATACAAATCTTTATTTCAGTAGGGTATTGACAAACAAATAATTTAACAGAGAACCCCGCACTAGGTAGATGTATCGCGGTCATCCAATTGTAATTAACAATTCCAACATTTGCTACCAGTAGACATAAAAATAATACAACAATAAAATTACATAAAGAATTTAACTAATAAAAATATATCAAACAAATTAAATTACAACAAGAATAAAATAATAATGAAAATTTGGGCGATGACATAAATTTAATCAAAATAAGCTCTGAGAGAAGAAATAGGTATTTAGATTTAAATTTAATAGTTGTCTCCACACATCTCAATATTAGCCTCTCTCCAAGTACCAGTCGTATTTGATTGAAAATTTCCCTAGAATCTGTTCACAACGCATGGAATTTCATGGAAGGCACGTACGTAAACCAATTCTCGTATGCAGGCGATGTCCATACCAAGCAGTATAGGCATAACAGCCGTTGGAGCATTTCAATAGCCTTTATAGCTTATAGAACGAATCGCATAAAAGGCGAATGGCTTCATTTTTATATTATTGCTATGCGCCGACGACTATTATGCAATTGTTTTTTTTTTGCTAAAATTGCTCTTGCTTGCAGAACTTTTTATAATGTTAGATTGAGTAGGTAATTAATTGCGTTCTATTCGTAATATTTAAATAAGTTTTATTAATGTCTTGTTCATCTGCTGTTTTCAACGGCAACAGCTAACTGTTCGTTATTGCAACGTTACTTTTAATAAAAAGGTGGATAAAATAAATATGTTGATTGCATCATCAACATCACAAGTTGCACACGTTTAAATAAATTATCTTTGGAATAAAATAAAATAAAAGTTTTATAACAGCTGATCGCACAACAGTTCCAGTAAGTAAAATTAAAGAAATTTAATAGTAAATCTAACGGAATAGAGTTTAATGTAAGTAACATCAAAAGTAACGATTACAATTTCAGCTGATAAAACAAACTATAGTATTATTATGAAGAATACAATACAACCATAAATGTATAACAAACACCTGGAAATGAATTTAAATAGCTAAGAGGCAATACCTAATTGCGTCCCATTAGTCCAATTATAATTAAAAAGAAGTATTTCGACTATAATTTCTTATTTTTTTAGAAGGTCATTACGTACGAGTATAATATATTATAATAATATATTTAAATACATACCAAAATTTAACATATGGCGACATAATCCCCGATTTACATTACATTTCCGCAATATACCTAATGATCAAGAATAAGTGGGACTGACTGAAGGAATGTATGGGTATGACAATATGGAAGAGCACGCTCTGCTGGTTTAGGCATGTAAAAAGAATGAGTAATGTAAGAATGAAGTACCTATATAAAAATGAGGCGACCGTTAACTCTTTGAGTCATTTCTAAAACCATGGATTGTTTATGTACTACACGACACTGGCACTAATCCCTACTTCTACACTGTGGGGCCTTTGGCATTCTCTAAAGAAGAAAAAGACATTGAGGTGAAGGGTAAATGTGGCCGCGCAGACCAAGATATACAAGATTTTTATAAAATTAAAAAGGTTTTAAAAGACGGTGCAATTAAAAGACATGTATATCAGTGTGTGTAAATGAATATCGTCTTTAAATCTCATTGAATTTATATTCCTTAAAATCAAAAAAATAATTAACATAGTATAGAAGAAATACGACCTAGTTCGTATTCGAAATAGCATGATTTCGTTAAATATTCTTTTGATAAAATATGCTCTAATTACATTTTCCTCCAATTAAATATTATTCTCAAATAACTAAAATCGTATAAACAAACTTAAAAGTAGCATTGGTAGTTATGCCAAACGTCATCTTTTTCAGACCTCGCTTTAATGAAAATGGGTAAGTCAATATGAACTTCGCTAGTACCCTTGATCAATGTAAGCTGGGCACAATAGAATGATTGAAGTGAAAGCAGTGACAAAAAGAGCTGTATTCTGCTAATATAAGAGATATTAAAAAGAGTGTTTTTCTGCGTCATTGCTAATATAATTATAACATAATGCCCTCAATGACATAATTCGGCGTACTCTACAAACGGCTAAAATTCCCTGTATTCTTGAGCCTCCTGGAGTCAGCAGATCCGACGGCAGGCGCCCTGACGGTCTTACACTGGTGCCGTGGGCCAATGGAAAATCCCTAATCTGGGATGCCACTTGCGTGGATACCTATGCACAGTCCAATGTCTCGGCCTCCTCGTCGGTCCCTGGTTCGGCCGCTGGCGCTGCGGAAGCGCGTAAGCGGTTGAAGTATAGGGACTTGACTCAAAATTATAAGTTTGTGGCTTTTGGTGTCGAAACTTCGGGAGCACTCGGTCCCGAGGCTAAAGAATTTCTCCATGACCTCGGGAAACGTGTATTTTTCGAATGTGGAGACCCCTATGTTTTGTAAGTTTCTTTGTGTAAATAAAAATAATATAACATATTAATGTTAAAAATAGTGTTATTCTACTTAATTGCTTGTATAAGAGAAATAACAATGCTATTAATGATCTTAGCTATCCATGGATTATCCGTGCGGGTCCCAAGTCCGTCGCATGGAGGCAGGGGAATGAACTTCAGTGTTTCCGGACTCGAGACCGCGAAGTAGGGTCCGGGTTTCAAGCCTTTTAACTCTCGCCTTCACTACCCTCTCTACTCAACCAAATTATATGATCCTGTTAGCTGTCTTGGAAACACGTTTCATAATAGTTCCGACGACCGATCATGGCAGCTTGAATATATGTTCTTCTTTGCAATTGTAATATGTATAGTATACGTGATGGCTGAGTTAGATAGACCTTGGACGGTTTAAAAACACTACTCTGTGCCTCGGTGAGCACTTTAAACTGTAGGTTCCAGTTTAACTAACCAACTTGTGAACCTGTTTATAGATGGGTTATTGGGTCTACCAAACACCGCGAGAAACTGAGCACTTGTTTGGCGCAGATTAAGAATAGCATCGTAGCCGACCCCACCTAGTCGCTATATGAGGTGGGTATTCCCACCGCTGGGTACCCGAGGCCGTCTAGGCGTAACTACCAAATAACTTATTGCGTGCGCGCAGACATTCATTATAGGCCGAGATGAGTGCTCGTAAATTTCTACAATCAACATCAGCGTGCTCCGTGTGCCGCGATTAGCTTTTTAAACAGAATAAGGCAAAAATATGAGAAATTTGATGTATTTGCATTATCTAATACTGAAACCAGCCGGTTCGTACTGAGATGCACTTATCTGAGGCATTATAGTAAATATAATTGTATTATTTATAATAAGTAAGTAAATAATATGCACAATTTATAGTTTAATTAATAAATAAATATTGTAATTTTTGATACACATACCAGTATGTGTAATGTCATACCTACATATTAAAAATATATACACCAACAGATAATAGGTTTGTATCACAGATAGTAGGTTATATGCAGTACTCGTGTCAGTGTATCAATTACTGTTCTATGCAAATTGATTCACTCGGATTACTGTGAGGCTGGAATTCCTATAGAGTATCGTATTATCAATTCGTGTCCACACATAGCTTGTATCACTAAATGATTCTGCACTATGTAGGTTCATAGTAGATGGGACTGTTATGTTTGATAATAACTTCTTTTTGATAACTTCATAATAACTTATTTGGTTTATCACTAAAATAATTCTGCACTATGTAGCTTTATATACGTGGTGGCCGAGTTGGTTTGACCTTAGACTTAAAAACAGTTAGGTCTCTGGTTCAAAACCCAGTGAGTTTTTAAACTAAAATTTGATGTACATTTGTTTAACAACACCACGGCTACGACAAGGTGAATTACGCAAAAAACCCTCCACTACTGACCAGGACAAAATGTGTAAAAAATGTTCTACATTTTATTACAGTGGGGTTTTATTCCTACTTTATCGTAACCTTAATCTGAGTCTACACCGAACAAGCCAGCTCGTTATCGCACTGTTATTGACTAAAACAGATTCATAAGTTGATTTAGTAAAACTGGGACCGACTAACTTAATGAGCTCTCCAAAGCTGCTGTTGTCAAACATACATACAGTTTTGCTAATTAAAAAATAACAATATACTATAGTGTTTTTAAGTCTAAAGTATGTATATTATTACTAGCTGATCTGCGCAACTTCGTCTGCTTAACTTTAATTACTCGTTTACACAGCGTACGCTTTCAAAAAAAATAATTTATCCCCGTTTTTGCAACAGTTTTCATTGTTACTCCGCTCCTATTGCTCGTAGCTTGATGTTATATAGCCTATAGTCTTTCTCGATAAATGGGCCATCCAACATTAAAAAATCAATTCGTTCTTGAGATTAGTGCGTTCAACCAAACAAACTTTTCAGTTTATAATATTAGTATAGATTATCGCAAAAAATAATAGACAGGTGTTTAAAAATTGAATACCCTACAACATACCAATAATTTTCAATTAAAAAAAATATATACATTTGTTTGACAACACCACTATAGTGCCTCGGAGAGCACGTTAAGCTGTCGGTCCCGGTTTCACTATACCAACTTGTTAAACTGTTTATAGATGAGTTATTGAGTCTATTCAAAACATCGCGATAGCTAGCCACTTGTTCAGTGTAACTCATGCCATCGGCTACGACGAGGTGGGATTAAAACCCCCCCCGAGGCACCCGTAATGATATGTATGTATGTATACAAATGATACGAAATAACGGATGAAGCCGGTTCAGCAAAAGCTAGTATTAACATATAAAAACGAATTTTAATTCCGTAACCATATAGTAGATTTTAATACACAATCCTACGCTACACTTACTGCATTTAATTGCCGTAAAAAATCTCATCATGCAATAATGTTATTGTTACATGCCGAAGCTATTTCAAACATTCCATCTGATATAAGATTTTGTATGACGGATTCATAACACAACATCGTTTTATGGCAATTCGATTTCAAATAGCTGTACTATATGCTGTACTATATGGCAGGTATTCTTTTGATGTTACTACCTGGTATCAATATTATTAAGATGCATAGGTACAGGTTAAACATACTTTTATCGATACATGTTATAAATACATACATACATACATATTATCACAGGTGCCTTACGGCGCCCAGGGGAGGGGTTTTTAAATCCCCCTTGTCGTAGCCGATTGTATGAGTCTACACCGAACAAGTGGCTAACTCGTCGAGGTGTTTGGATAGACTCAATAACCCATCTATAAACAGTTTCATAAGTTGGTATAGTTAACTAGGACCGACAGTTAACGTGCTCTCCGAGGCACTATAGTGGTGTTGTTAAACAAATGTACATTAAATAATAATGCTAATATGTAGGACAATTCACATATTGCTCTGGTCACAAACTAAGCTCTAGGCTTGTACTATGTGTACCGGAAGCAACGATATAATATAATTATATTTTATAAACACCCAGACCATGTACAGGAAACAGCGGTGGGATTAACCCGTCCTCATATCGCCGATGGTATTCGGAGGCAAATAAGCATGAAGCTAAAAAAACGCGTGCGCGGACGGGCACGGTTTTTACCTTCATGCAAATAAGGTATATGCGGGTAGTATGGACACAACTCGTAGCTAAGTCATTATAAACTTAATAATCATGTAAACTACAGATTATATCAGCGCGATCATTAACGAGTCTGTTTTTTTTATTGCGCGATACCACTGGAGGGATCATTTGTGCTACGGGAGCAATTAGATTTTATTGATCTAAAACTGTATGTACATTTGTTTAACAACAGTACTATAGTGCCTCGGAGAGCACGTTAAGCTGTCGGTCCCAGTTTCATTATATTAACTTTTGAATCTCTTTATTATATGGGTTATTGAGTCTAACCAAACATCGCGACGAGCTAGCCACTTGTTCGGTGTAGATACGTACCTTTGGCTACGACGAGGTAGGATTAAAAATCCCTCCACTAGGTACCCTGAGGCCGTCCAGGCGGTCCTGGGCGCCGATAGGCACCCGTGATGATATATTTATATTTATTTATGGTAAATATCATTCGTATATAAATAAGTTTGGTGTTGTTGTTAATTTTGAGATGAATAGATATTATAAAGGATGTCTCATTAAGAACTTTAATTAAAAAAATAAAAACAATAAATATTTATTTAATATTTTATTAACATTTTTTTCTACATATGTCAAAGGCAGTGATGACATTTACACATGAAGCAAAATATCGGTTAAATGACCACCGTTGCTCTGTTGGCAGGTATGCAATCTTTTGACAACCTTTTTTAAAATGGTGAAGGTGCCGCCGTGACTGTCGACGGCAATCGTTACCGGGCCCCATGTTGACAGACTTTTTTTTGGCAATAATTAGACGGAATTTACTTAAATAACATGTGGTTTCAACAGGATGGCGCTACCTGTCACACCGCAAGGGCAACAATGACTTTGTGACAAACCAAGTTTTGGAGACCAAAATTGGCCGCCTAGAATAGTCCAAACAAGTTAAATCGTAAACTATATACTAACCTATATTTTGTTTTATGTGTAAATGTCATCACTACCTCCATACATATGTAGCAAAAAATGTTGATAAAATATTAAATAAATATATATATATATATTTTAATTCAAGTTCTTAATGAGACACACTTTACTTTAAAAATACTAATAGGTATTGTTTTGTTAAAAGTGGGAATTCAACCCGCAACCTCGGATACAACGGTTGTCATGTACGTGGACATGTACATATGTCTTATGAAATAGTATATTAGGTATTCCATTAATCTTTTATAGAAACTAGTTCTAGGCAATTAAATACTTGACGTATGTGATGTGTGTATCATAAAATTTGTTACGCAATACAAACTAATGCATTTTATGAAGTTATGTTCGAGAATCGCAATATTTATCCATTATTTATTTATATTATGTATGCGATTACGAAATATCGTCAAGAGTAATAAATATAAATATATAATTGGTATTATACAGGAAAAATATTATAAAAAGTAAAAAGAAAAATTCAAACTAAAATAAATCTAATAACTTAAATATATAACTAAAACGGGTAGGAAGTAAAATAAGACCGGTTAAAATAATAAGTCCCTATCATAAGCGGCATGATATGTGCCCATGACACTGGCGGGGTTCCGCGCTAAATAATATATTGGTATTTTAATAAACATTTATCTAGTACAGAGTTTTCCACGACTACACCAAACGAAGGGGGAGTACTTTAAATATTGAAGTCAGTACATTTCCTGAAAAAGAAAATCGTTTTTTTTTGTGCTTCGGGCATATTATTTCACAATAGTAATAAACTGTAAATTTACCTACATATTTCTGAATAAAATAAATCGTAGGTTCACCCCCGGTGTGTACTATTTATATTTTGTACCTATAAAAACTATAAATGTAAATATTACTCAAATTTAAAAAATATTAATATATTAACAAGATAAATACAATTTAAATTAAGTAAAAATAACCTTCAAGTGGTTATACAGAATAATAAAATTAACTATTAATAAAAAAAAAATACCAACTAGGAAATTTTATTCATTGTACAAATTAAAAATTGTATGAAAAGTCTGTCTGATTTTAGTCTGTGGGTTCACCGGTTTCCAAGAGTCCATTTCATGTCGACGTGGTAGTCTTCTTTCAGGGTGCGGTAACAAAATGGGTGGTTGAATTAACAAAGTGTATTAAAATACATCGTAATGTAATTCGTCTTTGTCGCCGCCCATTTCTTAATCGCATCATTTAGCCGGCATAGTTGGAGCGATCAATGTTAAGAACAAGAAGAATCATGTTTTTTACAACAATAACATATTATATCCGAATAACTTTAAAATCACATTTAAATAAAAAAATACAGTACACAGATGTAAAATTAAAATACAAATGTAACTATTATAAAATTTACACTTTCAACTCGATTAATCCTCCAGATAATTCAGATCCATACAAACTGCCACAACCAATTCTACACTATAACATTCGATAGTAAAACTGAAACAATTCTTATAGACATTGAAAATATTGATAAAATCCCGTGTAATTTTGTTTCCCATCCATCATTAGCTAAAAAAATATTAACTAGCACCACCTCAGATAAATCTTTATATATTCTTATATATTCACACTTGAAATATCGGTAGATGTTATTGTACTATCTGAGTGTTGGATCGATGCAAATTCACCCATACCTTCTATAGATGGTTACAATAGCTTCTCCACAATCATAACACATAATCAAAACGATGGCGTTATTGCTTACACAAAATCTAATCTTACTGTCAGTTGTTCAGAACCGAAATTAGTGGAGGGAAATTGTCTTCTTTTAGACATATCCGACGATTATGCAGTCATTTGCACATATAGACCGCCAGCTTTTAGAAATGCTTTAAACAAATTGACAGATCACTCTCCTATACTGTTACAAATTAATCAAACGAACGTTAAGAATCGAGAGCTACATTCCATAAAATCTACCATGAATCTTTGTTCTATGGAAAAGTCTATAAATGACATAAATTGGGACGTATTCTATGCTAATAGTGATGTCAATTCTGCTGCTGAATTTTTAGTTTCTAATCTACAAACAATTTTGACTAATCACACAGAAACTATGTTACTTTCTAAAAAATACAGGTCACTTAAGCCTTGGATAACCACGGGATTAATTAAATCAATCCGCAAAAGAGACAAACTTTATAAAAAATCAAAACAAAATCCTACGGATCTCAATATCTGTTTAGAGTATGCTACATATAGAGCTGCATGCAACAGAATTATAAAAAATGCAAAGAAAGATTATTACAGGAATAGTTTGGAGAAGGCTTCCGGCAACAATAGGGCGACGTGGAATATTATTAAAGAAATTTGTCATTTATCAAGTAAAAAGGAAACTAGTTTTGATCTGCTTACTATAAGTGATTCGCCGGCTAATTCACTAAATGAAGTAAACAAATATTTTACTTCAATAGGGCGTGATCTAGCTGGTCAAACATTAACCAAACTAGATCTGGAAATCACCGATTTAGCCAATAAAGCTAAAGTTATTAATCCTCCCTTGCACTCTATGTCTATGACTCTAACCGACCCTGTAGAAGTCCGAAAAACAATCCATATGTTTGATTCCAATAGTGCTCCCGGTTGGGACAAGATCACCGCAAAATTTCTGAAGCTTTTTTGTAATATTCTAGCTGAACCCCTTACTTTCTTGTGTAATTTAAGTTTCTCTACTGGTGTCTTTCCCACTTTATTTAAGACTGCCTCTATCTGTTTTTAAATCTGGTGAAAGAAATTTACCAACAAATTATCGTCCCATCTCGATCCTTTCAACCCTTGCCAAGCTATTGGAAAAACTGGCAAATAAAAGACTAACATTTTTCTTAGAAGAAACTAATCAAATTTCTTTTAACCAATACGGATTTAGATCAGGCAAATCGACAGAAGATGCAGTACTCCAACTTACTACACTCATAACTTCATATTTGGACAGGGGTGAAAGTTGCGCAGGTGTTTTTCTTGACCTTCAAAAAGCTTTTGATACGGTATCACTGCCTATATTGCTTGCGCGGCTTGGAAATGCCGGGGTTAGAGGTGTTGTTTACTCTTGGTTCGAAAACTATCTAACGGACAGAGTACAGTATGTCAGACTCGGAAATAACTGCAGTTCTAGCTCTGAATGCTCTTATGGTGTACCACAAGGCTCGACTCTCGGGCCGACATTATTCTTACTGTACATAAATAGTTTATGTAACCTTGAAATTCAGAGTGCAGATCTCCTAATGTTCGCCGATGATACTGTAGTTCTATTCCATGGAAAAACTTGGCCTATGGTTCAAGAGCTTACAGAGGCTGGTTTGTGTAAAGTGACCTCTTGGCTTGAAGATAATCTCTTGACAATAAACATCAAAAAAACTAAATACCTCTGTTTTAGTAAAACAAAAATTAATAGCCCTAATAATAATTTTAAAATCGCCATCCACAGTTTTCCGTGTAACCGAAACCCTATTTCTATGAATTCTTCATGTAACTGTTCTTCTTTGTGCCGTGTCCCTACAATACGTTACTTGGGTGTGATACTTGATGATAAACTCCAATGGTCACATCATATCGCCACACTTTCGGTAAGAGCACGTAAGCTTATACATGTGTTCAAAAAACTTAGAGACGTAGCTGACTACAAACTTGTAATAATGACATACAAAGCACTATGCCAATGCATACTTACCTATTGCATTTGTACCTGGGGTCACGCAGCTAAAACACACCTTATTAAATTGGAAAGAACCCAAAGAACAATATTAAAAGTTTGTCTCAAGCTTCCCTACCGGTATCCAACAACACAATTATACCAAAAAGCTAATGTTATTCCTATTCGTAAATTATTTATACTACAAGCACTACGTAGGTTTCACAGTAAAGTCTCGCCACAACTATCTTTAATAACGAAGAGAACTGAACGTTATCCAACACTAACTGTTAAATCCTCTTTTGCTCGGAAACACTTTAACTTTATAGCTCCTAGAATATATAACCAGTTGCTGAAAAATAACAAAAAGCTTAAAACTTATAGTAATTATGTGTTTGGAAAACATGTTTTAAAATGGTTGGAACAATTTGACTATGAGTCTACTGAAAACCTATTTATAATACAAATCTAAATTACATTTAAATATACATATATTATACATACAAATACAATATGCATATTCACACATACATACACTCACGTACGCACTCTTATAAAATATATATACACTAACATATTATTATACTCAACACACGTATCTTGCATATATATATATATATATATGAACATACTCACACACATGATTAGACATAAACATATTCAAATTGATTGTTATTAGTTGTTTATGTGCATTGTAACTAAGGAGCCAGTTTCCCACAACACAGTGAAACCTAAAGTGGGAACTGCGCGCTAAAATTATTTTTGTAACTTTTCTCTGAAATAAACAATTTTTATTTATTTTTATTTTTTAATTATTGATTGACCCCATTAATGGACTTTGTAGATCAGCTCACCACCAGGTATCTACAAAGTCACATGCCGTGCTCCAATAAAAAAATACCCATAGATAACATTAAACTTACCTCGAGGCATCGTGGTGGAAAAATAGATACCGTAGAAACTTTCAATATTTATAATAATGAAGAATCTACGAGTCGCCTGTGTAACTCCATTTCACTCAGTACGCACACACACAACATTAAATCAGGCACAAGTCAAGGCAAAAAGAATACAATTTTGGTCCAACAAACTTTGTTTTTTATGGCACTTTAGAAGCTTACACTAATATGTTAGAACTATAGAAATTGACTCAGTTAATTTATTTCGCGTAGCTACTATTTATTGTGTTATTAATATTAATTTAAAGCATTTTATTTAAGAAAAATTAAGCCAGACGTGTTAAAGTAAATATAATAAATTGTACAGAATAAACTGTTGAATTATACTTGTTTGGAATTATGCAAGATTCAAATGACTCATTTCAAGAAATATGTTTATGCTGAGCTATCAACAATTCACTTTATGATTTGATATAGATTATTTTTTTTAAACATTGTAATAACTAGGTAGTTTATTTTTTCATTTGCGGTTTGGTCGTTAGAGCCTAATATTAGCCCAAATTGTTGAATTTGTAAAGAACAACCTTTGAAATTCACCATGTATATTGTGTTCTATGATAAAAATAATGACACACATTTTTTTTCCTTTTAGTGTCGCCTATAGAAAAATATTAAGATAAAATGACTTAAGGTACAAAAAAAGGTACAACTCACTTCAACTTTTATCTAAACTCACGATTGAGACTCCGCCACTTGTCTAAAGGTATTTTATTAGCTTGATACGAAGACAATAAGTATTTGTTGGAGAAATTTTAACCATATGTTATGTATGATATATGATATGGTAAATTATTTTTCGGACATTTTTTTTGAAGAAACAATTACCACCGTTTTATATATACTATCACCGTTTTAATTTTAAAAACGGGTTTATTATTGGAGCACGACATGTGAGATTGTATCTACCTGGTGGTAAGCAGACCTACAAAGTCCATAAATGGGGTCAATCAATAATTGTTCTTAAACAAAATTGATTGCTCCAACTATGCCGGCTAAATAATGCGATTACGCAATGGGCGGCGACAAAAACGAATTGCATTACAAGTATATTTTAATATACTCGTTGTCTTATTGTAACCGCACCCTGAAAGGAGACTACAACGACAAGAAATCGATGCAGTAGCCTCTTGAAAACCGGTGAACTCACGGACTAAAACCGAAACATGACTAGGTCACTTGACGGTTTTATACGACGGGTTCTATAAGTGATACTTTAGGTAAGATTTCTTTTTCCACTGTAGAAAAAATACCCCGTCATCTAAAAAGGTAGATGAGATTATAAATTATTTCTGTAATAAGTCTTTCCCATATAACTCATATTTTTTTTCCCTTTTTTCTTTTGTTGTAGATACGGAACCGTAAATGCGCGTGTTCGTACTTTACCGCTATTTTTAGTAACTTTCTTACCTACTCAATCATTTAAGTAGCCAATATGATGTCAAAAATTTCAACTTCTAAAAAAAAATATCCTTCAAAACTAAATTATAAATTAAAAAAATATTTTAATACAGTTTTATGTCATTAAACCTTACTTTGCTTCATATACTTTTTTATATCAGTTAATATATACATCGTAAAAGTCTAATATCGGTTCATTTTAGCCATACTAATATCATAAAACTTAAAAGGAGAAGCTCAAAGATAATTATAACTTTAAAATTTACTTGAATGAATAAACCATTTTTATTATTTTATTTTTATAAAACTGAAGACTTTGTTTGTTTGGTTGAACGCGCTTTTTAACTGACTTCAAAAAAAAGAGGAGGCGCGTATGTTTGTTTTTTTGGGGATGTTACCTCAAATCTTCATCGATTTTTTTAGTTATTTTTTGTTATTGAAAGAGTCGGTCACCCAGTTGGTACCATAAAATTTTAGTGAAGATCTGATGTTGACCGTCGGAGCTGGAGACTGGAACAGCTAATGAAATAGCTCAAAGTAGATAGGAGAAGATAAATGGCTAATACTCAAGAAATATTTGCGTAGCTGAGGATGAGTCCATGTCCAGTCATTTTTATAAAGAAAGAAGATACAATTATAAATAATAATAAAAGCTGATTGGTTATAAAGATCTAAATATTAATACAAATTGAAAAGCTGTTGAAAGTTATACCAATTTACATAAAAATATGTTAACATCGGAATAATTTTGAAATAAAGTTAAAAATATGCTTAAAGTATACGTGCTTTTATCAATAAGATTTAGTGAAGTTTTAAGAAGTGTAAACGGATGTCGGTAATTAAGTATCATATAAGATATATTCTAAAGAATGTTGTCAATTATTTTTTTTTAATTGAAAGAGTTGGTCACTCAGTTGGTCCCATAAAATTTTAGTGAAGATCTGATGTTGACTGTCGGAGCTGGAGACTGGAATATCTCAAATTTCGAGGGGTTTTCTTAATATAACACCATATCTTCGCCAAATGTGAACCGATTTTTGTTATCATTACTTTATTTTAAAGTGTGGATCAGCAGGTTGGTTTTATATAAATTTGGTTAAGATTGGAAGAAGGGTTTCGAAACTGGATGGTGGTGGAACACCTCAAAATGAAAGAGTTCCTGTTTTCTACAAATGTCTGTGAAATCTGAACTGATTTAAGGATTCTTGTTTTATTTTAAAGAATGTATTATGTTCTCAGCTTTTCTCCAGTTGGTAACTTAATTAATATAAAAGCTGGTCCCTCGTAGCTGATCAACCCATCACCTTAATGACCAATCTATTTTCGTAAGTTGGTATAGTAAAACAGGGATTGACAAAAAATAACTATATCAAAAAGCTGTCTGTCAAAGGTTAAATGATAATTGACATATTCATAATGTTATTATTGCCAAATTATTTACAAAAACCTAAAACAACTAGTTTTTATATTTATGCGATAGGAAGTATTTTTATCCATGTAAGCTTTATTTTAATTGACTTTATTTTATAAATTTTATACGAAACCAAACTGCAGCACATTCTAAAAAGGCTTCCCACTCAATCTTCTACCAAATCCTAATTTTAAAAAGGGTTTGTGTTGTGTACATTCAACTGTGTACAATGTCTGTGAAATCTGAACTGATTTAAGGATTCTTGTTTTATTTTAAAGAATGTATTATGTTCTCAGCTTTTCTCCAGTTGGTAACTTAATTAATATAAAAGCTGGTCCCTCGTAGCTGATCAACCCATCACCTTAATGACCAATCTATTTTCGTAAGTTGGTATAGTAAAACAGGGATTGACAAAAAATAACTATATCAAAAAGCTGTCTGTCAAAGGTTAAATGATAATTGACATATTCATAATGTTATTATTGCCAAATTATTTACAAAAACCTAAAACAACTAGTTTTTATATTTATGCGATAGGAAGTATTTTTATCCATGTAAGCTTTATTTTAATTGACTTTATTTTATAAATTTTATACGAAACCAAACTGCAGCACATTCTAAAAAGGCTTCCCACTCAATCTTCTACCAAATCCTAATTTTAAAAAGGGTTTGTGTTGTGTACATTCAAAATTTAGCTTTTTGGTTTAGAAATACTACTACCTACCATAGGTAGTATTCATTACAGACAAAGTTTAGGAATAAATAAGTCTACTATACTAAATAATTGGTCTTTTACTGATTTTAAATGTATAGTTTTTTTATTGTTTAAATATATTATATAACTGCACAAGGGATCGTGAAAGCATTAACTGATATTAGTATAAAAACAGCTATAAAAACCATCAAACTATTTAACATTCAATCCCGATATCTTTAGGACTATTTTCAAATGTAGCTTCTATTGCGTGAGTGACAAACAAAAATAGATACAGTATGTAGGTAGTAACACTTTAACACTTATAGCAAACAATACCTAATGTCCTACAGCGTGGGCTTAAGATGCAATTTGACGAGTGAAGTGCAAATTGTGAGCACAGAGCAGATTGTTCCCGTAAGATTGTTTCAATTGTCGACCAATTGAGTCAAAAGGATAATGTTTGGTCAGTGTTTTATCAAGGTTGGTTCCCTTTATTCGTTCAATTGATGCTGAAGGAAGATCCAGAGCAAGATCATTGTTTAATAAAAACAAAAATAAACAACATGAAATAAACTCTGGAGCAAGGTAATTATAATGTGCAGATTACGTTCTGCTTCCAGATATAATATTGCTAGCACAGCTTGATGCAAAAGTCGATATCGATAGCGCTTCTTGGAAAGATGTAGACTTAGCCCGATAAAAAATATATGACTAATAGCATTACTAACAATATATGACTTAAAAGAAATGATAAAGGAGACAGAAAGTTAGAAAGTAGAAATCATTAATTAAATTATGAGGAGTAAATTGATAATATCATTAGAAAAACAGCTTATGAAATAGCTTAAAGTAGATAGGAGAAGATAGGAATGAATGGCTAATACCTACTCAAGAAATATTTGCGTAGCTGAGCATGAGTCAATGCCCAGTAATTTTTATAAAGAAAGAAGATACAATTATAAATAATAATAAAAGCTCATTGGTTATAAAGATCTAAATATTAATACAAATTGAAAAGCTGTTGAAAGTTATACCAATCTACATAAAAATATGTTAATATCGGAATAATTTTGAAATAAACTTAAAAATATGCTCAAAGTATCAATAAGATAACTTTTATCAATAAGATTTAGTGAAGTTTTAAGAAGTGTAAACGGATGTCGGTAATTAAGTATCATATAAGATAAATTCTAAAGAATGTTGCCAAGAGAGAATATTTACAAAACAATTGATCTAAAATCATAATATCAATAAACAATTCAAAATAATATTAAGAGTTTTAAATTCTTCTGATTCTCCCTCTAGACATTTGTTTTGATTCTTATTTAGTAGGCTATCATAAATTTAACAAATTAAAATATTTCTCGTTCAATTAATATTAATTTCACTACACCCACAGTACAATCAACAAGTTTACTGTTTTATTAACCGTTTAATGACCCGCTCATAGTTGTAAAGTTTGACAATACATATGTATGTATGCATGTTGTGGTCTATTATGTACATAATTTTGTTCACACGGTTCACTGGCTTAATGAGAACGAAAGTAGTTTTACCTCTTTTCTCTTTTATAATGTCATCATCTCTTTCTATCTATCTACATAGTTTAATTTATACGTAACGAATATTTGATCAAGTTCTTTCATTATATTTACTACCTAAATATATAAAAAGAATTTTATTTTAATTGTTTAATTTTTTTGTTGCAACACTATCAAAGTTTTAAATTATACCTACTAATTAAAACAAATTAATAACATAAACAATAATACAAAATCAACAAACACTTACTTTGAGCGGGGAACCCACATGTGTACTTTCTTAATTTGTGCAAAAAATAATCAGTGAACTTGGCACAGCTCATTTTTACAATTATCTATTAAACTTTAAAACACTTCAAATGTCATTTTGATTGTGTGACACAGCTGGAATTGTGAGGTATGGAACGCGACCGATCGACTCACTTAGCAGAGCACGATTGACTAACATAACAGTATCGGACGTAGTGTCTTGTCCTACCAGTATCGCCCCTAAAAATATCCCCTCTATAACGACGCCGGTTTATTGCGTTTGCGCAGATTTACGTAAACAAACAACTTTATCAGCTTTTTTGCCGTTACTTTTGAATCTGATAACCTGGAGGGTCAGACTTCTTTTATTAAACAGTTTTATCATATTATATTATTTGTCTATTTATGCTGACTAATGTAGCCTAGGAATTCTGGTGCTGATGAAGCGCTACTATCATTCAGATAAATAGCCATTTAGGTATATTTACAAACTGTCCATATCAATAGTTCCGATTGAATAAATTGACAAGAAATTTTATCTACATTATTGCCTAACATTAATTTCATCTCTCAATAGTTAATGTATACGTGACAGACAATTTAGTATTTTCCTCAGACACCAAATTCATTTAGCTAGTAGACAGTTTTTGAAATGCCCAGCCAACAGAAACAGAAAACTAACTTTTGCCTGTAGTATATATTCTTCTAAAACAAAATTAATTTGTAGTTCTACTTACCATTAGGTTGATGCAAAATCACATGTCATACTCCAATAATATATATATGAATCTAACGTGGGTAGATTAGGTTATTTACCTAATAAAGCAACAGGAAGAGAGTACAGTAATAATACAATTACCGTTTAAAACTTACATCACTGCTATCATTTGGCATTCTTTAATTGATTAAGGAGAATCGCAACCATAAATCGATGCGTCATTGAAAGAAGATTAGCTAAGAGTTATTTTGCATGTAGTCTATGAACCAACTATGTTGAGGCAACAATTTAATAAGCTAGTCGTTGTAATATTTTTAATTGAGAGCTTGTTATTGAAATAGATTGATGTACTACTATAGATGATTTTATTTGCAGTGTTTTAGTATTTGTCGTTGGCAATGGATTAGGGCTAAGGTTTATTAGTCATGTGTTATAAACTATGACTTATGTATAGTTTTGGACTGTAAATTATATAGTTGTGAAGAAGTATGGGGTGGGATAGCGTATTGTACTAGCGCTAGTCTATGACATAAAGTGGGATAATATTTATTTACGAATATTTTTGTTTACTATGACGTTGTTGAGTTAGGTATAGCGTCCGGAAATACATAATAATTTCAGAAATCTTGTGGGATGTTTTTAACTTTAGGGTTGTATGTAGTATTTCTTTCATAAGTTTATATAAGAAATTACTTTTCTCGTCTTAAATCTTGTTGGATTTCACTAATATAAAAAAAAAACTGTCAAATTTTAGAAGGTTTACCTAAGGAATTTTGTCTGGAATTTAATGTCAGTCTGTCTAAAACGATCAATCTTATTAGCTTTAGTAGCCCTAAGAACTTTACTGATCAAGTATATGAATGGACATACTAGAATTTTAATCACCAACCGCACATTGACAATGCGCAAGAAAGGAATTCTTACTTTAGCGTAGTACTTTCTGTGCTTTAAGAACATTCTATTAGCTTTACGTATATTAAATATCACCATACATCAAATCTAGAATGTAGTAAAATTTCCTTTGAACTTTAAACCTGTTATCTTACCGAGGACTTGATATTCTAGATGGCTTCGTTATCGGTAAAACGATCGTTTTAATTAGTATAATGTGGACAACTGATACCGAGCACTTAGGTACCATACTCGTGTATATATCCAGATATATACACGAGTATGGTATCTACTTAAGTACCAGTACTTAAGTAGGTACCTATTTATGTAATACCTATGATAAGTTGATACAGTTCTAGTAACTAAAAATTAGATTAAGTTATTTCTGATACACATGGTGTTCTACACGCGCAAAGTGTTCTATATCCTGCATAAAACTAAAAATAATAAAAGGAACCGGCACAGTGCCTTAAATTGCCTATAAAACGAAATGTCAAACGAATTTGTTGCTGCCATAATCCTATCTCACTTCAAACGCTCAGTGATTGCTTGTGTTCTCATTTTTTTTAAATTTGTATAGCGGCGGCCATCTTCTGTCTTAAAACTAGAAAGGCGATTTAGGCCCATGGGCACCTCCCTATTTTATCTCCATGTCTCTGATACACCAAGTCCTGTAGAGGAAATGGTTTGTGGGCAAGACAGTTATTTGTGAAATTTACCACGTCTTAGATATATATATTATTTTTGTTTATTGTAGCACGGTATTTGACTTTCTATCCACCTGTTGGTTAGTCCATCTACAAGTCCTTGAATAGGGTCGATTAGGGCATTGTTGTTTAATAGGATTTAATGCTCCCAAAATGCCCTCGTTTCGTAACGAATAAATAATTCCGTTACGAAACGCAGGGCGTGAAGAAGAGAAATTACTCTGAGTTATCATCAAATCAACCGACCGTTGCGTAACCGCACCCTAAAAGGAGTCTACCACCTCGACAATAAATCGATGAAGTAGTCTCCTAAAAACCGGTTAACCCACATACTAAAACCAAAAAAAATACTAGGTCACTTGATACAGGTGCATGGGCGGTGGTAGAAATACGGTCGGTCGGCTTAGCTAAGTTATAGAGACCTTCCTCCCACCTAAATCTACCTTGACCTTTGCCTTAAGAAAATACGAGCCTTATTTCATGTACCTAATAGGAGAGAGCGCTGGCTCCTCTCCTATTACTGATACACCTACTGTTACACGACTAGTATAAGGAGTTAGGACACAATTTAAGTATTACTTAATAGACTTATTGATGGTTTTCAGTTGTTATTTTCCTAAAACATTTTTATTAGCCGTAAGTTGTCTCACATTGTAATTTTTTTTTCACTTTAGGTGGGTACCTAATAAAAATAAAAGTAAATTAAATATTATTATTATATTACAGGTGGGGCAGAATCTCATGGCATAGAAAAAATATATAAAAAAAAGAGATTCTCACAAAGCCAGCTGTTGTATCAAAATAAGAGATTTGTTATCTTTTGCTGAGATTTTATGAATTCTTGTTTATTTGAATTAAAATGCAAAAAAAAACACATAGATCTCAAGCGAGTAATATCTATATTTGCCATTGGATTTTGCTAGGCCTTTAAAGTATTTACTTATGAACTTACCTTATTATTTTCAAACGGTATTTTTTATTGATATATCAGAACCAAGTCGTAACAAAACGAAAAAATCATCAGGATCTGATGATGGTATTGAAAAGCCTCCTATGGTATTAAAAACTTTAAAAAAAAAAAAATTTGGACCATAACAATATGTGTTAATGATCCTTATATATTAATTATTATTTAAAAAAAAACTTAATTGTTTTTAATGAGGTTTACCACCGTCGGTACATTTTTCTTTTTCCTTTTTTAATAGGGCTTTAAAGACTCGTCCTTGTTACAATTTCAGCTGCTACCAAATATCTTAAAATTTGAATTGTAAAATAAAATTGAACAATGTAGCAAATTTGATGCCGCTGAAGTGACTTATTCAGCGGCTGAAATTGCTGACAGGACACAATGAAATTAAATTATTTGACATTGGACCTTAGAAATTGGAGATGAATGAATTGCTTAGTGAAAGAAACCAAAAAAACGAAAATTAAGGTTTTGCAGATCAAAGAAAATTCAAATAACTGAGGTTCTTGAAACGAGGAATGGACAAAAATAGTAACATAGTGAAACTGGACCGCCAGTTAAACTCCCGCTAAAAGCTCTCCGAGGCACTATTGTGGTATTGTCATACAAATATCTACACCGGGATTCGAACCGCGGATCTAACTCTGTAATGCTGTCTAACCAGGATGATGCATTTTCAGCTGGAAGGAAGGTCTCTTATAACTTCGTAAGGTCGACCAACCGGTCATATTTCGGTTTTAATTTCACAGTCTTGTGGGTTCACTGGTTTTCAGGAGACTACTGCATCGATTTCTTATCGAGGTAGCCTCTTTTAAGGGTGCAGTTGCGAAAGGGCCATAAAGCAACAGCAGAGTCGTAATGCAAGTTGTATGAAGATATTCGTTACAGAAGTACCTATTGATATAAAGACTGTATATGCAAATAAGTTATGCTGCAGTCAAGAGGTCATACATCCTTCCTGACCTCAATTCAAATTATTACTGCTGGTACCGTACCCGTGACCTCAAGTAAGTGCTTATTGTATTTCCTATACTTAATAACTTCTTAAACCTGTTTATTGAACTTGCATGACATTAAATAAAAAATGGTGCCTTAAATTTTATTCTATAATAAAATAAAGTGTCTTTGACCTTTGATTTCATCTTGTTTATATTAACTTTTTTTTGGTTGATTTATTTATATTAAGGGTTTGATAACTGCCAATATCTATTACTACAGATATAATTGAAAAAAAAGGAAAAAAAATGGTTTATATTATGTAAACCTTACTTACAGGTATTTAGGCCGTCAGTCCTCCCAACACATACATACAAATAAATAAAAATAAAACAAACCGAAGGCACACTACATAACCAACTAGTGTAAGATTAACCACATGGTTAGCTGGTTCCATTGACTTGTCAATCTGCCCTGCAAAGATGCCACCGAGGCGACCAACCTATATACATAGCCTACTGACTGTGTGGTTGCGTCTTTGGCGTTGTATCCGGAGGTCGTGGGTTCGATTCCCACCCATGGCAACAAAATATTAGTACGCTTTTTCTGTACAGTTTGCCATGGTCTGGGTGTTTATAAAATATAATATGTATTATATCGTTGCTTCTGGTACACATAGTACAAGCCTAGAGCTTAGTTTGTGACCAGAGCAATATGTGTAAATTGTCCTACATATTATTATATACATGCCCCAAATATCCACTGTAAGTCGAAAAATAATGCCTTAGTGCACAGGAAATAGAATCGCAAACTCGAACGTCAAAAAAAATCTAAATGTAATTTTCAGTGACAATAAAGTTAAAAAAAAAAAGGATATGGAGGTATAGATATATTACCCTAGACCCTAATTATATGTTTTTTTAATTAAAAATCTGTTACGTTTTGAAATGACAGCTAAAGTAATATTTTTAGAATCATAAATCAAACTTAAGTTGTCTTTTTGACTTTAACTTATAAGTTAATAGATTATTATAAGAGACTAATTAGGATCGAGTAAGTTATTTTTATTGGAGACTTTGTATCTACCTAATGGTGAGCAGTCTAGAAAGTCCATTAACGGGGTCAATCAATAATTGTTCTTAAACAACATTGATTGCTCCCACTATACCGGTAAATGATGCGATTACGAAATGGGCGGCGACAATTCTTCAATTCAACCACCCAATTCGTAAACGCACCCTGAAAGAAGAGTACCACCTCGACAATAAATCGATGCAGTCATCTCCTGAAAACCGGTAAACCCAAAGACTAAAACCGAAACATGACTAGGTCACTTGACGGTTTTTGCATCTGTATATATTTACACCTCCACGTTTTTTTAACCAAAAAGTAACTTCACTGAAAACAACCTTTAGACGTCTAAGAGGTTTGAGTTCGCAAATCTATTTCCTGGCTACTCCACAGTACGCATCACACACAACGGATCAAAAGGATTTTAGTATTCTTTGTATATAAACTTATACGCGTCGCACGCATCGCCTGTCGGTAATACCGAAGTAGTTGCACGAAGGGGCAAATTTTCAGATCAGGTTATATACAACGGGGTGACGTGGTAACCTAATGGCCTTATTCATAAAAACTTATTGAGGCCTTGAAGAACACTTTAGTTATGGAATGTTTTGTCTCTTTTCCGCATATTCATTTTTGTTGCTAAGTAAAGGAGACAAAACCTTCAATAACTAAAGTGTTCTTTAAGGACTCAATGAGAGTTTTTTTTAAATCTAAGTACGGTCTAACCATAACACTTTTTTTGTTGTTGGAGCACTGCATGAGACCTTATATCGAAACGTGATGGAAAGCAGAACTAAATATACCATAAATGGGGTCAATCAATACGTTGTTTTAGAACATTGATCGCTCACATTATGCCGGCTAAATTGGGTAGTGATAAACTCGAATTTGCTTTACGACTCTGCTGTTGCTTTATGGCCCGTTTCGAACTGCACCCTTAAAAGAGGCTACCTCGACAAGAAATCGATGCAGTAGTCTCCTGAAAACCAGTGAACCCACAAGTCTGTGAAATCAAAACCGAAATATGACAAGGTCACTTGACAGTTTTTGCATCGTGCTGATTTAATGTTTCGTATAATCGCACTTTGAAAGGAGACTACCACTTCATCAAAAAATCTATACAGTAGTCTTCTAAAATAAACTGGGGTTAAATATTTTTGGTTTATTTTTTGTATTATGCTTCCATGATAGTTTACCGGAGAGGTCTAAAGGTCGAGACAACACTTCAACTTGTACTAATGAGCTGGTTTATTTTTCTTTCAATTTAAGTTTCCGGGTTTTAAAAGAGTAAACCCTTATAGTTAAAATAAAAGTAATTGTCGGTAACTTTATCTTTCCGTTTTTCCAGAACGACGTAATTGAATTAAATTAGTATAAAAAATAAAATAAAAAGTAAGATATACTGGTATATTTTCATTAAATTTTACATATTACTTGTATGAGAAACTATATTATTTTGAATTGTAGGGGACTGTACTTACTATACATTACTAGTATATTTATTTATTATATTTTACCACTTTTTTTATGTTTGTCGGTAATGCCACTTTCACACAAAGGCAGGTCAGTCGGGCAGAACGGTTCGAAAGACAGTTGGCCTTTAAAGGAAGCATAGGCCAGCCAGTCAGATAGTACCTACATTGAAAAATTAAAATGAAAAATGATTTATTAAATATTTTACATGTTTTCTTTATAGGGGTTGACTAGTTAGACCGTCGAGTAAAACACCCTAAAACCCCAAAAAAACACTTTCGGGGCTGAGATTTAATGTGCTCAAAAAGCTGAAGTTCTGCATTTTTTAATAAAAGCATTGCGTCACGAACGCTGAAACACTGAAAATCATCACATACGATTTGTTATCTACCTGGAAATGTGGGAACTGTCTATGTTAGGTAGTCCAGCCAGCCTAAATGACATATTTTGATAGTACTGTTCTGTACGGCTTATGCGTTCACAGAATAGAAGTACTGTGCTGTCCACTGTACTGTTCCACTGTTCTGCCTCCATGTAAAAGAGGCATAAGTTATTATAAAGATTTCATCAGTCTGAGTAAATTCATCGATTTGAGATATAGGTACTAAGTACCTATGACTTAAAACAAATCGTTTTTTTTTTGTCTCTAACCCCAACCTTTTCAGTGTGAAATAATGTCATTGGTTACATTGGTCATGTCAATTTAGTGGAATGACAAACTGACCCTCTTCAGGCATGTCAAATTAGAGGGTTCATGTAAAACAAATAGGATTACAATGTCAGCCCCAACCGACATATGGTACAATTACGCATACATCCCAATGATATGTGGACTTTATTTTGGCGCTTTAGGGTTTAAGTTTTAACAAAGATATTGTCTGAAACAAATAAAGTGTGTTAGATGTGTTTTTTATTAGGTCAAATAAATAAATTGAAACTATAACATTTTATTGCCAAATATTGCTCCTTCCTTTGGAGCGGCGTCATCAGTGACAGTGACTGAAGGTCTTTGTCATAAATTTTGAAAATAAATACAAAATATAATATAATTATCAATACAAAATTGTATAGTGCATTATCTTTTACTAGTGCTAAAAGAAATAAAATTACTTTTTCAAAATTGATGACAAAGACCTTCAGTCACTGTCACTGATGACGCCGCTCCAAAGAGAGGAGAAATATTTGGCAATAAAATTTTATAGCTTCAATTTATATATTTTACCTAATAATAAAGATATTGTAGTTAATAGATCTTATCTCTTGAGGTATTACAAAAACATATGAGCTTATACTCAAATGGAATAATAGGGCAGATCTTAAAAAAAAAACTGGCTACTGGTTTGGTGTAGACTCATAATACCGGTTTTCAGGAGACTACTGCATCGATTTCTTGTCGTTGTGGTAGTTCCTTTCAGGGTGCGGTTACAAAATGGGTAGTTGAATTTACGATAAGGCAGCAAGTACCTATATATATTAAAATATACTCGTAATGCAATTCACCATTGTCGCTCATTGTTACTATTATTGGTATCCATTTCGTAATCGCATCATTTAGCCAGCATAGTGTAAGCGATCAATATCGTTTAAGAACAATTATTGATTGACCCCATTCATGGACTTTGTAGGTCTGCTCACCACCAGGTGAACAGACCAGGATACAAATTTACATGTCGTGCTCCAATAAAAATTTTTTTAAAAAAAATCATCGAATATGACGAAGAATAAACTTCACCGCTGGGTATCTTGAAGTCGTTTAGGGGTTCTGCAGTAAAGCACCCGGGTTGGTGCATTTTATTTTAAGGGGCTTTTATAATCTATAGGCTTTTTACTATGAATAAGTTTCTGAGCTACCATTATACTAAATGAAATACATTTTTGTAAGTATCTTTATTGAAGACTTCTGCCAGTAAATTATTGTAATGAATTTCATAATATCAACTAGGGGCTTAGATTGACGCCTCAAAATGATCAATCGTTTGACGTCAAAGATTGCGTTTTAGTACATTGTTAGAAAGACGGACTTCAAACGATGACATACCTTGTACCCTTTAAAAGTAACAGTTAAAGAGGTAATTGGTAACGCAACCATCTGTCAGAGGAAAAATGTCGATTGTTAATCTAAGGCCCCTGGATATTTTGCATGTACATATATCATCACGGGTGCCTTATGGCGCCCGAGACCGTCTAGACGGCCCCAGGGTACCCAGCGGAGGGGTTTTAATCCCACCTAGTCGTAGCCGATGGTATAAGTCTACACCGAACACGTGGCTAGCTCGTCGCGATGATTTGAATAGACACAATAACTTATCTATAAACAGTTTCACAAGTTGGTATAGTGAAATCGGGACCGACAACTTAACGTGCTCTCCGAGGCACTATAGTGGTGTTGTCAAACAAATGTACATATTTTTTTTAATTAAAAACTTATTGGTACACACCGAGATTTGACCAGGGACCTAAGTGTTTTTAAGTCCAAGGTCTAACCAACTCGGCCACCACGTATATTTTACATATAATATGGGTTAAATATCAAATATTACCTTGAATGCATTCGTCTTAGAAAAAAATCATTTTTGTGACGATTTTATTGAATGCATTCGTCTTAGAAAAAAATCATTTTTGTGACGATTTTATTGGTGGTTTTTAAGTTTCTTTGTCAACATTATAAAATATAAATTAAAAGGAAATTCCAACTAATAGTGAAGCTATATGTAGTTGAATAAAAAACTAGCCAATTATTATATTCCCACTCAAAGTAGAACAATAATAATAATAAATTATTTACTATGCAAAATCTTAGTATAGGTACAAAATATTATATCATATATAATAGTTAAACAAAATTTAGTCTGGATTGAAGTTTTCCCTACAATATTAATTTAACATACTCGTAACAGTTCGCTTTGGTTCTTGGGTGTTTTTAAGATGCAACCAGTGACACGTCGTCGTTTAATTTCTAGCTTGCCTAAGGGTTGCAGCGTTGAATAGTTACCAATAATAATTGAGCTACCAAATATTAAATTTTAAAATCCGACTTAAAAGTATGGCCTTATTCATAAAAACTTTTCTTTGAGTAAGAGTACTTACCTTGAAGAACACTTTAGTTTAAATAGGTTTTGTCGCTTTTACGCATATTTATTTTTATTTCTAAAAAAAGAGACAAAATCTACTGTAACTAAAGTGTCCTTCAAGGCCTCAATAAGTTTTTTTATGAATACCTGAGAATTTCTGTATTTTTAATACTTTAGTATAAATGATATGTATGGTTGTGTCCGGTTAACAGTGTTTTTAAGGTCGTGGATTCGATTCCCGTACATGGCAAAAAAACTGTCTGGGTATTTGTTTATAAAAATATAATATGTATTATATCGTTGTTTCTGGTGAACATAGTACTAGCCTAGAGCTTAGTTTGTGACCAGAGCAATATGTGTAATTAGTCCTACATATTATTACTATTTAACTACTTTAAAAAAAAAAAATTTCGATTCTTTATCATCATTTTGGCGGACATATTCCTCTTAAATATTAAAAACTTACAAAGTTGTGTCCTCAGAATATTGCGTTTTAGAACCGGTCAAGAAGTTCCAACATAAATTATTTAAGCTAACTAATGGCAGAAGTGTACGGAATACCGATCAGATCGCCAGGCTGGCTCCACTCGTAAAATGGCTCTGAAATATGGCTTTGTTAAAACAACCCCGGTCTACCTGGCCGACCCACTGACCAACTTTGTTAAATGCTTTATAGCGCTCGTTTTATAAGAAAAATATTGTTAGACAATTTAATATACATGGTGACTTTAGAAGGCTGTACTTTGGGCTAATATGAGGCTCTACCGATTAATTCAAATGAAAAGGTCTTTGGGGTATATGTTTTTTTTTTGTATTTTTGTATCCGTAATAGTTTTTTCTTTGAAAGTGTTGGTGATTTCTTGAAATATTCTCTTTAGAGGAACATAAGTGTGAAAAACTTAATATAAACATTAAATCCTGACTTTTCGTGTTGTCGCTAAACTCTGCTTTAAGTTGGAATAATGGCCGCCATCCCATTATTGTAGCACGTGTTTAAGAAAATATAATTTGAAGACTTGTGTGTATGGCTTATGCTCTTGCCTTTCCCACATAAGGATGAATAAAATATCAAATGAAAAAAAGATTTTTTCTACATATTATTTCTGTAGTAATGTAAAATAACCAATTATTATTTCTGTTTTTAATGCCAACCTCTTGAACCATTTTAAAAAACATTAAATCTTTATAAAAAAAAAAAGTTTCTCCAGCCTGTTAAAAATACGTTCAAAATAAGAGGGGTTAGAATACCACTAGTCATACTAGTACCACTTATTTCTATATCTATATGTACTACTTTTGCATTGTCTAAGTTGTAAGTCTTTACATACTATTGCACAAAATTATAAAATTAAATTGCACAATTTAACTTAATGCCTTAAGCATTTTCTACCAGCTAAACTCTGAGAGAGTGAAAAATTATTTATATTGTAGGGTATTTTTTTATAGGTCAGTACTATGTTAAATATTTATTTTAGCGTATAGGTTAAATTAAAAACTTTTCGCATACCACATAAATTTTAGGTTCGACTTCCTTTTTTTTTACAAATTCAATGACACTACTGTTATTTATCACCGGACGCATACGGGGACAATGATAAAATATTTTTTTGGCATATTTTATGAATACGAAGTTAGAATAAATACAAATATTTAAAGTTATAAAAGATATAAACTAAATATAGCTAAAAATGAAATGATAATGCTAAATACCTACTCAAACATTTCCGGAACATTAAAAACTACTAACAAGCTATAAGCCAATTTTATTTAATATATGTTTTTTATTATTCTGAGACTATTATTTTCAGTAGGTACTATATCTACTGAAAAAAAATAGTATATAACTAATTAAAAAAAGCTAAATCTTTAGAAGTATATTTTCAGGTTTGCGTATAGCGGATAGAAAATGAAAAGGGTAGGTATGTGTCAACATGACAGAGGATTTTTTTATAAAAGTATGAATAATATACGGAAGTTCAGTGGCTCTACCATGAGTTTTGGCTAGCTGTGTTAACTGTAGTCGCTAGTAACTATAGGTAGACTGGGATCAACCAATAGAATTGGTTTATTTGAAAAATAAACCTGTCCTATTGGTTGATCCATATCTATAGTTACTAGCGACTATAGTAATAACAATTAGCAAAAATTCATGTTAGGGCTACCGTTTAGATCTTGCGAAGTAAAATAATAATATAATATGAAGGACATTACAATCATATTGCGCTGGCCACAAACTAAGCTTTAGGTTTGAACTATGTGTACCAGAAACAATGATATCAATATATATTATATTTTATAAACACCAATACCATGACATAAGAAAAATGTAGAACTATTATTGCCATGGGTGTAAATCGAACCTACGACCTCCGGATACAACGCCAAAGGCGCAACCGCTATTCTACGGAGGCGGACAGAAAATATCACACATATCCGTTGCCGCAATTTCTGTTTACTTCTTGCGCATTGATTGGTTGTAATTTTTTTGTTCTCAATTATTGTTTTGGTTTTATACGGTGAGCGGCCATCTTCTGTTCTCAGTTTTTATAGGAAGAATTACAAAATTAAGGCTATAGTCTTAGCTGGAATTCGTCTTGCACCAACTTTTTTATTTTTATTGGTGCATGGTATGCTACCCTGTGGTAAACATACCTGTAGGTAAGTACGTCTAAAGGGTCGATCAATACTTTGTTGTTTAAGAGGGCGTATAAAAGCAAATAAAACATGTGAAGCAGGTTACAAAGCGTGCGAGTGAGAAACAAAAAAAAATCGCAAGAATTTTTGGAAAAAAATCATATTTTTTGCTATAACTTTCAAAATATTTAGAATTTTACAAAAACGCTAGGCCATGTACTAGATCTTATGCATATATATAACTTATAAAAAACATGGTCTTATAATCTGCTCCATATTAAAGTAATAGGAAATATCGATAAAAAAATGGAGGTAACTTTGCGAGGTAACCTCCATAAGTATCCTTTGGAGGAGGATACTTATGGAGGCAACTTTATGCTATTAGGTTTTTCAAAGAGCCAGTTACTTTTAAATATCTTGTATTATTTAATTATTATGTTTTTTTATATATTTGTTGGGTTTGAGGTTTTCTCATAATTGGTGATCTAGATTTCTGATTTGCTTTATGCGCCCCCTTAACAACAATGATGCGGTTATGAAATTGGTGGCGAGAAAAATAAATATTTTACCTTTGACTTAGGGCCGATTTTTGACAAGTCAGATAAGATATTATATAAGAGATAATTGGAAGGTATGGATAATAAATAAATTCGACAGGTCTCCATACATGCTAATTGCAGAATAACTTTATATAAAGATAATAAGTCTTAAGGCTTATTATACGTCTCGTATACAAACAATATTTAGTAGCGCAATGAATGGTGAAGAACTGTATCGATATACCCGAGACGCATACAAACTTGCATTCATGCATGAGCAATGAAACGTGTTAGGTGTCAGATTAAATAAATCTTCAACGTCGACGATAAATTAGTGAAGTGAGACGGTCATTGAATGAACATAAAATATTATTTGCGAAAGGCCAAGGTGAATTCTCAAGGTAAACAAATGTGATTCGATTTGAACTCTGAACCTTGTTCTACGGTCAAAGTATATAAGATACTTATTATAAAAAAAGGCTATCGAAAAAACTATATTGTCTAGCTACTCTGAGTACACTGACACTATTAAAGGGGTAGTAGTTAAAGGCACGCAAGATAACTTGTTTTAGTCCCTCGTGCTCTATGTTATTGTTATTGAGTGTATCCAAACACCGTGACAATCTGGGGCCCTACCGGGATGCCACATCGATATACATTGGCCAGGGTCGCCATTCCTCCCACATTTGCATTTGTCTGTGGGAGGAATGGCGACCTGGCCAAGTGCACACATGGACCTTATATATCCTTTTTTTTTGACTTTTCATAAATGCCTGTAAAGGTTTACATGAAATAAATATTTTTGACTTTGACTTACCGTCGATTGGTTGCAATCGCAAATCAAATAGGATTTGAAGTTTCCAGTCGATTGAGTTATACCCATAGATACATTTTCTGAATAGATTCATTATTATCATACATGATAAATATATACATGAGTTTTTGTCATGTCTACGCAATAGCGGCCTTATAAGTGTTTTTTTTGCGAAAAATCTACATTTTATGTGAGCCCCCAATATTTTATTTACAGGTCTCTAAGGCAGACTACGCCACTGGTGCAATGCCCTTATAATTATTTCGATTGGGTTCATTTAAATCTTGAATTTTATATATATAAGAATAGTCTAATTCATATACATTTTGTAGCCTGTATTACATTTTGCATAAATATTTATGTTGAAGTTAAAACCAAAAGAGCATGGATAATTTACCGAAGAAAATTAACTTTTAAAGTCAAATATAAATGCCATAACAATTGACATAAATTACTGGCTTAAAGATAGATGGATGAAGCGTTTTGTTATGCCACGTTTAGTTTTATAGCCATATTTAATGTTATAATAATTAAATGATTTGTGGGAAAAAATAGACTGATATCGAATGCTAATTTAGACGTCGCGCGTCGTCATCTGTACCCCTAGTGTCAGTTTTCTAACTATTACTTTGCGTTTGATCTAAAATTTGTATGGGAAATGGTTCAGCGCTCCAAGCGGAAATTTTGAGAACTAAAAATGCGGTCGTGTGATTGGTCAAAATGTTAACGCAGTAGTATAGTTAACGCGAAAGTAAATGTTAAAAAAACTCACACCAGCGGCCACATTCTGTTTCTTATAACGTGAGCGTAAGATTGTCAAAATAACGAATTTTGTTATTAGCGCTCTCTCCTCCAATCAGAGTAGTTTTATAATCTTCGCTGATTGGAGGAGAGAGCGCTAATAACGGAAATCGTTATTTTAACAATCTAACGATCACGTTATAAGAAAGAGAATGTGGCCGCAGGGCTACTGTCTGTTAATAGTTGCCGATGGGTTTATTTTTATTGGAACACGGCATGTGACTTTGTATCTACTTGATTTTAAATAATCCGTTTAATAACCTTAATTTACTTGAAGGTAAGCAGACTTGCTTACTTTTAAAAGACCCCTTTTCGGCCCACAAATGAATAACACCGTTGTTTAGCAACATAGATCGCACCCACTATGCCGGCCCATTTAGGGCGGCTAGAAAAACGAATTTGCATTACGAGTGTATTTTAATAACTCGCTGCTTTATCGTCAAATCAATTGCCCATTTTGTAACTGCACCATAAAAGGAGACTACAACGGACCACAAATTTATGCTGTCTCCTGAAAACTGGTAAACCCACAGACTAAAACCGAAATATAACTAGGTCACTTGACGGTTTTTGCATGAGCGATGGTAACGAGACCGGTCGACGTTATCGCCTAAAGAAAGGCCCTGGCGCTATTTGGTAGAGTACGTAATACGCTGGCAGCATTGCCACGTTGTATATGTAGCTATGGCTGTGCTTATTCTAGGCATATCTATTGAAGTCTCCATATTCCAATAATACTCGTTCTTCTCCTAAAATATTTATTATTAGTTATTTGATTTAGTTATTTTTTTCTCCAAAAATCTTAAATGTTGATATTATTTTTATTTTGCTCTTGCAGTATATATAACTCGGTATGATATTAAAACAAGCCATATCCTTACGACAATATAGGTACCTACATTTGTTTCTCACAATTCGTAGAAAGACATAACTGGCTCTATGTTTGACTTAAAAAATAGCAATATAAAGCTCTTCAAAGAATTCCCCCATTTAGAATTGAAAATTCTTAACACGTTATTGTGACAATTGCTGTCAAATCGTCAGTTTGATGATGGAAACTTGTGTTAAAACGTGCTAAGAATTATAACACATGGCTGTTTCTCAAATTTATACCACACACATAATACGCGTTTAATGTGTAGGTACACATTCTGCTACAGCCGTACAATTTGCATCGGTAATTATATTATGTTGGAAACACACATGTTGCTCTGGCCACAAACTGGGCACAATGTTTGTGTTAAGTGTGAAACTATTGGAATGTTCATAGGCACATTTGCTTTGTATTACGTAACGTTAATAAGAAAGAAACCACCAATGGGATTTTGGTGGTTTCTTTAAATGTATACGTTACGTTCCTACAATGCGCAAACCCATGGTAGAGCCTCAGAATTAATTGCAGGGGCTCTACCATGGGTAACGTATTTGTTTACGTATACGTGAGCAACAACCAATAGGATCGCTTTATTCAATTCTGTTAACAAAAATAAAGCGATCTTATTGGTTTCTACAATGCGCAAACCAATGGCCTCTGTTAATCTCTGTTTTCAAAAATCCCATTGGTCGCTTTATTTTTGGTAACAGGATTTAATAAAGCGATCCTATTGGTTGTTGCTCACGTATTCGTATACAAATACGTTACGTTGCTACAATGCGCTAACCCATGGTAGAGCCTCTGATAAATTAAATTATAAACCATATTACCGAAATGATAAATTATTTAAAAAAATAGTTTTGCATCAAATTTAGTTTTAAACAATATTTCATTCATTCAAGTTCTTTTTATATTTAAATTTAAATCGATTCTCAACAACGTTTTTCAGGAACAACTATACTAATACATGCTAATTGTATCTACGAGTATCTTTACCATGAAGCTAAAAAAACACACCTCGGCGCCAGCGCGCGGATTTTACCTTCATGATCTATACATACAAAATAGCATAAAAATATTTTTGAATTTATGTTTACTTTTTGAGGAATATATTTTTTGGGTTAAAAATAATATTTATTCCTACTTAAATAAATTGGTATATAGGTAAGAATCAAGTACACATGTTGACCACCATACCTTGATGTGCATCGTATCACTCGTTATCACTAACAAAAAGTTGCCAACATTTTATAATGACCGATTTATGGATATAATTTAGTTAGGGTATTAGTAAGACGCAACGTTTGTACTACGTGTACTCTTATATGCATGTGGCGCTAAGAGGTTTCTAACTAAATAATAAAAAAAACCTTTTGATTCTGTAGGTGGATTTTGATAAAATAAACGCTACATTTTAGTCACAATAAAACTTTTTTCTTTCAATAATTCGATTTTTAATTCAACATGTGGTTTTACGTTATGACCGCACAAATCGAAACAGTCAAATAATTATAAAATAAAATAACATTTATTTTAACACACAATTAGGTAACAATTTACAATGGAAAATAATTAAATTATATATAAAAATTTGTACCTAAAAATGGACGATTGCTATGCTAGGTTTCCCTGTGTTACAAAAATTTTTTTTTTTTTTTTTTTTTTACTATTGTTACGTTACTTATTTCACGCATCTTCCTAAGGCTCTATCATGGGTTTACCCATTGTAGCAACGTAACGTATTTGTTATACGTATACAAATACGTTACGTTGCTTCAATGCGTAAACCCATGATAGAGCCTCAGGAAGACGCGAGAAATAAGTAACGTAACAAAAGTAAAAAAAAAAAAATTTATAATATTTTTTGTAACACAGGGAAACCTAGCATAGGAACCAGGGATACAATCATTAATTTTTAGGTACTATTTTGTATATATTATTTTCTATTTTAAATTTAATAATAATAATAATAATATGTAGGACAAATTACACATATTGCTCTGATCACAAACTAAGCTCTAGGCTTGTACTATGTGTACCAGAAGCAACTATATAATACATATTATATTTTATAAACACCCAGACCATGACAAACTGTACAGAAAAAACGTACTAATATTTTTTTGCCATGGGTGGGAATCGAACCCACGACCCCCGGATACAACGCCAAAGGCGCAACCACTAGTCTACGGAGGCCGTCAAAAAAATTGTTTTCTAATTGTGTGTCAAAATAAATGTTATTTAAAAAAAAACGTTAATAAACATACAAGAAAAGTCTACGATTGTATTAAGTACATCTATAGATTAAAACAAGCGAAATGTTTAAATTTCCTTGTTAACATTTCCTTTACAAGATCAAGGCCCAAGACACAACGGCACTTGCGTCTGATTAGCATCGCTTCGGCTAAGCTAACTTACAAACAAGAGGCCAGGGGCTTTATTCCGAGTTTTGACACGTTCACCGTCGCACATTTTGCGTAAACTACGGGTATTGAAATGTAAGTTCTATCCTGTTAATTATAAAGGTGAAGTTCCAATGCTCCATACATGTTCAAACTTGCGAAGAATTCGTGTATTTCAAGATGGCTGCATTATAATAGCCAACCTAATACATACTATATAACCATTGGAATAGAGCTTATATTTCCATATTTATAGTTTGCGCAACGTCTTGTCGTGATTAGCGGTTGCAAACTCGGAATAAGGCCCCTGGAACGAAACTGATCAGTCAGAATTTTTCACGACTGTCAGAGTATTTGCACCATAATGCTCGGCGCTAAATTTGGCCGAGACTAGTACAAAACTTGGCCGAAACAAAATACCATACTTGCCCGGTTGAATGATATACTTTGGATGCGGTCATGTGTCATAAACAGTGACTAGATTTGTTTTACATCTATTTGTTTTATTTTATTTAGTAAAGAACAGTAACTATTGTATTTGCTAAATATATTTGTAGGTTTTCATGAGTTTTTAGGTGGGAGGAAGGTCTCATAACTTTGTTAGGCGGAACGACCGGTCTCGTTACCACCACCACCGCCCATACAGACATTTTCAGAAGACTACTGCATCGATTTCTTGTCCAGGTGGTAGTCTTCTTTCAGGGTGCGGTTACGAAATGGGTAGTTGAATTGACAATAAGGCAGCGATTATATTTTAAATATACTCGTAATGCAATTCGTTATTGTCGCCCCCCATTTAGTAATCGCATCATTAAGCCGGCATAGTGGGAGCGATCAATATTGTTTAAGAACAACATACATCATTCATCTGCTTTGTAGGTCTAATCCATGCAATAGTATCCTGAAAACCAGTGAAACCACTGACTAAAACCGAAACATGTCTAGGTCACTTGACGGTTTTTGCATCTGTATGGGCATGTATGTATGTATTTCCACGTAAAATAAAATTTCAAACAAGGTGTGTAACAAATAATACCTACACGTTTATTAATTCATAATGCAATATTACCATAGTGTAATAAACATTATGAAAAATAGTTATTTTTAAAGTAAACTATAGGTACTATTACACTTCATAGGAACATAAATCGAGCCACATAGCCCATTAAAATCCTAACCGCCATTGTTTCACAAACCTCGTACAAATATAAAATTCGTCGATTCTACAGCCCTACCAACTTATTTATTTAACCTACCCATCATAATATGTAATGATAGGTAGGTATTACAAACGGAGACAGTTTATAAAAGGATGATTTTTATATAACTTTTTATAGACAACTTTTATAGGACCTAGGTATATTATTATAAAAATAACGCTACCAGCTCGCCACTACACCAAATGATGTAAATTCAATACCACCGTTGGGAGAGAGATGACAAACAGAATCTTTTCGCTAAGAATCCTGAGGCGGCCTAGTATTCTAAGTGATATTCTCAACTCCACTTTTTACTGAAGAAAGTCGGACTAATTTCTAATCAAGAAAGATGAAGTTTGACAAAGACGAAGTAGTTCCTTGGTGAAAGGTGTAAAACTTAGAGGAATAAAATTACCCTTGTTCAGTCTTTACTTCTTCCTTTGATTGATTATGGTGACGTGTGTTGTGTAGATCTTATGGAAGAATTACTAAACAAAATGGAACGACTAAACTATGCGTGCATCAGATTCATTTTCTGTCTGTGCAAATATGATCACGTCACACCTTATCGAGATAAGCTGAAATGGTTGAGGATTCGAGGTAGGAGAAACAGCAGGGTTCTCTGCCTGCTCTACTCTTTGTTAAACGAACCTAACACTCCCAAATACCTCAAGGATAGTTTTACATCCCTCGGCTCGAATCATGATAGAATCCTTCGTTCTGCCTTTAACTCAACTCTTTCTATACCTTCTCATCATTCTACCTTTGTCTCAAAATCTTTTTCTGTTGCTGCTACAAGACTCTGGAATGATTTACCGGTGGACATTAGACAAGCTCCTAACAGGGGTATCTTTAAGAGACTAGTGTATAAACACTTTCTGAATGTATAAACACTCTCTCTCTCATCTCATTCTGTGTTTCTGCTTTAAATAATTATTGTGCTGTGGGTAGTGCTATATTGTGCTGTTGCTGTAATATTTGCTATTTTATTATTATGTATGTATATTATTAATATCGTTTATGATATGTATGTATATGTAGTCAGCATTAGTGTGTATGTATAATATTTGTATACTCTATTTCTTAAATGTATTTTACTGCACCTATTTTACCTACTTACTGCTTAATTTGTCCCAAAGGTTTGACTGGTAGAGAATGCCTAGCGGCATTAAGTCCGCCTTTGTACTAAATTTGTGCAATAAAGTTTTTAAAAAATAATAAATAAATAAAGGTAAGCGTCAACGGCGCCATAAGGCATCTATGATGACCAAAGTACCTACAGTACCATGATATAAACATAATTATGTAACCATATAAGCCGCATAAAGTTTTATATTTTGCATAAAGATACATAAGCCTGCAAAATAATAATGATGGCAAACAGAGGTGTAGCAGTATGCATCCGCTGTTTGCTGTCATTCCTGGGTATTGCATACTATTTAACACCTGAGTAGTGTAAGTTTTTTTAACATTTAGTATCCAGTTAACTATAGATACTACTTAACTTTCCACTTATTAGATAAGCTTATTTTGGCAGTCTTGGAAAATAAAGCGATCATACCGGTAAAGAATTAACGATTGACGTTTAAGTAAAATTTTAAAAAACTCACGCTTTGGTCGATGTCACACATGGTTAAACTCTTAAAATATAATAATATAGTATTAATAAAAAAAAAAAAAAAATATTGAATAATAACTCAAATTAGTTAAACTGAACGGTTTTAGGAAAATTAATAAAAAAATTGTCAAGTCAACATAAATTAGGCAGGTCTGTAAACTGGACTCGTTTATGAAAACTAAATATAACTTCAAAAGCGCGTCTGTTGTAAAAGAGCACGCGTTGGCTATAATGGATTCATTGAAAAGTGCCTACGTTTGCGATTCAAATTATTCATTTGTATCGAACATATTCTGAAATATAATAATTTTGAATTTGTAATGACTTGATGGTTTTCCAATTTGCTTGAGACGTGACATGATTTATTAAGTAGCTAGGTAGTTGTGTACATACTAATTTCAGACGCGTTTTACTTTAACACGCTTAATATTATATATATTTGATTTTAGAATAATTAAATATAAAGTTTTTTTTCTGATAAATAAATTACAATATTGTACTAACAGGAGAGTATTCCGCGATCGCTTGAATCAAAGTAAACTTTAGAGATTTTTTTTTTTTTGTATTTGGGGTTTTAGAGAAAATGCAGGCGAGGCGATATGTCGCGTCGTCTCAGTCAAAAACGTATGGATTTTGTAAGTTAGAATTATATAGACGACCTTTCAAAATCCATACTCTTTCGATTGAAGGTGACGGGACATTTCGCCTCGACTGCATTTTCTCTAAGGCCAAAAATACAAAAAAAAAGTCCGGTTGATAATGCTACAAATAAAACGCTAACACTATTTGGCTATGATTGTCAGTCATATGACTTTAAAAATAAAACGCCATTCAATGCCATTTATAACTTTAATCTTTTTTTTTTATATGTAGGACTAGTTACACATATTGCCCTGGTTACAAACTAAGCTCTAGGTTTGTACTATGTGTACCAGAATCAACGATATAGTACATATTATATTTTATAAACACCCAGACCATGAAAAACTGTACAGAGTTTTATTTTTGCCATGGGTGGGAATCGAACCCACGACCTCCGGATACAACGCCAAAGGCGCAACCACTAGTCTACGGAGGCTGTCAACAATTACAATTACATTGATCTAATGTTGATGCAACACAGCCTAAGAGTCGTAAGTGTCTAACACTTGATTAAAAAGTAGTAGGTATAATTAAATCACTATAGCCAGCTAATTCAATTAAATGTTTTGGCTAAGTCTTACCTTCATGAGACAGAGGTTTTAAAAACGTATAAACATTGCTAAATTAGTCTTGTATATAAAACAAAAGAATACTAATAATTTTCGAATTAAAAAAGGCTATTGCATGACCAATGATGTTACTTAAAGGTAAATACGAAAGCAGCAAAAAAAAAAGACTAAGCCAGACTTAATTTGAATGGCTAGCCAAACGTTAGAAAATCTTTTCATTATTATATTAATTCAATGGAAGGCCAGAATTAAATGATCTGTCAAAGAAACAAACCTTACCTTAATGTGAATGGCAGAAGTTTTAAAAATGTATACGTATCGGTAATTTAGTACTGTAAATAAAACAAGAGAATAGGTTTCCAAAAAACATTACCCTGACACATGTTTACCCAAATTATGACGAATGATGTTACTCGGGAGATGTATAGAGGTAATTATATGAAACTAACAAAATATTTTTTCGCAAAAAATGTTGACAGAAGACAAATTACGAGGGTAATAGATGTCTTTTGTGGGGTTGTTACGGATACACTTCTGGGTATCAAGCATTGTTATCAATTGTTTTGCCAACATTCAGGCTCTAATGGGGTATTATTAAAGGTTTGGTTTAAACAAAATAAAATTATAATATTATGATGAAGGACATTTTTACACATGCCCTGTGGCCATATTCTGTTTCTTATAACGTGATAGTTTTATTGTCAAAATAACGATTTCCGCTATTAGCCTCTCCTCCAATCAGAGTAGTTTTTTAACCTTCGCTGATTGGAGGACAGAGCTCTAATAACGGAATTCGTTATTTTGACAATCTAATGCTCACGTTATAAAAAACAGAATCTGACCGCTGCGCTGTGGCCATATTCTGTATCTTATAACGGAAACGTTAGCTTGTCAAAATAACGAAATCCTTTAAAAATGATATTAATCAACCAATTAGCAACAACAAAAACTAAAAAAGACATGAACTTTATTCCTTTGTGTTAGGGTGCTATTGCTTTGACAGTTTTTAGCATTCCGTGAGGTGTCAATTATACATCATACAATATCGTTATTTTGACAATCTAACGTAACCTTAAAAAAAACAGAATATGGCCGTGTACCAATAATAACGACATTAATTTTTATTTTATTGGACTGTGGCTCTGTATCTACCTGGTGGTAAACATACCTACAAAGTCCATGAATGGGATCGATCATAGTATTTTAATAATATTGACCGCTCCCACTATGCCGCTAAATTGAGTGCGACTAAGACGTATTTGCATTACGAGTTCATACAAATCAATCGTCCGTTTCGTAACCGCGCTATGAAACGAGACTACCACTTCGACGAGAAATCGATGCGAAAACCGGTGAACTCACAGACTAAAACCGAAACATGACTAGGGCACTTGACGATGTTTGCATCTGTATGGTACATAAAAATCAGAGTAAGTAATCTTATAACTAATTACTACAATTAAATATTATGTATGATGAACAATTTAATTAGAAAGTATAATATTTATTGAATTAGATTATTAGATTAGACTAAACGATTAACACATTAAAAATATATTAAGTCCATTAGGCCTAATCTGTCAAATTCATTGACAATTACGTCTGACATGACAGGTCTAAAATTTCAATTGATTGAAAGATTAATTATGAATATGAATGCGCATTTTTTTAATAATACCTAATATTTTTAGTTATTTATTTTACAGCATTTATAAGGAAAAAAATGGTAAGTGTTATTATTTTATAAAAAAAAAGGATTCTTTTAGTGTTAAAAAGTGACCCCAGCCTAGTGCATAAGTCACTGCGCAACAAGGTTAAGCAGATGACAACAAGGCCGGGCCTGGGATGGATGACCGCTTTATACGAGTACAACGAGGCTATACCATCATAAACACCGCAACAGGCTCGACACTTGTTAGGTGTTGCCTCCGAATACCATCGGCGAAATGAGGATGGGATTAATCACTCCGCTAGGTACCCCGAGGGCGTTTAAGAGCAGCGTCTGGTCAAACATTTCCCATACATTCACGACCTTTTGGTCCTAACTGTTATCTCCCCCTAAACATTCATAGATCTTTATGATTTTTGGAAGCGTTATAAATATGACCTGTATCTAGGCTGATACTTTTTCCTTTTTTTTAAGTTTCGTATAGGAAAAAAATATCAACTCCTGAAGTTAAAGAAAAATCGCGAAATAATCCCTCACATTAAAATAATTCCTATAAAATATCAAGACAGAAAATAAAAAAAAATAAAACGTTTAATCATCGTTTATTTTCTCTTTAATAAAATAAGACCATTTTTTTTCAAACCATTAAAATTTAGGGGTAGAAAACAGTTTTGGCCCGAAAGTAGTTTTGCTGCCTAAATTGTAGGTATAATCTCATACGTGTTCTTTCTCTTATTAAGGGTAAGTGGAAGGTTTACATAAATGTATGGTAGCGATACCGACTCACCGTCATGCGTGGGGAGAGTTAACACTTTGCAGTTGAATACGCATGAGCATCGGAGAACTCCATTAGACACTCCTCTTAAATGGTTCTCGGGAGCCAAAAAGGTACCCGTGATGGTATTAGTTTTAAAATAAAAATGTTCAGTATAAAACAAAAGCAAGAGAAAATATGAGACTTGCGTGTGATCACTTTATTACGTTGATAAGTGTATGTAAACGTTATAATAATACGTTTAAACAATGTACAGTTTATTGTAAAGTATTTATAATTTCTTAAGAAAACATAGTTGTGTACTTCTATAATTTATTTAACCGTCTAGATAATTTAATTTATTAAAGCAGGATATTTCTATTTAAGTATATAAATAATATTATTAAGAAATTGAAAATTAAACGATCTCTGAAAAAAGGGATGCGATTTTTTAATATCAACGGATGACTAAATGTTACGGAAATGTCAAAAAGTCATTGATTTCTAATGTTCGTATTTTTGAATCTCATCCGGTGACTAAAATATCATACCTATGATATCAATACGCGGGTGCCTCCTATTACTCGTAAATAAAGCCACTGATGGCAGATAATAACAATCACAGAAAATGTATGTTAAGTTCCGTTCCACCATTGAATTATTATGTTTAAGCATAGACATGTCATTTATTATGAGAAACAAAACGCCAAACCATATTTTCTTCATGTAACGAAACGTAAGTAGTCATCGCTGACATTCAAAAATTGCACCCCCTTTTCTTTTATATTAGTATTTTTTTTGTGAAAATTATTAATAAAATACGTGGTGGCCAAGTTGGTTAGATCTTGGACTTATAAACACTTAGGTCCTTGGTTGGAATCCCGGTGTGTACCAATAAGTTTTTATATAAAAAAAATATGTACTTTTAATTGACAACACCGCTATAGTGGCTCGTTAAGCTGTCGGTCCCGGTTTCACTATACCGACTTGTGAAACTTTAATAGATGGGAAAACGTTTATAGATGGGTTATTAGGTCTATTCAAAACATCGCGACGAGCTAGCCACTTATTCGGTGTAGACTCATACCATCGGCTACGATGAGGTGGGATTAAAAACCCCTCCGCTGGGTACCCTGAGACCGTCTAGGCGGTCTCGGGCGTCGTAAATCACCCATGATGATATATCATATTTATTATTATTATTAATGAAAATAATTTTGAATAAAAAGTGTCTTTCTGAATAATAAACCTAGCAATGGTAAACTATGTAAAGGCTCTATTTCTATTAACATGTTTGACAGCCATATTTAAATAATGCAGTCGTACACGACGTAAGTAATGCCCGATTTACATTGGTCAAAGGAGTTTTTACTACTTAATTAAGTAATATACAGAGCAATGACAGTACTGTAAAAAGATACATATATACTTGCAGGGGCGGACCCGAAAGGGCCCGGGTGGCTCCCCACAAGCCAGGGGTCCAACTGATAATCAATAATGGTAGATGCATCACTATCGAAAAATAATTAAATATACAAATTAATAATTTTGAATGATACGGTACTTTTATAGTTTAAATTATATTCGAATAGTATAACAAATATACTAGCTATAAAAAAATAGGCCCGTGGGGAGCCCGCGCAGGCTGGGGCCCGGCTGGCAAACGCCACCCTGGCTATATGGCCAGTACCGTTAGTGTGAGTTTTCTAACTATTACTTTGCGTTTGAGTTAACTAAAATTTGTATGGGAAATAGTTCAGCGCTCCAAGCGGAAATTTCGAGAACTAAAAATGCGAACGTGTGATTGGTCAAAATGTTAACGCAGTAGTAAAGTTAACGCGAAAGTAAATGTTAAAAAAACTCACACCAGGGCTACAGTCCGATGCTATATACTTGTACAACTACAGCACATGCTATTCCTTACTCACATGAATGCTAATACAATATCCACTCTAAAATTTATCCACTTAAAGTTTTAATTCTTTTGCCCATCATTTCGACTTAGGTTTATCTAGCCATGTTATTGAGCCAATTCGCACCAGGCACCACAAGGCCAAAAGGTACTTTGCTTAATTCTGAAGCAAATTGCAGGGTTTTGTGTTATTTTGGAATTGTGATATTTCTTTTAAGTAAAACTTGGAATTTTATTAAAACTTTTGGCTTATCCGTTTATAAAGGTAATAAAGTTTATATCGTCATTCCATTTTCGTAGATATTGCTTGCTTTTCGTCGTTTTTGGTAGTTTATAGAATAAATGACGAAGTTATAAGATTTTTGTGGAAAAAACTATTAAACATACATATATAAAATAATTTTATATAATTACATATACTTAAATATTTGGCGTAGTTATATTATTCATTTGTCAAATTATCAAACTTTATTGATACAATGAAGCTGACTATACAAATCTTTTAGTTTTACTTTATTTATCTTAATAAATAAATACCGAATGGGATAATCTAAAAATTATACGTAAAAACTAAAAACGTAAAGAATAATGGAAAAACTACCTATCATGTTGGAATCTTAACTTAGGTGTTCATTCACGGGAAGATTTAGATGTTCATATTATACTACCCTATAGTTGCACCATAACATGAACAATATTTATTGATGAACAGTAGTTGTCTGTTATATTCATGAAGGTAATAACCGTGGCCGTCCGCACGTTGGCGCGGGGCGTGTTTTTTTAGCTTCATGGTTATATTGAACAAATAAAATAAATTATTGTAACCCGCAAGACACAAAACAAAGAAATAAAATTTAATATAATATGTTATATATATATTTTTTATATAGGTATATTCATTTATATTTAACCTTTTAATAAAACCTTTCTTATTAATAATAATTACCATTCGTGTTTAAAGAAATGAGAATGTGTGGCTTTAATTAGTGACTATACAGGGCGAATTTGAAAGGTTGTACTTTGGGCTTTTACGAGGCTCTACTAATCAAATTGAACAACTTTTCCCATGGAACCATATGTCGCAAATGAAAAAAAAATTGGCTTCCCCATATAAATTGAGTACATAGTTCCATGAGAAAAGCGATTTGATCAGTAGAATCTCATAATAGCCCAAAGTACAACCTTTCAAAGCCACTGTCCTTCCTAAAAGAACTTAAACACTTTAAACTTAAACAATGTAAACTAAACGTTCCAAAATCAAATTAAAAAAAAACTTAAAATTAAATAAAAACAAAATACATGACCGGCCGTATTTTAAAAATAGAACTTCCAGTAATATGGTACATACACGTTCCAAATTCCAGGAAGCTTACTCAAACCCGATTGATACTGATCTCTACTCAAGTGCACGTAACCGCTGGATTTAATTTCATATTTGTGTTTTACGACCAAAATAGAATTTGGACCTTCGAAAGCTAAATCCAGATGATTACCAAAACAGATTGGAGTTAGCAAAACAGTACGTTGGACACAAAGTTTAGTACTGATTGTCAATGTAAATTCAACCTTAATACAAAGGCATATAGCAGGTTAAAAGGTTTATTTTACAGTTAAACCATTTTACAATTAGCAAAAACCTCACATTATTGGTTTTGTCCGACCGAAGCGATTCGACAGCCCTCATCAATTGAAAAATGTGGTTTACGTCTTTTTAGATGGACAACGTAATGAGGTTTATTAAATAAACAAGTAAGGTTAATTGTTTTTTTTTTAAATAAAATAATATTAATAAAATTTGTATTATAATTCAAAGTTATTTAATTTTATTGTATCGCTATATTGTAGATACTTGTTAAGTACTGCCGGTCATTTAATCAGGCACAAATAATTTCCTATTTTTATAGGTTAGGTCTGCTTATCATCGGATGGATACAAAGTGAGATGCTGTGCTCTAATAAAAATAACAAAAAAAATAACTTATTTTGTTTCGTTTTAATTTTGTGTCATGATATTTTTATTGTATGTATACAAGAGGAGTGGATGAATTTGATGGCAGTTTAATGCTGTGGTGCACAAAGAATGATAAATATAATTGTTTTAGAACATACCTTTCGGTGGTCATACTTACCGAACGATTTAGTATTATTTGTTACTATTATTTTTATTTCAAAAGAGGTGACAACCTAGATTATACCTAGATAAATATCCTATACCTAGGTACAAAGATAAAATCATTTAATTTTGCTCCATTTTACATTTTAATTTACTCTCTCTAATTAATGTCCAGCTACAGAAGTAACTTAAATTGAATCGTTATAAGGGTTTGATATAAAAAAAACAGTTTTTTTTACCACCAATTAATGGCATAATAATTGGAGAAAATATTTATATTATTTTTATATATACATATATTTATATTATTATGTATATATAAAGTATTTTTTTAAATAGTAATTTCACTATACAAAAAAAAACTACACCGAAATATGTCTAGGTAATTTGACGGTTTTTGCATCTGGTATTATTTTCAAATAAAAAAGGTCTGATTAAAATATTTTTATCTCGCTATTCGTTTATTTAATACTTTTTGCACTAATATTTATACGAGTTATATTTAATCACAAATCCACTGAATTATCATGGCGTTAAATTGTAGCTCTCTATATCTATATAATTAATTATTAATCGTTTGGTTGAAATGAATATAAAATTATAGTCTTTATTTGTAAACCTACGTTGCAGCGTTGTACCATTGCTATCGGAATGTTTATATAATACACCGATGTTTATAAACATTTATTGTATGGACCGCAGCGTATAGAGATTATTGCATACATATGTCGGTATGCCTCATGGATTTTTTATTGATTGTATGTATGGTGGACAGAAACGTTTGCTAATGTAACGTAGAATTTCAAATATAAATAAGTTGTAAACCTTGACTACTTTACACACCATAGAGTAACTTAACATTAATAAACTTATATGATATGAAATTTTCGGATATGAGAACAGAAGGCATTATAAAAGTTTGAGCTCAATAAAGAATATAAATAAAAAATGGCCGCCATACAAACACAAAAAACAAAAAGTATTGTAAACAAACAATGCTCAAGAAGTGAGAAAGAAATATGGCGACAAAGAACATATTCCATATTTGGTTTATTAAAAATTAGTTATTTCTCTCTTTTTCTTATATAGATTTAAATGAATGCTAAAGAGACAGATGTTACTTCCATATCTACCTATAATTAAATAAAAAAAATCGATTTTGAAAATTCTTGAGTATTGGATAGCCCATTTATCGAGGAAGGCTATAGGCTAAATAACATCACGCTACGACCAAAAGGAGCGGAGCATAAGTTGGGAAAACGGGAAAAATTTGTTCCTTTTGAGAGCTTCCGTTGCGTGCGCGGCGTAAACGGTTAGAGACGAAGACGAAGTTGCGCCGGTCATCTGGTTATTAATACTTTTATGATACTCGTACAATCACGACGATAGCCAGATAGTAGCATACTTGTTCGGTGTAGACTACGTTATCATCGGCTACGATAACTAGGAATAAAATCCTGATGATGTGAGATCACCTAGAATCTAGGCGATCTTGGGCGACTTACCTATTACCATCATAGGTGGCTTTTTTTTACAATGGAGTAATTCTAGCATGCGCCAATGGCTATACGGCGAAATTTAAGGTAGAAGGAAAGCCTCTAACTCTGCTAGGCCGACCGACCGGACTTGTTACATACCATAAACCGTCAAGTGAGCTTATCATGTTTCGGTTTTAGTCTGTGGGTTCTCCAGTTTTGTGCGTTTTTTGTGCGGTTACGAAATGGGCGATTGATTTGACGATAAAGCAGCGAGGATATTAAAATAGAATTGTAATGCAAATACGTCTTTGTCGCCGCAGCATCATTTAGCCGGCATATATATATAGCGGCATAGTATGAGCTATCAATATTGTTAAACAACAATGTAATGATAGACCCCGTTCATGGACTTTGTAGGTCTACTTACCATCAGGTGGACACAAAGTCATATGCCGTGTTCCCATAAAGAAAAAAAAAGAAAAAAGCTCCTCCGCTGGGTATCCAGACTGCATCCATCAAACGGAACGTTTAACGTTTTGTTTTTAAATCATGCAGTTTTTGTTTTATACAGGGTGAATTTGAAAGGATGTACTTTAGGCTAATATGAGGTTCTGCTGATCAAATCAAACAACTTTTCCCATGGAACCATGTGTCGCAAATGAAAAAAAATGTTGGCTTCTCCATACAAATTGGTCATTTTAACATTACTAGTTTGTATGGAGAAGGCAATATTTTTCTTCATTTGCGGCACATGGTTTCATGGGAAAAGTTATTCGTATTGATCAGTAGAACCTCATATTAGCCCAAAGTACATCCTTTCAAAGTCACCATGTATATAAACGTATAATTTTGTAGGTAAAAATATATTTAGTTTGGTAAGACCTTGTACTTAAAAACACTTAGGTCCCTGTTTCGATCCCGGTGTGTACCAATGAGTTTTTCAATTAAAAAAAATATGTACATTTGTTTGACAACACCACTATAATGCCTCGGAGACTTTTGAAACTGTTTATAGATGGGTTATTGAGTCTATTCAAAAACATCGCGACGAGCTAGCCACTTGTTCGGTGTAGCCTCAATACCATCGGCTACGACGAGGTGGGATTAAAAACCCTGGGGCCGTCTAGGCGGTCTCGGGCGCCGTAAGGCGATGATACATATACATACATATATAAAAATACATTAAATTAAAATACAATTTTTTATAACATTGTCTAATACGTAGGTACTTCGTTTAATACGCTTAAATAACACCCTAAGGATTAAAAACGTCTCTTTGTAGTGTGTACAATAAGGTTATAAATAAATAATGAAACCTGAACTACTATTACCTACTTGTATAAAGAAAATTAAAAATAAAACGTTTTAATTTTTAATGTCCAACCGCATTAAGTTTACCTTTGTGCAATAAAGTTTAATCAATAATATATAAGCAAGGATAACTATTATATACAATAGAGAGAAAGAATAAAAAAAAACATTTTCAGTAATAACATTTTATACATGTTTTGTTTTAGTCTGTTGGTTCACCAGTTTTCAGGAGACTACTACATCGATTTCTTGTCGAGGTGGTATTCTGCTTTCAGGGTGCGGTTACGGAATGGTAAAACAACGAGAATATTGAAGTAAAAAAAAAGACTTATAATATATCTTTGTCGCCGCTAATTTTGTAACTGCATAATTTAATCGGCATAGTAGGAGCGATTATTTTTTGTATCTACCTGATGTTAAGTAGAGCTACTTAAGTCTTAACTTACTAAGTATAAATGGGGTCGATTAATAAATTATTCTTCAACAATATTGATTACCACTGGCTAAACGATGCGGTTACTAAATGGACGATAACAAGGACGAATTTGCATTACGAGTCAATTTTATTGATATCCTTATCGTTCCTTTATCGTCAAATTAACTGCACGTTTCATAACAGCACCCGCAAAGAAATTACCACGAGAAAACGATCGATTATAAAATTGGTGAACTCAAAGACTAAAATCGAAACATGACTAGGTCACTTGACGGTTTTTAATAATGTAAGTTGGAACTTCTTCTCAAATTTAAGAGCTAGGCTCTTGTCGGTGGAGCAATCGCCACTCCTGTCTATTCTTGACCAACCTGTACAAAGTGACACTTATTTTTTCTTTTACTTGATCTATGTACCTTCTTCTCAACTTCCCACTTCCCCCTTTTCCTTCAATCTTTCCTTCTATTATTGTTTTTATATAAGCTATTTTCGAGTTTATACTTGGTGGCCGAGTTGGTTAGAACTTGGAATTAATTACAAATATATCTTTATTATATAGGTATATTTATATATCTATGTAATCAAGATATATAAAGAGATAAAATAATTGAAGAATTTTAAGATCCTTTGCCCAATTTGGTTGAGCTATTTTCGAGTTTTTGAGAGACGGCAGTTTATGTTTATTATATAGAAGATTATACCAAACTATAAAACACTTGTTTGTTAATTTTCCATTATAATAATAATAATAAAACATGCAATGTACCCCCTCCTTCCCCCATTAAAAGTTAAAATTAGTTAGAGGAGTACATTCAAATTTTCACTTATGTAGCAACCGTCGCGTTGTTCTAGAGATATACGAGTACAATAATCGAGTGCATAAAAGTATAGGTGCTCGATTTTCCGATACTTATTAAAATTACTGAAATCCTATCTAAAATTCTATGTACCAAATTTTCAGGGGATATTAAATTACCTGAAATTTCATCTATCCACCCTTTTCACCCTCAGTGTTCGAATTTTGAAATATCCATTGAGTTCCTACAACACAAAAGGAAGCTACTGTTCAAATTTCGAATTCCTTCAGTAGTTTCGGCTGGGTGATAATGATAAGTCAGTCAGTCAGGACAAGCTATATAAATTTTACAGTCGACCTCTATAGGTACAAACAGAGTCGAATTTATTGTTATGTCGATTATATATCTAGTTACCTTTTTTATTATGACAGTTAATTAATGTCTCTACATACATAATACATTCATAAATGAGTAACTCGTCTTGTTAGCTACGTCGGTTAATTTGTTTAATAAACAAGAATAAATTAATGGCAATGGACATAAGACATAATATTATTATACCTACAACAATTTAAATAGTTGCATCAAATTGCATAGTTAATGTATTATAAAATATTAAATGATTTGTCCGCCGCTTTAATTGATATCTTTAATGGCTTTAAGCTATAATTTAATTTAAAAGTTTACTTTAAAAAAATGTGAAGAGATTTTCTACCTGTAAAGAAAGTGAAATGACTAAATTATATACTAATAAATAATATTTTATATGTTTTAAAATTAACTAGTAAGGAGTGTCCCGTGGACTTGGGCCACGGTAAAGCTGTTGGGAGTAGGTAGTTAACACTAAAACTTCTGAAAGTTCGAATAATAATGTTTTAAGCAATCGCCATAAGAAATAATGTAAAAACATAATATTTCAATATACGAGTATGCCTATATAATGACTTAAAGCCAAAAATATGGAAAATAAAAGGAAAATTGTAAAAATAATAAAAAATATATAAATAAACCTGTACAATACGTACAGGTTTACCTGGTAGCCATTGTACAGGTAAACCTGTACAATTGTACTTGGTTTCACTTTAGGACTATAGGTAGAGTGTAATTAATTTGTTTTTTACTGAAGCATGTAACTTTGTATCTATGTAATGGTTAGCAGATCTACAAAAATCTAAAAATCCATGAATAGGGTCGATCAATACATTTTTTTAACAGCATTGATCGTTTCTATTATGCCGGTTAAATGATGAGGTATATATACCCTTGGTTAAATATTTTTCTACATTTCTTTTTTTTAATTAATACTTCTGCTTAGGCAGTTAAACCCTTGTTCCCATTTATGTTTATATAAAGGGGCTGTAGTTATTGCCTACACGTAGAACTAAAAAATAATGATATTTCTAGTCAGATTTAGATAAAAATCAGCATAAGCAAAGCAACAAAACCCTAGAAGTCTCTGGCCTTTTTGAAGAAATTACTAACTCATTATCACAATTCAGGTTGATTTGTGATACAACTTCACAATTCAGGTTGAATTGTGATAATGAGTTAGTAATTTCTTAAAAATGGCAAGAGACTTACTTCTAGGGTTTTGTTGCTTACGCTGATTCTTATCTTAAACAAATATTTATGTATTTAATTTACTATATTTTATGTATTTTGTATATTTGCGTATGTACAACGAGGCTATACCACTTCGTTGTATAAAGCGGTCACCCATCCCAGGTTCGGTCTTGTTGTCATCTGGTTAACCTTTTATCAGTTGCGCAGTAACTTAACTACTAGGCTAGGGCCTTTTAAAAAATATGTCAATTTCCCAAAGTATAAGTTTAGGGTTAAGATTTTTTTTTCTTCTTTTTTATTTGAGAATAATAGAGCGTTAAATTGAATTTATATTTTATTTCTATATTCTGTTGATCGGGTTTCAACCCTCAAAACAGATAGAACCATTTTCGTGGAGGGCAACTTTGGCAACCTTTGGGGATTCGAGATTGTAAGGTTGTTTTCTACCTCTATTGGGATTTATCCGAAAGTAATTATTTAATAGTAGGTATATATATAGATAAGCTATCAAACTAGAGAAATTGCTAGATAGGTATACATTCTGAAAATTATTACAACTCACTGAAAAATCGTCACGCATAAGCTGAAGGTGCTATTATTTTGTAGGGATGGTTTAATTTAATCTATCAACTATTTTTTATGTTAATTGTTTATCAAAGTTACTTATATAGCAAAAACAAATGTACTTATAAAGAAATAAATTTTCGATATTTTATGAAGTACCTAACAAGTGTTATTATATAGTAGGTAATATATATGACGTAAAATCTACCTTACGTAAATTGTATTCCCTGAAATTTTCCTGAAATAATTTTCAGTGAATTTTTGAGACTACTCAGTTTCTTAGATTTTATAACTAAATTCTATACTAAAAACGTTTTATTATTGTAGAATTAATTGCTAAAATAGTTATTAGAACCTTGCATAATAATTGGCTTAAATTCTCTCAAAAAAAAAGTTAATAAAAAAAAAATGCAAGCAAACTAACATACATACGGAAACACCAAAGAAGGCAAACACTTAGGTTTTGGCACATATAATTTGAAATTCAACTACAAACATCATAGTGGAGTCCTCGGCACATTTTCACGTATTTTTTTTGTTCTATATTTAAAATTTTAAAATCTGAATTTGTTTTTATTTCGAATGTAGAAGGTTTTGGGTTAGGCGCCGCATGTCAAAGCGCTATGAAAACCGGGCGAAGACTGGGCCACTCTGACGAGGCGCACTGTGAGCCATGCGCGGTTTGTACATGCCGTATTAAAGCTTCTATTATACATGCTAAGTGCATTATTCACTCACTCAAGTGGTATGTATTTTGGATTAAGATTACTTTATAAATTTAAGAAAAAAATAGTTATTAAGTAGAGACTTCCAAATAAAGTTAAAATTGTTTTATTATTAAAATAAACTTGATTGGTGGAAAATGGAGCAGGGCATGTGACTTTGGATCTATGTTATGGTTCCCACTATGCCGGCTAAATGGTGCGGTTAGAACACTACTTCTTATGATTTTTTTTTTTTTTTGGGTAAAAATTCTAGAAATACAAAATGTTTTGAATTCTAGTTGTTCATTTTTAAAAAGAAATGTTGTTTAAAATTAACGCAAATAAAAAATAAGAAATTAATGAAAAAAGATAACAAACAAGAAAATTAATTAGTATTTGCAATAATTTTAAAATTATTTTTTTATTTGAATTACAAGTACTTACTGTACATTTGTAAGAAATCGATGCAGTATTCTATTGAAAACCGATGAACCTACAGGCTAAACCGTTAAATGACCTAAGTAATAGTCCCCTTTAAGGGTGCGGTTACAATACGAGCAAAGTATTCGGCGATATACCAGCTACCAATATTACAATATAATCGTAAAGAGAATATAATTGGAAAAGTAGGGACTTCATTCATTAAGGCATTAAGCTCGCCTATGAACAATTTTGCGCAATAAAGAATTTTAAATAAATAAATAAAATGGACTTTGTAGATCTGTTTTGTAGATTCATTGCATTGTTTTCTTGTGGTAGTCTCCTTTTAGGGTGCGGTTACGAAACGGGCGGTTGATTTGACTACAAAGCAACAAGATTATTGTTAAAACAGACTCGTAATGCAGATTTGTCCTTGTTGCTGCCCATTTCGTAACCGCGTCGTTTAGACAGCACAGGGGGAGCGATCAATATTGCAAAACGACAATTTATTGATCGACCCCATTTATGGACTTTGTAGGTCTACTTAAGATCAGGTAGATACAGGGTCACATTGTTTGTTGCTAAAAAACCATTATTTAGGCACAAATTCGCACCCCAATAATATTCGTGCCCAAATAAAATAAAATGATTGATTAATAAAATCTGCAAATTCTTTTGAGAATAAAAATACATTTATGGAATTCACCCATCTGTTATCAAATTTAGAATGCTTACATACGAGTAAATCATATCGATATGGTATGAATAGCGTATGTTCGTTACTGTGAATCAAGAGTTTGTAAATACACATTTTTTTGTTATAGAATCTGTAATTTCGGGGATTCCTCGTGAGTAATCAAATAAAGCAGACATTTAAATCTACAATAAATACAAGACTATCTTATACAAGATTATATATATATTTTTTAGACTCATACCATCGGCTACGACGAGGTGGGATTAAAAACCCCTCCGCTGCGTACCCTGGGGCCATCTAGGCGGTCTCGGGCGCCGTAAGGCACCCGTGATGTTACATACATACATACATATATATTTTTTTAAAGATAAAATGTAATAAAAAAATCCTGGTTCGTGGGACTCAAACCCTTTCCGCGAAATAAAGGTTGTGGGTTCCCAACCAACCAGGATTTATTTCATTACATTTTATCTTTTAAAAATTTAATAAAAAAAAAATGTTTTTTGAATAAAATAAAAACAAAAACAAACTCCTCTGCCATCTAGTATTAGAAACTAGAACTCTATATTAGAGTGAAGTTAGAAGAAGGCTTAAAAAGATCGTCTGTGTATAAATAGGTAAAAAGCAATTACAAATTTCGTAAGGAGTGACTGGAACCTGGTTGGCTCAGTGGTTGAATACCTTGCTGTGAAAGCAAGGGCTCATTTCCCACCCATAAGATTTTTTTCATGGCATTTTAGCTTCAATTATTTAAATATAAGATTATCCTATAATAAAGAATTTATAAAAATGTAATCTTATACAAGTTATAACAGGAACCCAATATACCCACGTTTTAAAGGATGTTCTACTACTCACGCAACGAGCTAGCCACTTGTTCTGTGTAGACTCATACCATCGGCTACGACGAGATGGGATTAAAACCCCTCCGCTACTCTGGGGCCGTCTAGGCGGTCACGGGCGCTGTAAGGCACCCGTGATGATATGTATGTATGTATTCTACTATTTTAACTGTAGAATCAACTCTATCAGAGTACCATAAGTTTGCATACATTTTAGTCAAGTAAAAACTGAAAAGAATGTAAGAACAGCTGATTGCTTTTCACAAGATAGTACACCCTGTGAAGTGTTAAACTAGGGGGTTTGTTACACACTGTATAAGTTGTATAGTTAAATGACTCTTGGAAATTAGTCACGGGGAATTCCCCAGGCTTTCATATTAAATTTATATATATATATATATATATATATATTATAGTTAGGTACGCATATAAGTGGTGGCCGAGGGGTTTAGACATTAGACACTAAAGTTTTTAAGTCACGGTTCAAACTCCGTTGTATACCAACAAATGTTTCATAAAGAAAAATATGTACCTATATTTGTTTGACTACATTACTATAGTGCCACGTTAATCTGATGGTCCCAGTATCACTATACCTACCAATTAATGCAACTTCAACAACATAAATGGGTTATTCAGTCTACCCAAACACTGCGAAGAGCTGGCTACTTGTTCGTTGTAAAACCGAATATTATCGGTTACAATGAGATAATTATATATATATTTCATATTACATAAGTAAAGTAAATTATTACATAAGTAAGTAAAATAGTTCGCCACTAGTTCTATGTAGACTTAAAATACTATTTACGGCGATTAAAACTCCTCGTCTACCCAGGGGCCGTCTAGTTGGATTCAGTAACCGCAATGTATGCGCCTGTGATGAAAAATACGCAAAAAGCAGCCCTAACCTGCGCAACTAATAACAAGGTTAAGCAAATGACAACACAGCCGGATCTAGGATGGGCAACCACTTTATTCAACGAGGCTGTACCATTATAAACACCGCAACAAACTCGCCACTTGTTAAGTGTTGCCTCCGAATACCATCGGCGAAATGGGGGCGGTTTAATCTTTCCGCTGAGTACACTGAGGCCGTTTAAACGATTCTCTCAAACCCGTGATGGTATTTAAAATATAAGAAAGCGGTGCCTGTTCCTCTATTTATGTATGGATGTGAATGCTGGCAGTAGAAGCATGAAAGAAGGATTAATGCTGTAGAAATTCGGTGATTAAGGAGTGCTTGTGGAGTAACAATTGCGGATAGAGTGAAGAACACAGTTCTGCGTGATATGTGTGATTTGAAAGACGATGTAGTGACAAGGATTGAGAAAGGAATGTTACGGTGTTGTTTGGGCACATTAAGAAGATGAATGAAAAAAGATTGACGAAATAGATTTTTAAATCAGAGGTGAATGAAAAGATAAGGCGGAGAAAGAAAGAAAGAAGAACATTCCATGACCAAATCGGGGTCATTCTCAAAAAGACTGGGATCCGCAGTGTAAATCAGAGGTGAATGAAAGGATAAGGCGGAGGGACGACCCAGAAGAATGTTCCATGACCAAATCGGGGATATTCTCAAAAAAGCTGGGATCCGCAGTGCCCATAATCGTAGAGCTTCTTTGAAGAGAATTGTGGATGTGAAGGAAGCGAGAGTTTTGCCAGTAGTAGTTGTAGGTGGCGCTCCCTTGTCTCTGCCTATTCCCGTGGGAAAAAAGCGCAATAATTTTAGTTTAGTTAAATAAATAATGAATATACTCGCGGCCTTAAACTACATACACATAACATTAGGTGTAAAGACTACCATATCGACAGATCGATGCAGAAAGCTCATAAAAACCCACCTACTAAAACCTAGGCATCATTTGAAGATTTTGGCATCTGTATGGGGGCCGCCCCCCATACAGATGCCTGAATGATAGTAACAAAACCGTCAGTCTACCTAGAGAAGTTATAGAGACCTATCCCACCAAAAAAAACTTATTATTATTATTGAATAATAGTTATAGGCGGACAGCATCTGATATGCCTATATCAAGCTTTGGTGTAGGTAATATTCATAAAACTAGTGTTTGTTTTATTTAGTTCACTATTACTTAACCACTTGTCCAGTTTATTTTTAAAAGTGTTAACAGTGGAAGATTACAGCACTATATATTGTGATAGCTGGTTCTATGCATTCACCTCTCTGTTGCAGAGGAAGTTGTATCCAGCGTTAAAAGTAACACTAGGAAAAAATTTCTGGCACAATGGTGCAGTGTGTACAGGAATTTTTCATAGACCTCGTTCATGGACTTTGTAGGCCTACTTAACACCAGATAAATACAAAGCCACATGGATCTAATAAAAAAATGGTAAAAACAGTTTCGACACACGGGTATTTGAACTATTATTTCTTCTATTACACGGGTTGTGTTAAAGAAAAAAAATCAAATAATAGATTTGCTAGCGATAAACAGGATTTAAAGAAAATATTTTAAGAAAAAAGTCCCAGTCCCGGTTTCACTATATCAACTTGTGAAATTGTTTATAGATGGGTTATTGAGTCTATTCAAAACATCGCGACGAGCTATCCACTTGTTCGGTCTAGACTCATACCATCGGCTACAACGAGGTGGGATTAAAACCCCTCCGCTGAGTACGCTGGGGCCGTCTAGGCGGTCTCAGGCGCCGTAAGGCACCTATTATATAGTATGTATTTTAAGAAAAAATCTATAAAAAAGTTAATTAAATTAATTGTATACATGTAAACAGTAAAACTACACCCACACATATATACCATGATCCGTTAGAGGACGAAGAGCAAAAACTACGTTAAAACAAATGTGAGTTAAAATAAATCTTACATCTTTATTATAAAGCTGTATATCGTATAGTGGTCGTGTTGACTTATGATTATATTGTGATTGGCCATCGATCTAAAGATTCGAGAGATTTCCTAATATGTTTATGTGATGATAAATTAATATATGAGATCTATAGATATCATTTTAAATAAATAAAGTCTCGATTGATCGCTATTTACTTTTTATCTATTTCTCAAATTGAGTCAATAAAATATATAGTTAAAAATTTTTAGTTGCGTATTTAAATTTGGGAATTGATTAAATAAATTATTTCATTGTCAATGATTCTTTACAATGAAATACATTTTTAGAGATTTTTAAAGGTATGTCCCCTGACATACCTTTGTCTGTTTTGTCTGAACTACTGGTCCGGGTAATACGAAATTTTAAAAATCTTGTTGAGCTTAGATAATAGGTTCAAGTGAACATATATATAGGACATATCTATAGGCTTCGGGTTAAATTTTTTTTTTAAAGACACGATTGATATATTTATTAGAAGTGTTAATTGTGTTAAGAAAACTACACTAACTATAAAATAAAAAATAACTTATTATGGATTTTCGTTGTTAATTAAATTTTCAACATTGGAAAATAAAATAAAATAAAACTTTGTTATTAAGTGTTCATTGAATACTTTTCCATAACAAAAAGTATGACCAAAGAAAATTTATTAGCAGCGCCCTCTGGCTTTAGTTTTGCGTTTATAACATTATTATATTGAGTAGTATATAGTAACATTTTCAAATGACTCTTCTCTATAAAGATTGACGACAATGAAATTAATAGTCCCTACAAAAATTCCTGCCATATTTCATATAAACACGTACTGTTTTGTTTTTAATTGCACTTGTAGGTAAATATTAGACTGGTTATCTGCGGTTATTCGTAGAATTGTATTTTTATTTGAATAAATTAGTTTTCATTTTAACATATCAATATTTATTTAGATATTATTTATCTCCAAGCCATTTATCTCTCAGTCTAAATATGTATGTAAAAACCGTCAAGTAGTCATGTTTCTATTTTAGTTTGTGGGTTTACCATTTTCACATGATGAGCCTACTGCTTAGAATTATTATTGAGGTGGGGTCTCTACAGGGTGCGGTTACTAAACGGACATAAGATTTGATAATAAAGCAGAGAAGATATTAAAGTAGGCTAGCATTGCAAATTCGTCTTTGTCGCCACTAATTTCGTAAGGGCATCATTTAGATGGCATAGATCGCCTCCATAGACTAGTGGTTGCGCCTTTGGCGTTGTATCCGGAGATCGTGGGTTGGATTCCCACCCATGGAAAAAAAATATTATTAGTACATTTTTCTGTAGATTTCCATGGTCTGGGTATTTAAAAAATATAATATGTATTAAATCGTTGATTCTGGTACACATAGTACAAACCTAGAGCTTCGTTTATGTTACATGTAGTTTAGTAATATGTGTAAACTGTCCTACATTTTATTATTATCATTGAGGAAGCGACCAAAACTAATAAACATGAATGTATTTTACGAACGCATTTATAAATTTTGTATGGTTATTTCCCATCAGGTACATACAAAGTCAGATGCCGAGCTTTCACATAATAGTAATAGTAAAGTAAGACTTATTTTGAAGCTAAGTAAATTGTATGTTGAAAATAAAACTATACCTATGGTATTATTTATGAAAACGCAGAAAAGCATAAGTTCGGCTGTAAATTGCAGCTGAAACATGTAAATAAGCAAAACTGTATTTGTTTTCAAAATTTAAGATACTTGGCTTAGCATAACCACATCGATATAGTTTGACAGTCGATAAAATTATGTTTATGAATGAACATTCATTCATTAAATCGATATGTATCGATTTTGACGATTTATCGAGCATGTCGATGGGCTAAGGCCCTAAAGGCCAATACAATGCAATGTCATAATTGGTAAAAGCGATGTGTTTTTTAAGCAAAAAATGTGACGAACGAATCCGGATCGATGAAGTTATCGGATCAATAAAGCAAATCTTATATAAGAATATAATTTATATAATAATATATTTATTATTTTTATACTTCTAATTTTATAAAGAGGTAAAGTTTGTGAGGTTTTAGGGGGTAATCTCTGGATCTATTGAACCGACTTTTGAATTCCGAATTCTTTTAGCGTTGGATAGCCCATTTCTGGGAAGAAGGCTATAGATGTGATATAACATCACGCTACGGCCAATCAATGATAAATGTAACAAAAACGGGGAAAAAAAATCCTTTTGAGCGCTTCCGTTGCTTTCGCTGCGTAAACGGTTAAAGTTACGCAGTCGATGTTGCGCGTGTCAGCTGGTATAGTATACATCTATACTAATATTATAAAGCTGAAGTATTTGTTTGTTTGTTTGTTTGAACGCGCTAATCTCAGGAACTACTGGTTCCAATTGAAAAAATATTTTCGTGTTGGATAATACATTTATCGAGGAAGGCTATACGCTATATAACACCACGCTACGACTAATAGGAGCGGAGTAACAAAGAAAAATGTTGCAAAAATGGGGAAAAATTATTCCTTTTGAGAGCGTAATCGCCCTAATCGGTTTAAGTTACGCAGACGAAGTGGCGCGGGTCAGCTAGTATATAATAAAGGGTGAATTTGAAAGGATGTACTTTGGGCTAATATGGGGTTCTGCTGATCAAATCGACCAACTTTTCCCATGGAACAATGTGTCGCAAATTCTCCATACAAATTGGTAATTTTAACATTACTAGTTTGTATGAAGAAGGCAATATTTTTTTTCATTTGCGGCACATGGTTCTATGGCAAAAGTTGTTCGTATTGATCAGTAGAACCTCATATTAGCCCAAAGTATATCCTTTTAAAGTCACCATGTATAATAGAGTATATATTATATACTCGTATATAATATTCCTTTTTAGGTGGTAGTATGGTCTTTATAACTTTGTATAGCAAAAGCTAAAGAAAAAATAGTAGGTAGATATTTTATTATGGTGAAATATCTTGTTTGATTATACCTACATATTGTGATATATAAAAACCGCTATATGCTGATGACAACGCCAACTAGTTTCTTGGCGATATGTCATGGTAAAGTGGTTTAGGAACTAGAGGCACTATAGTTTTGGAACTGGATTACCTTGAGAAAGTTCTTGATAAGTCTAAAACGTTAGGCAATATTTTAACAAAACATATACATACATATATATATATCTTCACGGGTGCCTTACGGCGCCCGAGACCGCCTAGGCGGCCCCAGGATACCCAGCGGAGGGGGTTTAATCCCACCTCGTAGTAGCCGATGGTATGAGTCTACACCGACCAAGTGGCTAGCTCGTCGCGATGTTTTGAAACAAAACATAGATTTTGGTAACTCTATTTTTTTACTGGAGCACCGAGTGTTTGTCATCCACCTGGTGGTAAGCAGACCTACAAAATCCATGAATGAGGTTGCTGTTTAACAGCATTGATCGCTCCCAGTATGCCAGTTAAATAATGCGGTTACGAAATGTGCGGCTACGAACACAAATTTGGATTGCGAGTCTGCTTTATCGATAAATTAACTGCCTGTTTCGTGACTGCATCCTAAAAGGATACTACGACCTCGAAAATAAAATAATGAAAGGTTAACCGCTAGAAAATGCTGAAGGCATTAAGCTCACCTATGTAGTATTTTATGTAATAAAGAATTTTAAATAAATGAAATAGACTTCTGAGGACCGGTGAACCCACAGACTGAAATAAAAACATGACTGGTCACTGTATGGGCGGTGGTAACGAGACTTGCTAGACCGACCGGGTCTAGCAAGTTACAGATACATTCTTCTCACATAAAATGAATAATAAGGATGTAGTTTCATAAAATATTAGATAACTTTTAAAGCAATGACAATTATTATATAATTGTTGCTCGAAGAATATGTTGTTAAATATATATATAAGCAGTGTCATTTAAATTTCGCTAGGCCGGTCAGTCGGCCAAAGTAGGTTTCGTTATCACACCGTCGCGTTGGTGGGTTCACTGGTTTTTAGAAGACTACTCATAGACTACTGCATATTTCTTTTGTCAAGGCATCACGTAGATACTCGTAGTAGATACACAGTCACATGTCGTGCTCTAAGAAAAAAAAGTCATACCATATTTTCAATTTTATAGAAAATAATAAAAATGTCAGTCTATTAATATTATATTTCGTGTATATTTAATTTTTATACATCGACATGTCAACTTAGTAGACGATATCGATTATGTCAATGATGTTTGCTAAGGCGAACCATTTTGAAAAAAAAAATTAAAAGTCGCAACTTTTTGATCCTATTCTTATCTCTCTTTGATCCTGTTGTTGTCTTTCGCTTTTATCTCAATCATACCTCATTTTGTCTATATTTTTTTTTTTGATAATAACAAATAAAACGAATTTATAAAAAAAAAATTGAAACTTATAGCTTTCTTTTGATATTTAAAACAATAATTTTTTCTCAAAAAAAAATGTACTATACACTTTTCCACCAGACCTCACATTCACCTGATGGAAAGCAGTATAAAGGTCCAAGAACAAATGAAACCAACAACTACGAGCCACGCAACCGCGGATTGCACCTATAATAGGTACCGGCCATAGCAGAAGCCGTAGGCCGGCTTAAGATGCCTTCGTTTAAAGGACTCAAGTTTATAAGAAGAGGGAAACACGCAACCAGGTTGAGCATTCCACATTTTAATAGAGCGACAGATATGCGAATCACCATTTTTTTTAGTGCGGGTTAGTATATCTGCCACAGTATGAGCATATTATATTACCTGTTCGTGAAGTCCTATATCGGAAAGGAGAAGGAGAAATAAGATGCAAAATTTCTTTAGAGCACTCTCTATGATAAAGGCGATAAAACACGCTTAACGACGCTACATCTCTGCGAAGCTGCAATGTCTCTAGCTAGAGTGTCCGTGAGCTCTTTGCTCCTGATAACTCTAGATGTACGCTTCTAAATACTTGCTGCAAGCTCTCGATAGTCTTCTCGGACTATCGAGAGCTTGCAGCAAGTATTTGGCAAATCCACCCCAAAGATGCGAACAGTATTCCACACATGACCATATCTGAGCTTTATAAATCAGATGCCTGAGTCGAGGAGTGAAATACCGTCGCACCTTATTAAGACGCTGATCTTCCTACTTGTTGTCTTTGAAGTGCTCTCAGTGTAGTTGCGGTGGTTTAGGTCGAAGTGTATTTCTAATCCCAGGATATCGAGAGTTGGAGATAATGGTATTGTGTGCTCTGAAGGGAGGTAAAGTGAGAAAAGGAGGACTTATTAGCCGTCAGCGCGCCTGGGTTTTATTGGCATTAAATTGGACCTGATTAAGTGAACCCCAGTTTGAAATTTGGTCTAGGGTTAGGTCTAATTAATTTACCAGATAACTCCTGTACAGAGGATCTGTTTCGAGGTGACTGGGAGGCTAACGCGTCAAGTAATGACCGTGGACAGATCTATTGTCTGCATAGATATATCGTTTATTACTGAGAGATAACAAATCATAGATATGCAGCAAGAACAGAGTAGGGGATAACATAGATCCTTGGGGTACGCGCAGGTTTTTAAAGGTTTTGCGACCCAATGCCATAACCATCAACGAGGACTCGTATTGCCTGAGTAAATTTATTGTAGTAAATAGTAACATAATGAATCGGATATTTTATTGTTTGTAATAAAAATTAATAGCAAATTCCATTGTTACAGGGTATAAATATATTATAAAATATTTATTAATTCTGTTAAACATTACATTTATATTTATACACGTGTAGAATAATAATTTTGCATCGAGTAAATAACTGCTTACCTAATATAATATTACTGTTGGTTTATACATTTTAAATGAATCTGAACGAATTGTTGACACAAAGGCGGGTAAATTAATTTTATATGCAAAACGAAATATGTAGGAGGTGCATAATTAATAATAGTAATATGCGATGCTGCATTAGCATTAACGAAACTAAGAGCATCTTAGCGTAAACTACTTAAAAACTAATTAATATAATCTTTTACGTGTCGGTTAAATTATACGTTGTTGTATAATCATATTTTAATTATATACCGAAGTGTAATCATATTAGTAGTCATTATTTTTATTATTTTATCGCCTTTAAAAAAGTGAGAATGAAGTTCCACGCTACGCCACTAAATCTCAGGCACTAGCAATACGATTTGAATAATATTTATGGGATTAAATAGCTATTTTTTTTAAAGGAATGCATAACTTTAGAGGGTCGGTATCATATTCGACGTGGTTGACACATTTCCGTTTTGGTAGAGTGGCTGGAAAATTGAGACCGATGGTGCACTCTACACTGCAAAATACATGTAGATGAATTGAAGTAACTCTGTAATGTCCGACAGCCTATTTTTATCCTCAATAAAACCTCGTAGCTATTGCAAGAACTTTTTGCAGAAACTTGGCGTCTTTCGCCATCGTATTTTACCACTTATAGGCATTTTATTAAGCCAGCATAATGATGGCAACCATTGGTACACCTGTATACATCCGCTGGTTGCTATCATTCCTGGACATTGGGTACTACTAACATCAGGTGGATGCAAGGTGTAAGATGTTGAGTTCTTATAAAATATAAACTCATCTCCCTTTCCGAAATGCACTTCTAGACGTTTTAGCCCTTCTTCGTTCAGCATTTGTAGTGGTCACGGCTGATGCTGAATTTCCAGAGGCAGAAGCCTCTGACACCTTTAATCTGGATTTAAAGACATCCAGATTAAAGATATGCATACATAAATACATACATATCATCACGGGTTGCTTACGGCACCCGAGACAGCCTAGACGGCCCCAGGGTACTCAGCGGAGGGTTTTTAATCCCACCTCGTCGATGTAGCCGATGGTACGTTTTGAATAGACTCAATAACCCATAAACAGTTTCACAAGTTGGTATAGTGAAACCGGGACAGACAGCCTAACGTGCTCTCCGAGGCACTATAGTGGCGTTGTCAAATAAATGTATATAAATTTTTTAATTAAAAACTCATTGGTACACACCGGGATTCGAACCAGGGACCTAAGTGTTTTTAAGTCCAAGGTCTAACCAACTCGGCCACCACGTAATTAAAGATATGACAAGGTTAAATAGGCTTGTACAGAGTAATTGTGCTCTTTCTTCGACCTCATCTATACTTTCCAGAAAACGAATGATTAAAGATATAGGACTTACCAAGCAGTAAGGTTTCGTCATCGAGGGCGGTGACGAGGGAGTCTGTGCAGCATGTGTTGGTGTTGTCGATAGAGATGCGCACGGAGGCACAGTCGGCCGGCGAGTGCGGTAGCTGCTCTGCTGACTGTGCCGATACGCGTCCGTTCGCAAGCCGTAACGACGCCGCTCGACCTCCCCCCGCGCCTGTCGCTGCGCCGCCTCCACCCTCCTCGCATCTGTTGGAAGGAAAGCAAAAAGATATACATTAGAACAAACGCTGTTGTAAAGAATGTCTAGGTGTCAGGTGCACCAAAAGGACTGCGTTACTTTAGAAGTATCTGCCAACGGGATTCGAGGGTGAAGCCGTTGGTCTTGAAAATTAGGTTTGGGCAAGGCGAATAGTGGCCCGCCGTAGTTAAAACTAGAGGCACCAAAGTTCAATAGCACGTAAAAACGTGCGATTGAACTTAGGTGCGAGTTATCATCATCATCTTACTAAATATATGGTAATTTATTTCCATTTTTTTTTTGTAAAACTAACAAAAGGGAGAGCTTTTAAATATCATTTTCATTACAATCACATGCTTTAGCTTCAAAAATTATTTTCTAATGCCGAATTGTTATTGTTAAATATTTACTTTTTTCCTCTGCCATGTGCAATTCAATATTCAGTAAGTACAGTGAAACTGCTCAAATGTTTAATGAAATAATAAAACATATGTGCTTTGATAGACATTCAGCACTCCAGTGATCCTAAAGTCTGGCTTTGTTAGTTGTACCAAGGTGGACAGAATGTTAAAATAACATAAACAAATAATCATAAAGCGAATAAAACTAAAGATACTTCTTGTTGTCATCTAGGGCCCGGTTACTGGACCTAACTGACGTTAAATTAAACATTAAATCATTTTCCATTAATAATTATAAAATAAATGAATATCGGTTAATTTGATGCACTCACTTCTCTTATAAACTACGCCGAGTTTGTTTGACGAGCGATTTAACACTACCACACTTTCAGCAACTCGGTCTGAGGTTATAGGCCTTCCATATTATTCATACTTCCATGCAATTGCTCTTTTAACTTACTTTAAAATATTAGTTTCAGGTAAAGAACATTTTATATTCTGAATATAAAACGGTAGAATACTACAAGCGTATAATATATTTCATGAAATACGATTGGAACAGAATTTAACATGAGTTTCTGAATAACTATGAAAATATTATTGAAAGTTTTGGAAGACAGAGTGTGAATCTGATACAGCAAATGCAGTAGTTTTCACTCACGGTTAAAGTTTAAGACACAGGATATAAATATCTATAGAAGTTGCATAAACATTATTTTACTTATTTACCCTTAACTCTTCAAGAGATGAGAGAGAGCAAGATGATATAATAATAATTTCAAATGACCAAAGTCCGTGAATATGAACCAATACATGTTATTTAACAGTATTGGTCGCTCCTACTATACCGGCTAAATGATTCGGTTATGAAAAGGACGACGACTAAGATGAATTTGCAATACTTTTATTCCTCGGTGCCCTACCTTCAAATCCACCGCCTGTTTCGTATACGCATCCTGGACATTACTACCTCGACAAGAAATCGAGTACAGTAGGACGGTAAACCTACAGAATAAAACCGAAACATCACCAGCCCCCCTAGCCAAGAGCATCGGCGCTTTTTGCGCCCAAGCGTCGCAGAACGGACTGTGATCGACAGAAATCGGTAGCCATGTACAATTTTTGACGTTAACTTTCATTCTGTCGAACGAGGGAGGGCGACCGCTCGGCCCGATTATTGACGTTCCGATATTATATTCAAAACCCGCGAGTAATTTTGAGTATGATGTTTTATAACACATAATAATTATATTACGAATGAATTGAGAATATAAATTAAAAGCAATATACATTTTTTATCATATTAATGGTGTAAAAATTATTGTACAGTTTTTACAGATTTGTATATTAATGTTATAATTAACTTACATGCTTAATCGGAACGATATTCGTTATTTTAGTGATAAAGAGAGAGAGATAATAATAAATAAATCCTATTGGTGTAACTATGTGATATCTCGTTTTATTTTACGGGCCAATGCTCTTTAAATTTGATTACAAACAAACCCTAACCAAACTTAATACTCTCTACGAACAAACCTAATAGAAAATAGAAACATTGCAGAAAAACTCTTCGGCATTATTAATATGGCACTTTTAAGTTGTAAATATAAACTGAAGAATTCTAAATATAAATTCGAGGCATCCGGGGCGGCCCACGACCAATTTATTTTTAACAATTCTCTGATCAAGGAAGAAATATTGCAGTTATATCGTTTTCGGATTGGAAACTTACTTTTTGAAAAGGTAAGAATCAAAATAAATAAGTGCTTCTAAGGTTATATATTTAATAATTGATTAGACACGTTGTTAAAACATTTGTATGCCGAATAGGCGAAACAAAACGGACCTATGTGTTTACAACACCCATCTATTTACCTTTGTTTCTCATACAAATAAATATTATTTCAGGTGATTTCGGATATGCCTTGGAACCATGATTTATTACCCCTGTCATGGATTCCGTACCTAATTAATACCTCAGCGGACCAATACACTGCCAAGTCAGGATATGTGTAAAGCAGGCAAATGGTTATCTCAGGGGGTCATTAAAATACCTTGGAATAGACAGAGTTCTGCACTATGAATCTGAAGAGTCTTCCCAAATTGTAATGGCTTGTGCAGCGTAATAACCAATATGTTGTTACACTATAGGTGAGTTAAGAAAAATAAATTACAAATTGTCCGCTTACTTATTTTAAAATTAAATTAATAGTAATTTGGTTGAGTAGAGAGGGTAGTGAACACAGTGCAGGTGAGAGTTTAAAAAGCCTTTAAACCTACTTTGCGGTCTCAAGTCCGGGAACGCTGCAGTTCATTCCCCTGCCTTTCAACCACGCGATGGACCCAGCACCCGCACGGTGAATCCATGGTTTGCTAAGAACATTGTCTCAAATTCACTCTCCTACTATATTTAGAAGCGTGGAGTCAACTGACACAGATAGTAAAACCTGACTCCAACCCAGTTATGTTGCAATTGTGATTTTTGTTATTTAAAAAAAAATGGTCCTTTTATTTTTTTATTAAACTAAGTACAATTTTTTTATTTTTTTATTTCAGGTATTTATACTTTGCAGAGTTTCAAGGAACCCCTTCCCCATCAAGAGAGGTGCTCAAAGTTTTAGAGTGGCCCAAGCCAAACAAAATTATTAAATAAATATTTACTTTTAATTTGTTTATGTTTTATTGTGAATATTATCCAATTTTAAGAAATCAATATTCTGGGAAATATTTAATTAAATATACATTAACAGAATCAATATAGGTGGCACAGACATATAGGTGGACAAGTTTAAAGGTGTCTAGGTCTGTCGGATGGACCCATTTAAAAATAGAGTATTGAATAAGAAATGCTGGTATCATTATTAACATTTCCTATTGATACTTGTATCATTTAAATGGGTCAGATTAATGAAGATTAATATTTTTTATTATGAATTTTAATTAATAACAGTCTTAATGATAAAAATATAATAAAGTCCTTAAAGAACACTTTAGTGAAAATAAGTTTTGTTTCTTTTTTACTTATTTATTTTTGTTTGGTAAAAAAAGAGACATAACCTACTATATACAAGTGTTCTTCAAGGACTCAAACATTTTTTTTAATGAATACCAGTGTGTTTAATATTAAGATTTGTAGATATGCTTACCATTATGGTAAGTATATCTACAAATGATAAGCTTACCATTATGGTAAGTATATCTACAAATGCCCACATTAGATACATGTAATTCCCTAATAGTATTCATATAAAATAATGAAACATTACTCTAGGTACCATCCTAACTATTTATAGTGCTTGCATGGATGGAATTTAAATTCCTATAAATAAAAGAGCTTGTATAAACAAAATAGGTCTAATAGTACATACTACATATACCCTACTTAGTACCATTTATATAATAGTACTAAGTAGTTTTTACTTAACAATATTATACATATATATTACAGCGTTAAGTGAATATTTGTGTGGATGTGTGTGCATGTATGGGTCATATAGTGTATACAATAAAATACCTAATATTGTAAATATCTAATGTGGCTGAGTATAAATTGTATTATTATTACTAAGGCTAGGATTTTTTGTTTTTTAATAATAATATACCAGTATAAAAGGATTCTTTTAAATTTGAAACTCAAGGTGCTCAAGTCATTCTACCACAAAGACCATCATCAGTCCCTGAAATACCAAAAGTTGTAACTTTATTAGTAATGGTCAAGGAAAATCATATTCTTTTAGGGCACTATATACAATTATATTATTAAAGAAGAATATAGCAATATATATTAAACCATAAGTTTGTGCGGCTTGTGAAACATTCTAGGTCTTCACAAAGGCTCTGAAAAATCCTTTGTTAAGCATAAAATGTTACCTAAACTCTCCCTGGTATCCCCAATTTCTTTGAAAATGTGAACTTTTCATTAAAAATAAAAAAATAAATAAAAATAAACTTTATTTGTTGATATTTTACAAGAATTTATACATGTTTTCTTAACTTTTGCCTAATATTGGTTTGTTTGATTTAATGTTGTAATACTTCTATCCAATAATAATCAAGATCAGATATTTGTTCAGGTTGTCCTCGGACATAGGCCTCCTCCAGCAAATACCATTGGCAGTGGTCTCCAACTACTCGGCATTGGGATGTCTTGATTTTTTTATACTTCTTTCAGAGACCTGAGAACATACATACTATTCTATGTATTTCTTTCTCCATTTAAAGTTTTGGAGCAATTGTTTGATCTAAATAAAAGTACCTATTAAATTTCTTGATAATTTACTTTCAGGGTTTGTTTATGTCTGTTTGTCATAGCTTTGGTTTTTACACATGGTTCTTTTAAGCCCCGCTTTTCCACTTCTCTTGCTAGTTGTTTGCATAATAACTGGAACTAGGTCATCAGCAAATCTCAGTTGAGATATTTTACTTCCATTTATGTTAAGCTCATAGCTATTCCAAATAATTCCAATCAATGTAAATGACGAAGAATTTCCTCCAATACAGCCGAGCAGAGTTTGAGGGATAATAGGTTTCCTTGTCGGACTCCTTTTATTCGTAATTCTTCCAATTTTTCCTAGTCGTACTTTTGCTGTAGGTATAGTTTTAAAATTGTTATATTACTCCTTAGTCCTTATGATTCTTGAATATTTAGTTTGATCACACTCTGTGTTTTAAGATGTTTTGTAAGTATGAAATAGAGAGAACTTTTCGTTGCTCTAATCTATATTTGGCGTCGATGAAGACGCCACTCGTTACTTGCAGTTACTTATAAATTTTATTTATGTATTTTAATTTACACAACGCAATAAAAAACTTCTAAAACAACAAAAACACAATACTTTAAGTTAATTTAAATCAAAACAATGGCGTCGTTTTGATAGAATATAGCTCGAAAGGGAGACCCCGACCACCCGCCCGTATACAGTCGAATTTAGCGTCTAGCATTCGCAAAAAACGAACGAAAATGTGTTCTTGGCTGGCAATTTCCTCCGAGTATGTAGCGGTTTCTGTCAAAATGTATGGGGAAATTGGCCTCTCGCGAGCGCTTTAACGAAAACGAATGCCCAACGCTCACCGTCCGTGTTCTTGGCTGGCAAATTGTTCTGTCAACGCATTTAACGAACGTGACGTCATCACCAAATGTCATCTTCATACAAAACTTTCGTGCGCGCTTTTAGCGCTCATGCTCTTGGCTAGGGGGGCAGGGGCCTTATTCCGAGTTTGCAACCGCTAATCACGACAAGACGTTGCGCAAACTATAAATATGGAAATATAAGCTCTATTCCAATGGTTATATAGTATGTATTAGGTTGGCTATTATAATTCAGCTATCTTGAAATACACGAATTCTTCGCAAGTTTAAACATGTATGGAGCATTGGAATTTCAACTTTAGAATTAACAGGATAAAACTTACATTTCAATACCCGTACTTTACGCAAAATACGCGACGGTGAACGTGTCAAAACTCGGAATAAAGCCCCAGGGGCTTTATTCCGAGTTTTGACACGTTCACTGGTCACACGATAGTTTTTGTATATATTATATGCAGGTGGAAAAACCACCGATTAAATACCATCACGGATGCCTTTTTGGCTCCCGGAAACCCTTTAAACGGCCTCAGGGTACCCAGCGGAGAGATTAAACCTATCCTTATTTTGCCAATGGTATTCGGAGGCCACACCTAACAAGTGGCGAGCTTGTTGTGGTGTTTATCATATACCATCATTTTTAAAGCCTCGTTATATAAAGTGGTCACCAATCCCAGGTACGGCTTTGTTGTCATCTGCTTAACCTTGTTATCAGTTGCACAGTGACTTAATTACCTAACTGGGGCCGCTTTTTTGCGACCGATTAAATGGTTATGTATTTAATAATTTATAATTTGTCACGTTTATATATAGGAAATTATGCTCTTGTTTTTATTATTGGAATGTGAATGTACCTGGTGGTAAGCAGACCTACAAAGTCCAGTAATGGGGTTGACCATTACATGATTGTTTAACATGGATGGATCGCTCCCACTATACCGGCTAATTCATACGAATCTTTATGGCTTTTGCTAAAATTAGTTGTGAAATAAGCTTTATATTAGATATGCCACCTCTATTTACTCATGACTTCTGTGATTTAAGCTGTTAAAACGGACGAAAAATTTAATCCAAACGGCATAACTTCTGCCGCCAGATGAATAGGTGAGCAATGTCCGTCGTGTCGGGTTTATTGCTATCCTAGACACCAGATAAAATATGTCACCATCAACATGGGAATTTTCTAAGCTTTATCTAGATTTTTCTGGTAGATTTAGCAAAAATTTTTTTTTAATGAAATGAACAACGCGTGATTTTAAAAAAAATAGCTGTTAAGAGTTTCTTTTTTATTGGAGCACGTCATTTTACCTGATGGTAAGCAGACCTTAGAGGTTAAACCAATGTTGTTAAAGTGTGTCATGAAGTTTGTAGCTCTTGCTTATCATGAGGTTAACAAAGTTACAAGCCGCACATTAAAAAACAAGAAAAATGGTGGTACCTACTGATATAAAAGCTCGTCAAAGTGAAAATCAGAGAAGTACAAAATGAACCGATGTTCGAATTTAGAATTAATTAATTTAACACTTTATTTATTACAAAACGGCGGACTTAATGCCTCTAGGCATTATCTACCGGTCAACCAGTAATTTAGGAACAATCAATTAGTCGTCATAATATATATATATTATAGGCATTTAAAACATTTCTAAAGTTTTATTATTGCTCCAAACTTTTGTTGTTCATGAAAAATATTTAACCGCAACGTTAATTTAACGTTTGGTTAGGTTCCAGCAACCGGACCAATACGGTCCGGTTGCTGGAAATGAATAAGTTATTTTAGCCATATATATATATATATATATTTCGTATTTTTTGAAGAAAAAAATGACCTTGTAACTGTTACTGAATGCCTAAAAAAATTACTGCCACACAAATAATACAAAATAAAATAAATAACATCACGGGTGCCTTACAGCGCCCGAGACCGCCTAGACGACCTCAGGGTACCCAGCGGAGGGGGTATTTAATTCCACCTCGTCGTAGCCGATGATATGTTTGGAAAGACTCAATAACCCATCTAAAACAGTTTCACCAGTTGATATAGTAAAACTGGGACCGAAAGCTTAACGTGCTCGCTGAGTCACTATAGTGGTGTTGTTAAACAAGTGTAGGTACATATTTTTTTATATTAAAAATTCATTAGTACACACCATGGTTTGAACCAAGGACCTAAGTGTTTTAAAGTCTAAGGTCTAACCAACTCGGCCACCACGTATGATTTCACAAATAATCCCGGTATAAATAATAAAGTTTTCTCTGGACATTTTTCCAACAATCCCTAACTATTTTATATCATCTATCCGCATATTTTATTATTCAAAAGAAACGAATATATATTTCCAAGAAGTGTTCCGAGCGGAGCTAGATCAGCTTTAAACGATTTAAATTTTCTGCGAACATCCTCTGTGTCATTCTCTGCTCGCATTATTCATGGCATAAAACTTGGAACTAAAATGTTCTTTGTTCTAATACCTCCCTGAGGACTAACTAGTCCAGTGTTCAACATTCGCCTTTCTTACTCTACTTCCCTTTCTTTGACTCTTTGACTGTTAGTTTAAAAATAGTTTAATAGGGTAGTAAACGCAAATCTAAATCCAGAGGGCGCTGCTCACGAATGTTATTTTTGCCCGTCATTATTAATTACTATGAGAATATGTATATTTATGTATTGCGTGTGTTATTTATTCATATATGTAGTAGTTTAAGTATCACATCATTGATATATATATATATTTATAAGAGCTCAACATGTGCCCTTGCATCCACCTGATGTTAAGCAGTATACAATGTCCAGGAATTATAGCAACAAGCGGATGCAGACAAGTGCACCGCTGGTTGCCATGCCGGCTTAAGATGCCTATTCACGCTTTGTTTAAAGGATTCTAGGTTATAAGAGGAAGGAAACACGCTATTTGGTAAAGCATTCCACATTTTAATAGCAGATGTATGAATCGCCAAAACGTTTAGTACGAGTTGGTACATCCGCCACAGTATACATATGCATTTTGCAACCAGTGCGTGTTGTCCTGTAACGGAAAGGTGAAGGGGGAATAATGTTGAAAAGCTCTTCAGAGCACTGTCCATGGTATAGGTGGTAAAATACGCTCAACGATGCCACATCCTTGCGAAGCATTATTATATCTACTCGTATTTCTTTTTTCAAAACAGTTCTGCACCCTAGAATTATATAATTATATTTCACTCACTCAAAGGTTAGCTTGTAGAAAATGCCTGAGGCTTAAGCTATATCACAGAAGAAATAATAGTACAACTAGCTATATGTATAATTTTGTCTAATAAAGAATTAAATAAAAAACAAAATGTATTTATTATTTTTTACGAAAATGTGTGCAATGAACTGCATTTTGAAAGCAAAAAAGGGAAAACAGTTCTTGTTTGTAAAAAAACGTTTTTTTTAGTTACAATATAGTATAATTTATATTACTCACCCAATATTCCTTTTACATGAAGATACTATTTATATTGTGCCCACAATACTCATAAGAGCCTGCTTCTCATAACATAGACTAATCTAAAGTAAGAACAGCGTACCTATCTACAATCTGTGTCTTTTTTATCAAATGAAAAACTTTATAATTATTATATACATTTGACTACGAAAGATTTTTTACATAATATAGGACCGGTTATATAATATATTTTATTATATTAAGGTTAAAAACGCTTGTTATTTTAATGATTCTTTAAAAATATTAATTAAAAGTTGCGATTAAGGACGTCGATTAGACCCGAAGTTGCTTAGTAACTAAATATCGAACAATTATAATAAACGCTTCAAAAAATCTACATAACTTCAAATATAAATACCTATACTATAGAAACATCGAGAGAATCGAATCTAATATCTCGATTATTGGTCATCGCTATGATTAAGTGAGTGTTAATTTGACTAAGCAGATGATAAATAGTTAGTAAAGAAATTGATCTCACAAGCAAGAAGTTGTTTTTAGTGGCTTTTAGATCATTATTAACATTTTGGTAGCAGGTAAATCTACTAGGAAAACCATGTTTGGTTACCTAACTCGATTTCGTACAACACAAAACACTGGGGAAGCTATCCATCCAGGTGTATGTGAAGTAGCATAAAGTAGATAGTGTACAGAACCACTAAGTACTTTTATTATTAGACAGGGCAAAACAAATAGTGATAAAATTAGGGGTATATCGACTTGTGCCGAGTTAAAACATTTTGTTAGCCCAAACTAATTAATTTATAATAAAACTATGCTTCGATTGTAGAGATTGTAAAATGGTACCAAATAAATGTTTTATTTCTTTCTTTATAAATTATATAGATATATCTAAATATACATTTTTATATTAATGTGTATAATTCTATTAATTCCTCTGGAGCCGCGCAGGTGCAGAGAACTGCAGCCGCATTGCCTCTTTGAATTAAAGCTTATGACATTAAATATCATATATTTATATCGAAGAAGTTATATTCTATATTGGCATAGTATTTCATAGCTCTCTGGGACATGGTATTCGTTGCCGCTTGTAGGTTGGCATGACATATAGCCCCTAGATGGTTTCTAACGAGCACACGGTGGGCGAGCAATTCTCTACACCAATGGATTTTCACGAATTATATCATACGTTTTGAGATTAAAGGATCATCTTGAAAGAGTGACCGTTGGCGTGTTTCGTTTTTGAAATATTATTTCTGAGAAACATGTTGTTTGTAAGAATTGTTTGTTTATTTTGTTTTAAAACTCGTTGGGCTGGAGGTAGAAATCATAGGTTCTAGAAAACTTCTGTATAAGGATTTTTAGCTGTGGTGGCAAAGGTTTTATATGTAGGAGTAGGCTTAAAAATACTTAGGACGCATACATGTAGGAAACCGTTTATCAGCGCTGATCTACCAATGATTGTGCGCATAGTTGTCGGCGTAGTATGAAGACTACCTGCTGCGTAGACTAATTGCTTAGTATGTGAATGCGCCCTTAGTTAGGTATATACATACTTACATTTATCTACCTGGTGGTAAGCATAATCGATAAATACTCTGATATTTAACAGTATTAATCCCACTATGCCGGGGGTTACGAAATGGGCGGCAATAAAGACATAAAAAAAATAAAAAGACGTTAATTGAATAAAATTGCATTAAGATTCTACTTTAAAATCCTCGCTGCCTTATCGTGAACTCATTGCCTGTTTCGTAACTGCACACCGAGAGGACACTACCACCTCGACTAGCACTGAAAACCGGTAAACCCACAAACTAAAACCGGAATATGACGACCCGGTTTTTGAATCAGAGTCTCTACGCGTTATTATTGGCTTCGTATTAATTCCATTAATACGTAAGGAACCTCCAATAGGATCGCATGATTTTTCTGTTTTCAAAAATTAAACGTGCCAATTGCTTCGTATTAACGTAACGTTAATACGAAGCAAAAACTCATGCTCATCTGTATGAGCGGTGGTAACAAAAGCAGTCGGTCTAACACAAACGGTTTGCGTGATATTATTCTGGGCAAACAGACATTGTGCTAAGAGATCAAAGATTTCATACGAACCCTGAAAATGATTACCATATGTAAAAAAAAAATCATCAAATAAAAAAAGAACATTTCAGTTCGTTCAAACATAATAAAAGTAAACATTTATATATTTTAATTAAATTTCTTTGGACTTTTGAACCATTAATTTTGTATACAATAGTCTACTTACATAATTAACGAAAAGTACCCTTTCCTTGATAAGCACTGAAAATAACATTAACTTGAGTTAACTTATTTAATCTGAGGTATCTTATCATTTTGAGGTCTTTTTGGAGCCCTGTTAATTAATTAAAAAAATACTTAAATTATTATTGCATTACGAAAAGGATTTTTATTTTTTAGAGCACGGCATGTGAATTTATGTACTCGTACACCTGATGGTAAGCAGACATATAAAGTCCTAATAGTCCTAATATTTATCTATACTATCTATACTATCTATACTAATATAATAAAGAGGAAAGATTTGTATTTTTGTATTTTTGTATGTTTGTAATGAATAAACTCAAAAACTACTGGACCGATTGCAATAATTTTTTCACCATTAGAAAGCTGCATTATTCAGAAGTAACATAGGCTATATAATATCACGCTAGGTCCTATAGGTGTGGAGCAGTAACCAAAAATGTTTTAAAAACGGGGGAAAAGTATCGTTTCTGAGGCCTTCCGTGGCGTGCGCTGAGCATATAGTTAAAGTTATACAAACCTGTGCGAAGCCGGGACGGGCCGCTAGTCAATAATAATATTGTTGTTTAAATGCACTGATCGCTCCAATTATATCAGCTAACTGATGCGGTTACGAAATGGTCGGCGACAAAGAGAAATTTGCTTTTAATTGTAAACTTTTTAAATTTTCTCGTTGAAAAAAAAATAGATTCGTTACCAAAATACACATTTATTCATTTATTTATTTAATCAAACAAAAATCCACAGCCCATTACAAAATAACAATAACAAAAACAGTCTTCATTTTGCAAGATAAATATTATTAAATAAAAAATTATATAAAACTGAAAACGAAAGCAAAACACAACTTTGGCCCATTTAGTATTTCTTTTATCTTTACGGGTGTACATTACATGAATTAAAAATCACTACTTATTTTTAATTCAATAACATAAATGGATGTTTGACTTTCATTGGTATAATTCATTGAAATGTCATGGAAATTCCTCAACCAAAGACAATATTATAAACTTTTTAATAGTAGTTGCTATATACCTACACTTTATTCATAAAAACGATAGAGTCCTTGAAGAACATTTGTTTAACAACACCACTATTAGTGCCTCAGAGAGCATGTTAAGCTATTGGTACCAGTTTCACTATACCAACTTTTAAAACTTTATAGATGGGTTTTTTTTTATAGGAGCATGTGACCCCACATCCACCTGATCGAAAGCAGTATGCAGGTCCAAGAATGAATACAACCAGCTCTTAGAATTGTGTTGTAAGAGCTGGTTTCATCCATTATGCCGGCTTAAGATGCCTATTCACGCTTCGTTTAAAGGACTCAAGGTTATAGGATGAAGGAAACACGCAAGCAGGTAGAGCATTCCACATTTTAATAGTGCGACAGACTTATTCATTATTGAGTCTATCCAAACATTTGAAAATTCTTTTAGTGTTGGATAGCCTATTGGGGAGGCGATAGGCTATATAACATCACGTTACGACCAATAGGGGCAGAGAATCAATGAAACATGTTGGGAAAACGGGAAAAATTTGTTTCTTTTGAGAGAAGTTAGCTAGTGTCTAATAAAGTTAGTTTTTCTGTAAAGAGAGGAAAATAAAATGAAATTTTCAGTTATGTTATATTTAAGCTACGTCAAAGCTCCCTGGTTCGAATCCCGGTGTGTTCTAATGAATTTTTAATAAAAAAAATATGTACATTTGTTTGACAACACCACTATAGTGCCTCAGAGAGCACGTTAAGCTGTCGGTCCCGGTTTCACCATTCCGACTTGTAAAACTGTTTATAGATGGGTTATTGAGTCTATACAAAACATCGCGATGAGTTAGCTACTTGTTCGGTGTAGACTCATACCATCAGCTACGACGAGGTGGCATTAAAACCCCTTCGCTGGGTACCCTGGGGCCGTCTAGGCGGTCTCGGGGGCCATAAGGCACCCGTGATGATATGTATGTAATTACCTACATTGTAAAAAATCCAGTTAATGTGAAATTAACCTTAAAACAAAGGCTTAGAGTGTAGGTTTACTTTGTACTCCACTGTACATATCTCCAGATTAACTCGGTTTACTAAAATATTTACTCATATGCAGTATACCAACATCTGCCACCATCTATTTACCTAGCACCACCATATTAATGAGGCTCGTCTAAATTCTGCTAACTATGTATTTAGCGAGGTGTCACTAAATTAAAGTTATTCTCTATTCATATATAAATAAGTCGGCAGATTTTTTTTTTATTGGAGAACGTTATGTGACTTTGTATCTACCTGATGGTAAGCATGCCTACAGAGTCCATAAATGGTCGATCAATACATTGTTGTCTAACAATAATGAAAGTTTTCACTAAGCCGGCTAAATGTTGCGGTTACGAAATGGGCGCGACAAAAACGTATTTGCATTACGAACTATTTTAATATTCTTGTTTCTCTATGGTAAAATGAGTCTGGTCGGACGGCCGGGCGGCCTAGCAAAGTTACTCTTACTACTGAACTACTGAAACATATATAAAAAAGACCTTACCTACGTTATATTTTCTTTTTAATAGTGATACCGCATCACTTAGCCGGCATAGTGGGGGCGACCGATGCTGTTGAATAACAATGTTTTTTGGACCCCATTACAGGACCTTATAGGTCTGCTTACCTACAGGTAGATACAAAGCAGCATGCCGTGTTTCAATAAGAAAAACAATCTATATCCCTTGTGCATATATTTCCATAATCTATTTTATTTTTATTTCAAAGCATAAGATGATCTTAATAGTGGGTAAAAAGGAATATATATTTTACACTTTACCGCCTCCGTAGACTAGTTGGTTGCGCCTTTGGCGTTGTATCTGGAAGTCGTGGGTTCAATTCCCACCCATGGCAAAAAAAGATTAGTACGTCTGGATGTTTATAAAATATAATATGAATTTTGTCGTTGTTTCGGGTACACATAGTACCTCTACAAGCCTCGAACTTATTAATTTTTATCTAAAATTATTATTATTTTTTATTATTATTTTAGATATTTTTGTAATTTTTAGGTAGGTAGTTTTTTATGTAATTATATTAATATGTTTATTGTTCAATGAATAGATATTTATATGTATATAAATAAAGTTTGGTTAATTAGTTAGACTCTACACTGAACAACTGGCAAGCTTATTGCGGTGTTTTTATACATTTATCAACAGTAAGTATTATATTAGGTATACTTAGTGAAAAATGTGGTAAATGTGTCAAACAAATCTAATTTTTTTTTAACACATTGATATACACCGGGGTTCGAATATCACCTAAGTGTTTTAAATCCTCGGTCTAACAAGCTATTAACAATATCTAGACACTAACAACACATATTACAACAACAATTAAAAAATAAGTTTAAAACTCAAAATAACTGCAAAACTTGCCTTGATTACAGCAAAAATTGCCTAGCTCAAAGTACAATCTTGATTTATTTGCGAGCCCATCAAACCGTAGTAATGGTAGCACGGCATCGCTGGAAGGTCGCGGATATATTTCAAAACCTAATAGATAGCGCAATGTCTTTAATTTAATATGTATGATAAAAATATATAATACGAAACTACAACATTAAATTAATTCAACTTTATTTTGTTTTATTACGGCGTGTGACTTTGCAGATGTTAATAAACCGACAAAATTGTATAAAAGGAATCAATCTATTTATTGTATATATTTAATTATCTCGGCAGTCAGCAATGCCGACTAAATGATGTTATGGAATGGGCGGCGACAAAGACGCATTTGCAATAAGATTTTACTTAATATCATGGCTGGTTCATCAAATCAACTGTGCATTTCGTAGCCGCACCCTGAATAGACTAAAACCGAAACCTTATTAGGTCACTTGACAGTTTATCATATATATCAACTCGAGTAAACGTGTCTTATCCCTATCTATAGTTACTAGTGAGTATAGTAAAAACAGTTAGTAAAAACTCATGGTTGAGCTACAACAACTGAGGTAAGGTCGACTTTACGACCGCTGCTCTACATTGACTCATCGCATCGCCTCGTAAAACATATGCGCCACAGCAGCGTTATAGTGAAACATTATTATCTACCATGACACTAAGCTCTAAGCTTTTACTATGTGTACTGTTGTGTTAAGAAATAACAATATTAATACATATTATATTTTATTAACACCCAGACAAACACACAAACTGTTTAGAAATCCCTACTTTTTTGCTATGGGTGGGAATCGACCACTAGTCTACAAAAACACTCAATTACACTAATGTAACTACATATTTTAAATTCTTAAAAGTACATACATACATACATATCATCACGGGTGCCTTACGGCGCCCGAGACCGCCTAGACGGCCCCAGGGTACCCAGCGGAGGGGTTTTAATCCCACCTCGACGTAGCCGATGGTATGAGTCTACACCGAAAGTGGCTAGCTCGTCGCGATGTTTTGAATAGACTGAATAACCCATCTATAACCAGTTTCACAAGGTGGTATAGTGAAACCGGGACCGACAGCTTAACGTTCTCTCCGAGGCACTATAGTGATGTTGTCAAACAAATGTACATATTTTTTTTAATTAAAAACTCATTGGTACACACCGGGATAAGAATCAGGGACCTAAGTGTTTATAAGTCCAAAGTGTAACCAACTCGGCCACCACGTATATACTTAAAAGTGATACCCATACAATTTATTTTACATTCTCTAGCGCATTCGTAACTCTCTGGCAGCGGGCTACATTTGGCCGTGACCTCGCATCCAGTTCGCGTGGCGCTTCCCCCTGCTAATTCACCCCTATATCTAATAGAGGAACTGTTACAGTGGCTCGGGGAGGTTTCGCGATATGTATCAATATGCTTCGATAGAAGTTCCGGTAGCAATGTTTGCGCCCTCTTTTTAATGTTAGGTCTATTTATGTGGACTATAATAAGTGCTTTCCCCTTATAGGTCACCCTTATTCTAATAGAGGAACTGCTATTGTGGCTATTGTCTGGGGCTACGGATATGTAGGAAATAATAGAAGTTTTTTTTTTATATAAAAATTCTTTGGTTCACTACAGATTTGGAATCCGTGACTAAATCTTTAGTTTTTAACCAATTCGGCCACCATATGATAGTCCAAAAAAAAATTCAGATTCGATAAATAGATATTGATCAACTTTTGTTGTATAGAAAAGATTTTTATTTTTTTTATTTTAATTAATTATAATATGTTGGACAATTTTATTCATATTGCTCTGATCACAAACTAATACATTAATAAAAATAATACATACAACTGAAATAATATTTTTCATGCAGTTTAGATTTCAATAAAATTAAATTGAGAAAACTTGCTACAACAAAATATGATTCAGGGTACTATAACCATAATGAAAAGCAGATCTTAGAATCGAACACTCTATCAAAAGTAGTATTAATGTATAGTAGCCTAGCAAATTAATAGGCCCATTTAATAGTTTGAAATTAATAGTTTAGTTAGAATAATAATAAAAAAGTTTTAAAATTAATATGCGTATTAATTCTGTACCGTAAACTTCTTTTAATATCTTTCCAGTTTATGTCTACTTTGGTACGTAATAGCTGGTACTCACTCAGCAACTTTATTGTAGCTATATAAATCACCATATACTTTACCTACATTAAAACCTAAATAAAGAAAAGGTATTTTACCTACTTTACGTTCCAACTCATTTATTTATATACTTAGTTATTTTTAAACATTAATCATTTATTCTTAATTATTATTAATTAAAACATATAATTAACTGTCTCTACATATTTGATTGAATAATATAACTATGTATATTACAGTATGAGAGTACAGTATTTTTTAAAGTGCAAAAGAATGAATTGTTGTAGAAGAAAACTAGCCATCTAGAGGCGAGTAGCAACATTACTTACTGAAAATGTAACGCCATCTGACGGTATCAAAGCGAACTACTACGACTTTCTGAAAAGTTGTTAGTTTCATGGGTATTGTTGATCGAAGGTTTCACGCTTCGAAGTAGCCAATGAACTTTATTTTATTTACTATCTTATTTGGAATTATTCATAAAAACTATAAATATAGTTAACACTGCTTAGTCATAAATTATTTAAAGGTACCAAAAAGCAGTTCAAGTTAGGTCTTTAAATTCGCTAGGCCGACCGACCGATATAGATGTAAAAAACGTCAGTTTCGGTTTTAGTCTGTGGGTTCACCGAGACTATTGCATTGTATTCTTGATGAATTGGTATTTTCCTTTGTGCAGTTACATAACGGGCAGTAGATTAGACGATAAAACAATGAGTAAACATGTATGTAACCTACGGTAAATTTATCACTGTTGACGCCAATTTCGTGACCGCATAATCGGCATAGTGGTTGCTCTCGAATACACTTTTATGTTTAATACTAAACTGACGTTTTAGACCCCGACACTTTCCTGAAGGTTATTTTATTTACATTTTATGATAATAAATTGCAAAAGTACTTTAAAATAAAAAAAATAAAAAAAAAAATCCACTGTAAAAAATAGAACACCCAGTATAATAGTTAACCCCAGTTTATAACGTTCATTAAATTAATATATGATTAATATTACTCAAACGTGTCTTGTTAGCTAATGATTAACGTTCTAAAAATATTAGTCTTATAAATGTGAACTTCACAGCAAACACCCCAAAAAAACAGTATTTTTTCAGGTTTTTGAAGTAAAGTTCACGGGTTTTGAAACTTTCACCGAGACAGTGGGGCAGCGACATTTTAAGGTCGATGTCTGGTACCAATCGATTTTCACCGTTTCCGATAACGCAGCTCTGCACTAGTTCGGGGTTATAAAATGTTAACTGACATTTTACAGTAGATTAATAATAATATGTAGGACAATTTACACATACCTATTGCTCTGTTCACAAGCTCTACTAAGATACAACGCCAAAAACGCAATTACTAGTCTACGGAGGCGGTTAAAATAATTAATTGTATTAAATAATCTATTTTTATTTTATTTCAATTATTACACAAATGACCAGAGGGCTGGCGCTTTCCTCTCTCAAAGATTAAGTTTAATAATCCAAAGAGGAAATGTCGCCAGCGTTCTGGGCACTATGTCGCGCGTACATTGTGAGGATTTTTTATTTTTTTGAGTAGTAGGGATTTTTTTATTATTATTTTAATTTTAGTTAGTTTTTATTATTTTGTATATTGTAAAATGTTACTTCGAAATTACACAGATTATTTAAATTTTTTATTCATAAAGAGTCAATTTTTTATATATTATAATAATAATTACTAATATTAAATAAGCGCCTTAAGCGTTGTATTCGGAGGTCGTTGGTTCGATTCCCTCCCACAGCGCAAACTATTAGTATTTTTACCTACCTACATAGTCTAGTAATTTTGCCGTTGGCTTTCTATAAACTACTGAACGGTTTGCGTTGATTTTCAGGAATCGATACAAAATATATTATAATATCGTGATATGAATTCGAAGTGATAATATAATATAAAAATAAAATAAATACCATCACGGGTGCCAATTTGGCTCCCGAGAACCGTTTAAACGGCCTCAGGGTCTCAGCGGAGGTATTAACCCATCCTCATTTCGCCGATGGTATTCGGAGGCAACACCTAACAAGTGGCGAGCTTGTTGCGGTGTTTATGATGAAATAGTCTCGTTGTATAAAGCGGTCACCCATCCCAGGCCGGTCTTGTTGTCATCTGCTTAACCTTGTTATCAGTTGCGCAGTGACTTAACCACTAGGCTGGGGCCGCTTTTTAATATAATATAATATAATTTCAATATAATTAAAACTTTCTTAAAAGACTCATTAAAGCGTGCGAAATCGCAAGCAAAACTCAGTGTTCATAAAAGAAATGTACACAAAGGACTTAATTTATTAACGCAAGTAAAGCTACAAACAAAAAAGAAATAGTATAATAAATGATTTTTACAGTAAGCCTCTTATATATTTATCTCTCATTATTATCGTAAAACATATTATGTAAATACGTAATATCATAATATATTTACAATGGGATACGAGTACGTCTCCATTCTGTATTGATTTACAGATTATACTAAAGTAGTCACGCGATTTACAACTCCATTAAAAGTGAAAATTCATTTTCACCGAGGTTTACGTGGACTTTCCATTTATTTTACGTGTTAAAAACATTTATTGCATGACTGATTTTATTGAACCTTGGTGCACAAAGGTTATATTAAAATGTAAGTAATGATTCGTTTTTTTAATAATAATATCTGGCACTAAAAGTAAGTAACATACATATATATATATGTATGTATTATGTTTTATGTAGATATTGTATTATATATATATGCATATATGTATGCCCTAATTTCTATAACTTTATTAAAATTAAGCAGCAAATTAAAATTACGTGGTGGCCGAGTTGGTTAGACCTTGGACTTAAAAATACTTAGGTCCCTGGTTCGAATACCGGTGTCAAAATCAGAGAAGGTGCAATTTATTTCAGAAAGATCCGTGTTTATATAACGTCAAAAAAAAATGTTTAAAAAAGGAATGCTAAAATACTACAAAACAAGGATTACCCAACTTCTTTCCCGTCTAAATATAGAATAGTCGATAGAAGGAGAAGGGGTTTATATGTCGTCAAATGCTACGACTGACTGCTACGCGGGGTGTAAGCCATGAAAATAACAGCAATAAACGGAAGTGGCCTAAGTTTTAAAATCGCCTATGGAACGTTTGTTCTCATGTTTGGAAAAGCGATTTTGATATCGGTAACCGGGTGGGCTTCGCTTTTGCGACAAAGTTCTAAAGAGTCAGTCAGGTACAAGGTACCCTTCACGAAACTTATCATTGCTTTCTACCTATTTAATTTATTATTTTTAAAATAAAAAAAAAATATTGCCTAAAGTACAAAAGGGAAATTAAATACCAACCATGTTTTCTTTTTGTAAGCCCATTATGCGAGTGTATGCACAATATTATGCAATAATCATGTCTATATACTGTTTATGTCTATATGCTGTTGTTTTTATTAGAACAACATAAGATTAGCCAACTTCTTTTACGTCTAAATATAGAAAGGTCAATAGAAGAAAAGGGGAAGGGGGTTATGTCGTCAAAGCATCTGCTGCGACTGCTACGCGTGGGCGTAAAGCCTAAACCTGAATTTAGATATGCGAGTATACAGGGTGAATTTTTCAAGTGTACCTTCAAGGCCAAACCCAGCACCATATACATGATAGTGTCGCTTTATTATAACAACATGAAACAAGACCAACATTAGCCAACTTATTTTACGTCTAAATATAGAAAGGTCAATAGAAGGTAGAAGGTGAAGGGGGTTATATCTTCAAAGCATCTGCTACGACTGCTCCGCGCGGGCGTATAGCTTAAACCTAAATAATATGCGACTATATAATCTTCAGTATAAATCATCCGTGCCTTCTTTATGTTAACTCTTCTGTTGTACTTAACAACATTAAAACATAAGATTAACCAACTTTTTCACTTCTAAATATAGAAAAGTCAATAAAAGGAAGAAAGGGAAGGGGGTTATGTCGTCAAAGTATCTGCTACGACTGCTAGCCGTGGGCGTATATCCCAAACCTATACCGAAGATATGCGAATATATAATCTCCAGTAGAAATCATTCGTGCCTTCTTTATGCTAGTCCTGCTGGCGTATTTATTATAACAACATAAGATTAACGAACTTTTTCACTTCTAAATATAGAAAGGCCAATAGAAGGTAGAAGGAGAAGAGGGTTATGTCGTTAAAGCATCTGTTACGACTGCTAAGCGTGGGCGTATAGCTAAAACCTGAATTTAGATATGCGAGTAAATAATCTTCAGTATAAATTAACCGTGCCTTTTTATGCTAGTCCTGCTGGTGTATTTATTATAACAACATAAGATTAACGAACTTTTTCACTTCTAAATATAAAAAGGCCAATAAAAGGTAGAAGGGGAAGGAGGTTATATCGTCAAAACATATGCTACGACTGCTACTCGTAAGCCTGTAGCTTAAACCTGAATTTAGATATGCCACTATATAATCTTCAATAGAAATCATCCGGGCCTTCTGTATGCTAGTCCTTCTGTTGTATTTAACAACATGAAACCATAAGAATAATCAACCTTTTCACTTCTAAATATAGAAAGGCAATAGAAGGAAGAAAAATATGGGGGTTATGTCGTCAAAGCATCTGTTACGACTGCTATGAGTGGGCATATAGCTTAAACCGGAATTTAAATATGCGAGTATATAATCTTCAGTATAAATCATCCGTGCCTTCCTTATGGTAGTCCTGCCGTTGTACTTATTATAACAAAATGAAACAACATTAGTATAGCCAACTTATTTCACGTCTAAATATAGAATAGTCAATAGAATAAAGAAGAGGACGGGTTTATATCGTCAAAGTATCTGCTACGATTGATACGTATAGCCTAAACCGTAAATTCAGGTTATGCGGGTATATAATCAAGTATACATCGTGCATGCTTTTATTTGGCTAGCCCTGATGTTGTATTTATTATAATAATATGAAACAGATAAGCCAACTTCTTTCACGTCTAAAAATAGAAGGAAGGTGGCATATAATCTCCAGTAGAAATCATCCGTGCTTTCATTATGTTAGTCCTGCTGGTGTATTTATAACAACATAAGATAAACGAATTTGATTTGATTTGAAATTTGCAGTCAATTGGGCGTATAAATAATCTCACGTAGAAATTCGCGTGTGCCTTTATTTTGCTAGTCCAACTGTTGTATTTAATTTTACTATAAAAAAACAACGATTAGCTATTTCTTATGTTTAGTTTTAGAAAGGCCAATTGAAAGAGTTGGGAGAAGGGTGTGTGTGGCTATGAAATAAATATAGAAAGGTCAATAGAAGTAGTAGGGGGTCTGGTTATGTCATCGAAGTATCTGCTACGAATGCTACAATAGACGTTACGCTAGGGTTGCCATCTGTCCCAGTACACTGGGACATGTCACCGGCTTAGACCTTTTGTCCCAGGTGTCCCGGTTAATCTAAGAAATGTCCCGGTATTTCAATTATACAGGCTCACATTTAAAAAAATAATAATGCTGATGTGTCAAGAAAATAAGGGTAATAAACTTTAGTACTAATTATTTAATTTTAGTACATATATTTATTACTGCTTTCATTGTTAAATAATAAAACATCTAAAAATATCCCTAATGTATCTGACCCAAAACAAAATATTCTGTACCTACACATATTTATTTTATTTTTAAGAATATACAACCTCAATTACTATAATTTATTGTGTTCAGTTAAATAATAAATAATTCCTCTATCACTACTTTTTATCAACCTATTATTATTGTCAAGAGACATTTACTACAAAGTTTATAAATATATTAGTGTAATATATCACCGCGTGTATAAATCTAGGGTTGTTGATGACGTAACCTCCCCATTGAAAACATGTTTACTGTAAAGCTGCTATAATGGATTTCAGCTAGCTACTTACTCGTTTAGGGGTAATTCTGTTAGATCTTACAGATTTAATTTAAATGAAGCTATATTTCCACAAACATCCTCCTGCTCGTTTTTACTAATATTAGTATATTGTAAAGAGAAAATATTTGAACGTCATTATTTGTTCCGTATAAACTCAAAAACTACTGAACCGATTATAAAAAATATTTCACCAATGGCAGGCTCTAAATTAGCGATTATTAGCTAAATTATTTTCTATCCAATTTTTATTAAATAAAAGTATAACTTTGGGGAAAAGCCAGTAATATATACATGGTGACTTTTAAAGATTGTTCTTTGGGCTAATATATGGTTCTACTGATCAAATCGAACACCTTTCCTCATGTTCCTCATGGAACCATGTGTCGTAAATGAAAAAAAAAAGCCAGCCATACGAACTCTAGTAATGTTAAAATGGCCGATTTGTTTGGGGAAACCTTTTTTTTTATTTGCGACACATGGTTTATTGGGAAAAGTAGTTCGATTTGATCAGTAGAGCCTCATATTAGTCCAAAGTAGAACTTTTCAAATACACCCTGTATATCTAATAAGCACTAGGTTGTCTTATAGTCCCTTGGACCATGGTAGAGGTGTTGAGAGAAGATATAGATAGACCCCTAAAAATCCAGACAGTTTAATAACGTTTGAAATGACCTAACACAAAACATATAGCACATAACCTGGCTGGAAAACATATCTATAATTAAAAAATATTTCCAAGTTTATAATTTAACTAATGAGTATCTAAAGACTTTAATTTTTCAGAGCTTACAGACGTTGCTATTTTGAACGCCTTAATAGTAAAAGTTCTATTTTAATACACCGCCCTTGACCTCTGCGCAGCGATATCCGCCCGCCCTCGCGATCGCTACTCGCTATAACGCCATTTGTTACGGAGACATTTAATCGCTAAACCTATTACCTACTTTACGAGGTTTTATGGCGCTGACAGACATAGTAGCCTTTGTTATTTATTGAAGCATGTCTATGTAAGATAACATACTATATTTTGACCAAACTGCATGTCTTTTTCTCAAGTTATAAGCTAATTAATGGATAGGCAGAGAGAGAGATAGATAGACAGACAGAGAGTTCTCATATAACAAATATATAAGTATATAATATATAGGTTGATAACAAATCGCATGTTACGGCATATGATCAAAGTTTCATAGTTTGTGACGCACTACTTTTATATATATATATATATATATATCTTCACGGGTGCCTTACGGCGCCCGAGACCGCCTAAACGGCCCCAGGGTACCCAGCGGAGGGTTTTAATCCCACCTCGTCTTAGCAGATGGTATGAGTCTACACCGAACAAGTGGCTAGCTCGTCGCGATGTTTTGAATAGACTCAATAACCCATCTATAAACAGTTTCACAAGTTGATATAGTAAAACCGGGACCGACAGCTTAACGTGCTCTCCGAGGCACTATAGTGGTGTTGTCAAACAAATGTACATATTTTTTTAAAATTAAAAACTCATTGGTACACACCGGGATTCGAACCAGGGAACTAAGTTTTTTTAAAGATTTCTCGAAAAGCATTGAGAACGCCCTAAGCTGGGTGGTCCGGCCAGCCTGAATGACATTACGTCAGACGTTGCATGTTATATGTATTATATTATTTAAAAAAAACGCTAATTACAAAAAGTATTCATAGCGGAAACGCAGCTAGTGCTATGGGTACTTTTTAAGAATTCCTTGATTGTTTTTGTCCATTCTTATAATTATTTTTGCTAATAGCCTGTGTTATTAATAATCTTATGAAATGCTAATATTTAATATATTTTACGTTGCCACTAAAGAAAGCTCTAGGCTTATGCTATGTGCACCTAAGTATATATCTAATTTATGCGTTGAAAAACCTAGTAACCTTAATTGAAGAACGCCAATGTGTGATAACTCTTTTCTCAAGATATAAGCGAATTGACATACAGATAGACAGATAGAGAGAGGCATTATATTTCATATGTTTTAAATATATTTAATCAAATCAAATATATAAAATACTATCTATAAAATATATACTTGGTGGCCGAATTGTTTAGACTTCAGACCTAAAAACACTACAGTTTTTAAGTCCCCGTTTCAAACCCCAATGTGAACCAATGAAATTTTTAATAAAAAAAAAATGTACGCTTGAAAAAACCACTAAAGTGCTTTGGAGAGCACGTTAAGCTTTCAGTTCCAGTTTCACTATACCAACGTGTAAAACTGTTTATTGAGTCTATCCAAACATCGCGATGAGCTGGCTACTTGCTTGGTGTAGGTAGACTTATACTATCGGCTACGACGAGGTGGGATTAAACCCCCCTCCGCTGGGTACCGACAGCCTCCGTAAACTAATGGTTTCGCCTTTGGCGTTGTATCCGAAGGTCGTGGGTTCGATTCCCACCCATGGCAAAAATATTGGTACGTTTTTTCTGTACCGTTTGATTTGACATTGACACCCTGATTTGTCATTGTCTGGGTGTTTATAAAAATATAATATGTATTATATCGTTGCTTCTGGTACACATAGTACAAGCCTAGAGCTTACTTTGTGACCATTGCAAAATATGTGTAATTAGTTAAAAAAAAAACAATACCATGAGGCTGTCTCAGCGGTCTCGGGCGCCGTAAGGCACCCGTGATGATATTTATTTATTTTATTTTTATGAAATATGTATTTACGTATGTTTATAACCTGAGAGGGAACATATATGTATATAATTTATAAACATAATCACTTATAAACGGACAGAGAAAGAGACAATATATTTTATATGTATTAAAGAATATATATAATTTAAAAGACGTATATAGGCAAAAGCTAGTAAAAGATTATTTTATAACAGTTTATTATTCATAAAAGATTATTATTATATTGTACGTTAAGTTATATTCAGAAATTATTATAAGTAGTCATGTTTCCCCTAAGTACCGGCCTACTTTCGTTTTACTAGAATCATATTTCTCCCATTTGCCGTCGTAACATATTCATCAGTTACTCAGAATAACTTTACGAGTACATTATACTATCATTATATATACTTACATTTATTATACAATGTTGCTACACTGATTGAAAATGTTAGGCACGTATTCTTTGAATTACAGTTAGGTGCAGAAACGAAAATACAATTTACCTGAAAGATGAAACTTTCTCAAAGGAGTTTAATGTGTTTGGGGTAGCTAGAAAAGTTCACTGGTCTTTTATAGCGCTCACTAATGACGTCACGTTATACATTGATACCTATTTAGCTACAATACCTCTTTTTCCCTTAGAGTAACAAATATTTGGTACCAAGAAAGGTAGGTTCTATTGGCCCGGTTAGGGTTGCCAGATATCTGGCTTTTACAGTCGTGTCCGGCCTAATATAAGTCCGGCTTTTGGTTAAAAGACATCGAATGAAAGTGCGCAAACGACTCACGAGGACACGAAGTATGTAAAGATGCTACAAATTACTTTAGTAAAGTAAAATGTGATTTATAATAACATATAAATAAGAATAGAGTAATCCCCGAATTCTAAGTTGTGTTCTCCACTCCACTTAGGCGACGCATTGCATTACGAGTTTGCTAATTATTAATTATAACATGTACATAATAATTTCCATCATTTTTAATTAGGACTAAAATCCGAATTAAATTAACTATATTTAAGACTTATGTAATTGAGTATATCAAACCATAGAATACCATCGCCTTATCTTATCTTATTGGTTTTGGGGTTGACATCAGTCAAAAACACTTCGACCCTTTGGGATTTTTTGTGTGTTCCCCATTCCTATTAACCACACACCTCAGTATCGTCCCCAAATATGTTGTTGACATATTTAAGGACATCACCAAGGTCGATTAGCCTGTAGCTTTCTGGATCCGGATAAGCCTGTCCTAGGTATTTTATTCTTTGGATGGCCCTAGCGTCACAGTCGCACAGTAGGTGCCGCATGGATTCGGGCTCCTTACCACAGAATCTGCATGTGGGATCATCTCTTACTCCTATAGTATAGAGGTGTTTGTTGGTTGTATAGTGTCCTGAGAACACTCCCACCAGTAGCCTTATTTGACTTCTGTTGAATTTCCATATCTTATCCAGGCCTATTGCCCTCATACCAATGAATTTCTTGGAATGTATTAGGCCTTGCTGCGTTAACCACCATCTTGTGTGTTTGTCCTCAGCAAACTTTTTTAATGCATTAATTATTGTTATGTTGGGTATGCCTATAAATGGTTCAGGTCCAATTAAGGGAGTTTCCGAACCCATTTTAGCAAGTTGGTCTGCCCTTTCATTGCCTTCGATGCCCATATGTCCCGGCACCCAGGCCAGTCTTAACCTGTTGTTCCTGCCGATTTTATTCAACAGTTTAACACATTCCAAAACCAGCCCAGATCTGGTCTCATACGAGCTCAGAGCTTTAAGTGCTGCTTGGCTGTCGCTGAGAATATTTATACAATCGCCTAGGTAGGGAATAAAATCTACGGGCACCCTGATGCCGTGTAGGCAGTTTTGAGCGCCCGCTCCGTAAGGATCACAAGAAAACTAAAATTACGGATGTAATTCTAGCTTTTAATAAAATTAAAATAAAAAACATCACGGGTGCCTTACAGCGCCCGAGCCGCATAGACGGCCTCTGGTTACCCAGCGGAAGGGTTTTTAATTCCACCTCGTTATAGCCGATGCTATGAGTCTACACCGAACAAGTGGCTGGCTCGATAGACTCAATAACCCATCTATAAACAGTTTCACAAGTTGGTATAGTGAAACCGAGACTGTCAGCTTACAGTGCTCTCCGAGGAACTATAGTGGTGTTGTTAAACAAATCTACCTACATTTTTTTTTAGATTAAAACTCATTGGTACACACCGGGGTTTGAACCAGGAATCTGTGTTTTTATGTCTAATGTCTTTTGATAGGTCTAAATTAAATAACATTATTAGGTATCTAGTATCTAGATATAGGCGAATTTGTTGGAAAGTCTGCGAAAAGATAAGCGTAGGAGTAGGGTGAACGTTACGTGCGCGGCCTTCGTTATGTGGGGGCATAGTGGGGGCGACAAGGACTTACGTAAAAATAATATTACGCTACTTGGTATTCTGAACTTCTTTTTTTAAATTATGACTGTTTCCCTTTGGGACTCAGTTGTTAAATAGCCACTTTGAGACCTTTTTTAGAGCAATGCGAATTAAGTTTTTTTATAACATAAGTTTAAAAAGTTAGTTTTACCTATTAAAATTCGTCTAAAATAAATTTTGTTTTTGTTCAATGCGTTATTTGCAAATCTAATGTCTTTGTTAAGATTGGAATTTACATATAACTTAGATACGTTTACTATATTACAGTATTTAAACGTTTAACCTGCTCTAATCAAAACTTGATTAGTGGCGATTTTCTTTAATACATATATATATCGAGAGCACGTTAAGAGGTTTAATCCCACCTCGTCGTAGCCGATGGTATGAGTCTACACCGAACAAGTGGCTAGCTCGTTGCGATGTTTTGAATAGACTCAATAAGCTATCTATAAACAGTTTCACAAGTTGGTATAGTTAAACCGCGACCGACTTTAGTGGTGTTGTCAAACAAATGTACATAAATTTTTGAAATTAAAAACTCATTAGTACACAATGGGATTCGAACCAGGGACCTAAGTGTGTTTAAGTCCAAGGTCTAACCAACTCAGCCACTACATATATTTCGTTAATACCTACAGAATATATGTTTGTATAATTGAAGTACTAATACCAAATATAAGTTAACCAGAATTATATTTAGTTTGTATAATAATTATTAATAAAATCATGTTACTGAAGACAGACCGCGTTCTAATTCAGAGCACGTTGTATTTGCAATTCATATTGGCGTACCGTACTCGCATTTCATAACCACTTAGTGAGCTGGAACCCTTCTTGTATGACGATATTGCCTACACTAATCCCCTGTATATACTACATAAGAATATATTATCATAAACTTTACACTTAGGTCACCAGTTCAAACCCTGCTATCAACCAAACTTACAATATACTATAATAGATATAATATGTTATGTTACTTAAGACGTGTATTTTTAAAGCATATAAAATATATCCAGCAGCGATATAAGTGGTAAGCGATATAAATAGTAGCTTATCTCTTATATCGCTGCTGGATTTCTTTTATATGCTTTAAAAATACACGTCTTAAGTAACATAACATATTATATCTATTATAGTATATTTATTTATAGGAAAACTTACGGCTAGAAAAATTTACATAATTATGAAATATTTAATCAATGGTCACTTAAAAGTTAACACAGATAATAAAATTATTGAATCAAAATTAAACAAAATTAACTTTCAACCTAAAAAAAAGGAAATTATAAAAAAAGAAAAGTATACAAAATTAAAATAACTAAGTAAGCTACAACAACAATATTGAATGATATTCACTATATAGGATGCCTATCGCTGAATAGTCTGGTCATATATTATCGCGTATATATAGGTATATACATATATTTATAAAAAATAATATGTATTATATCGTTGCTTCTGGTACACATAGTACGTAAGCGTAGAGCTTAGTTTGTGACTAGAGAAATATGTCTAAATTGTACTACATATTATTATTATTATAATTATATCCTAGTTTTGTATAAAATGATTACGTTTAAGCAATCATTGAATAGAGAACTCTATAATAATCTTTTAATTGGTCTAAATAATAATTATTTTCAGACTTGTCTAAAAATATAAAATAATTAGAGTGCGTGTACGACTCTAAATTTAGTCAACTGCGGGTTACAAATTTGTAATCTCATACTGATAAGAAACTACTATCTTGGCCAATAAATTACTTGGTGTACATTGTAACCCATAAATTTAGGTGGGAGAAAGGCTTCTATAACTTCGCTAGGCCGACAGACTGGACTCGTTCCCACCGCCCACACAGATGCGAAAACCGTCAAGTGACCGTCATATTTAGGTTTTAGTCTGAGGGTTCATCGGTTTTTCAAAGACTACTGCATTGATTTCTTCTCGAGGCGGTAGTCTCCTTTCATTGTACGGTTACGAAACGGGCGGTTGATTTGACGATAACTTAACGAGGATATTAAACTACACTCGTAATGCAAATAAGTCTATTTCGTAACCGCATCATATAGCCGGCTTAGTGGGAGCAATCAATGCTGTTAAACAACAAAGTGATGATCGACTCCATTCATGGTCTTTGTAGGTCTACTTTCCATCAGATTAATAAAAAGTCACATGCCGTAGTTCAATAAAAAAAAGTTTGGTTGATAGCAGGGTTTGAACTGGTGACCTAAGTGTAAAGTTTGGTTGACAGCAGGGTTTGAACTGGTGACCTAAGTGTAAAGTTTGGTTGACAGCAGGGTTTGAACTGGTGACCTAAGTGTAAAGTTTGGTTGACAGCAGGGTTTTAACTGGTCAACTAAGTGTAAAATTTGGTTGACAGCAGGATTTTTTACTGGTGACCTAAGTGTTAATTTTGGTTGACAACAGGGTTGTAACTGGTGACCTAAGTGTAAAGTTTGGTTGAGAGCAGAGTTTGAACTAGTGACCTAAGTGTTAAGTTTGGTTAACAGCAGGGTTTGAACTGGTGACCTAAGTGTTAAGTTTGGTTGACAGCAGGGTTTGAACTGGTGACCTAAGTGTAAAGTTTGGTTGACAGCAGGGTTTGAACTGGTGACCTAAGTGTAAAGTTTGGTTGATAGCAGGGTTTGAACTGGTGACCTAAGTGTAAAGTTTAGTTGACAGCAGGGTTTTAACCAGTTAAAACCCTGCTGTCAACCAAACTTTACACTTAATCACCATTTCAAACCCTCATCGATGGTCACCAGTGACCTAACTGTAAAGTTTGGTTGAGAGCAGAGTTTGAACTAGTGACCTAAGTGTTAAGTTTGGTTAACAGCAGGGTTTGAACTGGTGACCTAAGTGTTAAGTTTGGTTGACAGCAGGGTTTGAACTGGTGACCTAAGTGTAAAGTTTGGTTGACAGCAGGGTTTTAACTGATGACCTAAGTGTACAGTCTATCCAACGGGGCTACTCCGGAATTTTCATTGGATAAAAAGAAATTAATTTCATCTGCCCACATTATTCATTCTTTGAGATGAAAATAAAATGAAAAGATGTATTACTCATCAAATCATAAATGTCATGCGTCATGGGAAATTTAAATGATTTGATTAAACGTTTGTCAATGCACTTTATTACCTTTTACCTATTTTATTTGAGCTGAAGTTATTATAACAGAAGTTTAGGACTAATGACGTTTACATATAACATATTTTATACAACTGGATCATCATCAACAACTATAGTTCAACTTTTAATTCGATTTTAGACATAAAAGATTAAAATCACAATTCAATTTTAAAATTAATAATTATGATGGTGATCTTAATCTTTACTCGTATTAAGCGTATTTACTAACAAATTATTTCTTATATCTAAGTTAATAATAATAACAATATTTATGCTCACGAAATGGGCAGTCGTTAAATCAATTGTCTGTTCCGTCAACGCTTCCTAAAAGGAGACTACCACCTATAGATGCAGAAGTTTCTTAAAAACAGATAAACCCTAAAACCAAAATATGACTGGTACAGGTCCAAATTGCGCTTACATCGAATACAGTCAAATACGTTCACAGACAATTTTCCTCTTGGTCTCTGGTCCAAATTGGTTTTAGTCTAATACATACGATATACAAGTTTAGATCTATTTTAAATTTGAACCGATTGGTATACACTGACAGCCAAATGCAGTGCTCTACCTGTTTTTCGTTAGTAGTAGTATTCGACCCAAAGCAATAATATACGCGACGCGAGTGAAGTTACTTGAAGTATATTCGAATATAGATGCATCTTGAACCGGTGTTTACAGCGTATACAGAATACGTATGAACGTAAGCGCAAATTGGACCTCCCTGTAGGTCACTTTACGGTTTTTGGATTTGTATGGGTGGTGGTAATGAAACCTATACCTAGACCTACTGAATTTATAGAGACCCACATAAAAATGGACTTTGTATTGTCCTTACCATTAGGTAGATACAAAATCAAATGCCGTACTTCCATAAATAATGACCATGTTGTTCATCAACACCACTATAGTGCCTAGGAGGGCATGTTAAGCTGTGTAGGCCTTTGTAGATAGGTTATCGAGTATAATCTATTTAAACACAGCGACGAGCTGGATACTTGTTCGGTATAGACTCAGGATACCATCGGCTACGACAAGATGGGCGCAAAACTATATATCTATCTATATTATATTCTAATATTATAAAAAAAAATTGTACATACATATATATCATCACGAGTGTCTTACGGCGTCTAAAACCGCCTAGACGGCCTCAGAGTACCCAGCGGAGGGGTTTAATCCCACCTCGTCGTAGCCGATGGTATGAGTCTACACCGAACAAGTAGCTAGATCGACGCGATGTTTGGATAGACTCAATAACCCATCTATAAACAGTTTCACAAGTTGGTATAGTGAAACTGGGACCGACAGCTTAACGTGTTCTCCGAGGCACTATAGTGGAGTTGTTAAACAAATGTACATACATTTTAAGATTAAAAACTCATTGGTACACAACGGGGTTTGAACCAGGGACCTAAGCTTTATTATATAAAACTTCATATTATTATATAGGTAGGTATAAAGTTATATAATATTTTATTGCTCGCTCTTCTTGGAAATTGTTCTTTTATCGAACTACCGTTTTCTTTCCGAGGTTAATGACCCACAAGAAATATTGATTACCTACCCGAAGTAGAAGCATTATTAATATCGCAAACAAGTCTACATACTAAATAGATCGACAGTTGCCCCGTTTTCCTTTCACTACTGTTATTATACTTTCGTTATTGATTAAGTTGATTTCGTTTTTATACGAATCCATGTACTATGATGTACTTAGTAGTGCAAAATATGTATATATTTAAAACCTTTTTTTTTATATGTAGGATAATTTACACATATTGCTCTGGTCACAAATTAAGCTCTAGGCTTGTATTATGTGTACCAGAAGCAACGATATAATACATATCATACTTTATAAACACCCAGACCATGAAAAACTGTACAGAAAAAAATAACATATTTTTTTTGCTGTGGGTGAAAATCGAACCCACGATCTCCGGATACAACGCCAAAGGCGCAACCACTAGTCTACGGAGGCTGTCAATTTTCATTGATATAAATATTTGACTTGCGGCGCCCGATACCGCCTAGACGGCATCAGGGTAGCTATGAGCCTCTCTCAGGGATGCTATGAGTCTACACAGCACAAATGGCTAGCTCGTCGCGTTGTTTGGATAGTATAGTGAAACTAGGACCGATAGCTTAACGTGCTTTCTGAGGCACTATAGTGTTGTTGTCAAACAATGTACATTTTTTTCTATTTGTCCGGGGACCTAAAAACTGTAGTGTTTTTAAATTTATTTAAAGATAAGTTAATTTCTAACATTTCTTTTCATAAAAATATAAGACTTTAGCTAATTTGATTGTATATTATCATTTAATTGACAGCCTCCGTAGACTAGTGGTTGCGCCTTTGGCGTTATATGCGGAGGTCGTGGGTTCGATTCCCACCCATGGCAAAAAATATTAGTATGATTTTTCTGTACAGTTTGTCATGGTCTGGGTGTTTATAAAATATAATATGTATTATATCGTTGCTTCTGGTACACATAGTACAAGCCTAGAGCTTAGTTTGTGACCAGAGCAATATGTGTAAAAATAATAATAATAATATATATATTATCATTTTAAAGCTTAGCATAATACAGCCGGTATAGTATATGTATGTTTTAATTTTAACGCGCTAGTCTCAAAGACTATTATTCCGATTTTAATAATATTTGAATAAAAACCGTCAACCAATCGCAAGTGATATATTAATAGATTTATAGATATATATATAAATACCAGTAGGTTTACTGTGGGTAAACAGATATTATTCAGTAGGTACCCAAGAAGTGTAGGGCGGATCGTAAAACTTTCTGGGCGGTATAACGACAGAACTTGTTTGGCTTATTAAATTTATGGTCCGGAAGATGAATAGGAAAGAAGCCTTATTAACTGGCCTCTTATTATTGTGTCTGCATTTATTAGGGTACCGTGGCCAAAAAGAAAATAAACCTTAGGTCAAATTCACATGGGTGTCAATTATATACAGGATACTGTTTCTTGGACATTAGACTTTTAGGTTCAACTGGCTCACCTACCTACTACATGGATGTTCTAACGGCAAGTTCTTCAGCGGCACAGCGGATACCGATTCTTGGACACTAAACTTCAGTATCTGATGCTTGGACACTAGAATATTTACCTAGCTCACCTACCTACTACATAGATGTTCTAACGGAAAGTTCTTAAGCGGTACAGCGGATACTGATGCTGGACACTGAACTTTTAGATTCACCTAGTTCACCTACCTACTACATGGGTGTTCTAACGGCAAGATCTTAAGCGGCACAGCGTATACTGATTCTTGGACACTAGACTTATAGATTCACCTAGCACACCTACCTACTACATGGATGTTCTAACGGCAAGTTCTTAAGCGGCACAGCAGATACTGATGCTTGGACACAAGACTATTTACCTAGTTTACCTACCTACTACATAGATGTTCTAACGGAAAGTTCTTAAGCGGCTCAGCGGATACTGATTCTTGGACACTAGACTTTTAGATTCACCTTGCTCACCTATATACTACATGAATGTTTTAACGATAAGTTCTTAAGCGACACAGCGGATACTGATTCTTGGACACTTCGACTTTTAGATTCACCTAGCTACCTACTACATGGATGTTCCAATGACAAGTTCTTAAGCGTCATAGCGGATACTGATTTTTGGACACTAGACTTTTAAATTCACCTAGTATACCTACTTACTAGATGGATGTTCTAACGGCAAGATCTTAAGCGGCACAGCGTATACTGATTCTTGGACACTAGACTTATAGATTCACCTAGCTCACCTACCTACTACATGGATGTTCTAGCGGCAAGTTCTTAAGCGGCACAGCAGATACTGATGCTTGGACACAAGACTATTTACCTAGTTTACCTACCTACTACATAGATGTTCTAACGGAAAGTTCTTAAGCGGCTCAGCGGATACTGATTCTTGGACACTAGACTTTTAGATTCACCTTGCTCACCTATATACTACATGAATGTTTTAACGATAAGTTCTTAAGCGACACAGCGGATACTGATTCTTGGACACTTCGACTTTTAGATTCACCTAGCTCACCTACCTACTACATGGATGTTCCAATGACAAGTTCTTAAGCGTCATAGCGGATACTGATTTTTGGACACTAGACTTTTAAATTCACCTAGCTTACCTACTTACTAGATGGATGTTCTAACGACAAGTTCTTAAGCGGCACAGCGTATACTGATTCTTGGACACTAGACTTTTAGATTCACCTTGCTCACCTATATACTACATGAATGTTTTAACGATAAGTTCTTAAGCGACACAGCGTATACGGATTCTTGGACACTAGGCTTTTAGATTCACCTAGCTCACCTTCCTACTACATGAATGTTCTAACGACAAGTTCTTAAGCAGCACAGTGGATACTGATTCTTGGACACTAGACTTTTAGATTCACCTGGCAATTACCTACTACATGGATGTTTTAACGGCAAGTTCTTAAGCGGCAAGCGTATACTGATTCTTGGACACTAGGCTTTTAGATTCACCTAGCTCACCTTCCTACTACATGAATGTTCTAACGACAAGTTCTTAAGCGACATAACGGATTCTGATTCTTGGACACTGGACAAGTTCATTAAATAAAAAAAAATCCTTGGAATTACCGGCACATAATTACAACAATCAGGGCGTGTTAGATTACTATGGACAAAGTCGCGGACAGAAGCTGTTAAATTATAAATTTATTACAAAAAGCGAATGAAACACTGAAATGTAAACAAAATCATTTAAAAAACATTACCACCATTTTTAGGATAAATTATTATTAATTAGGGTAAACAACCCTTTAATTTTCCCTAAACATTACCTTTCCGAAAATAATATTCAGTAGGTATATAAGTAAAGTAGGTATCCAAACATAATTGCCCCAAAATCTTTATGGTAAACCTAAGTATGGTAATATACTAAAGTGGTACTGAATATTATATGAATAATTCGATGTTTATCTTCGTAATGCTAGAAACGTATACCATTATATTAAGCTATATTTTTCCTATTTAAAATAATTATTCATTAATAATTACTATAAATAGAATTTTTATATAAATATAGAGTAGTCGGTTTTTGTATAAAATACAAATTTAGACGGGGTATTACAATCCAGCGCTGAATCGTTATTAACCCAATGTAAACATTTCATTTAACGCTGAACTGGATTGAAATTGTGTTTGTTTAAACATTAATCCAGCTAGAATAATTCAGTATTACTGGATCACAGCGCTGGATTGAATCTAGTATTCAATCCAGCGCAGTGATCCATCTTTCACGGCAGATCCATCTGAATCTGCCGTGAAAGATGATGATCTTTTTTTTAGCCGCCGTGATAAACAGTGTCAGTATTTTTTTTTTATGCAATGACATACACTATTCCTGGTAAACCTTGTAGTATTATAAATTTATAGTCTAATCAATAATTTCAACAACTTATAGGTAAATACGACATATTGTGTATAATCGATTTCAGAATTTTATCGCCATGATAAATAAGTCAGAGAAAACTTCTCAGTGTTAAAACTTTTATTACTAAAGTTTATTGTAGATAAACTATGCATTTATCATATTTCAAAGGCCATTGTCAACAACGTCAAGTATAAAATTGATCGAGTGTACTTGAACACGATACATTGCGTGTTCTAAACTAAAGCTATCCTTTCGAGTATTATACAAGCTAAGTAATGCACGCCATGGTTAACAATAAATGACTTGTATAGTGTAAATAACTTGTGAATTGCGATTATGTACTAACATTTATGGGAACATTTGTAAGCGAAAAATAAAACCAAACACATATAGACAACATTTATTGGCGATGCGACCGATGATCAGCTGGGCCACTGTGGGGTGAGGAGTGAACAATGAAGAAAGAAAAACAGAAGCGGAAAGCGAGCGAGACATAGGAATAATAACAAAAGCACAAGTAACGAACAGAGATAGAGAAAGAAGACATACAGGTGGTTGGAGTTTTCTTGATCGTTGTTGTCATTAGGAGGGTTAGAGGCAGAGCGCCGAAGCTTCCAGATGGCATGGCGCGCCGCCACCAGCCGCGCGAACCCGTGTCGAGCCACTCTCACGGGCGCTCCACGCGCATCTCACGTCTACTCAACAAGTCTAACGTGCAACTCGCCCGACCTCGGACGAAGGTTAAGGAAACGGGCAACAGGATAGAAAGGAAGGCAATAAAAATTCTATAAAAACAACGAGCAAAAGCTGGCCTAAACAAAGATATCACAACCGAGTATCACAATAAGCAGTGGCAAGCGAAGCTTTGTGGACGGCGGCTTACGTAACTACGTAACTTATATCTAGGAGATTGTGCAAAAATATGATCACAGAGAAAGCCTTATCGGTAAATAGTTTGTTGCCTGCAGAGGTTATGTAACGGAGGTCGCGGGGAGGATACAGGATGTCGCGCAGGTTGGCGGTCGGGCGAGCACTGAAGCCGGCACGCTAGTTCGCCGGCGCGCGCCTCTCCGTTCGCAACCTTTGTTTTATTTTATTTTTTGCATGTGAAGTTGAAGGGATTTGTTCAGTGACAAAACAATTGAAACAAGTAATCTATTTCAAGAATAATAATTTAGTGCTCTATTTTTAAATATGTTTTTTTTTAATTTCAGGCTCCTGAAAGGAAAGAATGAGAATAAATAATTTATCTTTTGTTAATCAATACTGATATATTTAGAGACAGCTTAAAGTAAAAAGTTGAATTTTCATTTAAATAAAATCTCTGAAGAATATAATAATTAATTAAATAATGCAATGTGAGATATTATTCGGAAGATACAATTACGATTAACAAAATACCTAATTAAATATATTTTTAGAACGTGATGTTTTCTATTATATACATATATATAAAAAATTTTGGTTCTGGAGTATGATCCCGTAAAGAGTTTTTGAGTCTACGTTCTAACTAAATCGGTTACCGGTACCACGTATATAATATATATTATCACATAGATTATATTATAGTCTATATGAGAACCTCACACCTCTATTACCAAAAAAAAAAAATAGGAAACCCATAGTTATTTATTTTAAAATATTGGTAAACTATTTACATATTTTTTTTATGGCTTTTATTTGTAAGATTTTATTTTGGTTTTTAAATGAATTTTGTGTATAAATTTACTAAGTCAACATGTTTGCATATTCATATACATTATTTATACCTTACCAGTTTATACAAGTTGTTGGTTATTGTTACTTTATAAAATAATTCATAAAACGAGTATAAAACTGTTCTTTCATTAAGTTTAAATTTACAGGTTTATGTTTATTTTTCAACCATTGGAACATTATGTGTTTAATATATCTAAATGGAAAAATAATATATATTTTTCGTACTGCGGGCAAAAAATATAGCAATTACCAAAAAGTAGTACCTACTTTGTAACATTTTCAGTTTCCTTATACTTTATACCAACTTGTGATATATATAACCCCAAAGCTGAGTATCTTGAGGCCACCTAACGAGCTTGGGCACCGCGCTATAACCGTAAAAATAATAAAATCTTAACTAACTAACAACATAATATATATAACATTTGACATTTTAAAAACCTAATAAAAAGTAGTGCCATTGTAGAATATTTGGCACCACAGTAAAGGAGAGTAGAATCCGCAGCAGTGGCTGATGTTACTTGGCACCACTGAGCACTGGGTACGGTACTCATAAACGAAACGAGCCCTAACATGGCGCGGGTATCGCATAAAATACTCATCAGTGGCAAATCTTTCTCTTTCCGTTTCTTTTGATATTTTTTTCGCCGCGTCAGCTGGTGGATTTCAGCTTTATTAGTGTTGTTGTTTACTATAATATTAGCTATGATTGTGTTTTTTGTTGTCTTTTTATTGGGCTAATAGAGTTTTATTGACACATTGAATGTTTATTAATAATAATATAACATAGGGCATTACACATATATAAGGTGGTCTTAAAAGGTTGTACTTTGGGCTAATATGAGCTACTGATCAAACCAAACTTTTTCAATGGAACCATGTGTAGCAAAAACAAAAAAATGCCGTCTCCATACAAACTAGTATGTTAAAATGACCAATTTGTATGGGAAAGTTTTTTTTTTTCATTTGCGACACATAGGCAATGTTTTTCCTTTGGTAAAATAAATATAATAATATAATAACTTAAGAACACTGGAAAAAATTGTCTATATACAATTCGTACTTAGTGATTATTTTAAAATTACGTCTTAACTTTTTGAGTTCGTGCGGGATTTCGAACTATAAAAATTTTGACGTATTTTTTTGTGTTTAGGGCTTTTTACGATATTATTAAATGCCCTTTATCCATTTATCGCATGAACAGAATAAAAATAAAATAAAAATATAGAGACGATATTGCATCCAGTGCTATGTTAAAATAAATAATTTTAAAAAAGAACGACGATAAATCATCTACAGATTATTTAATATTATTCTGTCAGTGCAGCACAAAGAAACACTACTAATAGAGAAAATTTTGCGGATTAATAATTCGCGGACCGAAATTGTTCGCTATACTAACCTAATAACTAGTCATAACATAACCTCAAATTGAAATTCAAATGAGAATTAACTTTTTTCTCCCAAAATTTTATTATATGCATTTTCCTCTATCGAACTGTAAAGGTTTCATTTTTGAACGCGGCTTCTAAGCCTGGGTCTGAAAATACATGGGCTATGACCGTTCTTCTTTAAAAATAGTATGACGACAAATTTTGCCTGTGTTCTTAAAGTATAATAAAGTTATAACTTTATAATATTAGTAATACCTACAATAATAATAATAATTACAAACACTTAGGTCCCTGGTTCAAACCCCGGTGTGTACCAATGAGTTTTTAATCTAAAAAAATATGTACATTCGTTTAACAACACCACTACAGTACCTTGGAGAGAAAATTAAGCGGTTGGTACCAGTTTCACTATACCAACTTGTGAAACTGTTTATAGATGGGTTATTGAGTCTATCCAAACATCGCGACGAGCTAGCCATTTGTTAGATGTAGACTCATACCATCGGATACGACGAGGTGGAATTAAAAATCCCTCCGCTGGGTACCCTGAGGCCGTCTAGGCGGTCTCGGGCGCCGTAAGACACCCGTGATGATATTTATATTTATAATAATACACATCTTTACCCATATTGGGTCACAGACTAAGCTAAATTACAAAATATAAAAATAAATGGTTAGCTCCATTTATAAAAAATACGCAACCTTTTAGAAATTAACAATTAGTAGAATCAGAGGTTAAAACGATAGTAAATACTCATGGTAGGGCCTTGTTATCTTACATTACTTGTGCAACGTACGTTATAATACGTACTTTCCTTATATTACGTTACTAGTATAATGATTATAATATACTTATAAAAACATATTGTAGGTACACTTTTTTTTTTTAAATAATACCAAAGGTAGGTGTTTAAAAATATTACATAATCGTGGCTGGTACACATGGTAGAAGTGTACTTAATTTGTGACCAAAGTAATAAATGTGAAATGTCCTACAAATAAAAGAAAATTAAATAAACAATAATAATAAGAGAAATATTAAGATAATTCACAAAAACAAACATAAAACTCGCTCAAGTAGAAAAACATGCCTGTGCTGCCACCTAACGTCGAGTAGCGGAACTAAAATTCTACGAGGGCGCCGTAGCACACTTTCGTAGTAGGCTCTTATAGATATCGGAGTTTGCAGGTGAGCTTTGAAGGTAAAACGCGGCTAATCGCGATATCGAAGACTTGAAACCGCCAGCCTTCGGTGTAGGGCCAGTTGTTGACCTTGAATCGAACGACCTTTGTGTTTCTAACAAAGAAAAACACCTTTATTGTAGCGCCTTCGATAACAAAGCTTCTATGTTTAGACTCTTATTAATGTAAAGGCATAGTTTTTGTTCATTTTTCACTTGTTCCACTTTTAATCTAACAGAGTAGCTACTTTAAATATAGTAGTGATTTATATGTTGACGTCATGGACTAATATCCTAATTAAATTACCTAACAATTTATGTTATATTTATTATGCTATATTTTATATTTATAAACTAATTATTTCTAATTTTGATTTGAATTAAGACATGTTTTAGGTGGAAAGAAATATCTATAACTTCGCTAGGCCGGCCGACTAGTTACCACTGCTCAAACAAATTCAAAAACCGTCAAATGATCTAATAAAATTTCGGGTTTACTTGTTTTTCATTGATTTCTTGCCTAGGTGGACGTCTCCTTTCAGGGTTCGTTTACGATACTGCAGTTTATTTGACGATAAAGCAGCGAGGATTAAAATGGACTCGTAATGCAAATTTGTCTTTCTCTCCCGCCCATTTCGTCACTGTATCATTTAGCCGGTACTATGCCAATGCTAACAGCATTGTATTGATCGACCCCATTCATGGGTTTTGTAAGTCTGCTTACTATCAGGTAGATACAAAGTTCGGCTGTGACTTTGTATCCTATAAGAAAACATTACTTCAATAAAAAAAAATCTTTAAAATATTATATTTTTTATTAATGTTATGCACCCTAAGCAAAGCGTTTTTCAGTCTCTTAAAGGTTAGCTGTTAGTGAATGTCTAAAGCATTATCAAGGTTGCTTAAGTCATGTTTTTGCAATAAAGAATATCTAAAACATATAAAATGTATGGTCCCTCTGTCGGTCGGTCTGTGTGAGTATACCTCATAAACCATTTATCCGATCATCGTGATTCGTATTTTAATTATACCTATGTGCTCTGGCCAGTTATATTTAAATCCTTTCTAATATTATAAATGCTTAAGTAACTATCTAGTTAGAAAGGATTTAAATATACCTGGCCAATATCTGACTGTTTACCTTTTCACGCTAAACCGGTTCAGATAAATCTGGTAGATAATGCCTAAGGCATTAAGCTCACCTTTGTACAAATATTTTAGTGCAATAAAGATTTTTTAATAAAATAAATAGTAAATAATAAATTTGGACATAGTCTGAGACTCTGGTAGCAACATAGAGTATATCAATTTTAGCGACATACTTAGCTACAGGCAGGCGGTGCAGGTATATAGAGTATTTGGTTTTTAAGAGTCTCTTTGGAAAAGTTTTTTTTTAATATGTATTTGGAAAAGTTTTTTTTTAATAGGATATTGCTATATAAAACTAAGCTCTTGGCTTGTACTATGTGTACCAGAAACAATGATATAATACATATTATATTTTTATAAACACCCAGACCATGACAAATTGTACAGGAAAACGTATATTTTTTTGCCATGGGTGGGGATCGAACCCACGACCTCCGGATACAACGCCACTAGTCTACGGAGGCGGTCGAAAAAAATAAAGCAGATATACACATACACGCATACAAACTTCCACACACACTTACACTACTATAATTTATTGCTTGTCTTTTTATTTTTATTAACTTTATGTTTTGTCAATTACTTAAAAAAAAAAAAAAAAAATCATTGTACTTATAATACTGGAAACACCTGGGGATCTTTAGGACAGGCATTAGCCTAGTTCAGACTCCAGTTTTCACAAGGATCCACTGTAATTTACTAATTATATTTATATACGTGGTGGCCGAGTTGGTTAGACCTTGGACTTAAAAACACTAAGGTCCCTGGTTCGAATCCCGGTATGTACCAATGAGTTTTTAATTTAAAAATGTATGTACATTTGTTTGACAACACCACTATGGTGCCTCGGAGAGCACGTTAAGCTGTCGGTCCCGGTTTCACTATACCAACTTGTGAAACTGTTTATAGATGGGTTATTGAGTCTATCCAAAACATCGCGACGAGCTAGCCACTTGATCTGTGTAGACTCATACCATCGGCTACGACGAGGTGGGATTAAAACCCCTCCGCTGGGTACCCTGGGGCCGTCTAGGCGGTCTCGGGCGCCGTAAGGCACCCGTGATGATATATATATGTATATATGTAAAACATTATTAGATTTAATAATTATTAAATTTCAGGAGTTTCAGGGCTTTTCACCTACTCTCACCAGGTTCCAACAGAATCTGCTAGTTTTAAATAAATAATTAAATTTCGCATTAAAAAATAATATCAGTATATGAATATAAAAATAAAACATGTTTTCACGCTACATTAGCAGGACTTCGTCACGCGGTGGTCGCGTATGACGGAACCACGTCTAGCTCTGGTTTTTTCCCTCTACAAACCCCTCGTCAATCATTATACTTCACTGTCTACCTTACACTAGACTTAGGACGTGTACTGACTAGTGTTGCTAATTTTTTTTTTCAGACTATAAAGGACAAATGCTTATATGGGCAAACAATACGGGATTTCAGTTCTTTATCCGGGACATTTATAAAAAAAAAAAAGAGATTATTATATATAAAATATTTGTTCATCAGAATGAACAAATATTTTTGACTGTGGTTAATGATGATTTTAAATTGAGATTATAATTGTATTTAAATTTTCCTAAATATGTTAAATGGTAACTGCAATTATTTCGTACGAATGTTGCGTATCAGTAGATACTTGTCAGCCGTAGCACGATTGACTTAGCAATAACAAATCGAGCACGGTTGAAATACGGGAAAAGTTAGCCCCGGCGGGACATTTAGAATTACGCCCGAAATACGGCAACACTTTATCGAATATCAATAAGATAAGTCCATGAATGTAGTCAAACAATAAAATATTATCTAATATAATTTATTACTATGCCGGCTAAATGATGAAGTTACGCAAAGGGCGGCAACAAATACGAATTGCATTTAGAGTCTACTTTAATATCCCAGCTGCGTTATCATCAAATCAGCCGCTCATTTCGTAACCACACCCTGACAGATAGAAACATTTCAAATATTTTGAGTTAATTAAAGCTAATACAGATTAACTACGCTTTAAAGAATCAGATCTCAGCTTAGTCTAAACACGGCCTAAGAAAGATTTTTCTCCACCATTGTTTTCGCAGCTTTTCCTCAAATTGATGGCGTTTACCGACGATAAAGAAAGGGTACCTCATTGTTAGATTCCAACGGTTCTCTTTTCAAAAAGCTAGTAATTGTTATTTTGGGAGAAATTATGATAATAGGAATACCTTTTCGAGGTCACTTAAATAGGTCGTCTATGAATGCGAATGGATTTACATTTTGATATTTTAATGTGAATGTCATTACTGTTATATAAATAATAATAAAATAAAAATCGTATGTTTCGTCAACTAGGTAATGGTTAAAAAAAAATTTAGGTAAATATAGGTGGTGATGAAGGAAGTTTAAAAGTAAGTCTTTACTTATATTATTTAACAACGTTCTTTGGTACTCAAAGTTTAATTATAAATCTATATATAATAAAATACAATCCGTGTTTGTTTTTTTTAAATGCATAGCTCTAGAAGATGCAAAAATTAAATAATAGAAGGTTTAAAAACTTTCAGGGGTCGAAACAAGTTTGTAGGCCAAAAAACTGATTTTTCTAACTCAGGTTATAAAATAACTTATCGTTTAAATAGGATATTTTATAGGTGTTAGGGATAAAAATAATAAAGCCTATTTAAATAATTGGCCTCCACCATCCCTATAGCCAAATTTATTTTGGAAAATATTTTCATAATTTTAATGGTTTAATGTTACTTACTTTGTTTGTTTGGTTGAACGCCCCGAAAATGTATTTTAGTGTGGTTATTCAACACTAAAATACATTTTCGATTTATCGAGGGAGGCTATATAAAATCACGCTACGACCAATAGAAGCGCAGAGTCAATGAAAAATATTGCAAAAACGGGGAAAATTTAATCCTTTTGAGAGCTTCCGTTTTGTACGCTACGTAAACGGTTAAAGTTACGCAGAAGAGGTTGCGCGGGTCAGCTAGTCAACTATAAAAATAAAAAACAAAATGCACAAATTAAGATTTCATAAAGAAATTAGTTTTGAGTGAACTTAGGCATGCATGACATACTTAGTGCAAGAACTGCTAGTGTTGTCTTTAAGTAAACTTTTAGCGGACCAATTTTAGGTCTTCATGCATGAACTAATTAGATCTTCCTCTCTTATTAAAAAAAAAAGTTTTTTTCTGACCTAAATAAAAAACAATTTATTTTGTCTAATTTAACTGACCTATCTCTTACATATTATTTTTAAAAAATATTTAAAAAAAGTATACATAGGTATACTAAGTACGTATGACTCCAAATTATTATATTCAACTTGATTATTATTTAAAAAAATATTTGAACTAAATAGAGTTTAGTAATTTTTATAAATAAATATATCACGTTTAGATCCTCAATATTTTATATTAATTTCAATAGAGTTTGTTAATTAAATTAATGCATTCAGCAGTGTAATTCATACAGTAAATTTTAGTGATTCATTTAGTTGTTATCAAAGCTAACATAGAATTTGAATCAAATTTTACTGTTCTAGTTTCATGAATTAAATTTAAATGTAACAAACTATATTATGTTGAAATACTTTTTAGTGTTCCAAAAAATATTAAATAACTTTTTAACAAAAAAAGAACCGAATTCAAAATTGCTGAAGAGTAAAAAAATATTTAAATTTACAAGTATTATTTAGTCCGACTGGATTCTACGTTATGAAGTCGCCACCAAGTCAAATAGCAGGTGTACCTTTGAAGTTATGCCTATATTTACTGCCATCAAAATATGCTGAAGTTATTTTATTAACAATTATTAATACTAAGTGGTTCAAAAGTAGAATCTTATATATAAATAACAAATTTGATTTATTTTTTACCTTTTAATGATTTTGAAGTAAGTTCCTTTTTTTTGATAATTTTTTGTTAACTATTTCTAGTGTTATAGAATTTCATTGATTCCAACTCTGTATTTTTTCTTCACGTTTCAACTACATAAATATTTTAGTAACCTAATAGGTACATCTTGTTAAAAAAACAAAAATTCTTAAATCATTTGGGATTTTACAGAAATTTATAAAAAAAATATAATACTCTTAAAATTTGTGGCGTTCTACAATCCAGTTCCAAAACCTTTCTTCCGGTCATCTTAACCGCATTTATATCAAACCAACTTGGTAATGCACCCTTTAAAATAAAATAATAATCATAAAATTCATATCTACTATATCTTTGTTAGATTTGACGAAGATATGAGGAAAACTTCGCTTTAATTTTAAGGAGTTTTACTCTCCTGCTCCGGCAGTCTTCGTCAGATCTTCTCCAAAATTTTATGGGACCAACTTGGCCACTAACCCTTTATTTTAAAATATATAATTTAATATTTGTCAATATCGGTTTTGATTAGACGGAGATATGAAACAACAGCCCAAAAAAAACATACGCGTCATATTGAGAATCTCCTTATTTGAAGTCGGTTAAAATTGAACTTTTAGGATGAGACTTAGATGTCTGTCTATCTGTCGGCATATATATCTTGAGAACTACTATTCCAATTTAAATTAAATAAAAAAAAAATGACTATACGGGGTAGGAATAGAACCTAGCGGCTGTATTCTCTAAGGCGGTCAGGTGCTGTAACGCTGCAAGGCAATCGTGTTTGTATTGTATTGTAATATTTATATATTTGGAGATGTCATCAAGTTAGTGGATTACGTGGCCAACTAAGGGCTGATTTTTTAATCGTCAGATAAAGTTAATTAACAGTTAACATGCATGGAGAACTGTTAAATTTATTAATTATCCATACAAGTGATCTGTTTTAAGATGTGTACAATTCAAATTCCAAATGCCCTTAAAAAAAGAGAAATACAAAGTCTAATAAACGGTCTGAAATATTGGTTATTGCACAAAAGAGTAATACTATTGCACATAGGCGAGCTTAATGCCTTAGGAATTATCTACCAGCTAACCTTTGGGAGATTGACCAATAATTGGCAGAGTGCTAATGCAAAATATACCTAATACATGGATATATAAGTAAATTATTAGGTAAATATAACAATACATTACAAATAATAATAAATAGGAAATATATGGATACACAATAAAAAAACGCATACAACAAATAAAAAAAATGGTAACAGTTTAGATTTTTGAGGGGAAAAGAGTGAAGATAGGCTTTAAAAGAGGGCGTTGTAACTTTAATTCGGAGCTGCAAAAGAATTTGAATATCAACTGCAGAATGTATGGGCATAGCAAGAAGGTTCTTTTGGGTAGACCTCAGGTCACGATCATGGGTACTGGTAGAAGAGAAATATCGGAAGTGCTCTTTTAAATAATTCGGGGAAAGAGGGTTGAATAGTATATTAATGGTGCATGGATGTAGAGAAAGTATGTAAAAAAATTAAGCGAAGTGGTTCGCGTGTGACTTGCTCTCTGCTTACCCCGTAAGAGGGATATAGGAGTAAAGGTGTGTACATAAGTAAATTAATATAAATATCACGGGTGCCTTACGGCGCCTGAGACCACCTAGACGGCCTCAGGGTACCCAGCAACGGTGGGGTTTTAAATCCTACCTCATCGTAGCCGATGGTATGAGTCTTCACCAAACAAGTGGCTTGCCTATAAACAGTTTCACAAGTTGGTATGGTGAAACTGAGACCTACAGCTTAACGTGCTCTCTGAGGTGCTAAAGTGGTGTTGTTAAACAAATGTACCTACATAATTTCTATTGGTACACACGGGTGTTTAAACCAGGTACCTGAGTGTTTTTAAGTCTAAGGTCTAACCAACTCGGCCACCACGTATATAAATAAGTATATTTAGAGAAATTTTACTTCACGTACGTTATATTGGAAGATTAATTATATGCTATAAAGTAAACGGTGGAAGGCAGATTAATGCGAAGGTAGGAATCGGGACAAGTTTCGAGTAGCGCGTGAATAAATAAGGAGATGACGGTGAGTCGGGGATGACATTAAAATGAAATGTTGTTTGACGAAGGACCGGTAAGGGCCCGTGTAGACGTTCAAATAAATTGACAAATTATACGTTACTATCTTTTACCACAGTTGAATTAGTTTTTTTTTTATTGGAGCATGGCATGGTAACTTGCACCTATGTGCAAATGCAAATATCCTAATATTATTGAACAACATTGTTAGCTTTGTTGAATGACTATGCCGGCTAAATGTGCGGTTACGAAATGGGCGGCAACAAATACGGATTTTATTACGAGTACATTTTTTTTATCCTCGCTGCTTAATCGTCAAATAAACTACCCGTTTCGTACCTGCACCCTGAAAGGAGACTACTACCTCGACAAGAAATCGCAGACCAATAAATACCGCGGTTTACGTATTAATCGGTCCGCGGATTAATCAAATTCAAAATTAAAAAAAGCTTAAGCACGCTCTCTTATTATAATTTTAATCATTTAGATATTTTAATAACTTTTATTATTATTTGTATCTGAGTCCATATAAATTGCGACCAGTCGCAGTTTGAACCTTGCAAAGTTAAGGTGCGAATAAAATTCAGTGGTTCTAAGTTGTTTGTAGTTTTGATTATTTTATTGGAGCAGGCATGTGACTTAATATCTACCTAATGGTAAGGAGACCTACAAAGTACATGAATATGGACAATCAATACATTGTTGTCTGACATCCATCATTGATTGCTTATACTATGCCGGCTACGAAATGTACGGCAATAAAGACGAATTTACATTACGAGTCTATTTTAATATCTTCGCTATTTTAAAGTCAAATTAACTACCTTTTCATAACCGCACTCTGAATGAAGACTACGACCTCGACAAGAAATCGATGCAATAGTCTCTTGAAAACCGGTGAACCCATAGATTAAAACCGTTGACAGTTTTTGCACCTGTATTGTTGTTGGTAACGAATCCAGTCGGTCGGCCTAGTAAAGTTATATATTATATATATAACTTATATATAACCTTCTTCTTCTTAACAGAAACATATACATTTTTGCATTCTAAATTCTTTAGAGGTCGTCTAAGCTGAAATACGCGTCTGTCATAAAAACTTATTTAGTCCTTGCAACTTGAACACTTTAGTTATAAGGTTTTGTCTCTGAAAAAGAGACATATCCGTTTTTGTTGCTAAAAAAAGAGGCAAAACCTACTGTAATTAAAGTGTCTGTACTCAATAGGTTTTTATGAATAGCTATGTTAGTCTATTAAAATTAAACTTTATTTATAAGGTGTTTATAAAATACTCTATCTGATGCGATTACGATTCGACTAAAGTATGTTCATTTAAGAGAATCGAGACCGGTCTGTAGCTCTACCTTAAGTTTTTTTAAATAATTTTGAAGGAAACAAACAAAAGGAGACGGGGTTGGTTGATTCTATTCTATAGTTGCTAGCGTAGAGTTGAAACTGTTTGCAAAAAAAATAATGTAGTTGAAACTGTTTGCAAAAAAAAAAGTGGTAGGTTACGCAACCAGCGTAACAAATTCTGTAACGCACTCTACATGGCATGCGGTGGTAAGGTTGGACGTCATTTAGGTTTAGACGATCTCCAACTGGGTAAATAAATAAATAAATATACCATCACGGGTGCCTATTTGGCCCCCGAAAACCGTTTAAACGGCCCCAGGGTACCCAACGGAGGGATTAACCCGTCCTCATTTCGCCGATGGTATTCGGAGGCAACACCTAACAAGTGGCGAGCTTGTTGCGGTGCTTATGATGAAATAGCCTCGTTGTATATTATTATCTGCTTAAACTTGTTATTAGTTGCGCAGTGACTTAACCACTAGGCTGGGGCCGCTTTATATTATATGTAAATAAATATTACTTATATAATATTAAAAAAGAAAATTACTTACCGATACATAAAATATCGCTAATCAAAATGAACTAAATGTGTTGTTTTTGTAGGTAGTGGTACAAACTTTTATTACCTACTTAATATTTTCTAGTTAACTATAATATTTAGAATGTTTAAATAAAACAATTTAACTAAATAACTCACTAAACATCGCTTTACACATATATACTACCTACGCATTACGAAAACATAATTCAATTATAATGAAAACAGCTGTGAAAACACAAATTAAGTACCTTCTCTTCAAATGAGTCTTAGATGCTCTAGCTACAAACTAATTTACATATTAATATAGCTAGTTTTATATTCTATAGTAAACCCACAATAAATAATTTATTAGTATATAAGAAATTAATTAAAATTTCAAATAAATGTCTCCGAAATCGGCGTGCATTTATCCGAAGAGTTATGACTGTGGACGAGGCAAAATAAGTATGTAGAGATAGAGACAAGTGCCGCTCGATTGTTTCTGCCTACCCAGTAAGGGACCTGGTGTGAAGATAAATAGATAAATAATTATTATTATTAATTATTTAAATTATACGTGGTGGCCGAGTTGGTTAGAAAATTTATGTACATTTGTTTGACAACACCACTATAGTGCCTCAGAGAGCACGTTAAGCTGTCGGTCCCGGTTTTACTATACCAACTTGTGAAACTGTTTATAGATGGGTTATTGAGTCTATTCAAAACATCGCGACGAGCTAGCCACTTGTTCAGTGTAGACTCATTCCATCGGCTACGACGAGGTGGGATTAAAACCCCTCCGCTGGGTACCCTGGGGCCGTCTAGGCGGTCTCGGACGCCGTAAGGCACCCCTTATGATATGTATGTATGTATTTAAAAATAACAAAAATAATATTACACTTACCTACAGAATAAATATATCAAATACTCGTGATACAAAATTTAATATTTGTATCAAGCGTCATTCCAGAGATATCGAATGTTATAGAAAACCACCCACCTTTTTACTTTTTATTTTCTTAATCCGCTCTCTATAGAAAAAAATATATCAAATTATTTCCAACGAAGAGTAGGTATATGTACACAATTTCAATTCTATAGTAGGTACTTTTCTTTGCCGATATATATTACCACGAGGTTTGCAAAGTAAAGCCAATAATAATAATGAATAAAATCAATTACAATTGTTTGTTGTGTTCATTTTTTGAACCTGCATAAGTTACTGAAATCCATAGGTGAATAGTCACATGCCGCGCTCCAGTAAAAAAAAAACAGTGATATGAAATAATCGAACCACTTTACCAAATAAATGATAAGTATCTACGACGAGCCAGAACATTCATTTCATTCATCTATTCTTATTTAATCTTAGCGTTGATTGTTCCGAAATGTTTGACTGGTAGAGAATGCCCTTATAGTTTATGCAGTAAAGATTTAAATAAGTAAATAAATATTTCCTAACTAAAGCATTGTAAAGTAGAGTGGCTTCTGCTCTGGCAGTAGAATAACTTCCGACCGTGTTCGAGGCGTCAACGACAAATTTAGCCGTAAACTAGGCATATTGGTTTATCCGAGTGAAATGCTGTATGTGATCGAACCAACGAATTGAAAATAAAAAGAAAGGAACTAGTAAATACTAATAGTATTTAGTATATATATATATATCATCACGGGTGCCTTAAGGCGCCCGAGACCGCCTAGACGGCCCCAGGGTACCCAGCGGAGGGGTTTTAATCCCACCTCGTTGTAGCCGATGGTATGAGTCTACACTGAACAAGTGGCTAGCTCGTCGCGATGTTTTGGATAGACTCAATAACCCATCTATAAACAGTTTCACAAGTTGGTATAGTGAAACCGGGACCGACAGCTTAACGTGCTCTCCGAGGCACTATAGTGGTGTTGTCAAACAAATGTACATAAATTTTTAAATTAAAAACTCATTGGTACACACCGGGATTCGAACCAGGGACCTAAGCGTTTTTAAGTCCAAGGTCTAACCAACTAGGCCACCACGTATATAGTATTTAGTGTATATTATTATGTTAATAGTGACTTTGAAATATTGTATTTTGGCCTAATATCAGGTTAACACAAACTAGTACTTAATGTTAAAATGACAAATTTGTATGGGGAAGCCAAACATTTTTTTCATTTGCGACACATGGGTAAAGTTGTTCGATTTGATCAGATCCTCATATTAGCCCAAAGTACAACCTTTTAAATTCACCCTATATAAATAACAGTAAATTTTATTCAATATATATATACAATAACTTATACCTATATAATCTATACTATTTTATAATGATCATAAATCTAAAGAGTTTGTTTGTATGTTCGGATTATATATGGGATTTGAAAAACTATGATATCTCTTCTCTCCTCGAAAATCAAAGTTGTTTTTTTACTGTATGTCAATTTATTTATCTATGTATGTTTATATATATTTATTTATTTATGTATGTGTAATAAAGTTGCTATACAATATTTATTTATGTATATCTATTTATTATTATTTATTCATCTAATAATGTTACTGCGTGTTATTGGTCAAGGGAAAAGTTTATTGTATAAATCTAACACAGGCGCCAGCTGAAAATCAGTTGTTCATCTTACTCATAGCATGATGTTGCTTATGCTGAGCTGATTACCATTTGGTCGCCACGCAACATACTCCTGGTTTAAATTTATTTCATATGTTAATTAAATATATAGGTTATATGATTAATTAATGGATGTATTAATTTATGATGTAAATAGTAATTGTATTTGTGATTTTATAATTGTGTTGTAAAGTGAAAATAAAATTTTCTTTCTTTCTTTCTGATCAATGCGGCGAGTGAAATCGCAGTGCCCATATAATATGTAAATAAAAAAAAACTAGAAACAATTTATACCACTTAAGATGGGGCGTATTATTTTCAATTTTTATATTTATATTTTTACACATATGCATAATGTACAGGAAAGGTGAAGTCATTAGTGTTTGTACACATTATAACGATACTAACGAGAGACAATGTTCTTAGCAAACCATGGATTCACCGTGCGGGTGCCGGGTCCATCGCGTGGTTGAAAGGCAGGGGAATGAACGTTCCCGGACTTGAGACCGCGAAGTAGGTTTAAAGGCCTTTTGAACACTCACCTGCACGGTGTTCACTACCCTCTCTACTCAACCACATACTATATGATCCTGTTAGCGCCATCCTGATAATTAATTGAATATAAACTATGTAAACATTTTACATATTTCACATACAGAATATGAAAAATTACTTTGATATTCCCCCTACTGCTTAATTGTAGAGTTTAGTATAGTACAAAATCTCGCTGCAATATAACGAAAATATAAATATTTAAATACCTATTTTGTAGTCACTTCCCTTCTTTTTACAGTTTTATTTTGTAGCATCAAACTGTCAATTTCACAGTTTACACACATTTACCAACGTTGACATCGCGAGTGACCAATTTAACTCGGCTTTTAGGTTGTTTATATGTTTTTTTTTCAATACACGCTGATGTCCTGAGTCGCGACATTAAATTAAGCCAATAAATAAATAACAAATTGAGCTATTTTATAACAAGCCAATTGTGGAGTGTGTTAGAGGCAAAGTTTAAATGTTGATTACTAATATATCTATATTACCCATGAAGCTAAAAAAGGGTGGCTGCGGACGGGCACGGTTTTTACCTTCATGATATTACCCGTAGACTAATGGTTGCGCCTTTGGCGTTGTATCCGGAGGTCGTGGATTCGATTCCCACCCATGGCAAAAAAAAAAAATAGTACGTTTTTCTATACAGTTTGTCACGGTCTAGGTGTTTATAAAATATAATATGTATGATATGATTGTTTCTGGTACACATAGTACAAGCTTAGTTTGTGACCAGAGCAATATGTGTAAACATACTATTATTATATTATGTCTGTGAACAAGGTAACGCTCTAATTAGGGCGGAATCTCAACTTATGAGCTGCCCTCTTAAAATGAACAATCGTATATTAATGTGTAGAAATCAAAATTTTAAAATTCATATAAATAAAATTATATTGCCTACATATTATAAATAAGTATCATCACGGGTGCCTTACGGCGCCCGAGACGCCTAGACGGCCTCGAGGTACCTAGTGGAGGGTTTTCGTTGCCGACATTATATATGTATGTGTTTTTTGGAATAATTTATATTACCTATTAAAAAAATAAAATTAGAAATGATTGGCTTCCGACAAAGTGATAATAAAAATTAAAATATCCCGAAAATATAGCTAAATATATGAAAAAAAAAAATGTGGGTAATATTTTGACTTAAAAACTGTAATATAATGTAAGTTATAAGAATAAAACTACAAACCAAAATAATATTTTTCAAGTTTATTGTTATTAATATTTTTTTGCAGTAAATAAAAAAAAAACATTTCGTTTATATAGAAAATAATTCTAACTAAAATCACATTAAACATACTTCCCTACACATTTAGCACACGAAAATTTAATGTGTCCTCTGTGAAAACCAGAGAGTGTGAAAGAAGTGCACCTTAGAGGAAAAGTTTAAATATTTGTCACTATCTCTCTGTGAATGAGGCAGTGGCGCTCTAATTAGGAACGTCTCTCCGTTTCTGAGTGCTTGACACTAAGGAGGCTGTTTCTTTGAGAGACTCCCAACTCTGAGAACTTGTCGCATCTGATTTCTTTACGGCATCTTACTATAGTTAGTCTTTGTTGTACTAGTTAACTTTTTTTGTTTTTTTTATTTTGTGAAGTTGTTGTCGTTAATAAAGTTATGCATTTGTTCTTGTATTTATATACATATGCATGTGTCTGTATTTACGTATATATACATGGTGAATTTGAAAGGATGTACTTTGGGCTAAGGTTCTGCTGATCAAATCGAACAACTTTTCCTATGTAACCATGGGTCGCAAATGAAAAAAACGTGGCTTCCCCATACAAATTTGTCATTTTACTATTACTAGTTTGTATGGAGAAGACTTTTTTTTTCATTTGCGACACATGGTTCCGTTGGTAAAGTTATTCGATTTTATCAGCAGAACCTCATATTAGCCCAAAGTACATCTTTTCAAATTCACCCTGTATATACACTTATCGTACTGTTGTTTTTTAAGAGACTCCCAACTCTGAGACCTTATCGCATCTGATTTCTTTACGGCATCTTACTATAGTTAGTCTTTGTTGAAACTTAGTTTGTTTTTTTAGTTTGTGAGGTTGTTGTGCTGTTATAAAAGTTATACTGTTTTTATTATAGATATATATGTCTATAAATATGCATGTGCCTGTAAGTAGCTATATATATTTACAGTTATTGTACTGTTTTTTACGGCATCTTACTATACCTTAGTTAGTCTTTGATTTTTGATGTTGACTTTATTAATTTAGAATAAGGTTTCATATATTTTGAAAATAATGTGTACATCTGTAACAACGTACTTACTTCTATATATCAGAATTTATTTTCTTTTATATTATTTAACCATCAATGTTTTAAATATTTTTATATAGCATGCGAGAGAAATTCCAGGTTTTAGTTTTCGGCTTTGACGTTGCCGACTTTATAGGACACCTGAGATTCTTTACAAGGGTTCCTTTTTTCCAATCCCTAAAAAAACTTTTATTATTCTGAATTCAATGTTCGTAAAAAATATTCGCCCATTAACTTTAACCTTTATAATCTAGCAACAACGTCATCATTAATACACTTCCAAAACGTGATAAGAGCTTTTTTTACGGAAGCTCTGAATGGACCGTATTTAGGGCAAGGTAGGTGCTGCCTAAAGGGTATTGCCATAGACCTAAGCCAGTACCTAGAGGGGCGGAGTATTTCGTCTCAAACAGAGTTTTCGTGTACAATATTTTTGTAGCCCACCCTTTACGGCACTACTATTTTAACGTCTGCTTATACTTATAGAATATACTTATACTTTAAGAAGCCAAGAAATGGAATCACAAACGCAAACGTCTAAAAACGTCTGTAATATCACTGAAAGCAATCAATGATATTACAGATACGTGGTGGCCGAGTTGGTTACACCTTGGGCTTAAAAACACTTAGGTCCCTGTTTCGGATACCGGTGTGTACCAATGAGTTTTTAATTAAAAAAATTATGTATATTTGTTTGACAACACCACTATAGTGCCTCGGAGAGCACGTTAAGCTGTCGGTCCCGGTTTCACTATACCAACTTGCAACTGTTTATAGATGGGTTATTGAGTCTATTCAAAACATCGCGACGAGCTAGCCAATTCTGTATAGACTCATACCATCGGCTACGACGGGGAGGGATTAAAAACCCCTCCGCTGGGTACCCTGGGGCAGTCTAAGCGGTCTCGGGCGTCTTAAGACACAGTTTAAAAAAAAATGTGGAGGTGTAAATATTATTACTTACTCGGTCCTTATTAGATAGTCTCATTAAAACAAAAAAAAAAACACTACATTTAGTTTTTTAACGCCCGAGTTCGCGAATCCATTTCCTGTGCACTTAAGTTCACACTAGATATTATTATTGGTTACACTGTTTTCAGTGACAAAAACGCAAATAAAAAAAACTTGGCAAAATAAATATCATTACCTACATATTATGTATGATTTATATTCATTGTTAGCGTTCTAAGCGCAGGAAGAAATAAAATACAAGGATCTATTGTTAACGTCTGTGGTTTCGATAACCAAAAATATTTTGACAGCCTTCGTAGCCTAGTGGTTGCGTCCTTGGCGTTATATCCGGAGGTCGTGCGTTCGATTCCCACTCATGGCAAAAAAATATTAGTACTTTTTTCCGTACAGTTTGTCATGATCTGGGTGTTTATAAAATATAATATGTATTATATCGTTGCTTCTGGTACACATAGTACAAGCCTAGAGCTTAGTTTATAACCAGAGCAATATGTGTAAATTATCCATATTATTATTATTATTTATTTACGTCGTAAATGTAGTTATAGAGTAGGTACTATGTATTATCACTCGAGAGGAAATGCAATTCCCAAATGAACATTTATTTTATTACATACAATCCGCACAAGAAACATGTTCTATTAACTACAAAGTGTAAACCTACCTAAAAAGAAAATGATTATTTACATACTTCTATTTTCATCAATATAATTCAAGATCAGCCCCTTCCATCGGGGTGTTTAAACGCTTGCTCACTGCTCATTATCTGAACGCTTAAACCAGATCCTCGTGACAATTTTTGTTTAGTATGGTATGTATGTTTATGTATTACATTTATTATATTATATTTATTTAAGTAGTTTAAGTAATGTTATGCATCTAATGCATCATTGTTAAAATTATATGTATATCCTTCTATCGAAAGTTCCGCACCCTAAGCATATTTCACTCTCTTAAAGGTTAGCTGGTAGAAAATGCCTAAGGCATTAAGCTCGCCTATGTACAATTTTGTGCAATAAAGAATTGAAAATAAAAAATAAAAAATTTATTCATCAGGTTGGTACGAAGTCACATGCCATGCATGCCAGCACAAAAATATAAATTTACAAAAATAACTCGCATGGCGCATTTTTTTGCAAATTATTACCGAATTACTAAGACAATTTAACGAAATAATTTGTTCTCTTTCCCTTTACTTGCATGCTTTGAATTTTTAGTTAAATTGAGAGTTACAAAATAAAATAAATACTGAACATTTAAAACAAAATAATTTTCCTTTTACCTGATCACGTTCACCCCTGCAATATTATTTGGAAATCATACAAATGTAAGCATAAATATTGTTTTAAAACATTTTATTAAGGATGATTATGAAGGATGTTTATTTTATTTATTTTTATTTATTCGAAGAAAAAGAGGACAATGCATAACTTAAAATAGGTATAACAATATAAATGTGGCAAAGACCAACATTTTTATACTGATAGATATTATAAAGAGAAGATGGCAGAATACTACAAATAGATACTAAACAAAAAAAAAATTTAAGAAAAAATATTAATAGAGGCATCCATTAAATCTATACTTCTATACTAATATAATAAAGAGGAAAGATTTGTATTTTTGTATGTTTGTAATGAATAAACTCAAAAACTACTGGACCGATTGCAATAATTTTTCCACCATTAGAAAGCTGCATTATTCAGAAGTAACATAGGCTATATAATATCACGCTAGGTCCTATAGTTGTGGAGCAGTAACCAAAAATGTTTTTAAAACGGGGGAAAAGTATCGTTTCTGAGGCCTTCCGTGGCGTGCGCTGAGCATATAGTTAAAGTTATACAAACCCGTGCGAAGCCGGGACGGGCCGCTAGTGATAAATATATACAAATCACTACACTGAGAACATTTAAAACTGGCTTAATACATTACTCTTAAAGGTTTGAAAACTAGTGCTAAAACCACCTCAAGGGAGTTATGTTCAGATGGTGAAGATGATAAATACTGAAACATCCAGATATATATATCGTAGTAAAATCATTCACATCGTCGTGTCTATTCTCTCCATTTAGCCTGATCAGATTTCTGTAGGCACTACAGTGATATCGAAAGCGGAAACGAAACGCCAGGTGTAACTGAAAACTTAAGCCTTCGTTCGGGCAGCTACCGGGCGGACCCTTTCGATGAGACAACCTTTATTTAGAACTGTGTGTTTTGGCCAAAAAAAAACTTTAACTATTTACATGTATGATTTTAGTTTGTTTTTCTTGTTTATTACCGTAAATTAAGATTTATTTCTTATATTTTTATTAGAAAAGTGATATATTATATAGGATTTTTAGACGACAATGTATAAAATATAATATGTTTTTGTGTAATATACTTTGTATGGCAATATCTTCTAATTAACATTTTTATGTAAACCTATTTTTTATTTCAATGGACATAAAATTTAATTTTGCAGTTAGGAGGTATTGCAACTTCATCGACGATATGTATATATATCGATTTTGTTGTGCTAATGCCCAAAGTTAATATATCTAAAAACTATTTGTTTTAGCTCTGGGCATGTTTTATTCTGCCCTTTACATGATTGTTATTTCTTTTCCTTTTTTTATTTTTAATATATTCCTGAGCTGTATTAAATGCTTGTAAAAGTTTTGTTCTCACTTCTAAATTATATTGTTAAAAATTGTGTATACCAAATTTAGCAGAGTAGGTATATGAATCTAATTTTTTTAATGTTTTTATTTATTGGAGCACAGCATGTGACTTAGTATCGATACAACATTGATCGCTCCCACTATTCGATTTGCGATTCCGGAATGGGCAGCTGCAGAGACAAATTACATTACGAGTATATTTTAATATCCTCGCTTATCGTCAATTAAACCACCCATTTCGCAACCGCACCCTGAAACTACCACCTCGCCGAGAAATCGATGCAGTAGTCTTCTGAAAACCGGTGAACCCACACAACTAACCGAAACATGACTAGTATTAAGTATTCACCCTATGTTAGCATATAATATATATTTTTTAAATGCTTAATAATAATATACTACAAACAAAGCTTGCGATGTTAAACTATATCATAGGTAGGTATATCCCAAGAAATCACGGATGCATGGATCAGTGGTTAGGGTATGCCTGGGCGGATTTCCCTCATTATTGTGCCCTACTTCACCGTCCTTCTTTATATTAGTTTTTTTTATATACTTTTTTATATAATACGAGTACACTAGCGAATAATATCGCCATATCGCGCGCGTTATATTAATTCGTGCATGAAATTATTCAATGATTAGAATTACCTACATTGTGTATTTTATTAAAATTAACCTACACAATCAAAATATTTTTTTAAGTTAGAAACCTCATATTACCTATGACTGCTATTGACTGCTTCCGCTGTCTAGTGGTTGCGCCCTTGGCGTTGTATCCTGTGGTCGTGGGTTCGTTTATCACTCATGGAAAAACATTAGTGATAAACGAACCCACGGCGCCCGAGACCGCCTAGACGGCCCTAGGGTACCCAGCGAAGGGGTTTTTATTCGCACCTCGTCGTAGCCGTTGATATGAGTCTTCACCGAACAAGTGGCTAGCTCGTCGTGATGTTTGGATAGACTCAATAATCCATCAATAAAGAGTTTCACAAGTTGGTATAGTGAAACTGGGATCGACAGCTTAACGTGCTCTCCGAGGCACTATAGTGGTGTTGTTAAATAAATGTACATATTTTTTAAGATTAATAACTGATTGGTACACACCGGGGTTTGAACCAGAGGCCTAAGTGTTTTTTAAAGTTCAAGTTCAAGTTCAACTCAGCCACCAATTATATTTAAATAAAACCTGTTATAGTTAAATTGTTAGTGTAATAAATGATTTTCATTTCCAAGCTTTAAACTGAACTAGAGACCATAATGACTTTATAATGGAAAATGCGATTGTTACAATTAAATGCAACTGATACTGGTTTAATATGTTTCCATTACATTAATTGCTAGAAATACAAAACTATTTAATACTAATATATATATATTAAATGTTTAATATAATATAATATGATATGATATGATATGATATGATATGATATGATATGATATGATATGATATGATATGATATGATATGATATGATATGATATGATATGATATGATATGATGTGATGTGATGTGATGTGATGTTATGTGATGTGATGTGGTGTGGTGTGGTATATATGAATATATAGTACTGTTGCCCGAAACTTCGCGTGTTAACAATAAAAAAAACGAAATTTAAATATATTTATTCATACAATAAAACAATATAAAGGTCATAATTAAAAATTACAATTACAAGGTAACATAGATATTAAACATAGACATCTTAAGTGGGCAGGAAAAGTATTCGCGAACTCGAGCGTCAAAAAACATCTAAATGTTGTTTTCAGTTATAATAAAGTTATTTTTTGGAAAAAAAGGAACATGGAGGTGTAGATTTTATTTACTCGATCCTGATTACATAAATTCTTTATAAAAAATCTGTTTAGTTTTAAAATGATAACTAAAGTAATATTTTTAGAATCATAAATCAAACTTTGGGTGTCTTTTTAAAAGTTAATATATTTTTTATAAAAATACTATCTAATTAGGATCGAGTAAGTAATATTTACACCTCTACGTTCTTTTCCATTAAAAATAAACTTTGATATCACTGAAAACAACGTTTAGACGTTATTGGACGTTCGAGATCGCGAAACCTTTTACTGGCTTCTTAAGCAGTCATAATTATTATTCTATTGACGAAAAGGAAACACCCTCAGCTTATGCAAGTTAGTACGTTACTAACCTGCGCTGGTTTTCAGGGTACACCGAGCTAAAATCTAAAGTAGTAATACTTAATAACAATTACAATTCAACCTCTCGTTTTTGTGCTTCCATTACCCATTTTCTTAATTTAACTTTAAATGCTATAAAAAACTACCTATTTGCCATTGCTTTTATAGGTAGGTACCTATTATTGCTAAGGTTACCATAAAAATATTGACCAGTGCCTATCGTATTAAAAATAATACAATAGAAAGTTATTGTATACGTGGTGGTTGAGTTAATTAGACATTGGATTTAAAAACACTTAGGTCCCTGGTTTGAATCCCTGTGTATACCAATGAAAAAATTCCTGGTGGCGGGACTCGAACCCACGAACCTCGCTATCGCGGCAAGGCGCTCAACCGCTGAGCCAACCAGGTTCCAGTCAGCCCTCACGAATTTTGTCATTGCTTGTTATCTACTTATACACAGACGCCCTCTATTAGCTTTCTTCTAATAACTCTTATACGAGTGAAGTCAGAAGTCCTAGTTTCTAATACTAGATGGCAGAGGAGTCTGTTTTTTGTTTTTACTTTTTTCAGTATTTTATATTTATGCATTTTTATAAATTCCTTTATAGGATAATCTTATATTAATTTTTTAAAGATAAAAATGCAATGAAAAAATTCCTGGTGGCGGGACTCGAACCCACGAACCTCGCTATCGCGGCAAGGCGCTCAACCGCTGAGCCAACCAGGTTCCAGTCAGCCCTCACAAATTTTGTCATTGCTTGTTATCTACTTATACACAGACGCCCTCTATTAGCTTTCTTCTAATAACTCTTATACGAGTGAAGTCAGAAGTCCTAGTTTCTAATACTAGATGGCAGAGGAGTCTGTTGCATAAATATAAAAAAAATACTGAAAAAAGTAAAAACAAAAAACAGACTCCTCTGCCATCTAGTATCAGAAACTAGGACTTCTAACTTCACTCGTATAAGAGTTATTAGAAGAAAGCTAATAGAGGGCGTCTGTGTATAAGTAGATAACAAGCAATGACAAAATTCGTGAGGGCTGACTGGAACCTGGTTGGCTCAGCGGTTGAGCGCCTTGCCGCGATAGCGAGGTTCGTGGGTTCGAGTCCCGCCACCAGGAATTTTTTCATTACATTTTTATCTTTAAAAATAACAAGCAATGACAAAATTCGTGAGGGCTGACTGGAACCTGGTTGGCTCAGCGGTTGAGCGCCTTGCCGCGATAGCGAGGTTCGTGGGTTCGAGTCCCGCCACCAGGAATTTTTTCATTACATTTTTATCTTTAAAAATTTAATATATCTTTAAAAATTTAATATAAGATTATAGGATAATCTTATATTAAATTTTTAAAGATATATTAAATTTTTAAAGATAAAAATGTAATGAAAAAATTCCTGGTGGCGGGACTCGAACCCACGAACCTCGCTATCGCGGCAAGGCGCTCAACCGCTGAGCCAACCAGGTTCCAGGTTAAAGGAATTTATAAAAATGCATAAATGTGTGTACCAATGATTTTTTAATTAAAAAAAAATTTCATTTCTTTGACAACACCACTACAGTGCCACCCCTCCGCTGGGTACCCTGAGGTCCGAACCGTCTAGGCGGTTTCGGGCGCCGTAAGGTATCGTACCCGTGATGATATTTACAATAGAAAGTTGCCGACGGACAATAATACATTTTTAAACCATAAATTTAGAGGTATAATTTGAGACTCATAAGACACTAACATCCTGTATATCTGAGCTCCCTGTAGGCATATCGAAATATGGTATACTCTATTTTACTCCCAGAGTTAATACCCATTCACTAAAAAAGACCGGATATAAATCGCTCCAGTAGTTTTTAAGTGATGTCCCGACAAACAAACAAACACAAATTTTCAAAATTATATATTATTGTGCTATATGCCAGGTTTATACTGATTTTTTAATTTACAATTTTATTATACTCGTATCGGCTTAGATAAGTGGCGAGATGGTGGCAATATATAATTTGCATTGATTGTACAGGGAATACCGACTCTAGGTCGTGAGTTCGATACCCACTCAAAAAAATAAAATAAAAATATATTAGTAGGAATGTTTTTTTTTATGTATAGTTGGCCTAGGCCTGGTTGTTAATAAAATTTAATAGTATCTTTGTTTCTCGTACACATAGTACAGAAGTACAATCCAAAGGTTATATTGTAATCAGGGCAATACGTGTGAATCGTCATATATATATATATATATATGCATAAATAATATTGGTGTGTACTAATAAATATTTATTAGTGCATTTTAAAACAACATTTTGAAAACACCACTAGTGCCTCGGAGAGGACGTTAAGCTGTCAGTCCCAGTTCCACTGTACTAACTTGTGAAACTGTTTATATATGGGTTATTGAGTCTATTTAAACATCGCGACGAGCTAGCCACTTATTCAGTGTAGATAGACTCATACCATCGGCTACGACGAGATGGGGTTAAAACCTCTCCACTGGGTACCTTAAGGTCTCGGGTGCCGTACTACCGACCGCCTAGACGGCCCCGTGATGATATATTAATAAAAAATATAATAATAAAAAGACTGTAGAAACCAAGAAAAGTATTCATAAAATCTGAACTACTTCACTAACTGTTATTATATTCATTCGGATGTTATTTAATTATGAACGAAACATTTTCATGAAAATGTTTCATGTTAGGAAATTTAGTGTTTTCCCTCGAACAGCGTACAAAAATTCACGATATTACGGGAGTTTCTGTTATTTAAATTTAAACCTTATATGAAAGTTAAAAATACAGTAATATTTGTGGAATGAACATACCTACATATCATCACGGGTGCCTTTCGGCGCCCGAGACCGCCTCGACGGCCCCAGGGTACCCAGCGGAGGGGTTTTAATCCCACCTCGTCGTTGCCGATGGTATGAGTCTACACTGAATAAGTGGCTAGCTCGTCGCGATGTTTTGAATAGACTCAATAACCCATCTATAAACAGTTTCACAAGTTGGTATAATGAAACCGGGACCAACAGCTTAACGTGCTCTCCAAGGCACTATAGTGGTGTTGTCAAACAAACGTACATAAAGTTTTAAATTAAAAACTCATTGGTACGCACCGGGATTCGAACCAGGGACCTATTTGTTTTTATGTCCAAAGTCTAATAAACTTGGCCACCACGTATATTGTGGAATGAAATGGGATTTATTCAAACTATTTTAATGTATTATGGTTCTCTGAATTGTTTACAATTTGATTCCGATTGCGGATTACTATCATAATATTATTATTGAAGAGGATTACGAAACACACAATTGCGGATTATGTTTTATTATTGCATTACTGTTTTGTGGGATATTATGCATACAAGATTAAATTAAATTGTATTTAAATTATTTATGTACCTAACATTTATGGTTCGAATCCAACAACATTATTATATGTTGTTTTTCATGGTTTAGATGTTATAAAGTATATGTATATATATATATACGTGGGCGGCACTGAAAATTTCGGGAATCAAGGAAGTGACACAACATTACTATTTAAAAATGTATTTATTGCTTTTCGAAGTATTCTCCGCGACATTTGACACATTTTTCCATACGACCAATTAGACTGTATCAAACCCTGATGGTGCCACATTAAAGTTTATTTTGAATCTCAGTGAAGTGACCTCTGTAACTACCTCATCTGAACCTGGAAGCCCCAGAATAACATTGACTTTAGCTGAACAAAAAATGGATTCAATAAAAATACAATTTATTACAGAAATGGAATATGAAGAATGGTTAAATGTGTTGGTGGATATTACATCTCAGATTAATAATATTTCAGGAAGGCCTTCAAGTAATTCTATTTGGGCTGTTACAAGTTTGGGAGATGTTCTCAACTGGGATTCAACTGTTACAAAAATAGATGCTTCAAAAGATGATATTTTTACAAAGAATTTTCAAGTTTATGGCAAAGATGTAACAAATGGGTTTACTACCAAACTGTACAATAATTTTCCTCCGGGAAGTGGAATACAAATAAGTGGGTGTTTGCATGATGTTATTGATAGATTTCATGTTAATTTACAAGGTTCAGAAGTAAAAAAACACAAGCATAAAACTGAATCTGAGATTCTTGATGTTCAATTTCATTTTAATGTTAGATTTGATGAACGAGCTGTAGTGTGTAATACTAAAACAGGTGGTTTCTGGGGATTAGAGGAGCGCCATGAATTACTGTTAGTTCCAGGGCAAGAGTTTTATCTGAAAATAATTTGTGAGTCAGAAGGTTTTAACATAATAGTGAATGATAAAGTTTATTGCTATTTCAAACATAGATTAAGACCAGAAACAATTTCTTCTGTTTATGTTATGGGTCCCCTTAAATTGTACAATATGGATTATAGTTCTACAAATGTAATTTTAAGTCCTGGGGATATGGTCTGGCGCATGATTGGAGGACACTTGCGTCGTGTGGAATCATGCAGCAATGGAGTAGTTTGGGGAATTTCCCATGACCTTAGAGCCTGGGTGTACACAGGAGGATGGGGAGGAGGAATACTAAAAGGTAATAAACTCTACTGGTTTGGTTATTTATTGCTTGAATAGGTTGTATTTGTAATATACAATAATTAGATTAGTAATAATAAATATAAGAAAATCAATATACTTTGCTGAAATATTTAAAATTACAATGTGGGATTCAAATGGATAATAAGTTTTTTTTTCTAAAGTCTAACTTTCACCCTTTTTTTTGTTGTATGGAACCCTAAGTGTGCAAACAGCATTTGCGCTTTGCTGTATGGCACTTTATTGTATTATATCACAACCACCCCAGATATTTGTCTGAAAAGTATGAATTGAGATTAAACTATTTAACAATACAAACAAGTGTAAATATCAAAATTGTACATGGACATTGTGCGGGTTTAAAAATGTCTTGTAGAGTCAAGTAACATATGAGGTTTAAGATCAAATGGGATAAGCAGTATCCACTCTAACATTACATTTTAATATGTTTAAATGTATTTTGTGATTTTTTTTTATTGGAGCATGGTATGTAACATTGTAGACTTATATACAAAGTCCATGAATGGGGTTAATCAATATATTGTTGTTTAACAGTATTAATCGTTTACTCTATACAGGCTAATTGATGCGGTTATGAAATTGTTGACGACAATATAAATTGCATGACGAGTCTACTTTAATATCATCATCTCATTGCTTTATCTGCTACTTAACTGCACCCTGAAATGTCCTAAAAACCAGTGAACCCACAGACTAAAATCCAAACATGACTAGGTCAGTTAACTGTTTTGTATTTGTCCTTCCCATAGAAAAAAGAAATTATATACAAATTTTGTCATTTGGCAGATATTGGTGATAAAGAAGGCCTGCATGCCATGTTAGATACACAGACATATTGCGTGTATGAAAATCAACGATGGAACCCGCTCTCCGGATACACATCGACAGGCTTACCGACCGATAGATACATGTGGAGTGACGTCACGGGCAAGCATAAACGGACGCGGGAACATACCAAACTACTCAACCGTCACTGGCATTGGGTAAGGGAGTCACATTCCTAAACTAACACTGTGTATGGTTTTTTATACACCAAGTAGTGATTCCGGCCTGATCCAAGATTGATCTTTAGGTGCGGCCTATTGACAAGTTTTGTTAGAATTATTATAGAAAATGTCCTAAATTGTAACGTTACGAATTTGTCCCGGTGATAAATGACCCAGCAGGTCGTAATAATTTATATCCGTATAAAAACTTTAAAAATAGTAGATATTTGGTAAATTTCTAGGGTTTTGGGTCTGGATCCGCCACTGATTCTGGCCGTTTGTAAATGTCAGGTTGTTAAGCTCAAATCGTTCGGAATGGCTTTGGGGTGTAACACTGTTGTTAACCCAACTAACATTGTAGATGTTAGGATACCTAAAGACGTCCAAAGGCAATTGCAACCATGCCAAAAAATAGTTATATAAAAATAGCTTATGTATATATACATAAGATATATCTATCTATACTAATATAATAAAGAGGAAAGATTTGTATTTTTGTATGTTTGTAATGAATAAACTCAAAAACTACTGGACCGATTGCAATAATTTTTTCACCATTAGAAAGCTGCATTATTCAGAAGTAACATAGGCTATATAATATCACGCTAGGTCCTATAGTTGTGGAGCAGTAACCAAAAATGTTTTAAAAACGGGGGAAAAGTATCGTTTCTGAGGCCTTCCGTGGCGTGCGCTGAGCATATAGTTAAAGTTATACAAACCTGTGCGAAGCCGGGACGGGCCGCTAGTTATGTATATACTGGGTGTTTTTTTAACTATGATAATATTTTTTTGATGCCTCCAGTATCACCTTTAGAACCCATTTTTTTATTTAAAACTAGGTAGGTAAGTATTTTTTCTTAAAAAAAAAAGTACGAAAAATAAATTATTATATGAACAAAAGTCTATATGCTTTAAATTACTCCTACAAATACATAATAAGTCTTTGTATCTAACAAGTAAAACACAATTCGACAAGTGATAGGCTTTAATTTGTGAGTTTAGTATGAAAGTTAACGTGATTTGTAGATCTTTTTTGTACTTTAAGTTTATTTATCTTTATGTTTTTGTGTAGGCGACACTAAAAGGAAAAAATACGTGTTTCATTATTTTCATCATAGAACTTAATATAATTGTTTTTTTTTTAACACCGTGACAAAAAACATCCAGTATTTGTGTAAGTAAAAAATGTTTGTTATACTTCCCTACTGCTTAATTTATCTGGAAGGTTTGATTGGTGAGAGCCTAGCGGCATAAAGTATGTCTTTGTACTTAAGGGCTCTGCAGTCGTCTTGTAGCCCATATTTCAACAACAGTATTGTTGAAGTTCAATTATTATTTTTATATTGTATTTGTACGTATTTTTTTTTCTATTGTGAGTAAATAATATTTTTGTTTGTATAATATTTAAAAATTGTTTTTTTTCTAATTTAAACCAACACAAAATAGTATATAATACAATGGCAGAAAAAAAATTACTAAAAACAGTAGTTGAGTACCTAATAATAGAAATGTAAGAGCTCATTTAGAATGGAAAACGCAGACTTCGCGATTGCAAATGCATGTCCTTAATTTGTGCAATTTAGTTTTTAATTAAAAAAATAAATAATAAACTTTTCTAATTAAAAATTCAACAAGTTATGTCTGTGCAGATAGAGTTCTAAATAATCTTAAGGGCAGCCTATGAATATTTGTTGCAGATATCTGAATGGATGATAGACTACAATACTCCTGGCGGGGTGGACGCGGATGGCTGGCAGTATGCCACGGACTTCCCCGCCCCGTACCACGGCAAGAAAGTGTTCACGGACTGCGTGCGGCGCCGGCGCTGGTTCCGCAAGGCCCAGCTGGTCACCGAGGGGCCGTGGCAGCGCGCTGGCACCACTGCCCTGCTGGATGTTTCATTATGGGTAGCTGTGTTAATTTAATATATAAAAAAATACACATACATACATATCTTCACGGGTGCCCGCCTAGACGGTCCCAGGGTACCCAGCAGAGGGGTTTTAATCCCACCTCGTCTTAGCCAATGGTATGAGTCTACACCGAACAAGTGGCTAGCTCGTCGCGATGTTTTAAATAGACTCAATAACCCATCTATAAACAGTTTCACAAGTTGGTATAGTGAAACCGGGACCGACAGCTTAACGTGCTCTCCGAGGCACTATAGTGGTGTTGTCAAACAAATGCACATACTTTTTTAATTAAAAACTCATTGGTACACACCGGGATTCGAACCTGGGACCTTGGACAGTGTTTTTAAGTCCAAGGTCAAACCAACTCGGCCACCACGAATATATAAAAAAATCTATTCACTAAAAATATTGTTATTGCTCTTATATACCAACATAGGTTTCTGTTGGTAGAGGAACTTCATAAAAACATACCTTAGGGAGCGTCCAAGTATTACGTAACGCAATTCTTAAAGAGTTTTTAGCTTCCATGTAACGTGCCGTAACGTTGTTATGTACCAAAAACGTTACGTAACACCTAAATGAGCATTTTTACCTATAAAAGTCACAATTATGTTGGGCAAAGTACCGAGAAGTCGCTAAAATACATTTGTTATTGTTTTAATCGCGTTTGGGGTAATAAATAAAAAAACGTAAGGATTGTCAACTAAGGAGATTTTAATTCCCATTTTTTTTAATTTAAATAAAAAAAACAATGTTACCTACGTAACACTTTGTTCGTTGCCCCTCCCGCCTCTGTAACCATAATAACATGAAGGTAAAAACCGTGCCCGTCCGCGCGCCCCTACTGGAGTAAGCATCATTTAATTTGCAGGGTGCCGCGCGAGTGACAAATTTGTCACTCACACACACCCTTACATTTTTTACATCCTATGGCAATTAAAAGAGAAGAAAATTGGTAACCAACATGAATACCCGTGTATGTTCAGTACATTTCAGTGTCAGTTCAGCACAGTCTGAGTATGAGTGTTAGATAGTTTTTTATTCCTGAAAATTTCCAACTTTCCCTGTTTTCCTGACAGACAGCTGAAATTCCGGACATGTCAGGAAAATTCCTGTCATCTGGTAACCCTAATCAGGGTGGATTTGAAAGGATGTACTTTGGGCTAATATGAGGTTCTGCTGATAAAATCTAACAATTTTTCCTATGGAACCATATGTCGCAAATGAAAAAAAAAAAGTACTTCCCCATACAAATTGGTCATTTTAACGTTACTAGAATTAGAATTAGACCAATCATTGAAGCAACCATTCCATTCGGAAGTTGGGGTCTCCAAAATGACCGTTTTGTAGGCGTCCACAGCTTCTTCAGGTGATGAAAATCTCTGACCACGCAATTTATTCTTTATTTTAGGGAAATATAGAAATCATTAGGGCTTAGGTCGGGGCTGTACGGCGGATGGTCTAATAATTCTATGTTTTCTTGCTCCAAAAACTCTTTTGTTCTGTGCGCGGTGTGAGAACTCGCATTGTCGTGATGGAGGATGATGCGGCGATTGCAGTTCTCTTTACGGAGTTCAGAAACGACCTGTTGCAAACAAATGCTAGCATACCATTCTGCATTAACCGTTCTTTGTCCCTCAAGAGGAATAGTCGCAACATGGCCGGTTTTGGAGACAAACGTGGCCACCATTTTTTTTGCAACACTCCGTGAACGCATAATTTTTGTTGGCTTTAACTCATTTTCGAACACCCAAACTCGTGACTGATTTTTTGTTTCGGGTTCGTACGCGTATATCCAGGATTCGTCACCTGATACGATGTTGTATACAGCATTTGAGGATCCTGCGTGGAATCGTTCGAGAGTTCTGACGCACCAAGTAACGCGAGCCGCTTTTTGCTCTTCACAGAGCGAATGCGGTATCCATCGGGAAAACAACTTTTTTACACCTAATTGTTCATGCAAGATTATTTGTATTTGACTCATGCCAATGTCTAAAGTTGCCTGAATTTCGTGGTATGTCACATGTCGATCTTCCACAATCAGCTTACGCACAGCATCAACGTTTTCATGGGTGACTGCAGTTTTTGGACGACCTTGACGGGGATCATCACTGAGCTTTACACGTCCACGTTGAAATTCAGCAAACCAGCGATAAATTGTGGTTTTGGATGGGGCTTCATCACCAAATGCAGAAAGCATCCGATCAACACACTGTTTTTGTGTTAAACCACTTCGAAAGTCATAATAAATCATCGCTCTTGAATTTTCTCGAGTCAATTCCATTTTCTCAACGACTAAACAAGTTTGACAAGTCCTTGTGCCAAGACCAAGAATCTTTTTTTAAATAAATAAATGGTATTCAATTTTTAAAACCAAGGATTTTTCAATTAAAAAGATTTTAATATGACAGGAACAGTGGAAATATTCCATTCCCGATATTTTCAGTGCCGACTACGTATATGTATTAATCAGTAATTTTGTTTCTAGTACAGATAACACAAGCCTATCTATACTTAGTCCGTGAACAGGGTCCTATTTTATAAACGTGACCATTTTAATTTACCATGACAAACACATTGCTTAGTATACTTTCAATTTCAGAATGCCATCGGCGACAGTGATGGCAAACAAAACCCCTTCGCTGGTTAACTTGAGGCGCCATAAACACCCGTGATGATAGATATACTCATACATATACATACATACACAGATGTATCACACACACAAACATATATACATCATATATGTCATAGAAATGCCTATTAAAGCTTAATTGTAAAATATTCTGGGATAACAAATCTTAGCTACTTAGCCACATACTACTATAATATAAATACATAGGTAGGTACATACACAGATATATACACACACTCGCATATATAAATATTATAGAAATGCTTAATCCCAAAATTTTCTACATTATAAATCTTACATAGATACTACATATCATCGCGGGTGCCTTACGGCGCCCGAGACCTCCTAGACGGCCTCAGGGTACCCAGCGGAGGGGTTTTAATCCCACCTCATCGTAGCCGATGGTATGAGTCTACACCAAACAATTGGCTTGCCTATAAACAGTTTCACAATTTGGTATAGTGAAACCGGGGCCGACAACTTAACGTGCTCTCCGAGGCACTATAGTGGTGTTGTTAAACAAATGTACATAATTTGTTTAATTAAAAATTCATTGGTACACACCGGGATTCCAACCAGGGACCTAAGTGTTTTTAAGTCCAAGGTCTAACCAACTCAGCCACCACAAATTATAAATCTTATATATTTATTTACGTATTAGCCACTTAGCCACATAGGTACATATTGACGAAATTCCATACCACTCGCAAACTTAGTAAAGTAAATATCAAAGTAAAGAAAGTCATATTCCGAAATTCTTAATCTCCTTTTAGAGCACGTACTTAAAGAGGGCGGAGTTCTGATTTTCTCTAAGAGAGCTCTTAAGTCTACGATTACTTAGCACCTGAGAGATTACGGAATCCAACCAACTTCTCATCCTAAGAGGAAACCATCGCTATTAAGTACTTCGTTATATGGTTTAGGAATTGATTAAATATTAATCTTTGGTTAATATCCGTGAAATAGATGGTATATATTTTAAATCTACAAACCGAACAAATGGTGAAGTAGTCGCGGTTTTTATATACACTAAAATAAATAATTTAAAAAAGTAGTAGGTAAGTTTATACACATTGCCCAACTAACCTTACGTGCCTTGGTACTTGTACTGTGCCGTAAATTTTGCCGGTATTGTGGAAGCGATCAATGCCGTAAAACATATGTATACAAATGTATTGATCGGTCCCATCCATGAACTTTGTATAATAAAACACAATTAAAGTATTCTTATCGTTTATTATTTTAAAAAAAAGGTACTTAAGTGTACTTAGGGGTTTTCATTTATTTATTTATAGTAATTTTGAAGGTATATATACTATTTGAATAGGTATTGAACTTGTTGCGTTTTGAAAGATTTGCGTAGGTATTCAACATAATGAGATTTGAATGTTTTGCGCATTGATTTTTTTTCGATTGTAACATTTTCTTTTGTTTTTCTTTTATTATTTATCCAACAAAAAATACAGAATTTTACAAGTATTTCTATGTCAAATTATATAAATAGTTTGTCGGCAGAACGCTCTCGTTACATTTTTTGTTATTTTATTGAATGTTATGCGTAATTCAACAATTTACGTATTGCACACCGCACTTAAGGACACTGCATTCGCAATCGCAAAGTCTGTGTTCTCCATACAAAATAAGCTATCGCACTTCCAATAATCGACGACTGTTTGTCGCAGAATTAAAATAATATTTTTGGCTGTCATTGTTTTAATTAATCTTTCTGTGTTGTTTTTTTCTTCTTATATCAGAATAAAATACATATATACCTATTCATTGGGCGGACTTAATGTCTGCCAATCATTCTATTGTCTACCAATCTTCTCATACAGGCCAAGAACCTTTTGTTCAACAATAAGGTAATAAAACCCAAAGAAAATACACAAAAAACTGTTACAATGGTTTATTCTAAAAACATTCACCTCATATCAAATTAAAATAAAGTATAACAGTTAAATAAAATACCTAAGTTACAGCTTAACGTGCTTCGGAGAGCACGTTAAGCATTACCCATTTTCTTAATTTAACTTTAAATGCTATAAAAAACTACCTATTTGCCATTGCTTTTATAGGTAGGTACCTATTATTGCTAAGGTTACCATAAAAATATTGACCAGTGCCTATCGTTTTAAAAATAATACAATAGAAAGTTATTGTATACGTGGTGGTTGAGTTAATTAGACATTGGATTTAAAAACACTTAGGTCCCTGGTTTGAATCCCTGTGTGTACCAATGAAAAAAATTCTGGTGGCGGGACTCGAACCCACGAACCTCGCTATCGCGGCAAGGCGCTCAACCGCTGAGCCAACCAGGTTCCAGTCAGCCCTCACGAATTTTGTCATTGCTTGTTATCTACTTATACATAGACGCCCTCTATTAGCTTTCTTCTAATAACTCTTATACGAGTGAAGTCAGAAGTCCTAGTTTCTAATACTAGATGGCAGAGGAGTCTGTTTTTTGTTTTTACTTTTTTCAGTATTTTATATTTATGCATTTTTATAAATTCCTTTTTAGGATAATCTTATATTAAATTTTTAAAGATAAAAATTCAATGAAAAAATTCCTGGTGGCGGGACTCGAACCCACGAACCTCGCTATCGCGGCAAGGCGCTCAACCGCTGAGCCAACCAGGTTCCAGTCAGCCCTCACGAATTTTGTCATTGCTTGTTATCTACTTATACACAGACGCCCTCTATTAGCTTTCTTCTAATAACTCTTATACGAGTGAAGTCAGAAGTCCTAGTTTCTAATACTAGATGGCAGAGGAGTCTGTTTTTTGTTTTTACTTTTTTCAGTATTTTATATTTATGCATTTTTATAAATTTTCGTTCGTGGGTTCGAGTCCCGCCACCAGGAATTTTTTCATTGCATTTTTATCTTTAAATATTTTTTTATATTTATGCATTTTTTATAAATTCCTTTTTATAGGATAATCTTATATTAAATTAATATAAGATAATCTTATATTAAATTAATATAAGATTATCCTATAAAAAGGAATTTATAAAAAATGCATAAATATAAAAAATACTGAAAAAAGTAAAAACAAAAAACAGACTCCTCTGCCATCTAGTATCAGAAACTAGGACTTCTAACTTCACTCGTATAAGAGTTATTAGAAGAAAGCTAATAGAGGGCGTCTGTGTATAAGTAGATATCAACAACCAGTTTCACTATACCAACTTGTGAAACTGTTTATAGATGGGTTATTGAGTCTATCCAAACATCGCGACGAGCTAGCCACTTGTTCGGTGTAGACTCATACCATCGGCTACGACGAGGTGGGATTACAACCCCTCCGCTGGGTACCCTGGGGCCGCCGTCTAGGCGGTCTCGGGCGCCGCGCAGTATGGCATGACCCGTGATGATATATATTTATATATTAAGCTTATATATTTATATTATTTCATACGATAATTCCAGCAATTATACATTTCAGAAGGGAACCATTAATACAGGGCCTATATTCTCCTAATTAATAATAATAATATGTAGGACAGATTACACATTTTGCTCTGGTCACAAACTAAGCTCTAGGCTTGTACTATGTGTACCAGAAGCAACGATATACCTAATACATATTATATTTTATAAACACCCAGACCATGACAAACGGTACAAAAAAAACGTACTAATATATTTTGCCATTAGTGGAAATTGAACCCACGACCTCCGGATACAACACCAAAGGCGCAACCACTAGTCTACGGAGGCTGTCAATAATTTAACTTTAAACTGGTCGTAGCATTCATAATATAATTATTAAGATACGATTAATATTCCAGAAGTTTTTTTTGAGAGAATTTAAGGACCAGCTAACAGAATGTGGACATTCTCTTTCTTTTAAAGGTAACGTTGTCAAAATAAGGAAATTGTAAGTAGATTTGTCACCACACGGAATGATAAAATCTGTCAAAACAAAAGCGCCTGTAACACAAGGGAATAAAGTACCTGTCTTTTTAAAGTTATTATTGTTGCTGATTGTTCAATGTCTATTATAAAATTCGTTATTTTGACAAGCTAACGTTTCCGTTAAGAAACAGAATTTGGCAGCAGGTTAAATTGGATTTAAACATTGCAACTATAGGACCGATCACAACTTTAAACGCTTAGTTTACTAAGCAATTTATTCCAAATTTGAATTAATTAGATTTGTATACCAAGGAACGTCATTGAAACCGACCAAATTGTATTTAGAAGTCGCTTGGTCGAATCACAATCCCTAGCGGTTCTTCAATATTACAAACCAAAGTCTTTTCCAACTTTATTTCCTTGTAATAGAAATGAAATTTGTAAGTTGTTTTGAGGTAGTTTGTCCCTGCTCACGAATTCGGGTATGACCGGATTTCGTTGTGGGATCAGACGTCGCTTTCGTAAAATTTAGGTCACCTGCTACCTTACTCCTTGCGAGACGTAGGTAATGTTCGGGCAAATATAAGGCTGCAGGTACCTACTTTGTTAAATGCTTGAACAGATTTCAAAGTTTTAGGGGAACAGCGTTTAACCTTGCTATTTAAGGGTAATTTTAAAAGTAATATACCTACAGGGTAAATTTGAAAGGATGTACTTTGGGCTAATATGAGGTTCAACTGTATGGGGAAGCCAAAAAAAATTTTGGCTTCCCCATACAAATTGGTCATATTAACATTACTAGTTTGTATGGAGAAGGCAATTTTTTTTTTCATTTGCGGCACATAGTACCATGGCAAAAGTTGTTCGTATTGATCAGTAGAACCTTATATTAGCCCAAACTCATTCTTTCAATGTCACCATGTATATATATATTATTTAGGTGCACGGCATACGACAAAGTCCGTGAATGTGATTGATAAATATGATGTTTAAAAGCGTTGATCACCCCAGTATGCTGGCTTAATGATGCGGTTACGAAATGGGTGGTGACAAAGACAAAATTCCTTACTTATACTAAAGTATAAGTAATATTTGCAATAACTTAAAAAGTTTTTACGCAATAACCTGCGTAAAAACTTTTTATAAAATAAAAGTTCGATTTTGTTGGCCAATGTATGTGCAAACATACCCCCACTAGCTAGAAAAGTTTTAGAATTATGAAGAAATGACTAATAAAAATTTAACACAACAACATACAGGGTGACTTTGAAAGGATGTACTTTGGGCTAATATGAGGTTCTGCTGATCAAATTGAAAAACTTTTCCCATGGAAACATATGTCGCAAATGAAAAAAAAAATTGCCTTCTCCATACAAACTAGTAATATTAAAATGACCAATTTGTATGGGGAAGCTAATTTTTTTTTCATTTGCGACACATGGTTCTATGGAAAAAGTTGTTCGATTTGATGAGTAGAACATCATATTAGCCCAAAGTACATCCTTTCAAAGTCACCCTGTATGTACTAGTGCTATTTTGCGTGTCTTTATAAAGTGTAGGTAATTTAAGATTATTTCTGGATGTCATAAATTATATAGTTACATTAAAAAAAACTTATCACTATGAAATTATAACCTAAATTGAGAATATATTGGTGAATGTATTTTGTATTATTATCAGAGCATAGCGTATAGTCCATAAATATTATTACGAATTTCTGGTAACCCTACTTCAAATGTAGAACATTCAATTTGTAACATCAAAAAACACGTCAAACACCATAAACATGTAACTGAATTATTCAAACGAATGGATCCCCAAAGTAATATTAATACACCTAAAACTCAAGAGATTATGTTTGATAAATTCATTCAACATTCTTGCGTGACTCTAGCAATAAATTTTTGTGCGGTTTGCGTGCTATTCAGGACGATTACCAATGTTTACCAACACTAGGGTGAGCTCGACACATTTTATGCCAATCCCTTGGGTCACTCAATAAAACTGGGTCAAGATTTTTTTTTTATACCTAGGTAAGCGGTGGTAAACTGCGGCTACCATTTTATCTGTTTCAATTTGTATACATGCTGAAACAAAGGAATACCTACCAAACTTATGAAAGTAGGATAATATAGATTTGTTGTAGTCATGTTAAAACAAAGGTAGGTATCAAACTTATGAAGAAAGGAAAATAAAAATATTGTAATAAAGGTATTGTATTGATAGGTATCAACCAAAGTTATGGTAGTCTCTTTTTCAGGGTGCGATTACGAAATGGGTGGTTGAACTGACGATAAGGCAGCGAGTATATATTAAAATATACTCGTAATGCAATTCATCTTTGTCGCCGCCCATTTCGTAATCGCATGTTTTAGCCGGCATAGTGGGAGCGATTAATATTGTTTAAGAACAATTATTGATTGACCCCATTCATGGACTTTGTAGGTCTGCTCACCACTCACAAAGTCACGCTCCAATAAAAAAAAAAGTCAATTAATATGGATTTTGTCATTTTTTTATTTGACCCTCTAGGCGTGACGTTCGCTGTCAACAGTCAAAATCCATACCTTTTTGTCTGAAAGCGAATTCATCGATGAAATGGGTTGGTTTTTCTCTAAGGCCCCTTTACGAGTTTATCCAGATAAGCTCCGTTTACCAGTATTGAAAAATAATACAATATATGGTTGTAACTTAACGATTAACTGTAGTTCGTGATAGTAACAATAACAAAAAAATTACACTAACAAATAGGTCTCAGGACAACTATGCCAAGCAAACCTGCGCCGTAAACAAAACCTTATTCATAGATCCTGGGACTATATTCAGTATATACGACTGTTTACTAACACCAAGAGTAGGTCGACAAATTTAATGGTAATCCCATGAGTATTTCAATGCAAGTAGGTCAAGATTTTCAAACAGCAATATATTCATAAAGGATGCATTTAAATTTTGAGAACGTGAGAGCTTCAGCGTTGTTAAATAAATCTTAGCGACATTAGACTGTAAAATAAGTATGAGCTTAAACTTTAAGCCTTATTATGATTATGTTGGTAACGATCTTAAAATGTTATTTATATGCGAATATACATGGCGACCTTAAAAGATTGTACTTTAAGCTAATATGAGATTCTACTGATCAAATCGAACAACTTTTCATATAGAACTATATGTCGCAGATGAAAAAAAAAAATCTTCCTCCATACACACTAGTAATATTAAAATGACCAATTTGTATGGGGAAGTTAAAAATGTGTTTCGTTTGCGACACATGATTTTATATTGGATACATAAATTCACAGGTAGCTTTTTTTTTTATATTAATAAATTTATTAATATTTAACTATAACAGTTTCTGCGAAATCGTACCTAAAAACCTCGACAACTACGAACACTATTTTGACAAAACAAATTGCATTTTTTTTTATATAGTTGTGGAATAAGAAAAGTTATTTAGGTTGACCCGTCCAACCTATATGTCGAAACATATTTTTTATATCTATAAGATATATGATGGTTAATAAGATTTCAAGTAAATTTGACTTAAAAGTTATTTTTTTTTTAATATTTTTTTTCTTTAAGCTGATTTTTCAATCTGCAGATAAAGCTATTTGACAGTTAACTTGTATCAACTGTCAAATTTATTCATTTTCCATACAATTTATCTGTTAAATAACTTTATCTGGCGATTGAAAAATCAGCCCTTAGTATTATTATTTTTATAGGTAATCGATTTGTTTTATCTTAATTAAAAAAAAAAAAAAAAAAAAAATATTATATACGAGTTAGGTTTTAGAAAAAAAAAATGTTTAAACAATAGTACTTTAAATAAGATCTGGGAAGAGACTGACTTCTGTGATACAGCGGGAGTCAGAGTGCAAATTATTCTATAATTGGTTTTTAGATGAAATAAAGATTTTATTACATAACTTGTATCATTAAAATACCAAATAAGTAAATAAATAGACACACAGGGTTTCTTCTAATTATATATTTTTGAAACCCTTTAAAAGCTTTTAATTATTTTTTTTCCGTTTCATAGCTGGTATACAATTTCCATCTATAAAAATCATAAAGGTAAAAACCGTGCCCGTCCGCGCGCTGGCGCGGGACGGATTTTTTTAGCTTCATGATAAAAATATTTATTTATTTATTTAAAATACTTTATTGCACAAAATTACAAAATAAAATTGTACATAGGCGAACTTAATGCCTTAGACATTTTCTACCAGTTAACCTTTGAGAGAGTGGAAGATTATGCATAGGGTGCAAAAGCAAATAAATAACAATTTAAAAGACATATATAGTGAATAGTATATAAACTACTTAAATATTACATGTAAATACTTAAATATACATAATACATAATATACTACTTATATAAATCGTACAATATAATACATAAAATGCATATCAAAACAGAAAATGCTAAAGGAAAAATAGGCAGTTACTTATTCAGATAATGAGTGGTGAGTAGACGTTTAAATACACCGATGGTTGGAGCCTGTCTTAAGAGGAAGCCAATTCCAATGACGAGCAGCTGACACAGTAAAGGAATCGGAATATTTGGTGGAGGTGTGCGACGGGATCTTTAGTTAAAAATAGTTACCATTAACTAAATTTTAAAGCAAATTAATATTAGGCAATAGTTAACTTTTCAAGAAATTAATCTTACTAGGTTTCGATGCTATAAACTTTAGTATTAACTATGTATTAACATAGTTATTATAATTATGTATTAACATAGTTAATAGACGTGGTGGCCGAGTTGGTTAGACCTTGTACTTAAAAACACTAAGGTCCCTGGTTCGAATCCCGGTGTGTACCAATGAGTTTTTAATTAAAAAATTTATGTACATTTGTTTGACAACACCACTATAGTGCCTCGGAGAGCACGTTAAGCTGTCGGTCCCGGTTTCACTATACCAACTTGTGAAACTGTTTATAGATGGGTTATTGAGTCTATTCAAAACTTCGCGACGAGCTAGCCACTTGTTCGGTGTAGACTCATACCATCGGCTACGACGAGGTGGGATTAAAACCCCTCCGCTGGGTACCCTGGGGCCGTCTAGGCGGTCACGGGCGCCGTAAGGCACCCGTGAAGATATATATATATATATATAGTTAATAGATTGGAATACAAATGATATTATCTTATATGTAATGAGTGGTGAGTAGACGTTTGGACACCGATGGTCGGAGCCTGTCTTAAGAGGAAGCCAATTCCAATGATGAGCATATATAGGCAGTTCCTCAAAAAAAAACTTTTTTTTCTTAAATTCTCAGCCTTACTTATTAAATTTAATCTCACTATAAAAACCTCATCAACAAAGATCTTTATTAAATCTCAAATGCAATTTAAAAAATTCCACATAAAAAGTGCAGTTTCCGCCCAAGCTATGGTTTTAAAAAGCTACTCTATCACCGATATCTAGGTTATTAGTGCTTCGATGGGGTTTAGAGTACATTAAGGCTATCATCGTGCCGGTAGAGGGCGCTTTAACGTTGGAAGGTTGCCATGCACCAGCTTGCTTCTAGAAAACATTATTCTCTCGCAGATGGCCATTATTTTGCTCTAGTTGTGTTATTTCTTGGTTACTAGGATAGGAGGTTTCTGTTTTGATTTAAAGCTGGCGAAGTTTGTGCTTGTTTTTCTAAACAGCTTGTAACTTAAAAGCTATATTATGCTTAGGATCGGATTAAAGTCTCTATCTGTTGTAGACCCTGTTCTACATACAAGTGATGCAGAAGAGATAATTTCGTATGTTGACACCACACTATTTATTCTTGTAATTCGCGCACAAATATTACTGCCGACTTGCACGTACGCCGATTCTTAGGCTCTACCATGGGTTTGCGTATTTATATAGGTATACGCGAGCAACAACCAATAGGAACGCTTTATTCAATCCTGTTACCAAAAATAAAGCAGCCAAATACGTTACGTTGCTATAATGCGAAAAGCCATGGTAGAGCATCTGATGCCAGTCGTTTTCCTTGTAGTTTCACAATGAAACCAGAATTGATTACCCCTATTCTAACTTGTATCCTCAACTTTACTTTTCACTCAAGGAATGTTTTTACCTCTATCTAATTTTCTTGATTTGACATTTTTTTAACATGAGTGGAAAGAGAACCTTTCTTGAGTGAAAAGGGGAGTTGAGGATACGAATCCTGTAAGTATTACCTTTCCTTAACTTGGTGTATAAAATAAAATTATACCCTTTAATTAAATGAATTAAAACCTTTAAGAAAATTTTACTAATTTTATTTTCATTTAAGAAAATGGTTTATGGACACTTTTTAAATAAATCTGAACAACTGTTGAAGTATATAGTCATACGGTATACTGTTTATGTATTATATGGTATGTATGTATAATACATGTATTTGTATAGCATATAGGTATATATGAATTTATTTATACATAAATATATTAACTAATACTTAAAACTTTTTTTTATTGCACACATACCTAAACTTAATATTAAATGTCCCGAATGTTTGACTATCAGATAATGCCCAACGGCGTTAAGTCTGACTTTATATATTGCAATATTCCTTTTTTTTATAAATAAATAGTATGGAATCATATTTTTTTATTTATTGAATATTATCTACAAAATCGCTTTTCACGTCTATCTGTGCGCTTAAATCTTTTAAATCAAGTGAAGGATTTTGATGCGGTTCCCTCTATTCATTTAAAAAATCTTCAGAATGGTTTATATGTATAATACCTACATTTCGATCAATAATTGTTACTCCCACTATACCGGTTGATTGATGCGATTAGGAAATTGGCGACGACAAAGCTCAGAATTAATTTAATCATCTCTACAACAAACAATAATTGTAACAGTCAAACAAACTTTGTAATTACAAGGCAGAACTTTAAGTCATCGAATTGCATCGCATCTTGTTCCAGTTCTATCAATTACAAACTTACAACAACTAAGAACCAAATGGGTCGACTACTGTCACTTTGGCCTACAGCTGGAACTACAGAGCTAATAATATTAATATACAAAGTAGAAACCGCATAACATTACGAGTTCACCTTAAAAACATGACATAAAATGTCGTTTTTAGGGTTCCGCTCGTTTTGAAAAGAAAAACTATGATTGGATCACAGGTTTTGAGTTATGTACCTACTATAATAATATTAAATGAGATAATCTTCTTTCTATTCGTAGTATATTAGTACGAGTATCAGTTTGATCACGTGCTTAGGAGGTAAACTGCAGTATTCCCGGTCTTAAAATCGCCGTACCGAACAAAATACTATACGATTTCATCAGCATCATCTTGAAAACACGTTCCATTAAAATTGCAGCTAATCTTGTAAGAAATAATTTAAATGTGGACATTTTAAATCTAGTAGATATACGCACAAATAACTTTCTATCCTTATTTTTACAACAAAAAAAATGCTGTACCGCGGCATGTTTATTGTACAGTAACTGTGATCGCTTCTATAAACTGTATAAATGAACCGGTTACGAAATTGGCGACGACAGATGAATTTACATTAAGTACGTACGAGTTCGTTAATGTATCATCATACAATCAATCGATGCTCATTAATAAACTTACGCCTTTACTTATAATAATTCAAAAGCAACATTACTTATCTTTCAGTTTTTAAATCTATACTATCTTACTACGCTAAATTAACTATATTTGATAAAAAATAATATTACTTCAAAACAACTGTTTTCATTATTATTAAACAATCACCTTTCCTATTCAAATTACCATTAAAAATTTAGTGACACTACAATATTATGGTTATTTGCGCTCTCTAACAAGTTGAAACCATTAAATATCTATGCTCGAAGCATAGACGATCAAGTTTTACAGAAACTCAAGTTCGGGGTTCCAGCTGTCACGTATTGGACTTCCGGCAATGTTCCATAGTTCCCGATGGAATATTCATAGGGTAACTAAGCGATATGGAAAGAGATTACATAGTTGAGTGGTGTTGGAGGTGAATGAGATGTAAGTTAGGAGGTCATGTGATGAGTTCTGACATAACCAGTAGTAGTAGTTTTCTTTATCTTGGTGATTCGCATGACCCCTCCGTTAATGTTCCTGTCAATAATAATAAATAATAAATACCATCAAGGGTGCTTATTTGGCTCCCGAAAACCGTTTAACCCAGAGGGATTAACCGGTCCTTATTTCGCCGATGGTATTCGGAGGCAACACCTAACAAGTTGCGAGCTTGTTGCGGTGTTTATGATGAAATAGCCTTGTTATATAAAGCGGTCACCCATCCCAGACCGGCCTTGTTGTCATCTGCTTAACCTTGTTATCAGTTGCGCAGTGACTTAACCACTAGGCTGGGCCGCTTTTTTTTGCCAAAAATTCAGATTTGTTTACGGTGTCTGCTGATCGCCAGTGGAATTTGATTCCTTTGACTATAAGATCAGCCCCTTCCAACGGAGTGTTTAAACGCTTGCTCACAGCCCACTATCTGAATGCTTAAACCAGATCCTCTTGGCAATTTTGTTTCGTATGGTATGTATGTTAATGTATTACGTTTATTATATTTGTTCAGTTTTTTCGAAAAAGTTCTGCAACTAAACATACCTATTTCACTCTCTCAAAGGTTAGCTGGTAGAAAATGCCTAAGGCATTAACCTCGCCTATGTACAATTTTGGGCAATAAAGAATTTTATTGAATTTTAAATAAATAAATTAAATTAAAAAAGTAGTTAGGTATATTTAGTTTAATAATTACAATATGTAGTACAATTTACACATATTGCTCTGGTCACAAACTGAGCTCTAGTCTTGTACTATGTGTACCAGAAACAACGATATAATACTTATTATATTTTATAAACACGAAAACCATGACAAACTGTACAGAAAAACGTACTAATATTTTTTTGCCATGGGTGGCCTTCCTCGCTAAATGGGCTATCCAACACTAAAAGGTTCAATTCGAACCAGTAGTTCCTGAGATTAGCGCGTTCAACCAAACAAACAAACTCTTCAACTTTATTATATTAATATAGATTAGAAAAGAGCACCTAGAGGGCGTCTGTGTATAATAGTAGATAACTATTATATTATATATTATACACAGACGCTAACAATATAAAATACTGAAAAAACTATAAACAGACTTTTCTGCCATTTAGTATTAGAAACTAGTACTTACTCTAATATAGAGTAATTAGAAGAAAGCACATAGAGGGCCTCGGTGTATAAGTAGATACTCGTAATAACTCGCGCCGCCGGGACCTCCCCGCGCGTATCACCATTTGCCGCGCGGCGTGCGTATTGTGAATTTGTGTTGTGTGTGATCGTTTTTTCGTAATATGAACTACTGGTAGAAATGACTGAGCTATCAAAAACCAAAGTGAGCAAACTCTCTGTTACTACATTTTATAACGCTAAAACTCGAAGTAGTTTTTGTTGGAAGTATTTCGGAAATTTGATCGTCGCTGATGGCAACAAAAAGACAATGATTAATTCTGATCAAGTTTGTTGTTTAGCATGTCTGAATACTGTGAAAAAAGAACATATTAGAGAAAGTACATATTAGATACTCTAAGTAGATTAAATTAAGTTTTTCTTTAAAAAAACTGAATACCCACGCCGCCGGCGCCCCGCCGCCGCCGACCTAAAATCTTCAGCACGCCGCTGTCTCCATTTTCACAGACGGCGCCCACATCTAGTACTTTGCCGCGAAAGCAAGGGTCGTTGGTTCGAGTCTCTTCTTTTCATTGCATTTTATCTTTAAAAAAATCAATATAAAAACCTATATAAAATTTCAGTGATCATACTTTTTAAACTGTTCCGCCTGACCTAGACCTAACTTTCAGTTTCAATGAGATAAAAAACCTGAACTCCCTCGTTCGCTTATCAATTTTCATGAAATATGACTAGAGATGTACCCCGTGTCCGGTTGAATATTCAGTTATCGACGTAGTGTCCCCTTTGGCACCTCGCCAAATTGGCCGCCCCCGCATAGCCTGTACCAAAAAACCACACCGCCAATTGTTTGAATTTGAAACCTTATTAGAACATAACACAATTCAAATTATCGAACATGCGTGTACAAATAGGTGAGCAAAGTCTGTTACAGAACGTTCGTACAACTACATAATTGTTCAGCTGATGAACGCGACGAAAACAAGGTTGTGGGCGGGATTAATTTCGGCTTGTTTTCATTTGGATCTCCCTTTGAGGGAACAATTTGGAGCGGTATTTCGCATATATTGTGATGTTTTTTTTCGGTGCCAGAATAGATAGCGATTTTAAATGCTAGTAGATGGTATCAGAAGCGCAGTTCGCACACTAAATTCGTAATCAATTGTTTTAGTCCATTATCTATTTTGGAACAAATTTAAAGTGCAAATTTAATTATAATAATATATATATATATCATCACGGGTGCCTTACGGCGCCCGAGACCGCCTAGACGGCCCCAGGGTACCCAGCGGAGGGGTTTTAATCCCACCTCGTTGTAGCCGATGGTATGAGTCTACACCGAACAAGTGGCTAGCTCGTCGCGATGTTTTGGATAGACTCAATAACCCATCTATAAACAGTTTCACAAGTTGGTATAGTGAAACCGGGACCGACAGCTTAACGTGCTCTCCGAGGCACTATAGTGGTGTTGTCAAACAAATGTACATAAATTTTTAAATTAAAAACTCATTGGTACACACCGGGATTCGAACCAGGGACCTAAGCGTTTTTAAGTCCAAGGTCTAAACAACTAGGCCACCACGTATATCATAATAATAAATAAATAATTTAAAAACCAAATATTTTTTACAATGTTAATTTTAAAGTAACAATATAAATGAGGTTTTCATCGTTTGGTGATATTTAATTTAAATAATTTTGAGTAGACTAAGCTTTAATTTAATTTAATTTAAGGTCTTCATTTTTACAAAAATGCACCTTACAGTTATGCCGCCATATTATTACTGAAAAGTATACCTAGGCCACATAGCCCGCGGGTAAGAAAAAAACGGACTTAAACGACCCCTGAGCCAGTAATAATTGCTCAGGCAGCCAATATATATATATATATATATATATATATATATATATATAACTATATAACATAGATAATAGATTATTCTGTAGGCTCCACGCTAAGATAGTATCCTGTATTGCGGGCTCCCGGGTACGTTTATATCCCTACAATTTTTTCCAACAGGTAAAATAATTATACAAAACTTACCGTCTTCTCCTATTTTTTTTTATATTGTTACAGAATGTTCATTTAACTTACCTGAAAAAAAGAAAATAAATATATAGGTACACTTTTTATTAGACAATATTTTTAAAACAGGTAGAATGGAAGATGTTTTTTTAATCCCATTAACAATGCTTGTTAAAATAACAGAAAATTAAAATTACTTATTTTATTTTTACATAAGCCAGACCAACTTCACCGACTATATATATATATATATATATATATATATCATCACGGGTGCCTTACGGCGCCCGAGACCGCCTAGACGGCCCCAGGGTACCCAGCGGAGGGGTTTTTAATCCCACCTCGTCGAAGCCGATGGTATGAGTCTACACCGAACAAGTGGCTAGCTCGTCGCGATGTTTTGAATAGACTCAATAACCCATCTATAAACAGTTTCACAAGTTGGTATAGTGAAACCGGGACCGACAACTTAACGTGCTCTCCGAGGCACTATAGTGGTGTTGTCAAACAAATGTACATACATTTTTAAATTAAAAACTCATTGGTACACACCGGGATTCGAACCAGAGACCAAAGTGTTTTTAAGTCCAAGGTCTAACCAACTCGGCCACCACGTACTCGTATATACAGTGACAAATCGTATTACTAAATTAAATAATTTAACTTAAAAAAATAATGGCCTTATTCAGAAAAAAACTTATTGAGTCCTTGAAGAACACTTTAGTTACTTGGAAGGCTTTGTCTCTTTTACGTATATTGATTTTTTTTGCTAAAAAATGAGACAAAACCTTCTATAACTAAAGTGTTCTTCTAGGACTCAATAAGTTTTTATGAACACCGGAATGTCTTTAAAATTAAGACGCAAACTGTTAGGATAAAATAGTCGCTGTTTAGCAAGCCATAAGACTTAGAGCCATCCTTGCTAATGCAAAAAAACTAAATTTTGAAATTTAGAAGCATGACTTATGGACTAATAAAATTCTGAGCTAAAAAAACAAACATAAATATTTAAAAAGTATTCTTTTCCATCATTTTCTATTGTAAAGATTGAAAAATAAAACAAAGCAAGCTAGAGAGTCATTATTTTTATATTGTTCTCTTGTAACGTCCTCATTACTGATGGTAGGCGACAGATCGTAAAACTCCGGGGAAAATAATTATTAGTGCTAGTATATCCGTTATTAATTAAAGGTATATCCGTTATTAATTAAGCTTAAAATAATAATCAGGAAAAACATAATAAAAATAATATAGAACACTAAGGCCCGGTTTCTTGATGGATAGTCATCTTGACTAATTGTTAAATAATGACAGTTATGGCGTCTTTTATATGAATTTGAAATATGTTTTGACAAAAATCTCATAGAACACCCGCCATTTTTAACTATAGTAACGTAAACTATTCATCAAGAAACCGGCCCTAACTAAGCTCTAGGCTCGTACTATGTGTACCAGAAACAATGATATAATACATATTATATTTTATAAACACCCAGACCTTGACAAACTTAACAGAAAAACGTAGTAATGTGTTTTTGCCATGGGTGGGAATCGAATCCACGACTTCGGATGCAACGCTAAAGTCGCAACGAGTAGTCTACGGAGACGGCATTGTCACAACAGAATCGAAAAAGCTAGTCAATAATCAGTTTTTCTTTAATACAAAGAAAAACTAAATTGGTTGCTTATTAAAAAAACATTTGCCGAAAGTCCATTTTAATACAAAAAGTAAATCAGTTATTTGAGTAGTTAATTAAATAATTTCGGTGCAGAAGATTGAAATATAACATACGGACCCGAGAGGATGCGCGTGATGCGGAGTTAATGTGATATAACATGACACTCCGAGACGTGACCCCGGCTTTATCATTACATTAACATGCAACTGGTTGCTGGTTATTATTAAGCTCAATCTCAGAATAATTTATTGTTCTGTGAGCTCAATACTATATGGTGTTTTTTTAATGAAGCACGGCATGTGACTTTAATAATTATAATAATATGTAGGACAATTTACACAAATTTAATACGTGGTGGCCGAGTTGGTTAGACCTTGGACTTAAAAACACCTGGTTCGAGTCACGGTGTGTACCAATGAGTTTTACAATGAGATTACACCACTATAGTGCCTCGGAGAGCACGTTAAGCTATCGGTCTCGGTTTTACTATACCAACTTGTGAAACTGTTTATAGATTGGTTATTGAGTCGAATCAAAAACATCGCGACGAGCTAGCCACTTGTTCGGTGTAGACTCATACCATCGGCTACGACGATGTGGGATTAAAACCCCTCCGCTGGGTACCCTGGGGCCGTATAGGCGGTCTCGGGCGCCGTAAGGCACATGTAAAGATAAGTATATGTAATTGCTATGGTCACAAACTAAGCTCTAGGCTTGTACTATGTGTGCGAGAAACAACGATATAATACATACTATATTTTATAAGTACCCAAACCATGACACACTGTACAGATAAACGTACTAATATTTTTTGTCAAGTGGGAATGCGGATACAAGGCCAAGCCGCAACCCTAGTCTACGGAGGCGGTCAAAAGTTTGTATCTACCTAATGTTAAGCAGACCTACAAAGTCCATGAATAGGACGGATCAATACATTGTTATTTAACGATATTGATCGTTAAATAACAATGTCCCACTATGCCGGCCAAAATATCCGGTTAGGATTTTTTTTTATTGGAGCACGGCAAGTGACCTAATCTACCTGATGGTAAGCAGCTCTACAAAGCCTATGAGTACGGTCGAATTTAATTTAATTTAAAAAAACGTTAAATCTTTTAATTACCTATCATAATGCTTACTTAAAGGTTAATGCCTCTACATACAAGCTCATTTATTGCCATATATTAGACTAAACGAAGTGAAACACCCACTACTGGAAAAAGAGGCTATCTTTCAGTCTAGTACAACCTTTCAAGTAGTTACTTAGTCTGTGCCCAAAGTTCCGATTCTTGTGCTTTGGACATGCATGCCGGCTCGATATAATCGAATTGAACTCACAGTTTTCTATGGATATCTGAACAGGTAATTCATTCAACAAAGACCATTGCAACTTGCGGTTTTGGCATTCAGCCAATGTTCTAACCCATACTCTTTTTCTCATGTAAGGTAAAATTACTTAGCCATATTATAAGGTATATATAAATAGAGAGAGAGAATGTTCTAGTGTCGTGGGCCTTTCTGATATCAACACTGCTCTCTGTACCTATAGGTTCAGTATAATTTCTAGCTAGCAAATCAAATACTATATGTAAAGACACGTTCCATAAACTTTCTGAAAACTGATCTTAGAAGTAAGAAAAGTCAAAGTAAACCTTTCTCAATCCTGGGCAAAGCACAAGACTGGAAAATATTCATGGATACATTCAAAATACATTACAAGATTCCAGACGAACTAGCAGATTCGGCCTATAGACCAGACATACTGGTGTACTCTCGGTGCTTGAAGAAAGTAATACTTATAGAACTCACCGTTCCGTGGGAAACAAACATACCTAAGGACCACAACATCAAGTCGAACAAATATTTTTATCTCACAAACGAAATTACTAGAAACGGATTTAAAACTCAACTTTATGCAGTGTAAGTTGGTGCAAGAGGAATTCCAGCAACGTCTTTGCACCATCTATTGAAGGATCTTGGACTTCCGAGAACAGCCGTCGGAACTTTTATGGAGCGTGTTTCCAGGATGGCGCTAACAGGATCATATAGTATTTGGTTGAGTAGAGACGGTAGTGAACACAGTGCAGGTGAGAGTTCAAAAGGCCTTTAAACCTACTTCGCGGTCTCAAGTCCGGGAACGCTGCAGTTCGTTCCCCTGCCTTTCAACCACGCGATGGACCCGGCACCCGCACGGTGAATCCATGGTTTGCTAAGAATATTGTATCTCTCTTAGATCTTATATAATATATACAATGTTTATTGAACAAAAAAATACGAAATTACTATATAAACAATAAAACTAAATTAAATAACTAATATAAAATAATTATAACCCGATTAACAATATTAAATAGGGTTATAAAGGTCTGGTCTGCGTGGAACGGTGGCAAGAACACTGACCGCATTCCCTCGTTGGATTGCAATGCTAATTCTTTGTGCGAGGAATGAGCCAGCCCTCTTGTCACCGGAGGAGCAATAAGGCGTAATTTTATATGCTTTAAAAAAAATCTAGCACTTGGACTCCACGGGCCCAGAGTCTCTACAGCAAACGGCACAAATATGTAATCCTTCATTATAGAAACATATTTGCGTCGCTTGTTAGACTCCGCAGCCTCAGCTGCAGCCCCGCTTTAATGTTGTTCCCCTAGGTTCCGCGGTGCTAGAGTGTCAACGCATGTGGAGTCCCATACAAGAGCTCTTCCTCGTTCACATGGGTCAGTGTAAAACCGTGAGGTCTTTTGCCACGCGAATTATACCCGTAGGCTCTAGAAGGGCAGGAGCATCGATAGTAGCAAGAGCTCATTTTATGGTATCATTAAGAGAACCATGGCGGGAATATCTGCCAGCGCTTTTTCTGCATGATAACCCATGAAATCCAAAGCGGTCGACTTCCTTTGCACATGCACATTGGTGAGTTTCTCATAGTGGCACCCGCAGCCGGAGTCCGTCGGCGACTCAAAAACTGTCATTATCTAACAACGTACCAAGATGTGTATATGGTAGAGCGTGTAACTAGTGGCCGGATTCCTTTTCAAACGAAGCTAGACTAAAAGGTTGTGGGTATTCTGCACCAATGGTGTATTCCAAAGATGTTGTGTATTTCTTTCCTTTGGAATATCACCATTGGGGCACTCAATTTTCCATGCTTCAATTGCCTCTGTAACACCTGTCTATCTCATATATTATATATAAATAGTTTCGTTAATCCTATTATATTGTCCAATATTTAGTTAAGATATCGAAAAAAAAAAATCTGCAAAAGTTGGGAGATAAAGGGTAGTCTTTTATGCGATATTTTTGATTGTTAATAAAAAACTAAATTATGTAAATAAATAAATAAACAAAGCTTTTACTTAACGCGGATAGAATGGGTTCCTTTTTTTTTAAACGGATCTTCTAACAATAATAAAAATGCCATGATAAAAAGTGAAATATAACTTGTGCTTCCCATAATCGGGTAATAAAAATGGACATATATCATTTCTCTGGATGTACGGTTAGTTGATGAATGTTTTTCATCCATTTTAATGGCGGCAGAACGGATGGACTTGGCGGCAGAAATATCTAATCCGACTATAGCGCGGTGTCCGACAGGAAAGATCGGATCCGGTATAATCTGGTTTCGTAGCTGGAGATTTATTTATACTATTAGAGCCCCTAATCTGTCGACATATTTTTTAGTTCCCAACTTGTAAAAGGATAGATATGTTAAGGTTCATTCTAGTGCTTCTAGATAAACGTACTTCCAAATATCAACCAAAAAAAAATTTACTTTATCCATTAATATAAGTTAAAATATCTTTCTATTTTACAGTATAATATATTTATATAATACTAATAATATGTAGGACAATTTACACAAATTGCTCTGATCACAAACTAAGCTTTAGGCTTGTACTATGTGAACCAGAAACAATGATATAATACATATTATATTTTATAAACAAACTGTACAGAAAAACGTACTAATATTTATTTGTCATAGGTGGGAATCGAACCCATGAACTCCGGATTTAATCCCAAAGGCGCAACCACTAGTCTACGGAGGCTGTATTATTTAATGTTTTCTAAATTATTAAGTAATTAACAGTTTTAATGACATTATAACGAAACTGGCTAGTCGGCCTAGCAAAGTTATAATTAAATTAAAACTTTTATAATATAATGATTTGGAAAATTATATATTGTTATACAATGCTTACAATAATTGTGCAATATTTTAAAACCTTTAAGTTCGTTTGTTTGTATGGAAGCACTGTCGACTTCGAAACCTTAAACGTTTTTATGGTGTTTATAAAATATAGTATGTATTTTTAGTGTTGTTTCTCGCCTAGTTTTAACCAGGGCAATAGGTATAAAATGACCTACATTTTATATTGATGTGAATTCTTTAACTCTGGTCTCCTAGCAGCTTGCCGTTAAGTGGTTTTTTTTACAATATATCAAACCAGCAATAATTATCCATCACAAAAATACAACCTAAGAAATAAAGAAATAAGGAATGTTAACATAAATGTTCATGTAATTTACGTGTTTTAGAGCTACGATATACGACAGGCAATCGAACTATGTAGTCAAAGTTTTAAAGATCTTTTTCCTTCGGGGGTTAATAGAAAAAAAGTTTATCTACTCCTTTATTAAAGTCGATAAAAATATTAAAATTTGTTTCAGTCAGGCCCACTTAAATATTCGTACTACATTCACTTAATAAATTCATAATTAAATCGCTTAATACGAGTATATACATAATTAACACACTTAATATATTCAAAATAATATAACTTTTATAAACCATTTCATTAGCTAGAGCATTTTTTAAATACTACTCATATAAAATGTCGGAAAAACCCCTATGCTGAAGACCACTCAAATGAGAGCTACTTAACTACTCACCACTCTCATCAATTCAACAGTGCTTTCCAGAGACACTTGCTTACATTTTTAATTTATTTTATATTTTTTTGTTCCTTTAATAATATATATATATATATATAATATGCCTTACGGCACCCAAGATCGCCTAGACGGCCTTAGGATACACGGCGGAGGTGTTTTTAATCCCACCTCGTCGTAGCCAATGGTATGAGTCTAAACCAAACAAGTGGCTAGCTCGTTGCGGTGTTTGGATAGACTCAATAACCCATATAAACAGTTTCACAAGTTGTTATAGTGAAACTGGGAGAGCATGTTAAGCTGTCAGTCCCAGTTTCACTACACCAACTTGTGAAATTTGTTTATTTTAAAAGGTTGTACTTTGGGCTAATATAAGGTTCTACTGATCATTTTAAACCATGTGTCGTAATGAAACAAAATTGCTTTCTCCATACAAACTAGTAATATTAAAACGACGAATTTCGAAAGACGGTCGCAGGGTTTGACACCGACACAGACGCTCTACCGAGTCCAGGGCATTTTCCCATTGAGCAAAAGAAAAAAAAATGGCTTTCCAAACAAATTCGTCGTTTTAACATTACTACTAGTTTGTATGGAAAAAGCATTTTTTTTTCATTACAACGCATGGTTTAAACGGTAAAATTGTTCGATTTGATCAGTAGAACCTTATATTAGCCCAAAGTATAACCTTTCAAAATCACCATGTTTTATACATAAGGAGAACCGGCAAAAATGTATGGAGTCCGGTCCTGGAACCAATAACCATGGCATAGACGTCATCAGAATGCTACTTCGATGTACTTTAATAGCTACTATGGCAGGTCAGTTGAAATCACTGTGTGAAAAGAGATATGACCATTTTTAAATACCTATTTTCCTCAAAAAACTTAATATCATATTCTTATTCCCAGACTTTAGATTTGCCTGTGCTTTAATAAATGCTTTCAATACCCCCATTATCAACAATATAAACGCAGCTGAAATGTTAAATAATATAAGCCGACGGATTCACTTGCCAAATCATCTCTTTAAGTATGTGAATGAGAGACAAATGAATAGACAAAGAGTGGCTTTTATTAGATTAGATTCGAATGATCCTCAATTACAGAGAGAGACATTGTAATGATTACATTAGGAACATATCACTTGAAACTTGCAAAGTCATACTGCACAGAACATATAACTGACGGATTGTACATTATTGAAGTATATAGAGATAATGCGCTAACCGATGCAGGTCGTTATAATATTCCAAGTAATGTATGGCTAATAAGAATACGAATTCAATCGAGACATGTAAGAGCAAGAACATATTATTGTTATATTTTAATTGACAGAGATCAAGAAGGCAACGACAAAATATCTCAATATTATTGCAGCTGCTTATCTGGGCGACGCGCGACGCACCATAGGCACCTGTGCACGCGTTTTATCAGTTGTGTGGTACTTGGTATTTGGCAGACACCAGCCCTTCAGGGCGTCTGCCGGCAATCTAATTGATGTAATTATAGATGTTGAATAATAATGACAATGCACTGTTTTTTACCATAACTAATTCTTTTATTTTATATTTTAAGAATGTAGTAACGCCACCCCCACCCTGCATCCTTTCGAACTAGTTACAACTTGCTCTATGACGCCACGGAATGAAGAATAACATTCTTCATAAATTGTTTGATTTGTTTGTAAAAGCAGGTATTTAAAAATAGTCATAACTTTTTTCACACAGTTATTTGAACTGACCCACCATAGTAACTATCAAAGCACATCGAAGTAGCTTTCTAATGACATCTATGCCGTCGTTATTGGTTCCAGGACAATTTTGTCCGGTCCCCCTTTAAAAGAAAAAAAAAATCATCACGGGTGCCTTACGGCGCTTGAGACCGCCTAGACGGCCTTAACCCCCTCAAGGTAGGTCCGGTACCCATCCCATCTCGTCGTAGCCTATGGTATGAGTCTACACCGAACAAGTGGCTAGCTCGTCGCGGTGTTTTGAGTAGACTTAATAACCCATCTATAAACAGTTTCACAAGTTGGTATAGTGAAACCGGGACCGACAGCTTAACGTGCTCTCCGAGGCACTATAGTGATGTTGTGAAACAAATGTACATTTTTTTTAAATAAAAACTCATTGTTACACACCGGGATTCGAACCAGAGACCTAAGTGTTTTTAAGTCCAAGGTCTAACCAACTCGGCCACCACGTATATTTAAAATATATTGTCATTTGATAAATTGTCCAAACCTTAGTTCACAAGTTGGTATAGTCAAACCGGGACCGACAGCTTAACGTGTTCTCCGAGGCACTATAGTGATGTTGTGAAACAAATGTACATTTTTTTAAAATAAAAACTCATTGTTACACACCGGGATTCGAACCAGGGACCTAAGTGTTTTTAAGTCCAAGGTCTAACCAACTCGGCCACCACGTATATTTAAAATATATTGTCATTTGATAAATTGTCAAAACCTTAGTTCACAAGTTGATATAGTCAAACCGGGACCGACAGCTTAACGTGTTCTCCGAGGCACTATAGTGATGTTGTGAAACAAATATACATTTTTTTAAATAAAAACTCATTGTTACACACCGGGATTCGAACCAGGGACCTAAGTGTTTTTAAGTCCAAGGTCTAACCAACTCGGCCACCACGTATATTTAAAATATATTGTCATTTGATAAATTGTCCAAACCTTAGTTCACAAGTTGGTATAGTCAAACCGGGACCGACAGCTTAACGTGTTCTCCGAGGCACTATAGTGATGTTGTGAAACAAATATACATTTTTTTAAATAAAAACTCATTGTTACACACCGGGATTCGAACCAGGGACCTAAGTGTTTTTAAGTCCAAGGTCTAACCAACTCGGCCACCACGTATATTTAAAATATATTGTCATTTGATAAATTGTCAAAACCTTAGTTGCTTTAATAATTTCTCTCATAAAATAAACCTAAAAATAATTTTAACAAAACGGGCCTTCTAATAACCCATTTTTGTGAAAATATAATACTTGTTCACGCTAATGACTTGCTCCCCAGGGGAAGAAAGTCTTCGTGTTGGCAAAACAACGCGAGTACCCGTGGGACCCGACCTTTACCTGCTGGTATTTACAGAAGTACGTTAGGTATACATAATAACTCACTAACTTTGTTTTTTTAGTTGCTTCATTGTTCTTTTTCGTGTTTTTTTATTCGCATTTCCGGTTTCTTAGTAAAAGAAAATTATTATGAATCATTTTGTTACAGTAGTTTTATTTTACATGATAAAAGTAATAATTAATTATTACGGTATCCGATTTTACATACCATAGTAAAAAAAAGTTTTTTATTAGAGCACGACATGTGACTTTGTTTCTACCTGATGCTAAGGATACCTACAAAATCAATAATTGGGGTCGATCAATACATTCTAGTTTAACAATATTGATCGCTCCCACTATGCCAGCTATGTGGTTAATAAATGTGCGGCGACAAAGACGTGTTTGCATTATGAATATATTTTAATATTCTCGCTCAGTGACAGACTTTCCTTAAAGGCCGTTTAGGCCCGGGCCAGATATCAGGGCCGCCAATCTGCTCCCAAACCTATGTTACTCCTCGTGGGTATATTACAAGTGAAGAGATAAAAAATGACAGGATCAACCCTGAAAACATCAGAATAAATACTTATTGGGTATTAATACTTTGTTTTAGCTCTAAGCCAATTTTTGTTTTTGCGATATTTACCAAACTTAATCCTATTTTTCGCACGGAACAATTTCACATTTCTACACTGCAATATTAACTAGATGGGGCGGCCGGGTACGGCCTAGGGCGGCCGAAACCACTAGTCCGCCTTTGTCCTCGCTTTATCCTCAAATCAATCGTTTTCTTTGTAACCGCACCATGAAAGGAGACTACCACCTTGATAAGAAATCTATGCTTTTTGGTCCGGTAAACCGGTACATACTGTATTTGTAATAGGCAATTTGTTTTCTAATTGCTCATCTGATCTAAATGGTTCTAGGCTTTATCAATAATATAGTCATTAAGTAGCTTTATTGATTAATGTTTGTTTCATAAAATTTATAAACAAAATTTCACATAAATCTGTAATGCTTTTAGGTAATTTATGAAATAATCTTATAATAATTTTAACTGTAGACGACAGTTAAGGTAAAATTATTATAAGATTATAGACAAATATTAGCATAAACTAATGGTAGAGTAATGCGCGATTTCACCAACTCTAAAGGAGCCCCTAACTAAGTTAAGGGACAATTAATGACAGTTGTTTCATAGCAAATGTCAAAATTCTAGGCTTTACCATGATCTATAGACGAACTCTAAAGGGGGGCTTCTTTAGAGTTAGGGATCGTTGGTGAAATCGGGCATTAGAAGTTTATTTGTACTAGATCGCTTTATTTATAAATATAAAGCGATCTTGGTGGGCTAACTGAAGCAGGGCTTAAGTTAGCCCACCAAGGGGCTTAACGCAATCGTCTATAGATCGTGGTAAAGCCACAAGTAACTAGATAGATTAAATTGGTCTTCTATGTATTTATCTACCCTCCATCAGATGTCTTACGGGATAGAAAGAGAGTGCCCTTTTCTCGCTCATATTTTTCTAAAAAAATATTGTAAAATGCGGCCCCAGCCTAGTTGTAATGTCACTGCGCAACTGATAACAAGGTTAAGCAGATGACAACAAGGCCGGACCTGGGATGAGTGACCGCTTTTATAAAACGAGGCCATTTCATCATAAACACCGCAACAAGCTCGCCACTTGTTAGGTGTTGCCTCTGAATATCATCGGCGAAATGAGGACGGGTTAATCCCTCCGCTGGGTACCCCGAGGCCGTTTAAACGGTTCTCGGGAGGCAAATAGGCACCCGTGATGGTATTTATTTATTGTATTTTTTTTTGGAAAAATGTTCTAGTAACAAGGCGTTAATAATATTGTGTAAAAGAATATTAATTTTTTGAAACGGATTTCATAAACACTAAAAAGTAAAGTAATAGGACTAACTCGTCAAAGAGTTCTTCCGGCCGATACTTTGTAATAAAATTACATTATCATTAAAACTTATAATTAAGAATTATGACAAACATAACGTTAGGTTTAATTCGCCCACCGTCCAGTTCCGACACTCTCTTATAAACTAAAAATGATAAAAATCAGTTCACATAATACTTAGCAAACCCCTCAAAATTTTGAGGAGTTCCAGTCTTCAGCTTTGACAACCTTTATCAGATCTTCACAAAAATATGGACCAACTTGGTGACCAACTCTTTCATTTAAAATAATAATTTTCAAAATCGGTTAAAATTTAATACAAAAATTAAGTATCATCCCAAAATAAAAAAATAGCCGTCGAATTAAGAACCAATTTTTGAAGCCGGTTAAATTTCAAAAAATGTATTACAATTTAAATTTGATAAAAAAAAAGAGTAACAGACCTTGTTGTCCACCGTACAGCAAAATAAAAAAGCCATGAACTGAGCAGGTGGGGGCTAAAGCGTCAAATTTATGTATGCTACGCACACCGACATTGACTGATCGTTGGTCGATTTAGAAACGCCCCCTCAGCGCGGCAACTTCTAAGAAAAATGCTCTATATAGGTCAGAATAATTTAAGTATTTATTATATATATACCTAATTTTAAATTTGGCAGTATAGTATAAAAACAGCTGAATAAATGCAATATATATATATATATATATATATATATATATATATATATATATATATATATATATATATATATATATATATATATATACATCCCGATACATTTTTGGCGTCCTTTCCAACTCCATTATTATGACGTCCACCATTTCTAGTGGATTTATTTTGATTTTGTTAATGAATATTGGCGTATATTTAGAGTACTAATTCAGTGGTATAAATATTATTTCGCAATATTGTGTTTTTTATTATATACATTTTTATCTAACATACATACAATTTTTAAGCCTTTTAAACCCCATTTCATTTCATGGTCAATTTGGCTTCCTCGTATATTACATGTATATTTGAATATATTTTTACATTTTAGTGGCGTCTATCATAAAATCAGTTTAAGCGAGGTCCCATGTATATTGTTTATTCGCTAAATATTTTAAACACATTCACATTAGAGCTCCATTTAGTTTGAATACAATTTGAATTCACTGAATATTATAGCAGGTATATTTTGTGTTTGGGCGTCTAGCTAGACGCATAAAATATAAAAATATCAGTTCTATTCCGATAGACCTATAGTTTTATTTGGTTGGCTTTAATAATGCCGCCATCTTGAATAAACAAATTCTTCATATTTGATTATGTGTGAGTATTGGAATTTAAACTCTATATTCAAGGGAATAAAACTGATATTTCCATTTGGGGGTAAATTACAAGCTATGATCGTCTTGATAGTTCGTAATTTACCCCCTGGTAAGTCAAACTACTGACATACGAGTAATGCCACAGAAGAAATAATAGTTTATGCGAACATCAGTCTAATGTTTAGTCAGCAATTCGACGACAAGTGTGGGAGTTGGTAAAGTTTTGATAATAGTTTATATTGCATATAAACTTCCATAATGTGAGTAATAAAAATAAAGAAAAAATAATCATTTATTAAAATCAATTTAATATAATGCAAAACAGTCACACAATACTAGGACACTTTATAAATTTATTTATTTAATAGAAAAATTGTACATTACAGAATTATCTAAATAATACCTCAGCAAACAGTGTATGGCCGCGCACGCGCAGGTACCTATCTGGTACAAACAGATAATTGTTGTAATATAGTAGGTATGTAACTTTTCCCCCTTAATATATCTAAAATATATAACACTAAAGCCTTATTACGACGAACTGCTAACGAATTAAAGTTGAGCATACCCAATAGAAACAAAGTAGGATACATAAATGGATAGTATCCATAAGTCTTATTATACAAACATCTTAAGAACATTTTCTGCGCCTTTTCTACCATAAGGGTGTATGTACCTACCCTCGGATTCCATAAAATGGAGTTGAACTCCAATATGCTCCGGACATTTGAGTTGTACAACACTACCAGGGTTCCAGGATCAGAAAAGTCTCGTGTTTGCCTCATTACCCATCCTAAGTTCTTTCTAGCTCTTGCACACATTTTGATGTGGTTGATTATATGAGTGTGGAATGTTAAATCACTGCTGAACAGAACTCCGAGATCCCGGACCGTATCCAAAATGCGCGTAAGCTGGGCTTTCTCAAGCGTATAAAGGTAACCGATACGACTTTGGGATCGAGAAAAAGTCATAATTGAACATTTTTCTATGTTCAGATCAAGACAGTTCTTGATACTCCATTGGTGTATCTGAAGTATACACTGCTGGAACCGCTCACAATCCTGCTGAGTTTATACGGAAGTTGCCAGCTTCACATCATCAGCAAAAAGAAGGACGAGACATTCCTTGGGTATCACCTGTACAATATCATTAATGAAAATAAGGAACTCCAATATCTAAGTAGGTACATTATATAAAAAAATATTCAATAATAAAAAGTAAAATAAAAAACTATCCAGTATAATTAAACAAAAAAATACTTTAAAAAGTATCAAAATAAAAAACGCTTAAAAAATAAAGACTTCTTGTTATAAAAAAAGTTACGTATGAAACGTAAATACAATTAAAATTGTTCAATAATAAAAAAAAATGTTCACAATTAAAAAGCAAAGACAAAAACGCTTATAATACTAGGGATTCTTTGACTCAGGAAATATAAAGAACAAAATAGGTAGAAGATACTACCTATCTTTATTCTATCTTTTTATGATTCAGATGAATCAGCATAGGCAAATTGTAATTTGTTAAAACCCCAATCACGGCCAGGTTTATGAATGTGGAGGAAGTGATAGTATCTTGTCAGAGCCGTAGAAAATGGCGTTTTAACTATCTCTGCCTACCTTCCAAAGGTTAAAAGAAAAAAGTTTAAAGGTTAGAAGAAGTTGTTGTAGTAATTATTTTATGAACTAAAAATGGTATGGAAGCTCTTCCGAAGAATGAACCTAAAATTATATGTGGCTTGAAAATCAAGAATTTAATATTTAAATAGTTGTTTTAAAAGAATTAAAAATTTAAGAGATGGTAGGAAATTGAACAACATTATTATTAAGTACTTTGCTGGTGATGCTATTTTATTGTAGAATTCATCAAGAACACTGAAGAAACTTTGTCGGTTATGAATGAAATATGTAGGAAGAAAGGATTACAAATAAATATACAGAAGGCTAAATGAATGGTATTTGAAATATGCGAGAATGCAACTGAATGTAAAATTTATGTGGAATGAATGTTGAACAAATGAGTTTTTATATCTGGGAAGTATTGTACAAGACAGTAAGATAGAGATGTATGGATGGAGATAGTGAATGCGAGAAATAAGGTAAATGGTCCATTTAATGATATTATGCGCAATAGCATTATTTCCCTAACAGCCAGGAAAATTGGTCAAAATAGTTTTCTGCTCCCGAGACTTAAGTATGGATGTGATACATGCAATGAAATTTGTGTATTGAGAGAAAGAAGTAGAACGGAAATCTTTCAATATTTGATGTTGTATCAAATATTGAAAGAAGTATGTCATGGTGGTTCGGTCATGTTGAACGTATAGATGCTGAATGAAGAACTAAACAAATATAAAATGTTAAAATACAGAATAATAGTTAATATAAGCGGTAAAATAAATTTTAGTCCACAAAAATATTCATAAAACCAACTAACTTGCCTTCTTAATTAGAACTAACATACTGTTTACAATTAATTACCTTTAAGCATCATACATACATACTATCATTTTAATTAATTCTAAAACAGTTTATTAGTTTTAATTAAGAAGGCAAGTTCCTGCGATGATCACTGCAGTAGAACTGAAATTTACTTACTGCTTAAATTATTGGTATAATTTTACTTTATGACATCGGAAGATTTATTAAGTAATTATTTTGACTTTATTATACCTATTGATACATTATTTAGAATGAAGTCGGAAGATTTATTAAGTAATTATTTCGACTTTATTATACCTATTGATACATCTTTTAGAATGAAGTCGAATAATAAATAAATATTCTGATGTCATATTGTAAATATTTATCAAATTAATAAATCATTGTTGTGCTGTGAAGCCAATTAATTAGTATTTCAGTTATTTAAATCGGATAGGTAAGTATTTTTTATATTCATACAGCCACACTAAAACATAAAAAATTCAAATATTTTTACTTTTTAATATTAGTTTAGATAGTTCAGACCCGTGGTCGTCAAACTGCGGTCATACAACTCACTATAAGGGCCGGTTGCATCCAAGTGTCTGTTAACGTAATGTAATGATTAAAATAAAAAATGTACCAGCTGTCATTCGAACTGCACAATAAATTTGGTACATTCGTCGCCATTTTTTAATTTAATCATTACATTAACAAAGAGTTCATTTTGATGCGACATAGGCTAAGCCTTTAAATCGTATTACTACTTACGAATGCAAGTAAAGAAATAATAATTCTACCCAGGTACCTACCTATCTATGCAAGCGTTCGATTAAGTTATTAATTTGGCTTAAAATCCCACCAAATGATTGTTTGGCATATTTATTTATTTATTTATTACATTTCAGGTAAACTTACGGCTAACAAATTTATAGTTAGTTATAGTATTTTAATATAAGGCCATTAATAAGTTTACACATATAAATGTAACGTAATGCATAATAATAGTCTTATACCAAACAAAAATATAAACAAAAACAAAAATAATACAAAGAAAATAACAAATAACAATAATGAAGTTCAAACAAAATTACCAATTATACCTAAAACTAAAAAATTCTCTCACAGAATGATCCGGCTAGGGTTTTTCGCGCAAAAGACGGCTTCGTACAGAATAGGTCTAAATCAGAACTATTACTATTAAAGAAACTGCACGTCCTCCAAATATATGCATTTTGCCTAAAATTTGTATAAGCAATAGGCAGATGGAAGATGGCAGAACTCCTAGTTCTCAAGCCAGTGGTCCTTAAGTTTAATTGACTAATCAATTCAGAGGAATCCACCTTACCGCGGAATACATCAATAAGGTAGGTTACATCTGCAATATTTCGCCTAATTGTCAAAGGCAGAAAGTGATGTTTAATACACTTTTGCTCATAAGTTAAGTTCCTTTGACCAGTTCTAAAACATAAATATCGCATGAATCTTTTCTAAATATTCTCTACACGTGTTCTGTGTACCTCATATCTGGGATTCCATATTTGTGATGCGTACTCCAAGAGGCTACGAATATACGAACAATATAAAATTTTGATGGTATTGACGTTTTTAAAATTTGAAGACATTCTTAAAACAAAGCCCAGAGCCTTTGATGCTTTGGTTACAACGCTATCAATGTGACTGTCAAAAAGTAATTTAGAGTCATGTACGACACCAAGGTCTTTAACCTCCGAAATACGTGAGAGCTCCCTTCCTTTCAAATAATACCTTGAACAAGTTGGCGACCTCCTGCGAGTAAACGAAATACAGATGCATTTGGAAACATTTAGATCTAGTCTATTAAGCTGGCAGTATTCATCTAATCGCAAGAGATCCGCCTGTAGATTAAAGGTGTCTATATCAGTTGTTATTGGTTTTAAAATTTTCATGTCATCAGCAAATAATAACACCATCGATAAAGACTACCATAAACCATCGATAAAGACTACCATGGATACCAGAATTACTTAATTTCCAAAGGAGGATATTGTGGTCTATGCGATCAAATGCCTTACTATAATCTTTATAAATAGCATCCACCTGACCACCCCTTTCCATGTGATTAACAATATATTCATTGGAAAGAATAAGATTCGAAACCGTGGATCTGCCATTCAGAAATCCATGTTGGTTCGGACTAAAAGATGATTTTAATGCAGCGTAAGTTTGAACATATACAATTCTTTCAAATACCTTTGCAAATATGCAGAGTTTAGAGATAGGCCGATAGTTTGAAACATCATTCTTTTGACCTTTTTTAAATATGGGTGTTACGAAAGCAGATTTCCATATATTAGGTACAATTCCTTCATTGATGGATCTATGAAATAACAGGGCTTGCAATGGAAATTGCAAACTCCGGGCACAGGCTATAACAAATACTGGAGAGATATGATCAGGACCCGCAGACTTATATATTATTTCATAATAAAATTAAACAGGCCACGGGCGAAGCCATGATTTAGTATAAAAATAAAGTCATCGTCAATATCACCTATTATATCTAAACAATCATATCGACACCAATATTTTTTTTCAAACTCCAACACCACCCCTGCCTACTCCCACGACAAATTTATTCTTATTCTATACATTCCACAATAAAAATTATACGCAGTTGTTTTATCCAATTTGCTTGGCCGGCAAACAAAAATAAAATTTATATTAATTTTACAAAAAAAAAATATAATCACCCTAACTATTATTGATAAATTACTAAATTAAAATCGATGGAATTACTTTTTGAGATTAGAATGATCATACACAGAGTTGTTGGTAGAGAGCGAAGAAAATAAAATCTAGCCGTAATCACGCGAGCGCGAGCGAGATACCCCACGACAACCCGAGCAGTGGCCAAGTTCGTTGACCGCGGGCAGAGACACGGCGAGTAGTGAGACTAGTTATTTGTCCAACGAGTGAGAGTGGGATGTAAGATGTAATGGTGTGATCTTTACTTCTGTCTTTTATGAGCTCGAGCACTGCTCGGGTGCCCGAGCTCGTAAAAGACCGAAGACCCGACTCGATGCGGCGAGCACTCAGCAGTAAGACTGGTTACTTTTTTATTAAGTAGGTAAGACTGGGATGCAAAATTTATTGTTTGGTGTGATAACTGTGTGTTTAGGGTTTCCACTGTAATGTGTATTAATATAATGTGTGTCTAATGTTCGCCTAGGTCGCCCTCTTATAAATATCATAATAAGTATCATAATTCCTAACTCACCCCCCTATTCTCTACATCCACTAGTCACGACAAAATAAACAATTAAAAAAAAAAAAATAAGATCGTCTTATAAGTAGGTGTAATTTCAACTATTATGGTTGATGATATTAATTTGCAGCAAGGTAATACATAAATTATAAAGTTACTTACCTTTCTTAAAAACGAGATTCAGTATCCGTTGGCTTCGAGTACTCGTTGTAAATTCAATACGTTATGGACGTCTGAACGCCACGAATACGTCTGCATGAAATGACGGACAATACAAGGCCATCGGCCGGAAGCCATTAGATGCCAGAATTAAATTGCAATATACTTTGCGGATGATATACACAGAGCAGCGCCTCTGGCGGTACTTCGCCGAACTTTTGATACCCAAAATCAGTTAAAACCGAGTAAATTTTGCTTCCACCTTATTTTTGACAGGGGGCAGGACTGAGGTGTGGGGGCACGTTCCCGGTCTTAGGCTATTTGACGTCCGTATACGGACGTCAAATATCGGTGGATGCCAGATTAAATGCAAATTTAAAGCATGTCGGACGCCAAATGTATAGCGAGATGTATATATATATATATATATATATATATATATATATATATATATACAGCATGTATAACTCAAGAACGGCAGAACCGATTTTTATGATCTTTGTTTATTGGATTTGTCTCCGCCACAAATAATGAACTTCTATTAAAACATCGGAAAATATCACGAAAAAAAATAAGAAAATTAATTCTCTCATGTATTTTGTATGGACAGGGTTTTAGATGATTTCTCGAGAACGGTAAATTTGATGGAGGCATTTTGATTTTTGTAATCCAAAACTTTACTTATATTATAAAACTAAAGAGTTTGTATATATGTATATATATTATCAGAGTCTGGTTTGTTACACCATTTATAAATCAAAAAGGGCAGAACCGATTTTTATGATCTTTGATTTCTTGGATTTGTCTTCAATTCCTCCTTCTTCTTCTTCTTCCTTGTCATAAATAATAACAACATAACTTCTATTAAAACATCGTAAAATATCACGAAAAAAAAATTTTTTATTTCATTGGATTTAAAAAAATCAATGAAATCATTTTGATTTTTGTACATTTATTGAACTTTATTAAGTTTAATAAATAAATTTTTAATAATCCAAATCTATACCAATATTATAAAACTACAGAGAAGAAGTTGTGTGGATCAGGTAGTTAGTTATGTATACATCACCGCCTCCATAAACTGGTTGCCCCTATAGAATTGTATTCGGAGGTCGTGGGTTCGATTCTTACCAATGGCAAAAAAAACAGTACGATTTTCTGTACTCATGTATATTCTGTGGTCATGGTCTGGGTGTTTAAAAAATAAAATATCGTTGTTTCTAGTTATGTACCAGACTGAGCCGCCTCAAAATCAATAAACTTATTGGGTGAATTTAATATAGTATTTTAATAAGATAATAATAATATTACATAGGACAATTTATACATATTGCTCTAGTCACAAACTAAGTTCTAGGCTTGTACTATGTGTGCCAGAAACATTGGTACTTATACATTATAATTTATAATACACCTAGCTAGAACACTTTATAAAAAATCGTAGGTACTTACTAATATTGTTTTACTTTAAAATCTAACAGTATTATTTAAATATAAAAAAATCTAAATCGACGACAGGAATAAGAATATCGTACGCGATATGTATAGTACCTAAATAGCCTAATAATACCCAAAATTGTGGTCTGAACGTGAACGCATATTAACGACAAAACAATTTCAGCTCATTTCTTCCTCATCCGTTCCCAGAAGCGTTATTATTCTTCATTCCACGCCATCTTTATTCGCATTTATCATTCCACAGCCATCTCTTTCTCGCAGGATAAATTTAACATACGAATTTCGTAATCCTTCTCACTCTACAACAGGCTTCTTAGCCACAAATGGAGTGTAGAGAGTTTCACTTTTTTTTTCAAATTGACGAATGAAAGTGTTATATGGCAAAGGTATTATGGCTGATTCCAGACAAATAAAAAAGGCTGAATTTAAAAAGTTACTATATTGCCTGTGTTCTTTTTATGATGAACATTTGCATTAATTTAGGAGTAAAGTTTGGAAGATTTTCCTTTTTATTTCAGTGACTTACAAGCCTCAAAACAAACTATTACATTTGATGTTTGTTTTCTTTTGAAAAAATGGTATAATTATTGTTGACACTAGTACAATTATTATATATTCTGAGTAATACATACTCGTAGATAGATTAATGGCATACGACCACAGATTGCTTGAAAATCCTCTATCCGTTGGGTATATAGAGACACGCATCCGCGAACAAATACCGGATCCAGCGCCAGCAGAAAATCTCTCTTCGTATGGCTGGTATGGCGACTGGCACTCGTGCGCAATAAAACAATTAGTGATGACGGTCGAACCGCCCGATGAGTTTGTTGAACGCATCGCCCGTCGTATGTATGACAGGGTCGACAATGGACCCTACGAGCACCTTCGCGGCATCGTTTCACTGCTTGCGACCACCGAATGGCAGGCCTACGCCGAGAGAGCTTCTTGGCGGCGAGCTTCCTACACCGCTAGGTGACTAGCTATACCTCCTGGCGTGTTGTCGTCTGCAGTAGGCGCCTACACCGTTCAGCCCTCGTTCTATAATGAGAACCTCGGGTCACCGGGGCAAGTTCCCGGCGAGTCTGTGTCCCGGCAACTGGGGTTTCGCACGTTGATCCTCGACGCCGGGGGTTTCGCAAGCCGATCTTCGGCTCAAGGGGAGTCAAATGCCCCGCTACTACTACTTAAAGTATTAAACGTAGGCATATTATTATTTTGTTACATTCTATAATTTGAAATATTAAACATTTTTTTGTCATAAAATACCTATAATTAATTAAATGTACAATTAGAGAAAATATAATTAAGTATGGCAAATATAATATGGTATGGTAAAATAAAAATTGTACTTTTTTCTGTACAGTATGACAAGGTCTGGGTATTTTTTTAAAATAAAATATGTATTATATCGTTGTTTCTGCTACACACAGTAGGGCTTAGTTTGTGACCAGAACATACATACGAGTATATTGTTCTGGTCACAAACTAAGCCCTAATTGTCCTGTATTGAGTATATTAATTAAAAAAAAACTTAGATGTACATTTGTATTTTGACTCTCTTAGGTAAAGTTTTAAAATACACCATATAGAAAAGTGTATTGCATGAAGTAAATTAGGGTATATTAAAATGACATAAAATTCATTGCATTATTTTTTTATTTATATTTACGTTTTTAGATATATTTATAAATATTTTCGCCAAAATTTGATATTTTATATTACCCTTTTGGCAAGCTGTTTGGTAGATAATATTTTATTTTTGTTTTAATATCACATGCACACAAAGTTGCGGGCAACAGATTTTATAAAATAATTTTATGATTTGTGACTGAAGCTTCAGCGAAGTAAAAAGTTGCTCAGCTAATCACACAAAGGTAATTCGTCTATAGGACTATAGAATAGGTAGATGTAGGTACAGAAGGAAAAGGGTGAGCGAGCACGGGTCAGAAGTCTGTGGCGAACATCAAACGACGTGGCATGTAACTGATCTCATACAACTTTTCCCACAGACTACAAATTTAAAAGTGATTTTTAAACAAAAATAATTACTAAGTTTTGTTTTTAATTTAACTCTTGGCCAAACGATATTAAGTAGTACGTTTTTTTACAGTTTTAGCCTTATTTGTTTACTAGCTGATGCCCGCTAGGGCTTGAGCTCCGGAATTCCGGTTTTAATAAAATTCCGGAATTCCGACATATTTTAATATCGTTTTGTAATACCGGAATTGGGGAATAAAAACCGAAATTTCGATATCGAAAAAAATATATAATTTTGTCCCCGTTTGAGGCGTCGCGCGTCATTTCAACATAGCAATGCATTGAACGCATTGACGTTCTTGAAAATTCTCTACCCACCAAATTTCTAGGACTTCATGAATTAGGGGTCCTACCGGGAAGACCATCGACGTGTCGATCAATAGAAATCGAAACTCAAAGGTATGGTATTTGACATTTCTCTTCAATCGAAGTACTTATACATTTTCCTACACATTTTTATCAATCGACGCGTCTATCGGTATGTCGATGTAGCTTCCCCTTGTATAATTTTTTTAAGGGAAACTTTGAACTTCGTAATTCCGGAACTGAATATCTTAATATTGAAACCCAATACCGGAATTGAAAAATGGTCCGGTATTCAAGCCCTAAAGCCCGCAACTTCGTGCGCGTGTTATTTATTTATTATAAACAAAAAATCTTTACCACAAACGTCATCGGTACGTGTTACTTGACGCGGCACGTAGAGCTATGAGGTTTCTAGTTAAATACTTTTGAAAATTAATGTCTTTTAATTCTGTGGGTTAATTTTGATCAAATAAAAGTTAAACATTACTCCAAATAGTTCTTCTTATCTTTCAGTAATTCAATTTTTAATCCAATAAGAGGCTTTTACGTGATGCGAAACAAACAATCGAACAAACAAACAAAAATGTCTAATATACAGCCGCCAGGCAAGAAATCCATATGCAGAAGTGTTATTAAAACCGGTGAGTTCGGTTTTTTTTCTTAGTCTGTGAGCAAACTAAAACAGACCTTCCTCCCACCTAAAAAGGTTTATGTTTTATATGGGAATTGTCAATATTATGTTAGTATTAAAAATTATGATATAATATATTTTAGTATTATTAAAAAAAAGCTTTATTTTTAAGTAAAATAAAAACAAGATCGGCATCACTTTTTTATAAATACATAAATATCTGCAATTTTTTCACGTTTTCCTACTTATAAATAACTCACATAAAGTTAATTTTCGCGTAGTAATATTTTATTTGCAGCATAAAACCAATATAAAAATAACAATTTAAATATTTAATGAGAAAAATTAAGACATCTTAATTTTTGGTGCTTTTCAAAGAATTGCTTTCGTTTTGTACGATACGAAATCGTCTTGGGGTACAAAACCCTTTTTAGGATAAAAAGAAATCCATTTCCGATGTTACTTTGAATTATATAAAAATCGGACATACCATTATAATCCTTTTTTAAACGACTTCAAAAAGAGAGGAGTTTCTCAATTCAACGCATATGTTTTTATGTTGTATGTAATATATTGTGTATGTTCCTCCATATATCCGTAACTTTTTTTTTATGGAGATCTGATAAAAACTCTTAAATCCTTAAAAATGAAACTAGCCTTTAATTTCGTTGTTGTCTGTATATTCGAGAAGCTGATTTAAGTCCCGTCTTTTTATACTCCTTGGATTAGTATTAACTTATGAACACTTCAATTGCGGTAATATGAGCTTAATCGAGGATTTTATTTATATATTTATTTTTGACAGCCTCCGTAGACTAGTGGTTGCGCCTTTAGCGTTGTATCCGTAGGTCGTGGGTACGATTCCCACTCATGGCAAAAAAAAATAGTACGTTTTTTCTGTACATTAAGTCATGGTCGGGGTATTTATAAAATATAATATGTATTATATCGTTGCTTCAGGTACACATAGTACAAGCCTAGAGCTTAGTTTGTGACCAGAGCAATATGTGTAATTTGTCCTACATATTAAAAAAAAAAAAATTTGGTCCGTCTTCATTATTATTATTTGTATATTTTATTAATTTTAATTATTTTATGTTTTGTTTTTATATACATGAAGTACCTAAATACCATAAATATAATCACGGTTGTCTTACGGATCTCGAGACCGCCTAGCCGATGTGGTAGGAGTCTACTCGTACCTACACCGAACAAGTAGCTAGCTCATCGCGATGTTTGAACAGACTAAATAGATGGGTTATAAACAGTTTTACAAGTTGGTATAGTGAAACTGGGACCGACAGCTTGACGTGCTCTCCGAGGCACGACACAATGTTCTTAGCAAACCATGGATTCACCGTGCGGGTGCCGGGTCCATCGCGTGGTTGAAAGGCAGGGGAATGAACTGCAGCGTTTCCGGACTTGAGACCGCGAAGTAGGTTTAAAGGCCTTTTGAACTCTCACCTGCACTGTGTTCACTACCCTCTCTACTCAACCAAATATTATATGATCCTGTTAGCGCCATCCTGGAAACACGCTCCATAAAAGTTCCGACGGCTGTTCTCGGAAGGCCAAGATCCTTCAATAGACGGTGCAAAGACTTTGCTGGAATTCCTCTTGCACCAACTTCCACTGTAGTGGTGTTGTCAAAAAAACGTACATATTTTTTTAATTAAAAATTCAGTAGTAGGTAGTAGGTACCTACCAAATACTAAATACAACTGCTGTTTTACGTTGCCTACCATATTTTTTTACTTATTATTTAGTAAAAACAAATCTGAGTTTTTAATTAATAAAAGCTATATTAGTTGTACTCACGTCTTCCTTAAATTTTAAAACAAAAATACAAAACGAGCAAAAAATCAACATAAATTTTCACTTCGTTAAAACACAAAAGACTGTCAAAAAGAAAGAACAACCTCAAACAAATTCAACCTGCGGGACCATATTTAATAGATTTTAGGAGTCCGCATATTTTCCCCTTTTCTAAAATAAATTGCGAAACTCACCCCAAAGAATTCTCTTTCGTTCAGTTTAACAATTCTGGAGTTTTTCGTCAAAATGGAGACAAAAACTCAATTATGTCATAACGGCGGCATCTCGTCATTTAATTATAAGTGTCTACTTTTCTGCTGTTTTCTGTAAATTGTTTGAAACTGAACAATTCTGTTCCATTCCCTTTTTTTTATTATTATATTTTAATTATTAGAGTCTTAAATATTTGGTAAGTATAATTATTTAATGCTAGAGAAAATGTTTGCTAAATTAAAATATATTGAAAAGGAACTTCATTTTCTAAGTTTTATTAAATTATAAGCTTTATTAGGGATTATATATACGTGGTGGCCGAGTTGGTTAGACCTTGGACTTAAAAACACTTTGGTCCCTGGTTCGAATCCCGGTATGTACCAATGAGTTTATAATTTAAAAAAATATGTACATTTGTTTGACAACACCACTATAGTGCCTCGGAGAGCACGTTAAGCTGTCGGTCCCGGTTTCACTATACCGACTTGTGAAACTGTTTATAGATGGGTTATTGAGTCTATTCAAAACATCGCGAACATCGAAAACAAACATTTTTTTCTGTACAATTTCAAAGTCAAAGTCAAAAATATTTATTTCATGTAAACCTTTACATATTTATTTATGCATAGTCAAAAAAAAAAGGTCTAAGTGTGCGCTTGGTTAGGCTCTTGCATACATAAAAATAAATAGAAACCAAACCGAACACACCACATAACCAGCCAGTGTAAGACTAGGTGGTTATTTGTCATGGTCTGGGTGTTTATAAAATATAATATGTATCATATCGTTGCTTCTGGTGCACGTAGTACAAGCCTACAGCTTATTTTGTGACCAGAGCAATATGTGTAAATTGTCCTACATATTATTATTATTATTATTAAATAGTCTATAACCAATTCTTCAGCTTTATAATATTAGTATAGATATATTAAATATAAATATCATTCTTGCGGGGTAAATAACGTATGTTAAGGATAACTGATCTTAATTAGGAAGGGAAGATTTAGGAAAGGGTTGTGGAGGGTGAAAACGGATGGGTTTTCCTTCCACAAGCGGATCTGTGGGAGACCATTTGCTTGGGCTAATTTTAGTTACGGTTATAATAGTAAGAAGGTTTCACCTATATCTCTAATTATGAACTAAATTTGTCTTTATTATTGTTTAAACATTGGTGTGTACCAATGAGTTTTTGATTTATTTGCCTGTAGTAGAGCATTCGTCATTTTGTATATTAATTTCATTTGTTTGATAAAAATCCTGATAGGTACTATTTTAGTTGTGTTAATGGCGGCTTGTTTTTGTATAATTTCAATGTTAATATCTTTGTATAATTGTTTACAATATTTCTGTAGATTATCTGTATTTATTGCTGTTTATAAATTTTAATATATATCTATATTTTTATTTTAAACCGCCGCCGCGTCGTGGTCTATATTGGCATTGTAGCCGGTGGTCGTGGTTTCCATTCCCACTCATCACTCACTAATAATAAAACCATACTAAGTATTACATTTTCCTGGGCAATATGTATGAAATATCCTACATATTATTACTATTATTTAATACTAGCTGCGGTTTTTCTCATTTAATTTCAAAGAAATCGGAACGAATATAAAATACAGTCTATATTACTCGCTGATAATATAGCTTACTATAGATAAGATAATTTAAAAATGGTTTTAGTATTTTTTGAATTAATCAATTACAAACAAACCAACAAAAAAAAAATCCTTTTTAAAATATTAGTGTAGAAAATAAATAAATAAATAAAATAAATTTCCTACTTAGTTTCCTGTAACAGAGTTGTTCCTTAATGGCAAAAGCCCTTCTCCCCCCCCCCCCCCCTTCCTTATCTAATCTAGGGCCCTGTTCGCACAATGCTACGGAACTTGTTATTGAAGCCTTATATATTATACCCTTCAGGTGCTTAATGTCTGTAGCAAAGAAATGGCAGACATTTATTGTATGAAGTTCAGGTAACAGCTTGTTGTAATGATTTTCATCTGCCTGTAACCCCAAGGCTCTACCATGGGTTTGCGCATTGTGGCAACGTTACGTATTTGTATACGTATACGTGAGCCAATAGGGCCGCTTTATTTTGGTAACAGGATTGAATAAAGCGATCCTATTGGTTGTTGCTCACGTATACCTATTCAAATACGTTACGTTGCTACAATGCGCAAACCCATTATAAAGCCTCTGGTCAAATTGTCTGATCATGCTATTTTAGGCCAATCTACATGAATTATACAATCACGGGTGCCTTACGGCGCTCGAGTCCGCCTAGTCGGACTCAGGGTATCCAGCGTTTTGGTTTTATTCTCAGCTCGACTTAACCGATCGTTGTTTTAAACAATAAAAAAATACCGAAATTTACAAGTATTTCTCTGCCAAACTATTTAAATAGTTAGACGGCAGATGGCTCTCGTTACATTTTTTGGTACTTAATAAAATTAAAAGGTTTTTTTATTTATTTTCAAAAAACGACAATAACAGAACGAAGTTTAAACTGCTTACTTAGAAGAAACTATCTATTTATGTTGCATTTAATCTGATCCAACAAATTCTCAGCCTACATTGAACAAGTGGCCAGTTCGTAGCAGTGTTAGGAAATGTATAATTATAATTAATTACAGATTTGTAGGGACAATTGAACTTTAATAACTACATCGTTGTAGATAGGTAAAAATTACTTATAAATTGTATATTTGTTTTTGTATTAGGTATCTTTACGCCAGATAATAGAGATACTCGTACGAATTTGAATTGTAAATTTTTTCCCGCTTAAAATCTATTAATCTTTTATGATAATGATGGATTACTGAAATCTTAACAACACAACTATAGTTCCTCGGAGAGCACGTTAAGCTGTCGGTCCAACAGTTAGTATAATGAAACTGTTTATAGATAGGTTATTTAGTCCATCCAAACATCGCGACTAGATAGCCACTTGTTCGGTGTAGATTCATACCATCTGCTACGACGAGGTGGGATTTAAAACCCATCCGTTGGGTACCCTAATGCCGGTCAGGCGGTCTCGTGATGATATTAATTTATATTTATTTATTTTATTATATGTAAACTTTAAAGTTGATTTCTAAGTCACATTATGAGTTACAATAACAAAAGTAGTATTTTGTCTATTGCACATTTAATCGCAGTTAAATTTGTCTAAACAACCATCTTAAAATACTTAGAACCAACCGAGTAAATTAGGTAAGACCTGCTTCATAAACTGTCATCATAGTATTCCGATTATGACACATTTGAACGACTGTTTCACTGACACTGTCACTAAATAAATGGGCAGCGGGAACTGACGGGGACGCAACGAGGAAAGGTTCGGCTGAAGTGGCCCCCTGTCAGCAATATGTCATGGAGTTATTGCGTGGACTAATTAAACCGTTGGACGCAGACCACGTTATTAGCGTTCATTGGTACCGAGTGGGGACTTTCTAATGACGTTTTAGTGCCTGTTTTAGCTTTTGAGTTAACATTTTTTTAGATTACTGTTTACTTATTTATTAAACAAAACAGTAAGCAATATGTCACAGAGGTATTGTTTAAAGTAATTAAACTGTTGGACGCAGACTACGTTATTAGCGCCCATTGGAACCGGATGGGGACTTTCTAATGACGTTTTAGGTAATTCCTGTTTTGGCTTTAGAGTTATAATCAGAAAACAATGTTTTAATATAAAATTCGTTCCTAATTGACTAATAAAATTCAGTCTCTGGTAGGGTGAGTAATGAGACCATAGCTCACCCTACCATTTTAGATTACTGCTTTTTATACTGATTTGGAACACAGCACGTGATTTTGTATCTACCTGATGGTAAGAAAACTTACAAAGTCTATAAATGGGATCCATCAATACATTATTGTTTAACAGCATTGATCGCTTCCACTAAGCCGACTTCTTAATGAAACGAAATAAGAGGCGAAAAATATAAGTAAGCTTTACGAGTATACCTTAAGATCCTCGTTACTTTATTGTCAAATCAACTGCAGGGTTCGTAACCGCACCACGAAAGGAGACTACCGACCATCACTCTAACAAAAAATCGAAGCAGTAATCTCCTGAAAACCTAGCAACAGACTTATACCAAAACATGACTTTCATTGAGGTATATGGTAGTGTATGGTTTTAGTGACCTAATTTAAAATAAAAAAAAGTAGATGCCTACCTTTTTATTGGCAGAATGATGGAATATACAAGTGGCCACTTTGTGTAGTTCGGCGGGAAAGTCGCGGAGACAGTTCATTCTTCTTTTAACTAAGTTACGAAGCCGAAGCACTGCCAGTCTCAAAGTTTTCCCACTAATTTGTCTTAGGACAAATAGAAAGGTTACAAATGTCGAGTTTAAGACAATTGTTATCTGTATATTTTTAATTGCGACTTCTTTTTTTCGATTACAAAAGTCGACATTACAGATATTAGATTAGATTTTAGATTATAATATTGTTTTTTTTTTTATAATTTTTTGACCGTTTTAATTATTTTGTAGTGTGTTAAGTGCACAGAGATATAAGTATGATTCATTTATAGGTTTATATATTTTAACTATGATTTTTCATTATTATTTTTTTACAGAAGACGCGTAAATCGTGTCAATCTGTCATGGTATTTTTGTTTCTTGATTTTGAGTTCGACAGTCAATTTCTGTATATATTAATTAAATTTTGGGCCTTAGCACAACAGCGTCGGTCGATTTTATGAATGAATGTTTATTCATCGACTTCGAAACCTTAAACGTTTTTACGGTGTTTATAAAATATAGTATGTATTTTTAGTGTTGTTTCTCGCCTAGTTTTAACCAGGGCAATAGGTATAAAATGACCTACATTTTATATTGATGTGAATTCTTTAACTCTGGTCTCCTAGCAGCTTGCCGTTAAGTGGTTTTTTTTACAATATATCAAACCAGCAATAATTATCCATCACAAAAATACAACCTAAGAAATAAAGAAATAAGGAATGTTAACATAAATGTTCATGTAATTTACGTGTTTTAGAGCTACGATATACGACAGGCAATCGAACTATGTAGTCAAAGTTTTAAAGATCTTTTTCCTTCGGGGGTTAATAGAAAAAAAGTTTATCTACTCCTTTATTAAAGTCGATAAAAATATTAAAATTTGTTTCAGTCAGGCCACTTTTTCCACTTAAATATTCGTACTACATTCACTTAATAAATTCATAATTAAATCGCTTAATACGAGTATATACATAATTAACACACTTAATATATTCAAAATGATATAACTTTTATAAACCATTTCATTAGCTAGAGCATTTTTTAAATACTACTCATATAAAATGTCGGAAAAACCCCTATGCTGAAGACCACTCAAATGAGAGCTACTTAACTACTCACCACTCTCATCAATTCAACAGTGCTTTCCAGAGACACTTGCTTACATTTTTAATTTATTTTATATTTTTTTTTTCCTTTAATAATATATATATATATATATATATATATATATATATATATATATATATATATATATATATATATATATATATATATATATAATATGCCTTACGGCACCCAAGATCGCCTAGACGGCCTTAGGATACACGGCGGAGGGGTTTTTAATCCCACCTCGTCGTAGCCAATGGTATGAGTCTAAACCAAACAAGTGGCTAGCTCGTTGCGGTGTTTGGATAGACTCAATAACCCATATAAACAGTTTCACAAGTTGTTATAGTGAAACTGGGAGAGCATGTTAAGCTGTCAGTCCCAGTTTCACTACACCAACTTGTGAAATTTGTTTATTTTAAAAGGTTGTACTTTGGGCTAATATAAGGTTCTACTGATCATTTTAAACCATGTGTCGTAATGAAACAAAATTGCTTTCTCCATACAAACTAGTAATATTAAAACGACGAATTTCGAAAGACGGTCGCAGGGTTTGACACCGACACAGACGCTCTACCGAGTCCAGGGCATTTTCCCATTGAGCAAAAGAAAATAAAATGGCTTTCCAAACAAATTCGTCGTTTTAACATTACTACTAGTTTGTATGGAGAAAGCATTTTTTTTTCATTACAACGCATGGTTTAAAGGGTAAAATTGTTCGATTTGATCAGTAGAACCTTATATTAGCCCAAAGTATAACCTTTCAAAATCACCATGTTTTATACATAAGGAGAACCGGCAAAAATGTATGGAGTCCGGTCCTGGAACCAATAACCATGGCATAGACGTCATCAGAATGCTACTTCGATGTACTTTAATAGCTACTATGGCAGGTCAGTTGAAATCACTGTGTGAAAAGAGATATGACCATTTTTAAATACCTATTTTCCTCAAAAAACTTAATATCATATTCTTATTCCCAGACTTTAGATTTGCCTGTGCTTTAATAAATGCTTTCAATACCCCCATTATCAACAATATAAACGCAGCTGAAATGTTAAATAATATAAGCCGACGGATTCACTTGCCAAATCATCTCTTTAAGTATGTCAATGAGAGACAAATGAATAGACAAAGAGTGGCTTTTATTAGATTAGATTCGAATGATCCTCAATTACAGAGAGAGACATTGTAATGATTACATTAGGAACATATCACTTGAAACTTGCAAAGTCATACTGCACAGAACATATAACTGACGGATTGTACATTATTGAAGTACATAGAGATAATGCGCTAACCGATGCAGGTCGTTATAATATTCCAAGTAATGTATGGCTAATAAGAATACGAATTCAATCGAGACATGTAAGAGCAAGAACATATTATTGTTATATTTTAATTGACAGAGATCAAGAAGGCAACGACAAAATATCTCAATATTATTGCAGCTGCTTATCTGGGCGACGCGCGACGCACCATAGGCACCTGTGCACGCGTTTTATCAGTTGTGTGGTACTTGGTATTTGGCAGACACCAGCCCTTCAGGGCGTCTGCCGGCAATCTAATTGATGTAATTATAGATGTTGAATAATAATGACAATGCACTGTTTTTTACCATAACTAATTCTTTTATTTTATATTTTAAGAATGTAGTAACGCCACCCCCACCCTGCTTCCTTTCGAACTAGTTACAACTTGCTCTATGACGCCACGGAATGAAGAATAACATTCTTCATAAATTGTTTGATTTGTTTGTAAAAGCAGGTATTTAAAAATAGTCATAACTTTTTTCACACAGTTATTTGAACTGACCCACCATAGTAACTATCAAAGCACATCGAAGTAGCTTTCTAATGACATCTATGCCGTCGTTATTGGTTCCAGGACAATTTTGTCCGGTCCCCCTTTAAAAGAAAAAAAAAATCATCACGGGTGCCTTACGGCGCTTGAGACCGCCTAGACGGCCTTAACCCCCTCAAGGTAGGTCCGGTACCCATCCCATCTCGTCGTAGCCTATGGTATGAGTCTACACCGAACAAGTGGCTAGCTCGTCGCGGTGTTTTGAGTAGACTTAATAACCCATCTATAAACAGTTTCACAAGTTGGTATAGTGAAACCGGGACCGACAGCTTAACGTGCTCTCCGAGGCACTATAGTGATGTTGTGAAACAAATGTACATTTTTTTTAAATAAAAACTCATTGTTACACACCGGGATTCGAACCAGAGACCTAAGTGTTTTTAAGTCCAAGGTCTAACCAACTCGGCCACCACGTATATTTAAAATATATTGTCATTTGATAAATTGTCCAAACCTTAGTTCACAAGTTGGTATAGTCAAACCGGGACCGACAGCTTAACGTGTTCTCCGAGGCACTATAGTGATGTTGTGAAACAAATGTACATTTTTTTTAAATAAAAACTCATTGTTACACACCGGGATTCGAACCAGGGACCTAAGTGTTTTTAAGTCCAAGGTCTAACCAACTCGGCCACCACGTATATTTAAAATATATTGTCATTTGATAAATTGTCAAAACCTTAGTTCACAAGTTGATATAGTCAAACCGGGACCGACAGCTTAACGTGTTCTCCGAGGCACTATAGTGATGTTGTGAAACAAATATACATTTTTTTAAATAAAAACTCATTGTTACACACCGGGTTTCGAACCAGGGACCTAAGTGTTTTTAAGTCCAAGGTCTAACCAACTCGGCCACCACGTATATTTAAAATATATTGTCATTTGATAAATTGTCAAAACCTTAGTTGCTTTAATAATTTCTCTCATAAAATAAACCTAAAAATAATTTTAACAAAACGGGCCTTCTAATAACCCATTTTTGTGAAAATATAATACTTGTTCACGCTAATGACTTGCTCCCCTGGGGAAGAAAGTCTTCGTGTTGGTAAAACAACGCGAGTACCCGTGGGACCCGACCTTTACCTGCTGGTATTTACAGAAGTACGTTAGGTATACATAATAACTCACTAACTTTGTTTTTTTAGTTGCTTCATTGTTATTTTTCGTGTTTTTTTATTCGCATTTCCGGTTTCTTAGTAAAAGAAAATTATTATGAAATATTTTGTTATAGTAGTTTTATTTTACATGATAAAAGTAATAATTAATTATTACGGTATCCAATTTTACATACCATAGTAAAAAAAGATTTTTATTAGAGCACGGCATGTGACTTTGTTTCTACCTGATGCTAAGCATACCTACAAAATCAATAATTGGGGTGATCAATACATTCTTGTTTAATAGTATTGATCGCTCCCACTATGCCAGCTATGTGGTTACGAAATGTGCGGCGACAAAGACGTGTTTGCATTATGAGTATATTTTAATATCCTCGCTTAGTGGTAGACTTTCCTTAAGGCCGATTAGGCCCGGGCCTAGGGCGGCCAATATGCTCCCAAACCTATGTTACTCCTGGTGGGTATATAACAAGTAAAGAGATAAGAAAAGACAGGCCCTGAAAACACCAGAATAATTAACCAGAATAAACTTATTGGGCATTAATACTTTGTTTTAGCTCTAAGCCAATTTATTTTTGCGATATTAACCAAACTCAATCCTGTTTTTCGCACAGAACAATTACACATTTCTACGCTGCAAAATTAACTAGATGGGGCGGCCGGTTAAGTCTACGGCCTAGGGCGGCAGAAACTACTAGTCCGCCACTGTCGGCGCTGCTTTATCGTCAAATCAATCGTCCGCTTCGTAACCGCACCATGAAAGGAGACTACCACCTGGATAAGAAATCGATGCTTTATTGCTGTATTTGTAATAGACAATTTGTTTTCTAATTTCGACGCCTCGATATCGACTATAGACAAATATTAGCAAAAACTTATGGTAGAGTTAGAAGTTTATTTGTACAAGATCGCTTTATTTAAAAAAAATATTATGAAGCTTTATTTATAAAGCGATCTTGGTGGGCTAACTTAAGCAGGCGCAATTGTCTAGAGATCGTGGTAAAGCCACAATTAACTAGATATATTAAGTTGATATTGAATTCTATGTATTTATTGATATACCCTCCATCAGATGGTATATCAAGAATTATTGTAAATTCTTTTAAAAAATGTTCTAGTAACAAGGCGTTAATAATTTTTAATATTGTGTAAAAAAAGAAAAAAAAATTAAACGGATTTCATAAACACTAAAAAGTAAAGTAATAGGACTAAGGGCGATTCAACCACGACGGTAGGTATAACTTATGATGTCAAACTCCATACAAACATTTATTCGTAGATTAAATTATTAATACTCAGAATAATTATTTGTATGTGATTTACCATTACTAAACTTGGTATAAGTTATACCCACTTTTGATCGAATCGGCCCTTAATCATACTTGTTAATATTTATTATTTTATACTATAAAGAGTTTTTGAAGTCGATTTTTTTTTGTGTTGTTGTATTTAAGTTTTTGCCAGCATACTGTACTTATGCTGTTAGCTGTCAAAGAGTTCTTCCGTTCGATAATTTGTCATAAAATTACAGTATGATTGTAACTTATAATAAAGAATTATGACAAACATCACATTAGGTTTTATTTACCCACCATCCAGTTCCGACACTCTTTTTCCGATCTTAACCAAATTTATATGAAAACAACGTGGTGACACGCTTTAAAATAAAGTAGAAATTATAAAAATCAGTTCACATTTGACGAAGATATGGTGGAATATTTAACAAACCCCTTAAATTTTTGAGGAGTTCCAGTCTCCAGCCGACAATCTTTATCAGATCTTCACAAAAAAAATATGGGACCAATTTGGTGACCAGCTCTTTAATTTTTTTTTTTAATCGGTTAAGATTTAATAGAAAAATGACGTAACATCCCAAAAAAAAAAAGCGAACAACAGACCTTGTTGTCCACCGTACAGCAAAATAAAAAAGCCATGAACTGAGCAGGTGGGGGCTAAAGCGTCAAATTTATGTATGCTACGCACACCGACATTGACTGATCGTTGGTCGATTTAGAAACGCCCCCTCAGCGCGGCAACTTCTAAGAAAAATGCTCTATATAGGTCAAGATAATTTAAGTATTTATTATATATGTATATACCTAATTTTAAATTTGGCAGTATAGTATAAAAACAGCTGAATAAATGCAATATATATATATTTACAGCATTTATAACTCAAGAACGGCAGGACCGATTTTTATGATCTTTGTTTATTGGATTTGTCTCCCCACAAATAATAGAACTTCTATTAAAACATCGGAAAATATCGCGAAAAAAAAAGAAAATTAATTCTCTCACGCATTTTGTATGGATGGGGTTTTAGATGATTTCTCGAGAACGGTAAATTTGATGGAGGCATTTTGATTTTTGTAATCCAAAACTTTACTTATATTATAAAACTAAAGAGTTTGTATATATATTATCAGAGTCTGGTTTGTTACACCATTTATAAATCAAAAAGGGCAGAACCGATTTTTATGATCTTTGATTTCTTGGATTTGTCTTCAATTCCTCCTTCTTCTTCTTCTTCCTTGTCATAAATAATAACAACATAACTTCTATTAAAACATCGTAAAATATCACGAAAAAAAAAAGAAAATTAATTCCCTCATGCATTTTGGTATGAACGTATTGACATTATTATTTCATTGGATTTAAAAAAATCAATGAAATCATTTTGATTTTTGTACATTTATTGAACTTAATAAAATTAATTTTTAATAATCCAAATCTATACCAATATTATAAAACTACAGAGAAGAAGTTGTGTGGATCAGGTAGTTAGTTATGTATACATCACCGCCTCCATAAACTGGTTGCCCCTATAGAATTGTATTCGGAGGTCGTGGGTTCGATTCTTACCAATGGCAAAAAAAACAGTACGATTTTCTGTACTCATGTATATTCTGTGGTCATGGTCTGGGTGTTTAAAAAATAAAATATCGTTGTTTCTAGTTATGTACCACACTGAGCCGCCTCAAAATCAATAAACTTATTGGGTGAATTTAATATAGTATTTTAATAAGATAATAATAATATTACATAGGACAATTTATACATATTGCTCTAGTCACAAACTAAGTTCTAGGCTTGTACTATGTGTGCCAGAAACATTGGTACTTATACATTATAATTTATAATACACCTAGCTAGAACACTTTATAAAAAATCGTAGGTACTTACTAATATTGTTTTACTTTAAAATCTAACAGTATTATTTAAATATAAAAAAATCTAAATCGACGACAGGAATAAGAATATCGTACGCGATATGTATAGCACCTAAATAGCCTAATAATACCCAAAATTGTGGTCTGAACGTGAACGCATATTAACGACAAAACAATTTCAGCTCATTTCTTCCTCATCCGTTCCCAGAAGCGTTATTTTTCTTCATTCCACGCCATCTTTATTCGCATTTATCATTCCACAGCCATCTCTTTCTCGCAGGATAAATTTAACATACGAATTTCGTAAGCCTTCTCGCTCTACAACAGGCTTCTTAGCCACAAATGGAGTGTAGAGAGTTTCACTTTTTTTTTCAAATTGACGAATGAAAGTGTTATATGGCAAAGTTATTATGGCTGATTCCAGACAAATAAAAAAGGCTGAATTTAAAAAGTTACTATATTGTCTGTGTTCTTTTTATGATGAACATTTGCATTAATTTAGGAGTTTGGAAGATTTTCCTTTTTATTTCAGTGACTTACAAGCCTCAAAACAAACTATTACATTTGATGTTTGTTTTCTTTTGAAAAAATGGTATAATTATTGTTGACACTAGTACAATTATTATATATTCTGAGTAATACATACTCGTAGATAGATTAATGGCATACGACCACAGATTGCTTGAAAATCCTCTATCCGTTGGGTATATAGAGACACGCATCCGCGAACAAATACCGGATCCAGCGCCAGCAGAAAATCTCTCTTCGTATGGCTGGTATGGCGACTGGCACTCGTGCGCAATAAAACAATTAGTGATGACGGTCGAACCGCCCGATGAGTTTGTTGAACGCATCGCCCGTCGTATGTATGACAGGGTCGACAATGGACCCTACGAGCACCTTCGCGGCATCGTTTCACTGCTTGCGACCACCGAATGGCAGGCCTACGCCGAGAGAGCTTCTTGGCGGCGAGCTTCCTACACCGCTAGGTGACTAGCTATACCTCCTGGCGTGTTGTCGTCTGCAGGAGGCGCCTACACCGTTCAGCCCTCGTTCTATAATGAGAACCTCGGGTCACCGGGGCAAGTTCCCGGCGAGTCCATGTCCCGGCAACTGGGGTTTCGCAAGCCGATCTTCGGCTCAAGGGGAGTCAAATGCCCCGCTACTACTTAAAGTATTAAACGTAGGCATATTATTATTTTGTTACATTCTATAATTTGAAATATAAAACATTTTTTTGCCATAAAATACCTATAATTAATTAAATGTACATTTAGAGAAAATATAATTAAGTATGGCAAATATAATATAGTATGGTAAAATAAAAATAGTACTTTTTTCTGTACAGTATGACAAGGTCTGGGTATTTTTAAAAAATAAAATATGTATTATATCGTTGTTTCTGGTACACACAGTAGGGCTTAGTTTGTGACCAGAACAATATACGAGTATATTGTTCTGGTCACAAACTAAGCCCTAATTGTCCTGTATTGAGTATATTAATTAAAAAAAAAACTTAGATGTACATTTGTATTTTGACTCTCTTAGGTAAAGTTTTAAAATACACCATATAGAAAAGTGTATTGCATGAAGTAAATTAGGGTATATTAAAATGACATAAAATTTATTGCATTTTTTTTTAATTTATATTTACGTTTTTAGATATATTTATAAATATTTTCGCCAAAATTTGATATTTTATATTACCCTTTTGGCAAGCTGTTTGGTAGATAATATTTTATTTTTGTTTTAATATCACATGCACACAAAGTTGCGGGCAACAGATTTTATAAAATAATTTTATGATTTGTGACTGAAGCTTCAGCGAAGTAAAAAGTTGCTCAGCTAATCACACAAAGGTAATTCGTCTATAGGACTATAGAATAGGTAGATGTACTCGTAGGTACAGAAGGAAAAGGGTGAGCGAGCACGGGTCAGAAGTCTGTGGCGAACATCAAACGACGTGGCATGTAACTGATCTCATACAACTTTTCCCACAGACTATAAAGTTAAAAGTGATTTTTAAGCAAAAATAATAACTAAGTTTTGTTTTTAAATTAACTCTTGGCCAAACAATATTAAGTTGTACGTTTTTTTACAGTTTTAACCTTATATTTTTTTTAAAGGAAACTTTGAACTGCGGAATTCCGGAACTGAATACCTTAATTTTGAAACCCAATACCGGAATTGAAAAATGGTCCGGTATTCAAACCCTAATGCCCGCAACTACGTGCGCGTGTTATTTATTATAAACAAAAAAACTTCACCACAAACGTCACCGATACGCGTTACTTGACGCGGCACGTAGAGCTATGAGGTTTCTAGTTAAATACTTTTGAAAATTAATGTCTTATAATTCTGTGGGTTAATTTTGATCAAATAAAAGTTGAACATTACTCCAAATAGTTCTTCTTATCTTTCAGTAATTCAATTTTTAATCCAATAAGAGGCTTTTACGTGATGCGAAACAAACAATCGAACAAATATGTCTAATATACAGCCGCCAGGCAAGAAATCCATATGCAGAAGTGTTATTAAAACCGGTGAGTTCGGTTTTTTTTCTTAGTCTGTGAGCAAACTAAAACAGACCTTCCTCCCACCTAAAAAGGTTTATGTTTTATATGGGAATTGTCAATATTATGTTAGTATTAAAAATTATGATATAATATATTTTAGGATTATTAAAAATAAGCTTTATTTTTAAGTAAAACAAAAACAAGATCGGCATCACTTTTTTATAAATACATAAATATTTGCTATTTTTGCACGTTTTCCTACTTATAAATAACTCGTATAAAGTTGATTTTCGCCTAGTAATATTTTATTTGCAGCATAAAACCAATGTAAAAAAAATAATTAAAATATTTAATAAGAAAAAATAAGACTTTTTCGTTAACAAATAAGGTAAATTTTTGGTGCTTTTCAAAGAATTGCTTTCGTTTTGTACGATATGAAATCGTCTTGGGGTACAAAACCCTTTTTAGGATAAAAAGAAATCCATTTCCGATGTTACTTTGAATTATATAAAAATCGGACATACCATTATAATCCTTTTTAAAACGACTTCAAAAAGAGAGGAGTTTTTCAATTCGACGCGTATGTTTTTATGTTGTATGTAATATATTGTGTATGTTCCTCCATATATCCGTTACTTTTTTTTTATGGAGATCTGATAAAAACTCTTAAATGCTTAAAAATGAAACTAGCCTTTTTCGTTGTTGTCTGTATATTCGAGAAGCTGATTCAAGTCCCGTCTTTTTATACTCCTTGGATTAGTATTAACTTATGAACACTTCAATTGCGGTAATATGAGCTTATTTATATATATTTATTTTTAACAGCCTACGTAGACTAGTGGTTGCGTTGTATCCGGAGGTCGTGGGTTCGATTCCCACTCATGGCAAAAAAAAAATAGTACGTTTTATCTGCACAGTTTGTCATGGTCTGGGTATTTATAAAATATAATATGTATTGTATCGTTGCTTCAGGTACACATAGTACAAGCCTAGAGCTTAGTTTGTGACCAGACCAATATGTGTAATTTGTCTTACATATTAAAAAAAAAATTTGGTCCGTCTTCATTATTATTATTTGTATATTTTATTAATTTTAATTATTTTATGTTTTGTTTTTATATACAAGAAGTACCTAAATAACATAAATATCATCACGGTTGTCTTACGGATCTCCAGACCGCCTAGCCGATGTGGTAGGAGTCTACTCGTACCTACACCGAACAAGTAGCTAGCTCATCGCGATGTTTGAACAGACTAAATAGATGGGTTATAAACAGTTTCACAAGTTGGTATAGTGAAACTGGGACCGACAGCTTGAGGTGGTCTCCGAGGCACTATAGTGGTGTTGTCAAAACAACGTACATATTTTTTTAATTAAAAATTCAGTAGTAGGTAGTAGGTACCTACCAAATACTAAATACAACTGCTGTTTTACGTTGCCTACCATATTTTTTTACCTATTATTTAGTAAAAGCAAATCTCAGTTTTTAATTAATAAAAGCTATATTAGTTGTACTCACGTCTTCCTTAAATTTTAAAACAAAAATACAAAACGAGCAAAAAATCAACATAAATTTTCACTTCGTTAAAACACAAAAGACTGTCAAAAAGAAAGAACAACCTCAAACAAATTCAACCTGCGGGACCATATTTAATAGATTTTAGGAGTCCGCATATTTTCCCCTTTTCTAAAATAAATTGCGAAACTCACCCCAAAGAATTCTCTTTCGTTCAGTTTAACAATTCTGGAGTTTTTTCGTCAAAATGGAGACAAAAACTCAATTATGTCATAACGGCGGCATCTCGTCATTTAATTATAAGTGTCTACTTTTCTGCTGTTTTCTGTAAATTGTTTGAAACTGAACAATTCTGTTCCATTCCCTTTTTTTTATTATTATATTTTAATTATTAGAGTCTTAAATATTTGGTAAGTATAATTATTTAATGCTAGAGAAAATGTTTGAAAAGGAACTTCATTTTCTAAGTTTTATTAAATTATAAGCTTTATTAGGGATTATATATACGTGTTGGCCGAGTTGGTTAGACCTTGGACTTAAAAACACTTTGGTCCCTGGTTCGAATCCCGGTATGTACCAATGAGTTTTTAATTAAAAAAAATATGTACATTTGTTTGACAACACCACTATAGTGCCTCGGAGAGCACGTTAAGCTGTCGGGTCCCGGTTTCACTATACCGACTTGTGAAACTGTTTATAGATGGGTTATTGAGTCTATTCAAAACATCGCGACGAGCTAGCCACTTGTTCGGTGTAGACTCATACCATCGGCTTCGACGAGGTGGGATTAAAAACCCCTCCGCTGGGTACCCTGGGGCCGTCTAGACGGTCTCGGGCGCCGTAAGCACCCGTGATTATATATATATATATATATATATATATATACTTTATTAGGGAAGGGAGGACCATTATTTTCAATTACAAAGTTTTTTTTTAATATGTAGGTCATTGCCCTGGTCATAAACTAACTAGTCTACTTAATACATATTATGTTCTATAAACATTCAGACCACAGCAAGCTCTGCAGCTTTATTTGCAGAAAAACATACTAAAATTATTTCTAACCTACGACCTCCGGATACAAGATAGAGATAACCACAAGACCACGGCTTTCAAAAATATTTGAATATTATATTTTGTACCTGTGTCGTTTAATTACTTGCTCAGCTCCTAAGAGACGCAGTGTGATATTATATCGACAGCCTCCGTAGACTAGTGGTTACTCCTTTGGCGTTGTATCGTTGAGGTCGTGGGTTCGATTTGCCATGGGTGGGACCCATGGCAAAAAATATTAAATACGTTTTTTTCTGTACAATTTCAAAGTCAAAGTCAAAAATATTTATTTCATGTAAACCTTTACATATTTATTTATGCATAATCAAAAAAAAAGGTCTAAGTGTGCGCTTGGTTAGGCTCATGCATACATAAAAATAAATAGAAACCAAACCGAACACACCACATAACCAGCCAGTGTAAGACTAGGTGGTTATTTGTCATGGTCTGGGTGTTTATAAATTATAATATGTATCATATCGTTGCTTCTGGTGCACGTAGTACAAGCCTACAGCTTATTTTGTGACCAGAGCAATATGTGTAAATTGTCCTACATATTATTATTATTATTACATAAATAGTCTATAACCAATCCTTCAGCTTTATAATATTATATTATAGATATATTAAATATAAATATCATTCTTGCGGGGTAAATAACGTATGTTAAGGATAACTGGTCTTAATTAGTAAGGGAAGATTTAGGAAAGGGTTGTGGAGGGTGAAAACGGATGGGTTTCCCTTCCACAAGCGGATCTGTGGGAGACCATTTGCTTGGGCTAATTTTAGTTACAGTTATAATAGTAAGAAGGTTTCACCTATAGCTCGAATTATGAACTAAATTTGTTTTTATTATTGTTTAAACATTGGTGAGTTTTTGATTTATTTGCCTCTAGTAGAGCATTCGTTATTTTGTATATTAATTTTATTTGTTGTTGAGATGTTGTTTGATAAAAATCTTAATACTATTTTAGTTGTGTTAATGGCGGCTTGTTTTTGTGTAATTTCAATGTTAATATCTTTGTATAATTGTTCACAATATTTCTGTAGATTATCTGTATCTATTCCTGTATATACATTTTAATATATATCTATTTTTTTATTTTAAACCGCCGCCGCGTCGTGGTCTATATTGGCATTGTAGCCGGAGGTCGTGGTTTCGATTCCCACTCATCACTCACTATTAATAAAACCATACTAAGTATTACATTTCCCTGGGCAATATGTATGAAATATCCTACATATTATTACTATTATTTAATACTAGCTGCGGTTTTTCTCATTTAATTTCAAAGAAATCGGAACGAATATAAAATACAGTCTATATTACTCGCTGATAATATAGCTTACTATAGATAAAAGAATTTTAAAAATCGTTTTAGTTTTTTATGAGTTTATCCATTACAAGCAAACCAACAAAAAAAACTTTTCTCTTTAAAATATTAGTGTGGAAAATAAATAAATAAATTAAATAAATTTCCTACTTAGTTTCCTGTAACAGAGTTGTTCCTTAATGGCAAAACCCCTTCTACCTCCCTTATCTAATCTAGGGCCCTGTTCGCACAATGCTACAAAACTTGTTATTGAAGCCTTATATATTATACCCTTCAGGTGCTTAATGTCTGTAGCAAAGAAATGGCAGACATTTATTGTATGAAGTTCTGGTAACAGCTTGTTGTAATGATTTTCATCTGCCTGTAACCCAAGGCTCTACCATGGGTTTGCGCATTGTGGCAACGTAACGTATTTGTATACGTATACGTAAGCCAATAGGGCCGCTTTATTTTTGGTAACAGGATTGAATAAAGCGATCCTATTGGTTGTTGCTCACGTATACCTATTCAAATACGTTACGTTGCTACAATGCGCAAACCCATTATAAAGCCTCTGGTCAAATTGTCTGATCATGCTATTTTAGGCCAATCTACATGAATTATACAATCACGGGTGCCTTACGGCGCTCGAGTCCGCTTAGCCGGACTCAGGGTATCCAGCGTTTTGGTTTTATTCTCAGCTCGTCTTGACCGATCGTTTTTTTAACCAATAAAAATATACCGAAATTTACAAGTATTTCTCTGCCAAACTATTTAAATAGTTAGACGGCAGATGGCTCTCGTTACATTTTTTGGTACTTAATAAAATTAAAAGGTTTTTTTATTTATTTTCAAAAAACGACAATAACAGAACGAAGTTTAAACTGCTTACTTAGAAGAAACTATCTATTTATGTTGCATTTAATCTGATCCAACAAATTCTCAGCCTACATTGAACAAGTGGCCAGTTCGTAGCAGTGTTAGGAAATGTATAATTATAATTAATTACAGATTTGTAGGGACAATTGAACTTTAATAACTACATCGTTGTAGATAGGTAAAAATTACTTATAAATTTTATATTTGTTTTTGTATTAGGTATCTTTACGCCAGATAATAGAGATACTCGTACGAATTTGAATTGTAAATTTTTTCCCGCTTAAAATCTATTAATCTTTTATGATAATGATGGATTACTGAAATCTTAACAACACAACTATAGTGCCTCGGAGAGCACGTTAAGCTGTCGGTCCCACAGTTAATATAATGAAACTGTTTATAGATAGGTTATTTAGTCTATCCAAACATCGCGACTAGATAGCCACTTGTTCGGTGTAGATTCATACCATCGGCTACGACGAGGTAGGATTTAAAACCCATCCGTTGGGTACCCTAATGCCGGTCAGGCGGTCTCGTGATGATATTAATTTATATTTATTTATTTTATTATATGTAAACTTTAAAGTTGATTTCTAAGTCACATTATGAGTTACAATAACAAAAGTAGTCTTTTGTCTATTGCACATTTAATAGCAGTTAAATTTGTCTAAACAACCATCTTAAAATACTTAGAACCAATCGAGTAAATTAGGTAAGACCTGCTTCATAAACTGTCATCATAGTATTCCGATTATGACACATTTGAACGACTGTTTCACTGACACTGTCACTAAATAAATGGGCAGCGGGAACTGACGGGGACGCAACGAGGAAAGGTTCGGCTGAAGTGGCCCCCTGTCAGCAATATGTCATGGAGTTATTGCGTGGACTAATTAAACCGTTGGACGCAGACCACGTTATTAGCGTTCATTGGTACCGAGTGGGGACTTTCTAATGACGTTTTAGTGCCTGTTTTAGCTTTTGAGTTAACATTTTTTTAGATTACTGTTTACTTATTTATTAAACAAAACAGTAAGCAATATGTCACGGAGGTATTGTTTAAAGTAATTAAACTGTTGGACGCAGACTACGTTATTAGCGCCCATTGGAACCGGATGGGGACTTTCTAATGACGTTTTAGGTAATTCCTGTTTTGGCTTTAGAGTTATAATCAGAAAACAATGTTTTAATATAAAATTGTTCCTAATTGACTAATAAAATTCAGTCTCTGGTAGGGTGAGTAATGAGACCATAGCTCACCCTACCATTTTAGATTACTGCTTTTTATACTGATTTGGAACACAGCACGTGATTTTGTATCTACCTGATGGTAAGAAAACTTACAAAGTCTATAAATGGAATCCATCAATACATTATTCTTTAACAGTATTGATCGCTCCCACTAAGCCGACTTCTTAATGAAACGAAATAAGGGGCGAAAAATATAAGTAAGCTTCACGAGTATACCTTAAGATCCTCGTTACTTTATTGTCAAATCAACTGCAGGGTTCGTAACCGCACCACGAAAGGAGACTACCGACCATCACTCTAACAAAAAATCGAAGCAGTAATCTCCTGAAAACCTACCAACAGACTTAATCCAAAACATTACTTTCATTGAGGTATATGACAGTGTATGGTTTTAGTGACCTAATTTAAAATAAAAAAAGTAGTTGCCTACCTTTTTATTGGCAGAATGATGGAATATACAAGTGGCCACTTTGTGTAGTTCGGCGGGAAAGTCGCGGAGACAGTTCATTCTTCTTTTAACTAAGTTACGAAGCCGAAGCACTCCCAGCCTCAAAGTTTTCCCACTAATTTGTCTTAGGACAAATAGAAAGGTTACAAATGTCGAGTTTAAGACAATTGTTATCTGTATATTTTTAATTGCGACTTCTTTTTTTCGATTACAAAAGTCGACATTACAGATATTAGATTAGATTTTAGATTATAATATTGGTTTTTTTTATAATTTTTTGACCGTTTTAATTATTTTGTAGTGTGTTAAGTGCACAGAGATATAAGTATGATTCATTTATAGGTTTATATATTTTAACTATGATTTTTCATTATTATTTTTTTACAGAAGACGCGTAAATCGTGTCAATCTGTCATAGTATTTTTGTTTCTTGATTTTGAGTTCGACAGTCAATTTCTGTATATATTAATTAAATTTTGGGCCTTAGCACAACAGCGTCGGTCGATTTTATGAATGAATGTTTATTCATAGACTTAATTTTATCGACTGTCAAACTATATGGATGTGATTATGCTAATTCCCTTTATTTGACATTCACCATGGAATTTGCATACCGAAAATAAATCATATAAAATACATAAATTTTATATCTAACCTCAAATGTAATAATGATGAATTTTCCGATTTTATTACATGTTCAGGTTATATATTCGTAGCCAGTGTAGCATTTTAAAGCAGGTATTTATTCAGGCCCATTGTGAAAGCTTAAAGCACAAGCGGCCTCGTTAAGCTCTCAACTCGCCTCAAACAAAGTCCGATTCACTGCGGGAAATTTTATTACTTTATTTTCTAAAAAAAACGCTACGAAATGCTACGAGCTACGACATACGTGAAATGCGCTCTAAAATTTTCACCTTATATTTAAAAGCTTGCTTTAAGAAAACTACCTCCGCGTAAATTAATTTCTACGCAAACGGAGTCCGAGTTATTCTAAAGGGAAATAGGTAGTTGTTTTTATGGAGCACGGCATATGACTTTGTGACTACGTGGTGTTAAGTAGACCTATAAAGTCATGCACAAATAGGGTTGATCAATACATTGTTGTTTAACAATATCCATAGAAATTAGCAAGTTGCTACGACAACAACAACAAGTAGACAATCTAACTAAACCAAGCAATGCATTATAAATTGCCATTTTGAATTACAAGTTAAAACTTTAATTAATGTTTATAAATAGATGGTATATTTATAAACTTTAAAATCTCACTACAAGTTCCTAGTAAATATTTCTTTTAAAATTTTTACCGACTTCAAAAAGTGGTACACAACTTTTGGATACTGAAAATCTTTGTTATACTTTTTATTAGTTTTGAAGTACACTATCTTTATTTGTTAAAAAGTTTTATTAATATCTTTAAAAAAAACTACAATCCAGGATCCAGGCTGGATCAAAAACATACAAGATCTTACAATTCCGGGATCTTCAAGCGAAACGTGAATAAATCGCTGCTTAAACCGACATAGTAGGCACCACCAACATTGGTGTTGGTCTATTCATGGACTGTATAATTATATACCATATATGTACCATCTCGGGGATATACAGTCACATATCGAGTTGCAAAAAAATATAGCGCCCTAAAATGTTTGCCTCATTTTAAGAGCTTAATGCTAGAACACCCCCGTATAAATTACTGAGGGACTTTGTTAGGAGATAATGTCATGAATTTTGAGGTGCGGTCCCAGACCTTTATAGCTCTATTAAAGTACGGATTAGTGTCTTTGTATAATGAGCAGTATTACCAATGTTTTATGAATCATTATTGGATAATGATAAATTGGATATGAACACTTTTATGACTATGATTATACTAGAAGGTAATATACGATTTTAATCTCCAGCTTAAGTTCAACAATTAAACAACAAACAATTTACATTTATTATAAGTATAGCTCTTCCAAAGTATCATGGAAAATAGGGATATTTTTCGCTTGAGATCAAAGTGGCTTTTCGACATTTTAGTTAAAATAAAGAAGAAATTACAAAATGTCAGAAAAATATGTATTGTAAATTCACATTTTTGTAATTTTGTTATAAGATTCCGGTACACTTATATTATAGGTAAAAATCTCTAAAATGTCATAGATAGAAAATAAAATAGATTCGTATCTACTGCCTGGACAACATACTTTCTCGGTAGATAAACACGCACTAAGGCTGCCTCTGACTGTGTTTCTTAGATTAGGTATTTGATAATGCTAAAATAAATAGTCATATATAAGCGATTTTTTATTATTATATTTTCTTGAGTTTTATTTTTAGTTTAAAAAGTGGTTGTGAGTCAGTATAAAAGAAATGGATATATTTTTGAATAAATGCATTTTTTTTAACTTCAATAAATCAAAAACAAAATAATCGATAACTTCTTTATAAAATTTACTAACAAATTGTATCTTTAACTTTTTTATCTTGGAGCAAGGCATCTGATTTTGTATCTACCTGATGGTAAGGATGCATACAAATTCCATGGATGGGGTGATCAATATATTGTTGATTAATAAAGACTACCACCTCAACAAGAATTCAATGGAGTATTCTCTGGAAAACCGGTGAATCCACTGACTAAAACCGAAACTTGACTAAAATATCGCTCATTTTACGGATTTAAATAAATGTACAATGCGTACACTCGCGACTATTGTGTACCGAAGTATACCAAGATTTCCAAACGCGACATTCGGCTGCTCTGTATGAAGAATTAATATTGTTAATTTTCTATACTGTGGTAACGTAAAACTCCTGGCAACAAGACGAAGAATCCGAAATAAAATCCCGTTTATGTAATAAAATACCAATTAAGTAAGTAAAATACAATTTGTTAGCAAATCTTATACAAACCAGGTGAGGAGTTTGCGCCACACAAATGTTAGGCAAATTGTAAGTAGGTCAAGACAACTTCACGTCTCGGGTGTAAAACACTCTCTCGCCTCATGTTTACATAGGGTAGCCAATTGTATGGCAAACATGTTAGCTGATGTCTTTCTTGATATGGGACTTGGGTTAATAGAATCACTCCCTTTCATTAGTTTAGATTAAAATATATTATTGTGGTATTCGACACGAGGTACTTTCCTTGCCCTTGCATATCCATCATACCTTTATATAAGTTAAAAATTGAAAAATTGTGATGTGTTAATTATGTTTATGTTTTTTTATTCAAGCAAAAAAATTAAAATATTGAAAAATAAAATTTTCATTTGGCAACACTTTATTTTAAAATTTAGAAGAATTCCCTACAAGTTTGAATTACTTTCAACTCTCCTACACAACTACATTCTACACAACTCTCAACTGAATTGCCATGATTACTCGTATTAGTGCCTTGCAACCTGTTATATTTATATTCTAGCAAGGTGAAAAAATCTCGAAAGTTTGGCTTGCTAGGTGGTCAGGGTGCGAAGGCCCCCTTGATCTTGAGGGCCCCGGTGCACGGCATCGTCCTTTAGACACTATATGTCTCTAAACACACGTAAATTAATATATTATTACCTATAATTCGCCGAAAGAAGAGGAGCGGAAGACGATGTTGTATCGAAGATTGAAAGAGGTATGCTAAGGTGGTTCGGCCACGTTGAACTTATGAGTGATGAACGAATAACTAAAACAATTCATAAAACAAAAATTGAGAATGTTAGTGGATTACGTGGTGGACCAAGGCGCGTTTATCTCGATCAAATAGTTGATATTCCCAGGGGGACAAATTCGCAGTCTCCGAAATAGACGCGCCTGTATGAGAAAATGTATGATTGTTGAGGAAGCTAGTGAAGTATGTAGGGGTCGTACGAAGTGGCGTACATTGCTCTCTGCCTACTCCATAACTGGGATACAGGCGTAATGGTATGTATGTATAATTCGCCAGAATTCGCCTTGCAATAATAAATAATAATAAAATTGTCACGCCCTTTTCCCACGGGGATAGGCAAACAAGGGAGCGCCACCTACAACGATCCTGGCATAACTCTCTCGCTTCCTTCACATCTACCACTCTCTTCATACAAGCTCTACGGTTATGGGCACTACCTTGTGTAGTCTGTGAATACCTAACATTTCAAATTTATTTTCTGACAAATAAGCATACATTTTAAAGTATGAGCAAATAAAGCTTAAATTGCAAATTTTGGTTTAGATTACTCTTAAATGCAAATTTGAATCAGATATGTTAATATTTTAAAAGCTTTTGTCAGGGTTGTGCCAAATTATTCTTTATTACGTTCAGCCCTTTCAAGAGTGATGATTGATGAGACACCCCTACCGTAGTTTATTACCTTAGACTGGTGTTGCTACTCAGGTAGCTTATGATGACTTTTAAAATTTATTTTCAGCTTGAAACTTCGACTACCCTTGTAATCCTTGATCTATTTGGTTACACCCGTTAGCGTTAAATCCAGTTGGTCATGACTTTTATTTAATACATAGAAAAGTCTATTGGTTATAAGTTTATTATTAATATATTTTATATTTAAAAAAAAATATAACAAGTTATCCTTTTAGGGTTTGGGACTTTCTTGTTAAGCGGAAAATAATACTACTACCTCGACAAAAAAATTATGCCGTGTTCTCCTTATGAAAACCTGACGGTTTATGCAACTGTGTTAACAAAGCCAAGCAAAGTTGCCTTTATTGCCTTTCTGCCAGTTAAAAATATATTAATATTAAAAGCGGTGATTACTATTATATAGTTAATTAATCTCGAACAATAAGAGGTGATTAAAATTAAAATGGAGAAAAAGTTAAGAATAAATAAAAATATGAAAAAAAAAAACTACTAATATAAAGACGAGGTTATGAAGGTAGTAATTTAGTCTTTCCAATACATGAACAAAATTAAACAAAACCTTTCGAGTCACCTATGGTAATTTGTGACCGAGTTAGTTAATATTATGTTTTTTTACTCTGTATTTCTTCGATTCAGTGCTTTTGTATTGCTTTTTTGTTAACAACAATGATTATATCACTTCTTACGTATAATTTTCTATTCTTTATTTTTTAACATAAATGTTATTTAATTTTGAATCAATTTTAGATTTTTGTATTAATAATAATAATTTATTCAAAGAAACTTAGTCTAATTACATAAATGGTTTCAATTAAATTTAAAAAATACATATTAAATTTTTCACCACAAACTTGTAAGGCTATACAAAAACAGATATAGGTATATAACTCGTAACGTATAACTCCTATGCTAGGTGAATCACCTGTGTTATAGGATACAGAACCTTCCATAGTATCTTCACAACTTGTATATATATATATGTTAATATGTACATACAGACATGTGTACAAATATATCCAAAAACACCCAACAATACCTACATGAGTATGGGATTAATGTATATATTTAATTTATGATGTGTATTTTAGTTTGTTTTTGTGTATTACTTAAGGCAAAATGTTTTTGTAATTTGGTTGGGGCTGATGTCTCATGAAATAAAATAAAAAAATACCTATAGTAATATTAGGTAAGGTATAAAAATCTGTTTAATTCCCAGTATTTAGTAAGATTTTTCAAAGAGACTAGCATCAACTTTGAAGATATAAAGTTGAAACGCTAATATTTGCAGCGACGAGGTAATTGCGTGAAGGAAGAAACGCCGCGAGCTCAACTGACGTCTGACGCCGGATTCGTTACGTTAACTACGTTAATAGCGTTAATTACTTACCACGATTTACCCTTATTGTATTTGTTTGGTTTGCGACGAAATTGTTTTACTGAATAAATGATTTTTGGTGTATTTTTTTTTGTTTGAAAATTTCTTATCTTATCTTTATTAAGATCTTATCATTTGCAATTTAATTAACTATAGAGGCTCTACCATGGGTTTGCGTATTGTAGCAACGTAACGTATTTGTATACGTATACGTGAGCAATAACCAATAGGAACGCTTTATTCAATCATGTTACCAAAAATAAAGGCATTCTTAATGTTATTATGTAAACGTAGACTTGAAAACACGTCAATCAGCTATTAATTTATAAAATAAAAACTTATATATATTTTTTAAAGATAAAAGTGGAATGAATAAAACCCTGATGAGCGGACCCCGGAACCTCGTTTTCGCGGCAAGGCACTCAACCACTGAGCCAACCAGCAGGGTAACCACCGACTCCGATACCGTGAGATCTCGTTCGAGTTGAGATCGAGAACGGTGTTTTTGGTACTACGAAATGTGAAACACCGTTGTTTGAATTGACCACTGCATAACTAGTTCAAAAAAAATAAAAAAATATTTTGAACTTTGGAAATATCATTTGTATGAAATGACGTCATTTTTGATCTCAACTCGAACGAGAACTCACGGCATCGGAGTCGGTGAATACCCCCCTGGTTCCAGTCACCCTTCACAAAATCTGTCATTGCTTGTTATCTACATATACACAGATGCCCTCTTTCTTCTAATAACTCTATATGAGTGTTAGAAGTCCTAGTTAAAACATTAGATGTCAGAGGTGCCTGTTTTTTGTTTACTATTTTTCGTATTTTATATTTATGCATTTTTATAAATATTGCGAAAGCGAGGATCGTGGGTTCGAATTCCGCCCACCAGGATTTTTTTCATTGCATTTTTATCTTTAAAAAAAAATATATAAGATTATCATAATAAGGAATTTATAAAAATCATCGTGGGTTCGATTTCTACGCATGGCAAAAAGAAAAAGTTTTTCTGTATAGTTTGTTATGGTGGTCTGGGTATTTATAAAATGTAATATGTGTTAGTCGTTGTTTCTAGCACACATAGTGCAAGCCTAAAGCTTAGTTTGTGACCAGGGTAACATTATTTTATTTGGCAATAATAATAATGCAATAATATATTGTATATTTCCTTTAAAAGCTTACAAAAAGACTTATCTTTTTGTATCTAAAGTAAAGTAAAATATATACATATAATAACAATAAAAACGAGCAGAATATTATTATATCTCTCGAGTTATATCGCTATATATATAAATATATTATATCGCTCGAGTTTTATTTCAAATTCCTTCAGTGTAGTAGCCGCTAACTTGTGGAACAAACTGCCTCTTGTTATAAGAAATGCTCCAAATAGATTTATTTTTAAGAAAATGGTTTATGAGCACTTTGTAACTAAATCCCAACAACTGTCGAATTAGTCATTATACTGTTTATATATTAATATGTATATTGTATGATATGTAGTATATTATATGTGTATAATACTTGTATATGTAAAGCATATGGGTATATATGTATTTATTTATAAATATAAATAAATAAATAAATTGTATTGCACACTACCTAAACTTAATGTTCTAATGTCCCGAAGGTTTGACTGCCAGATAATGCCCAACGGCATTAAGTCCGCCTTTGTATTATGCAATAAAGTTTAATAAATAAATAAAAAATAATAATAATAAATATTAAGGACCTACGCACGGAAGAGCACAGTATGCTGTCGCACTCGCAGTTTCACTATGTCAACTTTAGTCTTAAAAAGCACCGCAATGATGCTTGCAAACTCAGCATATAATAGAATCGGCTACGACGATTTGGGAATAAAAACACAAAGCTGTGGGTGACGAAAGGCAATACGTACGTAATATACAGTATGGATATATCTGTGGTCTGGTAATAGGTAATTGTATCTATACATTAATATTTACTCGTAAATATAGCAGGTCTAAACACGATTTACTTTAAAACATTTAATTTCGCCGACCGACCGTCCAGTTTCCACACTTAATTGAAACTCAACTTAGTGAAAACATCGGGAAATAAAATGTTTTAAGGTAAATCAACTTTAGACCCGCTATATTTATATAATTATTTATAATTAATTTATTAAAAATTACTATTTCTAGTCGCTACTATATTATATATCGAAGATAAATATAAAGAAACATACATATACATATTAATATCATGAGACCGCCTAGACATCCTCAGGGTACCCAGCGAAGGGGTTTTTAATCCCACCTCGTCGTAACCGATGGTATAAGACTACACCGAACAAGTGGCTAGCTCGTCGCGATGTTTGGATAGACTCAATATTTATGTATTTATTTAAATCTTTATTGCATACAAAATACAAAGGCGGACTTAATGCCTCTAGGCAATAACCTATCTAAAAAAAGGTTCACAAACTCTCTGAGGCACTATAGTGTTGTTAAACAAATGAACTTTTTTTTTTAATTAAAAATTCAGGTACACAGCGGGGTATGAACCAAGGACCTAAGTGTTATTAAGTCTAAGGTCTAACCAACTCAGCCACCACGTAATAAATATAAAGATGGATAGAATAAAACTCTGCCAAAGAATTAGCTTGCAAATAATTAAATAAACCTTTATAATTTAAAATCCACACGGTTACGGTTTTCCCTAACGTTGATTAAACAAAATACCTTTAACATAAATAAACTTTGTTATTTAGCGTAATATTGCCAATTTCGGCTGAAACACTGAAAAAGGTTCTCTCGTGAAAAGTAACTGCTCGCGTTATTGGCATTTGCATATGAAACAGGACATCGACGTTCATTTGAGGGACATTTTTGTACCAAATTCATGGCCAGCTATATCCGTGCCGCTGGGCGTTAAAATATTCAATATAACACGCTCGAATCTACCACGTGCAGCGATTCAATTCATACGATTTCAATACTGAAATGGCATTAGCTGAATCGTAAATTGAGATTGTTTTTTTTTTATTCCTACCTATAGTATTCAATAGAAAACAGATTATAGTATTTACTATCATCGTTGCATTGCCGATGGGGTTTGATTACCACTTCGTCATAGCTGAGTGTATTCTGAGTTTACATCGAACTAATGACTAACTCGTCGCGGTGTTTGAATAGATTCAATTGAATATGTGGGTTTCGAATTATGAGCACACAAACGGACAAACATAAAGACGTCGCATTTTATTTGTATTAAAGATGATAACAAATATTTTTTTAGAGATAGTTGTATACATTTTTTTTTTTTGGAGCATGGTGTATCTTAATAAAGAACTACAAATTTTATGAATCCATCAACACACTGTTATTTAACAGCTTTGGTGGTTCCACTGTGCGGGCTTAATGATACGATTACTAAATGGGCGCAAACAAAGACGAATTTGCATTACAGTTCTACTTTAATATCCTCGCTATCCTTCTTTATGGTCAAATCTCACTCTGAAAGGAGACATATGCCCGATTTTACCAATGACCCCTAACTCTAAAGGAGCCCCTAAATAAGAATTTTGACATATTAGCTATGCAACAACTGTCATTAATTGTCCCTTAACTTTGTTACTTAAGACCTTTAGAGTTGGTGAAATCGGGCATATGTCTCCTTATTTACCCCGTCATTTATGTTACCCCGTATTTTAAGTCCTGTTTTCCACAGCACTGTCACTTAAAAAACGTCTTTTTTTTATTTTACTTTATTGGAGCACGCCATGTGACTTTGTATCTACCTGGTGGTGAGCAGACCTACAAAGTCCATGAATAGGGTCAATCAATAATTGTGTTTAAACAACATGTATCGCTCCCACTATGCCGGCTAAATGATACAATTGCGAAATGGGCGGCGACAAAGACTAATTGCATGAGTATACTTTAATATAGGTACTCGCTGCCTTATCGTCAATTGAACCACCCATTTCGTAACCGCACTCTAAAAGGAGACTACCACCTAGACAAGAAATCGATGCAGTAATATCCTGAAAACCGGTGAACCCACAGACTTAAACCGTAACATGTCAATCTCTTCCCACTAAATACGAGTATATAATTAAGAAACACAGGACTTAGAATACAGGGGTGACATCTTGACGAGAAATCAATGCAGAATAGAAAGTAAACAAGCTGCCGATTAAAAAGAGTTACTGCCCTAGCATATCATTATTATTTATACATATTTATTTCATCATTTTGGTGCAATTCAGCCTGAGTTGCACCAAAATGAACTCTCTGTAATTGTAACAATGAAAGTTAAAAATGGCGTCGAAATATAACCATTTTAATTTGCAGATGCGAAATGAGGACGGGTTAATCCCTCCGCTGGGTACCCTGAGGCCGTTTAAACGGTTCTCGGGAGCCAAATAGGCACCCGTGATGGTATTTATATTAATTTGCAGATCGAATTACAGTTAACAAGCTGTCATTCGATTAAAGTTAAAAATTAAAAATCTAAATATAAATGTAAAAAATAAAAGTTAAAAATGGTGTCAATAGTAAAGTATTGACGCCATTTTTAACTTTAATCATTACATTTACAGAAAGTTCATTTTAGTGCAACCCAGCCTTAAACTACTATAACAATATATTAATCAGTGAAATTGAAAATGCATCGAATGACCTATTTCCATACTTGGCTTGCGTCCAGACTCCACACTGATACCACTACGGTAACGGAAGGTACCAGCGATTTGGACCCAATTTCTATTTTAAGCAATTTTCACTTTTAATTGCTTACCCATTTTTGTCGCCAATTTTGCAAATTGATGTTAGAGATGTTTACATAAATATGCCTGATTCGAAGTGTCAGCCTTCAGTATATTTTGGCGTTTCAAACATATTCATATTCATTTTGATTTTAACAGTATTTTTAATTCTTGCTCTGATATACAGGGTGTTTGGAAGGGAGCTGTACATACGCCTAGGGTAGAAACTAGGGATAGTCTGCTACCTACCCCCGCCCAATATATTGACCTTGGCCTCAAGGTTTTTTTTTAATTTATTTTTATTTTTTATTTGACTTTTTTGTGATTTTTTTACTAAAACTTAGCTCAAAATTCTATCCATGGGACCGGTCTGCTAATGGTCTTGTTTTAATCGTTAGAGTCTTAGGGTCCTGCAAAAAAATATTTTACACCAGAAAATTGTGGAGAAGAAAAGTTATGGGGCCTGAAGTACCGTAGTAAGGTAAAGAAATAATTTTAAGGGCAACTTTCTATGGGGTTTAAAAAAAAACTAACAGGGTTGGAGTTCTTCTGATTTTTTTAAAACATCCTCAGTCCATGCCCTTTCTAACGATATACTAAAATTGTAATTATCACTTTTAGTTTTAAATTAATTTCCGCAACTAGGACACTTTAAGCAAAAATTTCAACTGCAGACCGGTCCCATGGATAGATTTTGAGCTACAGGTAGTTTTAGTAAAAAAATCACAAAAAAGTCAAATAAAAAATAAAAATAAATTAAAAAAAAACCTTGAGACCAAGGTCAATATATTGGGCGGGGGTAGGTAGCAGACTATCCCTAGTTTCTACCCTAGGCGTATGTACAGCTCCCTTCCAAACACCCTGTATATCGAGTTGATTAAAATTTAGTACTAACTAGTTAACAATTGAGCTGATTTTACACAGTTTTTAGATATATCCGGCTAGGATTAGGACACTTGTTCCTAAAAAGCACAATTTACTAGCCTTAAGTAGGTATAAATTACCAAATAAACTCTGTTTTCTTGACCTATTATAGAAGATAGCGATAAAAGAACAATGGCAAAAAAATATTTGAAGGTTGTGGTTGGCATGATCATTAGCCTGAATAATTATGAAATGTTACATAAAGTCGGGTCGGAAATATGATGTCACATTCTTTGTTCACTTATACGTGGTGACCAAGTTGGTTAGACCATGGACTTAAAAACATTTAGGTCCCTGGTTCGAATCCCGGTGTATACCAATGAGTTTTTACTTAAAAAAAAAAATATGTACATTTATTTGACAACACCACTATAGTGCCTCGGAGAGTACGTTAAGTTATCGGTCCCGGTTTCACTATACCTACTTGTGAAACTGTTTATAGATGAGTTGTTGAGTCTATTCAAAACATCGCGACGAGCTAGCCACTTGTACGGTATAGACTCATACCATCGGCTACGACGAGGTGGGACTAAATCCCCTCCGCTGGGTACCCTGAGGCCGTCTCGGGCGCCGTAAGGCACCCGTGATAATATGTATTCTTTGTTCACTGTACTTGCTCACGTCGCTAAGCACTAACTTATAATGTAAACAGATATAAGACCTTACTTACTTAACCTGACTTACGATTAAATGCCAGTACTTACTTAAAATACAAAGGCGGAAGAATTTTCTTTATTTATAATACCCATATATTGTTTTTCCCATAATTCTTGCAAAATGTACCTACGCATCAAATTCTCATACAAGATTTATGGCAAATTGAACTCCAAAGGCATAGTATAGGAATTCCCAGTTCAGAGACCTTTGTGTAGGAAGTTATTATCTTGGATTCCTGTTTCGTTCATAATAAATAAATGAGAATATATGATGTATAAGTATATTTTTGTATGTAAGGCAATACTTTGTTTTAATTCATTTAGTGGTAGTAGCAGCGGAGCCAGTTGTGACAACTGGAAATTACCCTTCTCTAGCAGAATTCATTTTATTTAACGGCTCAGCAGCCACATTCTGTTTCTTATAACGTAAGCGTTAAAAAACTACTCTGATTGCAGGCGATCGCTAATAGCGGAAATCGTTATTTTGACAATCTAATGATCACGTTATAAGAAACACAATGTGCCCGCTGGATACACGTTCTTTAGAGCTCCAAATACAAAAGTTGCCACAGAAAAAAAATAACAAACAAACTCGAACATATGTTAGGGAAGATAGAAAGCTAAAGTAGCTATTCATATAAACTGGTTCATTCTCAGAAAAAAATCACAGGCTAACATAATAAACTAGTAAACACATTTTTCCTATAACTAAGCATGGAAGGCAACAAACAGGAAAGCACCAAATAGGTACACCAAAAACTTCTTTATTTTTATTATGTATCTTTTGTAAATCTCATACTTTAGAACAAAGCAGTAAAGTTATTTAAAAGTGATTACCTAGTCCATGAATAAAATTTGTGTAGATAATACTGTGGTGGTGCACAGAAATCCCAAGTGATTCTGGACAATGGCCAGAACTCAGCCGATTTAAAGTTTTAAGCGAATATGTCCAGACAAATACATAATAAAATGTATGAGAGTATATTTTAGTTTTCATGCCTTTAGAATAATATGTTTTTATATATATATAATTATATATAAAGATTGCAGTGGAGACTTTGGGCCCGTGGTCATCGGATACCAAAATGTTTGTTAAAGATATTGGAAAGCGTTTGGTCCATGTCTCGGGTGACCTTAGAACTGCAACGTTTTTGTCACAACAAATTAGTATAATAATACAACGTGGAAACGCCGCCAGTATCTTAGGCACTATGCCGCACGGCACCATTTTAGATCATATTTTTAATTTATAATTATTGTATACTAGGATTTTTATAGGTAAGTATTTTCTATGTTTTTAATTATTTTAAGGTATTTAATTTAGTAAAGTCTTTGTTATTTTTTATCTTTATAGTAAATGCAATGTTACTTAAGCTTTCAGTTGTATCAATACTAAAAAAAAAATGCTTGTACCATAGAGCTAAAGACCCCCCAAGCAATGGGCTTACGATGATTAAAAACAAAAAAAAAAAAAAATATAGCCTAAATTAAGATACTAATTTCGTTTATTAAAAAAAAAGTACTATTGGATAAAAGTGGTGCGATTTGCATCTTTATAAAATGAATGACTTATTATATATACATTAATGAACAATAATGATTATTTCTGGGTATATTTTCTAAATCAAAAATATAATTTATTAAAATTAAGACAAAACACGCCTAAGAAGCAATAAATAAGACGAGATGTAATACCGATGCAATTAATTGGAAAATAAAAAGATATAATGAATGTAGGTAATAACTGTCAAAATATTACTGCAAAGGAAAATCAACTTATTATTATCAAACATAAATATTTCAAATTTGTCATGTATTCTAAGTTATATGTGAATAAAATATTTAAAAAAAGATATGTGATGCAAATGAACTTCAGTTGGTAAACCTGTACCTACCAAAATATATATTATTAATTATATAAAAATAATTAATAATTGTATCGGACGCCAAAATCGGGGCCGTCTAACACAAGTATTGTTATACTTAGCAGGTGGTCCCAACAATATATATGTAAATTAATTTGTTAACGAAAATAAACATTTATTCATTTTCATATTATTTTATGTAGGAATCTGAAATATTAAACATATTAAAAATGTTTCCAGCATTTGAAAATGTTTATTGTATAAATGTAATATTGTTTTGCAAACGTGGCGTCACTAATAATAATACCATCACGGGTGCCTATTTGGCTCGCCGAGATGGTATTCGGAGACAACACCTAACAAGTGGCGAGCTTGTTGCGGTGTTTATGATGTAATAGCCTCGTTGTATAAAGCGGTCACCCATCCCAGGCCGGCCTACTAGGCCTTGTTGTCATCTGCTTAACCTTATTATCAGTGATTTAACCACTGGCTAGGGCCGCTGTCACTACCTATATTATAAAAATATTGGTTACTATACAATAATTTTTTTGGCGTCCCCGCTTTTGGCGTCCCCGCTTTTGGCGTCCGATACAATTATCGGACGCCAAAAGCGGGGCTATCTAACACAAGTATTGTCATACTTAGCAGGTGGTCCCCACAATATATATGTAAATTAATTTGTTAACGTAAATACACATTTATTCATTTTTATTGTCATATTAAAAACATAGAGTCATTTTTGTCTTTTTTATATAAAATCAAACCTTTTCATCTTTAATGCATATCTACATACCTACTGGCGAATCAATCCCATTAGGGTACCAGAATACACATACCAAATGCACCTATGTCTATTGGAATAGGTGAAATCATAGCTACACTGCACTGTTTCAAATTATTGAGTAAACAGTAGATCTAAATTCGGATGTTATTGGTATGAAGTCATTCATTCTATTGAATGTATTGATTTCAGTATAATCTACAGGCTAGTTTAGTAGTTACCAATTGCCTTTAATGCATCCATGAGCTAAAATTTATAAGCGTTTAGTTCGACTTGGAAAACGGTTTATAGAAAAAAAAAAAAATTGGAAGTGGGCTCGTGGTGTGAACAAATAATGTACCTAAATAATTTTATTTAAGAAAAATATTATTTAATAATAAGCTTATTATAATGTAAGAAGTAGTAACAACGAGTTAGGTACGTGGGTACTAAATATTAAATAATACCCAACTAAATAAAATTATCAACAAAAAAAAGCTTTGTTATAATCTGAATTCCAGGCGTTTTTTGTACACTCCTAATTAATTAATTAATATATTTATCAGACAAAAAAATGACTTTGACAGAGGGTAAATACGTTTAAAATATATCACGCATGCCGCCCTAAGACTAAATTATTTGATGACGCGAATTCCGTAGTTCAAATTCAAATATTAATTATTTCATGTAAATCTTTACAGTTATTTATGAATAGTCAAAAAAAAAGTTTTAACAATAAAGTCTAGGTGCGTTTGGTTAGGTTGCTATATATATATATAACCATTATAGATTAATTAATAAAAGGTGTCATTAAATAAGAACATAAAAAAAAAACAACCAACCGAACGCACGCCAACTAGTGTAAGACTAGGTGGTTAGCTGATTCCATTGACCAGTTTAATGATTAACATGTAAAGGAGGTTTTTTTAATGTTTTTATAGTTGTGTTGTTATGTGACTCTGAATCCACCTGATGGTAAGCAATTGGAGTCGATCAATACATTGTCGTTTAATAGCGTTAGGTTGTACTAATGTCGAATAATTTATACAGTTACGAAATAGGTGGTAATTACGAGGGGCTCTGTAGTCGACTTGACGACCATACAAAAGAATATTTACAGCTAATCGAATTTCAATTATTATTTTTATGTTGGTAAATAATTACCAACATAAAATTACGCAAAAACATTTTTATTATGATTAAGAATATTTTTGTACATATCATAATATTTATAAGTTTTTTTTCTAATTTAAAAAAAACATCACAGAAAGATTAATAAATACAGTGACTGACAAAAATATTATTTTAATTCTGCGGCAAACAGTAATCGAGTATTACTGGAAGTGCGAAAGCTCTTTTTGTATGGAGAACGCAGACTTCGCGAATACGAATGCAGTGTCCTTAATATCCTCGCTGCTTTATCATCAAATATACAGCCCGTTATAATTTCCCTAGAGCCTAGTATGTGACCAGAGGGCCTTAATCTATGAAATGAATTGGATATCGACATGATATCAAAAGCAACATTTGACATATTGAGTATGGAACTAAAACTTTTTTTTACTTTTATTTGCAATTACTTTAGTAGAACGGAGGCCCTAGGGCAATGTGTAAAATGTTCTAATTATTATTATTGTATCTGTCAAAGTCAAAAATATTTATTTCATGTAAGGACATTTATTCAAAGTCAAAATATATGTATATACATGGTGACTTTGAAAGGATGTGCTGGTTCTACTAATCAATACGAATATTTTTTCCCATGGAAATATGTCGCAAATAAAAATAAAATAGCCTTCTCCATACAAACTAGTATTCTTAAAATGACCAATTTGTATGGGGAAAATAAAAAAAATGCGAAACATGGGAAAAGTTGTTCGATTTGATTAGAAGAATGTTATATATAAGGTCCAAGTGTGCACTTGGCTAGGTCGCCATTCCTCCCACAGACAAATGTTGAAAATATAATAAAAAACATACGTGGTGGCCTAGTTGGTTAGACCTTGGACTTAAAAACGCTTAGGTCCCTGGTTCGAATCCCGGTGTGTACCAATGAGTTTTTAATTAAAAAAATTATGTACATTTGTTTGACAACACCACTATAGTGCCTCGGAGAGCACGTTAAGCTGTCGGTCCCGGTTTCACTATACCAACTTGTGAAACTGTTTATAGATGGGTTATTGAGTCTATCCAAAACATCGCGACGAGCTAGCCACTTGTTCGGTGTAGACTCATACCATCGGCTACAACGAGGTGGGATTAAAACCCCTCCGCTGGGTACCCTGGGGCCGTCTAGGCGGTCACGGGCGCCGTAAGGCACCCGTGATGATATATATATACGTGGTGGCCTAGTTGGTTAGACCTTGGACTTAAAAACGCTTAGGTCCCTGGTTCGAATCCCGGTGTGTACCAATAAGTTTTTAATTTAAAAATTTATGTCATTTGTTTGACAACACCACTATAGTGCCTCGGAGAGCACGTTAAGCTGTCGGTCCCGGTTTCACTATACCAACTTGTGAAACTGTTTATAGATGGGTTCTTGAGTCTATTCAAAACATCGCAACGAGCTAGCCACTTGTTCGGTGTAGACTCATACCATCGGCTACGACGAGGTGGCATTAAAACCTCTCCGCTGGGTACCCTGAAGCCGTCTAGGCGGTCTCGGGCGCCGTAAGGCACCCGTGATGATACATATATATATATATATATATAATAAAAAAACAACAGATAGTGAACTATTAACTATTGTCCTCGATGCAGAAAAAAAACAACCAAACACAAGCTACATAACCAACTAGTTTAATACTAGGTGGTTATCTGTTGTGTTCTATCACCAAATTTTAACCAGAAAAAATTAGCACGTATTTCTTCAGTTCACCTTATATCTATACTAATATATAAAGCTGAAGAGTTTGTTTGTTTGCCTAATCTCAAACTACAGGTTCGAATAGAAAAAATATTTTAGTGGATAGCCGATTTATCGAGGAAGGCTATAGGCTATATAATATCACGCTACGAGCAATAGGAGCGGAGTAACAATGAGAAATGTTGCAAAAACGGGGAAAAAATATTCCTTTTGAGAGCGTACGCTGCGTAATCGGTTAAAGTGAAGTAGACGAAGTTGCGCGGATCAGCTAGTTTACATAGTATAAAACAAAGTCGCGCCTGCCTGTCTGTAGGCATAAATACTCCTAAACTACTAACGAATTTTGATGTGGTTTTAATTATTAAAAAAACACAGTCACAGTATACATTTAAGTTTACATTATACAATAACATTTCTAGGACCATAAAAATGGTTTCACTATTTACATTAATATACATTTTATATATTTATGTTGTGTGTGTTTCTATGTGATGTGTGTGTTTCCTTGTAATGTTTTCTCTATCATTTAGCGTTTTTTTCAAAATGGTTTAAATGTATAATATAATAAATGTATGTTTTATTTATAGAATAATATAGAAAGTCTGACAAAAAAAATTGGGTACTTTTATGCGAACTTTGACTTTTATAATAAACTTTACGAGATATCAAAATGATGCACTATATATATATATATATATATGTTTATATATGAATTGTGTATTTAATAAATATGTACATAAATATCGCGGCATCAATTCCTATATTGCACCCGTGCGAAGAAAGGGCAGGACGCTATTAAAAATATATAACCCCAACCCATTACAAGATTCATGTAATTTCATTTTATGTCGTCTTTAATAAATGTATTATGACCTACATTGTAACATAACTCAATGGGTGAGATCTTACACATTTACGACACATTTCCTAACAAAAAACCCCGCTTTTGAAAGCTTTTTAAAAGAACATTCTTAGAGCTTGGAATGAACTACTGAAATTCTTTGTAACTCTAGGTACATGACGACTATGAAACTTTCACATTTGTTAATTTTTATTTTTTTATTTTCATGTCTAAAATATAATATTTCTTTAAAATATTTATATATATATACTTATATATTACTTTATGCTTTAATAACAATAATATCAAATTAATAAAGTACAACTTTATTTCAGAAGCATGCATTTATAAGCAAAATATTTCCAAAAAAAAAATGTCACCATAATACATTATAACCCTGTCCCGGGACGAAAGTACCCATTATACTGGCAGCATTGCCCTATTGTAGTTGCCAGCAATATTTGGTTTTATAAAAAGCATCCAAAAAAAAAACGATTGGATTCCCAGGATTCTATCAGAAAAGATCCAAAATATTAGGTTATATTTCTAAACAAAAATTGATGAGCAAAAAATAAAAAAAAAACGTCGTCACCAAAAAGTTATTTATTTTTTGTAAAGACACATTTTAACAATATATTCAGGATACAGATATTATCAAATGATACATATCATTATTAAACGATATAAAGCAAAGACAATGATCGATTGATGATTGATAAAGATAAGATTGAACGATATAAAGAAATGATCGATCGATAAAGATATAATTATATAAAGGTATAAAGATATGATCGATTGATAAAGATATGATTGAACGATATAAAGATATGATCGATTGATAAAGATATGATTGAACGATAAAGATATGATTGAAAGATATCAATCACAAGTACCGAATATTTTTTATGATCGTGATTCTTTATCTCGGTCACTTGAAAATACCATATCAAAATGATTGAATCATTCGCGATTGTCACATGTCTAGTATCTGTTTGCGCATTTAATAAAACGCTACCAATACTTTTATGTTATTGTAGCACGGCATGAGATTTTGTGTCTACCTGATGGTAAGCAGAATGTCATGTAATAAAAAACCATGAATGGGGGTCGATCAATACATAATTGTTTAACAATGTTGATCGCTTCCAATATAGGCAGCAACAAAGATGTATTTGCATTACGAGTATATTTTAATATCCTTGCTGCTTTATCGTCAAATCCACCGTCCGTTTTGTAACCGCACCATGAAAGGAGACTACCACCTCGACAAGAAATCGATGCAGTAGTCTCCGGGAAACCGGTGAAACGCAGACTAAAACCGAAACATGACTAGGTCACTTGGCGGTTTATGTATCCGGGGGGTTAATATCGCTATTCATTTATCACCTACCAAAAACATGTACTAGTTTGGTTGTTTGTGTTACACATAGTACAAGCCTAGAGCTTAGTTTATGGCCAGTTTAATAAGTGTGAAATATCTTACATATTATTATTATTATAGTGAGGCTCATAAATCCGTAAGTCTGTCTAATTTATAAGTATAACTACCTGTAGCGAAGTATAAAGAGTTTGTCTTAAACCCTGTCCTTCCTAGGAAATTTCCAGTCTGTGAAAACTATAAAATATTTGTATATAGGTCACACTCGACAACGATGGATTCCAAATCCATCTCTGATCCCTAAACATCAATTTTGGTTTGAGAGTTTTATTCGAGGTTTACTTGGTTCGAGGAAAACTTCGCCGTACGCTTTTGTTAAAAGTGTTATTTTTGAATATACTAAGCATACAAACTTACCTACTTTAATAATAATAATAATAATAAATTATTTATTGTTAAACAAAATGTACATATCAGATGCGAGTTCACCAGGCGTCACACTAAGCGATAACTTGTGTCGTGACGTCTGTTTACACTGTTTACGGTTTACAAATTTAACAAATAAGTAATAAGAATAATAAGTTAAACTAAGTTTGTTTTAGTTACGGCTTATAAATATAAAAACACAAATAAGATAGGTATTAAGAATTAAAATGGAAATAGTAGGTACTGTATCATTAATAAAACACTGCAAACAAACAAAAACCATAGGACCATACTTATGTGAGAGTAGATTATGTGTATTGTATATTATGTAGTGTGTGTGACGAATAAAGTGATGAATGTATAATAAATGTAATTATAATATTATATTAAGTAATACATTTATTTTGGTATATGTAAAAGAGCTTCCGTAACTTTATAATCAAGCTCAAGTAGCCAGTTGGTTAAGGTTTTTTTTAGTTGATATAAAGTCATGTTAGTCATATTATTTGCTTTAAGTTTGTAGTTAATTTTATTGTATATATATGGACCCAAAAATTTACGATGTTTCTGTGCAAAACTGCTGTTAACTCGGTGTGGATGGAAGTATATTTCTTTGGGCCGTGCTATTTTATCACGTTTGGGGTGAGGATGCGTATGCTGCCATAAAATTAATTTAGTTAAGTATAGTTGTCGAACTGAAAGTGAACTGGATTCAGTCAAAAGAGCTGTCGTCGGGTACCTGAAGGGTTTCCTAAAAGCAACTTGTAGCACAGCTCTCTGTGCTCGTTCAACTTGCATGAGGTGCACAGCTGGAGCTCCACCCCAGGCACATATACTGTATCTTAGGAGAGATTCAACCAGAGAAACATATACCTGTTTGATCAATGTGTTATCAGCAACATGTCTAAGTTTACGAAACAGGTGCATAGTTCTCCTTATTTTTGATGCCAAAATTTCAGTGTGAAGATCCCACTTGAGCCGGTGATCTACTGTAACTCCAAGGTATTTAGTGCTTGTCTTTCTTTAAAGTATCTTACAACTGTCATTACAGTCAATCCCTTGACAACTGTGAGCAATAATGCTATAGGATAAGTCAGGTGCAGTTCTGCCAGTTATCGAAAAACAAATGTAATTAGTCTTAGTCAAGTTAATAGTCAGTATATTTAAGTTTAGCCAGGAAACCACCCGATGGATACCATCCTCTGCGATCTTTCGACACTCCTCCCAATCTTCACCGTAGAAGAGTAGAACAGTGTCATCAGCAAAGGTTAGGATTTGACAGTTACAAAGCTCTAAGTTGCATAGATCGTTTATGTAGATTAAGAAGAGTGTCGGACCCAGAACAGATCCCTGCGGTATTCCATATTTAACACTCATATGATTGCTAAATGTATTATCTAGTTTGGTCATTTGTGTTCTGTCAGTTAAGTAGCTAGTAAGTAGAGTCAGTGGAAGGCCTCTGACACCCATTCCCTCCAATTTCTTTATTAGAATAGGAATGGAAACTGTGTCAAACGCCTTCGCTAGGTCAAGAAATATACCCAAACAGCGTTTATTACTGTCAAGTTTATCAGTTACATAGTCAGCAAGACCATTTATGGCGTCATCAGTTGACATTTTTGCTCTAAATCCAAACTGATTAGAAGATATTAGTTTGTTATATTCAAGATAGTTTATTAACCTATTATTTATAATTTTCTCAAATATTTTAGAAATTGAAGAAAGTAGAGAAATGGGTCTATAGTTAGAAGGAGCCGCTTTGTCTCCGCCTTTATAAACAGGGCAGACTACTGCTTTTTTTAAAACATCAGGAAAAATACCATTCTCGATCGCTAAATTAAATATGTGAGAGAGGGGGGGAGCTAAGGAAAACTTAGCTTTTTTAAGAATAAAATTACTTATCTGATCATAGCCTGGTGCAGAGTTGTTCTTAAGGGAATTGATAATTTGTTTTATTTCATTCTCGTCAGTAGAACTAAGCAAAAAAGAATAAATAGGGGAATGACTGTTAGAATATTGTTTGACAAGATCCTGTTCAGTGGTATCAGAACGCTTTATGATATTATTAGCTAAATGTGTTCCAATCTTTATGAAATGATCATTCACCATGTTGGCCGACTCAATTTTAGTTGCACCTATTTCTTGAAGCTCTTTTGGACAAGGATTTTTTCCAGAAATATCACATACCTCTTTAATGGCTTTCCATGTCTCTTTTACATTGCCTGCACATTGTTGTAGATGTATATAATGTTTATACTTTTTAATGTTTATTTATTTAAAATTATTTATTGAACATGTATGTACATACAAAATAAGGCATTTTCTACCACCTTAATGAAATGTTACTAATATTTTGTAGAATATATTTTTGATAATATGTTGAAGAATAGGTTTTAGGAGCTGCGTCGATTTTTTTCAGCAAAGATATTAAGAGCAGAGTCTGATCAAACATTTCCCATACATTCACGACCTTTTGGTCCTAACTGTTACCTCCCACTAAACATTCATAGATTTTTATGAGTTTTAGAGGCGGTATAAATAAGGCCTGATTCTAGGCTCGTTTTCCTTTTTTTTTAAATTTGGTGTAGGAAAAATAATATCAACCCCTGAAATTCGATAAAAATCGCGAAAAAATCTTCTCACATTAAAATAATTCCTACAAAATATTAAATTGAAAAAAGGAAAGCGTACAGTCATCGTTTATTTTCTCTTTAATAAAATGAGATTTTTTTTTCAAATCCATTAAAGTTTAGGGGTAGAAAACAGTTATGGCCTGAAAGTCGTTTTGCTGCCTAAATTGTAAGTATAATCTCGTACGTGCTCTTTCTCTTATTGAGGGTCGGGGGAAGGTTTACATAAAAGTATGGTAGCGTTACCGTCTCACCGTCATGCGGGGGGAGAGCCGAGACTTTGCAGTTGAATCAGCATAAGCAACGAAGAGCCTCATCAGACACTCCTCTTAAAATAGACTTGTTATGCAAATTCGCCCATATTGTAATTGCATAGAAGCCGATGATTATTGTTTTATTACACAACAACTAATGAATCCATGGACTTTATTAGTCTGTTTACCAAAAGTTACATACTCGTACATGCCGTGCTCCTATAAAATAAATAAATAAAATTACATAATTATATCTTTCACATTATACATAGTTAATGATTTAAACCTGGTAAAAGTTTGCCTGATTAAAAATATGATAATAATACATGGTGACTTTGAATGGATGTAATTTAGGCTAATATGATGTTCTGCTGATCAAATCGAACAACTTTTCCCATGGAACCATGTGTCAAATGAAAAAAAAATGCCTTCTCCATACAAACTAGTAATGTTAAAATGACCAATTTGTATGGGGAAGCCAATATTTTTTTTCATTTGCGGCACATAGTTCCATGGGAAAAATTGTTTGTATTGATCAGTAGAACCTCATATTAGCCCAAAGTACATCCTTTCAAAATCACCATGTATATGGTACCATATCCTAACTATGTTACGTTATTTAATTCTATAATAATGTATAAAATAAAATGTATAAAAAGAAAGATTTTTCATTTAATGAATAAAATAAATAAATAGAAATATAGGTATTTAACAAATTAAATAAGTTTAATTATATTCAACAAACGTTTATACAGGGTGACTTTGAAAAGATGTACTTTGGGCTAATATGAGGTTCTGCTGATAAAACCAAACAACTTTTGCCATAGAACAATGTGTGGCAAATGAAAAAAAAAAGACTTCTTTATACAAACTAGTAATGTTAAAATGACCAATTTGTATGGGGAAGCCAACATTTTGTTACACATGGTTCCATGAGAAAATTTGTTCGATTTGATCAGTAGAACCTCATATTAGCCTAAACTACATCCTTTCAAATTCACCCTGTATGTGTAATAGCTCTCTAGTTGAATAAAGAGGAGTAAAACAATTAAAAAGTAGCATGGCCATCTGTGGATAAGGGTATTTATTTATTTATTTTAACACTTTATTGCACAGTAAGCAAAAGTTATGTACAAAGGCGAACTTAATGCCTTAGGCATTATCTACCAACTAACCTTTAAGATTGTGTTCGAAGTCGGGTGCTTAATTTAAATTTTAATAAACTTATATAAATTAGGATATAGTAATACAATAACTTATAAATTATACAATATATACATAATAAATAATACATACTATACAAAACATATATACATATAAATATGTAATATAGTATCTAAATAAAAAAATATACATACATATATCCATATACAAACATATATATTGTACATATATTAAAATAAACATGTGTTTTATAAGACTAAATTATGTTTATTATGTAATAAAATCTGTTACTAAACATCTTTTTTTGTAGTACCCCAAATATCTGCTGTTCCAAATATTCTTTCAGTACCTAAGTACTCAACTAAAGATGGATTCTTATAATGTACTAAAATGACGGATAAAATTAAGGACATTAACTTTATCTGTCATTTTTATATACAGGTGAATTTTTCAAGTGTGCCTTCAAGGCCAAAACCTAAACTACAAGTAATATGCTCAAGAGTGTCTCGGGGCCGATTTTGATATAAAACAAAACTGCATCATTAGATTTTTAAAAAAATCTCCTAACCAGGAATCGAACCGTTTGATTTTGAAAAAAAAAACTCACCCGTATTATTGAACGGGTTGATAGTGTCGCTTATAAGGATCAAATGGTGGAATGTATCTTCAAAAGTCAAACTAAAAGAAAGTGCTCATTTTTAAGAAATAATGTTTAATGTTTTTAAGCCCTAACTAATAAATTGATCGAAATCGAAATTATAGCTAATATTTTCAACTTGAATTCGTTTTTCACGCCCTGTATAACAAAGACCTTCTTCAGCAAACATTTTATTATTATTAATATTTTCATCTAAGATTCTTCTATTTAAGTCATTATGTATCTACGGTACCCAAAAACATATAAGTAGAAGCCGTAAAAAAACCTTTAATAGTACCTATGTCAAAAAGCTGGATATAAAAATACGACAAGGAAAAATGTAATAGTGAAAACGTTCACTAAACTCGCAAATAATTTATTCAAAATCACTTTCCTTGGCAACAAGTCTATCGCCCTCTCAGAAATATACCGAGAAGTTATTTTAAATTTCATTCACGTGATTATGTAAAATTCATACCAAATCACAGAAATTGATAACGACTAGATGGGTATGGGCTCGACCAAAGTTCTACGGTAAAGTTTTTAAACACTCACAATTGGTAAACGTTTTAAACACTCACAATTGAATTTTAAACACTAATAAATGCAGTTGTGGTGACTGAAATGGGAATCTTCATCGGGGCTAGTGAAAATAACGAATTCTTATTAAGATCATCTCAATGAGAATTCGTTCTTATTGATATTTGAATTGCGAGGTATTAATACTTCGAAATTCAATTTGAGGTATTAGTGCTAACGCATGGAATTGCAACGTACTAATGCATAGAATTGCGAGTTACAAAGAGGGCGTTGTTCCACCCACGATCATAATTATATCGTTATACATACAGATGCCACCGGCCATATAGATGCCAAAAACCGTCAAGTGACCTAGTCATGTTTCGGTTTTATTCTGTGGTTCCCCGGTTTTCCGGAGACTACTGCATCAATTTCTTGTCAAAGGGGTAGTCTCCAATGGATTTAAAAAGATTTCGTAATGCATTTCGTTACACATCATTTAGCCGGCATATTGGGAACGATCAATATTGTTAATCCACGACCCCATTAATGGACTTGTAGTGGCTATGCTTACCATTAGGTAAATATAAAGTCACATGCTATGCTCCATTAAATATTATATTAGTCGCTTTTTGAAGCATTCCGTAGCTCACTGAGTTTATTCAATCGTAGATGTTTAAAATACTTGGTGCAGCGTGCGCCCTTCTATCCTGGTCCGATTTCTGTGTCGGGAGCTGCATTAGTTAGGAGGTCAAGAGCACTAGGGTTATCGATTGAGTTGAGTCGGCTTTTTTTGTTTGTTTTGCATACAATGACTTAATCTTTGTTGTTTATCTACTTATACTTAGAATATAGTTTAGCTTTTTGTGTCGATAATAGTATTTAAGTTTATTTTGTTATTTACACTATTGTACATAGAAATTTACTTTATGTATTACCACTAGGTAGGTGTTATATGATACGATAGATTGCCACATGCCATGTTCCAACAAAAATAAAACATTATAGCATCTAAAATATTTAAAACATAAAATAACTTAGGTTTTAGAATCTCTACAGTTTTTTTTAACTTAAGGCGAGTACCGAATAAATAAATTTACGTTTCCCGATAACTACAACTTCTATATATTTGATATTTTGTTTTTTTTTATGACATTTTTGAACATATTTAAAGAGAAAAATGTAATCAGAGCCTATTTCTACGATAAAATAATTAAACCATCCTGTTTTGAAGACAGTAGATCCGTATTTCCTCTAATCTAAATTGGTATTATATATATATATATATATATATATATATATATATATTATACCAATTTAGATTTATTTTTTTATTACAAAAATTAATATTAATAATTATTTAAAGATGATTTATTTCGTTTTCGCCGGGGCGGACTTTCAATAACTATCGTAAATTCCCTTTTCGCCTTCAAAAAAATATTTACCGTTTTCTTATTATTAGATACAGTCTGTGCAACTCATCGAAACTTTTAAATAATATATTAAATTAATATATTTGCATGACTAATATTGATGATATTAATTTATAGTTTTTTTTTCGTTATAATCAATGAAAAGTCATTGATTTATGGTTTTGCGTTCGGTTTATTTCGTTCCTCATGCGTAAAATTAATAAACCCTATTTATTATAGATAAGTTTAGACAAGCCACCCTGTTTAGTATTAAAATTTAAATTTATTAATTATTATAAGGGCATGAATTTTTTTTCTAGTATCCCTCCTGTCAACCATGTACAAAAACCCCCTACCATCGGCATTCGAGAAAAAGCAAGCAAAAACCAAACAAATAACTTTTATACATTTAAAATCAATAAAACCAAGTTTTATATAATGCAGTGTTTGTCAATTGCCAAAAATTTGTAAAACAGTAAGTCTCCCCCTTTTATTAATTTCCTATTATTTGTGTGTATTTTAGAAATTCTTAATATCGAAAACTTAACACAAACCTTTTACAATACATATTTTTTACATACAGCGCCTTAAAAAAGAGGTTGTTCAAGTTACAAAATGTAAACATAACAATAAAAGAGACATTGAACAATAAACAATACTCCCGGAGTGTTCAGCAGTCACGCGAGTTAGCGTCCCATTGTTGGAACGGTTGGAACGGTTGGAACGGGTTGGAACGGTTGGAACCGGGGGTGATTTGTCACCGTGACACACGACCGACACATCTCAGACCCTCTCAACCAAACTTGAAAACTTTGCATGCTCTAAATCTTGGATAGTTAGGAAATAAATATTAAGGTTTGCATTTAAACGACTGAGCTCCTTATACAAACGTACTTCTCAAATTACCTATTAATACAATTTTTGACAAAATTATTTGCACTTTATGGTTATTGTAAATAATATTTTTCAGTTTAACGCCATGTTTTTTCCACATCTTCATATTAAAAAATACTTATAATTTATTTATTACTTCTCCAGGCTGACTGAAGAAGAGTTTTGTTATAATTTAATAATAACTGTTAAAGATATTACTTACAATAATTTAATTGATAAGGTGCATTTTTCTATTTTGTTAATAATTGGGTTATAATAGCGAAAACAGAGCGTTTCAGTATAATTTCATAATTACACCGCACACCTATTCAAAGTACTAAAATATTATAATAATATCCCAAATGATATATAATAATAAAACCTTCCGTGTCTGTAGATTAAAGATTTTTACAAATAAAAGTAATGGTAGAGGCGAGAAGTATACTAATAGTAGGTTAAAAAACATTATTTGATTTTTTTGTCTTTTATCGGTTTGTTTGCAATAAAATAAAACCACTCACATGAAAAGTTTCAGTTACCAGCTAGTTAGTAATAATAGGAGCCTCAGATTAAGGATAACAATAAAAAAATTTCATTAAAAAAACTATATCGCAAAACGCTTGTTTCAGCGCCCAAAATCAAATAATAAAATTTGGTCGGACACTACTTGATATCCCGAGATTTTCATATTTTCCATCCAAAATGAATTCAGAATTGTCTGCAATATCTGACACAAAATATCTACGATCTGAGACAGTGCAATATACAATCTTGAAACTCGGTTTAATAATTTAATATCCTGATCCAACGATTCAATCGGGCGTTGCATTCGGCGTAGCACGATCGATGGACGCTTTGTCTGTTTGGAGGAAATGACATACAAAATGGAACACAACATAGATAGGTAATTTATATACAATATTATGTATTAATATTATGTATTTTAGTCGGCATACTGTTTAAATAACAATGTATTTGTATCGGTCCTAGGTCGACCCCATTAATATCTAGCTCTGCGATTCAATCGAGCGTTGCATGGTGGTTCAGTCTTTTTTTTTTTTTTCACGGGTGGTTTTTTTTTGTTATGGTTTTAGCATTCACTACAGTGAGTATATTTGGTTTTGTCTCAATGACAGAATATAATTAGCTACAAAATGAATACTAAAGTCGATTAGAAAAGGCTTTAGTTCTTTTTATAAGGTTCCACCATTCAAGTTCTGCGACTAACACCCGTATTATAAGATGTTACCTCAACTATTACTTAACTCAAAATGCCCTTAAGGAACGACATTTGTATTTTTAGTTGTCAAAATCTTCCTTACCTAAGGAATTTCCTTTGCTTTCCTTATTCAAGGTCCTCGACGAACTGTCAAAGTTAAGGTACATTGGCATCTACCTTACAGGCACCTTACGATGGTAAGGTCTACTTTTTTAAGCTTATTTAACTTATGTTTTTTTAATTAAATCAATAATCACAAATATTATTTATTAATAGTACTTATTTATTAATATTTTAAAGTGTAATTCATAGTATTAATTAAGTAAAATACGTTATTATTATTGTGTATATGAAATGGATTTCGAAGAGTTTTTGGATTATATTAGTGATAATCCATATAGTAAGTAATTATGTACCACGCCGGTATATACGGAATGCACAAAATATATAGTAACCAAACGGAAGATTTTTATTTTTTTATTTTTATTTATTATGGTTTGGAAGCGATTTTTCTATTTAGTATTCAGTGCTGCCTTAAAAAAAAACTACCAAAATATTTTGTTGTTGTTTTGTTTTTTTAAGAAGTTTTTATTGTTATTAAAATATGTTCAGGCAAATAATATTATTTTATTTGGGTCTCCAAATCATTAAATCTAGAAAAAAAAACTACCAAAATATTTTAAAATATTTGTTTATTTTTAAGAAGTTATTATTATTATTCTTTTAATTTTTTTATGGTTTGGAAACGATTTTTCTATTTAGTATTCAGTGCTGACGTAAAAAAAAAACTACCAAAATATTTTAAGATAATTGTTATTTTTTTAAGAAGTTTTTATTGTTATTGAAATAATATTATTTTATTTGGGTCTCCAAATTATTTTGTAATTAATATATTTTTTTGTAAACAATAAATACCATTTTAGTAAGGATTAATGGCATTTGCAACATTTTGTGCTCCCCATCTCTGTGACCTTCCTTTTTGAAGGTTTCTCCTCACGCCTTACATTCGGCTGAGTTTTACAACTAAGAATACCGATTTCGAGGTTTCGCTCCTTTGAGTGCCTCCAAGAAGTTTAAGCTGAGGTGAGCATAAGGTATCGTCTTAGAATACGGGTGTAAAACTAGAACTAAAAAATTTACTTGTAGTTTGACAGAAGTATGTTACAGAAGCGCCACGGCAAGTGGACTTTAGTAAAGATCTATTATAAGTATCAAGTTAATCGTTAAAATATAACGTTTTTAAATTTTAAGGATTTTATTAAATTCAAAATTTATTTAGAATGTTACTCATGGAAGTATTTATTTATTTATTTATTTAAAAACTTTATTGCACAAATTTAGTACAAAGGCGGACTTAATGCCGGCATTCTCTACCAGTCAAACCTTTGGGACAAATTAGGCAGTAAGTAGGTAAAATAGGTGCAGTAAAATACATTTAAGAAATAGAGTATACAAATATTATACATACACACTAATGCTGACTACATATACATACTTATCATAAACTATATTAATAATATACATACATAATAATAAAATAGCAAATGTTACAGCACAGCACAATATAGCACTACCCACAGCACAATAATTATTTAAAGCAGAAACACAGGATGAGATGAGAGAGAGAGCGAGCCCAAACGAATAATAAAAAGGAGACACATTCACACATTCAGAAAGTGTTTATACACTAGTCTCTTAAAGATACCTCTGTTAGGAGCTTGTCTAATGTACACCGGTAGATCATTCCAGAGCCTTGCAGCAGCAACAGAAAAAGATTTTGAGACAAAGGTAGAATGATGAGAAGGTATAGAAAGAGTTGAGTTAGAGGCAGAACGAAGGATTCTATCATGATGCGAGCCGAGGGATGTGAAACTATCCTTGAGGTATTTGGGAGTGTTAGGTTCCTTTAACAAAGAGTAGAGCAGGCAGAGAACCCTGCTGTTTCTCCTACCTCGAATCCTCAACCATTTTAGCTTATATCGATAAGGTGTGACGTGATCATATTTGCGCAGATAGAAAATGAATCTGATGCATGCATTGTGTAGTCGTTCCATTTTGTTTAGTAATTCTTCCGTAAGATCTACACAACACACGTCACCATAATCAATCAAAGGAAGAAGTAAAGACTGAACAAGGGTAACTTTAGCTTTTATAGGCAGAAAATGTTTAAGTTTATTGAGAGAGTGCAGCGAAGAAAAAATTTTACGACTAGTATTAGTTACTTGCGATTTCCAGCTAAGGTGAGAATCCCAAGTTCTTAACCTCGCTACAAAACGCAATCGGTTTACTGTCATACCGAACAAAGTCAATCTTAGCCATATCAACTTTTGATAAGAGGCGGGAACTCCCAATAATGATAGATTGACATTTGGCCGGGTTGACAGCAACACTAAATCTAGTAGACCAAGCCAATATATTTGAAAGATCAGAGTTAAGCCAAGCTATTGCACTATTCAGTGAGTTGATGTCTGTCTGCACATAAAGCTGCAAGTCATCGGCGTACAAGTGATAGTGACAGTGAAGCGATGTGGTGATACTGTCAATAAACATCGAGAAATGCAATGGAGATAGTATGCCACCTTGTGGAACGCCTGTACGTAATTCACACCAAACTGATGACAATTGGTCAACCCGCACCTGTTGCCGACGTCCATGTAGGTATTGGTGAAACCACGCAAGAGTCTTTGGAGATAATCTAAGACGAGACAGAATAGCGATTAGCAAATCGGGATCGACTGTGTTAAAGGCGTTGGTGAAGTAAGTATTATAATAGGGAAGTGCCCTAAGACCTAAATCGCCTTTCCAAGCCTAAGGAAAGAAATGCCTGCCTGCCATACAAAACCAAAATTATAATTTTAATACAAAATATGGCGGCAATAAACTTGTTTCGACATTTCGATCGAATATTAAAAGAATATACGTGGTGGCCGAGTTGGTTAGGCCTTTGACTTATAAACACTACAAATTCTAGCTCAATATGGCCAATTTCTATTTCTTTTAACGGAAACTTTAGCTTGTCAAAATAACGAAATCCTTTATATATGACATTAAATAATCAGCAACAACAATAACTAAAAAAGGCATGTACGTTATTCCCCTGTGTTACAGGTGCTTTTGCATTAGCAGTTTTTAGCATTTCGTGTGTTGACAATTGTACTTAAAGGATTTCGTTATTTTGACAATCTAACGTTATCTTTAAAAGAAACAGAATAAGGTCTCTGGTATGTACGAACGAATTTTAAATTAAAATAATTACGTACATTTCTTTGACAAAACCACTATAGTGTCTCGGGAGCACGTTTAGCTGTCGGTCCCTGTTTCACTATACCATAATAATAATAATATGTGAAACTTTTTATCGATGTGTTATTGCGTCTATACAAAAACATCGCAACGAGCTAGCTACTTCTTCGGTGTAGACTTACAGCTACGATCGGCTACGACGAGGTGATATTAAAACCCCTCCGCTGGGTAACTTGAGGCAGTCTAGGCGGTCTCGGGCGCCGTGAGGCACCCGTGATGATAGTTATTTATAATCTTGGCTTTTCTATTGTAGATTTGAGTGAGTGCGAGAGTTATTTTACAATGTGTTTTACAGCACTTCCATAAATTATTTAAACTTTCAGGATATTTTATTTTAAATTTTACTTAGGTACATTATAATAAGATTCAATAGAGCATTGCATTCGACTAAACACGATCGATAGGTCTCTCAGGAAATTAGTTAGGAAATGGGGCACGACCAAGATTTACCCTTTTTGTGGGATCAAAGGAATCAAATAATGTTCTAAGGCTTAACTATTCTTTCCGGTCCGCCTTATTGACTAAATTCCCTTCTTTATGTTGTAAAAGAGATTTTAATGAATAACTTTGTTGGGAAAGAAAGTAAAGAGATTTTTACTAAAACCATAAGTTTGATGTTATATTTTTTGTTACAGGCCATACTGATGCAAAAACCGTCAAGTGACCTAGTTATATCAGTAGCTTTCAGTAGAGTTCTGTATCGATTAGGTACAAGTTAAGGATGCGGTTACGAAACGGGCAGTTGATGACATTAAAGCAGCGAGTATTTTAAAATAGACTCGTACCTATTGCGATATATAATTAGTCTTTGTCGCTAATCAATTAGAAACCTCATCAATAAGCCGGCATACTGGAAGCGATCAATATTGTTAAACAACAATGTAATGATCGACCTCAAATATGGTCTTTGTAGATCTGCTTACTATCAGGTAGATACAAAGCCACAATACACACAAAATCGTAAGAACAAAACGAGCATCAACGTCTGAAAACAGGGTTTATGTACACCAAATCTGTGTTATCATGTAAAATTGTATGTAATGTAACAATGTGTATGTAAATGCAAATGAATAAATAAATGAAATAAAAATATATAATATTTTATAAAGAAAAAAGATTAAATTTTTGATTTGTATTTGTTTAATAATACATATCATCGCGGGTGCTTTACGGCGCCCGAGACCGCCTAGACGGCCCCAGGGTACCCAGCGGAGGTGTTTAACCCCAACCTCGTCGTAGCATTTAATAATCGTATCGTTTAGTAATCTTAAAAAATATTAACGATTTTTTAATTTATTTGATATACGGTGTCGCGAAACTCAACTTTAAGCGGGCGATAGGCTAGGTTATACCAGTACTGTAAAAAATAAAATCCATGCTACCTCGATAAGTGTAAATAGGAATTCTTTTAAAAATTTTGATAATCAAATTAGTAAAAAATAGTTTTATTGAGTCATGGTTAAAAAATGTTTTGATAGACAACTTTGACACTTCGTCTAAAAATATTTACTAATACCCTAGGCAAGATATTTAAAATAATTGCCCAAAAAAAATAATTATTAATTATATCTGATAATAAAAAAAGAAAACTTTATCTGATAATAACATAGCAGTGTGAAGTTGGCGGCCAAAGTTAGCGGCCAATTATAACCCGACCTATTTAAGAAGTCAGATTTAAACCATCCTTAGATTAACTATTATGTACATTTTGACATATAATTTTGTACCTAAATCATATGTCTAGTTAGTAACTAGAGTGGCATGTCCTTAGGAAAGGATTAAGGGGGTAGTTTTTAAGTAAAACTCTACTTATCTATATAATTATTAATTTTGTCTGTATCGATAGCCTAGAAAAAAAGTATCAAGTACAGACTAGGTTTATTTTGTACCTAGAACATATACCTAGTTAGTAAATAGGGTGACATGCCCTTAGCAAGGGGTTAAGAGGGTAGTTTTTAAGTAAAACTCTACTTATCTATATAATTATTAATTTTGTCTGTATCGGTAGCCTAGAAAAAAAGTATCAACTACAGACTAGGTTTATTTTGTACCTAGAGCATATACCTAGTTAGTAAATAGGGTGACATGCCCTTAGGAAGGGGTTAAGAGGGTAGTTTTTCAGTAAAACTCTACTTATCCATATAATTATTAATTTTGTCTGTATCGATAACCTAGAAAAAAAGTATCAAGTACAGACTAGGTTTATTTTGTACCTAGAGCATATACCTAGTCAGTAAATAGGGTGACATGCCCTTAGGAAGGGGTTAAGGGGGTAGTTTTTAAGTAAAACTCTACTTATCCATATAATTATTAATTTTGTCTGTTTCGATAGCCTAGAAAAAAAGTATCAAGTACAGACTAGGTTTATTTTGTACCTAGAGCATATACCTAGTTAGTAAATAGGGTGACATGCCCTTAGGAAGGGGTTAAGGGGGTAGTTTTTAAGTAAAACTCTACTTATCCGTATAGTTATTAATTTTGTCTGTATCGATAGCCTAGAAAAAAAGTATCAAGTACAGACTGGGTTTATTTTGTACCTAGAGCATATACCTAGTTAGTAAATAAAAATAAGTAAATAGGGTGACATGCCCTTAGGAAGGGGTTAAGGGGGTGATTTTTAAGTAAAACCCTACTTATCCATATAATTATTAATTTTGTCTGTATCGATAGCCTAGAAAAAAAGTATCAAGTACAGACTAGGTTTATTTTGTACCTAGAGCATATACCTAGTTAGTAAATAGGGTGACATGCCCTTAGGAAGGGGTTAAGGGGGTAGTTTTTAAGTAAAACTCTACTTATCCATATAATTATTAATTTTGTCTGTATCGATAGCCTAGAAAAAAAGTATCAAGTACAGACTAGGTTTATTTTGTACCTAGAGCATATACCTAGTTAGTAAATAGGGTGACATGCCCTTAGCAAGGGGTTAAGGGGGTAGTTATTAAGTAAAACTCTACTTATCTATATAATAATTAATTTTGTCTGTATCGATAGCCTAGAAAAAAAGTATCAAGTACAGACTAGGTTTATTTTGTACCTAGAGCATATACCTAGTTAGTAAATAGGGTGACATGCCCTTAGCAAGGGGTTAAGGGGGTAGTTTTTAAGTAAAACTCAACTTATCCATATAATTATTAATTTTGTCTGTATCGATAGCCTAGAAAAAAAGTATCAAGTACAGACTAGGTTTATTTTGTACCTAGAGCATATACCTAGTTAGTAAATAGGGTGACATGCCCTTAGCAAGGGGTTAAGAGGGTAGTTTTTAAGTAAAACTCTACTTATCTATATAATTATTAATTTTGTCTGTATCGGTAGCCTAGAAAAAAAGTATCAACTACAGACTAGGTTTATTTTGTACCTAGAGCATATACCTAGTTAGTAAATAGGGTGACATGCCCTTAGGAAGGGGTTAAGAGGGTAGTTTTTCAGTAAAACTCTACTTATCCATATAATTATTAATTTTGTCTGTATCGATAACCTAGAAAAAAAGTATCAAGTACAGACTAGGTTTATTTTGTACCTAGAGCATATACCTAGTCAGTAAATAGGGTGACATGCCCTTAGGAAGGGGTTAAGGGGGTAGTTTTTAAGTAAAACTCTACTTATCCATATAATTATTAATTTTGTCTGTTTCGATAGCCTAGAAAAAAAGTATCAAGGACAGACTAGGTTTATTTTGTACCTAGAGCATATACCTAGTTAGTAAATAGGGTGACATGCCCTTAGGAAGGGGTTAAGGGGGTGATTTTTAAGTAAAACCCTACTTATCCATATAATTATTAATTTTCTCTGTATCGATAGCCTAGAAAAAAAGTATCAAGTACAGACTAGGTTTATTTTGTACCTAGAGCATATACCTAGTTAGTAAATAGGGTGACATGCCCTTAGGAAGGGGTTAAGGGGGTAGTTTTTAAGTAAAACTCTACTTATCCATATAGTTATTAATTTTGTCTGTATCGATAGCCTAGAAAAAAAGTATCAAGTACAGACTAGGTTTATTTTGTACCTAGAGCATATACCTAGTTAGTAAATAGGGTGACATACCCTTAGGAAGGGGTTAAGGGGGTGATTTTTAAGTAAAACCCTACTTATCCATATAATTATTAATTTTGTCTGTATCGATAGCCTAGAAAAAAAGTATCAAGTACAGAGTAGGTTTATTTTGTACCTAGAGCATATACCTAGTTAGTAAATAGGGTGACATGCCCTTAGGAAGGGGTTAAGGGGGTGATTTTTAAGTAAAACCCTACTTATCCATATAATTATTAATTTTGTCTGTATCGATAGCCTAGAAAAAAAGTATCAAGTACAGACTAGGTTTATTTTGTACCTAGAGCATATACCTAGTTAGTAAATAGGGTGACATGCCCTTAGGAAGGGGTTAAGGGGGTAGTTTTTAAGTAAAACTCTACTTATCCATATAGTTATTAATTTTGTCTGTATCGATAGCCTAGAAAAAAAGTATCAAGTACAGACTGGGTTTATTTTGTACCTAGAGTATATACCTAGTTAGTAAATAAAAATAAGTAAATAGGGTGACATGCCCTTAGGAAGGGGTTAAGGGGGTGATTTTTAAGTAAAACCCTACTTATCCATATAATTATTAATTTTGTCTGTATCGATAGCCTAGAAAAAAAGTATCAAGTACAGACTAGGTTTATTTTGTACCTAGAGCATATACCTAGTTAGTAAATAGGGTGACATGCCCCCTCAGGATCTTATTGGTGTTTTCTGCGATCTTTCGAAAGCATTTGATTGTGTAGATCATGAAACTCTGTTAGGTAAGCTGGAATTTTATGGTGTTGGCGGAGTAGCGTTAAATCTGATACGGTCATACCTAACAAACAGAACACAATGTGTCAACATTGATGGTAGTGTTTCTAAAGGATCTCTTGTGAAAATGGGAGTTCCCCAGGGATCAATTTTAGGGCCCTTTCTCTTTCTTGTATATATAAATGACCTTCCACACATGGTACAGGAAATAGCGCAGATAGTGCTGTTTGCTGATGACACGTCACTATCATTTAAAGTTGATAGGAAAGACAATATATTGTCAGTAGCAAACAATACTCTGACTATGGTTTCTGAATGGTTTACGGCAAACAATTTGGTTCTAAACCCTAAAAAGACCAAGTGCCTGAAATTCTCTTTGCCAAACGTTCCAGTAGTCAACTGTTCACTTAAATTAGGCGGCACTGAGCTGGAATTTGTTGACTCCACTATGTTTTTAGGAATCACGATCGATTCCAAACTGCAGTGGAGAGCTCACATAAACACTTTATCTAAAAGATTGAGCTCAGCTGCATATGCAGTCAGAAAGATCAGACTTTTAACTGATGTAGCAACAGCCAGGCTTGTGTACTTTGCTTATTTCCACAGTATTATGACTTATGGTCTTATTATCTGGGGCTCAGCTGCAGACATAGAAACAATATTTATCCTTCAAAAAAGAGCTATTAGAGCTATGTATGGCATGAAGACCCGCGAATCCCTTCGGGAATTTTTCCCTAAAATTGAAGTAATGACACTGCCCTCCCAATACATATTTGAAAATTTATTATACGTTAAGAAAAACTATAATACGTTTAATAAAAACGCAGATAGGCATACTCGTAACTTAAGAAATATAAACAAAATTGATATACCAAAATTTAGATTACAAAAAACTAATAAATGTTTCCTAATAAACAGTATCAGGCTATTTAATAAATTGCCAAATTCAATTATAGAACTTAATGATATAAAATTTAAAAATTGTATTAAGCAAACTTTAATAGCAAAAGCATATTACAAAGTTAATGATTATATTAATGACAGAGACGTCTGGAAACATACCTCCCTGCGACTGGAATCTCTCAACTAATAAATGTGATACAGTAATAATTCATTACTAAGTACTTATTATATTATTTTTTATTCTACATTAGGTAATTTGTTATATTTGGAGAAGGTAATAACTTGTTATTACTATTATTTTTTTGTTTTAATTTATTTTTAATATTAAGTATTTTGGCTAGGTAATATACCTACTATTGTTTTTCATATATTTAAATTATTATTTTGTTAACAGAGCTACATAATACGAATCCGTTTTCGATGTTTGCGCGTGTCTCAGATTCTATAATGCATATGGCCTAGTAATGTGTCCTAGTAATATGATGTGCCCAGCGGATTTCCTCTCCTTTGAAGGTCATTGCAGTGGTGGCGCGTGTGCCGGGTTCTGGTCTGCACCCTAAGGGCCTGGTTGAGCAGGAGGATGGCTGACACATACGTTACGTCCGTGATCGGGTGCTGCTGTGGGGGCCTTGGATCTCCGCTGGACATGCATAGTTTAATTATTATGTTAAAAGCGGAGGTCTCGCAAAATTGTCGGATAGACTAGCGCGGGCATCGGGGGGCTTTGGTGTTTTGTGATTCTGTACTACCTCTATATTGTAAAATGGTTTATCTGCTATGGGGTGTTCTACTCGTGCTCTTCAGCAGGATGAGGGTAAATAGGTATCATATATAAAATATCACATATTATAAGCTAGTAAATAAGCATATCTCCTGATGGTCAGGTACATATGTGGAACGCCAGAGTTTTTTACTTGCTGGTGCCTTTTTCTCCGGGGTGTCTCTGGGGGACCAACATGCGGTTAGTGTTTGCGCTCTGATTGATACATTTTTGTACTTTTATATTAATTATTACTTATAGTGGATATTTGGGGCGTAGATATAATCTGTTAGGTTGGTCGGCTCGGTGGCACCTTTGCATGGCAGATAACGATGGACAGGTCAATGGAACCAGCTAACCACCTAGTCTTACACTGGTTGGTTATGTGGTGTGTGTTCGGTTTGGTTTCTAATTATTTTATGTATGCAAAAGCCTAACCAAGCGCACACTTAGACCTTATACTAAATATATATTTTTTTTTTTTTTTGACTATGCATAAATACCTGTAAAGGTTTACATGAAATAAATATTTTTGACTTTGACTTTGACTATTTACTAACTAGGTATATGCTCTAGGTACAAAATAAACCTAGTCTGTACTTGATACTTTTTTTCTAGACTATCGATACAGACAAAATAATAATTATATAGATAAGTAGAGTTTTACTTAAAATCACCCCCTTAACCCCTTCCTAAGGGCATGTCACCCTATTTACTAACTAGGTATATGCTCTAGGTACAAAATAAACCTTGTCTGTACTTGATACTTTTTTTCTAGGCTATTGATACAGAACAAAATTAATAATTATATGGATAAGTAGAGTTTTACTTAAAATCTACCCCCTTAACCCTTTCCTAAGGGCATGTCACCCTATTTACTGACTAGGTAATAATTAATAACTATATGGATAAGTAGAGTTTTACTTAAAAACTACCCCCTTAACCCCTTCCTAAGGGCATGTCACCCTATTTACTAACTAGGTATATGCTCTAGGTACAAAATAAACCTAGTCTGTACGTGATACTTTTTTTCTAGGCTATCGATACAGACAAAATTAATAATTATATAGATAAGTAGGGTTTTACTTAAAAATCACCCCCTTAACCCCTTCCTAAGGGCATGTCACCCTATTTACTAACTAGGTATATGCTCTAGGTACAAAATAAACCTAGTCTGTACTTGATACTTTTTTTCTAGGCTATTGATACAGACAAAATTAATAAATATTTGGATAAGAAGAGTTTTACTTAAAATCTACCCCCTTAACCCTTTCCTAAGGGCATGTCACCCTATTTACTGACTAGGTATATGCTCTAGGTACAAAATAAACCTAGTCTGTACTTGATACTTTTTTTCTAGGTTATCGATACAGACAAAATTTATAATTATATAGATAAGTAGAGTTTTACTTAAAATCTACCCCCTTAACCCTTTCCTAAGGGCATGTCACCCTATTTACTGACTAGGTATATGCTCTAGGTACAAAATAAACCTAGTCTGTAGTTGATACTTTTTTTCTAGGTTATCGATTCAGACAAAATTAATAATTATTTAGATAAGTAGAGTTTTACTTAAAAACTACCCCCTTAACCCCTTGCTAAGGGCATGTCACCCTATTTTCTAACTAGGTATATGCTCTAGGTACAAAATAAACCTAGTCTGTACTTGATACTTTTTTTCTAGGCTATCGATACAGACAAAATTAATAATTATATGGATAAGTAGAGTTTTACTTAAAAACTACCCCCTTAACCCCTTGCTAAGGGCATGTCACCCTATTTACTAACTAGGTATATGCTCTAGGTACAAAATAAACCTAGTCTGTACTTGATACTTTTTTTCTAGGCTATCGATACAGACAAAATTAATTATTATATAGATAAGTAGAGTTTTACTTAATAACTACCCCCTTAACCCCTTGCTAAGGGCATGTCACCCTATTTACTGACTAGGTATATGCTCTAGGTACAAAATAAACCTAGTCTGTACTTGATACTTTTTTTCTAGGCTATCGATACAGACAAAATTAATTATTATATAGATAAGTAGAGTTTTACTTAATAACTACCCCCTTAACCCCTTGCTAAGGGCATGTCACCCTATTTACTAACTAGGTATATGCTCTAGGTACAAAATAAACCTAGTCTGTACTTGATACTTTTTTTCTAGGCTATCGATACAGACAAAATTAATAATTATATAGATAAGTAGAGTTTTACTTAATAACTACCCCCTTAACCCCTTGCTAAGGGCATGTCACCCTATTTACTAACTAGGTATATGCTCTAGGTACAAAATAAACCTAGTCTGTACTTGATACTTTTTTTCTAGGCTATCGATACAGACAAAATTAATAATTATATGGATAAGTAGAGTTTTACTTTAAAACTACCCCCTTAACCCCTTGCTAAGGGCATGTCACCCTATTTACTAACTAGGTATATGCTCTAGGTACAAAATAAACCTAGTCTGTACTTGATACTTTTTTTCTAGGCTATCGATACAGACAACATTAATTATTATATAGATAAGTAGAGTTTTACTTAATAACTACCCCCTTAACCCCTTGCTAAGGGCATGTCACCCTATTTACTAACTAGGTATATGCTCTAGGTACAAAATAAACCTAGTCTGTACTTGATACTTTTTTTCTAGGCTATCGATACAGACAAAATTAATAATTATATGGAAAAGTAGAGTTTTACTTAAAAATCACCCCCTTAACCCCTTGCTAAGGGCATGTCACCCTATTTACTGACTAGGTATATGCTCTAGGTACAAAATAAACCTAGTCTGTACTTGATACTTTTTTTCTAGGCTATCGATACAGACAAAATTAATTATTATATAGATAAGTAGAGTTTTACTTAATAACTACCCCCTTAACCCCTTGCTAAGGGCATGTCACCCTATTTACTAACTAGGTATATGCTCTAGGTACAAAATAAACCTAGTCTGTACTTGATACTTTTTTTCTAGGCTATCGATACAGACAAAATTAATAATTATATGGATAAGTAGAGTTTTACTTAATAACTACCCCCTTAACCCCTTGCTAAGGGCATGTCACCCTATTTACTAACTAGGTATATGCTCTAGGTACAAAATAAACCTAGTCTGTACTTGATACTTTTTTCTAGGCTATCGATACAGACAAAATTAATAATTATATGGATAAGTAGAGTTTTACTTAAAAACTACCCCCTTAACTCCTTGCTAAGGGCATGTCACTCTATTTACTAACTAGGTATATGCTCTAGGTACAAAATAAACCTAGTCTGTACTTGATAATTTTTTTCTAGGCTATCGATACAGACAAAATTAATAATTATATGGATAAGTAGGGTTTTACTTAAAAATCACCCCCTTAACCCCTTCCTAAGGGCATGTCACCCTATTTACTAACTAGGTATATGCTCTAGGTACAAAATAAACCCAGTCTTTACTTGATACTTTTTTTCTAGGCTATCGATACAGACAAAATTAATAACTATATGGATAAGTAGAGTTTTACTTAAAAACTACCCCCTTAACCCCTTCCTAAGGGCATGTCACCCTATTTACTAACTAGGTATATGCTCTAGGTACAAAATAAACCTAGTCTGTACTTGATACTTTTTTTCTAGGCTATCGATACAGACAAAATTAATAATTATATGGATAAGTAGGGTTTTACTTAAAAATCACCCCCTTAACCCCTTCCTAAGGGCATGTCACCCTATTTACTAACTAGGTATATGCTCTAGGTACAAAATAAACCTTGTCTGTACTTGATACTTTTTTTCTAGGCTATCGAAACAGACAAAATTAATAATTATATGGATAAGTAGAGTTTTACTTAAAAACTACCCCCTTAACCCCTTCCTAAGGGCATGTCACCCTATTTACTGACTAGGTATATGCTCTAGGTACAAAATAAACCTAGTCTGTACTTGATACTTTTTTTCTAGGTTATCGATACAGACAAAATTAATAATTATATGGATAAGTAGAGTTTTACTGAAAAACTACCCTCTTAACCCCTTCCTAAGGGCATGTCACCCTATTTACTAACTAGGTATATGCTCTAGGTACAAAATAAACCTAGTCTGTAGTTGATACTTTTTTTCTAGGCTACCGATACAGACAAAATTAATAATTATATAGATAAGTAGAGTTTTACTTAAAAACTACCCTCTTAACCCCTTGCTAAGGGCATGTCACCCTATTTACTAACTAGGTATATGTTCTAGGTACAAAATAAACCTAGTCTGTACTTGATACTTTTTTTCTAGGCTATCGATACAGACAAAATTAATAATTATATAGATAAGTAGAGTTTTACTTAAAAATCACCCCCTTAACCCCTTCCTAAGGGCATGTCACCCTATTTACTAACTAGGTATATGCTCTAGGTACAAAATAAACCTTGTCTGTACTTGATACTTTTTTTCCAGGCTATCGACACAGACAAAATTAATAATTATATGGATAAGTAGAGTTTTACTGAAAAACTACCCCCTTAACCCCTTCCTAAGGGCATGTCACCCTATTTACTAACTAGGTATATGCTCTAGGTACAAAATAAACCTAGTCTGTAGTTGATACTTTTTTTCTAGGCTACCGATACAGACAAAATTAATAATTATATAGATAAGTAGAGTTTTACTTAAAAACTACCCCCTTAACCCCTTGCTAAGGGCATGTCACCCTATTTACTAACTAGGTATATGCTCTAGGTACAAAATAAACCTAGTCTGTACTTGATACTTTTTTTCTAGGCTATCGATACAGACAAAATTATAAATTATATGGATAAGTAGAGTTTTACTTAAAAATCACCCCCTTAACCCCTTGCTAAGGGCATGTCACCCTATTTACTGACTAGGTATATGCTCTAGGTACAAAATAAACCTAGTCTGTACTTGATACTTTTTTTCTAGGCTATCGATACAGACAAAATTAATTATTATATAGATAAGTAGAGTTTTACTTAATAACTACCCCCTTAACCCCTTGCTAAGGGCATGTCACCCTATTTACTAAATAGGTATATGCTCTAGGTACAAAATAAACCTAGTCTGTACTTGATACTTTTTTTCTAGGCTATCGATACAGACAAAATTATAAATTATATGGATAAGTAGAGTTTTACTTTAAAACTACCCCCTTAACCCCTTGCTAAGGGCATGTCACCCTATTTACTAACTAGGTATATACTCTAGGTATAAAATAAACCTAGTCTGTACTTGATACTTTTTTTCTAGGCTATCGATACAGACAAAATTAATTATTATATAGATAAGTAGAGTTTTACTTAAAAACTACCCCCTTAACCCCTTCCTAAGGGCATGTCACCCTATTTACTAACTAGGTATATGCTCTAGTTACAAAATAAACCTAGTCTGTACTTGATACTTTTTTTCTAGGCTATCGATACAGACAAAATTAATAATTATATGGATAAGTAGGGTTTTACTTAAAAATCACCCCCTTAACCCCTTCCTAAGGGCATGTCACCCTATTTACTAACTAGGTATATGCTCTAGGTACAAAATAAACCTAGTCTGTACTTGATACTTTTTTTCTAGGCTATCGATACAGACAAAATTAATAATTATATAGATAAGAAGAGTTTTACTTAAAAACTACCCCCTTAACCCCTTCCTAAGGGCATGTCACCCTATTTACTAACTAGGTATATGCTCTAGGTACAAAATAAACCTAGTCTGTACTTGATACTTTTTTTCTAGGCCATCGATACAGACAAAATTATTCATTATATGGAAAAGTAGAGTTTTACTTAAAAATCACCCCCTTAACCCCTTGCTAAGGGCATGTCACCCTATTTACTGACTAGGTATATGCTCTAGGTACAAAATAAACCTAGTCTGTACTTGATACTTTTTTTCTAGGCTATCGATACAGACAAAATTAATTATTATATAGATAAGTAGAGTTTTACTTAATAACTACCCCCTTAACCCCTTGCTAAGGGCATGTCACCCTATTTACTAACTAGGTATATGCTCTAGGTACAAAATAAACCTAGTCTGTACTTGATACTTTTTTTCTAGGCTATCGATACAGACAAAATTAATAATTATATGGATAAGTAGAGTTTTACTTAATAACTACCCCCTTAACCCCTTGCTAAGGGCATGTCACCCTATTTACTAACTAGGTATATGCTCTAGGTACAAAATAAACCTAGTCTGTACTTGATACTTTTTTTCTAGGCTATCGATACAGACAAAATTAATAATTATATGGATAAGTAGGGTTTTACTTAAAAATCACCCCCTTAACCCCTTCCTAAGGGCATGTCACCCTATTTACTAACTAGGTATATGCTCTAGGTACAAAATAAACCTTGTCTGTACTTGATACTTTTTTTCTAGGCTATCGATACAGACAAAATTAATAATTATATGGATAAGTAGGGTTTTACTTAAAAATCACCCCCTTAACCCCTTCCTAAGGGCTTGTCACCCTATTTACTAACTAGGTATATGCTCTAGGTACAAAATAAACCTTGTCTGTACTTGATACTTTTTTTCTAGGCTATCGATACAGACAAAATTAATAACTATATGGATAAGTAGAGTTTTACTTAAAAACTACCCCCTTAACCCCTTCCTAAGGGCATGTCACCCTATTTACTAACTAGGTATATGCTCTAGGTACAAAATAAACCTAGTCTGTACTTGATACTTTTTTCTAGGCTATCGATACAGACAAAATTAATAATTATATGGATAAGTAGAGTTTTACTTAAAAACTACCCCCTTAACTCCTTGCTAAGGGCATGTCACTCTATTTACTAACTAGGTATATGCTCTAGGTACAAAATAAACCTAGTCTGTACTTGATAATTTTTTTCTAGGCTATCGATACAGACAAAATTAATTATTATATAGATAAGTAGAGTTTTACTTAAAAATCACCCCCTTAACCCCTTCCTAAGGGCATGTCACCCTATTTACTAACTAGGTATATGCTCTAGGTACAAAATAAACCTTGTCTGTACTTGATACTTTTTTTCTAGGCTATCGATACAGACAAAATTAATAATTATATGGATAAGTAGAGTTTTACTTAAAAACTGCCCCCTTAACCCCTTCCTAAGGGCATGTCACCCTATTTACTGACTAGGTATATGCTCTAGGTACAAAATAAACCTAGTCTGTACTTGATACTTTTTTTCTAGGCTATCGATACAGACAAAATTAATAACTATATGGATAAATAGAGTTTTACTTAAAAACTACCCCCTTAACCCCTTCCTAAGGGCATGTCACCCTATTTACTAACTAGGTATATGCTCTAGGTACAAAATAAACCTAGTCTGTACTTGATACTTTTTTTCTAGGCTATCGATACAGACAAAATTAATAATTATATGGATAAGTAGGGTTTTACTTAAAAATCACCCCCTTAACCCCTTCCTAAGGGCATGTCACCCTATTTACTAACTAGGTATTTGCTCTAGGTACAAAATAAACCTACTCTGTACTTGATACTTTTTTTCTAGGCTATCGATACAGACAAAATTAATAATTATATGGATAAGTAGGGTTTTACTTAAAAATCACCCCCTTAACCCCTTCCTAAGGGCATGTCACCCTATTTACTAACTAGGTATATGCTTTAGGTACAAAATAAACCCAGTCTGTACTTGATACTTTTTTTCTAGGCTATCGATACAGACAAAATTAATAACTATATGGATAAGTAGAGTTTTACTTAAAAACTACCCCCTTAACCCCTTCCTAAGGGCATGTCACCCTATTTACTAACTAGGTATATGCTCTAGGTACAAAATAAACCTAGTCTGTACTTGATACTTTTTTTCTAGGCTATCGATACAGAGAAAATTAATAATTATATGGATAAGTAGGGTTTTACTTAAAAATCACCCCCTTAACCCCTTCCTAAGGGCATGTCACCCTATTTACTAACTAGGTATATGCTCTAGGTACAAAATAAACCTTGTCTGTACTTGATACTTTTTTTCTAGGCTATCGATACAGACAAAATTAATAATTATATGGATAAGTAGGGTTTTACTTAAAAATCACCCCCTTAACCCCTTCCTAAGGGCTTGTCACCCTATTTACTAACTAGGTATATGCTCTAGGTACAAAATAAACCTTGTCTGTACTTGATACTTTTTTTCTAGGCTATCGATACAGACAAAATTAATAACTATATGGATAAGTAGAGTTTTACTTAAAAACTACCCCCTTAACCCCTTCCTAAGGGCATGTCACCCTATTTACTAACTAGGTATATGCTCTAGGTACAAAATAAACCTAGTCTGTACTTGATACTTTTTTTCTAGGCTATCGATACAGACAAAATTAATAATTATATGGATAAGTAGGGTTTTACTTAAAAATCACCCCCTTAACCCCTTCCTAAGGGCATGTCACCCTATTTACTAACTAGGTATATGCTCTAGGTACAAAATTAACCTAGTCTGTACTTGATACTTTTTTTCTAGGCTATCGATACAGACAAAATTAATAATTATATGGATAAGTAGGGTTTTACTTAAAAATCACCCCCTTAACCCCTTCCTAAGGGCATGTCACCCTATTTACTAACTAGGTATATGCTCTAGGTACAAAATAAACCTTGTCTGTACTTGATACTTTTTTTCTAGGCTATTGATACAGACAAAATTAATAATTATATGGATAAGTAGAGTTTTACTTAAAATCTACCCCCTTAACCCTTTCCTAAGGGCATGTCACCCTATTTACTGACTAGGTAATAATTAATAACTATATGGATAAGTAGAGTTTTACTTAAAAACTACCCCCTTAACCCCTTCCTAAGGGCATGTCACCCTATTTACTAACTAGGTATATGCTCTAGGTACAAAATAAACCTAGTCTGTACTTGATACTTTTTTTCTAGGCTATCGATACAGACAAAATTAATAATTATATGGATAAGTAGGGTTTTACTTAAAAATCACCCCCTTAACCCCTTCCTAAGGGCATGTCACCCTATTTACTTATTTTTATTTACTAACTAGGTATATGCTCTAGGTACAAAATAAACCCAGTCTGTACTTGATACTTTTTTTCTAGGCTATCGATACAGACAAAATTAATAACTATATGGATAAGTAGAGTTTTACTTAAAAACTACCCCCTTAACCCCTTCCTAAGGGCATGTCACCCTATTTACTAACTAGGTATATGCTCTAGGTACAAAATAAACCTAGTCTGTACTTGATACTTTTTTTCTAGGCTATCGATACAGACAAAATTAATAATTATATGGATAAGTAGGGTTTTACTTAAAAATCACCCCCTTAACCCCTTCCTAAGGGCATGTCACCCTATTTACTAACTAGGTATATGCTCTAGGTACAAAATAAACCTTGTCTGTACTTGATACTTTTTTTCTAGGCTATCGAAACAGACAAAATTAATAATTATATGGATAAGTAGAGTTTTACTTAAAAACTACCCCCTTAACCCCTTCCTAAGGGCATGTCACCCTATTTACTGACTAGGTATATGCTCTAGGTACAAAATAAACCTAGTCTGTACTTGATACTTTTTTTCTAGGCTATCGATACAGACAAAATTAATAATTATATAGATAAGAAGAGTTTTACTTAAAAACTACCCCCTTAACCCCTTCCTAAGGGCATGTCACCCTATTTACTAACTAGGTATATGCTCTAGGTACAAAATAAACCTAGTCTGTACTTGATACTTTTTTTCTAGGCCATCGATACAGACAAAATTATTCATTATATGGAAAAGTAGAGTTTTACTTAAAAATCACCCCCTTAACCCCTTGCTAAGGGCATGTCACCCTATTTACTGACTAGGTATATGCTCTAGGTACAAAATAAACCTAGTCTGTACTTGATACTTTTTTTCTAGGCTATCGATACAGACAAAATTAATTATTATATAGATAAGTAGAGTTTTACTTAATAACTACCCCCTTAACCCCTTGCTAAGGGCATGTCACCCTATTTACTAACTAGGTATATGCTCTAGGTACAAAATAAACCTAGTCTGTACTTGATACTTTTTTTCTAGGCTATCGATACAGACAAAATTAATAATTATATGGATAAGTAGAGTTTTACTTAATAACTACCCCCTTAACCCCTTGCTAAGGGCATGTCACCCTATTTACTAACTAGGTATATGCTCTAGGTACAAAATAAACCTAGTCTGTACTTGATACTTTTTTTCTAGGCTATCGATACAGACAAAATTAATAATTATATGGATAAGTAGAGTTTTACTTTAAAACTACCCCCTTAACCCCTTGCTAAGGGCATGTCACCCTATTTACTAACTAGGTATATGCTCTAGGTACAAAATAAACCTAGTCTGTACTTGATACTTTTTTTCTAGGCTATCGATACAGACAACATTAATTATTATATAGATAAGTAGAGTTTTACTTAATAACTACCCCCTTAACCCCTTGCTAAGGGCATGTCACCCTATTTACTAACTAGGTATATGCTCTAGGTACAAAATAAACCTAGTCTGTACTTGATACTTTTTTTCTAGGCTATCGATACAGACAAAATTAATAATTATATGGAAAAGTAGAGTTTTACTTAAAAATCACCCCCTTAACCCCTTGCTAAGGGCATGTCACCCTATTTACTGACTAGGTATATGCTCTAGGTACAAAATAAACCTAGTCTGTACTTGATACTTTTTTTCTAGGCTATCGATACAGACAAAATTAATTATTATATAGATAAGTAGAGTTTTACTTAATAACTACCCCCTTAACCCCTTGCTAAGGGCATGTCACCCTATTTACTAACTAGGTATATGCTCTAGGTACAAAATAAACCTAGTCTGTACTTGATACTTTTTTTCTAGGCTATCGATACAGACAAAATTAATAATTATATGGATAAGTAGAGTTTTACTTAATAACTACCCCCTTAACCCCTTGCTAAGGGCATGTCACCCTATTTACTAACTAGGTATATGCTCTAGGTACAAAATAAACCTAGTCTGTACTTGATACTTTTTTCTAGGCTATCGATACAGACAAAATTAATAATTATATGGATAAGTAGAGTTTTACTTAAAAACTACCCCCTTAACTCCTTGCTAAGGGCATGTCACTCTATTTACTAACTAGGTATATGCTCTAGGTACAAAATAAACCTAGTCTGTACTTGATAATTTTTTTCTAGGCTATCGATACAGACAAAATTAATAATTATATGGATAAGTAGGGTTTTACTTAAAAATCACCCCCTTAACCCCTTCCTAAGGGCATGTCACCCTATTTACTAACTAGGTATATGCTCTAGGTACAAAATAAACCTTGTCTGTACTTGATACTTTTTTTCTAGGCTATCGATACAGACAAAATTAATAATTATATGGATAAGTAGAGTTTTACTTAAAAACTGCCCCCTTAACCCCTTCCTAAGGGCATGTCACCCTATTTACTGACTAGGTATATGCTCTAGGTACAAAATAAACCTAGTCTGTACTTGATACTTTTTTTCTAGGCTATCGATACAGACAAAATTAATAACTATATGGATAAGTAGAGTTTTACTTAAAAACTACCCCCTTAACCCCTTCCTAAGGGCATGTCACCCTATTTACTAACTAGGTATATGCTCTAGGTACAAAATATACCTAGTCTGTACTTGATACTTTTTTTCTAGGCTATCGATACAGACAAAATTAATAATTATATGGATAAGTAGGGTTTTACTTAAAAATCACCCCCTTAACCCCTTCCTAAGGGCATGTCACCCTATTTACTAACTAGGTATTTGCTCTAGGTACAAAATAAACCTACTCTGTACTTGATACTTTTTTTCTAGGCTATCGATACAGACAAAATTAATAATTATATGGATAAGTAGGGTTTTACTTAAAAATCACCCCCTTAACCCCTTCCTAAGGGCATGTCACCCTATTTACTAACTAGGTATATGCTTTAGGTACAAAATAAACCCAGTCTGTACTTGATACTTTTTTTCTAGGCTATCGATACAGACAAAATTAATAACTATATGGATAAGTAGAGTTTTACTTAAAAACTACCCCCTTAACCCCTTCCTAAGGGCATGTCACCCTATTTACTAACTAGGTATATGCTCTAGGTACAAAATAAACCTAGTCTGTACTTGATACTTTTTTTCTAGGCTATCGATACAGAGAAAATTAATAATTATATGGATAAGTAGGGTTTTACTTAAAAATCACCCCCTTAACCCCTTCCTAAGGGCATGTCACCCTATTTACTAACTAGGTATATGCTCTAGGTACAAAATAAACCTTGTCTGTACTTGATACTTTTTTTCTAGGCTATCGATACAGACAAAATTAATAATTATATGGATAAGTAGGGTTTTACTTAAAAATCACCCCCTTAACCCCTTCCTAAGGGCTTGTCACCCTATTTACTAACTAGGTATATGCTCTAGGTACAAAATAAACCTTGTCTGTACTTGATACTTTTTTTCTAGGCTATCGATACAGACAAAATTAATAACTATATGGATAAGTAGAGTTTTACTTAAAAACTACCCCCTTAACCCCTTCCTAAGGGCATGTCACCCTATTTACTAACTAGGTATATGCTCTAGGTACAAAATAAACCTAGTCTGTACTTGATACTTTTTTTCTAGGCTATCGATACAGACAAAATTAATAATTATATGGATAAGTAGGGTTTTACTTAAAAATCACCCCCTTAACCCCTTCCTAAGGGCATGTCACCCTATTTACTAACTAGGTATATGCTCTAGGTACAAAATTAACCTAGTCTGTACTTGATACTTTTTTTCTAGGCTATCGATACAGACAAAATTAATAATTATATGGATAAGTAGGGTTTTACTTAAAAATCACCCCCTTAACCCCTTCCTAAGGGCATGTCACCCTATTTACTAACTAGGTATATGCTCTAGGTACAAAATAAACCTTGTCTGTACTTGATACTTTTTTTCTAGGCTATTGATACAGACAAAATTAATAATTATATGGATAAGTAGAGTTTTACTTAAAATCTACCCCCTTAACCCTTTCCTAAGGGCATGTCACCCTATTTACTGACTAGGTAATAATTAATAACTATATGGATAAGTAGAGTTTTACTTAAAAACTACCCCCTTAACCCCTTCCTAAGGGCATGTCACCCTATTTACTAACTAGGTATATGCTCTAGGTACAAAATAAACCTAGTCTGTACTTGATACTTTTTTTCTAGGCTATCGATACAGACAAAATTAATAATTATATGGATAAGTAGGGTTTTACTTAAAAATCACCCCCTTAACCCCTTCCTAAGGGCATGTCACCCTATTTACTTATTTTTATTTACTAACTAGGTATATGCTCTAGGTACAAAATAAACCCAGTCTTTACTTGATACTTTTTTTCTAGGCTATCGATACAGACAAAATTAATAACTATATGGATAAGTAGAGTTTTACTTAAAAACTACCCCCTTAACCCCTTCCTAAGGGCATGTCACCCTATTTACTAACTAGGTATATGCTCTAGGTACAAAATAAACCTAGTCTGTACTTGATACTTTTTTTCTAGGCTATCGATACAGACAAAATTAATAATTATATGGATAAGTAGGGTTTTACTTAAAAATCACCCCCTTAACCCCTTCCTAAGGGCATGTCACCCTATTTACTAACTAGGTATATGCTCTAGGTACAAAATAAACCTTGTCTGTACTTGATACTTTTTTTCTAGGCTATCGAAACAGACAAAATTAATAATTATATGGATAAGTAGAGTTTTACTTAAAAACTACCCTCTTAACCCCTTCCTAAGGGCATGTCACCCTATTTACTGACTAGGTATATGCTCTAGGTACAAAATAAACCTAGTCTGTACTTGATACTTTTTTTCTAGGTTATCGATACAGACAAAATTAATAATTATATGGATAAGTAGAGTTTTACTGAAAAACTACCCTCTTAACCCCTTCCTAAGGGCATGTCACCCTATTTACTAACTAGGTATATGCTCTAGGTACAAAATAAACCTAGTCTGTAGTTGATACTTTTTTTCTAGGCTACCGATACAGACAAAATTAATAATTATATAGATAAGTAGAGTTTTACTTAAAAACTACCCTCTTAACCCCTTGCTAAGGGCATGTCACCCTATTTACTAACTAGGTATATGTTCTAGGTACAAAATAAACCTAGTCTGTACTTGATACTTTTTTTCTAGGCTATCGATACAGACAAAATTAATAATTATATAGATAAGTAGAGTTTTACTTAAAAACTACCCCCTTAATCCTTTCCTAAGGACATGCCACTCTAGTTACTAACTAGACATATGATTTAGGTACAAAATTATATGTCAAAATGTACATAATAGTTAATCTAAGGATGGTTTAAATCTGACTTCTTAAATAGGTCGGGTTATAATTGGCCGCTAACTTTGGCCGCCAACTTCACACTGCTTAATAACATAAGCTAGATTTAACTTTTGATCTTTTTTTTTTAAAACAAACTGTAGGTGATATTGCAGGCCACAACATACACAAAATCGTAAGAAAATTTATGTAGAAACTAAGGTAGGTAGTTTCTACGTACATTTTCTTACGATTTTGAATTTTTCAAGTGTGCCTTCAAGCCTACAAGGAATAGCGAAAAATGTTCAAAGAAGTATTGGGGCCAATTTTGATAAAAACTAAACGGCATTATTAGATAATTTCTTTTAGAACCGGTTGATTTTGAAGAAAAAAATCTACAACACCTGTATTATTGCACCAGCTGATAATGTCGCTTATAAGGATCAAATGGTCGCAAACTAAGTTCTAGGCTTGTACAGAAACAACGATATCAATACATATTATATTTTATAAACATCCAGACCATGACAAACTGTACAAAAAAAAATACAATTTGTTGCCTTTGGTGAGAACCGAACCACTAGTCTACGGAGGCGATAAATATTAATATATTAATTTAATTTTAAGTGGGAGGAAGGTCTCTATTATCCACCTATTAAAAACTTCGTTAGGCCGACCGACCGGTCTCGTTACCACCGACATTACAAATACAAAAACCGTCAAGTGACCTAGTCATGTTCCAATTCAAATCTGTAGGTTCACCAGTTTTCAGGAGATTACTGCATCGATTTGTTATCGAGGTGGCAGTCTTCTTTCAGGGTGCGGAATGCACGATGTTACGAAATGGGTGGTTGAATTAACGATAACGCAAAACACGAATTGCATTAAGAGTATATTAAAATATACTCGTAATGCAATTTGTCTTTGTCGCCGCCCATTTCGTAATCATTTATATTGAGAGCGATTAATGGTGTTTCATGAACTTTGTAGGTCTGCTTACCACCAGGTAGATACGAAATAAGTCACATGCCGTACTCCAATAATAATTAAAACAATTAAATTGAACAGATTGCTCTAAATAAATAATAAATAAATAAATTGTTATTGTTAATTACAATTGTCACGAAAAAAGTTTATTCTTTGGCATAAAAAATATCCTTTTAAATTAAATAAAAGGTAATTAAATATCCTTCTAAATTAAATAGAAGGGAAAAGAGCTCCACTTTTAAACGATAAACACTTTTGACAACATAATTATGACTTTAGGATCTTGAGTATATTTTTAATCTGTTAGACTTGAGTGATTCTTGTTAATGAACGGGGATTCGGTCGTAAGTTGTTATTACTCGCAGACACCTCCCGACGACAAGCAATTAATCAATTATTTTACTTCATTACACTCCCCAATTTCCGCTTCTAAATTATGCGAATTTCGTTTTAAAAATTACGTTATTCGAGTTCAGTTTTCTGTTTAGAAGCTCAAGGAGTAGTCCGAGATTGCTTTCGCAGTTTTTTAACTATTCATTATAATCAAAGAGATTGAAGTTTGGTATTTATATAAATAGTCTCTATTTTTTTTTTTTAATATTTAGAAATTGGTTGAGTCAACCACCAAAGTGAGTATTATGATTTTTTATGGAAATAAAAAAAAAACCAAGATTTTTATTATAGCACGGCAAAGTCACATGCACCTGGTAATAAGGAGACCTACAAAATCCATGAATGGGGTCGATCAAATGCCGACTAAAGGATGCGGTTACGAAATAGGCGGCTGCACCCTGAAAGGATACTACCACCTCGACAAGAAATTGATGCAGTAGTCCTGAAGCCGGTCAACACACAAAATAAAACCGAGACATGGTTGATTAGGTCGCTTGACGGTTTTTGCATCTGTATCCCGTACAACAAAACTGGTCGTTCGGTCTAACGATGTATGGAAACTATACTCAGTAAAAGAATGAGAGCTCAGTAGGATACATATTAAGAATGAAAGCTCAGTAGAAATTTCAGTATTAATTAAATAAATCCACGAATTAAATGATTTTATTACTACACATTGATTTCGAGTTTCACATTTATTATTTTTATATATTTCATAACAATATATAATTAATAAATAGGTTGTGTGGTCAGGTTATAAGCTATATGCCCCTTGGGTCACGAAACACGTTTCTGTTAGTACCTACTGTTATTTAAAATAGTCGATGCCATTAATAAAAATAAAAAAGTCAGTATGTATATTTTTTTATACGAAAAAAAAATATACGTGGTGGCCTAGTTGGTTAGACCTTGGACTTAAAAACGCTTAGGTCCCTGGTTCGAATCCCGGTGTGTACCAATGAGTTTTTAATTTAAAAATTTATGTACATTTGTTTGACAACATCACTATAGTGCCTCGGAGAGCACGTTAAGCTGTCGGTCCCGGTTCCACTATACCAACTTGTGAAACTGTTTATAGATGGGTTATTGAGTCTATCCAAAACATCGCGACGAGTTAGCCACTTGTTCGGTGTAGACTCATACCATCGGCTACAACGAGGTGGGATTAAAACCCCTCCGCTGGGTACCCTGGGGCCGTCTAGGCGGTCTCGGGCGCCGTAAGGCACCCGTGATGATATATATATATATATATCGATGCCATTAATAAAAATAAAAAAGTCAGTATGTATATTTTTTTATACTAATAGCTTAATATTGTTAACTTACAATTAAATTCAACTGTAATTTTCTTGATTCCTATTTTCAAAAAACTGAAATGTTTTTTTTTTAAAGGCCCTGATCTAATGTGCATCTGGATTGAGAGATCTTATCAAAACCAAACAAAATGACTATGTTGGCATTTCGTAGCATAATGTAGAAACTTATATATGAAATATTTTAATTTGTAAAGGCGAGGAAAAAAAGTTAGCGTCCAAAAATAGGAGCTCTCAATCCTGACGTTTTTGAAAAAATATAAAAAAATATTTTTAGAAGTATTTACTCTATGTTATATTTTTTTGTACTAACATTCAGTACACACATAGTAAGAAATAATCAGAAGAATTCAAAATATTTGGAGGTAAAATGAAGGAGATATAAGGCAAAACATGGATCTCTCAATCCAGATGTTTTAGATTGAGTGATCCTTTGAAACACCATGTTAGGCTGAGCAGAAGCAAAAGTTGATTATCCCAGCATTTAATAGTACTTCTCGACATTATCGCAAAAAATAAATAAATATCCAAATGATAACCGTTAAAAAGTTATAGCAACTTCGTCATTTTTAAAGCATCAGGACTGAGTGATCTATATTTTCGCATATATCTACTTTTACTTTTATCGCACGGAAAATCTAAAATTCTACGAATTATTAAAAAAACATCTTCTAAATCCTGGCATTTAAACAATTTGTGTAAAGGTTGCACTTTATTAGATTTATAGATTCCAAATTTACCGATACAGCAGTCGTGTAGGGTGACCATGTTTTGTTTTAAATTTTTATGAAGCATGTCAAGCATGGCATATTATTCTGTAAATATGTATAGTTTAACTTTCATTTTAATGCAGTAAAATTACAAGTTGTGTGTAAATCAATGCTAAAAAAATACATAATAAACCATTTGATTTGTCTATTGATTTAAGTGTATGGATTTTATCACTACAAATTACTATCACTGATGACGCCGCTCCCCTGAGAGGCCAAGTAACTAAGATATTAATATATTTCGTTTTGACGTTTATTTAAGCACAGAATACTGGAATACTATATTGTGTGAAGGTACTATGGAAGTATCTCTGGAACTAATGGTTCGAATTGAATTTTTATAGTGTTGGATAGACCATTTATCGAGAAAGGCTTCACAACATAACGCTACGAGCAATAGGAGAGGATTAACAATGAAAAAGTTGAAAAAATATTCCTTTTGAGGGCGTACGCTGCGCAAACCGTTAAAGTTACGCAGACGAAGTTGCGCGGATCAGCTAGTGTATTTATAAGACCCCACGGGATCACATACCGTGCTCCAATAAAAAAAAACATAGCTTATTATACTCTATGCTTTCGAGTATAATATGTTGACTACTATAAACGTCAACTGGAAAATTATAATTAAAAATGTTGTTGTCATTTTGACTTATTGAAATAAAGTGGTTTCTTGTTAATTATTATTTTATTTATTAATATTTTTGTGATAAATTGTCACGTTACACCCGCTCTATATTATATTTATGTATTTTATTTGTCTTCATATCATTTCATACATTTTTTTAAAATGACCACCAAATGTATCATCATACACCGTTTTCTGGGAAAATTCCAGGTAGTAAAAACATGGTTAAATTGGTTAATATTTGTATGTAATACTCCAGAATTTTGACAGCTAGAAATTTCCCTTCTGTGAACGTTCGAAATTTTTCATTTAGTTTTCACGAAAAGTTAGGCTTTGGTTATCAAATCAGATTCCTACCATTTTAAATTTTAATTTTAATTATATAAACTATGTATTAGGTAATATTGTAAATTAAAAATATACTTTAGGTATTTTCACATTTTTAAAACGCTAAATCTTAGCGTCTCCTCTGACCGCTAGGTAGCTTCAAAAGTTCCCATACTAACCCAAAAAATACTGGCACTCAATAAATTAAAACTAAATATGAATTTTAATCGTAAAACTCTAAAATCGTCTATAAATATCTCGGACCGGAGATTTTTCGTCAGTCTCGAGGAAGCTTAAGAAAGAAGAAGAAGTCTAGCTACAGTGACAGTGATCGAGTGGTTCTCATCCTTGAAACCTTGAACCTGCTACGTCGAGAACCAGGCCCGATCCTGTCACACTTCCTTGAAGACTCCGGGTCCTGGTGTTGCGGCCTCCGGGATTTGCCTAGACTCCACTTCGCTCGGGCGTCTGCTCTGAGGGTTGAAGAACCTCCTTGTGCTGCAGGACCTTGCCTCGGGCTTCGACCCTTGAGTGACGAGGCCATCTGACTTCTCGTCTCAGGCATTGGCCTGAGAGACGGGAGTCCACCTCTTCGTGTACGGCTGCCTCTCCAGCCGTGCCGCCCGCTGTCTGCGTGCTGCCGGCGTGCCGCCGCCTTCCCCTTGCTGCCGTTATCGTGCCGCAAGCTACTGCTTCACGGACCTCACCTCAGGCCTAGGGCCTTGAGAGTCGAGGCCATCTGAGTCCTCGTCTCAGGCATTAGCCTGAGAGACGAGGCCTCGCCTCATCGTGTGCGGCTGCTGCTACAGTCTTGCTTGCTGATGCTGCCATCGTGCCGCCGCCTTCCTGCTTGCCTGCCTACATCTGCTGCCGTCGCCTGTCTACGTGCCAGTCTGCGTGCCAGTCGACGTGCCTAGACCTCGAGCCTGTCTCTCTTCAATCCCTCCAATCTAATACAATACTATACGGTCAGAGTTTTAGTTTATAATAGGCATATCCATTGTAGGCAGGGCTAACATTTATTAGGTAGGTCTCTTATATAGTTACTGTACTCAAAACACACTTAACTTGTAAATATATTATTTTAAATAAACTTGTATTAACTAATTTAATCTTTCATTTTCTTTAATCTTGAAACCCCCCCGCTACAAAATGTAAAGAACTGCACCAGCGAACCCTCGAAAATACAGTCCACTCGATTCTCCACCAATAACTCTAATATAATAGAGAAGGCATAAAGTACCGACCTACCAAGTAGATTTAAATGAAGCAATGAACATAAAATAACAATGTTGCATTGCGAATTTACAATGTTATCAACCCGACTTTATAAACCTACACGAAACATTTGTGCTCCAGTTTTCTAGCGATACTACATCCTAAGTAACAAAGCGCAGCTAAATTAGTTTTTACTAACTTCGAGTGTTTTTAAGCGAATTTTTCACGTACAAACGTTATATTTCATGAAAAAAGCCCGTAGTTTACAAAAGCTCAGTTTAACACAGGCGTAACGTTAAGATACTTGTATTTTTGGATACAAATTACAGTACTTAGGGCGCGTTTTAAGTATTGTTTTTACTACATTTTATCGATTGTTCCCATACGCCACCACCATCTCCGCCACTAGTGGTGGCAAAAAAGTCACTACTGGTGGAAGTTGATACTCCTAATTCCCAGTAGCATTCACTTAGTGGCATTTGAATTTTTATACGAAATTTAGGTATCTATCTAATATATAAAATTATCTCTCTACATACATACTAATTTTGCATCATCAACAGTAATTCAATGTATATTTGAATTATTCAAATACACATTGAATTACTGTTCAACAAATAAAATAATTAATATATATCCTCTAACCTATCACAAGTGCAATATTGAATTGGAAAAGTGGACGAAAAGTCTCAACTACGTCAAAACTGAAGAACTGCTTAAACGCGTTGAATAATTGCAAAATTCACTATTCACATATTCAATACACTATTGCATACTTTCATATTATTTATCACATAAACACAACCAATACACACGTAGGTACACGAACTTATAATACCTGCCACCAATACATATACCGATTCATACACAGGCATAGGTACACACACACAAATAGTTACATACACTCATACACACGCACTTATAGATCTGGTTTTATTTTTCATTTTTATATACCTATAAATAACTAAAGGAACTCTGTAATATTAACATTGGCTATTACTGTACCAATTATGTATTATTATTTTCAAGTAACGAAAGAGAGAAACCTCTACATAGTTCTTATGTAAAATTTTTAATCTGTTAAAGGAAATAAATATTTTCATTTTCATTTCATTATTCTAATTTCAAATTAAATTCGAAAATCAAATATCAGTAGTCCCATTTGTTACTTTTTAACGCCCATTCCCGTTATGAATATTTAACGATTTGGTTATAACAGCCATCGTATTTAATTCGCATTGCTTTCGAATGGTTTTTCATGACAATGGGACAAAATAAATGTATTTTTCATTTATTCAATTTGGATTAAATTAGGTATTCATATACAAATACAGTGTAGAATGTACATTATACAGATACGACTTGTTACTTGCGCTGGCGATATGTTGTATTATAGATCTATAGCCTGTTTGGAGCCGATCTCTGAGTTTTTAATAGTGGTTGCGCCATTGGCGTTGTATCCGGAAGTCGTGGGTTAGATTCCCACCTATGGAAAAAATATTAGTACGTTTTTCTGTACAGTTTATCATGGTCTAGGTGTTTATAAAATATAATATAAATTATATCGATTTTTATCTAGTACATATAGTACAAGCCTAGAGCTCGGTTTGTGCATCCTACATAACAGGATCGCTTTAATATTGACTAGGAGAGCTTTACTCGCACGCGCCGTTTAATTTTAAAGTAATCGGAATGAAAATCAAATTCGCCCATGTCACTCACTGAGCCTTATATTGGTAAAAGTTTCTTTTTAATCGGTTCAGTAGTTTTTAAGTTTATCCGGAACAAACAATTAAATATTTTTTCTTTATAATATTAGTATAGAAAACGGGATAAATAAAACTGTTATAGGTTTAAAATAAATTATTGTACAGATTTTTTTGGTTTATTAAACTTATTTAATTTTTCTAAATTAAAAAAAGACTCACTCTAGTGTTATTTTATTACACTAGAGTGTATATTTTGGCATATTTTTAACTAAAGTAGGTAAGTAAATTTATTTTATTGTTTTTTATATTTTTTTTATTGGAACACGGACTTTTTATCTACCTGATGGTGAGCAGACCTACAAAATCCATAAATGAGGGCGATAAATAATTGTTGTTTAACAACATTGATCGCTCCCACTATTATGACTAAATGATGCGATTACGAAATGGGCGGCAACAGAGACGAATTTACATTACGTATCAATTTTAATATGCTAGCTGCCTCATCGTCAATTCAACCGTTTCGCACCGCACCCTGAAAGATGAATACGATTTCAACAAGAAATCGATGCAGTAGTATCCTGAAAACCGTTAAAACGACGGCTAAAACCGAAACATGACTAGGTCACTTGACGGTTTACATCTGTATGGGATGAGGTAACAAGGCCCACCTAAATTTATAATAGTGAGTCTATATAAACATCGTGAAAGCTCGCCACTTGTTCGTTGGAGATTTATTATGTGGGAACAAAGCCCCTCCGTACCCGGAGACCGTCTAGGCGGATGATAAAATAAATATTATATTTAAGTATTTTTTATTTTTTATTATTACCTATAAATAATATTTGAATTCGTTTGAACTCGTATAAGAGGGGAATAAGTTAATATTTTTAACGAGACAGCTCCGGGCCCGTTCATGACATCATAAATAAATTATTACCATAAACTTTTTGAGACTTCAGAACTAATTATAATGTTGTATAATTAATTAATTAATTATAGGAAGGTACTCGTGTATACTCAAATACAAGAAAAAATATACATGGTGACTTTGAAAGATTGTTCTTTGGGTTAATATAAGTTTCTACTGATCCAACAACCTTTCCCTTGGAACCATGTGTTGCAAATGAAAAAAAAACCGCCATTTGCATACAAACTAGTAATGAATGAAGAATGCCAATTTTTGTTTCATTTGCAACACATGGTTTTGTGGTATAAATTGTTGGATCAGTAGAACCTTATATTAGCCCAAAGTACAAGCTTTCGAATTCACCTTTTATATTAAAAAAAAAAACATTAAGATGCCTTACGACCCAGGGTACCCAGCGAAGGTTTTTAATTCGCACCTCATCGTAAGCGACAAACAAGTGGTAAGCTCGTGCGATATTTATATTGCCTTATAAACAGTTTCACAGCTGTATTGTTTTCAAGTCTGAGGTATATTTAAACCAACTCTGCCATCATGTATAATATATTATATATTAAATACTATATTAAAATTATATATTTTAAAATAGGTATCTATATATTTTTTTGGAATTATTTAAAAGCACTAAGCGATAATTTAAGAAAAGTTTAAATAAGTCCTAACCTTATTATTAAATTAACGACTAATGATAATCAAAACAAAAGCCTTCTTTATTAATTTAATTAGCTTAATAAAATAAATGACGGTTTACCTCGGGTTTAAAAGCGCTCGATAGCAAGGTCAAATGACGTCACTTTTTGTCTCAGAATGACGTCAGAGCCGGCCACCTATTGTAGACAAACTAAGAAACGTTGTATCAAGAGTCACTTCTCTTTAAAGTGAACATTCTACAACTTTTTTTTTTAAACTTTGTTATCTCAAAGAGAAGTTATTTTTAGAAATGAAAACTAAAGGTTATCGAAGTTTTCAAAGAAGGTATAACGAAGGTTTTTTTATAAAAATAAATTTATATAAATAAAATTGTTTTTTTGGACATGCACCTATTCGGCTAATTCTTTTTTGTGGTGTTTGTATTTGTCAGAACAAGGTTTGTATGAAAGAAAATGTTTCAAAAATAGTATGGAAAAAAAAAATTGGGTTAATAATTTCCATACAAAAAGTAAGTCAGTGAAACAGAATACAGTAATGAGATCTTCAAAAATATTAACAGAGAGATTGATGAATATTCAGTTGCTGAATTTTTTTATTGTTTTAGCTTTTGCATTGTTATACTTTGTTGCTTTAATTGTTTTAAAGTAAAGGGAAGATTTTATTTTATAGTAAACCTCGTGCGAAGCCGGAATGGGCAGCTAGTGAAATACATACATAATTTTGAGCGTGGCTCAAATCAGTGCATTCAGGAATTTTACTAAATTCTATCTACGATAAAGCTGCTAGGATATTAAAGTTAGACTCTCCAGCAAAATTCTTTAACATCGCCTATTTCGTAACCGCATCATATAGCCGGCATAGAGGCAGCGACCAATAAATATTGTTAAACAATTTCATTGATCGACCCCACATGGACTTTATAGGTCTACATACAATCAGGTAGATACAAAGTCATACATACCATGCTCCAAAAAATTTGGTAGTTTTAATATTTTCATTGAAATACTGTTTAAAAACTGACAACAAATACAGTCGAACAAAGGAAAGGATTTTGTTAAATACTGGCATCAAGTACTCACTGGCGACTGGCGACTGGCTAGAAAATAAAGAATTAGGTATATTACTACGCCGCGCTGCGTAGTACTTACTTGGCGCGCTACGCCGGGAAATAAAAAAATAACAGAATACGTTTCCCATATTGATATTTTTAAATATTATTTATGTTTAAGGGATCTTTTTTGCCCAATAAATAATTAATTTGTTTTGTCAAGTAGGTACTTTAAAAATATATTTTATGATTTTATTAAATAACAATGTTTTATTAAATATGTTTGACGTTATTATATATTAGAAAATCGCTTTTTAAATTTTATAAATGTTATTTGTTATCGAAATAGTACAATATTAGCTGTACCTAATTTATTTAATCATTTAATGCAAATTATTTTTTGTAGCTGCATTCGTAATCGCTATGTCTGCGTTCTCCATACAAAATGAGCTTACGCACTTTTAGTAATACTCGATTACTGTGTGTCGCATAATAAAAATAATATTTTATTGTATTTATTAATCTTTCTGTGTTAAAAATTTTTTTTTCGAAGTCAGTTTTTTTTTTATATTATAATACAAAAATATTTATTACCTACTACAGAAAGCTTTTCGGGTACAAATTATTAACATAAAAACAATAATTAAACTTCGACTAACAGCCAAATATTGGAAGTACGTTTGTATGGGCGTCAAGTCAACTGCAGAGCCCTTAATACTGTTAAACAACAATGTATTGGTCGTTCCTATTTATGGACTTTGTAAGTCTACTTACCATCATGTAGATACAAAGTCACATGCCGTGTTCTAATAAAAAAACAAGAGGCCATGCCGACTAAACTTCTACACCTACTACTTTTTCTATGGTACTACTAAAGACGGAAACGAAAATTGTTTTTTTTTTAATTTAAAAATTTCTGGCTTAGGTACTATGTCCTTTAGCCCAAAAAAAATTTTTTTTTAAGAAGAAGGCCAAAAAAAAATTTTTTTTTATTAATAATTCCTGGCATGGATACTATCTCCTTAAGCCGAAGTATTTATTCCAAAGGAATAAAGCTACGTTCAGTGTTGCCAATGAAGTATTTTCTTAACAATGTTAAAATGAACAATTCTAAGGCAATAATAACATTGTTATTCCAATCACGTTTGCTACCATCTGACCTACGTACGGTGGCCAGAAACATTTAGTGCCCATTGCCAATCTAAATTGAACTTTAGTAGTAAGGCATAGAGTGCCTGTAAAAAGCAATGTTTACTTGTCTACTATACAACATTTAGTTATAAGATTTTGTTCTATAATACCAGCTTTTACCAAAAATAGGAAATAGCCTTTGATAAAAGTTTATATATTTAGATTACATATATACGAGTAGATACATACATACATATCATGACGGGTGCCTTACGGTGCCCGAGTCCGCCTAGACGGCCTCAGGCAAACCAGCGAACCCAGCGAAGGGGTTTTAATATAAAACCCATCAAATAGTAAACAATTTTACAAGTTGGTATAGTGAAATTGAGACCGACAATTTAACGTGATCTCCGAGGCACTATAGTGGTGTTATCAAACAAATGTATTTTTTTTTTAAATTAAAAACTCATTGATATACACCGGGGTTTGAACCAGGGACCAAAGTGTTTTTAAAGTCTAAGGTCTAACTAACTCGGCCACCACGTATATTTATTTTTATTAAAACTTTTCTATGATGGGTCATCTTTATTGTTTTATTAGCTTCCGGACTTCCTCAACTACTAAGTAAATATGTATTATAGTACATATTTTTCCCTGTAGGTAAATGCATTTTTTTTTTCATAGTAAAAGATTGAATTATGTCTTATAATTCAATCTTTTACTATGAAAAAAAAAAACACAAAAAAAACTTTTTACAATTTTACATAAGCAACAAAAAACCTAACTACCTAACTTTCTATAAAACACGTCAAACAAACAAAGTATTCTCTGAAACATAGCCACACGGTCCAAATCCACTTGTGGTGAACCCTTTGACAGTGAGACAACAACTTAACAACCACGATATAGATATACAATTAAAAACTTTATCTCAATAGCTTTTAAGCGTTCTTTTAGCTTGAACCTTGCTAGGCGACACAGTCATGCTGAAACCGCTTTTTAGCTACAACTTCCTGTAGGAACTGTGTTTTATATATTGTATATATATGTGTGGCTTTTGACCGAGACTTCATTCAGTAATACCCCTACCTACTTATGTGTACGACTACGAGAGCTTTGACATTATTTTTTAACCGACTACAAAGAGTTTCAACAATTTTTTTCGTTTTTTTTGTGAACTTTAATTTTTGTCAAAACAAAACCTATTTGAATTTTAAATATCATGTAAATTAAGAAAATCTGAAAGAAGATCTGATAAAGACTTTAGTGTCGGATTTAATAACAAAAAAACTACATATTTGTCAGATTTAATACTGACAGGATCACAAAATATTGGGCGTAACATGGTATAAATTCAGCATGCAGCACTAAAACTTTCGGCATATCCTTTATGTTTAAATAAAGCCATTTATTCTACTGAATTAATTGTGTATCAAAGGCATATCAAAGTTAAAATTTGACATATGTCCCATACAATATGTGTAAAATTTTGTCTTTGATATGCTGTTGATATCCAAGTCATTTAGTAGAACAATGCCCGATTTCACCAATATTACTCAAATGGATCCGTAACTAAAAGACTCTTTAACATAAGTTAAACTTAAAATGCTTCTTTTCCTAAATCCAAATAATCTTGAATATAATATACTTTCGACAACCTCAATGATTCAAGATCGTCTAAAATGTTTATATTATCCATTTTATGTTATTATAGTTAGCACAACTATAAATATACTTAACTCATATGGATGGTTCCATCAGAAAAAACGTTATAAAATGAAAAATATCATTGCCTTGCACTTCGTGCCTACTTAAAATAATACACAAACCGAATGTAAATATTTTTCGTTATTTTAAAAATGTTCCAATGGACTAGGTGTAGGTAAAACTGTTTTCCATCAACTGGAACGCAACTTCAAACAATGCACTAAAAATAACCAATAAGCAAGTAAACAGGTTCAAGTTGGAACACTGGTGGGTGTCTATGTGTAAAATGGAACAAACTTCATCCAGCTCGGGATGACCCAGTTATAAAATTTTCTGTAGAAGCAATCCAAAGACATTGGGTTTCTATTTACTAGACTCACAATAATAAGGTGCCTATTTAAGCTATTGTATCTATACCTGAATGTGACCGAATAGCCATGATACCGTTGCGACAGCGGATTTTCTGCAATGACAAACTTAAAAACTAAACATCGTCACGACAACTCGAAGACGACTTGAGATTGAAGCTGACGAAAATACTAAATATAACTAAGATTTTTCAGAGTTGTGAGAAAAGAAAAACGTGCACATTTGTCACATTAATCAAACTGGTGTTTTACGTCATTAGAATAAAATTGTATTTTGATGGTAAAAAAAAGTAAATTTTTTTTTTATTATTTAAAGTTCCTGCAAAAAGGGGTACGCGAATTTGAGGTCTTTCTTGGAGTGGTACGTAGAAAAAACTAATTGAGAACCACTGGTATAAACTTATTGCAACGGCTGGATTACACGCGGAACGCCTGAAACATAAAACGCCAGTTACGTGTATACAGTGACATATTTATGACTTTAAACGAAAAAGTCGCTTATTCTATCTTTGTGTCAATTTGATCTAAATTCGTTATGTCATTTATAATATTAGTGGGATGTGAAAAAAAAAATATCTACTATGATGGCAGTCGTTGGGGCGGCCATATATAAGTGGCCCGGTGCGAGACTAAACCTAAATACACCCCTGTGCGTATACTACAGTAAAGCCATATAACGTCAAAAATTTAAAAATTATCATAAACACAGTACCTGAAAAAAAAAGTTATTTCAGAAACTCGAAAGGTCAAAAATCTACCTGATGGAAATCAGGTCCATGAATAAATACATCAGAACTGTGTTATTAGAGCTGGTTTCATATATTATGCCCGTTCACGCAATCGCTATATCTCTAGAAATTACATAATATTTTTATATAGTATATAGATTATATAAAAATATTTGTATATTGATTTTAGAAATCTATATTCACTATTTATTGTAAAGTATGTCATAAAACAACTAGATTGTCGGTCTAGAACAGGAGAATGTCTATAGAATAATCTTACTGTTCCCTTTTGTGTTGCAAACGCGAGTACAATGTATCGGCAGAAAATCTTGACATTATTTTATGGGTGAAATGGTTTTAGTTTTATCTGTTTTTTATTGTCAAACAATTTCAAAACGAGCGAGTATAATATTTATATAAATAAGAAATTTAGGTTGGATATGTTATAGCAATATGTAAATTGTCCTTCATATTAAAAAAATAGACTCGTAATGCAATTTTGTCTTTGACGCTTAGTGGGAGCAATCAGTACTGTTAAAGACACTGCATTCGAAATAGCAAAATGCCTCTCCATACAAAATGAGCTTTCGCACTTCATGTACCTAATACTCGACTACTGTTTGTTGTAGAATAAAAATAATATTTTCGTCGGTCATTGTATATATATATTTTTATGTGTTGGGTTTTTTTTTAAATATTTATTACCTAACAAAAATATTTTTATTACCAACATAAAAAATATAATTTAACTTTGACAAATAGACCAAGTTGTAATATTGGTACGAGTACGTTTGTATGGGCACCAAGACGGCTGTAGAGCCCTTCTTAAACAACAAACAATGTATTAATCAACCCCATTATGTTACATTATATTACCTTGTAAGTATATTTACCATCAGGTAGATACCAAGTCACATACCGTGTTCCAATAAAAAATGTATAAAAACAATAGTTACTTAAAGCTTAGTACATGTATACCTAATAGTTATCCAAGTAACATAATTTCGAGAACGGGCGCATTTCCGAGAAGACTGGTGGATACGCCCACGATCTTCTGAACGATACCCTCCTAACTGTGTCAGCTCTATTCCTGGATTTGACATTTTCACCCAAGATTTATTAGTTATCAGAATTGAGGCAATTTACAGACGCAGGCCCTGCCAACATTTTCGATTAAAACGTTCCTAATTTGTTTAGTAACTAATTAGAATAAATTATTCTTCGAGAGTTCATTTTCTATTCACATGAAGTTAATTTACATACATTCCATGCTGGTTAACTGCCATTTAATTCTGTTTAAATGCCTTGGTTGGAATTATTAGGAAAGTGTATCATAAAGGAGTAAAGATAAGGTTCATTTTGCGCTAAACATTGGGAAGCATGGTGTTCGAATAGAGAGCAGAGATTAAATTGTAAGCGAATTTTTACGGCTCTCGATGGTTCTCTCTGGGTATTAATGGGTATTGTATGTTTTTTTAAAGCACGGCATGTGACTTTGTAACTACCTATTGGTAAGCTGACCTACAAAGTCTATGAATAGGGTCTCGATTAATTTATTATTGTTTGTTAGCAATTTATTATAGTAGATTCGTAATGCAAATTCGTCTTTGTCGCCGGCCATTTCGTAACCGCATCATTTAGCCGGCATAGTGGAAGCGATCAATGCTGAAACAACGATGTATTAATCGACCCCATTCATGGATTTTATAGGTATTGTTATAATATAAATATTGATACAAAGTCACATGTCATGCTCTAATAAATATATGTATATATATATATATATATATATATATATATATATATATTGGTCGCTCCCACAATGCCTACATGTTAAATTATGACATTATGAAATGGGTAGCCAAAAAAAAATTTTTTTTTTTAAAAGAACTCAACTTGTGACCTTGCATTCACCTGATGTTAAGCAGTATGCAATGTCTAGGAATGAAAAAATCTAAATTTAATTACGAGTCTACTGTAATATTGTTGCTGCGTTATCGTCGAATTAACTGCCCGTTCCGTAACCGCACCCTAAAACAAACACATTGACAAGAAATCGATGCAGTAAGTTCCTGAGTTCCTGAAACTCGGTGAACGGTTTGAACACTGAACGTTTTGGGTGACATTTGGGGCTTTCTCTTGTAATAAAGTATGTTCAAAAATTATAATCCCAAGGGGAAGAAAAAAAACAAATTTTCGCACAAAATTAAGTAAAACGTTTTTTCAGCATATTAAAAAAAAACGCCATGCATGATTATGTTAATTGAACCGTTTTGAACTGTGTTAAAATTTAAAAATAATAAAAGAAACTATTTTGTAATTAGATTGGGTTTGTGTTTCTATGATTTTTATGGCCCAAAGTATTAGTACATTAAACTGTACAGTACTGTAACAGTACCTTAAACTTCTTCAGATAAATTCTCTAAAAAATATATTTTCTTTAAAAATCCAATTTCCGCTTTATTTGTCGTTCATTATAACTTTTGACAAAGGCTTTTTTCTTTCGAGACATTCTCAATTGTGAATTGTACGAGAATTTCTTTTCAATCGTAGTTTTGAATTTTATTGAAAATTGCAAATTAAAATAAATTTGCATTGGGAATATACTCGTATATATATTTTTAATTTTGGATTAACGTAAGACTTTTTTATTAAAAAAAAATACCACGTATTTAGAGTATTAGTTAAAAAGTAAAACTGGATCGATAACCTTAGACAACCATAGGTATATTACCCTTTCTAATAAAAATTGTCAAGAGACAAACCATAAAAATATATGCAAAAAGTATTATACAGCTAAGTGTCTCGGTACTTTTAATCAAAAAAAATTTGTTGGTAGAGATTTAAAAGATTTTTTTTTATCTGTTATAATTATTTTGTTTACTATGTTGTATTAATAAATGCTTTAAAAATATTATGTAAATATAAGTTTAGTAATGATACATAAGTGTTACTTAACTCACTTGATTGCTATAGTTATAAAAAATAGACAAGGCATTTGGATTACAAATTTAATAGTCCAATTTTTTTCTCAGAAAAAAAATCGTGATTGAAACTCGAACATTTTATTTTTATGGTAACCTCGAACTGAAACATCGAGGTTTAAAAGATCCTTCGCTAAAATAACTATTGTTATAAAATATTTGCGATACACACGCCCTCTATTAGGTGAGTACTTATAGAGTAGAGATCCGAGTTAGTATTTATCACTAGAAGACAGAAAAACCCTGAGGTTCATTTTCACACTCTACGATGTATCTAATTATTCATTCAATAATAATAAAAAAGTATTTAATGTCTTTATTAAGTACTTACTTATTTTTAATAGTTTATAAATATACCTACCAATAAAATCCTGAGGTTCATATTCACCCTCTACGATTTGTTTAATTAAATAATCAATAATAATATAAAAGTATTTAATATCTGTATAAAGTGCTGCTATTTAATAGTTTTAAAAAATACTCCGACTTAGAGTTTCTGGTAAGAATAAACGTATAGATGAAATAATAGCTAGAAGGCAAAGAAACCCTGAGCTTCAAATGCACCCTCTACGGTTTGTCTCATTAAAAATTCATTAATAATAAATAAGTATTTAATATCTATAGTATCTATAGTAGGTACTATATATATTTCAAATAGTTTTAATAATTAGTTACTTTTAACTATTTTTTCAGCGCTATAAGTCAGAGAAACCCAGGGTTTCCTCTTCTCCATCAAAATTTCAATAATAAAAAATATAATACACTTACGTGTTGTTCACAGAGGAGAGCCGACGATGCAGGCTGCGCAGCGACATGGCGTACCCCTAGCAGGGCGAGTTTCCGCTGCCCTTGCCGCGGGGCGGTCTTAGCGACCTCGCCCCGAAGAACACCCCTTCTTCGTTGCAAGACTGAGACCGTTGAGAGGCCAACATACCAACCGGGGCCAGCGGCCGCACGCGCGCGCGGCGAACCCAACCACACACCTCAATCTTGACGGTCAAAAACAACTATTTCCACCAAAGAATTGACCCTTATTTATAGGTAATCACGACTATTTCATAAGAGAATATCACAGATTCTAGGCACTACACTTACGGGGTCGCACTTGGCACTTGTGTTGACTAAGCTAAACTAATACTAATTGTGTAATTGAGGGGATTGAAGGCGCTTTGTAGTTTACTAACTAGGGTTTTAAAATTATTGTGTGTTGTTGTTTATTATCTTATAGTTTAGCCCCGAATATTGTTAGCCGGCTCTGGAACAAAAAGAGAATATTATAATAATAATAATATGTAGGACAATTTACGCATATTGCTCTGGTCACAAACTAAGCTCTAGGTTTGTACTATGTGTACCAGAAGCAACGATATAATACATATCATATTTTATAAACACCCAGACCATGACAAACTGTACAGAAAAACGTACGCCAAAGGCGCAACTACTAGTCTACGCTAGGCTGTCATTAGCTTTGTATTACAAGCAAACGAATAATGTAAACAGTCGAAATCCCTAAAGCTTTTTTGAGCTATATTGACTCTTTTAAGTGAAAGGGTTTCGAAACAATGGATCATTCCAACATTTGATGCACTTTCGAGGTTAATTCTTGACCAAAATTTGCGCTAGACCGCTTGATTGAAAAGTAATGTATTTAATAAATAATCGATAATTGACCGCCTCCGTAGACTAGAGGTGGCGCCTTTGGCGAGGTATCCGGAGGTTGTGGGTTCGATTCCCACCCATGGCAAGAAAATGTACCTTTTTTTTTGGTCTGGGTGTTTATAAAATATAATATGTATTATACTATTGTTTCTTATATTAAATTTTTAAAGATAAAAATGCATAAATATAAAATACTGAAAAAAGTAAAAACAAAAAACAGACTCCTCTGCCATCTAGTATCAAAAGCTAGGACTTTTAACTTCACTCGTATAAGAGTTATTAAAAGAAAGCTAATAGAGGGCGTCTGTGTATAAGTAGATAACAAGCAATGACAAAATTCTTGAGGGCTGACTGGAACCTGGTTGGCTCAGCGGTTGAGCGCCTTGCCGCGATAGCGAGGTTCGTGGGTTCGAGTCCCGCCACCAGGAATTTTTTCATTGCATTTTTATCTTTAAAAATTTAATATAAGATTATCCTATAAAAAGGAATTTATAAAAATGCATAAATATAAAATACTGAAAAAAGTAAAAACAAAAAACAGACTCCTCTGCCATCTAGTATCAAAAGCTAGGACTTTTAACTTCACTCGTATAAGAGTTATTAAAAGAAAGCTAATAGAGGGCGTCTGTGTATAAGTAGATAACAAGCAATGACAAAATTCTTGAGGGCTGACTGGAACCTGGTTGGCTCAGCGGTTGAGCGCCTTGCCGCGATAGCGAGGTTCGTGGGTTCGAGTCCCGCCACCAGGAATTTTTTCATTGCATTTTTATCTTTAAAAATTTAATATAAGATTATCCTATAAAAAGGAATTTATAAAAATGCATAAATATAAAATACTGAAAAAAGTAAAAACAAAAAACAGACTCCTCTGCCATCTAGTATCAAAAGCTAGGACTTTTAACTTCACTCGTATAAGAGTTATTAAAAGAAAGCTAATAGAGGGCGTCTGTGTATAAGTAGATAACAAGCAATGACAAAATTCTTGAGGGCTGACTGGAACCTGGTTGGCTCAGCGGTTGAGCGCCTTGCCGCGATAGCGAGGTTCGTGGGTTCGAGTCCCGCCACCAGGAATTTTTTCATTGCATTTTTATCTTTAAAAATTTAATATAAGATTATCCTATAAAAAGGAATTTATAAAAATGCATAAATACTATTGTTTCTGGTACACATAGTACAAGACTCCTGTCTTGTGCTGCTTAGTTTGTGACCAGAGCAATATGTGTAAACTGTCCTACATACAAAAAAAAAACATTTATTTATAAAACATACTCGTATCTATACATATAATAAAATTGTAAAATAACAAATCTGTAGATTAATTATTATTTTTAAAAAAATGCTGGGATTGAACTCTAAATAGGCTATAGAACAATAATCTATTAGTTTTAGAATTCGTGTCTTTCTGTTTGTTTGTTTGTTTGTCGGAAAATCACTTAAAAACTGCTGGACCAATTTAAATGCATTTTTTTTTTGTTGAATAGCTTAACGTCTATTTTACCCCGAGATTTAAAACTTTGGGGGTAAAATAGGGTACCTATATTATATTTTGATACGAGTATACATACAGGAAGTTTAGATATATAGGTTGTTTGTATTTTAAGAGTCTCTTAGGTAAAAGTTTTTAAATGCACCAGATAGAAAAGAACTGGTCTATAAAGCAAAGTTGGGTATAATATAATGTTTGTTGTATTTGCATTTTATAATATTTTTGTTGTTTTATATGTGGTGGTCGAGTTAAAAAACACTTCAGGTTCGAATCCCGGTGTGTACCAATGAGTTTTTAAATAAATAAAAAATATGTACATTTGTTTGACAACACCACTATAGTACCTCGGAGAGCACGTTAAGCTGTCGGTCCCGGTTTCACTATATCAACTTGTGAAACTGTTTATAGATGGGTTATTGAGTCTATTTAATACATCGCGACGAGCTAGCCACTTGTTCGGCGTAGTCTCATACCATCGGCTACGACGAGGTGGGATTAAAACCCCTCCGCTGGGTACCCTGGGCCGTCTAGGCGGTATCGGGCACCGTAAGGCACCCGTGATGATATGTGTTATGTGTATTTTTTTGTATATAGTTGACATTTTATGTCATCTTTTTAGCAACTACAGTGGTATTGGTAAGGGCTTACAAATAATATGGCGAAGCTACGTCACCAAAATCTAGTTGGTGATATAATTTAAGCAAGCATGGAAGCTAGACAAGAATGGTAAAAATGGCGTGACTATACGTCGCATGTCTTCTTATAAAGATTAATGTTAACTAAAATATACAGGGTGTAACAGTAAGGTGCGGATGAATCCAAGGTTGTAAATTTTACCTATCTACTAAGTAATTTAGAAATAAAAATTTGTGGACTTATTTTTAAATTATTTATGTATTTTTTTTTATCTATACTGGATGTTTTTGGTCAGGGTTTTTTTTTTTTATATTGTGTTCTATGATGAAAATAATGAAACACGTATTTTTTCCTTTTAGTGTCGCCTATACAAAAACAAAGATAAATAACAAAAAAGATCTACAATACACGTTAACTTTTATACTAAACTCACGAATTAAAGCCTATCACTTGTCTAATTGTGTTTTACTTGTTAGATACGAAGACTTATAATGTATTTGTAGGAGTAATTTTAAGCATATAGACGTTGGTTTATATAATAATTTATATTTCGGACTTCTTTTTTGAAGGAAAAACAAACTTACCTAGCTTTTTTTTAAAATAAATGGGTTCTAAAAGTGATACTGGAGGCACCAAAAAAATAGTATCATTGTTATAAAAACACCCAGTATGTTAAAAATTCAATCACTGACTAAACACGAAATCTCGTAAATTAGGTTACTTGATCAAGAGATTAAAATTTGGAGATAGTTTATAGGTAAGTCGTCAGCTAAAAAGTTTTTTTTAAATTCGAATCCCATAATATACTACACTTGAGATTTAGATCACACACGCTCGGTTTTTTCGAAAAATTTAATTAATAATGGCGGTTTTTGGAACTTAATTAATATTTTTGAATCCACCATTTTAACGTTATTTTTTTTTTTATACGTGGTGGCCTAGTTGGTTAGACCTTGGACTTAAAAACACTTATCCCTGGTTCAAATCCCGGTGTGTACCAATGAGTTTTTAATTAAAAAAAATATGTACATTTGTTTGACAACACCACTATAGTGCCTCGGAGAGCATGTTAAGCTGTCGGTCCCGGTTTCACTATACCAACTTGTGAAACTGTTTATAGATGGGTTATTGAGTCTATTCAAAACATCGCGACGAGCTAGCCCCTTGTTCGGTGTAGATTCATACCATCGGCTACGACGAGGTAGGATTAACCCCTCCGCTGAGTACCCTGGGGCCGTCTAGGCGGTCTCGGGCGCCGTAAGGCACCGTGATGATACACACATACACACACCATTTTTAAGAGAGAAAAACCAGTCGGAAACTTTTTTGGAAATTAAATTGATTTTTATAATAAGGATGGATGAGGAGTGTAGGTTTAGGGGTAGTTTTCAATACCATTATACCTCTGGAACGACTAGTACTACAAACTTAAAAATGTGTATGTGTTTTTTTTTTTTTTAATTAGACCTATGATTCACTTTATTATTTAAAATTAATAAAGGACGGCGCCGCGGGGTGAAACATGGCGTGTTTTACAATTTGGAAGAGGGATGGTAAAGGTACTAATAAAATTACGAGCCGAGTGTTACATATCCAATTTCTTTCTTTTATCAAATAAAACCTCACAAGCAAAGCTCACACGTTTTATTTTAATTATATTATAGTATACTAAAATTGAGTGTGCACAAATTTATGTTTTTCTCTGAATTATAAATTTTAAATCAACCTCTTGAAAAAATGATTCAAAATTGAAAAGGTGTATAAATAAATAATACTTTATTTTCAAGAACATGGTACATAAGTTATTACATTATTTTGGTTCAACCATTTTTTTCTGTAGTTTAGATTGTGAAATATAGGTCTGGTTGAAAGTGTAAAATAACAAGCACTGAATTTAACTTTTTTAATAATACACATGAAATTATATTGAATGAAAATAAGACTGAAAAAAATATAAAATTAAAACATTGACTTAAAAATTGTTTGTTGTTATTTAAACCATTGAATAATAACAACATTGGTGTGAATATTATTTATAGTTACAATTAAAAACACAAACCCTAGATGAATTGACACAAACTGAAATAACATTTTTAATTCCATATATATATAATATAATTCCATATATAATAAAATATAAAGCCTAATAATTATAAAATATATGGTTGACACATCTCTGACACAGAGAGAGAGTCATTCCCTGTTGTGGCATCAGAATTGACGAGGAAGTTTTAATGAAACGGGCAGAGTAGGCGAAGCGGTCACGACACTGGGTCACAGAGTTAATCCTCCTACATCTAAACTAATAGTACTGCGCTACTTTGGTAGAGGGTAACCATCAACTTCAATACTATGAGATTTCATTCGGGTTGAGATCGAAAATAAAATTAGGGGATTATGGGGTAATTGGGACCACCTAAGGTAGATACGTTTTTTTTTATTTATTTATTTATCTTTACACCAGGTCCCTTACGGGTAAGGCAGAGACAACCGAGCTCCACTTGTCCCTATTCCTACATACTCCTTTCGCCTCTTCCACAGTCATAACTCTTCTCATACATGCACGCCGATTTCGGAGACTCTTAATAGCACCGTCTTTTAAAACCTTTTCAATTTGGTCATGGTACGTATGTCTTGGTCTCCCTTGGCCACGTTTACCCTTCACCTCGCTTTTATATATCTGGTTCGTCAGTCTTTCATCACTCATTCTTTCTATATGCCCAAACCAGCGGAGCATACCTTTTCTCATTTTCATGCCTATACTCTCTTTCAGTCCCACTCGTTCTCGAATTACGACATTGCGGATTCGGTCTGTTATTTTAACACCGCACATTCGTCGCAATGAGCGCATTTCTACTGCATTTATTTTGCTTTCATCTTTATCCTGACATACCCATGTCTGACTTCCATACAATAGTGTCGGTACAAGCACTGCGTTATGAATGGCAAGTCTTGTTTTTTGAGTAATATTTGACCTACCTATCATAGAACGCAGTGCTCCGTTTTTTTTTAATAATATATAAAGGGTCTTTCAATAAGAAGTTTAATATTGAATAGCCCGTCATTTTAGTAACAGTTGGCATGACTCCAGGGGCCTATTTCATAAACGGACCATTGTAATTTACCATGACAATTTATAATACATTGCTCAGTTTAGTTGAAATTATTTACTTACAACTAACTAAACCAAGCAATGTATTATAAATTGTCATGGTAAATTACAATTGTCAAAACAAAGTTTTAGCGGTAAGTTTATAAAATAAATATAAAACATAAAAACTATAAAGTTCGTCGTTTAAAACCAACTCTAGCGATAATCCCAAAAAGTAAAAATTAAATTGAATTTTTGACGAAAGAAAAATTGAAAGTGTTTCGAACAGCTCGCTGGATCAGCGATCGCAGCCGCTGAATTTTCATTAAAACTTGATCCAACATTTCTCTTTTGATATTTTTTGTAAATTGATGGGAAGTCTTTAAAATACATTGGCTATTTTTTGAAAATGTTTCTCTCATTTAATAGCTTTGAATTTTGTTTGAAGTTTTTTGTTAGTACTGTTTTTTAATCGTACTAACAAAAAACTAAGTTAGTTATGTATATAATAATATAAATAAAACACAATTTTATTTAGTTACGATATATCTCTCCGTACATGGCGTCTTCAGTCGTATGACATTAAAATTAAGAAAATATAATAAATTTACTTATAATATATATATATTTTTTTTTATAATTAGGATAAGATATGAATATGTGTGTCTTTGTAGTGTAGGTGTGTGTCCGTGTTGTGTATGAAAATTGTTAGTAAGTCAAGTCTGTGTCACAATAATAATTGTATGTTCAGTCCTGGTCTGTAATAAGCTCCTAATGTCCAGATATATAATAGTTCCCAGGTGCGTAGTTGAATGTTGTCAATTTTATGAAATTATTTTATGATTCTAACGGTGTAACAGTCATTGAATTTGGAATTATGAATTCGAATTTTTAAAGACTTGACTTACTAACAATTTTCATACACAACACGGACACACACCTACACTACAAAGACACACATATTCATATCTTATCCTGATTATAAAAAAAAAAAAAATAATAATAATAAAAAAAATATAAGTAAATTTATTATATTTTCTTAATTTTAATGTCATACGACTGAAGACGCCATGTACGGCGAAATATATCGTAACTAAATAAAATTGTGTTTTATTTATATTATTATATAACTATAATGCTAGTACGAATAAATCGTAAATAAAAAACATATAAATAAATAATACTGTTTTTTTAAATATTTTTTATCTGCCGTGTTTTACACTCCACTTTCGCTCAAGGAACGTTTGATTCTTTCTACCAAATATCAAGAAAGATAGAATGAGACAGACTATCCTTAAGTGAAATGTCTAGTTGAGGAAACAACTTCGAATACGGGGGTAAGTATCATCTATAGCCTGATGACTTCTGGTGGATGGATGGTGTGGTCATATGACGAAGTTTTAGCAGATATCTATTGGTACAGTCAAGGGTGTCGCCAATGTAGGGCAAGGAGGGAAGCAACCAAAGTTCTAAGCCTAAGTGCTCTCGACTTTACCTACAATTCATACTTTTCTCATCATCGGCTGACGACGCCCTTGGGTACAGTGCTTTGCTACACCCAATAAAAAAAATACATGTGCTGATAATGACAATAATATCTTTTCAAATCAAAAGTAACTAAAAAGCTCTAACCGCAAAAATAAACTAAAAATAAATCGGTATTTCGAAACGCGTCTCCTACAATTTCTTGAAGATATTCTAAACTCCCGGCACCAATTTATGGAGCGTTATTGCATTAAACTGATCGGGTATCAGACTGCTCAACTAACTACATAAACGTTCCAAATAAACTGTAAGTTCCAATGATATTAAATGGATTTACTTTTAAAGTTTAAATATTTTTTGTTTCTATTCGAATGTTGATCTTGACTTTTCAATTTCACTTTTTTATTGGAGCACGGCATGTGACTTTGTATCTACCTGATGTTAAACAGACCTACAAGTCTAAGAATGGGGTTGATCTTTACATTGTAGATTAACAGAATTAATCGCTCCCACTATGACGGCTAAAGGATGCTGATTTCATAACAGGTTCATTTAGAGAGCAGACTGCGGCAGATACGTATTTGCATTTCTTTTTATTTAAAGGACATTACACACATATTGCCCTGGTCACAAACTAAGCTCTAGGCTTGTACTATGTGTACCTACCAGAAACAACGATATTAATACATATAATATTTTATAAACATTCAGACCATGACAAACTGTACAGAAAAACGTACTGTTAGTTTTTTTGCCTTGGGTGGAAATCGAACCCACGACCTTTGGATACCACGCCATAGGCGTAACTACTGGTCTACAAAGGCTTATAACTGTACTTTAATATCATCTCTGATTTATTATTAATCAACCGCCTATTTCGTAACTGCAACCAAAGGAAACTACCTCTAAAATAATTCAGTGGTTTCCTGAAAACTGACGACTAAAACCGAAACTGACGGTTTTTGCATTTGTATGGGCAGTGGAACGAAACTGGTTTGGCGGCCTAAAGAAATTATAGAACGTAAAAAAATATACGAGGGTTTTTCAAATAAACCCTATACCATCAACTATTTATTTTACTTTTGACAGCCCCAGTACTAATAGATTAGTGATGTCGTATTGTGTTACCGATTCAATTTCTTATACCAATCGACTTTATTTGAGAAGAAGTTTTAATCGATTGAACACATAATATTTAATTTTAGCTCAACATTTTGATGTTGTCTATTATAATTAGGTACAACAGAACACTTAATAACTATAAATGCAAGGTTTTTTTAGCTGATGTAACTACTGTTGGTTTAAGTAAGATTAAATATAAAATAACGAATTACGATTATAATAAATATTATTTTCTTAATTGTTGCAATTTAAATTAATATCAATTATTTTTAGAGGTGCGATTTCTGAATATCAGCGTTCGACTACATATCACTGAAATACCAAAATAGTAATAAATTTATATATATATCATCACGGGTGCCTTACGGCGCCCAAGACCGCCTAGACGGCCCCAGGGTACCCAGCGGAGGGGTTTTTAATCCCACCTCGTCGTAGCCGATGGTATGAGTCTACACCGAACAAGTGGCTAGCTCGTCGCGATGTTTTGAATAGACTCAATAACCCATCTATAAACAGTTTCACAAGTTGGTATAGTGAAACCGGGACCGACAGCTTAACGTGCTCTCCGAGGCACTATAGTGGTGTTGTCAAACAAATGTACATAATTTTTTTAATTAAAAACTCATTGGTACACACCGGGAGTAATAAATTTCTAAAGTTATTATTTTTGAGTCTCATCCGATGACTAAAATAGTATACCTATGATATCAATAGAAGTGCCTCCACCTCGTAAATAAAGTCACCGATGTCAAATATTTATTTGTTATGAGATATATTTTTTTTAATACAGTATATTATGAGAAACAAGAACTGCCAACAATATTTTCTTCGTTTAACCGTACGCAATTTGTATGATATATAATGCGTATGACTTTCAAAAATACGACTTTTGATAAATCGAGATATTTTAGTCATCGTTGATATTTTTCTCATTGATGATAACAAAGTCATAACTGACATTCAAATCGCACCCCTGAGGCTCTACCGTGGGTTTTTGGTTTGTACCAACGTAACGTTAAAACGTAAGGAACCACCAATAGGTTCGCTTTATTCAATCGCGTTACCTAAAATAAAGCGGGCCTATTGGTTGTAGCTCACGTATTAACGTTACGTTGCTACACAAGTAAAAACCCATGGTAGAGCCTCTATAGTTCATGCAACTGTAAATTGCGATATATATGTCATACTTTGTGTAAACTTATTGTCACGAAATATGAAAAATGAAAATATAATAAAATATAAAGTAAAATAAAGGATCGGACGAGATAGTCAAAAAAAAGTAAAAAAGATAAAATAATTTATTTCATGTAAATCTTTACAGATTTACAATATGATATATGATAGATGAATGAATAGTCAAAAAAAGTTTAACAATGAGGCCTTAGAGTGCGTTTGGTTAGGCTGCTATTCATTAACAAAAGAACGACAAATATTTATTATGCCTCGATATCAGCGGCTATATTCTGTTTCTTATAACGTGATCGTTAGATTGTCAAAATAACGAATTCCGTTATTAGCGCGCTCTCCTCCAATCAGAGTAGTTTTTTAACCTTTGCTGATAGGAGCTTTGGCGCTAATAACGGAATTCGTTATTTTGACAATCTAACGTTATAAGAAACAGAATGTGGCCGCTGATCTAGAACTTAAAAAAAACTAGTGTAAGACTAGGTGGTTAGCTGTAGGTGGTAAAAACATAAGGCCACAGAGTTATAACTCTGTGCATAAGGCACGCACAGCCTAATTTGGATCCAAAGATATCCAAACAGACAAGCGTTGTATTTATTTATTTTATTTATTTAAAAACTTTATTGCACAAATTTAGTACAAAGGCGGACTTAATGCCGCTAGGCATTCTCTACCAGTCAAACCTTTGGGACAAATTAAGCAGTAAGTAGGTAAAATAGGTGCAGTAAAATACATTTAAGAAATAGAGTATACAAATATTATACATACACACTAATGCTGACTACATATACATACATATCATAAACTATATTAATAATATACATACATATTAATAAAATAGCAAATATTACAGCAACAGCACAATATAGCACTACCCACAGCACAATAATTATTTAAAGCAGAAACACAGGATGATATGAGAGAGAGAGAGAGAGCGAGCCCAAACGAATAATAAAAAGGAAACACATTCACACATTCAGAAAGTGTTTATACACTAGTCTCTTAAAGATACCCCTGTTAGGAGCTTGTCTAATGTCCACCGGTAGATCATTCCAGAGTCTTGTTGCAGCAACAGAAAAAGATTTTGAGACAAAGGTAGAATGATGAGAAGGTATAGAAAGAGTTGAGTTAGAGGCAGAACGAAGGATTCTATCATGATGCGAGCCGAGGGATGTAAAACTATCCTTGAGGTATTTGGGAGTGTTAGGTTCGTTTAACAGAGAGTAGAGCAGGCAGAGAACCCTGCTGTTTCTCCTACCTCGAATCCTTAACCATTTCAGCTTATCTCGATAAGGTGTGACGTGATCATATTTGCGCAGACAGAAAATGAATCTGATGCATGCATTGTGTAGTCGTTCCATTTTGTTTAGTAATTCTTCCGTAAGATCTACACAACACACGTCACCATAATCAATCAAAGGAAGAAGTAAAGACTGAACAAGGGTAACTTTAGCTTTTATAGGCAGAAAATGTTTAAGTTTATTGAGAGAGTGCAGCGAAGAAAAAATTTTACGACTAGTATTAGTTACTTGCGCTTTCCAGCTAAGATGAGAATCCAGATATAAACCCAAGTTCTTAACCTCGCTACAAAACGCAATCGGTTTACTGTCATACCGAACAAAGTCAATCTTGGCCATATCAACTTTTGATAAGAGGCGGGAACTCCCAATAATGATAGATTGACATTTGGCCGGGTTGACAGCAACACCAAATCTAGTAGACCAAGCCAATATATTTGAAAGATCAGAGTTAAGCCAAGCTATTGCACTATTCAGTGAGTTGATGTCTGTCTGCACATAAAGCTGCAAGTCATCGGCGTACAAGTGATAGTGACAGTGAAGCGATGTGGTGATACTGTCAATAAACATGGAGAAAAGCAATGGAGATAGAATGCCACCTTGTGGAACGCCTGTACGTAATTCACACCAAACTGATGACAATTGGTCAACCCGCACCTGTTGCCGACGTCCATGGAGGTATTGGTGAAACCACGCAAGAGTCTCTGGAGAGAATCTAAGACGAGACAGAATAGCGATTAGCAAATCGGGATCGACTGTGTTAAAGGCGTTGGTGAAATCGATCAGTACAAGTACTGTGACCTTGGTTTCATCCATGCCATTTCTGATGTCTTCAGTTACTTTAAGTAAAGCTGAAGTTGTACTATGACCGCATCGAAAACCAGATTGAAAAGGATTTAAAAGTTTATGGTTTTGAAGAAAGAGCGTCAGTTGCTTATGTACTACAGACTCTAAAACCTTAGATAGAAATGGTAGAATAGAAATAGGACGATAATGAGAAGGAAGTGTTGGAGAGGATATTTTGGGAAGTGGTATGATGAAAGCTTTGCGCCATAATGATGGAAATTGACAAGACGTGAGGGAAAAATTAATGATATGAGTTATACGGGGTAAGAGTATGTCAAGAATGATAACGATCATAGCACGACCGATAGAATCACATCCCATTGCTTTTGAAGTTATTGATCCAATCGTCTTAAAGATTTCATCGGCAGAGACTTCTTCGAGCACAAATGGTGCAACATCAGGCATCAGCAACAATGCGACCTCAGCCAACGTTTTTATCTTTGTATCCACATCCAATGTCGAGGCTGATGCGAACTGAGCATTAAGCTGGTCAGGTGTGATAGAACCAAGAAAAGCCTGGTTTTGAGAGCGACCCAGACCCAATGATTTTAGAAACTTCCAAGTATTAAAGGGAGATTTGTTGCAAATATTATCCTGAAAATGGCGGCGTTTGGCTGTCCTCACCAACTGATTGCAGCGATTTCTTGCAACTCTAAACGCAGCCAAGCTTTCATCACTGCGCTGCCGTCTATATCTACGATAGGCACTGTCACGCTTCCTCATCGCTCCACGAACCACATCATCAATCCAAGGAGCAGGTGGACGTTTTAATTTCGTTGGACGAATAGGAGCATGAGAGTCATATAATTTTAGGATCTCGCAATTGAAAGCTACTACCATATCATCAATATTTCCTGCCTCTTTGAAGGAACTCCAATCAACCCGGCCAGCATCACGACGTAATTCTTCAATATTTATACGGCTTAAGTGGCGCATGAAAACTACTGGAGGGCGAAATTTTGGGGGTTTGACTTTGTATGATGCATAAATTAAATCATGGTGAGAGAACGCAGGAGCCATGAACTGACCATGACAAGAGACTATGTCGGGACGAGAGGTTAACATTATATCAAGAAGTGTATCAGATGAATTAAGATGGTGAGTTGGGCCAGTTTGTAAAAGAGATAGATTACATGAAGAAATTATATTTAATAGTTTGGAAGCGCGAGTTTTCGTTATAGGATGTTTATCTAGAAGACATGTATTAAAGTCTCCCATAATTAAATTATGAGAATAGTCGGTTACAATTTCATCTAGCACGATCTCAAGACCAGAAAAGTAATTAATGGACGGCGGACAGTAGACAACTCCAAGGAGTATGTTTCTTCCAGAAAAACTGACATCTATGAATAGATATTCACAAGATGCAGTATACAACGCAGGCGAGCAACGAATAATTTTATAAGAAAGACCAGTACGTAGATAAATCGCAATCCCACCTCCGCCGCGCCCAGTGCGATCATTGCGAATAAGAACGTATCCTGGAAGCGAATAAGAAGTCGAAGGAAGTGAAGGCTTGAACCAACTTTCAGAAATAAGAATGGCGTCGAGAATATCAGGAAAAGTGAAGGTATTAAGAAGATCAGTGTAATGTGCAGGAACACTTTGTGCGTTAATGTGACATACATTAAAGTTTTTTCTGTGTAACATGAGCTCCTCTCTTAACAAAACGTCCAAATCAGTATCGCCAGCATCATAGTATTCACTAGAAGTATCGCTGCTTACAATAGAGTGAAAGGATTCGTCGCTATTAATATCAATCATACTGTGGTATATACGTAATATATCTAAAATATATAATAAATAAAATAAATATATATAGTAAATAAATAATAAAGAGTTTACAAGTTCAATAAATCTGCATGTCCTGCTGGCGTGATAGGTTTACAAAAGATAATAAGAAATATGCTTAAATTAACATTTGCCAACAAATTTGTATATAAATAAAAGCATTTTAAACTACTTGATATTAAAAACAATAAAAACTGACACTAAAATAAAATAAACTTTGATTCCTCCATGACTTCCCCCAGTTATACATTCCACACTTAACACAACAATTAAACCAATGCCAAAAAACAAACAAAATATATATAATAATATTCGGCCGATGGACTTGTATCCAGTGCTATGTTAAAATTGATAAAATAATAATAATATTAAAAAATATAAAAAAAAAAAAAACAAAAATAAATTAAAGAGAAAAGGTAAATTGGTAGAACGGAATTTTTTGTAATATTGATAGATATATGGTCGAAAAATCTTTGCCTTTCCACACAGGTGGAAGAATCACACAAAAAAAATAAAAATAAAAGATCTATATAATCTGTGATATTGATTGATAATAATCTTCATAATGATTTTTTTTTTTTTTTCATTTATTTAAGGCTTTGGACAACCCATCAGCCTAACCACGAGATTACAAAATTCATATCTATATATGGAGTTACAAAGTAAAGTATAGAGGTACATAAATCAAAACATTTAAAAATAAAAGCAATTCACATTATAACATATTATACTAAAGACCTACCCTAACAAATAAAAGAAAACATAAGCAGCATTTCATTAAAATAGAATATAAAAAATCTTAATCAATGCGTGTCCATTATCCTGACATTCATAATGATTGATAAGAGAAATGTTTGATTATGTTTGTTTACTTCTTTCATAATTTTTACCAAACATTGCTTATGATAAATATTAAGAATTAAAAGTTATACAAAGCACAACACAATTTCATTAATAAATAATACAATTAGTCGTATCATACTCTTACACTTAATATTTCTATATTTTATATGTGTGAATGACTACAAGTGTAAGTGAAAATAATTATAGTTATTATTTATTCCAAAATAAAATGAAACTTTTGTTTTCTAAAAGTACCCAAAGAAGTATGTATATATGTATGGTGTCAAGTACAAATTAGCTTCACCCCTATATGATTGATTACTCTGTTACTCAAACCTCTCATTGATTAATGACTTTATATCAACTAAACATTACAAACAAAATCTATGACTGAAAAAATATACAAATTATAATAATACGATAGGACATATTATACACATATTGCCTTAGTCACAAACTAAGTACGCTCTGTTGGATTAGTCGCCTTGGTGGCACTTTTGCAGTCAACGATTGACAAGTCAATGGAACCAGCTAACCACCTTGTCTTAAACTAGTTATGTAGCATGTGTTCGGTTTGGTTGGTTTTTTTCCCCCGCAAGGACAATAGTTTAAAAATTCTGTTTATATTTTAATTTGTCTGTAGAAGGAAAGGAAAGTGCACACTTGGAATTTATATATATGCATTTTTTTTTTGAATTTTCATAAATGTCTAATAGAATATAAACATATATAAAATAAAATCTACACTTTATATTTAGATAGTAAGTATTTTATTTATTACCCGACATTTATAAGAGGGTGGTGTACAAGCCCATGCGTATATTGAAACTGTTTTTTTATAAGTATAAAAAATAGGTTAGGTTAGGTTACTTAGATTGTTAATTAGATACGTACTTACGTACGTATCTAATTAACAATCGAATTAAACCGATACCAGAAATAGATTATTTTCTCTTTTTAGTTATTGGATAGTTTTTAAATAGGTAATTTGTCTTTTCATTTTTATTATTGACTCTAGGTATCAGCAGCATATATTTATAATAAGCCTCCGTAGACTAATGGTTGCGCCTATAGCGTTGTATCCGGAGGTCGTGAGTTCGATTCCCAGTCACGGCAAAAATTGAAATTGTAAATTTTTCTGTAAATATAATATGTACCTATTATATCGTTGTGTCTGGTACACACACATAGTACTAGACTAGAACTTAGTTTTTGACAAGAGTAATATGTGTAAATTGTCCTAGATATTATTATTTTATTTCTATCATAGTGTAAAGCAATGCTAAGTACTCACAATTACAAAGTAGGAATTCTGTAGGTAAATATAAAAATATACTTAGTAGCTATATAGACAACCGTAAAGACCGTTTGCAAATAAATTTAATTAAACGTGAAATATTATCCAAACGAAAACCAATACAATAAATTAAACCCCGTCCCGTTAATGGAACTTGACAAGCAAATCTTTGTAAAAACGAAGAAATCACGGAGAAGATCTCGGAATATCTTGACACAGTTATAAAGAGTCAAAAATGGAGGATTACAGTTGCCAGCGCCTTGTATCGATTTTTCTCACAGATTATTTTCAACATTCAACTTCGTAAAGTTGTTTTCTTCAAACTCTGACGTGAAATTGGAGGTGAGCAAAAGACTTTGGGAAAATATTTTCAACTTAATATATGGTGAGGGAATTTTAAATTATGAACTTATACTATATGAAAATTGAACTATGTGTGTAGGTTTTAAGTTGAAGCAACAATTTATAATTATATTATAATACATACATAATATGATCACGGGTGCCTCACGGCGCTCGAGACCGCCTAGACGGCCCCAGGGTACCCAGCAGAGGGGTTTTTAGTCCCACCTCATCGTAGTCTATGGTATGACTCTACACCGAATAAGTGTATAGCTCGTCGCGATGTTTTAAATAGACTCAATAACCCATCTATAAACAGTTTCACAAGTTGGTATAGTGAAACCGGGACCGACAGCTTAACGTGCTATCTGAGGCACTATAGTGGTGTGGTCTAAGAAATGTACATATTTTTTTAAAATTAAAAACTCATTGGTACACACCAAGATTCGAACCAGGGACTTAAGTATTTTTAAGTCTAAGGTCTAACCAACTTGGCCATCACGTATATCTTTATATATTATAATAGCTTGCCTAATACCTAATAATTTACTTATATATCCTGGTGTTATAAATTATATGTTGCATTAATTAGCACTCTGCCTGTTATTGGCCAATCTCCCAAATGTAAGCTGGTAGATAAGGCCTAAGGCATTAAGCTCGTCTATGTTAGTATTAAGCTTTTGTGCAATAAAGTTTTTTTTTATTCATTTATTCATTGCCCTAGCTGGTCATATTCATTCATTCATTGCCCTGGCTGGTCATAGTCCTGAAGCTAGAGATGTTATTGGGCTCTAAATAGATTATAAAAATTCGAATCCCATGCGGATAATTTAATAGGGGAAGGACGGGGCAAGTCCGACATAATTTATTTTAAAATATATTTTTTTTGTATAGGTAAAATTACAAGAAGATGTTTCATAAAATTGGAAAGAAGAAGTGTTTTCATGCAAATATAATTTCGGGTGAAGTAGGCTCAACGCAAGCTAGTATATATGCAATTACATTTGCAGGGAAACCTAGCCAATATATAATGTAAATAATAATAGCCTTATTCATAAACACGTGGGATACCTGCCTATATACCTATCTCTCCAAAAAAAATTAGAATATAATAATTTAGGTAATGGATTAGAAAATAGTTACATAAGTAATTTAGCAATATAAATAAAATTACCAAATTAAATATAATATGTATTATATTGTTGTTTCTGGCACACATAGTACAAGCCTAGAGCTTATTTTGTAACCAGAGGAATATGTGTAAATTGTACTAAATATTCATTTTAAAAAAGCGGCCCCAGCCTAGTGGTTAAGTCACTGCGCAACTGATAACAAGGTTAAGCAATGACAACAAGGCCGGCCTGGGATGGGTGACCGCTTTATACAACGAGGCTATTTCATCATAAACACCGCAACAAGCTCGCCATTTATTAGGTGTTGCCTCCGAATACCATCGGCGGAATAAAGACGGGTTATTTCCTCCGCTGTTAGTTAGTTAATCCCTCCGCTGGGTACCCTGAGGCCGTTTAAACGGTTCTCGGGAGCCAAATAGGCACCCGTGATGGTATTTGGGTCTACGAATGTGTAGCTCTACCATGATTTTTTGTTACCAATCTTTTATATTCTTCTTTTGTATGTACAGTTTCAACTGTAGCAATCCACCAATAGGAAGGGTATTAGTAATTGTACTGTCGAAAAAAATAAGAGATCCTAGTTGTAAAAAATCCAGTGCAATAAAAAAAATCTAGCTATGTATATCATAAATTAGGTACACTTAAATCATATTCCCGTTTAAACGTACATAAAAGATATATCTATAACAATAAACTATATGCATAGGTAAGTATGTACATATATTAGTTCTTACATAAGCTGCTATAACAAGGAGTCCAATTGTGTGATGGATGATCAGAGATCAGACACCGGCGTTTCTATTAACATAATAATACCGGGTTCACGTTTAATCCAAACATGTTACCTATAACTTATTTTGTTATATATTTATATATATAATACACGTGGTGGCCGAGTTGGTTAGACCTTAGACTCAAAAACCCTTAGGTCCCTGGTTCAAACCCCGGTGAGTTTTTAATCTAAAAATGTATTAATTTGTTTAACAACACCACTATAGTGCCTCGGAGAGCAAGTTAAGCTGTCGGTTTCGGTTCCACTATAACAATTTGTGAAACTGTTTATAGATGAAATATTGAGTCTATCCAAACATCTCGATGAGCTATCCATTTGTTCGGTGTAGACTCATAACATCGATGGCTACTATTAGGTGGGATTAAAAATCCCTTCGCTGTGTACCCTGAGGCCGTATAGGCGGTCTCGGGTGCGCTAAGACGCCCGTGAAGATATTTATATTTATTTTGTTAAAAAAAATACAACCCTCGAATACGTAAATTGCTCGTTAAAATATAGGAGTGTACCTAATTCAGGTGGAAATTATTGCCTAATATAAAATATGATATTTCATGTGATTTCTCGGGTTTGCGGGTTTTGCTATAAACGTGAAAAAAGTATATTAACCTACTTCTTAATACGTCAGTCATAAAAAAATTATGTGTAAGGTGTTATGATGTTATGACGTTAATTTGTGATAATATTACATACATACAAAGTCTGACCTATGAAATAAGTAAATATAATATACTAATATGAAGGACATTACTTCCATGTTGCTCTGGTCACAAACTTAGCTCTAGTCTTGTACTAAGTGTACCAGAAACAACGATATAATACAGATTATATTTTATAAACACCCAGACCATGACAAACCATGGGTGGGAATCGAACCCACGACCACTGGATACAACCCCAAGGGCGCAACCACTAGTCCATGGAGGCGGTCAGCATATAAGGCATTTATGACAATTCCACTAAACCCAAATACGGCTAGGTTACATTATCTTATTACGGAGTACCTGTGCCTACCTTCCGGTTTATTATCATCATGGTTCATGATCTGATGGTAAAGTCGGAATGTAGGCAGTTCATTGGAACTATTCTAGTGACTGTCAACACCACTAAATAACTTTTTTTTTCATTAAATGTATATTGGACCAATCTGAAAGGTTAGTCGTAGATTAGTAGGATAATCCTTTCAAATGAAAAAATAATTTTACAAATCGGTTTATAAATGACGGAGTTCTAAGGTAACAAACATTAAAAAAAAAAACAACTGAATTGATAACCTCCTCCTTTTCTGAAGTCGGTTAAAAAGTACGAAGGAGAACGGTATAAGACGGAGAGCTGGTGATCTATAACCAAGGAGTTGATCAATAGAAAGGAAAGATCTTTATACAAACTAATACCTATAACATTTTCGAAGTATTCATCTACCATCTACCTAGTTTTTGACTTTTACATTATAAAAATATAAGTAAAGGATGAGTTCACCACAGATAATTCCAAATTTATAATGATATATTATTATCTCATAGCTGTAGAAGCAACGACGAATTATCATATAGTTCTCGTGAGAAAAAATGAAACCAAATTTTACATGAAACGAGTCTGAAAAGAAGTACAATCTCGGTCGCGAGCCTTCCCACTTCACCATATTATTATAACTAGGTAGGTACATATAAAATTTCATTTGAAACTTAATTCATTTTGCCATTTTTTTCAAAATCTTTACAACTTTTCACCACCTACTCGTATATTTAATGAATACTTTAAAATATGAAAACTAGCACCTAACATTACTGTAATAATGGCAAGCTAGCAACCTAGTTATGTGGCGGGAGTTCGTTTAGATTGTTTTTTTATATAAGAACATAGTAGCAGATCTATCGAAATTGACCTAAAATCTACTATTTTGTAATAGTTGTTACAAATAAACCCCTAAAAAGCTTGTCAAAAGGTCCAAAGAACCCCCAATACAAAAAAAAAAGGATACGCCCTTGTATGGAGAGAAGTTGTCATTTCGTTGCGGGTTTAATTCTACTTTTTCTTCTTAAGAGAATGGCAAAAGCCCCGCAGTTTTTTTTTTTTTTTTAATATGGACAAATTACACATATTGCTCTGGTCACAAACTAAGTTCTAGGCTTGTACTATGTGTACCAGAAGCAACGATATAATACATATTATACTTTATAAACACCCAGACCATGACAAACTGTACAGAAAAACGTACTATTTTTTTTTTGCCACGGGTGGGAATCGAACCCACGACCCCCGGATACAACGCCAAAGGCGCAACCACTAGTCTACGGAGGCTGTCTGACAGTGTAGAAGTAGGGATTAGTGCCAGTGTCGTGTAGTACATAAACCATCAATGGTTTTAAAAATTCTATATCAGATAACTAGTTAAAACAAAAGATTACATTTGTCGGCTCGTGTGGGAATAATGTTAGCCCAAGAAAACCCAAGCTAATACTTTTTTTTTAATCTCCACTTACAGTATGTTTACAGTTATATTACCTCTGTCTACCATTTATCGCCTCCCGCTAGGTTAGCAGTAGTAAGTAATACACTCAAATTTTATAATTTAGGTTAGCAGGTGGCAAGTTCCGAGGTTGTGGGTTAGCCAACATAACAGCTAGAGGTAAAAAAAGCAAGAAGTGAAGCACTATAAAGGTTTAACATTAGAAGCCATCAAATATTTAAACTTATAAGTAAGGCCAATCAATCTCAAGAAACAGAACAGAGTTTTTTTTTACAGACATATTTAAATTATATATTTTTATTTGCAGTAGCTGCTTTATTATATTTCATATGTCATTGAATAAGATACATAAATATAACACAATATAATAGTAATACTTCTGCTATATTTCGCCTTATTAGGGCGTCTTCAGGCAACAATATTTTTCTTAATACTCTAGGTAGATATTTTTTACAGACAGCAAGATTTGTTTTTTTATTTGACAGTAATAGGTATGTTAATAAAGTTTTTAATATCTTAGAAATCATAATAGTGGGGTAACACAGGTGTAGTTTAGCAAACATGCTAAATAATGTTCGGAGTTTCGGACAGAATTCTGAATACGTAGACCTAACTCGACAGTAAACGCTGCAAAAGCAAAATGCAGAATTTGAGTTTGACCGACACTGACTGAGTTTGTTGGAATTTTCAACTATGTAGTTTGCTACTTTAACACAAGAAATGGATTTTTCTTTTAACATATTATTTGTGTTTTTAAAGATACATTTGTATTTTATTACTAACTTTCTGCTCGTGAGAATTTCTAAAAAGTATATAACATGTTCGGGTCTCACACGGCCCCTTGGACCGAGGTTTTCTTTTGAGGTGATGATTTTTTTAATGTACAATAATTAAAAAATATAAAAATTACAGCATAATACACAAATATCATTTCTGGTTTTCAAAATAATCAGTTAAAATATTTCTTGCTTAAAGTAAGTATAGCTACACTAGCTGCATTGCCGCACCGAATGATACTATGTTGATCCCAAGGAATTTTGGCAGTTACAGCACAAAATATTCCTCTAATTTATTCAGTTGTATTGTACGCCTCTGTGAATCACTAAATTAAACCGTCATCTAAAATTGTATGATATGTGAATATAAGACCAAAAAATTACAAACGTACGAAATTTATACGAGTATCCTACACCTAAAATACAGATCTCCACTACCCGATAAACTGAGGTTGGGACCATTAATCTTCGTGCGACACCGACCAAGACAGAAATATGACCGACCACAAACTCCAATATCCAGCGGTCAAATCTACAAAACTGGACTTTACTACAACTTGCTACAACATAAAATTTAGTTAACCTTTTCATGTGTATATGCTGTACTGATGCTGCGCGTGGTAGATACGATGATGGCCTTTTAATGTTCGGTTTCTTATAGTGACTCTCGCGAAATTCGAACAACGATATAATAGCACCTACAGAATCGCTTGTGGAACCATTTTGGGTATCGTAATCGATGGTCAGTCTACTCGATTCTCATCGACGATTGAAACAATAGGCCCATTCGATTGTCAGACTATTCATTCATTGTGTTTACTAGGTACTGAATTCCAATTGTTTCGTTAATTTTACAACTTTGATTTGGCTCTCAGAAAATGTATTTGAAACTCACCGGCACAATTAACCGGCCACCCTTATCAAGTGCCGCCACGTTTGTTTACAAATTATGAGGAATGTTAAGATGAAAGTTTTTGTTAAGTGGATAGTATTACACAAGTATGCAACACTTTTAACCCGATTTTTAAAGTACCTACAAGGTTTTTGTTGCTGTTTAGTGAATTAGTCGAAATTTGTCTTTCGGTGTGATTTTGATACTGTCGCTCTAATTTTGATTGTTTTTGAATTTAAAACATTTGAATATTTTTCCACAAGTTCTTGTCCACTCTCCATCATTTTTAAGTGAAAATTATGCCGCTGGACGCTGCCGGAGCAGCCAGGGCTGTGGCTCATGCTGATGAAGGGTACAGCCAATGTCGTATCGGTCGCATTCTTGGTATACCGCGTACGACGGTACAAGATGCCATTCGGCGGTTCAGGGAGACTGGTTCCTACACAAGAAGGCCAGGTCAGGGTCGACATCGATGTACATCTGGTCGAGACGACCGTTTTATTGTTAGTAACATATTGAGGGATCGCTTTTGTCCAGCTGCTGACGCCCGTAACCGTCTTTATGAAGTAAGAAATGTTAGTGTTAGTAAAAGAACGGTAAGAGGAAGGTTAGCTGAAAGAGATCTTGAAGCATTTCGCCCTGCACGAGTCCCAAAACTTGAGGTAGCGCACAAAAGAAACAGACTTCAATTTGCGCGTCAATATGCGGACTGGACTATGGAACAGTGAAGGAACGTATTGTTCTCAGATGAAAGTAGAGTTGCTTTAAGAGGTCCAGATGGACGTCAGCGTGTATACAGACGCCGGAATGTACGGTTTGCTTTGTGCACAGTGTTGCAAACAGTGGGATACCAGGGTGGCTCATTGATGGTGTGGGGCGGCATCTCTTACGAGGCTCGTACTGATCTTGTTGTGTTTGATAGAGGTAGTGTCAATGCTCAAAGGTACGTGGAAGAGGTTCTTCAAGACCATGTCGTCCCATTTGCGCCATTCATTGGGGACGATTTTCTTTTAATGCATGATAATGCGCGTCCACATACCGCCCGTCTGACTACTGATTACCTCAATCAAGTCGGTATTCAAAAATTACCTTGGCCAGCATACAGCCCCGACCTCAACCCTATCGAGCACATCTGGGATAAACTCAAAAGACGGGTTCGAGCACGTATACCAGCTCCCATTACCCTCAGAGAGCTAAAACCTGCCCTGATTGAGGAATGGAACAATATCCCTCAGTCTGATATCCAGGACATCATGGATGGGCTGCCCAACAGGCTTCTTGAAGTCATCAGAGCCCGAGGGGGTAACACACATTATTAAATTTAAGTTCAAAGTTAAGGTTAAGTAAAATTGTAAGATTAGAACGGAAATAGGATTTTCTTAAAAAATGGAATTTAGTGTTTTTCTTATTGTTTTTCGCTAATAAAAGCAATTCACAGAAAATATTGGTTTATTTCCATTGCAAAAATATACCTAAACCCGACCTCTAAATAATATTTGAAATTTTTTCTGTATTAGTTTTAATAATTAAGAAATACATGGTGGCCGGTTAATTGTGCCGCTGAGTGTATATTAATGATTTAATTGTTATAATATTTTTGAGTGTATTATTATTTAGTACGAGTATATAAGAAAATTGTTTAAATATTTTTTACCGTTCCAAAACCGTAGTTAAATGGAAAATAATTATGGTTTTTAGTGCAAAGCCTGTGACTGGTTTTGAATTGTATGAAGTTAACTTTTCGTTTTATGTGTGTTGGATCCGTAGGGTTTTAAAGAATAATCTTATAGGATCCCTCAGTTTGCATCTCTGTCCTCTCTGTTATATACTGATTTAGGTAGAAATACTTACCTATCTGTGTCTGAACTATAGATTAAAAAAGACTTCCATTAGGGGACAAATTTAATTTGAGAATTAAATAATTATTTAAGTAACAGTTTGAAATGGCAAGATAAGATTTGTTATGGTTTTAAATATTAATTAAAAATTCTAAAGCTAAAATTCTGAATAAGAAAATGTAATGCAGGTTAAAAATAAGACGTACCTTGTAGGTATTCATAATTTTAACTTTTTATTCCAAATGGTTACTGTGATAATAAATTATTACAAAAAAATAATTTTACCCCTTAATAACCCAGTTTATGTTTTGGCATATGGAACCCTATAGATGGGTTGCACCAAAATAAACTCTCTCTAAATGTAACGATTAAAGTTAAAAATGGCGTTGAATGTACCAGTTTTATTTTGAAAGTTGAATGACAGCTGGTACATTCGACGTCATTTTTAACTTTAATCATTGCAATTACTTTAACGGACGCTTTGGTGCTGCTCAACCTAAGTAAGCGAACAGCATTCTCACTGACCGCTTTTTTATATATTTTTTATTAACAAGAAAATATTTTACTAGTGGCTTTTAAGGTTGACCTAGAAAGAGGTCACCTAAAGACATTATATGTACAAAAAGCTCTCTAACAGAAAGATTTAATTTCGCAACGACAAATGGGTGAAGAAAATGGGACAGTAACAAATATTTGTTATGAAAAGAAGAAATTTACTTCCCTACCAAATTTTTTCGAACTCGGTAAAAATAAATTTTAACCACTCACGAACAGGCACTTTTTTGCGTTTATAATATTATTAAAGTACTTTCGCGACTTTAATTTAAACCTACTTTTGTAGTAACCGCATCATTTAGCCGGTATAGTGGTAACGACCAATACTTATGGACTTTGAGATCTGCTTACCAATAGAAAAGTCACATGCCGTGTTCCGATAAATATTACTTACTTATACAAAAAAAAAATGTTAGGGTAATTAAAGGATAGAGATGACCTCATATTTAATTTTGTGGTAAAAAGGGACCGTACCACCAACTCTAAACCAGTACCTACTGTTTATGAAATAGTAATACTTCAATGCAAATTTCGACCAATAGAAATGAAGCATTATTTTTTTTTCTTTTGGTCAAAATAAACAGCACTGCTCTAAGTGTTCGTGGTACGAGCTAAGCACTGTACCCATGCGACTGTAACACAAAAAACAGATAATAAAATACCTATATAGGGCTCGGGAAAATTACAAGTTACAAGCTCCTGAACATTATCTACGTATCAACTTAAATTAATTTTCAAATACATAATTGGAAATTGAACCCGCGAGTTCCGGATAATATGACGTAACCACTAGAACACGGAGGCATTCGAGTAATTGAGAACACGGTTTAACGGCCAGGGGAATGAATAAGGAACCCAGAGGTCCAAAGTGTCTTGACTGATGTCAGCTGTTTTAAGGCGTCGTTGGTGCGGGGTTAAATTGCGGTTTTTAAACGGCCGACGGTAAAAATAGAACCCAAGTGCCGGGGTAAAACGGCTTGTGTGAATTAAATACGAGATGTCGTGTGATCTCAGTGCTATGCTTAAAAAGCTGGGGCCTTAAGAGAAAAATCACTCCATTCCGATGCGGAATCGCCTTCAGTTAAATAAGTATAATTTTTACAGTTGTGAACAAACGTCACGCCTAAAGGACCAACTGAAAACTGTCAAATTCCATATTCATTTGACTAATGGCGGAAGATTAAAATAAGGAAGTGACCTTAGAATATTAATATAGGAAAGTGCCCTAAGGCCTTTTCAAACATGAGAACAGGTGAAAGAATGAGATCATAAAATTATTAAAATATAAATGTTCAAGAAGTGATAACAGAATATATGAAGTTGTAGAAAGTTGCTATTTATTTCTTTTCTATATATAAATTTTTAAATGAGTGTGAGAGAGACAGTTGAGCATTTGTGATTACTATTTTCCAATGTATGTTGCAGCACTACCACATTATTCATAGTTTCCTGCGTTTAACTCACTTGCTGAGACCCCGATATTCGGTCTCAGCAAGTGGCTTTATTGTATGTGCGCATCATATTGTTATGTGCGGTTGTCTATGCAATCCACAATAGATTACATTCCGGATATTAGCGGTACTGCAATGGAGCATCTTATGGAAATGCTAGCACAACCTATCCAGGTTACGAAATGGACTGTGATAAAGACGAATATGCATTACAAAGTCTTCTTTAATATACTCGCTGTTTGTCGTCAAATCAATCGACCGCCCGTTTCGCTACCACACCCTGATAGGACACTTGGCAGTTTTTGGTATTGTATAGGCGGTGGTAACGAAAAAGGTCAGTCTGTCTAGTGGTTGCCTTTGTTACATTCGGTGTCGGAATAGTACATTTCTCTGTAGTTTGGTGTTTATAAAATGGATCAAGCATTACTATTGTTGTTTCTGCTACACATGGTACAAGCTTACAGCGCAACATTATTCAATGATGTATTAATAATTGGAACTCACTGTTACATAACAAGAATTAAGTTAATTATTGTATAATGAATGCGGTTGGACTTGTATTCAGTGCTACGTTAAAATAAATTTAAAAAACTCACTCCATGTGACGTTTTGCGTTGCAATAGCTTATGGAATAAACTGCTGAAAATAATTGCTTAAAATGATAATATCAACATTGTGGTTCCCTTTTCGATGAGCTTTTTGGAAGTTACTTCTTCTAATTAAACGTAAATATTTATTTTTTAAAAATTTTATGATAATTTTACAGATTCAAATTAATTATTTATCAATAATAGAATTTGACAGCGACGTGACCATGGAGATACCTAAATATAGGGAGCTGCCGTAAGGCCTAAAATCGCCTTTCCAAGCGTGAGAACAGAAGATGGCTGCCCGCCATATAAATAAATAAAAATATTAAGACAAAAATATTTATAATTTTGTCTCTTTCGCCGTTGACTGCGAAAAAGAGCTCACAATTACCATTGTCTCCAACTCTTAATATCCGTGGATTAAACACCTGTGTGAAGTTAGCAGCCAAAAGTTGGCAGAAAATATAATCCGACTGATTTAAAGAGTCATTTCAAAGTTTTCATAATTTGTCTATGGGCGACCTACGCTGAAATGATTTTAACCACGCTTATGGCTTAGAGGCCACCACCACCCTCCCTCCATATCAATCTGAAGGTGATATCTCGCGTCAGTCACTGTCAAAATTTCAATTTAGAAGAATCCAGCGGCCAATTTAAACTTTTGATAACTTGTCTATGGGTGACCTCTGCTGAAATGATTTTAACCATGCTTAAAGGTTAGAGGCCACCACCACCCTATCTCCATATCAATCTCCAGGTGGTATCTCGCGTCGGTCATGTTCAAAATCTCAATTTAGAAGAATCCAGCAGCCAATTTAAATTTTTGGTAACTTGTCTATGGGCGACCTCTGCTGAAATAATTTTAACCATGCTCAAAGCTTAGACACAACCACCACCCTCTCTCGATATCAATCTGTAGGTGGTATCTCGCGTCGGTCATGGTCAAAATCTCAATTTAGAAGAATCCAGCAGCCAATTTTTTTTTTGATAACTTGTCTATGGGCGACCTCTGCTAAAATAATTTTAACCATGCTCAAAGCTTAGAGACAACCACCCTCTCTCCATATCAATCTGTAGGTGGTATCTCGCGTCGGTCATGATCAAAATCTCAATTTAGAAGAATCCAGCAGCCAATTTAAATTTTTGGTAACTTGTCTATGGGCGATCTCTGCTGAAATAATTTTAACCATGCTCAAAGCTTAGAGACCACCACCACCCTCTCTCCATATCAATCTGTAGGTGGTATCTCGCGTCGGTCATGGTCAAAATCTCAAATTAGAAGATTCCAGCGGCCAATTTACACTTTTGATAACTTGTCTATAGGTGACCTCTGCTGAAATAATTTTAACCATGCTCAAAGCTTAGAGACCACCACCACCCTCTCTCCATATCAATCTGTAGGTGGTATCTCGCGTCGGTCATGGTCAAAATCTCAAATTAGAAGATTCCAGCGGCCAATTTACACTTTTGATAACTTGTCTATGGGCGACCTCTGCTGAAATAATTTTAACCATGCTCAAAGCTTAGAGGCCACCATCACCCTCTCTCCATATCAATCTCCAGGTGGTATCTCGCGTCGGTCATGGTCAAAATCTCAAATTAGAAGATTCCAGCGGCCAATTTACACTTTTGATAACTTGTATATGGGTGACCTCTGCTGAAATGATTTTAACCATGCTTAAAGGTTAGAGGCCACCACCATTCTCTCTCCATATTAATCTGTTGGTGGTATCTCGCGTCAGTCATGGTCAAAATGTCAATTTAGAAGATTCCAGCGGTCAATTTACACTTTTGGTAACTTGTCTATGGGTGACCTCTGCTGAAATGATTTTAACCATGCTTAAAGGTTTGAGGCCACCACCACCCTATCTCCATATCAATCTCCAGGTGGTATCTCGCGTCGGTCATGGTCAAAATCTCAATTTAGAAGAATCCAGCAGCCAATTTACACTTTTGATAACTTGTCTATAGGCGACCTCTGCTGAAATAATTTTAACCATGCTCAAAGCTTATAGGCCACCACCACCCTAACTCCATATCAATCTCCAGGTGGTATTTCGCGTCCGTCATAGTCAAAATCTCAATTTAGAAGAATCCAGCAGCCAATTTACACTTTTGATAACTTGTCTTTGGGCTCTCGCGTCGGTCATGGTCAAAATCTCAATTTAGAAGAATCCAGCAGCTAATTTACACTTTTGATAACTTGTCTATGGGCGACTTCTGCTGAAATAATTTTAACCATGCTCAAAGCTTAGAGGCCTCCACCACCCTATCTCCATATCAATCTCCAGGTGGTATCTCGCGTCGATCATGGTCAAAATCTCAATTTAGAAGAATCCAGAATACAATTTTACTTTTTTGATAACTTGTCTATGGGCGACCTCTGCTGAAATAATTTTAACAAGGCTCAAAGCTTAGAGACCACCACCACCCTCTCTCCATATCAATCTGTAGGTGGTATCTCGCGTCGGTCATGGGCAAAATCTCAAATTTGAAGATTCCAGCGGCCAATTTACACTTTTGATAACTTGTCTATAGGTGACCTCTGCTGAAATGATTTTAACCATGCTTAAAGGTTAGAGGCCACTACCACCCTATCTCCATATGAATCTCCAGGTGGTATCTCGAGTCGGTCATGGTCAAAATCTCAATTTAGATGAATCCAGCAGCCAATTAAAATTTTTGATAACTTGTCTATGGGCGACCTCTGCAGAAATAATTTTAACCATGCTCAAAGCTTAGAGACCACCACCACCCTCTCTCCATATCAATCTGTAGGTGGTATCTCGCGTCGGTCATGGTCAAAATCTCAAATTAAAAGATTCCAGCGGCCAATTTACATTTTTGATAACTTGTCTATAGGTGACCTCTGCTGAAATGATTTTAACCATGCTTAAAGGTTAGAGGCCACCACCAACCTATCTCCATATCAATCTCCAGGTGGTATCTCGCGTCGGTCATGGTCAAAATCTCAATTTAGAAAAATCCAGCAGCCAATTAAAATTTTTGATAACTTGTCTATGGGCGACCTCTGCTGAAATAACTTTAACCATGCTCAAAACTTAGAGACCACCACCACCCTCTCTCTATATCAATCTGTAGGTAGTATCTCGCGTCATTCATGGTCAAAATCTCAAATTAGAAGATTCCAGCGGCCAATTTACACTTTTGATAACTTGTCTATGGATGACTTCTGCTGAAATGATTTTAACCATGCTTAAAGGTTTGAGGCCACCACCACCCTATCTCCATATTAATCTCCAGGTGGTATCTCGCGTCGGTCATGGTCAAAACCTCAATTTAGAAGAATTCAGCAGCCAATTTACACTTTTGATAACTTGTCTATGGGCGACCTCTGCTGAAATAATTTTGACCATGCTCAAAGCTTAGAGGCCACCACCACCCTATCTCCATATCAATCTCCAGGTGGTATCTCGCGTCCGTCATGGTCAAAATCTCAATTTAGAAGAATACAGCAGCCAATTTTTTTTTTTTGATAACTTGTCTATGGGCGACTTCTGCTAAAATAATTTTAACCATGCTCAAAGCTTAGAGACAACCACCCTCTCTCCATATCAATCTGTAGGTGGTATCTCGCGTCGGTCATGATCAAAATCTCAAATTAGAAGATTCCAGCGGCCAATTTACACTTTTGATAACTTGTCTATGGGCGACCTCTGCTAAAATAATTTTAACCATGCTCAAGCTTAGAGACCACCACCACCCTCCCTCCATATCAATATGTAGGTGGTATCTCGCGTCGGTCATGGTCAAAATCTCAAATTAAAAGATTCCAGATTTCTAATCTTAAGGCATGGTTAAAATCATTTTAGCAGAGGTCACCCATAGACAAGTTATCAAAAGTGTAAATTGGCCGCTGGAATCTTCTAATTTGAGATTTTGAGCATGACCGACGCGAGATACCACCTGGAGATATATATGGAAATAGGGTGGTGGTGGCCTCTAACCTTAAGGCATGGCTAAAATCATTTCAGCAGAGGTCACCCATAGACAAGTTATCAAAAGTGTAAATTGGCCGCTGGAATCTTCTAATTTGAGATTTTGACCATGAACGACGAGAGATACCACCTGTAGATTGATATGGAGATAGGGTGGTGGTGGCCTCTAACCTTTAGGCATGGTTAAAATCATTTCAGCAGAGGTCACCCATATAAAAGTTATCAAAAGTGTAAATTAGCTGCTGGATTCTTCTAAATTGAGATTTTGACCATGACGGACGCGAGATACCACCTGGACATTGATTTGGAGATAGGGTGGTGGTGGCCTCTAACCTTAAGGCATGGTTAAAATCATTTTAACAGAGGGCACCCATAGACAAGTTATCAAAAGTGTAAATTGGCCGCTGGAATCTTCTAATTTGAGATTTTGAGTATGACCGACGCGTGATACCACCTACAGATTGATATGGAGAGAGGGTGGTGGTGGTCTCTAAGCTTTGAGCATGGTTAAAATTATTTCATCAGAGGTCGCCCATAGACAAGTTATCAAAAGTGTAAATTGGCTGCTGGATTCTTCTAAATTGAGATTTTGACCATGACCGACGCGAGATACCACCTGGAGATTGATATGGAGATAGGGTGGTGGTGGCCTCTAACCTTTAGGCATGGTTAAAATCATTTCAGCAGACGTCAACCATCGACAAGTTATCAAAAGTGTAAATTGGCCGCTGGAATCTTCTAATTTGAGATTTTGACAATGACTGACGCGAGATCCCACCTGGAGATTGATATGGAAATAGGGTGGTGGTGGCCTCTAACCTTTAGGCATGGTTAAAATCATTTCAGCAGAGGTCACCCATAGACAAGTTATCAAAAGTGTAAATTAGCTGCTGGATTCTTCTAAATTAAGATTTTGACCATGACCGACGCGAGATACCACCTGGAGATTGATATGGAGATAGGGTGGTGGTGGCCTCTAACCTTTAGGCATGGTTAAAATCATTTCAGCAGAGGTCACCAATAGACAAGTTATCAAAAGTGTAAATTGGCCGCTGGAATCTTCTAATTTGAGATTTTGAGTATGACCGACGCGAGATACCACCTACAGATTGATATGGAGAGAGGGTGGTGGTGGTCTCTAAGCTTTGAGCATGGTTAAAATTATTTCATCAGAGGTCGCCCATAGACAAGTTATCAAAAGTGTAAATTGTGTGCTGGATTCTTCTAAATTGAGATTTTGACCATGACGGAGGCGCGATACCACCTGGAGATTGATATGGAAATAGGGTGGTGGTGGCCTCTAACCTTTAGGCATGGTTAAAATCATTTCAGCAGAGGTCACCCATAGACAAGTTATCAAAAGTGTAAATTGGCCGCTGGAATCTTCTAATTTGAGATTTTGGGCATGATACCACCTACAAATTGATATGGAGAGAGGGTGGTGGTGGTCTCTAAGCTTTGAACATGGTTAAAACTATTTCAGCAGAGGTCGCCCATAGACAAGTTATCAAAAGTGTAAATTGGCTGCTGGATTCTTCTTAATTGAGATTTTGACCATGAGGGACGCGAGATACCACCTGGAGATTGATATGTAGATAGGGTGGTGGTGGCTCCTAAGCTTTGAGCATGGTTAAAATTATTTCAGCTGAGGTCGCCCATAAACAAGTTATCAAAAGTGTAAATTGGCTGCTGGATTCTTCTAAATTGAGATTTTGACCATGACGGACGCGAGATACCACCTGGAGATTGATATGGAAATAGGGTGGTGGTGGCCTCTAACCTTTAGGCGTGGTTAAAATAATTTCAACAGAGGTCACCCATAGACAAGTTATCAAAAGTGTAAATTGGCCGCTGGAATCTTCTAATTTGAGATTTTGGGCATGACCGACGCGAGATTGATATGGAGAGAGGGTGGTGGTGGTCTTTAAACTTTGAGCATGGTTAAAATTATTTCATCAGAGGTCGCCCATAGACAAGTTATCAAAAGTGTAAATTGGCTGCTGGATTCTTCTAAATTGAGATTTTGACCATGACGGACGCGAAATACCACCTGGAGATTGATATGGAAATAGGGTGGTGGTGGCCTCTAAACTTTAGGCGTGGTTAAAATAATTTCAACAGAGGTCACCCATAGACAAGTTATCAAAAGTGTAAATTGGCCGCTGGAATCTTCTAATTTGAGATTTTGGGCATGACCGACGCGAGATACCACCTACAGATTGATATGGAGAGAGGGTGGTGGTGGTCTTTAAACTTTGAGCATGGTTAAAATTATTTCATCAGAGGTCGCCCATAGACAAGTTATCAAAAGTGTAAATTGGCTGCTGGAATCTTCTAATTTGAGATTTTGGGCATGACCGACGCGAGATACCACCTACAGATTGATATGTAGATAGGGTGGTGGTGGCTCCTAAGCTTTGAGCATGGTTAAAATTATTTCAGCAGAGGTCGCCCATAGACAAGTTATCAAAAGTGTAAATTGGCTGCTGGATTCTTCTAAATTGAGATTTTGACCATGACCGACGCGAGATACCACCTGGAGATTGATATGGAGATAGGGTGGTGGTGGCCTCTAACCTTTAGGCATTGTTAAAATCATTTCAGCAGAGGTCACCCATAGACAAGTTATCAAAAGTGTAAATTGGCCGCTGGAATCTTCTAATTTGAGATTTTGACCATGACCGACGCGAGATACCACCTGTAGATTGATATGAAGAAAGGGTGGTGGTGGCCTCTAACCTTTAGGCATGGTTAAAATCATTTCAGCAGAGGTCACACATAGACAAGTTATCAAAAGTGTAAATTAGCCGCTGGAATCTTCTAATTTGAGATTTTGAGTATGACCGACGCGAGATACCACCTACAGATTGATATGGAGAGAGGGTGGTGGTGGTGGTCTCTAAGCTTTGAGCATGGTTAAAATTATTTCATGAGAGGTCGCCCATAGACAAGTTATCAAAAGCGTAAATTGGCTGCTGGATTCTTCTAAATTGAGATTTTGACCATGACGGACGCGAGATACCACCTGGAGATTGATATGGAAATAGGGTCGTGGTGGCCTCTAACCTTTAGGCATGGTTAAAATCATTTCAGCAGAGGTCACCCATAGACAAGTTATTAAAAGTGTAAATGGGCCGCTGGAATCTTCTAATTTGAGATTTTGGGCATGACCGACGCGAGATACATAAATTGTCTGCTGGATTCTTCTAAATTGAGATTTTGACCATGACGGACGCGAGATACCACCTGGAGATTGATATGGAAATAGGGTCGTGGTGGCCTCTAACCTTTAGGCATGGTTAAAATCATTTCAGCAGAGGTCACCCATAGACAAGTTATCAAAAGTGTAAATGGGCCGCTGGAATCTTCTAATTTGAGATTTTGGGCATGACCGACGCGAGATACCACCTACAAATTGATATGGAGAGAGGGTGGTGGTGGTCTCTAAGCTTTGAACATGGTTAAAACTATTTCAGCACAGGTCGCCCATAGACAAGTTATCAAAAGTGTAAATTGGCTGCTGGATTCTTCTAAATTGAGATTTTGACCATGTCGGACGCGAGATACCACCTGGAGATTGATATGGAGATAGGGTGGTGGTGGCCTCTAAGCTTTGAGCATGGTTAAAATTATTTCAGCTGAGGTCGCCCATAAACAAGTTATCAAAAGTGTAAATTGGCTGCTGGATTCTTCTAAATTGAGATTTTGACCATGACGGACGCGAGATACCACCTGGAGATTGATATGGAAATAGGGTGGTGGTGGCCTCTAACCTTTAGGCATGGTTAAAATCATTTCAGCAGAGGTCACCCATAGACAAGTTATCAAAAGTGTAAATTGGCCGCTGGAATCTTCTAATTTGAGATTTTGGGCATGACCGACGCGAGATACCACCTATAAATTGATATGGAGAGAGGGTGGTGGTAGTCTCTAAGCTTTGAACATGGTTAAAACTATTTCAGCAGAGGTCGCCCATAGACAAGTTATCAAAAGTGTAAATTGGCTGCTGGATTCTTCTAAATTGAGATTTTGACCATGACGGACGAGAGATACCACCTGGAGATTGATATGGAAATAGGGTGGTGGTGGCCTCTAACCTTTAGGCATGGTTAAAATTATTTCAGCTGAGGTCGCCCATAGACAAGTTATCAAAAGTGTAAATTGGCTGCTGGAAACTTCTAAATTGAGATTTTGACCATGACCGACGCGAGATACCACCTGGAGATTAATATGGAGATAAGGTGGTGGTGGCCTCTAACCTTTAGGCATGGTTAAAATCATTTCAGCAGAGGTCACCCATAGACAAGTTATCAAAAGTGTAAATTGACCGCTGGATTCTTCTAATTTGAGATTTTGACCATGACCGATGCGAGATACCACCTACATATTGATATGGAGAGAGGGTGGTGGTGGTCTCTAAGCTTTGAGCATGGTTAAAATTATTTCAGCAGAGGTCGCCCATAGACAAGTTATTAAAAGTGTAAATTGGCCGCTGGAATCTTCTAATTTGAGATTTTGACCACGACTGACGCGAGGTACCACCTTCAGATTAATATGGAGGGAGGGTGGTGGTGGCCTCTAAGCCTTAAGCGTGGTTAAAATCATTTCAGCGGAGGTCGCCCATAGACAAATTATGAAAACTTTGAAATGACTCTTTAATTCAGTCGGATTATATTTTCTGCTAACTTTTGGCTGCTAACTTCACACCGGTGGATTAAACTACATTGAGGGCATTGCGAAGACACACAAGTAGGAAGCTAGACGTCATTAATAAGGTGCGACGGTATTTCACTCCTCGACTCAGGCATCTGATTTATAAAATTCAGATGATATGTACTACTCACTAGTGATGATATGTATGTAATAAAGAAATCATTCAAATAGTTACCTAGGTAGGTACCTAACAAAACACGTAAACTTGAAAAAAAGGTCTATTTATAAATAATCTACTCAAAAACACACGTAGAATATAATATCCTTAGATTAAATCTATACCGAATCGGCCATTGTCAAGGAACGGCCTTGACTGCTAGCCACGTAGATATCAATAATATCAATATTAGATATACCCGGGGTACGTCCCCGTGCTGTGAGAACAGAAAACAAAAAAATACGTCAATAAAAATATGGGCTGATGATATCATCGCAGCATGAATCTATTAAAGAATAGTCAGTTTATCTCTGGCTATAAAACTCTATTTGGTCGCTTATTCTTAAGTACTAAAAATGTATCGTAATAAAATGTCTATGGTTAAATGAATTTTTACTGTTCATTGGAGCGCGGCATGCGACTTTGTATCCAACTAGTGATAAGCAAACTCCACTAATGAAGTAGATCAGTAAATTGTTGTTTAATATATACATAATATTTGTTATATAGGTACGTGGTGGCCGAGTTGGTTAGACCTTAGACTTAAAAAAAAAACACTTTGGTCCCTGGTTCAAACCCTGGTGTGTACCAATGAGTTTTTAATATAAAAAAATATTTACATTTGTTAAACAACATCACTATAGTGCCTTGGAGAGCACGTTAAGCTGTCGGTCCCAGATTCACTATACCAACCTGTGAAACTGTTTATAGATGAGTTATTGAGTCTATCCAAACTTCGCGACGAGCTAGCCACTTGTTCGGTTACGACGATATGGTATTAAAAACCCCTCCACTCGTTACCCTGAGGCCGTCTAGATGGTCTCGAGCGCCGTAAGGCACCCGTGATGATAAAAATATAAAATAATAATTGTAGCGAGTTACAAATTGAACGGCGACAAAGATATATTTGGTTTGGAATTGACTTAATATGTTCGCTGCTTTATCTTGAAATCAACTACCTATTTTGTAACCACACCCTGAACGGAGACTACCACCTGAACAAGGAATTGATTCAGTAGGCTCTGAAAACCGGTCAACCTACAGACTAAACTGAAACATGACAACGCTGTGGGTTACAATAAAGCTTAAAAGTATTTTATATAGGCAGCTTCAAATACCTTAAGTTTCTATAATGTTTCGTATTATATAATGTAGTATAAATATCAGGAAATGTATTCGCGAACTCAAACGTCAAAATAACATCTTAACGTTATTTTCAGTGATATTAAAGCTTTTTTTGGAAAAAAAAAGTTTTCAGCTTTTCAGTGAATTTTAAGCGTTTTTTGGCAAAAACAATAAGAACACGGACGTCTAGATTTTACTTTCCTAATTATATACTCTTTTAATAAAAAAAAATCTGTAAACTTTTGAAATGATAAAGCAACTTTTAGATATTTTTAAACGTTCGAGTTCGGGAATACATTTCCTTTCTTCTTATGTCATAAAATATTCCTATATTATAATCTATCTATATAATTATTATCATTAACAATCGCCGTTCGTTAGTATCGCTAAAAATCAAATACAGCTTGTGCGATATGTTTTTTTTTGGTGCTTTAATACAGGGGTGGTTTAAAAAGAAACAATAGGGAAAGGCCTTAAAAAACCTAATAAATAATATAAAGTAATTTTGTATGTACTCGTAAAACTGTATACCGTCACACTTCGCGATTGTTTATTTTAATCTGTCATCTGTTACTATTTTTTTCTATCAGTGGAAAGGCAAAGATCTTTCGACCATTCGGTAGAGAGCCATAATTTTAGTAAATGTAATAGTAGTAGTGTATGTTATATCTGTCAAGCGACTACAATTTCACGTGAGGCTGGCTTTTACGATGACCACAATAAATCACAAGGCCAGTCGTTGGAAGTTTTATTTTTGAATATTTATTACCCACAATAATTATTAATTACCTACATAAAAAATATTATTGAACTTAATAAAATAATAATAATAAGTTTTTAGCGCCATTGTGGAAATTCAAACTTTAACATTGATTTTTATTAATAATAGAGTAGACATCCCGGAAATATCAATGTAGTGTGCTTATTATGTAATGAAGAATCATATAAAACGAGTTTCAAAAAGGAGTCAAATACCCTATTGCGACGCACCCGCGACTTTTGTGTGACGATGTACGAAGATTTTGAAGCGCATCGTAAGCTTCCACATACAAATTGGCCATTTTAACATTACTAATATGTATGGGGAACGCATTTTTTTTTTATTTGCGACACTTGTCCCTTGGACACGTGTCCATTGGATTTTTTTTCGATTTGATCAGTAGAATCATTATATTAGCCCAAAGTAGGTACAACATTTTAAGGTCCTTCTGTATATTCTGCCTTAATGTTGGCGTTGAAAAAATTCCATTTATCCAATGTATTTATTGATGTCACTGTAGTCTATGTAGATAAAATCAATCTGTGCAGACCGAACCCAAATCTCGTCCGGTCAGTAAGTGCCTTAATTTTACCCTTTCCTTTCGGACGATCCTTTTTTCCGCATAGAAAAACGGAAATTGCCTTCTTAGAAGGATATTCCAAATTATGTTTTGCTTAAGTTTATTATTAAAATATTTATTAATGATCCTTCCAATTAAATTCTATGGGTTCAATTATTATTTTTTTAAACCCATTATTATTATCTACACGCGGAAGTACGTGTATACATGGCCGCCATATACATGGTTACTTTGAAAGGATGTACGAGTACTTTAGGCTAATATGAGGTTCTACTGATCAATACAAACAACTTTTCCCATGGAACCATGTGCCGCAAATGAAAGAAAATATTGCCTTCTCCATACAAACTAGTAATGTTAAAATGACCGATTTGTATGGGAAAGCCAATCTTTTTTTTCATTTGCGACACATGGTTTCATGGAAAAAGTTGTTCGATTTGATCAGCAGAACCTCATATTAGCCCAAAGTACATCTTTTCAAATTCACTCTGTATATCTCGAAAAGAGCTGTTCCATTTTGTTTAAAATTACCTACATTCCAAAAGGATATTATAATACGTAATAAAAATAATATGAGGACATTAGACACATATTTCTCTGGTCATAAACTAAGCTCTAGACTTGTACTATGTGTACCAGAAACTAAAAGAATTATCAATTATCAGGCGAAAAGGTGTTAAGTCGAAAACAATAATAAAAAGTTATATAAGATTATCAATTTTTATATTATTTGGCTTATTTATTACTTATAATAAAAAACGTCCGAAAATTTTCTATTATGTCTTAAGTTTGCTGATTGCTTCTATTTAGATAAATGTAATCCGTCGTTAGGTGTGTATAAAATAAAATACAAAATTCCAGGAGAACGAAGTCGCTTGGTCAGGAACTAGTCTATACTAATATTCTAAAGACAAATGGCCATATTCATCATCAAAAACTTGAAGAACATTTTAGTTACAATAGGTTTTGTTTCTTTTACGCATATTCATTTCTGTTGCTAAAATAACGAAACAAACCCTTCTAAAACTAAAGTGTTATTTAAGGACTCGTATAAGTTTTTTCACCGGTATTCATATACCGGTGAAACTATATAAATGTTTGTTCTGGATATACTCAAAAACTATGAACCGATTTTAAAAATTAAACCTCTAAAAAGCTATAATATCAGCAAATAAAATAAGTTATATTTTATTTTCGGATAATTTCTTTTAAATTAAACGGCGGTGCCCAACTAGTATTTTTAAACATCGACTAAGGCAATCTAATACTAATTCTACTAACATTTGTTGGTTGGAATCGAACATACGACCTCCGGATACAAAGACCACGGACGAGGTCAATAAGGTGAATTATAAAAATGTATAAATCTAAAGCAGATAAGGAATGTTTAGTGAGCGATTGCGAAAGAGAAAACCACATTAAGAGGTTTGTTTGATGTCTATTTTATGCAATTGTAAAACTATTTTATGCGGCTACTGCAGTTAAAACTATTATTCACAAAGGCGGTTGGAAATTCTCCTCTCCAGACTGGCTGGAGCTGTCAAAAGTTTATTGCAACTTGCAATGTAGGCGGATAAACCTCGTAATTTTATACGGTTTAAATAAATATTACGTTTTATACGTGATGGTCGAGAACTTAGACTTATAAAAAGTACTACGGTTTTTAGGTTCAAAGTCAAAAATATATATTTCATGTAAACCTTAACAGGATTTATTGAATATTCAATAAATCCTGTTAAATAAAGGTCTAGTCTACATCCGCACAGGAAAGCGGCTAGCTTAGCGCCTAGAGCCTAGCGAGTAGCTTAGTTAAACTAACGCTGTAGAATGTTCGCAACCAGTCGCACTGCGCGCTTGGCGCCTGGATAGTCACTTAGCGTGTATCGAAGTAAACAAACGTGCTGGTTTTCGTCACGAGGCATTTTAGAAGAAAAAAAAAAAGAAATATTAATCGTAGACGTAAACTAAGTGGCGGCCATCCTTCCCGCACATACACAAAAATAAATAACATCCAACCACAACCAACCAGTGTAAAACTAGGTGGTTAGCTGGTTCCATTGACCTATCAATCGTTATCTGCCCTGCAAAGATGCCACCGAAGCGACCAACCTAACAGACTATATCTACGCTCCAAATATCCATTATTACTTATAAATACTTAAGTTACAGGTTCAAACCCATTTTTTTTTTTATATTTGTACATATATATGTATATTTTTTGTCTAATAACGCCTTTCGGAGCCTGTTTCCGCACAAGTTAGTATAGTGAAACTGGGACCGATAACTAGAAGTGCTCTCCGAGGCACTATAGTGGTGTTGTCAAACAAATGTTTATTTTTAATTCATTAAAAACTCATTGGTTTATCTATAAAAACTGTAGTGTTTTAAGTCTAAACTCTAACCAACACGCCCCCAAATAAGAACATTAATCTTTTAAAACCCTATTCTAAATCCAAATACGCGTGTTATCAATACGCACGATTCACGAACACAAGTCATTACGTGTAGGGATTTAAATAAATCTACAAAATTTATAGCAAGCGTCTCGGGCTGAGGATTCCATGTATTGTTACCGCACGAACGATCTATAAAGCAATGCTTCTTCTTATAAGTATAAAACAAACAGTATACATAGTTAAAATAAAATAAATGCCTTACGGGCCCGAGACCGCCTAGACGGCCTTAGGGTTACTAAGCAGAGGGGTTTTTAATCCCACCTCGTCGTAGCCGATGCTATGAGTCTACACCGAAAAAGTAGCTAGCTCGTCGCGATGTTTGGATAGGCTCAATAACCCATCTATAAACAGGTTCACAAGTTGCTATAGTGAAACTGGGACCGACAGCTTAACGTGCTCTCCGAGGCACTATACTGTTGTTACACTAATGTACATATGTTTTTAGATTAATAACTTATTGGTACACACCGGGGTTGGAACTTTATATTCTCGTGCGTTTTCCTCCTGTAAAATATGTGTATGTACCATTGCGAGTACCCTAAGGTATCCTAAACCACCTAGACGGCCTCAAGATACCTAGGATTGAGGTTTTATTCCCAGCTTGTCGTAGTCTTTGGTATTGTGAGTCTACATCGAGCATGAAGGTAAAAACCGTGCCCGTCCGCGCGCCCCTTTTTTTAGCTTCATGACATCGAGCAATTGGCTCATGTATAAAACGTTTTACAAGTTATTATAGTGAAACTGGGACAGACAACTTAAAGTGCTCTCCGAGGCACTTTAGCAGTAGCGGGTTTACCAACAGGCTACTCATAGGCAGGAGCCTAGGGCGGCAAATTTAGCGCCAATATATCTTATATCTTATAAAATGAAAACATATAGATCCAAAATGCCAAAGCATATTGGCATCAAAAATTTTGTATTGCCATTCAACGTGGCAATGCAGTAAGTGTATTAGGTACCCTCCCAAGTGGCGCTCCTTATAAAGATTTTTTTAATTTAGTTTAATTTTATTTTATTTTTAGGTATATACTATATAGATTATAATAGATTGTTATAGTATTGTTATTATTTTATTATTGTTTAATTTAATTTCTTTTTTCTTGAATAAATTTGTTTATCTATGTAGTAAATAAAAGAATCTTATTTATTTACATGTATATTTTTTATTTAACCAACAAAAAAATACAGAATTTTACAAGTATTTCTCTGCCAAACTATATAGATACTTCGTCGGCAGATTGCTCACGTTACATTTTTTTTTTTGGGTTCTTAATTAATATAAGTATAACCATAGAAGAAATATTAGCATAAGTAGTATAGCACAGATTTTTGCAATTGATTTGGTTTTTAACATTACCGTTCGGTAAATGTCGGTAGGGGCAGCAAAATTCGAATAGTCTACTGGCGGCAAATCTGTAAATCCGCCACTGCATTGTAGTAATGTTAGCAAAGTTATTACTTTTAATTAAACATTCATTGATACACGTGGGTTTAAAACTGTAATGTTTTTAAGTCTAAGATCTAACCAACTTAGCCACCATGCTTTAGGTACACGAATTTAAGTTATTATATAATCTTCACCAAAACTAGCATAACATGACCTTTTGTTAAAATATACAATAGTCTGTTATTCTTTATTAAAATATCTACACCTATAATAGCAAACATATTAAATAAGATCCGAACTAACAACAAAAATAGACTAATCGTATAAACAATCCACAGCCGCTATAATAACACTCCTTAGGTATTACCTGACTAAATTTAAGAGACTTGTTTAAGATAATAACATCTGTGGATTCTTGATTTAACTTCCCATAACATAAATCTGAAGAAATTTGAAGACAACAGATCAAAGGACCCGAATCAACACAAAATGGCGAAGTTTAGAGAAGTGCCCTAAGGCCTAAGGCGCCTTGCCAAACATGTATTATTTTTTTAAGATAAAATGTAATGCAAAATTGCCTGGTTAACGGGACTCGAACCCACTACCCTCGCTTTCGCGGCAAGGTTTTTCTCAACCAGGTTTCGGTCACCCCAGTCCAAACACAATATGAACCACATCTAAAATAATTTCAACCACAGCTAGCAATGCTCAAGAAATGAACAGAAGAAATGGCGGCAAGAAACATGTTAGACATTTCGTTCGAAAATTAAAAGTAGTTATCTTTTTAAGCGACTTCAAAAAGAGGATGTGTTTTGCCTTTTTGGGGGGGGGGGGGGTGGATGTTACCTAAAATCTTCATCGATTTTAAAAGTTATTTTTAGTTGGTCCCATAACATTTTAGTGAAGATCTGAAGAAGACTGTCGGAGCTGATGACTAAATATGCCATTTTTCGTTTAAAAATATCGAACATTAAACGAAATAAATATAAATTAATAAATTATAAATATACAAATATTGGACGAAAAATGACATATTTAGTCATTTTTCGTTTAAGAATCTCGAATCGAGATGAATGTCGAAAGCGCGAGAATCGCCCACCTGGAGACTGGAACATCGCAAATTTCGAGGGGTTTTCTTAATATTAAGAACACCATATCTTCGCCAAATGTGAACCGATTTTTGTTATCATTACTTTATTTCAAAGCGTGGATCTCCAGGTTGGTTTCATATAAATTTGGTTAATATTGGAAAAAGGGTTTCGGAACTGGATGGTGGTGGAACACCTCAAAATAAAAGAGTTTTTTTACAAATATCTGTGAAATCTGAACTGATTTAAGGATTCTTGTTCAATGAAAATAATGTAAGTTTATGTCAAAGAGTTATGCCGCTAAAAACTTATATTTAACCATATTTATATAAATCATGTCAACCTATGACTCTAAAAAATGTGTAATAAAAACTTTTTTACAAAAAAAAACCGACTTCAAAAATGATAAAAAGTATAAAACAAGTGTTATTTAGTACGATTGGATTCTACTATTGACGTTGGCACCGGTTAATAAAATATTTGTCATTAAAATGTCTGGTGCCATCCTATTGCGTCATTTGGATTATAGCTTTAAAAATCATGTATTGACAACTTGGTACTTCATAAAGTAGAATCCAGTAGGACTAAATAACACTAGTAAATATTCATTATTTTATACTTTTTAGTGTTTTTGAATTATTTTTTTTGTTAAAAAGTTTTTATTTCTATATGTAGATTTGAATATTCATTCAAATCTACATATGGAAATAAAAACTTTTTAATCGATCGAGACCGAATATTTATGATTTCAACTTTACTAGACAGCACTTCCGTTTATCACCTATGCATAATTTATACACATTTTATTGATAGTGTAATCGGGACCGACGATTATTACGACCGTGGTCTCTAAGGCACATGAAGTGTGTGGATTAGTCTTGAGAAAAAAAAAAATAATTGGAACCTGTGACCTTCGGTTTTGAGTCAGTCGGCTGCCACACCTGGCTGTTTAACACTAACATGAAGTCACGAATAGTATATTTTCTTATGAATGTGTACCTACGAGTACCATTAAGTTTGTACCAACAGTAGGTCCTAATAAATTAAACATGAAATTATTTAAAAAATGAGTCCTGTTAACAACAGGTAAATAATAATATTATGTAGGACAAATTACACATATTGCCCTGGTCACAAACTAAGCTCTAGGCTTGTACTATGTATACCAGAAGTAATGATATAGTACATATTATATTTATAAACACCCAGACCATGACAAATTGTACAGAAAAAAACGTACTAATATTTTTGCCATGGGTGGGAATTTAACCCACGACCAGTAGTCTACGGAGAAATATAATGTGAGATGCCGCCAAAGCATTGCTTCTGACTCTGAATCTAAAGGCTTATTATTAAGCAATCAACTGAGACCATTGGAAAAACTAAATATTTGCAGTTCCGCAATAAAGGTGCTTATAGCCGCCAACTCAATGTAGAACACAATAACAAAAACATTCAAGTAACAAACACATGTACCTTTTTAGGGATAACTATTGATGAGCATTGCGACTGGTTTGGACACATAAAACAAGTATGTGCAAAAATTAATTCTTCTTTAAATATATACGTGGTGACCGAGTTAGTTAGACTTAAAAACACTTAGGTCCCTGGTTCGAGTCCCGGTGTGTACCAATGAGAATTATTAATTTAAAAAAAAAACATTTGTTTGACAGCACCGCTAGTGCCTCAGAGGCTGTCGGTTCCGGTTTCACTATACTAACTTGTGAAACTGTTTATAGATGGGTTATTGAGTCTATTCAAAACAACACGACGAGCTTATCCACTTTTTCGGTGTAGAGTCATACCATCGGCTATTAAAAACCCCTCCGCTTGGTACCCCGAGACCGTCTAGGCGGTCTCGAGCGTCGTAAGGCACCCGTGATGATATGTATGTATGTATGTAACTAAAATCCACGAATATTTCAGTTTTTTTTTAAGTCTATAGATAGATGAGTTACTCTACCTGCTGAACTTCAAATAAATTAGAAACATAATATTTTCTAACAAGAATCTAGACAAAAGGCCCGCAAACTGGATATAATCTAATTAAGGACTGACAAAATAGTAAATTCATTTTCATTTATAAATAACGCCAGCATCTTCATTAAAGTAGGAGTTAACTTTTGTCTTAGTTCGTAGTGACTCGTTCATTCATAATAAACGACAAATTGCGACAAGTCTCTCCTAGTTTGTAATAAATCATTTTGTACCGAGCTCGTGTGCAAACACTTGGAGCATCTTGTACTTTTCAATGAACATTTTCAATACAAAAGCCTCCTTCCTCTGCATGCGATATTACCCTCATTCAAACTGGTGACAACTGAGCGCGCCGCTAGCAAATATTTCAAACTCACACTTATATCCCCCGACCAAAGAATCTCTCAATATTATTAGCTTACAACTTTGAACCTTATTGCGACGATACAAAGGTGAACATTTCAAATGGAAAATGATTGAAAGCGGTACTTTTAATACTTCTTGAAAAGCACAAAAGCTTGCTTTCGAATATTTTTGTACGAAAATTAAACATAGGTATCTTCACACTGCAGAGACGAAGAAAATATTTATCAAGCGCGTAGGTATTCCTGAATAAACACCAAATTAAAAAAATAGGTTTTGTTATTTTATTATCTATAGCAAAGAATTTATAATTTTTCCAAATTTAATACTATCTCTAAATCGGTTTTGATAAAATTAAGTACGATTAACGACGGGGTGATTACGCGTCCTAAACGCACGCTAATCGTTATGTCGTCATTCTGGCGTAGTTTATGTAGGCACTGTAGACGTATTACGCCGTATAACGTTAAGCTACAGTTTAACTGAAATGACGTATTTGTTTGCAATTTTTTTATGTCACCCGGTTTGCATTACGTCAGAGTTGCATCATATCGATTAAAGTTTCGTTTAGCATTGTGCGTGTAATCACCCCCGCCTGGTTAGACGCAGATTGACATCGACAATATTTTTGTCTTTGGAAATTGGTTTCGTAGAGTGAAGTAGGTATACATAAAACGTTTAGGATCAAAAATCTAATTCGTGGAGTAGCAAATATGTATGTATGCTATGGTAATTTAAAAATCATGTTTTTTTTATTGTGACTTTGTATCTATTTCATGGTAAGTAGACCTACAAAGTCGATTAATACATTGTTGTTTAACCATATGATCGCCCTATACCGGCTAAATGATGCGGTTACGAAATTGGTGACGAAAAGAACGAATTTGCATTACGTATGCTCGCTGATTTATCGTCAAATCAACCGCTCATTTCGTAAATGCACCCTGAAAGGATATTATCACCCCAATAAGAAATCAGTGCATATAGCCTCCTCAAAACCGATGAACACAGACTAGGTCACTTGACGGTTTTTGTATCTGTATGGGCGGTGGAGACCGGTCAGTCGGCCTAGCAAAGTTACTCGTATCTTCCACCTAAAAAAAACAATATTTTTTTTTTTGACATATCTATTTATGGGCTTAAATTAAACCATAAGCACAGAAGAAATAATAGTACATGTTAGTTCTGTGTAGAACAATTAGAATAACACTTTTTATACGACTAAAATTTTATAGGTAACTCATTAACAGAACAATGTCACCAAGGAAACACTTGTCACACTTCAAGTTCGAATTCCGAACGTACTGTACTAAGTTCCAGAAGTGACAATAAAAACGATGTGCCGCTAAACCTGATTTATAAGATTAGCGTGTTTAAATATAGACCATTGTTCGTTAGCCTTGATTTTTTATAGAACAAGTGGCCGACACACCTTGAGAACCAAAATATTTCTACTTGACAATGTATATTTTTTATCACACATATTTCCCTGGTCACAATCGAAGTTCAGAGTAGAAACGTAACGTATTTATTTTTCGTATGCGGGAGCAACAACCAATAGGATCGCTTTATTCAATCCTGTTACCAAAAATAAAGCGATCTTATTGGTTGTTGCTCAGGTATATGTAAATGAATACGTTACGTTTCTACAATGCGCAAACCCATGGTAGAGCCTCAGGGCTTGTGTACTATGTATATTAAAACCAACGATATTAATACATTTTATATTTTTATAAACGTCCGGACGATGGCAAACTGTACGAAAAATGTAGGTACTTATATTGTTTTGCCATGAGTGGGAATCGAACTCACGACTTTCGGATACGCGCAACCACTACACAACACAAGCAATTTCTACGTGTCCGTAAAGCGTGGAAATTGCTCCCAATTTGAACGCCCCTGAAATACCGGTACTAAAAAATTACGGTACCTATATCTGTACTTTTCAAGAATTACTAAAATTGCCTTAATTAGTGAATTAGAGAAACATTGACGTATCATAGACGCGAAGTTAATTCGCTTCTAAAAAAAAATCCTTGCAAAATCACAAAAAAAAATGTAATGTTTAAATTAGTCAAAAATAAACGATTAATAATTATAAAATCAAAAAAACTTTAAAAATACATTTTATCATTATAACCTACATATTTTAAAAGATGTCATTTCAATGATGAACACATTATTTCATTATTAAAGCTAGTGAATATCATTAGAAAAAAAAACTTATACAAAATTACCACATAAAAATTATAATTATATTACCTAAAATAAAAATCAAATCAAATTATAAGTAATAAAAATAATTATAAATAAATAAATATTTCGAAAATCTTAAACATAAGATACAAAGCTATATGAAAGCTCTCGACTGTGCTGTTTCTGGTCAAGCACCGGTGAAAATACACAAAAAATACTTATTAAAAAAATTACGTTGTTCCTTTAAATAGTTTTATCAGTAACACATAATTATGTTTCATCTTTAGTTTATGTAAAAAAAAAACAACTATGTAACATAACCATCATCTAACAACATAAAAAGCGGCCCCAGCCTAGTGGTTAAGTCACTGCGCAACTGATAACAAGGTTAAGCAGATGACAACAAGGCCGGCCTGGGATGGGTGACCGCTTTATACAACGAGGCTATTTCATCATAAACACCGCAACAAGCTCGCCACTTGTTAGGTGTTGCCTCCGAATACCATCGGCGAAATGAGGATGGGTTAATTCCTCCGCTGGGACCCTGAGGCCGTTTAAACGGTTCTCGGGAGCCAAATTGGCACCCGTGATGGTATTTATTATTTATATTTATTAACAACATAAAATAAAATCGTAGATTTTCCGTGCGTAATATATAGAACATTCCAAATTTTTGCAACAAAATACTGGAAGACACGAGATATAATCTTTTTTTTTTAATTTGCGTGTTGGTTTTTTCAGTTTGTGCATCACGTAAAAGCCGCTCATTTCATTTTAATCGAATTAAATAAATAATAAAAATATATATGGATTGCTATAGTCACAAAATAAGCTCTAGGCTTGTACTATGTGTGCCAGAAACAATGATATTATACATCTTATATTTTATAAACACCTAGACCAATGTATATTAGTATATAAGAAAGTTTTTTTGTTGATGGTTCTAATCCAGATAGATGGGTGCTAGTTGCTACCAATATCGCCCGAATTCTACCTCTGTATTGATTGTTCCCATTTTTTTTTGCTTTGCTTCAAATAAATAGATAGATAACCACTATTAACCTAAAGTTAGACATATTTGTCTAAAAAGAACCAAAAATATAAATACATCACGGGTTCCTTACGGCGCCCGAGACCGCCTAGACGGCCTCAGGGTAGCCAGCGGAGGGGTGTTTAATCCCACCTCGTCGTAGCCGATGGTATGTGTCTGCACCGAACAAGTGGCTAGCTCATCGCGATGCTGGGATAGACTCAATAACCCATCTATAAACAGTTTCACAAGTTGGTATAGAGAAACTGGGACCGACAGCTTAACGTGCTCTCCGAGGCACTATAGTGGTACTGTTAAACCAATGTATTTTTTTTTATTAAAAAATCATACACACATAATAGTACACACCGGGGTTTGAACCAGGGACCTAAGTGTTTTTAAGTCTAAGGTCTAACCAACCCGGCCACCACGTAGGTATATTAAAAGCAACTAAATAAGAATTTAATGATAATTTGATTGAAATATGTTTAAAAGTTACTACCTAGACGAATAATTTACAAGTAAAAGCATATTATGTAAAAAGGCATAGAAAATTTATATACTTATTATATACTACATATAACATAATTTGGTATAATTTTATGATTATTTTATTTGACAGAATAAATAATATTTAATAAAACACCGCGAAAAGCTCGTCACTTGTTCGGTGTGGATTCGGAATAGGTCGTTTAGCCAGTTAAGTTTCGGGTGACCTGCCCGTGATAATAAATAAAATATATAAAAATTAAAAATTTTATAGGTATATGTGAAAAACTAAAATAAAAGCTGAAGTGAGAATAAAACATAATTATTATTGTTATAATAGGTTCAGCTTTTGGTCAAACGTTGTCCTGTGACAACGTTTGACATATGAAAATCTACTTGGAACGATTTTTTTTTATTTGTTTTAAAAATTAATAGCAGAAAATTTCTATAGAACATGTGTTTGAGAATCTTTCATCTATTTATTTGTTCAGACTATGATGTAAGTAATATTCAATAACAATAACATTAATTAAAGCTTTGAAAGTTCCCCACTGAAAAAGTGTACCGAAACTTTTATAACTTTTGCTTTAGGAATTATTCTACCGATCAAGTATGTTTGAATCAATAAAAGTAGTAAACAAATCAAACATCTTTAAACATCTAAAATGAAACTTTTAACATTTGCATCGTGTTTTCGAAACAGTTACGAGCTCAGATCTGGTTTGAGCCTAACTGTCGTTGTAATTACCTAGTTCCGATTGTCTTGGCGGGACCGGCGTTCGTCCCGTTACATAACCACATAACTACCGCATTCCGCACATTCCTCGCTAACACGTGATAACATGCTTTGCATAGGTTATGATAATTTGTCACTGTCGATATACACTATATTCTGAAGCCGGTATCTTAACCCTTAAAGTTATAATATAAGAAAAAAAAATTATAATAAATTTGTTATGATCAAATGTAAGGTCGATATGATCTAGTGGAATGGGGAATAGGCTGGAGGCTGCAGACTCACCGTGCGGGTGGTTACATAAGTCGAACGCGAGACGAGTTCAGCTGTACACGTGTTACCCCTTCGGGGATCGAGGCACGACTGACTGCGAGGCTTGAGGAGTGCGGGCGCCGCCCCTCGGCCATTCAGCTTCGCGGGGTAACCAGCCAGACGCGATTACACAGCCTTCCTTCACGTGCGCCTCACGCTTAAAAATCTTCGAGCTTAAAAGTGATTAAGATAGAGAAGGCAGGAAATATAATCATGTATTATTTAGTGACTATCACTTTCGGATAGCGGCGTCACCAATCGTTAACTATATCCATTTCACGAAACGATATTCGAAACACAAAAATCCTGTGCGCCTATTAGTCAGTTTGCATAACATATATTATATTAATTCTACAAATTTAAACTCACAATATGGACCATTTACTCCGGAACTTGTTTCTTGAAATGGAGACCTATAATATATGTCATTCAGTTGTTCTTTTCAGCGCTGAGAAACTGGATCTAGCATTATTAAACTTTACTTCTGTAACGTTTGGAAGTTGAAGAGTAGCTGGAAGTCAAAAGCTTAACAGAGTTAAGTATTTTAAGCACAAGACCTACGTGATTTTTTTCAGACTAGTTGTTATTATAGTTAAGACTTTAAAAGAAGATGTATATTTAATTCAATAAATTTGCTTAAATTAAATGTTAATATAAAACTTAAAAACATGATTATTAATAAAAACTATTTAAAATGTTAATTTAAAATGTTTTTCTTGATTTTGAATATGGTTTTGAAGCTGAAGCCAGTATGAAGAATGTATTTAATTTATTCTTATATAAATAAACATAAGCACTAAAATACTATAACAATTTATAGTATTTAACCTTATGTTTTAGCATGCTTATAAATTACAAGGTGACCCGCGCAACTTCGTCTGCGCATGCAACGGAGGCTCTTAAAGGAACAAATTTTCCCCGTTTTCTCAACATTTTTAATTGGTGCCCCACTCCTATTGGTCGTAGTGTGATGTTATATAGCCTTCCTAGATAAATGGGTAATCCAACACCAAATTATTTTTTAATGTTTGATTTTTAAATTTAGAGTAATACAGACACTATACTATATTATCGCAATTTACTGTCAACATAGTATTTAGTACGCGAATGACAGAGATAAGTGTGGGATCAATGAACTTTATTTTTTGTTCAGCGTCTTACGTTATGATATTTATTATCATGCGTTCGACGCACTGTTAAACTTTGTGCGCTCTCCACACGTACTTCTATACTCTATGTGCCGGGACTAATTCATGAAGGCAGAGTTAACCGCTAACGAACTTCAACTTATTTAAACCGACACCACAGAAAAAACATTAAAGCATCAACAACTCTCGTTTTTTATTATTTCAATGAACTTAAACCCGTTGCACGTATTTTTTATAATTACTAGGTTTAGATATTATTTTTTACTAAAAGCTGTTTTTTAATCTAATGGCCTTATTCATAAAAACTTATTGAATCAATCAATCAAATTCATTTATTTGTCAAAACTAAGGTACAGGACTACAAGATGTAGATGTTAGGTATGATTTAATTAGTCCGCTTTGTTTCACCTTACGGTATACAAATATCAATCAATAAATACTATCTACATTTAAAATATGGAAATTACAAACAAGTCAGTATACAAATGAGCCCATGATCAAACACATGTTATTTTATCATTTAAAAATTCATTAATTGTATAATAGGTTTTGTCAATTAGTAAATGCCTAAGTTTCTTTTTAAAATTATTAATGTCAAGTTGTTGTATTTCTTTTGGAATTATATTATATATCTGTGTTGTCATACCCAGCACACTCTTATGTAAAAGGGCGGTTTTGCTAGTTTTACCGTAGAGTATATTTTGATGCCTTCTGCTGTTTAAGTGATTTTGAATCAATTGTGGATTTGTTTTACTATTTCCAGAATGTACAGAGCGGGTACAGTTAATATTTTTAATGATTTGAAATGAGCTATCTGTGCTGGGAATTTTACAAATAGCGCGGATGCATTTTTTTTGTGGCTTAAATATATTTTCTCGTTTGATCAGAGCAGTTTCCCTAAAATATTACACCATAACGAAGTGTGGACGAGACATAACCATGGTATGCTGTCATAAGAGATTTTTGGTTTACTACTTTTGAGAGCATATGTAACGCGTATTGAGTCCGTCAAGAACACTTTAGTTATAGAAGGTTGTTTCTCTTTTACGCATATTCATTATTGTTGCTAAAAAAAAGAGACAACGTTCTGCCATAATAAAATAAAACTTATAGGTAAGTACTAGTGATAGATCAGACCTCTGTTTTTGCTTTTGCAACTGCGAAAGTTTCGCACGCTTTTACATATCTGCTTCTGCTTCCGCAACTTTTATAACGGAGTTTTAAACGGAATATTTACTTATGCATCCCACAGCGGAAAAGCTCCAAGTCATGGCAAGATTAAATTCATGGCTATACATATCACTAACAGTTTCCCCAAGGTCTAAGATTACAGCATGAACAATTGGGTGTATGCAAAATTAAAGCTATCCTATATTTTAGCTTAGACGAGAAGACCCGCGGGTATAGATTCTCTTAGCTAAGAAGTAGGCAGGTACGCGCGGTTTTCTTAGTCTTCTCTAGAGTAGTTCCCGCATTTTTTTAATATAAATTAATAAAATAAAATTAATATTGGTACTTTTTATTACAGTATTTTCTATATTTTTTTTATTATATTTATTGGCTTGGCTTGAAGCACTCCCATCGCCTTCCTTGGCAACTTTACTTTACCGGCAAACCGTTAGAATAGCGGTGTTCCTCAAGATAGGTGGCCCTAATTTGCCAACCTCATCAACTGTATTTGTGGTCATCCGGTCACCATGGTTTATCCTGCAGGCTGAGTACTGGCCGTATATCCAGACACAACATCATAAACAATGTTATTAAACTAATTTGTTTCTGCTGGTATACCCAGCACTTTTAAATCTGGCGCAGCTTCGGAGGATCTATAACAAGAAGAAGACAAGAAATTTATAATTTTAAACGATTGTAAATAATAAATAATACTTAAATAAAATATATACCATCGGCTACGACGAGGTGGGATTAAAACCCCTCTGCTGGGTACCCTGGGGCCGTCTAGGCGGTCTCGGGCGCCGTAAGGCACCCGTGAAGATATATATATACTTAAATAAAATAAAAAAATAGTACATGCAAATTCGTAGGAACTAAAATTCATCCTAAAAATGGATTTTATAGGATATATATGGATGAATTTAATAGTTATTATGAAATAAATTCTAGATTATTTAAATTGTGAGTAATATTTTTCGTTTCTATGAAATATAAGAATTAATGCTAATACCTAAACAATATTTGAACAACTGTATATTATTAACCGTTAAATAAATACGTCTAGTTTAAATACTTACTCGTACCTATTAGGTATTTACATGCATGTTGGAACGTTGTTAGCAAATAAAATAAAGTATAGATATTATTTAACTTCGGCCGTCTCCATTGCTGAATGTATGAATAAATACGAAAGTGACCTAAGGCCTAACATTTTGGCTTTCAAATGTCAAACATGTTCGTTGTCGCTATATTCTGTTCTTACTTCTTGAGCATGAATTTAATAATAGTTTTAGGTTATCGCGTTTTTTTTTGGGTTTGTATGGTTAGCAGTATATTTTTTTATTATCATACGAGTTATAACTCTAAACCAGATCTAAGAACTGCATTATATACGTACTTATTTACACTTTACTGTACTGGACCAAACGGTAATTTAGGAAAATAATATTATTCAATTGACATTTGCAATATGACTCTACATGTATATGTATAGACAGTACCATCCTGCATGCATGCACTGCCTATTTTTATTACGCGTGGGCCTACCGGGAAGCCACATAAAATACCGCTCGACGCGTCGATCGATCGAAACCAAAAATGAAATGTATCTGATTTGACGATTCTCGTCCAACGAGTTCTACCCATAGACAAATTTTCCTAAACATTTTTAACAATCGACACGACGATCGCTTTGTTTATGTGACTTTCCGATAGAGCCCTAGGTCAGTAGACGATTTCTTTATAGGCATTAAACAAAAAAAAAAAAAGGTGGTATCTAAATCGAAACCCGTCGATCAGCCTAACGAATTTATAGAGACAGCGGGATGCATTTTATTAACTCATTGTTTTTTTTCAAAATGCTTCTAAACATGTAAAAAAGCTTCAAGTATAGCATGCATATATTAATTGTTTTATTTAAATCAATTATGTAATGATGAGTTAATATAATATCAGTATGATATTTTTTTTTGGCAAAAACTACACTCCGTTAAAACGCAATATAATGTAAGTATGTGTTTTTATATTTTTTTTAGCTTTATGTGATTTTTTTTTTATTTATGGCCAAAACAACATGTATTAAAACTTACTACATCACTATCACTACGCTTTCCCTGTCCCTATGTCCCTTTGTATGCTTAAATCTTTGAAACTACGCAACGGATTATGATGCGGTTTTTTTTAATAGATAGAGTGATTCAAGAGGAAGGTTTATATGTATAATAAGAAGGTTTATATTTAGTATCAGCATTGCACCCGTGCGAAGCCGGGGCTGGTCGCTAGTTTTTTAATAAACGATAGCTAATGCAACCTTGAAAGACTGGACTATATATATTAAGTGATATCACCACTAATACCAGAGATTCCTAAACAGCTTTACTGAAAGCGCCATCTATTATTGAGTAGCCAGACTAAATAAACAAGTTCACAAAGCTCGCAAGCAAAGTATAACTTTTGTTCATGAAGCAAAAAAAACGCGCGGCGCGCGGACGGGCACGGTTTTTACCTTCATGCTTTTGTTGCACTGAAGCGCTCGGTAGGTGGATTTAACAGCATAATGAGATTTTTTTCCATATTTCGATTTAGTTAGCATGTTATAATTTGATACTTACTTCTTAAATTTTATATGAATAGAAGAATATACAACGAGTCTATACCATCATAAATACCGCAAAAAGTTCTTGATAGGTGTTGCCTGTCCTCCTCATTAAAATCATATTTGAGTAAAAAAAACTTATCATCATTTGTTCTGTAGAATATAAATCATCACCTATGCAACACGTTTTTCAATTTAATTGCAAATAAATGCCCTTTTTATTTTATAGGGCAAAAAAAAGACAAAAAGGTTAACACTTAAGGGAGTGATTGGAATCCGAAGTCAGTATATATTTGAGGGCACAAAGTATCCATAGCCGCTCAACGCAACAACGACTAGTGCTAATACTACTTGTACTATTTCTTCTGTGGCTATATTTTCCTACAACTCCCTGATTTTTTTTCCTTGGTCACTTCTTTAATTATTTTATAGTACCATCATAGATGCCTTAAGGCTCCCGCAACCGGCGTTTTATTTCCATACCGTTGTAGCCGAAGGTATTGAGTCTAAACCAAACAAATACTATAAAATAATTATACAAAATACGGTATAACGGGAGGTGCTACAGACTTTTGGCCTTATTCATAAAAACTTACGGTCTTATTCATAAAAAATCCTTAAAACACTCTTAAAGAGCTCAATAGTTAAAACGTTCAATAAGGCTATTGGCTCGATAACTTTTTTGTTATTCATAAACCTCCAATAAAGCTCCTATAACTATTTGACGTTTATTAGCTGAATTAGTGATGTGTTGATAGAAAAAAATAATTGATTGTCAAGAAAGTTGGCAGAATCGCGGAAAACCAAGACCATAAAAGTAAAAAAAAAAACGTTTTTGACACTTCTAATGAAATAATTATAATAAGGTTTGGCGCACACTGATAGAAAATTTAGTCACACTAGCATTGCCCCGCGGTTTCAGCCGTTATTTAAATTAAAATAATTTATATCAAAAATAGAATACAGCTTTGTTTATCGCGTATGTTGCATCTCTCTATATCTGTACCTATGTGATTTTTTATGATTGCATCTCTGTATGATAATATGTAACTTGCAAGTCGCAATACTTGTTTCACATACAACAAAACCTGTCAAGTGACCTAGTCATGTTTCTGTTTTAGTCTGTGGGTTCACCGGTTGGTTGGTACCGGGACTACTGCATAGATTTGTTGTTGAGGTGGTAGTATTCTTTCATGGTGCGGTTACGAAATAAGCGACTGAATTTATGATAAAGCAGCGAGTATATTAAAATAGACTCGTAATGTAAACTTCTTTGATTTTTTTTTCTTTCTTTTTGATTTTTTGACATTTTGTAACCGCATCATTAAGCCAGCATAGTGGGAGCGATCAATATTGTAAAACGACAATGTATTTATCGATCCATTTATGGACTTTGTAGGTCTGCTTACCATCCGGTAGATATAAAATCACATGTCGTGTAATAAATAAATAGAAAACAGATGTGACGGCAGTCGGCACCGCCATTCAATTTTTGTAGTTTGAAGCGGCACAACTTTGTCTTTTTGGACAAATTACCGCGGTGAAACAAGATTAAATGTAACATAAAAACTTACGAAGCCTTTATTGATGCTTTATAACAGCTCAATAGCAAAACACCTCAAAATGTTATTCATAAACGCTCAATAAACCTCTAATAGTGATAAACGTCAAATAACAGCTCCATAACTTTATTGAAGGCAGGAGCCCACTATAAACCTATTTTAACCTCACTTTTTATACATATTTTATTTTTTGGTTTTTAAATTTTATTAAATGACTTCTATTACTTCATAAAATTATATTACAAATAAAAATAATAATGCCCAGTCGGCTTCCGATCAACAAATTTTCAAAATTTTACAACTCGGATGGACTTGAACCAAATTAGGTTGGGCGCACACTGACAGAAATTTGTAACAAAAAAATATTAACATTTAATCTTGTTTCACCGCGGTAATTTGTCCAAAAAGACAAAGTTGTGCCGCTTCAAACTACAAAAATTGAATGGCGGTGCCGACTGCCGTCACATCTAGTTACATATTATCATACAGAGATGCAATCATAAAAAATCACATAGGTACAGATATAGAGAGATGCAACATACGCGATAAACAAAGCTGTATTCTATTTTTGATATAAATTATTTTAATTTAAATGACGGCTGAAACCGCGGGGCACAGCTAGTGTGACTAAATTTCTATCAGTGTGCGCCAAACCTTATTATAATTATTTCATTAGAAGTGTCAAAAACGTTTTTTTTTTTACTTTTATAGTCTTGGTTTTCCGCGATTCTGCCAACTTTCTTGACAATCAATTATGTTTTTCTATCAACACATCACTAATTCAGCTAATAAACGTCAAATAGTTATAGGAGCTTTATTGGAGGTTTATGAATAACAAAAAAGTTATCGAGCCAATATTGAACGTTTTAACTATTGAGCTCTTTAAGAGTGTTTTAAGGATTTTTTATGAATAAGACCGTAAATCTATACCAATATTATAAAGAGAGAAGATTTGTATTTTTGTTTGTAACGAATATACTCAAAAAATACTGGACCGATTTTTAAAAATCTTTCATTAATAGAATGTTACATTATCACTGAGTAACATAAGCTTTGCTTTATTTTCAAAAATATTAGGGATCCGTATGAAAACTTCGAAAATGTAACCCAGGTGTAAAAAAAATACTATAAATTTATGACCATCGCGTGTTATTCGAAAACTGTTCATGATAGAATAAAATAATGTACTACAGATTTAGAGAACACATTAATATCTACAAAAATTTCGTAGTATCATATGTCCAACTATTATAGTTATGTCAATATAACAACTTCTTTATGTATGAAAAGTTAATAGAAATGCCTTTAGATACTGGACCACGTTATTAGTACCTTGGTATTAATCCTTATCCAAATCACTTTGTATACGAGGTTGTTTCAGTACCTATGGATTACTTTTTAAATTATTCAAATCGGACATTCCATTCAAAAGATATTATGAATTAAAAAAAAATTGCCAGTGCAAAACTTCACTCTAGATTTTTTTTCTCAATTAATATTTAAGTTTTGGACCTTACTTATATTAATTTAGTTTCAATGTTTGAGTGGATACCTACAAACCTTTTTTTTCAATAAAATCGGTTCAATAACTTCTGAAAAATAAGAAACCATAATACCCTATTATTATTACAACATCTTTAGGCGGGAGGAAGGTCTCTATAACTTGGTTACCATTACAGATGCAAAAACCGTCAAGTGATGGGTGGTTGAGTTGACGATAAGGCAACGAGTATTTAAAAATATACCTACCCATAATGCAATTCGTCTTTGTCGCCGCCCATTTCGTAATCGCATCATTTAACCGGCACAATGGGAGCGATCAATGTTGTTTAAGAACATTTATTTATCGTTCCCATTCATGGACTTTGCAGGTCTGCTCACCACCAGGTAGATACAAAGTCACATGCCGTGCTACTATAAAAAAAACTATTCTATTAAATAATTTTAAAAAAGCTAAATTGACTCGATAAAAAGCTCAGGAATGGATTTAAAAAAAAGGCTAATAAATTTCACCACATTTATTTAGGTTAACAAACGCATACCTACAAAGAAAAATTACAAAAGAGTTTATTTGGCAAATATGAGATAGTAGTATTCGAGTAGAGAGTACCCAATTGTAATTTAATATGTAATATTAGGTAGGTAACTTAAAAACAACAATTTCATATATATTACATATTACAGGTAAATAAACGCTTTACCTACAACATTTTTTTTATTAAATGTAAACAATTCTTAATAATATTAAATATATTACTTACTAATTAAAAAAAAATCTTTTCCTATTTCAAATAATAATATATATAAATGTTACGTTTATTTAAAAAATATCTACTTAAATCACATTTATTTATATAAAACTTAATATTACTTGAATAATAAGAAAATTAACAAGGGCGAAATATACAACGGTAAATTCAGGGTGGAAACTTTCAGCGCGGCAGTAAGGGAAAGTAAGCACCTTAACTGCATTGGCACTGCATTCGTAATCGCGAACCCCGCGTTCTCCATACTAAATTAGCTTTCGCACTTCCAATAATAGTCGATTACTGTTATTGAATTTATTAATCTTTCTGTGTTGGGTTATTTATATTATTATTTTTATATCAGAAAAAAAAAATTACCCACAACAGATAGATTTTTGGATACATTTACGTATGTACATAAAAAAAAATTAAACTTTGACCAACAGCCAAATTGTAATATTGGAAGAACGTTTGTATGGGCGTCAAGTCGACTCCAGTGGCCCTAAACCGTTGCAACTACACGAAGGAAACTGTCCATATTTTTTCGTGATATTTTGATTTAACCAATTTTTATTTTAAATTCAATCGGCCCGTTTAAAAATAAAAAAATTACCATCGAGTATCTTTTTGCTCGGTTGAAAGCCCCGTTTACGTTTACAATACCTACAGTACCCCTAGTGTGAGTTTTCTAACTATTACTTTGCGTTTGAGTTAACTAAAATTTGTATGGGAAATGGTTCAGCGCTCCAAGCGGAAATTTTGAGAACTAGAAATGCGGTCGTATGATTGGTCAAAATGTTAAAGCAGTAGTATAGTTAACGCGAAAGTAAATGTTTAAAAAACTCACACGGCTACTGATCAAAAACTTCTATGGGACCAACCCAGGACCAAAAAGTCAGTAATCGCAATTTCAAGATCGGTTTTTGTTTGGAAATAAATTAATAACGAGTTAGAATTTATTTTTAAGATGATTTTTTTTTCCAAACTTCTGTTTTTAATCAATGGGCATCAAGATTTGATAAATAAAAAGGGGAAAATATTTTAGCGATTTCTGACTTTATATAAATTTTTGATCAGTTTGGATCAATTGGCATCTTCCCAGATGAGAGTTTTCACCCTGTATACATTATTATACATATATAAAATAAGTACCTACCTAAAAGGTTAAATATTAGTTGTTCAAGCAATTGACAAAGGAAATACATTTAATTGACAGATAAAATACATTCAATCGACAGATGAAATACATTCAATCGACAGATGAAATACATTCAATCGACAGATGAAATACATTCAATCGACAGATGATATACATTCAGTCGACATATTAGACCAGGCTTAGCGAAAATATATAAGTCCATTTAACTAAGAAGAATATTATGTTATAAGTATAATTAATTACTATTTAAAAATTGAATTTTAATTCAGAACTAAATTATATAAGATATAAATATTGTATAGAAAACTTTTTCCATAAATAGTATTGATTCAAAAATCGAATGCTTATGACCGCCCTAAATATTATTAGGTTTTTAAACGAAAGCTTTTTTACAGACAAGCTACTGCTCTCATATTTACATATATAGATTTGTATGAAATAACACGTAAACAATTTAAATAAAGTAAAAAATCATAGGCCGAAATTCTGTAAAATTTAATTTTGTGTCCCACAAGGTAGTCTGTTGGGCCCTCTTCTTTTCATTTTATTATATAAATGATCATCAAAATTTAACAACTCACTCTTGCGTATTATTTGCGGATGATTTCTCTATAATCATACCAAACAAATCTAAATCCGATACAAAATGTGTAGACGATATTAACACTACTATAACAAATGTTGTGACATGGCTTAATCAAAATAATCTTAAAATTAACCTAAGCAAAACTAAGTATTTACAATTTCGGAATAAATATATATATAAATAAAGTAAATAGGGTGGTAATATAAGACTCTTAATATTAACTATAATGGGATCAATATATAAATATGATAAAACATCAGCAACAATTTTAGGCATTGAAATACATGAATATTGTGACTGGTTTAGTTACATAGACAAAATATGTACCTACCAACATTAGGTACAATAAATTTGTAGCCTGAATATGTCAGTGTCACAAGCAACGGTTTTATTTTATTTTTTAGTTGTATAGCTTCGAGACTCCAAGTAAAAAGGGTTTTTATTTGCCAATAGAAATGCATCAGAGCCATCCACCGAGCGGAACAATTTAAATATAATCGACCTCTTTTTAAAACACATAAAATATTGACATTAATGGTATATTAGAGATTACTCTAATCGTCAAACAAAATTATAATCTGTTTACTAAAAAAAGTATTTTATTATTAGAACATCTCGATATCCTTACAAATTATATTGTTATTAACACTATTTCCGCAACTGTAACAAAACTACCCTTCAACAAAATAACAAAAAAAAATTAAGTAAATGGTTGATTGAAATTTGCTTCGTGTTTTCACACACACGAAATTGTTGAATTAAGAATACTGAAAGGTAGTAATAATAATAAATATACTTACCTATAATATACGTGGTGGCCTAGTTGGTTAGACCTTGGTCTTAAAAACACTTAGGTCCCTGGTTCGAATCCCGGTGTGTACCAATGAGATTTTAATTAAAAAAAATATGTACATTTGTTTGACAACACCATTATAATTACCTATAGTGCCTCGGAGAGCACGTTAAGCTGTCGGTCCCGGTTTCACTATACCAACTTGTGAAACTGTTTTATTATCGGTTATTGAGTCTATTTAAAACATCGCGACGAGCAAGCCACTTGTTCGGTGTAGACTCATACCATCGAGGTGGGATTAAAACCCCTCCGCTGGGTACCTTGGGGCCGTCTAGGCGGTCTCGGGCGCCGTAAGGCACCCGTGATGATACAAACAAAAATACCTACCTATATGATAAGTAAGTGTAAAAGTAGGTACCTAATGATTGATTGTATCAAAATATTTTTACAATAATGAATTATAGTAATGTAAAATATTAATATGAATAAGTATTTTATATAAATCCTAATAATATAAGTAATAATCAATTAACAAGAATAATAATAATGTAAACTGTAATGTAATAATAGTTATAATATATTTTCTAACAAACAATACTTCATAAAAGAATGTAAATTGTATAAATAATATGTAAGTTTAATAATACTTAGGTACCTAATTTTAATAATAATAATGAATATAATAATAATAGTCATGAAAATCTAATATTTTATGTTTTAAATTATTGTGTATTTAGATATTTTGAGTGTATTTTTTTAAGTGCATACCTTCAGTAGATAGTTATACCTACTACCTACTTAATAAGGTTTGCACACTGAAACCGGTAAAATATGCTGTTTCAATTAAATAATTATTTCTGTAACCATATTTTATGGCAAATAAAGAGATTTCGTTTCATATTACACTTTTAGGTATTAGTATTTCAAAAGATTTAAAAAATCCCTACGGACTGTAATGGAAGCTATGAAAAAAAACCTCGCATAGTGGGAGATAAATATACAGGGTGAGTTTGAATGGATGTACTTTAAGCTAATATGATGTTCCACTGATCAAATCGAACAACTTTTTCCATGGAACCATGTGTCGCAAATGAAAAAAAAATTTGGCTTCCACATACAAAATTATCATTTTAATATTACTAGTTTGTATGGAGAAGGCAATTTTTTTTTTCATTTGCGACACATGGTTCCATGGAAAAAGTTGTTCGATTTGATCAGCAGAACCTCATATTAGCCCAAAGTACATCCTTTCAAAGTCACCATGTATAACAGGAGGTAGAGACAGTCATCTACAAATTAAGTCGTAGCATCATAATCTAAGGGCGGATACTACGCAATTTGTACATCTAAGGGTTCGCAAAACATATATAGGTAATTAATATTACGTAATTACGTAGACAGATGACAGCTCTACCTGTCATACAGTCCATCAAATATAAGTTGGCGTGTGGCCAAAAAACGAACTACGGGGGTTTGCGGCGCTGCAGCGCTGGACGCTTGACGGGTTAAATACCTACTCAGATTTAGAAAAGCAAACATTTCAGTTTTGTTTTTCTAGTGAGATGTAGCAAAAATATACAAAAAAAAACTACAGTCAAGGCGTAGGAGGCGCCGCCACTGGAACGCTAACTTATATTTGACGGTCTGTACTATCGGGTGAAATAGAAAGTATTTGTCTAAGGGTGACACAGTGTAACAAAATCGTTAAATAGTAGTTAGGCTTATATTGTCTTCATTTGTGTGAATGTATTAAAATTATATCTCAGAGTTCACAAATATATAATAGTGAAAACTTGATAATAGCTTTTAAGTCACCTCATAAGAAAATATGTAATTGTAAGAAATGGCTGATAGTTTTCTCGAAAAGTAAGATAGAGACGATGCGTAAAGGGAGATAGAGATGGCCATCAATAATACGTATATAAAGGGTGTCCAGCGGGAATTTTACAACTTTAAAATTTCATATAAAAAAAACTACATAGATTTTATTTATTTTTGTTAAAACAAAATGTACAACATTAATGCGGATTTCATTTCTTAAACACTATATCATTTAAATGATGACCGTTTTTTTGTACGCACTCCTGTAGTCGGACCCTTACATTTGCAATTACGCGACGGCAAAGCTCTAGAGTAATGCTTTGAACTTCACCCGAATATTGGCCTGCAATGAATTGTCCGGGGATTGTTCTCATAAACCTTCGATTTAAGGTAACCCTATAAAAAAAATCGCAAGGCGTGAGGTCGGGTGACCTGGGTGGCCACGAGATGTCTCCGTACTTGCTGATTAGTTTATTTGGAAAAATTATTCTTAACTTTTCCATCGACACCCTAGCTGTATGCGGAGTGGCACCGTCTTGCTGAAATTGTGTCCTATTGTTGTAACCTGAATACAGCTGCAATTGCTGTAGCAGAAATTCGTCTATCATGCGGCAATAGACCGGAGAAGTGACTGTTTCTCCTTGGTTAAAAAAATAGGGCCCAATTACACCGCTAGCCGATTTCGGCTATTTGGGCACACCAAACTGTGGTTTTCAAGCAATGTAAACGTTTCTGGTAGCGTTCTCTTGGGTTGTTCGGGCACCAGTATCTCATATTCTGTTTATTTACATATCCATCAATGTGGAAATGTGCTTCGTCACTAAACAAAATGTTTCACAACGTGGTAGGTGTTCAAAAGCGTTCCAGCATTGTTCTTGCGAAGGTTTCTAGCAAAGGATAGTCACTTTCGTTGAGACCCTGAACAATTTGCATTTTGTATGGATGGAGTCCTAATTTCTTCTTCAAAATAATATGCACTATTGACTTTTTGATTCCTGTGGGGGCTGCAATTTTCCTAATCGACTTGCGTGGATTTCTAATGATTTCATGTCGAACTTCAGACACACGTTCGTGCGTTGCTGATGATGTTGATGGTCCTGAAGGAGTTCTGTTGAGCGTTGTCCCTTCTTGCCTAAATCTTTGTACCCACGACCAGATAAGTTGCGTGCTCGGCCCATCACTTAAACTCCGAATATTAAAATTAGTACAAAACTTTCGACGCGCGCGAATCAATGATTCACCATTCTTTAGATATTGCTCAACCGCGAACGAGCGGTGCGCCAGTGACTCATGACTACTAACAAATCCGCAAGTACAGCGCTTTTAATGGTACCCCTCCCGCCCACTGCACCTCGCTATTACTTCGATAATTGCCGTTTAAAGTTGAAAAATTCCCGCTGGACACCCTTTAGAAGAATCGTAGTTCGTCGTAGCATCATCTACGGGCGGATGATGATACTAAAATCAACGTCGAGTGTATAAATACAATACAAGTATTTTTTTTATTGGAACACGGCATGTGTCCTTGTATCCGCCTGAGAGTAAGCAGACCTATAAGGTGAATGCGGTTGGCCAAACATTGTTATTTAACCGTATTGGACGCTCTCATAGGCATATGGCTAAATGATGCTGTTATTCCCAATGTTCTATCGATAAATCAACTGCCCGTTTCGTAACTGCACCCTGAAAGAAGACTACATTGAGAATAAATCGATGAATGGAACGATAATAGGAGTTTTCTAGCCAAATTATAGAACCGATTCTGATGATATTTAGGATAGACGTATATTTATATCCGATTGCAACTAACCTATAGGTACATATTATAAATTCTGATTTGATCTCTAATTCCCGAAACAAATAAATATAAAAGCTTTCCGAATAAAAACGTAAAATTATTTTTTACAAAAATTTACTCTCTTGAGAGAGAAACTGGTTAATTTAAATAAATTACTTAGATGAGCGGACGCAACAGAAGACCGTTTCAAAAACCCTCACGGGCCAAGGTTTTTTCTTAGCATATCTCTTGGAGAGGACAGGTATGACCAGTTCTATAAGAGAGCCATCATCGTCATCTTCTTCAGAGGCTGTAAGTTCCACTTCATAGAGAGGGGATCCACGATCAGGGGTTTCTATGTTGCCGACTTCATCTTCTGGTAGGCAGTCTCCTGGTCCATCGATGAAGGGATAGTGGAATCTATCATTTGCTCTCTGAAAATGTTTTAGATTTTCTGATTAAAAACTTGAAACAAAGTAAATTTAGACATAAATATGGTCCATACAACAAATGTATATTTATCATCTGCAACTAATACTGCCTAATATTAAGATACAGCAAAACAATTGAAGTATCAAACAATAAATGAAGTATCTGAAAGCAGCCTTATATATCTTAAAGGTATAACAAGTTTTGGAGAAGCTATCAGAACTTACTTATTAAACTTAATATGTCAAAATAAAACTTTGGCTGTTAGTCGAAGTTCAATTATTATTATTATTATTATTATTATTATTATGTTGGAAATTGTACGCAAAAATCTTTAATAAATACAATAACCGGCAAAAATATTATTTTAATTCTGCGATGTGATTATTGTAATCGAGTATTACTGGAAGGCGCGTGGGGACGTGACGACCCCACCGCCCGCTTTTGCGCAGTCAGTCAACCGAACGATGGCGGTCAAACCATCCAAATCATGGTCGGAAGAAATAATTATATGGTACGGTACGGGCAGCAGCGCACCGTAGTAAAACTTTCGATCCACTGCGATAGCCAACCCGATTGCCAAGCGTGGCGATTATAGCACCCATCATAAACGACAATAAATAAAAACGGCCCCTATTACCCGGCGGCCCCGCTATTCCTGGCTATGGTTACAGCAGGGCAAGGGGTGCGAAGAACCTCCGGCGGAGCCCAAACTACCACAACAAATGAACACTGGCCCTGGCAACATACAACGCACGGACACTGCGGACTGACGAGAGGGTGGTCGAACTAGAGGAAGTATTGAGCGGGTTATACTGGGATATTATTGGATTATCTGAAGTCCGAAGAGAAGATGAAGACTCTCTAATCGTGAAATCTGGTAACCTGCTCTATTTTCGGGAGGGCGACCAACTGTCTCAAGGTGGTGTCGGGTTTATCGTCCACAGGTCTCTCGTGAACAACGTTGTCAAAATCGAGAGTGTGTCGACAAGGGTGGCTTACCTTATACTCAGAATAACCAAACGATATTCGCTGAAGGTCATACAGGTATACGCCCCGACATCGACACACCCCGACGACGAGGTAGAAGCCATGTATGAGGACATCAGTAGAGCCATGCGTAGCTTCAAATCTCATTACACTGTTGTCATGGGAGACTTAAACGCGAAGATAGGCAAACGAAGCGAAACCGAACTGAGAGTCGGGCAATTTGGTACAGGCAGTAGAAATCCACGAGGTCAGATGCTTGCGAACTTCATGGAAAAGGAGGGACTGTATTTGATGAACTCCTTTTTCCAGAAAAAACCACAACGCAAGTGGACTTGGATAAGCCCTAACGGTGCCACCAAAAATGAGATAGACTTCATCTTGTCGACCAGAAAGCAAATATTTAATGATGTCTCAGTGATCAATGAGGTGAAAACCGGGAGCGATCACCGTTTGGTAAGAGGCACATTGAATATCAATATAAAGCTTAAAAAGTCGATTAATGAAGTCTACGCTCCGGCCGGCACCTATAAACACCCAAAACCCCGAGCGCTTTCAGCTGGAATTAAAAAACCGCTTCGAATACCTATGCGAGTACACAAATGTGGACGAATATAATGCAGGGTTGTGGAAACTGTCCACCAGGTCGCATCGAAGTTTTTTAAAATCCGATCTAACAAAGGTGCTAGAAAGATCTCCGACCATACTTTAAGGCTCATGGAGATGCGGAATGACCATGACAGTCTTCGTCTGACGCATCTAAAATAAGATTGCTCAACAGACAGATCTCAAAGTCCTTGACTCGCGACATACAGCAATTTAATACAGATCGTGTAAAAGATGCCATTGAGCAAAACAAAGGCTCTAAAGTATTCGCAAGAGATCTGTCTCTCGGCCAGAGTCAATTAACAAAGCTGAAGACCGAGGACGGCAGAGTTGTCGCCCCAAACCAGAGATTATGGCGGAGATCGAAAGCTTCTATGGACAGTTATACACAACAACACGGCCTCCTGTCAAAAACCTGGAAAATGATCCAAGAGCCAGGTTAACCCGACACTATACCGAAGATATCCCGGAAGTCAGCCTGTACGAGATTAGGATGGCTCTCAAACAGTTGAAAAACAACAAGGCACCGGGTAATGACGGAATCACGTCTGAGCTCCTGAAAGCAAAACACCTAAGACATAGAACAGAAGCGTGGTAGTACTCTTCTTCAAAAAGGGTGACAAAACCCTTTTGAAGAACTACAGACCCATCTCGCTTCTGAGCTATGCCAAATTGACTACCGAGATCGTAGATTCGCAGAATATTTTTTGTAGAGATGTGCCGAATAGTCGGCGACTAATCGGTAAAGCCGTCTATCCGGGCACTATCATAGACGGCGACTAGTCGGCGAATATTCGGCAAAGAGCGCCGACTATCCGGCTTCTTACTTTGTATATATTTCTCAGTATATGTATGTAGGGGAAATTGCATTATATAAAAACTTTTGTTTTTAATTGATTATTTATCTATATTATTATTTTATCATCAGTAACATTTTGAAATGAAAAGCAAAGCGACCTTTGCTTTGGAAATAGGTTCTTAAAATTTATTAAATCCCAATTATGATGTAAAAAGACTAAAGCTTCTGCCCTTTCTGGCAGCAATCGCTTTCGGCGGGGCGGCGTTTGCGACTTTCGCGCAAATCAGCTGTAAACGAAACTTTACGGAAGTCCCCTAAACCGTAATCGGCGTGGTCGATTAGTCGGCCGACTAGTCGGCCTTTATACAACGACTAATCGGCTAGTCGGCCAAAGTCATAATCGGCACTCTCTAATTCTTTGTCCTTTTCATGGGTATTTATAAAATATGATATATTATGTATTAGTATTGTTATTTCTGGTACTTATAGTACAGCTTACATTAACACATACATACATATCTTCACGGGTGCCTTACGGCGCCCGAGACCTGGACGGCCCCAGGGTACCCAGCGGAAGGGTTTTAATCCCACCTCGTCGTAGCCGATGGTATGAGTCTACACCGAACAAGTGGCTAGCTCGTCGCGATGTTTTGAATAAACTCAATAACCCATCTATAAACCGTTTTACAAGTTGGTATAGCGAAACCGGGACCGACAGCTTAACGTGGCATAGTGCCTCGGAGAGAGGCACTATGGTGGTGTTGTCAAACAAATGTATATATTTTTTTAAATTAAAAACTCATTGGTACACACCGGGATTCAAACCAGGGACCTAAGTTTTTTTAAGTCGAAGGTCTAACCAACTCGGCCACCACGTATACATTCATATTATAAATAGAAAATATTTGTATTTTTGTTTGCCATGAATAAACTCAAAAACTACTGGACCGATTTATTGTTACTTACCAGGATTTCTTCATGTGCAGCCATAGCATCCAGCATCTGTTTTACCTTCTCAGGGTTAGAGTACATGTCCTCGTCGCTATCGCTCCCTTCGCTTGACTATAATAAAATAACATAACACCTGATAAATATATTATTAAAAAAAAAAAAATAGATAAAAAAGCAATGAAAAAAAATCCTGGTGGGCGGGACTGGAGGAGGACTGAGTTCCAGTCAGCCTTCACGAATTTTGTCATTGCTTGTTATCTACTTATATACTCTATTAGCTTTATTCTAATAACTCTTATACGAGTGAAGTTAGAAGTGCTAGTTTCTAATACTAGATGGCAGAGGAGTCTGTTTTTTGTTTTTACTTTTTTCAGTATTTTATATTTATGCATTTTTATAAATTACTTTATAAAAATGCATAATCTTATATTAAATTTTTAAAGATAAAAAAGCAATGAAAAAAATCCTGGTGGCGGGACTGGAACCCACGAACCTCGCTATCGCGGCAAGGCGCTCAACCGCTGAGCCAACCAGGTTCCAGTCAGCCCTTACGAATTTTGTCATTGCTTATTATCTACTTATACACAGACGCCCTCTATTAGCTTTCTTCTAATAACTCTTGTACGAGTGAAGTTAGAAGTCCTAGTTTCTAATACTAGATGGCAGAGGAGTCTGTTTTTTGTTTTTACTTTTTTCAGTATTTTATATTTCTACATTTTTATACAGTAATTTATAAAAATGCATAATCTTATATTAAATTTTTAAAGATAAAAAAACAATGAAAAAAATTCCTGGTGGCGGGACTGGAACCCACGAACCTCGCTATCGCGGCAAGGCGCTCAACCGCTGAGGCAACCAGGTTCCAGTCAGCCCTCACGAATTTTGTCATTGCTTATTATCTACTTATACAAGCTAATTTTGTATGGAGAACCCAGAGTTAGCAATTACGAATGCAGTGCCCTTAATACAAATTCAGGGAGAAATAATAGATTCCAATATCTCTTAATCGGGCCAGTAGTCCTTTAAATAATCATGCGGACAGATAAGAGAGAGACAGACAGACAGCTTTGTTCAGGATCAGATGGATTGAGAAAATGTTGATTTAGCGTCAGCTATTTTTTTTTTTTTTAATTTAATTTAAAATTCTTTATTGCACAAAATTGTACATAGGCTAGCTTCATGCCTTAGGAATTTTCTATCAGCTAAACTTTGAAAGAGTGAAACATGATAAAAGAGTTTTATTTACCTGATCTTCTAAATATACTAGTGCAGCGACTCGTCTTTGCCCCTCTCCATCAGAGTCGATCCCGCTGTCTTCTCTTTCAGCCATTCTTAAATACTCCATATTACTGAAAATACCAGTATAAAAATTAATAAAAAATATATATTTAAAACTACGAAGAAATGATAAGCAGAAGTCAAAAATATTAAAAATCTTTCACTACATATTTTACTCATAGAAGCTCTTGAATTGCCCCTTTAATTTTTTTTTTATGTAAAATTGGTTATAGAACGATTCATCAGACAAATTGTCTCTTCACATATTTGGCACATTGACAAGTTTTTCACAAAAAAAAAAATTTAACTAGTCATTATTTAAGTACCTATATAGGTATAATAATATTATTAAAGCCTTTAGGCAAATTAAAGAAGACTTACGAATCTCGTTCTTATCCATAATAACAACAACACATGTTTAACATATGGGAATATGTACAGTCATACAATTAAAACAAATAGAATGAAATCTAAAAAGCCATACGTATGCTTATTATTTAAAACAGTTATTAGGTAAAAAAACCTAAGCATTTCAAAAAGCTTTAGAATAAATCAATACACAAAACTGCATATTTCACATGTCGACGTAAGCAAAATTATCCAGCCCATTACTTTCATTACTTTAAATGACTTACCTTGTATGGTTTAACGCCTACAGTAAATATATCTCGTTTTTGTGCACAAACTATAGTTATTTCTTATTTTAACTTTCGTAAATAGAAGAGTTTATCGTTCTACTGTGTTTCACTGTGGAAAAGCTCTCAAGGTTTCCCGAGCTAGTATTGGAAAGCCTTGGCGTTGTCATGACAACAGACGAATGCGCGCGCAGTACTATATCAGCAATGAAAATTGACATGCCTATTTACAAATACCTAAACAGTTAAACATATTTGGTCGATTGTAGATTTCTCGGTAATAAACAAGTACATAAATACAGTAGCCATATAATGGGCCCTAAAAAGGTATGTTAATTGTTAATTACTAATACATATTCAGTAGGTAAATACTAAATACTCGTATTTTACGATTTTTTTTATATTTAACTTGAATCAAACGACTTGGTTTTTAATATGAAAACATATATAAGATTCAAGTCTGGCTAAAATAATATATACAAATATATTTACAAAAAAAAGTTAAATTATACAAATATGTTTACAAAAAAAAGTTATTCATATAGGCCTAACAATCCCTAGGTATAGAATGAGAATCAGGTTTGAGAGGGCACATTTTGATAATATAAATTTGCTAATAATTACTTTGGCAAATATCAAGCTTAAGTTTAAAAAAAATACACAAGTTTGTAAAAGTTAAAAATAAAGTCACATGGGATTTATCTTTTTAAAATATTTCTGTTAAGGGGTCTGTAGTCGATTTGACGCTCTTCCAATACTATAAACGTACTTCCAATATTACAAAATGGCTGTTAGTCGAAGTTCAATTATTTTTTTCATGTTCGTAATTAACGCAAATATCTTTCTGCTGTGGGACATAAATATTTTTATATATATTATAATAATATATATTAATAAAAGTTGTCTCATTTCGAAAAAAAATAAAAATACCCAACACAGAAAGATTAATGAATACCAACAAATATATTATTTTAATTCTGCGACAAACAGTAATTGAGTATTATTGGAAGTGAGAAAGCTAATTTTGTATGAAGAACACAGAGTTCGCGATTACGAAAGCAGTGTCAGTTAATAACGAATTGAAGTGAGGTTTTCATGGTTTGATGGTATTTTTTTTATTTATTTTTTTTAGCTAGGATTTGTAAGATTGAAGTGCACTTTTAATAAAAGCGTCAGCAGGGAGAGGCCCACTATAATACCTACTATGTAACTTTTTTATTTTAAGTTTAACAAACTTGAGGATTTTTGTACAAACTCGATTTTTGCTAACTGCGGGCATATTAATTATTATCAAATTCTTATTATATTAAATGGGGACCTGCAATCCTAATGCTCATAATTATAGAACGTTTGCTAGAGCCTTCTTGCTGTTCAATGCGTTACCACCGTATGCAAAAACTTACTTGAGGGTTTTTGCATACCTAGTCATTTTTCGCTTTTAGTCTGTGATTCCGCCGGTTTTCAGTAGACTATCGCATCAATTTATTTTCGAGGTGGTAGTCTTCTTTCAGGGTGCTGTTACGAAACTGGCAAATGATTTGACGATAAAGCAGCGAGGTTGCTAAAGTCCACATTATCTCCTCGGTGACCCAAGTACCTCCTCGGTGGCCCAAGTCTGAGCGCACCATCTCAGGGAAAGCTTCGATAAACTGAATACTTAAAACTTTTCGGCTAGCAACTCACGCAGCCACGCCACCGTCGGAAACAAATAATGGCTCTCTCTAATGAGTCAAAAAAAAAGTCTACGTTTCTGGACTTTTTATGTCTACTTACCAATAAATGCCATGCCGTGTCCTATTGGATTCTTTATATATATATATAGGTTTACTTGGTAGACTTACTTGCCGTGTTTTATTTTATAGCTTTTTTGTAGCAATTTTTGAGCTATTTTTGAAAATGACATCTCGTCCACGTGCCGACAAGCAAATGAGCCTTAATATAGCGACCCACCGTGTATCCACTAGGCAGAAAGTAGCCTGAAAGCAAACCACTAGGCGCTAACCTATCTTTGCGCATGTAGCCAAGTGTTTTATTGTAATTTCATAAGAGGCTGATTGTGGAAACAATACAAGTTAAACTAAAATGGGAACAGAGTACTTTTTTTATGAAGAAGCTTTTTATTAATTATTTTTAAAAAATGTTTCATGTAAATAATACTGCTTATTTATAGCCATTTCCAGGGAGTTCGGGTAAAAAGGTAAAATTCCCAGACTTGTGGAGAGGTAAATCTAAGGAAGGTTCCTTAGGAAACCTCCTTAGACGTCTAAATGTGAGTATCCATCAAACCTCTGGAATGTCTCATCGTGAAAGTCCTGCATGGGAATCAAAGTAAATCGCAGACTTATCATTTGACATCAGCAAGACTTTGAAAGAAGTTTTCTAATAGAATTATTTAAGTTAATATTAATAGTACTTAAATGCTAATAAAATAGGTAAAAAGGTAGAACGAACGCCCTTTTATATCAGCGCGTACAGGAATGCTACCGTTATATACAGTGTGAATTTGAAATAATATACTTTGGGCTAATATGAGGTTCTGCTGATCAAACCGAACAACTTTTCCCATGGAACCATGTGTCGCAAATGAAGTAAAAAAGTTGGCTTCCCTATACAAATTGGTCATTTTAACATTACTAGTTTGTATGACGAAGGAATTTTAACTAAGGAATTAATACTAATTCCTTAGTTTTTATAAAAATAGTTAAAATCAGTTTAGATTTTTGGGGAAATGGCATAACCCCTGTTAAAATAAGCGTGGATTTTGACATCTTTTGTATAATCCTAGGGACTTTATTTCACTATGAGAGATGCCTACTTATTATCTATAAATAAATAAAAATAAATACCATCACGGGTGCCTATTTGGCTCCCGAGAACAGATTAAACGGCCTCAAGGTACCCAGCGGAGGGATTAACCCGTCCTCATTTCGCCGATGGTATTATCTATAGAAATTTTGAGAAATCCTAATACAATGCAATCCACGAAAATATCTGTATAAGTATAATATCTATACGAAATTATATATCGAAACATTATCTATTTCGACATTTGGTGTTACATCATAACTTCTATTAAAATATAACGGCAGCATTCCTGTAACATAAACATATTTATATATTAAATTAATATACAATAACTCACTCTTGATAAGTCTGTTAATAATCGTCGGTTGTGCATTTTGTTCTGTCTCTTGTCTTGTAAATATTTGTCTTGTCTATTTGTCTTGTCTATTATCTTTATGTTTTTTTTTTATATATTTTTGTGAGAGCATTACCATCTAACAATCATACCTGGGTGTTGTATTTTAAGCACTATGTGTTTAGAACATAAGTTCCTTATTCTGTTTATCTTGTAAATATTTGTCTTGTCTATTTATCCTTATATTTTTTTTATATATTTTTGTGAGAGCATTACCATCTATCAATCATACCTGGGTGTTGTATTTCAAGCACTATTTGTTTAGAACATAAGTTCCATATTATTTCTTATTTTGTTTGTCTTGTAATTATTTGTCTTTTCAGTTTTTTCTGGTGTTCTTATGTTTTGTATGTAGGTACTTTAACCATCTAACAATAACATAACATAACTATCTATTGTAATTTTAGCACTATTTGTCTAGAACATATTATATTAAATTCCATATACGAGTTGGTACTTTTTTGTTCTGTTTCTCTTGTGTTGGCTATCTTTCCTGATATGTTGTTACGTACCGTTAAGTACAATTAATAAAAAATATACATAAAATTCCATCACGGGTGCCTATTTGGCTCCCGAGAACCGTTTAAACGGCCTCATGGTACCCAGCGGAAGGATTAACCCGTCCTCATTTCGCATTACAATTTATAATCATATTTTAAACATAACTTCTTTACTTTTTTTTTTTTGTTTGTCTCTTTTATTGTTTATAAAATCATAAATACCATCACGGGTGCCTATTTGGCTCCCGAGAACCGTTTAAACGGCCTCAGGGTACCCAGCGGAGGGATTAACCCATCCTCATTTCGCCGATGGTATTCGGAGGCAACACCTAACAAGTGGTGAGCTTGTTGCAGTGTTTATGATGAAATAGCCTCGTTGTATAAAGCGGTCACCCATCCCAGGCCAGCCTTGTTGTCATCTGCTTAACCTTGTTATCAGTCGCGCAGTGACTTACCACTAGGCTGGGGCCGCTTTTTATTGTTTATTTGTGATAATATCCTCTTAGTACCTATTACCACCTTAAAATCACACCATTCTATAGTATTTTAAACTTAATTTCTGTAAATGTGTTCCATAACTATACATTATATCGATATCAATCATTTTAAAAAAAAATATACGAGTATTGTTCGTATAAATACAACCGCACTTACAAAGCATTTATTAAAACTGAACTTTTCAAATAGCATGACAATACTAAATAAGGATACCATAAAATATTCAATTCATGAATAATCCAAAATGTACCTACCTATTTTCAATATTTTTGATCACGCACTAAATATACATCTTAATTTTAATACATCCATGTTTTCTTTATATGTGGTGGCCGAGTTGGTTAGACCTTGGACTTAAAAACACTAAGGTCCCTGGTTCGAATCCCGGTGTGTACCAATGAGTTTTTAATTAAAAAAATTATGTACATTTGTTTGACAACACCACTATAGTGCCTCGGAGAGCACGTTAAGCTGTCGGTCCCGGTTTCACTATACCAACTTGTGAAACTGTTTATAGATGGGTCATTGAGTCTATCCAAAACATCGCGACGAGCTAGCCACTTGTTCGGTGTAGACTCATACCATCGGCTACGTCGAGGTGGGATTAAAATCCCTCCGCTGGGTACCCTGGGGCTGTCTAGGCGGTCTCGGGCGCCGTAAGGCACCCGTGAAGATATATATATGTTTTCTTTGATATATTTTTTTTAAATATTAATTTTGATAATATTCCCATCACGGGTGCTTTTTTGGCTCCCGAGAACCGTTTTAATCGGCCATAGCGTACCCATCATCATTTCGCCGATGGTATTCGGAGGCAACACCTAACAAGTGGCGATCTTGTTGCGATGTTTATAATGGTATATCCTCGTTGTATAAAGCGGTCACCCATCCCAGGACCGGCCTTATTGTCATCTGCTTAACCTTGTTATCAGTTGCGCAGTGACTTAACCACTAAGCTACTTTGATAATATTATTGCTATACAAATATTTAAAATTATTCATTATGTTCATATTTTAATTATAAATCATATTTTACAAAAACTGTTTTTTCATGAAAAATATTTAACTTACCAACATACGTATAGGTACGCGCGTATTCATATAACATTTTAATATTTTAAAATGAAACCTAAATACTTGTCGCGGTGATTTTATTATGGACTCAATAAAATATCATTAATGAATTAAAATAAGTAGGTACTTATAGGTTCATATCTAAGTATTAGAATTTGGACTTAAAAACTTAGGTCCCTGGTTCGAATCCCGGTGTGTACCAATGAGTTTTTAAATTAAAAAAAATGTACATTTGTTTCACAACACCACTATAGTGCCTTGGAGACCACGTTAAGCTGTCGGTCCCGGTTTCATTATACCAACTTGTAAAACTGTTTATAGATGGGTTATTGAGTCTATTTAAAACATCGCGACGAGCCTGCCACTTGTTCGGTGTAGACACATACCATGGACTACGACGAGGTGGGATTAAAACCCCTCCGCTGGGTACCCTGGGGCCGTCTAGGTGTATGTATCTAAGTATTAGGTTTTTTTTTACTGAAACTTTCAAGTAAAGGTGTACACGAGGCGAGAATCAGACAGCACTGAAATAGATTACGCTAGCGTGTTGTCACAGAACACCGTACGTAACCAGTGCTAGGTGAATCCAGATACCACAACTAATTAGAATTTGACGACACGCCCAAGGAACCATTTGCAAAAAGCATACGGTCTGCAAAAACACATTTATTAATAATAATTTTATATACAATTACATACATACATATCATCACGGGTACCTTACGGCGGCCGACACCGCCCCAGGGTACCCAGCGGAGGGGTTTTGATCCCAACTCGTCGTAGCCGATGGTATGCGTCTACACCGAACAAGTGGCTAGCTCGTCGCGATATTTTTAATAAACTCAATAACCCATCTATAAACAGTTTCACAAGATGGTATTCTGAAACCGGGGCCGACAGCTTAACGTGCTCTCCGAGGCACTAAAGTGCTGTAAAAACTCATTGGTACACCGGGATTCGAACCAGGGATCTTATGGTCGGATTAATAGTCGTTGCTAAGCAATTGCTAATGCTTAGCCGATGCTTCGGACTGTCAAATTGCTTATGAAAAAACTAAATTCTGACAGTTCCAAGCAATGGCTCAGGCTAAGCAACGACTATTAATCCGAACATAAGTGTTTTTAAGTCCAAGGTTTATATATTTTTTTAAATTAATAATCTAAAATAGAATCTCCGTGGTTGTATATTAAAGATTTATGCATAAGTACTGGCAATCGAAATAAGCGCCTACCTAATAGAATGTAAAAAAAAATACGTTTTTGTAAATGTATTTTTTCTGTAAAAGTCACTCTTTGGATTTAAAATAAAATTACTGAAAGATGAGAATTTTAAGTAACATTAGCGTTTATTTCGTCAAAATCGACTTATAAAATTAAAATATTTTTGTTTTTTTATTTTGTTAAATCCAGTAGATAAATTTAATCATAGAATGATTTTGATCAACGTTCTAGAAACTGGGTTTGGGCCTTTGTACATTTTTATAGAAGACTCGAATGTATGAAGAGATGTATGGATGTTGAGGAACCTAGAAATGTACATACATTTCTCGCGTGAAGTGGCGCACATTGCTCTCTGCCTACCCCTTAACAGGGAGTATTATTACTTACTATAACGTCAGAAAATGCAATAACATGTATATATTAAGAAAAACTAAATGAAAAACGAATAATCGGTTTATGTATTTAATAAAACAAAATCGTGTTAGAAACATCATTTATAATATTTGAACTATTAAATTTGTCTTCAAACAATTATTAAAACATCGCAAATAAATAATTTCAATAATTTTCTCCTTTACAATATATTAAAAAAAAAACATAAAAATGTAAAATTTGTGTGCAGACTTCACAACAAAGTAATTCCAAATTAATGCACCGACTTTACACCTCCAAAGGAAAGTTAGTCACGACAAGACGACAAAATGCCAGGACACGGTCAGTACTGCTCCAATTGATACCAAAATAACATCCCTGCAACTCAAGCAACATAAAAACATTAAAATATACTTAAAACGCCATTATAATAATATAAAAAATAATGTGTGTGTTTTTATAAATATACTCCTACTTTTTAATAGTGTAATTTATACAATTTATAGCTTAGTCTATGTATTAAAAATAATGGATTCAGATTCAGAAGACGATTCTTGCGTGAGTACTCGTTCATTGCGTGGTTTTATTATACTTTTTACTGCTACAAAAATATGTATCTGTTATTATTAATCCTTTCTTTACGCAGTTAACCTTTCGTAAAATATATCGGTACTTCTACGTTAAATTCCACGTTTACGTTACATGACATCGTCTAATAAAGTCTTTGTAATGTAAATAGGAATGAATATTTTGCTACGAAATCGTTTTTGGTTCTCTCTAAATATCAGTAGTATGAACGCGGCATTAATTCAGTCGTATCGTGTATTTTGTGTTTAAATAACAAAATGTTAAAAGCAATGATCAAACGGGCCCTTCAAGACGGAGATGAAGATACAGCTATTATAACTAAAACTATACAATGTTTAGATGTAATTTGTGTTTTGAACAATATAGGTAATTAAAGTTTATAGTAGCTTGTAAATAATTAACTATTTTTATATACCTACAGAAAGATTCAAGCAAATCGAGAGCTAATCTTGGTGATGAAGAAAATTTGGATTGGCTAAAACCTAAGGTTCTTATCAAACCTGATGATCAAGAGAATTTGACTGAAGCGGTAACTAAATAAATACATTTAAAACTAACATACAAATTAAGAATTTTGATTAACTTTAAGTGTGTATTTGCAGGAGTTAGAAGAAGAATTCGGTCGAATGTTGACAACTTATAATCCACGGTTTGAACCAGATGAGGTGGCTTACCATTATGGTCAAGCGGAATTTGTTGCTAAACCAAAAATTTCTTTTGGGAGAGCATATCCTTTATACGTTTATCAGGGTACTGCAATACGCAAAGACTCCGATGAAGCAAAAGCCCAAATTGCTTGTGGCTATGGTAATTTAAATAAAGCATTTATCCAGTTATTTATCTTTTTATTATCCTTTATACAAGAAAGTATTTAATCTAAATTAATAAATTTTAAATAATTGAATTGTAGGTATGGTCGGATTTGATGATGCCGGCCCCAAAAGAGTAAAAATAAAGAAATCAGCTGCAGATGAAGAGGAAGAGGAGGAAGAGCCTGAACCACAACCTGCTGCTGATGAAGCTAAAGACGGTATTTTAGATAAATAATTTTACCCTTTCCGAATTCTAGAAAATTTATGTATGTTCAGAATTAACTAACAAAGAATATGATGAACAAAATGACACGTCACGTAATACCAATACCAATCATGTCCCTTTTTAAAAATGTTTTATTATATAACAATTTAATCAACGTTCTAAGAACTGGAGATTAGTATTTAATTATTATCAACAAAATAAAAGTAATGAAGTTGCTCAAAAATATAATAATTTTATATGATTATTTTTTTAACAACGACATTACAAAAAAAACATTAGTCAAGTTTGCGGTTTCAAAGTATATTTTTTTTACGAAAAATTTTTATGAATTATAAATATTTTAGAGGAAGTTGCAGAAGAAGAGACTAAAACTCATACGCCTTCTGCCCCAACTAAACCAGAACCAGACAAAATAGGCGAAGAAGTAGAAAAAGATGAAGAAGGTGAAGGTGAGGGCGAACCTGAAGAAAGTAAGTAATGTTCTAAAATATCTTTAGGTAATTATGGATCATAGTTTATTTGCGTGTCTTTTCTTTTATATTTTTCATAATAATAAATATTTTATAGAAGCTGATGCTGAACCAGACGTTGAAGAAGTATTTGACATCAAGCCTCGTATAAAAAAATTAGCAAATCAATTTAATTTTTGTGAACGGGCTGCCCTTACCTATAACAATCCTAAAAGGGTATGTAAATTTTAAGAGAATAAAATACATTAAATAAGAGAATACTTATATAATTTTATTTATTTTGATTTTTTATTAGTCCGTAGATACTCAAACCATACCTCCTCCTCGAGCAAATTATAGTGCAACAGCTCTACAATGTATAATATTTGATTACTATCAAGAAGATTATGCGAAGAAAATGCGTGAAAAGGAAGATGAGAAACCTAAACGAGTACGTACAAATATTTATAGAGTATTTATATGAACGCCTCCGAGGTCTAGACGTTTGACGTTGCATACGGAGGACGTAGGTTCTTTTCCCACTCAACAAAACAATATTAGTACGTTTTTCTATGTAGTTTCCCATGGTTTGGGTATTTATAAAATATAATATCTATTTGAATCGTTGTTTCTCGTACATATAGTGTGATAACAATATGTGTGAAATGTCCTACATATTAATATGTATTTTTCATCAGCTTAGGTATTTTAAAGCCACAATACCCAATTCGAAAATAAATTAAAAGTAAACTTAATATTTAATCAAATCATAACTTCCGTAACGAATTTACATATGCTATTAATGATTAAAGTTGATAAAGATTTTTTTAAAGTGAAAACAATTTCGACTGACATTGTCAAAAAGATACACAACAAACTGTTTGAACTGTTAAAATTTTGCCAATCTTAACATTTATACTTTCACGTTCACTGAAGAGAACTTAGATTGTAAAATTGATGGTTCAACGATTTGATTAGCATTTCGTTGTCATTGCTATTATAAGACGGATTTATCGTACGATCGCATGTTGTATTTATCTTTGTTCGTGGAATAATTTTATAAGTCCCTTTATATTTATGACTATTTTTATAATTTTTATACCTACAACATACTACATAAAATTTGTACCTAGTAAGACATTTTTTTAACAGATGAAAAAGAAAACAGCAAAACATGTGAAATCAGCCCAACAGATTCATGATGAGCAATTGGCCCAAAGAATTCGTGAAGCTTGGGCAATTTTAGAAAGACTTGTCAATCAGAATATTTATGATGACATAGGTGACTATAAATATATTATATCACATGGGCGTACTGAGGGCAAGGGAGGATAATTGAAAAGGATTTGACCGGCCACTAATATCATTAGGGGATCCCTTAGAGTTGGTGAAATTGGGCATAATTCTTTCATCATTCCATCATTATTATCAGATTTTTACGAGTATGAGATATGTTATAGTTTATTATGTTTATTATTTAGCTATGGATTATCGATACTGGGATGATCCGTCTGATGACTTTCGAGAAGGAATGGGTACACTGTTGCCTTTGTGGAAGTTCCAATACGAACCGATGCGTCAACACGCAATTTGCGACATACAATGGAATCCATACTATCAAGACTTATTTGCCATAGCTTTTGGTTCATGTGAGTATTTATTTACCTACCTTTTAAAAATCACTAGGCACCCACCACCTTATATTTTTATTTTTTATTATACTATTTGGATTTTTTATCCATATTGTTGTATATACCTGTTCATATTGTGTTTTTAATATGTTTTTTTTGGAATTTAGTGGATTTTACACAACCCCAGAAAGATGGATGTCTCTGTTTGTTCAGCATTAAAAATCCAGCATTTCCTGAATATGCTGTAAAAACTGAGTCGCCTGTCATATGTCTTGATGTTTTTAAAGAAACCCCATACCTAATATGCATTGGTAAGACAAAATTCTTTAAATCTAAGAGAATCGCCGAAAATCACCGAAAGATCGAGTTGGTTAGACCTTAGACTTAAAAACACTTAGGACCCTGGTTTCAACCCCGGTGTGTAATGTGTACCAATGAGTTTTTAATCTAAAAAATATGTATATTTGTTTAAGCACGACATGTGACTTTTTATCTGTAGTAATCAAATCTACAAAGTCCGTGAATATGGTAGATCAACACATTGATGTTTTATCAGGATTGTGGTGGCCGAGTTGGTAAGACCTTAGGCCCCTGGTTCAAACACCTGTGTGTACCAATTACCAAAGAGTTTTTAATCTAAAAATGTACATGTACATTTGTTTAATAACACCAATAGTGCTTCGGAGAGCACGTTAAGGTGTCGGTCCCAGTTTCACTATACCAACTTGTAAAACTGTTTATAGATGGGTTATTGAGTTTATTCAAACATCACGACGAGCTAGCCACTTGTTCGGTGTATACTTATATCATCGGCTACGACAAGGTAGAATTAAAAAACCTCTCCGCAAGGTACCTTGAGGTTGTCTAGGCGGTTTTGGGCGCTGTAAGCCAACTGTTATGATATTTATTTATTTTCTCTATAGTTTTTCCAAAAGCGGGTGACGGCTTAGTACCATTTCCACCGTTTCGCTATTTATAAATCAACGATTAAACATTTTAAAGACATTCATCAAGATATTCATCGATTACTCAAAGCTAACATGGTATTTTATCAATCGATGACATAAACCGATTCTTCCCGTGCGGCAACAAATGACCGTTTAAAAAAATTTTTATGCACAGGTCTGTATGATGGCAACGTGTGTGTCTATAATGCTCAGTTAACACTGGAGTCGCAATACCAATATAAATCTGATTCTGTTCGAGACAAACACAGTAGCATTGTATGGGAAGTAAGTAATCAATATAATTTTCATATCATACTGAGATAATTAATACATTCAAAGCTGACGCCCGACATCAAACGAAATCAGACATCGAACTCCGACTTACGAGTATATCGAAACAAAATGAATTGTACAACACTTGAATCCATACCATACTATCACACATGCACACTTCGCAATGTTCCTAAAAAAAATGTTTGATTTTAAAAATTGGGAAGCGCCAACAACCTTTCGTTACGCACAAGATTCACCATCGATACACAGACAGTTGCCTTTCTTTTCAGACAAACTGTATATCATGGGCGCTCACCGACGCCAGACTATTTTAGGTCTGAATTGTCTGTCCTATATTTTTTTCTTATCCCACACACAATGGTCACCTCCACATCAAAGTAAAATAAAATACAACATTCTCAAAACAACTTTAAAATATCGCTAAACGCGAAAAAATACTCTTTCTTTAAAGAGAAAATAATTATTAAATATGCTTTCTTCAGGTTCGTTGGGGACCCCGTCTAATAGATGGGGAGGCAACCTTTTTCTCAATATCTGGAGATGGGAGGGTAGTACAGTGGGCTGTGATGCCAGGAGAGCTGCAGGCTACAACCATCATAACTCTCCAGTCTGGTTTACCACCAATACCTGGGCCTGATGGCACATTATTAACTGTTAATAGTAAGTGTTCAATACCACCTCAAGACCTTTTCTAGACCGCTTCCGTGGACTAGACATTATTCCATTGGTGTTGTATCCGGAGGTCGTGGATTCGATTTCAACTCATGGTAAAACAATATCAGTATGTTTTTATGTATAGTGTGCCATACATAGTATCGGTGTTTTATAATATATAATAATAATATGTTATATTGTTATAGTTCGTTGCTTCTGCTCACATTGTACAAGGCTATAACTTAGTTTGTGATCAGTGCAATCTGTGAAATAATTTTTAATTCAGGGATCAAATATTTTCTAATTTCTTTTTTTGGCTTTTTTCATAAATTCCAGGTTGTGGAAGTTGCTTATGTTTCCACCCTGAAAAGGCGGAAATATTCATGGTAGGTACAGAAGATGGAATGATACATACTTGCTCAAGGCAATACAACCGTGACTACGTACGATCTACTGCTGCTCATCATATGCCTGTCTACAGAATCCACTATAATTACTACAATAATAGCATTTACGCGTCTTGTTCTGGTGATTGGAAAGTGAAAATTTGGGAAGATGGTAGAAGGTTGGTATTGTTAATTGTTAAATTATTTTGTTTTAATGAAAATATCTATATGTTATGCAACGCTTCTCAAATTAATAGTCATCAATATTAATTTTAGTAAAAGATTAGATTAACATTCTTATTATGATTACACACATCAATTAACCTCGATAAGATTTAGATATGTTTTGTTCAAATTTATTCTTACAATAGTATAAAAAACTATATTTGCAAAAAACATTGTTTTACCATATTAATTAATTTTAATAAAAAAATGAGTTTTATAAATAAAGTAGTTATAGTTACTGGAGCTAGTTCTGGAATTGGTGCTGCTTCAGCTAAATTGTTTGCTGAAGAAAAAGCAAAAGTAGTTATCGTAGGAAGAAATATTGATAAATTAGTTAGTGTTGCCAAAGATATTGAAAAGTGCACTGGCGTAAGTCCTTTGATTATAACAGCTGATATTTCTAAAGATACAGATGCTAAAAGTATTATAGATAAAACTATTAAACGTCATAGAAGAATAGACGTGTTAGTTAATAATGCAGGCTGTTATTCTATGAAGAGTATTACAAGTGCAGATTACATACAAGATTTTGATAATATTATAGCAACTGATTTAAGAGGGACAGTTTTAGTAACACATGCCGCTGTTCCACATTTGATTAAGAGCAAAGGCAATATAGTGATGGTATCTAGTATGATGAGTAGTATGACAACTCCAGAATTTTCAGCATATTGCTCGGCTAAAGCAGCAGTAGATAGTTTTTCAAATTCCATTGCTCTCGAGTTAGCTAAAGAAGGTGTCCGTGTGAACACCGTAAATCCTGGACCTGTTAGAACGGATATAGCAATGAATACTTTTGGTTTAAGTAAAGAAGATTCGGATAAAGGATTTGACGATACTGCCAAAAAGACTCCTCTTGAAATTGTTTCTGAAAGTAAAGATGTTGGAGAATTGATTGTGTATTTAGCAAGTAATAAAGCTAAGAGTATTACTGGCTCAAATTATGTTATAGATTGTGGTGTTAAACTTGTTGGCTTCAACGTTTTGAAATAGGTTTCTTATAAGAATAAAGATTTTATTATACTTAGTCGTTTGTATTTTTTTACCAGTGAACCATTGTTTATGTTTGAGCTGGGATCGCCAGTGGGAGATGTCAAATGGGCTCCTTACTCAAGTACTGTGTTTGCAGCCTGCACTGCAGATGGAAAAGTTAGACTCATTATTTTTACCTATATTCATAATTATAGTCTTAATAATATTTTTTTGTCAATGAAAAATATTATAATTTTGTAAATTGGTCACATGCGGTTATATGCTAAGCTCGTGGGTTCGATTAGCACTTGGAGCGACATTGAAATATACGAGTAAGTTGCAAATATTCGCCGTCAACAACAGTTAATTTAAAAACACTTTCTCTTGCTAATTTCTTATGTATTTTCTTTTATATTAACTACTTGTCCTACCCGAATATACTAGGTGTTTTTTGTCAAAGTGGGAAAACATGTTATTTTAGATATGATACAAATAATGAAACACGTATTTTACACACTTTTAGTGTTATTCATCCAAAAACATTGAGATAAAATCACAAAGTACAAAAAGGTACAAAAACCATAAAACTTTTATACTAAACTCCCGATTGAGACCCCGCCACTTGTCCAAAGGTATTTTATTAGCTTGATACGAAGGCAATATGTATTTGTTGGAGTAATTTTAATCATAAAGGTCACGCATATGATCATATTATTCGGGTCTTTTTTTTGAAGAAATCTTACATAATATCTTATTTATTTAATAAATAGGTTCTATGAGTGATACTTAAGACATTTTTTTTTCACTGTAAGAAAAAACAAATGAATAACGAACAATGTTATATAATCTTCTTTATTAATTTCTGTGATAATTAATATGAATAAATTAGATATATATACCTACCTATAATATAAAGTGTAATTTAAGTTATTTTATCAATGATTTCTAAAAATAGACATTAGCAGTAAATTATCCCTCAAATAAACAGGTATATGTATACGACCTGAACGTGAACAAGTACCGACCGATCTGTACCCAAGCTGTGGTGCCCAAGAGGAGTAAGAAGCTCACCAGACTTGACTTCAATGCTCGGCTGCCAGTCATCGTATGCGGAGATACCAAGTTAGTAGTACCATCATAGATGCCTAAGGTACCTTTTCACCAGAGATGTGCTATTCAGCTTTGGAGCACGACATGTGGCTTTGTATCTACCTGGTGGTGAGCAGACCTACAAAGTCCTTGAATGGGATCAATCAATAATTGTTCCTAAACAATATTAATGGCTCCCACTATGCCGCCTAAATGATGCGATTACGAAATGGGGGGCGACAACGACGAATTTAAATATGAGTATGTTTTAATATACTATCGTTAATCCATCTACCCATTTCGTAACCGCACCCTGAAAGGAGACTACCACCTCGACAAGAAGTCGATGCTCTAGTCTCCTGAAAACCGGTGAACCCACAGGCTAAAACCGAAACGTGACTAGGTCACTTGACGGTTTTTGCGTCGGGAGGTGGTAACGAGACTGGTCGGTCGGCCTAACGAAATTGAGACCTTTCTCCCACCTAAAATCTCATTCCCTGGCTGTGAGAAGGTTAAAGCTAAACTACAAAACTATGTGACTGTTTCCACTAATGCTAAGCGGTGAAGCAGAGGGGATGTCCTATGAAGTTGCGCGACTCGAGCCAACGATGCATCGATGGTAGGAACAGCTATATAGAGCAATGAAAGTGATTGGTGAATACCACAGACATCCATAGCAACGTATCATAGCACATCTCAGGTAGAAAGTAGCCTAATAGCTACACCACTCGCGCATACTTAGCACACAACCTTAATACGCACACCTCCATATACGAGGGAAGGTTCAAAAGTTCGTGGAGTGAAGGGGTTTTAAATAAAATGAACCAATAAATCTATTTTTCGTTTTTAATATACTCACCCTTAAGCTGAATTTATTTATTAGATCTATGAATTATTTTTTCCTTTTCTTTATAATCAATCAGTATTATCACACAATCCCAAAAAACGGGTTTCCTCCATTACTTTTTTTCCACTGACGATGTCTGATGTGGTGGCCTCAACTGGCCATCTTCAATCGACTCCTGTCCATGTTTAAAAAGACCATGCCACTTATAAGTAATTGATTTACAAGGGCAATGTTCCCCATAAACGGTTTCCATTTCATTCAAAATGGTTTGAGCGTTCTTTCCTTGCTTGGTAAGGAATTTAATCACAACACTTTCTTCCGGATTGACTTATTTAGCGGGCGAGTGTTCGTAAATGAATGACGCAATAGGGCTGAAACTCAATGTATATAGTAATGATGAGTCCCCAAATAGAGACTAAGCGAGCTCCCCTATCCCCACTCCATCCCCTTCATTACACGAACTATTGGACCTTCCTACATAACTTCTTTGAGACCATTTCCACTAAGCTTAGCCATGAAACATATCAATAACTAAACAGCTTTATACATCTCTGGTGGAAAAGGAGCCTTACAGTGCACAAAGCTAGATGGCATCAGAATACCCAACGGTGGAGTTTTATTCCTTACTCGTTGTATATTAGCCGATGGTATTCTGAGTCTACAGCTAACAAGTGGCCAGCTCGTCTCGTTGTTTGTATAGACTCAATAAGAAATCTATGAACAGTTTCACAAGTTGGTATAGTGAGATTGGGACCAATTACTTGAAGTGCTCTCCAAGGCACTATATTGTGTTGTACAGATTTTTTTTAAATTAAAAACGAACTAGTTCACACCGGGGTTGAATCTAAAATCTATAGTATTTTAAGTCTAAGGCTAGCATTACGCGAGTTACCATAAAACAATAAAAATTGTCCTTTTATCCGGAGGTCGTGGGTTCGATTCCTACCCATGGCAAAAAATATTAGGATGTTTTTCTGTACAGTTTGCCATGGTCTGGGTGTTTATACAAATATATTAATATGTATTTTTTTTTCTGGTACACATAGTACAAGCTTAGAACTTAGTTTGTGACCATATCAATATGTGTAAATTCTGCTATATTATTAATAATATGTAGGCCACATATTATTAATAATATAGCAGAATGAACTAAAAACAATCCAATTTTAATAACTACCTCTCTCTATTACACTTTCTCTCAAATGGTTACTGCGATACTGTTTTTTTTTTAAATCATACTCACACTCAGGTGTAATCCTTTTTTTTCGCCATTGGGAGTTTCTTTTCTTAATATTAACATATTATATCACATATTTCCCATACAATATGGTTCAAATTTTGCTTTTAATATCCAATTCATTTAGTAGAATAACACCCGGGTCTGAGGCGCTGAAATGTCTTAAAACCAAAGATATTTTGATAAAGAGATTACAATAGTTATAACACAGTGGAACATGATAAATAACTAAAATAAAGTTAAAAATCTGTTACTTGAAAAGTCGTAAAATAACTGAATTTAGTAACAAAAAAAATCCTTTATACGATCCTAAAATCGTTTACGTAAATAAATGGCCATATCTCCAATTACCGGTGGTTGTCCATCCGCGATCGAAGAAATCTTTTACTCTGTCTTAAATAAACTTCATACACCTACATATTTAAAAGAACTTTTTACTTTTCTTGGTTCTTCTCACGATAAAAACCTTCGATCTAAGTAATTTTCAGTTGAAGCGGCATTATTATGGAACAAATTACCCCTGGTGATGTTTTATTTATCCTTGTGGGAAAGGCAAGGTCATGAGCCATACAGCCTTTTTTTTATGTTTTATTACGTACCCCTGATCATCAGACAGGCACCAAGCAGGGGCATTTTCAAAAGGCTCGTTTAATCTCATTTTTTGAAAGCATAATGTCCTTCTATCTACTACTTATAAATCATTTATTTGTTTATGAGACATAGGTTATATAATATAAGTTGTGTACATTTTTATTTTTAGCTTTGTATGCTCTGCCCGAGGGCGTGTAAACATTAATGCTGTATTAGTACAATCATAATATTAGCCAACAAACAATACAATTTTCAACCTAAACTAAACAATTATCCTATATTTTTTTCACTAAGAAATTCGTCTATTCTATAATAACATTTTAAACTGGGCATACGATATATAAGTTTTCTCTTAAATACATTCAAATTACCAATATTTCTTAATTTTAATAGAAGTTTATTATATACTTATATTTTGTATGGTATGTTTTATGTTAGTATTACATACATACATACATTTTATCACAGTGACTTACGGCGCCCGAGACCGCTCCGGGGCCAGGGTACCCAGCGGAGGGGTTTTTAATCCCATCTCGTTGTAGCCGATTGTATGAGTCTACACCGAACAAGTGGCTAGCTCATCGCGATGTTTTGAATAGACTCAATAACCCATTTATAAACAGTTTCACAAGTTGGTATAGTGAAACCGGGACCGACAGCTTAACGTGCTCTCCGAGGCACTATATGTTAGTATTACTTAGTAGGTATGTGTATATTATGTATGTAGTATATTGTATGGTAGGTATATTTTGTAGTGTATGTAAAATTTAGTAGTACTTAATATATTATATATGTATTTCATGTATAGAAAACTGTGTATATTCTCTCTATAGTGGTATATGTATTTTATTAACGAAATAATCTGAAGTATTATTTTATTATGTCCCTCTCAATTGTCTTCACTTGTCCCGAATTGAATCGCAGAAAATTCCTATAGCGCCATTAAGTCCGCCTTTGTACAATTTTAGAGCAATAAAGTTTTTAAATAAAATAAAATTTCGTGTCTGCCTCGGTACATACATATTTATTAAAATAAGAAGTGTCCTTAAATGAAATACTGTGATAAAAACTTGTCGCTATAGAATAGAATAAAGAAAGAAAATATTTTGGATATTTTATTTAGCTTAGTATCATTATTATTTTTTCTAAAAGCACCACTAGCTTTAACGAAATAGAAGTTGTTTTTCAATACTGCATAACACCCTACGCAGGTGGTTGAACCCGTTATTTCAGACGAAGTATAGAAGTATTTCGCAAAGTCCTTCACAGCCTTCATAGCTCAGAGGCGAGAGCACTGGTCTTGTAAACCAGGGGTCGAGAGTTCGATTCTCTCTGGGGGCATTGTTTTTTTTTATTTTATTTTTTTTGTTTATCGAGTAACTTTAAACTTGTTTTATCGTTACTCAATTCTGAATTACCTATTGCGTGGTGACCGAGTTGGTTAGATTTTAGACATAACTATTACAGTGAGAGCCCGTACAAAAACCCGGTATAAATGAGTTTTTTTTTTTTTTAAATAGTACTTTTGTTTAACACCACTGTAATGCCTCAGTTAGCATATTAAGGTATCGCTACCAGTTCAACCAAACCTGTGAAACTAATTAATTATACCGCGACAATACGGCACTTGTTCGGTGTATTATTTTTTTTCAGGTGGGGGTCTCTATTTTAATTTTTGTCTCCGTAATGCAATTCGATAAAATAATTTGCGTTACGTGTAAAGTTTTAAATTGCTCACGAGGTACTGTTTGTCATATTCTCGTACTGAATTGTTTTCAGGGGGACAAGTCATGTATTGAAGCTGTCACCGAATTTAAGGGTGATGTGTAAACCTCCTAAAAAAGCACAGCTGTTGGACCAGCGATCTTTGCAAGTAAGTTATATATAATTTGTGTTCCAGAATTCATGACATCGTAAAAATTACTACAAGAAACAACTACGACCGTTGTAGCATTTTATCTATTTTATTACTACGATAAATATACTACACTGTCGTAGCATTTACATATCCTAGAAGGACAGTAGTTTTAATTCTTTGACTATTGGAAACAGACTACAGAGTCGCAGTATTTATCTATCCTGTGACTACGGGAGGCATACATAGTCGTAGCATTTATCGATACAGTGACTACATAGTCGTTGCATATATCTTATCCTTTGACTGCGAGAAACATACTACAGAGTCGTATCTTTTATCAATCCCATGACTACGAGGTACATACTACAGAGTCGTAGCATTTATCTAATCCTATGACTACGAGGAACGTACTACGCAATCATAGCATTTATCTAATTTTATAACTAAGAGAAACAAATTACACAGTTGTAGCTTTTACGACTTTAATCAAACTACACAATCATAGCATTTATCTAATTCAATAACTACTAGAAACATACTACAAGTCATAGCATTTATGTAATACTATAACTACGGGAACATACTACACAATCGTAGCATTTATCTACTCCTATGACTATATAAAACATACTACAAGTCATTATGCCATTTATTTAATCCTATAACTACGGGAACATACTACACAGTCGTAGCATTTATGTAATTCTATGACTACGAGAAACGTTCGACAAATATATAGCATTTATGTAATCCTATGGCTACGGGAACATACTACGTAGACGTAGCATTTATCTAATCCTATGACTACGAGAAACATACTATTTTAGATATATATCATAGAAAGTTTAAAAAAATCTTAATACAAGAGTCCCTCTTTTAAAAAAAATATAACTGGATCCCCCTGAATCCTAGACTAAAATTATTTTGTTTTTACAGATAATGAAGTTAGACAAACTCTTAAGTCTAGTTCGGGACCCTCCGTTTACTCCAGGAACTGTGGACGAAAAATTCGATGAAGAATAAATTATGTTAAAGTTTAATTATTGAAGTACATGTTCAACTAATAAATGTATAATTTATTATTTTACAATGTAGTTTTATTTAAAAACGCTACGGTTTTAAGGTCCACGGTTGTACAAATAAATTATTTTAATTTAAAAAGTTAAATACCCATGATTTGTGAAACTGTTCATTATAGGTGTTGTGGTCTAAGATTTATATAAACTATTTAAAAAAGTCCTGTTATTGGATTTTTTTTCGATTGTGCGAAATAATATTAATAAAATGGTCTTCGATGACATAATATGTTTTGTTCACTATTTTAAAGGTATTGTTTTCACGGTGAAAACTAAATTTTAAAAATGGTAAATCTGGGAAACCTTAATGTAATTAAATGTCGAAGTAGAATATAATGTACTACTTAGATACGTTTTAAATAATTAATCGTGTCGTGTCAGTCATCCTGTAACGCTTACCATGGAAAATTCCGTAAATGTGGATAAATATTATTAAAGAGTGAGTATTCCAAAAAATGTGGATAAATAATGCCCAAGGAAAAAATTATGTTCCTGTATCTTTGAAGTATATAGTACATAGGGTATACAGGGTGAATTTTTCAAGTGTACCTTCAAGGCCAAATCCTAAACTACAAGAAATAGCGAAAAATGCTAAAAGGAGTTTCGGAACCGATTTTAATAAAAAACTAAAACTGCCTCATTACACATATACATATCAACATGGGAGCCTTAAGGCGCCCGAGACCGCCTAGCCGGCCCCAGGGTACCCAGCGGAGGGGTTTTAATCCCACCTCGTCGTAGCCGGTGGTATGAGTCTACACCGAACAACTAGCTCGTCGCGATGTTTTGAATAGACTCAATAACCCATCTATAAACAGTTTTACAAGTTGGTATAGTGAAACCGGGACCGACAGCTTAACGTGCTGTCCGAGGCACTATAGTGGTGTTGTCAAACAAATGTACATATTTTTTTTTATTAAAAACTCATTGGTACACAAAACTGCCTCATTAGATTTGTGAATAAAATATTCTCCTAGTCGGGAATCTAACCGCTTGATTTTTGAAAAAAAATACTCACCTGTATTATTGCACCAGCTTATAGTGTCACTTATAAAGATCAAATTCTGCTAAGTAATATCTAGTGGCAACTAAAGGAAAGTGCTATTTTTTTACTTAAAAAAAAAAAAAAACATATTTTACCACCGTCTACTTTACCAACTAATCAAATAGATTGAAATAATGATTTTCAAAACCCATCCATATTGAAAACATAGAGATGAAAAACCCTTCAAGTGACCTAGTCATATTTCGATTTTTGTCTATGGGTTTATAGGTTTTCAGGAGACTATTGCATCGTTTTCTTAGGGTGTAGTTGCGAAACGTGCGATTAATTTGACGATAAAGCCGTTAGGCTACTAAAGTAGACCCATAATGCGAATTCGTCTATATCGCCGCCCGTTTCGTAACCACATCATTTAGCCAGCAAAGTAGAAGCGAGCTATGCTGTTAAACAACAATGAATTGATCGACCCCATTCATGAATTTAGTAGGTCTGCTTACCTTCAGGTACATACAAAATCACATGCCGTACTCCAGTAAACAAAAACATAATTTTAAATAAAAGTAAGAAATAATAATAAACTAATGACGCACTTTTAGTTTTTATCAAAATAGGCTCCGAGACTCTTTTAAGCATTTTTCGCCATTCCTTGTAGTTTAGGATTTGGCCTTGAAGGCAACCTTGAAAAATTCACCCTGTATATACATATTTTATAAATATACTCGTATACATAGGGTGCACGTGAAGCATTATATTTTGTCTTCAGTAAGCCGCATGTTTGAGACCAATTTCAAAACAATTTCGTAAGCGATTGTGATACCTATCGTACAATATGATGATGCTCATCTTGCAAACCTCACCTAGGAGCATCTGTAATTCGGTAATCTTGAAACACCGTTTTTTGTTTTTGGTGCACTATTTATTAGAATCATAATAATAATAATAATAAATTCTTTATTTGCCAGAATATGGTTTACAAAAGTTGTTACATTGGAATAATTAGTTCTACATATTCTACCAACATGTGGTGTGCAAAATATAATTTCAATCCCTAGCATATCATCTATTATACATTCAAATCATAAAATAAAATCATTCAAATCATGCTGAATCATTAACCGTTATCGAGATTTAAGGGCACTGCGAACTCTGCGTTCGCCATACAAAATTAGCTTTCGCTCTTCCAATAGTACCTACTTGACTACTGTTTGTCGTAGAATTAAAATAATATTTTTGTTGGTTGTTATTTATTATTTATTATCATGAAGGTAAAAACCGCTTATATACGTGGTGGCCTAGTTGGTTAGACCTTGGACTTAAAAACACTTAGGTCCCTGGTTCGAATCCCGGTGTGTACCAATAAGTTTTTAAATTAAAAATTTATGTACATTTGTTTGACAACACCACTATAGTGCCTCGGAGAGCACGTTAAGCTGTCGGTCCCGGTTTCACTATACCAACTTGTGAAACTGTTTATAGATGGGTTATTGAGTCTATTCAAAACATCGCAACGAGCTAGCCACTTGTTCGGTGTAGACTCATTCCATCGGCTACGACGAGGTGGGATTAAAACCCCTCCGCTGGGTACCCTGGGGCCGTCTAGGCGGTCTCGGGCGCCGTAAGGCACCCGTGATGATACATAAAAACCGCGCCCGCCCGCGCGCTTAAACTTAACCTTTGGGTTCATCGGTTTTCAAGAGACTACTGCATCGTTTTCTTGTGGTAGTATCATTTCAGATACGAAACGCGGCGCGGTTACGAATCGGGCAGTTGATTTGACGATAAAGCATCTAGGATATTATTAAAATATACTTAATGCAATTTTATTCTTTTTGCCGCCTATTTAGTAACCGCACCATTTAGCCATTGCAGGCACTTTGCAGGTCTGCTTAACATCAGGTAGATACAAGAACAAGGTCAAATGCTTTGCTCATATTTTTTTTCCGATGACACGGGTACATGAGCATATTATTTGTTTTCTATGAGCTTTATGCCCTATTTTTACTTGGAATTACGGAAATCCATATTTGCCTTTGGAGCATATGGTGACCGTTTTTGGTCAGTAAAGAATGCTACGAAGTTAAAGATGAAAGTACCCAAACAACAAAATAAAAAACCGCATCGGTCTGGGGGTGATCAAAAATCAACATCGACAGCGTCAATCTAAAACTGCGCACTCAAATTAGAGAGAAATGGGCCATCATTGTGCCTAAACAAAATGTAGTACACAAATCATTACATTTTTTTTTTCATTTTGTTTTACCACCTCCCTAGACTAGTGGTTGCGCCTTTGCCGTTGTATCCAGAGGTCGTGGGTTCGATTGCCACTCATTGTTTCTGATACACATAGTACAAGCCCTGGTGGGCAATTCTCGCGCTTTCGACATTCATCTCGATTAGATATTGATGACATATTAAATGTCGTTTTTCGTTTAAAAATGTGATTGGTCAAAATGTTAACGCGATAGTATAGTTAACGCGAAAGTACACGTTAAAAAAACTCACACTAGGGCTACTGTACCCCTAGTGTGAGTTTTCTAACTATTACTTTGAGTTTGAGTTAACTAAAATTTGTATGGGAAATAGTTCAGCGCACCATGCGGAAATTTTGAGAACTAAAAATGCGAGCGTGTGATTGGTCATAATGTCAACGCAGTAGTATAGTTAACGCGAAAGTAAATGTTTAAAAAACTCACACTACTCACTGAGCTTAGTTGTCCAAAAATTTTCCTACATATTATTATTATTATTATGTAATAAAATAAGCGTTACTTTCACTCCGAGAAAGAAATTAATAAAATTAAAAAGTTTTTGATAGTTCAAGACTTCCCATAACTCTGTGACTCTCGTAGATATATTTATTTGTCATTAAACAATACAATATTAATACATCATATTTAGTAAAAAGGCCCTGTCATAAGTTAGAAAAACCTGATTGACAGGTACCTCGCTCTTTATACAAAATAATCAATACAAGTTTAATGATTTTAAAGTAATTACTAAGTATGAAAAGATATAAGTAAACATCTTAATAAAAATTGTAATAATAAGAAAGTAGTTAGAAATGAGTGGGTGCGTGTATGAGTGTGTGTGATAAGTGTGATTATGAATGTGTGTGTAATGTGATTATAAGTGTGTGTAATGTGATTATAAGTGTGTGTGTGTGTGTGTGTGTGTGTGTATAGGGTTATGTGAGTGACAGTGGGTGGGATTGTTTGCAAATATAACACCTAGCTTGCATCAAGCGGTAAAGATTCAGTTGCATTGTAGTCTAATGTCAACAACCAGTCGCTTATAATCTTTTTACATTATATAATATATAGTATAATGTCCCACTGCGGTTCAAGAATAGTATTATACACGATCGGAACTGTATAACAGCATTTTTTATTTTTTTTTAAAACACTCTCATGAAGTTCTTGTTTTCGTGCCATAATAAATAAAAAACACTCTCGGTTATGGTTTGAAGGGAGATAAGTTCAAGAACTTTTTCATTTAATTAAAACATTTTTCAAGGTTTAATTTAAATAATGATTTGTGACCTACAATATTTTGTTAGGCACCATGATGGCCCACAAATGGGCAATTTCCTTTAGGTATAATTTATGTCTATACACAAAGCCCCTTATTTATAAAAACTTTATACGAGCGTTTTAGTTACAATGATACATCGTCTCTTTCTTACCAATATAAATCATTTTTGACAGAAAAGAGATAAAACATAATTTTAACTAAAACACGCTCAATTAAGTTTTACGAATAGAAGGGAAATATCGTAAGAGTGGAGGAACACGGTTGTAAATTAGATTAAGCAGTTTTTCTTTTACTGCAATATGGCGTTTTTTTTGTGATCATGGTCAGGTTTAAAAGAAATAAAAACAAAAAATATAATTTTTAATGAATATAATTTATTTTCTAATAAAGCTAAAAAACGACTAGAAATCGTGAGATCATAAACTCCGTAATCAAAACAAGTCATTTCATGACATAAACTTATCCTAAGCCCATTATTTAATTTCGTACAAAAAATACAAACAAACTTGTATATGTATGTTAATTATTTATACTCAAGTAAATATACTATCAATATATTTTTTTATGATTAATTATATTACCGATATCTTATTCATTCCGAGTCTACGCCGTACAAGTGGAGAAGTTCGTCGCGATGTTTGTATATAGACTCCACAACGGTGATGGAGTCTATACAAACATCGCGATATGGATTATGTCATAACCCGTATAATATATGAATTTACATAAACAACTCCACAAGTTGGTGTAGTGAAACTAGGAACGACAGCTTAACGTGATTTTTAAGTTAATAACAAATGTATTTAATTGTTTAACAATTAGTATTGCATACTCATACCTGACAAATTGTTTACTTTTTTATACTTAATTAAATTATGGGAACCAGTAACATTAGAATCTTACAAAATGGTAAAGACACGGAGAAGGAAGAACTTTTGCCTTGACGGGTCACTTCTCATCTCCTTGTGTTAGTTTTTTGTTATAAAATTCGCATGAAACTGATAAAAAGAATTACCGATCTGTTTTCATTTTAACAGTATTGTTTCTCCGTTGGACGGAAAATCAGTTTTAATTGATAAATATAATATTATTTAGGTTTAAAGAATTTCTTTTCCATAAGAACATACATGCATATTCACTTAAGTGGAAAATACATTATATTAGCTTCACATCACATTGCTGGCAACACAGAAACAAAACAAAAAATTTAAAAAACGCTTTAACATTTTAGATGTACTTTGAGATTTTAAAACTTCTGTTTGTATTATGATTTATGACTTTAAAATAAAATACATATACTCAATACATAAAACAAAACTATTATACATTGTAGGTAGACAGAAAAAAAATCCTGTTTACTGATAATTAATATAATATATGAATGTTTCTCATTATTCATATTAACGATATTATAATAATTTAATTTTAGACAACAATTAAACAATAAATAAAAATAAAAATAAAAAAATCCTGCTTAGTATTGAAAATAGGTATAGGTCTTTGATAGTATTCAAATCTAATAAGCCGCGCCAATAAACAAACGATTTATAAATGCTGGTACGGTCAGAAAAGAAGGCTGTTTTTTTTTTTTTTTATTATCATAAACAATAATAACCAAACTTAACAAAACTAAACGGTAATTTTAAAATATTAACAAATACATTTGAAGACGTATCCAATATTTAGTACACATCAAGATACGGTGGGTAATTTTTTGTTTTGGTAACCTTACTGTGGGGTGTGAGTATAGACGGAAATATAATATGAACGAAATAACACGGGAGGGGAAATACCAACCAACACAAATTTACGAAAAACATTTTTAGTAAATACCTAGATAAATATTTTGTATACTTTATAAGCATATGAGTAACATTATTGGTGTTCTATTTTTCATATAACTATGTGTATATTATGTATATTCTGGGTTCCGATATAAAAATACTAAAATATACTATGTAATTATTTTTAAGCTATGTAAATGCTAATACTACATTATATAAAATATAATAAGTATATTTTTACAACAAGTGCGATCAATATAATCTAAACATGTTAATTTAATACTTTTAATATAACAACACAGGGATTTGATATTATTTGAATGTTTTAATTGCACCTTAATAGCAAATCAATTGCTATCAGTATAGACTGGGGAATTAATAAATCAACGTACGTCATTACCAGAAAATAATAGTCCCGACAAAAAGAAAAATGTTTTTTTTTTTCGAAAAACAACATATTACGCATAAGTATACTTTATCGTTTCTTTTAGATAAAAATGTTTTTGTGTACGAAAATCTTGGAAAATAAGTCGCTTGATGTCATAATAGGCACGAAAAAAATTTGGATATTACATTAATAATACAAAAATAAAACATGGAAAACGAATTTCGTAGTTTTTATTAAAACCCTTTACTTAATCGTTTTAATAAAAGTTTGTTAGGTGCTTATAACGTCACGCAACTTACCTTTTCAATCTAAAAAATCAAAAAAATACAAACTAATATTTTCGAAAAAAAATATCAACATTCGTTTTTTCTTTTTGTCGTAAGCCTATTGCTGACCCACTGTAGAACCTTATTTTATTTCTGATTTTTGCAAATAAATGCCTATAGAAACTTTTGTAAGGAAAATACTAAATCTGGTCCTTCGAGTAATGGACTCGTAACAGTAAAGAACACTACAAATGAAAAAGGACATCTTAACGGGATATTTAATTATATTAGCGAAAGAAACAATCATTAAATACTCAAGGAAATTGAAGCCCCCAATCACGCACAAATTGAAGACAATAATGCCCCAACTCGAGGAAAAATAATCAGAGGACGCAAATAAATCTTATGCGAGCAGAGAGAGCTTCTTTTGAAGAAAAGTATTTTCAAACGAATTTCTTTAAAATTATTAATAAGTAATTTATAATATATATTCCCAAAACATGTTAGAACCAAACAATGCCAAACTTTAGGTTTTTGTCACGACGTAAAGTGCGTGACGAAGTCCCATAATGACACTCCTGTTATTTTTTAAAATACTTCTTCTTCAATTTTAGAAAATTTATATATTTTTTTAAGGATAATAAAATATATTTAATAAGTAAAGGCTACATTATATTAATTATATAATATGTGTGCATCCTCAGTTCTTAATAAAGACAGGATTTTACTGTGGTTCAGCTATTTATTAGTCCGACTGTACGTGCACATATTATTTCACTGCCTAAATATTTTACAACATCAAACTATTAAATTAAGAAACGTTTTTTTCCGTGGGAATTATTTTAAAAATACTTTCTATAAAAGACACCTTTTTACATTTAACAATATTTTACCAAAAAAAACATCAAATTTACCAGTTTTTTGTGCGTATTATCAACACTGTTTATACTTTTTATGGATACTTTGTTTTTAAAACCAATTTTATTTTTAAATCCAATTTTATTTTTAAATCCAACTTGAGCATGAAATTGTTTTTTTTTTTTTTACAATAGCTTTACTAGTGACCTCAAGTTGATGATAAGGAATGATTAAGACGTGAAGCAGAAAGAATTTGTTACAATGACTTGACTCGGCAGTCGGCAGTTAATTTGTACGCGAGCAAAAAAAATAAGGAATGTCGGGTCATTGAACGAAATTCTTTCTGCTTCGTAAGTCCGTGGAAGCAGGCCAGTATTAAATTAGTTCAGGAGCGACTGAGTAAGTATAGTTGAAATAATATTAAAATATCTTACTACCCAACTGTACTTCATGCTGGCATCGCTGTATGCCTAAAACTGACATTAATATACCTTCAGCTATTCACAGTTAGTAATGTAAACTGAAAATATATTCAAATAATTCACCAATATTCCATTAAATATGTAAGAAAATTATTTCTTTTTTTAAGTATCCATATAACATTTTTTGGCACACAAAAGTAATATAACATTACAAGATAACATACAAACTTAACCTTAGTGAGATCATAACAATAATTCATCTCGTAAACAAATATGTATTGTAAAATACATTTTAACAAAAACAATTTACACAATCGACTAGATTAACACAGAATAAATATATAAAAAAATATGTCTTTTAAAAATAGAAATATAATATTGCTTGCTACTCTATGCAATATATTTATATAAAATATTCTAATAAATATATATCAAACTGTATTAAGACCATAACTTTGTACTAATTGTTTATATTACTATATAGAAGGCCAATATATGCTACTACAAATTATTCTTAAATTCATTAACCAGTTTCAACCGTGGATGTGCATGTGCATTTTCATGCACTGTCCATGAAAATACTTTTAAATTTTCCTTTTTTCTTTTGAATATAACAACTAAAGGAGGTAAATAAAGTTGTATACTGTCAATCAATTTTGACAGCTAATAGTTTGATTTAAATAAAAATAGCATATAGAACTGTCAATCTCGATAGTTATGCCATAAGCTTCGACTAATTGGATAATGGATATAAATGTTTTTTTTTTGTACTGGGTCACAATACAGCAATCTTGTGCATCCATGAATCCTGAGGTGCAAAATTTTTGTTAGAGGATATGTAGCAAAATATACGCTCTACCAGAAATATTGCCTAAACAACCCTTAAGTTTTTAAGGAACAAATAATAACGCAAGACATTTAAAGAGGCGAGAATCTCAAACATATTTATTGAATGTCAATCATCAATTTACACTTTGGTAAGTAGCAAAAATAAAAGTCAGTAAAATCAATGCGCAAACGGAAAATGTGTAACAAGTAATAAGTGTAAGTGCATAGATTTTACTAATCATTTTACACTTTGGTAAGTAAAAATACAAGTCAGTAAAATCAATGTGCAAACGGAAAAGGTGTAACAAGTAATAAGCGTAAGTGCATAGATTTTACTAATCATTTTACACTTTGGTAAGTAAAAATAAAGTCAGTAAAATCAATATGCAAACGGAAAAGGTGTAACAAGTAATAAGTGTAAGTGCATAGATTTTACTAATCATTTTACACATTGGTAAGTAGCAAAAATACAAGTCAGTAAAATCAATGTGCAAACGGAAAAAGTGTAATAAGTGTAAGTGCATAGAATTTACTAATCATTTTACACTTTGGTAAGTAGCAAAAATACAAGTCAGTAAAATGAATGTGCAAACGGAAAAAGTGTAACAAATAATAAGTTAAGTGCATAGATTTTACTACTCATTTCTTAATATATCCTTACCTCCTTAAGTATCTTAAATTATTTATTTAAAACTCAAATTAAAAAAACTTTCTTGCACAAAATTGTACACAGGCGTGCTTAATGCCTTAGGCATTATATACTAGCTGGCCTACTAAGTTACTATTTGTTCTTTAAAACACATTAATTGTACTAATTTTAAGACGATCTTTAATTTAAGAATTGTAATGTTAACCCTAAAGTCTTAAGTTTAAATACATTAACAAGTATAAAGATTTAATTTATTAATTTTTTGGAATAGTTGAGAAAAATATTTTTATTGGCAATTTTTTATGCATAGCATTATTATATTATATCGTCAAATGTCTGCTTCTTTACAAAAAGCGGACTGGCAACAACAGTTCGGAATAATAATACCATTTTTTAAGATGGATATAAAATTCTAGAGCCAAGCCAATTGGTTCTTTCTACAGCATCTGTGCCTAGTTTAAGATCCAAGAACGCGCGAGCATCATTAGGTGCAGGCGCTTGTCTGCCAACGAAACCAATCTGAAAACATATTTATTATAAACCAAAATATTATACATATATACCCACAATGACTTTTCGGTTAATATGGTTCTATTGATCAATACGTAAAACCTATGGAACCATGTGTCGCAAATGGAATAAAAAATATGGAGAAGCCCATACAAACTAGTAATGTTAAAAGTACCAATTTGTGTGGGGAAGCCAAACCTTTTTTTTCATTTGCGACAGTTGGTTCCATGGGGAAGGTTGGTCGATTTTATCAGTAGAGCCTCATATCAGCCCAAAGTACAACCTTTCAAATTTACCCTGTATATAAAAATCAATGTGTATTATGTTCCTATGAACTCCGAAACAGCTGGACGAATTTTGATGAAATTTCCAGACAATTTTAAATACATTTTATTAGGTGTAGCAAGGCACTTTAGCTATATATATTGACTAAAACTTCGTCACATGATCGCTATTTCCGATATTTAGTGCTACATGTGCGAAGATTCGGTGCTGGCAACTAGTACATATAAAAGAGCTGACTTATTCATTATCGCCCAGTCGAAACTACTGATACTAGGAATACCAATGGCAAAACTAAGACACAATTTATATATAACTAGCATATAATATAGACACACGCAACTTCGTCTACGTAACTTTTACCGTTTACGCAACGGAAGCTCTCAAAAGGAACAATTTTACCCCGTTTTCCCAAAATTTTTCATTGATGCTTCACTCCGATTTGACATGATCAGTTCAGTAGATCCAGAGATTTCCCCCCTACAACCTCACAAACACACAAACTTTACCTCTTTATTATATTAGCATAGATTGGAAAGGTATTTGACGATATTGTAGATAATTGTTTACCGGGGCGCCTTGTCTCGATATGCTGTCCAAACCGAGTTATAAATTAGTAAACTTTACTTTAAGATTTACACAGAAAAATATTAAACTAACCTGGGCTAAAGGATGTAAATGTCTCTCAGGAAACTCTTTCTGATGAGCCAGAACCCAGTCCTGTGGCCACATGGTACCGTTTTTAGGTACAAATGGCAACAACAACACATACATGCGGTTGGTACGCGAGTACGCCACACGGTAGTACCGACCTCGGGTAGCTCTTTCCCAAATATACCCTTCAGAATCTACGCCACCTCTTGAAAGAAACGGAATGTGTTGTATGTCACTTGCGTGGACACCTATTTCACCGTATTCTGCGTACGGGAGTATGTCGCCGCTGTGTAGAAAAAAAAACCTTTTAGGCGATTAAAGATGATTACCTAATAATATATACGTGGTGGCCGAGTTGGTTAGACCTTAGACTTAAAAACACTTACATCTCTCTCTGGTTCAAACCCTGATGCGTACCAATGAGTTTTTGATCTAAACATGTATGTACATTTGTTTAAAAACACCACTATAGTGCCTCAGAGAGCATGTTAAGCTGTCGGTCCCAGTTTTAGTTTCCCAACTTCCCGGTCCCAACTTGTGAAACTGTACAAAAATTGGTTATTGAGTCTATCCAAACATCGCGATGAGCTAACCACTTGTTCAGTGTACTCATACCATCGGCTACCTACGATAAGGTACCCTGAGGCCGTCTAGCTAGGCGGCTTTGATGATTTTTTTTTTTATGTTTAAAAATTACCTAAGTGAAATCTGAAATACTAATAGTATTTTGACTTTGATAAAAATATTTTAAAACTTTTGATTATTATATATTTATTTTAGCTCTCTCTAATTTAATGACCTACAGATGTACAGGGACCTTATTAAGAAGCCCGATCAAAATACAAATTGAGTCATTGATCATTAAAAATGTATAGAAATTTTAGTTTATTTATAGAACTTGACCGACGAGAAATATCAATTACCATACATTTTTTTTTTGATCAATATTTTGATTGGCTTCTCAGTATGGATATAACAGAGTAAACTGCAGGCGTCTCTGCACCGACTAAAATTGACACTTGTTACACAGCTCAACAGCTGTTTGACAGGGTGGCCACTTTTTAACGGATACGAATTTCCCTGACTATTTCAGATTTTCCAATCACTTTTTTTAGATTTTCCCTGACCTTAATGAGCTTCAAAAAGAAAAGAAAAAACTCCAAAAATACATTATAGTTTTTTTTTATTGATTTTTGGAAAAAAAATATAGCATTTGAGTATTAGAAAATAGACACAATTATTTTTAGCAATATTTTCGGAAAATATAGAGCAACTAAATATATTTCACATTCTTAATAAAAAAAAGCATATTTGAACTTAGATGGAATTGCTCCGCTTAGGTTGCCAGATGTTTGCAGTAACAAGTTGTGTGAGTACTTTAAATATTTTCTCTGACTTTCTAGCGTTTTCCCTGACTTTTCCAGTCTCTGAAAATTCCCTGACCTTTCCCGGTTTTCCGTGTTTTCCAGAAAGTGGCCACCCTGCTTTACCATTGGCACTTGCTACTATTTCACAAGAGTATATAACCTATCTTATAAAATACATTGATTATAGTCAACCTTGTTTTAAAGTAGATGAAGACTTATTTACCTCGTAACAGCCCCCAATAAAGAGGTAGTTTCAAGCCAACATCTTGCACCAGCTGTGAGCAAAGAATGTAGTACATGAGTCAATGTTCTCCTTAGATTCTGACGACAACATGGTGGTGTATTGCGACCAGCCAACACATAGGATGGTGTACCGTGTACTGATGGAAAGCACCTCTGTAAATAAAATAATTTAAAAACTCAAGTGACCTATTCATATTAATAATTTAATTTTAACAAGTATCTTATCTCAGTTTTTCCAACTATTGAAGCCCCAAAATATTTTGTTAGTATATATTTTTATTTATAAACATACCTAATAACATTTATTGCTCTAGAATTTAACAACTATTTTATGCCTTAGAACACACTAATCTGGTTCCACAAATACCAGCTTGTGGAACTTGTATGTGTATTTAATTTTATTACTTATTACTTACGATGAGCAAATTTTTTTATTTATAAATACAGTAGTAAATAGGCTAGTGATATATTACCTGAGTTTCCTTTCTGCAACCAAACCAATGCATTTCATTATCTCGGAGTACAGCTTTGATCCCCAGCTGTTTAAACAAAGCCACTCTATTATCTTTCACCCTTTTCAGTGTCTGCTTCTTTGATGCAGGAGTCTTGATTCCATGACCTGATCCAAATTGACCTTCAAATATTTGTACCTAAAAGTATTATAATAATATATAGGAGGTAGGATATATCCTTCTATAAATTTGTTCTAAAAAATATCTACCTACTAGACATGCAATGCAAAACTACAAAGTTCTTAAAAAAATGTTTATGTGTCTATATTTTATGCAATTCCTAATTCTTATTAAAATGAGAGCTCAGTAAATTATTTATAAATTTTTACTTTTTATTATTCTATAATAATAAATAATATTTTTAGGTTTTACTAATCCACTTATGGTTACACCTCAATTTTTATTTCCTACATTTATATTTTAAACCCCCAGTTTCATAAAAAAGTTTTTTCATTAAAAAAAACTTAATCATTAAATAAATATGGATTATTAAATACATAATTTGCAGTTTTTAAATCAAATATCTTGCAATAAAACTTATTCCATAAAATCTAGATTCAATCTGGATTGATTCTAAAGTTATAGGTAATATTTATCAAGTGTTATATAAAAATGTCCTACTTACCTGTATTATGTAAATAAGTTATAAATAATTTATGAAACTAGGGGTTAATAATAATTTTTATTTTACACACAATCAAGCTTACTTTTATGTTTCTAATTGCCATTTGTAAGTATAATGCCTCGGGCAAAGGCAAGGCAAATGGTTTCGGTAAAGAATGAAGTAGTGTAGTCTTCACCAGCAAAGCATGCTGACCGTGCACAGCATCACACAATGTTGATGATATATCTTTACTATACTCTATGGTCCAATCCTCAAAACGCCATTGAATAAACTGACAAATAAGTTTTGAACCACCAATTCCTATGGCCATTGGATTAGAAGTTAAAGTTGCTGCAGCCATAGCCCGTTGTAACACTCTTCGAGACACTCTGGTCCCATCAGGAGCCAGTAACACATATTCTGTATTCACAAACGACAATGGATTTAATTCTTCGGGGGTAGAATTCAATTTCAATTCTAAAGATATAACCCGCACATTTCTTAAGGACTCGTTAATCGTTGCAAATGGAAATGGGGGATACGGTGACGTGTCGCAGACAACCAACACTGGCATGTTGGGAAAAGTAGATATAAATGACTGCACGCTACCCGGGACATCATTTTCAAAGTCTTCGAACTGACGGAAAACCACAGTCATAAGCTTCGATAAATGTCTCGATATTCGACCGTTAGATGCAGGAGCTACGGTAACTGGAGCAAACGTTAATAAAAACCGAAAATATTGATCAAAATAAAAACATAAAAAGGAAATCAATAAACAAACCACTAAAACATAAATTTTAACGTTCAGACGACATCTTGTTAAACGAAAAAACATTATTATAATACAGTTTTTTATTTCATTTTTTTCTATTCTCTTCAAATCAAATACAAACTAATGTAATTAGAATAAATTAATTAATTTTAAGAAGAGGAAGAAAACTTTAAGAAAAGAAACCTTTTCACCACAGACTATTAAATTATACTCTATGCTATTGTTTTTATTTTATGTTTTCCACAGTGTAGAAGGCAAAGATCTTTTGACCATACAGATTTCTGTATATATTGTTGTATAAATATACTCTGCAGCCTTAGCACAGCCAACCTAAGACGCGACACGGGTCGCGTCTTGGGTTGAAAATAATTAATGAAAATTCAGGCGAGGCGACGACGTCATGCCTACTGTAAAATCTATATGTTTTCGACTGAGGCGACTCGACATGTCGTCTCACCTGTATTTTCTCTCAGGCCCACGGAGTCGCGAGCAAACGTCAAAATGGTGTGGCGTGACTATTTGCTAGCAGTGCTAGCACGGGTCCCTAAGACAAGACTTCAAAATCGTGCTATAAAGTATTGTTTTCAATATCTCTTTTCAGCCCCCGTAGCACGGCCACATCCAAGACAAGACACGAGAACGTGTCCGTTGATAATCATCAGTCTTATCTTACAGTCGCAGCACGGCCACTGAATGACAAGACTCGTGTCTTGTCATGAGATTTGTCTTGCTTGAGGTATTGGGTGTAATAAATCTCTCGCGCAGCCCGCGACAATGTTTAACTTTTTTAATTATTTTAAATTCTCGTAAAAAAAAGTGGAAATTATGGGAAAAAAAGCATTATGATATAGAGGGAATTTTGGAAACGTGGGAATTGTAAAAAGTAGTCAATGTAAATGTGGGAAAATGCTTATAAGAGAAAGTATGCTATGACGTGGGAATTTTCAAAAAGTAGTCATGTGGAAATTGAAATTTCCTACTTTTTTAAAAGTGTGAAAAATTATAATATTTAGTATTAAAATTTAAGTAGGAAAAATCCCACTTGAAGAAAAAATATTTTTGAGTGGGAAAAAATCCCACCTATTGAAAAGCAGAGAAAAGTCCCACTTGACGAAAAAAAGTATTTTTTTAGTGGGAAATAAAAATCCTATGTGGGGAAAAATTCTTACTTTTTCTAAAAAAATATGACTTAAAATACCACTAAAAATCATTTATTCGTCAAGTGGGGAAAACATTCTACCCTATAAATAAAGTAGGGAAAAATTAGCAACTTTTTAAAAAGTATGAATTTTCAATTTCTACATGACAACTTTGGGGCTTTTCCTACTTTTTAAAAGTGAGAATTTTTCCGTGCGTGTCAACGGACACGCTCTCATGTCTTGTCTTGGATGTGGCCGTGCTACGGGGGTTGCTATTAATTTTATTTGTTTGCAGAGTTTTATTCTATAGTCCCGTTCCGTAACGCAAAAAGTTGTATATCGTCGCTGCGCCTGCCAATTTCCATAGGTGCATTTTTTTAGTTTTTGCTTTTTTCACTAAACATAATCTCCGTTTTATGCTCTATGTGTGTATAAAGTCCTTTTTTGATATTCCAACTAGAAACAAGTTTAACAAATTCCATATGTATTTTGAGCGTTAAGAAAAAACTCGTATATGCAGCACAAAAAGGATTTGTTCCGTCATTAGTCCCCCGCTAACTGTGTTAGAAATGTGAGTGTTGTGGTGTAAACAACAAAATAAAATAGTTTTTAGGAGTATAAATATGGTCTATTCGAAACGTTTAAATTAACGCGCGTAAAAACGTAGAAAAAGCACTCGTGCGAACCCAGCTAAATTTCAAGTCTAGGGCAGTTCTAATTTGTTTTCTTATGATAGGGCGAGGGACCTTCCCTATTGTATATAATAAAACAAATCCAAGAAATTCTAACTTTACTTGGCGGATGGAAACCTTAAACAGTGGCAGTGTTACCAATTCCTAAAAAAAAATACCCCTAGACTTAAGTCAAAATCCCCTAAAATCGCACATATGACATGGAAATCCTCCACTTTTTTTTACTTTATTTATAAAATTTATTGCCTATTTCTAATATAATTTCGCTCTTAACTGACTTCGAATAGTCGCTTTTTAATTGCTCTAATAGTCACTTTGGCTACAGGCAAAATTTTCTTACCAATAGTTTTTTGTTAAATTTAAGCATCTTTTGTTTTCGGCTCATTTTTTGTTACTTTTTAAAAAAATCTGGCCCCCAAAAAATAGCGGTAGATAACGCTAACTTGCAGCACATGTTATACTAGCTAGTCGATATATTATTAATCTATGGTTGTACTTAAATTGTAGCAAACATTATAATATACACATTATAATGTTTGCTTACATTATAATATACATATTATAATGTTTGCTTGCTTTGACTTGCTTATAGAAGAAAAATTATCACATAGTCTTATTATTTCCCAAAAGATATGATGCTATGAGAATCAGAGGCGTAGCTACTTAAGGGCTAGGCAGGGTAGTGCCCCGGGGCCCTCAAGCTCAGGGGCCCCCCTTGATTCCTTACCAGAAAATCTTGATCAAACTAAACTTTTGATAATTTCTCCCATTTTAAAAATAAATATGACAGGTTGCAACCCGACTTTAATCATGGCAACTCAGTTGAGTGAAATTCGAAAGTTATACCTAGGGAATTCCCTTAAATTTTTCTGTGGGTTGGCAGTGTTATCAATTTGATAAAACCTAACCAGTTTAGATAGCCGTGGGGCCCCATTTTTTGATTTGCCCCAGGGCCCTTGGTTACCTAGCTACGCCACTGATGAGAATATACTATAATGAGATATGAAATTAAAAATCTCCATCTCTTTCTTTTTCCGATAGATCGCACAGGTTAATTATAACCCCGTTTTGGAACGCAGTCCTTAGGAAGATACCTCAAACCGTTCTTTCATTCGTTCTCCATTCTCTATCTTGTCAAAATAAGCCAAGTTTACGCAGCAGTTTGCGCTAACTTTCATAAATTAAATCCAGTTTATTTTTATTCTACTTTCTCCAAAATGGCTTCGCAAGATTTCGATGAATTGGAACCATCTCTGCAAAATGTTATAGACCAGAAATCTTTACGTTGGATTTTTGTCGGTGGTAAAGGTGGTGTTGGCAAAACAACTTGCAGGTAACCTAAAGTTCAGTCATTTATTTTATTTTATTAGAGAAGTATTTGTATAATTATCACAAGCATCTTTCGTCTACTAAGCGTAACAGACTCAGAATGCTCTGCATAAATTGACCTTGTGAGATAATGCGAGTATACTTTTATTTACCTTCATGCCCAGTCTTTTGCGGAGCAGGCACAATCATATTTTAAGTATTTTAGCAATGATCTTTATCTTGTAATGTTTTGTTATTTAGTTGCAGTCTTGCTATTCAGTTAGCGAAAACAAGGGACTCCGTGTTAATAATTTCAACTGATCCTGCACATAACATCTCTGATGCTTTTGATCAAAAATTCTCTAAGGTATCTAAATTGTTTATTATAAAAACCATAACCTACACAGGATGAAAAAAGTTTTTGGGCCTCCATCATCATGAAATTTAACGAAGTTTTAGTTTTATATGAAAATGAGTCTCAGACTCTTTAAAAGTTTTTTTGCATCTTTATAGTTATATAGTTTTGGCCATGAAGGCACACTTGAAAAAAATATATAGTGTATTTTTTTTTAATAAAAAAATAATGTAATTTTTTTAAATAAATAACATATTGTGTTGAAAGTTACTATTACTATTTTTTGATTGAATGGCCTCTTCGCATGGTGCGAAATATTGTCAGTGTCATGTGGGTAGGAGAATAAAATGAATGTATTATTAGTAAAAAGAGGAATAACGGGATGTAAGCATACGGTATAGTCTTGCCAATATCAAGTGAAGGAGGAAAAAGAATCTACAGTAAAATGGGTACTGCCATTTTATTGAAGATTGTGGGATTATTTGAGATAGCACAAACACCGAGATCACTGCGTAAATGCTACACTTATCACACTTAATAATACTATACAAATGCTTATTCTACAAAATTAGTACACTTTTGCACAATAATATTCAATAAAATTTAATATGATAACCGTAGTAGAAACATGCGTCTACAGTCTTTGGGCTACCCTCAAAGTTAAAAGTTGTTATCTATCATGAACTGTAGTTGTTTTTTTAATTAACAGGTGCCAACAATAGTGAATGGTTTTGAAAACTTGTATGCTATGGAGATAGACCCTAATGTTGGATTAAATGAATTACCTGAGGAATACTTTGAGGGTGAAGTAGAAGCTATGCGGGTCGGCAAAGGAGTGATGCAAGAAATTGTAGGGGCCTTCCCAGGTATTGACGAGGCTATGAGCTATGCTGAGGTAATATTGAACAACTAATTTTTTTTACAGACAATACAGGAAACTGTAAAGAAAAACATACTAACCTTGTAAAACATATTAGTATGTTTTTCTGTACAATTTGTCATGGTCAGGGGTTTATAAAATACAATATGTATTAATAGTGTTGTTTCTAGTGCACATAGTACAAGCCTAGAGCTTAGTTTGTGACCAGGGCAACATGTGTGTAATGTCCTAAAAAATAGAGGAAGGCAGGAAAGTGAACTGCAGTGTTTCTAGACTTGAGTCCATGAAGCAGGCTTAAAGGCCTTTCTGAATATATTATTTTACAATAACATATTTAAAATTAGTAAATAGACAATAATCATAACCACTTAGAACCCAAGAGATATGAAGGGGTGTAGGAATAGATAGGAGAAATAATTTTATTGGTGGAAACATTATTGTATATTCTCACTATGCAGTTAAAGTGATAATGAAATTTTTTACGATTTATTTTTATTTGTGTTAGTGCAGGTGAGAGTTCAAAAGGCCTTTAAACCTACTTCGCGGTCTCAAGTCCGGGAACGCTGAAGTTCATTCCCCTGCCTTTCAACCACGCGATGGACCCGGCACCCGCACGGTGAATCCATGGTTTGCTAAGAACATTGTCTCTCTCTCTTAATCTGCCACTTGACATTGTTAACAAATAAAAATATCATTTAAAGCACCAACATACAAAAATGTTACTATGACCGTTGTTAGGAGAGAAGAATTCACCATTCAATATGGCAAAAGAAACATGCAAAACATGTAAATTTCATGATGTAGTTGAAATTCCATAGCCAGGCCATGATATTTCACTTATAATATTTTACCTATTGTTTATCCTAATTGCATACTATAATGCAAAACTTTATTAGATATTCAAGACACTTGAAATTATTCATGAGGATAGTTGTGTGTAAAAAAATTCAAGATAACTTTTTATATATGGTGTCACAGACTTTTTTCTAGATCTAGTCTTGCCATTAATATTGTAAGAAAGAAAAAAAAAATGTTTCTATTGCAAATAACATTTATGCTTTTACAGTATGTTAGTTTAATACATAAATATAAAACTATAAAAATATAAAAAGCTTATTCAAAGTGGTCTCCATTGGCTGCAATACAGTCCTTTAAACGTAGAGACCAGTTATCAATAGAAGCACGCACTCTTTCCATGGGAAAATTCTTCACTGCCAATTGTATGGATTTTTTTAGGGACTCCCAAATTATCATGGTGTTTAGAGCTCTTCTTTACTCTCTAAAACTGACCATAAAACATAATTCAGCGGATTAAGGTCTGGACTAAACGACGGCCAGTCTTCAGCTCTGACGAAGTCCGAAGTGTTCGCTTCCAACCAAGACTGCACTGAGTCTTGCTGGAAGGACCATACTTGGTTATTGAACATGGTGTTGTTACTATCTTCTCAAGAATGGTATCTTGTTACACTTGTGCCAATGTATTGATACCTTTTTCACAAAAATATGGCTCAGTCACTTTATAGCTAACACCCCATCAAACCAACACTGAAGTTGGATAATGCCCATGTTGCACTCTGTCGACTAATTGGTAAACTTCCTTAGAGCTTTGAGAATAAATATGGTAATTTTGTTTGTTAAAATTATTAAAAAAATCTCTTCCGTAAACAAATTTTTTTTTTTACCTCCGTTTGCTTTGTAGTTGTATCGATTTTACCATCCTAGTCTTTTTTTTAATTATCAGTTAAGAAATTACCAGTGCGTCTCTTATAGGATGCAAGTCCTAAGTCATCTTTTAAAATACGCGACATGGTCTCTTCATCTCCTGAGATAAAATCTTTCACTTTCAGACAGTATTTCTTTGAATTCTTTCCCTTACTGCTTTGACCACCTTTTTCGTACAAACACTATGTGGACGGCCTGATCTTTTTCTGTCACAAACAGAGGAGGTCTCATTGTACCTATTAATAGCCCCGTACACAAACATTTGACTAATACCAAGTGTATGGTGAGTTTTAAAAATTGCATTTGGCTCCATACCTACGTATAATATACCTAATAATAATATGTATGTATAATGCAATAACAGCGATTCGGTTCTCTTTAATATCCCAAAATATTGTACAATGTATTGGCTCTAAAATGAGAAAACCTAATGAACATTCTATAAAAATGACAGATTCCAAATTCTATTTTTTTATTTTAATTGTAACAGTATTTATGGTAAGACAATGTTTATAACCACTGACTTTGATACCATCTTGTTCGAGTTGAGTTTGAGGACTATGTTTTTTTGTATCATGAAAAGTGAAACAGCATTGTTTGAATTGACCATTGCATGGTTAGTTTGAGTATCTGATAAATTACAAAAAATATTATGAATTTATAAATATCATATTGTAAAATAAATTCTTTTCAATCTCAACTCAAAGGTATAAAAGTCAGTGGTTACCCCGCTGCTTATTTTATAACCGCACTCTAAAAAGGCACTACCACCTCAACAAGTAATTTAATAATAATAATAATATGTAGGACAATTTACACAAATTGCTCTAACTAAGCTCTAGGCTTGTACTATGTGTACCAGAAGCAACAATGTAATACATATTATATTTTATAAACACCCTGACCATGACAAACTCTACAGAAAAAACGTACTAACATTTTTTTGCCATGGGTGGGAATCGAACCCACAACCTCCGGATACAACGCCAAAGGTGCAACCACTAGTCTACAAAGGTTGTCAAGTCAAATTGATGTAGTACATTCCTGAAAACTTGTAAAACCACAGTCAAAACTATAATCTGACCTCCCAACTCTGCTAATATGAGAAAAAATAATACAAATAAAACCCCTAAAAAATTATTAATTTCTTAGAAACTTTTCCCCATAAAAAATTTAATCCTACCTCTCCTTTCAGGTGAATACTAAAATAGGCTATGAAAAAAAAATTGTTTATAATAAAATCTACTAAATAAATATACTTCTTTTATAGGTTATGAAACTTGTGAAAGGCATGAACTTCAGTGTAGTAGTGTTTGACACAGCCCCAACTGGACACACTTTAAGACTACTATCATTTCCCCAAGTTGTTGAAAAGGGCCTTGGAAAACTTTTAAAACTTAAAGCAAAGGTAAGCTGATATACCTTATTATAATAGCATGTCATGTTACTAAGATGGTGAGTAGACCTACAAATGCCTATTACCTATTTTTTTTTTATTTATAACAATATTTGCTGCCTATTGCAGTCTAGTTGGGCTTGATATAGGCCTACAATATGCATCAAATCTTAGTTCAAAAAGTTATGAATTTTGACAAATTTCATTCGCCGCTATAAGAGTTGGTTGTGGGGTAAGTTGTCCACTGTCAACCTTGATACGGATTCCACTGAAGGCAACGCGTGGAGTCATAAGATGCAGTAGAGAATACCTTTAACGTCATACACTTACCGGGATTTGAACTAGGGCCCTAAAAAGTGTAGTGGTGGAGTCTGAGGTAAATCTAATCAACTTAGCCACTATGTATACAGAATGGTTTTTATACAGGGTGAATTTTTCAAGTGTGCCTTCAAGGCCAAATCCTAAACTACAAGGAATAACGAAAAATGCTCAAAGGGGTCTCAGGACTGATTTTGATTTAAACTAAAATTGCATCATTAGATATTTTTTGAAATATTCTCCTAGTGGGGTATTGAACCAGTTGATTTTGAAAAAAAACTCACGCTGTATTATTGCACCATCTGATAGTGTGTAAATTCAACCTGTATATTGAATTTGGGCCCTGGTACAGCCTCCTTTGGCCAGTCACTCCTTTAATAGTAGTGGCAGGCTGACAACATAACAATTGATAACCAAATTACTTATTAATACAATCAAAACTAAATTATTATTAAACATTTTCAGATTTCACCATTTATAAATCAAATGGCATCATTGTTTGGTTTAGAAGAATTCAACTCTGACATATTGAGCAATAAGTTAGACGAAATGTTATTAGTTATAAAGCAGGTAAACACACAATTTAAAGACCCAAATCAAACAACATTTGTCTGTGTTTGTATTGCTGAATTTCTTTCACTTTATGAAACTGAGCGTTTAGTCCAAGAACTAACTAAATGTGGTATAGATACACATAATATTATAGTAAATCAACTGCTCTTGAAGACATCTGCTCCTTGCGAGCTATGTTCTGCTCGGCATAAAGTTCAAGAAAAATATTTGCAGCAAATAGCAGATTTGTATGAAGATTTTCATGTTATAAAATTACCTCTTTTGGATAAAGAAGTTCGAGGAGGCGAAGCAGTTTCCTCGTTTTCCCAACATTTACTTGTTCCATATGTCCCATTGAAACCTGCGACATAACACAGTATTTGCTTTTTAACAACTGAAAATGATGTAAGTCTAGGAAAAATATTAAAAGATAATGAGTTTCAAATTCGGTAGTAATTACTAGCAGTCACAACAAAGGATGTCTCTACCTTTTTTAACTGACAGGGTAATATTTACCTGGTTTAAAACACCTAGTATTACCTTTAGGTGTATAATTTTTCTACCAACATTGGTACTATATGTGCACTCCAAATTGTGACTTGTCAAATTTTTCCAATTATCTCAAATTCAGAAGTCTGCCTGAACTAGTATTTAGTATTATTTTTTCGTTAGCTTACGCTCGACGTCAGGCTTTTGTATTCTGCAGATAATTGGAAAAAGTTGGTAAGGTCAAATCTCAAGTTGGGTGCATCTATACCTGGTACCTAGGTAATAATAAAAAAAAAAAAAATTGTGTAGTTACATGTAACACATAATTAATGACACCAACATAATAATATTACAGCGGAAGATATTTAAGAGAAATATTTTTGACTAGACTTACGAAAAATATAAAATGAAATGCTAAATAATTAAATAAAAATGTTAATAAATTATTTATTATGTATAGTGTAAATTGTTACTTGGGTCAAAATATATTTTTGAATAGATTGGTTAATTTAATATAAAAGTAGAAAGGCCTAAAATCGCCTTTACAAACATTAGAATAGGAGATATAACACAAAAGTAAGAACAGAATTTTCTAAAATTAAAAGAAACAAAAAATGTTTTTATCTCTATATTATAAACAGATTCTATGACAATATACAATGGAAATGCTTAATATTATTCATACTTTCAAAAGTGAGAACATAATATGGCGACAACGAACATTTCATTCGTAACTTAAAAGAGACCAAAAGTAGTTTTTTACATTTTATTGACAATATTTACTTGGCGTGTTATACCACTATGGAAGTGCTTTATATGATTCATACTATCTATGTATTTAAAGATTGTATATCACATAGTTTTTGTATACTTACACAATTTTACATCAGTGTGATCCTATCAAGTACTTATAACGTAGTGATAATATTTGAAAAATATACAATGACCATACAATATATTGATAAATGAAATTTACAACAAAAAAAATATATATGTACTTAAATTCGAGATACCATAAAAATTTACAAATACGAAGTCTAAAAAACAAACGCGCCTGTATGAATCGAATATGATTTTGGATGTGGAAGAATCTAGAGAAGTAGTATGTAGAAATCGCGCGAAGTGGCGCTCTCTGTTTACCCCATAACAGGGATACAGACGTAACGGTGTTTCTAATAGCACTACTTCATACAATGCTTCCATGAATGTCAGAATGTAATTCATATTTTTATAAATATAATATACATTTACATTTAATATTAATTGGTTTTTAGACCCACAATACGCTGTTTAAAGTATTTGGGTCAGTTTACATTTGGGCATTTTATTCTTTGTTAAAATTAATAGGTTGTATAATAATAATAATTACCTATTGCAATAAACTTTAGTGTGCTATTCCTAAATGTTTCACTAAACCTCTGTTTAGGCTAACAGAAGTGAAACACATATAGGCCGTAAAACTGATATCGGAACTTCTCCGACTAGCACTATTAATGTAGCATTTTGTAGATATTTATCTTTAGGATATATATTATATTATATATATTTAAAATTAAAGGTACGTTAGGATTGTTTTTTTTTTCTTTATTGTATAAATGCTGATAAAAAGTTTTTAGGTATGTAGCTACCTACATTTGTGAAGCAGTCAGAACGCAGCCTTGCAAAGCAACTGGGTTTCAATAGTTAATAGCTAGCTAGGTAAAACTAGATTTAGGCTGATATAACTAGGCGCGTTCTGATAAACCTAGATATATCAAAATAGAAGTAGCCAAAAATACCTAGATGCAGCCTAATAAAAACTAGGTCAGTCGGGTAAATCTTAATGAAGCCGCATAAATTTAGACATATAAGTCTTTATATTTATAAAAAATAAGTTTTCAAATTCGTTAAGTTAGATGAAAATGTAAAATTACTTTCGAAATGCCTTTGAGTAATAGTGTCAGAATCTGGGTGTTAATTAACGAATTTTGAAACATGTTTGTTTAAGGTTTGTTAGCTGTGGTCTGAGTAAGGTTTAGTGAATTATAAAGATTTTAATTAAAAGCCCTAAAAGCCAAATTTGACATTTCTCGTCGTTCGGACTTTAAAATCCCTATACATTTTTAACGACAAACGCGTCGATTGGTAGCTCGATCGGGCTTCTCTATAGGGCCCCAGGAGAATTTTTTTTTTGACCCAAACCTTATTCGGCCCCGCTGACAAATATTCTGGAGCCTATTTCGTAATCGTGACAATTGTAATTTACAATGACAATACATTTCTTAGCTTAGCTCACTCATAATTCTTTGAACAAACTAAACCGAGCAATAAATTGTCACGTTTATGAAATATGTCCCCAGGATGATACCAGATGGAACCACTATCAGTCAAAAAAGGTAGGGTATTCGACAGTTGACATCGTAGATCACGTCTTATCTAGAGTACCGACAGAAAACTGTCAAATTCCGTAATATTTTGTGTGAATTCATTAATAAAATCGTCAAAAAAATTCGAGAACCCCTTGTCATTGCTTTTGATAGATAGGTACACATAAATTCACAGGACCAATTCTAAAACATGAGACAGAGAGTCGTTTGTATGTAATTTGGTATATAAAAATAATTTTATTATAAACGTACATTGGTATAGCCCAAGCTTTAGTTTAGATAAATGTATAATTTAAATTGTAATTTTTATTGTGGTTTATATACATTTATATATACAATAATAAACACATGTACTTAACCGCTCCAATCGAGGCCTTTGAGATAAAATTAATAAGCAATTATAATCTGTAGATTTTATAAACCATAGTTTAGCGTTTTTATGAACTCAAGTTAAAATAATAATAAATAAATATATTTTTATATATTTGATACCATATTCAATATATTGTAATACTATTTATGTCTTCCTTGTATTTTTAGGCACTTGCAGTTTTTCATCTTAGATTTATAAATAAGTAAATTATATATCGTCTGCCAGTACATACTTCTACACGAAGAAACTCCTTGTCAAAATTATAAAAATTAACATATCTAATAAAGGTTATAAATATAGATGATATTCAATTTGTAATTAAGGTCTCTCCAGTCGACAATACTGCCATACAAATTAACTTCTCGTATTAATTATTTAACCAATTTTTCGACGAAATAATAAAATGCATTTAATCAATTATTGTATCTTATTGTTTAAGATCGTGTGTTTTTTAACTTTAACGCCGGTATTAATAAAAACTTTTGAGTCTTTAAAGAACAGTTTAGTTCTAAAAGGTTTTGTCTCTTTTTAGCAATAAAAATGTAGGTATACGTAAAGAAATCACAACTATTTGACTAAAGTGTTCTTCAAGGACTCAAATAAGTTTTTATGAATAGGGCCATTAGAAATTTACGATTTGGAAAAATATAGGGTGTTAAACAAAAAGATATTATTTACTTAATTGATAAAGTGCATTTTTTATTTTGTCAATTTAGATTAATAATTTGAGAACAACGTTTGTCTGGCAACACTCGGCTGGAGGAACCTTAATAAGCCTCCCGAGACCGCTTAGACGGCCTCAGGGTAACTTATAACTAACCAGTCTACACCCAACAAGTAGCAAGCTCGTCAGGGTGTTAATAAAAAGCACAACAAGGATTTTATTTTATAGTAGCATGTGACTTTGTATCTACCTGATGGAGTACACCTGCAAAGATCATGAATGGGATCAATAGCTTATTATATAAAATAGGTATAATACAGATATTTAATTTTGCTACCTGTATACCACATTATTTTGCAGACATAGTGGGAATTATTTGTTTGTCTATATTAATACCAAATTGCACTAATTTGGTATTAATATACCATACAAAAACAAATGTAAAATTTAGTATTGTCTCCATCAATCAGTTTAAGAATGTACTTAAAAACGCAGTATTGAATACACCACCAATATAAATATTTTTTAGCTACTTATTATAATGTCTTAATTAATATTCTGTAAAAATATTTTATTAATTTTATTCAATAAAGCTTTTGCTCCAGTACTTTTTGGTTTCATTAAGCATGTTTGAATACTTCCTATTTATATGACGGGTCTTATACTGCTAAATGAATTGGATATAATAATATGTCGGACAAAATACACATATTGCTCTGGTCACAAACTAAGCTCTAGGCTTGTACTATGTGTACCAGAAGCAACGATATAATACATATTATATTTTATAAACACCCAGACCATGACAAACTGTACAGAGAAATCATACTAATATTTTTTGCCATGGGTGGAAATCGAACCCACGACCTCCGGATATAACACCAAAGGCGCAACCACTAGTCTACGGAGGCTGTCTAATAATATAAACTGCATATTTAAGTTACATGGAATTTCCCATACAAAATGTATCAAGTTTTGCCTTTGATAATATATTATAGTATCTAATTCATTTATTTGTAACGATTACCTAATGTTAAAAATGGCGCCGAATGTCTGGTACATTCGGCTGTCATTACAGAGAGTTCATTTTATTTGCTACTCAGCCTAACACATTATTTATTAGTGTGAGTTTTTTCACGTTTACTTTCGAGTTAACTATACTACTGCGTTTATGTTTTTACCACACGTCCTCATTTTTAGTTCTGAAAATTTCCGCTTGGGGCGCTGTACTATTTCCCATTAGGTAACTTATACCACAGAAGAAATAATAGTACAAGCTTATACGCAAACAGTGGGAGATCCAGGATTTCATTATGGGCCCTCGTCAATATTTTTTTTTGCCTGAACTATTATAGATAATATCATAAATTGTAACATAAAATATAAAAAAATGCTTGTTGCATTTAAAGAAATTTTGTTGCTACTGGGTGTTTTAGGAACTAAAAATGCGAGCGTGAGATTGATGAAAATGTAAACGCAGTAGTCTAGTTATAATAAAATATAGTATGTATTACAATTGTTGTTTCCGGTAGACATAGTGCAAGCTAACTAAATTTGTGACCAAAAAAAAAGCTAAACCAATTTTAATAATACAAAGGTATGAACTATCTCGATAAAGGCTCGACTCAACAGCTTCACAACAAAAAAATACGTTGAAATAGGACCTCAAAATTAAGGATTATTCCGAAAATCCCCCGTGACCATAACAATTAATGGTACAATTTTCGTACGTGCAATATTCTTAAATCCTGCATTTTATTTTTCTTCGAGCATGCTCCACACATAGCAGTACGCTGCATTCCAATGCAGTTCCTCACATCTCCACGGTTTTTACATTTTTTTACGCATCTTCAATTTTATTATCGATAAAAATTATTCGTATCACTAGTGTATCTGTTGAGCGGGCGCTACTATCTAATCCCCAGCATTTGGATCAGTAGGCCTATATTACGCCGCACAACGTTAAGCTAAACTTTAACCAAAATGACGTAGTTGTCTGTCAATACCTATGTCACCAGTTTGCATTACGGGAGAAACCTCAATTCAATTTCTTGTTTGTATGGCCTCTCGCTTTTCGCGAATTTTGCCAGTGTCTAGTTATGAAACAGGCACTATCACTAAGGAGTTAAAATAGTTAGATTATGACAAGTTAAATTAGATTAGTCTTCTATTTTAGAAAAACTGTATTAGTATAAGACGAGACAATATATAAAATTGATAATATGTTACGATTAAGAGGGGGTACAGCACAAATTAGGATTGAAGTCATAATGGCCAAAAGTTAACGAACACAGGACGACACAGACATCTGAAAAAGAAACAATTAGGAATTTAGAACAAAAATATATATACAGAGTTTAAAACACTATTTTATACCCTGTTATACAGTTATATAAAAAACATAAAAATGTAAAGTCAGAGATGTCAACGAAATTTTGAGAACCAATGAATCTATTGTACCTCACTCTTTCCAAAGAAATGGTGGGGCAAACAGCAGTATTTTTTTAATATATTTATGGTTAGCATCTCCGACTGTCACTGGAGGCCCTTGGGTAGGATTTATCAATAATAGAACTCTTATAGTTTTAATTTAAACTTCTTTATGTATTTAGCTAAGGCACATAGGCCAGAATAGCTAGACAATGTCAGTAGAGTATTTAGGTTTGTGGAGAGGGGTTCATCAGATAGGAGAATATCATACAATGAGCAAGTATGTATTGGACAGTTAAAAAATATATGTTCAAGGGTTCCCAACTCAGAGCCACAATGACATAGAGCGCTTTTACGAACTTTAATTTTGTTGAGATGGATTGGGGAGTTGTTGTGCCCCAGCCTAAGTCGACAAATTGTAGAAGTAATTTGTTTACTAAAATTGTTAAAAGTAAAAAACCAAGGTTTTAAGTTTATATTTGGTTGTATTCTTCTATAGAATTTGGCTTTTTCAAGATCTTTATTCCAGGATGTCTCCCACAGCGAAGCGAGATCTGATTTAGCTAAGGGATTCAGATCCTGTGTGTATATGGCAAAGTTGCCCATCAATCCAGTGACTGTTGCTTCCTTAGCCAGTCCATCAACAATCTCATTCCCTTCTATGCCACAATGGCTTGGAATCCAAGCTAAAATGACATCATAGCTAGAGTTATTACATTGGAGGAGAAAGTGTCTGATTTTAAGGGTAATAGGGTGAGGATTATTTGAGGAATAGTTTGATAAGGCCTTTAAACAAGTTTGGGAATCTGAGAATATTATTGATTTTACAATTTTATGTGAGTAGGTATACATAAGAAACAGCTTCATATATAGCAAGGGATTCCCCAGTGTATATTGAAGACAGAGGAGGACTTCTAAAGTTTAATATAATAGAATATTTAGGTATCCAGACTGCGGACCCAACACAGGTTTCGGAATCATATTTTGAGGCATCGCAAAAAATTGACAGTCTATCAGACCAATGTTTTTTAACTTCTCTATTAAATATGCTATCCGCCCTGAGTGATTTTTTGTCAATATCAAGATGAACTATTTTTGGACGGTAGAGCAATGAGTCATATGGGATGTCAAAGGAAGGAAAGCTCCATAGTGGTATATATAGGTAGATCAAGCTTACGCAATTTTATATAGCTAACCAGTAGGCATGGCAGATCCTTATTTTTCCAATAAGCAGATTCAGAGAGGTTATATAGAGATTCCAATTTTGATGTTAGGGGATGGGAAGGGGTGGAGGCTATTTTATATAGATAACGGTCAGAGAGGTACTGTCTTCTGACAGACAGAGGAGGCTCAGCACATTCATTTTGTAGGGCCACAATAGGTGATGACCTCATGGCACCAAGAATGACGCGTAGGCTTTTGTATTGTATTTTGTTTATTTTATTTAATGCAGCTTTATTACAGGGAGTTAAAAGAAAGGAAGCATAGTCCAAATTACTTCTAATAATGGCTTTGTACAGAAGTTTCTGGCTGTATGGGTGAGACCCCCACCATGCCCCAGACAAGCACCGAAGAATATTAAGAGATCTCTCACACTTGTCTGCAATGTATTCAAAGTGAGGAATACCTGTCATTCTTGAGTCCAAAATGGCACCCAGAAATTTGAATGATTGAAGTTGAGGGATGAGATGTTCATTAATTTTAATATTGAGGGTAGGGATTTTGTATTTTCTAGAAAAAATAACTGAAGCACATTTAGATGGGGATAGCAATAATCCATGGGAATCAAGCCAGTTGTTCAAATAATACAGAGCACTATTCAAAGGAGCCTGAGAATCCAGAATGTTATCCACTGATATGTAGAGAGCCAGATCATCTGCATATTGGAGAATATTACAGAAAGATGTGACAGATAAATCTAGATCAGAATTATATATATTGTAGAGGAGAGGGCTTAGGACAGATCCCTGTGGAAGGCCCCTCCAAATTGTTTGAGAAGGAAGATGGTAGCCATGATATCTTATATTAATAGTACGGGCAGATAGTAAGTTTACTATGACCTGAACAATCCTCACCGGGATGCTCAGCTTGAGCAATTTCTGCCTGAGCAGGGGAAGAAGGACACTATCATAAGCAAAACTTATATCAAGAAAAACCCCTACAACTGATTTATTATTTGAGAATGCAACTCTAATATCAGTGGACAAAACTCCAAGGCTGTCTGTTGTACCCTTACCTTTTCGGAAACCAAACTGGGTTTTAGGAATAATGCCTCTATTTTCTATTATCCACTCTAAGCGGTTTTTAACCAGATGTTCCAGGATTTTACATATAACTGGAGAAAGAGCAATAGGTCTATAGGAAGTAGGGAGAGAGGGATCTTTATTAAGTTTTAATATGGGAATTATGATTTGATTTTTCCAAGGTTCAGGAGCAATACCATTGGAAAATGTTTTATTTATTATTTGAAGAAGGATATTTTGGAAGTTTAAACTAGATTTACATATAAAAGAATAAGGGATACTATCAAAACCCGGAAAGGAGTCATTGAGCTTGCTAAGAACGCAGTCAAATTCAGTCCTCTTGAAGGGTTCGTTCATAGGATCTTGGCTATTAAGGAGGGCAGATAGTGGGGGTAAATTATCAAGGAGGGGGTCCAGGGGAGGGGCCATGGATTCAGAGAAACTTTGTAACCACCCTGATGGGTCATTAAAGGATGAGGTGTCTTTGAGGACATGGCTCCACGAAACTTTTTGATATGTCTCCAAATAAAGGATAAAGGAAATTGAGGAGAAAGATTCTCACAGAATTTAAACCAGCCAGCTTTTTTTTTAGAGGATAAAAGTTTTCTAGTTTGAGCAGCTATTTTCTTATAATTAATAAAATTGGAAAGAGTCATCGCTGAGTTATATAATCTTTCTGCATCCCTGCGGCACTTGACCATTTTTGTACACTGTGAATCCCACCAGGGGGGGGGACAACATTCTTAGGCTTCTATTTACCTTTTTAGGTATACATTCATCCGCTGCAGAAATTAAAGATTTTACATATTCATCATAAATAGACAAATAGTTATTATCATTTACTATATCTAACAAATTACCTTTCTGTTCTGTAACTTGGGAAAATTTTGCCCAATCTGCAGATTCTAACTTATATTTACGGAGGGGATCAAAATCCATAGTTATGGGGGAAGGAATAAGAGATGATATTAAAATTGGGTAGTGGTCACTCCCAAAAGACTCAGATAAGACTGACCAGGACAAGGAAGTGGACAAGGAGGGAGAACATAGGGACAGGTCTACAGCACTTGGGTGTTGGGTGGGATTAGGACGGCGGGTAACAGAACCATCATTTAAAATACAATAATTTAATGAGTCAATAAGGTCTAAAAAGTCAAAACCAAAAGTGTCTGCAGGGCGAGGGCCCCACATTGGATGGTGACAGTTAAAGTCTCCACAGATAATGACTGGAGGAGGAAGAGAAGAGAGATTCAAAAGTAGAAATATGGGATCGGTTTGGATGGGGAATATAAATAGATACAATAGTAATATCACCGGTCCTGATGGCAACAATATTGATATCAGGTGGATGAGGAGCAATGTGTATTTGGTAGAAAGGGATATGTCTACTAATAAAAACTGCGCTACCACCATATCCATCATCTCTGTCTACCCTCACACTAAGGAAGCCTGGGATAACAAACCCTGACCCTGGCTTAAGCCAGGGTTCACTGATAGCTAATATACAGTATTTCAGTTTTTTTGTTTCTTATACTATTCACATTCCACTGTACTATATGTTGTGTCTGGGGCATTTTGTTGAATAATATAAAGAAGTTCATTTATTTTTTGTGAGATATTGTTCGGTACCTACAGTATTGTTATATTTGCTAGTTATATTTATTAGGAGTGTTAAAATAAGTTCCATTAAGTTCTCCTTTGGGGAATCCTGTGATATATTCCCCAACGCACATCCATTAGCCGGGGGAGGAGGATTAAAGGTTTCAACTATGGAGTTGTGGGCCTCTTTGTCATACCCTTTAAAAACCTGTTTTTGTGGTTTCTTTAATATTACAGTTTTTTTGTAGGATTTTCTGGGAGTTAAGTTAGAGGAAGTTTTTTTGGAATTAAATTGAAGGGGAGTTAATGGAGTTAGAGGGGTTTTTGAGACCTCTGCAAAGCTACGCAAAGGGAACCTGGCAGAAGCTTTCAAGAAGGATATATTATCCTGTGACATCAGAGTTTTGATGGATTTTTGTCGTGTATGTTTAGGACAATTCCTGTCAGTAGCAGAGTGAGAACCCCGGCATAGGAGGCAAACATGTTCCACGGCTGGAGAGTCACATTCATGGCCAGAGTGAGATTGAGCACATTTGTAGCACCTAGGTTTAGATCTACATTGGGATTTAATATGGCCAAACCTGCAGCACTGTAAACATTGTATAGTAGGAAGGATATAGGGGTCTACAGGGAGACCCTATTTCGGCCAACCATCTTTACACCTCCCATTTTGATGTTAGGGATGTTGTTTTGCACCAAAAACTGACCAAATCTAATTCTATTTATAGAAATTCCTGAGTCTGGAGAGGTTTCATTACGCACTACGTGAACAAAGAATGGTCCTTTGTCATTGTCTGAGTATTTGGGTTGACCCATTTCCAAACTAGGATGCGAGTAGATCATTTGGATAGACGGGCGAGATTCTTGCGACTCTTTTAAGAGTTTTTTAGGTTCGTTAGGGATTGATTCCATTGTTGAGTCTGATTGTCTTTTCCGACTATTTATAAGTATAGGTTCCGGCGAAAACATTGACGGTGACTCTGAGGGAGATTCCATGACAGGACTTAAAGGAGGATCAGGGGGTTTTGGAGGGATCTCCATGTTGAATATTTATGAGGGAAAATATAAATACAAACCCTCACCGGACGGACAAACACACAATCACATGGGTTGTTATTTCTTGAATTAAAGACTTTTTAAAACACAAAAGCACTAAAATTAAAAGAAAAACTCCAAAGCACGTGCGTCAATCATAAACGTCAACACCGACCCATGTTAATGATTATTGATTAATTCCGGGAGAAACCTGGAGAAACGCATCATACTTCTTCTTTTAATTAAATGGCCTTCTACGCTTTACGCATAATTTTGCCAATGTCAAGTGGGTAGATTTAAAAAGTGAAGGAATGTAAATTAAAAGTGGGATAAGAGGATAGAAAGGAATTGGGAAAGGACTAGGGTAGAAAAAAGCAATGGCGACATGACCGTATAAAAGCGTACGGTATAGTCCTGCCAATATCAAGTGAAGAGGAAAAAACCAACGATAAAATGGGTACCGCCATTTTATCGAAGGTTAAAGGGAGTCATTGAGAAAACACAAATACTGAGACACTGCAAAAATACTACACTTAAGATCACACGGAACGCTTATTCTACAAAATTGGTACATTTTTGCACAATAATATCCTATAACTAACTATAAAAAATATAATAGAAACTTCAGTCTTCGGACTACCCTCAAGGAATTAAATGCATCATATCGATTAAAGTTTAGCATAGCGTTGTGCGCGTAATCAACTGATCAGCGTTTTGACGTTTGGGAGATTTCCGGGGAAAAAAATGGCTACGCGGAGGATGGATACTATACATATGCAAAAACCGTTAATGACCTAGTCATGTATCGTATTTAGTCTGTGCGTTGGTTTACAATTTCTGGAAATTACTGCATCGATTTCTTGTCAAGATGGTAGTACTCTTGTGTGGTTACGAAACGGGCGATCAATTAATTTGACGTTAAGGACATTAAAATAGAGTCATAATGCAAATACGCCTTTGTCGCCGCCCGTTTCGTAACTACGTTATTAAGCCGGCATAGTGGGGGTGATCAAAATTGTTCAACAATGTAATGATCGACCCAATTCAGACTTTGTAGGTCTGCTTACCATCAAGTAGATATAAAGTCACATGAAGTGCAATTTTTTTTTTAAATGGTCCAAAATTTCATGGTTAGGGCATCAATTTTTGAACCATTAAAAAAAAGTTGCATATAAAAAAAGAGTACTAACGTTTAACATTAAAAACTATCAATAGGAAATATTGAATTATCATGTTTTCAAAAATAAAGTGACCCTATTGGTGACTTGAGTAATAGTTTGGTAATGGTTTCATGAAATAAAATAACCAATATTTTTTTAATAATTTGTTAGATTTTAATTTAACACTTATAATAAACGTATATAAATGCACACCTTATTTTTAATATCATTCCAATGCATTCTATCAACAAAGTGTATTTTACTATACAGGATGTCCCACGCTTGTTTCACCTAAGAGAAAGTAGTTTAAATATTAAAAATTTATTTGGAAGATTTTATTTCATTTTAAAAATAAGTAGAACTTCATTCTGAAATTTAAAAAAGAAACGTTTTATTAATTTGAATTGACCCAAGCGAATTCAACCATAAAAATTATGTAATGTTTTTTTTCTGATTTTTGTATTCAGCTCCTGTATTTTTTGCAGGTGATTTAAAAAAATCAGTGTATGCTATTTTTAAAAACGTTAATGCCCGATTTCACCAACTCTAAGGGAGCCCCTAACTAAGTTAAGGTACAATTAATGACAGTTGTTTCATAGCAAATATATCAAAATTCTTATTTAGGGGCTCTTTTAGAGTTAAAGATCGTTGGTGAAATCAGGCATAAGTCTTCTTTCAGTAAAATGTCACTAGAAGACTTAACTTTTTTTTTAACAAAATATGCACTAATTTTTGTTTTACGTCATTTGGCTGAATCGGGAAATTACCCACTAAAATCACTTTCCCTTCGAGTGGCTTAGCCGTGAAACTCTGTAAAGACAAAATATGTGTAATATGTATGACTAGCTTGTTGTAGGTTTATGTTAAAATAATTTACAACAGACTTAGAGCTGATTTTTCAGCCAACAGATAACTTGAATGAAGAATAAATAAATTTGACAAGTTTTTCATACAAGTCACCTGTCGAATAACTTTATCTGACATTTGAAAAATCAGCCCTTACATTACTGATTAGTATTGTAAGGACAGGGTGACTGTTTCATTATACACACTTAATATAGTCTATTCATAATACTGAAGATCGACCTAACTAAATATTGCGTATTTCTAGCCTAAACCCTATTTGAATTAGGTAGCTTAAGGACACTGCATTCGCGTTCTAGAAATCTGCGTTCTCCACACAAAAGTTCTCCTTTACACCAGTATTTCTCCATTATTGTTTATCGCAGAATTAAAATTTGACAGCCTCCGTAGACTAGTGGTTGCGCCTTTGGCATTGTATCCGGAGGTCGTGGGTTCGATTCCCACCCATGGCAAAAAAAATATTAGTACGTTTTTTCTGTACAGTTTGTCGGAAGTACGAAGTATGGGCATCAATACGACTGCAAAGCCCTTAACTTTTGTTCCACGAAAAAAATATTTTATATAATTAAAATGTAGGTAAAATATCTTCTTTTAACTAAAGCATTAGTTTAATAGGATAAAACGTATACTTATACTAAACATCGACTTTTAATTTAATGCACTGAAATGACACTTGGTGGTTGAGCAAATATGATTCTAAAAACAATTTAAAATGTTATTATGTAATAAAGTATAACTAATACCTACTAGTTTATGTGGAGTGTATTCAAATGGGTTGAATTTTTTTTTCATACAAATATAAGCGGCTATCCCGTTGCGCGTTAAGTTGATATGAAATAGCAAGCAAATGAAAAACAAAAGATAATAAAAAGAATATAAAACTTTGGTTTTAATTATTTTTTTTTACTCTTTAGAAAAATGCCTAAAAATATTTTTGTATATTTTTTTTGTCACTAATAATTTAATTAAACTAATATATCGTTTTAACATTTAAGAACGCAGGCAAATGCCGCGGCAACTCAATAAGTTCAATAAAAAGAATGGTCTTAGTCATAAAAACTTTTTGATGCCTTGAAGAATGCTTTAGTTATAAAGTGTTTTGTCCCGTTTACCCATATTTAAGGACTTTAAGGACTCAATAAGTTTTTATGAGTACCGGTTTTAGAAGTGTAGATTTTACTTATTGTTGTTTTATTATATTTTATATATTTTTTTTAAATAAAAACTAAAGTGCGATTTGTATGTAAACAAATTTTGCTTTGTTCTTTCTTAAGTTGTCATTCTTGTGCATAATATTAAAAGTTTCGAGTATACCTAAGTGAGCATTTTTACCCTCTTGCCTTTTCACAACATACTTAGGCTGCGTTCCAAAACAGGATAATAATTAACCTGTGCGATCTCTCGGGAAAAAGAAAGAGACGGAGATATGTAAATTGTGTATATTCCGTCCCTTTTTTTTCCCGAAATATTTGAATTTTGGAACAGCCCCTTATTATTACTATGCTATAACAACTACACTACTTTTAAATAATATAAAATTAATCTAAAATGATTTTTAGACAGCATCGAAGCTGTAAAAATCACTAACAACCATCTTTTTTTTATACTTTTTACAAATTGCATATTACTTGTGCAGTAAAAAAATTACTTTTCATAAATACTTTGGCAAATAAATAACTAAGAGAAAGATCACAGTATTTTCCCCGCTTAGGACACTTTTTAATATGACCGCAAATAATAATGATTTAAATTTCTAATTGTTTAAACAACTTGATGCTTAAAATTCTGTGACACATATGTTCTTATACATAAAAACTTATTGAGTCCTTAAAGAACACTTTAGTTAAAATAGGTTTTGCCTCTTTTACGCATATTTATTTTTGTTGCTAAAAAAAGGCAAAACCTACTTTAACTAAAGTGTTCTTCCAGAAAACAATAAGTTTGTTTTGAATACCGATTTTATTATGTAAGTATGTTTTCGTCCACCACACTAATACACAAATGATTTAATAGAATTAAGTCTTTTGTATAAAAAGAGAAACATGAATCTTAGAAACAACCCAAGCGAAATAAATAAGAACATCTGCTCATATGTTTCATCTGCCATTGCTACTGGCACAAAAAAACCTAACAATATACAAAAAAATAAAAATATAAATCAACAATTATAGGACATTTCCTAATATAAAGAAATATAAAAACAAATATGTATAAAAAAAGGCTAAATATGCATTTTTTAAATAAGTAAAACATATCTACTTCAACATTATTTTTAAAATTTTTATACTTTAATTATCATTATATAAAATCTCTTATGGGAGACAGACAAAATTTCCAGATAAAATAATAAAAAATCTCAAATTACTTAATTAAACACTACAAAAATACTGTCCAATATTGCTAAAATTATAATTATATTAACAAGTAAGTAAACTCTGTTACAATAAATTATAATAAAAATGTAAACAATATAAGTTTTGAAAAGCAAAATGAAAAATTATAAATATTTATTAAATTTGAAAAGTTATTTACATAGAATTTCACTAGTGAGATGTAAATTTCAATGGGTTATTTATTTCCATTTTATCCATAATCTATTGTAACATAGAATAGGAATTAAACAATAATTCCTAAATAGGGCATGCAATTTTAGTATACAGATAATTAGGATACTTCTATAGCACTATTCAGATATATCCAGATATCTGAAAAAAATATTAAAAATTTTGACTTAGGCATCAGGAGTTCTTAGATGACCTTCAGGGGTGCGATTTTTTAATGACAGCGGATGACTAAATATTACTGAACTAAATATTTCCCTATTTTTGAATCTTATCGGGTGACTAAAGTATTATACCTATATCTACAAAGTCATTGTTGAGAGTTGTTTATTTCTTATGAAATGTATTTATTATGAGAAACAAGGCAAACAATATTTTCCTTGTGTAACGAAATTCAAGTAGTATATGACAAATAATGTACATTATTAGTTGTAAGTGTTTAGCAGTAATTGTAAATTGGACCTATATGACTTTCAAAAATACGACATTGGATAAATTGTGAGTTCTTAGTAATGAGTGTTTTTTTTCAAAGTCATCATTGACATTCAAAGATCGCACCCCAGAATGCTAATTCTAAAGAAAATTGCCTAAAAATAGTTATTCTTGGTAAAACTAATTCTTATTTTTTATTTTAAATTCTTTATTGCACAAAATTGTACATAGGCGAGCTTAATGCCTTAGGCATTTTCTACCAGCTAACCTTTAAGAGAGTGAAATATGCTTAGGGTGCAGAACTTTCGAATTATACACTACAATTATATATTTATTCTCCAATTATACACTAGGTTGCTACATTAAATATTGCATGCCCTATTCCTCTAACAACTAAATCTTTGTCATTATTAGGAGTAAATCCAACCCTTCTCAAGCAAATGTAATTTGGGGTTTTTTGGAGTTATACAGCAGTTCAATAAAGATTTGATTTAAAAAAGAAAGTCTTATATTGAGTAATTTTACAACAGTTTTTAGTACTTCTAGCAGAAAAAGAGTTATCTTTTTATAGAGAAAAATGTTTAGAGATACATTTCTAAACATTTTTCTTGTCTTGTCAGCTATTCCGTTCTTGGTTGTCGGGCAAGTGCCAAATAGTAAGTGTGATCCCCAAGATGGCGCCCAAAAGCGCGGCGGTACATGAACCAGCTTCGAATAGCAATTTGGGAGTAAATACACCCCAAATCATGAGATGGCGACAGTGAATTGTTGCTGATAAAGCGCATACAAATACCTGAAATAGTTTTTTTAATAAATTAAAATGAAGTTCTAATAATAAAAAAATAAGTACCATCATGGGTGCCTGTGTTTGTATAAACTTTTTTAAAGAGTTTTAAAGTTGATATAGTGAAACTGGGACCAAAAGCTTACGTCACCTCCAAGATATATAACAATTTACGGATGTATAAAAATAATATATACGTGGTGGCCGACTTGGTTAAACTTTAGATACCAGTTTTAGATTTAAAAAGTAAATTGTAGTTGACAACACAATATTGCCTCAGAAAGGACATTAAGCTGCCGGTCCCAGTCTCACTATACCAATTTGTGAAAATGTTTGTAGGTGGATTATTGAGCCTATCCAAACACCGCGACGGACTAGCCATTTGTTCGGTGTAGATTCCTAAGGTTTTGGGCACCGTAAGGCACCCGTGATGGTACAACAACAGCATAATAAAATATTTACCCGAATAGCGAAGCACAGACAGAACTTCAGACAGAGAGAGAAGACCGCAGCAATCAGAGACTTAGGACTCACGCTTGAGAGGCGACCAAAGGTGTCCCATAGAGGTAAGAGAGGCAGAGTGGCACCAAATAGAAGAGGCATACCTAAAATAACCAACCCACAACAAATAATATTAATTTTAAAGGTAAAACCATTAAGTGACGTAATGTTTGTGGAAAAACAAACAAAAAAACAAAGAATAATATATAGAACTGCTCTTATGCCTAAAAAACGAAATGTCAAAGGTCTTAGTTGCCGCTATATCCTGTTCTCACTTTAACCAATCAACAATATAGCCATACAAACAAGCAGACATCTTCTGTTCTCACCGGACCTACTGCATCGATTTATTGTAGAGGTTGTATTCTCGATTCTCTATTTAAGGGTGCGGTAACAAAACGAGCATTTGACGTGAAGCAACAGTATAATAATCTACTCCATTTATAGACATAGGTGTGCAGTCACAAGCTGTGCACAAATAGATAAACGGCAATTTTACGGATAAGGACCTGTAAGCTATTGCCTATTGCTATAGAGATTTATTGCCAAAATACTTCCAATCCAAATGATACTAACCAAACAGGTCCAAAGCGACCAGGGTCCCAGTAATATAGGATCCAAAGGGCAAGAAGTTAGGATCTCCGGCATGGAACGCGGGCGCCCACCTCACATGGCCTAGGGTGGCATGGTGACCTGTCCCGTAAAACTGGTATGAAGCTAACAAAGCCCACAGGCAAGCCACGCTCGTGTTGCACCGTACTGATAACGCTGTTGATAAAAAATAGTGGTCAATTGCGAAAATTTAAAGTAAAAAACAAAAAGTAAAAGTAAAAGAAAAAAAACTGATTCGTGGCAGCGATGCTGAGGTTGGAATGCGACCATAAATCGCATTCCAACCTCAGCATCGCTGCCACGAATCAGTTTTTTTTTTGCCAAAGTCGTTCCAGCGCGCTGTAATGTTAACATGTTAGCAATTGTAGCTCGAGCTAAAAGGTGTTTTTTTGTGTTACTTTTTGACAGATGTTTGCTTACATGTAAATATCTATCTACAAATTAGATTTTAATGAATTATTTTATATATTCATATCTGTTTTAGTTATAAAAATTAGATTGTCTAAAAAAATAAATATGATGTAAATAATTCAGCTTTGGTATGTTTAGTTTGAGGTCATTAATTAAATTAATATTGTAATAACATAAAATTAATGTACGTATTTTAACAATAGTTAATTAAAAATGTATGTATATTATTTAATAATATATGATAAGGTAGTAAAATTATTAATTCAAAATAGTTGCTTCTTGTCAAAAAGTGGCATCAAAAACCAAAACCAATCGTTTCAGAGCTGCATTTTGGCATCACTAAAAAAAATAACACGGCTGTGTTAAAACGGCGGTCTCGCTGGTTTTTCATGTCACCACGAAAAACTGCCAGCGCTACCGACTCGGAGCGAAGTCGCTTTCCGCGTGTCTGAATGCTTAGATATACTAAACCACAGATTTTCATAGCTTTGCGCAGTTCTCGCTATCATTTAGGGATTTTGGGTTGCTAGTATTCTTGTATATCCCATCTTTGAAGATCGATATTATTCGTTTATTAGATTTAATAAGTCGCAATAGATCTTAAAACATCCCTCTTTTGTGTCACGTAAAAACTTATAAATAGGTAAATAATGAGGGTACGTGAGTAGCCAGAGAGGCATTTCCTTGATCCAATAAATAAAATAAAATACGAATATAAGTATCTCGTAATATCACTAACTAATTTCTGGAAATTTTACCAGAATAAGAATAACTTCGCTTGCGTAGCGACTGATGGCTAAAATTTCAAATTTCAATTCTGGAATTTTCATAGTCATCATCATCGTACGTACTGAAAACTAAGTTTTTTTTTTTTATTAACCATCAATATACTCACAATACTTAGAAGGTCCATCACTCTTCAATCCAGACACGAGACTCAGGACAAAGTAGCCACAAACCACTGCCAACCCCGCGGCCGGGACTGCCGATACACCCAGCACCATACAGTTAGCCAGGTATAACACCAACCCGCACACCCCGACAGGCAACACAATGCCTTTACCATCCCGCCGCCACAGCAGCAAAAACATCGCCAGCAAAACCATCCAAGATATACGACCTAACAACCTAGACCTACTCGGAGAACCCAAGTTACCCCATCCCAAAGCCCAATGCCCACACGCTAAAGTACCTGCCAATATAACCCCATGACCTCGCCATTCGACAAAACGTCTAGCAATAGCTACCACGGTGCCCACCGTACCTAACGCTAACACTAAAGCCCCTCGAGACGCTTGCCCTGCCACAGTAGCACCCGCCCCGGCCGTCCAGCAATCCCCTTGTTCCTCTCTACAACCCCTATAAGAACGACTCAAAACCAAAACAGTACCACAACCTAGCCAACAATAAAAACTCTGACGATTTCGTATTTTTAAAGCTATTAATGACACAATAGTAAATACCAAAAACGATAAAGTCGCTCCTTCCTCTATAATATAACTATTAGAAACTAACACTAGAGCAGAAATAAATAAGGCGGAACGAGAAACCCTTTCGTAAAAGTGTAAACTGTCTTCGGACCAGCGTTGGCAGATTCCTCCCCAGTGTAATATTATTAGTATACAAGTTACAGCCCCGGATGCCAAACCTGTACTTAAAATGATAGCGTGTTTGACATCTTCGAGTAGCTCGAAGTAAAAGCCAGTTACACAAATAGCTACAGCAACGGCCATCGATAAGAGGCCAGTTGGGACAAATGAACAAGAAAATATTCCGATTACACAATCCCTGGGAATACCCTCAACTATGAGCCAATTGAAGAATATAGCTATCAGAAGTAATAAAAGAGCTCGAAGCATAGACAAGGAATCAAACTCCACCCATACTTCCCGGAAGGTGGAACGGATATCAGTCACCAAGTACCTGAAAACAAAAATTTTAATGTGGTATATCTGAATACCTATATAAAAATGGTAGGTAGTTAATTATAAAATAATAAAAAAATTAAACTAATTCTTAGAAATAGAAATATCAAGCAAGTACTGGTGACTAGGATCCGAAATGTGGACAAGAAATATCTTCAATGTTTAGGAGTATAGAAACATTTGTGCTAGTTTTTCACTGAGCCGTTGCATGAATCTGACAACCTTTTGCTGTTAGTGTTTCAGGGACAAAGCCAAAAATCAAGTAGTCTTTGAAGCCGCCCATTTCTTAACCACATCATTTAGCTGGCATAGTAGAACCAATCAAATGTTGTTAAACAAAAAAAATAATTGACCCTATTCATGAACTTTGTAGGACTGCTTACCGCGAGGTAGATACAAAGTTATGAATCATGGTCTAGTAACAATAATAAAGCCCTAGAATGTTATTTAGGGCTTTATTAAGTTATTTGATTATTACAATTACCTAACATTAGAAGCATATTTAAGGAATTCAGTCTCAGTTTTCACATAGGCTGCCTTCTCAAGTGCATCTCGGGTGGAATTAATTAATTGTGCCAGTATATCTATAGACACTTGTTGCGACTCTTCACCATAACGCAACATATAATGGTTTATCTGAAAATAATAAATATGTATTATATCAAAATTTAATTTATTTAATTAAGACCCAAGAAGATTTTTTCTTAGTAAAAAATATCACACAGACAGAAATTTGACAGACTCCGTAGACTAGTGTTTGCGTCTTTGGCGTTGTGTCCGGATGTCGTGCGTTCTATTCCCACCGATGGCAAAAAAATATTAGTACGTTTTTTACAGTTTGTCATGGTCTGGGTGTGTATAAAATATAATATGTATTATTTCGTTGCTTCTACACATTGTACAAGCCTAGAGTTTTGTGACAAGAGCAATATGTGTACATTGTCCTACATATTATTATTAATATCTTATCACTACTTGTATGTTAAAAAATACAATTAGTTAGTTTAATAAGTAGCTCTTTCATTAGATTTTTTTCATAAAATTTTACGATAGACTATATAGTTAGGTCCCTACCCTCAATAGGACAGGTGTATTATGTGTAATGTTTAGAATAAGCATCTATACTAAATTTTATATACCCCATACAAAAACATAATTTATATACCCCATACAAAAAGATAAAATGACTCGGAAGTACAAAAATGGGTCTACAAATCCAAATACTCACAATTGAGACCCTCAGAAAAAAACACTTACCCTTTTAAAAAATAAATATTTTTTTATTTAAAAAAGTGAGACTTAACATAAAATAAAAATTGTCATTGTAAAAAAAAGGCCAGTATAGTTTATGAAGTATTGTAATGCTTATGAAGTTTTTGATTTTTAGATATAAATTTAAAGTTTATTCATGTAGTTACTTAGACACTCAGTGGTGGTATAGTATAGAATTTGTAGTTCTCTACAATAGTCCTTTCATGTTTAACAATAAAAAATGTACAACATTTTACTCAATATTGCCATAAGAAGACCAGAAGCCTGATGAATAGGCAATATTTCTCATTTGAATATTTATTTTACAAGATGTTTCCACTATGTGTTAGTGAAACTCATACCAATGGTTTAATTTACATGTTGAGGCTAAAACAGTTTAGGTTATAATCTCACAATTTGATGAATAATATTTGTTATCTATAAATAAAATCGACAAACCTGTTTTAAATTATTAGTTAACAATATCATTCTCTGTGACACTGTGAGTTTGGGTAACATAGATAACTGCAGGTTTCCTAGAGAAGGAGCTGGAGGAGGTCGGCCAATAGCTGCACTTAGAGTTTGAGCAAAATCAGTCTGTTGTATTTCATTGTCAACAGGATTAAAATCATTATACAGTCCTAAACCACGATAAGCAAAGAATGCTGAAGTACGCTCAGATTTGCTTTCCCCTCCATGATCACCTAGAACACAAATACACTTTTTACTTAGTGTGTGCTTTAAAAAGGCATAAATAAAATTAGGTGAAAGATTTTAATATCTCTCAGGTTGTTAATATTACATAGACATCTTTCCTGGGGGCTTATAATTTTATGTTTCAATACTTACTTTATTTGTTAAAATTATACAAATAAAGTAAATGACTATATTTTTCACATATGGAATGGAAATAAAAAACTGGCTTAATTTACTTTTCTAATAACAATGCCTTGTAAGGATACAGATGGATAAAACGTCAAGTGACCTAGTCAAGTTTCGGTTTTAGTCTGAAGGTTTACCAGTTTTTAGCAGACTATTGCATCGATTTCTTGCCGAGATGGTAGTCTCCTTTCAAGGCGTGGTTACGAAACGGGCGGTTTATTTGACAATGATGCAGCGAGGATATTAATTAATACTCTTAATGAATGTAATAAATAATACATGAATCCAAAAATCTGGAAAATGGGGCTTGAACCCACGATGCTCGCCTTGTCAACCTCTAATCCATCCAGGTTATGATTTTAAAACCTATTTATTTATACACACCCTCTTTATGGATATTATCTCTTATTATTAAAGTAGGTAGAAATCTTTAAATTCTTTGTTCAATTTGTTAATCCAAGGTAGAGACAATGTTCTTAGCAAACCATGGATTCAGCGTGCGGGTGCCGGGTCCATCGCGTGGTTGAAAGGCAGGGGAATGAACTGCAGCATTCCCCGACTTGAGACAGCTAAGTAGGTTTAAAGGCCTTTTGAACTCGCACCTGCACTGTGTTCACTACCCTCTCTATTCAACCAAATACTATATGATCCTGTTAGCGCCATCCTGGAAACACGCTCCATAAAAGTTCCGACGGCTGTTCTCGGAAGGCCCAGATCCTTCAATAGACGGTGCAAAGACTTTGCTGGAATTCCTCTTGCACCAACTTTCACTGCATAAAGTTGAGTTTTAAATCCGTTTTTAGTAATTTCGTTTGTGAGACCAAAATATTTGTTCGACTTGATGTGGTGGTCCTTAGGTATGTTTGTTTCCCACAGAACGGTGAGTTCTATAAGTATTACTTTCTTCAAGCACCGAGAGTACACCAGTATGTCTGGTCTATAGGCTGAAACTGCTAGTTCGTCTGGAATCTTGTAATGTATTTTGAATGTATCCATGAATATTTTCCAGTCTTGTGCTTTGTCCAGGATTGAGAAAGGTTTACTTTGACTTTTCTTGAGTTGTCCCTCCTTTACAAAAGTAGTCAGTCTTTCATTTGTTGTTAATCCTTTTCTGGCTCTAGCAATACTGAGACTTACAGCTTCATGAATAATTTCTAGAACATTATCATGTCGGTGCGAATAATGAATTAATACTCTTAATGAATGTAATAAATAATCCATGCATAATAATTAGTTTTATTGATTATATATCAATTTGAAGAAAACAATAATTTTTAGTTTTTATTAAATAAAGCTTGTTTTATTTATAATATTCCGAAAATTAACAGTAATAGTAACATAAAAACGGGTTGTTGATCATTTGGTAGTATAAGCTATTTACAAAACCTTCACACTTCACAAAAAAATACTTAATTATAGGAAAGTAAGAATATAAGCCAAGAATAACTGCATATATATTGAAACTAGAAACATATATATACAAATAAAAAATGAATAAAGAAAGTAATATTCATAAAAATAATCCATTGGAAATCCATCAGAACTCTTCTAATTGAGAAGTTGTTGGTGCATAAAAAATATATTTCCATTGGGAGCAAATTGTCTTAAATTCTATTGTACTAGTAAAAATAAATTAAAACAAAAAATAAGTAAAAATATTACCAGACTCAGTCATTCCATGGTCTCCAATAACATATAAAATAACATCACGAGGTAGTATGTCTAGGATTTTCTTTATCCTATGATTAAGTTCTTTCAGCTTTCGGCCCATTTCTGAATGATTAGGTCCATATCTATGACCTGCATGGTCTACTCCTAAATAATGAGCAATGAGAAGATCCCAATCTTTGTTTTTTATTTCATTATATATTTTTGAATCAATTTCTGTAAATAAAAGACAAAATCTTATCTGTTTCACCCAGAGATATAAAGCACAGAAGGATTTCAATAATTATAAGCAGTGTGGTCAGAGAAATACGTCTATAATTTATTATTTAATTAAATTAAAATGATAAAATTGTAATGAAAAAAAATCTGGAAAATGGGGCTTGAACCCACGATGCTCGCCTTGTCAACCTCTAATCCATCCAGGTTATGATTTTAAAACCTATTTATTTATACACACCCTCTTTATGGATATTATCTCTTATTATTAAAGTAGGTAGAAATCTTTAAATTCTTTGTTCAATTTGTTAATCCAAGGTAGAGACAATGTTCTTAGCAAACCATGGATTCAGCGTGCGGGTGCCGGGTCCATCGCGTGGTTGAAAGGCAGGGGAATGAACTGCAGCATTCCCCGACTTGAGACAGCTAAGTAGGTTTAAAGGCCTTTTGAACTCGCACCTGCACTGTGTTCACTACCCTCTCTATTCAACCAAATACTATATGATCCTGTTAGCGCCATCCTGGAAACACGCTCCATAAAAGTTCCGACGGCTGTTCTCGGAAGGCCCAGATCCTTCAATAGACGGTGCAAAGACTTTGCTGGAATTCCTCTTGCACCAACTTTCACTGCATAAAGTTGAGTTTTAAATCCGTTTTTAGTAATTTCGTTTGTGAGACCAAAATATTTGTTCGACTTGATGTGGTGGTCCTTAGGTATGTTTGTTTCCCACAGAACGGTGAGTTCTATAAGTATTACTTTCTTCAAGCACCGAGAGTACACCAGTATGTCTGGTCTATAGGCTGAAACTGCTAGTTCGTCTGGAATCTTGTAATGTATTTTGAATGTATCCATGAATATTTTCCAGTCTTGTGCTTTGTCCAGGATTGAGAAAGGTTTACTTTGACTTTTCTTGAGTTGTCCCTCCTTTACAAAAGTAGTCAGTCTTTCATTTGTTGTTAATCCTTTTCTGGCTCTAGCAATACTGAGACTTACAGCTTCATGAATAATTTCTAGAACATTATCATGTCGGTGCGAATAATGACCTTTTTCAAGTAGAGTTTTGCACCCAGCAAGTATATGTCTGGCAGTCCCTACAGCAACACCGCACAATGTACATGTCTTATCTGTTGCCTTACCCCATCTTACCAGATTAATCTGGTCAGGTAGGGACATTTGAAAGGCATTAAGATAGAACTTAATAAGCAATAATAATGAAACTTACATAAAATGTAATAAATGATTTAAAAAGATTGTCTCGGCACGGATCCTCCACTCAGCATAAGACGGAGATAGATATGGATCCATACCACAGCATTCAAAAGTTAATGTATTAGGGATTATATACCAGCTAACCTATATTCCTACTATTATTTAAACTATCCATTGTAAATAATAACTATTTTCATTCTTACCCTTATCAACAGTATCCAAGTCCCATGTGTGAAAGGAATAAAGGGCATGGGACCTCATCCAGCGATTAGGTAGCAAACGAGACCAAGTATCATCTCCAAGTAGTACCGCTTTTCCTCCACCCATATTTAACTGTTATAATAAATACTATTTATAAAAAGAGTTGTTAAAAACATTACTGCATTCTTTAACCAACAAAAGGGAATATATTTCTTGGAATTTATATTATATATAGTATTGGCAGCCATCAGAGCCCTTCCTTAAAGTTTAATAATCACTTCTGATACACATAGTACAAGCCTAAATATTCCTTTCAACTCTTTGGTGTCAACCTTTGTTAATATAGGTTTTATAAAAAAAATGTGTGAATCAGTCCCAACTCCCCCTACCTTATTTTATATATATTAATGCCTTCTATAGTTTTGTGGAAATAGCTACTAAATGCACAAGCAAGCAATTACATGTTTTTATGGCAATAACTCCTAAATTAAAATTTTTACATGTACACAGTTAGGTGTTGTCACTTCATTATCTAGTCAATCAAGGGACAATGTAAAAGTGTAAAATTATATTTTGCTCTTGTAAAGCAAAAATACAACCCCAACAGACCCCTTATCTGCCAACTACTAAAACAATAAACCATGGCATATTTAGATAAGAAATTCTTATCTTCACTATAGCTAACAAAAGAAAAGAAAATACCTACCTGGTCAATTATATTATCTTCCTGAATCTCCATTGCGGCAAAATTAGAACTGGCATCAATGAAAGTAGGTAATGATCCAGTCATTAATGCTTTTAGGCGCTGTAATGTGGTGGTCGGTGGATCAGCCATGAAACGGAACAATCTAGTACCATTAGGATGCTTTCTTAGAGCAACTTCCAAGATAGGGAGCTTATTCTGGTAAGGCAAAGGATCCAAATTGCTAGCATTGAACTCCGTAAAATCATACCGCAAAGCATCCACCAGAAGAAACATAATCCTGTTGCGATTCGGCAAACACACCAACGGGGAGTTAGGTTTCAAAAGAATCTTTCCAATTTTCTCCTCTTCAGAACAAAAGATTTCATTCGTAGAGATGTTAGTTTCCCGTCCATTGCAGTCAAAGGACTCCAACAACGTGCAACTCGAGACATCATTCAAAGTTTTACGGGATAATAGGAATCCTTGCCCAAACATATAAATTGCTGACACAATGAGGTACGCAAACCAAATAAGATATAAAAGGTAATTCCATTTTCCTAACATTGTAATCCTTAAATAAAAGTTAATTTAGTTTTCATATCAGATTTTCCATTATCAAAATAAAATCTAAACCCCCTCGGTTTTCTAATTTTTCTCGTGTAGAAAAATCGGCACTATGACTTTTAACTTTTTTTTGCAGGTGGATGAGGCAAACAATGTTAATAATTATTCCAAAATTATAATCCGTGCGGATTCTTTGAGGGTAGCCCGAATACTGTAGACGCGTGTGTCTATTACAGTTATCAAATTTAATTTTCTTGAATATTATTGTGCAAAAGTGTACTAATTTTGTAGAATAAGCATTCGTATATTAAGTGTGAGAAGTGTAGTATTTACGCAGTGATCTTGGTGTTTGTGCTATCTCAACGAATCCCTTTATCTTCAGTAAAATGGCGGTACCCATTTTACTGTTGATTATTTCTTCCTCCTTCACTTGACATTGGCATCACTATACCGTATGTTTGCATACGGTCATGTGGCCATTCCTAATTCTAACCTAGTCCTTTACCTATTCTTCTCCATCCTAGTATCCCACTTTTACCGTACATTATTACATTTTTTTAAATCTACCCACAACTGTCATTGGCAAAATTATGCTTAAAGCGTAGATGCCATATAAGTAAAAGAAGTAGTATAACCCGTGCGATCTCTCGGGGAATAGAAAGAGATGGAATATATATAAATTACATATATCCTTCTTTTTCTTTTTTTCGAGAGATAGTAATTTTAAAAAATATTTAAATTTTGGAACAACCACTTCTACCAAAATTTAAATAGACCTAATGTAAGGAAATGCTCTAACACGCCCGTGTTGGGTTTGTATAAAATCGCCTTTCCGAACTTGAGAACAGCCCCCCCATATGAAACGTAATTTTGACAGATCGATATCGTGATCGATTGTAATTGAAGGTGTCATAGCCTTTATTGCATTGGAAATAAGAGTGATGACAACTCAAATTATCATCGCATTGACAGATAGCTATCGCTTACGCTGTTAGTTGTATTAACAGCAAACGCTGTAGCGATCTGCCAAAATTTCATTTCATAATTAGGGGTCAGATCCTCGGGGTAATGAAATAAACTCCTGTTCTTCCCCTGCAAAATGAATATGTGAACCCCCTCTATGTACAAAAAGACAATAACTCATTTTTTTTTTACAAATTCTCTCTACCCCCCTCTTATCATCCTCTTATGCGTTTATAAAGTCAAAATCATTTATTTCATGTAAATCTTTACAGATATTTATGAAAAGTCAAAAAAAAAAGCTTAACAATGAGGTGTTAGAGTGCGTTTGGTTAGGCAGCTATTTATTAACAAAAGAACGACAAATATTTATTATACCTCGATATCAGATTTAGAACTTAAACACGATGGAATGGAAATCTTAATATGAAAATTACTACTGAACCGAACACACACTACATAACCAACTAGTGTAAGACTAGGTGGTTAGCTGATTCCATTGTCCTGTCAATCATTATCTGCCATACAAGAGAGCCACCAAGGCGACCAAGTTCACCGATCATATCCACGCCTTAAATAGTTATTGTAAATAAAAGGTAAGTAACCAATCACATATAAGTAAAGGTATAAGGATCGGTATTTTTAAGGGCATAAATACTAACTGTAAAGTCGATCCCCTCAGAGACACCACGGAGAAAAAGAAACCAGCAAGTAAAAAACTCTAGTGCTTCACACAAACTAAAAGAGGAGCACAGCTATTGATTGACTTATGCTATATAGCATATATATAATATATATAGTAACATACTCAAAATGCACCCCACTGATCAGCATGCGTAGAACACCCTATGACAGATTATTTGTTACTGTACCATGCAGGGCCGGCCCTACCATATGGCGAACGGAGCGGCCGCTCCAGGCGCTAAGTTCCAGAGGGCGCCTCAGTGGACAAGAAAAAAATCCTCGCTTAACAATGTGTGATTCTGACTTTATTTGTTGAGAAAAGCGCGGACGGATCATTACCCACCTCGGTTAATAGTTAGCGTTAAAATTAACAAGTGCAAAAGTGCGTAAGCAGTGATTTCCTTAAAATTTGTTTTCCAGTTGATTGAAATAGTTTATTATTAATTATGTTATGTCCCATATATGCCTAAACCTAAAGACTTTGTTTTAAATAAGCACCATAACATAACAAGTAGGTAGTTCTAAAGTGCTTATTGATTTCATTAATGATTGTTGACTTTATTTTGTTTTATTAGTTTTCAATTGACAAATTAGACATAGACCTATGATGTTGTGGAGATCTTCTCAGTTCCACGCTTTTACGACTAATAGGATCGCTTTATACACACACCGGCAGAATTAGCGGAACACAAAAAAAAGGGAGGGTATAAAATAGTTAGCTTTATTTTTAAACAAATAATAATTAAACATGAAACAACAATTAAATTAATATGTTTTGACATTAATTTGCAACAGCATACTTAAAGTTTATTGAAAAAAAAATGCATTTTTCTTAGATTTCGTAGTGACAAAGAAACAGTTGAAAATTTTAGATTTTATGACAGTTTAAATTAATTAAATGAATGTTTAATAACGAGTGTTTCCCTCCCGTGCCCTGATTAAGGTTTCCATCCGTCTGGGCATGCTGCGAATGATGTTGTCAATAATTTCTTGGGGGCAACCTCTGCCATTCTTCAACTAATGTGTTTTTCAGCTCGCCCAGATTGTTAGGAGGTGGCATTCTTGATTTGACACTCCCCTTTAGCAAGTCCCAAACGTGTTCAATCGGATTCAAATCCAGGGACCGTGCTGGCCACTCCATCACCGTAACACCAACATGGGGGCTTAGCACGCGGACAACGATAAGATATATACCGACTCGACTTATACCGTCTGCTGTCGAAAAATATATCGAATTGGTGAGCACGCAAACCGACATCGATAAATTTCTCGAGCTTTGTCTACTAGTTAAAACAAGTGTGTTTTCGTTGACAATTTCGAAAACATTTATGTAATAAATGAATAATTATTACCTTATACGATGCATTTATTTTATATTATTATGAATAATCGTTACAGAAATATATATTTTAATTTAAAAAGATTTAAAAATACATATATTTAACAAAATAAAAATAAAGCCGAAGAAAACTTGTTACCTTGGCCTAAAAAAAGATTTTGTTTTTTGGTGAGTTTTTATTTATTTATTAAGGCATTGGATAGGATTAAAAATATGTAATGGAAAGTACGTATAGATACGGAAGTGGTCTAAGACCTAAAAACGCTATTCAAAATTGTCAGACATATTTTCTTGAGCATTGATTGGTTATGATCGCATTTGTGTCACTTTTTATTTTGGTTTGTATTACGGGCGGCTATCTTTTATTCTTATGACTGGTAAGGCGATTAAGCCTTAAAGTACTTTCCTATTATATACTTCAATTATATAAATCAAATATATTATTTTATGGATGTTTTGAATTTTATGCAATACGGCGACATGTGAATGATTTATTTTAATTATCCGTCTGAATAATTAAATTACATTACACAATCAATTTTTCCGCATTCAAGACCTATCTGAACTTGAAAACCTCTGAACTTCGGGGGTTACCGAAGTTCAAAGGTTTTCACTCTAATAGTGATCGTCCCCTCTAGGATTTGTTCGCTTTAAAATATTAAGACTAACCTACTGCCACTTCATAATAATAAATAGGTACATGAAGTTAAATAAAAAAATTACACGTTATCGTAACATAAAACAAGAATTTTAATATTAATTAAATAATCTTTTCTAAATAGCATAACTCTAGAAACATAAATACTTATTTTCTGATAATCTCATTTTCATAATTTATTTCTTGGTTTGGACATCCAGAAATTTTTTGCAAAATCATTGTTTTTTGAGGTTCTAGTTGTTCCAGCAACTTTTCTATAACACGCACATTTATAGTCACTTAAGTCAGTTTAGTCAGTTTTTCTAACGAGAATAAAACAATTTTGGTTTTGTTTTTCGCTATTAACTCAATAAAAATATCAAAGCAAAAGTAATTTCGACACTTATCAGCACCTAAAAGAAACGTGATAAAAATGGTATATATATCGACTTTTGTCTACAATCTGACAGTTTAGTTCTGATGTTAATAAGCTGCGTGCTACCGTTTTCGATAAAAGTCGACATATATCTTCCAATGCGTCAAATTAGTCTATTCGTTATATATCGTGGTCGCGCGTGTTAGCTTTGTAGATATATGTCTTATCGATCGATATGTATCGAACCGAATGACGCGCGTGCTCGGCCCCATGGTTTAGGTATGCCTGTACTGAGCGAGCACTGTGAGCCCGAGCTTTATCCTGCATTAAAATGAAGTCGTTACCAATAAATGGGACAAATGGCACAACATGTTCCTCTAAAATCTCCCTGATATACCCATCAGCATTCAGATTCCCGCCGTCGACTACCACTAACTCCGTGCGAGCTCCTAAACATATCTCTTCCCAGACCATAATTAAGCCGCCGCCATATGCCACTGTATTTTCAAAATTAGACTGTAAATAACGCTCTTCTTTGCGTCTCCATACTCGCTGCGTTCCATCAATCTGATTTAACAGAATTCTACATTCATCAGTAAAGAGAACCTGTCCCCACTCGTCAAAGTCCCAATGATAATGTTCACGAGCAAAGTATATTCGGTTCGTGCGGTATTGTCTCTCAAGTTTTAGTGTAAATGAGGTATAAATGAGCCTATACCAACTTCCTCGAATCTTCTGCGAACTGTCCGCTCACTCACTCTTACTCCTCGAACCTCCTCCAATGCATTTCGGGCCTGCACCGCCGTAAGTCTCGTGTTCCGACGAACTTGAAGTTATAGAAAACGGTAATTTCTCCTTGAAGTACACCTTTTCCTGCCTTGCCCTCTTCTCCTCACTAGAAAATTCGTCAATCTGTACCGTTTGATGCTACGATGAATCGTTTATAACGATCGACAAAGTCTTGTTTCAATCGATCTGTAGGATTGACCATTTCTTCTCATTTCATCTGCCCTGAAGATTTCTGATAGCGTTAAATAGTAAAAAAGTATGCCTGCATACTTAGATGTTCGTAACTTATCAATAAGCAAGAAAACACAAAAGTCTCATAAAACTGCAATAAAATGTTTTTCAAATGGAATTTATGAACTTTACGAAAACGGAAAATCTACTTCGAAGCAGTCGCTAGAGATGTATGAATGAAAAATTAAAACAAACGAATGAAAAAAATGACTGTTGACATTTTCAAATTAAAAAAATATATGTAAAAAATTATAAAAAAGTAATGTAACCGGCCAGTGCTACCTAAAAGGTATATTAATTCTTCCTTTTTTTGTGATCCGCTAATTCTGCCGGTGTGTGTATTTCTAATAAACCTCTCTTGTTGGATGATTCCTATCTATAGTTAGTAGCGACTATAGTAAAAACTGTTTGCAAAAACTAGTGGTAGAGCTATTGGCGCCCCCCTCTCTAGTAGTCTACTGATATTAGGAGAAAGGGGGGGACTTCGCTCCATTCTAAAACTTGCTTCGGGCCGGCACTGGTACCATGGAACAGAACTACACAGTATACTATTAGTATAAATAAGTAGGTAATCATCAATGAGTACCTTATCCAAAGACAAAATTTACATAATGTAATGAAAATAAATTATGTAATATTAAATTATTACAATATCGAACATTACATACCTACTAAACTAGGGTACATTCTACATAAGCAATTTGTTTACTAGTTGCGAGACCTCAATTGCATATCCTGGTGGGCGATTCTCGCGCTTTCGAGATTCATCTCGATTCGAGATTTTTAAACAAAAAAATACTAAATATGTCATTTTTCGTTCAATATTTAAATATTTATTATGTATTAATTAATATTTATTATTTATTTCGTTTAATGTTCGATATTTTTGAACGAAAAATGGCATATTTAGTCATTTTTCGTTTAAAAATCTCGAATCGAGATGAATCTCGAAAGCGCGAGAATCGCCCACCTGGTGGGCGATTCTCGCACTTTCGAGATTCATCTCGATTCGAGATTTTTAAACAAAAAATGACTAAATATGTAATTTTTCGTTCAATATTTATATATTTATTATTTCCTAATCAATATTTATTATTTATTTCGTTTAATGTTCGATATTTTTAAACAAAAAATGACATATTTAGTCATTTTTCGTTTAAAAATCTCGAATCGAGATGAATGTCGAAAGCGCGAGAATCGCCCACCAGGACGGTTCTAGACGTCTTTATCGTTAAAATAGTATTTTACACTATAGTAAGCCTTATTGATTAATATGTGTTTTATACAATTCTTAAACTTTATTTCACTCAGATCTATAATGCTTTTAGGTTATTTATTAAATAACCTTATACTGTTAATGACGAAACATTTATTAGTTTTTTGCAGTCTAAACTTTGGTATATCGATTTTATCTATGTTTCTTAAGTTTAAATTATGTCTATCGTCATTTTTACTAAACATATTTAAGTTTTTCCTAACGTACAATTGTGGCTGCCTGATTTGGTACATGCACACCACTAAAGAACGACGCTTGATTCACGGATTGGAAAACGTGACCACGCGTGGATATAGGCGTCAGCTCATCCCCGCCTCGACACACTGTCGCGAGGCTCCGCAAACTCCACACGCGTGGTTCGGCTTTTAATATACACCTATCTTAGTTCCAATAAACTATATTCATATAATTATGTGGTAGTGTTATTCACCAACGCCATCTCCCAACACTACCCATAAATGGTGACCCCTGTGAAAAAATAGTGAACATTGGTGATAATGGTGTCCTAAAAGGAGCTCATCGCTCGCCTGGCGGCGACGTCCCAGCAATATAGGATGCCGCCGGGCGCAGTCGTCGCGCCAGTTCCTGCGACCGCTGGGAGAATCCGCTGTCACCGACAACGTGCTGAGTAAGCTGTGGGCCGAGCGCCTTCCAAGCCACGTCGCCACTTAGCGTGATGACGTCAGCTAGGACGCCGTCGCATTGCTCGCGGACCGTGCGGTTGAGAACGCCCCTCCGGCCGGTCATCGCGACGCATAGCAACGTGGTTCCTGCCCGCGCCCCGCTCTCAGGTGGTCGAGGTCGCCCCTCCCGCCCATCACGGCATAGCAACAATGATGCCCGCACCCCGCTCCCCTCACCAACGTCCGCGCTCGAGGCATAGCTCCTCGCGCAGGCGTAGCAACTCCTCGCATCAGCTACGGACTTCGGACGTCGACGACCTCAAGCGCCACGTCGACGTAAGATGACTCATCGCTCCGGCGCGTCTGCCATATCATCCTACCATTCCCGCTCCCGCCAACATGGCACAAACTGCAGGCGCAGCAAATTCTTCATCGTGCGTCATCGCTGCAGTTAAAATTTTAGATAGCGCAACAACATATAGTGTCCGCCGCATCGGTTCCACGAGCTCATACCGCATACGGTCACTCCACACATCACCGCAGCTACTAGCAAGTATAACACACTCGCCTAGCTGGTGATATCTGAACCACGATGCGGAAAACCAAGTCACTATATGCATTCTATCGGCTATCCACCCTACACCCATCCGATTTACCGCAACTAGCACGACTCCATGCGGCACGTTCGAGCACTCGCTGTTCATGAACTTCGGTTTGCGTAACGAGAGCAAACACACCACGATACATGAACGGGTTTCCCGAGACCTGGTCTGCCTCCTCTATCTGGGCAATATACCGATAGTGGCGCAGGACGCAGCGCTGCACGAGCAGTATCTCCGCCTGGTCTTCGAACGCCGCGCAACTACATGGAATCCTCATCAAACCCGCAATCCATCATCATCCTCCTTATTTCTTAATCTTTATTTTATAATTTTACCATTGTTTAAACTTAATTATTATTTTATTCTTGTACATTCTAAATATTCTTAACTCGTAACTTATAATTGTATTTTTATTTGTAAAGTGCAACAGGCACTTATGAATCATATGAAAGTAAGTACGCTCGCATAACACGATTTGTCACGTTCTCTGCATCAACAAATTTCCGCGCGTTTTGATAAGGACATGTTACTCGGTACAAAGTACAAACGCATCGCTTACTAACATGTCACGTACTTATTACATAGCAACGTGCTTAATTTAATTATTTTGTAAAAGCAGGATTTACATTTGTATAAGTTAAGTTCAATTTATTTTTTTATTTCAATTGTATAACTTTACATTTTATTATATTCTTTACAATTATATAATTTTTATATTTAAATTCATTTTCTTTTCATTGTATAGCTTAATTCATTTTTGTTTCTTTTATTATCGACCTAAAGGTCTCCGGGGGGGCTGATGTGGCTGCCTGATTTGGTACATGCACACCACTAAAGAACGACGCTTGATTCACGGATTGGAAAACGTGACCACGCGTGGATATAGGCGTCAGCTCATCCCCGCCTCGACACACTGTCGCGAGGCTCCGCAAACTCCACACGCGTGGATCGGCTTTTAATGTACACCTATCTTAGTTCCAATAAACTATATTCATATAATTATGTGGTAGTGTTATTCACCAACGCCATCTCCCAACACTACCCATACAATAAATTCTCATAAATATATTGAGGTGGTAGTGTCAGTACATCAATCATAGGAAAGATTTCTCGAAGAGAATCACGAGCTTTCATGTTATATATTGCCCGTTATTAGTAGCACAGTGACTTAACCACAAGGCTGGGGCCGATTTTAAAATCTTAAATTTTAAATTTAAACCAAAAATATCATTACTTTCTGGAATTGAGGATAAAAGTATATATCCTGGTTGCTAAGTTATGTTTTTAATATAAAATTTAGTTAATTTGCACAGAACAATAGTTAATTTTCCTTTATTTTTTTTTATTTGTCAACATTAAAAACTTGTGACTTTTCCCGGCACTTTTTGACGGTTTGCATCACAGAGCCAATTATCTTACATATAAGCACAACACTTTACTTTATTTCACTTTACAATATATAATTTTAATTAAATATTGAGTATTTGCAACGGTCGGCATGAAAAACTATACTTGGCGGGCTGTACAGCACGGATGGATGGTGCGTAGCATAGATAATACACTATATGTGCGTAGGGAGCTTAACCATCACTGAGCCATACATACACACAGAGGACATAGGTAACTAAACATAGAAATATATAGGTGATATGCAAACGTAGGCCGTGTTCCGAGACGGTAGCGCGAGCAGTATTTATTTCGCAGCGACATCAAAAACCAGAGCAACGGCGCCGCGCAGCCCGTAATTTTTTTTTGCGATGCCAAAATGCTACTCCGATCGGTGTTAGTTTTTGATGCCACTTTTTGACAAAAAGCAACTTTTTATTTATTTAATAACTGAAATTAAGAATTTTACTACCTTATCTAATACTGTCACGTTACACCCGCTCCATGTTATATTTATGTATTTTATGTTGTTTGTCTTCATATCATTTCATACATATTTTTAAAATGACCAACAAATGTATCATCATACACCGTTTTCTGGGAAAATTCCTGGGGCCTTATTCCGAGTTTGCAACCGCTAAAGACGACAAGACGTTGCGTAAACTATAAATATTGAAATATAAGTTCTATTTCAATGGATATATAGTCTGCATTAGGTTGGCTATAATAATGCCGCTATCTTGAAATACACGAATTCTTCGCAAGTTTGAACATCTCGCCTCGCCTCATCGTGTGCGGCTGCTACAGTCGTGCGTGCGTGCTTGCTGCTGCTGCCATCATGCCGCCGCCTTCCTGCTTGCCTGCCTACATCTGCTGCCGTCGCCTGTCTACGTGCCAGGCACGCAGGCCAGTCGACATGCCAGTCCTCGAACCTGTCCCTCATCACTCCCTCCAATCTTCCCATACTATACGGTCAGAGTTTTAGTTTATAATAGGCATCTCCATTGTAGGCAGGGCAACATTTATTAGGTAGGTCTCTTATTTAGTTACTGTACTCAAAACCAACTTCACTTGTAAATATATCTACGTACAAGTTGTTTACTTGTTGTGTTATATACTTGTTTTAACCTAACTAATTTTATCTTTCATTTTAATTTTATAAAACCCCCCTGCTACAATATATGATAAGGTAGTAAAATGTTAATTATAAATTTCCCAATTAATACTATATAAGAATAAACAAATCTACTGATGCAATGTTTTTGTAAGCTTTTATTTGGTACAATCGGTTTCCTTTAAAGATATTCTACGACATTCATTAGGATATTCATAATATTACATAATAGACCGAAAAGCAAGATTTAGTTTCATAGACAATGTAGTGTGCCGTATGGCTTACGCATCTTCTTAAGTTAAATACCTATGCAGCAGGCAACCTAAAACGAAATTGTTTTATGATCTGCGTACTTACTACTAAGTTTATATCCTAGGTTTCTTTAAAAGAAGGCAACCTTAACGTCCGTCGTAAGAAAGGAAAAGATTTACGGCATAGAAAGAGAGGCAACTTGTATTGTGTCGGTGCAAGAGACGCTATTTATTTAATTAATTTGTCGGGGTGGAGCTTCTGTACTTTACTATTATTTCTTCTGTGCTAGTACAGACTGTATCACCATTGGAATTGAACTTATATTTCCATATTTATAGTTTGCGCAACGTTTTGTCGTGTTTAGCGGTCGGAAATAACGCCCCTGCCCCCCTAGCCAAGAGCATGGTCGTTTTTTACGCTCGAACGTCGCAGAAGCGTGAAAGAGACAAATTTATTATCCTATTGGTGTATCTATATTGTAGTCTCGTTTTGGTTATTTCTGCAACGATAAAAACGAAATTGACGTCATCATCAATGTTATTTTCATACAAAAATTTCGTTAGCGTTATTTACGACTGCGCTCTTGGCTAGGGGGGCTGATGCTGAGGTCGGAACGCGCCCGTAGTAAAAATAATGTTATTGGCACTTATATAATATTACCTTTATCAATTTTACCATTGTAATCTCATGCTCTTGGCTTTCCCAGGATAAATAAAACATCATCATTTACCATTGTAAAAAAATGGAATGTCATAAATATTTTCAAGTTTGCTTTTAGGGATGCGCATTCTGTTCGCGATCCGATTTTATGGATCGTATCGGATCGTAATGCCTCGATCCGATCCTCGGATTGGATCGCATGCCGTCGATCCGATATTCAGAAATCTATCCGGATCGAATGCATATAATTAAGAAACAATTCTATATATATATATAAGGAATAATTTGAAAGAATATTCTTCACTAAGCAGTTTTATAAAAATAATACGTGCTTATGTCTGAAACACTCAGTGATGGTAAAAAATTGAAACTAATCGGGCCACATGTTTAGGTTTCCTTACCTACAAAATTTGTTAATAATAAAATTAAATAAGATTCGCGTATATTCACGAGCAAAAGATGCCGCCAAGTTAGGAACGTAACGTAACAAAAGATCAAGGTCGGTTTATAACAAAAAATCCAAAGTACCCTACTCAAATGTAGTAAATAAACTGCCTTTCAATTCATACGATCCGGGCGATCAGGGGCCTTACCAAAGAGCCAATCGATAATCGAATCGAAACACCCATCGAAAGCCAAATGTATGGGATTTGACGTTTCTCGTCGATCAGGCTCTACCCATAGAGTAAAATTCCTATACATTTTTATCGATCGATGCGGCGATTCGATTGGCGATCGTGTTCTTTGGTCAGGCCCCTGGGGCTTTATTCCGAGTTTGCAACCGCTAAAGACGACAAGACGTTGCGTAAACTATAAATATTGAAATATAAGTTCTATCCTATTAAATATAGAGTTGAAATTCCAATGCCCATAAGATGTTCAAACTTGCGAAGAATTCGTGTATTTCAAGATGGCGGCATTATTATAGCCAACCTAATACAGACTATATAACCATTGAAATAGAACTTATATTTCAATATTTATAGTTTGCGCAAAGTCTTGTCGTGTTTAACATTTGAAAACTCGGAATAAGGAAAAATCTTTGAAGTTTTGTATCGATCCGACAAAAAATCGTATGGTCCCGATCCGATCAAAAAATCGCCGGATCGTATTCTCTCGATCCGATTTTCTAAAAGATCGGATCGGAACATTCCTATTTGCTTTCTTTTCATTCTTTCATTCTTAATTGTTCAGTGCTTTCATTCTTAATTGTTCACTGCTTTCATTCATTCCTTGGTTTTTTTATTGTTTATTTTTAGTTTATTTATTTTGGTTAAAAATCTATATTTGTGATTTTTAATAATAAGCAGACAAAAATAAATAACTGGGTTTAAGTATTTATATAAACAAATGGTTATTTATCAATCCTATCATTGATAGCATGTTTGCTATAGTACAAAAACGATGTCTGCTCAAACCCGAATTTGTAAAGAAAACTTTAGACTTCTGGACCTTTCTAGTTCTGACTCCATATCTGAAGATTTACAATTAGAAATAGTACCAAATAGGAAGAAAAAAGTAACCAGGTAACCTTGAATCTGTACGCTATCTTTATGTTTTTATCATAACCAAATACGGTTGGGTAGACGACGAGAGGGTAATGAACACAGCGAAGTGGAGAGTAAAACTTAGAAAGCCCTGCTTCAGGGTTTTAAGTCTGAGAACATTGCAGTTGAATCTCCTGTCTTTCACTCATCTTTGCCATGTAAGTTTAAGGCCAGAAACCTAAAGTTGAGGCAGCGATTGAGAAGGAGGCAGCAGACCATCATATATTAAACACAACATACATTTATTACTACTTTAAGGATAGATCCCATGCCATAGACCAGTGATACTCAGCCTGCGGCCTGTGGTCAGTGTTCATTCAGAATATTGTAAATTACATTCTGAACATTGTGTTTTTGGGCACATAGTACAAGCAGAGGCGTAGCTACCTAGGGGCTAGGCGGGGCAGTGCCCCAGGGCCCTCAAGCTCAGCCCCCTCGAATCCTTACCAGAAAATCTTGATCAAACTGAACTTTTGAAAATTTCTCCCATTTTCAAACTAAATATGACAGGTTGACTTTAATCATGGCAACTTGATCAACAGTTGAGAGAAATTCGAAAGTTATACCTAGGGAATTCCCCAAAATTATTTCTGTGGGTTGGCAGTGTTATCAATTTGATAAAACCTAACCAGTTTAGATAGCCACGGGGCACCATTTTTGGATTTGCCCCAGGGCCCTTGTTACCTAGCTACGCCACTGAGTACAAGACTAGGGATTAGTCCGTGACGTATGTGTAAATTATCTCTATTTGTAAAAAATATTTCCAGCGATGGGAAGTTTAGGTTAATATACTCTACCTGTTCCTCTAAGGTAGAGTATATTAACATAAACTTCTGTGAAGGAAGTAACATAGGGTGAGACAATAGTCATAGCTATCCATGGATTATCAGTAAGGATGCTGGGTCCATAGTATGGTGGGGAGGCAGAGGAATGAACTATAGCTTCCCTGGACTTAAGTCCGCAAAGTAGGATTAAAGGCCTATTAACTCTATCCTTCACTGTGTTTTCTACCCTCTCTATTCAACCAAATACTATATGATCATGTTAGTGCCATCTTGGAAACACATTCCATAAAGATTCAGATGGTCAAGATCCTTCAATAGTTGATGCACAGACTTTGCTGGTATTCGTCTTGCACCAACTTCCACTGCATAAAGTTGAGTTTTAAAACTGTTTTTAGTAATTTCAATTGTGAGATCAACGTATTTGTTTGACTTAATGGTCCTTAGGAATGTTTGTTTCCCATGGAATAGTGAGTTCTAAATCCTTTGAAAGCCTGGAAATATATTTATGGCATTGCATCTCAAGATTCAAGAAATTACAAAATATTTAATGCAATTTTTTAATGTGTTTAATAAATTAATTTTGAAAAATTTTATTAGGGTTAAATTTTATTAGGGTTCCATACTTAAATTGTGTCAAATTAAAATGTTCAGTCTTACCTACAGGAAATTAAAACTAAGTTTTTATTCTTCTATCATCCATATATGATACCTAGATGGCCTCAGGGTGCCCAGTAGAGCAAATTTTCAATTACAAAACTTCTTTACTTACCATAGTAAAGTAGTTGTAACCAAAATATATAAAACTAAACATTTCCTGTCTTTTCTATTGTATAGTCAAGTGAAAATACAATTACTTATAATTAACATTTAAAAAACAAATGGTATTATTTTAGTTGATATAAATTAAAATCAACCAGAAACACCAATGTCTTCAGTGTTGGAGTTGTACCTTTTCACTGTAGAGAATTGTTTTTTTTTAACAATAGAAACCACCTTCTTCTGTCTCTACTTCAGATAAAAATAATAATAAATAATGACAAAAACCATCATATTTTTTTCATATGATGGAACCCTAAAATCTAAATATTTTTGTAATCATTATTATATTAAATTTTTAAAGATAAAAATGCAATGAAAAAAATCCTGGTGGATGGGACTTATATATAAATTAATTATATTATAATAAAAAATTTGGGGCATCACTCTAGATGGCATAAGCAGATAGCATTTCATACAAATTACTTAAATTTAATATTGTTTTATTATTTAATGCTAAAACATATATAATAAATTTAATTTTGTATTTTTCACAAGCTAGTTGGTTGCAAACTGTGGGGTAACCACCGACTACGATACCGTGAGTTCTCGTTCGAGTTGAGATCAAAAATGACGTCATTTCATACAAATCATATTTACAAACTTCATAATATTATATATATTTTTTTGTAATTAATTAGGTACTCGAACTAGTCATGCATTGGGCAATTCAAATAACGATGTTTAACTTTTCGTGGTACCAAAAACATCGTTCTCGATGTCAACTCGAACGAGATCTCACGGTATCGGAGTCGGTTGGTGCAAGTGATGCCTTTGCTTACAATTAAATCAAAATAGCATTATTTCATAGAAGTTTAGTTACCTATCCTGTATAATATCATGATATCTGACATATGAGATTCAATGAACAATATTATTTTTTCTGTTATTTTAGAAGAGAAAGAAACCGTGGAGTTGCTCCTAAAAATGCGGAATCAACCATTCAAGCAACAGAGATAAAATGGGCGATGAAATGGGCTATTCGGTTGGCATTAATGACTTGGCTCATCACTTTAACTTGGTTGTTTGTAGCCCTTTATGACCAAATTAAATTAATGAGAATTGACATATCAAATGGTAAGGATTTTTATTTAATCAAAAATATTGTTGAAGTTTTTGTTGCTAAGTTTTATTTTTATAATATGTTTTTTATTAGAGGTCGAAAAGTAAGTACCTATTCACTTTTGACTTAAAGACATCCAGATTGTAGGTATTAGGAAACTCAAAAGTAGGGAGGGAATTCCACACCTTAGACTTGCGCACAATAAACGAAGTAGGCGCAGGCTTGTGGGAGCTGGTGGAATATCAACGACAAAGGAAAGAAACGCCTCTCCGCGTCTTAATGTTCGATATCAGAATGGGGCAGGAGGGATTAACACATGTAACTCTATTGATCACTCTCCCTCCGAAATGTAACCTGCAAATGACCGAGTCAGGCGACTTTACGTCAGTGTTCAAGGTTGTCAAGCCTGCGACCAACGACTCGCCAATAAGTCCTATGGCTCGGCGCTCTACCGAGTTCAGAGCAGCCAGTTGATATTTGGCTGATCCATCCCAGTGGTGGCAGCAGTACTCCATATACGAGCTTTATAAAGGTTTTGTAGCTGAGATGGTGTGAAGTACTGTGAAGTATCTAACCTTAAAGAGGATGCCGAATTTTTTTGCTGCGGTTTTATTTATTTATTTAAATCTTTATAACATCAGCTATACTTTAATATTATAAAGAGGTAAAATTTGAGAGATTGTAGGGGGTAATTCTCTGGATCTACGGAACCGTTTTTGATTTTTTAGTTTTGTATAGCCCATTTATCGAGAAAGGCTATAGGCTATATAACATCGCGCTACGACCAATAGAAGCGGAGCATCAATAAAAAAAAAATAATGATGGGAAAACAGGGAAAAATATTATTTTTGAGAGATTCCGTTACGTGCGCCAGCTAGTAACAAACGTGGGACAATCAAAGTATATAGTTAATATGTGAGTTAGGTGCAATACAGAAACTGTAAAACATTTTATTATATAAACAGTTACTTTTCATGCATTAGTTAACAAGCATAATTTGATATTTGCATATTTTTACAATGCATAATGTGTATTTTTGCAATTCATATGCATTGCTGTTAGTAATAAAAAAAATACTAAACCGAGGTTTTGAAATAATAACTTTGCTGTTGGCTTATCACTAGGGCCGTCTTAGGTCATGTCAGGGACTCTCGGGCACACAAGAATTTGGGGCCTCACCGGGAAAAAACAAAGTCAATGACTAAATAAAACATAACTTTTGGTTTTATAATAATTACCTATATGGTAAAGTTATTAATTCTTGTTATGTATTTACTTAAATGGCCCCGTGTGCCTTTATGGTAAAGACAGCTGCTTATCACAATCACTATTCCACCAATGTAAGTCTTCACCTGGCCTTGAAACGGAAGATTTAAAAATATTAAAGTTAACCATTGAATGAGTCTTAAAATAACAAGGTTAACAAGGTGCAGTGCTCATAGTCGAGAAATATAATCCACTACAATTACAGATATGTTGTAAATATTAAATAACCCATATCATATCGGGTCCATTTATCGTGTTGCATACTTACATAGCGGTTCTCATTTCACTGCATTTAGGAATTGGACGCTCTTTTAGGCAAATACCTACTTGTGCTTCTACAAAAAGGCTGCCCATCTTGTAACGAAAAATGGATTACAATTAGTGTGACATCCCGGTGATGAAAAAAACAATTTTAATAATAATATGTAGGACAATTTACACATATTGCTCTGGTCACAAACTAAGCTCTAGGCTTGTACTATGTGTACCAGAAGCAACGATATAATACATATTATATTTTATAAACACCCAGACAAACTGTTCAGAAAAAGGTACTAATATTTTTTTGTCATGGGTGGGAGTCAAAACCACAACCTCCGGATACAATGCCAAAGGCGCAACCAATAGTCTACGGAGGTGGTCAACAATACTAACAATCAAAGATTTAAAATGTTCAATATTTCCTACGGCCTTACTCATTGTACTTTTTATAAGAAAATATTAATTAACAACTTTCCCATAATTTATTATGCCAGAAAACAACTGACACAAAACAACACAGCAAATGCAAATGAGAAATGGGATCCCTTGAAATATAAGAAGTCTCTGAAATATTTTTCGGTATCGAGATTGCGAAAATTGCAATAGCGAGTAGACGATAGGTTCCTATAGGCGATCGAAACAGCTTTTAAATATTAGTTTTTTTTATAATTTACATACATATCATCACGGGTGCCTTACGGTGCCCAAGACCGCCTAGACGGCCCCAGGGTACCCAGCGGAGGGGTTTCTAATACCACCTCATCGTAGCCGATGGTATGAGTCTACACCGAACAAGTGGCTAGCTCGTCGCGATGTTTTGAATAGACTCAATAACCAATCTATAAACAGTTTCACAAGGTGGTATAGTGAAACCGGGACCGACAGCTTAACGTGCTCTCCGAGGCACAGTTCAACATTTTGTTAAGCATATATATATTATATAATATTATTATATTACATAACATTAACCTAGACATTTAATAAAAACAAACTTTATTAAATATTCATTCTATTTCCGTCCAAAATTTCCTTGAGTCTATATCCTTGAACCAATACAAGGAAAATTAATTATGTAAGAAAAATTAATAAAACATAAGGTTCCTCTTTTTAAGGTTCTATTAGTTCCGTATTGCCAGTATTAGTAAATTTTATAATTACATATTTGTTTACCTGTTTTTGTGTAGGTTTGGTTTTCAGGAGACTACTGTATCGATTTCTTGTCGAGGGGGTGCGGTTACGAAATGCGTACCTAGTTGAATGTACGATAAGGTAGCGAGTATATTAAAATATACTCGTAATGCAATTCGTCATTGTCGCTCCCCATTTCGCACATCGTATCATTTAGCCGGCATAGTGGGAGCGATCAATATTGTTTAAGAACAATTATTGATTGACCCCATTCATGGACTTTGTAGGTCTGCTCACCTCCAGGTAGATACAAAGTCACATGTCGTGAACCAATAAAATAAGAAAATATTATCCATCGGTGGACAGTAGGTAAGGTTTAGAGACTTGTTAACTTATATTAGCATACATTAAATGTATTATTTTATTGATTAAATAAAAATACATACACAAATTTACAAAATAAAATTGTACATAGACGAACTTAATGCCTTAGGCATTTTCTACCAGCAAACCTTTGAGTATCATTATATTTTTTAATTGAGTATTTTGTTTGAATGTATCAATTATTTACTTTGTTTTTTACTGATATTATAGACGTGTAGTGAATAGTCTCCTGAAAAGCGGTGAACCCACAGACTAAAACCGAAACATGATTAAATTAGATCGCATTACGGTTTTTGCATGTATCTAGTAACGAAATCGGTCGGTCGGCCTAGCAAAGTTATCACACTCTTTGCTAACGACTACATGGATCTTACGGATGCATATTTATTTATAAATACAGATTTATTTTTATGGTTTACAATCCATTCTAGTTGGCTAGTTGAAATGCAAAGCCAATCGGACAAGTAGTTTAGACACCATTTTTTTTTCATGCAGTCAAAGCGCATTGGTCTCTGTCTGCCACACTACTTCAATTATCATCAAAAGGGTTCTTTCCTGATTACTTTTCGCAACCCTAATTAAGGTCAGTTCTGGTTTATATAGGTGTCCTATTAGGAACGCTTGCCAGGAGATCACGGTCGACTTGCTCTTTTCCAACCATGTGTGTTGCAATGTGCCTTGTTAGTGGAATTAGGGCGTTCTACTTAGAGGGTCCTCCATACGCATGCGTGAACCCGCCAAAGTGACGTCACGCGTAGTTTTACTTCAGGCGTGAAGAAGGACTATCGTGTTAGTAGATTTCTCTTGATACTGTAATTTTCCATTTCATGGGAAATTCCCAAATTTTCTGTATCAAGTGATAAGATTATTAAGTGTTACATTCAGAATTTACAATCTAGGTTCCTATTGATTATAATTTTATTTGGTGACCAATATTTAAAATGTTTAATCCTAATTAATTAGTTTGTTTACACTTGTTAGTAAAACTCTGTTATTGTTATTTTTTTAAATATCTTTTTACAAATTAATTTGTAGTTTATATAGTGTAAAAATGTTTTGTTGTCGCAAGGCAAACTGCGCATGCGTGATGTCCATTCACAATAACACAGGTCGATATGTTCTGGCAAGGGACCCTTGTAATCTTATCGTACGCATCATAAAATTAGAATCATATTATTAAATTAAAAGCAATTTTATCTTTGTACGATAATAAAACATTTAATAGTAAAACAAATTATTGTACTCGTTCGTTTGCTTACGCTCAGTAGAATACAATGTATTACCCTTTAAATTATTGTGTCTTGATCAAAACATTGTAATTATTAGCGTAGCCATATCAAGGTCACAATCATCGTACAATGCCGATCTTACTAAACGACCTCACTAATGTCCACTATTCAAACTATACTCATTAAAGTCACCACACTAGTTAACTATACGCAAGTAGTTTGCCTTCGAAAAAGTTTTTTCTTAATTTTAAAACAGTTCTAGATCGAATGCGATAACTACCGCACTTGTGTTATCTGCCGTCTCATAGTGATAAAACCGCGAATGTTCAGTCGGTAGTGAGTGATAAGTGAGATAATGGATGGCGGAGTCCATGTGTCGGTGCCGCATCGCGTCGGCAAGAAGATGCGCAAGCGGCGGGAGTTGGACGCTTTGGTGGGTGGCGGGAGTAGCAGCCGTAGCAGTCGACTGCTTTCGGCTTCCAGCGATGAAGGAGAGGCTTGGTCTCGTCGCACAATCAGGAGGAAAAGGCCTCGGCCACTGTTTCGTTTAGCCGCTGCTTTGGGCCTTTGCGTGTGCGTTGTGTCTGCAGCTACCGTTCTGTGGTTGTTTGTGGATGTGAGGAAGCAGATCGTTTCGCTGCTTCTTGAGATGGATAAAGGTGTGTTATAAGCTTTATAGGGTCTTTTTCCTCTTTTAGTTTATACAAACATATTTTTTTACTTTCTTTCATTACTGAGATAGGTACTGAATTGAGCCTCTACACAAATGACCGAAATCTCGCTTATTTTTGTTTTTATAATTTTAAAGTCTTTCTTAGATTTTGATAAACTTTGGGTCTGAAAATAAATAACTATAATATCCTCTATTATTACAATCACACTCTGGAGAGGACTGACCAAGTAGTTTTTATAATATTTTTTTTGAAAATGTGAAAATTAACATTGACAAAAATAAGAAGTATGGGGTGAGAGTTTCAAGAAAAGAAAATAGGCTGCAAGGAATATATTAATATTTTAATTATAAGTACAATATATTCTTCCAGATTCCTACTCACTATAGCTAAACTTTATGTTGATAATAGATATAAAAGTCACTAGCACGTTAGCATATTATTTTGGATATTTTCTGAGTCTATAGGTACACATACCTACTGCGAAGAGCTCGCTATTTGTGCGATGTAGATTCAGAATACCATCGGCGACAACACCCTAAGGCCGTCTAGCTAGGCCGACTCGGCCGCTATGAGACACATATTATTATTATCATCATAAAAAACCCCACTCACTGTCCCCCGTAACACAGGGCGACCTAGCTCAGGGGACAGGGAACCAAACCTTCTAAAACTTACTTGTTTTGATGTGCATTACCTAATACTGATATAGTTTTGTTTGGTATCAATAAACATATATTTCATTTGAATGAATGAAAACTTACTCTGTTAAGCCTTATTATGACTTAAACGACCTAGGTCGTTTCAATTATGACAGTTGCAAATTAGATACTCATTTATTAACCTTTAATAATAAGGTTAATATATCGACAGTACAGTTTACACAGCTATTTAGATTTAGTTTTAATTTAATTGTCAAATATTTTTTGTATTGATTTATTGGTTCTTGATAGACACTTGCGAGCAAGATGGTATCACCTAGATTTCGGTACTAATGTAGTGTACGATGAAAAATTTCCTTCAAAGTATTATAAAAGCTAGAGAAGGCAATATTAAATATTTATCAATCATTTTTTTTTTGTTTTAGTACAATACCACTGAAACAGTCTTGGTCTATCTACGTTCTAATCCATTCCCAACACAAATATCTTAAACTAACGAGCCTATTTGGATAATGATTATGCATATTGTTTTGAAGCTTAATAAATAACATTATAGTTTTACACATCCCATAAATTTTGTTATTACATTTATTTGCTCGCAAGTATACCTAGTTTAAATATAAAAATTAATTATCACTTTAGAAAATAATGTCCTAATGCTATCGCGCGTATATATTTACATGGTTGCATTACGCGGAGGGGTTTTTAATCCCACCTCGTCGTAGCCGATGGTATGAGTCTACACCGAACAAGTGGGTAGCTCGTCGCGATGTTTTGAATAAACTCAATAATCCATCTATAAACAGTTTCACAAGTTGGTATAGTGAAACCGGGACCGACAGCTTAACGTGCTCTCCGAGGCACTATAGTGGTGTTGTCAAACAAATGTACATATTTTTGTAATTAAAAAAACTCAATCGTACATACCGGGATTCGAACCAGGGACCTAAGTGTTTTTAAGTCCAAGGTGTAACCAACTCGCCCACTACGTATATATTTATTAATAATAATATGAAGGACAATACAAATGTGTGTAATGTCCTTCAAATATAATGCCCTGGACACAAACTAAGCTGAGGTTTGTACTATGCGTAGCAGAAACAACGACATTAATGACCGGTCGTAAAACCCTGTCATAATTTAAACCTGCTCTATAAGAAACTACTCAGCCTATGAAAATGACCATTTTTAACAGCGTACATATTCTCTTGATTATAACGGAAATGTTAGCCTGCCAAAATAGGAAAATCTTATAAAAATTACATTAAACAATATACCTGCTTGCGTGTTTCCTTTTCCTTATAATCTCGAGTCCTTTAAACGAAGCGTGTATAGTTCGTAATTGTTGGTTGCATTTGTTCTTGGACCTTTATACTGCTTTCCATCAGGTAGATGTAGAGCTCTCATAAAAAAAAAAGTAGGACACTTGTATTTATTACAAATGTTTTCGGCTTATTTTTTTAGCATTCCGTGTCGTAGGAATTGTACATAAAGAATTTCGTTATTTTGACAGTCTAACCTTACTTAACGTTAAGGAAACAAAATATGGGCGCACTTCTAAATTGATAACGTTCTATGGTTGTAAATTGCGGCCCTCCGGTACTCGGTGTTATTATAGTGCTGTTTTTATGCATTTTTTTCCGACATGGCAACGATCAATACTGTAAACAAATGAATACAAATCCTCTTTGAGCTAGTTCCAAGGCCACATGCCATGCCTCCATGTTGGTACTTACTTATTAATATGTTTTTATTAATAGCAGAAAGACTATTAACTAACACAATTTATATTTGATAATACTTTATCTTTGTTTTTGTAGGGTAATCGGTTAGTTTCCGATATTTTTTCTTTTTAAAAATTAAATAATCTCGGTCCAAATTGAGCTTAAATCGAATACAGTCAATACGTTCACGAACGAATTTCATCTTTGGTGCAAATTGCTTTTACTGTAATACGCGCATTTATTTCTATATTTAATTTGAACCGGTTTGTATACACTGACAGCCGAATACAGTAGCTTTACCAAAAGTTTCTGAAATAGTTTCTACATTAGACGCTAGTAACTATAGATAGGGATCAACCAATAGGATCGCTTTATTTTTTAAATAAACCTCTCTTTATTGGTTGATCCCTATGTATTGTTACTAGCGTCTATAGTAAAAAATGGTTTGCATAAACTTATATTAGAGCTACAGTGCTATCTAGTTTATGTGTGCGTTCGTTTTCGTTCCAAAGACAATAATATACGCGACGCTAGTGACGGCACTTGAAATATGTTCGAATATTATGTGAGTGCATCTTGTTAACAGCGTATACAGAATATGTATTCAATGTAATCGCAAATTCGACCGCGGTCCAATTTGCGATTAGTAGCTCTACCACAAGTTTTTGAAATAGTTTCTACTCTAGTCGCTAGTAACTATAGATAGGAATCAGCCAATAAGAGAGGTTTATTTAAAAAATAAAGCGATCCTATTGATTGATCCCTATCTATAGTTACTAGCGACTAGAGTAGAAACTATTTCAAAAACTTGTGGTAGAGCTACTAATCGCAAATTGGACCGCGGTCGAATTTGCGATTACATTGAATACATATTCTGTATACGCTGTTAACAAGATGCACTCACATAATATTCGAACATATTTCAAGTGCCGTCACTAGCGTCGCGTATATTATTGTCTTTGGAACGAAAACGAACGCACACATAAACTAGATAGCACTGTAGCTCTAATATAAGTTTATGCAAACCATTTTTTACTATAGACGCTAGTAACAATACATAGGGATCAACCAATAAAGAGAGGTTTATTTAAAAAATAAAGCGATCCTATTGGTTGATCCCTATCTATAGTTACTAGCGTCTAATGTAGAAACTATTTCAAAAACTTTTGGTAAAGCTACTGTATTCGGCTGTCAGTGTATACAAACCGGTTCAAATTAAATATAGAAATAAATGCGCGTATTACAGTAAAAGCAATTTGCACCAAAGATGAAATTCGTTCGTGAACGTATTGACTGTATTCGATTTAAGCTCAATTTGGACCGAGATTATTTAATTTTTAAAAAGAAAAAATATCGGAAACTAAACGATTACCCTACAAAAACAAAGATAAAGTATTATCAAATATAAATTGTGTTAGTTAATAGTCTTTCTGCTATTAATAAAAACATATTAATAAGTAAGTACCAACATGGAGGCATGGCATGTGGCCTTGGAACTAGCTCAAAGAGGATTTGTATTCATTTGTTTACAGTATTGATCGTTGCCATGTCGGAAAAAAATGCATAAAAACAGCACTATAATAACACCGAGTACCGGAGGGCCGCAATTTACAACCATAGAACGTTATCAATTTAGAAGTGCGCCCATATTTTGTTTCCTTAACGTTAAGTAAGGTTAGACTGTCAAAATAACGAAATTCTTTATGTACAATTCCTACGACACGGAATGCTAAAAAAATAAGCCGAAAACATTTGTAATAAATACAAGTGTCCTACTTTTTTTTTTATGAGAGCTCTACATCTACCTGATGGAAAGCAGTATAAAGGTCCAAGAACAAATGCAACCAACAATTACGAACTATACACGCTTCGTTTAAAGGACTCGAGATTATAAGGAAAAGGAAACACGCAAGCAGGTATATTGTTTAATGTAATTTTTATAAGATTTTCCTATTTTGGCAGGCTAACATTTCCGTTATAATCAAGAGAATATGTACGCTGTTAAAAATGGTCATTTTCATAGGCTGAGTAGTTTCTTATAGAGCAGGTTTAAATTATGACAGGGTTTTACGACCGGTCATTAATGTCGTTGTTTCTGCTACGCATAGTACAAACCTCAGCTTAGTTTGTGTCCAGGGCATTATATTTGAAGGACATTACACACATTTGTATTGTCCTTCATATTATTATTAATAAATATATACGTAGTGGGCGAGTTGGTTACACCTTGGACTTAAAAACACTTAGGTCCCTGGTTCGAATCCCGGTATGTACGATTGAGTTTTTTTAATTAAAAAAATATGTACATTTGTTTGACAACACCACTATAGTGCCTCGGAGAGCACGTTAAGCTGTCGGTCCCGGTTTCACTATACCAACTTGTGAAACTGTTTATAGATGGATTATTGAGTTTATTCAAAACATCGCGACGAGCTACCCACTTGTTCGGTGTAGACTCATACCATCGGCTACGACGAGGTGGGATTAAAAACCCCTCCGCGTAATGCAACCATGTAAATATATACGCGCGATAGCATTAGGACATTATTTTCTAAAGTGATAATTAATTTTTATATTTAAACTAGGTATACTTGCGAGCAAATAAATGTAATAACAAAATTTATGGGATGTGTAAAACTATAATGTTATTTATTAAGCTTCAAAACAATATGCATAATCATTATCCAAATAGGCTCGTTAGTTTAAGATATTTGTGTTGGGAATGGATTAGAACGTAGATAGACCAAGACTGTTTCAGTGGTATTGTACTAAAACAAAAAAAAAATGATTGATAAATATTTAATATTGCCTTCTCTAGCTTTTATAATACTTTGAAGGAAATTTTTCATCGTACACTACATTAGTACCGAAATCTAGGTGATACCATCTTGCTCGCAAGTGTCTATCAAGAACCAATAAATCAATACAAAAAATATTTGACAATTAAATTAAAACTAAATCTAAATAGCTGTGTAAACTGTACTGTCGATATATTAACCTTATTATTAAAGGTTAATAAATGAGTATCTAATTTGCAACTGTCATAATTGAAACGACCTAGGTCGTTTAAGTCATAATAAGGCTTAACAGAGTAAGTTTTCATTCATTCAAATGAAATATATGTTTATTGATACCAAACAAAACTATATCAGTATTAGGTAATGCACATCAAAACAAGTAAGTTTTAGAAGGTTTGGTTCCCTGTCCCCTGAGCTAGGTCGCCCTGTGTTACGGGGGACAGTGAGTGGGGTTTGTTATGATAGCTTTACCAAAAGTTTCTGAAATAGTTTCTACATTAGACGCTAGTAACTATAGATAGGGATCAACCAATAGGATCGCTTTATGTATTGTTACTAGCGTCTATAGTAAAAAATGGTTTGCATAAACTTATATTAGAGCTACAGTGCTATCTAGTTTATGTGTGCGTTCGTTTTCGTTCCAAAGACAATAATATACGCGACGCTAGTGACGGCACTTGAAATATGTTCGAATATTATGTGAGTGCATCTTGTTAACAGCGTATACAGAATATGTATTCAATGTAATCGCAAATTCGACCGCGGTCCAATTTGCGATTAGTAGCTCTACCACAAGTTTTTGAAATAGTTTCTACTCTAGTCGCTAGTAACTATAGATAGGAATCAGCCAATAAGAGAGGTTTATTTAAAAAATAAAGCGATCCTATTGATTGATCCCTATCTATAGTTACTAGCGACTAGAGTAGAAACTATTTCAAAAACTTGTGGTAGAGCTACTGTATTCGGCTGTCAGTGAATACAAACCGGTTCAAATTAAATATAGAAATAAATGCGAAAATTAAATATAAAAATAAAGTGTTTGTCCGTATGAACATCTCGAGATCTAAAACCCATAACATAATCACCACCATGAGTTTTTAGTAACTGTATTTACTATAGTCGCTAGTAACTATAGTTGGATATCAACTAATTGATCGCTTTATGTTTCAAATAAACCTGTCTTATTGTTTGATGTCTAACTATAGCTACCAGCTACAATAGTTAACACTACTCACGATAGTGCTACAAGTTTGTTTTATACGCTACTGCAATAGTTTATTTCCTAAATAATGATGATACTAAGTGAATATGATATTATTTTTATCTCTAAAGACCTACTTAATAAAACATATCTTATGATATATATTGCAAAGATTAATCCTTATCTCGCCGAATTGATTTACTATACAACAAAATTGTACCGTATAGTGGCGGCAAAATTTTAAAATAGAATACAGTTTTTTTTTGTTCTTTATTATATAAACAAAGGTTCTTTTCTTAGTTCTTGGGGGATATAGAAGTACTATTTATGAACCAAATAAGTATTTTTAATTAAAATTTATTAGGTCAAATTTAAATAAATTTTTTAGCATTTATTAGTTGGAAATCCTGAATAATATATTTCGTCGGTTAAATAGAAAAGTGGCATTATTAAAAAAGAACAAATCTTACAATATGAGCATTTTTTTTTTCAATACAGTTGCTCGCATGGGCGTCGACTCAGTGGGTGCTCGGGGGCTCGAGCACCCATGAGAAATAATGCCGAGCACTCCTGTCTATTCTCAGGGGTGCTCATCGACAAACAGATCACCGTGTTTTAGGGATGGACGTTTTCTCATTATCCAACGACCCGTTTAGCGCAGTAGTTTAGAGCGCCGGTTGACTTCGCCACTTTTTCGAGTCATCAAATGAGCATGAGCACTCATGAGATTTTCTAAAAGCCGGCGCCCCTGGTTGCTCGAAAAGGTGTGCTTTCGATGGCAGTACACATGCCTCGAAAGTTGATTATTACGCACGCCGTGCGAATTTGTTTACAGTTTTTTCCATATGCCTCGAAAGTTGATTTTACCGCACGCGCCGTGCGATTTATTTACAGTTTTTTTTTAAATTTCTATTTCAACAATTAGTTAGTAAATATTAATATATGTATATAGTTATTACATTTCTTATTGTCAAAAAAATTAAAAAAATACTCTACGGTAATATGATACGTACATTATGATACGAGGTTTGTAAAAACCTTAACAACCTCGTATCATAATGTACTATTACCGTAGAGTACCGAAATGACACTTGCGACACAGATGAGCCAAAGTAATAATTTTAAAAAGTGTCCATATAAAATTCGATTAATAATGCTCCGTTCTACCAAATTTTTTTTTTTTTTTTTAATTTTGGAAAATTACACTTTTCCATTTAAGCGACGATTTATTAATATATCCAAAAATTAACTCTATAATAATCTATAATATCTACTAGACCGAAGTTATGTTTCCTTACATTTACAACAGATTACAGTCTGTAACCCTTCTTTTAATTATCTACTAAAATGATAAATAGGTATCAGAAGAAGGGAAAAATGAACAATTGAGTCATACTTCCACAATATGTACATACAAGCTAAAAGTAGTTAGCTTGTATGCGAAAAGTAGTGAACGTGCGTCAATGCTAACGCAGCAATAATAGATGAATACCTATTTAGTATTATTCCATTTGAAGTGTCATGTCATGGAAATATATACCTATGTTTATTTATTTACATCTTTATTGCATAAGAAAAAAGGCATTCTCTACTAGTCAAAACTTTGGGACAATCAAAGCAGTTAAGTATAAATGGGATAATTTTAAGGTTTACTTATACTTATAAGTTAATATTAAACGTTTACTTCAAGTAACAAAAAGTACTCGATATTTTACCATAAGCTATAGTAGAAAAAAATCTAAAGTTATATTCAGAATTTTTCTAAAAAAATCTTCCACCTTTATTATTTTTTTAATTAAGAGGTGATACTTATTTAAATAAGCAGAAAATCTTTTTCTTATTTCTTTAGGTAAAAGACTTAAGGAATGGCTTGAAATGAATTTATTTTAGGCATAAAGTACACCCGTGATGATGCAATAGTATTTACAGTAAAATAATTATGTTACTATAACTACTGCATTAATTTCTTGTCGAGGTAGTAGTCTTTATTTTACAGAGTATATCTCTTTGACCTCATCGTTGCTTTCCATCAGGCATGATTGAGGTCCAACGCTTTATTATTAAAAAAATACACTTTTTTAGCATTAGTACAATAGTTGCAAGTAACATTTATGGCTACCACTGGAAAATTCTTTTGAAAAGTGATTTATCTGAAATACCAACGAAGTCAGGGCTTCACTAGAAAGCTATATTATAATTAATATAAATACCTACCTCACTTATTAACGGCTTTGATCATCTCGAAGGTATGACTGGTAGAGAATGCTTAGCGGCATTAAGTCCGCCTTTGTATTTTATATGCAATAAAGATTTACATACATACATATCATTACGGCGCCCGAGACCGCCTAGACGGCCCCAGGGTACCCATCGGAGGGGTTTTAATCCCACATCGTCGTTACCGTTGGTATGAGTCTACACCTAACAAGTGGCTAGCTCGTCGCGATGTTTTCAATAGACTCAATAACCCATCTATAAACAGTTTCACAAGTTGGTATAGTGAAACCGGGACCGACAGCTTAACGTGCTCTGCGAGGCACTATAGTGGTGTGGTCAAACAAATGTACGTAATTTTTTTAATTAAAAACTCATTGGTACACACCGGGATTCGAAAGATTTAAATAAATAAATAAATGGTTTGTCATCTTGTTATCTTAGTACCTACTTGACTTTTATAATAATTGTCTATTTGTTTTCTATTACAGTGACGACAAGTAGTAACGGTGTAGGCAGCTCATTACAAGCCTGTCACACTGCTGCAAGAGTACTAAGAGCTAATGTGAGCGACATTGATACTAGGCTATCAGAATTAGAGACCTATTTTAAGAATTTAGAGAAGAAAGTCGACGATGCTACTGGGGAGCTTGCAGCAGTCTCCCAGCAGCTAGCAGCGGCACCCAAGTTAGCTGACACACCTAGAAGATTGGCACAGCTACAAGAAATGGTTGCCAACTTTGGTTCTCAGGTTAGTGTAACATGATTTATGAAAGGTGCATGCATTTTTTTTAATTTATTTAATGGAGCACGACATGTGACTTTTTATCTACCTGGTGGTGAGCAGACCAATGTCCATGAATGGGATCAATCAATAATTGTTCTTAAACAATATTTATTGCTGCCACTATGCCGGCTAAATCGTGCGATTACGAAATGGGCGACGACAAAGACGAATTGCATTGCTGCCTTATCATCAGTCCAACCACTCATTTCGTAACCGCACCTTTAAAGGAGACTACACTACCTAAAAAAAGCGATGCGGTAATCTCTTAAAAACAAGTATGCATTGCTATTATTAAGGTCATTGTTTATTCTCTATAAAATATTCGTTAAAAAAAAAATGTTTTAGTTGTAACAACATCTTTAATTTTGATCTTCCTAATTTGATTCTTAACGGTGAACCCACAGACTAAAACCTAAACATGACTAATTCATATAAATACATTATTAATTAATTGTTCCTATATAAAATACCAGTTTTGTTGCTATATATTTTTATCCTAAACCACGAACGTAAGAATAAATACGGAAGAGCTCAAAGGTTTAAAATGGCCTATCGAACAAAATCTTTAACATATTTGTTGCCCCCATATTAGGTTCTTAATTCTTTAGCATTATATGGTTTTAATAACTTTTTTTATATGTATGACGGGTGGCCATTTTCTGTACCCATGTTTTGAAAGTCGGTTTAGGCTTTAGGGCTTCTTCCCTATACTAATTTAATTTAATTGCCTATACCAGTTAATTAGTTTGGTGAAGTTTTAACAGATGCGCCTAAATAAACAAAATGGCGGCCACTATAAGTGATATAATATAGAGGGGTATTAAAAATAAGGTACCTATTACAAGGCAAATAATTCAAAATTATTATTTTAATTATTTAATGTATCACCGTTAATCCGTCTTGAATTTGGTTAAGTTCATTTACGTTAACCATAGTTATGGGTATTACTGGAGTCTATAAAAAATTAAGGATCTAAATTCTGAGGAAAATAATAACTGGAGACGGAAAGCATTTGTTGCAAGGCGTTGTAGCAAGAACTGATATAATAAATAGGAAAAAATAATGAGACAACGTTCCACGGATTCTCTGTGCGGATGTCGGTTCCATGGCGTGGTTGGAAGGCAGGGGACTGAAGTTCAGTGTACCCGGATTTGAGACCGCGAAACAGGGTCTTTCCGAATTCAACTCTTCACAATAAACTACCGTTCGTAAACAATGCCATTCAAAACATCGCGACGAGCTAGTCACTTGTTCGGTGTAGACTCATACCATCGGCTACGACGAGATGGGATTAAAACCACCCCCTGGGGCCGTTTAGGTGGTCTCGGCGCCGTAAGGCACCCGTTATGATATGTATATGTATGTAAAAATCTTTAACCAAAAGCCAAATTTTTCAGATAAACGGTTTTGATGGAGCATTAACTTCGGCTAGAAAGCAAGCGGCAACCGCTACCTCAGGGTTGGATGAAGTGAGGGCGACAATCCACGAACTCGAAGCTCGCACCAACGAAACTATAGCCAACTCGACACTCAACTCACAGAAAGACGATGACTTACGAAAGCAGATCAGCGATCTCAACGCCACGCTGGTGTCGAGAATCGATTCGTTGCAGGCAGCTATCATATATAATACTGTAAGTGTAACTGTACTATGTGTACTTTAAATTAATAATAATTTATATAAGTACGACTTTTTTTACACATACAGGGGTTGAAACTGGTCAGTTCAATGTCGATGATCAGACAAAGTCAATTTTTGTATATTGGTTAAAAAAATTGTGAGAGGTCAAACAAGTCATTGTTTGGCTCAGTAGTTGAGCATCTTACCCCTAAAACAAGGGTCTTGGATTTGGGTCCCGTTGGAGGTGGGTACCAGGATATTTTTATTGCCATTTTTTCTTTATATTGTTAATATAAGAATAGCCTCATAATGAATTTATTAAAAAAAAATGGTTATTTTGACATTACTAGTTTGTATGGAGGAGTCAATTTTTTTTTTGCGACTCATGGTTCCATGGGAAAATTTGTTCGATTTCATCAGTAGAGCCTCATGTTAGCTCAAAGTATAACCTTCCAAAGTCACCGTGTATATAAAAACTAGTATATGAAATAAACCTCTGACCTTCAGTTTTTTATTCCCAAACCACTCGGCCACATCACGACTTGCTTCGATTAGTTATCAACGCGCCCAAATCATATTGTTATTTTTATTGACACAATAACATTAGTTGATTGCCTTTCTATATCCGTTTATCATAACATATTGGTATTTTATTATAGCGTGGTTTAATTTAATAACAAAAACTTAACGTTTTAGGTACATTAAATTGTCTTTTTTTAAATAATAGTTATACACTGTGACTTTGAAAGCTTGTACTCTGGGCTAATATGAGGCCTACTTAACAATTCGAAATACAAAAAAAATGCAACAAAGTTTGATGAATAAAATAAATAAATAAATACTTTCCCATGAAACCATCTGTCGCAAATGAAAAAATTTTTCATTTGAATTTGAATGCATTTAAAAGGTTTTTGAAATTCACCCTGTATAGTACAATTTACAAATATTTCTCCGGCCACAAACTAAGCTCTAAGCTTGTACTATGTGTACCAGAAATAATACATTTTATATTTTATAAACACCCACACCATGACAAACTGTACAGAGAAATGTACTGACTTTTTTTTTGCCATGGGTAGGAATTGAACGACCACTATTCTCTTAGGACGATTTTGATCATCGTTTTAGAAACTAGGCATAGGTCACTTGACGGTTTTTGCATGTATGGGTAATGAAACTGGTCGGCGGTCTCGGCCTAATATGTCTCGTATAATGTTACAGAAGTCGTCAAGTTTGGCGCCTTCAACTACAACCACCATGAGTACTACTACAAGTGTCTCCAATGTAACAACTTTGCCGGGTAATATGTTTTTGCAACATTTTGTTATCTATACTAATATAATAAAGAGGAAAGATTTGTATTTTTGTATGTTTGTAATGAATAAACTCAAAAACTACTGGACCGATTGCAATAATTTTTTCACCATTAGAAAGCTGCATTATTCAGAAGTAACATAGGCTATATAATATCACGCTAGGTCCTATAGTTGTGGAGCAGTAACCAAAAATGTTTTAAAAACGGGGGAAAAGTATCGTTTCTGAGGCCTTCCGTGGCGTGCGCTGAGCATATAGTTAAAGTTATACAAACCTGTGCGAAGCCGGGACGGGCCGCTAGTATTTGATACTTCGATTATCTACATTTAACTTTTTTTTTCCATTTAACACACACACACACACACAACCCAACCGCATAATTAACAGTATAATAAAGAAAACAAAAATCTAATAACGGCCAAAGTTTGGTCTGTGATGTAAATCTAACTACTATATATTGTAATGTCCTGTAGATTTTTGTAATAATAAATAAATAGATAGTTTTGATACCAAAAACCTCCATTTTGTAGTTCATAAAAAAAATTTACTCGCTTAACTAATGACTAATAAGTAGTATGATCAGCGGGGTGATTACGCGCACAACACTAAGCTAAACTTTAATTGTTATGATGCTATTCTGACGTAATGCAACCCTGGTGACATTGAAAATTGACAGACAGTAATTGTCTGTCAATTTTCAACGTAATTTTGGTTAAAGTTTAGCTTTACGTTGTGCGGCATAATAGGCCTATTGTAGCCTGTATCTGTATGATAAAACTAAGAATAATATGTGGAATCGCTCGTTGCCTCCATATTATATTCTCACTTCAACCAATAAACGCTCAATAATTGCTTATAATATTTTTTGTGGTCACTTTTTGATTTTAGTTTGTATGGCGGCGGCCATCTTCTGTTCTCGCGTTAGGAAACGCGATTTTACACGATTTTTCTCCATGGACTGTATAGCCATTTATTCAAATTTGGAATTGTCTATATTTTAGTTCTAATGCAATAAAGGCTATATCACGGAGATAAAATAGGGAGGTGCCCATGGCCCTTAAATCGCCTTTCTAGTTTAGAGAACAAAAGATAGCCGCCGCCATACAAATTTAAAAAATCACTGAAATCTTTAAAATTTCGTTTTATAGGCTATTTAAGGCCTTAGGGCGGTTCCATATATGATTATATTAGTTTCATGGCTATGACAGATCTAATTACCATGGAATTTCTGTATTGTAATGGTAAACAGTAGCTCTATTATGAGTTTTTGTTAGGCCGACCGACCGGTCTCGTTACCAACCACCGCCCATACAAATGCAAAATCCGTCAAGGACCTAGACCATGTTTTGGTTTTAGTCTGTGGGTTCACCGATTTTCAAGACATTACTGCATCAATTTCTTGTCGAGGCGGTAGTCTCCTTTTAGGGTGCGGTTACGAAATATGTGGTTGAATTGATAATAAAACAGCGAGTAAAATGTACTCGTAATGTAAATATAATCGTAGTCTTGTTTGTCGCTACCCGCCCATTTCGTAATCATTTAGCTGGTATAGTGGGAGCTATCAATGTTGTTTAACAACTATTATTGTTTGACTCCATTCATGAAATTTGTAGATCTGCTCACGCCAGGTAGGTACAAAGTCACATACCGTGCTCCAATAAAAAATACTTATTAAACACAGCATATTGAACCTGTGACTTAAATGTTTCTTACGGTCTAACGTATATACAAATTGATTTTGGTATATTTTAATATTAGCCATAATTTTCAGAAATACCGAAGAAGCCCAGCGTAACTCCTTAAGGCGACAACCTAGTAACACATTGGAACCACAACGGAGCTAGAACGAAAAATGCTCAGTCAATACTTCGAAACGTCCAAATTATTCTAACTACCTTTAGAAGTTAAAAAGGCGAACAAATATGTAAAAAAAACTTGTGAGTTTTTAACGTTTTTGTTAATATATTTACTATGCCAAAATACATTATAGCTATTTAATGCTATGATAAATAAGGTCTTATATTTTAAGATTATAGGGATCAACAAGCAATACTTTGATTACGAAAGCCGCTAAGCTGGTTTTTTATTACTCACGAATAGTATCGGTTTTGAAAACGTTATTTGTCTAAACTGTGTAATCATAAACGTTAACTATGTATAGTGGATCATTTGAAAACGTTCCTTGTAACTTTTGTCGTGTAAACTAAATGTTTATTTAACCACCACGCTTTTTAAAGTCACTGAACTTATGTTTTTCTAGATATATTGTCACCCTCTTAATTATAAAACGGTTTCTTCTCTTTCTTACTAACGTAAATTATCTTTGACAGAAAAGAGACTACAAAAAATCGTTTTAACTAAAGTGTTCTATAAAGTTTTCACGAATAAGAGGGTTAGATTCCAAATATTTTTAAATATAAATTAAGCGTGTTTAAAATCGACCTCATCAGTGCTTTCCATCAAGCACAATAGAGTGAAAACGCAGTGTCTGTCAATTACTAAAAAAAAAACTTTTCTGAAATCGATAGATAACTATTCTCTAGGGCTTTTAATGGATTAGTCATTCTTCTTTAATATACTTAACCTGTGGTAGAGTCATGAAAGTATGAATAATAGGTAAAAGTCCTAAAAACCTTTGTATATCTGTCTTGCTGAGAAAAAAAAGGTAAGTAGCTTCTTTTTGTATCGTTTAATTTTTGAACTAAATACCAAACGAGTCCGTATTCGCCATATTTTATTCTCATTTCTTGGGAATAGGTAATATAATATTATATGTTATCACTTATTGTTGGGCTATTTTAGGCCTTTGAGCACTTCCATTGGTAAAGGGGATACATACAAGGTAGTACTTTAATCTTTGCAATAACCTTTTGGCTAGATTATGTATACTATACCTTGCCGTCCAATCATAAGTGACCAAGTTTCAAACAAAAAAAAAGGTTTTTTTAACATTACCTACTACTTCGTTAATAAGATGGATTTATTTCGTTGGACTGTCAACATAAGTTTATCTAATTGTTGGAGAAGTTAGCAGTATAGTATAAAGTTAACTGGATAGTAAACGTTAAAAAAACTCACACTAGGGCCTGACGACTAATTTTGACAGGTTACAATTAGTATGACCAAGAATTCAGAAATGTTTGTATGTTGTTTTTTTTTTTATAAAAGGCACATTAGTACGTACGTGTGACGAATGATGGCATTTTAACATAACATTACTTAACTTTTTTTAAATGTTACGTACAGATAATTACTCAAAAAAATTAAATCAGAATCTAGTTCCTATATAAAAACTCAATTAAACCCTGTATCTTTTGTTCCCAATAAAAAATCCTTAATTGTTTTATTTAAAACCTAAGAACATGACATAGCGTTCGCCAGAGATATTGACAAACCAACTTAAATCAGTCAGTCAGTATACTAATTAAAATACGAATGCAGAAGGCAAGAAATTTGGTACCAATGAGCCCTCACTACTTATCTCTGTTCGCGTGCAAATATAGTGCCTAGCCCATGCGCCAATTCCGTGTGTGCTAGTCCATTGCTTAATAGTACACAAGTGGCAGAGATAATAAGTGAGCTGTAATCGTACGAATTGCTTTACTGATAATATATACAAGGTGAATTTGAAAGGTTGTACTTTGGACTAATATGAAAACTTTTTCTATGTAATCATGTGTTGCAAATGAAAAAAAAAATCAGCTTCCCCATACAAATTGGTCATTTTAACATTACTAGTTTGTATGGAGAAGGCATTTTTTTTTCATTTCCGACACAGTACCTTGGGAAAAGTTGTTCGATTTGATCAGTAGAGCATCTTATTAGCCCAAAGTATAACCTTTCAAAGTGACCCGTATAAATATATGCCATGATTCTGCAACTGTAGTGTAGTAACGTTTTAGAGAACAAAAATGTGTAGAATAGTTAAATAAAAATAATATGATTTAAAATTACATTATTTTAGTGCCTTCAGGGTGTAGATTTTTTTTAAATACGATTAGAACCCTCCAATTTTATTTATAGTTGTAATGTATTGGTGGTTTATTAAATTTAAAAAAATGTGTCTGTGGTAAATACTAACAAATATAATATTTGACAGAGTGAAATATAACACATATTTAATAATAATAATAATAATAAAGAGTATATTTAGGGTAAATATGAACACAGAGGACTCATGACCGAAATTATATTATATTTCTAATAATTTATATAAAATTAAGATCTCAAACACAGATAATGCAACTGTAATTAACAAAACCAAATGGATTATTTGCGCCTATAATTATACCAACTTTTTATGTGCGTAAGCATAGTGAAGTGGCGCTCAATTTTTTATTAGACTATTTTTTAATATCAAATTAATTTAATTTCGACAACAAGTTATTTAGGCTGCGTTCCAAAATGGGGTAATAATTAACCTGTGCGATCTTCCGGGAAAACTAAAGAGACGGAGATATGTAATCTCTTTTTTTTCCCTATCGCAAGGGTAATAAATAATATTTAAATTTTGAAACAGCTCCACTAGTTTTACACATTAAAAGTTCTTGCCCATTATACAATAAACTTTATACATATTATAAATATATGTCATTCCCATCGACTTTGTAAATCTATATGGTGACCTTAAAAGGTTCTTTGGGCTAATATGATGCTCTACTGATCAATTCAAGAAACTTTTCCCATGGAATATATAGTAATGTTAAAATAAGCAATTTGTATGAAAATGTTAATAATTAGCAACACATGGTTCCATGGTAAAGGTGTTTTGATTTAAAAAAAAATGAATATAGGTATATATTAAATAATATTATACTGATATTTAAAATATAATATCCGTGCACTATGTGCTCGCATTTTTATTATTTTTACATATTATTTAGGATTTTATATTGTCTATAATAAATAAAACGACCGTCTTGTTACCTCCATATAGATGCAAAAACCATCAAGTGGCTTAGTCATTTATCGGTTTAAGTCTGTGGGTTCACCGGTTTCCAGGAGACTACTGAATCGATATTTTGTCGAGGTGGTAGTCTCCTTTCAGGTTACGGTTACGTAAATTGATGATAAAGCAGCGAGGATATTAAAATAGGCTCGTAATGCAAATTTATTTTTGTCGCCGCCGATTTCATAACTGCGTCATTTAGCCGGCATAGTAAGAGCGATCAATGTTGTTAAACAGCAATATATTGATCGACTTTATGTATAGACTTTGTAGGATCATCATAGACCATCAGATATATACAAAGTCACATGCCGTGCTCAAAAAATAACACGTATGTTTTTGCGCTTTTTAGTTTGTATTACAGATTATTTTGTGAATATTAGGGTAAAGGCACCTTTATAATAAAAAAGAAATATAAAATGGCAGATGTGTTCTCCCAGAGACTATTTATTTGTAATAAATAAATATCTAAGATACCTACAATAATTAAATAACTTATGAAACAATACAAGGATTTTATGGCACTTTCTAAAGTATTTTTTGGATCTTTCTGCATTTTTAAATCAAAGTATATTTATGAACATCCTTTTATAATGGTATAAATGTGAAAAATACTTACATTTTATTAAATCCAATGGCGTGATTCATTAAAAAAATATTGAGATACACTTTAGTTAAAATAGGTTTCGTCTCTTTTATGTACATTCATTTTTGTTGCTAAAATAAGAGACAAAACCTACTTTAACTACGGTGTTCTTGAAGATTTTTATTTTTTTAATGCTGATGTATTTCTTTAATAAAATTATTACTTGTCTATAATGCTATTTTTAATAAATTAGTTTTATAAGAACTGTATTTACCTTAAAACTAATGTAATTAGCAATAAGTTTTTAATTTAATTTTATTAAGTATTACTTTGTTTTTACTTATCTTAATAATAGGTATTACTAACTATAATTAATTCAATTATATATGCAAATTAAATTAAATAAATAAAGTTTTCAATATAAGATGCAAATAATATTTTTAAATATTTAAGTATATTCTAAACATATTTTTTTTACATAGAATATTGTTTAAACAATTTAAAAATATGTACAAGTTTAATTTATATTGAAATAATAATATTCAATATACAATGTAAAGAAATATTTATATATTTTTTTCCATTTATTTTTCGAAGAAATATTTATATATTTTTTTCCATTTATTTTTCGCATTTATACCGACATATAATATTATAATTGTTTTCTTAAAAATAAACTATAAAAATGCATTATTTACCTACCTGTAAATATAGGGATAAAATGAAATGATAATAAATAAATCAATAAAGTTAGGTTTTTACGAAATAGGTTAGAAAGTGATATTTAATTGCAATGAGAGTCATTTTATGTGATTGCACTAAATGTTGAATGTGCAAATAGGTATATGTGAATAAAATGTGTAAATTGTAATAATTTATTGTTAATAGATAAATTTATAAAACATTATGTCTTTTATTTTATACTAGCTGACCCGCGCAACTTCGTCTGCGTAACTTTGAGGCGAGGTATGCTCGTTAGCGAAATTACGTATTTGTATCTACTTCCCTGTGTTTTCTTCCCTTCCCTTCACTTCTCAGCGGTTTCTAATGAGAGTAAACAGAATGGACTACCAAAAGTCGCACGGAAACAACATGTCGTAAGTCACAATGCGTTAAAATATTAATTTAAGAAAAACTACATAAAAATGTAAAATATGAATTAACAATCTTCTTTTTATTTATCATATACACTTTTTTAAACAAAAAAATAAAGTTAAACATTTATAGTAATGTCATAAAATCCGAAAAAAGAAAATTTCAGAGCTATTTTCACGATTTATTTCTATCGAACAAACTATTTTATTTTACGTTTCTGACTTAACATTTATATCACTAATATCCTTCTGATTAAGAAAATATATTTTTCGGTTCGTCTAAAAACAGTCACTTTCTTAAAAAAATCGGAACTATCGACGCAATCTCTGAACTCGCCTTACCTCACCAGTTTACACTGCGCACGCAACGGTTCGCTCTCTCAAAGGGAATTAATTTTCCCTGTTTTTGCAACATTTATAAATTGACCAATAGGATCGGTCTATTGGTCGTAGCGTAAAGTTATTTATAGCATATAACCTTCCTCGATAAATGGGCTATCCATCACTATAATATTTTTTCAAATCGATTTCTGAGATTAGCGTGTTCAACCAAACAAAGTCTACCCAAGTAACACAATCGCGTCTAAAAACGGACTATTAGATATCTAATAGAATTTAATTTTATTGTCTACCTTAAGACTAAAATATCTCCTAAGTAATGTTCAATAACGCTTATAGACACAGTTTAGTAAAAGTGGGCACAACCTTATCCCTTCTCATAAGAATGAGTTAAGAAAACATGAATAGATAGAGTTAAGAGTTGTACATTTTCAAATCGCCTGTAGAAATATTTCTAGTGTCTCACTAAACTGTTTATAGACCACAAGTTATACTAGTAGATAGTTTATAGATAAAGTTGAGACCTTTAGAGAAGTCTTTACTCGTCAAGTTTTAAAACCAAATTAACTCAAGACTAACAACATTAAGTTACATTTGATTTGTAATAGACAACGAAACGTAATGGCGCATAACTTACAAGAGTGATTTAAACTTATTATTGCATCATGGCGTATCTTATTATTCTTTATATTACTTTTGTTTTAGCTAGTTAATAATGGGTAAACAAGCAAATCTATGTGCGAATTAAATTCTATCGTCGAATATTATGTAAAACTCCTCTAAAATAAGAGCGCCCGCTGTAAATGTAAGATTTAATATTTTTTTTACCGAATATGAATATTATTTGGTATAAGCAAATTTTTTAACTTGTATTGTAATGTTTATAATACTCAATTTATTTAAAATATATTAATTTAAAACATATTAAATGTTTAGTTAGACATAATTTAATGATAAAAACATAAAAATAAGTATTAAAATATGTAACGAAAATTATTCTAAGCAAAAATAGGCAATAAAAATGGCGACAAGATAAAATTTACTAGAAAAATGATTTCTATAGAACTAACACTCTAGACTCTTTTCTGTAGTATGGCTCTAGACAATGACAAGAATAATTTCACTTGCTACATACTAAACTATCTAGTGAAAGAATAAACAGATTTATGACTGGTTTAATATTACCTAATAACTGTCATCTCTGTATTCCTTTTTATCTTCTCACAGTATTTCTAAACGTTCATCAGGTAATTTGATGTGTTGTGAACGGAATACTTTTATGCAGTAAGAAGCAATTTAATTAATCAATTCATGAGGGTAAGCAAAATATATTTCTGTTTTATTTATAGACAATGTGAAAAATAGTAGTTATATACGTCGGCGGCGGTGCTAAAGTGGCAACTTGTCTCTCCGCCGACGATGAACTAGAAGCGAGTAGAGCTAGAAACTAGAAAGGAGTTGGCGAGCAGCGAGAAGCGAGTGTGTGTATAGTTCCAATAGTTTTGTCGCTGAGCTATAAGGGAGTGCGCGAGTGCGACAGGTGATTACTCTGTAGATAAATGGTCTCTCATCTCTACTGACCGCCAAGCGAGCATAGCTGAGCGAGTATTTTCTTTGATAGCTCTTGTCGCTCAGCGACAAACTAGTGGAGCAAGTCCTCGCCGGCATCAGTGTGAATAGTCAGCGATCAACTATCTAAATATATATTTATATAAGTTAATTTACTTTATGTTTTTTGAGGATTTTAAATATATATAACTCAAAGGAGACTGACTGACTGACATAGTGATCTATCAACGCACAGCCCAAACCACTGGACGGATCGGGCTGAAATTTGGCATGCAGGTAGATGTTATGACGTAGGCATCCGCTAAGGATTTTGATAAATTCTACCCCCAAGGGGATAAAATAGGGGATGATATTATTTGTATGATAAAAAATAACTATTCCACGCGGACAAAGTCGCGAGCACAGTTAGTTAATATATACATCCCTTTTATTTAAAATAATATAAATGTATATCTATTTTACGTTTCTTGAGCGAGAAAATAGCTGATAGTTGGTCGTTTCCTCGCCGGCGTTGGGACAACTGTCTGATATACAAAAGTGGACGGATCTCTCCGTTGCTGCGTATTCGTATTAAATTTGTAATGTGCATATTCACATATTTGGGTACACAGCCCATAATTTGACCAAGTAATAGATGAGTAACGCATGTTTTGACTTCTTCGGTTTTCGGCAAGAGTATCTGCTATATTTACATCGGGAAAAGCAAAAGGATTTTTTTTTCACTGTTTTCGTTGCATAAAATCATCCAATTCAAATATTTAATACAATTACACTTAATTAATCCATTTTTAAGAAAAAAAAAACTTAAAAAACGTTTTCACTATAATTTTTTTAGACAAACTGAAAAATATCTATTAAAGTATTTTATTTAGACTTAAGTCTCTTTATAAACAAATATTAAAGTACCAATAGCTAAAATATAATGTTTGTACAAAGTTATATCTTAAAATATATCATCTTACCTATAAAATTACTTCAAGTTACGTACCTTTAGGCTTTATTAACTATTTGTAGAGCATTTTATCTTAAAACATTCAATATATCTATAAACGTACTTTAAATAAGTGTGCTGTAGAACAAATGCTCTAAAAATAATCCAACTTGAGAAAATGGACTCTATGAGAATACATTTTCTTTATTGAACCCATCTTTAGAAAGCCTCTATCTATAGATTAACCATGAATAGACTGTCAATAGACATATTTGTTTTAAACCTTCAAGCCTGTGTTACTTGGGTTCTAAACAAATACCATACTTTTTTGAATTAACGATTCCATCTAAGCAAGTGTAATTTTTTCTAAGGCCTCAGGTGTCTTAGGTTTCAGGGTACCCAGCGTTAGGGTTTTATTCCAGCCTTGACGCAGCCGACGGTATTCTGAGTCTATACCCAACAAGTGGCTAATTCATCACTCTATTTGGATAGACTCAACAACCAATCTATAAATAGTTTCACAAGTTGGTATAGTGTAAAAGCAGGTTAACTTGCTTACCGAGGCACTTTTAAAGCACTATAGCGGTGTTGTTAGACAAGTATAGAAATAAAAAATCATAATTAAAATAAATGCCGCTTATAAAATAGGAAATTAGGAGTTATAATATTATAATTATTAGATTTAAATACCTATATTTTTTTCCTTTTTAACAGAATACTTTTGTTAATTTTTGTTTAAAAAATTGTGTAAATTTTATTTTTATTTTAAGTAGGAATATTCTACTTTTTTATATTGGAAGCTAATAAGGTAAAATAATAAAAAATACTTAAGTAAAAAATAAACATTTATTAATAAAAAACTTACTCTAATAACAATATAAGAAGGTATAATATTTAGTTCTTTTTTGTAATATTTACAAACCAAATTGGCCTGAATAGGGGGTGGTATATAGGGAAGGGGTAGGTAAGATTTTATTAAGGGTCCCGGGAGTTGCAAGCAGAAAAAGGTGCAAATTATTTAATATGACGATAAAGCAGCGAGGATATAAATAATGCAATTTCGTTTTTGTCATCACCCATTTCGTAACCGCATCATTTAGCTGGCTTATTGGGAGTGATCAATGTTGTTAAACAACAAATAATTGATCGACCCAATTTATGGTTAATGCAGGTCAGCTTACTGTCAGGTAGAGACAAAGTCACATGACATGCTTTAATAAAAAAAAGTGGAATGAAGTTTTCATTCGTTTTAAAAAGTTCTAACTTAACTATAAAAACACCTATTTAATTTTAGGGTTTATTTCTTAGAATAATAATTATTTACTTGGGCTGCGTTTCGAATAAGATAATATCCCGCTGTCAGACAAAACATCGAAAAGTTGGTTACCAATTTAATATAAATAACAACTTCCCGTTTCTGTTAAACTAATATTTATCTTTTTTATAACCATTAGTATAAAATTTAATGATTTATTTTAATGACAACTTTTGTTTGCGTTGTTTTAGGTCGCATCAACAGTTCATATTACTAGGTATAGTTAGTTTTTTAAATGATTTTTCCTTCGATCAACAATACAACAAAATTGGTAATCGAAGATTTTTGCACATTAAATATTATTCTGTTAACACGACCAAATTGAACACACCCTATCTACAATAGGTACTTTCACAGTTATTTTACCTCTGAGATGGCTGTATGGTGGAAAGTTCTTTCTTTGCCTTTTACACTGGTGGAAAAATAAAAAATCTTTGAGAAATGAGAATTTTCAAAATTAATGTGAGTGCTCTTTAACGACACGAAGTCCGCGTTCTCCATACAAAATGAGCTTTCCCACTTCCAGTATTTTTCCACTACTTTTTCAGAATTAAAATATTATTTTTGTTGGACATTGTATTTATTAATCTTTCTGTGGTAATTTTTTTGTAAGTCAATTACCAACAAAAAAATTTTTTTTTTTACTATTATTTTTGAATTAATACGGCCAAGTTGTAGTATTAGAAGTGCGTTTGTACGGGCGTTAGAACATTCATAATCGCGAAGTCTGAGTTCTCCATACAAAATCAGCTTCGCACTTCCGATAATATTCGAGTTTGTCGCAAAATTAAAATAATATTTTTGTTGTTCATTGTATTAATTAATCTTTTGCGGTAATATTTTTCAAAATTAAAAAAAAAACTTTAAATACCTATTGGAATACAAAAATATTTATTACCGCAAATGCCAACATAAAAATAATAATTGATCTTCGTCTAACAGCCAAGTTGTAATATTGGAAGTACGTTTGTATGGGCGTCAAGTCGACTACCAGAGCATTCTCGCACAATATGCCATCCTGAGATGCCATCTCTTATTTTTCGTGGCTACGATGATGAAAGTATATTATTTTAATTCTTAATAATGCCAATTTTCTTGCCGACCTGCGTAAATGCTTCAACAGCCTTTTGTACGTCCTCCGGTGTATGGGCGGCGCTTAACTGTACGCGCACTCTAGCGGCACCTTTCGGCACTACTGGGTAACTGAATGCTACCACGTAAACACCTAGCTCTGAAACCGAAAGCCATAGATTATATTGGATGGAAATTTAAAACAGGACAAAACAGTCAAGGTACCCAAGATAGAAATAAGTTGGGAAGATAGAAATATTGAAAATAAAGTACCTACCTACCTAAGTACAAAATCAGCAAGAATAATGTAAGTTCTTTTTTAAAATTTTACAGCCCCCAATTTATAATTAGGGGGATGTATATTTCAGTTTTATTAGATTAGTTAAAAATATTTTAGATCATTATAACATAGTTTTTAATTAGTTTTTTTTTGTATTTAGTAGGTACTTAAGTCTAGAGTAAATAGACTGCATTTACAGAGTAAGCGTCCTCCCTCTCTGAACTCATCGTTGCTTTCCATCATCACGCAAGAGGAAAAACGAGGTCAAACACAGACTCTGTTCATTATTTAAAAAAACTTACCCAACATTCCAGCAGCTAAATCCACAGCTGCTGCAGCCTCTCCCACCATGACGGGGCATATGGGATGGTCGTCACCACCCACGGTCAATCCTGCCGCCTGTAGCCCTCCTCGGAACGCGCGAGTGTTCTCCCGTAGCCTTTGACGTAAATCTGAACTGCTTTCCAATAGATCTAGTGACTGGAGATGAAAATAAAGACAAGTATTGGTTTAACAAATCAACCTAAAGGCTCTTTCAAAAAATACAAAATAAAGAGGTACTTTTAGCTCCCGAGACCGCCTAAACGGCCTTAGGGTACCCAGCGGTTTTATTCCCAGCTCCTCGTGTATATTCTTAGTCTACAGCGAAAACTTTAATTGTCCATACCTTGATACAACAAGCTACCACTGATGGCGGAGGGGCATTTGAAAACAGATACGGTCTCGACACGTTACGTAGCAAGGACACTACTTCTTGAGGTCCAGTTGTATATCCACCAGCTACCCCACTCACAGCTTTGCCCAGTGTCGAGCAAATTATGTCCGCAGCACCCATTATTCCACAATATTCTTCTGTTCCACTAGAAATAAGATGAAAGATCACTTTATAAATATTTAAACTAGATGATTCCCGCAAACTATAGCCATTAATCTAACTAAAAAAGAGTAAAATATAGCGTTATTTCAACGAAACGTACGATGATGCCAAAGTAACGGTGGCAGATATCTATTAGGTGCTCAAAAAGCTGAGCTAAATATATCCAATTTCAGTCAGTCTTTCATCCATTTCTTGGCCACCACTTAATAAGTGATTAAGCAGAGGATATACTCCCCTGTGCACTGAACACTAAATCTTAGCTTGATAGATATCTACCGTCCAGTTTCTCAAGGAACCCAGTGGCATGGCTGTCATCCACAGTGAGGATAACACGATACTTATCAGCCAGATTTCGAAGGCTTTGCAGAGTCACATTGCCGTTTATTGAGAATACACCGTCTGTCACTATTATGTTACATAATAGATGATCGATACCGTCCAGTTTCTCCAAAGAAGCCAGTGGCATGGCTGTCGTCCACAGTGAGGATAGCACGATACTTATCAGCCAGATCTCGGAGGCCTTGCAGAGGAGTCACGTTGCCATCCATCGAGAATACACCGTCTGTCACTATCATTTTAACTCTGGCCGTGCTGTGGGCTAACATGTGCTCCAGTTCTAAAATGATTTTGAAATAGGTAAGTCTAATGTTTAACTATGTATTATTTACTCTTTGAATTGCAATAAAGGATACCTATTATGTAAATTAGAGAAGCAAAAAGTTACGAGCTACTGTTAATAAATTTCATTGAATTCCGTGAATTCAAGCAGTGACAAAAGAGACATATTATTTAGTTTTCCATTTTAATAAGGACACATCCTGTGCTTTATGTATAGGAAATTGGAGATAAAAAAACAATAACAAATTATGTATGGCATTGATTTGAAGAACATATCTCCATATATTTCCTGTGTACCCCTACAAGCAAATTATCTAAATACCTTTCAAATCACGATGAGGATATCTATGTTTTTGTGCTTTACATAAACGAATGCCATCAATAATGGACGCATGGTTAAGGGCGTCTGAAAATACTGCATCTTCAGGGGTAAGTACCGACTCAAATAATCCTGCATTGGCATCAAAACAAGAAGCGTATAGGATGGTGTCTTCACGATCATGAAATTTGGTCAATCGGTTTTCTAAGTCCTGAAACATATTAAAATATCTTTAACGCAACAATTGCGTATACTCGTCCCTCCGTGTTTCGATCTAGTTTTTACTTTCCTCAAAATTATTCGGTATATCCTACCTAATTTTAGGTATATCCCTAATTTATAGATCCCTAATTTTTTTACGCTCCGAAAACTTTAAAGTTTAGTAATAGTCATTTGATTTATAACTAAAACACACGAACTATTTATCGCAACTTCTTATTTAACTACTTTTTCTTAGGCACAGGATCAATACCCATGCTAAATTTGAAGTAAATCGGTAGAGTGGTTCTTGAATTTTTGCGGACAGACACACGAACGGAGACTCAGGTGTGGGACCATAAGGGATCCTTTAATCAAAACTTAAAAGGAATTTACTGAGATATCATTAGGTTAGAGGATGTATTAAGTTTTTTTTAGTTTTACCTTGTGTAAAGTCTGGGTTCCACAAATAAATCGTACAGAACTTAAACCAGCTCCAAAATTTTTTAGGCCTTCTCTTCCAGCTTCGACAACTTCTGGGTGATTCTGAAATAAGTGTTAAGTAAATATGTTATTGAAACAAATCTTAAAGTAGGTACAAATAGTTTGTAAAATAAACCTAATAGTTCCTACTTACCGATAACCCGAGGTAGTTGTTAGCACAGAAATTTAGCAATATCCCATTGACACCTTCAACTGTTACCTAAAAAAAAGTTCAAATTCTACACTTGATAATGAGGGAACCAATTTAAATAAAAAAACTATAGTTACCGACATGCATTTGTTATATAAGAGTAGGTACTGTTTAAGTAATTAAACTAGGTACCGTCCGTCGCGTCATTTAGTTTTTCATGTATAAATAATTTCATTAAGTAACATCTGAATAAATACTAAATAAAACTTATTCCCAATCAACGACTTTATCGTCGGCTGCTGAACCATGGAAATAGAACAATGCTGTTACCTCTGTCGGTCGTCTTTTTCGTGTCCGCTTACCACCAGGTGCGAATTTTTAAGGTCAATGTCAAAATTACCAGTGAGTATAAAATAAGTTGTACGGGATCGAATAAAATTCCGCCAAAAATATTTCCTGTATATACATGGTGACTTTGAATGCGACGAAATGCATTTGCGACACATGGTTCCATGGGAGAAGTTGTTCGAATTGATCAGCAGAACCTCATATTAACCCAAAGTACATCCTTTCAAATTCACCCTGTATTGTAACGTTTCGAATTCATTTAACGCAGAGCAAGTAGAACTCATATATAGCCTTATATAAACTTAAATAGGAAATATTATAAAAAGAGTCAAAATACGCACCCATGCAAAAGTAAGATAGGATCATGTTTATTTAATATTTTTTAACCTACTATATAGGCAGACTATCACAAACCTTGGTGTCTTGAGGTGAGCTGAGAATTCTCTCATGTTTCCATGTCTTAGCCTTCCTTATGCCTTTCAATCTGTCTTCCAAGATATCGCGCAGTATTGACACACCTTCCGTTTCGGGTTTCTTGTCTTGGCTGAGATGACGAACGTCCTTGCCACGTCTGGCGCATACTAAAATCGTTTTGTATACACATTGTTAGTCTGTCGCATTCAGTTTTGTTAGTAAGTGGGTATGCAAGAATAAGTTGAAAGATTGGTAGATTATAGTTAGTTTGATCGTCGTCTGACCGTTATGCCCGTTGGGATTGCATCCTGAGGTCGATTTTTACTCATGTTAAATGAAATATTTTAGTTCGAATTTCTGTACAGCTAAGTGTTAAATAAAATATTATTATCGATCATTATAACATCGTAGCTCCTGATCAGCCCTGCCTCCTTATACACAAGGCTTAGAGCTTATTTATTATTATAGTTATCAAAACTAGAAACCACAGAAATCTGATAATAGACCTATTATTTATATTTCTGTCCTAGAAAGAAACCATTGTGCGATATCAAATTTAATATATGCAGGATTGAGGTAGGTAAGGAAAGGCGACATAAGCATGTGTATGTTTAGCTAAATTGAACCCTAACGCACAGGTATAAAGATTACTTTTTGAGTCTTCTGAATCTAGATTTTATGGGGTCAATACGACAGTATTTTATATTAAAATAAATTATATGTACTTAAACATCATGTAAGTACTTTAAATAACTATATAGATGACTAGTACCTTAATAACTTAAAACAAGTTCTTCAATTCTAATTCAGCCTTGAATGTTACTTCCTCAAATAAATTCTTACTTAAAATTATTTTTGATCTCAGTTCAACGTAGTAGTAGTAACTTAATGATTAGTTCAGTGAACTAACACAATAAAATTACAAATTGTATATATAAAACTTAAAAATAATGCAATAAATTTCATACCTCGTGTAAGTCGAGAATACAAAGCCATTTCGGTGTCGAATTATTTCTCAGCGCTCGATGACCGTCGAACGTGCGCCCGCGCAGACTTCGTAATGCCGGCCGGTTACACTCGTCACGCAGGTTTACGTGTACAATTTTGTTTTCATTTGAGTGGCATTACGTAATAGAGTCTACTGTCACTTACTGAGGTTTATAATATTAGCCAGGCGCGAGTTTTTTTTTATTGGAACAAGAAATGCCGCGTTCTGATTTCTAATGTAAGTAGACTAAAAAGTTCAGGAATGGCATCCATCAATACATTCCCCTAAGCCGGCTAAATTATTAGGTTACGAAATGAGGAAGGACTTTTTGGAAAATTTATCTATCTATTTGAAAAAGTTTAATAAAAAAAATTAAATAGATGTCTATCATAGATATAAATATCTATTATAATATATTATAGATATATCTAAATATACTATTCACGTCAATGATGTGTATATTTGATATTTAAATAGTTTAAATCAAACAGTTTTTCTGGTAAAAACCAATTTTACACCATTAAATATCAAAGTTTAATCTTCTTTTAATTCCACTGCAAGACGGAATTAAAAGTTAACACACAAATTACTGTAATGTAGGTATAGATTTAGAGGCCAAAACTGTCTCAATAATTTATCAATAAATTTTCGTAAAAGTGGTAGGCAAAAAATAGAAACTTTGTCCGTCGCTTACTCTCAGTTCTTTCGTATCAAAGAGCATTAGCTCTATCTTTTTAAAATTAAAAACCTATAATATTAAATACCTATTTAAAACAAAAAAACGAATTAAAAAAAATGTTGAGATCCTCCGATACATGTACCAAGGACGCTGGCTGCATTTCCACTCTTATGGTCTTATTCATAAAAACTTACTGAGTCCTTGGAGAACTATTTCGTTACAATAGGTGTTGTCTCTTATACACTTATTCATTTTTATTGCGAGACAAACAAAACCTTCTAAAACATAAAAAATATTAAATACCTATTTAAAACAAAAAAATGAATTAAAAAAAATGTTGAGATCCTCCGATGCGCACCCGTACATGTACCAAGGACGCTGGCTGCATTTCCACTCTTATGGCCTTATTCATAAAAACTTACTGAGTCCTTGGAGAACTATTTAGTTACAATAGGTGTTGTCTCTTATACACTTATTCACTTTTATTGCGAGACAAACAAAACCTTCTAAAACTAAAGTGTTCTACAAGGACTCAATTAGTTTTTTTGAATACCGGTGTTAATTTCTATTGGGGTTTTTTGCACGAAAAAAGCACTAGCTCGACGATCTCCTGACTGTTCTATTTTAAAAAATCCAACTTTATTTAGTTCGGAGGTTCGGAGACTATGGCCCAAGAGTTTTTACAGCAAAACCTATAAATTCAAAATTTGGTGTAATGTTTGTGTATTTTTTCTTTTGTTAATTTAGCAGAAAATCTTTTATTTGTATAGAGGTGAGGTGAGGTGGATATGTGATAGGATCAATGTGTCCGTATGCCGTCCCATACGAGAGCGCCGGCACATCTATCTTGTTTATTCGGTTTCCGGCTATAAAATATAGGTCAATGTGGTCTAATTTTATTTGTTCAGTGAGTATGGTATCGAATAATATTCTGTTTGACGAACGTTCTATGCTGCTTGAGCTTTCGATTATCTTCGATTCCCGTATAATACGTAATAGGTAGTGCGATTTGTATTTTTGTTTTTAACCTATCACACACTATCACTTGACACAATATCAAAATAATAGGTATCTACAATTATACCTAGGTATAATACCATATTAAATTTTTAAAGCCGCTGAGCGCCTTGCCGCGATAGCGAGGGTCGTGGGTTCGAGTCCCGCCACCAGGAATTTTTTCATTGCATTTTTATCTTTAAAAATTTAATATAAGATTATCCTATAAAAAAGGAATTTATAAAAAAATGCATAAATATAAAATACTGAAAAATGTAAAAACAAAAAACATACTCCTCTGCCATCTAGTATCAAAAGCTAGGACTTTTAACTTTACTCGTATAAGAGTTATTAAAAGAAAGCTAATAGAGGGCGTCTGTATATAAGTAGATAACAAGCAATGACAAAATTCGTGAGGGCTGACTGGAACCTGGTTGGCTCAGCGGTTGAGCGCCTTGCCGCGATAGCGAGGTTCGTGGGTTCGAGTCCCGCCACCAGGAATTTTTTCATTGCATTTTTATCTTTAAAAATTTAATATAAGATTATCCTATAAAAAAGGAATTTATAAAAAAATGCATAAATATAAAATACTGAAAAATGTAAAAACAAAAAACAGACTCCTCTGCCATCTAGTATCAAAAGCTAGGACTTTTAACTTCACTCGTATAAGAGTTATTAAAAGAAAGCTAATAGAGGGCGTCTGTGTATAAGTAGATAACAAGCAATGACAAAATTCGTGAGGGCTGACTGGAACCTGGTTGGCTCAGCGGTTGAGCGCCTTGCCGCGATAGCGAGGTTCGTGGGTTCGAGTCCCGCCACCAGGATTTTTTTCATTGCATTTTTATCTTTAAAAATTTAATATAAGATTATCCTATAAAAAAGGAATTTATAAAAAAATGCATAGGTATAATACCAAAACATACTGGCTACGGGCCTGCCATGTCCATATATCATAAATTATGTATGGGAATGGATGTATGATATTGATGCATGATAAGCCCCGTAGCCAGGATTTTTATCATCAGGCGATTTTCAAAAATCTGTAAATACAGATCTACTGATATCAAAATTAAAAGAAGTTTTCTATCTAATCTCCCTACAATATAAAAGAGTAATAAATAACTAGCTACTACGTATAGGATATTACCTATACATAATAGATATTGTTTGTTCTGGATAAACTCAAAAACTACTGAACTATTTTTAAAAAACCTATCTATCACAAAGAATTTAAAAAAATGGTTTATTGTTTATGATTATTTTTTTTAATAAATTGTAAGATTTTTTTAATTATTAGCGAGTAATATGTTACTGAAGTACCAGAAATACAAGAATAAGTATATAATTTTTTTTTTCATACCGAATCAGACAACACACAATAAGTGGCTAATAATATTACTCATTTTATAATGGAGATTGAGGTACCTATTTTATTAAAAGAAGACTTCCTTTACTTTTTTTCAACAAGTACGAGTAAAACTGCGTTGACACATTTTTGTAAATCTATAAATGCCGAGTTATGATAAAAAAAACTGGCTACGGAACCGCCATGTAAGGATACATTATCAATGATGTAGGTATGGACATGAGACCGCCTAGACGGCCTCAGGGTACCCAGCGGAGGGGTTATTAATCCCACCTCGTCGTAGCCGACGGTATAAATATACACCGAACAAGTAGCTAGCTCGTCGCGATGTTTGGATAGACTCAATAACCCATCTATATACAGCTTCACCAGGTGGTATAGTGAAACTGAGACCGACAGCTTAACGTGCTCTCCATGGCACTATCTATATTGTTAAACAAATGTTGTTCATATTTTTTTAGATTAAAAACTCATTGGTACACACCGGGGTTTGAATCAGCGACCTAAGGGTCTAACCAACTCGGCTACCACGTATATATTTATTTATTTTACAATTAAATTGTAAATGAAACAAAAGGCGCTAGTGTAGCGCTCTTTGTTAGGGGACCACTGTGGGAAGGCCTTAAAAAAAAGAAGAAAATAATGTTAAAAAATATTATTTATTATCACATTTTCTTTTCGTATCTTCTTTATGGTGCTGAAGCCACTGTAGCCGCTCTACGAATACGACACCATAATCTAAATAAAAAAAATAGATTAGTTTTGCTAAGATACAATTTTTAAAGATAACATTGCAATGAAAAATATCCTGGTGAGTGGGACTCGAACCCACAAGCCTCACTCTCGAGCGGTCGCGGCACCTACTCAACCATTGATATAGTTGTAACTGGGATTATTTCTTCTTTAAAATCTGATTTGAGTGCTGCGACCCCAGAGGAATGAGGTGAGAGCTGTAGATGATAGCGTAAATCTATTCATAAAACAGGTGACGTCACATATCAACGACCGACCCCTACATCATAATATTATGGTTACCTTGGAAGGTTGTACTTTAGATTAATATGAGGCTCTCTTCTATTTTTACTTTTGCACGAAGATGCCATTTTTTTGCGACCCTCATAAGTCTAATTAGCTCAAAGTACAACCTTTCTAGGTCACCATGTATAATGATGCCGTAAGGGCGTTTGTCATCATCACGGCTCATATCTGAAGGCTCCAAGATATGCTGGTTATGCCTGTGGAACACAACGTTCGCATCTATTGGCTACACCTACCAGCACTTCTCTTACAGAAGAGGCCTTGGAGACCCGTCTCATCAACTATTGAAACCGACGCGCATTGGTGTGGTCGGCACGGGTTACCACCAAACTTTACCTACTATTAATTATTATTTTTTATACCTAATTTCTTTGGTAACATAATAGGTAATACGTCTGATAATGGAGTAGAAGTATCAAATCGGTATTTACCTCATAGTAAAGTAGTACACAATTTCCACCAGGCTCAGGAAAGAGAATCCCATGAACAGTCCCATAATACCGCCACAATTAGCCAGGAAGTCCACTCCTCCATAAAGTTCTGATCGTCGGAGAGACGTGAACAGCTCCTCGGCGAAATATACTACTAGACCCGACGGTAGACGCCTGCCATCAAAAACAATGGTATGAAATTATTACTGATTAGTTAGCGGCAATTGTTACCCAATTTTGGTTTTGGTCTTGCCTTGTGACCTGTGTATCTTGAAGAAAATAAAAGTACCAAGTATTAATACTAGCTTGTGGAACTGATATTTTATTTGAGTTCCATTGTAAAAACGTTATTATCAAATAGGGTATACGTGTATCAAATAAACTGTGGTGATCCCTGGTAGGTGGTCTCATCTTATAACACTCAGTGCCTATTTTCATTAGGCATTAATTCTATATACAAAAACATCTAAAATCTAATATAAAGTAAGTACATGGTATATTTATTTAAAATAATTTGAATAACCACTGTTTATTTGGCCGCAATAACTAAGAGAAAAAGCATAATATATTATTTTTTATATTTAATTGAATCAGGCGTTATTTATCGGTAGTTCATTATTATTATTTTTTTCAAAATTAATTTTCAGAAGCAAATCCACCATAATAAAAAAATATTCTATGATCTGTGAACAAATTAATAAAAGTTATTTTTTATAATGACTTGAAATGATGAATTCAATCTTACATCGATGATGTAGACTGGAAAGCACGCCTACTCTGTAATTCACTCTGCTCTTAATTACATCCAGATTGTGTCCGTGCGCATTAAAAAAGATGAACGAAAACGCTTTGTTCTTGCTGATGAACTTACAGTCCCTGAGCGATGTCAGGATTCGGGTTCCGCCTGTACGTGGTAAGATCATACACCGCCTGGGAGACTTCGGCGTCGTACTTCAGCTCCGTGCAGGCTTGAAGACAATCGCATTTGTCTACTTTGTTCTTGTTCTCTTGGAGGGAAGACTTGGACAATGACAGTTCCTCTGAAATAAGGAGTTTTTAGCTTTGGAAAAGTAATAAAAAGCTTTTAGAGAACAGCATTTAGAGAACGTACAGCTTTTAGAAATATTAAGATTTTAGAAGTGATTTTAGTAAATTAGACAATTGGGCCGATAACAGCATGGTACGGTTAGATTTAGCCACAATTTATGTAATCGTAAATATCAACAAATATATTTATACAATTTTCCTCCGCTACAAAATTCCTCTGGTGCCTATAGCTAAAGTGTTCTCGTTGGTGACCTTCTGAAGAAGTAAGAGATTTTAGAAAAGTGCCAGAACAGCACTAACCTAAAGCTTCAATTATGCATTTCTTTTTACCACCTCCGCATACTTTTGTTTCAGGACCATCTGAAATTAAATTTGTAAATAAAATATGGTTATTTATAAGTGATGCCAGAAACAGAAGAACAATACTAATGTTATTTTTACATGAGTGGGAATCGAACTTACGACCTCAGGTCTCAACTTTTCTGAGTTGAATTAAAAATGAAAAATAGTAAGTAATATCTTACGGGGCATATATAGAGGTACACATCCGCATCTTGTGGCAGTGTGATTGGATGAGCATTCAAGCTCACAGTTCCTTTGAGTATAAATCCTGAAAAACCTTAAATATCGCTCTTCTGGGAAGTAGCATTGACGCCTGAAAATAAATTAAACAATGGATATGAAGTTATAAATGTAGTATAGTCTAGTTTAATAGTATATATATATATATAGTATACCGCCCCGAATATAATATAATAGCAATTACAAATGAAATAAACTTAATAAAAAATGCAAGAATGAATGAAATATTCTTTATTGCACAAAAGCTTTATATGTCAAAAAATATAAATGGTTACGAGTTTGCTATCTGTACTCATGTATTGTTTTCTATTTGATTAGGTTTGTTTACTAGTATTTGCTACTATAAGATCTCGTTCGACTTGAGATCGAAAATGATGATTTAGGCAAGTACGACAGTAACATAGCAATTTTTAGTTCGAGTATTTTTTTTTTTTCAAATAATAACAATATGTAGGACTTTTCACACATATTGCTCTGGTCACAAAATAAGCTGTAGGTTTGTACTACTAACAATGATACAATACATATTTTATTTTATAAATACCCAGACCATGACAAAATATAGAACAACGAACTAATATTTTTGCCATGGGTGGAAATCGAACCCACGACTTCCGGATACAACGCCGAAGGCAGTGATATTACATAAATACGTAATATATTGAATAATAATACATCGTTTTCGATCCCAACGTTATAAAGAGATCGCGCGGGGTCGATGGTAACTGTAATCAGTTACCATCGACCCCGATCACTTCAGACTAGAGGGTAATCCCTCTAGTCTGAAGTTAATTTATGTGCGTTGTAGGTTCTCCGTCATGGCATATCTCTAGATATTTTCTAAATTAACACGTGTGTTCTAACATTTCCAGATTCATCACTTGACGGAAGCAAAGGTAAAACTATTTAAGTCTTCGTGCAGGTTTTGTACCTACTAAATGTAAATCTTAAACTTTTATTTTTCAACGAAATACTTACCCCCGTATTCTAAGACGTATCCTTAACTCCACTTTACACTCAAGGAACGTCTGTCTCTTTCCACCAAATGTCAACTATAAAAAGCAAGTTGAGACAGACGCTCCTTGAGTGAAGAGTGGAGTTAAGGAAACTTCTTAGAATACGGGGGTTAATATTATTAATATTATGCTTATAATTAATCATTTTATGTACTTATGAGGGTGGTAGTTCCTGAGTCCTTCTGAAGTGTCCATCACGCGAGGAGTGATGGCTGCAGCGGACTGGAACTTGATGGGTAAGCGGAAGAAATTCTGACCCATGTTTGGAAGTTCTGCGGGATTGTGCAGCCAAATCTGTTAGGGTTGTTTGTATTAATAACTTTTTTTATAAGGGAGGATACCACTGATGACACTGTTGTCAGAAGTTCGGCGAATATAAGTGTGATTAGATATTTGGTTTATTCTGCGGATAAATATTTTAAAGATAACGTTACACAAGTCTTGATATAAAATAGCTTCATCTCGTCTTCGATAATAATGGTTAACTTACTTTAAAACCTTGAACAGGACCTCTGCATACTTGATCCAAGTCACGAATATCAGTCAAAAGAATAACTTCAAATTCTACTCCTCCATAACTCTGAAAATGTTCATTTATTTATGTAAATGATGATGCAAAGGCACATGTGACCTGATAAATTAGGAAGTAGATTTCATGATATACTTACTGGTCCTCTTTTCGGATAAGTGTCGATGGTAGCATCAGCAGGGTATCCTCGTTCCAGTGTCCAGTCACTTCTGTTATGACCAGCCACATGGTAATAGTCTTTGTGCAAACTGAAAAAATGTATGTAAGTAAGCAGTGCGATCATAATCTGTAACAATAGCCGATCCCGGGGGGTGGCCTCCTCCAAAACAATCGAACTAACTAAACTTTAGGACCTTATCAGTTATACTTAGTTCCGTCAAACCATCCTTTAAATGTATAGCCAAAAGGCCCAAGACCAAAATTAAATCAAATCAAATCCTGGATCCGCACTTATTTAATGGCCTAATTTCCTTCTAGCCAATTAGAGTGCTAACTCATCAATCAAAAGCAGCTTTCAAACTTAATAAGGTTTTTTTATAAATGGTCCAATAGTTTAGGATATATTTATAACGCAATCGAATTGGTTAAAGTGTTCCAACTTTCAGCAGACGGCTAAGTCCAGTTATTAAGCCTCAGAATGTAAAAAGGTTTGGTTTTAATTTTAGAATGGCGGCTTCATATTGGCACAGATGTGATAACCATGTATTACGATTTGGCAAGCAGAATTTCAGAGGTAAGAGGTAAAATGCCTTACATAAAGCAATCGAATTGGTTAAAGTGTTCCAATTTTCAGCAGTCAGCTAAGTCCAGTTATTGAGCTGAGATTATATTATAAATTATGATTATTGACAAATATACAAACTTTTCCGTCCGGAACATCTCTTCAGCTGAAAGCATGTTGAACGTGAAGCAGTACCCGTCTTTGGTAAGTGTATGGTAGAACATCTCCTCGCACGTGTGATTGTCCCACAGGCATGCTAAGAATAACTCGCCTAGTGATGGTGCAAGCTGAAAAAATGTAAACAAACGTTGCCAATGGGAAATGTTTTATTTATTTTTTGTCTTTTAAGGCATTTATCTTTTTTTTTAATGATACTCGTAAATGTCTATATCTAACTACTAGGAAAGTAGTAGTAGATATTTACGGATATATTGATTGCTATTCAAAAGTTTATTACGATGGTCAGTTCCATATGTATTATCATATCAGCTCTGCATTGTTGTTGCTTATTGATCTAACCCAGAAAATACGATGTTTGTTTACTACCTGTACTAAACAAATGCTTTAAAATCTCGAAGAAAAACATTACAAATAATTTTAAAAGTTCAAGGTATCCTAGGGTTTGTGGCATGAAAATTTAAAGGAACATATTTTACTTTCTACTTCGAAAATGCTATATTAGCATTTTCCCGAAAGACGTTTCAATCCGTTTCATAGAAGGACCAATAAATATGAAGATTTACCTAATTGTCGTTAATTTTTTAGAATTCAGAAAAAACACTAATCACTATTAATCGTGACTAAATAATATCCTTATCATAAGTTACCTAAATAATAAAATAGGTAAAAAAATAGCCTAGGTTTTTGTATTGGGTAGTTATTTGTATGTAAACCATAATTAATTTCAGCTCATCCTCGCTAACCTGTCTGCTGGGTCAAGATATATGGACATCGAGGTCATACTTAAAAATAAATTCCACGCGGATTTAGTTTTGTAAGTCCTTGACATTCAACCCAATATTATTAGTAAAAACTGCAAACAGTTTGAGAATCTTTTGTTTTTACTAAATTAATAATAACAATAATAAATCATTTATTTGCCAGAATACTACATTACTATATTATATATATTAAATGCCAAATAAAATGCATTTTTTGCAACGTGTAGTAGGTAAAGTAATATTTCCTTTTTTAACTACTTACTTTCCAAAATTATAAGATTTTAGGGTATCGAAAAAAAAATCGTTTTTTTTTCACAAAATACCTAGTGAATTGTAATGCAAATATGGAACGAAAAAATAAATTGTTTACAAAAAGTGAAAAGTTTTTGAAAAAGAAAAAACATAACTCATAATGCGAATATTCAAATAGACAATTAAAAATCGTCTATGTCTATGTAATCTACCTACATTAAGAAATAAACATTTATTAAAATTATGTAAATTCGTAAATTACATAAAACTAAATTTAAATTTAATTATCTATGTCCCCCACCCAGATACTCCGTTGGCCCAGGTCCCTAATATACTCGCAACATTTCCTCTCTAAATGATAAATGATATACATTGAATAAAATGATACCGAGCTAGGATGTCTTTAACGAGGGTACCTCACAACTATTTTTTTTTACATCTGAAGACCAAATTAATAAATTATGTCTTACTCTTTGCAAAGTATCCAAAGCACTAATATTAGCGAAGTCAGGTCCATCACTGTTGTCATTGTTGCACAACAGAAGCATGTCATGATAGGTCTTCAAGCTGTAGAAATAGGCAAAATATAATAATGAAAGACCTGCTATTTTAAAAGTTCATTGAACTGTGATATTAAAAGCAAAAGTTGATGAGCTTAGATCCATTAATTACGTACTCTTGTTCAGAAATGTTATTGTATTTCCATCTTTCAAAGGATGCTTGAGTAAAGTTAAATACCCTTTGTCGGGGTTTTGTTTCACTGCATAATGTAACAGCTGGAAATGGAATCTGAAACAATTAAAGTAAAACTGCCTTATGCTATATTAATGTAACTGTGTAGCAGTTCCAAACTGGACACAATAATTCTAACAGTGTCATATTGTGAAGAAGAATGGCGTGCTTAAATTTGTGGAAACTATACTAAACTATATTTTAAGCTCTTCTCTTTTTTTTTTGTACAAAAATGCCTCAGGAAATTCTATTATTAAAAGACTGTGCTTACGATCCGAGATACGTGTTGACGACGTAAAATTACCATTCTTTTTTACTTTTATTTTATTAATTCACTGAAACTTACGTGCCATACGGAATGTGATGTCTCCGCAAAACTGACGATCACAGGTGTTTCGTCCCATTTGATCCAGACTTTTCGGATGAAGAAAGCGCATACAACAATACTGCATAATGTCATCACTACCCACCATGTTCTGAGGAAAGATGAAATCGTCTATATACAGAAGAGAAAAGCTTTAAAAAATTTTTGGGAAGTGATCCAACAAGTATAAAAGCATAGATAGTATAGAGTTTAGTTTGTGACCATGGCAATATGTTTAAATTGTCCTGCATATTATTATATTGTGTAACATATTTTTTGCGTCATAACGCAGGGCAAATGATACTCACTTTTCTAAATAACTATAGTTGTCATCAAACCAGTATCGGAATCCGTGTAGAGTTGTATTAGAGAAGAATTCCTTTAGATTGTCACGAAAGGGTCGAGGCTTTTTTGGAGACTTGGGAAGCTCTACTTCTTGGAAATGTAACTTAGTCTCACTGCTCTTTGCGGTATTCAATTCATATGAGGTAGGGGATCTGAAATTATAATATTATTTCTCTAGAATGGTTGATTTTCGTTATGAACGTGTATTTCTGTGATACGAGTATGAATCACTAATCGTTTTTAAATAAACTAATACAGAATTCTTATGGGTTTCGTGTGCCCAGACCTATATCTATTTCGAAAATTGGTTGAGATAATAAAGTTTAAAGTAGATCTTCAGACAGACAGTTTCTAGAACTTTTATCAAATAACTCTATGATGAAAGAAATAAGCGACCCCAGCCTACTGGTTAAGTCACTGCACAACTGATAACAAGGTTAAGCAGATGACAACAAGGTCGAACCTGGAATGGGTGATCACACATCGTGTTTACCCCTTTATAAACAAGGCTATACCATCATAAGCACCGCAATAAGCTGGCCACTTGTTAGGTGTTGCCTCCGAATACCATCGGCGAAATAATGACGGGTTAACCGCTCACTGGGTACCCTGAGGCCGTTTAAACGGTTCTCGGGAGCTTCCGTTAGTGTCTATTGGTAAAAAATAAAAAATAAAATATAAATAATGCTCCCAAGGGTAAAAAAAACGTATATACCCTTTAAAATAATATCATATTATAATGATTTTTTGGCGTTTTCCGTTGAGACAATTGGGTCCGTGGTCCGAGGATGCTAGCGAATTTATCCGTGATATGGGCAAAAAAAAATAGCAACTGGTAATTCTCTGAGCAAGGAGTACCTCGTTTAAAGAATGAGCATTGCTATTCAACGGGGTAACGCCGCTAGTGTCCTTGGTACACTACACCCATTGTCTCATTAAATTAATTATTTTTACAATATTAAAAATAATTCTTGACCCATGAGCTGGCGTGCATTTTGAACAAAAGGTATCAATAGCCATACCAAAAGGTAATGCCGTCTGCATCTTGGGGACCATGCCACGGGACAAACTTGAAGATTATTTCAAATTAATTTAGCTTTTTAGTTTAGAGTAGATACTAATTTATCTTAAATAAAGAAATTATATTATTTTTATAGGTAACTAGGATTATTTTATTTTGCATTTATATTTTTTTGTGGAGTTAATAGACGATTTACATGGGGATTCATAATACGGTATCAGTTGGTTAACCTTTTTTTTTCTTAAATATATAAAATTATATCAAAAAAGCCATCCATATTGAAAATCCGTTTTAAATATTGGTAAAAAAAATGAAGTCTGATGAGTAGTTTCCAAGTTACAAACATGAAACATTACCACTTTATAATATTAGTGTACATTTTAATATAATAATTATGTTTTTTTATATAAAGTCTATTGGCCTTATTCATAAAAACTTATTGAGTCCTTCAAGAACACTTTAGTTATAGAAGGTTTTGTCTCTTTTATTTAGCAACAAAAATGGATATGCGTAAAAAAGACAAAACATTCCATAACTAAAGTGTTCTTCAAGGCTTCAATAAGTTTTTATGAATAAGGCCATTAATCTTTATAATATCTCAACGTCAAGGTATTAGAACTATTAGAGATACGCCCCGAAACTTTATCGAGAGCATTGCCAAAACATCTTCGAAAAAGCTTGGTATCATAAATAAGATACTCCTAAGCTCAGGCTAATAATAATAATAATATGTAGGACAATTTACACATATTGCTCTGGTCACACACTAAGCTCTAGGCTTGTACTATGTGTGCCAGAAGCAACGATATGTATCATCACGGGTGACTTACGGCGCCCGAGACCGCTTAGACGGCCCCAGGGTACCCAGCGAGGGGTTTTAATCCCACCTCGTCGTAGCCGATGGTATGAGTCTACACCGAACAAGTGGCTAGCTCGTTGCGATGTTTTGAATAGATTCAATAACCCATCTATAAACAGTTTCACAAGTTGGTATAGTGAAACCGGGACCGACAGCTCACGTGCTCTCCGAGGCACTATAGTGATGTTGTCAAACAAATGTACATAATTTTTTTAATTAAAAATTCATTGGTACACACCGGGATTCGAACCAGGGACCTAAGTGTTTTTAAGTCCAAGGTCTACGGAGGCTGTCATGATTTACAAAGCCCAAGTCCCTGTATGGAATACTGATCGCACCTTTGGGATGCATCAGCCAATGCTCTCGATGCTCTGCAAAAATGTGCATATCGAATCATTGATGACTAACAACTCACCAACACCTTAGAGCCATTGCACCTTCCCAGGGACGTGACTTCGTAGACCGTGAGACCGTGTTTTACCGTCTATCTATACTATATCATAGACAGTGCTCTGAGGAGTTTTTCAATCTTATCGTCCTTTAAAATAAGCGTGAATACAACCCATAGTATTATTATTTAATTTCGACCGTTTGTTGTTTTTATTCTTGGACCTTATACCGCTTACCAACGTGGATGTAGAGTCACACAGCTTTAGTAAAAAAAAAACAAAAAAAAACAATTATCTTCCTCCCATCGCGCCTTACGGGGTAGGTAATGTAATAATGTCAATTGTCTTTTGTAAATATGTTTAAGCCTTTTATTGTTTTACTTACTTTTAGAATTTATAAGCAACATACTGCTAAGGTTTATTCCCTGCAATGAGTTTATTAAAATTACCTAATACTATTATAAAATACCTACTAACTACCTACCACTATTATAAAATTACTCTAGAGACTAACGTGTAACAAAGCTTTTAATCATTTGAAATTAAATTAATTTAGGTAATTGCTTGCTTTCATGGCGTGCTGGAATATTATGACGCGTACCTACGATTTTATTATTATTTTTTCATTTATTAATGCATTGATTACATGGATAGACTATCATAGACTATCGACCTCGTCTATCTTCTTTTATTGCAAGAAGCGTGTGTAGGTATGCAATTATTGAATAAAATCTGTTTCTCTCGTAATCTCCCTAATGGGGATCCATTCAATTGACATTTATAGTTATTGTAGGTCTGCTTAGACGTCTACTTAGCGTCAGGTAGATAGAAAGTTCCTGCCGTGCTTAATTTCGAATAAGGAACGAAAAATGTTATGATTGATTAGTGAAAATCAAAAAAGATTGGTATCAACTTTGCAGTTCAGTACTATTTAGGTATCAGCCTTTGCAGTTCTATTTAGATACAGAAATATTTGGTCTCAGGATCTCGATTTTCGACTCTTTAAATTGTTTGACATGAGAAACAAAATAATATATATATTATTAGCTATGATACGATTGTTTTCAAAAAATCGCAAAAACCTTTCACTTAACACGGTAAGTATTAATCATATTATTTTTCGTTTCATTTGTTTAATTACCAATTAATACAATATAAGTATAACACCTGTTTTTTTGAAAATATCGGTCTGGGAACTTCATGATAGGGGTATTTTTTTACATTTATGGTTATTTTCCTGAAATTATGATTATAACTAAAAAAAAAATACCCACTCGACTTTTTATCGCCACTTTTTTTACATTTTTGATCTAGACCTATTTTTTTCTAAACCTATATTTTTTCTAAACCTATATTTTTTGACTTACATCCTTTTGGAGGTCAACGAAATCTAAAACTATTTCAATTTTCAAGTAAATCCGACAGACGGACAACCGGGGTCAATATATATATATTGCTCGTATATAAGTAGACGAAATTAATTGATGAATAAAATATTAATATTAATCCATAAACCTTGTTTTTAGAATCCTAGTAGGTAGTGAAAATATTGAATTGAATTTACCTCGGATATTCAACAGACATTTTGCATTCAATTTAAATTTTCATCGGGGATTTGTTATTTTTTCAGCGGCACCAAATGTAAGCACTACACCACGCTTTCCGCAAAAATCAATGATATACTGAGGTCAGATCCGAGTTAGGCATTACAAAAAGCTTTTTTGTAACCGGTTCTCAGTGTTTTATTAGAAGGCTATTATTTCAGCTATAGGCATCAATTTTGGTTACATCTTTTTGTATTTTATTTTTGTTTTATGTTAATAGTTGCATTTGATTGATACCAAAACTTAACTTGGTGTTTGTTGTCACAGCGGCAAAAAAATAATTATATTGTGTTCTATGATGAAAATAAACGTAGATACTTTTTCATTTTTGTGTCGTCCAGACAAAAACATTAAGATAATGGCTAAAGTTCAAATAGCTTTACTGGTTGGACACATTCATTACACAAACAGACCACACTTCCTTTCCTTTCCCTCCTTAATACCAGGCTGACATCGATATGGACAAAAAGAAGAATATTGGCTGATTTAAATTAATTGTCATGCCGAACCCTAATATTCAAAGACTCTAAAGAAAATGAAAAGTCAAATTGATGGACTGACGGAAAGAAATAAAATTCTCACAAAACCGCGAGTTGAAGACGAACCAAATATATATAATAATCCTCGATTAAGCCCATATTACCGCAATTGAAGTGCTCAGAAATTAATACTAATCCAAGGAGTGAACAAAGACGGGACTGAATCAGCTTCTCGAATATACAGTCCACAACGAAATCAAAGGTCAGTTTTCCCTTTCCTTTTACCCTCCCCTACCATTGGTCCTTCTCCCCGATTAATCCTATCATTGTTCCTTCTCCTCAATTAATCCCTCATTTTACACTACAAATTTACACATTTCGCAATTTATTTGTTTCGTAAAATTAACTAACATTTCATTTAAATTTGTATAAATAAACCTCAAAGATGCCGAAGTCTAAAATCCTCGATGACGAACCCGAGTCGTCACCTCTCTGCAAAGTTCTGGAGGCTAAAAAAGAAAGTCTTTTCAGAATAATGCAAAAATGTTACGATCTTTCTCAAATCACCACGCCTGAAAACAGCGCAGTGTTCTTATCGTCCTTAGAAGGTTTAGAGAAAACCAAGGACGAATTTACCCAAATTATTCATGATCTTAATCTTGAATATTTAAAAAATAATAGTAAATATTCTCCCAATTTTACCCCGGTAGAAACTTTTAATGATTTATATTGTTCAGTTAAATCTTTAGAGAATACTTTCAAAAATATTTCCTCGTATTCCACCGCGCCGAAATTTCATTCCGCGATGCCTAGGGTCGAATTACCTCCATTAAAGATACCTAATTTTAACGGTGATCCTATGCACTGGAGTGTGTTCTACGAGAACTTTAAGTCCATAATACACGACAACTATAACCTCACTAATGCTCACAAAATACAATACCTAATGGGTCACTTGTCCCACCGAGCACTGTCCGTGTGTGCCGGCGTGACACCATCCGCAGATAATTATGACCTCATATGGGATAGTCTCATTCAAAAATATGAAGACAAACGTCAATTGGCTTCAAACTATTTAGACCAAATTTTAAATTTTAAAAATATAAAAGAAGCTTCTAGTGCCGCACTAGAAACTTTTAACGAACAGGTTATGGCTTCCGTGGCCGCCTTCAAGCATTTACATTTAGAAGATAATTCAGACTTTATTTTCACATATCTAGCCCTCAGTAAACTCGATATTGAAACGGTAAAATTATTTGAACAATCCTCGAATAAAGATATTCCCGACTTTGAATATTTACGCTCATTTATAAACAATCACATTAAATTATTAGCCCGTACAGGTGTTCAAAAGAAACCTGTCAGCTCTAAAACAAATTTTCAAAATCCGCAAAAGTTCCAACCGCATTCATTTTCATTATTAGTGAACAATCCCTCGGATCGTCAAATACCAACTCGAGCGCAGGGGGAGTCGGGCGCGGGGGGAGTCGTTGTACAAGCTTGTCCCGCGTGCGGTGAGAGCCCGCGACATGCGTTATACCGATGCGGTACGTTTATGCGTCTAAATAATATAGAACGTAATAAAATGGTAAAACAATTTCATTATTGCACTAATTGTCTCGGATTTCACAATTCATATAAATGTAGTTCCTCAAAATCATGTTTATCCTGTGGAAGGAAACATCATACCGCGATTCATTTAAATAGTTCTACTATCGCTTCAACCTCGCACACAACTCGTCCCGCGACCGCTTTAACTAGCGCTGCGAGCGCTGAATGTGCCGCGCCACTGTTGAATAAAAACAACACACCATCGCTCGCTCAGCCAGTGCATTCCAATTTAGGTCTTACCGCCTTTCACAATAAAGTAGATAATTCCATTCCTATATTACCAACCGCTATTATCACTATTTTAAAAGAATCGGGAATAAAAGAAAACGTTCGGATTCGTGTATTACTCGATAGTGGTTCGATGAGCAATTTCATAACTGAAACCTGCTGTAAGCGTCTAGGTTTAAACATATGCCGCATCCCTTCTACCGTTTCAGGGATCGGTGGTTATTCTCGGCCAGTATTAGGCCAAACTAAATTCACATTTTCTTCTATTATTAATGAAGATGTTGTATACTCTGCTCAAGTATTAGTTATCGATAAGATAACAAATAATATACCCTACGCAAAAATATCCTCGGAAGAAGTAAAACGTTTTAGACAACTACCACTCGCTGATAAAGATTTCGATTCTCCCGCTGAGATCGATTGTTTGTTAGGAATAAAACATTTTCCGCGTATTTTTGGTGCTAATAATATATTATTAGAAAACTCCTCGATAAGTGCGATGGAAACAACATTGGGCTACGTCATAATGGGTAGCGCCAATGTCAACGATATGAGCGAATCCTCAAACACCTCGTTATGCTCCATTTTGGATGCACCTTCTCTTGACTTATTTGTACGTAAGTTTTGGGAACTCGAGAGCGTTCCAAACGCATCTGAACTCACCGCGGATGAAAAGCTATGTGAAGACATTTTCACGCGCACGCATACTCGTGATGAGACCGGACGATATAAAGTCGAACTACCGTTCAAGGCAGATCCTCGGGTAGAGTTAGGCGACTCACAAATAATTGCTCGGCGTCGATTTTTTAACCTCGAAAAACGATTAAATAAAAACCCCGCGATAAAGGAAAGTTACAACGCAACCATCCGCGAATATATCGATAAAAATTACCTCGTTCACGTCAATGAAATAGACGTAAATCCGAAAGAACGGTATTACATGCCACACAGTGCGGTATTTCGAGATGATAAAACTACCTCGAAAGTTAGAATTGTAATAGACGCTAGCTGTAAGTCCGCGAGTGGAAAGTCGCTTAACGACGTACTCTACAGTGGTCCGAACCTACAAACTAATATTTTTAACCTTTTATTAGAACTTAGAATTTTCCCTATCGCGCTTTCTGCAGACATTGAGAAAATGTTCTTCGGTATAAATGTATACGAACCTCATCGTAAATATCAGTCGATTTTGTTTCGTTTCGATTCGAGCGAACCGATTCAGACCTACGAATTTACTCGGGTTTCTTTCGGGACAACATCGTCGCCCTACCTCGCTATGCGCTCGATTCACCAACTCGCGTTAGATGAAGGAGGTAAATATCCTCTCGCGGCCAAGTTCGTGCCAAGTAATTTATACATGGACGATTATATAGGTTCTGTAGAAACTTTAGAAAAAGCTAAAGTCCTATTTTCGCAACTCGTAGAGTTATTCCAAAGCGGCGGTTTTAACCTAACTAAATGGTTAACCAATAATGTAGATTTAAACGATTATATCCCCGAACATATGCGTGTTACAAAAATTATTGACTTCGATAACGAATCTCGGGCGAAGATAGTCGGTTTGAGATGGAAACCGTTCGAAGACTACTTTTTCTTCGATTCAAACATCCATAATATAATATCAAGTCATTGTACAAAACGAAATATTCTCTCGACCGCGGCTCGGTGTTATGATCCTCTCGGTCTTATAAGTCCCATCGTTACCTATTTAAAACTTTTAACACAAGATTGCTGGAAGGTAGGTTTAGACTGGGACGATCCCGCGCCGGAGTCCATCAGAAAAAGATGGACAGATTTTTTAGAAGAATTTACAAATTTAGATTTTATTAAAATCCCGCGACATATAGGTATTGTTCTAGGTTCATACATCATGTTGTTAGGATTCGCCGATAGCAGCGAGAAGTGCTACGGTGCCGCAGTCTATGTGCGAGTCAGCCGCGACTCCCACTCTTCCGGCAGCGTAACGTTGCTATGTTCCAAGAGCAAGCTAGCCCCACTATCAAATAGATCATTACCGCGTTTAGAACTGTGTGCTTGTTTGGTACTAGCCAAACTCATAAAATCAGTGACAGACACTTTGTCAACTCGATGTAATATAAACGATACGTTTGCGTTTTCAGACTCCACGGTCGCTCTGTCGTGGATACATTCACAGTCATACCGTTGGCAGACGTTCGTTGCCAATCGAGTATCGGCTATTCAAGAACTCGTTACCGCGAAACACTGGCGTCACGTAATCAGCCAGGATAATCCTAGTGATATAATCTCTCGGCCTGTCACCCCTAAAAGGCTTGTAGACAACTCGTTTTGGTTTAGTGGACCGCCGTGGTCTTCTTTACCGCCCGCTCAGTGGCCTTCTAAGGAATTTAATCCTCAGTTGTTCTCTGACTTACCTGAAGAAAAAACCGCGCCAGCTTTACCGTGTAATATGGTAGAGTTTACTCATCCTTACTATGACATAGCCTCGAAAGTTTCCTCGTGGAATAAATTCGTGAAAGTTGTTGTATATGTTCTTAGATTCGTCGGGAAATTAAGAACACGAGGCAACATAACGGTTGCCGATCTAGAGGCCTCGGAAACATCAATTATTAAGACTATTCAAATCACACATTTTTATTCGGAATTTAAATACTTGTCACAAGACAGAGAATGTTCGCCTCGTATTCGGAAGTTGTGTCCATTCCTCGAAAATAATATTATACGTGTAGGAGGTCGATTAAACAATTCTAATATAAATCATGAAAATAAACATCCCATTATACTTCCCTCAAAAGATCGAATTGTTGAATTGCTCATCGACCACTATCACGTGATAAATTTACATACAGGTCCAGGACTTTTACTCGCGCTTTTACGTCAAAAGTACTGGATTCTCTCCGCGCGAAGTGTTGTACGTCAACGTACACAAAAATGCAACACTTGTTTTCGTACCAAACCGCAACATACTGAACCTCTTATGGGCCAACAACCATCGTATCGTGTCAAAGAACAGATTAAACCCTTCTGGAATACCGGCGTGGACTACGCTGGTCCAGTTTTCATAACACCTCGAAAAGCCCGTGGCGTGACTAGCCATAAGGCATACATTTGTCTTTTTATATGTCTCGCTACAAAAGCGATTCATATCGAACTCGCCAATGATCTGTCGACAGATTCATTTATCCGCGCATTAAAACGTTTTTTATCCCGAAGAGGTCCGGTGTCAGTCATTCATTCTGACGGTGGTACCAACTTCATTGGTGCTAAAAGGAAGTTGGATGAATTATACACGTTTTTGTTGTCAAAACATTACTCGTTTGAGTATAACCGCGAGCTCGTTAATAATAAAATTAGTTTTAAAAATCTACCTCCCTACAGTCCACACATGGCTGGCGTTTGGGAAAGTCAAGTCAAATGTGTAAAAACTCATCTCATCCGCGTAGTAGGTTCTCAGATCTTGACATACGAGGAGCTGAATACAGTCCTCATTCAAATAGAGGCTCTACTTAATAGCCGTCCTCTGTGTGTATTAAGTTCGGATCCATCCGAACCCACCGCTTTAACACCTGCACATTTTCTGCACAACGTTCCGCTAGCACATTTTCCCTCGAAAGATTATTCTTCCTCACCTCAAACTAATGTCGAAAGACATGAATTAATAGATAAACTCGTCCAATCTTATTGGAAAAGATGGCGAGTCGAGTATCTCAACACCCTCCAGGTTCGCGAAAAATGGAACACCCGCGCTCGTCCTATCGTTGTAGGAACCGTTGTCCTCATACGTGAAGACAACGTCCCGCCTTTACGTTGGCCCTTAGGCATCGTGGAGGAGATTCACCCCGGACGTGACGATATTGTACGAGTAGTGACTGTGAGGACAGCTTCTGGTACTTATAAAAGACCAGTGGTTCGTATGTGTCCTCTCCCAACTCAATAATTTATTACCCATATATTTTTTCCTTATATTTTTATTATTTAGTTATTATTCGTAAATTCCTCGATCTCGCTTAGGCAAGTCATCCGCGTTTCTATTGAAAATCTCATGATTATTCAAGGGGGGAGAATATGGTTGGACACATTCATTACACAAACAGACCACACTTCCTTTCCTTTCCCTCCTTAATACCAGGCTGACATCGATATGGACAAAAAGAAGAATATTGGCTGATTTAAATTAATTGTCATGCCGAACCCTAATATTCAAAGACTCTAAAGAAAATGAAAAGTCAAATTGATGGATTGACGGAAAGAAATAAAATTCTCACAAAACCGCGAGTTGAAGACGAACCAAATATATATAATAATCCTCGATTAAGCCCATATTACCGCAATTGAAGTGCTCAGAAATTAATACTAATCCAAGGAGTGAACAAAGACGGGACTGAATCAGCTTCTCGAATATACAGTCCACAACGAAATCAAAGGTCAGTTTTCCCTTTCCTTTTACCCTCCCCTACCAATTCAACTTGTATAGGTATCTATTAAATTTACTATTAAGACTTTACTTGTCTAAAGGTATTTTATTTGCTTGTTACATAAACTATATGTATTTGTTGGAGTAATTTTAAGCATATAGGCTTTCTATATGATAATTTATTTTACGGGCATTTTTTTAAAGAAAAAAATATTAACATTTTTATTTAAAAAATGGGTTCTATAAGGCATAAAAAATCCACACTAAAAAAACACCCAGTATAGTGCCTCGGAGTGCACGTCAAGCTGTAAGTCCCAGTTTCACCATACCAACATGTAAAACTGTTTATATACATGGGTTAGGGCGGGGGTAGGTCCATTTCATAACCACAATAGATTGATAAAATTGACCTACACTCATTTTCATCCAGTCACCCGGGGATGAATCTGGCAAATGGCCTTAAAGGCAATTTTAGTTTCATAGTTTCTTAGCTACTAAGTTAGTTTTAATTAGTGTAGTTACTTTTAAGGCAAGTCTTATCTCTACCTTCACGTGGTGCCGCCTGTTATTGGCCTGGTTCCCTCGGAAACTGGCGTAACTGAGTGAGATAAGGCGAGATCCTTGGTACTTTCCTTCCTCACTTCTGAAGTGTCCTCATATCCTACACAATCAGCTGTGAAGACAAAGTGGTCGGTCTTCACGGCCTCATCAAAGTTATAGACGGCATCAGTAATGGAAGAGTGGATTGCTACAGGCGAGAACGCTGGGCTTTGGGGCAGGTAGTCGTCTTTGCGCGGGGTGCGAGTTTTTGGCAACATTATACTTTTCGTAGAGAGCCGGCTCGTCGCGTCTCGTTGCTTGGTGTTCTATATCTTCTGAGTAGGTCCTGCTGCATGCGTGCATAACCTTGCGCCCCCAGTTGCGGGCTCCCTGGAGGGTGGGACGCTCATGAAAATGATTTTTTATTATGGCAACATATGGACTTTTTCTCAGCCATTACAAACCATAACCAGATCCACCGCTGCACCGCAAGAAGCGCGAGATCTGTCCCTAACAACTCCTGCAGCACCCGAAAGCGCACAGGAACCGGCAAAGGCGGTAGTGCAGGTGTTCACTGCACCGCAAGGAGCGCGAACAACAGCATGATAGCCAAAACCGCCGTGAACAGTGTCGCTGAAGGTAGCGCGGAATGTAGGGAGCATATAAATACCATACAAACCAATCTCCAGCACCAGCAGCTAGAGACAACAGCACTTAGACATGTGTTGGATGAAGACAACAGCATTATCGCCCTGATTCAAGAACCGCGGATTAGAGGTGAAATTATATGTGGACTAAGAAACATAGGAGGTAAGCTCTTATATGACAACACTGTAACAAAGCCGAGGACGTGTATATACGTTCCCCAAAATTTACATGTAACACTACTAACACAATTCTGTCCTAGAGACCTAACTGCTGTTAGAGCCTCTAACAGTAGTTGGGTCAACCATACTATAGTATTCGTTTCGGTTCATTTGCCGGGAGACCGGGATCCACCACCGAAAGAATTGGCCGACCTAGTAGCGTACTGCACCGCGCAAGAATGGCAAACTATAATATCAACAGTTGCAAACGCACATCACCCATTATGGGGAAGCGCGACATCGAACAAGAGAGGTGAGGAACTCGTTGAATACCTTTTTCCACTGACCTCTCTATACTCAACAGGGGTTCAGAACCAACATTTGTCACAAGCAGAATTCAAACAGTGATAGACGTCACCTTAGCTTCACCAGAGGTAAGCGACTTAATAACAAATTGGCATGTTTCGAGGGAAGCCTCGCTTGCAGATCATAGGCGAATATGCTTCACACTGGACATGGCACTTCCGGAACCAATACCCAAAAGAAATCCAAGGAAGACCAACAAAATACTATACCTTATAACTCTTTGGAAAACACTATAACTAGTACAAATCTGGAGGATATAACAAACATAACTGCTAATATAGAACATAACGTGGAAACACTTATGGACAATATAATAAAAAGCTACCATAGGTCTTGCCCCTTGACGCTACTACCACCGCCTAACAAGAGAGGAAATCTTTGGTGGGGCCCGGAGCTAGATCGATTAATTGTTTTTACCAAAATATTGGACTTAAACACAAAGCAAGAAAGCTTTTCAACCGCGCGATGAACACAAGAGAAGAAGAGGATTGGACAAAATATTAAAATGCCCAAGCCCACTTCAAAAAGCGTGTTAAAATTTGGAAAACAGAATCATGGCGAGGTTTCTGCGAGAATATAGAAACAAACCATGAAGCTAACAGAGTCAGGAAAATGCCTAGCTCATAAGTACGTTCCAAAACAATGGAGAGAAGTGAAAGTAGTCTTTCTACCAAAACCGGGAAAAAGTGCAAGCTAAATCCTTCAGACCAATCAGCCTTACCTCCTTTCTGCTTAAAACAATGGAAAGGCTATGTGACAAATACCTAAGAGACACGATCTTAGTTAGAGAACCATTGCGTCCTTATGGATTTTAACTAATAAAGAATCGACGTTAGGAACCTTCATTGATATCGAAGGGGCCTTTGATAAAACGTCTTTTGCCACTATATCTACGGTCCTAATCAAATATAAAGTGGAGCCGAGCATTATAGGATGGATAGAGAATATGCTGAAACAACGCGCTGTGCAGCTCACCCTGGACAGTACGACCAGAGGCATAGCAGCAAAGGGTTGTCCGCAGGGAGGGGTCCTGTCTCCCCTTCTGTGCAACCTAGTTGTAGATGGACTCATAAGAGTATTGAACGACCAAGGGTACTTCACGGTGGGCTACGCGGATGACCTAGTGATCCGCATAAGCGGAGCATTCGAGAACATACTATGTGACTCGATGCAGATCGCATTAAGAATCATTGAAAACTGGTGCACAACAAATGGCCTTAATGTTAATCCTAACAAAACGGAACTGGTCCTTTTCACCAATAAAAGAAAATCGAGGAACATGAAACTACCAACATTATTTAATACAGAACTTACTCTAGCTACAGATGTCAAGTATCTAGGCATAACGCTAGATAGTAAATTGAACTGGAGTAAGCATCTTGAGAACAAACTAAAGACAGCCTGCGTCACAATGTGGCAATGCAGAAGACTTCTAGGAAAAACATGGGGACTAAAACCCAAAATTACCATGTGGCTATATACTACAGTCATCAGACCCATTATCACCTATGGAGCTTTGGTGTGGTGGCCTAGAACCACTCAGACCACGGTTACAGCTAACCTACAGAGTCTTCAAAGACTGGCTTGTTTAGCCACAACAGGGTGTATGAAGACTACACCGACAGCAGCTATCGAAACCTTACTAAACCTAATACCTTTACATCTATACATACAATACGAAGCTGCTGTCGCTACCATAAGACTCAGAGCCTCTGGACAATGGAATATTGACAACCGAGCGAGGCACACTCAGTCATTAAACGAACACCTTGAGATACAACCACTCATTAATGCAGTAAACGACAGATGTCCTCGCGTGCACATATTTGTGAGAAATTACTCAATAAACATGCAAGAAGAGCCGACTGATCAATCTGGCTTACACGAAGTCAGAATTTACACGGACGGTTCAAAAACAGAACATGGAACAGGCGCAGGAGTGTACTCACTCGACCTAAACATTAGAATTTCAACAGCTCTTGGCATACATGCTTCCATCTTCCAAGCAGAGTCAGAGCCATAATATAAGTAATAGCGGTAATACGCGCAAGAAAGATAGAAGAATATGGTATACGCATACTATCAGATAGCGCAGCCGTACTACTAGCATTGAAGACGAAACAGATTGAACTCAAGTCTGGTAAAACAATGCCACTACGCACTGGAGACTATATCAGTTGGTAACAGGGTCACTCTCCAGTGGATAAAGGGACACAGCAACTCCCTCGGTAACGACGCGGCTGACGAACTGGCGAAAAGAGGTTCGGCTACAACACCGGTAGGACCCAAACCGTATGTACCGTTATCTTTTAATCAGTTGGCTACGCGACAACACCTTCAACCATCACTGTAAGTATTGGGCTAACTTACAAAACTGCAGGCAGGCCAGAGAGGCGGTCACCAAACCTAGCCCACGTCTAGCTCGGAACCTGCTCAATCTCAACAGAGGTAACCTTGGTATGGTGGTGGGTATACTTACCGGACACTTTCCATTAAACAGGCACCTTACAATTTTAGGTATTACCAACAGCCCTCTATGTAAAGGTTGCATGGAAACGGAAGAAACACCCACCCATGTGCTGCTTCATTGCACCGGGGGTGGCTTTACAACGGGCGAAAATCCTCGGAACACCTTGAGGTCGCTTCTTGAGGCCTGTGGAAGACCCGGACTTCTTGTCGCCTTCTGGAAGGAGCTGGGCTGGCTAGAATAGTCAGCCGACTCACGCAACAAGGCCTAATCTCTTGGCTAATTGCGGAAAACAAGCCCGCCATGAACATGAACATGGGTTATCCAAACACCGCGACGAACCCTTGTTCGGCGTAGACTCGAAATATCGGGTTATTCCCATACCGGCTCCGCTCCTACTAACAACATATGGGGAAAAAAATCCAATTGTTGCTAGTAGTGACGGGTGGCACAAAAACGTTCCCAGCTGTCGTCACTAAAGTCTAGTTTCATGCTTGGCATTTTTTTTTAAGTCAAACTAGTCGTAATATGAGACTCAATAGAGGAAAAAAAATTAAATGAAGTGAAATGACGAAGATGAAGGTTTTACGAAAAATAAAATTATACCAAATTGGAGTGCAAAATATTTAAATTATTAAACGTAACGTGTATTAACGTGTATCCACACAAGTGGCGTCCCTTATTTGGGACGCCACTTGTGTGGATACCTACGCAACCTCACATCTTTCGGCCTGCACATCAACTCCTGGTTCAGCCGCATGTACTGCAGAATCCCGGAAACGAGCTAAATATCGGGAGTTGATGTAAAATTATAAATTTCATGCACTTGGTTTTGAAACTACGGGAGTATTCGCTACCGAAACTCGAGCTTTCCTTCGGGAACTCGGAGACTGAGACGGGACTCTTGGAATGCGGAGATCCCAAGTGCCAAAGCTATTTTGTATCAAAAAAAATGTATTGCCATTCAACGTGGCAATGCAGTAAGTGTGTTAGGTACCCCCCCAAGTGGCGCTCCTTTTTTTTTAATTAAGTTTAGTTTCATTTTTATTTACTTTTATTTTTAGGTATATACTAGATCGTTATATCATTTTTATTATTTAGGTTTATTTTATTTTATTGTTGTTCAATTTAATTTCTTTTTTCTTGAATAAAGTATTAAAAAACCATATGGTGAAATCCGGGTATCCGTACATAGACACCTGTCTGTCATCAAATATCTCAGTGTAGATTTGGGTTCTCAGAAGTGTAACGGAGTAGAACAAATAGAAGTGAACTAAAAAGTAAGGAAATGAAATGAAAATAATTTAATAAAGGAAGAAAAATTAATTGAATAAAATATAGTAAGTAATTTTCTTGTTTAATTAAAAATATATAATTTTTTAATAATCGATTTTTTGAGCTCTATAAGAAAATTAATTTGACCACCGCCTAGACTGGTGTTTGCGCCTTTGGCGGAGGTCGTGGGTTCGATTCCCACCCATGGAAAAAAAAATGTTACGTTATTTTTTCTGTACAGTTTGTCATGGTCTGGGTGTTTATAAAATAAAATATGTATTGTATCGTTGTTTCTGGTACACATAGTACAAGCCTAGAACTTAGTTAAGACCAGAGCAATGTTCATATGTGTAAATTGTCCTACATATTAAAGAAAAAAAACCTGATCTAAAATAAATAAATTTATATCGGTTAATTTTAACCACCTATTTCTCTTTTAAAAAATCTGATTTTGACTTTGATGACCATTTTTAACCGCACCGCTTTACTATCATGTTGGATTTAAATATGTTGACTTATTTTAAGTACCTACATCCCAGTTCTACTTCAAATCTGGAACTATTTCTGACAGACCCACCGTCCTCTTGTGATGGAGAGATAAAGATGGGGAGATGAGCAATGAAATGATCAAAAATCATTAAGGAAATTATATTTAACAAATTCCCATTTCGCGTTCATTATACTATCTACAACATTGCCTAACTCTAGTAAACGATGTATCTATATGAACTTGTATCTTCCTCAGCCCCCCGATTCTTATAGCCTGGTCCCCAAATGTGGATGATTTATATTTAAAAAAAAACTTTGGTTATTAAAAAAGATATATTTATTAATTTTTGAGCTTCGTTTTCAGTAGAGCAGATACAATACAGCATATTCACAGCCGAGACTGAAAAGTAAAATAAATAATGTTTTATAAGGCATACGAATAAGTAATTGAAAAATTATCTACGTTACATTTTACCAAACACCGGCTTTATCTTAGAATTATTTTATCAAGATTGGTTTTTAAATTTTTTAGTGGCTTTTTGATTTCGTTATGGGTTACCAGTTTTCAGTAAAAAATGTAGAAATAAAAGTTATCACATTCTATCGATATTTACCTCAGGTCCGACGTGGATGGCGAGCATCATATCATAGTCATCAACGCCAACGAATATATTCGCCAAGCCACCATCTCTAACCTCCACAGTTTTTCCTCTGCAAACCCCATTAATTTTGTTTCCAGAAATTATGTCGCAATAGGATCCGGGGGGAAGACATGTCTGAAAGTGAAACATTGAGAAGACATAATTCTAAAACACTTTAAGTTGATGCAGCACCGGATCTCATTAGGCAGAATGAGATCCTGAACTATAATGGATACAATAATTTATTAGTTACGAAAGGATTCTAAGACATGTCTGTGAAAGTCAAACATATAGAAAACTAATTTCTATTACAACTTAAGTTTATGTAGCATTCATAATAAGAACCCGTACGTTTTCTAGGTTGGGTACAATAATTTTCAGTGCAGTTACGAAAGGATTCCAAAAAATTAGGCTTTTTAAATTTTGCCGACAGAAGCCTATTAAAATTTTGCCGGCAGAAATTGAAAAGATTCTTATTTACATATCTCAATGCTATTAGGTCCACATAGATAATTTGGATGTGGGAGTCACATGACCATTTGCTGTGTCGGTCACTCAGCAAATGGTCCAGTCTTCTCAGACCGCTGTTAAATCCGCCACGGTATATTGCACCTACAAGAAAAAATATGGCAAATGGCAACGACTTACTATATAATTTTTAAACAGGAATACATGAAAAAAATGCTCTTAGATACCTGTAAATTAGCATTAAGATTCCATATGTCATTGTTAAAAGCGACAAAGGCTCGGTTGCCCCTACAGAAGGCTATCTGATTGCTTCCATTATCCCACCAGCTATTGACATCGGTATCGTTGGCAACATTTCTAAAGCCTACCATATTATAGATCTGTCGCCATCTGTGTTGGCATATCCAACCATTGCCGCAGGTGTTGTCCTATAATCAAATTGTGAGAAGATAAACTTTATATGTATAGGACTATAAATCAAGAGATAACAAATGAGCAAGGTACTGAATAAAAATCCACCGAATATTTAGCAATATTATTTTGCAGGCAACAGAATAATATATTTAATGCATGACTAAACATTGGTCTTTGATTTATTAATTAAAATATCAGGCATTGACATTATGATATGAATTTCATTTAGGGTGGATGTGGACTTCTCCAAGAAGATACTCCAATCATACTGATTAATCAGCAAAAATACTTACACTATTTATAGAAGGCGAAATAATATTTCCAACACTATCCATTGGAGGTCCCCTCTCGGAATCCCAAAACGAAAAACTGCTCATAATTTGTGGTTCACCGTAAGGATGGGCTAATAAGAACGCTACAGCTCCTTTATAAGGTCTAGGGTTCTTATATGTCAAAATGTTTCCGCCCCCTCCGTGACCTCTTTCATTATCATGATTGTCAATGAAAGTAAATGCATCATTGTGATCCAAAAGACCCCAATTAGGTCCCCAACTGTCGAGCCATCTTAATTGATCTTGACCCCTAAACAATCTACTCAATTCCATTCCAACCCTAAATTCTGTTACAGCACCAATAGGTGTATACTCATAACGGCTAATGGCTTCTCCACCATAATCAATAACTTCTTGGTAAATGTATGGCCTCGAATTTGGAAGGAAATGTTGGCTAACATTTAGATCATGCAGGTTGTTGTAGATGTATTCTAAGTCATGAGGCCACATGTGTTTGGCTGCATCAATTCTGTAACAGAGAGTTTATTGTGTCAGCATTGGTCGCTCCTACTATCCCAGCTATATTATGATAACCACATAATGGAATGGGCGGTGATGAATTTGCATTACGAGTCTATTTTAATATCTTTGCTGCCTTAAAGATTCAAAACATTTATTGCAATCATGTTTGGTTACATCCTTAGTTTTTTATACAAGGAGTCGTTATTTGAGGTGTCCGTTTCGTAAAGCACCTCGAAAAGAGACCACCTTGATAATAAATCGATGCAGAAAAAAACTGGTAAACCCACTGAATAAAATCTATAAAGTTCGTAAAGTTTTCTCGGACGCTTCGTAAGGCACACATGAGCAAACCGATATCATCTTTGGGAATAGAATAGACATTTCACACATCGTTATTGATCTGATCACAAAGTAATTAATGTAAGCCAGAAAAAAAAACGATACTATACATATTATTATTTATAAACACCCAGACCAAGGTAAAATATACAGAAAAACGTTAGTACTATAGGTACCTACTCTTTTGCTTGAGTGAGAATCGAACCTACAACATCTGGATACAACGCCATCGGCGTAAGTAGACGCACACTACACGACCATGGAGGCGGTCTGGTAGATGATTCTACCAAGAACATTTGTATGCTACTATAGGAGTTATTTTTTATGTTAACCTACCTGAATCCTGCTACTCCAAGATCTATTACGTCATTCATAAAGTTTAGTATCATTTCTCTAGTATGAGGTCTAGTTTGGTTTAAGTCCTTTAAACCAACTAATTCACAGTCTCTAATCTATAAAATTAAAAAGGATGTTAATATTTGTGTTTATGTTTATAGAGCGTGGTAATTACCTAAAATCATTAGCTTTTTAAGAATGAAGATGTTTGAATTTAATGACACTAATATAATCTTAGTAATTTTAAATACCATTAGAGGCTTCAGGGTAGCTGATGTTATCAGGGTACTTGAGTCTATACTGAATCAGAGGCAACCTCGTCGCTAGGCGGCAAGATTCTAGGTATGTGATTGGTTTAGAGTATTGATTAGAGTTTAACAAGTTGGTATAGTCACAGAAGAAATAATAGTGTATAATGCATGAAACTCGGATCGATAGCTTCGAGGTGCTATAAACAATTTAAAATAAAAATGGTAGGTAGATATGCAAGTTACAAAATGTAAAACATGTTACTCTATGAGCGTTGAACACCCAGTCTTCGTTGTTAATTCCACAAGGTGGCCAGTTGAAATCAGGTTGGGTGAATGGAACAGCAGGGTAGTACCATTGGTTAAATATTGCTGTACTCCCAGCAGTACCAACATTCTCAGGGGGCTCGCCTGTCATGTGATTAATTACTGCATCCACGTATATCCTGGAATTTTGTAAAAACAGGCTAAATGTTTGGATAAGTAGAAAGATGAAGAAGTTATTATTAGTTTGAATGACACTGTCTGAGTAATTTTAAATACTACCAGTAGAGTCTTCAGGGTAGCTGATGTTATTTAGTTTGCAATAGTGTGAATTTTAATGTAATAGTATAAATTGTAAAGGTTTTAATCAATAGTCCGAATGTGGACGAGGTAATGGATAATGTAGAGATAGATGGTAACACTTGGTTCTTGTTAGACTCGCATATCTCTTAAGGATTTGGCGTAAATTAAAGAAGAACATGTGCGATTAAGCAGCAAGTAAATCCTTACTTACTTGCTGCTTTAATTATACCACTCGTTTCTTAACATAGGGAAAGAAACGAAATCAATACCTACTTACTGTTGCCAAATAATATTATATTGATTGTAACAATTGATAGTGTGTGCTCGGCTTGCCAACAGATAGAAGCAGAAAGCGTCGTTGTTTTTAAGCATGGGGCATGGTATGCTTAAAAACAATGACGACGAACAAAAGTCCAACTAGTTCGGAGACTACTTTCCGATATCTACCTACATGTTTCAATAATTGAAAATGTAACTTCCTATACGTGTGGACTCATGTCACCTACTTTTTTTTCTATTTGATTCGACTTTATTTATTAATACCTAACACCAGCGGCGTTGCATCTCGTCAGCATGTCAGCAAACTGTTGCCTGGAACCAGACCTGGTTTCCAAGATATATGACATCGGCTGATATCTTTCCCACCAGGGTCGGTTGTATGTCCATAATACCACGTTTTCGTTGGGTGGTGAAATCTACCAATAAACAAATAATAACATTTCTTAGTCTTAAAAATAATCTATGCCTGTTAAAATTGTTCTCACCTATAAAACAGTAAATCCACTAGTAGGTAATAAACTATTAGCTATAAAAACTTATTACTTAGATAGGTATATGTCTAGGTGACTTCGACATCAGCATAATCACTATTTGCTGCAGTATATAGGTTTACCATTGTTGTATATAGGCCTTTCACAAAAGATGGAGTCTAGGGGGAGGAAACCGGGGACCATTACGGTTATAGATGAGTTCGACCTGCTGATAGTACAAATTGAATAACCTACAACTGTTTACCTAATAATACTATTGAAAAATGTTTCTGCACCTATAATCCCGGTAGGTAGGTACACTGTCTTTTGTGTCAAACAGAATCCAGGTACAATACACAAATCTAACGAAGTGTGTATAGGCATCTTAAGCCGGCATAATAGGTGCAATCAACGGTTACGTAGATCGTAATTGTTGGTTGCATTTGTTCTTGGACCTTCATACTGCTTTTGATCAGGTAGATATGAGGTCACATGCCGAGCTCTCATAAAAATTAAAAAAAAAACTATCTAGCTGAAGAACATCCTATGCATAAACTCTTATTGACGGTCCGTTTTCCAGCAAGTATGACCCACTTAAAATACCTAGCCTTTGGCGCATATATATCCATCACGCATAATAGGTATAGTTATTGACATAGATGATGATGATGACTCTTGGATCCACTTATTTCCGCGAAAGCCTCACAAGATTAGAATATAATTTGGTCAGGGCTGGGTCCTTGTGACAAAATTTTTAGATGATTTTCAGAGTAAATCTAACACCCCTAGATACCGTCTTTTACAGCTGGAGTACCTACTTACTTATATTACGTAGCCTAGGTATAATTGAATATACCAACCTGGATTCCTCCAAATCCTTTAGGGCCCAACCATCTTTCACATTCTTCAGCGATGTCATTCCATTTCCATTCAAACAGATGAACATTGACGGAGCGGCCTGGCCAGTAATGTGGATCCTTGTATGCCAGACCTACTCCCACGGCAACAAGTATGTAGATCAGAGTCTGTTTCAACCCAGCCTGGGAAAAAAAAAGAAAAATAATTTTATATTTATGGAGTCATCTTGATATTGTGTACAAAATTTATTAAAATCCATTACTGCCAAATCGGAGCAGATCAATGAACAAAAATCTTCACAAATGTCGCTTAATTTGAACTAAACACCGTGCGTGCTCATGCAGCCGTGCAGCGACATCTTCGTTAGGTACGCAGCTTTTCGTAGTATTTTGAAACCGCTCGATATGTAAACCACTTACCATGACTGCAGAATGACTAATGAACTATTTTGCCTAATACTGGTTTAAGATCCTCATTCCAAATGCATAACGGATTTATTAATATCATTATCGTTTTATCTAGGCTTACTTAAATCAATGTTATCATTCCAATGATTGATAAATCAGTACAGTACCTATATTTTGTAAATATTATTTTGTTGTGAATAACTAGGTACTTATCCATATCCATCAATGGTATATTTATGTATGGACCAAATAGGCTATTGCCCAGGGTGGTCAATTTATAGGGGCGGCCCGGGCCGTTAAATTCTAGTTCGATAAAAAATAAACGCGCATTTTTTACTTAACCCATCAATATATTCGCTTATGTCTTTTTATTCCAGGTCTTCGTCTTTCTGTGCCAAACTTTATCTAAATATTACTTTTTGTGCCAAATTTTATCTAAATATTATACAGAGTGAAAATTACAAGTGTGCCTTCAAGGCCAAATCTTAACGTACAAGGAATAACGAAAAATGCTCAAAACGAGTCTCGGGACGATTTTATTAAAAACTAAAACTGCTCATTAGATTTTTGAAAACATGTATTCTCCTAGCCCGGATTTAAACCGGTTAATTTAAAAAAAAAACTCACCTGTATTATTGCACCAGCTGATCGTGTCGCTTATAAATGACAAATTGACAAATTCTGGTAAGTAATATGAAGCGGCAAACTAAAGGAAAGGGCGCAAAAACTAATTTTATTAATAAAAAAAAAACACTTTATATATATAATCATACCGCCCGGCTCATCATCAAATTGTTTGAAATAATGCTCTTCAAAACCCATCCTCATTAAAAACAACAAAATCATATTTTTTTTAAGTATTAAATAATATTGTTAAGAGAAATACCTATAAATCTTGGGACACCGGACATCAAATTCAGCTATGTTTTAAAAATTAAAATAGTCATTATAAGCGACACTATCAGCTAGTGTTATACAGATTGGAGATTTTTTTTCAAAATAAATTATTAATATTTAATAAATAAATAAATAATTATAAATAATTAATAAATTCTTGAATTGTTAAAAAGTTTGTAAAGGTTTTCAAAATATTGACTGTTGACCTACTGCCTGTTTTTTTTAATACTTATTACAGCCTATTACGATGGTTATGTTATCATATAATTTATTTACGAGTATATTATTTTCAGGCGTTCTAATATAAATTTGTTCCGGTAGTTAGGCCACCTGTGGGCACTTTTAGAGTGTCTAACTAAACCGACAGATACAAGTAAAAGTAATACTAATAAATGCCATAATTTTTAATGCCAAATAATAATATGAGTTATTTTTAATTTAAATTAAGAAGTAAGTAGATAAATATAATAAATTTATTACTATAGAACTTATAAAACATAAAATTGGAAATAAATAATTAAATATATTTCCAGCGCGTGGAAATGTTAGCAAGTTAAAATGTTTTAAGTTAACACCATTCGTTCCGCAACCAGAAATTTTAACACGAAAAGTTAGCAATTGTAGATCGGGCTAAAAGGTGTTTTTTCGTGTTACTTTTTGACAGATGTTTGTTTATATATAAATATCTATCTACAAATTGGAATTTAAGTTTTCCGTATGTATATATTACTTTATGATTTAAGTGACGCGAGGGCAGCGGCGTTTTTCTCACAGCAGGTGAGTTTGACCATCCAGAGAGGAAATGCCGCCAGCGTCCTTGGCACTATGCCACACGACACAGGATTAGATTCAATTTTTTGTTTGTAGGCTTTTCCCCCATTTTATTATTATTTTGTAGTTAGTAGTTTTATTTTTAAAAAGGGTATAGTTTTAATTATTTTATATATTCATATCTGCTTTAGTTTTAAAAGTTCAATTAAACCTAAAAAATAAATTTGGTGTAAGTAAATTCAGCATTGGTATGTTTACTTTGAGGTTGTTAATTTAATTAATATTGTGATATTATAAAATTATTGTATTTAAACGATAGTTAATTAAGAAATATTCATTTATTATATAATGATAAGGAAGTAATATTTTTAATTTCAATGGTTTAATTCAAAATAGTGCTTCGCTGTCGCCCTCACTATGCCCGCTAAATTACAAATTGGGCGGCGACTAAGACGAATTTGGAATACGAGTATATTTATATATCCTCACTGCTTAAATTGACAAATTAATTGTCTGTTTCGTAACCGCATCCTGAAAAGTGGCTACCAACTCGACAAGAAATCGATGCAGTCTCACTAAAACTGGTGAACCCACAGACAAAAACCAAAACATGACTAGGTACCCATTTTACTGTCGATATTTGTAGCCATTTTACTGACGATATTTTCCTCCTTCGCTTGACACTGGCATCACTATACCTTATGTTTACATACGGTCATGTGGCCATTCTTTTTTAATAATTCCATTAATTCTAACCTAGTCCTTTCCCTATTCCTTTCCATTATATTATCCCACTTTCACTAAATACCCAAAAAAAAAAATCTACCCTCAACGTGCCATTGGCAAAACTACGCTCACGCGTAGAGGCCATTGATATAAAAAAAACTCCAACTTAGTTTGCCTTTCGTTCTCTCAACATTCGTTCGTGATTCTTTGAGGGTAGCCCGAACACTGTAGACGCGTGTTTATATTATATTTTTCAAATTTAATTTTATTGATTATTATTGTGCAAAAGTGTACTAATTTTGTAGAATAAGCATTCGTATAGTAATATTAAGTGTGAGAAGTGTAGCATTTACGCAGTGATCTCGGTGTTTGTGTTATCTCAAATAATCCCACAATCTTCAGTAAAATGGCGGTACCCATTTTACTGTAGACTTTTCCTTCTTCACTTGATATTGGCAAGACTATACCGTATGCTTACATACGCCATTCCTTTTTCTACCCTAGTCCTTTCCCAATTCCTTTCCATCCAATTATCCCTCTTTCACAAATAATACTTTGAACAGTTTAAAACTACCCACTTGACATTGGCAAAAATACGCGTAACGCGTAGACGCCATTAATCAAAATAAAATATAATAACATTCGTTCGTCGTTTTGTTTTTTCGTTTGTAGTTCGTTCATCAATCAAATGTCAGTCGAAAACTTTTCTCAGGTGGAGTGATACGTATTTTATTTTCTATTTAATTTTTCTATAGTTTTAAAAAGATATTGATGAAAACTACATATATAATAAGATATACTTATAAATATTGCTAGAGAAAATTACTTACTTCATATGCGGAAACGAAGCCAAACCAGTTGTGTGTTTAGTTACAAACAAAAGTATCGCATTCCAAGAATTTGTAAACAGTGGTGTTAATTTATAAAGTTTCCGTTTATTTCTGCATAATGTCTCTAAAGCTATGTTTTTTGATTGCCTTGTTGTGTGCTTTCGAAGTCGTGAGGGCCTGCAACGAAGGAATTTGTGCGAGTATGGTTTCTAAATGCATGCTTACACAGGCTTGCAAATGTGATTTAAAAAACTGCTCCTGCTGCAAGGATTGTTTTAACTGCCTCAGTTATTTATACAGTGAATGCTGCAGCTGCGTTGGTAAGATTTTTTTTTATATTAAAACATAAAATCATCATTAATACATACAATCATCATTCACACAATTCATTTAGTACAACAACACACTTTCTTAAATCCAATTAATTTCTTATTATTTTCACTAGATCAATTTCTTAGCATTTCGCCAAAATACAAAACATTGCTTCTGAATTCACAGTTATATTTTTTGTTGAAAGTATGATGCATGTTGTTTCCACCCAGTAGTGTAACAGAGTGCGACAAAAATATTGAAAAATGCTTAGAGAAGAAGAGATGCATATAGTGTAGTGACATTACCCAGTGTTAAAGTGTTAGTTTCCGAACACGGCCCTGAAAACCATCTTTGACTAAATATAGGGCATTATTTTTTGTTATTAATTTATTGCTATAATTTATCCCTGCATTTTGTGATTTTATCAATCAGTATAATGTAAATGATATTTGGTTTCCACATTTATAAAAAGCTAGCTTCTATATTCAAATCTCTGACATAGACCTGAATACCCAGAAATGCCCAGGGCATTTTTCTTGAGGAATATTATGGGAGTTATATTGATATTGGGTTATCGTCTTATTAACAAGAAATGTTGCCAATACATTTTTCTTCTTTTAACTATATGGCCTTCTACAATACATTTTAGTTTGTTATAAAACTTTAAAGACAATTTAAAAGAAATTGGATTGAAAATAAAGCCCATGTTACTTGCTGATAATGTAGCTTTCTGTAAGTGTAATAGTTATAAAAATTGGTTCAATAGTTTTTCAGTTTATTCAAAACCAAACAATCAATCAAATCTTTTCTCTTTACAATATTAGTATAGATATAGATTTGTCTGTGTTTGACCTTAATCTTACCTTATGGGAAGGAACAATGATGTTACGCTATGTGTGTTAAGCTCTAGGTGTGTACTATGTATACAATAAATAATGATACTATTACAAATTACATTTTATGAACTTTCATACCACAGAAAATATATATACTAATATTGTGTTACCTTGATTGAGAATTTAACCCATGACATCCATATATATAACACCAATTGCATAACCAGTAGAACATGGAGGCAGCATTACAATTTCAATTTTCTTAATTGTGGATCAACATTTTATTCAGAATTTTTGCAAATAAAAATTCATTTCATATACTATTGGTTGTAGCGTGATGTTATGTAGCCTATAGCCTTCCTAGATAAAAGGGCTATTCAACACTAAAATATTTTTTCAATTCAAACCAGCCTAGTAGTTCCTGAGATTCTCCTTTATAATATTTGTATAGTTTATTACTATGTTATCATTTCACTAATAGCAACTGTTAATTTATCCTATAGTTTTCTCTTCAAGAATTGCATTAATTTTATAGTAACATTTACTGTTAAGTAGAAGCTTGCCGACTAGAAGGTCTCAGGTACAACACGCACCTATGTTCTTATAATAGCACTTACTATTATTATTTTCTACAGACATGTGCCCAAAACCTAATGATACCCAAATCAAGCTGGAAACCTCGTCTTATGTTGAGAATCTTGGAGACGGAGTGCCTGGCCTGTTTGCTGCCTTAACTGCCGATGCTGACCAAGAGAAGAGATGGCTCTCAATCACATACCCTGTTGACTTTGACATTTCTATGTACAGGTCACCATCTGAGAGGCAGATGGTGTACCATTTACGTAAGTAACTTTAATGCTCTTTATATAGTATTTGGTTGAGTAGAGAGGGTAGTGAACACAATGTAGGTGAGAGTTCAATAGGCCTTTAAACTCCTTCGCGGTCTCAAGTCCGGGAACGCTGCAGTTCATTCCCCTGCCTTCCAACCACGCGATTGACCCGCCACCTGCATGGTGAAGCCATGGATAGCTAAGAACATTGTCTCAAGGAACTTGGACCTTCCAAGATCGACCGTCGGAACGTTTTTTTCATAGGTGGCACTATCAGGATTGTACAGTATTTGGTTGGGTACTTAACAGTACTGAACACGTGAAGGGAAGCGTTGATTTCGGAAAGCCTTATAACGTGTGTGGAATACTGTTCGCATCTTTGGGACGGATCTGCCAAGTATCTGTTATCTGCTCTCGATACCCTGCAGAAGCGAGCGACTAGAATTATTGGAGACGAAAAGCTCAATAAAACCTTGGAGCCGTTGCAGCTTCGCAGAGATGTGGCATCGTTGAGCGTATTTTACCGCCTATACTATGGACAGTGCTCTGAAGAACTTTTTAACATTATTCCCCCTTTTCCAAAAAAAACCCTGCTTAGCGCGATAACCGCCTACAAGTATATATTTTGACTCACTTCTTCTTTTAGATCCAGTTAGATACCTATTCTATTAGTTTCTAAGAATAAGATGTTTTTACATAAAAGAAGTAGTAGCAACGAAGAATTTGCGCGAAACTCGCAAATAAAATCAAATCATTTTTATAGCTTTATAATAGATGCGCCTGAACATTTCCATAGAACGTTTTTTTGTGGTATGGTACATTAAAATTTTAAACATTTCTGACCACCCACCGACAACAAATGACAAGTAACTTAGCTAATTAATAAAGGTAACAGTAAAATTTACAAAAAAAAACTACATTACAGTAAGCTTACAGTCAATAAAAAATGAGAAAAAAATCGCCCTCCTACTGTGCTGACGTAAGTGAGTCATTACATTGGAATGCCGGCGGTGACTCCAAACAAATATACCTGCGCCACTTAGACCCTTTGTTTTATATTCCATTCAAAATTAATATTACTTATTTTTGGCGCCAAAACAATACACGCGCCGTGGGAATAAAATCATTTGTGCCTTGGGTGCTCTCCATAGAATCATAATAAATTAAAACTGAAACGTTAGTCATGTATCGGTTTTAGTTTGTGGTTTTACCGGTTTTCGGTAGATTCCTTTTTACAGAGTATGCGTGCTATCTCTTTAACCTCATCGTTGCTTTCCATCAGCCAAGATTTAGGTCAAACGCAGACTCTGGTTATATAAAAAAACCTCACCAACCCATAATTGTGGTTGGTTCTAAAAAGCGTTGTCTGCGCAAAGATACGAATGTTTTTGGTAAATCTAGCCGTAATCATGTCATCAATTTCACAGAGAGCGTTGAACAGGAAGCGTTGCCGGTAAATCGGGATGTGCTCACTTTCAACTGTACCGTGGCGTATATGTCTCAATGCATGTCACTGGATAAGTGTCGCTCGTCCTGCAGATCTATGGGCTCCAATACTCTGAGGTAAAATTATTTTTCATTACAGTATACTATAAAATGAACTTTTTTTTTGAGCATAGCATGTGATTTTGCATCTAAACGAAATGGGCAGCGCAAAGACAAATTTCCATTACGAGTTTATTACTTGATAACTTTTTAGGGTTTCGTGAAAACAGAACATTTAGGAAAAAAAAATGATTTCAGAATGCAATTATTGGAATTTGTACATGATTATGGATGTTATTTTCGGTAATTTAGTTTTGTTAGCTTTTGGTTTACAAGTAGGTATCTATACCATCACGGGTGCTTTTTTGGTTCCCGAGAGTCGTTTAAACGACCTCAGGGTGCCCAGCAGCGGAGGGATTAACCCGTCCTCATTTCGCCGATTGTATAAGGAGGCAACTATATATATATATATATATCTATATTAAAAACATATTCTTATTTTATTTCTTTCTGCAACTATGTTAATGTTGGTTAACTTTATAATCACGTTATAAACTCATGTCATTTTATTATTATTATTTATTTCTGTAAATTTTTCAATTATAAGTAGATAAATATATATTGGACCTGTAAAATTATTAATGTAGCATTTTATTGTACAGTATTATTATTATTGTATTTGTGTTTGTTAGTCCTATTAGATCGATAATGTTGGCTATATTAGGTTGGCTAGTAATCCTCTTATTTTATTTTTATATATTATTTCAGATGGTTCCACGATGGCTGTTGTGAGTGTATAGGAGAAAAGTGCATTAATTATGGAATCAATGAAAGCAGGTAATATTATATTCATTATAACGTATAAATTAGAATTTAAAAAATAACCTTCTTGATCCCTTACAATATAAAAAAAATAACTTCAAAAGTTTCTCGTTCCTTAGCTTCTATTTGTTAAACACAGGAAAAAATATTGAACTTTAAATGGAAAATCCAAACTTAATCCTGAAAAGTATGAAATTTTAACAACACAAACCCCGTCAACCGATTCCGCTTACCAATAAAAATATTTACTTAATTGTGAACCCTAGGTATACTTTAAAATTAACACCCTAATTGAGAAAAGCTAAATTTTTTTTTGTTATAAAAACATAACATTGATATGTCGGATTCTCAGAATAAATTCGATGAAATTTTCTCTATGCCCGTTTGACCTTATTGAGATCTGAGTTATTATAAACATCGTCCGAAAATACATCAGTTAGTACACGGGATGGGCAGATGATTCTAAACAGCAGTGTCTTGCCAAAATTTACATCTTTGCCAATGTTTTATACTATATTACATATAGGTATACCTATATCAATGATTAGATATATATCTCGAAAATGATAAATATTTAATTGAAACACGGCTTTTTACAATTGAGAATCTATATATGTAGCTTCATCATGACATTTTACGCATATACGTGGTGGCCGAGTTGGTTAGACCTTGGACTTAAAAACACTAAGGTCCCTGGTTCGAATCGCGGTATGTACCAATAAGTTTTTAATTAAAAAAAATATGTACATTTGTTTGACAACACCTATACCTATAGTGCCTCGGAGAGCACGTTAAGCTGTCGGTCCCGGTTTCTCTATACCACTTGTGAAACTGTTTATTATTATATATATTGTTTGGGTTATTGAGTCTATTCAAAACATCGCGACGAGCTAGCCACTTGTTCGCTGTAGACTCATACCATCGGCTACGACGAGGTGGGATTAAAACCCCTCCGCTGGTTACCCTGGGGCCGTCTAGGCGTTTTCGGGCGCCGTAAGGCACCCGTGAAGATTAAAAAAAAACATGATTTTTTATTAACGATAGTCGCCTTTCGTTAAGTTGTATGAGTTGTTAACGACGTTAAAAAGTTGCGGTTCAGGAACAATGTGTAGCTACAGGTTTATTTGACCACCTCCGTGGTCTAGTGGTGACGTTATCCGGAGGTCGTGGGGTCGATTCCCACTTTTATGTCAAAATAATATTAGCTAGTACGTTTTCCTATACAGCCATGGTCTATAATATGTATTTATAAATAAGTCAAGCTTAGTTAGTGACTAGGGCAAATGTGAAAAGTGTCCTTCTCATTATTATTAATAATAATAATTATCTAAATATTATAGTTAGAACAAGAAATAGTGTTTCTAAAAAGGGCTAATTTTGTTGGATTTTATTGTTCCGTGTTTCGCAAGAACATATCGTTTTAGGGTTGTCATGTTATAGTGAGTCAGAAATCCGAGAGGAACTAAATAAGTCCACGCAAAATAACCGAACAGTCTTAAAAATAGTTTAACTCAAATAGTTTTTTTTAGTCGTTGAAAGCGTAGTAGCGTTAATTCACCCGTCAAAATAAAAATAGTTAAGTTTATTTTAGAAACGAATGGCTATAATATTCTAATTTACTATTAGGTACTATCCATAATATTATTTTAGATTATTTAACATGGTATATTGTTAAAATGCTCATAACTTAGGTATATTATTATTAAAAATAATTAACCGTCACGTTAAATTAACGTCGGTTAAATAAAAACAATCGGGTCTTGTGAGTATAAGTCAAAAACCAAAAGTGCAAAAATGTGAATTATTATTAAACATGTAAAATTAATTGTATTTTACATCTATTTTACGAACATTTATTGAGAAATATATCTGTAGCAAAAATGGTAATCTATTTTTAAACTTTTTTGGCTATTTAATTTTAATATCAAAACCTTCTGTTTGGCAACCCTAGAGTGGCGGTTGCAGCGCTCACCTGTGCGCAAGGTCGTCACCAAATTACCATACTTATTAGATTTGCGCTCGGGTTACATTCACAGGTGTACACACCTTGATGGTATATAGATATTGTAAACCTATTTTATATGTCTGTTCCAAAATTCAAATATTTTTACCAGTGTTATTTCTCGGTGCAAGAAGGAAGTGGAATATATACAAATTACATAAGTAATATCTCCGTCGCTTTCTTTTACCCGAGAGTGCGAACAGCGGCTGAATTCTGTTTATTAATAACGGAAATGTTAGCTTCAAAAAATACATTGTACAATCGCAAGAAAAAAAAGTAAATAAGTCATCCGTATATTACAGGTGCATTTGGCCTGAGTGTTTTTCAAATATCGTGTCGTAGCCAGGATTTCGTTATTGTGACAATCTAAGGATACCGTTAAGAGAAACAGAATTTATCCGCCGGTTAATTATTTTTAAAATATCCTACATGTTCTACAATTACCTATTATAGGTACTTAATTGGAGTAACAAATTAAGTATACTATGTCATAGTACCCATACAGATGCAAAAAACTCAAATGAACTAGTCATCTTTCGGTTTTAGTCTGTGGGTTCACCGGTTTCCGAAGACTATTACCTACATCGATTTCTTATCGAGGTGGTAGTCTTGTTTCAGGTTGCGATTACGGGCAGTTAATTTGTAGATAAACAGTTGCAAAGCTATTAAAGTGGGCTAGTAATGCAAATTTCTCTTTGCCCATTTCATAACCGAATTCTTAGGCGGCATAGTTGGAACGATTAATGGTAAAAATACATTGTATTGATAGACTTTGACAGAATTCATGGTTTTTAACGTCTTCTTATTATTATCTTACCATCATCGAGTAGATACAAAAATAATTATTTTGGCTGATTAAGCCTTGAATTTATTTGACTGTAAGTAAAATACTTTAAAATGATACAAATACTTTCAGATGCCTAGCGTGCCCTTCCAGCAAGAACGACGATGATCTTACGGAAGATGATCTGGACTTCGGTGAGGATGTTGATGCACAGTCCATCTAAGACTGACGTCTCCCTCCCGATATAGTGTCATAATATTAACATAAGCAAATTTTCAATTGTTAGATAAAGTTTTTTGATAGTTAACTTGTATGAAGAACTGATGAATAACTTTTTCTGAGGATTGAAAAAAACACCTTTAATACTATAATGATTGAAGTGTCAGTTGCTAGAACGCTGAGGGCCTTTACTCCGCACAACGTTAAACTAAACTTTAACCAAAATGACGTAGTTCTTTGTAAAATTTCAATGTCACCGAGTATTCAATACGTCAGAATTGCATCTTATCGATTAAAGTTTAGCTTAGGGATGTGCTCGTAATCACCCAGTTGATCAAATTAATCAATGATTAGATTATATTTAACAAGGCACAACCCGGAGACAACTAATAGTCTTATTATGTAATTTTGACTGTGTTCTTTTCATTCTCGAACTTTACATACCGCTTACCACCAGATGGGTGTAGAGTCACATACTCTAGTAAAAAAACATAATCTTAATCATATATTCATTTGATTATCGTTAGTCTATCGTAAAAGGGTTGATATTTCTATACTTTAACCATGTTCAAACAAGACGAGGAATTAGTGTCTCAGTTTTGATAGCCAAGCTAATACAAATGGGGCTCTAGAGAAATTTCGGCGAAAATCTCGAATTTAATCAAATGTTGACGTAAAATTTAACTTATATCCGTCCCTTACTTAAGATAAGTTGAATTATGAATTAATTCATTATATTAAAAAAAACGAACATTTTATATTATAAGCAGTATATTTATTTTTTAAATATACTTACATAAAGTCTTCCATTCCTTTAAAGCCATTTATTTCTTATATTTTGTTGCCAATTTTTCGGATGTTTACATGATATTATGAAATTAAAATGGATACATACAGGGTGAATTTGAAAAGTTGTACCTTTGGCTAATATGAGGTTCTACTGATCAAATCTAACAACTTTTCCTATAGAAGTATGTGTCGCAAACGAAAAAAAAATTTGGCTTCCCCATACAATTCAGTCACTTTAACTAAACTAGTTTATATGGACAAGGCATTTTTTTTGTCATTTGCGACACATGGTTACACGGGAAAAGTTGTTTGAATTGATCAGTAGAGTCCCATATTAGCCCAAAGTACAGCCTTTCAAAGTCAGAATGTATATTTGAAGTGCTTTAATATTAATACTCGAACTTCTTGTCACAAATTATTACATCCAGTTGCACTAATTTTATTAATTAATAATTTTATTTTATTTAGTTAAGTAATTATGTCATGCATGTTATATTAAAATAAAACAGTGTCATATATTTCTTGAATATTTTTACCCAAAATAATTGGAATCGAAATTAAATAAGTTAATTATAAAATTAAATATAATATTAATAAAATAATACACTTTTGTAAAATAAATTACTTATAAAAGTATATTAAATAGTTAAGTTTACTTTTAGTGTGATAGTGCCAAACACGTGCCAATATTTAGTTTACAAAATTAATATAATCAATTATGTATTAATTTTATTATATTAAAATCACAAAATAATATAGCATTATAAACTAAAAAAAATATCTAAATTTAAAAAGGATGTAAATAATAAGTAATTATAAATAAACTCTATTCCACGAGAACTGATAGTGACGTCATCACATTTTAACAGACAATGCAATGATTGATCATCGCCCGGGTACCATGAAATTTCGCTTTGTTCATTTAAATGTCATATTGACATTTAAATGAACAAACAAAACAATAACTTTTATAGACAATTAGCGAAATTTAAAACGATATTAACAGTCTTGTGTATAACAGAGTACGTTTAGGCGCGATGATGTCACTATCAGTTCTCGTGAAATAGGCACTACTTATATGGAGGTCTTTATTCGTGACTATTTATGCGCGCAGTTACTGCTCTGCTCCTATGATACAGATTTTCTTAATAAATTGGCTATCTAAAGGTTTAATGAAGATTTTATAAAATCTGACTTAGAAACTAATAAAAACTTGTCTATAACTATATAAATCATTGAATTTAAAAAAAAAAAAAATTAATGAAATATTAGTGATTTTTTATAACATTTTTGTGTGGAGAGGCAAGCATTCAAATTGAATAATTAAGTATTTATTGGTTTAGAACAAGTAGTTTTTTTTTAAACAAAATACGTTATTATGTACATTTGTTTGACAACACCACTATAGTGCCTCGGAGAGCACATTAAGCTGTCGGTCCCGGTTTCACTATACCAACTTGTGAAACTGTTTATAGATGGGTTTTTGAGTCTATTCAAAACATCGCGACGAGCTAGCCACTTGTTCGGTGTAGACTCATACCATCGGCTACGACGAGGTGGGATTAAAACCCCTCCGCTGGGAACCCTGGGGCCGCCTAGGCGGTCTCGGGCGCCGTAACGCACCCGTGAAGATATGATGAAAATACAGGGTGTATTTTCATCATATCGCCTCTTAAACTCTGAATCGCATAATGGCCGAAATTTTAAATAGTTAAAAACATATATGGAAAGTTAATATTAAAAACACATCCTTTTTAAAATATGTGTTTTTTTAATGTTTATTGTATTATGTAGTATTACTTGCATCTTGTTTAAGAATTTCCGAATGTGCCTTCGTTAGTGTTATTTTTATAGTATTTTTACATTTTTTGTACGTATTTTACAATAAATTATACTTTGTGTAACACATATTTTTATTTATTTAATCTATTTTATTCATTTTCAACTTTGCTTCAAGGAGAAATAGGGGGATTTTAAAAAGAAAAGAAAAGTTTGATTTTATAGAGAAATCTGAATCTTAGAGATGGGTAGTTGTACCATTGTATGAACATACACCCATAAATGAACACCTTAATGTATTAGGCATTTTTTCTTTACTGGACCATTTGTGCATGGACCCGCTCATGTCGGCCGGGAACAAGGAGTGTTACTCTCGATACCGGCTTTTCACATGATCGAACCCTCGCACATGTGACAGTGTCTATTGGTGTTGGGTAGACACTGGTTTAGTCGTTTACATTCCCACACAATTTTTGGCCCCTCCACCCATGAGCACAGGGGTTTCAGAGCTTCCAACTGCGCAGGCCCGTCGTAAATAACGCTAACGAAACTTTTGTATGAAAATGACATTTAATGATGACGTTACTTTCGTTTTTATCGTTGCAGAAATAACCAAAACGAGACAACAATATAGATACACCGATAGGATAATACATTTGGTATCTCCCTCTCTTTCACGGTTCTGCGATGATCGAGCGTAAAAAGCGACCATGCTCTTGGCTAGGGGGGCAGGCAATGTGTGTCGCGCACTGGGTTTTGCATTTTCATATTTGGCATATTAGTTGATATACAGACTTTAGTTGTGAATATAAAATTAAGATTCCGACTCGCTAGTTTTTATGTTATGCTTATTAATTAATGGGAATAGCATTAAATCAAAAAAAATTTAGGTCATTGCAAGTAAAACTTAATTACAGTATCTTAAGAACACTGCACTCGCAATCGCGAAGTATGCGTTTTCTATACAAAATGAGAGTAATAATCGACTGTTATCGCAGAACTAAAATAAAATTTTGGTCGGTTATTTATGATGCGAATTTCTTTTCTTTTTCAATTTAATATAAAAATTTTATATTTCAAAAATGTGAGGATTTAAAATTTAGGTTAGTTTTATTGGAGGTAGGTATTAATTTGTATTTATATTATTTTTTGTTTCTGAATACATAGTTGTTACAGAATGATGGTGTGAAATTGGAGACCAACTTGGTGAAGTATGGTGATTGATGTATGGCGCCCTGCCAAGCCGAGGTAATCGCCCAATCATTTGTATTTAGTATCGCTTGCAACTCAAGCGCATCGTTTAGACATCTATTCATTGACAAATTATGTAATGACTACGGCCTAGGTAGCACCGAAAAGAAATATATACATGGTGACCTTGGAAGGTTATACTTGGGCTAATATATGGCTCTACTAATAAATTTTTTTGGTATTCACCATGTTGCACATTAATACAAAGTTCAACTTTCTAAGGTCAGCATGTATATCAAAACGTATTGGACCAAGAGCCAGCAGCGTATTTACTGTTGTCATTTCAACAGCCATGTGTTGATTTACAAAAGCCGATTCTGGCAGTCGCAAAAATTACAACGAGGGTGAAAAATAAAATTCAATGCACCTTGCCAAACAAAGTAAGTCATGATATTTCTAGAAATTATTTTCGTTAATATTATTACGTTATAAAAAAATTGCCAGCACATTTTCTCCTCCAAAACGTTGAAAAATCGTTGTAATTTGTTTTGTTATTTCATTAGTAATTTTTTTTGAAATGAGGTACGTCCAAGTATAAATAAAATATATAGTATAGTCAGAAGCAAATTTCATCAACAGGGTGACTTTGAAAATATGTAGTTGGGGCTAATATGAGGTTCTGCTGATCAAATCGAACAACTTTTCCTATGAAACCATGTGTCGCAAATGAAAAAAAGGCCTTTATATAAACTAGTAATGTTGTAAGACAATTTTTTTTTTCAACACATGGTTCCATGAGAAAAGTTCCATTTGATCAGCCGAACCTCATATTAGCTCAAAGTACATCCTTTCAAATTCACCCGGTATTTGTCACATATAATGTCAACTTTTTCGCAATTATACCTGGGTATATGGCCTTATTCATAAAAACTTACTTTAGTTATAAAAACTTTTATCTCATTTACGCATCTTACTTTTTGTTGCTAATAAAAAGAGACAAAACTTTCTATAACTAAAGTGTTCTTCAAGGACTTTTTATCAATAAACCGGTGATAGTGTTTTGTGGGTAAATCTAGTGACGAATCCAATGATCATTCCCACCATCGAAATTTACTTAAAATTATATGAGTTGAAAATGCTGCGCGTCGATCGAATCGGAATAAAATATTTCATTTATTTTAATAAGAGCTTAGTAAGTGTAAAGAAACATCCTTACACTTACCTACCTGATGGAAAGCAGTATAAATTATGGGTTGCACCCACTATGCCGGCTTAATATGCCTATTAGAAGGTTTAGTAGGAATCTAGAATTTATGAGCGATTCTCTCTAATAATGAGCAGAACGATATCTGCAGTGCGATAACCCCTATGTCCAACAGACTAGACGGGGTCTTACGGGAGTCATGGGGACATACAAAATAAAGGTCCCACACATTTTTTTTTTTCAAAAAATTATACACTCTACCTTTAAAATAATAGTCATGGCCCAGACAATATTAGGAAGTATCGCGCCTTGTTGGTATAGTATAGATGGACTAATTTTGAAGTATCATTATTCGTCCCCTGAATGAAATAAGTGTTGTTTACCAACAGGTAGATATAGAGTCGCATGCTGTGTCCACATAAGTACAGTGAGACTAAGAAAGTAAAAGTTATAATGTACAAGATAGCGATAATGGCAATAATATTCACCAATGCATGGTGTATTTCTTTAAATGTTCGACAGCATCGAACATTTAAAGAAATATACCATGCATTGGTGAATATTATTATCACATGAATTATATCGGGACCGCTTGACGACGCATAAAAGTCATGGAATTACAGACGGGTCACCTGTTAGCTAACAGTGAAACTGCATCCAAATAATTCCACATTATTTATAGCGAATCAGCTGAGTGAGAAGCACGTTAACGCCGCCCAGTCACTGCAGTCTCCATCGCGACGCGTCCATCGCCACCCGCGCTATCTACTGCTATAATCACGGTTTAATCATACTTATCAAATACAAAACATTGCTACATTTATTTTATACCCAACCTACCTTCTATACATACATATCAACTTCTAACTAGTTTTGAAACAACACTTTTACAGTAAACAAAATTAAACAAACCGGCTTCAAAACATTAACCAAATAAACTTTTAAGATACATTATATAATTCAATCGAGTGTAATGAAAAGGTGTCTATTAATGTGTTTCTTATAAGTGGAATTAAAGTACCCAAGCAATAGGACTGTTTTCGAGGATCTTCTGATGAAAGTGATATTTAAGATGCGAAGTGATGTGCTGCCCCCGAGTGAACTGGAAGGGACTGACTACTTGCTGTCTTCCACCATGAGACTGGAAGACAGCTTTCTTCAAATATTTGGTGAGTGAATTTGAAAAGTAACCCTTTGTTATTTGACCGCCTCCGTGGACTAGTGGTTGCGCCGCTGAATTCGGAGGTCGTGGTTTGATTCCCACTCATAGAAAATAAAATTAGGTACGTTTTTCTACAGTTTGCCAAGGTTTGGTTGTTTATAAATGATTATATGTATTAGTATCGTTGTTTCTAGTACACATAGTACAAGCCTAGAGCTTAGTTTGTGACCAAAAATGAGAAAACTCGTTGCAACTTAATTCTAATATATATTTTTACCTACCCCCATAGTTTGGGTTGCTCTTATTTGTTATATTTTTTCATGCGTAGCCAAGGCATGAAAAAAGTATTCATGAAAAACCACAAATGGACAGAATCGGTTAGAAAATTAGATAAATGGAAAAGTGGAAACTTAATTTAGTACATGTGCTGAAATTGATAATATATTATATTATTACTAGCAATAATGTAATATATTATCAAGTATTAAATATATATATACTTGATAATATATTTATTTATATAATAGAGTTGTACGTAACAGACTTATCTAACTAATACATTTTTTAAAATTATTATGGCTCCAAGTATCTCAGGCAACTTTAAATACTTAGAGAATATTTTTTAATATACCTACGAAAAATGGGCCACTGATGTAGTTAGGGGCCCACTGACCCTGGCGCTGCATGAATATGCTACGAAGTTTTGAACGTGGTTGTTACCGTAATTGTTAAAAAATAATTTAATCTGATAATTTAAATTGTAAAAGTCGAGTATTTGTTAATTTGAACACCGGTATTCATAAAAACTCCTTGAAGAATACTTTAGTTATAGACGGTTTTGTTTCTTTTTATAGCAACGAAAATGAATATACCTATACATAAAGAGACAAAATCTTCTATAACTAAAGTTTATTCAAGGCCTCAATAAGTATAAAGAAGGCTTTTATTAAGTTTTTATCACTGATAACGAGTGATTTAACAGCTACCAAGCTTTCAGCAACTCTGGCATCGTTTTTAAGAGCAAAGCCTAATGGTAATCACACCTAGAATGGGCTAATCATTACTATTTTGTAACTTATAGATATTCTGTTACGTAGATAGTCAGCCGGCAAGACAATTAATACTTATTATGTTTAATAAAGTCCCTACCTACTTGAAGGTTATGCCTATTCAAATATCTCTACTTAGCTAGTTATAAAGCTATAAAACATATAATTACTGTTTTTATATTATTAATTAAACATACATTAGCAAAACAAAAGATCAAATGTTACAATAACACCTTGTGTCTTGTTATTTTAATTTATCGTTAGAAGAGATAATAATATTAATATAGAATATTTCACATATATTGATCTGGTCACAAACTAAGCTCTAGGCTTCTACTATTTGTACCAGATACTTTTTTTTTTTAATTCCACCATTGTGGAAAGGCAAAGATTGTACCAGAAACAATGATATAATACCTATTATATGTTATAAACACCCAGACCATGATAAACTAGAAAGATATACTTTTTCTTAATATCTACTTTTTGTTGCTGACTGTACCTTCTTTGTTTCTATGCTAACATTAATTAGCAATAGGTATATTTCTTCATTAACTTTATTGCTCTTAACATATTATTACGGCGACCTTGGTGGCTGACATGTTTGTTGCACATGCACACAACTGCTCACAACTAATTAAGAAACTTTTTATTTTTTTTTCGTAAAAATAAATAATGCTGTGTACTAAATAAACAGTCCTGAATTGACGCACTTAAAAATATATCTTTATACAAGAAAGATGAGGCGTATAAACTTTATACTCGCCAAGTCATCATGATACATGATAACGTGTCAATATTTTCTAAAGTAACTATATCTATACTAATATTATAAAGCTGAAGAGTTTGTTTGTTTGTTTGTTTGAACGCGCTAATCTCAGGAACTACTGATTCGAATTGAAAAAATATTTTCGTGTTGGATAATCCATTTATCGAGAAAGGCTATAGGCTATATAACATCACGCTACGACTAATAAGACCGGAGTAACAAAGAAAAATGTTGCAAAAACGGGGAAAAATTATTCCTTTTAAGAGCGTACGCTGCGTAAACGGTTAAATTTAAACGCGCAGACAAAGTTGCGCGGGTCAGCTAGTAATAATATATGTAGGACAAATTACACAAATTGCTATGGTCACAAACTAAGCTCTAGGCTTGTACTATGTGTACCAGAAACAATTATATAATACATATTATATTTTGTAAACACCCAGACCATGACAAACTGGACAGAAAAACGTACTAATATTTATTTGCCATGGGTGGAAATCGAAACCACGACCTCCGGATTTAACGCCAAGGGCGCAACCACTAGTCTACGGAGGCGGTCCGGAACTGTACCGATTGTTAAAGTTATGGAGATGTAAATTAAGACTTAAGCATAACAGCATGGTAATTTTGAAAGGTTGTACTTTGGGCTAGTATGTGGCTCTACTGATCAAACCTTACACCAACACTTTTCCCTTAAAAAAAAAATTGGCTTCCCATACAAATAATTTTAATATTACTAGTTTGTATGCAGAAGGCTTTTTTTTTCATTTGCAACACATGGTTCCATTGAAAACGTTCTTCGATTTGATCAGTTGCGGTTACGAAACGGGTAGTTAATTCGACGATAAAGCAGCGACGCTATTTTAAAATAGATTAATTAATTTTCATACATTCCCAATTTCATTCAGCATGTATGGTAGAATATTTTACTTGCTTATGCTTATTTTAATTATCTCTAAAATATGTAGAGTATGTATGTTTATATAAAACATAACATAATTTTTGCGAAAATATAGAAATTAAATACTCGTACAAGAGATTATAGAACAACTCTGGTAGGTATTCATAAAAACTTATTGAGGAAATATACATGATGAAAATACGGCATAATTTATTTTCAGCATAAAAAAAATGTTGTAAGCAGTGTGCATGTGCAAAAAAAGTAGTCACCGAGGATGTATAATGTATGTAATATATATATATATATATATATGTTAAGAGCAATAAAGTTAATGAAGAAATATACCTATTGCTAATTAATGGCAACAGAAGCAAATTAATACAATAATATGTCGTAAAGTAGGTACAGTCAGCAACATATGTAGAATTAAATCCTGAAATTCCAAGCCATAATAAATTTAAAAAAAACTGAAAAATAGCCCAGCATATGGTAGAATGATATTTGCCTTCCATACTGTGTGTATGTGTGGAATATAGTATGTCCCCGCCACATATCTAGCACACGGAACCAAACCTTCTAAAACATACTTACCCACTATTTATCGTTCTCGTTTGTCATCAACATTCTTTGATGTGTACTGTCATTAGTATGTATTTGGATTGGATTCAAAATCGAATTACTGAAAGATAAGATTCTTTATTTTAAGTAAGATCTAGGCTGCGTTTCATTAGCTAACCCGTACCAGTATTTATTTATTTATTTATTAAAGGATCACCAACAAAAGATACATTACATTGTAGGAGCTAAGTTTTTGGTCAGCAATTATATAAGAAAATCCAAATGTTCTTTTTTTATAGGTAATCACCTTTTACAAAGAAATTTCATTGCACAGAAAGTATTAACATGGAAAACACAATATCAAAGAATAAAAGCAACAAATCAAAATACAATAGAAAAAATACAAACTAAAAATTAAGTAATTAATATAAAACAAATTTAAACATATACAAACATACAATAAATTTACCTACTAATACACATTTATTAAAATACAGAAAACTAAATTATTATAATAAAATAAAAATATACATGGTGACTTTGAAAAGATGTACTTTGGGCTAATATGAGGTTCAGCTGATCAAATCGAACAACTTTTCCCATGGAACCATGTGTCGCAAATGAAAAAAAATATTGCCTTCTCCATACAAACTAGTAATGTTAAAATGATCAATTTGTATGGGGAAGCCAAATTTTTTTTTCATTTGCGACATATGGTTCCATGGGAAAAGTTGTTCGATTTGATTAGTAGAACATCATATTAGCCCAAAGTACACCCATTCAAATTCACCCTGTATAAAAGCAAATACAAAATTGAATTGAAAAAAAAAAAAAAAAAAAAATGAATGAATTAATATTTAAAATTCAAAAATACAGAACAAACAAACATACAATTCACAAAACAAAAAAATAATAATAACATAATAATAATAATATTATCCTGCCGTCCGAAGTAAATCCAACACATCACAAAAGAACATTGAAATTTAAATTTAAACCATCCCCACATGATCTGAGCCTGAGCACAAGGTGAGCACAACTTTTTTCTTAAATTCGGGCAGATTATCGTGAAAGAGGTCAGTTCGTTACATTTAGCGGTAAGCTCGTTGTATGTGTCGGACCAACGGGTCACCGGTGAGCTCATGCCTAAATTGGTTCTGCAGGGGCGACTATAAAGTATCGCACACGGCTGCCGGGGAATCGAGCGAGGTACATTGAGGCCAAACTTGTGAAGAAGCTGAGGGCTATCTATTCTGTTGTTTAATAGTAAACTAGTAAAGTGTAAGAACACTAACCCTGATAATATTCTTCTAGAGTTCAGAGATTTCATACCAAAATATTCAAGTCTTATTCGGAGAGACTTTTGAATTAAAGGGTGGTTTAAAACGATATGCCAGGTGTCTTGTCAGCTTCTTCTGCAGTGACTCAATTTTATGCTATTGTATTTCGTGCTAGCATGAAAATCAGCTGTTTTGGCGTTTTATTTAGTTCATGTTAACATTTGTTAGTATTTTTAGTAATGCAAACGAAACGATTATTACCACAAATGCTGATTTCTGACACTGCCATTTTGACATTTACCTTAAACGTAAAAAAAATATCTATTTCATCATCATCATTATCATAATTTCTTCCAGAAATTAATGTTTTTATAATTAGTATCTCCAAAAAATTTTTCTCCATTATTCAGTAAAGTAAATAAAAAACTAAAATCTAAAAAGTAATTCAAGACATAAATTAAACAAAAGTACCTATATAAGAAAACTAAATATTTATAGTTCAAAAGATAATTTTCGAGCCTAATACATTCGCAGGAAAATACTGATTGTTTGACGTTCTGTCAAAAATTAACAATAAAAATTCACCTCCAACGCAATGCTAAAAATGTTAACATTTATTGGTAACATTTCCCAAAAAAACGATTGTTACTAACGTCAGGTGTTGATATTTATTGATATTTTTTCCAAAAAAAACGACCAATGCTAGCGCCGCGCTAACATTACCAGCTAACAAAACGCACCCACTGTGTTTATTTTGTCAAAATTGACCTATAGAATCAAAAGTTTATTTTTTATTTTGTTAAAAACCTCGTAGCGCCAACGTGCCGCGTCAAGTCACTCGTGCCCGGTGACAGTTTTACGCGTTTTTTTAAAATTATAATAAGTATTTCTACTATTTAAAATAGGTATATAAGATATTTTGTTTTAATATAATAGAACCCTTACGGTCAGAGTTTGATATCACAAGCTGAGGGTGTAAACGGTTCAATAATAAAAAAATTAAAAAAAAAGTTTAATCGTGCTATAATTTGGAATTTGTCGTATTTATAAGTTATTGTACGATTTACGTACGATTGTATTTTGTTTCTTTTTTTTTGTATTTTATTTAATAAATTTTATTCTATTGTATTCTATTCTGATATCCCTCTTGTCGCGAAGAAACTCGTATTTTTCAGCATTGAATAAAACTTATTTCATTACCTATATAAAACTATTTGTATTTTAAAATGAGTACAATGCGGAACAGGAAAGATGAACTACAGTTTCTATGCACACTTATAGCTAGATAACTAAGTTGCAATGAATGCAAAGTGTAGATATAGCACATAGTTTTAGATACAACACAATTCGCACCGAGAATAATGTTTCAGTCTCTAATAGACACGATATAGAGATAATTAATACAAAGAGGCTGCAAAACTTTACTTTATTGACATCTTTATTTTTATCTCAAACTCTATTTAAATTGGGCTGAAGTTAATTAAGTTTTTATGGCCTACCTAATTTGTAAACGTTGAAAATTCTATACCTAAAAATAATGATACACTATCACAAAAACACATTTTATATCGCGACCAACCAAATTAATTGAAATAAGGCACCCCTGTGATGAGTGTACAGAACTAATAAATAAAGAAATTGTTAACAATTTTGTTAAATTATTAAAGTTGAACAGCTATGCCTTATTTACCTTCTACTCACACAGCAAAAGCCTTTTATAAGGAAATTACCCCTAGGCTCGTCGACGTTTCGGGAAACAATAAAGCTGGCAGCTATTTCATACAAAAACTAAGTATATTAATTCAAAGATGGCATGGTACCCAATACGCGGGCAGCATTTCCGCCAGCGTATTGGGTACCATGCCACTAACAGACAGTGATTTGGAAGACTATTTTAATCTATAGGTAAGTTTTTTATTTTTTGTTTTTAAATTATTTTATAGGTATTATTTATAATTAGTTTTTAAATATAATTGTTATTTTGTAATATGTATTATTGTTATAAATTAAATAAATGATCCATTAGTGGCTAAACAATTAAGTGACATGCTTTTTGACATATAAACGGTTGTACATGTTAGTAGGTATAGTTAAACGTCTCAGTTTTCAAACGTGCTCTGCAAAAGTGGCGTTGTCAAAACGTACCTACATATATTTTTTTATAAAAAAAATATTGATACACACCGGGGTAATAAGATATACCCTTCATTTTCTAATCAAATCGGACACCACGTATATAAATAAAAACGTAAAATACCTTAAAATTATGGAAACTCGCCATATAAGATAGAAAGCATATCGTACGGGTTTAATTTATTGTTTGTAAAGTATTTTTCATATCCATCGAATGTATCTATCACACTAGTTTAAAGTGTATAGGCCTTATTAGAACAAAGGCCCTATTTGTTCATAACCTTATTTATAGTACCTAACTAGGCGATTAGACAAGAAACTATAACGAGTATGGGAATGATATTCTTGAACTAATCTAGCAAGGTTTTAAGCTTTTAAGATACTCTACCGAGATCGCAATTAATCTTCCGAGTTCTCGAACTAATATGCTAATAGGTAGGTATGCCCAAATACAGAACAAGCGCGAATTAAACGACACGAGATCAACGCTAGATTTTGTAGATATACTTATATCCATAGTCAATAAATAAATTACCTAAAATCGGTATTGCGTTTTATACTTACTTAAAATCAGTCCAAACAGTAATTTTATTACGATTGTTATTTCTATAATAATTCTATAGATTATGTGGAATGTCCAATGCAATTGCTAAATAGGTAAATATACATTTCATTCATAGTTATATTTGCATTCAATGACAAATGTCTATTAATAATTTCCAATGACGCTCGGTTGACGTTCATTTACTGAAAAATAGTCCACAATATTTAAGATACAATATATGGTACCTACCTATGTCTTCTACGGCCGATTATACACAGCACATCAGGATCACAGCCATGGCAAAAATATTTTGTTAATAATCTAATTCTCTGAAAATAATTTCATCTAAGGGACCGTTCAAGTATTACGTAGGTAACGCAAATCTTGAAGATTTATGCCTTAAAATTGAAAATAATATTAATTCATAGGACAATTTTCACATGGTTAATAATCATGGTTCATCCTGAAAATCAGCACGAGGATCTATTTATTTAGTCACCATGCACAAGCTGAGGGCGAAACCATTTCAATAAAATGTAGTTTTATTAGCATTGTAATCAAATTTGTATTATTATATTAATGTAAGTTAGCATAAGTAGTTTGTAAGTTTTATTTTTTTATTTTATTGATTAAATACATATTCTATTCTATATTGAAAACAACGATATAATACTTACATATTATATTTTATATAGGGTAAACTTGCTTAAATCGTACCTGCTCCTAAATCGTACCCTATGTGTTTCTCCTATCCTATGGCTGCCACAACGTTCTAAACTGCATAAAACGTAAACTTTAGTCCGCCATCTTGCAATAAAAGAAGCATAACACTGTGTTGTTCAACGTTACAAAATTATCTAAAAAGTAAGTTTTTATTGTTAATTTCAATAGTTTTTTAGGACATTTCATATGCCCATAGCTCCATAATTATGTGCTATTAGTTTTATCTCTCAGTATAGTGTAAATAGACGTTATTACCTGACATTTTTTTGTCATTTTTATTAATCTCGTTGGTCACATTTATTTACGTGGAAGATTTGAAATTTTAGTGGGAAGTTTTCCTAATTCGTACTTGTAGGTACGTTCTAAATCGTACCGGTACCATAAATGAGAATTTTGATTAGGTGGTGATATCATTTTATTGTATATTCTTTATTTTTTTATTATTAGACCGGTATAACAATAAATTTAACCGATGAAATAAATTGATATGTCTAAAACCACTTCAGACGTCCCATTAAAGATATGAACGTTTATATCTAAAAGTTCGTAAGTCAGTCCATACTTTAGGAATTGAACTCTCAGAAAATCACTATAGAGTTGATATTCCCATACTGAAATCATGTTCAAAGAAGACGAAGAATTCGTGTATTAAAAATGGTGGCATTTTAATAGCCAAACTAATACAGACTATATTATCCTTGAAATAGAACTGATATTCTCATATTGTTATTTTTCACTGGAGCATGTGACTTTGTATCTACCTGATGGTAAACAGTCCTACAAAATCCATGAATGTTGCCGATCAATACATTGTTGTTTAACCGCATTGGTCGCTCCCACTATGCCGACTAAATAATGGAAGCAGGTGGCGACAGAAGAATTTGTATCAGCTGCTTTGTCGCCAAATTAACTGCCTGCACCCTCAAAAGAGATTACCACCTCGACAAGAAATTGATGCAGTAGTCTCCTGAAAACCGCTATTTACTTTTTATATTAGGACTTTTAGCCGAAGACGATCAAAGCTTCTAATGACCCCTATTGTGTGTATTAACGGGAAGTACACACAAAAAAATAATTAGAAAGATAGAACTTAGAAAAAAAAATACAGAGATTAAGATAGATACCAAGACTAGAAAACTTAAAAAGAAAAACAAGGAAAATGTATTTCAGGAAGTCAAAGTCAAAAATATTTATTTCATGTAAATCTTTACAGGCATTTATGAAAAGTCAAAAAAAAGAGCATGGTCCTGCATGGTTATTGACTTAAACCTATGCTTATAGCATGTGGTATATACTCTCGTCCTACTGAAGAGCACGCGTAGAACACCCCAAGGCAGATATACTATCTTACAATATTGAAAGTACAGAACTACAGAACACAACATTTCTTTGATGCCAGCGCCGGTCTATCAGCAGAAGATTTTTCGGGATCTCCACTTATTATATGATAACAATCAAACGTGCGTGCCCAGCGGAGATCCAAGGCCCCCACAGCAGCACCCGATCACGGACGTAACGTATGTGTCAGCCATCCTTCTGCTCAACCAGGCCCTTAGGGTGCAGACCAGAACCCGGCACACGCGCCACCACTGCAATGACCTTCAAAGGAGAGGAAATCCGCTGGATACGTATACTACTACATTGCAGGGCCAAATACATAGCTGAATCCAAACAACTGCGCAAACATTAACTAGTTAAAAAAAACATGGAAATGTATTCTATAACTCTGTTAACAAAATAACTTAAAATAAATAAGACAAATTAACATAAATGTTAAGTAATAACTAATTATTACCTTGTAGAATAATATGTATGTATGTATCATCACGGGTGCCTTACGGCGCCCGAGACCGCCTAGACGGCCCCAGGGTACCCAGCGGAGGGATTTTATTCCCACCTCGTCGTAGCCGATGGTATGAGTTTACACCGAACAAGTGGCTAGCTCGTCGCGATGTTTTGAATAGACTCAATAACCCATCTATAAACAGTTTCACAAGTTGGTATAGTGAAACCGGGACCGACAGCTTAACGTGCTCTCCGAGGCACTATAGTGGTGTTGTCAAACAAATGTACATGAATTTTTAAATTAAAAACTCATTGGTACACACCGGGATTCGAACCAGGGACCTAAGTGTTTTTAAGTCCAAGGTTTAACCAACTAGGCCACCACGTATATGAATAATAAATATTTAAAATTAAAATAATAATAAAAGGTTATAGTAATAACAAGTTATTACCTCATCCAAAAATATTTAAAAAAATACCTATTGTAGTATAAAAAAATATATACCTATAATAGTAAGTATTATGAATTATTACAATATGACAGTTACTATTAGTTTAGAGATTCCAGACGCAGAGAGGACTGATTCCAGACATCTCTGTCATTAATATAATAATTAACTTTGTAATACGCCTTGGCTATTAAAGTTTGCTTTATACAATTTTTAAATTTTATATCATTTAGTTCTATAATTGATTTTGGTAATTTATTAAATAGCCTAATACTGTTTATTAGAAAACATTTATTAGTTTTTTGTAATCTGAATCTTGTTTATATTTCTTAAGTTTCGGGTATGCCTATCTGCATTTTTATTAAACATGTTATATTTTTTCTTAACATATAATAAGTTCTCAAATGTTTCTCGAAGGGATTCCCGGGTTTCATGCCGTAAATTGCTCTAATAGCTCTTTTCTGCAAGATAAATATGGTTTCTATGTCTGCCGCTGAGCCCCAGATAATAAGACCATAAGTCATACTACTATGGAAATAGGCAAAGTACACTAACCTGGCTGTAGCCACATCAGTTAATAGTCTGATCTTTCTGACTGCATATGCTGCTGAGCTCAATCTACAAAAGAAAGATTACAAAACAACCTAAGGAGACTGAAACATGGCTATGTCTTTAAATAATGAAGATCGGACAGAAAACAATATAGTGTAAAGAATGTTCCAAATAAAATAAATACTATCACGGTGCCTATTTGGCTCCCGAGAACCGTTTAAACGGCCTCAGGGTACCCAGCGGAGGGATTAACCCGTCCTCATTTCGCCGATGGTATTCGGAGTTCCAAATGAGTTCATTTGTTTTGTGCAGGAATAATTATTATTCTTTTGATAATTGCAAGATGATCTCGTAAAGTACGATTAAGGAACATACGAGTACGAATTAAGACAATATAATCTTAAATCGTACTTTTTTTTTATATAATTTTTTTAGGAACATTATTATTTTTGTTATTTTGAGTTATAAATTATATTAGGAGAATAAACAAAATTTTCAGTAGTTTTATTATTTTATTGTTTGTATTGTTCCTCTAACAGCAATTTTCTCTTAACGGGTACGATTTAAGCAAGTTTACCCTACACCTAATATTTTTTGCCATGGTTGATTTGCTAAAGGCGCAAGCACTATATTCTGCGGAGACGGTCAAAACAGGGACCTATGAAAAGTGTGGTAGTATTTTGCTTGATTCAACCCCACGTGTATATATTATACGTGTGGCACAAAACTATTTAGAGATATTATTTTCCCAAAAATTGATTTAATTAAGGGCTAAGTAATAGTTTTTGACCGCTTTATACAACGAGGCTATTTCATCATAAACACCGCAACAAGCTCGCCACTTGTTAGGTGTTGCCTCCGAATACCATCGGCGAAATGAGGATGGGTTAATCCCTCCGCTGGGACCCTGAGGCCGTTTAAACGGTTCTCGGGAGCCAAATTGGCACCCGTGATGGTATTTATTTATTTTATTTATAATAGTTTTTGCGGAAAACCAACTCACGACTAACTACTTGACAATATGGTAGAAGAACTAAATATAAACACCGGTATTCATAAAAACTTAAGTCCTTGAAGAACACTTTAGTTATGGAAGGTTTTGTCTCTTTTTATTAGCAACTAAAATGATTATGCGTAAAAGAGAGAAAAACTTCTATAACTAAAGTGTTCTTAAAGGCCTCAATAAGTTTCTATGAATAAGGCCAAAAGTTGTTAAAACAATTTTTGCACCTAGAACTTCAGGGCCTTCCCAAACAGTGGCGTGTCCAAACTATAAATATTACTTACTTAATTAAAATTTACTAATATCTAAGTTATTAAAAAGTCGACAGCAAATCAATATCAAAATCCTCTAAAAATGTGGACAAAAAGCTTGAAGGATAAACAAAAAAGTAATATAAAGTGCATGTGTTTGATCCCACCACCTTCTCTTACAGTTACAGTTTATAATTAGTTCTTTCTTTGACGTTTTGGCTTGATTATACCGGTGTGAAGTTACCGGCCAAAAAGTTATCGGCCTTTATAACCCGACCGAATTAAGAAGATTTATAAAACGTGAAGTTACCGGCCTAAGATACCGGCTTTTATAACCCGACCAAATTAAGAAGTATTGTAAAATATTTGCTAACCGAGTCTGAAAACCGTCTTTACTATTCGACTATATCAAAAAACTTAACAGTATAGATTAAAGGTCAGGTATAAGTAAATCATACTAAGTAGTTTCACCGAAGCGACATTGGGATAACAGTATACAAAATGAAAAAAACCGTAAAAAAAATGGAATTTATTAATAAACTGCTAGAGGTAAAAAGAGTATCACTTTCTTCTTTTTACAGAAGGTATATAATAGACACCCCTACAAAATAAGGGTAGTAAAAATCTCTTACAGTGGGAATAACAGTATACAAAATGAAAAAAACCGTAAAAAAAATGGAATTTATTAATAAACTGCTAGATGTAAAAAGAGTATCACTTTCTTCTTTTTACAGAAGGTATATAATAAACAACCCTACAAAATAAGGGTAGTAAAAATCTCTTACAGTGGGGATAACAGTATACAAAATGAAAAAAACCATAAAAAAAAACGGAATTTATTAATAAACTGCTAGATGTAAAAAGAGTATCACTTTCTTCTTTTTACAGAAGGTATATAATAGACACCCCTACAAAATAAGGGTAGTAAAAATCTCTTACAGTGGGAATAACAGTATACAAAATGAAAAAAACCGTAAAAAAAATGGAATTTATTAATAAACTGCTAGATGTAAAAAGAGTATCACTTTCTTCTTTTTACAGAAGGTATATAATAAACAACCCTACAAAATAAGGGTAGTAAAAATCTCTTACAGTGGGGATAACAGTATACAAAATGAAAAAAACCGTAAAAAAAATGGAATTTATTAATAAACTGCTAGATGTAAAAAGAGTATCACTTTCTTCTTTTTACAGAAGGTATATAATAGACACCCCTACAAAATAAGGGTAGTAAAAATCTCTTACAGTGGGAATAACAGTATACAAAATGAAAAAAACCGTAAAAAAAATGGAATTTATTAATAAACTGCTAGATGTAAAAAGAGTATCACTTTCTTCTTTTTACAGAAGGTATATAATAGACACCCCTACAAAATAAGGGTAGTGAAAATTTCTTACAGCGGGGATAACAGTATACAAAATGAAAAAAACCGTAAAAAAAAATGGAATTTATTAATAAACTGCTAGATGTAAAAAGAGTATCACTTTCTTCTGTTTACAGAAGGTATATAATAGACACCCCTACAAAATAAGGGTAGTAAAAATCTCTTACAGTGGGGATAACAGTATACAAAATGAAAAAAACCGTAAAAAAAATGCAATTTATTAATAAACTGCTAGATGTAAAAAGAGTATCACTTTCTTCTGTTTACAGAAGGTATATAATAGACACCCCTACAAAATAAGGGTAGTAAAAATCTCTTACAGTGGGGATAACAGTATACAAAATGAAAAAAACCGTAAAAAAAATGGAATTTATTAATAAACTGCTAGATGTAAAAAGAGTATCACTTTCTTCTTTTTACAGAAGGTATATAATAAACAACCCTACAAAATAAGGATAGTGAAAATCTCTTACGGCGGGGATAACAGTATACAAAATGAAAAAAACCGTAAAAAAAATGGAATTTATTAATAAACTGCTAGAGGTAAAAAGAGTATCACTTTCTTCTTTTTACAGAAGGTATATAATAGACACCCCTACAAAATAAGGGTAGTAAAAATCTCTTACAGTGGGGATAACAGTATACAAAATGAAAAAAACCGTAAAAAAAATGGAATTTATTAATAAACTGCTAGATGTAAAAAGAGTATCACTTTCTTCTTTTTACAGAAGGTATATAATAGACACCCCTACAAAATAAGGGTAGTGAAAATTTCTTACAGCGGGGATAACAGTATACAAAATGAAAAAAACCGTAAAAAAAAATGGAATTTATTAATAAACTGCTAGATGTAAAAAGAGTATCACTTTCTTCTGTTTACAGAAGGTATATAATAGACACCCCTACAAAATAAGGGTAGTAAAAATCTCTTACAGTGGGGATAACAGTATACAAAATGAAAAAAACCGTAAAAAAAATGGAATTTATTAATAAACTGCTAGATGTAAAAAGAGTATCACTTTCTTCTGTTTACAGAAGGTATATAATAGACACCCCTACAAAATAAGGGTAGTAAAAATCTCTTACAGTGGGGATAACAGTATACAAAATGAAAAAAACCGTAAAAAAAATGGAATTTATTAATAAACTGCTAGATGTAAAAAGAGTATCACTTTCTTCTTTTTACAAAAGGTATATAATAGACACCCCTACAAAATAAGGGTAGTAAAAATCTCTTACAGTGGGAATAACAGTATACAAAATGAAAAAAACCGTAAAAAAATGGAATTTATTAATAAACTGCTAGATGTAAAAAGAGTATCACTTTCTTCTTTTTACAGAAGGTATATAATAGACACCCCTACAAAATAAGGGTAGTGAAAATTTCTTACAGCGGGGATAACAGTATACAAAATGAAAAAAACCGTAAAAAAAAATGGAATTTATTAATAAACTGCTAGATGTAAAAAGAGTATCACTTTCTTCTGTTTACAGAAGGTATATAATAGACACCCCTACAAAATAAGGGTAGTAAAAATCTCTTACAGTGGGGATAACAGTATACAAAATGAAAAAAACCGTAAAAAAAATGGAATTTATTAATAAACTGCTAGATGTAAAAAGAGTATCACTTTCTTCTTTTTACAGAAGGTATATAATAGACACCCCTACAAAATAAGGGTAGTGAAAATTTCTTACAGCGGGGATAACAGTATACAAAATGAAAAAAACCGTAAAAAAAAATGGAATTTATTAATAAACTGCTAGATGTAAAAAGAGTATCACTTTCTTCTTTTTACAGAAGGTATATAATAAACAACCCTACAAAATAAGGATAGTGAAAATCTCTTACGGCGGGGATAACAGTATACAAAATGAAAAAAACCGTAAAAAAAATGGAATTTATTAATAAACTGCTAGATGTAAAAAGAGTATCACTTTCTTCTTTTTACAGAAGGTATATAATAGACACCCCTACAAAATAAGGGTAGTAAAAATCTCTTACAGTGGGGATAACAGTATACAAAATGAAAAAAACCGTAAAAAAAATGGAATTTATTAATAAACTGCTAGATGTAAAAAGAGTATCACTTTCTTCTTTTTACAGAAGGTATATAATAAACAACCCTACAAAATAAGGATAGTGAAAATCTCTTACGGCGGGGATAACAGTATACAAAATGAAAAAAACCGTAAAAAAAATGGAATTTATTAATAAACTGCTAGAGGTAAAAAGAGTATCACTTTCTTCTTTTTACAGAAGGTATATAATAGACACCCCTACAAAATAAGGGTAGTAAAAATCTCTTACAGTGGGGATAACAGTATACAAAATGAAAAAAACCGTAAAAAAAATGGAATTTATTAATAAACTGCTAGATGTAAAAAGAGTATCACTTTCTTCTTTTTACAGAAGGTATATAATAGACACCCCTACAAAATAAGGGTAGTGAAAATTTCTTACAGCGGGGATAACAGTATACAAAATGAAAAAAACCGTAAAAAAAAATGGAATTTATTAATAAACTGCTAGATGTAAAAAGAGTATCACTTTCTTCTGTTTACAGAAGGTATATAATAGACACCCCTACAAAATAAGGGTAGTACAAATCTCTTACAGTGGGGATAACAGTATACAAAATGAAAAAAACCGTAAAAAAAATGGAATTTATTAATAAACTGCTAGATGTAAAAAGAGTATCACTTTCTTCTGTTTACAGAAGGTATATAATAGACACCCCTACAAAATAAGGGTAGTAAAAATCTCTTACAGTGGGGATAACAGTATACAAAATGAAAAAAACCGTAAAAAAAATGGAATTTATTAATAAACTGCTAGATGTAAAAAGAGTATCACTTTCTTCTTTTTACAAAAGGTATATAATAGACACCCCTACAAAATAAGGGTAGTAAAAATCTCTTACAGTGGGAATAACAGTATACAAAATGAAAAAAACCGTAAAAAAATGGAATTTATTAATAAACTGCTAGATGTAAAAAGAGTATCACTTTCTTCTTTTTACAGAAGGTATATAATAGACACCCCTACAAAATAAGGGTAGTGAAAATTTCTTACAGCGGGGATAACAGTATACAAAATGAAAAAAACCGTAAAAAAAAATGGAATTTATTAATAAACTGCTAGATGTAAAAAGAGTATCACTTTCTTCTGTTTACAGAAGGTATATAATAGACACCCCTACAAAATAAGGGTAGTAAAAATCTCTTACAGTGGGGATAACAGTATACAAATGAAAAAAAACGTAAAAAAAATGGAATTTATTAATAAACTGCTAGATGTAAAAAGAGTATCACTTTCTTCTTTTTACAGAAGGTATATAATAGACACCCCTACAAAATAAGGGTAGTGAAAATTTCTTACAGCGGGGATAACAGTATACAAAATGAAAAAAACCGTAAAAAAAAATGGAATTTATTAATAAACTGCTAGATGTAAAAAGAGTATCACTTTCTTCTGTTTACAGAAGGTATATAATAGACACCCCTACAAAATAAGGGTAGTAAAAATCTCTTACAGTGGGGACAACAGTATACAAAATGAAAAAAACCGTAAAAAAAATGGAATTTATTAATAAACTGCTAGATGTAAAAAGAGTATCACTTTCTTCTTTTTACAGAAGGTATATAATAAACAACCCTACAAAATAAGGATAGTGAAAATCTCTTACGGCGGGGATAACAGTATACAAAATGAAAAAATCCGTAAAAAATACGGAATTTATTAATAAACTGCTAGATGTAAAAAGAGTATCACTTTCTTCTGTTTACAGAAGGTATATAATAGACACCCCTACAAAATAAGGGTAGTAAAAATCTCTTACAGTGGGGATAACAGTATACAAAATGAAAAAAACCGTAAAAAAAATGGAATTTATTAATAAACTGCTAGATGTAAAAAGAGTATCACTTTCTTCTGTTTACAGAAGGTATATAATAGACACCCCTACAAAATAAGGGTAGTAAAAATCTCTTACAGTGGGGATAACAGTATACAAAATGAAAAAAACCGTAAAAAAAATGGAATTTATTAATAAACTGCTAGATGTAAAAAGAGTATCACTTTCTTCTTTTTACAAAAGGTATATAATAGACACCCCTACAAAATAAGGGTAGTAAAAATCTCTTACAGTGGGAATAACAGTATACAAAATGAAAAAAACCGTAAAAAAATGGAATTTATTAATAAACTGCTAGATGTAAAAAGAGTATCACTTTCTTCTTTTTACAGAAGGTATATAATAGACACCCCTACAAAATAAGGGTAGTGAAAATTTCTTACAGCGGGGATAACAGTATACAAAATGAAAAAAACCGTAAAAAAAAATGGAATTTATTAATAAACTGCTAGATGTAAAAAGAGTATCACTTTCTTCTGTTTACAGAAGGTATATAATAGACACCCCTACAAAATAAGGGTAGTAAAAATCTCTTACAGTGGGGATAACAGTATACAAAATGAAAAAAACCGTAAAAAAAATGGAATTTATTAATAAACTGCTAGATGTAAAAAGAGTATCACTTTCTTCTTTTTACAGAAGGTATATAATAGACACCCCTACAAAATAAGGGTAGTGAAAATTTCTTACAGCGGGGATAACAGTATACAAAATGAAAAAAACCGTAAAAAAAAATGGAATTTATTAATAAACTGCTAGATGTAAAAAGAGTATCACTTTCTTCTTTTTACAGAAGGTATATAATAAACAACCCTACAAAATAAGGATAGTGAAAATCTCTTACGGCGGGGATAACAGTATACAAAATGAAAAAAACCGTAAAAAAAATGGAATTTATTAATAAACTGCTAGATGTAAAAAGAGTATCACTTTCTTCTTTTTACAGAAGGTATATAATAGACACCCCTACAAAATAAGGGTAGTAAAAATCTCTTACAGTGGGGATAACAGTATACAAAATGAAAAAAACCGTAAAAAAAATGGAATTTATTAATAAACTGCTAGATGTAAAAAGAGTATCACTTTCTTCTTTTTACAGAAGGTATATAATAAACAACCCTACAAAATAAGGATAGTGAAAATCTCTTACGGCGGGGATAACAGTATACAAAATGAAAAAAACCGTAAAAAAAATGGAATTTATTAATAAACTGCTAGAGGTAAAAAGAGTATCACTTTCTTCTTTTTACAGAAGGTATATAATAGACACCCCTACAAAATAAGGGTAGTAAAAATCTCTTACAGTGGGGATAACAGTATACAAAATGAAAAAAACCGTAAAAAAAATGGAATTTATTAATAAACTGCTAGATGTAAAAAGAGTATCACTTTCTTCTTTTTACAGAAGGTATATAATAGACACCCCTACAAAATAAGGGTAGTGAAAATTTCTTACAGCGGGGATAACAGTATACAAAATGAAAAAAACCGTAAAAAAAAATGGAATTTATTAATAAACTGCTAGATGTAAAAAGAGTATCACTTTCTTCTGTTTACAGAAGGTATATAATAGACACCCCTACAAAATAAGGGTAGTAAAAATCTCTTACAGTGGGGATAACAGTATACAAAATGAAAAAAACCGTAAAAAAAATGGAATTTATTAATAAACTGCTAGATGTAAAAAGAGTATCACTTTCTTCTGTTTACAGAAGGTATATAATAGACACCCCTACAAAATAAGGGTAGTAAAAATCTCTTACAGTGGGGATAACAGTATACAAAATGAAAAAAACCGTAAAAAAAATGGAATTTATTAATAAACTGCTAGATGTAAAAAGAGTATCACTTTCTTCTTTTTACAAAAGGTATATAATAGACACCCCTACAAAATAAGGGTAGTAAAAATCTCTTACAGTGGGAATAACAGTATACAAAATGAAAAAAACCGTAAAAAAATGGAATTTATTAATAAACTGCTAGATGTAAAAAGAGTATCACTTTCTTCTTTTTACAGAAGGTATATAATAGACACCCCTACAAAATAAGGGTAGTGAAAATTTCTTACAGCGGGGATAACAGTATACAAAATGAAAAAAACCGTAAAAAAAAATGGAATTTATTAATAAACTGCTAGATGTAAAAAGAGTATCACTTTCTTCTGTTTACAGAAGGTATATAATAGACACCCCTACAAAATAAGGGTAGTAAAAATCTCTTACAGTGGGGATAACAGTATACAAAATGAAAAAAAACGTAAAAAAAATGGAATTTATTAATAAACTGCTAGATGTAAAAAGAGTATCACTTTCTTCTTTTTACAGAAGGTATATAATAGACACCCCTACAAAATAAGGGTAGTGAAAATTTCTTACAGCGGGGATAACAGTATACAAAATGAAAAAAACCGTAAAAAAAAATGGAATTTATTAATAAACTGCTAGATGTAAAAAGAGTATCACTTTCTTCTGTTTACAGAAGGTATATAATAGACACCCCTACAAAATAAGGGTAGTAAAAATCTCTTACAGTGGGGACAACAGTATACAAAATGAAAAAAACCGTAAAAAAAATGGAATTTATTAATAAACTGCTAGATGTAAAAAGAGTATCACTTTCTTCTTTTTACAGAAGGTATATAATAAACAACCCTACAAAATAAGGATAGTGAAAATCTCTTACGGCGGGGATAACAGTATACAAAATGAAAAAATCCGTAAAAAATACGGAATTTATTAATAAACTGCTAGATGTAAAAAGAGTATCACTTTCTTCTGTTTACAGAAGGTATATAATAGACACCCCTACAAAATAAGGGTAGTAAAAATCTATTACAGTGGGGATAACAGTATACAAAATGAAAAAAACCGTAAAAAAAATGGAATTTATTAATAAACTGCTAGATGTAAAAAGAGTATCACTTTCTTCTTTTTACAGAAGGTATATAATAGACACCCCTACAAAATAAGGGTAGTGAAAATTTCTTACAGCGGGGATAACAGTATACAAAATGAAAAAAACCGTAAAAAAAAATGGAATTTATTAATAAACTGCTAGATGTAAAAAGAGTATCACTTTCTTCTGTTTACAGAAGGTATATAATAGACACCCCTACAAAATAAGGGTAGTAAAAATCTCTTACAGTGGGGATAACAGTATACAAAATGAAAAAAACCGTAAAAAAAATGGAATTTATTAATAAACTGCTAGATGTAAAAAGAGTATCACTTTCTTCTGTTTACAGAAGGTATATAATAGACACCCCTACAAAATAAGGGTAGTAAAAATCTCTTACAGTGGGGATAACAGTATACAAAATGAAAAAAACCGTAAAAAAAATGGAATTTATTAATAAACTGCTAGATGTAAAAAGAGTATCACTTTCTTCTTTTTACAGAAGGTATATAATAAACAACCCTACAAAATAAGAATAGTGAAAATCTCTTACGGCGGGGATAACAGTATACAAAATGAAAAAATCCGTAAAAAATACGGAATTTATTAATAAACTGCTAGATGTAAAAAGAGTATCACTTTCTTCTGTTTACAGAAGGTATATAATAGACACCCCTACAAAATATGGGTAGTAAAAATCTCTTACAGTGGGGATAACAGTATACAAAATGAAAAAAACCGTAAAAAAAATGGAATTTATTAATAAACTGCTAGATGTAAAAAGAGTATCACTTTTTTCTGTTTACAGAAGGTATATAATAGACACCCCTACAAAATAAGGGTAGTAAAAATCTCTTACAGTGGGGATAACAGTATACAAAATGAAAAAAACCGTAAAAAAAATGGAATTTATTAATAAACTGCTAGATGTAAAAAGAGTATCACTTTCTTCTTTTTACAGAAGGTATATAATAAACAACTCTACAAAATAAGGATAGTGAAAATCTCTTACGGCGGGGATAACAGTATACAAAATGAAAAAATCCGTAAAAAATACGGAATTTATTAATAAACTGCTAGATGTAAAAAGAGTATCACTTTCTTCTGTTTACAGAAGGTATATAATAGACACCCCTACAAAATAAGGGTAGTAAAAATCTCTTACAGTGGGGATAACAGTATACAAAATGAAAAAAACCGTAAAAAAAATGGAATTTATTAATAAACTGCTAGATGTAAAAAGAGTATCACTTTTTTCTGTTTACAGAAGGTATATAATAGACACCCCTACAAAATAAGGGTAGTAAAAATCTCTTACAGTGGGGATAACAGTATACAAAATGAAAAAAACCGTAAAAAAAATGGAATTTATTAATAAACTGCTAGATGTAAAAAGAGTATCACTTTCTTCTTTTTACAGAAGGTATATAATAGACACCCCTACAAAATAAGGGTAGTTAAAATCTCTTACAGCGGGGATAACAGTATACAAAATGATAAAATCCGTAAAAAAAATGGAATTTATTAATAAACTGCTAGATGTAAAAAGAGTATCACTTTCTTCTGTTTACAGAAGGTATATAATAGACACCCCTACAAAATAAGGGTAGTAAAAATCTCTTACAGTGGGGATAACAGTATACAAAATGAAAAAAACCGTAAAAAAAAATGGAATTTATTAATAAACTGCTAGATGTAAAAAGAGTATCACTTTCTTCTGTTTACAGAAGGTATATAATAGACACCCCTACAAAATAAGGGTAGTAAAAATCTCTTACAGTGGGGACAACAGTATACAAAATGAAAAAAACCGTAAAAAAAATGGAATTTATTAATAAACTGCTAGATGTAAAAAGAGTATCACTTTCTTCTTTTTACAGAAGGTATATAATAAACAACCCTACAAAATAAGGATAGTGAAAATCTCTTACGGCGGGGATAACAGTATACAAAATGAAAAAATCCGTAAAAAATACGGAATTTATTAATAAACTGCTAGATGTAAAAAGAGTATCACTTTCTTCTGTTTACAGAAGGTATATAATAGACACCCCTACAAAATAAGGGTAGTAAAAATCTATTACAGTGGGGATAACAGTATACAAAATGAAAAAAACCGTAAAAAAAATGGAATTTATTAATAAACTGCTAGATGTAAAAAGAGTATCACTTTCTTCTTTTTACAGAAGGTATATAATAGACACCCCTACAAAATAAGGGTAGTGAAAATTTCTTACAGCGGGGATAACAGTATACAAAATGAAAAAAACCGTAAAAAAAAATGGAATTTATTAATAAACTGCTAGATGTAAAAAGAGTATCACTTTCTTCTGTTTACAGAAGGTATATAATAGACACCCCTACAAAATAAGGGTAGTAAAAATCTCTTACAGTGGGGATAACAGTATACAAAATGAAAAAAACCGTAAAAAAAATGGAATTTATTAATAAACTGCTAGATGTAAAAAGAGTATCACTTTCTTCTGTTTACAGAAGGTATATAATAGACACCCCTACAAAATAAGGGTAGTAAAAATCTCTTACAGTGGGGATAACAGTATACAAAATGAAAAAAACCGTAAAAAAAATGGAATTTATTAATAAACTGCTAGATGTAAAAAGAGTATCACTTTCTTCTTTTTACAGAAGGTATATAATAAACAACCCTACAAAATAAGAATAGTGAAAATCTCTTACGGCGGGGATAACAGTATACAAAATGAAAAAATCCGTAAAAAATACGGAATTTATTAATAAACTGCTAGATGTAAAAAGAGTATCACTTTCTTCTGTTTACAGAAGGTATATAATAGACACCCCTACAAAATATGGGTAGTAAAAATCTCTTACAGTGGGGATAACAGTATACAAAATGAAAAAAACCGTAAAAAAAATGGAATTTATTAATAAACTGCTAGATGTAAAAAGAGTATCACTTTTTTCTGTTTACAGAAGGTATATAATAGACACCCCTACAAAATAAGGGTAGTAAAAATCTCTTACAGTGGGGATAACAGTATACAAAATGAAAAAAACCGTAAAAAAAATGGAATTTATTAATAAACTGCTAGATGTAAAAAGAGTATCACTTTCTTCTTTTTACAGAAGGTATATAATAAACAACCCTACAAAATAAGGATAGTGAAAATCTCTTACGGCGGGGATAACAGTATACAAAATGAAAAAATCCGTAAAAAATACGGAATTTATTAATAAACTGCTAAATGTAAAAAGAGTATCACTTTCTTCTGTTTACAGAAGGTATATAATAGACACCCCTACAAAATAAGGGTAGTAAAAATCTCTTACAGTGGGGATAACAGTATACAAAATGAAAAAAACCGTAAAAAAAATGGAATTTATTAATAAACTGCTAGATGTAAAAAGAGTATCACTTTTTTCTGTTTACAGAAGGTATATAATAGACACCCCTACAAAATAAGGGTAGTAAAAATCTCTTACAGTGGGGATAACAGTATACAAAATGAAAAAAACCGTAAAAAAAATGGAATTTATTAATAAACTGCTAGATGTAAAAAGAGTATCACTTTCTTCTTTTTACAGAAGGTATATAATAGACACCCCTACAAAATAAGGGTAGTTAAAATCTCTTACAGCGGGGATAACAGTATACAAAATGATAAAATCCGTAAAAAAAATGGAATTTATTAATAAACTGCTAGATGTAAAAAGAGTATCACTTTCTTCTGTTTACAGAAGGTATATAATAGACACCCCTACAAAATAAGGGTAGTAAAAATCTCTTACAGTGGGGATAACAGTATACAAAATGAAAAAAACCGTAAAAAAAATGGAATTTATTAATAAACTGCTAGATGTAAAAAGAGTATCACTTTCTTCTTTTTACAGAAGGTATATAATAAACAACCCTACAAAATAAGGATAGTGAAAATCTCTTACGGCGGGGATAACAGTATACAAAATGAAAAAATCCGTAAAAAATACGGAATTTATTAATAAACTGCTAGAAGTAAAAAGAGTATCACTTTTTTCTTTTTACAGAAGGTATATAATAGACACCCCTACAAAATAAGGGTAGTAAAAATCTCTTACAGTGGGGATAACAGTATACAAAATGAAAAAAACCATAAAAAAAAACGGAATTTATTAATAAACTGCTAGATGTAAAAAGAGTATCACTTTCTTCTTTTTACAGAAGGTATATAATAGACACCCCTACAAAATAAGGGTAGTAAAAATCTCTTACAGTGGGAATAACAGTATACAAAATGAAAAAAACCGTAAAAAAAATGGAATTTATTAATAAACTGCTAGATGTAAAAAGAGTATCACTTTCTTCTTTTTACAGAAGGTATATAATAGACACCCCTACAAAATAAGGGTAGTAAAAATCTCTTACAGTGGGAATAACAGTATACAAAATGAAAAAAACCGTAAAAAAAATGGAATTTATTAATAAACTGCTAGATGTAAAAAGAGTATCACTTTCTTCTTTTTACAGAAGGTATATAATAAACAACCCTACAAAATAAGGGTAGTAAAAATCTCTTACAGTGGGGATAACAGTATACAAAATGAAAAAAACCGTAAAAAAAATGGAATTTATTAATAAACTGCTAGATGTAAAAAGAGTATCACTTTCTTCTTTTTACAGAAGGTATATAATAGACACCCCTACAAAATAAGGGTAGTAAAAATCTCTTACAGTGGGAATAACAGTATACAAAATGAAAAAAACCGTAAAAAAAATGGAATTTATTAATAAACTGCTAGATGTAAAAAGAGTATCACTTTCTTCTTTTTACAGAAGGTATATAATAGACACCCCTACAAAATAAGGGTAGTGAAAATTTCTTACAGCGGGGATAACAGTATACAAAATGAAAAAAACCGTAAAAAAAAATGGAATTTATTAATAAACTGCTAGATGTAAAAAGAGTATCACTTTCTTCTGTTTACAGAACAGAAGGTATATAATAGACACCCCTACAAAATAAGGGTAGTAAAAATCTCTTACAGTGGGGATAACAGTATACAAAATGAAAAAAACCGTAAAAAAAATGCAATTTATTAATAAACTGCTAGATGTAAAAAGAGTATCACTTTCTTCTGTTTACAGAAGGTATATAATAGACACCCCTACAAAATAAGGGTAGTAAAAATCTCTTACAGTGGGGATAACAGTATACAAAATGAAAAAAACCGTAAAAAAAATGGAATTTATTAATAAACTGCTAGATGTAAAAAGAGTATCACTTTCTTCTTTTTACAGAAGGTATATAATAAACAACCCTACAAAATAAGGATAGTGAAAATCTCTTACGGCGGGGATAACAGTATACAAAATGAAAAAAACCGTAAAAAAAAATGGAATTTATTAATAAACTGCTAGAGGTAAAAAGAGTATCACTTTCTTCTTTTTACAGAAGGTATATAATAGACACCCCTACAAAATAAGGGTAGTAAAAATCTCTTACAGTGGGGATAACAGTATACAAAATGAAAAAAACCGTAAAAAAAATGGAATTTATTAATAAACTGCTAGATGTAAAAAGAGTATCACTTTCTTCTTTTTACAGAAGGTATATAATAGACACCCCTACAAAATAAGGGTAGTGAAAATTTCTTACAGCGGGGATAACAGTATACAAAATGAAAAAAACCGTAAAAAAAAATGGAATTTATTAATAAACTGCTAGATGTAAAAAGAGTATCACTTTCTTCTGTTTACAGAAGGTATATAATAGACACCCCTACAAAATAAGGGTAGTAAAAATCTCTTACAGTGGGGATAACAGTATACAAAATGAAAAAAACCGTAAAAAAAATGGAATTTATTAATAAACTGCTAGATGTAAAAAGAGTATCACTTTCTTCTGTTTACAGAAGGTATATAATAGACACCCCTACAAAATAAGGGTAGTAAAAATCTCTTACAGTGGGGATAACAGTATACAAAATGAAAAAAACCGTAAAAAAATGGAATTTATTAATAAACTGCTAGATGTAAAAAGAGTATCACTTTCTTCTTTTTACAAAAGGTATATAATAGACACCCCTACAAAATAAGGGTAGTAAAAATCTCTTACAGTGGGAATAACAGTATACAAAATGAAAAAAACCGTAAAAAAATGGAATTTATTAATAAACTGCTAGATGTAAAAAGAGTATCACTTTCTTCTTTTTACAGAAGGTATATAATAGACACCCCTACAAAATAAGGGTAGTGAAAATTTCTTACAGCGGGGATAACAGTATACAAAATGAAAAAAACCGTAAAAAAAAATGGAATTTATTAATAAACTGCTAGATGTAAAAAGAGTATCACTTTCTTCTGTTTACAGAAGGTATATAATAGACACCCCTAAAAAATAAGGGTAGTAAAAATCTCTTACAGTGGGGATAACAGTATACAAAATGAAAAAAAACGTAAAAAAAATGGAATTTATTAATAAACTGCTAGATGTAAAAAGAGTATCACTTTCTTCTGTTTACAGAAGGTATATAATAGACACCCCTACAAAATAAGGGTAGTAAAAATCTCTTACAGTGGGGATAACAGTATACAAAATGAAAAAAACCGTAAAAAAAATGGAATTTATTAATAAACTGCTAGATGTAAAAAGAGTATCACTTTCTTCTTTTTACAGAAGGTATATAATAAACAACCCTACAAAATAAGGATAGTGAAAATCTCTTACGGCGGGGATAACAGTATACAAAATGAAAAAAACCGTAAAAAAAAATGGAATTTATTAATAAACTGCTAGAGGTAAAAAGAGTATCACTTTCTTCTTTTTACAGAAGGTATATAATAGACACCCCTACAAAATAAGGGTAGTAAAAATCTCTTACAGTGGGGATAACAGTATACAAAATGAAAAAAACCGTAAAAAAAATGGAATTTATTAATAAACTGCTAGATGTAAAAAGAGTATCACTTTCTTCTTTTTACAGAAGGTATATAATAGACACCCCTACAAAATAAGGGTAGTAAAAATCTCTTACAGTGGGGATAACAGTATACAAAATGAAAAAAACCGTTAAAAAAATGGAATTTATTAATAAACTGCTAGATGTAAAAAGAGTATCACTTTCTTCTGTTTACAGAAGGTATATAATAGACACCCCTACAAAATAAGGGTAGTAAAAATCTCTTACAGTGGGGATAACAGTATACAAAATGAAAAAAACCGTAAAAAAAATGGAATTTATTAATAAACTGCTAGATGTAAAAAGAGTATCACTTTCTTCTTTTTACAAAAGGTATATAATAGACACCCCTACAAAATAAGGGTAGTAAAAATCTCTTACAGTGGGAATAACAGTATACAAAATGAAAAAAACCGTAAAAAAATGGAATTTATTAATAAACTGCTAGATGTAAAAAGAGTATCACTTTCTTCTTTTTACAGAAGGTATATAATAGACACCCCTACAAAATAAGGGTAGTGAAAATTTCTTACAGCGGGGATAACAGTATACAAAATGAAAAAAACCGTAAAAAAAAATGGAATTTATTAATAAACTGCTAGATGTAAAAAGAGTATCACTTTCTTCTGTTTACAGAAGGTATATAATAGACACCCCTACAAAATAAGGGTAGTAAAAATCTCTTACAGTGGGGATAACAGTATACAAAATGAAAAAAAACGTAAAAAAAATGGAATTTATTAATAAACTGCTAGATGTAAAAAGAGTATCACTTTCTTCTTTTTACAGAAGGTATATAATAGACACCCCTACAAAATAAGGGTAGTGAAAATTTCTTACAGCGGGGATAACAGTATACAAAATGAAAAAAACCGTAAAAAAAAATGGAATTTATTAATAAACTGCTAGATGTAAAAAGAGTATCACTTTCTTCTGTTTACAGAAGGTATATAATAGACACCCCTACAAAATAAGGGTAGTAAAAATCTCTTACAGTGGGGATAACAGTATACAAAATGAAAAAAACCGTAAAAAAAAATGGAATTTATTAATAAACTGCTAGATGTAAAAAGAGTATCACTTTCTTCTTTTTACAGAAGGTATATAATAAACAACCCTACAAAATAAGGATAGTGAAAATCTCTTACGGCGGGGATAACAGTATACAAAATGAAAAAATCCGTAAAAAATACGGAATTTATTAATAAACTGCTAGATGTAAAAAGAGTATCACTTTCTTCTGTTTACAGAAGGTATATAATAGACACCCCTACAAAATAAGGGTAGTAAAAATCTCTTACAGTGGGGATAACAGTATACAAAATGAAAAAAACCGTAAAAAAAATGGAATTTATTAATAAACTGCTAGATGTAAAAAGAGTATCACTTTCTTCTTTTTACAGAAGGTATATAATAGACACCCCTACAAAATAAGGGTAGTGAAAATTTCTTACAGCGGGGATAACAGTATACAAAATGAAAAAAACCGTAAAAAAAAATGGAATTTATTAATAAACTGCTAGATGTAAAAAGAGTATCACTTTCTTCTGTTTACAGAAGGTATATAATAGACACCCCTACAAAATAAGGGTAGTAAAAATCTCTTACAGTGGGGATAACAGTATACAAAATGAAAAAAACCGTAAAAAAAATGGAATTTATTAATAAACTGCTAGATGTAAAAAGAGTATCACTTTCTTCTGTTTACAGAAGGTATATAATAGACACCCCTACAAAATAAGGGTAGTAAAAATCTCTTACAGTGGGGATAACAGTATACAAAATGAAAAAAACCGTAAAAAAAATGGAATTTATTAATAAACTGCTAGATGTAAAAAGAGTATCACTTTCTTCTTTTTACAGAAGGTATATAATAAACAACCCTACAAAATAAGAATAGTGAAAATCTCTTACGGCGGGGATAACAGTATACAAAATGAAAAAATCCGTAAAAAATACGGAATTTATTAATAAACTGCTAGATGTAAAAAGAGTATCACTTTCTTCTGTTTACAGAAGGTATATAATAGACACCCCTACAAAATATGGGTAGTAAAAATCTCTTACAGTGGGGATAACAGTATACAAAATGAAAAAAACCGTAAAAAAAATGGAATTTTTTAATAAACTGCTAGATGTAAAAAGAGTATCACTTTTTTCTGTTTACAGAAGGTATATAATAGACACCCCTACAAAATAAGGGTAGTAAAAATCTCTTACAGTGGGGATAACAGTATACAAAATGAAAAAAACCGTAAAAAAAATGGAATTTATTAATAAACTGCTAGATGTAAAAAGAGTATCACTTTCTTCTTTTTACAAAAGGTATATAATAGACACCCCTACAAAATAAGGGTAGTAAAAATCTCTTACAGTGGGAATAACAGTATACAAAATGAAAAAAACCGTAAAAAAATGGAATTTATTAATAAACTGCTAGATGTAAAAAGAGTATCACTTTCTTCTTTTTACAGAAGGTATATAATAGACACCCCTACAAAATAAGGGTAGTGAAAATTTCTTACAGCGGGGATAACAGTATACAAAATGAAAAAAACCGTAAAAAAAAATGGAATTTATTAATAAACTGCTAGATGTAAAAAGAGTATCACTTTCTTCTGTTTACAGAAGGTATATAATAGACACCCCTACAAAATAAGGGTAGTAAAAATCTCTTACAGTGGGGATAACAGTATACAAAATGAAAAAAAACGTAAAAAAAATGGAATTTATTAATAAACTGCTAGATGTAAAAAGAGTATCACTTTCTTCTTTTTACAGAAGGTATATAATAGACACCCCTACAAAATAAGGGTAGTGAAAATTTCTTACAGCGGGGATAACAGTATACAAAATGAAAAAAACCGTAAAAAAAAATGGAATTTATTAATAAACTGCTAGATGTAAAAAGAGTATCACTTTCTTCTGTTTACAGAAGGTATATAATAGACACCCCTACAAAATAAGGGTAGTAAAAATCTCTTACAGTGGGGATAACAGTATACAAAATGAAAAAAACCGTAAAAAAAAATGGAATTTATTAATAAACTGCTAGATGTAAAAAGAGTATCACTTTCTTCTTTTTACAGAAGGTATATAATAAACAACCCTACAAAATAAGGATAGTGAAAATCTCTTACGGCGGGGATAACAGTATACAAAATGAAAAAATCCGTAAAAAATACGGAATTTATTAATAAACTGCTAGATGTAAAAAGAGTATCACTTTCTTCTGTTTACAGAAGGTATATAATAGACACCCCTACAAAATAAGGGTAGTAAAAATCTCTTACAGTGGGGATAACAGTATACAAAATGAAAAAAACCGTAAAAAAAATGGAATTTATTAATAAACTGCTAGATGTAAAAAGAGTATCACTTTCTTCTTTTTACAGAAGGTATATAATAGACACCCCTACAAAATAAGGGTAGTGAAAATTTCTTACAGCGGGGATAACAGTATACAAAATGAAAAAAACCGTAAAAAAAAATGGAATTTATTAATAAACTGCTAGATGTAAAAAGAGTATCACTTTCTTCTGTTTACAGAAGGTATATGATAGACACCCCTACAAAATAAGGGTAGTAAAAATCTCTTACAGTGGGGATAACAGTATACAAAATGAAAAAAACCGTAAAAAAAATGGAATTTATTAATAAACTGCTAGATGTAAAAAGAGTATCACTTTCTTCTGTTTACAGAAGGTATATAATAGACACCCCTACAAAATAAGGGTAGTAAAAATCTCTTACAGTGGGGATAACAGTATACAAAATGAAAAAAACCGTAAAAAAAATGGAATTTATTAATAAACTGCTAGATGTAAAAAGAGTATCACTTTCTTCTTTTTACAGAAGGTATATAATAAACAACCCTACAAAATAAGAATAGTGAAAATCTCTTACGGCGGGGATAACAGTATACAAAATGAAAAAATCCGTAAAAAATACGGAATTTATTAATAAACTGCTAGATGTAAAAAGAGTATCACTTTCTTCTGTTTACAGAAGGTATATAATAGACACCCCTACAAAATATGGGTAGTAAAAATCTCTTACAGTGGGGATAACAGTATACAAAATGAAAAAAACCGTAAAAAAAATGGAATTTATTAATAAACTGCTAGATGTAAAAAGAGTATCACTTTTTTCTGTTTACAGAAGGTATATAATAGACACCCCTACAAAATAAGGGTAGTAAAAATCTCTTACAGTGGGGATAACAGTATACAAAATGAAAAAAACCGTAAAAAAAATGGAATTTATTAATAAACTGCTAGATGTAAAAAGAGTATCACTTTCTTCTTTTTACAGAAGGTATATAATAAACAACCCTACAAAATAAGGATAGTGAAAATCTCTTACGGCGGGGATAACAGTATACAAAATGAAAAAATCCGTAAAAAATACGGAATTTATTAATAAACTGCTAGATGTAAAAAGAGTATCACTTTCTTCTGTTTACAGTAGGTATATAATAGACACCCCTACAAAATAAGGGTAGTAAAAATCTCTTACAGTGGGGATAACAGTATACAAAATGAAAAAAACCGTAAAAAAAATGGAATTTATTAATAAACTGCTAGATGTAAAAAGAGTATCACTTTTTTCTGTTTACAGAAGGTATATAATAGACACCCCTACAAAATAAGGGTAGTAAAAATCTCTTACAGTGGGGATAACAGTATACAAAATAAAAAAAACCGTAAAAAAAATGGAATTTATTAATAAACTGCTAGATGTAAAAAGAGTATCACTTTCTTCTTTTTACAGAAGGTATATAATAGACACCCCTACAAAATAAGGGTAGTTAAAATCTCTTACAGCGGGGATAACAGTATACAAAATGATAAAATCCGTAAAAAAAATGGAATTTATTAATAAACTGCTAGATGTAAAAAGAGTATCACTTTCTTCTGTTTACAGAAGGTATATAATAGACACCCCTACAAAATAAGGGTAGTAAAAATCTCTTACAGTGGGGATAACAGTATACAAAATGAAAAAAACCGTAAAAAAAATGGAATTTATTAATAAACTGCTAGATGTAAAAAGAGTATCACTTTCTTCTTTTTACAGAAGGTATATAATAAACAACCCTACAAAATAAGGATAGTGAAAATCTCTTAAGGCGGGGATAACAGTATACAAAATGAAAAAATCCGTAAAAAATACGGAATTTATTAATAAACTGCTAGAAGTAAAAAGAGTATCACTTTTTTCTTTTTACAGAAGGTATATAATAGACACCCCTACAAAATAAGGGTAGTAAAAATCTCTTACAGTGGGGATAACAGTATACAAAATGAAAAAAACCGTAAAAAAAATGGAATTTATTAATAAACTGCTAGATGTAAAAAGAGTATCACTTTCTTCTTTTTACAGAAGGTATATAATAGACACCCCTACAAAATAAGGGTAGTAAAAATCTCTTACAGTGGGGATAACAGTATACAAAATGAAAAAAACCGTAAAAAAAATGGAATTTATTAATAAACTGCTAGATGTAAAAAGAGTATCACTTTCTTCTTTTTACAGAAGGTATATAATAGACACCCCTACAAAATAAGGGTAGTAAAAATCTCTTACAGTGGGGATAACAGTATACAAAATGAAAAAAACCGTAAAAAAAAATGGAATTTATTAATAAACTGCTAGATGTAAAAAGAGTATCACTTTCTTCTTTTTACAGAAGGTATATAATAAACAACCCTACAAAATAAGGATAGTGAAAATCTCTTACGGCGGGGATAACAGTATACAAAATGAAAAAATCCGTAAAAAATACGGAATTTATTAATAAACTGCTAGAAGTAAAAAGAGTATCACTTTTTTCTTTTTACAGAAGGTATATAATAGACACCCCTACAAAATAAGGGTAGTAAAAATCTCTTACAGTGGGGATAACAGTATACAAAATGAAAAAAACCGTAAAAAAAATGGAATTTATTAATAAACTGCTAGATGTAAAAAGAGTATCACTTTCTTCTTTTTACAGAAGGTATATAATAGACACCCCTACAAAATAAGGGTAGTGAAAATTTCTTACAGCGGGGATAACAGTATACAAAATGAAAAAATCCGTAAAAAATACGGAATTTATTAATAAACTGCTAGAAGTAAAAAGAGTATCACTTTCTTCTTTTTACAGAAGGTATATAATAGACACCCCTACAAAATAAGGGTAGTAAAAATCTCTTACAGTGGGGATAACAGTATACAAAATGAAAAAAAACGGAATTTATTAATAAACTGCTAGAAGTAAAAAGAGTATCACTTTCTACTTTATACAGAAGATATATAATAGACACCTCTACAAAATATGGTTAGTGAAAATCTCTTACAGCGGAGATAACAGTATACAAAATGAAAAAAACCGTAAAATAAACATAAATACTACCTAGTACAATCAAATTAAATAAAACATACCTAAACTATTTTGTACCATTCAAAATAAAGCCTTAAACATTATTTTTTTTGTATATTTTATATTACGTATTTTCCCAATATACGTGGTGGCCCAGTTGGTTAGGCCTTGGATTTAAAAACACTAAGGTATCTTGTTCGAATCCCGTTGTGTACCAATGAGTTTTTAATTAAAAAAATTATAAAAAAAAATGGAATTTATTAATAAACTGCTAGATGTAAAAAGAGTATCACTTTCTTCTTTTTACAGAAGGTATATAATAGACACCCCTACAAAATAAGAGTAGTGAAAATTTCCTACAGAGGGGATAACAGTATACAAAATGAAAAAATCCGTAAAAAATACGGAATTTATTAATAAACTGGTAGAAGTAAAAAGAGTATTACTTTCTTCTTTTTACAGAAGGTATATAATAGACACCCCTGCAAAATAAGGGTAGTGAAAATTTCTTACAGCGGGGATAACAGTATACAAAATGAAAAAATCCGTAAAAAATACGGAATTTATTAATAAACTGCTAGATGTAAAAGAAGTATCACTTTCTTCTGTTTACAGAAGGTATATAATAGACACCCCTACAAAATAAGGGTAGTAAAAATCTCTTACAGTGGAGATAACAGTATACAAAATGAAAAAAACCGTAAAAAAAATGGAATTTATTAATAAACTGCTAGATGTAAAAAGAGTATCACTTTCTTCTATTTACAGAAGGTATATAATAGACACCCCTACAAAATAAGGGTAGTAAAAATCTCTTACAGTGGGGATAACAGTATACAAAATGAAAAAAACCGTAAAAAAAATGGAATTTATTAATAAACTGCTAGATGTAAAAAGAGTATCACTTTCTTCTATTTACAGAAGGTATATAATAAACAACCCTACTAAATATTTTGTAGATGTAAAAAGAGTATCACTTTCTTCTTTTTACAGAAAGTATATAATAGACACCCCTAGAAAATAAGGGTAGTAAAAATCTCTTACAGTGGGGATAACAGTATACAAAATGAAAAAAACCGTAAAAAAAAATGGAATTTTTTAATAAACTGCTAGATGTAAAAAGAGTATCACTTTCTTCTTTTTACAGAAGGTATATAATAGACACCCCTACAAAATAAGAGTAGTAAAAATTTCTTACAGAGGGGATAACAGTATACAAAATGAAAAATTCCGTAAAAAATCCGGAATTTATTAATAAACTGGTAGAAGTAAAAAGAGTATCACTTTCACTACCGAAGTACTAGTTTACACTAAGAAATTTTCACTACCCTTATTTTGTAGGGGTGTCTATTATATACCTTCTGTAAAAAGAAGAAAGTGATACTCTTTTTACATCTAGCAGTTTATTAATAAATTCCATTTTTTTTACGGTTTTTTTCATTTTGTATACTGTTATCCCCACTGTAAGAGATTTTTACTACCCTTATTTTGTAGGGGTGTCTATTATATACCTTCTGTAAAAAGAAGAAAGTGATACTCTTTTTACTTCTAGCAGTTTATTAATAAATTCCGTATTTTTTACGGATTTTTTCATTTTGTATACTGTTATCCCCGCTGTAAGAAATTTTCACTACCCTTATTTTGTAGGGGTGTCTATTATATACCTTCTGTAAAAAGAAGAAAGTGATACTCTTTTTACATCTAGCAGTTTATTAATAAATTCCATTTTTTTTACGGTTTTTTTCATTTTGTATACTGTAAGAGATTTTTACTACCCTTATTTTGTAGGGGTGTCTATTATATACCTTCTGTAAACAGAAGAAAGTGATACTCTTTTTACATCTAGCAGTCTATTAATAAATTCCATTTTTTTTACGGATTTTTTCATTTTGTATACTGTTATCCCCACTGTAAGAGATTTTTACTACCCTTATTTTGTAGGGGTGTCTATTATATACCTTCTGTAAACAGAAGAAAGTGATACTCTTTTTACATCTAGCAGTTTATTAATAAATTCCATTTTTTTTTCGGTTTTTTTCATTTTGTATACTGTTATCCCCACTGTAAGAGATTTTTACTACCCTTATTTTGTAGGGGTGTCTATTATATACCTTCTGTAAAAAGAAGAAAGTGATACTCTTTTTACTTCTAGCAGTTTATTAATAAATTCCGTATTTTTTACGGATTTTTTCATTTTGTATACTGTTATCCCCGCCGTAAGAGATTTTCACTATCCTTATTTTGTAGGGTTGTTTATTATATACCTTCTGTAAATAGAAGAAAGTGACACTCTTTTTACATCTAGCAGTTTAATAATAAATTCCATTTTTTTACGGTTTTTTTCATTTTGTATACTGTTATCCCCACTGTAAGATATTTTTACTACCCTTATTTTGTAGGGGTGTCTATTATATACCTTCTGTAAACAGAAGAAAGTGATACTCTTTTTACATCTAGCAGTTTATTAATAAATTCCATATTTTTTCATTTTGTATACTGTTTTCCCCGCTGTAAGAAATTTTCACTACCCTTATTTTGTAGGGGTGTCTATTATATACCTTCTGTAAAAAGAAGAAAGTGATACTCTTTTTACTTCTACCAGTTTATTAATAAATTCCGGATTTTTTACGGATTTTTTCATTTTGTATACTGTTATCCCCTCTGTAAGAAATTTTTACTACTCTTATTTTGTAGGGGTGTCTATTATATACTTTCTGTAAAAAGAAGAAAGTGATACTCTTTTTACATCTAGCAGTTTATTAAAAAATTCCATTTTTTTTTACGGTTTTTTTCATTTTGTATACTGTTATCCCCACTGTAAGAGATTTTTACTACCCTTATTTTCTAGGGGTGTCTATTATATACTTTCTGTAAAAAGAAGAAAGTGATACTCTTTTTACTTCTAGCAGTTATTAATAAATTCCGTATTTTTTACGGATTTTTTACATCTAGCAGTTTATTATTAAATTCCATTTTTTTTTACCGTTTTTTTCATTTTGTATACTGTTATCTCCGCTGTAAGAGATTTTCACTACCGTTATTTTGTAGGGGTGTCTATTATATACCTTCTGTAAAAAGAAGAAAGTGATACTCTTTTTACCTCTAGCAGTTTATTAATAAATTCAATTTTTTTTACGGTTTTATTTCATTTTGTATACTGTTATCCCAATGTTGCTTCGGTGAAACTACTTAGTATGATTTACTTATACATGACCTTTAATCTATATTGTTAAGTTTTTTGATATAGTCGAATAGTAAAGACGGTTTTCGGACTCGGTTAGCAAATATTTTACAATACTTCTTAATTTGGTCGGGTTATAAAAGCCGGTATCTTAGGCCGGTAACTTCACGTTTTATAAATCTTCTTAATTCGGTCGGGTTATAAAGGCCGATAACTTTTTGGCCGGTAACTTCACACCGGTCTTGATTATCATGTGATCAAGAAGTTTTTGAGTCGGTTTTCGGAAAAAACCCATTTAAATTATATATTTTTAGTTGCAGTAGCTGCTTTATTATTTTTCATAGGTCATCCAATAAGATACATAAATAAAACACAATATTATAATAATAATAACTTGCTATATTTCGCCTTATTAGGCCGTCTTCAGGCAACAATATTCACATAATAAAGTAGGTAGGTTACAGGTTACATATATTATATATTATTTTGTAAATATTGTTGCCTGAAGACGCCATAATAAGGCGAAATATAGCAAGTTATTATTATTATTATATTGTGTTTTATTTATGTATCTTATTGGATGACCTATAAAATAATAAGAAAAAAACTATTGGCATTTAGGTAAATTCCTCGTCAGTTAAAGTTATTCGACAGTTAACTTGGTTGAAATACTGTCAAATTTCTTTATTCTCCCCATTAACGTAATCTATGATTCTCCCTAATACAATATCACCACCGGTATTCATAAAAACTTATTAAGGCCTTGAAGAACACTTTAGTTATAGAAGGTTTTGTCTCTTTTTATTAGCAACAAAAATGTATATGCGTAAAAGAGACAAAACCTTCTATAAGTAACTAAAATGTTCTTCAAGGCCTTAATAAGTTTTTATGAATAAGGCCAAATAACGACCTTAAAAGACCATTTTTTACGACTATATAGCTGAGCCGCGGAACTTCGTCTGCGTAACTTTATCCGTTATTACGCAGCGTACGCTCTCAAAAGAAATATGTTTCACCCGTTTTTGCAATATTTTTCATTGTTAGTTCGCTCCTATTGGTCGTAGCGTGATGTTATGTAGCCTATATATAGTCTTCCTCGAAAAATGCAATGGGCTTTTCAACACTAAAATATTTTTTTGATTTGAACCAGTAGTTCCTGAGATCAGAGAGAGAGAACGCGCTACGTTCAACCAAACAAACAAACTCTTCAGCTTTATCATATTAGTATAGAAGTAAGTATAGATTAAAAATCAGCCCTAAATCATTTTCTGTGACAATAATATTAATTACTTAACCTAGTTTTTATTTGGTTATCTTCGAATCTATCGCAAAGTTATTTTTATCAATAGTTTTGATAGAGTTAATGCCCAATATAAATAACTCATATCAAACATTTCGTAAGCGAGGGGCTAAACCCGATCGCAGCGTCTATCGTTCGCCTTGGACTAACTAAATTGGACACGAAAGTATATCACCAGAAATAAGTACTTATAACCATTATCTAATCATGTTATTGTTTTTAGGATTCCTTCTCAAATTGAAATACAATGAAACCTTAAATAGGATCACTTTGTGGGTTTAACTGTCCGGAATATTGATGTGGAGAGTTAAATTTAAATATCTTTAATAATAAAAAAAATACGGTGTTGCTTCGTATAAACGTAATGTTAATACGCGAGACACCACCAATAGGATGTTTTTATTTCAAAAATAAAGTGATCCTATTGGTTGTATCTAAACTCACGTATGAATCTTATGATAGATCCTCTCCTCCTAATAGGAATTTTATATAACCAGAGGCTCTACCATGGGTTTGCGCATTGTAGCAACGTAACGTATTTGTATACGTATACGTGAGCACCCACCAATAGGATCGCTTTATTCAATCCTGTTACCAAAAATAAAGCGGCTCTATTGGTTGTTACTCACGTATACGTATACAAATACGTTACGTTTCTACAATGCGCAAACCAATGGTAGAGCCTCAGTTCCCTCTACAAAATCTGTATAACCATTTTAAATCGGACCAGTAGTTCTCGAAATATTTATACGGAAACCTGGAAACTCATAATGAGGGTTTTTTGTAATTTTGTAATCTTCGGAATCCAATAAATGGAGATATATGAAGACTAAAGTCCAAAATCGCCTTTCCAAATGTAAAAACAGAAGATCGCCGCCCACCATAAAATACAAACACAAAATAAAAAGTTAAAACAAAATTTATTATAACCAATCATCGTTGATTGGTGGAAGTTGGAACAGAATATGGCGCTGCGAACATGTTTGTGCATTTTGTTTGATAGGCTGGCTATTTAGGCATTATTTTTTGTTTAAAATGCTTTATCACATAAAATTACAAAATAAAATTTTACATAGGAATTAGGGTAGTTCCATATATTAGTCTTACTTTCATGGCTTATACCTCTATTATATCCACTATTGGATGAGTAAGTCAACAGTAGGACCGGGTGGGTAAGTAGTGACTAATTTCTTTTGTTTTCACGTAATTTATAATCTGAGATTAACAGAACAAACTTCAACAAACAAACATTGCAATCAATTATATTAAAAAACATTACAAATAGGACTTCAATTGTTTATCCTTATGATAACGCAAAAAACTGCTAACTCACGACATAATCATTACATAAATTTCAAAATTGATTTAATCTTTCAGTACTTTGCACTGAAATTTATCATTTTTGCGGACTTTGACACTTAATTTTACTTTTACTAAGCTTTTATTTAATACCTTTTTACTGATATTGTTATTTTTTTAATATCTTTAGATATTTTGTAATCGCTTAGGATTATTTTATGATTAATTTGTAGGTCTTTGTTTCTATGTCAATTTCTTTGTGAAACTTTGGTATTGTTATTGTAATTTCGTGATAAGACACAATCTTTACTTTGTTCAATATATACAGGTATATTTGTAAATTTTCTTTATCATGTAAATTGAGTTAAGTATACTTATCTAAGTACCTATTTATATTCTTGTAACACATTTAAGGTTCAGAAAATGTTGTTTTCAAAAAGGAAACACCGATGAAGCCGCTTGGTGGACAGCCCAGTAAATTTACTGGGACCATGGAGATAAAATAGGGAGGTGCCCATGGCCCTTAAATCGCTTTTCCAGTTTTGAAAACACAAGATGGCCACCGCCATACAAATAAATAAAAAAGTGAGAACAAAAACAATCACCGAGCATTCACAAACATTGGTTGAAGTGAGAACAGAATATAGCGACAACGAACTCATTTAAACAATATGGCGGTTCCATATATTATAATTTCATGGATGGGTCATGGGCATGGGACAAACAAATCGGTTGGTTTGACTTATTCAAATGCACCTACTATTTAACTAGTGAACTTCCTGACTTATTAATTACACACATATATACATATCATCGCGGGTGCCTTACGGAGCTCTAGGATTAAAAAACCCAGCGCTGGGGTTTTTTAATCCCACCTCGTCGTAGCCGATGGTATGAGTCTACACCGAACAAGTGGCCAGCTAGTCGCTATGTTTTGAATAAACTCAATAACCCATCTATATACAGTTTCACAAGTTGGTATAGTGAAGCCGGGACCGACAGCTTAACGTGCTCTCCGAGGCACTATAGAGGTGTTGTCAAACAAATGTAGATACATTTTTTAATTAAAAACTCATTGGTACACACCGGTGTGGTTCGAACCAGGGACCTTAGTGTTTTTAAGTTCAACTTGGCCACCAAGTATATAAACTATGATGACTTATTAATTTTGTTACATAAATAATATATAAATTAATTTAATAAGTATACAATTACCTACTTATCAAAGAAAATTGTATTGATAAAAAATCACTCTATCAAAGTAAGTAGGTAAGATTGGCGAATCCGGCTTTCATGATTATAACGCGGATACAGAACTTTGCACGGGAAATGTTATGAATGTGATACCAATACCACCAACCACGTTTAATTGTTTTGAATTTGTTCAGATAGAACTTCTACCAATACCACCAACCACGTTTAATTGTTTTGAATTTGTTTAGATAGAACTTCTACCAATTTCTTAATCAACGGTAACCGTTCATTATTCCCAGACAAAAGTGTACCTATGGGAATAGTTCAGTAGATAATTTTTTGGCCCATTAAGTTCCAGAGGCTCTACCATGGGTTTGCGCATTGTAGCAACGTAACGTATTTGTATACGTATACGTGAGCAACAACCAATAGGACCGCTTTATTTTTGGTAACAGGGTTAAATAAAGAGATCATATTGGTTGTGGCTCCCGTATACGTAAATGAATACGTTACGTTTCTACAATGCTCAAACCCATTGTAGCGCCTCAGTGCGAGTCTGTGCCCATACATGGCCTAAAATTTGGTCATGATCTGATCGTGGCGAGGCCTCTTGTATAGTAATGTGTAGACCCAGAACACCATTAGCTACAGCGAACGAGGTGAGAAAAATAAATCTTGAACCAAAACCATTCAAGAATATTGATTTATATACCTACTATAAAATGTTGTTGTAGTTGTCTTGGGTTAAAAACATTTATTGAAGTTAAAAAATATTTTCTTGAATATTTCTAAGAATTTATATTCTTTGCTAAGGAATTCCTTTTTATCCGTGTACTTTAATAAATATCTTCTAAAAATTAAAGATGTAAAAGTACTTAATTAATGTAGGCAAGTGAAAACATTTAAATATCTTGAATAACATGAATGTTATTTGTGCTTTATTATAAGGATAAACAATAGATCGCAGGCCGTAACCCTTTGAGTAGAATAATTTTCGTCGCAAGCAGAAACCGGTATTTAAATTATATAATTACCATATAAGTTATACGTAATATAGGTAGGTATTATGGAAAATTCTGCAAGTCATGCTATAAATGATATGTATAGTTAAATGAAATAGGTTTATTTTTACTTTAAAACTCTTATGATAAGGGAATCCTGTTTTTGTTTGACTAGATAACACATTGAAAGCCAGTTAGCGACGCTTGTTTTATTAAAGTTTGACTGATGTAATGATTTTTTTTTTGTATAGCAAGGTACCTACCTATTATTATTTAAATCTATTTGTCATTTTCGTAGTTTTGATAAGTTGTTATTTTTAATAACAAATTGTTTAATTTCATTAAAATTATAAATTAACGTGAAAATTTGGAAATTTTCATGAGATGGTACCTACCACTGACTTCAAAAACGAGAAATCAAAGCAGTAATAAGTGAGGTAGGTGCAATACAGTAACTGAGTATTTAATGCAATGACTATTATATACAATACTTACAATCTAATATACACTTACACAGTAACAAAGTGGAATGATCGTTGTTTCTGGAACATAGTAGGTACATACAAGCCAATAACTTAGGGTTGTGTCCAGGACAATATGTATCTAATGTCCTTCATGTTCTGTGTCATATTTTCCAATGGATAATATTTGAAAATATGACACAGAACGAAATGTGTCGCAAAAAGATAAATCAGCATATAGTTCTAAGCTATTGTTTATTGTTATATAACTTTAGATTATACATTACATAACAAATAAACTCAGAATATAACCGCACTCAACCCTGAAACGTCGACGTCAGTGGAAAATACCTCTCGAAATACAGTACTACCGATGCCAGAACCTAACCTATGCCAAGTGGAAACGGGGAGAGCCCGGCACGTGTATCAGCGATGACCTGCATGCCAAGGGGTTAAGCAGCATATTTTGACTCACGGGCGTAGCTAAGATTTTGTATCGGGGAGGATTCAAGTAATTTTGTGTTGGATAAGCAAAAAAAAACATTAAGTTTCTTGGGGGGTTTCATCGTCCAACACACCCCCCTGCCTACTCCCGTTCCACATTTATCTCATTTCATAGATTTTGGGAGGGGTTTAAACTACCAAAACCCTCCCCCTGGTACTTGTACTATTATTTCTTCTGTGCCCCTGGCTACGTCCGTGTTCTGGCTAAATACCTACTTATATAATCATTTTGAAAAAAGGGACTCATAAATTAAGTATTTATTTTATATTGCAGCACGGCCTGTGATTTTTTTTATTCATCTACAAATTCCACGAATGGATTCAATCAATGTAATAGCTCCCACATGCCGGCTAAATGATGCAGTTATGAAATGGGCGGCGACAAAGACAAATTTTCATTATGAGTCTACTTAATATACTTGAAGAAACAACAAAATCGAAAACCATCACGGTCGTTGTCGGGATTTTAGGAATCGCATTTGAACAGAAAAGTTAATAAAAAAAATGTTTTCTTGCAGTCGTAAGTATACTATTAAAACGTGGAATGCTCTGCCTGCTTGCGTGTTTCCTTCATCCTATAACTTTGAGTCCTTTAAACGAAGCGTGAATAGGCATCTTATGCCGGCATAATGGATGAAACCAGCTCTTACAACACAGAAAGAGCTGGTTGTATTCATTCTTGGACCTGCATACTGCTTTCGATCAGGTAGATGAGGGGTCACATGCCGAGCTCCTATAAATAAAAATAAAAAAACTTAATTTGTAAAGAAGTCTAGAAGTTTAAACCTAACGGGAGCAATCATTTTAATACACTTGATATGTTTTAATGAAGAGGAGCGTCTGATGCAGATTTCCCATACAAAAGATCGTAACTGTTACCTCACACTAAAACTTTCATGGATTTTTTTATGATTTTTGAAGGCGTCATAAATTTTAATAAGATCGATATGATGTATAGGCTTGTATACATTTTCCCTCTTTTAGAGATTGGAATAGGAAATAAATCTTCCCCTGTAATCCAAAAAAAAACGCCTCTATTAACTCAATCAAAAAATCCCACATATTATAATAATTCCTATGTGTGGTAGCGTTACCGACTCATTGTCATGCACGGAGAGAGTTACCTCTTACTTTGCAATTGAATCAACATGAGCCTTATCAGACGCTCCTCTTAAGTGAACGCCGTATAAATAAATAAGTATAAACAACAATGTCCGATAATAAATGATAAGAGTAGTCTGCCATCTAAATAGGGTAAACGTACTTAATAATAGTTTGTAAGAAGTAATTTAATTATTGATTTATCGATTTATTTTCTTAGAATACTTCTAGGTCTTAGTGGAAAGTAGCGATTCCCAAATGGACGATGTATACTCTTAAAAAACATGACTACCTATGTAATTGTCTATCCTTCAGTTTCTCTAAAGTTAATAAAATTATTCTATGAATCAAAATAAGCTAATTTTTCACCAATCTACTTTTAAACATATTACAAACTTGCTGTTATAAGTGGATAATAAAGTGAATAAGGTTAGCAGCAGGTAGAAAACAAAAGCATAAAGCTCACCTAATTTCAATTTTATGCATTATTTAATTTTTAAATCTTTTCCTACTTTTAATTGCGATTTCCGATTATTTTTTAATAAGTCCTACTTTACAATCGTTAATCTCAGACTTTCTGAAATGAGCACGTTCTTATGTGGATATTCTAAAGAAAATCGATTCATACATACAAAACAATACTGTGGCGTTGGTTCTTCATTCATTAGTTCCAGGTTTTTTTTTCTAGGTTAATTTCTATACATTTTATACATGTTTTATGTATAAATCTTTATTAAAATGTAAGGAATATATGTCACTTTGGTCCTAGTTATTAAATTATTTTTATATATAATAATAGTTTGTAAATGTAATAGGTAGATTCCGGCCTTTACGATTGCATTTCCTAATACACAGATATTTTCTCAATACAATAAGTAGACTCTCTTAACAAACACGGAGCCAATTACTTTACAGTTTACCCTACATTTTATTTTGGTATTTATTTGGGTAATACCTACTTGAAACTTATCTTATCGTCTGTTTTCCATTAATCATATATAAATACAACTGTATAGTTAGTTGGCACAAAATATGTTTTCTACTACCTACTATCAAGGATAATGGGGTCTGTGGCGGTTAGCATGCCTATACAGGGTGATTATTTCAAGTTTGCCTTCAAGGCCAAATAAACCTAAACTATAAAAAAATGCGAAAGGAGCCTCGGGGCCGATTTGAATAAAAACTTAAACTGCATTATTATATGTTTGTGAAACATTTTTTCTCCTAGCCGGTAATCGAAGCGGTTGATTTTGAAAAAAAAACTCATTTTGTGTTATTGCACCAGTTGATAGTGTCGCTTTTATGAATCAAATTCTGGTATGAATGAAATATCAAGCGGCAAACTAAAGAAAAGTGCTCATTTAATAAAAACTAAAAAATATAAAACATGTACTTTACCTACTAATCAAATTGTTTGAAATAATGCTCTATATGGTTAATATGAGGCTTTACTGGGTACAACCTTCCAAAGTCACCATTATATTATTTTAATATACAGCAATGGATGCAAATGTCAAAATGTCCTCTATTATAGGTAGCTACAACATCAATGCAAAATAAAAATATACCGTCATACCTATATTTGACGTCAACGGGAAAAAAAGAAAAAGATCTCAAAATTGGCAAGATGCAACGGTTGGTACCTACATACGAAATTGTCATTGAAATCTGGAGATCCATTTTTAGTACCACCACTATCTTTCAACTAAATATAATTGATGTGGAACCGATTTATTGAAAATGAGAAGTACATTGAACCTTTATTTTTAGTTTTTAATTTATGAAGATTAAATTTAACTACCTTCAAATACATATTATACTATATAGGTTAATAACATAGAAATTCCTTTGTAAGGAGATTCAGAAAATAAAATTGTATTTGCTCCTTTTTTTATTGGAGCTCGACATGTGACTGCATATTCCTGAGATGGTATAAGAGATTACGTATACAGTCCATGTATATCCTTATATGTCCTTTATCCTCAAATCAACTGATGTCGGTTTCGTAGCCGCACCCTGTAAAGAGACTACCACAACTCGACAAGAAACATATGCAGAGGTTTCTGAAAACCTGTGAACAGTAGGTTTTTACCAACAGTATTTTTCTACCAACAGTGTGAGCGCCAATGATCGGTGGGAACTAAATCGACCGATCGTCCTTTAGATTCGTCCTTGGGAAGAAGGACTCTAAAGGACGAATGAAACAATGTCTCTAGCGATTCTTTCATTCTTTTTTTTAATCATTCATTATACAGGGATATAGGATCCCTGATCTAGAAAAAAATTGGCATGGCGAGACATATCGCATCGCCACCACTCAAAAAAGTATGGATTTTGTAAGTTTTCAGCGGGCACTGTAAGGCGTGACCAATAGGTATAGTGGCAGTTACCAAAATCAAACTGCTTTAATCACAAATCTAGTATTGCGCGGCAAGTAAGATCCTAGGTGTGTAGCTAATCACTAGAATAGTAGTTTCTCCATGCGAGTCTCCTTTGCGCACGTTAGGTATTATATGCATCTTATCTTATCTTATCTTATTGGTTTTGGGGTTGACATCAGTCAAAAACACTTCGACCCTTTGGGATCTTTTGTGTGTTCCCCATTCCTATTATCCACACACCTCAGTATCGTCCCCAAATATGTTTTTGACATATTTAAGGACATCACCAAGGTCGATTAGCCTGTAGCTTTCTGGATCCGGATAAGCCTGTCCTAGGTATTTTATTCTTTGGATGGCCCTAGCGTCACAGTCGCACAGTAGGTGCCGCATGGATTCGGGCTCCTTACCACAGAATCTGCATGTGGGATCATCTCTTACTCCTATAGTATAGAGGTGTTTGTTGGTTGTATAGTGTCCTGAGAACACTCCCACCAGTAGCCTTATTTGACTTCTGTTGAATTTCCATATCTTATCCAGGCCTATTGCCCTCATACCAATGAATTTCTTGGAATGTATTAGGCCTTGCTGCGTTAACCACCATCTTGTGTGTTTGTCCTCAGCAAACTTTTTTAATGCATTAATTATTGTTATGTTGGGTATGCCTATAAATGGTTCAGGTCCAATTAAGGGAGTTTCCGAACCCATTTTAGCAAGTTGGTCTGCCCTTTCATTGCCTTCGATGCCCATATGTCCCGGCACCCAGGCCAGTCTTACCCTGTTGTTCCTGCCGATTTTATTCAACAGTTTAACACATTCCAAAACCAGCCCAGATCTGGTCTCATACGAGCTCAGAGCTTTAAGTGCTGCTTGGCTGTCGCTGAGAATATTTATGTTTTCTCCATGTGATCTCATGTCTAGGATCTTCTTTGCAGATACTATTATCGCATACAGTTCTGCTTGGAAAACTGTAGGGTAATGTCCCATGCTTACATGAATATCATGACCATTAGTATGTATTCCTGCACCCGTTCCTGACTGCATCTTTGATCCATCAGTATACCAGTTTTGACATTTACTGTCGGGTTTAGAACCATTTTCCCATTCGTCCCGTGACGGGAAATATGTTTTGTAGTTCCTTTTAAAGATTCGAATAGTCGAAATGTTGTCAGCGCACATTTCAAGAATCCTATCGAGATTGTTGTCAGTTTCCATCCTAGTGTGAATAGTTTGGGGCATATTTGGATACCACTCTTTATTATTCCGTAGTCGGTAAAGTGATTTCCTTGCCTCCATTTCTATTATCACGTGTAAAGGTTTAAGATTTAATAGTACCTCCATAGCTGCCGTCGGTGTTGTTTTAAAGGCACCTGAAATAGACATACATGCCAATCGTTGTAACTTAGCTAGGTCTTTTTTACAGATATCAAGCTTAGTCCGTGGCCACCACACAATACTTCCATATGTTAGTATCGGCGTTACCATGGTATTGTATATCCACTTCATTACTGTTGGTTTTAGTCCCCATGTTTTGCCATATGCCGATCGACACATAGCAAATACCCTTATTGCCCTTTTTATTAACATGTCAACATGTAGTTTCCATGTAAGGCTTTTATCTAGAGTAAGACCGAGATATTTTACGTCAGTGGACCATTGTAGTTCACACCCGTATAACTTTAAAGAGATCAGTCCCGTTAGGTCTCTTTTCCCTGTGAACAGCAATGCTGAAGTTTGTTGTGTTATATGCATACAAGCCTCGTAATATATTTTTAGTTTTTGTAATAAAAATTCCGCATACCCAATACAATTAATTAAATTAATATTGTATAGGTAATTTCTTGCTACGTGCAGTGCCAACCTTGGGTAAACCAAGTATAGTGACGGCACTAAAGAAATAATAGTACAAGTAGTGACGGCAAAAATGTGACGGAAGACGGGCGGTCGTGGCGCCCTCCATTGACGTAATTTTGAATATATTAACTTAAATTTAAAAAAGACTCTAAATTGAAGAATTAACGCCGATGATCATAAAAACTTAATGAGTCCACGAAGAACAGTTTAGTTACAGAAGGTTTTGTTTCAAAAATGAATATGCGTAAGGATGTAAGTCTGTAGTAAAATTGCACCATAAGCAAAACAGCCTCACACCGTATCCGGTGGCATTCTGAGTCTACTCTATACGAACAAGTGAAAAGCTCGTCGCGGTGTTTGGATAGAATGTAATCCAATGATAAGTTTCACACGTTGGTATAGCGAAATTGGGACAGACAGCTTAACGTGCTCTCAAAGGCACTATACCTATTCTGTGGTGTTATTACAAAATATGTACTCATTGGTACACACTGGTGTTTGAACCAGGGACCGAAACATTGTAGTGTTTTAAAGTCTAAAGTAACCATCTCCTCTATATCCTACTTTACCTACTACTTACGAACAATAAGTAATCCATTTTTTTACATAATTTATTTTAAACTTTAGTACCTAAATAATTTTATACAGGACCTCAATTTTATATCGGATCGTAATAGAATCGCAATCGCTTAATTTGGCACATTTCACATTCTGCTAACTAATCAATCACCCATAGAAAACAGTTAAAAAAAGGGTTATTCCCAGTTTTCACCTACATACTGTATTACTTTATAGTACGTTTATTAAATATTATTTACCTACCCAATATTTTTCTCAATCACCGAATTCATTCGAGTCGGTCCCTGAAATGTTTATTGAATGGATCGCGTTAGAAAATGGCGACAAGGCCTGAATGATACGACCCATTAATGTAAGCTACGATTAGCACAATGTTGCCAAATGTTCTTGCCAAGTAGGCATTCATTTTTATATGCATGAAACTATAATCGATAGTTACCTATATATATTATTAATTAATTCCAACCTTATACAAATAAAATAATAAAAAAGTTGAATTTAATAAGTTTAATAGGTATACTCGTATATATAGGCTAATGTGAAGATCGGTGTTTATAATATAATATGGGAGGAAAGTACCTAATTTGAATCCCGGGAAAACAAAATTGCATCCACACCAAATTCATAAAAATGGTTCAATATTCACTTTCGCGTTTTATTTTTTATTTGTTTAGGTACCTACCTACGAGTAGGTATGATCGCAGTAAGTACCTATATAAATATTCGATATATAAATTGATAATATTATGATGGACCACGTATTAACTATTTTTACTTTCTCAAACGTTTTCAATCTCTGTATGCCCAAGAGTCCGTAATAATATAAATAAAAACAGTACAACAGACAGTAAGTATATCACAGATAAAATAGAGAAGTATATTATGTTATGTTAGAGCCCTCTGCCGCAAATTAAAGAGAACTAATAATGCTAATACCTACCAAGAGATGGCACTGTACATATATTCTTGTTTAGTCTTACCATTATAAAAAAAGTAATCATTCGTTCATTATTGACAGTTTGATTTATCATTCGTTCATTATATTTGTGTGTGTCAGCTGTCAATTTCAATTTCGTAAGAAATTTTATTTTATTTGTTTTGATTTGTTTTTATTCGGTTATTTTGTTTATTAGTGTTAAAAGTTATAGCAATTGAGGCGCAAAAAGAAAACTTGGGCATGGGCCTGTGCGATGAAGGTAAATGTTTATTATTTTCTATAATATATCACATACACGACGATGGCAGTAAACAATTTTAATTGCTTGTCCATTACGATATGTTGTTTGTTTAGGTATGTCTCTGTATTTTTATCGTAAAAATATTAACTGCTATATTTTATCTAATTGCGTTGGTACCTACGTTACGTCTTATTTTAATATCTCGCAGTAATACCTATACAATCCCTACCTACGATAAGGTGGGATTAAAAAACCCTTCGCTGGGTACCCAGCCAAGGGGTTTATAACCAGGCGGTCTCGGGCGCCGTAAGGCAGCCGTGATGATATATTTATAACAGCTAACTACGTGATGGGCAAAAGTTACCCTTACTTGAAAAGTTTTAGATCCCGTTACACAGGGGTAGCCTAGGGGGTTTCCCAACCCAAAACCTTGTAATATGCTGCTATATATGAGCAGGAACAGTTAACCCTCTATTAGTATCAAAATAATTAGTAATATTTCTGACAAAAGAGGCGGAGGGTCCCTAAAAATAAAATATATCCTGGTCCCGGATCTAATAAAATATACAACAACAATATTGCATTGAAGCTTTGCCAATTTGGTTTTTTAACTCTTTAGGAATAGGTTATCTATATATATATAAAGTAAGGTCACTCTTATTCACTTACTAAAAAACTAACCCTCTTATTTATAAAAAAAATATTGAGCATTTTTCTGTCAAAGGTGATTATTATTGGTAAGATAGAGATGAAAATATGTTGTCAGCTGGGTATTTTTTAAATTAGAATTCCATGAGGTGAAATGGGGGATAAAGTATTTCTCAGTAAAGTTTACATCACTGTAAAAAAAGCTTTCTTCTTCTTCTTTTACCTAAATGGCCTTCTATGCTTTACGCATAATTTTGCCAATGTCAAGTTGTGAGTAGTTTTAAAATTATAATATTGTATGGTAAAAGTAGGATAATAGGATGGAAAGGAATAGGGAAAGAACTAGGTTAGAATTAGGAATGGCCACATGACCGTATTCCAACAATACGGCATAGTGATGCCAGTGTCAAGTGAAGGAGGAAGAAATAATCAACAGTAAAATAGGTACCGCCACTTTACTGAAGATAAAGGGATTCGTTGAGATAGCACAAACACCAAGATCACTGTGTAAGTAGTACACTTCTCACACTTAATATTACTATACAAATGCTTATTCTACAAAATTACTACACTTTTGCACAATAAGATTCAATAAAATTTAATTTGAAAAATATAATATAAACACACGTCTGTGTCATGTCAGTGTTCGGGCTACCCTCAAAGATTCCAAAAGAAGCTTTAATAGTCTTGAAATTTGGTACTTATTTTTTTCTTTGAAAATAAATCATTATTTAATAAAAAAATAATGGTGTAAAAAGGTTTAAGGGTGGTTTCCATAACTCATATATTTTTTTAGTTTAAATGTTGTTTGGACTTAATGTTACACATAATGGAATATTGTTAATAACTTTGTAAATTCAGGAGTGTAATAAAGAAAACTTGAAGTACTTTTGTATGTGGCATACCTTTGAGCCGCATTTTAACTAGTAGACATGTCACAGACTTTTATTGCCCAATATTCATGTTGTTTGACCCTGCGACATTGTGGGTCGATGTCAAGTGTAAACCATTTGTAAGTGACATATCGCCCGACAAAGAAGTATTTTTTAATGTGGCTTACATAATTAATTATTCGGAAAACAATTATTAACAGGACTGAAAAGAAATGCATTTTAACCTCAACTTCTTTTCTAGCATCATTATTTTCAATAATATATTATTATTATTATTAATCAGGCAGGCAGTTGAAACAACTGATAGAAGCCTGTATCTTGTTATTCTTAAGTGTTAAGTATTTCTTAGCTATATATGATCATGATACATGAAGTATCCCACAATAATTGGGAATTTTGGTACAACTTGATGAGTGTCCACACAATCTCTTCAGACAACATGATTGCCATATCATCATGCTTATCACAAAGCCACACACATCCTCACCTGTCCAGTGACTGTTGGGAACACGAAAGTTGTGCATGTTGACACTCACCGAGCATCCGACGTCTTCAACTTGCTATATATCATGTAACACCTAGACTTCACAAGTGATCCCTTGGTGAAAGAGAGCCTTTTATTATTATTAATATTTACTTACTAGGAACCTATATAATAATTTACAACATATTTAACTTAGTCTTTTTGTGTTGTATAATATTTTTTATCTGAATACCCCTCTTACCAACAACTTGTTTTTAAGTACTTAATATTTATACATAAGATTATTGCCATTAATTTTGTCAAAGATAAGATATTGTTGATAGCCAGATGTATTTATGTAGGTACTTTATAAATATTATTGTGTATTTCAGAATCTTTTGTTCATAGTTTTATAATAAATGTATTGAAAACTGAAACTTTCTATGTAATCTCTCTGTATACAAAATGCAGTTTAAATAAATCTATTGTGGTAGATTTCATAATACTTTTAATTAATATCAAAACTATATTTACTAATGGTTTAATATAGTAAATGGCCTGAATGTAGCACGACTTTATGGTCACAAGTCTGGGAACCCCACATGATTGGGACACCAAGCTAAATAATACATAATAATTCATATTTTTGTTCCATTTTTACCAAAGATCTATTTCCCTTCCACAAAATATCATAATTTACTTAAGTATATTATTCATAAATATTCTATGAATGCCATAATAGATAGTAGGTGTGATTTGAGCTGAAATATAGTATTTATACTTCTTATTGTAATAATAATAGGATAATTAACACAAATTGCTATGGTCACAAACTAAGCTCTAGGCTTGTACTATGTGTACAAGACTATGATACAATACATATTATATTTTATAAACACCCAGACCATGACAAACTATACAGAAAAACGTACTAATATTTATTTGCCATGGGTGGGAATCGAACCCCACGACCTCCGGATTTAAAGCCAAAAGCGCAACCACTAGTCTACGGAGGCTGTATTTAAATGAAGAAATAATTTTTGATGACATTTTATTTTATTTTTTATTGGAGCACGACATGTCACTTTGTATCTACCTGGTGGTAAGCAGTCCTACAAAGTCCAATATTGATCGCTCCCACTACGCCGGCTAAATGATGCGATTACGAAATGAAGGGCGACAATGACGAATTGCAACGAGTATATTTTAAAATACTAGCTGCCTCATCGTCAATTCAACTAGCTATTTCGTTACCGCACCCTGAAAGAAGACTACCACCTCGACAAGAAATCTATGCAGTAGTCTCCTGAAAACCGGTGAAACCACAGACTAAAACCGAAACGTGACCAGGTCACTTGACGGTATTTGCATCTGTATGGGCGGTGGTAACGAGACCGGTCGGTCAGCCTAACGAAGCTATAGAGACCTTCCTCCCACTTAAAATAAATATACTATAAATTTTAGGACTTTTTTGATATCTCTTATATTTACAGAATAACTGCCAAATTATGTTAACATTATAGAGGTTTAATTGTATTTTGCAGCAACTACTTCAAATCTAATCATTGTTGATTTCATGTAAATCTTTACAGATATTTATGAATAGTCAAAAAAAAAAGAAGTTTAACAATGAGATCTTTGTGACTTCTTAGGGCTAAGTTATTCAACAGTTAACTTATGAAGAACTGTCAAATGTATTCTTTCTCCATACAAGTTATCTATTGAATAAATTTATTTGACGATTGAAAAATCGGCCCTTAATTTATTAATTATACATAAATAAGCTCGCCTTTCACCAAGCATTTGTTTTTTATCATAAACAATTGTGTCATAAACAATTTTCTTATACAACTATATACATGCTATGATTTGGTGTGGGTAGAAATGTAATAAAGGTACTTGGGGCATATGGTTACTTGTATCAAAATACAAATTGATATCAATTGTTTGACACTGACGTTCGCTTGTAACTCTTCATAATTGATTGTTGTTCTACCAATGCCATTCGGTTCTAACTATGATGCAGTTGCACTATCAATTGTTTTATAATTGCTCTTTTTATTAACGCATTATCTTTCTTGAATATCACTATACTGTGCCCTAATTTACCAGAAAGTAAATCTAAGTGATCTATTAATGTTAAGTTAAATATCATTCATGCTATGCCGCTAGTAGTCTGTTACTTACTTTGTTACCCTTACTTACACATCCCTATAATTCTGTGAAGGTTTATTTTTAAATCATGAAAAGTGAATCATTAATTTAAATCATAAAAATATCACATTAGGCAATCCTAAAAATATACATAGTTATAAATATGAAAGGTTGAAAATGTACGAAAAATTAATATTTTTGAAATTATGTGAATGCCTAGCAACGTTACTTAACAGACTTAAACCGAGACCCTAAGTACTTAGGTCAGACAATACAGATAGTTAGTAGATACTTATATAGTTTTTATAATAATAATTGAACTCTGCTCAGATTCTCAGTTCAAAGTCTAGTTCGACGCGCCTACATTTATGAACTTTGGTCGTATAGTGGACAGCTGGATCGAAAATGTTTCATCCTATATTTTTTGTATATCATACAGATATTTTACAAACTTGCGATACTTAAGAATGCTCCTACATAACTTCCTACCGCCCTATTAGTTATCTCTTCAAGTTCAGGAATTAGTGGGTTTAGCTGGGGAACCTTGGGAGCTAAACCATCCTCTGACCCTCACGGCTATATAGTGTCACACTCACCTTTACCGCGGAACTATTTTCATAAGGTATTACAGATTACGGGTTCACCTTATGCAGGACCGGCAGAGCTGGTACACACCTCTCTCACCGCGAGTCAGACAATACGTCAAGTTTCTTTGTACTTCTTTGGACGACGTGTCTTTTGTGTACTGGTAGAGTCTCTCTCATTTGGTCGGAGTCGGCCTCACCGACTCCAGTAGTGTCCATGGAGACACCTCACTCCCAAAATGGTGGAAGACCCGAGCTGACCCCATTACCTCCTCGGTGACCCAAGTCAGTGCGCACCCCCTCAGGGAAAGCTTTGATAAACCTAGTATTTAAAACTTTTTCGGCTAGCGAATCACGCAGCCACGTCACCGTCGGAAACAGATAATGCCCCTCAGGCTCTCTGTATTAGTCAATCAAAAAAAAAACTTCCTACCACCAACCACTGCCTTATATCAATAGTGTCAAGCAATTATTACATTAACTTACGACTTATTATAGCTTTGTTGTCAAAAGTGACAAAAGCAGTTGACCCCCTATGTAAAGTTGCGCCTTTGCATCGTATGTCGCATCCGAAAATCGTGGGTTTTATCCTCGCTCTGAATGGCATATAATTACAATACTAGACATATGGTAGGAGGCCTCGCTCTTCTAATGTTAGGCTGAGTAGGTAACATTTTATTAAATAAAAGTAGACAAATTTATAGTTCTTCACAGATAAATAGTACAGGGAATCCTACTTTAGGGCTAATTAGTGGTTATATCTTAGCCTCAACTTTTCAAATGTTATATGTCATTAATAAAATTGTAACCATGTAACCTTTGTGCAATAAAATATTTATGTTTTATTATTTATTTATTTGAGTCCTATGTTTTATGCAGTGTTCTTATAACTCACTTCTAGTTGTAATCAAAGACGGTAAGTGGCTCAGACAACACTACAAAATAATAAGGAAACTCACTTGTTTATGTGGTATGATCTATAATTACATAGGTCAGATTGGTTTAAAAGATCATAAGTACTTAGAACCTTATATTTCTTAGCTCTACCTATAGCTAGATTCTTGTATCGCTCGATACATCATTGTTGTTCTTTGATTACAGTGTCAAGCTTAGGTAATTCATATAACTTTTCAGTAGTCAAGGTTTTAGTCTGTGGGTTAACCAGTTTTCAGGAGCCTACTGCATTAATTGCTTGTTATTCTAGAAAGCTACTTAACCTTTCAGAGTACGGTTACAAAACGGGTTTGACGATAGTTTTTTCGCCACTCGTTTCTCGATTGTTATCATTCGTTACTTTGTCCTAGGGTCTGATATGTACAAACTCAAGTTCTATTATAAGCCATTGCACACTTATTCTATTATTTATTTGAAATGTTATAAGTAAAGAAAAATATATTGTTTATTTTTCATTGCATGTTCTTATTATGATTATTTAAAGTTATTAATAATAATATAATATATATATATAGGTACCTATTTAGTAACTGAAGTTTGTTGCTTGTACATGTGTATGTATTTGATACATCCGTGTATATAACCACGTCGGCTATTTATCAATATTGCATGTCATGATGAGTTCACACTGACTAAGATAATGCTTGGTAAATTATATGAGACGAGAAAATACCGTACCTACTTACCTATTATGCTACTATGTTTCTATTTTTCTCAGTATTTTGTTTTATACAGGAAAATTTGTAAAATCAAGTTTTAATTATTGGTTTGGGATAGACAGAGAAGTGGTATATTACGCAAGCTAATCATAGGTTTAGAATATGTCATCATCAGACTTAGGTACATACATACATACATATCTTCACGGGTGCCTTACGGCGCCCGAGACCGCCTGGACGGCCCCAAGGTACCCAGCGGAGGGGTTTTAATCCCACCTCGTCGTAGCCGATGGTATGAGTCTACACCGAACAAGTGGCTAGCTCGTCGCGATGCTTTTGAATAGACTCAATAACCCATCTATAAACAGTTTCACAAGTTGGTATAGTGAAACTGGGACCGACAGCTTAACGTGCTCTCCGAGGCAGTATAGTGGTGCTGTCAAACAAATGTACATTATTGTTTTAATTAAAAACTCATCGGTACACACCGGGATTTGAACCAGGGACCTAAGTGTTTTTAAGTCCAAGGTCTAACCAATTCGGCCACCACGTATATATATATATATATATTATCATCAGACTTAGGTGTTTTTTTTATTGTTTAGCACTGTTGAAACGATAAGAGTTGTGTTTAAAGTTATGCACGGATAGTTGTAGGTTCTAGGACTTAATTATTATTTTACTAATATTTTTTTTACTTTCACCCTTTTCTCAATCTATTTTATTTTTTACTTAAATCCTTTTATATAAATAAGAGAGAATGATATAATATTCTTTACTATATCCATGGATTGCCTGGTCCAAAGCTACGAGTATCAGCGCCATCTTAGAAACGCGTTCCATAAAAGTTCCGACGGCCGATCTTGGAAGGCCCAAGATCCTTCTAAAGACGATACAAAGACTTTGCTGGAATTTATCTTGCGCCGACTTCCACTGAATAAGTTTAAATATTAAATCCGTTTCTAGTAATTTCATTCGTGAGATCAAAGTATTTGTTTGACTCGTTTTAGTTCGACCGGAATTTTGTAATGTATTTTTAATGTAGTCATGAGTATTTTCCAGTCTGGTACATTGGTCAGGTTTTAAAAGGGCCTACTTTGAGTTTTCATAAGAAGTATCTATCATTTGACGTTATCTTTTTAATAGTAGTAATATCACAAGTAAATCAGTTTAAAAAAAAAAATGGGTAATAGCACCCCAAACAGAAATAATGAGAACCATAAATACGAGCGTGCTGTGGTTGATGATAATGTAAACAACAACAAACAATAGGGCTACTGCCCCGACCAGTTTTTCTCATGATTTTTGATGCGTACAGACATATGGGCTGACATCCGAGTCTCACTACTTTAAAAAAGAAATTGAAATTGTAGTAACGTATACGTGAGCAACAACCAATAGGATCGCTGTATTCAATACTGAGGCTCTACCATGGATTTGCGCATTGTAGCAGTGTAACGTATTAGAATACGTATACGTAAGCAACAACAAATAGGGCCGCTTTATTTTTGGTAACAGAGGCTCTACCATGGGTTTGCGCATTGTAGCAACGTAACGTATTCATTTACGAATACGTGAGCAACAACCAATAGGGCCGCTTTATTTTTAGTAACAGGATTGAATAAAGCGATCCTATTAGTTGTCACTCACGTAAATGAATACGTTACGTTTCTACAATGCGCAAACCCATGGTAGAGCCACTGTTACCAAATAAAATTGTTGAAAGCAGAAAGATTAATAAATAGGGTACCTACAATGACGAACAAAAATATTATTTTAATTTTGTGACGGTAGTGGATAAATACTGGAACTGCGAAAACTCATATTGTATTAAAAGTGTCGTTAACAGAGTATAGATAGGTAAAAGAACATTTGTTTTATACTATTTATTCAATGTAACAGTAACAGTAAATATTACCGCTTGTTCAAATACAATAAATTAAAGTTTAATATATTGTTGCTGTTGTTATGTATACATAGTGCGTATCTATTTACCTTCATACTTTTATTATTTGTTTGTATGTCATGGCGCAGAATCTATATAGGTATACTTACATAAAACAAAATTGTAAATTCTGTAAAAAAATACTGGAAGACGCGAGAAATACTCGTAAGTAATAGAAGGTAAAAAAGCACTTTGAAATGTTTTCTGTACCCCTAGTGTGAGTTTTCTAACTATTACTTTGCGTGTGAGTTAAGCAAAATTTGTATGGGAAATAGTTCAGCGCTCCAAGCGGAAATTTTGAGAACTAAAAATGCGAGCGTCTGATTGGTCAAAATGTTAACGCAGTAGTTAAGTTAACGCGAAAGTAAATGTTAAAAAAACACACTAGGGCTACTGTTTATTTGTTCGTTTATTCTCGCATCACGTAAAAGCTACTCAAACTTCAAAATCGAGTTACGAAATATAAGAAGCTTTATTTCATGAAAATCGACCTACAGATTCAAAGGATATATACAGGTTGAATTTTTCAAATGTGCTTGAAGGTATTCTTAAAATCCTAATAGTCCGGGAGGTAACGACACATTTTTGTCACTTATTTCAGCATAGCTAGTTTTCTCTAAAATGCTAGTTTTTTTACATGTACAAACACAAAACCGAGGTCAGCTGTAACATACGCGGGGGAGGCGGATGCTGGAAAGCCTCCAGTGTTATATATTTATGAAAATAAAATAATACCAGCAGACTTGATTTTTTTACATTACTCTATTAGAGTATAAAATCTATCTATAGTATAGTTAGTTTATAACGGGTCCCTAGTATTTTAAACTGGGTTATATTTTTTTTATCGGAAAATATGCTCTAATATTTTTTTCGTCTTTCAGTAAATAATATTTACAAATAACTAGTATTGATATATATACCCAACTTTTTGAATTCGTTTTCGGGATATTATTATATGAATATTTTTAAAGCCACATTGTTAGTTCTCGCCTAACTAACCTTAATATGACATTAGATGAGTCGTTAAGTCAAGATGTATGTTATAAGTAGCTATAGAAGTAACGTAGTGTAATATTGCCTTGACACTTTGTGAATGACGTACTTACTACCTTTTGACACCTCTCTGTAAGAATTTATGCTGTATATTATGCTTTTATCTTTTATTTCCTCTAATTAATTAAATATACATCTTCTTGTCCACCACTTCTTGACACATCATATTTTAAATATTTTTCTTAATTCTGGCTGCACTTTCGACCTTTGTGTCGATTAATTATATATTTAGAATGAAATGAGACAGATCCCCATAAAAACTGTCAGTTTAATTCGAATAACTATATCGAGCCGACATGCATGTCGAAAGTGCAAGAATTGCCTCCCAGGTTTTCCTGAGACAAAATAAATGAATATGGCTTATCATAAGTATTAATTTTAACCCCCGACGAAAAAGGGTGTGTTATATATATAAGTCTGGGGCTCCCAAACGAACCTTAGCGATATTTTTATGACACGGGAAGTTTTGTCAAACTTGATAGATTACTTTCTTGGCCGACTAAACAAACCTGTTATTTGTTACATCTTAGTAAAATAAAGTAACCTATAAATTAAAAATATCATCACGGGTGCCTTATCGCACCCGAGACCGCTTAGACGTTCTATACGCCTCAGGGTACCAAGCAAAAGGGGTTATAATCCCACCTGTTGTAGCCGATAGTATGAGTCAACACCGAACAATTGGATACCTCGTCGCGATGTTTGAATAGACTCAATAACCCATCTAAAACAGTTTCACAAGTTGATATGTATAGTGAACCTGGTGGGCGATTCTCGCGCTTTCGAGATTCATCTCGATTCGAGATTTTTAAACGAAAAATGACTAAATATGCCATTTTTCGTTCAATATTTATATATTTATCGCCCACCTGGTACCGATAGATTTACGTGATCTCCGAAGTACTATAGTGCTTTTGTCAAACAAATTTTAATGTAAGTACATAAATTACTCAATTAAAAATTCATAGGTACACAACTACATAATGTGTTTATAAATTAAAAGTAAATAAAAAAATTGATAAAAAGAAAATCTTTATACACAATAATATACAACAGCATAGCTATACTGTACCTAATTGTTTCCTAGTTTTTAAAGAATTATTTTTATGTCGGAGGTTTGTTTTTATTCTGTATTTTTCCCTCCCAACTAAAAGTTAAAGTATCAACAAAATATTTATCGTTTTTGAATATTTAAATTTTAATAAATAATGTATCATTTCACCTACCTAGAGGTGACTAGGTAGGTAGGCGTCCTTCTGGCAACGAACTATTAAATATTTTGTTCATTTGACATTGGTTCGTGTCAAACTGTGTTATCAACATTATGTATTTAGTAAATTCTTCTAGTATTAGTGTATGTTTATTTACTATCTACGTCCGTTTGTAATTAGAATAATAATATGTAGGATAATTTACACATAATGCTTTGAGGCTCTACCATGGGTTTGCGCATTGTAGCAACAACAATCATTTACGTATACGTGAGCAGCTACCAATAGGATCGCTTTATTCAATCCTGTTACCAAAAATAAAGCGGCCCTACTGGTTGTTGCTCACGTATACGTATACAAACACGTTACGTTGCTACAATGCTCAAACCCATGGTAGAGCCTCTGGTCACAAACTAAGCTCTAGGCTTGTACTATGTGTACCAGAAACAACGAAATATTATTTCAATATTTTATACTTCAATACAAATTTTTGCCATGGATGGAAATCGAACCCACAACCTCCGGATACAACGCCAAAGGCGCAACCACTAGTCTACGGAGGCGGTATATTATAATAAAATAACAATAATATATTTTATTACGTTTCTTTTCTCATATGAATATTAAAACCTTTTATACTCGTAGATTAGACAGACATTATTTTTATAAGAAAATATTAATTTATTAAACATTTAAAACATGTAATTGGAGCACTAGAATTCACATGCTCGTGTCTGTATCTCCCTGATGGTAAGCAGAGCCCATGAATGGGACCGATCAATACATTGATCGCACTCACTATGCCGATGAATCGGCGGCGACAAAGAAATTGTATTCAAGTCTCTATTTTATATGCTTTATCGTCAAATCAACTTGTCGTTTCGTAATCGCACCCTGAAAGGAGACTACTTCCTCGACAATAAATCGATGCAGTAGTCTGCTAAAAACCGCTAAACTCACAGACTATAATCAAAACTACACTAGAAATGGTATTGAATTAAAAATAAACCTATAGGATATTAAAAGTATATTTAGAATTTGTTTTTGTTTGTTAGTTCTCATATCACTTAACCTACCGAACCGATTATTTAGGTACATGTAGTATAATGTACATAAGCTGGTTTTTGTTGACTAGCTGATATACCTACAGGAAAACACTAAAATTCTCACAGGGAAAGTTTTAAAGAACATTAGTTAGGTAAAAATGTTATAGAAACAAAAAAAAAATATATTTAGATTAATGAAACTGCATTAAATATTCTATTTTGACTTCAGTTTATGACTGTTTATGTGAAAAAAAAAATAACTCATTTTAATTTTATACAAAAAAAAATGTACAGCTGTTGGGCAATTTAATAAATCTAAAAACATGCACACGAACTTGCGGGCAGTAGCTAGTTTTTAATAAATATCAAAAATATTCTTAGATATGCATAAGAGAGCTAGAATACCTAAACAGAAGTGCCATACCTACAATAAATGATTTGAAGATGTCAAATAAATCTCGCCTTATGCAAATACATTTTATTTCTATTTCTGTATGTTTAAAGAAACAATAATTTATTAAAATTACCTATGTCTATATAACTTTTAGAAATTATTATTAACATTCTTATTTATAATTAAATCCACAGCCAAGTGAAGTAATTAGTATAATTATCGTCTTTTTTCATAATTATTTCATTAAATATAATTCGTGGTGACCTTCTGTTTTGAGTTAGTTTTTCCTCTCATTTGTACAGATTTTTTACTTGTATCATTTGACGTAATTTCTCACAAGTATTGGTATAGCTACGTACCTATGGTTAACTTGTTATGCTGGTTCGTTACCGGTTTGGCATACATCAGGATACAGGCTTTACCCGGACAGGTTGTTTAATTTTCCTTGTAAAGAGCTATATTGTATGTTTGTATGGTTTCTGTAACTTTTAATTTAGTTTGTGCCTCCGATGGTAAACAGATTAAAGAATACATGTTACATGTATTTAACTAATATTGGAGGTAAACTAGGTGTCATATGGTTTAATAATTTATCATAGTCTTAATATAGACTCTACACACATACATATCATCACGGGTGCCTTACGGCGCCCGAGACCGCCTAGACGGCCCCAGGGTACCCAGCGGAGGGGTTTTAATCCCACCTCGTCGTAGCCGATGGTATGAGTCTACACCGAACAAGTGGCTAGCTCGTCGCGATGTTTTGAATAGACTCAATAACCCATCTATAAACAGTTTCACAAGTTGGTATAGTGAAACCGGGACCGACAGCTTAACGTGCTCTCCGAGGCACTATAGTGGTGTTGTCAAACAAATGTACATATTTTTTTTTATTAAAAACTCATTGGTACACACCGGGATTCGAACCAGGGACCTAAGTGTTTTTAAGTCCAAGGTCTAACCAACTCGGCCACCACGTATAATATAGACTCTGTGTCTCACAAATATAGATACTGTGGCCGAAGGTATGGTTACTTTATTCGGGCATAGTCCTCAGGGTAACTCCTCCAGATCCTTCTTTAAAACAACTTCTAATATTTTAAATGTTTCTGTTTGTATTCTTTTCAAATTACCTACATTAAATACATCATTAGGTACTGAAGCTATACAAACTAAAACTGTGAGGATAATCGAGCTTTCACTTGTTTTCTTATTTCTATTTTAAATTAATACTTCACACTTTAAAAAAAAGTATCCCACTAAAATCTGTCATTCTAATTCTTCTTTTCTTTCGATTTGTTCCATTTCCTTAATTAAATGTCATGAATATTGAAAACTAACAATTACATGGCCAGTTAGTAATAAAGAAGGGTTAAAATACCTACGCAAGAACGAATTCTGACAAAAGAAAATCAAACATCGCGACGAGCTAGCCACTTGTTCGGTATAGACTCATATCGGCTACGACGAAGAGAGATTAAAAACCTCTCCGCTGGGTACCCTGGGGCCGTCTAGGCGGTCTCGTACCCGTGATGATATGTATGTACCTAAATAAACTTTTCCTTGAAATTATTATATAAATAAATATCCTTACAGCGCCCGAGACCTTCTAGACGGCCTCAGGGTTCCCAGCGGAGAGGTTTTGACTTAGGCAATATGTGTAAAATTTCATCCACTTTTTTTTATTCAAATGAACTGAATAATAAATTCTCGCATTAGTTGTTTTTCTATTTGTGTGTGCCTTCTAAAATGATTTCCACAAGCCGATTTCGATTTACAGAAAACTGTGATGTTGTCACACAGCTTTTTTTGTTTTGCTGACCGTAATAACCATAACTTACTTAGTTTTAAAGTTCTTTTGTTATTTAAGTAATTATTTTAATAATATAAAACAACTACTTGTACTAGAAATCTACAATCCAAGGAAAGTAAAAATCAAAATGTATATTAAGTCTACTCGCACAAGTATAGGTAGGTACATTTTAAAACTATTCGCATTAGCAATGCTGAAATTTAAATTTTAGTTAATTAGTTAAGGTCTTGATTCAAATAAGTTCAGCAGTGATATATATTTTTTTGTTAACGCTAGAGTAGTAGTAGAGTAGTTTTTGTTCAGTTTATACTATAGTCGTTAGTAATTATAGATTGGAATCAACTAATAGGATCGCTTTATTTTTCAAATAAACCTCTCTTATTGGTTGATTCCTATCTATAGTTACTAGCGACTATAGTAAAAATTGATTGCATAAACTTGTGGTGTTGCTACATTATCAGTAACTATACATGTGTTTTCTATAAACGCTAGTAACTATAGTTAATAAATTGCTATAACTATACTATTTTTTGTAATGAGGCTGAAGAGTTTGATTGGTTGAACGTGCTAATCTCGCAGGAACTACTGGTTCCAATTGAAAGAATATTTTTGTGTTGTATAACCCCTTAATCGAGGAAGGCTATAAGCTACGACATAACGCTACGGTCAATAGAAGCGGAGCATCAATGAAAAATCTTGCAAATACGGGAAAATATTCCTTTTGAGAGCTTACGTTGAGTGCGCTGCGTAAACGGGTAACTTTAACCGTTTACGCAGCGCACTCAAGACGAAGTTACGCCGTCAGCTAGCTTGCGATCCTATTGGTTGGTCCAGATTTTGTCACCAGAGGCGAAGCTATAACCAAAGGTACCTCAACCCTGGTGCAAAATAAAACTGAGGACCTAACTACATTGTTTAGGTTTTATGTAGACATAATATAAAATGAAACAGCGACATTGCTGTATACTTCTGTTAGGTCCCAGTCTATCACTGGGATAATTTAAGGTTGCTAGGCTAAACCCCGTATTCTAAGACGTATCCTTAACTCCACTTTACACTCAAGGAACGTCTGTCTCTTTCCACCAAATGTCAACTATAAAAAGCAAGTTAAGACAAACGCTCCTTGAGTGGAGAGTAGAGTTAAGGAAACGTCTTAGAATACGGGGGTAAGGCTCCTAGGGTCCCTTGAGCTTGGGGGCCCCTGTGCACGGCACCCTCTAGCCGTCCGGTAGCTACGCCGCTTAAGGTGACTAATAAAATTTGTTATAAATAGGTGTATATTGATACATAAAAAAATATTGATAAAAATAGTCATTGTTTGTATATCATCATTTCTATATATATAAAAGTTATACTTTTATTATTCTACCAATATGGACTATCAATAATATTTACACGTGTATTAATCCGGAAAAAATATCTCAGCCCCTTTTATAACTTTGCCTATAATCCATCAAATTAGTCACAGAATAGAACAATAGAATAGTGCTAAAGGAGCTTTCAACAAAATAATTAATATTAAACATTTTACGCATTGCTCTGGTCCCAAACTTATGCGGTTCCTATTCGTGTAACTAAGAATCTTTTTACCTAGACTTCATTTGGGATATCTTTATAATGTATTCTGTTTACCAGGAAAAACTACCTAATACATCATATTATATTTTATGGCAAACTGTACAGAAAGAAATAAACTAATATTGTTTTGTCATGAGTGGTAATCAAACCCACGACTTTCCGATTCAACGCCAACGACGAATCCCCTATCGACCACGGATGCGGCCTAAATTTACTAATACCTTCGCGCTTCGAATGAATTGAAAACTTACAAGCTTACAATTAAAACCCTAAAGTTAGACCGTCCTTGTTAAAATTATATTATGATGTATACGATTTATGTTTGGGACTAATGAAGTTATTTTATTAATTATGACTCCTACCAAGCGACTTTATGTTATTCCTTGATAACTCGCTGCGAATTGAGAACGACCAAGTGGTTAAAGTAAATCTATAATTATAAGTGACTAACTATAAAATATTGACAAATAAGCAGAGAATATTTTGTTTCAGTTGGTCATTCATAGGAAAATCCTAATTGTGGAAGGATCATTAGCCAATGACAAATTAAAATAAAAACATTATGAAATCACCATGCTAATAATTAAGTGGCAGATGTACTATCTCGTACCAAACGTTTTGGCAATTCATACGTCTGTCGTACTATCAGAATATAGAAGCTTTACCAGCATGTTTCGTCCTATAACATTAAGTCCTTTGCGAGAATAGGCACCTTAAGCCGGAATTACGATTGCAACCAGTCAGCGTGTCTCGAATGCACAGTAATGCACACGCTGGTTGCTATCATTCATGGACATTGTATATCTCCTACTTAACACCGGAAAGATCCACGGTTACATGTCGAGCTTCAGGAAAACAAAGTTTTAAAAAAACCTTCCACATCGTTGCCGTCGTCATCCTGCCGACGTCCTTTGTTTGGATGCAAAAACCAAACGAAGATCATGAAAGGTCTTAGGCATCTATGCCTATAGTGGACTGCATCAGATATCTTAATTTTGGAAGAAATCTATAGTCCCTGTTCAAATCGCATCAGATATCTTAGTTTTGGAACCCCTGCTCAAATTAGGATATCGGATAAATCTCCTCGACAGTTGAATGCTTAGTGGGTAACTCGGATCACATCAAACTTCAGTATTAGCCGTTTGGCTTGAAGAATATGCTTTAATTGTTGACTGTGCGGTGTTTATCAAAAATTATGGAAGTATTTTTTTATTAACAAATTTATTTTAGTAGGGTAGTTGTTGCTCTAGTTTTGTTAAGATAAAGTCGACCCTTGATCTGAAACGTCTGCCTCAGATAATAAGAAGACTTGGAATATTTGTTTCTGCGAATATATATGACTAATTAGTAAATAAAATTAATTATATTTTAATCATTATATTTTTACAATAAAATAATAGCCAGCCAGACATAATTGTCCGGTAGGTCGTGGATTGGGAGTGCGGGATGAGTAACCTTCTTATCTGTGTTGAATATCACCACAAAGGAACAAAAGACTACTAAATTACTCATTAGTTAGTCAATTAAATACACATGGGAGCTATATTTGCTATAACCGCTTATGGTAAAGGAATGATCGTCATCTGTGTCTAGTTTCTGTCGCCATACATCCGCTGCGGTTCCGATACGAGTGACTCAGTGTCCAATTTGTATTTTTTTTTTCATTCATCGGATACACATTTATCAGTTCAGTAGCGAACTTTTCGTGTTGGCGGCAGGTCGCCGTCACTCGCACTTCGCATGGCGCTCGAGTCAACACGATTATCTCGAAACTCATTTGTGTCGTTGTGATAAAAACAATAACATTACTGGTATCTTCGTCTGCTTGCTGTTATTACGGTTTAATTTAAATATCGTTAGGTTTATTATGTTTACTTTTGATTGTCCCGCGGGAGGAAAGTGGTCTCGGTTGTGCAAATAGTGATAACAAGGATTTGTTTGCGATTGTAACGTCACCTGGCCAATTAATCGGTGGTTATCGGTTGGCTGTTAGTTGCGGATAAGCGCCGTCGGGCGTCGGTCGGTCGGTGTCGGAAGATGCCAGTGATAGGCTGCATGATGATGTCGCCTCAGGAGATGGGACCGTTCCTGTCGGACTACCAGCCGACGGCTCCCCCTCTGATTACCTGGGACAAGCCGGTGCTTCCCCATCAGCGGACAATGACGCCTAACTTCCGTGATGGGAACTTTCTGACAAACGGAGGTTCGCATATTTTTCTTTTATATATTTGTTATCAGAACTAGGATTAGATAAATTAAAAAGGGGTCATAGTTTTTACTGTTTTAGATATGAAGTGACATTATGTTCTATGATTTATTGTTACATCAGATTGTTCATTTTTATATCTGTAATAATGTAGTCAATAATATAAAATAATAATTAACATCTGAAGCATTCTTTTTTTTAAATTAAACTAAATATAGTTTTCCATTATTTGCCACATTACATCATTAACTTAACGAAAACGACAAATCTGGTAGGTCAATTATTATTCAAGTTTTTAACGTGGTTGATATCAAATTAAATTCACAATTGCGTAATAAATATTCATTGCACCTTGTATCTAATCAATTAATACATTTAAGTTGATATACGACTTATTTGACTTTCATTTTTTTATCAATATATTAGCGGTCAAGTGCGAATACTGTTCGCGCACACGGGCTTCGTACAGTAGTAGGAAAAGGGGGTAAATAAAAGCTTGATTTCAGAAAGAAATATATTATTATTTCAGTAACCTCGTCATGGGAAATTAAAATTTAGGATATTTTATATAAATCTCCGATTTTTTTTTTCAATTAAATATTTAGAGTTAAAGCTTGTTTAGTACATAAAAGCTAGTGAAACTAAAGTTGAATAAATTGTAATGTGGAGTTCCATAATAGCCAAGAAAGTGGTTATACCAATACAACGAAAAAAAAATTTAATAATCACTAGGTGGCTGTATGTAAAGTCGCCTTTATAATATCTTCTGTGCCTATTTTAAACTATGCGTTTTTTTTATTTTAATAACCGATATACAGGGTGACTTTGAAAGGATGTATTTTGGGCTAATATGAGGTTGTACTGGTCAATACGAACAACTTTTCCCATGGAACTATGTGCCGCAAATGAAAAAAAATATTGCCTTCTCTATACAAACTAGTAATTTTAAAACGACCAATTTGTATGGGGAAGCCAAAATTTTTTTTCATTTGTGGCACATAGTTCCATGGTAAAAGTTGTTCGATTTGATCAGCAGAGCCTCATATTAGCCCAAAGTACATCCTTTCAAAGTCACCATGTATAAGGTGACATTGGAAGATTGTACTTTGGGCTAATATGAGGCTCTACTGATCAACTAAAACAACTTTCCCCATGGAACCATGTGCAAATGACAAAAAAAACGTTCCTTTTACACATAGTACAAGCCTAAAGCTGATCATAAACTACCAGAAGCCCAATAGTACGAGTTTGTTTTAACGTTCTCACTGCGTTAAGTGAGTATTCTCCACCAATAGAATCGCTTAATTTCTAAGTTAAACTCTAAGCCTGACTCCTGCCTGTAAGTTAAAAATAAGCTAATCTGATTGGCGAAGAGTGCTCACTTACCGTGATGAGAACGTTAAAAAAACTCTCACTAGGACCACAGAGGCTCTACCATGGGCTTGCGCATTGTAGAAACGTAACGTATTCATTTACGTATACGTGAGCAACAACCAATAGGGCCGCTTTATTTTTGGTAACAGGATTGAATAAAGCGATGCGATCCTATTGGTTGTTGTTCACGTATACGTAAATGAATACGTTACGTTTCTACAATGCGCAAACCCATGGTAGAGCCTCTGGTCAATATCAAATTAATGTGGGTAAAATATCCTACATATAATTATTATTATACTTGTAACTTAGAAAACGATAGGCAATCTGACCATCTTCTGACTGGTTAGTGACTGTCTATCTATAGATATATTTATTGTTATTATTATATATAATAATAACACATAACATATACGTCATTTGCTTATTATATATAATAATTATACAAGCATATTTTTAGATACTTACATTGTTGTCAAGGTCACAACTCTAATGACTACAAAAAAATCATAATGTTGTTTGTTATGAATTAAGTTTTTTCTCATCCAATATTTCGTATAATTTCAATTAAGTTTCTTTTACAAAGAATATAAGTAAAGTGAACAGCAATAGTATATTATAAGATCACTCTTTATGAAATTGACAGCCTCCGTAGACTATTGGTTGCGTCTTTGGCGTTGTTTCCGGAGGTCGTGGGTCGATTCCCAACCATGGCAAAAAAAAAAAAACAGTTTGTCATGGTCTGGGTATTTATAAAATATAGTATGTATTATATAGTTGCTTCTGTTATGCATAGTACAAGCCTAGAGCTTAGTTTGTGACCAGAGCAATATGTGGAAATTGTCCTACATATTAATATTATTCTTCTTTAAAAAAAAAACACATGTTTGTAATATTTTATCCCACAACTTTCCTCTAAAAATTCTCTAGGAGGTCAGTGGCTCTACTATGAGTTTTAGCTGGGTTTACTATGGTCGCTAATAAGTATAGTTAGAGATCAACCTGTTTTATAGGTTTATATATATATATATATATATATATATATATATCATCGCGGTGCGTTACGGCGCCCGAGACCGCCTAGACGGCCCCAGGGTACCCAGCGGAGGGGTTTTAATCCCACCTCGTCGTAGCCGATGGTATGAGTCTACACCGAACAAGTGGCTAGTTCGTCGCGATGTTTTGAATAGACTCAATAACCCATCTATAAACAGTTTCACAAGTTGGTATAGTGAAACTGGGACCGACAGCTTAACGTGCTCTCCGAGCCACCAGTTAGCTAACTCACGGCAGAGCTACTGAATACATTTTTTTCAAGTGTTCCTCGTCTTAACAGAAAAAAAAGTGCGCAGGAGCTTAATATATTATGCTCTAGCTTTGTAGGTAGGCAGTAGGCCGCCGACCGGTTTCGATGCTTACAACGTTTTCAGGACTCAAATACCAACTTCTTCTTCTTCTTCATAACTATCAACTTCGTTCTTATAGTACAAGCTTAGAGTTTAGTTTGTGACCAGCAGGGTAACCACCGTCTCCGATACCGTGAGATCCTGTTCGAGTTGAGATCGACAACGACGTTTTTGGTACTACGAAAAGTGAAACATCGTTGTTTGAATTGACCACTGCATTACAAGTTCGAGTATCTAATTAATTACAAAAAAAAATTACGTCATTTTTGATCTCAACTCGAACGAGAACTCACTGTATTGGAGTCTGTGGTTACCCCCCTAGGGTAATATGTGAAAAATGACACACATTAATATATACCTACCTAATAATAGTAGTATACGGTGGCAATGTAGAAAAAAAACACAACACGTGTTCATGTTTATTGATATATCTTCTACTCACCATAGATAAGATAAAGTGAATATTGAGTAGTCAACAAAGACAGAGGTCAAATAAAGGCAGAGAAAACAGAAATTACATTATCGGTATAAAGATAAGACGATGGGAACCACTTTTCTAGAACAAAAAACTGTTCCATACATTTTAGTCAATTAGGTACTGATCGAACGAACAAAGAGTTGGTCCCATAGTGAAAGTTATCCATATTCATGAGTAGAACACCCAGCAAAACATATACTGGGTTTCAGCTATTCCTCCAATATACCTATGTTTGTTTTTAATATTTTACAGACAGTGATATGCCCTTGGAGAGCAGCAGTGGCGAAGTAAACGGATCCAGTGCCTCCTCTCTGTCGCAGCATTGTGCCATTTGTGGTGATCGCGCTACCGGCAAACACTATGGGGCGTCTTCATGCGATGGCTGCAAGGGCTTCTTCAGACGGAGCGTGAGAAAAAACCATCTCTACACCTGCAGGTATAGCATATTTCAGTGATTCCTCTCTGTCGTAGCATTGTCATTTGGGGTGACCGCGCTACCGGCAAACATTGGGACATCTTCATGCGAGACGGCTGCATGGATTTCTTCAAACGGAGTGTAAGGAAAATTCATGTCCACACCTGCAGGTAGAGTGTTTATATTTCAAGTTCTGCTGTTGCATAGTGTTCAACAAATGTCGGGCCTCTTCAGATGGAATGTGAGAAAAATCAATTTTTACCTCTGGTTCATAAATTTGCGGTGACCGCGCCGCTGGTAAACACTATTTGCAGCGTCCTCCTGTGATGGCTTCTACGTGCTTCCTTTCTGTCATAATAGGGTGCCATCGGTTATGAGCGCACCACTGTGAAACACTATGGGGCGCCCTTCTGAGACGCTTCTTCAGAGGGAGTGTAAAAAAAAACATCTCTTTACCTGCAGGTAAAGTATTCATATTACAGTGCTTTCTCTCTGTAATGCGAGCATCAGTGTGCATATGTGGCGACAGCCTCCAGAAACACTAAGGGTTGAACTCCTGTGACGGCTGCAAAAGGTTGTTCGCACGGTTCTCTGCATCAGTGAGTAGTAAGTAAATATACAGGTTTTATAATGAATAAACTCTCAGATCTATGCAAACTGAATAAACAAAGTAGATATTCATTACGAAACAGGTGTACATAGCCATACTTCAACCAAACTAAAAATATGAAAATTGTTCATTTTAAACTAAAATATTTTAGTTTCTAAAATATTTATATAATCTGATTTCAGATTCAGCCGAAACTGCGTAGTGGATAAGGACAAAAGGAACCAATGTAGATATTGTAGGCTAAGAAAATGCTTCAAGGCTGGCATGAAAAAAGAAGGTATGTCAAACTCTACTATTATATTTAATAACTAAAGGACTTGTATCCAGAGCCGTTCATAAAAACATTTTAAAAAACTATTAAAGTCTAAGGTCACGAGAAATTTCGTTTGATTTTGTAAACCTATGTAGAATGTACTACCCTAGCACTACATGTATGATTAAGAAGAAGAGTCTTAGGATGTGGCTCTTAAAACGGTTTTTGATTCCATACCATATAGAGATGGAAATATGCTCAATATTATATATTATATGGTGAGACTCATGAAAATAAAAAAAAATAACAATTTATTAAAAATACAAAACACTTAATAATAATATGAATCTTGTCCACGCGGAATATTGATCATACCTAATGCTAATTATTTGGGCAAAGAAAGCTCTTCAATTCTTTAAAATTAACTTCGATTTAATCGTGTCGTAATCGCGTTGTAATGAAATCAAAATACTTTTATTTGTCACCTTTAGAATCTTAATTTTAGAACAAGTCCGGACCTGGGGCTTTATTCCGAGTTTTGACACGTTCACCGTCGCGCATTTTGCGTAAAGTACGGGTATTGAAATATAAGTTCTATCGTGTTAATTTTAAAGTTGAAATTCCAATGCTCATAAGATGTTCAAACTTGCAAAGAATTCGTGTATTTCAAGATGGCGGCATTATTATAGCCAACCTAATTCATACTATATAACCATTGGAATAGAACTAATATTTCCATAGAACATAGAACTTATAGTTTGCGCAACGTCTTGTCGTGATTAGCGGTTGCAAGCTCGGAATAAGGTCCCTGGTATGGGTGACCGCTTTATACAACGATACTATACCATCATAAACACCGCAACAAGCTCGCCGCATGTAGGGTGTTGCCTCCGAATACCATCGGCGAAATGAGGACGGGTTAATCCTTCCGCTGGGTACCCTAAGACCGTGTAGTTAACAGTTCTCGGGATCACCCGTGATGGTATATTTTTTTTGAATCTGCTAAATAATCGGTCATAGAAAACTGTAACAAAAAAAAATATAAATATCGAGTATGTTTCAATTATGATGCGATTACCATTCTATTGGAGTAAGTTAAGAAAATTGACATGAGGGCAGGGCCATGTCACACAAAGGGGGCGATTAATCTAATTTGAATATCTACTGTACTGGCACTATTTACTACATTTTATTAATGTATGAAGTTTAAGGAAAATAAATTAAAAATGTATCAGATACAACTACATCTGATACATGATGTCTACTCTACATCCTTCTGATAGTAGTAAATGAATTGGCACTATATTCATGAAAAGGTTATTATGCTGGAGAATGAGTCAATGATTGATAACAAATGAACTTTTTAGCTTCAGGACTAATAAATATAACATCCGCAAAGATACTGTTTTGAGAAGCGATTAGAATATAGTCAGTGATAACGAGTTGAAACGGATTTAGAAAATAAATGACTTAATTATATTGCGATAGGAATAATTTGTTTTAAATGTTTTTAGATTGATAAGTTAATGATCTGCTGCCCTAGCATGAGTTTTTTAACGTACCATTGTTAACTATACTACTACGTTAGCATTGTCACCAATAACGCGCTTGCATTTTTAGTTCCTTAAAGAAGAATGAGCATAGCCCGTGTATTTTCAGACCCAGGCTTAGAAGCCGCGTTCAAAAATGAAATCTATCCAGTTGGATAGAGGAAAATACATATAATAAAATTGTTAATTACATCGAAGTTCGAGAAGTTGGGAGAAAAAAGTTATTCTCATTTGAATTTCAATTTGAGGTTATGTTATGACTAGTTATTAGTTTAGTATAGCGAACAATTTCGGCCCGCGAATTATTAATCCGCAAAATTATTAGTAGTGTTTGCTTGTGCCTAGTACCTAGGCTGTATGGTTCATAGAGACTTTTGCCTTCTCTATATTTGAGAAAACCGAACAAAAAAAATATATATATAATCTGTGGATGATATATCGTCGCTCTTTTTTTTAAATTATTTATTTTAACATAGCACTGGTCAAGTCCATCGACCTATCGTCGCTATATTTTTTTATTTTTTTTATTCTGTTCATGCGATAAATGGACAAAGAGCATTCAATACTATACGGCAATTTCTTTTTCTTTCAAAATAATGTGAAATCTCCTATTATTTTGTTAAATCTCAATCCAGATAAGCAAAAATTATATTTTTTAATGTATAAAGCATATTTTTTCTGCATAATGTGGACAAATATACAGAAAAGGCAGAAGAATCAGTACGTAATAAAAGTTGTCAGAACTTTTTCTTTCCCAACTTCTAAAATTATTTTGAATACTGGAAAATAATGCTTAAATTATCTATTATTAAGTAAGCATATCGTTGTTTGTGAACGCTAAGCTTTTACGGTTGGGTCCAGAATGGCCGTACTCCTTTCCGGTTGAGGCGCTGTGCTATTTATGTACTAATTTTACTTAAGTCAGTCGCAAAGTAATAGTTAGAAAACTCACACTAGGGCTATAGTTAAGCTTATTTTGATAGTCTCAATAATATAATTATTTATAATTTGATAGTCAAAATAAATTGCTCCTATCCGTGGAGAGTTTACTATTAACGAAGTAGTAACGTCAAAAAACTCACACCCGAAAGTTAATTGTCGTCAAGAAAGAGAGACAATGTTCTTAGCTATACATGGCTTCTCCGTGTGGGTGCCGGGTCCATCGCGTGGTTGGAAGGCAGGGGAATGAACTGCAGCGTTCCCGGACTTAAGACCGCGAAGTAGGATTAAAGGCCTTTTAACTTTAATGTATTCACTACCCTTTCTACTTAACCAAATACTATATGATTCTGTTAATGTTTATTTAACTTAACTGTAAACATTTCATCTATAGATTTAATACGTTGCTCTAGTGTGAATATAAGTCTAAATTATATATTTTGTCTCTGTTACAGCCGTCCAAAATGAGCGAGACAGAATTAATTGCCGAAGACCGTCTTACGAAGAACCGTCACAAAACAATGGCCTTTCGGTCATGTCATTACTAAACGCAGAACTGCTTAGCAGAAAAGTTGTCGATGAGGTAAGCTACTTATACCTACAGCAATAAGTATCATTTTTCTTTGTACATTCCCAGAATAAATAACTATAATGACCTTTTTAGTATGCTAACATAATTGATTATGTAGGTAATGATAATTATTATGACAATAAATGCTAATTTTCGGTGGTCTATGTACTCGTTTGGTTAATAAATTAATTGCTATGTCCCAATGTAGAAAACTCTTAGGCCGGACTCTCTACTCTAATTTATATCTCGGAAAGAATCTTTCTCCCATTCAATATTTCTGAATTAATAATAATAAGTAATAATAGTTGGAAAAATATGCTCACAAATTGCTCTGGTCACAAACTAAGATTTAGGCTTGTACTATGTGTACCAGAAACAACAATATGATACATATTATATTTTATAAACACCCAGACCATGACAAACTGTACTGAAAAACTATGGCGGTCTCGGGCGCCATAGGGCACCTGTGATGGTACATACATATAACATTTGAATAAATTGTATTATTAAATCTATACGCAAAAATTGTTAAGTGACCTAGGGCCTCATCAAGACCTGCGATTGTCTTTGACGACAAGACGTTAAGTAAAAATTAAAATATCAGTTCTATCCCGATGGTTTATAGTCCGCCATCTTGAAATACACGAATTCTTCGCCAATTTGAACATGTTTGGAGCATTGGAGGTTTAACTCTATAATTAACAGTATGGAACTTATATTTATTGTTTACTCAACGTCTTGTCGTAGTCGAAGACGATCGCAACTCCTGATTAGGCCTCTAGTCATGTTTCGGTTTTAGTCTGTGGGTTCACCGATTTTCCGGAGACTACTGCATTGATTTATTGTCGAGGTTTATAGTCTTCTTATATGTTGCGGTTACGAAACGGGTGTTTGATTTGACGATGAAGCACTGAGAATATTAAAATAAACTCGTAAGGCAAATACGTCTATGTCACCACTTATTTCATAACCGCATCATTTAGCCGTCATAGTGGAAGCGTTCAATATTGTTAAAAGTCACATGCCGTGCTCAAATAATAATAATAAAATCTTAATCTATTTTTGTATATAGGTCACACTGGACAATTAATAGGTTAGGTTATATGATGTATGATGTATCATCACGGGTGCCTTACGGTGCCCGAGACCGCCTAGACTGCCCTAGGGTACCCAGGAGAGGGGTTTTTAATCCCGCCTCGTAGTAGCCGATGGTATGAGTCTACACCGAACAAGTGGGGTAACTCGTCGCGATGTTTTGGATAGACTCAATAACCCATCTATATACAGTTTCACAAGTTGGTATAGAAAAACTGGGACCGACAGCTTAACATACTTACGTTATATACAGATCCTAATATAATTTTACCTTACAGACAACCAATACAACGGATGCGGAAATAAATAATCGTAACCTGGCGAAGATAAACGACGTGTGCGAGTCTATTAAGCAGCAGTTATTGATACTTGTGGAGTGGGCCAAGTACATACCTGCCTTCACAGAGCTGCATCTGGATGATCAGGTAACCTTCTAATAGGCTATTTGACTACATTAAAAATATACTATAAATTGTAGTCATCCTGTCAGACAATGGCGTAAAAAAACATATTTCACTTTATTTTAAACTAAATTATGTATATCTTTTGTAGATTACACGAAATAAAATTGTTTTTTTTTACAATTTTATTTAAAACAAAAACATCTTTGATTGGTTGGTGACTGGTAACATCTCTCGCAAGTTAATAAAACAATACACAGATTATAAACCATGTGAATGAAATAGAATAGAGTATAATATATAGGTGATTATTTAATCTGTGCTTGTTTGTTTACTTGCGTGTGACGTCAAACTTGACATAGACTGCAAAACAGCGTTTTTAGCGCCATTGTGGAAATTCAAACTTTAACATTGATTTTTATTTAATAATAGAGTAGACATCCCGGAAATATCAATGTAGTGTGATTATTATGTAATGGAGAATCATATAAAATGGGTTTCAAAAAGGAGTCAAATACCCTATTCTATACCTTCAGGACCCTTGCACCCATTAATAAATTATAACATATATTTATTACCTTGAAAAGAAGTAGTAGACATCGGCCCACACAAATCCGAATGTATTAACTCTAGAAGTAGCTTTCTTATACAGAATTTTCTTATAAGTCTGTCTTGCTTGCTTACCTTCTATACATGCTATACAGTATAGTTATAGTCAACAATTATCACTGCAATAGCTCTACCATGATTTTTTGTTAAACATTCTTTCACTGGTCCTAAAATCTTCTTGCATGTGGATAAACAGCAGACAAGTTTTTTTTAATATACGTCATGCATTTTGATCAACGTTCTAGGAACTAAGAAGACAATTCATTAAATGTTAACGTGAATAATCTTTATTTTAAAATGCTTATTTAAGGGCACTGCATTCTAAATCGCGTAAGCCGCGTTCTCCTTACAAAATTAGCTGTCGCACTTCCAATAATATTCGATTACTGTTTGTCGCAGAATTAAAATAACATTTTTGTCGGCCATTGTATTAATCTTTCTGTGTAAAAAATATATTACCCACAACAGAAAGATGTTTGCGTACAATTACGAACATAAAAAAAAAATTCGACCAACAGCGAAGTTGTAATATTGGAAGTATGTTTGTATGGGCGTCAAGTCGACTCCAGGGCCCTTAATAAAGCAAAAAGCTGTAGGATGTCTTTAAGTAACTACACTCCTTTATTTTATTATCATAATGTACACTTATACGTTTTAAAAGCGACATCATAATTCATATTTTTTAAAGATTAAAGAAAATTCCAAATATCTATTTGATTGTCTGATAAGTAAGTTTTAGGTAATTCCTCGTTCATTTTCCTCTTATATTTTTTTATATGCAGGGAGGTATTTTTTAATATCATCGCACATCTAGTTGCTAATCGCGTTTATGACACAGCGGCCTTGTTATTACGAATGTACAATAACAAAGCAATTGCGTACTATAAATTAATCTGACATTTCTATCGATAAATTAAATTAATGATCCTTTTACATTTTGGAAAGATATGTGATGAAGAAATCAAACGCCATTTTTTTTATCTAAATATCACATTTTATGTAAACTAACTGTCGTTATAGCTATACTAATAACTAGCTTTATTTTTATTTTAACTCTTTATTGCACAGTAAACAAAAGTTATGTTATGGTTAACAAAGGCGAAATTAATGCCTTAGGCATTATCTACCAGCTAACCTTTAAGATTCTGTTCGAAGTCGGGTGCTTTGCCCAGCGGTTTTACACGCATTAATTTTAGATTCTTTTGTTTGTACTTTATTAATTAAAAATAAATCCTCAGATTACGCAGATAATTATACATTCTACAGATTATATAGATAGTACTCGGTCTTAAATAATACCATTCCTATTTCACTCGCACTTACACTCTTAAATATTGGCAGTATTAATTTATTAAATTTTAAAAATTAATCCAAACATTGAACCAAAACATCCAATAATAAATAAGTTTGCCGAAGCCGCAGAACTATGAATAATATGTGCTGTAAAAACACCTTGTAAAGTAGAAATCACAAATATTCATTTGCCTCGCTCGCAATCATTCAAATCTACATATGGAACAGAAATAGATAATAGCTACTTAATGTTTCTTTTAATTTTGGAACAAATTATCAAACATGTTCGTTGCCACATATTCTGTTCTTACTACTTGAGCTTGATTGCTTATAATAATTTTTGTATTGGCTTTGCATGGCGGGCAGCCATCTTCTGTTCCTTTATTTGGAAAGGCATTTTTTTATATTATTTAAAATACAAATGTATTAAGTACAATTAAACGGGTTTTACATTCGATTACCAACATAAAAATTATAATTAAACTACGACTAACAACCAAGTTATAATACTAGAAGTACGTTTGTATGGGACGTCAATACGAACGGGTTTTTTTTTTATACAAAATGGCGACTGCGAAATAAAAATGGCGATAATGCCACTTTTAAACAAAATTGTGGCGCTTTTTATCCTGGTATTGTGAAATTGTAGCAATATGATTTGTTACAGGTGGCGTTGCTCCGAGCTCACGCCGGCGAACACTTATTGCTGGGCTGTGCTCGGCGCTCGCTGCATCTCACCGACGTCTTGCTTCTGGGAAACAACTGCATCATCACTAAACATCATGTCGGTAAGTTCAACAACCTTATATTTACACAGAACTTCTGTTAATATATATATATATATATAATATTGTTACAGAAATACAATATAATGTTTTTCGTAAATAAAAACTTAATAAAATACTAATTTTATGGTATCTTAAGACCATATTTACTTATAGACTCTGCATTCGCAATCGCGAAGTCTGCTTTCTCCATACAAAATGAGCTTTCGCACTTCCTGTAATACTTGATTACTGTTTGTCGCTTTTTTTTGTCACTCATTGTATTAATTAATAATTCTGTGGTGGGTACTTTATTGCCTAGTAAAAAAAGAAATATATAATATAAAAATATTTATTGCCACAAGAGAAAGATTTTTCGGTACAATTATCAACATAACTTTTTTTTTTTAAGCGTCTTAAATCACAGTGGTATTACGGAGATGTGGATAGACTCTGAAAGTCATTGTGCGGGAAGCAGGGGAATAAAATTAAGTCCCCACTTATGCGAGATGCATGCCTTTTAATCAATCTTGTGCTATAGGAACTTCCTCGGCGACGAATTCCCTAAACAAGGGATCCCAAATCTTTGTTCTACTTTCAAAATTATTATTTATTACCAGCTAGTTAGGTACATATTTTGCTAGAACTCTGACAGACTAATTATCTTTTTTAATGATCTTTTTATTTTGCTATGTATAAAAGGCGAAAAGATCAAAGCCCATACAGCCATTACCGAACAGTTATTGTTGCACATGGGGTTTTTTGTAATAGCTATGTACATTGTTGCAGATGGCAGAATGGACATCGACATCAGTATGATCGGCATGCGCGTGATGGACGAGATCGTGAAGCCGCTGCGGGAGATCGAGATAGACGACACAGAGTTCGCCTGCCTCAAGGCTATTGTCTTTTTTGACCCGAGTAAGTTTAATATCAAATATTATGACATTTCAGCAATGTTCCTCGTATTGTATATTATATGTTTGCATTAATTAATTTATTTATTTAAAAATTAACAATAGAAATACAAATAAACAAAAATGGGTAAGTCCCTGATTCCCACACTAGGTTATACTGTCACGTGAGAATCAGTTCCTACCACTGAAGGAATATAAAAAATAATTGCGGGTTTATAACTATTTGTGTTTTTATAATTAAGCGTGTGATAATATAATAAAAATAAGTGTGTTTGATTATGCATTATTATTATGTGTGTAAGTACCAAGTGTGATGTAACTGTGTATAAATATGAATGGTACTTATGGTACGGCTGTTTGTTTATTTATCCAAACTGTGGATTATATTATTTCGTAATCTCTAATTAGCACTCTGTCTGTTATTGGTCAATCTCCCAAAGGTTAGCTGATAGATAATGCCTAACGAATTAATCTCGATATCAGCTACGATGAGGTGGGATTAAAAACCCCTGATATGTATGTATTATAATATCCACTCTTCATAATGAACTTCTTCGTATGAAGACAGCGGACTAGACAGACTAGTGGTGGCGTCTTTGGCGTTGTATCCGAAGGTCGTGGGTTCGATTTCCACTTATGGCAAATAAAAAAAAATAGTACGCTTTTTCTGTATAGTTTGTCATTGTCTGGGTGTTTATAAAATATAATACGTATTATATCGTTGCTTCCGGTACGCATAGTACAAGCCTAGAGCTTAGTTTGTGAGTAAATTGTCCTACATATTATTATTATGCTCTAATTCCAGATGCAAAAGGACTATCGCAGCCACATAAGATAAAGCAGCTCCGGTACCAGATCCAGATCAACCTGGAGGACTACATCAGCGACCGCCAGTACGAGTGCCGCGGCAGGTTCGGGGAGCTGCTGCTGTGTCTGCCGCCGCTGCAGAGCATCACGTGGCAGATGATAGAGCAAATACAGTTCGCCAAACTCTTTGGGGTGGCCCATGTCGATAGTCTGCTGCAGGAAATGTTGCTTGGAGGTTTGTTTTTTTTTTTCCCTTAGTAATTTAAGCTTTCAACTATTTTCTTTTTATTATTTCTGAAAATACAGCATAAATCTGCGTGACGTTACAAACAACCTATGAAAAAATATAACTGGGTTAAATACCTTTATAAAATTAATGAATAATCTATTTTTTTCTTTGTACATAATTAATGTAATTGCCATCGATATAATGACTGCATACAAAAATAATACATGAAAAAATTTTTACATGAATGTCTTTTCTTTTTTTTGGTTGTGGCTTTGAAAAATGTCTGTCATGAATGTCTTAAAAACCAGTTTGTTTTTTATTGATAAAAATGAAATTATTTTCTTGTTTTATTTATCTTTTTTTAATTTGCCTTTTTTTCGGAAGACCATTTTCTGCTTTATGCTGTATGAAAACATACGCTATTTTTGCCAATGTCAATTTAAAAACAGGAAACCCCATTTTCCGTCATTTTATCGAACATTTTTTTTTTTTGAGATAAACACAACTCTAACACAGACAAGTTACCGGTGGAACCTTCCTTATGATTCGGTTTTAATCTGTTCACCGGTTTTCATAAGACTACTGTATCGATTTTTTGTCGAAGTGGTAGTCTCCTTTCAGAGTGCGGTTTCTAACGGGTTGTTTTACGATAAAGTAGCGAGGATATTAGGTGGGAGGAAGGTCTCTATTCAGTCACGTTTCGGTTTTAGTCTGTGGGTTCTCCGGTTTTCTGGAGACTACTGCATCGATTTCTTGTCGAGGTGGTAGTCTCCTTTCAGGGTGCGGTTACGAAATGGGTGGTTGAATTGACGATAAGGCAGCGAGTATATACTCGTAATGCAAATCGTCATTGTCGCCCCCCATTTCCTAATCGCATCATTTAGCCGGCATAGTGGGAGCGATCAATATTGTTTAAGAACAATTATTGATTGACCCCATTCATGGACTTTGTAGGTCTGCTCACCACCAGGTAGATACAAAGTCGCATGTCGTGCTCCAATAAAAATAATAAAAATTTAAATAGAGTCTTAATGCAAATAAGTCTTTGTTGTCACCTATTTCGTAACCGCATCTTTTGGCTGGCATAGTAAAATAATGTTGTTAAATAACAATGTTAGCAATATATGCAAAAATACAAAAATATAATCCGTAGGTGCATCTACAGAAGTACCAGCAGAATCAGAGTCAGCTCCAACGGATATGGCAGTGGAGTCATCCCCGGTATCGTCAACGTCTTCCCCGCCGCTCGTGCCGCAAATCCCTGCCGTGGTCCCCGTAGCCTTCAAACAAGAACCGACCCTATAAAGGTACTAATACAACTTCTCTTCGCATCAACCCAAAACTAAATAATAAGCCCCGTAGCTTGAAACAAGAACCGACCCAATATTGTTACTGATACGACTGCTTTTTGCATAACGTATCACAAGCCATCTAGTATGATGGTACTAAGGACAAACGATCATTTCGTGTTTTCTAATAACTTTTTTTTAAATTAAAAATAATAAATAATACACCATTGTAACCATTAACATTGAAAACAGATTACATTTTATATAAAACTCCACTTTTTGCACAGATTTTTGTTCTGTAAATAAATCTCGCAGCTATCGTTTTCCTTCGAAATCGCCGCCATTTTGTTTTTATCTGAACGCGGATTAATATGTATTAAGGTGTGCCTGTGAAAATACATCACGCTATTGTCATTTTCTTTTTAATCGCCATTTAATGTTTCATTTTAAGCACGGATTTGTATGCCTTTATTTTTAATCCGCGCCATTTTATGTTCCTTATTGAGTTATTTCCTTTTTAGAAAATGATAATAAAAAGCGTATATATTTATGTTTGGGTGCTGTTATTGATGCGCTGTTCTTATAAATATTATTTTATTAAAAAAAGAAAAATAATACATTATGCAAGTCAATTGCATATCACTTGATTAATTTGCCACTTAGTTATTCTACTGATATGAAAGAGTAACACAATTGAATTAAAATAATTAAGGCTAAGTTGCACCAAAGTGTCTGTTAAAGTAATTTTAACGATTAAAGTAAAAAATGGCGTCGAATGTACCAGCTAAAGTCAGTCATTCGAATTTCAAAATAAAACTGGTACATACGACGCCATCTTTAACTTTAATCGTTACAATTACTTTAATAGACACTTTGGTGCAACTGGAGCTTATAGTTTTAAAATCGGTTGTTTGTTAAAACTAATTCAATTTAAAGGCAATATAACAACTTGACATAGAATACCTATCTTGTTTTGATTTTATATAAAAGTTGCGTTTTTATTGTCTAAATAATATAAACAACAGATTTTTGTAGTTTATTGCAGTTAGCAGAGGGTCGTGGGTTCCACTGACTTTTTTTTTTGATTGTAATTTTTATGTTTATAATTTCAGTATAGGAATTAAAAATCTTTTCGCATTTTATATGTATAAAGTACCAAATATTTACTATACGAAAAAAATATCTAATTTTAAGAGTATTAAATGTCACTATACCCAATTGATCCTTTTTGGGAGTGCTTCCAAAATTTTCAAAAAAAACAGTTATGAAATGAAGATTTTGATCTCAATTGTTGTATAAAAAATATTTTATTTGATCACAATAATTATTTACTTTTAATAAAAAAATATTTACAAATTGCTTATTTATTATGCCCAAATCAAAGATTATAGTTATTTACTTTATAAATAAATAAAAAGCAATCTGCTAAAAATATTTTTTATACCCTTATAGAATTAGTGATAAAATAATAAGTGCCTTATAAAATATATTATATATTAAACCGGTTTTGGTGCGTGTATTGTAGGTTAACTATATTTATGTGGATATTGAATAAGTTTTAATAATTATAAATAGGTGAAATGTGAGCAATGATATGGTTAAAAATAGTACCAGTTTTTAACTGCAATAGGTTACAGCTTTTAGCACATTCTGTAAAAAATAAAAGTAGGCTAGTCACATTATATAGGCCATGGACCTGTCTCTTTCTAAAGCAATATGTAAATGCACCTAACCTATGTTTGAAGTTTTCCTATAAAGCCTAAAGTGTTATATTATTAATATTTTATTTCATTGGAGCACAACATGTGACCTTATATTTACCTGATTTTAAGCAGACCTACAAAGTCCATGAATGTGGTCGATCAATACATTGTTGCTTAAAAATATTCATCATTTCCACTATGCCGGATAAATTGTGCGGTTACATGTCAAGGTTATATAAACCTAAGGAGCGCCTGATTATATTTAAATTAACGCTACTGTTATTTTATTCTCTACCATTTTATATGAAATATTCAATTTCATATAATATTGCATAGCATTATTCTTAATAATAATAAAAAATGTTTAGCTAATATATTGCTTGTCACAGTAAAATTATTTGATATTACTTGGCCAAAGAATTAAATCATCTTTTTATGACAAAATATAAATAATAATTGCAGTTTTTATTTACTGGTTATATTATTCATTAAAAAAAATTTTTTTTTTGTTAATTAATGAAAATTGTTAGGTATATTAAATTGTGATTTTTATAGATATATTTGTTATTTATTAAATTTAATAATTGGGAACTGTTAGTTTATTTTTTATATTAATGTGATTTTTAGATTATTTACTAAATTTATATAAAATGTTGTTTTTATTTTTTGATAACTTATCAAAATTATGTTTGAATTAAAATTAAATCTATATAAATTCTATTCTTCTTAGGTCAATATTAAATGCCTTTATTTACATATCTTGCCAAAATATAATATTATATATTTCTTGGCATCTTTATTTATGAATAAAAGATAGTGTTTATGTTGTTAAATGTTTTTTATACATTATTAGTGCGGTCCAAAACTGTACTCGTGCCTTTTTGATGTTTATCTTTTGTTTAAATATTTTAAGGTAGGTATTAGAATTTAGGACTTCAGTGTAGGTATAAATAAATATTATCCTAGTAATTTAAAACTCCATGCATGTAATGTGGAATGCTCAATATAGATAATTACCATATATTTAGTTGGATTATATTAGTATATAAGTAGGTGATGTGCCTTAATGTATACCGAGGTGTTGTTGACTGTACATACTATGTTATGACTTGTAGATTATATTTTAATAAACAATTCTGTTACGCATGTCTTTTGTATTTTATTTTGACTTAATAACCTTTTTATATTCTATTAAATTATTTAACTGCTCATAAGTTTCAGATTCATAACAATAAAATATAAAAATAACAATAATATAATGCGTTTTTATAAATTCCTTATTAGGATAATCCTATATTATTATTTTTTAAACATAAAAATGCAATGAAAAATATCCTGGTTGAGCACCTTGCCGCGATAGTGAGGTTCGTGGGCTCGAGTCCCGCCGACCAGGATTTTTTTCATTACATTTTAATCTTTAAAAAAAAAAAAGAATGCGTAAATCAGTGACATTTGTAAATGAAGACGCCGCTACAAATATTTGGCAATAAATGTTATAGCTTCAATTTATATATTTTATCTAATAAGAAACTCATCTGACACACTATTACCTGAAACATATATGCTTCAGATAATAATAATATGTAGGGCAAATTACACATATTGCTCTGGTCTCAAACTAAGCTCTAGGCTTGTACTATGTATACCAGAAGCAACGATATAATACATAGTATAAATTGGTACTGTACCCTAGACAATTTTAATTAAGTTGTAATGTTTTATACTTTAATCCAAATACACACCATACACTATGACATTTACAAATATATGGCAGTTTTCATAGTTGAAAGAGGCGAAGCTGTCTCGGTCGACGTCCCACAGGAACGAGTGGAACATTTGTACACTCTGCTGGCGCTTTTGACCCATTGTCACAGATACTATTATCCTGTATCTGAAACATTATATAAGTGTTCTGAAATCATATTAAACATAATAGTACCTACAGACCGTCAAATGTAAGTTGGCGTTCCAGTGGCGGCGCCTCCTACGCTCTGAGTGTTGTTTTTTACATGTATAGTTTTCCTACATCTATCATCACTAGAAAAAAAATCTGATATGTTTGCATATTAATTAATTTTTCAAAATCTGGGTAGGTATTTAACCTGTCAAGCGTCCAGCGCCGCAAAACCCCGTACCTAGTTCGTTTTTTGGCCACAAGCCAACTTATATTAGACGGTCTGTATCTATAATTTATTGTTCTACAAAAATCATCGTTAATTAGGCATCAGCTGAAAATCCGTGTTACGGCTATAGTTTGAGGTATGGTCTTCTTCGCCTGTCTCTTCTTTTTTTTACTTTATTTTATATCTACTTAAGTGCACAGAAAACGTCAGAAAACATCTAAATGTTATTTTCAGTGAAAATAAAGTTTTTTTTTTAATGAGAAAAAAAAGAACGTGGCTGTGTAGATTTTGTTTGCTCGATCCTAATTACATAGTTTCTTTATGAAGAATCTGTTAATTTTTAAAATGATAACTAATGTTATATATTTATAAACTTTAATGTACTTTGGGTGCCTTTTCGAAAGTTAATCGATTTTTTATAGAAAGACTATCTAATTGGGATCGAGTAAGTAATATAAACACCTCTACGTTCGTTTTTCATTAAAAGAAAACTTTGATATCACTGAAAACAACATTTACACGTTTTTGAAAGATCGAGAGAGTGAATCATTTTTCTTTGCACTTAAGTAGATATAAAATAAAGTAAAAAAAAAAAAAAAGCTAATCATGAGTATTACAGTAGGTAGGTACCTACTAACCGCTATTTTCGGATAGCGATATACGCAGCCACGCCACCTAACTGTAAATGCAGGTCAACCTGTATCAGTCAGTCAAAAAAAAGATCCGAATAATAAGTACCTAATTAAGTAACCAACCTATCAAAACTGAATTCTTTCACAGCATCTTTGATACTCTCAGAAAGACTGAGACATAACTCCGGGATGCCTTTGTCACTGTACTCCACTTCTTCGAGCTCAGCCGGGACCATGCGTTCCAGGAGTTTCTCCACATTTTCAGAACTGAACTTTATTTTCGGTTGTAACCTGAATGTAGGTTGGTAGGTTCTTATCTGCGTGGACGTAACAGGAGGTTTGTCTTTGGTTTCTGTCATAATAGCTTACTAAGCTTTACAGTAGATACGGTTTTGTTTAATCAATAATTTTGAGAACCTATGCCTTATTATTATTATGATACCTTCCATAGTAACCTGAGATCAATGGAAAATAATGGACTCGTATATGCGAGCAAAGATATACATTTAGCTACTTATGTAGGTATGGAGTTGTTTAAACCTATTTTCTTTATTAAATATTATTTAAAAATAATAATAAAAAACTAACAGTAGTTTCATATACCTATTCGTTATTTAAAGAGGCTTGTTCGTTAGCTTCAATAGTATAATAAGTTGGTAATAGGGTTGCCGTGCGCCCGGCACGCCACACCTATTTCCAACGGAGCGTCCCGAGACGTCCCGTTTCCACGGTTCAAATAATGTGTCCCGAAATACAGTCTGAGGGACGTTCATTGTCCCGGTTTCTGGTAAACCTAGCTTGATAGAAGGAAACCCCATTCAAATGAAGGTGTGAGCTGCGATAGCGTAACCAAACATCATTGTAAAATGTAAAAAAAGGCAATGTATGAAGCTTGAATTGTGTTATTTTGTTTTGGTTACATTACTTTGAGCGAAAATTTTATGTTGTTTTTTTTTAGTAAATACAACTCTAAAAAAATTGTTTTTCTCTTGTTTCTGTAGGTACAGAGTAGACAGGTACCGCTTTTTTTTGGGCAATATAAATTTCTAGTCTTCCGCATATCTGCGAATCATATTGGCTAGTTTTTTACTAGTTATTTATCGATTAATAAATATCTGGTATTGCCTCCTTAAAACACTTTTATTATAACACTTTGAAGGCAATTTTTCATCGTATAAAAAAATACCACTATAGTACCGAAAACTAGATGATTAAATGTTTTTGCTAGTGTACTTAGTAGGAAAACTTTGTAGTCCGATACTTATCTAAGAAATTAATTATTATTAATTACTTTTTTTTAATTATTCACATCAAAAAGATTTACAAAATTGTTTTATAAGTTGCGCTCAAAAACCTTAGCTAAGTTATATGAGCGCGGACATTATATATTTAGGTATATTTTTAAATTATTTTAGGGATGACATTACACAAATTTTTAAACGATGCCGTTTAAAAAAATACTTTTTAAGCACTGCAATTATTTGGGTAACATGTACCCTGCTTACTAAATTTTTTTTTTCTTCATTAGAATACATATTCAAGATATGTTTTTTTTTATTTGTTTGTACTTATTTTTTGACTTAAAGATCATATGTCTTATGCTTATGAGATAGGTATGATATTTGGCTGTTAGCCCTTATAAAAGTTAGTTTCACGAAAGAATTACTTTGGACGGAGCGCTGCAGTCGCGCGAGGGAATGTTGCTACTCCAGTTTTAAGACTCCACAAAAATAATTTTAAAGTGTATTCGATTTATTTCAGTAAATAGCATATAACTAAGAAATTTGTGTTGTCATCGCAGGTATCTAGGTACTAATATTTAGTACATTTTAGTGTTCGATATTCCATTTATCATGGAAGGGCTATAGGCTACATAACATCACGCTACGACCAATAGGAACGGAGTAACAATGAAAAATGTTGCAAAACGGGGGAAAAATTATTCCTTTTGAGAGCGTACGCTGCGTAAAAGCTTAAAGTTACGCAGACGAAGTTGCGCGCATCAGCTAGTTTTAAATAGCTAGTATTGTAACTCAAAATTTATATACCTACTTTGTTATACAAAACTTAAGTAATTCAGTTAATTTTATTGCTTAGCTATAGTAAGTATCAAAATTACGCACAGGTTTAATTTTTCCAGAACTTTTACGTCTTGTTATAACTAAACTTGAAAGTCTTCTGCTACGCTTATCCCGAGAGTTACTTCTGCAACATTACAAAAATATTATTATAGGTATACATATGTCGCACCGTATCATTTAGCCGGCAGAATGGGAGCTTAAAAATATTCATGGCGGTTATCTGGTAAAAAATGCCTAAAGCATTAAACTAGCTTATGTACAATTAAGTTCATCTACTAATCAGTAGCCCTAGTGTGAGTTTTCTAACTATTACTTTGCGTTTGAGTTAACTAAAATTTGTATGGGAAATGGTTCAGTGCTCCAAGCGGAAATTTTGAGAACTAGAAATGCGGTCGTGTGATTGGTCAAAATGTTAACGCGGTAGTACAGTTAACGCGAAAGTAAATGTTAAAAAATCTCAAACTAGGGCTACAGAAACAACGGCTGCATAATTTATTAATAAAAAGAGGGCCTTTTAAAAGATAGCTGTAATAATATTTAGGACATTTCACACATATATTAATAATAATATGAAAAACACTACAAACATATATTCTGGTCACAAACTAAGCTCTAGGCTTGTACTATGTGTACCTGAAACAACGATACTAATACATATTACATTTTATACAAACTCAGACCATGATAGTATGTACTAAATTTATTTTTGCCATGGGTGGGAATCGAACTCGATATGACTGTATGTATACGTAGTGGCCGAGTTGGTTAGACGTTGGATTTAAAAACCCTTTGGTCCCTGGTTCGAGCCCCGGTATGTACCAATGAGTTTTTAATTAAAATATTTAAAAACATTTGTTTGACAACACCACTATAGTGCCTCGGTGAGCACGTTATGCCGTCGGTCCCGGTTTCACTATACCAACTTGTGAAAATATTTATAGATGGGTTATTAAGTCTATTCTAAACATCGCGACGAGCTAGCCACTTGTTCGGTGTAGACTCGTACCATCGGCTACAACGAGGTGGGATTAAACATTTATTATTATTAGGGTACCCAGCGGAGGGGTCCGCTGGGTACCCTAATAAGATTATGTATCTGGGTCTAATGGCGGCGGCACAGACACGAAGACATATATATAGAAATTCTACAATGACCGAAAAATTTTGGAATGATATAAGTAGTAGTTTGAAACTTTCAATACCTACCCTTGTGAAAAGCGGCGAGGACCTAGAATATAAATAAAAAATGTATAAGATATAAGAATAGAAAATATATAAGTAAGTAGTAATCTACTTATAGTTTCAATAATGTGTACGTTACAACCTGGTTGGCTCGTGGTTGAGTACCTTGCCTGTCCTGACCAAGAATTTTTATCTTTAAAATCTCGGTTGTAATATGGGAAGACGGGACAAGATGTAAGTACATAGGTATAACGTAGCTGGTATAACATAACGATAGTAGACAAAATACAAAGATTGAAGATGGATTGGTAGAGAAATATTTAGTTTTAACATATTCCATTGTACGTCGTACTCGGACCGCATAAAATATCATAAAGTAAATAAACCTAAATTTATTTACCTTCTAAATTCATGCATTTTAGTATTGTTACATTATACATCAATTTTTGTATTTTGTCGGTCTGCCTGGCTCCTCTGTACCTACTAGAGTCTGGCTATTGAATATTGACGCCAGGAATAAATCCCTATCTCATTCTTTGTCATAAACAAAGTTAAAAGACAGAAAGAAAAAAACATAATTCAGTGTCAGCATTCGATGGCCAGACTCTATCTATGATGAATAATTACTTTTCTAGATATTCTGTAAAGATACCTAGCCGAAAAAAATATAAGAAATAACTAAAGAATGTTCACAGAGAATGCTACGTCAATTTTATATTCACTCACTCAGTACCAAACTTATTAATACATTGCACGGTTACATTATTACTCTTATAGAAGTAAGCAAATGGGTAAGAAAGCTACACAACAAACAACAGCTTTAACACTGTGTAATCAAATTAATTATTTTACAGTTTAATCACAAAGTTTAATACAGATGTATTTAAATAGATAGATATCTATAATAAATTCTTACTTATCATAATGTTTTATTAACCATAAATGTCCTATCTGACTAGCAAATTAAACAAACAATTTAGCCAACTAGTTTTATTTCATAAAATTTGTAGGTGTGCTTAACATCAGGTAGATACAAGCAAGCGCGGATCCACCGTTGTGGGCACGATGGGCATGCCCACAACCCTAATAGACTTGTGACGTCACACGTTCACGGTCTATTGGGGTCGATATGCTGATGATATTATATCCTTAATCAAATAAAAGGGGTTGACTTGGGGCAACACTAGGAAACATCTTCAGTTTTCTTTACTAGTCAGTAAATCATTTGGGCAGCTCTCTATGAGACACTGTTCATAGCTATCCATGGATTCTCCGTGCGGGTGTCGGGTCCATCGTGTGATTGAAAGGCAGGGGAATGAACTGCAGCTTTCCCGGACTTGAAACTGCGAAGTAGATTTAAAGGCTTTTTGAACTCTCACCTGCACTGTGTTCACTACCCTCTCTTCTCAACCAAATACTATATGATGCTGTTAGCGCCATCTTGGAAACAACTTCCATAAAAGTTCCGACGGCCGATTTCTGAAGGCCAAGATCCTTTAATAGACTATACAAAATCTTAGCTGGAATTCCTCTTGCACCAACTTCCACTGTATATAGTTGAGTTTTAAAACCGTTTCTAGTATTTTAATTTATGAAATCATAATATTTGTTCGACTTGATCGTGTGGTCCTTAGGAATGTTTGTTTCCCACGGAACGTTGATTTCTATAAGTATTATTTTTTTCAAGCATTAAGTCCGCCTTTGTATTGTGCAATAAAGTTTGATAAATAAATAAAGTATACCAGTATATCCGGTCTATAGGCTGAAACTGCTAGTTCATCTGGAATTTTGTAATGTATTTTAAAATTATCCATGTATATTTTCCAGCCTGGTGCTTTGTCCAGGATTGAGAAAGGTTTACTTTGAGTTTTCTTAAATTGTCCCTCATTTACAAAAGAAGTTAGTCTTTCATTTGTTGACAAACCTTTTATGACTCTAGCAATACAAACTTTATCATGTCGGTGCGAATAATGTCCTTTTTCAAGTAGAGTCTTGCACCCAGCAAGTATATGTCTGGCAGTTCCTATGGCAACACCGCATAATGTACATATCTTATCTATTGCTATCCCCTATCTTACCACATTACTCTGCTCAGGTAGAGACATTTGAAAGGAATTAAGATACGGAATAAGATAGGAATTAAGAGAACTTAATAAGTGCCGGAAACCAATTGTAAATGAGTGTGCTCCGTTTCAGGGCTGGACGAATACAAACTTCCCCCATAGTAAGCTATTCATTCGGCACTTCCAGGGTCATCGCATGAACTCTGTAGTCATGATCTTCATCGTTTTTAAGGAACGATTATCAGATTATTCCGTGAGTTACTCAGAATCTATTGCTTGGTTACACGTAGATGTTTATACAACTCAGATGGCTTTTTAAAATTAATCTCAAATTGTCTGGCTGAACAGCATGGAAGAGTCAACGCCCTGTGCTAATCAAGTCAAGACTTAAGTTTCCTTATGACAGTTACATCCAGATTTATCATAAGAGTTTTGTTGAAGCCGTACAAGAAAAGGTCATGTTAGACGAAATATTAAGTAGTTGCCTTAAATCCATCCATCTTTCTTGACATTACTAATTGGCTGTTGATCTACCTTGTTAAAATCATTAATAAAGCGTTCCATAACTAAATCTAAGGATGGTGTTCTTTAAAATCAATCCTTCTGGCCCAGGAATTTGAAAGGCATGGCTTCCTCTACTAAAGCTACTTTCTGCCCTCCTATGAACAGTTCGGGGTCGTATGATGAAGATTATGTAAGCATTTTGGTGGTTTTATTCTCATGCCGTTTGACCACACACCGAACTCGTCTACCAGAGTAATCAGGTTCTGTCATTATTTTGGATTGCGTGTTAGCCACTGCTAGGTCGTCCGCAAATGCTAATATGGACTACAAATATACATTATTAAATTTAAATCTATATCCCCACTTCTTTTCACTAGATTTAAGTTTGTCAATTAAGATGTTAATAATAATGTTAAAAGCTATTTATTGGTGAAAGAGAAGCCTTGAAATAGCTCAACATAATATTGAAGATAATCTGAGAACCCATCTTTACAAATCTTCTTATAATAATTAGCAATTATATCCATGATCACTGTTGAGAAGTTAAAAGACAGAAAGAAAAAAAAACATATTTCAGTGTCAGCATTCGATGGCCAGACTCTATCTATGATGAATAATTTTAGGGCAACTTCCACCAATTTATGCTGGATCGATCCAAAAGCATTTTTCAAATTAAATCAATCCAGCAGACAACCAAGTGACGTTCCTGTCGTGCTCCCTGGGATCCGTCAAACATTCCGCAAGTAAGGTGTTATGTTCCAGGCAACCAGAAATTCCCTGGTGCTGGTGGGCGATTCTCGCGCTTTCGAGATTCATCTCGATTCGAGATTTTTAAACGAAAAATGACTAAATATGCCATTTTTCGTTCAAAAATATCGAACATTAAACGAAATAAATAATAAATATTAATTAATAAATAATAAATATATAAATATTGAACGAAAAATGACATATTTAGTCATTTTTCGTTTACAAATCTCGAATCGAGATGAATCTCGAAAGCGCGAGAATCGCCCACCTGGTAAAAATCCTTTCTGATGCTGGGATAAAAAGTACTTGTTTGTGATCATAAACCTCGACATTCTTGCTTGAAGTATAGAAAAGAATATTTTGGATATTTGTTGCGTTGTTTGTTAACGCAATAGGTCTTGTATCTTTAGGGTCAGTAACGTCAGGCTTTTTTTGGTATAAGAACAAACGCTGCTTCTCGAACACGGTCGGTACTTGCTTGCTTGACCATATTCTACAGTAAATGTTATGTAAAAACTTGCGAATGTGAGGACTTTTTATGTATGTAGGGTATGCCATCAGGACCTGGCGCTGACTTTACGCTTTTAGCCCAGGATGTAACGATATTTTAGAGCTAATCATTTCAGTATGGCTAGTTTTCTCTGAAAAGATTTATTACATGTACATACACGAAACCGAGGTCAGCTGATGTGTCCGCGGGGGAGGCAGATGCTGGAAAGCCTCCGCGTTATAAATACCTATATGAAAATAAAATAATACCAGCAGACTTGAGTTTTTTTAGAGTACTCTATTAGATTATAACATTTTTTTTTTTTAATCAGCTGCTGACATAGCAGTGGAAAGTACGTCCGCTGCTCGGGTAAACGTTTGGACGATCGTAAAAATTCAAGTCAATTCAGCAAGCTTGAAACTTCACTAAAAAAATATTTATTCTATACGATTCACGAAAAATATAATCAGCCGACGATCGGTACCCCTAGTGTGAGTTTTCTAACTATTACTTTGCGTTTGAGTTAACTAAAATTTGTATGGGAAATGGTTCAGCGCTCCAAGCGGAAATTTTGAGAACTAGAAATGCGGTCGTGTGATTGGTCAAAATGTTTACGCGGTAGTATAGTTAACGCGAAAGTAAACGTTAAAAAAACTCGCACTAGGGCTACAGCTGGTGAAAAAGTCGTCAGCCGACACCGTAAACATTGCGGCTCTAGTTCAGTGCCCGTTCATCCGAACGTTCATCCGAGCAGCGGTCGTAAGCCATGCTGAAATCAGTGACTCAAAAGTGCCGTTACCTCCCGGGCTATTTTGTTCTTAATTTGCTCCTGTGTGTTTTTTTAACATTTACTTTCGCGTTAACTATACTACTGCGTTAACATTTTGACCAATAACACGCTCGCATTTTTAGTTCTCAAAATTTCCGCTCGGAGCGCTGAACTATTTCACATACAAATTTTAGTTAACTCAAACTCAAAGTAATAGTTACAAAACTCACACTAGGGGTACAGCATATAGGATTTTCACTTCCTCAGTTCACTCACATACACTCGTAAGAAATAAGCACCAGTGGCAACATGATAACATATCATATTAACTGTATAGTTTTTCATCTCGACCTTTTTATTGCAAATACTCAATATTTAATTACAATTTCATATTGCAAAGTGTAGAGTTTAATAAAGTATAGTGTAGTGCTTATATGTAAGAAATTTTTTGCTGTTTTATTGTGACTGATATTTATATGTTTCATCTGTTCAGTTTGAATTGTTTAAATTTAATATGTAGTAGTATCGTTGGTCCCGATACACATAGTACCACTTCAGTTTGTAGACTATATGTATATAATATACCTACATAATATTAATATTCTTTTAGATTTCCAAATAAACGGCCTTTGAGTAAAGCTTGGAATGCTCAAATGAAAATGTATTTGGAATCTAAATTTGGAAGTGTTTTGTGTTAAAAGCACTCTGAATAGCATCTAATAAAACAATGCTTCCCACAGCAGATTCGTTCCCGGTGAAATTTTCCCACAATATCTGAGTCACCAACAGATCAAGTAATTACTTTTCTTTTTTTTTTTTTTTCTTTTTTTTTTATTCTGTTTTTTTTTGGACGGGCTTTGGTCATATTAATTGACCATGTCAGCCCCATTGATAAGTTGCAGTTTTTGACAACTGGAACTTTTTACATAATTATTATAAATTCACATTATTATATATACTTTTTTTTTAAATTACTATATCTAGCTTTCTCTACTTTCTCTATATATACAGGTTAATTTTTCAAGCCTTCATTGTGCACCGAAAAATGCTCAAAGGAGTTGAACACCGAGACCAATTTTGATAAAAACTAAATCTGCATCTATAGATTTTAGAAAAATTTATTCTCTATAGAATAGACCGGGATTTTGAAAAAAAAGTCATGTTGTATTATTACACCGGCTGTTAGTGTCACTTATAAAAACTAAAACTGCATCATAGATCTTTGAAAAAAATATTCTCCTAGCCGGGAATCGAACCGGTTGTTATGAAAAAATAAAGTCATGCTGTATTATTCCACCAGCTGATAGTGTCGCTTATAAAAACAGCCCCCCCTGATGATGGCGGGGGGGGGGGGGGGGGGGGGGCCGCCATCAGCGATACCATACGTGGCGCAAAGAGCGCTGGAACTCATTCCAGTGTAGGCTGTAGCCACGCTTCTCCTCGACATGACATATTACGAGCTATCGAGGCCGGCAAATGTTTCTCAGAGATCACAGAGTAGATGTGGCGCTGATAAGCGAGACCCTCCTCTCCCCTTCGATTCCTTTTAAGATCCCAAAATACATAATCTATCGGAAAGATGAGCTTACGGACCAGGGCCGAGCTAATGGTCTTGGTACGTAGGAACATCATTCACCAACCCCTTCCAATCCTGTCACTCCAATCCCTCTATACGTTGGGTGTGGCATTGCATATAGGTGACAGAGAACTGCACCTATACGCCGTTTATAAGCCGCCGCAGGCGAAGCTTGACAAGAGGGGACTGCGTCGACTGTTAGATACGCAAGTCCCGATCCTCGTCGCTTCAACTGCAAGCACCCAGCTTGGAACTCCGGCCAAACAAATCCCGCGGGGAAACTCCTGCTGCGGGAATCGGAGCGAGTGGGGTTCTGTGTGTCCGGCCCTTGCGGCCCGACGTACGGGCCAGTGCAGAGTACGTTCTCGCTAGACGTGCTGGACATACTGGTTCACCAAAACCTGCTCTGTTCCCCGGAGCAGGAAGTTCTCAATGACCTCGACTCCGACCACCTCCCGGTCCTAGTCACTCTGTCCACCCTCCCTACCAAGGCCTCTCTTCCAGTGCCACGTAAACGTGTTAACTGGAAAAAATTCGCAAGGTCGCTTGACGATTACACGCCGACCTTCCCCATCTCGACGCCGGCGGACGTGGATAGGCTCGCGTCCGAACTGACTGTACAGTCCTGCAAGTCCCTAGAGGGGGCCTCCACGGAGTCCCCCCCGCAAAGGGGCCCCCCACCCCCTCCCCAGAACATCAGGGACGTACTGAAAAGTAAGAGGGACCAGCGGAAACTGTGGCAGCGTACCCGCTTCCCGTCAGTGAAGACCGACCTAAACGCGCGCGCGGCTCGAGTGAGGAAGGCCCTCGACAAGCTTTACGCCGACCGCTGGGAAGCTCGGATCCAGGACGCAACCGGTGACCTACAGGGAGTTCACCGGCTGTGCGCCTCGATGTCCGGTGCGCCACCACCGATTCATCCCCTCCTCGATAGTGACGGAACCCCGAGGTTTCGAAGATCGTGCCCGGATTTTTGCCGAATGCCTAGAAGGACAGTTTCGTCCTAACCCACCTGACTCCATAGATCATGTCGCAGAGGTAGATCGCGTAGTGGAGGCGGCCTCCAAGACGCGATACCCGAGACGGAACCCTCAGTGATATTCTCCCCTGGTATGGTAGCGCGCGCATTCAGTCGCGTATAACCCAAGAAGGCCCCCGGGGCCGATGGCATAAATAATATGGCCATCAGGTGCATGCCACCGCGAACAATCGCAGCCTACACCCGCATCTTTAATGGCATTATGTGCACTTCCCAACATTGTGGAAGGAGGGGCGCATCATTATGATACCAAAACCTCGGAAGAATATCAAGCTCCCAGAAAGCTATCGTCCGATAACTTTATTACCGGCGATTTCCAAAGTCTTTGAGAAGCTACTTTTGCGACATATCGTACCTCATTTCTCTCCTCGCGACGATCAATTTGGCTTTCATAGCGAGCATTCGACGTTAAAAAGACCCAGGCGATCATTATCCGCAGAGAGGACCGGGGAGTAGGCCCCGACCCGACGTAACGACTCGTTGCGACGAGATCCGGATGGAACCACTGCACGACTTCATCGTTCGTTTGACCACCCGTATGTTCAGCAGATCAGCATCAGGCCACCCGCACATTCGGGACCTGACGCCTATGCATGCGAGACCACCGGATGCCAAACGACGATATGCGCGCGACCTGGTACCTCTCACGAGCGAGAGTGGTAGCAGTTCGGGAAGCGAAAGCGACTCGGACAGCTAGCACGAACCCTTCACGTGAAGGACCGGCATCACAGACTCTCCACAGAGCCCCTTGAATCCGTCGACCAGTAAAAATGTCACGCAAAGACCTATCTCTATCATTGAAAGAGGTCACGACCTCGTAACAATTTCCCGTCTCCCGTAAGGGGGGATAGACATGACTTAATGAAGAAAAACTCTAATTACGCACACATCAACACTAATTCGTGTTCAAATATGTAAAAACTTACATTTACATGTAGTAGTGGATGTCAACGGCTAGGGCTACCCAAATTCCATATATCACATAGCTATATATCGATAAAATAAGGAATTCACAATAAAACAAAAATAAAATAAGTAATATTTATTTACAAACAAGTTTTTCGAGTTATTAGATAATTATTATATTATATCATTCCATATTTAAATCAATTACAAGATTAATAATTGGTACCTATATATTAGGTATGGTATAGGTATCAATTATAATGCAATAATAATAACAATAATTATGTAGCGAGACTAATAACTAATTTTAATTATTTCCTAGATTATTAATTATTCATGCCATTTAGACCACAATAAATAGAAAACAAAAACTACAATCAAACTAATCTATAAGATTTTAAGTATGTGGTATATTTTATAGTTTTTTTAATATAATTTAGCCGGCATAGTGGGAGCGTATATGTATGAAACAATTTATCGATATACTCCATTCATAGACATGTATTACGCTGAAACTTGTTTTCTTCTGTTGTTTTGCCTTAGGAAGTCGGAAGTGTTATAGTTGGTTCTAGGTTAAAGTGGTCTGAACAAATGAACAAAGCAATGTTTTTGACGGGAATTTACATTTTTTACAAAACGTCTTTATTTTTATTTGTGCCGAAAACAGCAGGTAATTCAAGTTCTGATTATAACCGTACATGCAGTTAGAGAAACGTACATACAGTTGTGCCTGTGATTTAACAGAGGGGAAATCGTTGCTTTATACTTTCCATCTTATTATCCCTCTTTTATTTATTTAAAACCTGACCCTTGGCAAATATACGCAAAATGCGTAAAAGCCACATTTTAAATGAAGATCGAAGAAGTTGGTTGGTTGTTTACGTTTAGTGCAGTTTAGTGGGTTGTTCACCAGATATTAATATGGTTGCTATCAGTGGTGTTATAACCTGGGTATCAGTTTATGTTCCTCAGCCCAATCGCTCCCATATTCCTATTCTAGATTCTCTCTCTTCCGTTCCCCAGCCAGTCGTTATCTGGGGGACTTCAATTGCCATCACCCCATGTGGGGGCCCCGTTCAGCAGATGCCTTTGGATGGGACTTTTTGGATCTCATTGAAAATCTGAATTTTTGTATTTTAAATGATGGTGCAGCAAGCAGGCGCCCCAATCCCACTCAACGCCCGAGTGCAGTGGACCTCTCCTTATGCTCTCCTTCCTTGTCTTCAATCTTGTCCTGGTCCATTTTATCAGAATCTTTTGGGAGTGACCATTACCCAATTTTAATATATTATCTTATTCCTTCCCCCTTAACCTTGAATTTTGAACCCCTTTGTAAATATAAGTTGCATAATGCAGGTCAAAATTTTCCGATCTCACAGGACAGAAAGCTAATTTGCTAGATGTTGTAAATGACAATAACTATATTTCTATGTATGACCAATTGGCGGAATCTATGATTTCTTCAGCCGATGCATGTATTCCTAGAAAGCCTATCAGAAGCCTGAGAATGATGTCCCCTCCTTGGTGGGATTCCGAGTGTACAAAAATGGTCAAAGCTCGCAGAGAGGCAGAAAGGCTGTATAATGCATCCATGTCTTTAAGTAATTTTATTAATTATAAGAAAATAGCAGCTCAAACAAGAAAACTGCTAACTAGTAAGAAAAAATCTTGGTGGTTCAAATTTTGTGAGAATCTTTCTCCTCGCTTCCCTTCATCTCTTGTTTGGAAAAATATCAAAATATTCCGTGGAGCCATGTCCTCTAACAATACTTCCTTTTCCAATGACCCCTCAGGATGGTTGCAGAGTTTTTCAGAATCCCTGGCCCCTACTTGATAATTTTCCCCCTTTACCTGTCTCCTTTAACTTCCTTGATCCCATGAATGAACCCTTTAAGAGAAGGGAGTTTAACTTTGTCTTGAGCAAGCTTAAAGATTCCTCGCCAGGCTTTGATGGTATCCCGTATTCATTTATCTGTAAATCTAGTGTAAGCTTCCAAAATATTCTTTTACAAATCATAAATAAAACATTTGTTAATGGTATCCCTCCAGAACCCTGGAAACGGCTAATTTTAATACCTATCTTGAAACCCAATAAAGACCCCTCCCTCCCCTCTTCTTATAGACCTATTGCTCTTTCTTCCGTATTTTGTAAAATCCTGGAACATCTTGTAAAGCACCGCCTGGAGTGGATAGTTGAGAGTAGAGGCATTATTCCTAATTCCCAGTTTGGGTTTCGTAAAAGTAAGGGATAGCCTAGGAGTGTTGTCCATTGATATTAGAGTAGCATTCTCAAAAAATGAATCAGTAGTAGGGGTTTTGCTTGATGTAAGTTCTACATATGATAGTGTCCTTCTTCCTCTGCTCAGGCAGAAAATGCTTAAGCTGAGGATTAGCGATTAAGTGAGGATTGTACAGGTCATATCAAACTTGCTATCCCCCCGTACCATAAATATTAGACACCAAGGTTACCATCTACCTTCTCAAACAATCTGGAGGGGCCTGCTCCAGGGATCCGTCCTGTTGTGTTATCATTTGAAGTCGAAGTGTTAAGGTCTTTCTTTGGCCATATTATTTTTCTAGTTTTAGATTGTTATTGCTATGGTGATGGAAATAAATACAATTAACTAAAATACTAAAACGTATTTTATTATATATTTAATTATTATTTAAACATGGTGACAGCGGTGTTAAAAACTAAAATGAATACACCAACAATTCATTCTGGTGAAACGGCGTCCGCTGGACATCAGAATATTACAAATTTGTCTCCGCCGCTATAGTCGGGAAAAGCCGAAGATTGGAGTTCGTTTCACAAACGTTTTGAATGGTATAGACATGCATCTGGATTATCAGGGATGTCACAAACTCAACAAGTAAGTACATTTATGTACATTATGGGTGAAAAAGCAGACGATTTACTTTTATCTTTCAATTACGGAACAAGATAAACAAGATTTCACCAAGATTTTAAATCAATTTAATCAATATTATTCATCAACCCACAATAAAATACACGCACGGGCTAAGTTTAACAAATTGATACAAGCATCAGATGAACGTATACGAACGATTTTATTATTAAAGTTTACGCTCAAGCAGAATTATGCCATTATCCGTCAACTATTAAAGAAGAATTAATCAGAGACCGTCTTATAGTAGGAATCAAAGACAATAAACAATCAAATAGTTTACAACTAGATCCAAATATTACTTTTGAAACAGTTTTAACTAGAATGAGGCAAGTTGAAGAAGTAGAAAGACAACAACAGTATGTAAGATCATCAACTTCAGAAGAAATAAATCATGTAAAACAAAATTATAATATATCTACAAATAATAGCTATCCAAAATTTTGTGGAAACTGTGAAAAATCACCGTCTCATTCATTTTATAATTGTCCAGCAAAAAAATCTATATGTATGAAATGTAAACGCAAAGGGCATTGGGCACAAAAATGTCGAACTAAGTTGAATGTTGCAGAAGTTAATGATAGTGAGACAACTAAAGAGATACAAAATTTACAATATTTAGGAAGTATTGATGAATTAGTAGATAGAGTAGATGAATATTCAGATCCTTGGAAGGTAGATATAAAATTACAAAATAAAGACCTACATTTTAAAATAGATTCTGGTGCCGATGTAACAGCCATAGGAGAACAACATTATAAAATGCTTGAAAATATGACACTTTTAGAGGCTACTTCAAAATTAAAAGGAGCTGGAAATACAAATTTAAATGTTAATGGTAAATTTTATGGTCATTCAATATGGAAAAATTCAATTATATATACAGACATATTTGTTATCAAGAATTTAAAAGAACCATTATTAGGTAAACCAGCAATAGAAAATTAGGCATAATACATAGAGTCGATACAATAAATGAAGCTACTATAACTATTATAAAAGAAACTGTAAGAAATAAGAAAGTAGAAGATGAATATCCACAATTGTTTCAATGTTTAGGAAAGCTAAAAGAAGAGTTTGAAATTTTTATTACAAGTGATGCCAAACCGTATGCTATAACTAATGCTAGAAGGGTTGCAATACCATTGTATGAGCCGCTCAAGAAAGAATTAAAAGTATTACAAGGACAAAATGTTATTTTTCCAATAAATGAGCCAAAAGATTATTGTGCAGGAATTGTGGTGAAACCTAAAGATAATGGAAATATTAGATTATGTGTTGATTATACAGAACTAAATAAAAATATCCAAAGATCTAGGCACCAATTACCATCTGTTGATGAATGTTTGGCTCAGATAGGAAGATCCAAGTGTTTTAGTAAACTAGATGCTAATAAGGGATATTTTCAGCTACCCCTTAAAAATCATTCTAAATTACTTACAACATTTATTACTCCTTTTGGGCGTTATGCTTTCAATAGAATGCCTATGGGGATATCATGTGCTAGTGAAATTTATCAAAAGAAAATGCAATCTATTAATTGAAGGCATACCTGGTGTCGTTTGTTGTCAGGATGATATATTAATTACAGGTAAAAATATGGTTGACTATGATGAAAGGCTTAAAAAAATATTGGACAGAATGTTAAAGAAAGGTGTAACTTTAAATAAAGATAAGTGTCAGTTTAGAGTACAGGAATGTGAGTTTTTAGGGCATATTATAACTAAAGGAATTAAACCGAGTCCGAGAAAAGTCGAAGCTATTAACAATATGCCTGATCCGAAAGATGTTACAATAGTTCGAATTTTTTTAGGTATGGTTAATTATCATCTAAATTTTTTGCCAGATTAAGCTTGCATTTGAGTTAAGGACAGATCACCAACCCCTGGTTACGATACTAGGTTGTAAGCCTATTGCTGAATTAACAGTACGAATGGAACGATTTCGTCTACGATTATCCCAATTTAAATATAGTATGATACATATTAGTGGTAAATATTTACATGCTGCTGATATGCTATAGAGAGCTCCTTTAAAATTTGTTGAATGTTGTTACAATTATGAAAAAGAAAGGGTGAATTTAATTATTTTAGCTCAAATTGGTGATTTACCAATGTCAGACAGTCTGCTAGGGATAGTATTAAAGGAACAAGAATTAGATGACATTTGTAAATATTTGAAGAAATTTATGTAGATTGGATGGCCTAATAAAACTGATTTAGACGATAAAATTAAACCTTTTTATAGCTACAGAGGAGAATTAGCTGTACAGAATATGTTGATCATGAGAAGACACAGAATTTTTATACCACATAATTTACAATCAGAAATGCTTAATAGATTACATGAAGGGCATTTGGGTATAGGTAAATGCAAAAGAAGAGCTCGAGAATTAATATGGTGGCCTGGAATTTCAAGTAGAATTAAAACGTTGGTTGATCAATGTAGTGAATGTATACACCACAGAGTGAATCCCTCACAACCACTTATCGTATCTCAAATGCCAAAATATCCATGGGAGATGATAGCTATTGATTTGTTTACGGCTAAACAAATAGAGTATATGGTTACAATTGACTATTATTCTAGATTTCCAGAGGTTACTAATTTGCGTTCAACTTCATCTAAAGCGATTATAATGCATTTGAAGGCAATATTTGCGAGATTTGGTATACCAAAAATCATTAGATCTGACAATGGACCACAATTTGATTCGGAAGAATTTAAAAGTTTTTGTAAAGGTTGGCAAATTACTCACATTACGAGTAGCCCATATACTCCATGGTCCAATGGCATGGCTGAAGCGGGGGTTAAAATCGTTAAAAATATTATACTGCAATCTTTTGACCCCATACTTGGATTAATGAATTACCGCAGTACTCTATTGGAAAATGGATATAGTACGGCACAATTACTATTTGGACGTAGAATTAGAACACAAGTGCCAATTTCCGAGAAGTTATAACAACCAAAATTACCAAATTTTAATAAATTACATAACAAAGAACAGAAATCTAGAGATTCGATTAAAGAACATTATGATAGAAGAAATAGAGTAAAAGAGTTACCAGTATTAGGAGTAGGAACAAAAGTTTACGATAAAATTTCACAGGAAAATGCAGAAATTATGAGTAAACGTGCTGAATCAAGAAGTTATAATTTACGTACTGAACAAGGAAGAATAATTAGAAGGAATATTAAACATATTATTGTTGATAATGCTAGTACTAATGTAAATAATAGGGAGAGTGAAGAAGTCAATTTTGATTATTCAAATATTACAAATACAAATATGATAATTGATGATACTGCAAATATGAATATTAATATTGTCATTACTATGGCGATGGAAATAAATACAATTAACTAAAATACTAAATCGTATTTTATTATATTTAATTATTATCTAAACACGTCCTAAGCCCGCTCCTCTACAATATATATACTTCTGATATTGACTTATCTGTTACATCTTTCTGCAATATTCTCCAATATGCAGATGATCTGGCTCTCTATGTATCAGTGGCTAGCATTCTGGATTCTCAGGCTCCCTTGAATAGTGCTCTTTACTATCTAAACAATTGGCTTAAATCCCATGGACTAACGCTATCCCCTTCTAAAAGCGCTATTGTTGTTTTCTCTAGGAAATATAAAATCCCTTCCCTGAATATTAAAATCAATGAATGCCCCATCGGCCAAATCCAATCATTTAAATTTCTTGGCATTGTTTTGGATTCGAGAATGACGGGTATTCCCCATATTGATTACATTTCAGATAAGTGTAAGAGATCGATTAACCTACTTAGATGCCTATCAGGTGCATGGTGGGGCTCTCACCCATACTACCAGAAACTTCTGTATATGTCATTAGAAGTAATTTAGATTATGCTCCATTTTCTCTAACACCCTGCAATCAATCTGCACTAAATAAAATAAACAAAATTCAATATAAAAGTTTGCGTGTTATTCTTGGTGAAATGAAATGAATGAAATGAAATAATTTATTTGCTAGAATACCCACAGTTACAAGATGTTATAGAATAATATATACAGTTTTGTATTCAGCCTTGTCAGGCGTGCAAATATTAATTAAAATGTTAATCATTAGTTATAACACATTATCCTTTATCAGTTTATTAAATTATTATTCAATTATTATTATAATACACAATTTAAAATATAATTATATTATGACATTAATTTATTATGCAATAAGCTAGGCCATGTACAATCCTAGTGCAAAAAAGAGTTTAAACAACAAACAAACAAACAAACACTAACGTTACAATTTAAATGCACTAAGTAACAGAATAGGATTATTTCTTTAATTCCATGAATTCATTAACACTATAAAAACTATGTTTCGAGAGCCATTTGGATATTCCTCTTTCAAATGAACTACCCAGTAGTTGCCTTATATCATAAGGTATCTCATTAAATATCAAAATACACATATTGAATACATTATTTTCATAAATATTTTTATTGCAAGCAGGTCTGTAAAGTAGATTTCTATTTTTTGCTCTTGCTATCCTGGAAATGATGTCACTACGTTTTACGAAAAGATTCATATGACCTTTTACAAATAAGCTTATCTGCTTGATATACATACAAGGCAGAGGCAGTATATTTAGTCTTTCAAATAGCGGCTTGCAACTATCCCGGTATTTGGCTCCACATATTGCACGTATACATTTCTTTTGCAGTTTAAAAGCTCTTTCGGTATCAACTGAGTTTCCCCACAGCATTAGTCCATAGCTAAGCACTGACGAGACATGACCATGATACGCAGTAAGTGCAGCTTCAGTAGACACCGTTAATCTTAAACGTTTCAATGCGAAAACAAAACGACCCAATCTTTTACAAAGCAAATCTATATGCATCTTCCAATTAAGATTTCTATCCACCGTTATACCTAAAAATTTAAAAGTATCGACTTCCTCTATACTATTATTATTGTAATTTATTTCTATGGGAATTCTTTCGGTATTATATGAATTAAAATGCATTATTTTTGTTTTTTCTATGTTGATTTTTTAATAATAATATACAGAACTAAATAAAAATATCCAAAGATCTAGGCACCAATTACCATCTGTTGATGAATGTTTGGCTCAGATAGGAAGATCCAAGTGTTTTAGTAAACTAGATGCTAATAAGGGATATTTTCAGCTACCCCTTAAAAATCATTCTAAATTACTTACAACATTTATTACTCCTTTTGGGCGTTATGCTTTCAATAGAATGCCTATGGGGATATCATGTGCTAGTGAAATTTATCAAAAGAAAATGCAATCTATTAATTGAAGGCATACCTGGTGTCGTTTGTTGTCAGGATGATATATTAATTACAGGTAAAAATATGGTTGACTATGATGAAAGGCTTAAAAAAATATTGGACAGAATGTTAAAGAAAGGTGTAACTTTAAATAAAGATAAGTGTCAGTTTAGAGTACAGGAATGTGAGTTTTTAGGGCATATTATAACTAAAGGAATTAAACCGAGTCCGAGAAAAGTCGAAGCTATTAACAATATGCCTGATCCGAAAGATGTTACAATAGTTCGAATTTTTTTAGGTATGGTTAATTATCATCTAAATTTTTTGCCAGATTAAGCTTGCATTTGAGTTAAGGACAGATCACCAACCCCTGGTTACGATACTAGGTTGTAAGCCTATTGCTGAATTAACAGTACGAATGGAACGATTTCGTCTACGATTATCCCAATTTAAATATAGTATGATACATATTAGTGGTAAATATTTACATGCTGCTGATATGCTATAGAGAGCTCCTTTAAAATTTGTTGAATGTTGTTACAATTATGAAAAAGAAAGGGTGAATTTAATTATTTTAGCTCAAATTGGTGATTTACCAATGTCAGACAGTCTGCTAGGGATAGTATTAAAGGAACAAGAATTAGATGACATTTGTAAATATTTGAAGAAATTTATGTAGATTGGATGGCCTAATAAAACTGATTTAGACGATAAAATTAAACCTTTTTATAGCTACAGAGGAGAATTAGCTGTACAGAATATGTTGATCATGAGAAGACACAGAATTTTTATACCACATAATTTACAATCAGAAATGCTTAATAGATTACATGAAGGGCATTTGGGTATAGGTAAATGCAAAAGAAGAGCTCGAGAATTAATATGGTGGCCTGGAATTTCAAGTAGAATTAAAACGTTGGTTGATCAATGTAGTGAATGTATACACCACAGAGTGAATCCCTCACAACCACTTATCGTATCTCAAATGCCAAAATATCCATGGGAGATGATAGCTATTGATTTGTTTACGGCTAAACAAATAGAGTATATGGTTACAATTGACTATTATTCTAGATTTCCAGAGGTTACTAATTTGCGTTCAACTTCATCTAAAGCGATTATAATGCATTTGAAGGCAATATTTGCGAGATTTGGTATACCAAAAATCATTAGATCTGACAATGGACCACAATTTGATTCGGAAGAATTTAAAAGTTTTTGTAAAGGTTGGCAAATTACTCACATTACGAGTAGCCCATATACTCCATGGTCCAATGGCATGGCTGAAGCGGGGGTTAAAATCGTTAAAAATATTATACTGCAATCTTTTGACCCCATACTTGGATTAATGAATTACCGCAGTACTCTATTGGAAAATGGATATAGTACGGCACAATTACTATTTGGACGTAGAATTAGAACACAAGTACCAATTTCCGAGAAGTTATAACAACCAAAATTACCAAATTTTAATAAATTACATAACAAAGAACAGAAATCTAGAGATTCGATTAAAGAACATTATGATAGAAGAAATAGAGTAAAAGAGTTACCAGTATTAGGAGTAAGAACAAAAGTTTACGATAAAATTTCACGGGAAAATGCAGAAATAATAAGCAAACGTGCTGAACCAAGAAGTTATAATTTACGTACTGAACAAGGAAGAATAATTAGAAGGAATATTAAACATATTATTGTTGATAATGCTAGTACTAATGTAAATAATAGGGAGAGTGAAGAAGTCAATTTTGATTATTCAAATATTATAAATACAAATATGATAATTGATGATACTGCAAATATGAATATTAATATTATCATTACTATGGCGATGGAAATAAATACAATTAACTAAAATACTAAAACGTATTTTATTATATTTAATTATTATCTAAACACGTCCTAAGCCCGCTCCTCTACAATATATATACTTCTGATATTGACTTATCTGTTACATCTTTCTGCAATATTCTCCAATATGCAGATGATCTAGCTCTCTATGTATCAGTGGCTAGCATTCTGGACTCTCAGGCTCCCTTGAATAGTGCTCTTTACTATCTAAACAATTGGCTTAAATCCCATGGACTAACGCTATCCCCTTCTAAAAGCGCTATTGTTGTTTTCTCTAGGAAATATAAAATCCCTTCCCTGAATATTAAAATCAATGAATGCCCCATCGGCCAAATCCAATCATTTAAATTTCTTGGCATTGTTTTGGATTCGAGAATGACGGGTATTCCCCATATTGATTACATTTCAGATAAGTGTAAGAGATCGATTAACCTACTTAGATGCCTATCAGGTGCATGGTGGGGCTCTCACCCATACTACCAGAAACTTCTGTATATGTCATTAGAAGTAATTTAGATTATGCTCCATTTTCTCTAACACCCTGCAATCAATCTGCACTAAATAAAATAAACAAAATTCAATATAAAAGTTTGCGTGTTATTCTTGGTGAAATGAAATGAATGAAATGAAATAATTTATTTGCTAGAATACCCACAGTTACAAGATGTTATAGAATAATATATACAGTTTTGTATTCAGCCTTGTCAGGCGTGCAAATATTAATTAAAATGTTAATCATTAGTTATAACACATTATCCTTTATCAGTTTATTAAATTATTATTCAATTATTATTATAATACACAATTTAAAATATAATTATATTATGACATTAATTTATTATGCAATAAGCTAGGCCATGTACAATCCTAGTGCAAAAAAGAGTTTAAACAACAAACAAACAAACAAACACTAACGTTACAATTTAAATGCACTAAGTAACAGAATAGGATTATTTCTTTAATTCCATGAATTCATTAACACTATAAAAACTATGTTTCGAGAGCCATTTGGATATTCCTCTTTCAAATGAACTACCCAGTAGTTGCCTTATATCATAAGGTATCTCATTAAATATCAAAATACACATATTGAATACATTATTTTCATAAATATTTTTATTGCAAGCAGGTCTGTAAAGTAGATTTCTATTTTTTGCTCTTGCTATCCTGGAAATGATGTCACTACGTTTTACGAAAAGATTCATATGACCTTTTACAAATAAGCTTATCTGCTTGATATACATACAAGGCAGAGGCAGTATATTTAGTCTTTCAAATAGCGGCTTGCAACTATCCCGGTATTTGGCTCCACATATTGCACGTATACATTTCTTTTGCAGTTTAAAAGCTCTTTCGGTATCAACTGAGTTTCCCCACAGCATTAGTCCATAGCTAAGCACTGACGAGACATGACCATGATACGCAGTAAGTGCAGCTTCAGTAGACACCGTTAATCTTAAACGTTTCAATGCGAAAACAAAACGACCCAATCTTTTACAAAGCAAATCTATATGCATCTTCCAATTAAGATTTCTATCCACCGTTATACCTAAAAATTTAAAAGTATCGACTTCCTCTATACTATTATTATTGTAATTTATTTCTATGGGAATTCTTTCGGTATTATATGAATTAAAATGCATTATTTTTGTTTTTTCTATGTTGATTTTTAAATAATTTGTCGTCATCCATGTTATAACATCATTCAGAGCACCTTCAATTAATGTATTACACGTATATTTATCTTTACACCTCATAAGAAGAGTCGTATCATCCGCATACATTATACATTCATGTAAAGTGCTTTGAGGGAGATCATTAATATATATAAGAAATAGCAAAGGTCCCAGTATACTCCCTTGAGGAACACCAGTATTTATCATTCTAAAAGAAGATCTGTATTTGTTCTTTAAGGGGATTTTATTTACTGTAGATATTTTTGCTATTTCCGTACACTGCTTTCTATCTGTTAAATAGCTTTTCAACCAATCGTATGAATTGCCTCTTATGCCGTAGCGTTCCAATTTAAGCATTAATTTATCATGATTAACGAAGTCAAATGCCTTGCTCATATCAAGGAAAATTGATATTACTGGAGAATTGTCATTAATACACTCTGTAATTTTTTTAATGAAGTTAAAACAAGCTAGTATTGTTGAGCTACCTTTTCGAAAACCGAATTGTTCCGGCACAAGCGCGTTGTATTTTTCAAAGAACTCATTTAATCTACTATGCATCGCTTTTTCCAATATCTTAGATATTATGGGTATAATAGTAATAGGTCTGTAATTATTTATATCAGACTTGTCACCTTTTTTAAACAATGGTTTCACTATGGACAATTTCAATTTACTAGGAAAAATGCCTTGAGCAAATGATAGGTTAACAATATGAGTAAGTGGACGACATATGTAGGCAGCACATAGTTTTAAGATACTAGTTGTAATGTCATCATAACCACTAGTCTTACTGTTATTTAGTGATACAATTATTTTAAAAATTTCTAATTCGTTAGTGGGTTTCAAGAAAATTGAATGATTATTAGTAATTAAGTTGTTTAAATGTAAGCCAGTTGGGTTATTCTGTACATTTTTTGGTGCCATGAGGTCGTCTCCTATTTTGGCCTTGCAATCTGAATGTGCTGAGCCTCCTTTGTCTGTCAGAAGACAGTATCTCTCGGATCGTTTTTTATATAAAATAGCTTCTAACGCCTCTCACCCTTTAATGGGTAAATTGGAATTATTATATAGCGTCTCAAAATCTTCTTACTGGAAAAATAAGGATATGCCACGCCTATTGGACAGCTATATAAAGTTGCGTAAGTTTGATACCCCTTTATATACCTCTCAATGTTTCCCCTCCTTTGCCTTTCCATACGATTCTTTACTCTACATCCCAAAAGTTGTACATTTTGATATTGAAAAGGACTCCCCCTTAGCAGGTAGTATTTTCAATAGAGAAGTTAAGAAACACTGGTCAGATAGATTACCAATTTTTTGTCATGCTTCAAAATACGGTTCTGATACCTATGTTGGTTCAGCAGTTTGGATACCAAAATATTCTATTATTTTGAACTTTAGAAGTCCTCCTCTGTCTTCAATCTACACTGGGGAATCCGTTGCTATTTATGAAGCTGTATCTTACATACACTCACATAAAATTAAAAAATCAATTATATTCTCTGATTCTCAAAGCTGTTTAAAAGCTTTATCAGACTATTCCTCAAATAGTAATCCCCACCATATTACTTTCAAAATTAGACACTTACTCCTCCAGTGTAACAACTCTGGCCTTGATGTCATTCTGGCTTGGATACCTAGCCATTGTGGCATCGAGGAAAATGAAACCGTAGATAGATTGGCAAAGGAAGCCACAGTTAAAGGTTTGATGGTTGATTATGCTCTATATACTCAGGACTTAAACCCTTTTGCTAAATCTGACCTGGCTTGTTGCTGGGAGGAAATCTGGAATAAAGATAAAAAAAAGGCTAAACATTGCAGAACTATACAACCTTATATCAGTTTGAAACCTTGGTTTAGAAACAAAACATTTAATAAACAAATTACTTCCACTATTTGCAGACTTAGGCTGGGGCATAATAGTTCCCCTATAAATCTTAATAAAATTAAGGTCCGTGATAGTGCATTGTGTGATTGCGGCTGCGAGCTGGGAACCCTGGAACATATATTCTTCAGATGTCCAAATCAGTCTTCTCTGGACTCTGTGCTTTATCAAATTATATTAAAAAATTCAAATTAAAACTGTAACTAATATGTAAAGTTTTGTATATTAAGATATTTTAGGGCCTCCTGTAACATTCAGAGATGCCAACTATACAATCATCAAAATTATTCTAATGTTTTATTTCTTATGAAAAAGAGAGGTATAACAGCATCATTGGTTCCTAAAAAGGTTTGGTTGGTATCTCTGAGTGTATATGTATTTATTTTGTATATTTATATTATTGTATCATATATTTATAATTCTATATAACTGGGTATACATTTGTGTTTAAAATACTTAAACTAAAATTTGTATATTTACAATGTTAACAATTATAAATTAAAAATTTCTTGTAGATCCTCCGTAGCTGCGCATGTGCCCAAAATACATAGAGCATTGCCCCTCTGAATTTCCAGCGATATACGTTGGAAAAAATAGGATCTTGCTCGATGGTCCCCAGATGCATCAATTAAAAGTTTTCCAAGATTACTTCCAAATTTTATTGCATCCGGTGACCACGGTCCCAAGGTTTCCACCGAAAACGCTAGAAATTCGTAAGAGGAGCTATGTTTCTTGTATTTATATTTTTTTTTATTTTGGGCAAGCAAAGCTGCAGCACCGGAGGATCTTGAAGTGACGTGGGAATAACTTGGTGCAAGGGTGTCCACACAGGTGGCGTCCCAGATTAGAGCTCGACCTCTATACCATGGGACTATCGTCACACCGTCCGGTCTCTTGCCATCGTCAAGGTCCAAACCTACAGGTTCAAGAGTGCTGGGTATACCAGCAGAAGCAAGAGATCGTTTAATAACATTATTTATGTTATTGTGTCTGGATATACAGCCAGCACTCAGCCTGCAAGATAAACCATGGTGACCGGATGGTGTGACCGCGGTTCCACAAATACAGTAATGAGGTTGGCAAATTGGGGCGCCTATCCTGAGGGACACCGCTATTCTAACGGTTTGCCTGTCTAGTAAAGTTGCCAAAGAAGGCGATGGAAGTGCTTCAAGCCAAGCGCCTGATTCTTTACATTGAGCAGCCAACATTCTAGCTTTGTCGGTATTCGAGAGTGTGTCTATGAAATTATTTATTTTTTTATTTAAAAGCGGCAAATCCCAAAATTTTTGAATATTTGTATGTATTGGTAAGTCTGTTGAATTAGTGATATTTCTCCATTCATTATTGGATTCACTCAAAAAGCATACTCCTTTGTCCAAAATGGACGGATTTAAAACTATTGGTAAACCAATAGAGTATGGCATTAATGTATTGAAGCCAAAAATGCCGGGAGAGCTACATCAGAACAGCATCTTAAACCCAAACCACCCAATCTAATAGGCAAAGTAGCTTGAAACCATGAGTTATTATTAAATGAAATATTTAAAATTTCTTCTAAGCTTGTTTTAATTTTTTGATCCATGTTATAAAGAATGTCAGTATGTAACCAAAAAGGACATGATCTGAGAAAATACGTTAATCTTGGCATGCTAAAGCAGTTTCGAAGAAGAATCAAAGACATGAGGAGTGATGTTCAAAAGTTGTTTTTTAATAAATTCTAATTTTTGTTGTTTTTGTAACATTAAGGGTCTAAGAGAATTTTGTAAAATTGGGGCACCTAGTTTGGAAGTAAATTTTGAAAGGTGTTAGCCATATCATGGATTTCATGTTGTTGTAGATTAGGGTTAAAATAAATTTCGGATTTTGATGAATTTATATAAAGACCTGTATCTTTTAAATTAGGAATTAAAATATTAAGGTCTGAAATAATAGTATCTACTTTACCTGCTATTGTTCCATCATCCAAGTACCATAAATTTAAAGATGACGATAAAGATTTTATCTTGTCATGGATGGCTAAACTAAAGAGGGCGGGGCCTAAAGGATCCCCTTGTTGGCAACCTGATGTAGACATTATTAGTTCGTTATTATAGAAAAGGTAAGATGGGTTTCCATAGCTTTGATATATATAGTTATATGCTATTGGAAATGTTTCTTTTATAGAATCTAGGATTGTGGAACGTTCTAAAGAGTTGAATGCATTTTTAAGGTCTAATTTGACTAAAGCTTCGAAATCCGATGAATTTTCCAAAAAAGTTCTAGTGGCATGAACAATTAATTCTGCGCCGCATTGAATTCCACAACCAAATTGAATTGGAATACATTTTTCCTTGAGAATTTTAGATAATCTAACGGAAACAATTTTAGATATTAATCTGCGTAGCGTACATCCTATGGCAATAGGCCTTATGCCTCCGTCCTTTTTATTAAAGGCTATTAGACTTGCGCCGAAAAAAAAAGGTTTGATTTCACTATTAATTTGCCCATTTAAAACAAAATTACAAAATTTATGTAAAGCATTAAATAGATGGTTAGCTGATGAACCGTTAGAGTGATTTATAAGGTCTTTCAAATGTTGAGGTGATAGACCATCAAAACCACTGCTTGAACCAGGATGAAAAGACATTAATGCATTTAATACATCATTCTCACTTATTTCAAAAATATTTTCATCACTAATTTCAGGTGGGGAGCATAGATTTTGTGATTGAGGAAATGGGTGTTTTTCTTTAAGTATTTTTAATGTTTGTTCGTTATTATTGCAAAAAGTGTCATCGTTGGAAATAAGTCCTACTGCTCCCCGTATATCACCATTGAAAACTTTTTCTTCTGCTTTTTTTATAAATAGACTTACTTGTATTTGTCCTTAGTATGAAGTTATCATTAACAGAAAGAATATTATTATTTGATATATTTTCTTTAATTTTAGATGAAAGATTTTTTCTAGTTCGTTATTTATTCGTTTGAAACATGAAGGTAATTAAAAGAAAATAAAAATAGTTTTTCCCAATCGGAAACTTCATTATCAGTACAGCATTTGTTGATAATTTCTGTTAATTTTTTTGAAATCGAAAACCTGGCTGCTCTGGGAACATGTTTGATTACTGGGAACCTTTTTTTGAATTGTAAGCATTTCGAAATAAGATCATTGGTAGTGGAAAAAATTGTGTTAGTATTATTATGATTGACTGTTGTAATAGAATCAGGCGCTGGTCCATTAGTTGTTATGGCATTTTTGTGTACATGACCAATGTGAATATTAAGCCCACGTTCACCTTTATATAACTTATTATTATTACATAAAGAACATTTCATTAAAGACATACCTAATTAATATAATATATTAAAAATTAAAAAGTGAAATACGTATTAAGAGAAAAAAAAAACCTATCAAAAAAAAACCTACACACATTAAAATTATATACTAAAGTTGTGAAAATTATAAAATAATATACCTAAAATTAAATAATAAAAAATGAATACCTATTCGCAAACTAACAAAAAAAAATGTAAGTAAATATCTAAAAAAGCAAGGTAAAGTATTAACATTGAATCACTATAAATAAGTATTGCTTGACTTCCATCTCATAGAATGTTTGTGCTCGTCTCCATAGAAAGTAATGTCTTTATTCCAGCTTATCAATTTAAAAAAATCTTGAAATAGGTAGGATAGGAACCAATATCAGATGTAAATATTTCGACTTGAAGAATAGTTCTGCGTAGGTATCAGTTTTAAAACGTAGATATATATGTTCTTGTTAAAACCTTATAATTTACCGACGTAACATTGTAGATACGGAATATTTAAACCTGAAAACCTGAAAAACATCGAAGGTAACCATCGATTGTATCACTTTCACTATAGAATTTGTTTTCTTGAAGCACATAAAATTATAATTATGTGAAAATAAACTATGTATTTCCAATGTATTTTTTTTAATGTTTGCACTGTAATTTATTGGATAATTAATTAAATAAATAATATAATATGAATTATTTTGAAACAGAGATGTTGATATGTCAATGTCAACTTTTTAAAAATACTTTATATACTAATTACCAAATTGCTGAATGTTTCTTTTTCAGATAGTGTGCTGTCCTGTGTATGTCTCCTGACTTTTGGCCCTTGTGATGTCTTAACTAATTTTAAATACTGCATTCCCCCTCCTAAACCGTACCTTGAGTAGTATCTTTGCATTTTGTTCTTTCCTATTTGATTAACAATGTTATTCTAAACTTAAACCTTTACCGCATGTCGTGACGTATTTGGCACACATTATAAATGACGTTTAAATATAATCATTGACTGATTATTTTACATGATGTATTGACAAAATTATTAGTTAAAAGTTTCAGAACGTGACCTAAACAAATGTAGTCCTCTACATAGTCACTGGTTTCATATTTCTGGGATTAAAGTTTGCATTCGGCCATTTTGCCTCATAAGAAAGGTTCAGCTGTTGCAAGAGAGTTTTTTTCCTGTATTTATAGTTTCTAAAAATCAGTTTTTAATTGTTGTTGCAAGACTAATGGGTCCCCTAACATTTTAATGTAAAACAAGTAAGTATTATCAATTACATCATAGTAAATATTAAATACTAACTTTGTTCCTAAAATGGAACAACATGCACTAACAGTTTTATTTAAAAGACATTTATGGAACAACATGCATTAACAGTCATATTTGTTGTTTTTTATAATCAACATCTATTCAGACAAGAATAAAAATTACTGTCACTTTTCGTATTGACTTGTGTCTTATAATAATATAATATTATTTTTAATATACTTTTTAGGAACGTGTATCAACGAGTAGAGAGTTGTTAAGGACAGTTAACGATTGACAGGTCAATTGAACCAGCTAACCACTTAGTCCTATATAAGTGGACTATGTGTTCGAGCCTAAATAATATTAAACTATCTGGTACAAGGTATTCTGTATGCATAGTGTGAGTTTTTATAACGTTTACTTTCGCGTTAACTATACTACCGCGTTAACATTATGACCAATCACACGAACGCATTTCTAGTTCTCAAAATTTCCGCTTGGAGCGTTGAACCAATTCCCATACAAATTTTAGTTAACTCAAACGCAAAGTAATAGTTAGAAAACTCACACTAGTGGTACTGGTTCAAGTCATAAATTTCAGTTCCTACCATCTGTACGCCGATGACTTGCAGATGTCGCTTCACTTTGATATGAGCCAAATTAATGAAGCGATTACTAAAGTAAACAGTGATTTCGAAATCATTCGATTACGTTCCTAGCAACTTGGAATTCTGGTGAATCCTGCACGCACACACACACACACACTACACAGGTGCTCGGTTCCAAACGGATGTTGAGATTGGAATTGAAATTGGAAGACCTCTCACCATTATAATTTAATAAAACTCCTATTCCATCCTGCTCACATGCTAGGAATCTCGGTCTAAACAATGCGTGATCGTGCGTGAGACCTTCAGGTCGCCGAAATTGGTAAAAAGAAAATCCAGCATGCACTCTCTCAAGCGGGCCCAAAGTTTCATTCCCTTTAAAGCTAATATTACGTATTATATAATTACGTTGGTTACCTCTTTACTTCTGCCTATTTTAGACTATGTACTGTTGTCTGTTATATTAAGTAATTCTCCAGTAAGGTCGACGAAGAATTGCTTAATAAACTTGAGCGCCTTCAAAACATGTGCATACGTTACGTTTTGGCCTGGGAAAGTATGATCACATTTCGGAATAAAGAAAACAGTTGAAATGGCTCAATATGCGCTCTCGCAGGTCACTACATCTCCTTTCCCTGTTATATAATATTTTTTAAAATCCAAATTCTCCTTTTTATCTCAAATCCCGCTTTCAATTTCTATGTGACACTCATGATCGCGACCTCCGTTCTACTGATAATCTTCTATATACATAAAAATGAATCCCTATTTCCCCTTGGTCACAGCATCACGTGTGAACGGCTGGGCAGATTTCGCTAATTCTTTTTTTGTTGTATTTGTTATTGTCTGGAGAAGGTTCTTATATAAGAAAAAAATTAAAAAATTGCGAGAAAAATTTGAAAATTTAGGAATACTTAACCACCATATTAAATTATTAACCTTATCGCTTTAAACAATTTTAAACTTTTTTAATGTAACCTTATGGGAGTTTGACATAACATTGACAGAGTGCGTCAAAGAGGGTGTAAAAATAATGAATATCGTTGAAAACTTATTTATTTCTTACAAAGAGGATGTAAAAAAAATCATTTATTAGTGGACATCACTGTTAGTTCAGAGCAAAGGTTCAGAGCTATCACGCCTAATATTAAAAGTTTAACTTAATATAAAGTTTTGGTAAGTTTGGATAGACTAACAATAATGACTAACATTTCGTTTCCGTAATACACGCACTGGCAATAAAATGCATACACATACAGTATCAATCAAATCAATCAATCAAATCTTATTTATTTCATGTAAATCTTTACAGATATTTATGAATAGTCAAAAGTAGAATTAGAGTTTTAACAATAAGGTCTAGAGTGCGCTTGGTTAGGCTGCTATATATATATATATTAATTAATAAAAGGAGTAATTAAATAAAAATATTAAAAAATAAAAAAATAAAACCAACCGAACGCACGCTACATAACCAACTAGTGTAAGACTAGGTGGTTAGCTGATTCCATTGACCATCCGATTATCATCTGCCATACAAGAGTGCCACCGAGGCGACCAACCTCACCAACCGTATCCACGCCTTAAATATTAGTTCTTATGTTATATTATTGTCATTATATTGGCTGTAGATATTTTTGAATGACCATCAATCGCATTAACATAGTTATATGGATTGGTATCTTCAAGGGCGTAAACACTAGTTGTAAAATCGACCACCCCGGAGAAAAAGGTACCAGCAAGTAAAAAAACTCTGGTGCTTCACACACACTAACAGAGGAACACAGCCATTGAGTTACCGATATGCAAATAGCATATGGTAGCATACTTAAAATGCTCTAATCCTACTAAAAGCATGCACAAAACACCCTATGGCAGATTATTTAACAGTATAGCAATTGGTTACTGTACCAATGTACAGAACTGAAAATACTAAATAGTACAGGCAATTTACTAAATAATAATATATAATAACAGAGTACCTGTATAACGTAAATATAAATAAGTAGGTAATCATAAGATATACCTTATCCAAAGATAAAAAGTTAAATATAATAAAAAATTAATTAAGTAATAATAAATTATTACAATATCAGATTTAACATACCTTACTAGGGTACTAGTACAATTTAAAACTACAATTGAAAAGGCAATACTAGTTGTGAGACCTCAATTGCAGATCAGACGGGTCCAGACATCTTTATCATTAATATAGTCATTAACTCTATAGTAAGCCCTATGGATTAATGTTTGTTTTATACAATTTTTAAACTTTATTTCATTTAAATCTATTACTTTTAGGTAATTTATTAAATAACCTTATACTGTTAATGACAAAATATTTATTAGTTTTTTGCAGTCTAAACTTTGGAATATCAATTTTATCTATATTTCTTAAGTTTAAATTATGCCTGTCGCCATTTTTACTATACATAATTAAGTTTTTCTTGACGTACAATAAATTCTCATAAATATATTGAGATGGTAGTGTCAATACATCAATCATCTGGGGGCACGGCCGTGCCCCCACCAAGTCGAGCAAAAAAGCGTCACAGCCGCCTTTTCTCGAAGCAATTCAGACCATTTTCGACCCCCTGTAACTTCGTTGTGGATAAAACTAGAAGACTGAAATTTTCAGTAACCATGCAGGCATTGTAAAGACACGTATATATTTCAAATTTCATTCAATTTGAACCAGTATTTTTAAAAATTATAACTGGTTTTGTCACTCACTGAATCACCGATCATCAAAATTCTAAGGCACTTCTAGCAGACCTAGAAGCTTCAAATTTGGAATATAAGTAGTGTTTGGTGTATGAATCAAGGAAAAACTAAAAAATCTAGAAAAGACCGCAAAGAAAATTAAGCCCATACAGCCAAGTCTTCAGTAAAATTTTTCTATATTGGCTTTATTCGTAACGATGTTTTACGGCAGTTATTATTATTGCGTGCGAAGCCGCGGGTTTAAGCTAGTCCAATAAAAATATAGGCGCATGGTAGTGCCCCTGCCAAATCGAGCAAAAAATGGGTATTCCCGAAGAGAAAACGGAAGGCTACCTACAAAAATAAGAAAAGTTCATAAGTCAGAGAGAGGGCTTTAAGAAAATTCGTTACTGGTAGATACACGTATTAAGACAGAAAGTCGCTTAAGTAGAGACTGAATAAATTAATAACCGACTTGGTATTACATGGATCTCACAACTTTTTACCGCAGAACGACTGAGTTGCGAGACTTGGTATTTTTGACAAGTATTGTTTTTGATGGGATAGGAAATGTTTTCTGGAGAGAATCACGAGCTTTCATGCCATATATTGCCCGAATAGCCCTCTTTTGTAAAATAAATATAGTATCAAAATCTGCCGCGGATCCCCACATTATAAGACCATACGTCATTATACTGTGAAAATAGGCGAAGTACACTTGTCTGGCTGTTGCAACATCAGTTAATTGTCTGATTTTTCTGACTGCATATGCAGCAGAGCTCAATCTATTGGATAGAGTATTTATGTGAGTTTTCCACTGTAGTTTGGAATCGACTGTGATCCCTAAAAACACAGTGGAGTCAACAAATTCCAGATCAGTACCACCTAAATTCACTGTGGAATTAATACTAGTTACGTTGGGGAGCGTAAATTTTAGACACTTAGTCTTCTTAGCATTTAAAACTAAATTATTCGCCGTGAACCATTTCGAAACCATTTCAAGAGTGTCATTTGCTGATGATAGTATATTATCTTTTCTACTAACTTTAAACAGTAGAGATGTATCATCAGCAAATAGCACTATCTGTGCCATCTCCTGAACCATATGAGGAAGGTCATTGATGTATACTAGGAAGAGCAATGGTCCTAAAATTGAGCCTTGCGGAACACCCATCATTACAAGGGCTCCTTCGGATAGACAGCCATCAATATTAACACCTTGAGTTCTATTGGAAAGGTAAGATTTTTAATAGATTTAAAGCTAAGTCGCGAATACCATAAAATTCTAATTTATCTAACAAAATTTGATGATCAACACAATCAAACGCCTATAGATCACAGAAAACACCAACGAGGTCCTGAGAATTTTCCCAAGCATCGATTATTTCCGCAATCAAACTTGTACCGGCATTAGTTGTGTTTCTCCCTTTTGTAAACCCGTATTGACTTAACAGTTGACCGAGAATTATTTTTTCGAAAATTTTACTTAAGGATGGTAGGACAGAAACAGGACGATAATTATTTGGGTCTGTCTTACAACCGGACTTGAATATCGGAACTATTTTACTGTGTTTCATAAGATCGGGAAAATGATAGGCCCACCAGAACAAAAAGGTATGTCGATTCTTATATATGTCGCACTATAAAAAAAATGGAATGCCTTGCCTGCGTGCGTTTTCCCTTCTTCCTTTAATCCTGAGTCCTTTAAGCGAGGCGTGAATAAGTTTCTCAAGCAGACATAGTGGAATCAACCAATTAAAGCAAGCATCATTACTACAATTGAAGCAAGCATCATTACCAGCAGATGGATGTAGGGTCACATGTCCTGCTCTATTAAAAAAAACTTACATACACGTTACTACCATAACACGTGGTATTGAGAGCTTCCATTGCGTTCGCTTCGTAAATAGTTAAAGTTCGCAGACGAAGTTGCACGGGTCGTCTTGTAACCTATTAAAGATACCATCACATGCCTCTACCAAATATTGTAGGGGTTATCTCTGGATCTACGGAACCGCTTATCAAAAAAAAAATGATGAAATGATATATTTTTTATATTAAGATATTTTTGTATGAATTTATTTTATTATATTGTCATAATAAAAATATGTTCTATTAGTAAAACAATTTTGATAACCGGTTCAGTAGATCCAGAGATAACCCCTACAACCTCACAAAATCACAAACTTTACCTCTTTATAATATTAGTATAGATACTATGTAAGCAGTCATGAATAGTCACGATAGACTTGCATACAGATTAAGACGGTGAATTTGATTAAATTGATGAAAAAAAAATATATTATGAAATTTTTTCTTGGTCCTGAATAATCTTTAAAATACAGTTACGTGGTAATTACAAACTGTTTATACGCGGGTTTGCACTATCAACGACGCAATACAATTGTTCAAAAACTGAATTCCCATTCCGATCCCACTATGCCGGCTAAGCGAAGCGGTTACGAAACGGATGATGATAAAGAATCGGCTATTGCAAGTCCATACCTATTAAAATATCCTCGCTTTATCATCAAACCAACCACCCATTCCCTAATCGCACCGTGAAAGAAGACTAATAAATCATGACTTTTTGGTTAAATAACAATTTAAAAAAATACTGGGAGGTATTTACTCTTATTTTACATTTAACTAAAAATGAAAATCAAAACTAATTGAGGTATAAACGCTAATTTATTGAGTAAGTACTACTAATTAAAAAAAAATTTAGTTAATTGTATATTATATGGAGTAGGTACCTAGTCACTTTTATTAGAGACTAAATTCATAATTTTCTGACTTAGTTTCATTACGATAATTAAACAACGGAAAACGCACAACGCAACGAATACCACCCTTTTTTCTTAAAACTCAACTAGCGACCGGAATATCGGGCTGGAGAACTATTTAGTTTATTATAAACGGTGTTTTAGATAAAGGATAATCGGCAACGTCGCATCACTTTGCATTCTAAACATTTTAGCTATAATTTGGTATATGGCAACGTATCAATTAGGAGATCAGGGGCTTTATTCCGAGTTTTGACACGTTCACCGTCGCGCATTTTGCGTAAACGATAAATATTGAAATATAAGTTCTATCTTATTAAATATAGAGTTAAAATTCCAATGCTCATCAGATATTCAAACTTGCGAAAAATTCGCGTATTTTAAGTTGGCGGCATTTTTATAGCCAACCTAATACAGACTATATATCCATTGAAATAGCACTTATATTTCAATATTTATAGTTTACGCAACGTCTTGTCGTCTTTAGCGGTTGCAAACTCGGAATAAGGCCCCAGGTGGTAGCCATGTAATCGGAGCTCCGAACAAATAATATTCGCTGAAATGTATATCGGTCTTCACGCTTCTCAAGTGGCAAAAGCCAGAACCACAATACCCAATATCATTCAGTTTTTCGACAATTTGGTGTCCTCGGTGTTTTTTGATATGATGATCTATATTTTTATGTTGATACCTACTCGGTATCAACATATGTAAAAATTATCAAAATTAAAGTGGCGACCGTATAACGGTAGCCAAATGTCGGTGGTCGCCACTTTAAATGCATTTTTCTCCATAGTGGTCGCCGCTTAGGTTGTGGGATTTATATATATATATAGTTATATATATATATATATAGATCTTAAGGCTGAGTTGTACCAATCTGATAATGTAATGTAGCGATTAAAATTAAAAATGGCGTCGAAAGTACCAAATTTATTTTGCAGTTCGAATGACAACAGGTACATTCGACGTCATTTTTAATTTTAATCGTTACATTACATTAACAGGCTGGTACAAATCAACAAGCTTAAATGTTTTTTATGAAACTTATATTTGTAAGTTTCATAAAATATATATATATATATATATATAAAGGCACTACGTAAGTCTGTTGAAGAGAAAATAAAACAAACAAATACTTTTTTCTCGATTTATAAAAATTAAGTTTAAAAAAAGATCAGAGACATCTATTACGAAAAGCCCGAACTACATTATTCGCCTTGTAGAATTATTAATCTCATTATTAATCAAACCCTGCGTTCCGAGAACTAGCGCGGGCAGTTTTTCGTGGTGACATCAAAAACCAGCGCGACCGCCCGTTTCAACAAGCCATGTCATTTTTTTTAGCGATGCTAAAATGCAGCTCGGAAACGATCGGTGTTGATTTTTCATGCCACTTTTTGACAAGAAGCACTATTTTGAATTAAATAATTGAAATTAAAAATATTACTACCTTATCATTATATAATAAATCAATATTTTTTAATTAACTATTATTTAAATACAATAATTTTATAATATCACAATATTAATTTAATTAACAACCTCAAACTAAACATACCAAAGCTGAATTTAGTTACACGATATTTATTTTTTAGGTTTAATCGAACTTTTAAAATTAAAACAGATATGAATATATAAAATAATTAATTAAATTCCAATTTGTAGATAGATATTCACATGTAAACAAACATCTGTCAAAAAGTAGCCCGGCTAACTTTTCGTGTTAAAATTTCTGTTCGCGGAACGATTGATGGTAACTTGAATTGCTAACATTTCCGCGCGGTGAAACGACCTTGGCTAAAAAAACCAGTGATCCGTGGCAGCGATTGTTGTAGAAATTTGTTTCCATATTTTTTGTTCGAAGATTGTACCGCATGATTAGTGGATTGTAGTGGTGGGTCGTTACGTGATTTCATTGTAACGTAACGGCTACGTTTCTTTTTGTTAATGTTATGTAACTATTTATAGTTATTATTAAAAAATCTAATAAGCAAAAAAAAAAACAAAAAAAAACATAATAATAAAATTAACAAGCATTCTTGACAGTAGTGCCTCGAAAATAATTTTAATTTTATGTACCTACTTTACTCTCAAATAAATCTCAAAACAATCATTGTTTTAAATTATTTTTTTACTTAGTAATACTTTAGCCGTGTACCAATTATTTTTTAATATAAAAACTTATTCACTGTAACAGCAGTCAGAAAACTTATCTACATTGTACAATTATTTATTCTGTGACTTATCTAACAGATTTTATTTATTTACAATTTTCTATCTATTTTTTTTTATGGCGACATGATTCTATTCTATCTCAATAACTTAACAACCACAGAACGCCAGTTCCATCCCCGCTTCTGCACTTCATTTTTTTAATTTCATAAAGATAAAGATAAAGATAGTTTATTTGCGAAATATGGTTACAAAGATGGACATAATCATTTATAAATAAAAGTTCAGCATATTTTACCACAATTGGCATGCAAATTTTAAATTAATACAATACTAAGCCTAAACACAATTTCTCCAGTTATTCTATAGATTTGCTCCAGACACAAAACAATCAATTTAATAATACCTAGTAGAATTTGATATTATAAATTAAACAATTCAGTAATGATCAATTTCATTAATATGGCAATAATTTAACAATTTAATTGATTTAATAGTAAAGAATTAAAAAATCGTAATTTCAAGTACAGGTACTAATAATCATTTAACAATATAATTTCATTAATTAATACTTTTAATGGCATTTAGTTATTATACCTCTTTTTATAACAAGTTACAATTATACATCCATATACAAGTATTAATAATAATAATAACAATATATTATCAACAACCAACGTTTTTCCCCCATTTTAGTAACAAATAATAAATCAACCTTAACACTGCAACAATATCAAATTCAACGGGTTTAAATCACAAAATATCAATTTCTAAATTATGTCAAATATTTATTTAAATAAAAAAAAGTTTACAATGTCTCATCATTAAGAAATTCGTAAATGTCATAATAGGTTTTTATAATTAAAAAATTAAACATTTCCTTTTTAAACTTAGTTATGTTATAGCATTCCCTTATCGAATTAGGTATTTTATTGTACAATCTTGGTGCCATACCAAAGAAGCTTTTGTCAAACAATGCTGTTGCATGGCTAATACTGCATATTTTATTTTTATGCCGTTTACTATTTAGTGTTTTATATAAGTTTAAGTTAGATTGAATGAACACTACGGCTTCATAGATATATAGTGAAGGCATCGTTAAAATTTTTAGTTCATTAAAACTGCTTTTACAACTTTCCCATGGTTTTAAATTACAGATAGCTCGTATACATTTTTTTTGAGCTTTAAAAACCATGAGTTTGTCAGTGGAATTTCCCCAAAATATTATTCCATATCTTAATATAGATGCGACATATCCATGATAGGCAGCCAGAACAGTAGATAAATTTGAAATTTTGTATAAATTCCTTAAAACATAAACATAACTATTAAGTTTAGTACAAATTGTATGAATATGGCTTTTCCATGAGCATTTATCATCTATTATAAGTCCTAAAAATTTTGTTTCACTTATGTCATCTATAGCTGTATTGTTGTATTTAATAAAAAGAGGATTTGTTTGCTTATTAAAATACATAATTTTAGTCTTATTCAAATTGATCATTAAGTTATTCGATGACAGCCATTGAATAAGATTGCTTAAAGTTTTATTAATTTCTTCACTGAAGTCATTTTCAGTTTCACTAAAAACAACTGTGCTGTCATCTGCAAAGAGCACCATTGGGTAATCACATATCTTGGGAATGTCATTTATATAAATTAAAAATAACAATGGACCTAAAATACTACCTTGTGGGACACCGTGACTCACTATTCTAGATTGAGAGGTATATGTCATTTCCTTTTTTGTATTCGAACATATCTTTTTTATTTGTGTTACTTGAGTTCTATTTTCTAAATAAGATTTTATAAGGTTGTACGCGTTTCCTCTTATACCATACTCATAGAGTTTATGTAATAATATTTCATGATTCACGTAGTCAAAAGCTTTGGTCATGTCCATATACATAGCCAAAACTCTTATCTTCTTGTCAATGTTGGAATATATTTTTTCAAGAAATTCATATATAGCTTGATTTATAGTTTTTTTCTTCCTAAAACCCTTTTGCTCCGGTGTAATTATATTATTATTCTCAAAATATGAATACATATTATTATAAATTATTTTTTCAAATATCTTTGAAAATATTGGTAAAAGAGCTACTTCATATTTTTATTATGTTTTTTTACATGTGTTTTTATTTTAATCAATTTTTAACTTCAACATCCAAAAGACAAATTAAGTTTTATTGACCACAACCTACTAATATTCTGCATTATTTAATTTATTAGCGCCATCTCTCTGTAGTAGTTGTTATAAATTGGTTTACTTAGTTCATTATATCACCGCTTTGCGCTATGTCGCTGCTCGCCGACATTCCACAACTTGTGATTGAAACGGACGGAACAAATGTACCTATCTATATGGATATCACTGTTGAAACGCTTGAAACGGTTGTAACTTGTAATGATGGAAACTCTTGTAACGTGGTGGTTATTGTTACTTCACATGATTGTGATATTTAGTGATTTTTGTTAGAGTAGTTTTTTCGTGATTGGTTGCACATTCGTTCTAAGGTTTTTGTCGTTGTGTTTTTTTTGAGTTATTGTTGCTATCCTCGTTTTAGTTTCTTTTTCTTGTATCGGTTTTTAAAATATCGTCGTTGCACTCCGACGAGGTGGTTAATGATGTTCACGCTATTGCGGTGATTGGTTGCGCTACGTTCCGTGACGCATTCTTTCTAGTTTTTTTGTAGTTGTATTTAAAAATTATCTTGTTTTAGGTTTTTTTTTGTTTTTTTTAAATAAAAGTATTAAATTTTTGTTTTTGATAATAACTTTTATATCCACATGACTTATATTTTGTTTTTGGACTCATAGTGGTATTGGTATAATCTGGCGAAATGTCATGTCAAAACGTTTTTTTATTATAACTTATTAACCCCTCGCCCTAGACCAAAGTGTTTGTACTTAAACGATAGGTATCGATGATATCTAGCCAATGAAAGTAATTTCAGCTTTGTTAAAGGATTTTCGACCTTATTGACAATTGCATTTTTTTGGTAGAATTCGATGGTATGCCATCTAATAAGTCGAATGAAATTTAAAAAAAAGGTACTCAATAAATGTCATTAAGATCGAAAATGTTTTTTCAATTTATCTCGTCAACCGTCGGTCGTAAGCCTATCGTGTTTGTACTCTAATAAAAGGAAATAATAAGATCTAACCCTTTTAATACTCAAAAATCAATATTATGTTTTTTTGTTCTTAATTACGTTTTTTTAATTAAATAGTTATTACAAATATAATAACCGTTATTAGTTATTTAAGTAATAACGACTTTATTGTAACTATCTACGTTACGTAACGCTCACCTCTAGTGAGTGGGTTGTTCATGTATACATACGCATCAAGGGGTATCAACTACGGTATGTGCATTCGCATATTTTGCCCAGAGGTGGCCAAAATATGCGAAAAAGAGACGATATACAACAATACGGAAACAAGAGAGACAGAATGATATACAACAACACGGACACAAAACGGATATTTTATTTTTTTTTACTCGGAAAGCAAATGAACTTATTTTTTCTGAATAATTTTTATTTTAATAAAACATGGTTTTATTTTATTAATATTAAATAAAGAAGTACTTTTTAGTATAAATATATGAATAAAACGCTTTCTTCATTAAACTACGGCGTAATTACAGTATAAATTAATTTCTTGTTAACTAAATATGGCAGAATCACGTGCAAAGCGAGAAGCCATTCAACAAGAAAAAGAAAGATAATTATTTATTTTACGAAAGGGCCGATGGACTTGTATCCAGTGCTATGTTAAAATAAATTAAAAAATAAAAAAAAAAATTACGAAAGAGCGGCATATTGTTTATTAATGTTTATTTATTTGTGATGTGTTCTTAAACTTTTGCAAATGTTTACACTTGAAATTGTCTTGCATTAATAATTTGTTGAGTGACTATGAACTTGTGTCGTTTAGAGAAATCATATGTTTTTGTGTTTTTAATTTCTGTGTAATGGAAACAGGAAAGTGTAGTAAATGCAGAGTGCGGACTAATATCCTCGTATACTGAACCTTTCATAGGTTTCCCGCAGCTACTAAGCCCTCTCGTAGAGAGTATTAAGTTCCTTGACTAAGCCTAACTCGGTTACATTTTCTATTACAATATGCTTAATTAATTAAATTAAAAACGTATTATGAAATGATGTTTTATTCAACTGTACCTACTTAATTTACCCTTAAATATTTTTCTTTGAAGTGAAGTTTAATTGAGTACGTATTTGATTGATGAAAATCAGATATATACACAATTAAATTTCACTTCAAAAAACTTTAAATATTTAAATCAGGAGGCCATTTAGAATTTTTTAAATTTTAGTTCCCAGGGCCGTGTTCGTAAACGTAACACTTTAACACTGGGTAGTGTTACAGAGTGCGATAAAAATATTGAAAAATGCTTAGAGAAGAAGAGATGCATATAGTGTAGTGACATTACCCAGTGTTAAAGTGTTAGTTTACTAGAGGTGGGCGTTTTTCAATCAACGATGCCGGCATCGGATGCCAGTAAGAGATGCCGCGCAACGATGCGGGTTGACTTCCAGTTTCGGTGCCGAGAAAACGGATGCCGCATCGCATCGGCATCGGCGCAACTCGCGTTTCGTTTTCGAGCGACCGCACCGCATCGACCGCGGCACCGGCATCGGGCGCAACATCTCGCGTTTCGTTTCCGAGCGTACCACAGCGCATCGACCGCGGCATCGGTGCAAGATCTCGTGTTTTGTTTTGACTCACAAAATGTTAATTAGATTGTTTTTTTTATTAATTATGTTAATTAGTTGTTTATTTTATACAACTCCTATTGGGTACGTATTTATTAAAAAATAATGTTTTTGAGGTCATGTATTTTTTTTTATTTCACTATATTATAACGTGCCCATGTCCGTCGTACATTAAATATTTATTATTATTTCAGGAGGGGGGGTCAAAACCGACAAAAAGAAAAATTATGTATTTATTTATTTTCTACTCCTATTTCATACATTTCAGGAGGAGGGGGGGGGGTCACCCCCACCCCCCCCTAAAAAAAATACTGTATTAATTTAGTCTAGGTACTCATATCTCATATCAAAAATAGTGGGGTTGCCCCCCCCCCCCACATTTTTTTTTATTGTTAGGAAATAATAAAATTCCCTTCAGGCTTTAAGAAGCTTTTTTTGTCCATTCATGCTGTAGCAAAAAAACTAAAAAATGATGCCGGCATCGGATGCCGATTTGATGACAACGATGCGCATCGATGCCAAGAAATTACGAAAACGCCCATGTCTATTAGTTTACGAACACGCCCCAGGGTTAACGCTGTGGCGCTTAAAACTTGTCGGCATTTATTTACTATGAAGTTGGCTTTCTTGTTCTTCTCTCGTAGAGAGTATTAAGTTCCTTGATACGCATACGTAAAGGGTTGTGTTGATTTGTAAAATGCATGGGTATTTTGTTGTAATATTTCTATCTGGTTCCCAAAAATGACTGAAAAATTTAATCAACAAGTCAAAATAACAAATTTTTTTAAAATAAAAAATGATATTATGAGCCATAAAAATAATAAAAAACGTAACAGTTCTAAAAGAGTTCAGAGTAGAATTCCTGTTTCGCCAAAAAAATCTAAATTAGAAATAGATAATGATGTTATAACAATAGTTTTAAGTGATGATGAAGAGATTGACGATGTCACGAATCAGAAAACGCTTCCGCCGGTGTCGCCCACCAAATCGCCGCTAAGATTAAAGAAAATAAAGTACTTTTCTCCAAGTAAAAAGCGTTTGGTATCATTTTCTCAACATACATCTAATATACGCAGAAATTTAATTTGTGACTTTTCTAAGAAGAGTGTTAACATAAACACAGCCTCTCCTGAGAAAGTTAAAGTTTCTTCTTCCATTAAATATGATGATAAAAGTAAGTTTTTACTTGTAAGATGTTAAGTTTAAGAAATAAGTTTATACTCCTGAGAAATGTCCTTCATAATATGAAGAGCTTTCTGTTGGAAGACACATAGAACTGTGGATAATAAGGAACAACCTTTGTAAAGTAGAAATATATATTTAAACCGGGCCCCTAAAAAAATTTGTGTTTTGAGATCTAACCAACTCGGCCACCATTATATTATTATGTGTAAAATTATAAATTTCGTATAGGGTTCACCCCATGTTCCACCCCAATTGGTGGTTGTGAATACCTATCGAAAGCGAGGGTAATGGTTGATTTTTCCTATATAAACTTATTATTATTATTGAATAATAGGCAAGCAGCAGATTGGTGATATGCCTATATCAAGCATTGTTGTAGGTAATGTTCATAAAACTATAGTGTTTGTTTTATTACTATTTAATTCACTAGCGGTAAACCACTTGTCCAGTTTATTATTGAAAGTGTTAACACTGGAAGATTGCACTATATCTTGTGGTAGCTGGTTCCATGCATTCTATACTCTGTTGGAAACTTACTTAAACTTGTAGTTATTTATATTTTTGATGATTATAATGTAGAGGTATATTGTTGAATTTAAATTTCAGCCACAAATTTTCTACACATAATTGACAATATTCTTAAAGACCCATCCTTACTGGCTCTATTAGAAGAGGAGACCACATCAATGCTACGATGTATGCTTGAGATTCCCAAACCGGCAGCAATTGTTATATGCAGATTGTTCTGGCGCAGGACAGGATGGTACAAAAGAGATAAAATAACTGATATTATTGAGAAAAATATATATCCTGCTGTGCAAATAGATAATGAAGTTGTGGATTCTATGTTTAAAAATTTGGTCAGCTGTGGAGTTTTAGAAAAAGGTATTTATTACTTACTCTTTTTGGATACTCATTATAAATTATTTGTGGTGGATGGCAAAGTTACATACTATTTTTTTACTGACTTCAATAAAGGAAGAGGGCTCAATATGACATGTATGTTTATTTTTTATTATATAGTTTGTATATTGAACCCTAATACTGGCACATGGCCACCCACTATACTTAACTTTAGAAAAATTTTGATTGCTTAATCCATGTAAAACTATTTTTAACTGGGAAAGCAGGAAAAATATTCAGACATTTTTATTAACTTAATATAAGTATTATTTAAATATTTTAGGAGATAATAAAAACATGTCAACGATGGAAGATTTTACTGAACATTTAATACAAGCTGATGAAATAAAAGAAATTTGTAACTTCTTTAAACTAAAAAAGACGTCTAAAAAGGAAGGAATAGAGGCATTAAAAAGGTTTGCTGAGACCACCTCTAGTATAATTAATGCATTTGTCGGGCGGACCCAAGGAAATATGGATAGGGTAGTTGAAGTGTGAGTATATATTTATTAAATTTCTTCTTTAATAAATGGATCATATAAAAGCAAAATTGAGTCCAACTTCCCTGGAATGGTAGCTAGATAACAGTTTAAAATATAGATATAATTATGTGTATGAGTCATCATACAGTATATATTTAGAACTTATCATGACTTCAACATTTACTGCCTAAAGAAAATGCATTGTTTCTATATAGAATGCTACATAGATAATAAGAAGATAGTACAAATGTATTTGTATAACTCTGCTGTATAGCTACAATTGGTTTAGTTGAAAAAATTCAACATTAACTGAAATCATATAATATTATTTAATAATATTAAAAAGATAACACAAACACTTTTCTAGCTACCCTCAAATAATCCCCCCACTTATATTATTCTTACTGCCAGAACTTCACACCTGCAGACTTATTTGATAATCATTTTGTATCTAGTATCTACTGCAATAAAATAAGTATTACTCTTATATATTTCAGTATGAGGAAAAAGGTAGGAGAATGCTACAGATTTTCTGAGAAAGCACATAGGACAGTCCATCGGCTATACATTCTAACATATCTTGGTGTCCCTTATGATTTCATTAGAGATCATACACTGGAACATATGGTTGATATTGAAAGGCGTGGTATAGAAGTGTTTCCCATTAATGACACCATACAAATTGATAATGCTAGCTGTATATTTAAGAATGCAGTAGAATTTGAACAGTAAGTATATATTTATAACTATTTAGAAACTGTAAAGTTATTCATTTTATATATTTACTTGAGCAAGACTTTGACTTTTTTTTTTGAGGCTTTGCATCTACCTGGTGGCTAGCAGGCAAACAAAGTCAATCGTTACACTGTTGTCATCTGTAACATCATTGGCATCATCACACTCTTACTGTGCCGGCTAGTGATGAATTTACCAAATGGGTGGCAACACGTATTTGCAATAATCTCGCTGCTTTATCACCCGTTTCGTAACCGCCACCTGAAAGAGAGATCTTACCTTATTAGTTTTTGGGGCTGACATCAGTCAGGACACTTCGACCCAGTGGGATCTTTTGTGTATTCCCCAGTCCTTTACCCCTCACTCGTCCTTCCCATCCTCGAATATGCTGCAGACATATTTGAGGACGTCCTCCAGTTTGAGGAGCCTGTAGCTTTCCGGTTCTGGATAAGCCTGTTGTAGGTATTTTAATCTGTGTGTGGCCCTTGCATCGCACTGGCACAGTAGATGCTGCATTGATTCTAGCTCATCAGAGCAAAATCTGCATCTGGGATTATCTCTAACTCCCATTGTATGTAGATGTTTATATGTCGTGTAATGTCCCGAGAAGATTCCCACCAGTAGCCTTATTTGTGTTTTGTTAAACTTCTTGGAGTGTGTTAGGCCTTGTTGAGTTGACCACCAAGTTGTATGTTTCTCATTGGCAAACTCCTTTAGTGCATTGTTTATTGAAATTGAAAGAGAGATACTCACCTCTCCAGAAAATTGGTGAACCCCACACAGGTTTAAACAAAACATGGCTAGGTCACTTAACGGTTTATGTATCTGTACTTTTATATTTTTCAGTATGAGGTATAATCTGGGCTTTATAATGAAATTGCTTTATTTTTATAAAAGATAGATTTAAGAAGAATGTTCATCTGTGTTTGTGCGGTGTCTGGGTTAATTTTGAATGGATCGCGACCATTATTCTTTAATAATTCAATTTACACTATTATTTTATTATTTTCATAATTCTACTCTCGTACTGGGCTGAATAATATATAATTAAATCAATATTTATCTTATATACACACACATACATATCATCACGGGTGCATTACGGCGCCCGAGACCGCATAGGCGGCCCCAGGGTACCCAGCGGAGGGGTTTTAATCCCACCTCGTCGTAGCCGATGGTATGAGTCTACACCGAACAAGTGGCTACCTCGTCGCGATGTTTTGAATATACTCAAAAACCCATCTATAAACAGTTTCACAAGTTGGTATAGTGAAACCGGGACCGACAGCTTAACGTGCTCTAACTATAGTGGTGTTGTCAAACAAATGTACATATTTTTTTTAATTAAAAACTCATTGGTACACACCGAAATTCGAACCAGGGACCTGTGTTTTTAAGTCCCAAGGTCTAACCAACTCGGCCACCACGTATATATATATATTTTTTAAATGTAATTGTAATTTACTTTGACAATTTATAATACATTGCTCAGTAGGTTTAGTTTTATTGTGAAGAAACTAAACCAAGCAATGTACCTTAAATTATAACTGTAAAATACAATTGTTATGTTTATTAAATAGGCCCCTGGTATTTTCTTAAATACAAAAGGGCTTTTGACGAAAATAAAATAAAAAAATCGAAAATATAGCCTAAAAAAAAAACTAATTACGTTTTTTTTGGAAATAACAGGTTTTTGAGATATTAATATTTGAAATCTGAAATCTGCACGCTATAATAATAGACTAAAAGACGTTGAAAACAAACTATTAGATAAATGTGGTCTAATATGCACCTTTATTAAATGAATGCGTAATATAATCTATTTTTTATTTATCTTACAGCATAGTAATAACTAAGAAGTTATTATTTTTAAATTGTATTGCTATTCTTATAGGTAATGACAATAACAAAGCTCTTCCACAAGATTGTAGAAGTAGTCTTGTATAGGAGATGAGTTTCTAAAAACACGACCGCTTAATAAACTGTAGAGTATTATCGGGCCCAAACTTTCATTTCCGTTTTCGCGGAAACCAATAAAAACGCTTGCTTGTGACATTGACATATGAACTTCCGATATATGTATATATGTTTTAAGTAGCCTGTTTTCTTTGCCATTGCGATAATGACTTTTCACAAAAATAATATATTAGAATGCTCAAACATGAATATTTAAAAAGCCGTTTTTTTTTTATTTTTAAAAACGAATTTTAGTTTCTTATTTTAGCCCATATTTTCGAAATAAAAAATAAAAATTACTTATTTAATTTTTCTCGGAAGCCCTTTGACACATCATATCTTTAGAAACTGGTTTTGTTTTTCCGAAACATTTACACCGGTATTCATAAAACGTTAGTGTGTCCTTGAAGAACACTTTAGTTACAGCACAGAAGAAATATTAGTACAAGTACAGAAGCTCCACTCCGAAAAATCAATTAAATAAACAGCGACTGATGCACCGACACAATAAGGTTCAGTTCAGATCGCATAGCGCTAATGGCCTACATTTATATTCACCTAAAGTTGTCTCTCATTCTATCGCGTATTTCTGTACTTTTCTGACGACGTTAGGGTTGTCTTCTTTTAAACAAAATCTAGGTTAGGTACTTAGTAGTAAGTACGTAGATCATAAAACAATTTTATTTTAGGATGTCTGCTGCATAGGTATTTTAACCTAAGAAGTTGCGGAAGCCATAAGGCACACTATATTGTCTATGAAACTAAATATTGCTTTTCAGTGTATAGGCACAAAAGAAATAATAGTAGGTTCAAGTAGTATAGGTAGATTATGTGGAATGATATAAGTGCGAATAATACCTTTAAAGGAAACAGATTGTACGTACCTACTAAGTTGAAAGAAAAACTTACAAAAACATTGCCTCAGTATATTTGCGTAGTCTATGTTATTTATTATTAAGCAACCTACGTACCTAATTGGGAAAATAAATAAATATGTACGAGCAAGTATGTACGAGTATGTTGTCTACTTATGAAAACTTCATAATATTTATAGTAACAGTTAGTTCATGGTAGTGCACTAACTATTACTATCTATACTTATCAAACAAAACTAAACCTGACCTTGTAAACATAACTTATAAATACCTAGCTATACTATAGTAATTAAATATCTAACAAGTACGTAAATACGAGAGATTTAGATAAGTATAACAAAGGACAACATTTGGTACATAGGAAAGGTGGCGAGTAATGAAAATTCGCATTCTTATAAACTGACTACTAGACACACGTTTTGATATTTTTTTAGTGTACCTGCCTAATAATAAACTATAGGTAGGCGTGGATTTATTTACCTTTTGAGGTCCTTTGGAAGTATGAAAATCGTAAGGTCCGGATCCTTGTTACTATTATTTAAGCAACCGAATGTGGCACAATAAGCTGTAGTCCTCATTTTAGTTAGGTAATATTAAATATCGCGACGAGAAGCATCATACAACCGTGCGACTAGGCCGGTGCGCGGCAGCCCACTGCGGCAGAAAAAAAAACCATCCGTGGGTACGGCCGGGTACTTGTAGCTTCATACCTAAAGCGAAGAGTGGAACACCACTGGTTACAGTAGATATTGTCATTTTTTTTAGAAACAAAAATAAATGTGTGTAAAGAAGACAAAACCTCTTTTAACTAAAGTGTTCTTTAAGGACTCAAAAAGTTTTTATGAATAAGTCCGTTATTATATCAAAGTCAAAGTCAAAAATATTTATTTCATGTAAACCTTTACAGGCATTTATGAAAAGTCAAAAAAAAAGTATATATAAGGTCCTGTGTGCACTTGGCCAGGTCGCCATTCCTCCCACAGACAAATGTTGAGAATATAATACAAAATAAACAAATCGTAAACTATTGTCCTTGAGGGAGAAAAAAAAAATCAACACAACCGAACACACACTACATAACCAACCAGTTTAAGACTAGGTAGTTAGCTGGTTCCATTGACCTGTCAATCGTTGACTGCCCTGCAAAAGTGCCACCAAGGCGACCAACCCAACAGACCATAGCTACGCCCCAAATATACATACTTTAATATAGGTAATCAAAATATACCTACAAGTAGATAGGCGATCGAAGTCGATCGCCTCAGAGACACCCTGGAGAAAAAGGTACCAGCAAGTAAAAAACTCTGATGTTCCACATGTACTGTATCATCAGAGGAGCATGGTCTTGCATGGTTATTGACTTACACCTATGCTTATAGCATGTGGTATATACTCTCATCCTACTGAAGAGCACGCGTAGAACACCCCAAGGCTTCTACTATCTATCTTACAATATTGAAAGTACAGAATTACAGAACATCACAGAAACACAACAACATTTCTTTGATGCCAGCGCCGGCCTATCTGCAGAAGATTTTTCGGGATCTCCTCTTATTATATGATAACAATCAAACGTGCTCAGCAACAGTGCGTGCCCAGCGGAGATTCAAGGCCCCCACAGCAGCATATTACTAATGCTTTTAATTTATTTCAGTTATGTGACATCTGTAGAAATATATGAAAAGCTATTGTCCAACCCGGATAAGGACTACCAGTCTATAGTGGTGCAGCAAGTGTATACCTTATACAGAGGATTAACTATTACACAACTACGAAGGTATTTATCTAATTTAGTGGAGTAGAGAGGGTAGTGAGTAGAGAGGGTAGTGAGTAGAGAGCTTCTCACCTGCACTGTGTGTGCAGGTGAGAAGGAAAGGTGTTAAAAGGCCTTCAACCTACTTCGCGATCTCAAGTCCGAGAACGCTACAGTTCAATCCCCTGCCTTCCAACTAGGGCTTTCGAATACCGTTTTTTTTCAATGCCGGTATTAATACCGAGTATTTTTTTCTTCGATACCGGTATTGAAAAAAAATACCTTTTTTTTTCAGATTTGTCTTTCGTTTTGGAAGTAGGTATTTCTGTAGAAGGATTTTTTCGACAAAATGAAAAAACAAGTTTTTTATTTAAAATCATCATTTATTTATATTAAAATAATATTACGTGTCAGTCAGGTCAGTCTTTTTTTACGATAATTCGTGTTATACAAATGATGATCAAAATACCGGCAATAACCAGTTTAATCTGTTGTTAGTTGACGATGAAGCTCTACTTGCAGTTTTATTAGAACCACCGTTTCTTAGGTGGGAGACCTTCTCTATAACTTCGTTAAACCGACCGACCGGTCTCATTACCACCGCCCATACATTCAAAAACCGTCAAATTACCTAGTCATGTTTCGGTTTTAGTCTGTGAGTTCACCAGTTTTTTGGAGACTACTGCGTCGATTTCTTGTCGAGGTGGTAGTCTTCTTTTAGGGTGCGAAATGGGTAATTGAATTGACGATAAGGCAGCGAGTATATTAAAATATACTTGTAATGCAATTCGTTATTGTCGCCCCCTAATTCGTAATCGCATCACTTAGCCGGCATAGTGAAAGCGATTAATATTGTTTAAGAACAATTATTGATTGACGCCATTCATGGAATTTGTTGGTGTGCTCACCACCAGATAGATACAAAATCACATGTTATGCTTCAATAAAAATAAAGGTGCACAGTTCGCACTAGTTGATCCACCATGAGTTTTAATGATCTTTTGAAATAAAGTACTTAAAAAAACATATATTTCGCCGTAGGCTTCTTCAGTCTTTTGACATTATATTTTATAATAAATAATATTTATAGATAATTGGCTTTAGTAACTTACATTTTTAAGTCGTATCCAGCGATAAAGTTAGTCAAACTACGGATGATAACGCGTGAAATTCTACTACTCACTGTTTGTTTCACAACTTACAGCTTAGCGTTACACTTGAGGGGAGGCGGTGAATTTCCCCTCACCGCCCACTGTACTGAACTTAGAATGATTTAGGTTATTGCATGTAACCGTAAAGTCGTTAAATCATTAAAATACCGATATGTAACATTCCGAAATGAAATAAATGGGTAAAAATGTTTGTGTATCACAGTGATAGTTTATTACTATGTTGTACTAAAAATTACATAAAATCACTAATACCGGGATTCCAGTATTGGACATTTTAATACCGGTATTGAAAACGTCTGAAAAAAGATCCGGGATCCCGGTATCCGGCAATACCGGGATCCCGGACTTTTTCAGGCGTTGTTGGAAGCCCTACTTCCAACCACGCGATGGACCCGGCAGCCGCACGGAGAATCTATGTATAGCTAAGAACATTGTCTCTCTCTCTCTCTCTCTCGCGGCATGTGACCTTGCATCCACTTGATGGTAAACAAACTTACAAAGCCCGTGAGTGTTTAACAGCATTGATCGGTCTCTGTATGCCTGTTAAATACCCATAGCACAGGCTTTTCCTAGTATGGGATCCGGTAAATTTAATTATAAATTGTAAACATTAATTATGAATAAAGAATTATTATTATTATTAAATAATGCGGTATTTAACCCGTCTTTGCGGTATCAAGTCCTCGAATACTGCAGTTCATTCCCCCTCCTCCTAACCACGCGATGAACCCGCAACCCGCACGGAGAATCTATGGATAGCTAAGAACCTAGTCTCAATTAAATCTTTTCTCTTTCTAGTATTAATATAGATATCATATTTATTTTTAGCTATCGTTCTCTACCACCTTGGCTTAGGAGGTTTACCCCAGCATATGTGTACATACAAATAATGTTAGAAGGCCTGAAATCCCTGAAGAGATCTAATAAATCTACTATATACGAGGAAGCGGTGAACATCCTGACATCTCTTATTAACCAGGATATCTTCAAGGTCCATCATAAGGCGAAGTGGTCCGACGAGAAGGCACTAATTCTGCACAAGTATCTGAAAAGATCTGATGAGGTTGGTGCCGTTTACCCCAGTAAATATATTATTTTCACATATATTATTATAACAAATTTTGTTTCCCCTTTATTTTTATTTATCTACATAGGTAATACAAATTTCTAGAATAAACAATTATTGGTTTGTTACGTTTATATTTAATATATTGGAGTCACAAACTAAGCTCTAGGCTTGTAATATGTGCACTAGAAACACTAATACATTATATATTTTATAAACATGCTGAACATGAAAAATAGTAAAACATAGGTTTTTCCATGAGTAAGAATCTAACCTAACGACCCCGGATTCAACTCCAATGGCGCACCCACTAGACCACCGAGGCGGTAAAAAGGAAACTTATTTATTTAATATCAATTGTGGATTATATTTCAATAACAAAAAGGAAGCGTATTCAAAATGAAAAAAAATATATATATATCCTCATTAAATACAAAATCCTTGTTACCACACTCGAAAAATAAAATATGATAATATTAAACATCCTGCTACCGACAAATTTTGCTCGCAAATAATGTAATATATATAAACTTATTAAAAGACTGGCTCTTATTGACCCGATCAAAGATATAAGTCCTTTTTAACTTTTATCATATAAGTATGTGATACTCCATATACTGTAGAATGTGAGTAAACATTGCGAATTCCACCCTGGATATACTCGTACGTGTAAACTGACAGTTCACAGCATGGTCATTTCCAGGTAAACAGGGAAAACCGGGAAAAGTCAGGGAATTTTCGGTGTCTGGAAAAGTCAGTTAAAACGCTGGAAGGCGCTGAAAACGCTGAATATTTTTCGGGAAAAAAAAGAATCTTGAAACTCGGTAAAATTCGTATACGAAAAGAAGTGGCCACCCTGATCAAAAAAACTAAAGCGTAAAATTAACTTGCAAACTTTCTATTATACGCGTAATCAGACCCCATTTCCGTATTTCTACAAATAATTTCGTATGAAAACTCCTGGATTTGAAAGTCGAAATTAGGTTAAGAAAAGAAATATCTACTTGTACTAAAACTTGAGAACAGATCGTTAGGCTTACTTTTCTTTAATTTTAGGCCGCAAAAGAATTAATAAACGGTTTCGTGATGGATATTCCTGAGTTCCACAAGGATTGCCTGCGACCCCGCGCGTTGTACCTGGCCAACCTCAAGAGCATCAAGATAGTGGATTGTCTGAGGCAGCTGCTCCGGGACTATGGCACCAAACCCAGTACCTTGGAGAATGCACTCCAAAGCACCACCGTGTCTATTCTGCCCATGGAGTATGTACATCACTTGTAATAATGCTGGATTTTTTTAGCATAGACTTGCTTAATGCCTTTGCGAGAGTGAAATATTTTCCTTATTAAGCTGTCAATTTGATTTTAGATCCAATGAACCCGCATTTACTTGATTCGTTCGCACAAACGAACAAACAAACCGACAAATAGCCCAAACTTTTATATATTTTTTATCTTTTATTGCTCATTTCTCGTCTTCCAGTACATTTTTTGCAAAAAAAAATTGACAGTCTACGATTTTACTATGTGTTATATTTTGGTATTTTTAGAAAAAAAGGCGCTGGCAAGTCTACATACGAGATCCACAATGACGACGGCACCAGAGACGTGGTGGGTGTGGAGGAGTGTGCCAGGAGATGGTACGCTGAGAACACCAACTATACAGAAGGTATATTCCATCACGGGTTCCTTAAGGGCTCCATAGAACATAACAAACTTTCAATTATTGCTTATGTTGGTAATTGGCTACTGACGAAAATAAAATAATGTTAATTAATTTTTTTATTACCGGTACCTCATGGAGCTCTATTAAGAATGACATAGAGACTGGTCTTGCGGAGGTATCTGTCTGGTTGAGATCTAATATGTTGACACTAAATACGGCTAAAACTAAGTACACCTGTTTCACGCTCTACAATAGAACTCAGTCAGATAGCGATTTCAGCATTAGGATACACAGTACTGGATACCCCTGCAAACATGATACACACTGTACTTGCCTTCAGATTAAAAAAGTTGTCTCAATGAAATATTTAGGCGTAATCATGGACCAAAGATTGTGTTGGGATAAGCAAATAGAGCATGTTTCATTTACAGTAAGAAAACTTATATGGATTTTTAAAAGTCTTCGACATACTGCCTCGACAACTCTATTAGATAGAATATATGTTGCTTTGGCACAATCTGTCATAACATATTGTATCCCTATCTGGGGTGGAGCCTCTAAAACATTGTTTGTAGAAGTTGAGAGAGCACAGAGATCCTTGCTTAAAGTAATGCGGCTTAAACCATTTAGATTTCCTACTAAAAAAATATTTTCGATTTGTGACGTACTATCAGTTATACATATGATGAAGAAAAACTTACAAAAAGAAGAAAAGATATTATCATACATAACGTAAAAGTTAATACTACATTTGCTAGTCGTCAATTTGAAAAACAATCCTCTTATCTTTATAATGACATAAATAAAATACTGCGTGGTTATTACGCGTCTTAAGTTCGCTCGCACGCCAATCGTTATGACGTCATTCTGACGTAGATCAAGCTTGGCTTCTTAACAATGGCTCCAAAAAAATCTTAGAAAATTACGTCATAACGATTGGCGTGCGAGCGAACTGAAGACGCGTAATCACCCTGCTGAACATATATTCTCTAACAACATATAACTGTAAAAACATTTAGTAAGTAATTGGATTAAAACTTTGAACTACGATGAAGTAGAGGCATTGCTAAAATATATTACTTGACATTTTATTATTTAACTTAGCATATAAAATATACCAAGCATAACATTGACCTTATTGGTACACCACAGTCTGAACTAACACACACACTCATACATCACACACACACAAACATACCCACTACACACGCACACAAACCAAACACTCCTCACACACATGCACTAACCACATTACAACACACAATTCTTTATTTTAATAATTGTTATAATTTCTAATTTCCTTCAATGCCTCTATTTGCATGATTTGTATAAAATAATAATAAAAATGATTTCAGCATTTGAAAATGTTTATTGTATAAATGTAATATTGTTTTGTAAACGTGGCTGCCACTATCTATATAAAAATTAATATTTGTTACTATAATTGTATCGGACGCCAAGAGCGGGGCCATCTAACACAAGTATTGCCATACTTAGCAAGTGGTCCCAACAATATATATGTAAATTAATTTGTTAACGAAAATTTTTTTTTTTTTCATTTTTTAAATTTTTTGGCAGTTTGTTATACATTTATTAAGAAGGTCTAACTAAGGATATAATTCCAGGTGGTCACTGGGAAGGCAAAATCATAGTAAACATATTTTTCCTTCTGTTTTGGGATATCATATACAGCCCAGTACCGAACGTGCAGGGCATATACCTGAGTCGGTACCAGCGATATCCCCAGGATCTGTTCTCCGAGAGTTTCTACGAGAACAGACAGACCTTGATACGGCAAAGACTGGAGTTCATACGGTACAATTATATGTCCACCATTTTGGAAAAGATGGATGAAGTTTGGAATTCTCGGCCTGTTTGTAAGTTTATACTTTTTAGTAGACTTGTCTTTCTTGTCTGTTAAAAAGTATTTTTTACAATTTAACTTAATTCTTCGAATTCTTATGATGACAGCCGGCAGCAGTGTTAATTAATAATTATTATTAACTAAAGAGAAATCAAAGCAGGGTAGAGTCATCTTGTTTCAATTACATTGTTAAAATTTTAATCAATTATGTCTTATAAGGTATATATATACTAGGTATTTTTTTTAAACTAAGATAACATTTTTATGATATTATGCCTTTATTTTTATAACTTTTAGAACCCATTTTTTAAACAAAATAGGTAAACAAGTATTTTTTTCTTCAAAAAAAAAAGTCCGATAAATAAATTATTATATGAACAAACGTCTATATGCTTAAAATTATCGTATATTCGTATCTAACAAGTAAAACACATTTAGACAAGTGATAGACTTTAATTCGTGAATTTAACTCTATATTAAAGTAATAGAAAATATTGATATACGTGGTGGCAGAGTTGATTAGACCTTGGACTTAAAAACACTTAGGTCCCTGGTTCGAATCCCGGTGTGTAGGTACCAATGAGTTTTTAATTTAAAAAAAAAACATTTGTTTGACAACACCACTATAGTACCTCGGAGAGCACGTTAACTGTCGGTCCCGGTTTCACTATACCAATTTGTGAAACTGTTTATAGATGGGTTATTGAGTACAAAACATCGCGACGAGCTAGCCACTTGTTCGGTGTAGACTCATACCATCGGCTACGACGAGGTGGGATTAAAAACCCTCCGCAGGGTACTCTGCGGCCGTCTAGGCGGTCCCGGGCGCCGTAAGGCACCCGTGATTATATGTATGTATGTAGAAAATATTGATTAAAATGGAGGTAAAAATCGTAGAATAATTGCAATGTTATCTGATTCGTGTTAGCGGAACAGAACGGTATATGCCGGGACGCTCGGGGCTGGCGCGAGGTGGTGAAGGCGCTGGGGACCACCAAGCTCAGTAACGTGTGCGAAAGGGTGGCCAGGGACTTCCGCTACACACACAGCGGGTTCCCAGACCTCACTCTCTATGATCCTAACAATAATAAGGTTAGTCCTCTATTTTTTTTTATTGGAGCACGGCATGTGACTTTGTATCTACCTGGTGGTGAGCAGACCTACAAAGTCCATGAATGGGGCCAATCAATAATTGTTCTTAAACAACATTGATTACTTCTACTATGCCGGCTAAATGATGCTATTACGAAATGGGCGGCGATAAAGACGAATTGCATTGTATATATATATATATATATATATATTTTTTACACATTGCTCTGGTCACAAACTAAGCTCTAGGCTTGTACTATGTGTACCAGAAGCAACGATATAATACATATTATATTTTATAAACACCCAGACAAACATCTATATGTTTGTCTGGGTGTTTATAACTATGACAAACTGTACAGAAAAAAACGTACTAATATTTTTTTGCCATGGGTGGGAATCGAACCCACGGCCCCCGGATACAACGCCAAAGGCGCAACCACTAGTCTACGGAGGCTGTCAATATTTTAATATACTCAATGCCTTATCGTCAATTCAACCACCCCTTTTCGTAACCGCACTCTGAAAGGAGACTACCACCTCGACAAGAAATTGATGCACTTGTGGGGATCAAATCCACCTCAATGGGAATAACACTTGAGAATCGACAAGAACGAGAACAACCCGCGGTTTACAAATACAGTCAAATATGTCAAATACTTTTAAAGCATTATTACAATATGAAATAAGCTGTACGCTCCTCCACAGCGTCTCACATTATATCAAAAAAATGCATGTATGACGGCAATAAAGGTGTTTAACCACATTCCGGATAATCTAAAGGATCTTTCGTTGAAAAGGTTTAAAATAAATATAATAAATTTACTCCTAAATAAGCTCTACTATAGAGTAAATGACTTTATGAATGATAAAATATAAATTTTCCCTATTATTATATTGAATGACCATGTTATTGTTTGTAATATATTTTTATGATTATATTGTAATACCTAACCTAATTTAATCATGTTTTGACATAATCTCTATTTACATTTCTACTCACTATCAATTTAATCATAAATTGACATTATTTTATAGGCTTATTATAATAGAGGACATTACTATTTAATCTAATATTTTTTAATTTGAAATTGTATTTTAAAATGATTAATTTAGCAAATATAACTTGACATTTTATTTAACATTTTATTGTAATTTTAATCAATTGTTATTAATTTTTATGATTATATTGTAATACCTAACCTAATTTAATCATGTTTTGACATAATCTCTGATTACATTTCTACTTACTATCAATTTAATAATAAATAATATAATATAAAAATGATTAATTTAGCAAATATAACTTGACATTTTATTATAATTTTATGGTCACATAATTTTAATCAATTGTTATTGATTTTTAATGTTTTATATTTTTTGTTTTATTTAAAGTAATATTGATTAATTCATTTAATGATTTGGTAATATCAATGTTGCCTGTTTGTGATGATAAAGCGACCATAGATTTTATTTCATCTTCTGCGCGTTAGATTAGTCCTATTAGATTTTCTTGTTCTAATGTGGTTATTTATTTGTTGTGTTGAAATGTTACGGGTTTTTTGAATTTGAATGTATAATAGATGATATGCAGTTATAATGTTAAGGATTGAAATTATATTTTGCACACCACATGTTGGTAGAATATGTAGAACTAATTATTCCAATGTAACAACTTTTGTAAACCATATTCTGGCAAATAAAGAATTTATTATTATTATTATTACATTAGAGCTATTTAGCAGTAGCTCGGCGACCCTAGCAGTCGAGTGAAATTTCTTATAGACGACACACGCTCCTATACCAAAATGTGCATCCCTTGTGCCTGTGTAATAAACTCTTTCTTTATATTTCCTCGCGCTCCCTAAAATATTATTTATGTTATTCTTTATTCCTTTCAATTAATTTATGTAAATAAAATGTAGGAAGTGACTTAGTAGTGTAAATAATAAACCTTTATTAATTTATATTTCTTACTTTAATCTGTCACCTTTCCTACACACTAATCTCCTGAAAACCGATGAACCCAAAGACTAAAACCGAAACATGTCTAGGTCACTTGACGGTTTTTGCATCTGTGGGGCGGTGGTAACGAGACCTTAAAGGTTTGACTTGTAGAGAATGCCTAGTCTTCTCTATCAGTCAAACCTTTGGGACAAATTAAGCAGTAGATTTATTTAAGAAATAGAACTTGCAAATATAACACATCTTATAAACTAATAAGATTTTGTTTGGTATTAAACATATTGTGTTCCAAACAGGTAAAGTTTGTGGAAGTAAAGAGTGACAAGGACAAGCCATCCACCAAACAGCTGCAGTGGATGCACTTCCTGCAGCGGCACGGGATAGACACCGAGTTCTGCTATGTGGGCGCCAAGACCGACGCGCCCAGGTGCAGGCGACCACCAACCACGTGATATCTTACCACACAACCAGGCGCGGATACAGCCCTCAAAAAACTTGTGGGCAAAGCCGTGGGACGGACACTAGTAAATTAATAAACCTGTAAAATGTTAGTTTTATCGCTTACGAAAATTAAGTCTATTAGGGTTGTGGGCATGCCCATAATGCCGCAACGGTGGATCCGCGCTTGCACAAAACGTTTATGACTTTGAAAGGTTGTATTTTGGACTAATATAATAATAATATGTAGGACAATTTACACATATGTCACAAGCTAAGTTCTAGGCTTGTACTATAAATAATAAATACAATCACGGGCCTCTGGGTTCCCAGCGGAGGGATTAACTCGTCCTAATTTCGCTGATGGTATTCCACCTAACAAGTGACGACCCTGTAGCGGTGTCTCGTTGTATAAAGCGGTCACCCATCCCAGATCCGGCCTTGTCACCTGCTTAATCTTGTTATCAGTTGCGCCTGGGGCCGTGTTTTGCTTGTACTATGATAACCAGAAGCAATGATATAATACATATTATATTTTATAAACACCCAGGCCATGACAAACTGTACAGAAAAACGTACTAATATTTTTTTGCCATGGGTGGGAAGCGAACCCACTTCCTCCCGATACAACGCCAAAGGCGCAACCACTTTTCTACTCGGAATATGAGGCTATAATTATATAAAAAAACGTTGAACCATGTGTCGCAAATGAAAAAAAAGGTGTATCTATACAAATTAGTAATATTAAAATAGGTTTAAAGAAATTTATTTCAATAAAAACAAAAACATTTTTTTTTTACATTTGCTGACAACAGTGAAATTAAAAACACTTAGGTATAAAATAAAACCAAAGAAATGTAGGCACCACAATTTAATGTAGTCAACCTATTTTTTTTTAATCCGGTTCTGCAATAATCAATTTATATGAAGAACTCAATATTTTCTTTCATTTGCCGTACATGGTGCCATGGAATCAATTTTTCGATTTGAGTAGTAGAGCTTCATATTAGCCTAAAGTATAACCTTTCAAATTCACCATTTATAATTTTTCATTGACAATATAATATCTAACATAGTTTTAAGAGGAGAGAAAGTGACCAATTACGATATAGTATGAGGCCCAAGGCGTAGCGCATTGACAAACAATGTTTTATGGTAACGGTTCGGTTCATTTATAGACCTGACATATTAGTTATAAAAAAAACGTACTTATAGGCTAACCATTTTTTGCAAATGAACATTTCAAAAGATCTCAATAAGATGTTAACAATTATACCAACAAAATATTGTTGTAATATTGTATTTAAAAATCTAGTAATAACTAGATTTTTAAATACTCCGCAGTAAAGTTTTTTAAACTCTTGAAATGACTTCTGGAAGTTTTAGCTAAATACTATCTTTTGAAGGATCGTCGTATAAACGTATGTGACCACACCCTATGAGGCGGTCAGACAGGCCAAGCGGGACGCACCAAAAGATAGAAAAAATATGCTTTCAGTCAGTCACTTTTCTTTACCTGTTTTTTACTTTCTAGTCCTGTTCAACCGCCAAAGTGTGTGTCCAACTTTATTATGATGTTTTACATAAATTAGTTTCAAAGTTATGCGCAATATGGCGATGGCGATATAATATTTTTTTGTCATATAAAACAATAAAACTCTAGTATAAAATCATTGTTATTTGAGTGTATCTAGTTTTTTTTATTGAATAGGATAGCCCAAAGTTTTTGAATTATACAATTTGTTTCAATTAAAATTTCTAAAACTGTGATACAAATGTTTGAATTAAGAAAAAATATAATGTTTTACTTTGCATGACATATTATCGGTTAACGTAAAAAAAAGTCTTAGGTAGGTAAAGTTCATTTCTCTAAAAAAATCCTTTTCCTTTCCCAAAAAATATTTTCGAAAACCTTTTTTTTTAAATTATTTATTCGGAAACTGGAGTGTGACGAAAGTAACCGAGAAATTACCTTGGCAAGTGTAATATTTATCAGTGATTTCAATCGTGTCAGTCGAGTGATAAAAAAATGGCGCTAAAATTCGTTATTACAAAAGATTTTAAATATATTTTTAACATTTTATCATAAGAGTATAACGCACAATACTGTTTTTTTTTTGTTTATTTATTAAATAAACAAATATTGTAAATAACTGCAAAAAAAGTTACACAGTGCCGTTTAAATGCACATTTCTTTTTTTTTCTTTTTCCCGGGAGATTTAATGGGTAATTATTACACCTATTTTGGAACAGCCCCCACTTATTGTTCTTTTAGTGCTAATATTTTAATTGTATATTGTATGTAAACAAACTTGTTATAATGAAGAAGTTAATATCAATGGAAGATACCTTTTTTATGCGGAATGTAAAAATGTCACAAGATGACCAAATCTATTTGTATAATAATGCATGTATGTTATACTTGTAAGTTTTGATAATATTGTAAGTGTTCCTTAAATAAAAAAAATATTTTTATTACCTTCTTTTATTCTTTGTGTGTAAACAACGACAATATGGAGGTCAATTTACGTAAAATTGCTATGTATGGTCACCAACTAAGCTCTAGGCTTGTACTATGTGTACCAGAAACAATGATATAATACATATTGTATTTTATAAACACCCAGACCATGACAAACTGTACAGAAAAACTTATGTTTATTTGCCATGGGTGGGAATCGAGCACGTTTTTTTTATAATTTCATTACCTGATCGTAACTACATTAGACCCTAAAAACAAATATTAAACATTTTTTAGGGGGTACAAAAATAAAAAATGGTACATCACTAGTCGCCATTCTGTGACGTCATTCGTGCTAAAAAAAAGCACGCGTCCGCGTAGAAGTTTATTGTTATTGTCCTTTTTTGATAATTAATATCCGATATAAGTGCTGTACACACTTTGGCACAGAGGGAATCCTCTGTGTCCGTAACACATCCGTAACTGCCTCACACTACATGCATATTCCCTATTGTTGAAAGTTTTTTTTTTGTATTATTCATAATATTAATAGGTATTTTTTTTTCTGTAAAAAAATCAGCCTAAAGGTTAATAAATACATTGACCAACAAAAATGTTATTTTAATTTTTAATTGGAGAAATACTGGAAGTGTGAAAGCTACGGTGAACAGTCTGTATAGGAAACGCGGACTTCGCGTTTCGCAAGTGCGTTGTAGTGTGTCTTTAAGCGTTTTTGTGTGGCCCTGTGACTGTGGCAAACAGCGGGGTGAGAAGGAACTTTATTTAACACTTTCGTCAGTGTAATCGATTTCGACTTGTCTATGGTCAGAACCGTATATTATTCATACCATGAAGCTAAAAAACGCGACGGGTACAGTTTTTACCTTCATGATTCATACAAATAATATACGGAAGTGCTATAATGCATCTTCCAAATTATTAGGTTGATGATTTTTCGATTGAACTCTTCAAAGAAACAATAAATTGGAAAAGGCATTTTTTTTTAAATTTGGGACACATGGTCCCATGAAAAAAGTTGTTCAATTTGATCAGCTGAACCTCATATTAGCCCAAAGTACATCTTTACAAAGTCACCCTGTATATATACTGGCGACTATAGTAGAAACTGTTTGCAAAAACTTGTGGTAGAGCTACCGATCGACGCGTCCATGCATGAACATGTATAGAAAATATTTGTCTATGGGTCAATCGCCGAGAAACGTCAAAACACATACATTTTAATTTCGATCGATCGACGTGTCAATCGGTATTTTTATGTGGCTTCCTTGTAGGGGCCTCCACTATTTATTCAAGAAACGTCTATCATTTTAACTTTCTTTATGAAATTTTGAATATTTTGTGGAAAGAGACAGACGTTCCTTGAGTGAACTGTTATGTTGATACTTTAGAATATGGTGGTAAGACCTATACGTACTCGTATATGCATTTTCCAGTTTTAAACTTATCAAATCAGAATCTAAATGTGGACGTACCAACCTTCCACAAACACATTTTTTTAATACATTTAGGTACACGAGATTGACCCCCAGTTTTAAGAACGTCGATTAAATTAACCTATGATCAAAACCTAGTTAACAGAAAACAGGATTGGTAGAATGGCACGTCACGTATAAATTTTTCACCAATTATTTGTCTTATTACGTCGTTTTAAACATAAAAATGATTTGATCAACGTTTTAGAAACTAGGCCCATTAAGTGTAGCGTACCTACACGTAATAACTGATTTATCGAAAGAAGTGAGTCCACTGGGACGCATTGCATTTTGCTAGGGCCAGGCCACTACATGTGAAAATAAAATGGATCTTATTAATATTCCTTTTTTTATTGGATCACGTCATGTCTTTGTAATCATACCTAAAAAATCCTTTATATGTTAAGAAACAGGCGGTTTCTAAAAATATAAGATTCTATAAATATAAGTTACCAGACCCCTGATTGGTGGAATGTGGCAGCAACGAGTTCACCAATAAATATGCTTAATTTTATGTTTATACATAATATATTTTTAGTAACCGACTGTAAATGGGTTCAAATGTACAGGACAATAGAAATAAAAAACCACTTAAGCATTTTTACAGATCATACATATTTATTTTTCCATTTCATAGTATATATCACACTGGCCCGCCCTTACATATATAACTGACACTACATCATGGCGTACCATCACGACCTCCGCCGTCCGGGGGTTCCAGAGAGATAGCTACCACCATGGAGAAATACTAAACCATTATACAGGTCGGGTTATACACATAGAGGTTACAAAGTACAAGAATTTGACACTCAAAGCGACGATATCATATTATATGGGATTAATAGCTTTAAGACATTGGTCCAATACAGAAGCTTGCTTTCACGACATAGCACCAAGCCACCTACTCCGCAGAGGCTCGAGCGTCCAATTCAATAATACATAAGCTATCTAGGTGAGTTCAGTCGACGTCTACCAGCGTCGTTCTGTCTCACAAACGATACATGCGACAATCTCCACAGTTGTGTCGGTGTCGCATTAATGTCGCATCTCGGTTGTCGCGTGTACCGGACGTGAGACAGCGGACGTGTCGGGTATTGAGCAGAGTTGTTTCCAGTAACTCCGGACCGTCTTCCATGAGACGTTATCCGTTGATATGTATAACTAAATACACCTAACATCTTCGGTACAGAATAGTTATAAAAAGGAAACGCCGTGAATATTAAATCGATATCAAAATATTAATCCTAGTGATATAGTAAAATTTTGTGTTTCGGCGATATGTGGTGTCGTATAGAGACAGTAGATAAGCTGTTTAGTGTTGTATAGGGAGCTCGGGTTGTTTATAAAAATATTTTCCATGAAATTTTGATTCTTTCAGTCACAAAAATATTTGTAAGCTCTTGTGGTTAGGCGACGTGCCGGCCGGACCGAAGCCGGACTAAAGCCGGAACGTCGCCGGACTGGAGCCGGAACGTTGCCGGCGCTCTCTATGAATGTCCTATCTACTCAAAATGTTTACAAAAGATATAATTATAAAAATATAAAAACGGGTTAAATGCGTAATAGAAAGCCCAAAATTAAGAATAAAAAAATATTGTATAAGCAGCATTATAGAATACCGCGCTGCCTAGCATGATCTACGAAAATATCACACGAAGAAGGTTTCGTCGTCAGGTCCGGTCGGGTGTGGGCCGCTTCGTTTATACATTTACTAATAAAATATTAAAGCTTAACATACATAAAGTGTAAGCATCTCCGCACATAGATCTTTAATAGCCATCCAAAATAACTGCAGATTAAAATATCTCATCTTAAAAATAAAGTCTTAAACATTAAACTATAAAAGATGATAAGTCAAGAAACAATTATAATAACTTAGGCCAAATCAAAATAATGGAATAAAATTACAATTCATTGTTAATTTCGCTGCAAATCTCATTGTCATAATTTTAAAATCTAAATTAATTAAAATAATAATAAAAAATAAAAATTTCAAATAAAAATGTGATTATAACGTAAATAATAATAATAAAACAGAATCGCGACAATGTTGCATCTGCGTAAGACCGGAGTGCGGGGCTCGGGGCCGCGGGACACATCATGGCCGCGGGACACAGCATGGCCGCGATCGCTTCTACAATACATTTATATAATATTTAGCAACACAATATCCCGCGCGTCGTGGGCCATTTGTGTAAACGAAAAATGCTGTAAAATTAATTCAATTGGCGGTGGTTATGTGTCCAGGGGTCCGATCAACAATTCAGCTGGACTCCTTCTTCTCCTCCTCTTTCTTCTCCTCTTTTTTCTCTTCCTTTTTCTCCTCCTTGGATTCTGATAACAAAGTTTTACTTTTCAGTACAATTTAACAACTTACTAAAAAAAACATACTTTTCAAAACTATAGATATTTTCTTAACTAGAACGCTAGAATTATTAATTTTATAGTTATATTTATTTATATAAAATATTATTTAATCTGTTTAAATTAAATACTAATAATAAAAACTTTTGTAAATATTTATATATAATCTAACATAATTTAATATAAATGTCATGGTAAATTATGCATGCCAATGCTAACAAATGCAAAATGTATTCACTCCATAACTTGTTATTATTAACTATGAATCAAAACGATGCAATTTATTAATATTTAATAATTATTTCATCATAATCTATGCGTAACAGCTAACCAACCCGTATTGTTTATACACAGGGTGGAAACAGTAAGAATGTCCAAACGATTAAGCTTAAAATACAAGATATATCAAATAACTATTAACTAATATCCAAAGTAGGTTGCTAAGGAGTAAAAGACATCAATAAATATTTAAAGAATGAGACATATCTAAACTTTAAAAAAATATATATAATAATATAATAATAATAATCAAATAATAAAATTAAAGTTATTTTTCAATGTATTTTTATGCTTTATAAAGAGTTTTGGTAGGTAAGGTAGTAGGAAAAATTTTAATGTGATTAGTTTTGATATAATAATATAATTAAGTTTTTATAGACATTTTATTCGCTAGACTTGGGACATCTTTGAGCATGAATGATTGTTTCTGGTACAATTAACTGTTTCGTACACATATGTCGTGTCCCGTCTAACTTACCACGAGCCATAGATTATTTCCGCATGGTGTGTACTTGTATAAATGGTGTATGACTGGTGTCCCGAGTATAGGCAATTTTGAGTCGGGTGTCCAGGTTGTGAAATTAGTTTAAAGATTTTTATAGGTATCTCTGATATTTACAGAACGATCGTACTTGCGTTCCCGTATATAATTCATCTTAAATGTGGTTAGTTATTTTTTTACTAGGTTGGCATTCCTTTGCTGAGATTAATAGATTCCTATAATCGAATGTTTTGTTGTTCCCATACAAGAATGTTAACGTTCGTTAACCAACCGTTACCGTAAATTACGGGAATCCGCCTTAAATCATTACGAGATATAAATACATCAATATAGCGCTCTTATTTCTTTTTAATAATACTTTATTATAAAATTAATAACTGGTCATTACTTTACATTAAATAAAACATACGTACAGCGTACCTAACCGCTTCATTTATCATTGATGTACTTATATTAAAGCATGCAATTTTACTAAATATTTGTTAGTTTTGTATTATAATATCTAAAGCGATTTGCGCTATATTTTAGTGAGTCAACTAAGAGCAGTGCGTAGCTATAAAAAATGGTTGGTGTTGCCAATATTATTTGATTTTTTAAATATTTTATTTTCGTATATTACCGAGTTTAAGTATGAACTTAACAGCCTTTTCCAAAAATAATAAAAAGTATTTAAACTGTCTAGTAACTTCATTTAAAAAAATCTACTGAGTTTGTAAAAGCTGTTTGGAAGATAATTTTTTTTTATTAAACAAGGCAAAAAAGTACAAAATATCAACGCTAGATGGCGGAGTGATTTGTTTTTTTTTGTATTTTTTTTTATGACGGTTCATTTAACCTATTTTTCAAAGTTTAAATAAAGTTATTTGACAGAGTGACATAGAGATTAATTTGACATTTATTCAGTACCTACAAGTCAAATAACTTTAATAGATAAATGAAACATGCACCTTAAATAAAATATAATAATTTAAAAGCATATTTCATAAAATAACTACTACTCAAAAATCCATCTCTTAGGATGTTCTGTATTTTATTTTGCCTGTAAAATATAATAAAGAATATGAAAATATATTAAAGCATTCAGTATCTAAGCTAGCCAATGTTAAAAAAAACAGTGGCTCCAAACGCCAACTCTTTTATATTTATATTTTTTTTATATAAATAATGTATAATGTTGCTATAAATAAAAAAGCCTGATGGTGGCAACACCAGCTCGCTCGCATGCTACATAGCGGACTAACCTTCCTCGCTGTTACCGTTAGTCAGGGGCTCTTCCTTCTCTCCGTTCTCCGCCGGCTTTTCTTCTGCTTTCTCCTTCTTGTCCTATGAACGAAATATTTTACGTTTTATACTTTGAAAGGTTGTACTTTGAGCTAATATGAGGCTCTACTCATCAAATCATTTTTTTCCCATGGAACCATGTGTCGCAAATAAAAATCATATTTCCTTCTCCATACAAACTAGTATCTAATGTTAACATGAGCAATTTGTAAGGGGAAGCCATTTCTTTTTTTATTTGCGACACATGGTTGCATGTTGTTTGATATCATCAGTAGAGCATCATTTAAGCCTAAGGAATAACCTTTTAAATTTACCTGTATACCCAGACAAAAATAAATAAATATCATCTCAAATAAACAAATATTCTTATTATATAATAAGAATACTTTTCATCAAAAACATTTAGGTGTTTATTCATGAGTGCGTATTCATATACCCTACCTTGTCTTTGTCCTCGCTGTGTTGCTTCTTGTCCTTGCCGGACTTCTTCTCCTTGGCGGGGGTGGCGGGCTTCGGCTTGGGCTCCAGCGCGGGGTCCAACACTAGCTTGCCCACGTTCTTGCGGTCGTGCATCTTTTGCATCGCCTCGGCTACCTGAATTGTTTTAACGCTTTATTAGAAGTTACTAATATTTAAAATACCATTATTTATGTCACATTATACTATAAAGTCAACAATGTATTGGAAGGACCATCCAATAAATAGGACCTATTTATGGTCTTTGTAGGTCTGCTTACTATTAGGTATATACAAAGTAATTTCTTTAAAATATATATATATATTAGGTAAAATGGTTGTAAAATTATATTTATATTGCAATAACTTCCGATTTTGATATTGGTGTACTTTTTGCGTTACCTGTGGCCCTAGTGTGAGTTTTTTTAACGTTTACTTTCGCGTTAACTATACTACCGCGTTAACATTTTAACCAATGGAAATTTTGAGAACTAGAAATGCGGCCGTGTGATTGGTCAAAATGTTAACGCGGTAGTATAGTTAACGCGAAAGTAAACGTTTAAAAAACTCACACTAGGCCTACTGAACAAAGAAATATCACCAATAAATTAATGAATCGGAAAATCAACGTTTGACTTGCTATATATATAGTATGAAAAGGTTTTACCATAATTTCCCTGAACTTTTTAAAAGCGCAAGCGCTTTTAAAATTAAAAAACTTTACAGTCATCTTGATCACCAAAGATATCAATAAATCAAACGATCTTAATAAACAATACTTACATCTTCTAAAGCCCAAGTGGAGTCGACTAGCGGCGTGACCTTGCCTTGTCCCCACATGGTGAACACGGCATTAACGGCGCGGCGCACGCACTCCCCGCGGCCATGTTGGAAAAGCAAATGGCGGAGGTTCAAGCCCGAGAGACTCTTGTTCTCATCGAACAACTTGATCGGAGATACCTTATCCACTTGCCACCACTGGGGGAGACGAAAAGACTGGTGAAATAGGGGGGGGAACTAAATAAGCTGGCACAAATACATACATATACATGAGGCGATTTTGCTGGATATATATCAAAATAAAATTATATAGAATACAAGTTTAAATAAAAGTACTGTTGTTTTTATTTTCTTCGTTAGAAGAAAGGTGAAGAATTGAATTTTAATCCTTATCTCAGTTTTTCAAAGCCACATCTAATTATGTGAAGTAGAGTATATCAAACCGATTCAAACTTTATGGATCAATCTGGGTTCCTGTTTAATATTAACTTCAAATTAAAAGCCTTTACAGTAAAAACAATTATTGTTTTTTTTTAAAAAAAAGCTTGTTCTCTACTTTTATAACAACAGTATTTTTGTTTAATCCTTGTAAATAATTAATAAAATCTTTATACTAAATAAGGCATTCCAAAAAAAAACAAGGGATTTTAAACTAAGATAATACTTCTATCTTAAATAGAACATAAATATCTATCCAGGGCAAAAAAAAACCCTTTTAATTTGTTTGCTAGGCATGCTGCTGAAAATTACACTCGGTACTGAGGAAACTGATTCGTAAAACTAAAATATCTAAGCATATCATAACATAATCAGTAAATACTTATCATATTTATTTAACATATACTTTTCACATTCCATTTCAGAAATTATTTAACTAAATTTTTAAAGTTATTTGGGTGCTAGGAATGTACATGGAAAAACTTAGTGATATCTAGAGGCACTATGGTTTAGTACCTTTGTCTTTCCTTAATACACATAACTAACTACAGTACCTTCACAGTTATTTTACCTGTCATTTTTCGCTTCCTAACCTGCTAGTTTGGCAATACTAAACAGTGTACTAAAAATAACACTATCTCAGGTTAGCCAACCTAGCAGCTAGAGGTAAAATAACTGTATATACCCAGTAGCTCTACCACGTGTTTTTGCAAACAGTTTCTACTATAGTCGCTAGTAACTATAGAACCCGACTTATTGATCTTTAATTACTAGTGATTATAGTAGATTTCTTCTGCAAAAACTTGCGGCAGTGCTACTGTACAGTGTCCATATATTTGATTTTATTTACACAACCAAATCTAAATACTTATGCGGTTTGTTGGCCTGCGTATTAAATGTCTGTGATTAGAATTATTCGGGTCGCAGACGATGTTGTGTGGAAGGGTATAAAACAAATTTATTATTATTGGTTTCGTCATTATGTTAAATAAATACGATATTAGACTAATACTATTCTTAATGAATTTCTTTTACACATACTAAATGCATTCTGTGTAAGATATATAAATATATTGAACATTCCATAGTACTTACGGCGCGAGCAGCACTGAAGAAGCTCTTGGTCTCTCCGGTCACGATGTTGGACGAACCTAAGGATATTAAAGATCATATTAAGGTTTCGGCAGTCGCGTTGGTGCCAATACAAACGTACTTCTACAACTTGCCTCTTCGTTGTAGTTCAATTATTATATATATTATTATAATTTTTATGTTGGTAATTGTACAAATTATAGGGTAAATGAAAAATCTTTCGGTTGTTGTATTATTACCTATTACTTTTTTTTTTTAACTACGAAAGAATAATAAACGAAAAAAAAATATTTTAATTCTGCGACAAACAGTAGTAGGAAAGTCAAAAGCTCATTTTATATGGAGAACGCAGACTTAGCGGTCGCAAATATGAATGGAGTAATAAAATGTATGGTTATACCTACTTAATATGAATGGCTATATAAAATATGTATTTACGTCGCACGGCGCGCAGTGTGAACGAGACCTTGCCTGACATTGATATATTTAATGTTAGTCCTAATATGATCAGACGCACGCCGGCAAGGGCAATTTTGATGCGTAGGGATGTATTATGGTACGATACATAGTTATAGGATTGTATTACTGTACGTATATATTTTATAATTTTACATATTAGGTACCTATAAGCTTATGTGAAAACTTGTTTAATGCATCTTGTCAAATATTATTAAAGTTTTCCAACATCGAATAAATAAATATTGCATTTTGTTTTATAAAATAAGGATTAAATTATTTACCTAACGGAAATAATAATAAAAATCCGCAATATTAGATAAGGCGTTAAGCTATGAACAACAAGATAAAAGTTCAGTTTATTTATAACTAAGGCTGGGTTGCACCAAAATGTCATCTCTGTAAAATTAAAGATTAACGTCATAAATGGCGTCGAATGTAGTTATCAGTTTTATTTAAAATCTGGAATGACATCGGGTACATTCGAAGCCATTTTTTATGTTAATCGTTAAAATAATTTATCATTTTATTTATTTTACAAATTGCTTGTGCAAAACAACAATAAAATCATAGTTTAATAATATTGTAAATAACTAAATGGTTTTTAAGTTTATGACGGCTATATAATATATAACTTATTTAGATAAGTCGTCTAAGGGCAGGATTAATAGTCGTTGTTTAGCAAACGGAATTACTTTTGTAAAACTGTAGAATAATATTTATTGTATTTTAACAATTCAACAAGCAAAGACCTCAATCTTGGCCTGTATAATTGTAAGAAGTGTTTAGTACCTATATACTTGCTTGTCTACATTGTCCATTAGCTTGTTATTAGGTATGCCACTATAAAAACCCAGCGCCATAGATATCTAGTATTGGAATATAATAAAATAAAGTTGTGATTTTTCCCAGAAGTTATTAGAGTTTATAAGTACCATAAAGGATGTATCGTCCCATGGGCTTGAGCAGAGAATAGCCGCGGTTGCACTCCTCGCCGCAAAGGCAATCCAAGACGATGTCCACTCCATCGGGGGAGACTCTGGAAACAAATCACATTATAAACATACGGAGTTGCAAGGGCAAAACAAAAACAAAATGGCTTCGATTCTTTTCCAAAATGGCGTCAATATTTTTAATAAAAAGAAAGTATGGTATATGTATAAGTACTACCTTGTGCTGAGTATATTATTTATTTAAACATCCGTTTTATCTAAATTGTGATTTTCTGTCCATTGGAAAGCGGTATATAATTCTTCAAATTGAATTATTAAATAAATTTGTTTTAAGTATTAAATTCTTCTAAGGGTTTCTGAAGTTACGGGCACCAATTCGCATTCGACAAAGAGACGGGTGAAGGGTGTGGATGGCAGTTTTTGGATAAAAATTACACATGATCAGGGATCGTAGTAAGTAACAAAAAAATGCAGTCTCTGTGGTATTATCTAAAACATTCACCCCCAGTTTAAATCGTTGTTTAAAAAAATATCTGTGATTAAAATTAGCTTATAAGGCACAATTTTATTAGTGTATTGTTACGTCACGTAATTTTTTGACCAATCTGCTCCGAACTGAGGCTCTACCATGATAGCTAATTTTTACCTCAAATCAATTAAATTAACGTTTTAGAAACTAGAGATTAATGTTGCGAAAACCCATTGATTACTTCAATAACAGCATTACCTACATAGTCATTGGTTTTTTACAATTCGTTTACAAAAAACAATTGTTTTATAACAATGACATCGATAAGAAAAACCGAGTCTAGTACTTTTTAAGTTATAATTAAAAATATGATTCACTTCATTGCAATGTTGTGTAGTTATTTTGTAATGATACAATCTGACTAAACTGAGTGTTCTTTGTGCGCAAATAATCCTTCCTAATATGGTATGATGGTGTCGAAATCTACACACTTGAACTTATTAGGTAGGTAGGTATCTGGTACTTTTTAACGATATCTGCAGACTATATTAATTATTTCGTTTTACTAAGAAATTATTTTATAAACACCGAGACGATCTTGACACTTGTTAGGTGTAGATTCAGAATTTCATCATCAAAACGAAGTGGAAAATTTGTTATTTTATTATTATGTATGTATATTATTAACATAAGTATTGGTATGTATGTATACTCTATTTCTAAAGTATTGGTATGTATGTATAATATATTTACTAGACCTATTTTACTTACTGCGTAATTTGTCCCATAGGTTTGACGGTAGAGAATGCCTATCGATATTAAGTCAGCCTTTCTACTAAATTTGTGCAATAAAGTTTTTAAATAAATAAATAAAATAAAAAAGCCCCTCCGCTAGGTCACCTGAGGCCGTCTATGCGATCTCGAGTTTTACTGAGGCTAGATTAATAGATTCAGAATTCTATGCATTCGGCGACTCTGAGGTGTTAGAGACCGTCTAGACGGCCTTAGGGTACCCAGCGGTGGGGTGTTTACCTCGTCGTAGCTCATGGTGTAAAGAAATCACTAGCAGTGATGATAAATAAATACAATATCACCAGAAATAAAATAAAAAATAAGAAAAACTACCTTTTTTACTTAAATAGTAGGTTTTGTAAGATACTGAAAGCATAAAAAATCTGCAACTGCAAAAACTACCCAATATATGGCCCCTTTAGTAATGCCTAATATCAGGTACATACAGAATCAAATACCGTTAAATCATATCAAGCAATGTTTTGTTAAAAAGGGTAGTGAGAGCAAACACCGGGCCAAGTGCTGTAAATAACCTTCACATTGTAGGTTTGTTTATTTACTCAAAACGAACTTGTTTACGTAGTAAGGCCTCTGCAATATAAAAATATCTCTCTATTTATATGAATTAATAGTAAGAACGCAGCTGCCCTAAAGGGTCGGGTTAAAAACAGAACAATTAACGTATCACACAGGAACGGAGACGCCTCATCTCAATGCGGATAGAGCTTCAAACATTAAATAGACAGGCTAAAATACATCTGCATTCCTAACATATCGCCCATATATCGATTTCTTGTCGAGGTAGTAGTCTCCTTTCAGGGTGTGGGTTCGAAATGGGTTGAATTGATGATAAGGCAGCGAGTATATTAAAATTCAATTCGTCTTTGTCGCCCGCCCAATTCGTAATCGCATCTTTAGCCGGCATAGTGGGAGCGATCAATGTTGTTTAAGAACGTAGATACAAAATCACATGCCTTGCTCCAATAAAAGTAAATTAAAATTACCATGTTATTGGTTAAACTGTCAATTGATAGCTTATTACGGGATCACTACATATTATAAAACAAAGACCCCCGCCGCGACTGTCTGTCTGTATGTATGTCCGCGATGTTCTCAAAAACTACTGAATGGATTATCATTTGTTTTCATCTAATAACAGTATAGGTGTATAATTCGTTAAGGGTTTGTGAAAATTGGTTGAAATAAGACGATGATTGAGGAAGATGTCGGAAAAGTCTGGAAGCTTTCGTCCTTTTCAAGCTTTTACCTAATCCGTTTGAGATATAACAATGTATGGTTGATTGTTTCTCCTTTATAGGTCTACAAGAAAGATTAAGAGCGGTAGATGGAAGAGGAAAAACTAGTTATGTTTTTTATACCAATAAAATGACGGACGAACATTTTATAATTACAGATAACGAGTATTTATCGAAAAGCGCCGTTTTGCAAAGTGTGTTGTCATTTCATAAAGTTCCGTAAACTTAAACAAAAAATATCAGAAAGTAAATATTTAAACCTAAAACATTTTTATGCGCTTTATGTCATTTTAATACCCAACTTTGCTGCATAAAACACTTTTTTCTATTTATGTATGTTAAAACTTTACAGATTTCGCTCTGGGTTTTGCTGCGTTTGGTCGTTCTATCTAAGTTATGAGTTGGAAGTATAATTTTAATCGCTTCCAATTAGTCCAGGCGTTCACTCGCCGCCGGGTATTAGGCTGGGAACAACTAACTTTATGTTGTAGTTTACTTGTCAAAGAACGTACAACTTTTATTGGTCGGAATTAGTTTCATTATAACTTAAATTGGGCGCTCTGTTTAAATTAGTTGAAAGTGGAATGACGTAGTTGATTTGAAAGGGGTGAAATATAAAAGGAATATAAAGTTGTATTCATTTTGTAAGTATAATAAGGTTTTCAATAATAAAATTGTATATAATTTACAATGACAATTTATAATTCATTGCTTGATTTAGTTTGTTCAAAAATAATACATCAAACATTAAATATAAAACTTTGATTTGACTGACTCAAATCCCGTATTCATTTTTTTTTATTGTATATTATGTCTATCTATTGTATTTATTTTCAATATACTTTATGAATATTAGTATGAAAATTGTATCTATACAAGGATTTGTATATATACAATTTATTGTAATAGAATATGGTCATGCTAAACGTTGGAGAAAATAATGGCAAAAACTATTTTTTTGCAAAACTAGAGCTGTTGCCCGCAACTTCGTGTTCGTGTTATATTAAAACAAAAACGGATTGCGATTTAACAGACACAATTTTTTTTGTGGTAACTTTTAGTTTTAGTAGGTACACCATATTTGATGTATTTTAAAACTTTTCCAGAAAGTCTTGAGACGCAAACACCCGTCAGTAGATAAACAATATTTTGACCATAACTGTCAAACTCCATTTGAATCGGTCCAGTAGTTGTAATTAAACATATTAACAAACTGACAGACAAAAAACTATATATTATTGTTATAAAGCCTATTTGGCGTCGATCAGGCTAGCATATCTATTTTTATTCAAATAATAATATACTTATACAACATTTTAAAAAAATGTACAGATTTATTAATTTTATTTCTTTAATATTAATATTAAGGTATTTCCAAATATTAATTAACATTTGGAATTGTGAATAAAACAGTTTGGCTAAGAAATACAAAAAGTATCTAGTTTTATTAGACTATCCTAAAATAAACTATACAACAAGATAAATATAACACGAAGAAACATATAACATTTTGCTAAGACAATAAGAAACAAAAACGAAATAAATACATAGACAATAACATGAAAGGTGAAATGAAATATCTTCCGTCTGTGTCTGCCATTAACCAGTATTTATGGTCCGGATGAAAAGAAATATGTTTTTGTTGATACCATTCCTAAATTTTATAACACAACTTGTGAAGGGTTTTCTGAGTGTGATATGTTTATTTACACGTGTAGACATTCTTAACATATCTATAAAAACGGCCTAATTATTTGTATAAATTCGAATCATAATTGAATGAATTAAAATAATAGAACATAGGTAAGCTAATAAGCTAAGTCAAATTCAAAGACATTTAATTGAAAAATTCTGAAAAATAAATAAAAGTATTGGTAAAGGTAAGTTTTTTTATTTATTTAACCTTACAAATACTAACATTCATAAACACAACAATTTATAAAAACATATACAATTTATTAGGTCCCGTTTAGGGTAAAGGCCTTCCCCATTTACTTCTGTTTTTGATGTGAGAATGAGTAAGTTTACAGTACATAATTTAAAATTAGTTAAATTTAATAGATCTCTATACCTTCTCGTATTAAAAGACTATTAATTTCACCGCCATAACTTAGTACGTAATTTAGATTATAATATCCAGGCATAACATTTAAAGCTGTCTTAGGAATTTAGGTGGTACAGAAAGAGATACATAATTAGTTGGATAGGTATTCATCAAACCCAACTTTGCAAAATTGAAATAGATTGTTTGAGATATTTGCACGTTCTTGTATGATTGTTTATAAAATAGCTGAACTGCATCATGCAATTTCCATGAATAATGTTTTACAAGTCTGTTCGTCAGAGTTATGTTGAGTTGTTATAGGTATTTGCATGTGGAATTCACCACACCTACAATAATTATCATTTCTGCAAGATAAACTCATCGTGTTACCGGAATGCATTTCTGTTCCTAACTTCCTCTACCTTTTTCAGGTTTCTTTTTCAATTTTCAGGGATAGGTTCCGAAGTGCCTTAGATATATTGAACAGTTCTTTGAGTTCCTCGTATAAGGAATTCTAAGGAAATCCTTAGCTGAAGGAATTTATTAATAGATTTAAAATTCATGAAGGAAATTTTAAGTTGTCATGGTATATAGGTAGGTTTCTAGTAACTTTATTTTGTAAAACATTGCTTGGTTTAGTTTGTTCAAAATTAATAACTCTTCGAATTGTCATTGTAAATAATAATTGTCACGTTTTGAAATAGATCACTGATACCTAAGTACATGTCTGTCTACCACATGTACTTAGGTATCCAGCTCTACCACCAGTTTTGGAAAACAGTTTTTACTATAGTCGCTAGTAACTATACACGTTATGTGATGGTATTTTGTAGTTCAAAATACTAATATTATTTAAATATGAAATTATAGTTAAAATATTATTAATTGTAATGCTATTTATAACAATAATTTTTCTAGTTATTTTGTTACCATTTCAAAACTTTACAAATAGCATTTGTAATATTTAATAAATTACTCGGCGCGCGGTTGGACGGAAGATAATGCCTAAGGCTACAGTCCGCCCATTTATTGTATAAATAATGTATTCAACTATTATGGAAAGAGTTTTTAAATTCTTATTCGCCTCATACTCGTAATGTCAGAATGGATGTTAGCTGTTTTGTTATGAAAAATGCTAAGCTATGAAGGTTATGATAAATCATAGTAAAATGTTATAATCACTTAATCACGAAACTTAATAGTAATATAGCGGATAACCGATGTGGCTACCAAATGGGCGACGACAAAAACGATTTTGTATTACGAGTCTACTTTAATAGTCTCGGTGCTTTATCGTTAAATATTCCCGATTTGTAACTGCTCCCTGAAAGGAGACTGACCAGCTGACAGGTCAATGGAACCAGCTAACCACCTAGTCTTAAACTGGTTGGTTATGTAGTGTGTGTTCGATTTGGTTGTTTTTTTTCTCCCGCAAGGACAATAGTTTGCGATTTGTTTATTTTGTATTATATTCTCAACATTTGTCTGTGGGAGGAATGGCGACCTGGCCAAGTGCACCTTATATATACTTACTTTTTTTTTTTGACTTTTCATAAATGCCTGTAAAGGTTTACGTGAAATAAAAAAAAACACCTCAACAAGGAATCTTAGCAATAGTTTCCTGAAAACCTGTGAACCAACAAACTAAAACCGATGTTTCGGCTCGTACTAGGTCACTTGACTGTTGTTGTTTGACTAAATATTATTTAGGCTGTTCCTGATTTTTTTTAAAATATAACAGATAAGACAATTTACACAAATTGCTCTGGTCACAAACTAAGCTCTAGGCTTGTACTATGTGTACCATAAACAACGATAATATCGTATAAACACCCAGACCATGACAAACTGTACCTACAGAATACGTAATTTTTTTTTTTGCATAGTTGGGAATCGAATCTACGGAGGCAGTCAAATTTGTTTTTGCTTTTTCTAGCTTTAATGCTATAGGCGATGCCCTTGCTCATACTTATTATAAATTAGTCTGAGTAGATAACTACAGTAGTCGCTAAATTATTCGAACCCGGTTCTTAGACGTAATTGGTGTTGAGACTTGAGTTTACATGCATAATCTAGAAGATGGCGCTGAAGGAGTAGTTATTAGGCACTTACTTTCTGACTTCGCTGCTGTAGTCGCTGCCTCGTTCCAGCAGATGGTCGATATTATTGTTGTTTGCCTTCAGGGCCTCGTGCTTGCTCTTAGAGCAGACTCCGAACACCGTCACGTTGTCCACGGTCTTCGCGAGCTGGGCCACTGCTTGACCCTGGACACAGAAAGCTATACTACAGGATATTGTCGGCAGAAATATCATGTTACAATAGGTTTAATACAAGTACAAGTTTTTTTTGTTGTAAATTCTTATAAGGTTATTCTTATGCTAAAGTAATAAAGGTAAAAGTTCAATGAAAAAAATCTTAAGGATCACTGCTACTGGATGGTTTCACGGTTCCACTCTTCAGGGATTGTTCATTGCACCTTTTAGTATTTTTTCTTTATTATTTTAATATAATATATTATTACAGACATTATAATAAAAACTATCTGCATATGAGTCTGCGTTGATAAAAAATCTTCTTTTTGTCAATATCATTTAACAATAGCCAGAAATCGGATCCTTTGTAACGTACTTATAAAATTGTTTTATCTGTTTTGTACTTATCTCTATCTAAGTAAAAAGTTGGTATGATAATTCTAGTCTAATATAATACCTGGAACAGAGTTATTCAGTGGAAATAGAACTACAGAGTAAGGCCTTAGATTCAAAATTAACGGGCAATATAGGCTGAGATAAAGTTTCACTATTACATAGTCCTTTTAAATCATCGAGTTTTACATAATTTAAATTATAATAAGCTACAGGTGTTTAACTTATGCATTGTGAATCAATATTAAAAGCAGTTCACTGATCATGTTGAAACAAAGCATACGATGAGTCTACAAGCAAGTATAAAGCAGTGCTACACACGTAGGTACGATTCGAGGAATAATTCAAAGAATGTTATGTCCATAAGGGCGTTAATTGTAAGAAACTATTGGTAATGAACAATTGTTGGTGAGCCGTGGAATGTTTCCCAAAACGTAAAGCAGACAATTAGTGAGACAGTCCGTGATAATTGTTAATGTAGGTACTAATTGTTGTGAACTGCTAAATGATACAAAAATGTGTGGAGCTAGAGTACAGACAGATGGATGGAAAATATATTTTGAACATGCTCGGATAGTTACGTCGGTAGTTACAAAATGTATATTTTTAATTATTCTTTATGGTAACATATAACATTGTATTAAACAGGTGCCTATTTCTACAACTAGGCTGTATGGCACATGCCACCTTTCCTTCGGGTAAAATATCTACTACAGCTGCCATATTTTGTTTCTTATAACGGAAACGTTCGGTTGTCAAAATAACGAAATCCACAATCAGCAACAACGAACACTAAAAGTCATGCACTCTATTCCCTTGATTTATAGGTATTCATTTGGTTTGAAAGTTTTTAACATTCCCGGTAGTGACCATTGAATTTTTTTAACTTTAAAAGAAACAGAATATGGCCCCTGCGGTCAAATTCTATTTCTTATAACAGAAACGTTAGCTTGTCAAAATAACGAAATTCTTTATAAATGAGATTGAACAATCAACAACACAAGTAGTAAAAAAGGCATGTACTACATCCCCTTGTGTTACAGGTGCTTTTGTTTTGACAATTTTTAGCATTCCGTGTGGTGGCAATAGTACCTAAATTATTTCGTTATTTTGAAAATATAACGTTATCTTAACAGAATGTAGCCGCTGATGCCTATTTCATAAAAGTGACAGTTGTAATTTACAATGACAAATTTTAATACATCTCTGTCACAGTTTACTTTGCTTTGTACAATTATAATTATCACGTTTACAAAATTGGTATCAACATTGAATGGGTATGACCAAAAAAATTTGTATTACTGTTACACAACACGTTGTTCTCTCCACTATGCCGAATAAATGATGCTGTTATAATATGGGCGGCGATAATGACGAATTTGCATTACGAATCTACTTTTGTTATCTATTAATAATGTTTTAATATGGTCAAAGCTAGGCGACAATTAGAGAAATATTTATCTTTTATAAAAACCTCAAAGAATTTGTATCCATATAGGTGTGACTACTTTAAATTTAAACTAGATAATTTTCTCAAGCAATTTAGGAATCTAGATCTGGGTTTATGTACCTAAAATATATAAAAACTAAAATCTTTTACATCTTAACTACAGATTAATTACCCATCCTAGACAAACTTTAATAAATACTATTGATTAAGCAGAACTATAAAGGAATAAACGCCTTCACACAGGATTTCCTTAATAAATTTCAATGCTAATAATGGATAGCTAGGTATATCAAATGCTTTCAATAAGAGTAACCTCCGAAAGGAATGCTGGAGCAAGAAGAACAGAAATACAATTTAAAAGCCATTAGTTCAAATAGAACCGTATTGAAGTATTTTTTATGATAAGCCATAACTTTTTTATTGATATGGACCGAACAAATTCAAGGGGTTCATTGTAAATACGTTATCTGTGTGACGATATTGCTGACCCTACCTACAATGTAACGTCTGTTCTGTTCAAAACGATTAAGGACATAAAGAAAATTGAACTCAGGATCTTTAAAATAAAGCGCATAAAAGCAGAGCTGGAACTGTATGTATAAGCAATGTATGCAGATAATATGTACTTTTATAAAGATATGACAGTAAACAACATATGTATTGTTTACACAATTTTATCAGGTCAAGCTTGCAATAATGTCGCAGTAAACAATTACCTATTTTTATAATTTGTTTGCGACTGGAAAGTTAAAAAAATACAGTGTTATTATTATTAATACTTGTAGTCTAGCAAGATATTGTTTTCTAAAGCAATAACAAAAAACAGTTCGTGTTTTTGTTTGAGATGTAAGAGATTTTGTTTCTGCTCATTAATCATTTCTTACGCTTTGTATTGACAAATAATAACCTAAATGATCTTTTTATGTTTCATAGTAGATATAGAAACCATTCAAACAAAACACATTTTAGTACAAGCTTAGATCGTTTTTACGGTTATTGTCAAACAAAAACATTTAATTATCTTTACATATATTGATAACAGTATACAAAATGAAAAAAAACCGTAAAAAAATTTAATTTATTAATTAACTGCTAAAAGTAAAAAGATTTACTTACTTCTTTTTACAGAAGTTATATAATAGACACCCCTACAAAATAAGGGTAGTGAAAATCTCTTGCAGCGGTGAGAACAGTATACAAAATAAAATAAAAAAACTAAAAAATAATGGAATTTATTAATACGTTAATTGATAGTGATAAAATTTGGTTGTACAAGTTATAATATAAACAGTGGAGTTTTACATCAATTCGTCAATCGTTAACCAATAGGATCAATTTAATTTCGTTTCTTTTAGTTTCCACTGTCAAAATAAGCTGACCTATTTGGTAGAAATTTAAGTGCGAAAACTTTGGAAAGTTCCAATTATACAGGGTGAATTTGGAAGGTTGTACTTTTTGTACAACCTTCCAAATTAACTCCAACTAAAAACAACCAAATAGAAACTCACCACACCACCGCCAGCTGAATGCATCAGTAGACTCTTTCCGGGTGTCAAGTTAGCCTGTTCAAACAGCAGCAGATAAGCCACAACGTAGTTTGTGGTGATGGCCACGGCATCCAGGGGCGTCATCCCGCTGGGTAGCTTGAAGACGTACTGCTCTGGTACGGAAACCAGCTCAGCCCATGCTTTATATTCTGGAAGGGCGACCACCACATCTCCAACCTAAAGAAAGGAGGAAGTATAAAACTTATTTTCTTAAATTCTAATTAAATGTATACGTATTTAGTTGCTGGTGCTAGTCTTACTGTCATATATGACAGCTACAGCTGGTATGGTAAGTCATGTAAACGTGCCCCACGTAAACACTTTACAGTACTAGAATATTTAACCAACCCTAGTCTATTTTTCCTGCAAATGAGCCTGGGGCCTACCATTAAACCTTCCACAAAAACTAACTAACGTACATAACATAAGTATGTGTCAGAAGTAACCTTAACTATGACACCTTAAATTGTGTAAGTGGTTGAAACTTGTTACCTGTGTGGTTAAAACCTGAGGTCTGACTCATCAACAGACTACCTACTGCAGCCCACTGCTGGATATAGTGTTCTCCCAATTCAACGATCCTTTAGGTCCACTTTTGTATCTAAGACTTTCAGCAAGCCAGATATGTAGATTATTATTATTTATTTGGGTTTAACTATTTCCGTATCTCCAATTCTGATGATCCCACAACGTGAGTTAAATAATAATTAAAATAAATACAATATCCAACTCCTAATGACTTACCTTGAAGTTCTCAACACCTTCTCCAACTTGTTCTATTTCCCCAGCACATTCGAAACCCAGGATGAATGGGGTCTTCGGAGGTGAGTCGATAGCTCCCTGTCGAACGATCAAATCTTGGAAATTCAGTCCGCTGTAACAAAAATAAATATATGTAAGCACCTAAATATTAAATTTCAAAAACATTCAGAATCAGCATATTGCGTAATGGAATTCAGATCAGTTATTTTTTCTAAACTACCTACATAAGACAAACCTTTTTAAATATTTGTGAAATCATCGCTGGCAAATGTTGGTATATAAAATTACTATATTTGATATAGTCTTTGGTATCTACATCTCTCCTAAATAATAAAATCGTCTTCTAACAATATCAGAATATAGCCTACCGCTATCAAATTACTCTTGAGTAGATCTCTCTCAGACGAAGCTCGTAAAAAGCTTAATCACATCCATAATATTGGCTAAGTACATAAACCCTAGAATTTTATGCCGAGCTGAATTACTCGTAGGTATGCAAGAATATCCGGTGCCATATCGTCTAGTTAAAATAACTTTAAGTAAAAAATCGAAGGAGAGAGTAGTAGGTTCCTAATTGGGTATTCTCCAATATCCACTTGACTTTTTCTAGCACTTAAGTAGAGTTTTTAAAGGTCTTTGTAATCGAAGTGTTTATATAATACGTCTAATTTATGATATGATAACTAATATACTACTGATTTATGATGGATTTTTAAAGTGATGACTAACAAAAGGATTTTAAAAGGAAATTAAGAAATGCAAAAAAAAAAAGATAAATAATATTTACTTTGTTTGTTAATATTCAAAGATATCCAAAATATTTCAGTTGCACAACAAAGAGTAGTAGGTAAAAGAACGTAATAGTATTTCTTATAGTGTTGATGCAAACAATACATTCGCTTTAAAGCTAGCTAAGTGGGACAACTAACAAAAAACCCGGACGTACCTACAACAGCCCTAATTAAAAGGAATGCAGTTAAAATTCAAATATTTATACGATCATGCAAGTCTCATCGTTACCCAAACAAAAAGCCACTTACAGTACCGGAGCGGGACGCCGGAAATGTCGATCACACATGGGCTAAGATTTCGTGAAAGCCCCTATAATTATAACAGATGCGATAGCGTACGTAATAGCTCGTATAAATATCAATAAAACTTGATATTAAACATTATATTAACAAACACAAATATAATTAAAATTTATCATGGCGTGCATCAAAACAATAGCAGTTGGTTGATGCCGATGGACACGTCAACAAGTTTAATATTTAAATATGTATCCTCGCGCGGGTGCTCCGGCGCATCGCAATCGCCAGCCGCATTCCTCGCGCGAACCTTGTTAATTACCAGTTTTATTAAAGCGATCTTTACGACCATAATATCATCTTTCAGAACGCAAGCCTCTGATTACTGAACAAACATACTTAGTATAAACGAACGTTTAACACTTGAATAGGGGGACTACCAGGAAATACATGTGCGCCTTGCTCCGACCCACATTAGCCAGATTGATGCATAAGATATAATTCCACGTATTTAAATCATTACAATTATCCGTGAACATATTTCGGAATGTACAATATTAAACACGTATTATAAAGGCTATTAAAGTTTATATTAATTGGGGCTACAAAGTAAGGAATGCGGAAATATTTTACAGCGTTCTTTCAGAAGTTTGGTAAAATAAAAGTTTTTATTTTAATCTGTTGAGAATCAATCAATGGATATTGCCTGGTGTTTATTTTATGACGTTTCAGTTGCGTAATCGATTTTGTTTAAAAGCTCCGAGATGGCCGCACGCCCAATACTGTAGATCACTTTAGATTTTTTTACAAGTACCTTCTTTTATATATTCTATGCTCTGTATCCACATGGAAACAGGGATAGGGCTTAGAAATAATAGTAGACTATATACGAAACAATAATTGTTATACAGTGTTGAAAACTAACATTTATAAGCGGTATGACTACTTACCGGCTGTTAAATGCTTCGAAGATAAGTTGGAATAAAAAATAATGACTTAATAATATGTGGGAAATATAAAGACACCCGTCTAGAGATGTACCACAGGCAAACAGATGTACCTATACTGAAGCAAACGAACCTTAGAGTAAAAAGTCATATAAAAGTATAGCACTTTAAACAAACATGCTAGTATACCTACAGCTGTTTTGCTAGAAATTTTCTGCTGTAAATTTCGAAAAATATGACGCATACGTCCATAAAAAGGGTTTGAGGCTCATTCGAGCAAACAAAACATAATTCACTAGGAACGATATTTGCGGATGGTTCGTGCCGAACCATAGTTACAAAATGGACGTGTAATCGATAGTTAGCGATTATTTCCAGACATTCAGGCATTTCCTCTGGACTTCAATGTAGGAGGTAATGGGTAAGGATTAAGTATCATAAACTGTATGACTGGAAACTTTGACTTCCGGTTTTGTTTATTAAATTAGTTGTATATACCTACATCTTTTTATAACATAAATAAATATTTAAGTATTTAATCTAATTAATTTAATGTCTATCTTAATTAGTGATCAAGAACTTTGCTACTAATAATAGTAATTGTTTCGTCACTAGGTACATTCTGCGACCGCCTCCGTAGACTAGTGGTAGCGCATTTGGAGTTGTATTCGGTGGTCGTGTGTTCGGTTCCCACTCATGGCAAAAAAAATGTACATTTTTCTGTACAGTTTGCCTGTAGTATTTTTGTTTCTGGTACACATAGCTTTGTTTGTGGTTACAAATTAAGCTCTTGGCTTGTGCGAAATGTCCTACATATTATTATTATTCTCTGTATATTTGAATATATGTTTAATATCTGCTCTACCTTCATAAGTTTTCAAAATTACTTTGAACAATTATAGTTCTGCAAAATATTAGGTATGTAAGCTTAATTCTTGAACTAATTTCAGTTGTTATTAGACATTGCACCTCAACTTCATTTGTGTAATAAACATGAACGTAGTGTTTTAGAAACAGCAGCAAATCATAGTTTGTGTGCATTGCAATACGATGAGGTGTTTTCATTCTACAGCACGGTTCCCGGTAACAGGCTGGGTGTGGGTAAACCTTGAATAGTTCATAATAACACCAAACTAATAATAGTTAGGTGTTCTAACAAAACTTAGCAATGAAACAACCCGACAAGTGTGAAAATTGCGAAGTGCGATTCGCTAACGTCCGAGATAAGTACGCGCGGAGAATACTCATTTTTCAGATAAACCCAGCATATAAATAATACTTTGAAGATAAAAGAACTTATATTATAGCTTTCTATATAGACGTCACGCGACCTATTTGTTACAACTTTTAATGCCTTTAATTGAAAATCTAAATAAATCACACAGCCTCCGCAGACTAGTGGTTGCGCCTTTGGCGTTGTATCCGGAGGTCGTGGGTTCGATCCCCAACTCCTTTTGTCTCTAGCTATTCTGCAGACTATTCAGGCTTACTACTGACTATTCTGCGGCGATTATTTAGACTATTTCTGCCGACGGCTAGTCTGCCGCTACTATTTAAACTATTACTACTAGCTTGTCTGCTGCTACTATTTAGACCATTGATACTAGGTAATCTACCGCTAGTATTCAGACTATTGCTACCGACTAGTCTGCCGCTACTATTTAGACCATTGATACTAGGTAATCTACCGCTAGTATTCAGACTATTGCTACCGACTAGTCTGCCGCTACTATTTAGACTATTGCTACTAGCTTGTCTGCTGCTACTATTCAGGCCTTTGCTACTAGGTAGTCTGCCGCTACTATTTGACTATTGCTACTAGCTTGTTGCCGCTACTTTTCAGACTACTGCTACTGGCTAGTCTGGCGCTACTGTTTAAACATCGGTACTGACTACGCTGCCGCCGCCACTGTTAAGCTTACTGCCGGTGTTTCATTTCTGTTACTGCTAACATTAACACCTAAATTTTGAATAAATAAATAAAATAAAAAATTAAATTTATTTGTTTTAACGGTAATCACCTCGAATTTATGATAATTTGATAGGTCATTGCTTGATTGTATTATAGCGGGATCATACGAGTATATATCTAGTGCGTACTTGTATGTATGATTAACACTTCTGCAGACAATGACGTCTTTTATCTCGCAGAATTCCAATGATTCACTAATGTACCTAAATATTGTAGGCAGTACAGAGGGTAGACTTTATTTTTATTTATACCTATAGTATATCAAACCAAGTCGCGATACTATGGATATGTTTTAACACAACAATGGTACTTATTTTATTGTTATAAACCTACACGAGTTTTTTTTATTGAAGCAATGTATGTGACGTTGTAACTTGGTGGTAATAATCAGACTACGAAGTCCAAGAATAGAGTCGATCAAATACAATATTGCAGGCTAAATTAAGAAATGGACGGCGAAAAATACGAATTTGAATACCTACAAGGGCTTTTCAAGAATCTAGTCGGTATTATTCAAACAAATACGAAAACATACAAAAGAAAATTAACTTTGGCATCGATTGAATTTGAAATATTTATCTACCGGACACGGGAAGTTAAACCCTAAGGAAGACATAGAAATTCACTTGTATTTTTGGTAAAATTTTGTATGATTTATTAACTTCCAGTTTTAAAAACAATTATCTATGTCCAAAATTTATGATATTACCAAAAAATTACGTAAATAACTACAAATCATGTCTTTTTAACAAATTTTGATTATAATTAGAATACAAATCATTTATCAAGTTATATTTGTCCATACCTATAACTATTATCGGCAAATTTTTATCGCATTCTACATAAACTAGGGTAACACCTCTAATATCTAAGGTAAACTCGTAGAACAAAAGTAATTAAAAACTACTAGTAAGACTCTATACTTAAATTTATACGTAAGTTGAACGTACTTTTAAGCCACCTAACCTTAAAATATACTTAAATTTTAGGTAAATTTCAATCCGCCACTGAGCTAAGAATAGTACATATAATTTTAAATAAACAATGAAAACAACTTAGTAAAAAAGATTATCAAACACGTATCAAAGTGTCAATAATGTTATAAAAGTAGGGTCAGCGTCCATGCTTGGCCACCCCATGCCCCTTCCGGCGGCGGGGGAGCCCTACAATGCCATATTAAAAGCACTTAATGCCGTAATACTGAATAATTACCCGACAGACATGGCGACTAGACGCCTGACGACATTTGCACCCGCATATTTTTTATTGGATAAATTGAAGTAACGTGCCGACTCGTATCGCTGCATTATCGACAAAAAGCTTTGTCCTACATTATGGTTAGGGATGTAACCGGTTTATTAGCTGATATATCGATCGGTATTGGAGATAGCGATAAAAACATCAATACCAATAATTAATTTGAATAGCTTAATCTCGTTTTTTTATATGTAAGACATAATATGTATATTTCCCTGGTCACAAATTAAGCTCTAGGTTTGTACTATGTGTATTTTTTAATATAAGCAGCTAAATTTAAGCTTACACGGTAATAACAAATTGTTATTATAAAATTACTAGCGGCCCGTCCCGGCTTCGCACAGGTTTGTATAACTTTAACTATATGCTCAGCGCACGCCACGGAAGGCCTCAGAAACGATACTTTTCCCCCGTTTTTAAAACATTTTTGGTTACTGCTCCACACCTATAGGACCTAGCGTGATATTATATAGCCTATGTTACTTCTGAATAATGCAGCTTTCTAATGGTGAAAAAATTATTGCAATCGGTCCAGTAGTTTTTGAGTTTATTCATTACAAACATACAAAAATACAAATCTTTCCTCTTTATTATATTAGTATAGAAGTATGGATATAGATTAGTATAGATAATTGCGTTTTTTTATATGTAAGACATAATATGTATATTTCCCTGGTCACAAATTAAGCTCTAGGTTTGTACTATGTGTATTTTTTAATATAAGCAGCTAAATTTAAGCTTACACGGTAATAACAAATTGTTATTATAAAATTATCAACGTTATTTACTTAGTTACTTATTTATCTACCTATACTAATATAAATATAAGTATAAAGCGAAAGAGTTTGTTTGTTTGTTTGAACTGTAAAATTATTTTTGCATTTGATAGGCAAATTCTTAATGAAGGTTATAGGCTACATAACATCACGCTACGACCCTTACAAGCTGAGCAAAAAAAACAGTAAGAACGCTTTAGCTCCGTACAACAAAAGAACAAAAAAATAGTTATATAAGCTTGATTATAGAAAGAAATCTATTAATTATGACATAATGAACAATTTAAAGTAAACAGGCAAAGTAAAATTTAAAAACAGTAAGAAGGTAAGTAAATTGAATTAGCTGCCTTCTCTGTTTTTAATATATGATTTCTCAAATTAGAATATGGGTAATACAAAGGATAACCTTTAAAAAATTGAGTACCTATATATGAATTTAAACATATGATTTGATTAAATCTTGTATCGTTAATATCATTTGACACCCCAAAAACAACCAAATCGATATTTATTTGTTGATAAGTCACGCCTACATCCCTATTTGGTATCGATCTGTAAAGGGACCCATATATCTCACGTTTCGGAATGTTAATCCCAGATTATCTGTTCCCAAACTTGGGGCCCAGGACCTTAAGGGCTACCTGGCCCCATTGTATTGAGGAGTTTCCTGTTCGACTTGTACACAGGTACTACTGTCGCGTACATTGTAGTATTGTTTCGTGGTTTTATTTTTCAAATCATATTATTTGATAAAATATTTATGCTGGCATGGCAAAGAGAGATTTTAAGATTAGTTATGGATTTCAAAATTGTTATGTTGCGTAAATGTGTAACCAAAATAAAATCCAATAGTAGTTATAGGTTTACTTTGTGATATGAAGATCCTATAAACAAATTTCAGACTTTCTACGACATTATTTAGTGTTTCTATAATCTGTAAGCCATTTCATATATAAATATGAGTATGTAATATGTGATTGGAAGCCAAAAAATGCCATTTATTTTAAGGCACCTACATTTGACAATGACCTTCACCGCACATTTTTTTGTTAGTGCAAGCTGTGAAGAAGCCAGATGACTGTATGTACTGAATATCAATATAATACTTACTTACATTAGGTACTTATGCAAAATTATTTTTTTTATTTTTTAAAACCTAAATGTAAATACGGTTTTAAATAGGCATCCATTCGTATATTATTTTCTAGGTAAAATTATAAGTAAAATTAATAATTTAATGTGATTAAAACTAAAACTGAAACCAAAGAGTTCACAAAGAATCGTTTTTTCTTCTTCAATTCGTATGTATGCTCGCTTTATTCTATTCGAGCCCTTAGAGACAGGTTCTAAATTCAACTTAGCAACAATTAGGCATACTAAATTTTGTGCGTGCGGCCTGAGCCAACACAAACATGAAACACTGAGCTCTGATAACGACGCTACGACCCATTTCACTTCACGGCCAACCAGTTGCCTTAGACTCAACTACCCTGGCCTGGTTTACCTTAATTACTCACCCCCTGACGCCCATACTAAATGCCAACTACTTTACATAGGTCATCAGCACAAATTTTTAATTAGACGCTATTTAAATATAGGCTGTTAAAAAATACGCTGAAAAAAAATAATTTCTTCCTTTTGTTTGTGAACGTAATAAAATAAAATTAATAAGTAATTACCTTCTGTGAAATAATATTTTTTTAATTAATTCTAAGGCTAAGTCTACTTGAAATGAGTAATGCTATTTTTAAAAGTTACCATTTTAGATAATACTTTATTTTTTTCTATAATTTATAAAATGGTCTAGTTCAATTTGTTAGTATTTTTTTACCTTAATTGCTTTTGTTGATCAAAGCTTAATTGTGATATTATACTGTAGTTTCGAGAAACCACATTTCTACAGTTACAAATATGATAGAATACCTAAAATACTTACCTAGTCATGCGAGGACAATGTATTCTAGCAGAACATTCATCAAACGTTCTATCATACACTGCTGCACAATCATTTGAATATTAATACCAGTTCTGCAATAAATTGGATTACATTCTCTCATCCCCTTAAGGTGCCAAATCTCGGTAATGACCTTGGCCATATACCCCAATCGTATCGCCCTCCCCAAACGTATAAATTCAATCATGTTTATGTAGGTATATACAAAAAATAATTGTAATAAATACTTGTTACACATATAAATAAAACTTAGATTAAATTAATTAACATATAATACTAACATTTTAATTAAAATAAAAGTATCTTTCATCATTCTTAGACTAATATTTACACATTTGTGTAAGTTTTGGTTTCATTATGTAAGTGTACTCGTACTTTCGTGTACACTTACATTTAAAATAAATTAATTCATAAATAGCAATATTATACTAACTTACAATATACATTAAAAATAAATTCACGACAAATTGCCAGTGCATTTCCAGTAACTAAACACCCTACTAGATCGTGTTGGCTTCAGGGGTTATTTCAAATTACCTCGGGGGGTGCAAATGACGCGACGGCGCGACGCCATGCGCTACTCGCCAGTCGCCACGTTAGTACCTTGGTGGAAGACAAATAGCCACTGAATAGGTAAACGGACGCCTGTATGCCTAGACTTTTAGTCTACATATTTAATCAACGGTTCAATATCGACAAGTCTAATCGACTCAGTGACGTAAGCCGGTATGATACAGTTAGCTTCGTGTAAGTTCCTTTTTGTCGCATATCGCATTGCTGAAATACCTATTTTTTATCGCCTTGTTTCACGGAATTCGTCAGTAATTCTGGGGTTGGGAAGTTTACGATTCTTTGTTGTCTACTTCCACCCCTCGTGAATTGTCGGTATTGTTTCTATATAAATATAACTATGTTTTAATAAAGAAAAAGAAAAGAGAGTTATTTTTAATTAGAAAACTAATAATAATATGATTCAAATTTTACAACACCCTTAGATAAGCAACTAAAAGGTGATTGAAATAGTAATGATTATCCTATGTATTTTAATTGTATCTATTTACCTACCTAAGTAATTAGACAATTCCTTTGCTTTGAATTAGTACAAGTCTAGAGCTTAGTTTGTGACCAGAGCAATATGTGTAATTTGTCCATATTATAAAAAAAAAAAAAAAAGTATATTTTAATAATATAATAAAAAGTCGTAATTTAACGTGTTTTAAATGATATCTACTTATTAATTTAATAGTAACGGGTATATAAAAAACGTTTTAAATCTACTTAGTTTTAATTATTTTTTTAATACAACACACTATTTTACACTACAGCTTAATGAATATCGTAGTAGAATTGAATAACTCTCCGTAGTGAGGAATTTCCGCATAACAAGAGGTTTAGTAATTTGTATGCGGCCGGTATCGTCGGGGCTAGACACTACTCAGGAAACTTACACACTCATAACTAGTATAACTGCATCATACCCATTGTGGATAAATACTTCTTATTAGTTACTCATTCATTAAGTAGAGTATTGATATAAAAATATTTGTTTTCAAGTTTTAATGTTTTGTTCTGCCCAGTTTTATCGTAACAAATTCATTTTATATTTTTGAGAAGATATAGGAAATTATTAATAACTACTCTTATTGAGTACTTGTAAAATAAAACACAAAATAAATAATATAATAGGAAATGTCGAGAATGACAATGTTTATTACCGTTTTAAATAAGTAAAATTAAATCCGTTTTCCATAAAAATATCCGAATGTAGATAGGTTATTTTGCTTTGTATATTGACCAAGGTCGTTGGCGACTATTAGCGCTTTAAATTTAAAAGTTTTTAGTATAGTAACTTAAATAGGATTATGTTATGCATTATCCTAAGTTTATAGTGATTCTAACTAACTAGTTAACATGACCGAATGCCTCTAAAGTCACGCTATAGTCAGTCGGCACATATTGGCACAGTTTCATTAAAATTTGTACTCGTATGCATACGGGCACACGCGACATCGCTGGCGTCTCGTCGTATTTTAACAATAATCAGCACATGAACATTTAAAAAATGCACATGAAATATTTGTTAAAGCATATACCTACTACAATGACAGTGGTAGACATATGTTGTTACTCTGCATCATACCCATTGTGGATAAATACTTCTTATTAGTTACTCATTCATTAAGTAGAGTATTGATATAAAAATATTTGTTTTCTAAGTTTTAATGTTTTGTTCTGCCCAGTTTTATCGTAACAAATTCATTTTATATTTTTGAGAAGATATAGGAAATTATTAATAACTACTCTTATTGAGTACTTGTAAAATAAAACACAAAATAAATAATATAATAGGAAATGTCGAGAATGACAATGTTTATTACCGTTTTAAATAAGTAAAATTAAATCCGTTTTCCATAAAAATATCCGAATGTAGATAGGTTATTTTGCTTTGTATATTGACCAAGGTCGTTGGCGACTATTAGCGCTTTAAATTTAAAAGTTTTTAGTATAGTAACTTAAATAGGATTATGTTATGCATTATCCTAAGTTTATAGTGATTCTAACTAACTAGTTAACATGACCGAATGCCTCTAAAGTCACGCTATAGTCAGTCGGCACATATTGGCACAGTTTCATTAAAATTTGTACTCGTATGCATACGGGCACACGCGACATCGCTGGCGTCTCGTCGTATTTTAACAATAATCAGCACATGAACATTTAAAAAATGCACATGAAATATTTGTTAAAGCATATACCTACTACAATGACAGTGGTAGACATAAGTTGTTACTGTAATCAAAAATTTGTATGATATAAAATATAAGTTTATTTTTCTAGGGATTTGTGGAGTTCCCTACGTTTTTACGTAAAATAAACTCTCATATAATAATAATCATATGATAATATCTCACACATCTGTATGCCTGGGCCACAAAATAAACTATAGGCCTGTGATATGTGTACCAGGAATAACGAAACTAATACATATCTATTATCTATACTATCTAAATATATATAACTCAAATGTAACTGGCTGACTGACTGACATAGCGATCTATCAACGCACAGCCCAAACCACTGGACGGATCGGGCTGAAATTTGGCATGCAGGTAGATGTTATGACGTAGGCATCCCCTAAGAAAGGATTTTGATAAATTCTACCCCCAAAGGGATGAAGTTTGTATGATAAAAAAATAACTATTCCACGCGGACGAAGTCGCGAGCACAGCTAGTATTACAATAAAGAGGGAAGGTTTGTGAGTTTGTGAGGTTGTAGGTGGTAATCTACTGAACCGATTTTGAAATCAATGGCAAATGTTGGAAAAACAGGGAAAATTTGTTCCTTTTGAGAGGTTCAATTGTGTGCGCTGCGTAAATGGTTAAACTTACGCAAACGATGTTGCGCAGGTAAGCTAGTATTTTATAAAAACACAGGCCAACACAAACTGTAAATAAAAACATACTAATATAGTTTTGCCATGAGAGGGAATCGAACGCACAACCTCGGAATACAACGCAAACGTCGCAACCACTATGTTGACCATGAAGGTCAAATCACTCTGATCGATATCTAAAAAAATGTTCAGTAGTAGTAGTGTCTACTCAGTGCCCGAACCATCATTTTAACAAGCAAATTTTAACGTTTTCCACTATTGTGCCTTATAGGGGAAATCGTTTTATTTTAGAAAGAAACTTTTACCTCTTCTAATAATGTTTAAATTTTGAATAAGTTGTACATATAATTATTACCCTCCAATTTTTTTTCGTAGTTTTTTTTAATTTTTGTTGTACCGGCTTCGGTACTTTAATTTATCTCTAAGGAACTACGCTCTAAAAATCATAAAATTAAAACAGTAGTTTTTCTAACATTAACTCACTTAATAATAATTTAAGTACTCAAAAAAAAACAACAACAATTAAAATTTCCTGAAAACAAAAAGTATTTTATTTGATTATAACAAAGTAATATATTTGTTCACACTACGAATTAAGTAGTTTACGGAAATTACGTACAGTTTATGTGTATTGGGAAGTTGCAGTAACTGAAGCTCGAATAAAGGCAGTTGATATCCGGGCAGTGTGAACGTTCGGTACGATTTTGGTCAGCCACCGCGTCCAATCAAAATAATGTGGACGTGTGGACAGAGCCTTATCTGCTTCCGATCTCTTAACTGTACAAGCTTGGCCGTCATGCATTACTGTGAACTGGCGATGTGCATGGCGATTAACGATTGTGCTGTTTAACTAGACTTTTAGGGTTCAAAAAATACTTTTTTTTTATGAACACTTTTAGTTGTAACGAGAAGTACTTGAAATTTTAAATGGTAATGGATCTTTTTAAAAAAGATCCATTACCATTTAAAATTAAGATATCAAAAGGTTTAGGTAAAAAAAAATCTAGTAGGTATGAGGTCGTTCGAATCGAAAAACGGTTAAAAGAGTCCGAATTACTTAAAATTTTAAATGGTAACGGATCTTTTTAAAAAAGATCCGTTACCATTTAAAATTTAGGGAGCAAAAGGATTAGGTAAAAAAATCCTAGTAGGTATGGGGTCGGTCGAAACGAAAAACGGTCATAAGGGTATTCTAAGTTGTATCCTCGACATTACTTTTCACTCAAGAACGTCTGTCTTATTCTATCTTTCGACTACGATTTGATATTTGGTAGGAAGCGACCTTAGAAAAAAAAGCAAGCGAGACGTTTAATTTTTTGAGAACAATTTAATAACTTTGATTATTTATAAACTATTTTTAAAACAATTGATTTATTAGTTCTCTAATATGTTGTAAAAAAAATCCTTTAAAAAATCAGTTATAATCGCCGCTAAATGTTACGAAGGCAAATTTTATTGAGACACAAAAAACCTGTTACTTAAATAAAATCGAAACTCTTAATATGCAACAATTTTCCTTGAGGAAGTGACTGGATGCTAAGACAGGATATGAAGTATATACAACTGTATCTACCTAGTAGGTATATAGGCAACATCGACATGACTAATTCAGAACCTATTTAGTTATATCTTATATAGATCTTATTAAATAGTATATATATATAGATCTTAAGTATATCATATATAGATCTTAAGTGTGAGAAGTGTAGCATTTACGCAGTGTTCTCAGTGTCTGTGTCTTAATGAATCCCTTAACCTTCGATAAAATGGCGGTACTCATTTTAACGTTGGTTATATTTCCTTTTTTCACTTGACATTGGCAGGACTACACCGTATGCTTACATACGGTCATATCGCCATTTCTTTTTCTACCCTAATCCTATTCCCAATTCCTTTCCATCCTCTTATTCCACTTTTACTTTACATTCTTTCACCTTTTAAATCTACCCACTTCTCATTGGCAAAATTATGCGTAAAGCGTAAAAGGCCATTTATTAAGAGAAGAAGAAGGTATATAGGTGTCTACCCTTTTTATTTATTGGAGAACCGCAATGGAATTTTATTTTGCCTGATAATAAGCAGTCCTACAAAGTCCATGAATGGGGTCGAACAATACATTGTTGTTTAACAACATTGATCGCTTCCACAAAGATCGACGACAAAGACGAATTTGCTTTAATAGTCTATTTATTTCGTTCGTTTTCAAAATATAATTTTATAAAAAATATAAATATGTATAAATATATAGGAAGGTAAGTACACTTGAAATGATAAATTTAATTATAATAAAAACATGAAACTTTAAAATGTACCTAACTCACAATTTACTTTTTTATAACTATTTTTTTATGGGCACGTCTAAGATTTACCTATCTATATTTAAAAATTAAAAAGTTATGATATTATTTATATTCCTGGCATAATAATAAAACTTTCCTGAAGGAAACTGATAGATGTAATGAAATTTGAAAGATTAGGTTGATGATGTTGAGATATATGAGGATAGAGAAGGTTAGTTGGTAGAAAATGGCTAAGGCATTATTAAGCTCGCCTATGTGCTATGTACAATTTTCGGCAATAAATAATTTTAAATAAATAAAATAAAAAATAGATAACTTTTAATTTTAAATTTAAATATTCTAAAAATATTGATAAATCGGTACCTACCTAACTAAAGAATAACTGGAAATGGATCTAATAGGAAAATACTATGAAAATGATTCATATAAATAATGCCCTGAAGAACTCCTTCTTCATATAGCTTAGTGATTCATGACGAATTACTGTTTTACCTAAATAATAGGTATTTATGTACTTATTAATGTTATTAGGTTTATTTATAGGTATAAAGATGTAAACCAAATTAGGTTTTAAATACGAATTAGTATTTTAAAATGAATAAGTAACAATATATATGAGTAATCTTTTTTTTCCGCTTTCCATTTTCATTACATTTTACATTAACAAATAGGGTGACCAGATATTTCGTATTTTACAGGACTTTCAAACAAACTCTTCGGCTTTATTATATTCCTTAATTTGCAGACAAGAAAATAAATGTTCTTTAATAAGTAAATATTAGGTTAAAATTCTCTATTTACATTTCGATTAACAATACAACTGATCGAAGACATTTGATGAAATACTAGCCAATACCTACGGCTCTTTTTTATTTTAATATTATTTGAAATTAAACTGTATTCTTGGGGAAGGTTATAGGTTACTTTTTATATTGTGTTTTCTATATATCATCACGGTACAAGCCTTAGGAGCTGAACAAAAATAAAAATTAACGTAAAAGAAACTAAAATCCTATGTATTTTAAATTAAACGGGGCCAAAACCACAGCACAGCTAGTTTATTATATGAGTTTTTTATTTATTTTTTCTACCTCGAGCCCACGACATTCAAATTATCTATAAAGGTATAACTGTACTTACTGCGGAAAACTATTGCGAATGATAAGTGCTTTCACTCTCCAAGTAAAGGGCAAAAGATATAAAAATCAAACCTTTCTCAATAGTATTTTTTAATCTTGTTGCTTTTATTTTTTTTTATCATAAAAAAGACTCTACAAGTACGTACGACATAAAGGCAAAATGGTAAAGTATGCCTACACGTAGATTATAAGATTTTTTTTAATTAAAAATGGGTAATTTTGTCGGGTGAATGGTGTCGATCAATATACTATTGTTTAACAGCATTGGTCGCTCCCACTATGCCGGCTCGCTACTGTATGATGACAAAGCAGCGAAAATATTCTAATGCAGAATCGTAATGAAAATTCATCTTTGTTGCCGCTTTCGTAACCGCTTCATTTAGCCGGCATAGTGGCATAGAAAAGAATCGACTGTCCATTTCAAAACTACACCCTGTAAGGAAACTATCAATTTGACAAGAAATGGATGCAGTAGCCTTGGTTTCTAAAAACTGGAATTTGACGGCTTTTGCCTCTGTATGGCCGGCCGGTGGTAGCGAAAACGGTCGGTCAGCCTAGCGAAGTTATACAGACCTTCCACCCACTTAATTTTTTTTTTAATTCTCAATACCTACTTAGGTCTTTTTTCTACTGTCTACCGCAATCAGTTTGATGAAGAAGTCTGTCCCAACCGGCTTGTAACTGTTTGTAGTCTCAACATCAATGCCGAGCATTATAATGTTAGGACTAATTTAGTTCATGCTCTGTTAGTTATATCAACAACAGCTACACCTGTTTTTGGGTCCCGTATCTTAGAAGAAATTACTTTAGGGTACTACACCCTAATTCCTATTTTTCAGAAATAACAGCCAATTTGTTACAGATAGGTTAAGCAGATGACAACAAAGCCGGCCTGGGATGGGTGACCGCTTTATACAACGAGGCTATTTCATCATAAACACCGCAACAAGCTCGCCACTTGTTAGGTGTTGCCTCCGAATACCATCGGCGAAATGAGGATGGGTTAATCCCTCCGCTGGGACCCTGAGGCCGTTTAAACGGTTCCCGTGATGGTATTTATTTTATTTATTTATAGTTACAGATATACATACATATATAGGTATATTTACTAGTTATATTTACTTATACCTACTTCCAAAGCATTCTAACTAGCTTGTTTCTACTAATTAATATGTACAATACCCAGTTAAAGAAATGAAAAATATAATTTTCAAACTGAAACTGAGTTTGTGTTATCTGCAGATTACCTAGATAATATGTACATAAGTTTTTTTTGCTATATATAGTATCTAAGACATATATATTTAAGACATATATATTTATGTATATATATATATATATACTTATTTTTTAACTTTGCAAGTAGATTCGCATTCCTATTAATATGGTAACAAGGCTTTGTGATGTAAGAAGGATAATAAATAAATAAAAATCAATTCTAAACATTATCGACTTCTTATTTTGAGTTATATTAAATTTCAGAAACTCAAGATTTTGTAAAATAACCATTTATCTAATAGATAGAAGTAGTTACTTATATATTTATATACGTGGTGGCCGAGTTGGTTAGACCTTGGACTTAAAAACGCTTAGGTCCCTGATTCGAATCCCGGTGTGTACCTACCAATGAGTTTTTAATTTAAAAAAAAAATACATTTGTTTGACAACACCACTATAGTGCCTCGGAGAGCACGTTAAGCTGTCGGTCCCGGTTTCACTATACCAACTTGTGAAACTGTTTATAGATGGGTTATTGAGTCTATTCAAAACATCGCGACGAGCTAGCCACTTGTTCGGTGTAGACTCATACCATCGGCTACGACGAGGTGGGATTAAAACCCCTCCGCTGGGTACCCTGGGGCCGTCTAGGCGGTCTCGGGCGCCATAAGGTACCCGTGATGATATGTAAGTAGTTACTTAAATAAGATATTTAAAATGAATTTACATATAACGTAAATTGTATCTACTTATTTGGTTACTGTATGATTCGTGCATTTTTTTATGTATGGATGTGTGGGTGCCCTAAATATTTGACCTCAGGGGACTGTCTGGCTCGCAACTAACTCCCAAAACATACCAAATTACATTTATTATTTATGTTTTTGCATCAAATTTGCCTCAATTTTCCCCCGCGGGCTGTAATTTGCTTTAAATAGGTAGGTATTATAATTTGTTGCTGATTCAATGTCATAAATGTTGCATTGCAATGTTGTTTTCATATTAGTAATATACATATGTATCTACTTAACGTAACCTAACCGAATTTGTAGGTCTAGTATAAAGAACTATAAACACTCGAGAGAAAGTACGATGCCTAACTCATCGATTTTGAAAAAACTAAGGTTATAGAGAGACTGTGAATAGTAGACAAAGACATTTATTTGGAAAAAAATCTTAAATACATGGTGTTGTTTTATATTTCACAGCACAAAATTTATTCTTGAAATTTAAGTAAATACATTTTCTAATTAAGATTTTCCAACAATAAAAGCTGACTTTACTAATAGTAGGTACCTACTAACTAGGCCTATTTTTGTAATAAAAACTAATACCTACCCTCCTCATTTGTAAAAATATGTATCTTGGACGTATTTTACTTTCAATATTTGGCCAATACCAACGATAAATATAATGGTATTGTGGCCAATAATACGAATATTTGTACAAAACAAATAATGAAAAATGCTATGTTCCGACAAAAACCGTTGAACCTTTCAAAAAGTGATGGAATGTAATAAAATATCTCCCTCTGTCGTCCCTAACATATGTCTCAGAAGGGTGTAGTGGGAAAGAGAACTCTAACACATCCATATAATAAAAAAAGTATAGGGGTTGAACAAGGGTGACACTTCCTACATTTTAGTTGTTTTACTGTGAGTGTAATAAAATAATAATTTAAAAGGTCGATTTAACTATCAATGTTCAACCGATGAATTTACTTTGTTTTATTTGGAAAATATTATCTCAATAAAATTAATATTTATTAAAAATAATACCAAATAAATATATTATAAATTATAAGAAGATTGCACTTAGTATATTTATTATTTTAAAAAAAACTTAACACTAGGCACGTCTGGGTCTCCCGTCGCCTTCATTCTATTCTATATAATACCTCGTGGCAATTTTTGTTTGATATGGTATGTATGTTTATGTAAGTATTACATTTATTATATTATATACAGTATTTAAGTGGTTTAAGTATTGTTATGCCTCTTTTTTCGAAAAGTTCTGCACCCTAAGCATATTTCACTCTCTCAAAGGTTAGCTGGTAGAAAATGCATAAGGCATTAAGATCGCCTATGTACAATTTTATACAATAAAGAATTTTAAATAAAAATACCTATAGCAACGCCAGAATTCCTCTTAAATATAGGGGGTTCGCTCTGCGTGTATTGCAAAAAGCCTTCTCTTGCTAATTCACAATAACCAAGTACCTAATGTACTGTCATGGACTACATTTAGGATTGAGCAAGCGTCTAAGAGTCACCCTCGAAAACAATTTATTTTCTAAACACGTTCCGGTTTTATCCGCAAGTCAATAATACAGAACTTTTCTGATCTAATCGAGAGCTTTTACTGAAAGAGCTTGCTAAGCTAATTAAATAGGTATCTAGTTTTCTAAAAACAGCATATATTACACCTAGAGTTTTCTAAAAGTAACTATAGTAACCATACTCAGATAGGTATATCTTTATGAAATTAACTTCAAACTTGCAACAAAGAACCAACCATTAGATTGGACATTTCGTCTCTTATTACCACGTTCGATACAAAAATCGTATTAAAAATTATGTACAACAAACCCCAGAATGTACCTAGAGAATTCGGCTTGACTCAACAGGTCCATTATTTATAACGTCCCTTTCTCGGATATCACGCGGCGAACCCCTAAATCAAGGGATTTGTCAAAATCAACGCCAGAATCGGAAGATTATTTCATTCTTCGGATATTCAGATTAACGTTCGGCAGAATAAGAAAAAATATACATCCCGAGAATATTTCTACTACTTTCAGAAAAAATACTAACACATGCTTCTATTCATTTATCGAAGAGCGTGGTTAATGGGCGCTATAAAAAACAAGCAGCGGGCGTCGAAAGACGTAGGGCCTGCGGAGATTGTGCGGCGGGGGGGACGGCGGGGGCGGCGTATCGATCGCGTCCCTCAGACACCCGGCCGGCGCGACGCCGACATCCACATGCCAAACCACACCCCTTTCCATATACCCGGTACGAGTCACGGGAATTTCCAATTCAATTTTCCTAGCAATTACAGAGAAAGTAAACTAAGGGTAATTGGAGTACTTGCACACGACACACCGTTCACCGGTGGCGCCTCTCTGGTCCGAATCCAATCGACTAACCCTATTTTTAACCGACACATGTGGTGATATTATTTTCTGAGTCGCAAAAACAGTCATATTATCACCATAAAAAGCGAATAACGTATGTCGTTAAAGGATACGATCTGTGCATGAACTTCTCCGAAACGAGAACTACCTACTTCCAGAGATTTGTGATCTTTCATATAGGATTTTATTTGTAAGAATCCTGCATGTTTACTTCCATATAGAGCGGCGAGTCGAATCCATTATGGTCACAATGAGCGAAGATGGTTTTTCGTCAGTTCATTGACTTCGCGAACAATGTCCGCGGGTGCGCCGGCGCAAGCGTCCTGTAGGACCATGCAAGACCGCTCCCACCCGCCGGCAGGGTCATTGTCACGAAACGTCTTTGAATCGAAATCGGTAAAAAGCCTGGATTAAAAAATTGCGATGTTCCTTCCTTCCCAATTGTCGAACAATTGAATCCGTGAGTCAGTCTCGATAAGGTCTGACTCATCTCCCACAGCACGCCGGAGGAACGAGGCCGTTACGCATCTCCGTGCAGAGGCACTAATTGCTCTTCCATTTGCACTATACAAATATTGATCGTAACTACTTGTATATTACGACGCGCATGGGAGAAATCGTCGTTGCATACCGATGATACAAATAAACCTCCTTGGTGTTACCGGTAAGGTAAGAAAATTAAAATAAATGTTTTATATCATTGGCCCGAACTGACTCGAGACTCGATGTCCATCAACCCATCACCTGTCATGCTGCATCATGATTGATCGTGAGATGTCGGACCCGCCTGCATCCTCGATTCGAACACAAACTACATGTTATCATATAACAAAATTTATTGTTATTATTTTTTATTAAAGGACCCGTTAACTTACCATCATGGCTTCATATACAAATAAGGGTTATAGATAAAACAGTATAGCAAGCTATTCAACCGTGACAAAATTAATTTGAATCAATCTACCCATATCGTCTATTTACCTCATTGATCAATAGGGGTCTTCAATGAAATATCAATTTAAATATAATATACCAATTAAAATATATAATGATTTATGGTGGGCCTAAAGAATGCAATGATCTTTTACTTTGTTATAAATAAAGCCCTTTAATTCCAAAGGTTACAATATGTTACTTTACTAGTTAATTTCACAATTGTATAAAACAATTTTACGATTAGCGCCATGACTACCATTTGTCACTTCTACAAGTAAAGGCAATTGTTAACATTACAAGCTGTCGGTAAGTGACTGCTTAATCTCCGGTTACATTCGCGGTAACAGATACGGTTGAATGAACTAAGAATGCAACAGGACTAGAAATAACTATAGATTTCGAAATGCCACAACTTTATAGCTAAATGATCGTTAGGCAAAATTGGCGAAGTTAAAAAGGTTTACGAAGTGGCGTTTTCCAGATGTTTTACACCCACACAAGTCGTTCCCATAAGGTACAAACCACTGAACTTGGAAGAAATTTATAGAGATCGCATTCATTTAAATGTTTTCGTTCTATTAAAGGATTTCAAGTAAAAATAATAATACTAATACGAGTAATGTACAACATTTAACACACATTATTCTGGTCATAAAGTAGGCTCTAGACCTGTTATGTATATAACATAACTCTACTAATCACCCAGACCATTGCAAACTGTAAATAAAAAAACGTAATATTATTACCATGAATGGTAATCGAATCCACGACCTCCAGATATAACGCAAACGGCATTTTGATAAATTCTTTTTATAATGATATGACAAGATACGTGCATAGTGGGTGTGAAAGAAATCAATAGAGTTACCCCGAGTGGAAGCAGACTTATTGTTCTAAGTACTATCTATACATAATGAAGTAACTGGAATCGGCGAACCGACCCAACGTCAAGTAAGCTCTGAGCATTACTTTCTAGTGACTCATAGGAAGACAGCTATCTCGTGCAGACGCTCTCAATAAGGAAGAGGGCAATAAACAAATACATCTCTCCCATCTTACGCAGCTTCGAAGCCCATTAAAATGCACAATACTGCACTTTATACCGCAGGGCTTGGGTCGAGGCCTAGAGGGGTCGGTTTTATTTTTAGGCTTAAATTGATACGCCAACAAAGGAAAGGATGTAAGCAATTAACGGGTACTTTCACTGCAAAATGATACAAGCACCAGCGTCGACGTCGAGGCTGTCTATTGTATGATTTTCAGAGAACTAACAGAAAATATATTGTTATAAAATTACAATTTATTTTTACTTTATATTTGTATTTAAAATATTTTTAGCGTGCCATAAATGACACCGTGAGATATTAAGGGTTAAATACTCAACAAAAAAAGTAAATTCTATTATACTTTTGTTGAGAATCGACAAGCCCTAAAATGCCACAATAAGTTGGCTAATATAATAATCACCCGCATGTGAAAAAAAAGTTATAACCCCTGATATAAAATTGGGGATATTTAGATGTATGTTTGTTCCTCATTACATTGCTCTCAGTATCCCATACGGATAAAAACAGCCGGCCGACTACAATGCAACAATTCAATTTTTAGCTTTCATCTAAGAGCCAGATTACATCCAAATATATCGCAGGATGTAGAAAGGAATGCTAAACTTTAACTTAGGTGGAGTTGCTGAAATAGTAGGAGTAGATAACCCCCCTGTCACAGAAGAAACAATAGTACAAAAAGAAATAAAACTAGTAAACTTCAATTAGTTGTACATCTTGAAGGGGCAACCAGATCAGTCAAACATTATTATAGGGTTAGATGAAAAAGTAAGTATTTACAAGTCGAAAATATGACACCTAAAACCTCAAGTATATCTCCTTAAAAATATCCTGTCTAGTTTATGTTATATTGTTACAACGTTTATATCTTGGATTATCCTTTTTTTAAATAATCCAAATTATAATTTGATTACATTTTAAATTTCACTTCAACGGTTAAACGCGCAACAACGCCTTTACATCCTTAGGTGCAGTAAATTATATACATTGGCAATAAACCGACTAATGAATACTCATATAAGGAACAATCTTTACAGGAACTAATACAAATCGATTAGCTCTAAAGTCAAAAATCTTATGAAGAAATACTTGCATTGCCAAGTTGTAGGTATGTTGGTAAACAAGTATGTACTCATACATAAAATAATAAGAAAGCATATCACACACAATCTCTGACCGCATACGTTATTGAATTGAACTCGGACTAGTTCACGATGTAATAATAATAAAAAAAATAAAAACAACCAACTCTCAGTTCCCATCCTTCGCTCATCTTGAAAAGTATAATTAAGCTCTTGGAATCAAAAAGAAAGGCACTCGACGGAGGCGTGAGTACATCGATTGTTCTCAGAATACGTCTCACGATGCCTCTGACTGACCTAATTGAAAATAATAGTGCTTTATTCATCCACGGATCCCTTCTCGAAGACATACAAAAACACATTAGCTCGGACTGTGGCACGCGAGACCTCTTGCACACAGGCCCCATTGTGTGCATGTGTGCGTAATATCAGTAGAATAACTATAGGTATTATCTTATTTTTTGGTTTTATGGTTTGGAATTTTTGGTTGCTAAAATGCCTTAAAACGGAAGTATATGTTGGATGAGTTAATAACCGTAGGGTCACCCTACTATATACTACGAAAAGTAATTCGAGAGAATAAAAATAAACAAAAGTTTGACACATATTATCTAAACATGTAAAACAAAGCCTAACATACTGTTTCTCATATTATAGTAAAACGCAATCCAAAAGTATCATTATATTTTTATGAAGTAAAAATTGTACCTAAAACTTTTTACTGACATTTTCTTTGTTATTTAAATCTCCATTTTCATTTCAGTGTTCAGACTCTTTATATAGTCTAAACTCTGAAAAAAATAACTCAACCTATATAAAAGCTGCTTTTAAAATGGCTGACATGAAAAAAAAAGAGTGACAAGTGTGTTGATAAATTAAACAAACTTAGGTGGATATTAAACAATTTCAGGACACGTATTACACCAAGTTACACAAGAGTAGTACAAGGACTATTTACTCGCAATATTGACAAAACCTGAGAAGTCTTGTTGGAATATTATTGCAAAGACAAGGAGCTGATATTATAAAACGTCTCCGTTTTAACATAATAAATAAATATAACGACCCATCGAAGCCCGGAAGGATCATATAAATTTATTATAATAATTAAGATTTTCTTTATGGAAAGTTGACAGTAACGAACGTAGCAACCTCCAATCATGCTCAGGAATACCTACGTTTAATCATAGATTAATTTGATTATCCGTTTAGAAACTGACGGAAAGTACCTATCTGACCCAGAAAAGTAATCCTCAAAAAGAACCGGCAGGAAAATATTAATTAGAACCTAGACATTATGAAATTTACCAACGAAAATAACAGCTTTATAATAACAGTATTATAATTATCTAATTAAACCAAATGCATGGTCACACTAGTGAAGCCATGCGTGACCGGTCTGCAGCAAAACATAGCATTATTTTAAAAGTTTCGGCTGTTATTGTAACATAATGATTATTTAATAATAGATCCGAGTATCTGTTACCTTTTATACAATACAAAAAGCATAGCAGTGAAATCATAAGATGACTGCGGGCGGCTCAGATCGGGTATGTCGCCGGTCATTTACTTACTAAGTCGTCGATAAGCATGCTATATTTAGCACTGGGGTGCGCTTACGAACGGGCTAAGTTGCCCGGATCGCCTACGCACTACGCACCCGAGCTTCATATACCGACTGTAAAATTACAGCCATATCATCGACATAGCGCAGTTTTGATGCCAATCCTAACGTTTATCTGACAGGGTTTAGGATAAAAGAATTTTCTAGGTAATCTTTTGTTAAGTAGAAATTCCTTACTAGATTATTGTTGTGATAATAAAAGATATGGTTGTTGAAGAAGTGAAAACAGTGAATATCGAATGAATAATCGATAGCTTCTCAGAAGCGCACCTACCTACTCGTATTTAGCAAGAATAAACAAGCTATGTACCTGTCTGAATGAATAATGGTTTTAATGTGTCACTCTTTTATAGTAACAATATTATTTTATTTACCTCCTTTATAATTAAAAAAACAACATGACAAAAACTACGACAAAAGAAATGGTCGAATGAATATATGGGTACCTATTAAGTTGAGTTCAAATTACAGTAGCGTACTCCGCCCACCATACTACCGCACTACCCCAGTGTACCCTACGACCATCTACGACAAAGAACAATGGTATCCCCGTTGGACGTAGTCACTTTCGCACGAACCTCGCTTCCAATGACAAAATATAATTTATGATGGTCAACGGAGCGTCTACGTGCGATCCAATGCATCCGTGCGTGCGCGCAGACAGCCACGGACAACTTTACATATTCAATTGAAGAAAGACGAGGGAGCGAAATCGACTGCATAAGCGTAACGATGTAAACACACGCATTAATGGAGATACGAGAGAGTTTAGTCCCATTTTTTAAGATTCAACAAACGTACGTTTTAACGTCAGTGTATCGAATGGAATTTTGAGACGAGAGTAGGGTGCGAGAGATTCGGCGGCAGATGTGAATCAGCAATGTTAATGAGGCGGCCGAGACGCGAGCCGCGCGCCTCCAGGATCGGGGAGGCGAAATCCGTCGACGGGCGGCGCGCAAATTATCGCCACTAATGCAATCTAAATTCAATTTTATCCATTACGTCGGACGTGAGTTATATCGTACATCAATTTCAGAGTTACCTAAGCGATCGATATTACCAACTTTTACTTCATGCACAAAATAGGGGGTAATAAAAAAAACTCACCAAGCTTTGACTCTGATGAGAACCTCTCCTTCTCCGACGGTCGGTTCCGGTTTCTTAAGGATCTTCACGGTCTTGAGTCCCCCGAAGCCGGTGAGGACAACGGCGCGCATCTCCTTGGGCGGCGGGGTCTCCTTCTCTTTTTCCTCGACAGCCTTTTCTGGGACCTCTTCTGGAGGGGTTTCGGTGGTACCGTTCTCGGTCGGGGTCTTCTCTGGCGCGGCGGCCGCGGGGGTGTCGGTGCTCTCCGTCATGTTGAAGCGTTTGTCGCGTTCGGGCACAGGCAGACGACTGAACTGTTCGAGAGCGAGTACGGGAGAGCCGGCCGGCGAGTGGACGCGTCGCGAACGAATGAGCGTGGGGCGCGCGCCGGCGGTAGTGCGCGCGCAGGGTGGGGACGAACAGGTGGCGCGGCGGCCGGTTTGGAGACTCCTATCGATACCATATTACAAAATCCACAGGACGACCGCCACTGGGATTCATTTTATTACTGAAATCCAATTTCCGAAGTACATTATTAAGGGATAGCTGGAGGCTGTACGAGAGCTCTTTAGGCTTTTAGGTATATAGAGTTTAAGCTACTCGCATATATATTTCACCATTAGATATAAGTAACATACCTACTTAACTAATGTTAGGTTTTTTATAAGGATCTTATTGTTCTCACCAAAATGAATTTTATTACAAGAAAGGTGTTAATTAATATCTAGCCCCGGTTAAAAAATATATTAGAGTACTTATATACATATAACAGTCGCTTAGAAAATTTCTGGTTAAAAAAAAATCTCCATACAAATAGGTTATTTTAACATTTCTAGCTTGTAGGGAGAAGGATTTTTTTTATTTGCGACACATAGGAAAAGTTGTTCGATTTGATCAGTAGATCCTCATATTAGCCAAAAGAACTACCTATCAAAGTCACCATGTATAAAATTCAATTACTAATAAATCTGAATTTAAATATGATCTAGGAATCTAGGACTGCAAAGCTAAATGATGCGGGTACGAAATGTGCGGCGACATGGACGTATTTGCATTACAAGTCTACATATTTTAATATCCTTGCTGCTTTATCTACTACTGTACTACTACGGCAGGAGACTAGCCCCTCTCCGGAAAACCGGTGAGCCCACAGACTAAAACCGAAACTTTACTAGGTCACTTGACGGTTTTTGCATCTCAGGTTAACTTATTTTTTATAATGATGGTGCAGTTTATGTACAGCATTATTTTTACAACACTATTATTTAAGAAGGAACCTAGGTACCTTTACAATAACTTTTTTAAACTAGGAACTGCGGTTTTTGCCATTATTTCCACCACCACAAGCATTTCAATTTAATACTTTCAAATCATCAATAATAAAAACACTGCTACCATTCTGATATGGAGAAAAATATTTGATTTTTATATGGTTTCTAAAGACTTGTGTCGCCGACTGTCAGAAACCTGTTGAAAAAAAATCATGAAACTTTTAAAGAACGCCTATATTTTCATAAACTACAAGGCTGCTGATGTTTTTTATATGCTCCTGCTTACCGCCTAGACGGCCTCAAGGTGTCGGTGTACCCTGAGGCCGTCTGGGCTGTCCGTAAGGCACCCGTGATTATATTTTTTTCTTTATTTTATACTGATTCTTTTTAATTATGATACAAGTAGTTTTTTTATTTTATAGTTTGTAGTAGTATTTACAGGTTCTTAACCGAATAGTTATGCCGACATAGTGAGGCCTAATATTGTTGTAAAACCAAGTTTTATTCATTGCCTTTATTCCTGGACTTTGTAGGTCTGTATATCATCAGCCATATACAGAGTCATAAGCCGTGCTCTTAAAGTAACTGTAAGTAATTAAATCTATAAGTAACTCTCTTCCAATTTCAATTATATTATAAAAATCGGTTCAATAGTTGTGTCATGAAAGATCCAAAAGCAGACAAACGTTTATAATATTATTTAGCAAGAATATTAACGCCTGAAAAAATATATACTGAAAGGACTTTCAGTAGGATCTGAACCGGCGGCGTATCGACCAGTCTGGCGAGGTTGTGAATTGCCATGCGCAGACTGACACGTGATTGCATTTAGTGGCGCATTCTGTATATATACGCACAACCTACTGTTCCGTGTTGAAAATTTTAATAGCTGATTCCTTGAATAAAATTCTATTTAATGCAGTATTAAAGTACTTCTTTATATTTCTTTATTATTTGTTCATGAAAAAAATGTTTTATATATTATTTAAATTAACCTAACTATGTATACATATATGTATGACACTTTATACTATTATATATAATAATTTAATAACTTTAAAGGAAGAACTGATGAAAATTCTAAATGAATGAGAAGGTAAGTAGGTGATTAAATAAATATTGAACATGTATAAATATTGAACATGAATTTTAAGTTCTTGTACTTTGTATTCTTTTTTTTCTTCTTTATGTGTTTAAGCGCCAATACTTTTTTTTTGTGTTTTGTTTATATTCAGTAAAGTCCTTAGACAGTTATGTACATTGGTGGACAATGTACCAAAAATTTGTCCGCAAAATGTAGGTATGTCTATTACCTACATAGACCAAGGTTCTTACCGCTGTCTATTAATTAATTAGTCTGGCTCGTACAAATTCTTATTAATTTTTCAATAATTTTCTTTTACACTTTATGTGTAACACTATTTTATATATTTTCTTCCAACTTAACAAAAGTTATTCGGTAGGTAAAAAATATTAGGCATATATTTGACATAATATTTTTATTATACTGTAGACTGGTTGCGCATATGGCGTTGTATCCGGAGGTCGTGGTTTCGATTCCTACCCATGACAAAAAAATATTAGTACGTTTTTTCTGTACAGTTTATCATGGTCTGGGTGTTTATAAGTATAATGTGTATTATATAGTTGTTCCTGGTACACATATACAAGCCTAGAGCTTAGTTTATAACCAGAACAATATACATGTGTAAATTGGCCTACATATTTTTATTATACAGGCGCTGGTATTACCAAAAACCAGCTTCTTGTTTTTGGTTCGATTCCTGCTCTAAGATTTTCTGTACAGTTTGACTGATATTCTGCAGTCAAATTCTGTGGTAACGTTCGTAAAGAGGAATGTCTGATGAGGCTCTTAGATGCTCACGCTAATACAACTGCAAACCTCTCCCCGCGCATGACGGTGAGTCGGTAACGTTGCCATACATATTATTATGTATGATAATCTTCACCCCGACCCTCAATAAGAGAAAGAGCACGTATGAGATTAGACCTCCAATTTAGGCAGCAAAACAACTTTCGAGGCAAAACTGTTTTCTATCCCTAAACTTTAATGTATTTGAAAAAAAAATGTTCTTATTTTATTATAGAGAAAATAAACTATGACTGTACGTACATTTTACCAGCTGGTGTAATAATACAGGTGAGTTTTTTTTTTCAAAATCAATCGGTTCGATTCCCGGTTCGGAGATATTTTTTTAAATCTAATGACGCACTTTTAGTTTTTGTCAAAATCGGAAAATTCACCCTGTAGGTATATGTATAATTATTATAGATTATTTTTATATGATTGATATAGACAGTGGATTCGTAAAATGTGTCATTAAAATAATAAAACTCCCCAACCGAACGCACACTATATAACCAACTAATGTAAGACTAGGTGGCTAGGTGGTTAGCTGATTCCATTGACCAACCGATTATCATCTGCCATCATAAAGCAACGCGGCCACCGTACAGCCCGGCCACGTTGCTCTAATGCCTGATTTCACCAACAATCCCTAAGGGCTAAATAAGAATGTTGACATATTTGCTATGAAACAACTGTCATTAACTGATTCTTAACTTAGTTAGGGCTCCCTTAGAGTTGGTGAAATCGGGCCCAAGTTTGCCATATAATAAATTAGATGATCCGCGCAACTTCGTCTGCGAACTTCTACAGCGTATATAGGTACGCTCTCAAAAGGAATAATATTCCCCCGTTTTTGCAACATTTGTAATTGTTACTCCGCTCCTATTGGCCATAGCGTGATGTTATGTAGCTTTCCTCGATATGGGCTATCCAACACTAAAAGATTTTTACAGTTCGAACCAGTAGTTCCTGAGATTAGCGCGTTCAACCAAACTCTTCAGTTTATAATATTAGTACAGATATGTACTATAATATAGTCGTTCCTAGTATATATAGTTTAAGCAGATGACAACAAGGCCGGACCTAGGATGGGTGACCGCTTTATACAACGAGGCTATTTCATCATAAACACCGCAATAAGCTCGCCACTTGTTAGGTGTCGCCTCCGAATACCATAGGCGAAATGAGGACGGGTTAATCTCTCCGCTGGGTACCCCGAGGCTGTTTAAACGGTTCCCGGGAGCCAAACAGGCACCCGTGATGGTATTTCTTTCTTTCTTTTTTATTAGTAGATATATTAAATCCATTGTGTTGTATTTGTCAGGGCATTCAATGTGAAATCTCCTTCAAGTTGTTTTATTATTGTTATATGAGAGTGTAAGTACCTACGCAAATAATAATCGCTCTGAAGTGCGCTTGTTACAATGCAACTGAGTGTAAATAAAATTAATTATAAAAAATATAAGTAATCTACTTTTTTAAAGAATGTAACCTTTTCACATTAAGATAAGAACAAAGATGTTATTTTCTACAGAGAATAACAATGCGTTATTATAACTTTATTATGTATGTAGGTAAATATATATATATATATATATAATATAGCTATCTAGGTATAACATGTTAGGTCAATAAGATATCATCTTTATAAGTATACCTATCCTTTTTGTAACATACTTACGTTTTATGGATCTCTTGTATGTCAGCTTTCTTGTATTTCGGCTAAATAAATTCTACCTATAAATTTCATTAATAGCCGTACGTCCTTATAAAGCTGAAAGAATAATGAAAAGAATGATAGAAAACAAAACAAAAAAAAAGGATGAGAAAATGAAAAAAGAACAAAAATAATAAGATGCAGAACAAAAAAAAACTGGCTTTGGTTGATTAACCAATGCTATATTAATTAATACACAGAACAAATAAAATAATGAGAATATAATTAATATGTAATGAAAAAAAACTGTTCCACTTTTGTGTTCACTTATACAATAAAGTTTTAAATTAATTAATGATAGGATGACAACAAAAATAAAGATAATTGTAATGTAAAAAATAAATTAGAATAACGATGAAAAACTTACTGTTAGTTAATGTATGTATGTATGTATCATCACGGGTGCCTTACGGCGCTCGAGACCGCCTAGACGGCCCCAGGGTACCCAGCGGAGGGGTTTTAATCCCACCTCGTCGTAGCCGATGGTATGAGTCTACACCGAACAAGTGGCTAGCTCGTTGCGATGTTTTGAATAGACTCAATAACCCATCTATAAACAGTTTCACAAGTTGGTATAGTGAAACCGGGACCGACAGCTTAACGTGCTCTCCGAGGCACTGGGTTGGTGTTGTCAAACAAATGTACATATTTTTTTTAATTAAAAACTCATTGGTACACACCGGGATTCAAACAAAGTGTTTTTAAGTTCAAGGTCTAACCAACTAGGCCACCACGTATATACTGCACGCACTTTGTATATACTGAAATTAGAGATTATGAAGAAAAGGCTATATTTAAATGTGCGATGTTTTTGTTTGATTAATTAGTTAATATAGCTATTAATTATTATCTTTATATATATATATATATTTCCATCCTGAGAATAATATCGCGTCCTATATGGGTGTTTTTACCGACCATACTGCGTCCTACTGACTTGTTGCGTCCGGTATACGGACGCAGGATTGACCCTCCCTCATTTTCAGTCAGTGGACTCCATAACATTAATATATGGTGTGGGCAAAAAATTGGCATGGACGTATTTTGATCACCGGAAAGAGTTTTGGCGTATTTTTTAGTTCCACGAGTTGCCGTGCCGTCATTTGGAGGTCGCTACTTCTAGGTGTATATTAGCTGCATATATTTCTCTTAATTTTTTATCTATTAAATCGCGTATAATACTTCCATATATTGCAAAGTTTTTTTCAATTTGAAATCAATAGTATCTTACGTCACGTCATATTTGCGGGGAAGGGAAGACGAAATGGACGGGAGCGGGGCGGGGGTCACGCGCCGGCCGCGTGGCTTGTTTTTATTTATAGTAGTATTTAGTGATTTTTGACTTCTTTTTGGCTGGTCGCATAATGAACGTGACGGTGAATCGTATTAACGAGGAACTAGAAGAGGGAAATATTAAACTAAAAATTAGTATGTTTTCTGTACAGTTTGTCATAGTCTGGGTGTTTATAAAATATAATATGTATTATATAGTTTTTTTTATTGGAGCACGGCATGTGACTCTGTATCTAGCGGATGTTAAGCAGACCTACAAAGTCCATGAATGTGGTCATTCATGGACTTTGTAAAACTACATGATGTTTAACAATATTGATCGCTCCCACTATGCAGGCTAAACGATGCGGTTACGAAATGGGTGGCGATATGAACGTATTTGCATTACGAGTCTATTTTAATATCCTCGCTGCTTTATCATCAAATCAACCACCCGTTTGATAACCGAACCAAGCGGGACATTACCCCCTCGACAATAAATCGATGCAGTAGTCTCCGGGAAACCAGTGAATCCACAGACTAAAACCGAAACATGACTAGGTCACTTGACGGTTTTTGCATCTGTTGTTGGTAACGTGACTTGAGGTCTACCGAAAATAACCTTCTTGCTATTCCTAAGCATTCTTCGACTAGATATACAAATTATTTTACAGTAGCCGCAGCATCACTCTGGAAGAATCTTCCCCTTTCACTTCAAAAAAGTTAATATGGTTTCTTTTAAAACTCATCTTCACTCTCTGTAATTATTTCTTTTCAATAATTAATAATTCTCTGCAATTCTACTCAATAACCAACACTTTTAACATTTTTTTACTGTATGCGAATAAGAGAGAGAGAGAGAGAGAGAATGTTCTTAGCTATCCATAGACTCTTCATACGGATATCGGGTTTATTGCGTGCTGAATTTTGTAATGTATTTTGAATGTATCCATTAATATTTTATATTTTCCAGTCTTGTGCAAAACCTCAAAAGTTTGTCTAGGATTTTCACCTTTTGACTTTCTCCGCATCAGAAACCGGCGACCCCGCGTTTTTTGAGGTTGATCGGATGTGGAATGGAGCTAACGTATATCTCACAACAACCTACTCAATTTCCACGGTCAAACAGTTAAGCCGTCAGGTCTCTTACCATCACCGAGTGTAATTTCTTCAGGTTCAAGTAAAGCAGGTACGCCAGCGGTGAAAAGAGCCCTGCATATTATATCGAGTGCAGTGTGACGGGAAAGGCGTCCTGCGCTCTTAGCGCAAGGAAGTCCATGGTGTCCAAACTTATCAATAAATTTACAGCATCGTCATTGATGGGAATGAACAATACGAAACAGTATGCTTACGTCTCATTTTTACGTCAGTTTGGACACTATGGACTCTCTTGCGCTAGGAGTAGAAGAAAGTTAATGAATTTCCAACTAGAAATGTATCAATAGATGCAGATGGGAACGCTTGTAGCCATAAACCTGACTCCCGGGTAGAAGCAGCTATAATACGAGCACGCTCTTGCAAAGTAAGGAGGCAACCAACGTAAATATTCTCAAATTAATCCATGGAATTCGTCTCCAGATACAAGATAATAAAAATCAATTTAATAGAGCCCAGAATGAAGATAGATACGACAAAAACCCCTTTATTTATGCTAAAAAGATTTTCAGTGAAACGAGTGGAAGACTTTCGCTGACCAAAGAACAAATCTATAAACACTTCAGTGAGACTTATGCAATGCCACAAAGAGAGGTAGCATACCCGGATCCACCTTCAACACGACCTCATAATCCTGCAGAAGACTTTTAATGCAATCCACCAAGCATTGAAGAGACTGAGGAGCAAGTCAAGAAGAAAAGCGTAAAGTCAGCGCCAGGTTCGGATGGCATACCCTACATTGTATAAAAAGTGTCCTCACATTCGCAAGTGTTTACATAACATCTACCGTAGAATATGGTCAAGCAAGCAAGTGCCGACTGTGTTCGGAGAAGCAGATTTTGTTCTTACACCTAAAAGTCTGAGGTTACTGACCCTAAAGATACAAGTCATATTATGTTAACCAACACTATGTCCAAAATTTTATTTTCTCTACTTCAAGCAAGAATGTCGAGGTGTATGATCACATACAAGTACTTTTTATCCCAGCACCAAATGGAAAAGGATTTCTCCCGGGAATTTCTGGTTGCCTGGAACACAACACCTTACTTGCGGAATCTTTGAAGGATGCCAGGGTGCACGAGCGTCAATTGAGAGTCTGCTGGATTGATTTGGAAAATGCATTTGGATCGGTCCAGCATAAATTGCTGCAAGTTGCCCCAAAATGGTATAATATAATAATTATAATAAGTTTTTCATTACAAATAAAGATTGGTTCACAGATGCTCTTCAATATAATGTTAGGCTATTTCAAGGCTGTTGCCTTTCACCAATAGCTTTCAATATTATTATTTACATTGACAAACTTAAATCTAGTGAAAAGAAGTGGAGATACATAAATATCATCACGGGTACCTTACGGTGCCCGAGACCGCCTAGACGGCCCAGGGATACCCAGCGGAGGGGTTTTTAATCCCACCTCGTCGTAGCCGATGGTATGATCCTACACCAAACAAGTGGCTAGCTCATCGCGATGTTTTGAATAGACTCAATAACCCATCTATAAACAGTTTCACAAGTTGGTATAGTGAAACCGGGACCGACAGCTTAACGTACTCTCCAAGGCACTATAGTGGTGTTGTCAAATAAATTTAGGTACAAATTTTTTTTAATTAAAAACTCATTGGTACACACCGGGATTCAAACCAGGGACTTAAGCGTTTTTTAGTCCAAGGTTTTTTTTCCTTGGACTTAGAAGTGGAGATATAGATTTAAATTAATCTATACTAATATTATAAAGCTGAAGAGTTTGTTTGTTTGTTTGTTTGTTTGTTTGAACGCGCTAATCTCCGAAACTACTGGTTCGAATTGAATAATTCTTTTTGTGTTGGATAGTCCAGTTATCGAGGAAGGCTATAGGCTATATAACATCACGCTACGACCAATAGGAGCAAAGATATAGTGGTAAATGTGTAAAAAACGGGAGAAATTATTTCATCTTTGAAGCCTTCCGTTGCGTGCGCCGTGAAAACGGTTCAAGATACACAAAAAATATGTATTAAAGAATAATCTAAATATATATAACTCAAAGGTGACTGACTGACATAGTGATCTATCAACGCACAGCCCAAACCACTAGACGGATCGGGCTGAAATTTGGCATGCAGGTAGATGTTATGACGTAGGCATCCGCTAAGAAAGGATTTTGATAAATTCTACCCCCAAGGGGATAAAATAGGGGATGAAAGTTTATATGATAAAAAAATTACTATTCCACGCGGACGAAGTCGCGAGCACAGCTAGTAATGTATATTCGGAGTCCATCTTAGCATTTGCGGACGACCTAGCAGTGCTGACACGTAATCCAAAACAATGCCAGAATCTGCTTACTACCCAGAACTATTCATAGCAGGGCAAAGAAGGGCAGGGAAAGTAGAGGAAGCCGTGCCTTTCAAATTTCTGGGCAGAAGGATCGATTTTAAAGGAAGAATCCTTAGATGTGGTTGTGGAACGCTTTATTAATGACATCAACAAGGTAGATCAACAGCCAATTAGTAATGTCAAGAAAGCTTGGATGTATGACAACTACCTAACTACTCGTCTAACATGGCCTTTTCTACTTCAACAAAACTCTTCTGGTATATCTGGATGCAACTGTCATAAGAAAACTTTAGTCTTGGCTTGGATTAGCACAGCACACCGACTCCTCCACGCTGTTCAGGGGACAACGACAATTTGGGATGAATTTTAAAAATCCATCTGAATTGTACAAACATCTACGTTTAACGAAGCAACAAATCCTGAGTAACTCTCGGAATAATCTGATTGCATCTCTCCCAAAAGACTCATGATGATGATGCCTCTGAGATAGATTCAAGACTTTAGTTCCATAAATCATTTATGTGCGGTGTACAGATCAGCAGAAGGGGGTTAGGTTGGAAGAAAAAGGATTGTGATAAAGATGTTATTAAACCTTTCCTTAAAGACGATGAAGAGCATGGCTACAGAGTTCACGCGATGACTCTAGAAGTATAAAATGAATGGCTTACTATGGGGGAAGTTTGTATTCTTCCAGCCTGAAATGGCGCACACTCATGTACGATTGGTCTCCAGCACTTATTAAGTTCTATCTTAATGCCTTTCAAATGTCCCTACATGACCAGAGTAAACTGGTAAGATGGGGGAAAGCAACAGATAAGACATGTACATTATGTGCGGTGTTGCTGTAGGGACTGCCAGACATATATTTGCTGGGTGCAAGACTCTACTTGAAAAATGCCATTATTCGCACCGACATGATAAAGTTTTGCAAATTATTCGTGAAGCTGTAAGTTTTAGTATTGCTAGAGCCAGAAAAGGATTATCAACAAATGAAAGACTAACTACTTTTGTAACTACTCAAGAAAACTCAAAGTAAACCTTTCTCAATCTTGGACAAAGCAAAGGACTGGAAAATAATCATGGATACATTCAAAATACATTACAAAATTCCAGACGAACTAGCAGTTTCAGCCTATAGACCAGACATACTGGTGTACTCTCGGTGCTTGAAGAAAGTAATACTTATAGAACTCACCGTTTCGTGGGAAACAAAAAATCCTAAGAACCACAACATCAAGTAGAACAAATATTTTGATCTCACAAACGAAATTACTAGAATCGGATTTAAAACTCAACTTTATGCAGTGGAAGTTGGTGCAAGAGGAATTCCAGCAAAGTCTTTGCATCGTCTATTGAACGATATTGGCCTTCCGAGATCAGCCGTCGGAACTTTTATGGAGCGTGTTTCCAAGATGGCGCTAACAGGATCATATCGTATTTGATTGAGTAGAGAGGGTAGTGAACACAGTGCAGGTGAAAGTTCAAAATGCCTTTAAACCTACTTCGCGGTCTCAAGTCCGGGAACGCTGCAGTTCATTACCATGGCTTCCAACCACGCGTTGGACCCGGCACCCGCACGTCGAATCCACGGATAGCTAAGAACAATATCTCATATTGTGATTATGTAGGTCCTCAATTACTCCAAAATATTATAATTTTTACCAGAAATCTTATAAAAAAATATAAAAAACTGCCGCGGATGAGTGATTATGTCGCTTTACAACTGAAAATCAAGTTAAATCGTTGACAATAAGGCTGGCTCCTAGATGGGAGGGTGGGGCAACGGTTCTCGGTAGCCATAAAGCACCCGTGATGTTTTTTTTTAGCATTTTTATAGTGCATCTGGCTTTTCATCAGTCCTAAGTACAATTAGTAAAGTATAGTAAGTACTATACTCTACTATCTGATCTAACAAAGTGAATAGACTAATATTGATTAGGTCTCTTAACGCTAGCAAACTGCTCAATATACCAATATATGAAAATTTACAGTAATAGGTAGGTTGGTGCCATAAGTTATCGCCAAGGAAGGACGCTTCATAAAGGCGAAATGCACAATGAATATACGGAAATATACAGTGTGCAATATAATTGAAGTAAAAAACGGACGCACATCATACGTAAAATGCTTAACATATACACAGAAATATACAGTGTTCCATATCATTATCACCATGAACGGACGTTGAAAGTTAGTGAACATTTTTCTTAATTGAATATCGCCATATTTAATATAAATAAAATCTTTAACTAACCAATGCATTTTTATTCAAAAGATATAATAGTATTCACATTCTAAATCATTAAAAAGATTACGGAAGTAGTGGATGCAACAAGTTTCGACAATAAAAAGACGCAAGAAGTCGTCTGCGATTTAAATATATATATATATATATATACATGGTGACTTTGAAAGGATGTACTTTGGGCTAATATGAGGTTCTGCTGATCAAATCGAACAACTTTTCCCATGGAACCATGTGTCGCAAATTTAAAAAAAAATTGGCTTCCCCATACAAATTGGTCATTTTAACATTACTAGTTTGTATGGAGAAGGCAATTTTTTTTTTCATTTGCGACACATGGTTCCATGGGAAAAGTTGTTCGATTTGATCAGCAGAACCTTATATTAGCCCAAAGTACATCCATTCAAATTCACCCTGTATATATATATATAGGGAAGTTCGGAAACTATATCCAGGTTACTTGGGGCAACACTAAGAATGATATGTCATGCAAATGAGCATCAGGGTTGAGGGGCCACATATTTTATAATATGAATTTACAAATAATTGCAATACCCGCAATTAGCAAACATGTAGTTAAAGTTTGTAAAACTTAAAATAAATAAGTTACATTGGATTATAGTTCGCCCCATTGTTAAAGTGCCCCGATTTTATTAAAGTGCACTTCAATATCTTCAAATATACTAGTTCAAAGTTAGAATACAGTTCGTTTGTAAAAAAAAAATACTCTCGAACCACGCAAACGTCATTATCTCAAGCCGTTTAGTATTAATTAACGGAAATATTTGAAAAATAAAAAATCCTGTATTGTATATTTTTTTTATTTTAACATTTACAAACTTGAGGTTTTTGTACAAACTTAAGCTGAGCCAACTACTGGCATAAAAAGTATTAGCAAATTCGTATTATCAAAAAGGGGCCCCTCAATCCTGATGCTTATCATGTAGACAGCTCTCTAACTGTATGGGATGAGGATCTCAACCATTTCTCTTCTCCAAATATAAAATAAATGTACAAGCAATAGAAAACGTCAAGCCCAAAGCGGTATAAGAACATATACCAAGAAGAAGCGAAAATTTTAGTTGATTTAATTAAGGGCTCTGTAGTCGACTTGGCACCCATACAAACGTACTTCCAATATTACAAATTAGCGGTTAGTCGAAATTCAATTATGTTTTTTTATGCTGTAATTGTACGCAAAAATATTTCTGTTGTAGGTAGTAATTATTATTGTATTATAAAATTTAAAAAGTTTTATTGTGTTTTCCTGTTATTCATTAAAAATATATATATATACGTGGTGGCCGAGTTGGTTAGACTTTGGACTTAAAAACACTTAGGTTCGAATCCCGGTGTGTACCAATGAGTTTTTTTATTTAAAAAATTTACATTCGTTTGACAACACCACTATAGTGCCTCGGAGAGCGACAGTTAAGCTGTCGGTCCCCGTTTTACTATACCAACTTGTGAAACTGTTTATTGATGGGTTGTTGAGTCTATTCAAATAATCGCGACGAGCTAGCCACTTGTTCGGTGTAGACTGATACCATCGGCTACGACGAGGTGGGATTAAAAACTCCTCCGCTGGGTACCCTGGGGCCGTCTAGGCGGCCCCGGGCGCCCGTAAGACACCCGTGATGATATGTAAAAAAAAAATAACCCAACACAGAAAAGAAAGATTAATAAATACAATGACAGTCAAAAATATAATTTTAATTCTGCGACAAACAATAATCGAGTATTACTGGAAGTGCGCGAAAGCTCATTTTGTATGGAAAAGACTTCGCCATTACGAATCAATGTCCTTAATAAATAATTCGATAATAAAGCTAAAATGTTTGTCAACATTTCTACTTTGCCATTTTTATTATTATTATTACCATTGCGTGTGTAGGTACATTGATTGGGCTAAGCTTAATCAGACATTTTTTTCCAGAGGTACAACCAGAATATAAATGAGGTCATGGAGGTGTGAATATACCTTGACAGCCTTCGTAGACTAGTGGTTGCGCCTTTGGCGTTGTATCCGGGGGTCGTGGGTTCGATTCCCACCCATGTAAAAAAAAATATTGGTACGTTTTTCTGTACAGTTTGTCATGGTCTGGGTGTTTATAAAAATATAATATGTATTATATCGTTGCATCTGGTACACATAGTACAAGCCTAGAGCTTAGTTTGTGACCAGAGCAATGTGTAATTAAAAAAAAAAAAAAAAGTCCAGAAAACAATATATGAATAAAAAACTAACCAATGCTCTGAATAAGCCAAAACATTTGGCATTTCATTCTAAAATCTAAACAAAATTTATCAAGTAATGCATATCTTATCCGTATGTAGATTTGATTGAGTGCCAGCGACACAGTTATTTCTAGTATTCAGCGTGTTATAGCACTTCCATATTATTCATACTTCTATGAGTACCTACAAATATGCCGTTAAAGGTGTCAATTTACCCAATCGGAACTACTGACATGGGAGTTTACCTATTAAACATAATCAGGAATACCGGAAAGCCACATGAAATACCGTACATCGATCAATCGAAACCGAAAATGAAATGTAGGTATGTGATTTGACGTTTCTCGAGTACGTCGATCGAATTCTTCCCATAGACAAATTTTCCCATACATTTTTATCAATCTACGCGTCGATGGGTTTGTCGATATGGCTTCCCGGTAGGGCCCCTGATAGCATTAGCAATATTTTCCGAGGCCCCAAATTAATGGCAACACTATTCTATACATGCACTACAGATACCATATTCATAATTAGTATGATAATTAAAAAAGTAGAAAAACTTTAAAACTATTTTATTAAACTTAAAACTATTTTTTAAATCTACAATAAACAATCCGTTATTACTAAATTTTATCTAACATTTTTAGTTTTTAATTCATTTAATTTATCATTAGAAAAATGTTCACCATCATCATAAAATTCATCTTCGTCATCAAACTCTTCATCGCGTTCATCAAAATAGGCTTCTTCATCATCGTTAGTTGTGTCATTTTCTAATAAATTATTTCTTTCTCTTTTAGAATTCATCATTTCTTTATAGAGTTTATTCTCAAGGGCCTGTAAAAAAAATGAAATCATAACGCTAGATTAATTATGGGGCACCGAGTGCCACTTGTCCGACTTTTGTATAATAATATATATGGAGAAGGGCTTTTAGTATCCATGCCGATATTTCATAGTAGATATCTCAGAAACTACTCTGGTTGGAGGAGAGCGCGCTAATAGCGGAATTCGTTATTTTGACAATCTAACGATCACGTTATAAGAAACAAAATGTGGCCGCTGTGCTTGTTTGTGACGTCACACTTGACATAGGCTGCGAAACAGCGTTTTTAGCGCCGTTGTGGAAATTCAAACTTTAACATTGATTTTTATTGATAATAGAGTAGATATAACGAAAATATCAATGTAGTGTGCTTATTGTGTAATGAAGAATCATATAAAACGGGTTTCAAAAAGGAGTCAAATACCCTATTGTGCGAAAATTAATCCGATTCAGCACTTTAATAATATTTAATCGCGATAAACTAAGAGATAGAATTCTAGTAAAAATTAGATTATTGATTGTTTGAAATACTCTAGGACACGCTCACTCACGTACACAAACCCCCACAAACACATACTCACCTACTCACACTCCCTCACCCATACACCCACGTATATACACACACTCCCGTAAAAACACGCACATACAAAGACGGATTTTACATTTAAATTATAGCTTTATAATGTGTATTATGTATAATAATTTTAGGTAGTCTGTCATCTTCTAAGTCGTAACATCATCTCCACTTTCAAGGAACGACTTGACCCTTTCTACCAAATATAAAGTCAAGTAAGACAGAATGAGACAGACGTTCTTTGTGTGAAATGTACACTGCAATATAATTTAATTTGGTAACGTCAATAAGCTAATAAATTTCCATGAGGCAAAATAAAAAATACAATTCCTTATCATTATGTAGTCATACTAACACAAAACGAAGGCACGCTACACGGAGCGAAAAAATGCTATTTAGGTTCTATTGTGTATTACAATTCAAGTTTATCGCAAAATAAGATAACATTTTCTGCATTTTTGAGACATTACTGTATTAAGAAATGTGTCTCGTGTTTCAAGAAATGATGACAAATATCTCATTAATAACACTTATCATAAAAAATAATAAAAGGATCCTGTCCTTAATAGGACGACAATCGCAGGAGAACTATAGTCACGGCTACATAAATGAAAAAAGTCGACTGAAATAACAGCTGGCTGGCTTAATTTATGTTTGGTCGTACAACAACGCATCGGTGTACTAGTTCGTGTAGGGTACCCTTTTTTGTTCAACCACTGCATGTGACTTTGTATCTACTAGACAGTAAGCAGACCTTTAAAACAGCAGTATGTGGAAAAAATATGCGAATACCATACACCCTGAAAGACTACCTCGACAATAAATCGATGCCGTAAGCTCTCAAGAACCGGTAAACTCAGAACATAACCTAGGTCACTTGAAGTATTTATTTTTGAATCTGGCGGTGGTGACGAAACCGGTTAATAAGGCTGTTATAGAACCTCCCTCCGTCCTAAAACCCTGTGATCTTAGACGGAGTGACGACCTGTGGAATGTTAAGAAGGCTAGCAGAACCTGTAGCTCTACCTACCACAAGTTTTTGCAAACAGTTTTTACTATAGTCGCCAGTAACTATAGATAAGAGTCAACCAACAAGAGAGTTTTATTTGAAAAATAAAGCGATCCTTTGGTTGATCCCTATCTATAGCTACTATCGACTATAGTAGACACTGTTTGCTAAAAACTTGTGGTAAAGCTACTAGATGCTTTGGGTGAGACCTATATCCAGCAGTAGACTACTCTTTCAAACGTAGTCAAATAACAATTTAGTTGGCAGCAAAAAAAATATATATAACAAATCTTAATATGCTGTTTTTGGCCAATTCAGGTTTAGTTGTTGATCATATTAGGGTGATTTAGGTATCTAAAGTTCCTGATGATGACAAAGCATCAAAGATGTTATCTATACATATAATAAAACTGTAAATTAAAAAATTCTGTACATTCAACTTTGAAAAAGATTGCGGACTCTAAATTAAGCTATAGAACAATATAATCTATTATTTTTAGAATTCGCGTCTGTCTGTTTTGTTGTTTGTCGGTGCATCACTTAAAACTACTGAACCGATTTATATGAGGTCTTTTTTGTTGAATAGTCATCAGCTCTGTGGGTAAAATAGGGTATATTATATTTCGATATCCTTACAGGGAGTTCAAATATATAGGGTGTTTGTGTTTTACGAGTCTCTTAGGAAAAGTTTTTAAATACACCCGATAGAAATAAATTTTCTATGAAGCAAAGTTGGATTTATTTTAATTTCACTTTTTGATTTATTTTTTTTTTCGTAAAAGTTCCATGTTTTTAACAAGTATAGAATATGTGTAAGTAATTACCAAAACCCAAAATTATATTTATATTAAATAGGGTTATAAATATATAATATAGGGGCATACGCAGGCATGGTAGCCATGGTTAACATGTTTACTTTACCTTAGTAAAAATGGGTAAGTAGCTATTAAAAAACAATAGCTAATAACACATATACGAAGTTGCGGGTACTAGCTAGTTACTAATATATTAAAATATGTATTTCAGACATATATTATCCTGGCCACAAAATAAACTCATGGCTAATACTATGTCTGTAGGTACCTACCAGAAACCAAGATCCTAATTCATATTGTATTTTATAAACACCCAGATTATGGCTAAATATTATTTACCATGAGTCAGAAATGAAACTACAACCTCCGCATACAATGCCAAAGACGAAACCACTATACCACAGAGTCTGTCTATATATTATCATATTTTATAAACAAAATGTACTCTAAGCTGTGATTATATGAGGGGTTTTCCTCTTGCTTAAAGGTACCTACCAGTTATAATAAGTATATAGGTACGTAATATTACAAACATTTATTGTTTACAATAAATTTTTGTAATATTGCGCAAAAAAAAGATAATATTTTGGGTAATACGAATAACTATTGACGTATACTAAACAACAACAATGAATATTTAAGCAATAAATATTCATTGATAGATAAATATAGTGGATTTATGTTTAATTCTATGACTAATATACTGTTAGTTATTTGTGAGTAATTTGTAAGTAATACTTATAAACCAGGGGATATTGTGACTAATAAACATTATAGATTAAGTGGGCAACCTCTATGACGCCATAATACAATGGTAGCTAAAATGGGGATAAAGTACGGGCGCGAATGGGAAATTCCTTTGACCTACTCTATTTATCTCTATCTCTTGCTACATTAAAACAGTATAAACGGTTGCAGCGAGCGGTGCCTGGATCATCCACTATATCACTGTATCCACTGTCACCAAATAGCGGTCTATATTATGAGAATTTAATTCAACTCAGGTTTGTCTTTTTTGGCGCTCATCAGTTTCTTTTTTATAGAGCAGGACATGTGACTCTACTTCCACCCGATGGTAAGTGGCAATGTACGTCCAAGAATGTCCTCAACCAGTAGTAGTAATGGTGCCTGCTTTAATTGGTTGATTCCACTATGTCTGCTTGAGAAACTTATTCACGCCTCGCTTAAAGGACTCAGGATTAAAGAAAGAAGGAAAAACGCACGCAGGCAAAGGCATTCCACTTTTTTATTGTGCGACATATACATATAAGAATCACCATACCTTTTTGTTCTGGTGGGCCTGTCATCCACTGTTTGTGTATGCATTTTATTGCCAATGCATATAGTACAGAAACGAAATGGGGATGGAGCTGAATAAATAACTCGTTTATTTCAGTATAGTACATTGCTTAATGTCTTCTATTGGATAAACACCAGGTTGTGGGTGCACCGGATTTCCGGAGACTACTACATCGATTTGTTGTCGAGGGGGTAGTCTCCTTTCATGGTACGGTTACGAAATGGGCGATTGATTTTACGATAAAGCAGCGAGGATATTAAAATAGACTCGTAATGCAAATACGTCCATATCGCCGCCCATATCGATCAACATTGTTAAACAACAATGTATTGATCGACCCCATTCATGTGCTTTACAGGTTTGCTTACCATCGGGTAGATAGAAGGTCACATGCATTTGTTAATTAATACTTTAAATCTTGGTTGACAGTCACAGGATGGCCACTTTTTTCGGATACGAATTTCCCTGACTTTTACAGATTTTCCAGTCAATTTTTTTAGATTTTCCCTGACCTTTATTAAGCTTTAAAAAGAAAAAAATAAATCCCAAAAATATATTATTTGTTTTTTAAATTGATCTTTAGAAACAAAAAAGTATTTGAGATAAAAATTATTAGAAATTAGAAACAATTATTTTTAGCAATATTTTCGGAACATATGTAGTAGCATCGTTTTTTTTTTTATAATATTTGACCTTCGATGGAATCAGTCAGAAAATTAGGTTGTCAGTCGTTTACAGTAGCAAATTGTGTGTGTACTTTAAATATTATCCCTGACCATCTAGCGTTTTCCCTGACTTTTCTAGTCTCCGAAAATTCCCTGACTTTTCCCGGTTTTCCATGTTTTCCAGTAAGTTCGCCAATTCCGATACAACTTGAACAATAGTACGCGAGCGACAGAGATAAACTGGTGTGTTCTCGTCATACAAAATTCTTTAGCGTCCGCTCTATAGTAGATTAAATATATATTATTTATCGGATGCAGAACAGAAGCATTTTGAATACATATAATAATATAAATTGTTACTTCGTGAATATTGTACACCAAGTATAGAGATGTTCGGAATTCTGAAAACAGACCTCGTATCTATCTAGTGCACAACCACACAAATAAATATATATTTGCGTGTGGGCGAACTTTTAAAAAATAGTTTTACCTATCTTATTTTCTATTCTCCATTGAATTTTTATAAGTTGTCGAGTACTGTTATATATCCCGGATCCCAATCCCGGTGTGTACCAACGAGTTTTTAATTAAAAAAATTATGTACATTTGTTTGACAACACCACTATAGTGCCTCGGAGAGCACGTTAAGCAGTCGGTCCCGGTTTCACTATACCAACTTGTGAAACTGTTTATAGATGGGTTATTGAGTCTATTCAAAAACATCGCGACAAGCTAGCCACTTGTTCGGTGTAGACTCATACCATCGGCTACGACGAGGTGGGATTAAAACCCCTCCGCTGGGTACCCTGGGGCCGTCTAGGTGGTCTCGGGCGCCGTAAGGCACCCGTGATGATACATACATATATACTGTTATATAGTAATGTTGTATATTATTTTCCATATTGTACAACATAAAAAAAACAGTCAAGTTGTAATATTGGAAGTACATTTGTATGGGCGATAAGTTGACTTCAGCGGCCACATTGTTTCTTATAACGTGATCGTTAGATTGTCAAAATAACGATTTCCGCTTAGCGATTAGCGATCTCCTCCAATCAGAGTAGTTTTTAACCTTCGCTGATTGGAGGAGAGAGCGCTAATAACGGAATCGGGTATGAGAAGAGTTATGACTATGAACGAGGCAAACAAGTGGCGCTCGGTTGTCTCTGCCTACCCCGTAAGGAACCTGGCATGAAGATAAATAAACTACTACTACTACCTCAGAGCGTATTTACTTAGATCCAAACTATCTCTTTCAAACTTTCATGCAAGTATTTTCATTTAGACCTATTTACTATTTTACTATATCGTAATCGCATTATTTAGCCGGCATAGTGGGAGCGATCAATATTGTTTAAGAACAATTATTGGTTAACCCTATTCATGGACTTTGTGGGTCTGCTCACCACAAGGTAGATATAAAGTCACATGCCGTGTTCTAATAAAATAATTTTAAAAACTTACAAAAGGTGTCACTGCGAATTTATATATATATATATATATTAATTCATTATTGCACTAACAGATTTGTACAAAAGCGAGCTTAATGCTTAAGGCACTATCTACCAGTTAACATTTATATATATCTTCACGGGTGCCTTACGGCGCCCGAGACCGCCTAGACGGCCCCAGGGTACCCAGCGGAGGGGTTTTAATCCCACCTCGTCGTACCCGATGGTATGAGTCTACACCGAACAAGTGGCTAGCTCGTCGCGATGTTTTGAATAGACTCAATAACCCATCTATAAACAGTTTCACAAGTTGGTATAGTGAAACCGGGACTCATACCTGTCTTTTGATCAGGAACTCGGCCAATTCTTTCTTTTGACTAAGAATGTCTACTGCCTCCAAATTATTTGGCTTAGAGTCCGCACTTCTGTAGGATATCACAGATCCATCATCATTGGCCCGTTTCCAGGCATCCTGGGTTCTCTTCCTCGCAGATTGGAGCCGGTTTAGGATCTTAGAATGATCTAATCCAAAAACATTATTAGTCATTTCGGGTAAGGGAGTTTCTTCTGTAGGAAATTGTTCTTCCATTTGTTTGATTTTTGCCTGAAAAATAATAGTTAATTGTAATGAAAAAATATTCTGAAACTAGATGTAGGTATAAATAAAGTAATCCGTTACGTATCTATATTGTATTTTGTTAATAGTTTTGATCCAAAAATAACAACTGTACAATAATTTAAATCCAATTTAAGTATTTTTCCTCATTAATCCATCATGGATCTGCGTAATGTATATACTGAGAATGATATGAAAAAAACAATGAAAATTATTATACTGGGTATTTTTTCATCTAAAATTGTCAAACAATAAAACCTGTTTCTGTAAGTAAAACTTCGCAATAGCGACATCTGCGTTTTCCATACAAAAAGAGCTTTTGCACTTAACCAGTATTACTCGACTATTTTTTAATTTATTTATCCATTACAAATAAACATAGTGGTTCGGCATTCCTAGTAAGACTTACCTTCATTTCAGGTGACAATTTGGTATCCAAGCTGAATTCCGTCTTTAAAACATGTCCAATTTCAGTAGGTACAAAGTCTTCTCCATAGTCCGCTTGAGATAATTGTTGGTCTATGTGAACTATACGGGCTTCTTGTTGGTCTGGAAATATTATAATCCTATTTACTTATTATTGTAAATTAAATCTCTTTTTAATTTACAAAAATGTACAAAGCCGAGCTTAATCTATATAATAAATTGTGCATAGGCATTTTCTACCAGCTAAACAAGTGCCCAAAACAATAACAATGAATTCATTCACTTGAATAACACAAATATGAATACCATACGTTTTTTTTCTGCTGATAGATAATTGGAGCTTAGCTAATGCATGCTAATTTATTTTATATTTTAAAAGATAAAAATTGTTTAAAAAAACATCTCTCGCAATCTCTATAATATTGCACAGGCTCAATGGCTGGGGAATTATTATTTATAATTAAATTAATTATTTTTAATTACATTTTTATTTATCTATTAAAATCAAGTTTACCTGATTTTCCGTAACCATATTTATTCTTTAATTAATTTAAGGATTATTTTTGTTTTGTATTACAATTTCTTTGTGTGATTTGCAATTTAAAAGGTTAATAAAGATTTAATCAGACAAGTCATTTAAAATATTTCATTTGGACAGACAGACTGTTATTATAAATTATTATTTACCGATTTATATTTATTTATAGATTATTATTTACCTTTTAAAAAAGTAATGTAAGGTACTACTCCCATAAGCCTTAGTGAAGATAACTCATGTCGCAAAGGCCCAGCTGCATTATTCAATATCTTCTCTGTTTGTACATCACTTAGTGTACCTTTACACAACCAGTACACATTTAACATTTGATAATCTGGTGAAATATTTACCTTAAAAATTTTTTATTATATAATACAGTCTTAAGTCCCAAGGGCACTGGATTGTGAATTTAGGCATATAATAATTTTATAATTATGTTAATAATTAACTAATATTAAAACTAACTGAAAACCTGCACCTACAATATAATTAATCTTGTCATGATATAAAGTTTTACCCCCGTATTCTAAGTCGTGTTTTCCACTCCACTTTTACCCAATGAACGTCTGTCTCTCCGCCAAATATAAAATCAAGATAGATAGAATAAGACAAGACTATCCTTGAGTGAAAGTGGAGTGAAAAACTTGACTTAGAATACGGAGGTTAGTCTTCCTTTACAATATTGGAAATAATTTTAAATTTGGTGTAGAATTGTATGTATTTACCTATCAAAGTATATAGTACAACTTAAAGATTGAAGGATAAGGCAAATATAATTTTATTTGACAATTACCTTAGATATTTCAATACCTCTTCCCAAGATTTCAATAGATATATTTCCTGTAGTCATGATGTCTGTAATATACTTCATAAATAGTTTATTTAGAACAGCAACTCTTCGAGTGGCTTGTTTTGCTGGTTGTTTAGTAGTCTTTACCAAACTTATAGTACTTGGTAACATATTGTAATATGAAGGTTTCTTTCTAAAAATATTTATAGACAGTTATTAATACAGTTTATAGGGGTTTATCTTAGGATAAGATTTTTTTTCCGAAATGTTACAAACCATATTTATTTCGTCGTCTAAGATCGAATACCGCCAAAGTCATAAATACCAACATTTCAGGAGACACAAAGAACTAGTTGTTAAATTAATTTTATATAGGGCATATAAATATGGCAATAACACTGAGATAGATGGTTAATACACAAAATTATATATAAAAATACTTAAAAGTGTTTAATTAGTAGTTAAAAATGACATACGCTCTATTGGGGGGGTTAAATAACGGTTTTTATGTGACTTACTCGAAGTTACTATGCCAATAATACTGTAATATTTTTTATTTATTCAATATTTTGCATAATTACTCTAACGAACAGTTTTATAACAACAAGTGAATCTAATGAATATACAATCTTAAATACAAATAAGTAAAACACTATTCAAACAAATTATTAATCATTACTTAACAAAATGACAAAAGTAAACTTTTTCTGGGCTATCAAGTATCGAGACGATTCCACCAATGCATAAGGGTTTTTTAAACTGTTTAGGGAAATAAAGCAGTCTTGGTTAAATCTTTTTGATACTTGCTAGGAAACAATACACCCACAAAATTAATAAAAATAAACAAACAATCTTAAATACTTGACAGAGATCAGGTGTAAATAAAAAGCAAACTTTTATACTCAGAAATAATGTGGCAGGGAATTGTAATACCTATGGCAATCGGATGGTAAAACAGCTTTTAACTCTTGTAGGTGGATTTTAATTTCGTGATTTCGGTCATCTTGGTAATGGCGTTAATTTATCATCAGATTTTAGTTGATATTAGGGACCTAATAATAAAATAGTGAACGCGATAGCAATCTGTCAATGCGTTGGTAATTTGAATTGTCATGGTTATTATTTTCAATGGAATAAATGCTATGACAGTCCCAATAGGCTATTTGACTACATTAAAAATATACTATAAATTGTGGTCATCCTATCAGACAATGGCGTAAAAAAACATATTTCACTTTATTTTAAACTAAATTATGTATATCTTTTGTAGATTACACAAAATAAAATTGAATATTTTTTACAATTTTGATTTATAACAAAAACATCTTTGATTGGTTGATAACTGGTTTGCTTGTACAAATAAAACATTTGGAAGAAGTATAAATTATGAAGAATACCAAATAAAAACATGTTGATCAAAAAATTTCCAGTATTCATGAATGACAAACCAGAACCCATACACATAGGATTTTACCTGGATTGCACGGTAATATACCTCATTAATAATCAACAAAAAAAGGTAATTTTAGCCACTTTATTTTAACAATTTATTTTCACGGAAGTTGTGCTTACAATAATGTACCCTGGATAAAGTGCACTTACTACGTGTATCTATTGCATTGCCAATGTTAGTCTACAACTAATGCAGTCACATCAAAAAGAAAGGTAACCAGTACCTAACACTGTAACAATAAGACTAAATAACTAACAAAACTAAATAGAAACAATAGTAGAAGACTTTCAAAAATTATATAGAAGATTATAGCAAGGATTTCGATATAACTCTCTATTTTAATCATATGCCGCCTTGAAGATTTAGAAAATAGTATATATTAATGCTTGTTAATATTAGTTTATCTATATTATTTTATACATACATACATATCATCAAGGGTGCCTTACGGCGCCCGAGACCGCCTATACGGCCCCAGGGTACCCAGCGGATGGGTTTTAATCCCACCTCGTCGTAGCCGACGGTATGAATCTACACCGAACAAGTGGCTACCTCGTCGCTATGTTTTGAATAGACTCAATAACTCATCTATAAACAGTTTTACAAGTTGGTATAGTGAAACCGGAACCGACAGCTTAACGTGCTCTCCCGAGGCACTATAGTGGTGTTGTCAAACAAATGTACATACATTTTTTAATTAAAAACTCATTGGTACACACCGGGATTCGAACCAGGGACCTAACTAAGTGTTTTTAAGTCCAAGGTCTAACCAACTCGGCCACCGTGTATATTATTTTATTTTATATTATTATATTGTATTGTTTCATCTACTATTCATACATTTTCATGTCTACCGCGTGCTTGTGCGGTTATCTCGTTCTCGGATCCACTCACGACGCTCCGGCCTTTCTCTGCACTGGCTGTGGAATCTGGCTGCATAGTGGTTGTACCGGCGTTAATATTGTTGATAATTGATTGTGCCAGACGTGTTTTGATGCTGAGGCCTCCCAGATTCAGTCCCGACCGGATGTTACTCATATAGATATATTATTATATTGAGGGGCTTTCGCTTCCAAGATGCTCGAATGTACAAGGGTATCCCTCTTTCGACACTAACTGATATAGCTTCAAGTGACTGTAGCCAAATAGTATCACATAATATATCCTTTGAAGAATTTATTAGAGATCATAGACAAAGTTGTAAAGTACTCAAATGAGTCCCGAAAGGAGCTCGTCATCAGGCCGCTACTAAACTGTGCCAATTAATAGCTAGCTGCATTGATAGCAATTCCACCCAAACCTGGCAAAACTTGTTTCTTTTTTCATATACTGCTCTCCGTATACCTCAAAAAAGATTCAAAATTTTCACTAACCTCCGCTGTAAAAGATAATATCAAAAACTTTAATACTTTTGACATTCCAGATCAACAAATAATAAAACGTCTATTTAACATTGCTAAACGCATTGAATTAAAGTCGCAGATGGTGATGTACGTGGTGCCGTACGTTTATTGTTATCGAACGATGAGTTTGCCCCAAATAATGAATCAACATATGAAGCTCTTCTTGATAAACATCCTTCCCCATCAAGACCATTATAATTTCCTCACCCACCTACTGAATCCGTCTGTATTAAGGTTTCTCCAAATGACAAGCAATTCGACGTTTCCCGACGGAGTCTGCTGGTGGCCTCGATGGCCTTAGACCACAGATCTTAAAAGATCTTATCTATTTTGCAGCAATTTTTCTCCACAAGTTTGGTTCCCGCTGCCGGTGCAACAACGTATATGGTTTGATAAATATGATGTTGGCCGGCTCTGTAAATCAAGACTTCACAAGATTCCTTTATGGCGGTTCTCTTTGCGCCCTAGAAAAAAAAGGAGGTGGTTTACGACCTATAGCAGTTGGAAATGTTTTTAGACGGATTGCATCTAAAATCGCATGTAGGAATGTTTCAAATTCTCTTATTTCTCATTTTCAACCTATTCAAGTTGGATTTGCTGTTCCAAATGGTTGTGAACTAGCTGTCCACGCTACCCGTCAATTTATTCACTCGAAACACACGTCGTCAAAAATTATTTTGAAAATAGACTACAAAAATGCTTTCAATTCTGTAGAAAGAGACTGCATGCTTAATAAAATTAAGAATAAATGTCCCAGCTTTTTTAATTATATGAATCAATGTTACCACACTCCTACTTATTTATTTTTCCATGACAAAGATATTGACCCGATGGGTACCGCAGCCTTTTACTTTCCATTCATCCTATAATAAGAAAACTGACTTCAGAGTTGAACGTCTCGTACTTAGACGATGGTGCAATAGGCGGTGACCCCAGCACTGTTCTCTCTGATTTCCAATCAATTATCACAGATTCACAAGCCCTTGGCTTAGAAGTTAACCCATCTAAATGCGAGTTGTTATTTCTCTCAGAACCTAGCGACGACTTTATTAAATCCTTTCAAAACGTTGCCCCTGGAATTTGTGTCCAAAATAGTAATAATATTACCTTACTGGGAACATATCTCACTGATTCCGGCATTCCTATCGCTTAAAAAGAAAAACGCGATTTATTAAAATTAGCCTCAAACAGATTAGAAGAAATTGAACCACATATCGCCTTTTTCCTATAAAAAATTGTCTAGCTGCCCCAAGTTTATATATACTTTACGCGCCACACCTTTTTGGGAATCGAATATATTAATTGACATAGATAATATTTTAAAATTAACACTCGAAACGATATTAAATGTTAGTCTCAATTTCAGCAAACATCTCTCATCTTCTCGGTTAAATTTGCCGGACTAGGAATTAGAAAAATATACGACCTTACTATTCCTGCATATCTTTGCTCTATTACCTCTACAAAATCTCTCTGTTCCTCAATTTTATCAAATACAACATGTAATTTAGAACAATTTAATCGTGAACCGGAAGCTCTTGCATTGTGGAAAACTTTCACAAAAAGATTGGGATAGTCCTATAATAAAAAATATATACCAAGCTTTACCTAGGCAATCAATAATAGATGAGGCCCGCCTGAAAGCATTTTGTGTGAGTAAGGCTGGCGCCTGGCGCCTGGTATAGCACTACCTTCCCCTTATACGGGCACACTGCTAGACGCCAACTCACTCCGCATAGCGGTAGCATTGAGGCTGGGCTGCAAAGTATCTACCCAACACATTTGTATATGTGGTGACCCAGCAGACGAATTAGGTCGTCATGCATTGTGCTGCCAAAAAAGTGCTGGCAGAATCTCGAGGCACTATGCGATTAATGGCATCTTGTCAAGGACGCTGGCATCTGCTAACATTCCCTATATCCTCGGGAATATTTAGGTCTGATGGCAAGCGTCCGGACGGGATGTCGTTGATCCCGTATAAGCGTGGCCGAGCACTAGTTTGGGACGCCACATGTGTTGACACTCTGTACGTCATACGTGACATCCAGCCATAAAAAGTCTGGGGCCGCTGCAGAGACGGCAGCAAGTCTAAAACGTCACAAGTACGCGGTAATTAACACCAATTACCATTTCATTCTATTTGCAGTTGAAACGATGGGCCCGTGGTCCGAGGATTCTCTTGCGTACTCCCGCGAACTTGGCGAAAAACTTCGCTCAACGACGGGTGATCCTTTGAGTAGAGAATACTTTGATCCAAGTAGACATGTGACAATCACTAATATTTTAGGATATGATTCCAATTGTTTCAATCGCGGTGGCGATTGGATTCCCAGTATTCTATCAAAAAAGATACATTATTTTTCCATAAGGAGCAAAAAAAAAAAAAAAGTTAAAATAAAAAAGGGGGGGGGGGGGTTGGGAATATATTTTTGCTAACTAACAATATTTAGTCAATACTAACCACAAAAATATCCTATCATGACAAGCCACAAGAACGAGCAAAAAAAAAAATTTTTATTTGACAAAAAAAAAAACAAAAAAAAAAAAAAAAAAAAAAAATTTTTATTAAAAAAAAAATCGGGGGGGGAGGGTCGCTATATATTTGTACTAATTAACGGCGCTAGCATTATTGAGTCAATACTAACCACGAAAATACCCCACAATGACAAGCCACAAGAACGACAGAAAAAAAATAGTACAAATTAATAATAAAAAAAAACAAAAAAAAAGGGGGGGATATGGACATATATTGTTTTTTTCTTAATTAAAATAAATGTAAATAAAAAAAGGGGGGGGGGGGGGTCCGTCATAAAAAATAAAATAACATAGTTAAAAAAAAAATTAAAAAAAGGGGGGGGGTATGGTAATATATTTGTGCTAACGGCTCTCATATTATTGAGTCAATACTGACCACAAAAATAACCCCTAATGGCAAGCCACCATCACCCACGCACGTACAATACACATGCATACATGTACGTAATTTCTATCGGTAGATAATTGTTATCGATTGCGAATTCCGTTCGGTCTGCTATTGAAACATATTGCGTTTATATCAGTGTGTCTTTTGTTTCCTTTCGGTCCCATATGTATCTTTATCCTTCTATTATATCTTTATCCTTCGATCATATCTGTATCAGTTTGCTTTCGTTCGGTCGCGGAGTTCAATCGGTCCCAAGTCAATCTATATCAGTTTAGTTTCGTTCGGTCGGCATATTGTGTCTCAATCAAAAGTACCGGATGTTTTTTTTCTTGATGAATCTTTATCTTGGTCAGTTGACAATACCATATCTAAATGATTGAATCATTCGCGATTGTCACATGTCTAGATCCAAGAGTCAGCCTCGCTATTCAACGGGGGAACGCCGCGAGTGTCCTCGCACACTACGCCCATCGGACGGTCTTTTTAGGTTTTTAATTTGTATATAATTTAGTTTTTAATCATTTATTAAGTAGTTTTAGTTTTTATGTTAATATTTTGAGAATCTTTTTAATTAATAAATATATATATAGGAGATTATTTAATCTGTGCTTGTTTGATAACTTGCATGTGGCGTCACACTCAAGACTGCGAAACAGCGTTTTTAGCACCATTGTGGAAATTCAAACTTTAACATTGATTTTTATTAATAATAGAGTAGACATTATGGAAATATCAATGTAGTGTATTATGTAATGAAGAATCATATAAAACGAGTTTCAAAAAGTAGTCAAATACCCTATTACAATCGATTGCAATAGTGATCTGTCAAAACTTTGTTTGATAACTAGGGGGCTGATGTAAAACCCTTAGGTCAGTAACAACTGGATCATTAGCGACTCTTCCAGGGCGAATGGAGCATTTGATGCAATTTTATCAGTCTGTAAAAATGTGTAGTCTATAACATAATTTCATCACTCACGGCTGTTACCTCTTTTAAAAATTGTGTGTGATCCATATTAGTTCCCAAATTATAGCTTGTGTAGATATATATGCATACATATGTTTCAAAATATATTGCACTTATAAAAGCATATAGATCCCAAATTATAAATTGTGTAGATATGTATGAATACTTTTGTTTTAAAGTATAATGCACTTATAAATGAATAAAGTTTCCCAGCTTTAGCTTCCAACTCTCTTTCCATATTTCTGGCTCACCTAATTCTTTCGATTTTCTTTGATTTAATATTAATTTTCTTTAAGTTCACTTTATACTCTTTGTTGTGTGATCTCCTGATCGCTTGATTTACTTTCTACTTCATAATTTCTTCAATGTGTGTTGTGTCATATTCTAATGTTTCCTGATTTCACAATATTTCTTCATTGTTTGTCACTTTAGTATCTCTTAATACCTTCCTTTCTTTTTCTAATATTTCCTCTTCAGATTGTGTTAAAAGAATTGGAATAACTTGTGCTGATTGGTTAAATAATGTTAACTAATAAATAACGCAAATTTTGGCACTCTTTTCATTAATGAGCATAGGGTCATTTCGCCGGTGCAACCAATTAGCGGACTGATCAACTTTAACCTATGAAATTAATAGGATATTCTTATTACAAACAATTTTTTTAATTTTTTTAGGAGTATAGAATTATTAAAATTTTTACTAAAACTAATAGATTATGAAATATAATATTATTTTGATTTACAATAAATAAAAACTCAGAAATACTGTGAAATGCTAGTTTACGACCTCTTTTTTTAGTTTCCAACCACCATGAAGTCAATTTGCGGCCATAGCCGCAAGTAATTAGTTATTGTAAAATATAAAAACAAAATGTTTTTTTTTATACTTAGATTTTTTTATTTTTTTTAAATGCACTTCAATATATATTTTAAACTTAAATGATAAATAACAGAACATGACCTATTGTTTACAATCTCACGCCACTATACTATAATTTTAATAAAGTATTCATAAAAACTTATTAAGGCCTTGAAGAACACTTTAGTTATAGTAGGTTTTTTCTTTTTTTAGAAACAAAAATGAATATATGTAAAAGAGACAAAACCTATTGTAAAGTGTTCTTCAAGGACTCACAAGGTTTTTATGAATACGGCCAAATATCTATTAGTATAGTATTAGTCGGTAATTTTCATTAATTAAATCTAGTAAAAAGAAGTGGGGATATATTTAAATTAAATAATGTATATTCGGGGTCCATCTGAGCATTTGCGGAGGACCTAGCAGTGCTAACATGCAATCCAAAATAAAAATAAGAAACGCTTTATTAATGTCACCAACAAGGTAGATCAACAGTCAATTAGTAATGTCAAGAAAGCTTGGATTTATGACAACTACCTAACATCTCGTCCAACATGGTCTTTTCTTCTATACAACTTAACAACTCTTCTTGTAAATCTGGATGCAACTGTCATAAGAAAACTTAAGTCTTGGCTTGGATTAGCACAGGGCGCTGACTCCTCCACACTGTTTAGGAGACAGCATCAGTTTGGGATGAATTTTAAAAACCCATCTGAGCTGTACAAACATCTATGTGTAACTAAGCAACAAATCCTGAGTAACTTTCGGGATAATCTGATTGCTACTCTCCCAAAAAACTCTGAGATGGAGTTGAGACTTTAGTTCCATAAATCATTTATGAGCGGTGCACAGATCAGCAGAAGGAGGTTGGGTTGGAAGAAAAAGGAATGTGATAAAGATGTTAATAAAAACTTTCCTTAAGGAAGATGAATAGCATTGCTACAGAGTTCACACTATGACCCTAGAAGTACAGAATGAATGGCATACTATAGGGGAAGTTTGTTTCCTCCAGCCCAGAAATGGAGCACACACTCATGTACAATTGGTCTCCTGCACTTATAAGTTATATCTTAATGCCTTTCAAATATACCTGACCAGAGTAATCTGGTAAGATAGGGGGAAGCAACAGATAAGAACATGTACATTAGGTACATGTGTAGGGACTGCCAGACATATACTTGCTGGTTGCAAGACTCTACTTGAAAAAGGCCATATTCGCACTGACATGATGAAGTTCTAGAAATTATAAGCGTGAAGCTGTAAGTCTCAGTATTGTTAGAGCAAGAAAAGTATTATCAACAGATGAAAGACTAACTACTTTTATAAAGGAGGGAAAACTCAAGAAAACTCAAAGTAAACCTTACTTAAATTCATGGATACATTCAAAATGCATTACAATTCCAGACAAACTAGCAGTTTCAGCCTATAGACCAGACATACATGTGTACTCTCAGTGCTTGAAGAAAGTAATACTTATAGAACTCGCCTTTCCTTGGGAAACAAACATTCCTAAGGACCAAAACATCAAGTCGAACAAATATTGTTATACAAACGAAATTACTAGAAACAGATTTAAAACTCAACTTTATGCAGTGGATGTTGGTGCAAGAGGAATTCCAGCAAAGTCTTTGCATTGTCATTGAAGGTTCTTGGCCTTCCGAGAACAGCCGTCCGAACTTTTATGGAACGTGTTTCCAAGATGGCGCTAACAGGATCATATAATATTTGGTTGAGTAGAGAGGGTCATCTGCACTGTTTTAACTAACAGTGCAGATGAGAGTTCAAAAGGCGTACTTCGCAGTCTTAAGTCGGGGAATGTTCATTCACCTGCCTTCATACTACGCGCTGGCCCTGGTGTCCTCCAGCACGCGGTCGCCACTCAAAAACCTTAATGCCCCAACGGCCGTCCGTTCTGCGAGCTATGTGGCCTGCCCACTGCCACTTAAGTTTGGCGATTCTGGAGGCTATGTTGGTTACTTTGGTCCTTTTGCGGATCTCATCGTTTCGAATATGATCTCGCAAGGAAAGGCCGAGCATAGCGCGCTGCATCGCCCTTTGTGTGACTGTGAGCTTTTTCATGAGGCCTATAGTAAGCGACCACGTCTCAGATCCGTAAGTCATCACAACATAGTTGATGACAAATATAATTGATATTAAACTACTTACTTTTTACTTGGATTAAGCATTTTTGAAAGCTTTATTCCTTGCTTTTTTATTGAGCTTTGAACATTGGTAGTGTAGTAAAATCGGCGTAACATTGTTTGAAACATTTACGAACAACTATAAAATGCAGGTACGAATAAAAAAAATGTATAGGAAGAAGAATGTATGCAAGTACTAGTCCCTTTTTCCACTATCTATTTTTATTAGAGAATTTGTAGTTTTATGGTTATAATTCGTAAAGACAGAAAATTAATTCAAAATATTTTGCCTTATTTTATTTTAATTATAATGATGATGTTATCCTTGTGGGAAAGGCAAGGGCATGAGCTATTCAGCCAAGTTTGCAAATTTAATTTCCATTTGTATGAGCAAAGTTATTTAAACCATAGCCATGCCTAAGTAATTTTGCAAATTATTATTATATTATTTATATAGAAATATTTTATTCTAATTATCATTTTTAACATCACTTTTTTTTGTATTATAATTTAATGGTAGGTAGTCTTCCTATAACTCTGAGGGTATAGTGCACAAATGTACACTTTTTAAATAAAGACGCGACCTTGTATTTAATATATAATTTAATGTGTACACATGCGGTAAAACGTTAGTCGACGCTAAAGATAATAAGAATCATTCAATATATTTATATCTTGGTCAATAAATTATTCTGATATAGGTATTGTTTTCCAATAAATGGTTTATTATTTAATTTGACTATTATATCCGCTTTATACTACGAGGCCATACCATCATATAGACCGCAACAAGCTCGCCACTTTTTAGGTGTAGCCTCCTAATACCATCGGCGAAATGAGGACGGGTTAATACCTCCGCTGGGTACCCTGGGGTCGTTTAAACGATTCTCGGGAGCCTAAAAAGGCACTCGTGGTGGTATTTATTTATATCCATAAGTTATTTTAATTGTATGTCTATGCGTATTTTAATCATCATTTTTGTTATATTTGTATATGTATGTACGAGTATATATGTATATTTTATAATTATGTATGTTAGATATGTATGTTATACTGCTTGATAACTCTCTTATTAATAACTTGTTAATAACTCTTATTTTTGACAACTACCTGACGTTCCTAAATTAACTAGTGGTTGACAATGCCTAGATGCATTAAGGCCGCCCTTTTGTAATAAATAAATAAACGCTGGATAATCTCATGAAATATAAAGTCATATAGAATTCATAAATATAATATTTAAAGAAATCAGGGGCCACATGAAATACCAATCGACACGTAATTTCCATATAAATAAGTAAATAAAATTTGTTTTTAAATAAAAAAAAAAAAAAAAAAAAAAAATGGTTAATACCTCCGCTGGGTACCCTGGGGTCGTTTAAACGATTCTCGGGAGCCTAAAAAGGCACTCGTGGTGGTATTTATTTATATCCATAAGTTATTTTAATTGTATGTCTATGCGTATTTTAATCATCATTTTTGTTATATTTGTATATGTATGTACGAGTATATATGTATATTTTATAATTATGTATGTTAGATATGTATGTTATACTGCTTGATAACTCTCTTATTAATAACTTGTTAATAACTCTTATTTTTGACAACTACCTGACGTTCCTAAATTAACTAGTGGTTGACAATGCCTAGATGCATTAAGGCCGCCCTTTTGTAATAAATAAATAAACGCTGGATAATCTCATGAAATATAAAGTCATATAGAATTCATAAATATAATATTTAAAGAAATCAGGGGCCACATGAAATACCAATCGACACGTAATTTCCATATAAATAAGTAAATAAAATTTGTTTTTAAATAAATATTACTTAGTTTATTTTTATTTTATTTGGAAATTCTTTATTTTATCGTAATATAGCTATGTGATATATTGATATTTGGGTAGCCCTAGCCATTGAAATCCACTACTACATGTAAATGTAAGTTTTTACAATATTTGAACACGAATTAGTGTTAATGTGTGAGTAATTTACGTTTTTCTTGATGAACATATTGATGAGTGCATTTTGAGGGAGGGGTACACCTCTCCCTCAAAATTTGATAGATATTTTTGTATTAGGTAAGAGCGCTATGGTGTCTCTACATTAGTTTTTTTTTATTTATTGAATCTCTCAGTTTTTCTTTATTTAATGAAATTTTATAAAGGTCACAATATTGATTTTTAACATTATGCACATGTCTACAACATTTACACTTCTGTTAATTATATTATTGCATTTGGAGGTGTTTAGTTACTTTTTCTTCCATAATACTCCATACCATTTCTATCGGATTCAGTTGGTAATAGTTATTTTATTTCGTTATTGTCAGCAGAATGTATGTAGTAGACGAGTTGTGTATGGTCGAATGGCATGAAAACAAAACCATACAAATGCTTCTGTCTATGTCTGGGCAGACGAAATACTAAGTTTCTATCATACGACCAAGAACTATTCATAGCAGGGCAGAAAGAAGCTCCAGCAGAGAAAGGATCGACTTTAAAGGTAGAACACCATCTTTTGATGTAGTTGTGGAAAGCTTAATTAATGACATCAATAAGGTGGATCAAGAGCCAATTAGTAATGTCAAGAAAACTTGTATTTATGACAACTACTTAACATCGTCTAACATGTTTTTTTCTTGTATACGATTTCAACAAAACTCTTCCAATTTAATCTCGATGCAAATGTGATAAGGAAACTTAATCTTGGTTTGAATTAGCACAGGACCCTGACACCTCCACGCTATTCAGCGGACAGCAGCATTTTAAGATGAATTTTAAAAAGCCATCTGAGTTGTATAAACATCTACGAGTAATCAAGCAATAAATCCTTAGTAACTCTCGGGGTAATCTGATTGCATCTCTCCCAAAAGACTCATTGGCTTCTGAAATGGAGTCAAGACTTCAGTTCCATAAATCTTTTATGAACGGTGTACAGATTCCAGCAAAGTCTATTGAGGGATGATGGCCTTCCGGGATCAGCCGTCGGAACTTTTATGGGACGTGTTTCCAAGATAGTGCTAACAGAAGCATATAGTATTTGGTTAAGTAGAGAGGGTAGTGAATACAGTGAAAGAGTTAAAAGGCTTTTAAACCTACTTCGCGGTCTTAAGTCCGGGAACGCTGCAGTTCATTCCTCTGCCTTCCACTTAGGCGATGGACCTGGCACCCCGCGCGGAGAATCCATGGATAGCTGAGAATATTGTATCTCTATATTTCATGAAAGTGAATGTGCATGAATGTTATGGAAAATAAAGACTAATTAAACCTAATGGTTATACTACTTATACTTTTTACAGGAGTTGAAAATACGCCGTCATTGACGAAGCCTCCTCAATAAATCGTCTGACTTTGGAATACGACTCTCCTAAAATAAGAACTACTGTTAGGACAGTCTATATCTATGTTCGATATCTTTACATTTCGTTATTAGTTCTTAAATAAAATTATATCCTATATTTTATACACTCAAAAATTATGAACTATTAAAATGTTTCAAAACTGAGACAATGTTTTTTTTCTGTTAGAAACAACTTTAAAATTGACTTATAAACAATATTAATTACATAATATGCAATAAGTAGTTGATTAAATTAATTGTATATCAACTTTTTGAAAGTATCAAAATTACTTAGCTGAACATACCGGTGAGTATCTATCTCAACATGCTGCATTAGCGAATCTGATTCTCTTTATTCTTTAAAACAGTTACCCTTACTTGACTACGCATAGGTTTCTTCAATATTTACGGAAATTTTAACGAAAATCGAAATTAAAATAAAATAATGACAGAGTTTGACCTTTGTCAAAACTTAGTTGCCAGGTGAAATTTATCTATTTTTTTTTTAATTAAGAGAAACCAGAATCAGATACCCACGGAATAGAAAAAACAAGTGGAAGTGCAAAGTAGGCGTGTTTAGTGTGGCACAATTAAGCGTAGCTACGCTTATTTGATCCCAATCGTTATCAGTCGTGTCTAACATCGCTTCGAGTTGGTAGTCTCGCATCGTTCCTGATTTTTCCGCATAATTATTGTAAATATGCCGTATTGTTGCATTCTGGAGTGCAAAAACGATAGTAGGAGAAAAAATCTTCGTAATGGAGGTGTTTCGTATCATCGGTATGTACGATTTTGTTAGCATTCTTTAAAAACCTTAGCTTATTTTAGTTTACTAATAATTGTAGTTTAAATGAAGTTAAAATCAACCTAATGTAATTGTAATAAAGAATCCTTTAGATTGAAATTTTTATTTCAAAAGTTCTTTGCTACTCGGTTAGTGTTGTAGTGGGTGCTTATCGATATAACTTATTTATTTAAAGAAAAGAAGGAACAGTTTCGGCAGTTATACAAAATTTTATACTTACATATTTTTTTAAATATTTATTCAAATTGTATCGCATACATTTTTTTTTAATAGTGTGGGCTTAGAATAATAAAACGTACGTGTAAACTCTTTATAACGATAAACTCCCTATACGTATAAGTGAGCACAATTTGGTTGGTTTACCTTAAAACACATACATAAAAAAATCTTTATAGCTCAGCAGCCATTCTCTATTACGAAGAATTGTAATCATATTTTGACACAGTAAAATTGAATAATCAAAATTTAGTAGGCTACCATTGTTACAATTACTTACCATTACCATTACTTACCATTTACCATATTGTTACAATGAGCGGTTTATATATAATTTCATTAAAATCTTTGAAAGGTCATCAATAAGAACTTAACCAACTTTCTAACCTTCATTTAAAATATTTTTAGGTTTCCCAAAGACGCCACAGTCAAAGGGAAATGGATTGATGCAACAGGTAGAATTAATTGGATGCCAACAAAATCAAGCACCATATGCTCTGAACATTTTATAGAAGATGATATTTTAATATAAAAAAAGGATATAAATATACAAAACTAACAGCATTTCCAACTTTGAAAATCGTTAAGCTTTTTAATCAAGTTACCGTGTTTTTTTTTATTACTACATACATAGAGGTATTGGAAGTGTTTATGATATTATATTAAAAATTGGGGTCTGTACCATTGCGACTAAAAACTATTTTTTTTTAAATAACGGTAAAAAATATTTTTATAAAATATTTTTTATCGTTATTATATAATATTCCAGGCAATATATAATATTCGAATATTATTTTTAATATTCCAGGCAAAAATAATTTCTTCATTTTGCCTAATTTCTTTATTTTTAGTACAAAAATACTAGTTATATTAAGATTGCGTCCCAAAGTTTTGTTTCGTGCTCACGTCACGACAACGTCACCCAACTCAACTTAAAAAAATAAACTTATCTCAAAAATCAGTTTTTTAAGCCTTTATATATTCTAAAAGTTTTATAGCTATGTTTTCTAAAAAGTTTTCCCTTCCATCTGCGTTTAAATATATAGAGCACATTTATATTTAAAAAAAGGAATCGACATCGATACTTTAAATATTTTATTATGTCGCCGCCTTTGAATTATTATATTTTTATGCAAGGAAAGAATAAACTAAAATACTTTTTTTATATAAAAGATAATATACCTTATGTCGACTGAACAACACATTTATTTGAATGTTGTAGTAATCACGCCATCTGTATAGGAATAGCAGAACCTTTTACAGGAGGTTCTTACTACTTTATGATAGATGGCATGATTATTTTTTTATATGAATTTAAATCTAATTATTTGGAGAATAGTGTTTAAAATTGCTGTGTATATTTGCAACCAATCAGGACGAAGTGGTTATAGATTCTATACTTATAGATATATGATTTTGGCGACACCGGTTCTAATACATTTGGTGCTTTATAGCATTTCCACTTGTTTTTTCTATTCCGTGCAGATACCTTATAAACCAAATAAAACTGTATAACCTGCTATCAACCATACCTTTATATCTGCTCTTGTCAATTTATAATTTAAAAGTAAAAGTAAGAAATAAATGCATAAATTAAATTATCAGGTAAAACTTTTAGACCAGAGTTGGTAATATATTGATAACTTATTTTATCAATATATGATTTGTTGATACTGCAAAAACATAAATGTATAAATTGAAATATCTAAATATGTTCTTTATTTGATTATTGGACATACATTGATATAATGACATATATGATCCTTATTCATTAAAACCCAAATATATTTAAGTTAATAAGTAGCTTTGTCAAGCCAAGAACGTCAAAATCAGAGATATATCCATGTATTACAAAGTGAAATTACAAAAAAAACAATGAATGTATTGAGCTGTATTTTTTTTTTCATATAAATTCAGGGGCGCCTATGGATGGACTAATAAAAAAAAATCCTACATGTCGAGTTGTCAACATATTCACGCCAGGCACGGATATGTAGGTATAGGTGCGTGTTGACAGTTTTTCGCAGTAATTTTGTATAAGACCCGTTATCTATTGTATTGTTGATCGAAGTATCAATCATTCATACTAAAGGACCGGTACTCGCTGATATTTTTATGGGTTTGTTAATGGAGGATTTTTTCCAGACCTTATGAAAAATAGTTCCCATATTCAACTGTAATTCGTCCTGCCAGCATTAAGTAAAATATTCGAAAAAAAAAAATCTTGGTCAGCTGTTAAGTCATTTTAATACTCATAAATCGTTACATGATACGGGTTCACAAAAGGTTTCTATACAACAAATGCCGGTACAAGATTTTCTGTAATCAATCTTGTACCGGCATTATTTCACATAATCGACGCTTGGAAAAAACTTTCAGGATACGAGATCCTGAAAGTTTTTTGGCCTTTTCTGTGATCGATCTTAATTATTTTTTTTAATTTTTAAAATATGATGCAGATAGTGCTATTTGCTGATGATACACCCCTACTGTTTAAAGTTAGTGGGAAAGATAATATATTATCGGCAGCAAATGACACTCTGGAAATGGTTTTAAAATAGTTCACGGCAAATAATTTAGTTTTAAATGCAAAGAAGACTAAGTGCCTGAAATTTACATTATCTAATCTAATATTAATGCCAGAGTGAAGAGCGGTTGCAATCTTTAAACACTACCCTAGGCATTATTATAAAAGAATTTAAGAAAACTGTCACTCATTTTCACTTTTTGACAAACAGTGGGGCCTGTCGGATCATAGCCTGATAACTTCGACCGTGCCACAAGCTCCTCCACCATTATTAGGCAAAGTGATTCGTCGTGTATGACACTATATGTATAAAAAGGTACCCAATAAACGTTTAACTTATTTAATTTAATATCTACTAGTTAAATAGCAACCTAACTCAATTATTTATATTTAAAAAAAATAAGTACTATCATAATTTAATACAGACAGGTACAATCAGGTACATACATTCGGTAATTATTATTCCATGATTAAGATAAGTACCTACAATAAATTCTCCTAAAAGTACATTTATTGCAGTCAACGGCTAGGTAAAAATAGTCTTTATAAACTGACCCTTATTACAAAGACATAGAGTGTATGTACTTTCATAGAAAAAAATATTCTTACGTTCCAAAAAGAAAAATATTACATATTTCTTAAATTGTAAAAAATATTAAATATACTTAAAATTATTACAAAACCCTTAATAAATAATGTTTTTTTTCGTAATTGAAGACGTTACCATGTCTGCTTGATAAAATATATAGTTTTTTAAATTTATTTATAATATCGTATATTAATTGAATATGTCTTCTTTAGTTAAAAAATGGAACATTTATTGTAAACTTTTGCGAAAGGCATCACTAGAATAAATTGGCCCCGCTCATTTTGAAAATGCTAAAAGAAGCAGTAAGGTTTATATTTGAAACGACTAGCATAAAAATCTTGTAAAACATAAACCAGCGCAGGTTTATGTTCCACAAGATTTTAGCCGGGCCTTGGCTCTGTGGCTGGTAGCTCCTTTCTTTTTTATTATTAATTATCGTGACATATTTCTTTAGGGCGCGTTTGTTTTGGGTCAGAAACATGTTCACAACGACCACGATGTATATTTATGCGATTTTTTTGAGATTTCGGTGGCAAAATTGCCGTTGTGATCTGCCACATTGGCCGTTTTTTTGGCCCAGAATGCTACCGCGAACTGATCACAACGACCCAAGTCGATAGGTGAGGCGTTGTGAAATTATTTTGACTTTTGTGGTTGTTGACAGAATGTTTTAAACGTCGCAGCCGTCTTATATTTTTAGGTTCAAATTTATTGTATTTTAAATCGAAATGATTTTTGGATTTTATAAAGATTTCGCAAATAAATTTCGTAGATTGTACGACTTAACCTATATTTTAGTTGACAAGTAACAGTTGGCAGATTCGTTATAAAAGCAAAAAAAAAGCTAATTCGCATAATGTCATCATGATCATTCCTGCGGTCCGATTCGCGACAAAATCGATGTCAGCGCTGTCAGCGCCGGTCCGATTGAGCGTAAGCGCGCTAACGACAGATGATTTGACATTAATAGTGACGTCATTACAGACGCCATATTGGACTAACAGTGATTTTGCTTCTGGGTGAAATCGCTGTGAGCGCTGTCAAAATGACATTTATCTAGAGACATGTTTTTGAGGAAAGTATTAAAATTTCTAATATAATTATTAAGTAGATAGTTAAAAGTGTTGTGTTATCATTTATTTTGGTATTTATGTAAACAAATATATAAAATACATTAAAATACATTATTTTTTTATGGCGTTTTATTTGACATTTAAACAGAGTGAGAGGAGCATATGTTTTAGTTGCGAGATAGAGGGAGATACAAGTGATATTCTTGTGAGCGCGCTTAATCACTGGTCCGATTCATTAGCACGCTAATAGCGCTGTGAGTGATCTCATCGCGCTTTTTGAATCGGACCGGTGATTATGAACGTCAGCGCTGACAGCGGCGTTATCGCCATTCGGACCGTGAGGGTTGTGATCTTATTTCATTCCCAAAACGAACGGGCCTTAGTAAATCATATTTATTTAGAAAGAGATTTAAGCTGGGTCTTAAGTGGAACGCTTTCGTTGGTCTTGCCATATAAAAAAAAACAAAACCGCGGGAACAAAAGTCGTATAATCGTATTTCCCGCCAGAGATTTGTCAATTTTGACAAGTTGTGAACAACAAGTGCATCTTTGGGGTTCATTAATTTTCCTTTTTTACTGTAAAACGGCAAATGTTATCTATTATTATTGGTTGAGTGTTTGTTTTAAAAATGTCTATTTCTAGGGGTGATCATTTAGAACCTGGAACCCACGAAGAAATATGTTCTCAGCTTTGTTGTACAGAAGATGACATAAAGAAGTCCTGGGTTTCCTTTCAAGAAACGAATGATAACTATTCTTTAGACGTATGTACTCCCTTCCAACTATTCATAAGATAACTAGTACAATTGTATTTTAAACTATTATTTAAAAATATTGCAGGGCAATCCATTGCATTGGTTAGCTTGTGCTGTCTACGTGAAGAACCAAGATGTTAGTGGTTCTTCAAAATCCCCAAAACCACTTGACTTTACAAAGTTTTTGAGATTGTACAACATAAGGTAAGAACTTTAAACATTGACCAAACAACAGATTATAACATATATTATTATAAATTATAATAATATAAAAAAAAACAACAACAATATTATTTGGAGCAATATACTTACCATAAAATGTTCAAAATATATTTTAAATCACGTTTCTGAGAAAGGCGAATTTTCCCACCATTTTTTTATCACTAGACTGTAAACTTAATCTTTACTTGTTTAAAATTACCTTTATAATAATTACACTTAAAAAGGTAATTTCTTGGTCACAGTCAGCCAATTTGGAATGTATTCAAGTGATGTCATGATCACCCAGAGCCGTGTTCGGAAACGTAACACTGGGTAGTGTTACAGAGTGCGATAAAAATATTGAAAAATGCTTAGAGAAGAAGAGATGCATATAGTGTAGTGACATTACCCAGTGTTAAAGTGTTAGTTTCTGAACACGGCCCAGGTAATAATTAATTTGTTTCATAAAACAGCCTAGGTGAAATCCATTCTATGCCTTTACTTTTCATTTTTTGCTATGCTTAAATCATAACAAAAAATGAAAATACTAATATGTAGGGTTACAAATAAATACTCAGGCAATTCTTCAGCACAATTAAAAATATTTTTTTATATTTACAGCGTCATACAATTTTTTGATAAAATGAAGAAATGGATGGACATGAATTCAGTGTCTGATACATTTAGATTGAAAGTAGAAAAACTGGAGGGCAAAGTGGCTGTGTCCATATTATTGTTTAAAAAGTTTAATCCAATTTTTCATGAAATATTCTCAGATGGTAATGAAATTTGTAAAAGGTCACAGAGAAAACCTAAGTAAGTGTATTTGGAATTACAGAGCATTAATCTAAATGTGACTAAAATAAACTTCTTTTTATTATAATGCTGTTTGATTATAGAATAATAATATATTTTGTTAGTTGTTTTAATTTTTATAATTTCTTGCAGGTCAATATCATTTAATGTTTTGTTTGAAATGACATGGTGCCTTTTCATTTGTGTTAAGAGTGGATACAAAGATACAGGCGATAATCTAGTGGATATGTTTCATATTTTATTGTCATGTCTAGATTATGTATTTGAAAATGTTTTTCAAGCTCAAAAAGTTCATTTACTAAATCTTAAATTTAAAGGTATTTATTAAAAAAATACTAAATTTGTATCATACTGGACAGTTTTATAATTGCTGATTTTAATTTTTAGGTATTCCACCAAATTGTGGGAATGCAGATTATGAATTCCCACCAAATGCTCCCTGTATAATACAAATTTTGGCTGAAATGTATGAGTGTTCTATATTAGAGGCAGCTGCATCCAAACAGTATGGGTGGAAACCTATTATTGACAGCTTCTTTAATAAAAAGGTGAGATTACAGGACCCACTAGTTACATTAACTTGTGCCACATAAAGAGAGCTATAGACAACTGGAGAGGAGTAGTCTTTGCTGTGTCTTATGATCCCTTTACTTTTGTTTGATCTACAACCACCAAATAGACTTAAATCATCTGCTGCACAGGTTGGCAGCTTTTTATGTGCCACAATATACATTGTATACTTCTCTTATTTTACTTATTTCAGCATCATCTGTTTCTTATGGATTAGACCTTTTTGGAGGAATTATCTTTGTCATCTCTGATGTATTTTTTTGACATGTATTCTGAAAAAACATCTCAGTCCCTCTGACATTATAATTGTTGTGTTGGTCGCCAGGGTTCAATTTAACTCTACTAAAATACATTATTTTTCAAACTGATGGATTGACTAATTTTCCTATTTAAAATATTATACCTATCTACAACTATATTACAACTATCTAGATAAAAATTTTGAGCCCAATGTATAAAATATTAGCCATATCTTCGAAAAGGAATTTGTTATCTAAACCTTACCTATTATTATGTTTATCTTCATTGTACTTTTATGATGGAGAATAACAAGTTTAGTAATAGCCGTGCCCTGTGGTTTCACTCTCCTTTTATTTTAAAAGATATTGGATTGAAAATAAAATATAGCCCATGGTACTTGCTGATATTGCAAGATTCTATAGGTGAATGAATTTGTAAAATTGTTATATTTTTAAAGTTTATACCATACAAAATCAAATCTTTTATCTTTATAATATTAGTAAAGATAATATGCTACATACATATTGCCCAGATCACAAAATAACATCTAGGCTTGTACTATATATGAACCAGGAACTATATACTACATATGGGAAAGTCTAACATCAGTATTCATAAAAACTTATTGAGTCTTTAAAGAACACTTTAGTTATAGAAGGTCTTCTCTCATTTTTTAAGCAACAAAAATGAATATGCGTAAAAGTGATAAAACCTTCTATAACTAAAGTGTTTTTCTAGGGCTCAATAAGTTTTTATGAATAAGGCCATAGGTATGTTTTTATTAGATAAATAAAAAAAGTTAATTGGATGAGCACACTAGCCAAGGACATTTGCTGGGTTCACCTGTTTTACACTACATGTTATATTACATTAACACTTATGTTCGGATTAATAGTCATGGCTAAGCCTTGGCTCAAGTAATGCTCACGAAAGTAATACTCAAACAATGCTTAGCCGAGCAACCATTTTGCGCTATAATAGTTGTGTAAATTGACGCAAGCCAATGTTTGCCTAAAAATGTATTTACTTTGAATCCTGGTGCAAAAAAACTCAAAGTATTGAGAATTGCATTTCCATGAAACTTCTACTGTTGAAGTTTTATAATATAAAATGTATAATTTGCACTGGCACAGGAGGAATCATGGATTTTGTATGAATAAATTATGAAATTCACTAGAAATAAAAGAAAACTAGAGAAATAGGTAATAATATTTTTAAAACGACAAGAAATTTCATTTTTACGTAATCAATAGAAACTTAAGAAATAACAGACTAACATGAAGAATCTAATGCTGAGCACGACTTAAGTAAAGTAATATCTAGAATAATACTTAGCCGAGCAACGGCTCAAGCTTTATCCTGAGCCACCGCTCAGAGCACTGACTATTATAGAAATAACCGTCACTTTGACAGTTCTAAGCAATGGCTTGTGCTAAGCACTGGCTTAGCAACGACTATTAATCTGGACATTAGATCATGGCAAACTGTATAATCAGAAATCAAGCCCACAACCTCCAGACACATCACTGGAACAACCACTATACCATGGGGGTTCATAAAAAATCATAATTTAAGTTAGAAATGGATTGTTTTCTTTACAGATTCTTAAAGGTGATGAGAACACACTAACTGGAATCTTTGACTTGAATGTTCATGAATATAATTTAAAAACACTGAATAGTTTTTATGAGTCAAATGTATTGAAAGTTGGAGATTTTGATGAAAGATTATTCTTGGGTATGAATTTATTTTTTATATAATCAGGTACTTACAAAGTTTATTAATTAATTATCTTGCTCATGGTGATTTAGGATTTTCTCTACATAGAACAAAGATGCCAGGAAGATATGTTTGGATTGGAATCATTCAATATTCCTATATTTAGCATACATGTATCAAATTACCATCATGCCATTATTAAATGTATATAATTAGGTGTAAGGAAGGTAAATAACTTCATTAGGCCGACCTACCAGTCATGTAACCACCGCCCATACAGATGTAAAAACCGTAATGTGACCTAGGTCACATTACGGTTTTTTTTACTAGTCATGTTTTGGTTTTTATCTGTGGGTTCACTGGTTTTCAGAAGACTACTGCATTGATTTCTTGCTTTTTATATTCAGTTGTTATGCAATTTGCTTAGTAGAATTAGGCTCAAGATCCCTTACCAGGTATGCCATGTATCACATTGTCTCTTCCATTAAGAAGGTTGTAATCGTAAGGATCATAGCGTCTCGTTAATTTTAGTTATCAACCCTATTAATATTTATATCAGCGACCATATTCTGTTACTTTTTATTACATTGTCAAAATAACTATTGTGTACACTTCAAAATGTACTCTACAAAATGGAATACTAAAAACTTGCAAGCCTACAGCACTTCTAATATAAAGGAATGAAGTGCATGACATTTTTAGTTGTAGTTGTTGCTGATGCCCTGTCAGCCCATGGGCAGCATATATACAAACGTACTTCCAATATTACTTAACTTGGATGTTGGTCGAAGTTCAATTATTTTTTATTATGTTCGTAATTGTACGCAAAAATCTTTCTCTTGTGGGTATTTTTTTTTTGTATTATAATATTAAAGAGTTTTTTTTCTGATTTCGAAAAAAATAAAAATATACGCCCAACACATTCATGAAATACCATGAATGTGTTAGGTCAACAATTAATAAAATACCATCTCTGACAAAAATATTATTTAGATTTAGTTATTTTAATAAGCTAACTTTTCTGTTTTAAAAAACCATGAAGGTAAAAACCGTGCCCGTCCGCGCGCCCCTAATGGAGTAAGCATCATTCAATTTGCAGGGTGCCGCGCGAGTGACAAATTTGTCACTCACACACACCTTTACATTTTTTACATCCTCAGTCTGATTTGTGCGTTCGGCGGAGAAAGTCGAAAAGAGCTCCGCTTTTATTGTCGGAAAAATGGTTAATTGTGCATTAAAGCTGTGTAGAAACTACTATTAAAAAAAAGTACCTAGTGTCACGTTTTTCAAGTACGTATTTAACATGTTTTTCTTATATTAAACCTTAATAAAATATTATAATAAAACCCATAATTAAAATATCAAAATTTAACGTCGTAACTATGGTAACTGTCAAACTATGTGCATCAGTTAGAAGTTGAAGAACTAGTGATGTGTTTTTATTTTTAATGAGAATTTCGATACTTTAAAATAATTTATAATATTTTCAATTTAATTTAATCAAAAGGTATGGCGACAACAGAAGCGTCCAACGAGGTTTGTCAGTTACTATTTAGTGATGTGATTTTATAGTTGATATACTCGATTTTTGTAAATACTTTCATGGTTATGAGATATTATACAATTATTGTTTTTTTTATATAATACTAATTATATTTTCTATACATGATACAGTTTCCCGAAAAATCCGGCATTAAAACGTAAATGGGGAGGCAATTAAAAGAGAAGAAAATTGATAACCAAACAGAAAACCCGTATGTTCAGTTAATTTTGACGAATCAAGCTACGATTTAATTGTTTTTCGCCTTTTGTAGTTTGAGTATAACTTCCTCTTGGAGGTCGGTCAAAAATGTTGAGATTGCGTTTAGTAGGTACATGTAGTTAGTTGTGCATGTGTTTTAATTTAATAAATAATTTAATTTAATAAAGTATTTTAACTTATTGTTATATTATTATATACCTACATTTTTTAAATCCACTAGTATTATAAATGCGAAAGTGTCTATCAGGGTGGATTTGAAAGGATATACTTTGGGCTAATATGAGGTTCTGCTGATAAAATCTAACAATTTTTTCTATGGAACCATATTTCGCAAATGAAAAAAAAAATGTACTTCCCCATACAAATTGGTCATTTTAACGTTACTAGTTTGTATGGAGAAGGCCATTTTTTTTTCTTTTGCGATACATGGTTCCATAGAAAAAATTGTTAGCCCAAAGTATATTTTTTTAAGTTATTGAGTCTATTCAAAACATCGCGACGAGCTAGCCACTTGTTCGGTGTAGACTCATACCATCGGCTACGACGAGGTGGGATTAAAACCCCTCCGCTGGTTACCTTGATGATATGTGTGTGTATTACAATTGTATATCGATAAATAATTATTAATCTTTGATGATCTCTATAAATCCCAAAATATTTGGTTTATATCGATAAGTAATAATATTTGTTGTCAGTGGCAACACTATCGAAACTATTAAGTATGCAATTAAATATTTAGCTTTTTATAATAAAAAAACAATACACTTCATAGACACGCGCACACATTCGTGTTTGCTTGTATCTCTTTTTTTCTCAAGCAGTTTTTTAAGTGTCAGAAGCGTTGAGCTGCCATTTGAAGCCACACCTTTTTCCCCGTTCTTCATTTGTTCGACTCAGAAATTGGCGACACCGGTATCGTACTATTATGAAACAATTTATGTATCATGCTTACTCCATTGGCGCGGGGCGCGTTTTTTTAGCTTCATGTAAAAAACCATAATATCCCACATAAATAATAAGGGAAACTTTATATTTTTTTTAAATAAAAACCTATTAAACCAAATAAAAAAAATAACACATGTCACATTATTATATATGTCAAAATTACGATTTTCAAACAGTTTTATGTAATATAATTTATACTTATTATTTTGAACTACTGTCTAAACAAAATGATTTCTAAGTTATATCTTATAGCTAACGAAGGTAATTTGTAGTTTGAATATAATAAACATTTTCTTTTACACATACATTCATATCATCACGGGTGCCTTACGACGCCGGCCCCAGGGCCGTGAGGTCACGGAATGCAGAATATGGCCTCAGCGGCCATATTCTGTTTCTTATAAGAGGGCGTCCATAAATTACGTGAGGTGTTTTTTTTATTTTCTGTCCCTCCCTCCCCCCCTGGTGAGATGTCGTGAGATTTTATTCAACCCATCCCCCAATCTCACGTGAGATTTTTCAAAATTGTGGGTTTCTTACGTAAACGCGTTGGATTGTTATTGTAAAAAAATTTTTTAAAAAAATGCTTCGTGCTTTTATTTAACGACTAGTTATGACTAGTAATCAATATTGCTGACAGTTTAATTATAAGTGTAATAAAAATTTAACAATAGAATACTTAAATCGTAACTACTGTGATTAAAAAAAGAATATCTACTCTAATTCAGTCCATGGAGAATCATGCGCGGTCTCAAGAGAGACTATTGGAACCAACATGTCAATAAGATTTTCAGTAAAATCATCTGCTCCTTCAACTTTGTTCTGATCTAGCCACTCTAAGCCGTTGGCGCTTGCGTTCGGCTGACAGTGGCGCGAAAACAAAGGACGGGCTCTGTACCGATTAAATTGAGCTATTTGGTATAAAACAAATATGGTGGTTTGACAGGCAGTAGATGTATAACGTCGAAGTATGAAATTATTTTCTTTCGATCGAATTAGTGAATGATCGTAATCGTATTTCAATCGTAATACGATACGCTTAAGATTAAATCTTAACCGTCGTTTAAAAGTCGGAGCGAAGAATTCACCAGGCGGTGCCTTTCAATATTGAATCTGAATATGTGCCTTTTATCCGCCACAATGAAATCAATCTCGTTATTGTTAGTGCTTTTCCAGGTCCACTTCCTGTGGGGCTTCTTTTCAAAGAACGCATTCATTACAAAGAGTCCCTCTTTCTCGAGGAAGTTGACCAGCATTTATCCCCTAACATTCCTGCTTCCATATCGTGCGGTCCAACACTAGATTTGATGCCAGTTTGTACTCCCACTTTGGCATTGAGGTCCCCCATGACAACATTATAGTGGGCCCTAGTGGTAGTACAGCGGGGTGATTACGCGCACAACGCTCTAAGCTTTAATCGATATGATGCATTTCTGACGTAATGCAAGCCTGGGGCCTTATTCCGAATTTGCACGACAAGACGTTGCGCAAACTATAAATATGGAAATATAAGCTCTATTCCAATGGTTATAGGTATAATATGTATTAGGTTGGCTATTATAATGCCGCCATCTTGAAATACACGAATTCTTCGTAAGTTTGAACATGTATGGAACATTGGAATTTCAACTTTATAATTAACAGGACAGAACTTACATTTCAATACCCGTACTTTACGCAAAATGCGCGACGGTGAACTTGTCAAAACTCGGAATAAAGCCCCAGGTGACATTGAAAATTGACATACTACGTCATTTTGGTTAAAGTTTATATATTATATGTTTATAAATTAACGTTGTGCGGCGTAATAGGCTTGCAGTACTCGAGTCTGTTTAATTTGTTGTATGAATGTCTTAAATTATTTTTACAATTTCAGATGGTCAGGCATACGACTACATTGGAACATCAAATAATCCAACTAAAGAAGAATTTACGAAATCAATAAATACATTTGGAGTGGTAAGAATTTATTAAGGTTTTTTTAACATAAACATATAATTTTTTTAAATATTTGTATCCCCAAGAGGGTAAAAATTGACGACCCAATTTGCATCTGAATAAAATCAGATCTAGCAAATTTTGGTTGTTATTTTTTTGAGAACTGCTAAATAAATACGTATATACTTATTTAAACTCAAAATCAACTGGACGAGTTTTTATAATTATGGCACCAATTAAGTGGGCAGGAAAAGGATTCGCGAACTAGAGCGTCAAAAAACATCTAAATATTGTTTTCAGTTATAATAAAGTTTTTCTTTTGGAAAAAAAGAACATGGAGGTATAGATTTTATTTACTCGATCCTAATTACATAATTTCTTTATAAAAAATATGTTTAGTTTTAAAATGAGAACTAAAGTAATATTTTTAGAATCATAAATCAAACTTTGGGTGTCTTTTCAAAAGTTAATATATTTTTTATAAAAATACTATCTAATTAGGATCGAGTAAGTAATATTTACACCTCTACGTTCTTTTTCTGTAGAAATAAACTTTGATATCACTAAAAACAACATTTACACGTTGTTAGACGTTCGAGATCGCGAAACTTTTTACTGGCTTCTTAAGAGCTCTATTGTCAGCGAGTAACATGGGCTGTATTTTATTTTAGATCCCATTCCAATATATAATTAACGTCTTAAAAATTAAAAAAAAAATCCTCTGCCTTAAATAGGTATTTTCTTTTTATATTTTAATCTAATTAATAACTATTACAGAAAGCTCAAGATACGCCGCTAACAGGTCGCGGGTACTTGAAACGCGCCGAGCCTCTCACCCCTATATCAGCCGCCACCAATAATATTGCCAGGCTCCGGAACTACCTTTCTGGCTGTGAACCACATCCCTCGCAAAAGCTCATCGACTGTCTTAGGTAAGCTTACCTATGTTACAGTAGACAGCAATGTAAAGTAAACACTTGTGAATTCTTAACTTTATTTGAAAGTTAAATTACTTTAAAAATAGTAATTAAAGGGCCTGTAGTCGAATTGACACCCATACAAACGTACTTCCAATATTTTAACTTGGCTGTTGTTTGAATTTTTTTATTTTTTTTATTTTCGCAATTGTACGCAAAAATCTTTCTGTTTTTGTCTTTGGTTGAGTAGAGAGGGTAGTAAACACAGTGCAGGTTCAAAAGGCCTTAAAAACCTACTTCGCGGTCTCAAGTCCGGGAACGCTGCAGTTCATTCCCCTGCCTTTCATAAATGCTATGGACCCGGCACCCGCACGGTGAAGCCATGGATAGCTAAGAACATTGTCTCTCTCTGCGACAGACAGTAAATGAATACATGCTTGTAGAGTAGTTGCTGCCAAAAAAAAAAACAAATGACAGAACAATGACAGACTTCACGATCACGAGTGCAGTGTCCTTAAATATTGTTTAAATCTTGCTTAAACTTAATATTAAATATAATATAAATACCATCATGGTTGCTTTTTAGCTTCTAAGAACCGTTTAAACGGCCTCAGGGTACCCAGTGGAGGGATTAACCCTTAATTTCGTTGATAAAAACCGCCTTTATTTTATAAATTGATTAAATTACAGAGAACCCCAAGACTTAGGAACAGAATACATACTAGAACGTCTAATGGTGACGGAATGCAAAACCTGGATGCAACAAATATCCAGCCTGTTCCAGGTGTGTGGGACTCCCAACGGAGTCAATAGCAGAACTACTGTAGTGGCTACACTACACTATAAAGTATTGGAAGAAATACTGTTTATGGAAAGGCAGAAAAAACCTCATGTGTCTTTGCTGGTAAGTCTTTGTGTATCTAAAACTTATTTATTTGTTAACACATAGAAGAAAATCAAGTACATGGGTTTTGTATCTATTACTACTTATACTATTACTAGTATGTATATATTATTTGTTATTGTATTTAAAAATTTTAAAAATCAGTAAATGTAGCGCATCGCGCGAAATATTTTTGTTAGCAGCATTAATTTTTAAAGCATGGGCCATGCTATATCTACTCTTAATATTAATAACTAGCGGCCCGTCCCGGCTTCGCACAGGTTTGTATAACTTTAGCTATATGCTCAGCGCACGCCACGGAAGGCCTCAGAAACGATACTTTTCCCCCGTTTTTAAAACATTTTTGGTTACTGCTCCACACCTATAGGACCTAGCGTGATATTATATAGCCTATGTTACTTCTGAATAATGCAGCTTTCTAATGGTGAAAAAATTATTGCAATCGGTCCAGTAGTTTTTGAGTTTATTCATTACAAACATACAAAAATACAAATCTTTCCTCTTTATTATATTAGTATAGATAAAAATGTTTCTGTAAAATATTTATTACCCACAAGCACAACAGAAAGATTTTTGTTTATATTGGTATTTTTTTTCGATATTAGAAAAATAAACGCAACAGAAAGATAAGTATATGCAATAACCGACAAAAATATTATTTTAATTCTGCGGCAAACAGTAATAGAGTATTACAGGAAGTGCGAAAGTGCGTATTATGGAGATCGAGGACTTCGCGAACACTAATGCAGTGTTCAAGTCATTCACATTTTTTTTTTAGTAGGTACATATTTTAATAAAATTATGTCGATACCTAATACATTGGTTTTCGAGATACCGGTCTGAGCAGTTAGAATTTTAAATAAATAAAATTACGTCATACTTTGTAGCGGCTGCTAGAAAGGCCGGAGCTCCAGCGTTCGGTGTTCGCTTGTTGCGCCGAGATATGCGTGCGCGCATTCTGCTCCGCGGGCAAGTTCCCCAAGGTATTGCAGCTACTCAACCTGCCGGCGTTCAACTTCTATAAGGTCATAGAGCTGGTGGTGTTAGTGCTTATGGACAAGATGACTAGGGATATTATCAAACATCTTAATGTGGTAAGTGCTGATCGTTTTATGTTGTAATTACTACCTGCACGCTGGAAATTTCGACATTATTAATATTCTATGTGTTATTCTGATTCATCAAAATCTTACCCTACTACTAGTTATGTTTCGGTTTTGGTCGAATCCAACGACTGTTATTCCGGAGATTTCTGCATTGACTTTTTGTAGAAGTAGTAATCTCCTTTCAGTATGTGGTTGCGAAACAAGCGGTTGATTTGACGATATGCAACGAGTATATTAAAGTAGACATTGTAAATACTGTAATGCAAATAATAATAATAAGATGTAGGACACATTGCTCTGGTCACAAACTAAGCTCTTGGCTTGTACTATGTTATTCGCCTTTGATGCCACCCGTTTCGTTAGCCTCGGTCGATCCCATTGATAAACTTCGTAGTTTTGCTTACCATCAGGTTGATAAAAAGTCACATGCTGTGCTCCAATAAAAAAAACCGTTTAAGAAATACTTAAATACTTCGAAAATCCGGCCGTTAATTTCGGTTTGTAACTTAAGAATTATTTGTCTCAGATAGAAGAACAAATCCTGGAGTCGCTGGTGTGGACAAGCGACAGTCCTATTTGGGCCCGACTGGAGAGCGGAGAGGCCGTGCCACCCTCCTGTGACGTGGTGGAAAACTCACAACGAAGACCAGGTACCAGTGCCAGCCGATGCAAGTTTTAGGATGGAGCGAGATCCAATTATGGCGCCTGCCCCCGCCCTCTCTTGCCCTTAATATATACCTGTTGGCTACTAGTATATATTAGTATGAGAGGGCGCCAGTAGCTCTACCACAAGTTTTTATAAACAGTTTTTACTATAGTGGCTACTTATAGTTAGTAGCGACTATAGGAAAAACTGTTTAGATAAGGTATCATCCAATAATAATATGTAGGACAAATTGCACATATTGCTCTGGTCACAAACTAAGCTCTAGGCTTGTACTTGTGTACCAGAAACAAAAATATAATACATTATATTTTATAAACACCCAGACCATGACAAACTGTACCTACAGAAAATACGTACTAATATTTTTTGCCATGGGTGGGAATCGAACCCACGACCTCCGGATACAACGCCACTAGTGGAGGTTGTCTGAAAAGTGGTTTATTTCAAATATAAAGCGATCCTATTGGTTTCCTATCTATAGGTAGTTACCACCGACTATAGTAGAAACTAATGCAAATACTTCTGGTAGAGCTACAGTTTCTTGTCCACTAAAGCGCCCTCGGCAACTTGGCGCCTGGAGCGGCCGCTCCGTCCGCCCTATGGTAGGGCCGGCCCTGCCAGGTACCATCATTATCACTACTTATGTAGGATTAAGCATTTTTGAACGCGAGATATTTTTCTTAGTTAAAATTTAAAATTTATTTAATAAACGACATCGAATCTATCCTAAATCATGTCCCTACGTATATATGAACAGGGGTTAATACATTTATTTTTTATTTTCCAGAATCAGAAGCGCAGTCCCCTTTGTCGTTATTGCCCGAGCGAGTACAGTCGGCCGTCGACCACGCCAAGAAGCAACTGTTCCAGGACAACACCATCAAACCTGGACAGTCATTGTTAGGTAAACTCAATAACTACTCAACCAATTTTAAGGTTTTTACTAATAAAATTTTTACCATGTTTGTTTTAACATTCTTTGAATTGAATGTTGCTGAACAATAAAAAATAATTTATAAAAGGAAATTTATTTACTATATACTTTTATAAATAATATTCCATCTAAGTGAATTTTGTAATTATTTTGGGAATAAAGTTCTTTAAACCTAAATCCTTAAGGTTGTTGTTAAATTAAAATAAGGGAATATGCTTTTATATGAAGTTTTTCAGTTGTTCCGTTTATCTACCTTACTCTAGGTGCGTTACTAGGCTTAGGCATACTGTCCACGGTCGCGTTATTTGACAAATGCATGCAATCTACAAATGACGATAGGCGTATTTTGTATATTTGTTATGTCTACATAATAGTCATGCAATCGTCATACAATGGTCAATCACGGTATAAAACTTTTTTTTTTTTTATGTAGCATAGGAAACACTTCTTTGTGTGATTATAACATACAACATTATTATTTTAAACGTTATAAAATATTTTTTCTGGGATCTTACTTTAATTATAATTATTTTTAATAATATTACAGTCCTTTTTTTTTTAAATGTAAATATAGTTTTAAATATTTTATTTTTGTAACTTTTTAATGTTTTTAAGTTATCAACATTATTGGAAGACGATGAACCAGGCGTAGATTATATTGGTTACATTATACAAGCAATGATATTGTACAATAATGTGAACAAAATTGTCTGATGGGGCGGCCATTTTGTAAAAAAATAGGTGTTAGCGAACCTCATGACGATAAGCAAACGTGACGTTGCCGCCCCGGAAACGCAGTGTTTGTACGCAAGATGCGAGTGAGTAATATAATCTTCGAATGCATTTTTGGGGATGGATGATGAAATGAAACTGAAATATTTAATAGGACTGATTCTCAATTTTAGGAAATTTATTAACTCAAGACAAAGATGCCAGATAGTTTTTTTTTACAACTAGTAAATAATTTTATAGTCTACAATTTTTAAGTTATACTTAATTAATTTTCAGTGAAAGAAAAAAACAATGTATCCCCACCAAGTCCCGTCAACACAACCCTTAGGTCTAAAAGGGATGATTCTACACCAACCACACCCAGGAAGAATGGATCATTGGGGCTGTTCTTTAGGAAGGTATGTCATTGTTAAAGACCTAGTAATATCCATAGTTAAGAAATTGTGGCCCTAGTGCGAGTTTTTTTTTACTTTCTCATCACAGTAACTGAGCATTCATTCCACCAATCAGATTGGCTTATTTTGACAAGCTTAGAAAATTAAGCTGTCCTATTGGTGGAGAGTACTCACTTAATGCAGTGAGATTGTTAAAGCAAACTCGCACTAGACTTTTGCATTCGCTATCGCGAAGTCCGCGTTATCCATATAAAATGAGCTTTCTCACTTCCAGTATTATTTGATTACTGTTTGTCGCAGAATTAATATAATATTTATGTCGGTCATTTTATTGTTTGTTGAATTTTTTTTATCATAAAAAAGCTTTTTTATATAATACAAAAACTGTTTTTACTCACAACAGAGTGATTTTTGCGTACAATTACCAACATAAAAATAATAATGGGCTTTCAAGAATAATAAAAAAAAGTAGTTTTACTTACATACATATTATCGGTGCCTTACAGCAAAGAAAAATAGATTTTTATTTCGATGAATATTGCTACCCTAAAACTTATTTTGTTATTATTATCAATTTAAAAAAAATGGTTTTTAATATATTCAAGCTTGAAATTTTTACGTAATTATATTGATGGCAAAGAAAACGCGAAGCGAAGTGAAAATTTGGGTCTGATAATATATCTACAGTTTATAAGTTGTATACCTGTTTCATGAAACTCATCTTCTTTACGAGAAATCTTGTCTAGCTTTATAAAGTTTTTTCTTATAACCATGCTGCTAGATTCTCAAATATGTAATTAGATTATATTACTCATAAGTGCACCTTCCGAATCTCCATGAAAGTATCCTACATATTAATAAAAGGTCCTATTTCAGTTCTACAGCCTGGCAGTTGCCCGAGTGTCAGACCTGTGCCAGCGGTTGCACCTCCCTGATGAGTCCCTTAAGACCAAAGTTTGGACCTGTCTGGAGCACTCCCTCATGCACAACACACATCTACTGAGGGACAGACACCTCGACCAGATCCTCATGTGTACCGTCTATGTTATCTGCAAGGTGTGTACTTAACATGAACACAACACACATTTACTGAGGGATAGACACCTCAACCAGATCCTCATATGCACCATCTTTGTTATCTACAAGGTGTGTACTTAACATGAACACAACACTCATCTACTGGAGGACAGACACCTCAACCAGATCCTCATGTCAGGGTGGCCACTTTCTGGAAAACATGGAAAACCAGGAAAAGTCAGGGGAATTTCACGAGGATGGAAAAGTCAGGGAAATGTCAGGGAAACCCCTAGAAGGTCAGGGAAAATATTTAAAGTACACACAACCTAAGCGGGGCGATTCCATCTAAGTTCTAAATATGCATATTTTTTAAGAATGTGAAATATTATTTTGTTGCTCTATATTTTCTGAAAAAATGCTAAAAATAATTATTACTATTTTCAAATAATTTTTTACTCAAATACTTTTTTTTCCAAAAACAAATAATATATTTTTGGGATTTTTTCTTTTGATTTTGAAGCTCATTAAGATCCAGGTTCAGGGAAAATCTAAAAAAAGTGACTGGAAAATCTGGAAAAATCAGGGAAATTTGTATCCGAAAAAAAGTGGCCACCCTGTCATGTGTACAGTCTATGTTATCTGCAAGGCGTGTACTTAACATGAACGCAACACATCTACTGAGGTACAGTAACCTCGACCAGATCCTCATATGTACCGTCTATGTTATCTGCAAGGTGTGTACTTAATATGAACACAACACACTTCTACTGAGGGACAGACACCTCGACCAGATACTCATGTGTATGTACAGTCTATGTTATCTGCAAAGTGTGTACTTAACATGAACACAACACACATTTGCTGTGAGACAGACACCTTGACCAGATCCTCATGTGTATGTACTGTCTATGTTGTCTGAAAAAGTTGTTCGGTTTGATCAATAGAACCTCATTTTAACCCAAATTATAACCTTTCAATGTCATCCTGTATATTGTGATAAGGTTAGATTGTATTATGGTTGGTGTCAGGTATCATCGACTCCCAGTAACCCGGTTGAGTGCACCTTCACGGAGATCATGCGCTGCTACCGACTGCAGCCGCAAGCGGATAACCACGTCTACCGCTCCGTACTCATCTCAGCCAATGGTAATACCCACACACCATCACATATCCCACGTCTATAACACAATTTTTACATAAATACAATGTTTAAACAAATTTTTAGTTTTTAAGAAAAAAAAAATTTAGGGTATTTCACACTTTTACCTGCGGGTATATTAGATAACGATAACGTAAAACAGGTACCATAGCCGGTATCTTACGGCGCCCGAGTTCGCCTAGACGGCTTCAGGGTTTATTCCCACCTCATGGTAGACGAAGTTATTACAGACCGAACAAGTCTCGGTGTTTGAATATATATTCAAGGAAGGTTCTATTTGAACTTGCAATAACCCATCTATGAACAGTTTCACAAGTTGGTATAGTGAAACACCTAGGTTAATTTTAGATTATCAAAATAACTTAAACCGTTCATTAAGTTATTAGTTATTTTGATAATCTAAAAAATGGCAGCATTTAGGTATGGCAAGTACACCAAATACTGGAATAGAGTGCATGACTTTAGTTTTCGTTGTTGCTGATTGTATATGCTTTTTATAGGATTTTGTTATTTTGACAAGCTAGCTTATAAGAATCCAGAGAGTAACCAGTGTCGGGTCACCTGCTAGTCACTATGCCTGTACAATACAGGAAATGGATTCGCGAACTCGATCATCAAAATTCATCTAAATGTGGTTTTCAGTGATAATAAAGTTTTTAAAAGGGCATGGAGGTGTAGAATTTATTTACTTGACCCTAATTACGTAATTTCTTTAAATAAATAAAAAAGCTTTAAAATGACTACTAAAGTAATATTTTTAGAATCATAAATCATACTTTGGTTGTCTTTTTAAAAGTTAATAGATTTTTTATAAAGAAAATATCTAATTAGGACCGAGTAGATAATATTTACACCTCCATTTCGTATTTTTTAATACTTCTGAAAACAACATTTTGATACATTTTTAGATGTTCGAGATCGCAAATACATTTCCTGAGAAAATGCTATGCCACCCTGGGTTTGTACCCCAAATTTATATAACATATCATTGTGTTCTATTTGATTTCAGAGCGTGGTGATCTCATTAGATTCTACAACACAGTGTACGTGCAGTGTATGCAGTCATTCGCTCTCAAGTTTACAGGGAAACATAAAGAAGTAAGTTGAAAGAAATGTGTACATAATAATATGTAGGACAATTTATACATATTGTTCTGGTAAACTAAGCTCTAGGCTTGTACTATGTGTACCAGAAGCAACGATATTAGACATATTATATTTTATAAACACCCAGACTCATGGTCTGGGCAAATCTATATTTTGACAATTTAACGCTCAAGTTATAAGAACCAGAATGTGGCCGGTGTAAATAATATGTTATCCCAAGAAACACGTTGTCACTTGTTAACATAGTTGTTGTGTTCCGCAGGGGTGCCCACTATCCCCGCTGCCGGCGGGTCGCGGCGCGCAGTCCCCGTCGGGCGCGCGGCGCGTGTCGGCGCACCACCGCCTGTTCGTGCGTCCGCTGCCGCCGTCGCCGCCGCCCTCGCGACACCTCGCCTACTGCGTCAGCCGGAGTCCCGCTCAGGTACACATACATAACTATACCATCACGGCTGCCTATTTGGCTCCCGAGCACCGTTTAAACGGCCTCAGGGTACCCAGCGGAGGGATTAACTTGTCCTCATTTCGCCGATGGGAAATAGCCTCGTTGTATAAAGCGGTCACCCATCCCAGGTCCGGCATTGTTGTCATCTACTTAACTTTGTTATCAGTTGCGTAGTGACATAACCACTAGGCTGTGGCCGCTCTTTTAAATAACTGCTATTCATTTATTTATTTAAAATTCTTTATTGCACTAAAATAGTTGTACAAAGTGAGCTTAATGCCTTAGGCATTATCTATCAGCTAACCTTTTGGAAAGTAAAAATTGTAATGCACCCTATGGTGCACAGAGTAATGAAAAAGAAAGCTAAATACATAAACTACATACAGTTTTAGATATAAGTACATACTCAAATATACAACTACATAAAATACATAAATAATATAAAAAATAAATATATGTTTAAACCTAAATAGAATTGTGATAATGAGAAATTTCTTTAAAAAATATTATCCATCCCCATCATGAAGCTAAAAAAACGCGCCCCGCGCCATTGGAGTAAGCATGATACATAATAATATATTGTTTCATAATAGTACGATACCGGTGACGCCAATTTCCGAGGCAAATAAATGAATAATGGGGAAAATGGTGTGGCTTCAAATGGCAGAACAACGCGTCTGACACTTAAAAAACTGCTTTAGAAAAAACAGATACAAGTTAGCTATTGTCAAACATGAATGTGTGCGCGTGTCTATGAAGTGTATTGTTTTTTATTATAAAAAGCTAAATATTAAATTGCATAAAGTACATCCTTTCAAATTCACCCTGATAGACACCTATCAGGAAATGAAAAAAAAATGTTTCGCATTTATAATACTAGTGGATTTAAAATATGTAGGTATGTATAACAATAAATTAAAATACCTACTTTATTAAATTAAATTATTTACTAACATGTTACCTACTAAACGCAATCTCAACATTTTTGACTGACCTCCAAATGGAAGTTATAAAAGTTGAGGCAAACTACAGAAGGCGAAAAACAATTAAATCGTAGCTTGATTCCTCAAAATGTACTGAACATACACGGGTATGATTGATGGTAACCAATTTTCTTCTCTTTTAATTGCCTCTACCCGTATTTACCTTTTAATGCCGGATCTTTCGGGAAACTGTATGTATAGAAAATATAATTAGTATTATATAAAAAAAAAACTGTAAGTGTATAATATCTCATAACCATAAAAGTATGTCATGTACAAAAATCGAGTTTATCAACTATAAAATCACATGACTAAATTGTAACTGACAAACCTCGTTGGACGGTTCTGTTGTCGCTATACCTTTTGATTAAATTAAATTTAAATGATTATAAATTATTTTAAAGTATCGAAATTCTCATAAAAAATAAAAACACATTACTAGTTCTTCAACTTCTAACTGATGCACATAGTTTGACAGTTACTGTCAGATTTTGATATTTTAATTATGGGTTTTATTATTAGGTTTAATGTAAGAAAAACATGTTAAATACATACTTGAAAAACGTGACACTAGGTACTTTTTTTAGGAGTAGTTTCTACACAGCTTTAATGCACAATTAACCATTTTTCCGACAATAAAAGCGGAGCTCCTTTCCACTTTCTCCACCGAACGCACAAATCAGACTAAGGATGTAAAAAATATGAAAGTGTGTGTGAGTGACAAATTTGTCACTCGCGCGGCATCCAGCAAATTGAATGATGCTTACTCCAGTAGCGGCGCGCGGACGGGCACGGTTTTTACCTTCATGATCCCCATGGCCAAAATTACGCTTACATCGAATACAACAGTCAAATACGTTCACAAACGTATTTAATCCGTGGAGATAAAGATACGCTTATGCCGTGTAGATTATTATAGATTTACTATTTTTTACATGAAGGTAAAAACCGTGCCCGTCCGCGCGCCCCTACTGGAGTAAGCATCATTCAATTTGCAGGGTGCCGCGCGAGTGACAAATTTGTCACTCACACACACTTTCACATTTTTAAATCCTCAGTCTGATTTGTGCGTTCGGCGGAGAAAGTCGAAAAGAGCTCCGCTTTTATTGTCGGAAAAATGGTTAATTGTGCATTAAAGCTGTGTAGAAACTATTATTAAAAAAAAGTACCTAGTGTAACGTATTTCGAGTATGTATTTAACATGTTTTTCTTATATTAAACCTTAATAAAAAATAATAATAAAACCCATAATTAAAATATCAAAATCTGACGGTAACTGTCAAACTACATAGTTTGACAGTTACCGTCAGATTTTGCAACAGTTAGAAGTTGAAGAACTAGTGATGTGTTTTTATTTTTAATGAGAATTTCGATACTTTAAAATAATTTATAATCTTTTCAATTTAATTTAATCAAAAGGTATGGCGACAACAGAACCGTCCAACGAGGTTTGTCAGTTACTATTTAGTGATGTGATTTTATAGTTGATAAACTCGATTTTTGTAAATACTTTCATGGTTATGAGATATTATACAATTATTGTTATTTTTATATAATACCAATTATATTTTCTATACATGATAATAATTCTTCATGGTGTCAAATCTGAGAAATTCGCTGCTTGGTTGACCATTTTCAATATCCTATATTCGTCCTCGGAAGAAACAACGCGAACACACACTTTTGTATGTAGTAATTTTCACCCACCAATGAATCGTCAGATTCATTTAGTCGAAGATTCTATAATTTCTTTGCTGTTGACACTATTTATTTGAACACGTTATATTTTAGATGTAGATGGCTTAGAAGACGAATTTAGCCGCTTACGGTTCATTTTATCTGCCAACAAACATTTTTTTTCAAGTTACATTAACACTGACGTTACGTACCATACGTCGGGTTGTCAAACTCACCTGCTTAGGAATGTGGCAGAAATCCGCTCATCACCGCCGCACACGCGTCTCTGGCGACTAGGAAACTACCAAAAAGGACGCGCAGAAATTCCTGCGTAAACTGAAGTTTTGAACGGAAAACCGTTTGGTTGACGTACCAAATACGTACGTCAGTGGTTGAGGGTTAAATACTATTATAATATAAAATCACATGACTAAATTGTAACTGACAAACCTCGTTGGACGGTTCTGTTGTCGCTATACCTTTTGATTAAATTAAATTTAAATGATTATAAATTATTTTAAAGTATCGAAATTCTTATAAAAAATAAAAACACATTACTAGTTCTTCAACTTCTAACTGATGCACATAGTTTGACAGTTACCGTCAGATTTTGATATTTTAATTATGGGTTTTATTATTAGGTTTAATGTAAGAAAAACATGTTAAATACATACTTAAAAAACGTGACACTAGGTACTTTTTTTAAGAGTTGTTTCTACACAGCTTTAATGCACAATTAACCATTTTTCCGACAATAAAAGCGGAGCTCCTTTCTCTCTGTAAGTAAGCAAGTTCTTTTGAGAAATAAATGTCTTTAAACTGATACCTATATACTTACTATTTGAATGCCATAAATGGTAAAATGTGCTGAGAAGACTAGTATAAAATCGAATGCACCAATTTTGTGCAAATAAAAAAAATATATAAACAAGGTTTAAAAAATATATTATATAATGTTTTTTTCTTTGTTGAAAGCTGCGGTTCTGAAAAAAGAATCATTATTCTTCCTAGATAACTAGTTATCAAATGACATCCTTGCGCTTCTCAAACAAGAACATAAATTTTTCGTAGATAACACAGTTATCAAAAAAAAATTAATTTATTATCTTCTTAGATAACTGGGTTATCAAAAAAGATTTTTTTCCCTGTTTGAATACTGGTTATCTAACTCTGGTTATCTACGCGGCATAACCGTAAAGATAATCGGGGTCTCCCTTGGGTTTATTTCAATTTCCAGTTGTGAAAAACGCAGATGGCCCCCTTCATACAAATTTAAAAAACATTGAGGACAAAAGCAATATTTTTTAAATCCATAATATTTTGATTAAAAAAAATGTGTGTATAATTTTGGGGTCACGCCCCTACGTCATGAAGCCTGCGATACATCGTGCATTTCGTATAAATTATTCCCAGGATCTCCGAGCAATAAACACGATGCTGTCGGCGGCGGCGTCCCCCAAACGCAGCGCGGAGGAGTCGCCGGTGGTGAAGCGCGCGTGCACCCAGCCCGGCGTCGCCAGGAAGCTGCAGGGACTACTCATGGACCGCCAGACCGTGTGAGATATCCCCATCACCCTCCAACTCTACCATCTGTAGCTCTACTACAAGTTTGGTAAACAGTTTTTACTATAGTCGCTAGTAAGTATAGATAAAAATCAATGCAGATGTCAGTCTATAGTTTATGGCTCTTGCTCTCTGGTTTAGAGTGAGAGAAAACACCAAGAAAAAGTATCATTTTGTTATTTAAATAAAAAAAAATGTATAAATTACAAATTCAACGCGATTACAAAATAATAGATATTGATGGAATAGATAATATAAAACAATATGGCGACCAAGAAGTAGGTAGATTTTATGCTTTCCATTTCCAACTGACAGAGTCATCGTCGAATCTATATATTCATCAATATAATTAGTTAATTACATTTTCCATTGTTTTCTACAGAAAATAGAATTTAAAAAAAATTGCTAAATGTGAAATTCACCAAAGTTTCAAATTGTAAAATATACAGAGTATTATTCGGATTCGATAGTATTCGGAGGCAACACCTAACAAGTGGCGAGCTTGTTTCGGTGTTGTTGTTCAAAATTGTATATAAAAATAAACGCGTATACTACAAAAGACTATTTGAACAAGACATTAAATACATTCGTGATTGTATTGGTTTTGACCTTAGGGTTGGTTAATCACCAAGAATCAAAAAAACACCAAGAAAAAGTATCATTTTGTTATTTAAATAAAAAAAAATGTATAAATTACAAATTCAACGCGATTACAAAATAATAGATATTGATGGAATAGATAATATAAAACAATATGGCGACCAAGAAGTAGGTAGATTTTATGCTTTCCATTTCCAACTGACAGAGTCATCGTCGAATCTATATATTCATCAATATAATTAGTTAATTACATTTTCCATTGTTTTCTACAGAAAATAGAATTTAAAAAAAATTGCTAAATGTGAAATTCACCAAAGTTTCAAATTGTAAAATATACAGAGTATTATTCGGATTCGATAGTATTCGGAGGCAACACCTAACAAGTGGCGAGCTTGTTTCGGTGTTGTTGTTCAAAATTGTATATAAAAATAAACGCGTATACTACAAAAGACTATTTGAACAAGACATTAAATACATTCGTGATTGTATTGGTTTTGACCTTAGGGTTGGTTAATCCCTTCTTTTACATAATGGCCTTTACGCCTAGCGCGTAATTTTGCCAATGTATAGTAATAAGATTTTTATAGAATATAAATTAAAATTGAGATAATGGGATGGACACGAATAAGAAATGGCTACATGACCGTATGCAAACATACGGTATAGTTATGACAATGTCATGTGAAGAAGGATACGTAATCAACTTTAAAATGGGTATTACCATTCTTTCATTGAGGTTAATGTAAACACCGCAATAACTATAGTAACTAGCGACTATAGTAAACACAGTTGGCAAACCCATGGTAGAGCGCTGTTCTACATTTATATATTTCAGTTAGTTTTCGCTTTGCGACTATGTTATTTAGCTCTCTTATAAAATTTAGTTTCAGTAAACTGAAATATAAGTATCAAACACACTTTTTAAATTATATATAAATATTTATAAGTGCATATTTCTATTACTTACTCTTTGACTCTTACGTATCTTAAATATTTTTTACGTAGGTATATTAAATGAAAAATTGATTTACAACGAAACAGTTGTCAAATGAATGAATGAACACATCTCTTGCTCTACCACAAGTTTTTGCAAACAGTTTCTACTATAGTCGATAGTAACTATAGATAGGGATCAACCAATAGGATAGTTTTATTTTTCAAATAACCCTCTTATTGGTTGATTCCTATCTACAGTTACTAGCGACTATAGTAAAAACTTGTGGTAGAGCTACTGTTAAACACTGAATCGCAGATTAGTGCGTTCTCCGTAGTATTTTGCACGGGCCGTAAGATTATGTACAATTTTCATTTCCATAGCGTAAAGTAAAAAAACTTTTTAATGGCGCCTTACAAAAATATTTAACACCAATATTAGGTATTTGATTTTTTTTTTTTTATTAACAATCATTAATTAAGTTCCTTGTACTTTCTATCTAAAAATAATGTTATTTTAGTACCTAATCATTATTATTTAAATATTTAATCTGCGCCTTTTCATCAAGATTTAATGTTTTATGGTTAAATAAAAATTAGGTTGATTTTTGGCCATCTGCCGATTGTAAATAATATTGATCTCATTTAGTTGTTTTGGTATAATAAACGTAATCAATTCTTACGTTTAGCAAGTAGGTGCTATAATGCTCATAATCAACTATACTAGACTAAACTAGTCTTCATATGACTCTACGAAAATGTCATAATTAATGACATTGATCACCACACTACACATATTGTCACAAAAAATATATTATACATTATTTATTACACTTTAAATGTTAAAGACGAAATCAAATATAAAGCCTTTTTTTTGTAATAAAATATGTAAATAATTGTCTATTTAAATTTTTTATCAAATTATTTTTCACGAAAACTGCCACTTATGATCTACGGCAATATAGATAGTTATATAATTTTAGTGGGTTTGAAAGAAAATGCTATTATGGCCATTTTTCTACATTTGTACTAAAGAAATTTTCTTCTTGTACAAGTACTATTCATCAAAAATATATTGATTATTGAAAACAATTTTATAAGTTATCATTATCCCTATAGCTGAGTTTTATAAATTTCTTTAATAATGGTTATATGCATTATTATTTACTATTTTATAATTGCTACCAATTTTTATAATAAGTAAATTCTTATGAACTGAATTTCTTTAGTTTTTCAACATGATTATTTTTTTGTAAAAAAGCCTCACAATTTTAGTCATCAGTGGTCGTAGTAATTTATAATGTTTACTACTGTGTAGTCCACCATTAGGATCGCTTGAGTTTCATAGACTAGTCATAATTAGATCATATTGGTTAAATTAGTAGAGTTATAACAATAGTAAATCAGTTATTTTTTTTCAAAAGTCAAAGAAAACCTTTTTTGACTAGCTAAAATTATAGTGTAAATATTGAGAGTGGATTGCATACAGTTAACTGGACCTTTTAGCATACACTAATATTGAATAGTGGAACCATTTTTAGTCAAACCAGAATATAGTTTTTATATTAACTTGGCTGCAATCCTGTCTCAATTCTTTTCAGTTTAAATTCCTTGATTTTCCTGAAAAGGTACATAAAGGGGGCGCTTTAATAAGCGTCCATAAATATATTTTATTAATTAGAAAGTACGATTAAGATTTGTTTAATTTATTATTATATTAGATTAATTATATTAGAAACTATGAAATCAAAAATATCTTACAATGCCCTTTAAATTGAAATTATTTATGTTGTAAATGTTGGTTAAAGGGTCTTAAAATCTTAATCGTGATTTCATTTTACTGAATTTTTATTTTTAGTTTAATGCGTTGATGTGATTTTTTATTTTAGGTAACTATTACCTATTTTATTTTAAGTTCCTTGATTTTCTGAATTTGTTTCAGATATATTTTATATCTTCCATTTTATTTCTATTTTATTAGGTTAAGTATTTGCGTTGATCGATTTATTTAAATCAGAGTTCTGTATTTTGGGTATTATAATAACCGAAACTTGTATTCTTGTGGTTATTCTCAATAAAAAATATATAAATCTATTTTTAACTTTTTATTGCAAATTTATATTTCCCAAAGATCGATGGCACCATGCTACATAGTATTTTAACCAAAATAAACTTTATGATTCTTGGTAAAATATTTATTAGCATGCTGCCATCCAGCCCAAATGAATTTTTACAAAAACACATGCATTACATTACATTAAGGGTACTGGTAATCACGAACTCTGCGTTCTCCATACAAAATTAGTTTTCGCACTTCCAGTAATACTCGATTACTGTTTGTCGCAAAATTAAAATAGAATGTTTGACGGTCATTGTTTTTATTAATCTTTCTGTGTTGGGTTATTATTTTTTTTCGAAATCAGAAAAGAATCTTTTTTAATATTATAATGGGTACATTTAACAAAAAACAACAAGATTGTTGCATACAATGATAAATAAGTGAACTTTGACCAACAGCCAAGTTGTAATATTGGAAGTACGTTTGTATGGGCGTCAAGTCGACTCCAGGCCCCTTAAGTAGCATGTCAGTCAGGATGGCTGGACCACCGAACTTAAAGAGTTCTCACATATCTAGGTAGATAACAAATTATGTGACGCATTCAATCAGTTTAATCGTTTGAGATGCAATACTTTTATCAAAAAACAAAAAAAAATGGTTCAGCCAGCCAGAATTTCAGCTTTTTGAGCCACGAAATCCTTTATGTACAGCGGGCATGACACGGTATGCTAAAAACATTTACACCAAAAGCACCTTTAATACAATAGAAGGAAATACAATGCATGTTTTTTTTATTTTTGTTGATTATTTAGTTGAATTGATAAACGGCAATTGGAGTAACCATCAGTTTAATGCTTTTAGTACCATAGTTAAAACCATGGAAATAAAATAGGGAGGGCCTTAAATCGCCTTTCCAGTTTTGAGAACAAAAGATGCCTGCCTCCATATAAATTTTAAAAAAAACCCAAGTAATCACTGAGCGTTGATTGGTTGAAGTGAGAACAGAATATAACGGCAACGCATAGGTTTGACATTACGTTTTATAGACCATTTAAAAGGCACTATGGAGGTTCCATATATTATTATTAGTTTCAAGGTTAATACCCACCCCTTTATCTAGGAACGCTGGTTTTCAGATTGCCCCATGCCTCATTACCGTTATAAGAAATAGAATGTGGCTTCTACTTCTAAGATTTTGTAAGACGATGCGCCCAGCAGAGGCGCCACGCGCATCGTCTTACAAAATCTTAGAGCCACTTATAACCACTTTTAGTCCGGCCTCCAATAGACATAAAATTAAATTCCGTGGGACTCATCTCCACCATACAGACTACTGGTATGTACTTGTTTGGTATGTTTTCCTGAACACAAAAAGTGCGGTTGTGACTTCCTAGGGGTATAGAGGGGGGAGCTGTGACGTAGCAAAGATGGCGGCCCGGCCATTCTATTAAGCGGTATTTCTAGATAACTACTAAACCGATTTACTTAAACAAGCTGTCTAATAAAAGATCATGGAATGTACTTTATATAACTTTATACATGCGTTTATGTAGAGCTAATAACAAATTAAATATTTTTAAAATCTTTTTGAAAAAAACATTTTTAATATAAATTGTTCGTAACCTTTAAGTATATGTTAATGAGTTTTATATAAAACGTATTGCTACTTTTATCAGCTTTCTAATAAACGTTAAATCAATACAATCGACTTATAAACAACGAATTTAAGCTACACTCGTTTTTGTAAGCCGAGTGAATATCAAATTGATGTAACTGCTGCTACAGGCCAGCAGTTACATCAATTTGATATTACGCCGACAGTCATATTCTACATAAAAAACGTCATATAAAGCTGCATTTTTGGTATCTTATTTGGACCTATGGAGAGTGTAAAAATACGTATTACAACTAAACAAAAAATTGTTCTACCTGCAAAATTTTGGACATTTTTCAGTTATATGCAGTTAAATTCAAAACTATGGGTTTTTTTATATATAATTACTATCTATTATCAGTTTTAAAGTAGGCATATTAAATTTGAAGCAATTGAATCCCACCCACAGCTGCGTATATCAAATATTTTTAGAGATATGGCCCTTGAACCTGGTTTTCATAAAGATTAAAATTTTGTGTTTTTCTTACGTTTAGCCAAATATTGCCAGAACCGATCATGCTATGTGAGTAATTAAGTTTTAGTACATTTAATTTGTACAGTTTGTCACGGTCTGGGTGTTTATAATATAGGTATAATAATAATGAGTATTATATCATTGTTTCTGGTACACATAAGGACAATTTAGGTACACATATTGCTCTGTTCTACACAAAGCAATATGTGTAAATTGTCCTACATATTAAAAAAAAAATACCTTTCATTAAGTGCAAAACAAGGTCTATAAACCTTAGTTCTCTTGTAATCGTAAAATAAAATTGCAATATACATTTAGTGACACACATAGTTATAGGTACACAAAATAATTAAAATATTACAAACAAATAAATTTGCCTTTTTTTGAGGGTTCCGGTTGATTATATTGTTGAGGAAACTATTCTTTAGATAACATATCCTCCCCTAAAGTTGTAGATTTGACGATATATTGTTCTTTGTTGTCAGATTCGTTTATTATAATTGTAGGGACATTTTAGCATGACTTAAATTGTCCTGACAGAAATGACAGAGAACATGGGCCTGACCAAAGAACGCGATCGCCAATCGAATCGCCGCATCGATCGATAAAAATGTACCTATAGGAATTTTACTCAATGGGTAGAGCCTGATCGACGAGAAACGTCAAATCCCATACATTTGGCTTTCGATGGGTATTTCGATTCGATTATCGATTGGCTCTTTGGTAAGGGCCCAGAGCACTTTTGCTGTTTTCTCGCCCAGGGCACTTTTTGCGGCACTTGCAAGAAATTAATTTTAAGACGGCTCGAGGAGGTCTTTTGTAGAAGTAATGAGTAGCAGTCCCTGCTGGTTACTGTTCCAGCCTCAGTTGGTTGGTTCTGTCTCCTCTCAAACAGTCCTGAACCTGGTGGTATGTTCGATATGCATGTTGAGCTGCAGCCTCTTCAGTTGGGGCCAGATGAACCTTATATCGCACGAAGATTTCTTAACCGCGAGTGCCAAAAGTGCTGGTGACTCCTCCTGCATATATAGTCACAAGAAGTTTATTTCCAGCAGCGGCGACTATTTCTTCGTGAATTAGGCTATAGGTACATGGTAGTACCTCAACTAATTGCAGAAGTTTTTGGAGGACGCGTAACTTTTTCATCTTTCCATGCCCGAAAAGGGCAGAAGTAGGCAGCTTGATCATGCAGCGAAATAATATTTGAAGATATAACATTAATTAAGTATATTAATAATTATTTACTGTTGCATACACCAATATGTACCTAAGCACTTTAGAACCTATCAATACCATTCAATTAAGTGCTTTTGTCTAAAAATTGCCACAGCAGAAAATAATCTTCTTGTAACTCTGTTTGGAGGAGGATTCACCAGCACTCTTTACACTTGCCTTTACGAAATCGTTCGCACGAGCGCTTTTTCGACGTTTTTACGCGCGTTAATTTAAACGTTTCAAATAAACCATATGACTTCTCGGCTGTGTTCACACGCGAGCGCTTTTTTACGCCGGGAGTTTTTTTATCCGTCGCGCACCATTTTAAACGCCGAGCGGAAAGCGCGGACATAAATGCAACAAAGGGAAACGTACCGATATGTTCACACGAGCGCTTTTTTAAACGCCAATAATACGTCAGTTGCGCCGGCGATATCGACAAGTAAGCGCGTGTTTGTGTATGCAATCTCATATTTGTATCATGCAGCGTTAATCTAGGACCACAATGGCTGGTAATTCGTCGAACGTATTCATTGTCATTCTGCAGTTCCTAGTTAAGTAGTAAGTTCTCAGGATAATATTATTAATAAATATCTTTATTTCATAATATACCAACAATAAATATTGTAGACTGTTTCCATTTTAGGTTACCCTGTTTTTTTTAGTACGGTTTTTTCAAAAATCGAAAGCTCTTATAATACCTACAGCAATAAAATTAATTGACTGAAATGTACTACTACTACTTATAAAAAAAATATATGAAAAGAATGATATATTTTCTTCACATAGCGTCACAAATTGTCCTTTTATTAACCATTTATTAATAATTGGATGAACCCGCAGTTGTGGTTTTCGTCCTCTTACAACGTAAATCCCGATTGCTGCAATTTCAACTGAATTCATGGCGCGTCTGTATCAAGCGCAAGCTGCTACAAATTGGTTATTTTAACGCTCGTTAGAACAGGGACGAATTAAGACGGTAAAAAAAACTCCCAACGCCTTACTCCGAACGGTTTATTAAACGCTCATGCGAACGTAGCCTAATAGAATGGCCGGGCCGCCATCTTTGCTACGTCACAGCTCCCCCCTCCATACCCCTAGGAAGACACAACTGCACTTACCTATTGTGTTCTGAAAAACATACCAAACAAGTACATACCAGTATCTGTAAGGCGGAGATGAGTCCCACGAAAATATCGCGGTATATGACGGCACCCGTATAATCCAAGGCAACTTTAAGAGACAAATTCTGAATTATCGTCCCTAAAATTCAGACTTACATCTCGTAATGACAAAACCTGCGACCATATTATTTTTTTACATCGGAAACGTTAGCTTGTCAAAATAACAAAATTAAATAATATTATTAAACATTTAACCACAACGTTGTATACGTGGTGGCCTAGTTGGTTAGACCTTGGACTTAAAAACACTTAGGTCCCTGGTTCGAATCCCGGTGTGTACCAATGAGTTTTTAAATTAAAAATTTATGTACATTTGTTTGACAACACCACTATAGTGCCTCGGAGAGCACGTTAAGCTGTCGGTCCCGGTTTCACTATACCAACTTGTGAAACTGTTTATAGATGGGTTATTGAGTCTATTCAAAACATCGCAACGAGCTAGCCACTTGTTCGGTGTAGACTCATACCATCGGCTACGACGAGGTGGGATTAAAACCCCTCCGCTGGGTACCCTGGGGCCGTCTAGGCGGTCTCGGGCGCCGTAAGGCACCCGTGATGATACATACATACATAACCACAACGATTACAAAAATAGCCATGCACTCTATTCTCCTGCTTTACAGGTGCTGTTGGCTTAGTATATACTTGCATTTTGCACATATTTATTTTGTTGTAGGTATTATTCGTAGAGTTTCCAATATTGAATAAATAAATTTATAAAAGTTTTAAGCATTCCGTGTCTTGGCAATTATATGCAACGGATTTCGTTATCTACAGCCTAACTTTACCTTTAAATAAACAATATGTGCCCCTCTGTGGTGATCCCATAGAAATTTTAGTTAAGAGCAGTGTCTGATGAGGCTCTTCGATGCTTATGCTGATTCAACTGTAAAGTATGAGATTATACCTACAATATAGGTAGGCAGCAAAACGACTTTCGGGCCAAAACTGTTTTCTACCCCTAAACTATAATGGATTTGAAAAAAAAAATCTCATTTTGTTAAAAGAGAAAATAAACGATGCCTGTATGTAATGTTTTATTATTAATATTTTGTCTTGATATTTTATAGTAATTATTTTAACGTGAGGGATTTTTTCGAACTTCAGGGTTTGATATATTTTTTCTCATACGAAACTTAAAAAAAAGGAAAACATACGAGTCTAGATATAGGTCATATTTATAACGCCTCCAAAAATAATAAAACCCTATGAATGTTTAGGGGAGGGTCACAGACCAAAAGGTCGTGAATGTATGGGAAATGTTTGATCAGACCCTGCTCTTAACTCAAACGCAAATAATTAAAAAAAACACTAGTTTCGTACGAAATGGTAGACCTATTGATGATATAGTACAGCGGGGAATTGCATAAACTTATAATCAATAAAAATATGTTTATTTTAGTATAATAAAAAAAAAACAATGTCACACTACTGAATACGGCAAAATATAGCGTATACAAGTATTTATTATTTGGGAACTTATACGGGAGCCAATAAAATAAAAAAAAACAAACAATAATTTTGATTCATACAATATTTTATTATAATTTAATAGTAAAAAGTTATTATGTAACAAGAAACAACTATTTATAAATACACTTTTATGTTTATGTTTTTTAATTTTAATATATAGCAAGCTAATGAAGATTAACATATGTACAACATTTGTTGGCGTGTGCTAAGCTAACCATTCATGGACCTTATTTATTTTTAATCAACTTCATAAAAGGTTTTTTTATTTATACAGATGCAAAAACCATCAAGTGACCTAGTCATGTTTAGGTTTTAGTCTTGGTTCACCGGTTTTCCGGAGGCATAGATTTCTTGTCGAGGGGTAGTCTCCTTTCATTGTACGGTTACGAAACAGGCGATTGATTTGGCGATAAAGCAGCAGGGATATATTGAAATAGACACATAATGCAAATACATCCATGCCACCGCCCATTTCTTAACCGCATCATTTAGCCGGCATAGTGGGAGCAATATTGACCAACAACAATTTATTCATAGACAAAGTCACATACCGTGCTCAATTAAAAAAAAAATGATTAAACTTCCTAATTTCGAAAAGTTTTTAATTCTCTATTCTGCCGCTATGGCCTAGGCCCATACGGAGTATAGGTACACCGGCTACAGGAGGTGTGTTGGTTGTGGATCGGGCCGCATGTAGACGCGAGGCCGCGGCCGGGGTCAGGCGGTGCGGCCCTTGCCCTCCTTGATGGCGATCACGTAGCGCTGCGCCACGCGCTCCGGCGGGGAGTACCCGTCCGCGTACGTGGAGTCCTGCGCAAACAACAACACCTCTAAGAGCACAGGAAATGAATTAGCGAACTGGAACGTCTAAAAACTTTGTTTTAAGTAATATTAAAGTTTTTTTTTTTAAAGTAATGGGCTACCGACGAAAATGAAAAAAAAAAACATTTTTATTTTCTAAAATATAGGGCTGAAATAAGAAACTTATTTCGTTTATTTTTAAAATAATTAACTGGTTTTTGAGTTTAAAAATTACAAGTAATTGAAAAACCTAATACATTATTATTTATAAAAAATCAATATAAACTAAAACCTAAAACTAAACATTAAAAATACAGGGGAAAATTTAACAAAAAAATAAATAAATAAAAATAAAATTTTTGAGATATTAATATTTTAAAACAGAAATCTAAAAAATCTGAGTGACGTCACAATAGACTATTATAATATACGCTATAATAGACTAAAAGTCGTGGGAAACATACTATTGAATAAATGTGGTGCGATATGCACCTTTATTAAATGAATACGTAATATAATATATATATTTTTTGTATCTTACAGCACGGTAATAAGAAAAATATATTTTAAAATTTTATTGCTATCCTTATAGGTTAATAAGATTTCTTGAATAGAAGATGAGTTTCTAGAAACATGTATACCGCTTAATTAACTGTAGAGTATTATCGGACCCAAATTTCATTTCAATTCGCGGTAACCGATAGAAATTGCTTGTGACATTGAATCATCAACTTCTAATCATATATTTTTATTTAAAAGCAGCCTGTTTTCTTTGCCATGATAATGACGTATCACAAAAATAATAGATTAAAATTTTCAAACATGAATGTAGTAATAAAAACGAAATTAGTTTCTTATATTAGCCTAAATTTTCGAAATCATTTTTTTTTTTTTTTTTCATTTTTCTCGGAAGCACATTGTGGAGATTCAAATATTGGTTACTCGATCCTAATTACATAGTGTCTTTACTATTACTAAAAAGACGTTAAGATTTTCTTTGACGTTCGATCTCGCGAATACATTTCCTATGCTCTTAATTGCACAGGAAATGGATTCGCAAAATCGAAACGTTAAAAAAACATCACAAACATGTTGTTTTCAGTGATACCTACTATAGTTGTTTTATTTAATAATAAAAAACATGAAGGCGTAAATTTTACTTAGTCGATCCTTTTTTTTTTTAACTTACATTACGATGTTATTTCAATTCTATTGAAGTTAATTCAAGAGAATTAAAACTCAGTTCTAATAAGATATGTTATGCTTATAATAATCAATGTACTTTGTCACCTTTGTTCCATATCAATAGAACAGAGAAAACAGAAGATAGTCTTGTTTTAGGGAAACTTTTCAATAGTACTTTCCAAGAATTTTTGCCAACTGTGTTTACTATAGCCGCTAGTAACTATAAACAAGTAACAATTAAAAGGATCGCTTTATTTTTCTAAATAAACCTGTCTTATTTATTTAAAATTCATAATTGCACAAGATCAAGGGCATTTCCTACCAGCTAACCTTTGAGGGAGTGAAATATGGTTAGAGTGGAGAACTGTTTTGAAAATAGAAATAAATAATATATGATGAATAACAATACTTAAATACAGTATATAATATTATATTTAACTTATTGGTTGATTCCTCTCTATTCTACGGGAGGTTTTTTTTTTAATTTTAATACAATGTAAAATAGAAACGTAAAAAAAAATGTATGGGGTATGTATGAAAGGGTAAAATCCGAAAAAAACGGCCTAAAAGAACTTTAGGCCATAATATTGAATCTGTGTTTTCTAAATAGGTGTACCTCCTCGTCCTTTAAGTTTGGCTAACCCTCTATCAAACATCCTGTATAGTTACTAGCAAACACAGTAATCTAGTATTGTAGATCGCCTTTGTAGAAGAGTGGTGGCGTCTTTGGCGTTGTATCCGGAGGTCTTGGCACACATAGTACAAGCCTAGAGCAGTCTGTGACAAGCGCAATATGTGAAAATTGTCCTACATATTATTATTATTAAATGCAGCAAAATCTTGTGATAGAGCTATTGGATCTTCTTAGTTAAAAATCAATTATGTCAGCAACATATTTGAGGATGGGAATAATGTGTGAGGTGAAAAGGACTGGGGAACACACCGTCGGAGTATTTTCACTGATGTTATCCCCAAAAACTAAGAAGATACAGTAGCCCTATTTGTATATTTGAGGACATCATCTAGTTTGAGGAGCTTGTAGCTTTCCGGTTCCGGGTAACCGGTCCCAGGTATTTCATATTCTGCATGGCCCTTGCGTCGCACTGGCACAGTAGGTGTTGAGCTACTGGATAGCGGTTATATTACGTTTACCTCAAATAGTACTTCATAGGGATCGGCGGCGGTGGCGGGCAGACTGTTGACGACGGCGCGGTAGAAGCAAGTGGTTTGCGGGTAGAGCGCCATCACCACGGCGCCCTTGGGGAACAAGGCGCGCTCGTCCGTGCGCGGCTCGGCGCGCATCAGGGGCAGGGGCACCACGCGACGCTTGCTCAGTACGTGGCGATGTTTCTGCTCTTCGTCAATGTCGTCCACCTCGTATTTTCCTTGAGCTGGTAGCCAGCTTACTACCTGTTTGCATTTACAAATGATATTACAAGTCCTGAGGATGAATTCTGTTGCTTTCGAGAAGAAAAATTACAGAACTCCATAGTAAATTAATTCTTTTACTAGGATATTTATACTATTTTGCTGGCCAAGTTGGTTATACTCCTAAAAACACTACTGTTTTTAGGTCCCTGAGTGTACCAATAAGTTTTTAATAAAATAAAATAAGTAAGTACATTTAATTAATACACCTCGCGAGCTGTATAGTGCACTGGCCACTCTTGTTTAGTGTGAGCTCAGAATACGGCTACGATGCGGTGCCACCGCCCGGTCTTGGGCGGACGTAAGGCACCCGTAATGGTATTTATTTTTAAATATTATTATATTTGAAAGCACAAGAATATCTGAGAGTTAGTAAGCTTAAGTGAGCGGGCTAGTTATATTTTAACAAATGACCGCATGTGCACGGTGCAGTGTTAAAAATGCTACAGCCAGATAAAGTAACAATCCGGCCAATATGCCGCTAGCCACAAATATATGGAATCGCGTTTTCTACAATAAAAAAAACTTCCAAAACCTCTATTTTTTTCTATGTCTTTAGTAGGATGACGATGTAAACACCTGGGGCCTAATACTACTAAATCAATAAAATTATATTTAGATAGGAGAAAAGTCTAGTCTAAAAAGATAAGTGCGCTAGGCAGACCGACCGTTTTCATTACCACCGCACATACAACCTGTTTCGGTTTTAATCTGTAGGTTCAACGGTTTTCAGAAGACTACTGCATTGATTTCTGTTTGAGGTGGTTCTATCTTTCAGGGTGAAGGTAGACTCGTAATGCGTATTCATCTTTGAAGCCGCCTGTTTCGTAATCGCACCGTTTATAGCCTTCATAGTGGTAGCTTTGTATAACGATACTAGATCGACCCTATTAGTGGACTTCTTAGGGCCGCTGCCACAAGGTCACATGCCTTGCTCCAATAAGAAAATAGCATATCAAAGTTAAAATATGACATATTACCAATAAAATGTGGGCTTTGCTATTTAAATTAGTTATTTAGAGTAAGCCCCCTGCTGTTGTTTAGGAGGTACCTATTTACCTCGGCCAAAATCCAGTTCTCCTCCTTCTCGGAAACCCTGACGAGAGCGGCCACGGCGTCCCCGGGCCGAGCCACGTGGCCGGCGTCGGCGGGCACGGCGCCGCACAGCGGGGGCGCGCGCTCGGTCCCGCGCCCCACGTGCAGCGGCAACGTCTGGGCGGCCGTCAGCAACATCTTCATCAGCGCCCCACATCCTATTGTTTCTTTGTTGCCGGCGTGGCGGGCCTGATTACATCAAACTTGAGGTTTACAACTATTGTGACGAACTGTTTATTTTATTTAATAATGCTGGCAATCTGGTATTTTTTTATATGAAAATGTTAAAAAAAGTTTCAAAGGGGCATTTTTTTTTTGGGAAAAAAAAAGTTTAGGTATAATTGCACACGAATTTTCATTACAACACATCATGACAGATAACTCAATAATAAATTATATGGTTGCTAACTGTTGTATTAAACTTCATGGTGTTATTTTAAAGGAAAAACAAACTTTTTCTATTGTTTTTTAATATGCAGGGACGTATTTAGGTTTAGTCTCATAACGGGTTACTTACGCCTGGCCGCCCCCCATAGACAGTACTTATTTTTTCACATCCCACTAATATTATAAATGTAAAACTTTGTTTTTTACTTAATCAATTTTTATTTTCAATTTTTAGGCTGCGCCTACAAATTCGACGCCCTGGTCAATGGCCCAATTGGCCCATACTTAAATATGCCACTGTTAATAAGTACCTATTATTGCAAAGGACTAAAAACTCTATTTATACAAAAGTTAAGCTATATATTCAAAATTGTATTTAGACTCTACTAAAGAAATTATTTGACAGTGTCTTTTTACATACATGGTGGCTGAGTTGGTTAGACCTTGGACTTAAAAACACTATGGTCCCTGGTTCGAATCCCGATGTGTACCAATGAGTTTTTGCACAGCTTAACGTGCCTCGGAGAGCATGTTAAGCTGTCCGTCCGGTTTTCACTACACCAACTTGTGAAACTGTTTATAGATGGGCTATTGAGTCTATTCAAAACATCGCAAGAGTTAGCAACTTGTTCGGTGTAGACTTATACCATCCGCTATGACAAGGTGGTATTAAAACCCTTCCACTGGGTGCCGTCTAGGCGGTCTCGGGCGCCGTAAGGCACCCGTGAAGCTATGTATATGTGTTTTTTTACAAATCTTTAATTTAAAGTGTTGGCCTTGGCTACAAAAGTTAGTATAATATTATTACCTGTATTCTTCTTTCATTTCTGATGGCTCTAATCTCATAAATGCGAGACAGAGCAGAGCGCAGGACTCTCTCCTCTTGTTCTGATGCAGTCAGACCAGATTTGTACAAAGACTTCAATTGTTGCTATAATATTTAAAATACATCCATTACATGATGCCTTGTTGTTGTTTACTGGTTCCTGTAACACAGGGTAACCTAGCACAGGAGCCAGGGATCAACAGTAATTTGTAAATGTAAATATAATTAATTAGGTACATAAATTTAATCTTTTTGATGTACTTTTTGCTTTTAAAATGTATTTATGTGTATATACTTTGAATCAATAAATCATATTATTATTACATACAGTAGATTTGCTATAGTGTTCACTCGCCATTCAAAATGTGAAATCGCACTTTTTGTTTTGGAATTAAAATAAAATCATATTAAAAAATATATATAGGATTTTAATTCAATAATCAGCTACAACAAATCTTAAAAAAATATGCACTCTATTTCCTTGTATGCAGGTGCTTTAACAACTTAAACTAGTAAACCAAACTATCCAAACCCAGTTATAGCTTTAATTCAATGGATAAAAATATTTATTATAGTATAGTATATTTTTTTCTGTACTACAGTTTGTCATAATCTGGGTGTTTATAAAATATAATTATATTGTTTGTCTTGGTACACATAGTACAAGTTTAGAGCTTAATTTGTGATTCTGGGCAATATGTGTTTAATGTCCTTCATATTTATTTTACGTTTGCCCCTTATGGTTGGCTAATTTTGGTGTATTAAATTTAAATAACTCAGCTTATTTACCTATTAGAGAGTAAACTATAAATATTGACAAATACAATATAAGTCTTACCAATTGAGCAGAGGCACTAGAATCATCATTAGAGGAGGGAGACTCCCCAGCCCTCTCAGCTCGGAGGATAGCATCAATGCATTGCTCATTGCTGACTCTTTCACTCTCTACATCATATATTAATCTATGCAAAGACCTCAGCTTCTCCTAAAATCAATATTTATTAATAATAATAATCACAGTCTCAAAAAGTTTTGTGTCAGTATATTAATTCCTTAAAAATAATGTTCACCTGAACTTGCTGAGCAGCAACATCTGCTGTGAGAGGCATTTTATAATGGTTTTGATAGATTTAGACTTAACAATATTACATGTATCCAACTAGTCACTACTATAACCTGAAATTAAACATAATAAATTTAGCTTTTTTCTGAAATGTGTTCAAATTTTACTTTTCTTTACTACTTTAGTAGTGTCCAACTACTCTAACTATCTCAAAGCGCTTAGGGTCTGTTTAGGGAGACCCCAATTAATTCATGAAAGCCACCCGGAATAAACCATCACTTAGCTTTAGATTCAAAAATCTAATATGATCTGTTTGACTTAGTACCATTGTGGGAGCCTTAAACTTCCCAAGACCACTTAGATGACCCATGGTGGTATTTTATTGAACCTCATCATAGCCGATGGTATTCTGAGTCTATCATTGAGTTTATGAACAAATGATTACATATTTGTTTTACAATGCCACTATAGTGCCTTGGGAGACAGGCTAACTATACCAAATTGTTATTATTATTATTAGCTTATATAAATGGCCTCTACGCTTGAGCGTAATTTTGCCAGTATCGAGTAGGGTAGATTAAAAAATTTTTTATTAATAGTGAAAGTGGGATAATAGAATGGAAATGAATTGGGAAAGGACTAGGGTAGAAAAGGGAATGGCAACATGACTGTATGAAAGCATACGGTATAGTCTTGCCAATGTCTAGTGAAGGAGGAAAAGGATCAACAGTAAAATGGGTAACGCCATTTTACTGAAGATTGTGGGATTATTTGAGATAACACAAACACCGAGATCACTGCGTAAATGCTACACTTCTCACACTTAATATTACTATACGAATGCTTATTCTACAAAATTAGTACACTTTTGCACAATAATATTCAATAAAATTAAATTTGAAAAATATAATATTAACACGCGTCTACAGTGTTCGGGATACCCTCAAAGAATCTACCAAATTGTGAAACTGTTTGTTTACATTGAATATTAGTAGGTACTATACCATACTAACTTCAACGCCCTTATTAGTGTAAATTTATTATATGGTTGATACAATAAAATCATATTTACCGAAATAAAGATGAATCCCAAAAAGTCCTGAAATTTCATTAATAAATAGGGTTTTATTTACTTTGTGACGATCATTAGCTTTACCTTTACTTTGTATTTTTGCCAGTTTCTTTAAAATGATTTATTAAACAATCAAATATATGTGTACACACATGACGATATAACTTTTTAGTTTTTAGAAACAATAGTAGTAGTAGTAGAATTCTTTTTCCCAAAGGAAAGGCAGAGCTTTTTTATACAATAATTTATTTATTTACAAAAAAAAAATCTAAATATTTTTATTTTTATTATTGTTTTATTTATTCTTGTGGGAAAGTCAAGGGCGTGACCCATACCGCCAAGTCTTCAAATATAATTTCTTAAACACGTGCTAAAATAATGGAATAGCGGCCATTATTGCAACATAAAGAAAATACAGGTTTTAATAAAAATAAATAAATACCATCACGGGTGCCTATTTGGCTCCCGAGAACCGTTTAAACGGCCTCAGGGTACCCAGCGGAGGGATTAACCCGTCCTCATTTCACCGATGGTATTCGTAAAAAATACAGGTTTTAATGTTTATATTAAGTTTTTCAAGCTTGAATTTAAATATTTTTAAATATTCTCTAAAGAGAATATTTTACGAATCACCGACACTTTCGAAGAACAAACATACAAAAAAATTATACTTCGTATTTTCTCAACCTCTCTGCGCAATCGGGTGTTGTAGTGCAGCAAGAACTAAGACTCGTTCCAGGAGTAGCTATCAGCAAATGGATAGTAAAAAGAACCTATAAAAAATCTTATCCAACAAATCCTGCAACTGACCCTAGATTGACTGCAGGCCACCAGTTTCTGTTCACTGACGAGTGCAGAATACGCAGACAGCGTCGCAACGACAGGAGAGGCCGGGCCTAAATATGTTTGAGGGAATGATTTCCCCCTATGCTCTTTTTGAAACGGTTGTGGCGACGCTTCCTGTATGATGTGGACTGGTATCTCTGGACGGAAAAACTGTGCTCGTTTTCATGGCTGAGAAAGGCCTAGGGGACGGGCTGACAGCAGACCGGTACATCGCCGATATTCTCCAGGAACATGTTGTTCCCTACGAGTTTGTCGGCGGATACTTCATCACGGTAACCGACATCTGGTATTAGCGTTACTGTGTGGTAATGCTAATACACACGTTGCGTATTATTTTGGCAGTTTCTTGACGAAGCTGAAATAAGTTTTATAGACTGGTCTACACTCAGTCCAAGTATTAATCCCATCGAGCATTTATGACATGAACTCAAACGAAAGGTATGGGCCAGAAATTCAGTCCATTCGAGCGTAGAAAAATTGAAGGCAACGTTATTAGAAGAGTAGGATGGCGTGCTTTAAACACCATAAAAAAAAAGATCGATGAAGAACCAACTGCTATGCCGATGGACTTGTATCCAGTGCTATGTTAAAAAAACAACTGCTATAATCATAGGCGTATATAAAGAGAGATGGCGGGGTACACCGTGCCCACCCCGAATGATCATCCAGGATGATGGGTTAACGATTCGAAATTCAAGGCAGGTTATTTAAATAACTTCACACAAAAACAAATTCAATGAGGAAATCATGTTCTACAACCGAGTAATACTATATTCTACATACTTATTATAACCTACATAATATATAGCATTAAATCCCGGATGCTTTAATAAATAATCGTGGTCATATACATCGATATTTATTGTACGTTGATTTTCTGGGCGGTGGCAGCCCAGGGGCCTTAGAGAAATTTCATTCCATTGGCCTTCAAGCCAACGGTAAGCGTGAGCCAGAATCGCCAATTTGGGTAGAGAATTAAAAGCGAGAGGCACTCTGGCTTAGGAACGAATGAAACCGGTCATTTCGTTCACTATTTTCCAGACAGCAGCTGTCATTTGGACTTAGCAAATTTTTGGAAATTTCGTATTTCATAAACATGTAACGAAATATTACATTTATGGTGTTTTATTAAGTTGTTAATAATAAAATAAGTACACCAAATAATATTACGACGGAAAAAAATACATAGATACGGAAACATGCAGTAAAATGGTTGATTTCTTGATCTAAGTATATAATTTTGTAATTTGTAAGTATCTCGTCTTGTAACTAAATACATTATAATTTCTTCACATCGAATTGTAGCCCGACTATTAGCGATGTAATACCTAATCAAATAGTTTGTTGCTACAAAGATTAAGCTGTTTTTGTAACTACTTTAAACGTGTGTGATATGTTATGATAAATAAGTTAGCATTTGTCTAGATTAGCAGCATTTAGTTGTTAGGAAATGCATTTTTCGGCAGAACAACATGCTGAGCATTATTTTACAATATTTAAGTACCTATTATATGCTGTAGGTACATGAAAAATCTTCAATATCTTACAGAATTAGATGAGAGTATATTCGTGAGTTTGATTCCCAAACATGGCCTACATATTGATATTAATAAATGTATGTAATAAGATACTATTTTTGATTTTAATAAATGTCTTTGTTATAGGTGTGGCCAGACACAAGTGGAAAGTAAAAAAAAATGGAGCCCCTAGAGTATAAAGCATGAATGGACTAAAGTGCCCTATAAAAAACTAATTTACAAAAAAGGGGTAATTAATAGACCAACTAAAGCAGTAGTTGGCCAACATATTGGAAAAGCTGGCCTTTAGTTTATATTATTGAATTAAAACAATGGATTAGAGAATATCAACTTTTTTTTCATATATATTTCCTATAATATCCCTACCAAACATAGTGCATTACTTGGTTAGACTGTAGACTTTAAAACTACAGTTTTAGGTCACAAGTTTAAACACCGATGTGTACCAGCGCATTTGTTTATTAACACTTATTGCCTCAAAGTTAATATTGTGAAAGACAACTGTGTCATGTACCATATGTGTTTTTGTATTGGGTAGGTGGGTATCTTGGTAACAGCATTTTAGTATTTATCACAAAAGAGGCTATAAACCCTACATAAAAAATACAATGTATTAGTTTTTTTTTTCTGGTACCTACACTATAAGCTAGAGAGTATATTAGAACAGCGAGTAAAAAATATAAATTAAAAAATGGATTAGAGAAAATCAACTTTTATTTCTTTATATTTCTTACAATATCCCTAGAGAACATGGTTTCCGACTTGGTTAGACCATAGGACTAACAGTACAGTTTTAGATATAACTTCAATTGCCGGTGTGTACCAATCAGTTATTGTTTAATTAATGTTCTAAAAAAAAAGGTTTGACAACCCACGAAGTCAAAATATTGTGTCTATACAAATACCACTATGAGCTTGCCACTTGATTGGTAGACTGAGAATACCATTGGTCATGATAACTTATTGACACTAAACTATCTGCAATGTACCCAGAGACATTCTAAACTAACATAATTAAGTATGATCATTGGTATTTTACCAATTAAAATAATTTTTAATAAAAAAAATATAAAACATCACTCCAGCCTAAACACTCAACCAAGTTTTCTTGAATAAGAGGATTAATGTTTCTGTTATTTTACATATAATTTCATTTTCAAAATATTAATTATATAAACTATAAACTTAACAATTACTTAGGTGTTTTTAAGGTGGTCTGTAGATTAAATAAATTTCAAATCATTATATATGCACTCGGGTAACTTATAAAATATAATTAACTGCCATATTGTATGGGCTACAGTTTAAAGTTTTAATTCTGGATATGGTAAGTATATATTTATGGAATGTATTAATATTGTGTAGATATCTAAAAATATACACATGTCATATATTTTTTTGTAAAATAAACTACTTATATTTTATGTAAAATGAAGGTTCTATTCATTTTACATAAAATATAAGTAGTTTATTATATATCATTAATATTTACCCTATTCCTCCTCAACATTAAACCTTATTTCATGCCCTGCATATGCACAGTTACCTCATTTAACTTCAAAATGTGTAGGTATATAAATTTAGATTATAAATTATGTATTGGTAATTAAATGACTCAACTTATCCTATGTGTGTTTTATATTTATAATTCTTTCTAAATATATCCTTAGTATTATACATTACTATTAACTTAACAATAAACTTTTATTATTTTTTATTAAATTCATTCTTATAAAATATATGATTTTAAATTTATAAGCATTAAGACTGTGTTCCTGAAGCCATTTATTTATTACCTATGTTTAAAGTGTTTTCTATTTAAGTGTCAATATTCTCATATAACTTTCATTTTTAATCAAAATTGATATACTTATAATCAGCAAATAGGTAACATTGGAATGGTAGTACCCTTCAAGTTGCTTTTTGGTTGCTGATGTAAATTAAAAGTAATAGGTGCCTTGTGGGATGGAACATGTTATATTTGTTATCTATTAATCTGTACTTTGTACCATATGTGGTTGTGTTAGTTAGGTACCTCAGCTTTAGAAGATTAATGGAACATATCCAAGGCACCTTTATTATATTTCACAAAGGGACTATAAACTTACCTACTTAAAAAATATAATAACGTATTAGGAGCATTGTTTTTGGTACCTACACACAGAATAAGCTTATAGCTTAGTTTATGACTAGAACAATTTATGTAAAAAAAATCCTACTTAATACCTATTATTGTTAATCCAGGCCCTTGTTTGAATTAGGTCTTAAAGGCACTCTTATAGTGATTAGATATTTATAAAAATCATGAAGGTAAAAACCGTGCCCGACGGCGCGCGCGGGGCGCGTTTTTTTAGCTTCATGATAAAAATTATCTTGCCATATTTACAAGTAATATTGACAATTCCTATTTTTAGTCTAAAAACTTGTTATATTAGTTTATTAAGATAAGCTTTTGAAGTTGTCCTTAAATTCGACACACCAATATCCTATATAAAAATATCCACTTTATTTTTAAAACTTTGGGACGATTTTTTATTGAAGCAGTAATAATTTATTAATCTATTCTCTCTGTAGTAACAACTTTAATAAAATTAAGACATACAAACAAACATTCCTATGACAAAAACTTTAAAAAATGTATATATCGAACAAGCCGTGAGCCTATTCCAGACAGAATTGAAATCGTCAACTTTTTTTTCCGTTGTCCCTACGGAATATGGAAAATTTGGTGTTTTCTCTACCAATCCTATACAAACAAATGTCAAATATTTTCCAGAGTGAGTCTGGCTTACTATAGATTCTATGGAATTGCTACTTCTCTACCAATTTTTCTGTCCAATTTCAAGGCCTACTGACAACTGTCAAAATTTATACTTATTTGACTGAGAGCGATTCCATCGATGGAATGGAGTGTAATTTCTCTAAGGCCCCAGTCCGGAAGCCCCCGTATAGGCGTTTTTTTTTCTCACTGTAAAAATTGGCTGGTTTCAATTAGAAAATGCAGCTTTTGACAAATGATAACTATGATCAATAAAATGTTTATGGTTCTTAGGTAGTTTCCATACCGCAAATAAAATTACATAATGTATACGAATATATATATATATATATATATATATATATTTTATTTGGACATTAAAAATATCAATATGATTATGGTTTTACCAAGTAACCAATGGTTACTTATATTAGTGCTCGTATAAAACATAAATATGCTAATCTGCCTTGTGATGTTTTTTTTTTTAATTTACTTTTTACAGTCGTATTCTAATAAACGTTACATTTCTGGAATCCTAGTAAATTTGGATTTTATAATATATTTTTTTGATATCAATATCTCTTACGGTTTAAAAAAAAACGACGTTGATGTAAAAAAAAATAGTTCATGATTTTATTTTGTTCAATAATTTTGTGTTTTTCTATGGACGAGTATTGTTTTTGTTATGGAAATGAATTATTTATCCTTAAATTATCCGAAAACGACATCAAACTTGCTATTATAGCATTAGTTTTAGCACAATAGCGCCCACAGTGGAGCGCGGCGGAGTCAAACTTGCAAAAATAGATCACTTTATTCGAAATAACGGTATTTTATCCTCAATTACCGGAATCAAAATACCAAAAAAAATACCGGTATCCATGTCCTAATGAGGAGTTTTCTTTTTGCCGGTTCCAAAATTTTCTACTAGATGGCAGCAGGAGAGATATCCACAAAAACTGTCAAAAAAGGCAGTTTGTATACTTGAGTAGTATATGTTTAAATAGACTACTCAAATATAGACTCTAAATTCTCTATGAATTAAAACAAAATTTTGGTATTGCAAGACGTGTTATATTTTTACCATATTTTGTCATCTTTAATATGTATCTACTTACTCGTTATTCTTGCTCTCTATAATCTTTAGTAAAAACCCGTTCAAGAAAAACTTCGTAAAAAAGACTATGGTACCTTAGAAATTCAAATTTAATTACTAATATGATGATATTTAAAAGAAAAAATATTGCTTAAATTGGTGCCGTAAGGCAATGTGCTCAGGATATTAGTGTATATGTTAAACAAAGTTAAGTAAATTTTATAAATTATTCGTATAAAGGTATTTGTTTTCCTATTTACCCAAAATTTTGGGTGTATTTTATATATTACCGCTATCTATTTTGACTATTTTTGTAGATAGCGACTAAACGCCATCTGTTGCGTTAAATAATAACTACTGGGATACTCCTCATTAGAGATATAGTGTTCTCCACGTCTTGGCGCAACAAACTTTTTTACAGAGGGCGCCACAATGCCCACAATACGTGGAAAATTGTAGTTGCCGCCATTCTTTCACCACAAGTAAACTTTTTGATTTGTTTATATTAAACCTAATTAATTTATAATATATTCCACTTTGCGCGTAAATGACTTAAAGGAGGAGTTAAAAAAGAGGAGCGTCGTTCCAGGGAAAGAAAGCAGACCTAGTTGAAACGTAAATCATACTTCATGTATTTTTTCCATTTCTTTTTTTTGGTTTATTATCCAATAATTTGTATTGAAATTTAAGTAATACCTATACATTAATATAATTTATGTAATAGGTCAATGAATAACTTTTAATTTGAAACTAAAACGCTCAGTCATGTTTTTACGAATCAGAGGATAATTCTGGCACAATAACACAATCTAGACCACACGGCTGGTGCCACACATACAGTATTTAGGCTGAGTTGCACAAAAGTGGTCGTTAAAGTAATTGTAAAGGTTAAAGTTCGAAAGTACGGTCAACGGAAAGTATGCGTTTTAAAAGTATTAATACAAAGGGCAGAGTGCATGGAGGTATACGTAGCCCCAGCATAACTCGAATACCATCGGCGTAATGAGGACGGGTAAATCCCTCCGCTGGGTACCCTGAGGCCGTTTAAACGGTTCTCGGGAGCCAAATAGGCACCCGTGATCACAGAAGAAATAACAGTACAAGTACAGAAGCTCAACTCCGAAACATCAATTAAATAAATAGCGTCTCTTGCACCTACACAATAAAGCTCAGTTCAGATCGCACTGTGCTAATGGCCTACATTTATATTCACCTAAAGTTGCCTCTCTTTCTATCGCGTCATTCTTTACTTTTCTGACGACGTTAGGGTTGTCTTCTTTTAAACATAACCTAGGTTAGGTACTTAGCAGTAAGTACGTAGATCATAAAACAATTTTATTTTAGGATGTCTGCTTCATAGGCATTTTAACCTAAGGAGATACGGAAGCCATAAGGCACACTACATTGTCTATGAAACTAAATATTGCTTTTCGGTGTATAGGCCAAAAATAATTAATAGTAGGTACAAGTAGTATAGGTAGATTATGTGGAATGATATAAGTGCGAATAATACCTTTAAAGGAAACAGATTGTACCTACCTACTAAGTTGAAAGAAAAACTTACAAAAACATTGCCTCAGTATATTTGCTTAGTCTATGTTATTTATTATTAAGCAACCTACTTAGTTACCTAATTTGAAAATAAAACAAACAAATACTTTTTTCTCGATTTATTAAAATGATTTTTGGCTAAAGTTTGCACATAATCGTTTTCGTCTTCAATTTGCCTTTTGCCACATATAATGTTGTTTATATTTTTACAATAGTTTTTTAAAAATAAATTTACCATGCTGTTAATGATAGTCTACAACTTTTGATTTATTTGGCATGATTTCAACAACAATAACTTCACTTAACTCTAAAAAATTGTTTTTGAAGCAGTGAATATGGAGGAGAAAACCTCGACTCGACTATACACTAGTATATGAACACCAAACACAGACGAATTAAGAATACTAAAAGTACGTAATTTAAAATAATATATCTACAGGGCCGTGTTCGTAAACTAACACTTTATCACTGGGTAATGTCACTACACTATATGCATCTCTTCTTCTCTAAGCATTTTTCAATATTTTTATCGCGCTCTGTAACACTACCCAGTGTTACGTTTCCGAACACGGTTCAGAATAACAGACTCAAGCACTTAAGCGCACAACAATCACCGAAGTTGACCGAAGTCGTCCGAAGTTCACCGAACGGCCGAACGACGGATTTGGCAGGATCCGGAAACTGATTTGTTATTTTTTTAATTAGTAATGTCACTGTATTTTTTTTTAATCTGGCAAGTTTAAAAAAAGATCAGAGACATCTATTACGAAAAGCCCGAACTACATTATTCTCCTTGTAGAAATTTGTGTCCATATTTTTTGTTCGAAGATTGCACAGCATGGTGCAAACTTAGACAGTTTAGTTCAACGTCTTACATACTTTTATGCATGAGGGCGCGTTTGTCGAATTACAAATTAAATCTAATAGTTGCCAATAGATGGCGCTTTTCTTATATTTTATGAATAGTAACATAAATTAAATGTTTTAATAAAATATTTTATTATTGTGCATTGTGTCAGGGTAGACAGTGTCTTTTTGTTTCTATGAGATGCACGCCATAATAAAGGACAACATTGGAAAGGTGGTGAGTAATGAAAATTCTTATAAACAGACTACTAGACACACGTTTTGATATTTTTTTATTGTACCTGCCTAATAATAACCGTGGCCGCGTGGATTTATTTACCTTTTGAGGTCCTTTGGAAGTATTAAAATCGTAAGGTCCGGATCCTTGTTACTATTATTTAAGCAACCGAATGTGGCACAATAAGATTTTGACCTCATTTTAGTTAATATTAAATAAACCCATCCGTGGGTTCGGCTGGGTACTTGTAGCTTCATACCTAAAGCGCGGAGTGGAACATCCCTGCCGTGATGGTATTTATTTATTTACTTTAACGAACGCTTGTTGCAATTGGAGCTTAAGAGTGCTTCATGTAAAGTTCGTTTGACAAAAGAATTGACTGGGACTGGGTGCTGCTGTCGCGCGACGGATGTTGGTAACCAGCAGCCACATTCAGGGGCTTAGCTTAACTTCATCAATATAGTGTGACAGTCAATAAAATTAAGTTTATGAATGAACATTCATAAAATCGATATGTCGATTTATCGAACCTATCGATCCTGTTGTGCTAAGGCCCTCTGTTTCTTGATCGCGATCGTAGTTTTTTAACCTTCGCTGATTGGAGGAGAGAGCGCTAATAACGAAATTAGCTATTTTGACAATCTAACGCTCACGTTATAAGAAACCGAATGTGGCCTTAATGGGTCAAACGGATTAAACCGTAGATTTCTTGTTTTCTATACTAATATAATAAAGAGGAAAGATTTGTATTTTTGTATGTTTGTAATGAATAAACTCAAAAACTACTGGACCGATTGCAATAATTTTTTCACCATTAGAAAGCTGCATTATTCAGAAGTAACATAGGCTATATAATATCACGCTAGGTCATATAGTTGTGGAGCAGTAACCAAAAATGTTTTAAAAACGGGGGAAAAGTATCGTTTCTGAGGCCTTCCGTGGCGTGCGCTGAGCATATAGTTAAAGTTATACAAACCTGTGCGAAGCCGGGACGGGCCGCTAGTTAATCATATCGCACCTTTATTCAAAAGGAGAAATAACTCAAAATTGCCTTTTATCGAGTTTTTACCAAAAAGTGAATTATCTTTGCAAGAAGAATACCGTCAGTTCAACAGCCAACTCAATACGAAAAAAATAAAAGAGATATATGACCGTCCTTCTCTTTTTGACATACGCGCGAGAAATAGTTGATACCGGTAAAGTGATCGAATTCAGTGATGGGCCGGCTTTGCTCGAGGTAAGATCTCAGAAGGGAGTAAGAAAGCGAAATAAAACGTAATAAATCGGTGTATTACTATCAGGTATTTATTTTACACTATCAAATTTATTAAAAAAGTGCATTTCGTTAGAGTTATTTCATTTTATAAGAAAAGTTGACGTACATTCTGTCAGTAAAATTAGGACATAATTCAGTTTTGTATAAATTGTAAAGTATGTATTACGACATCATTTCAAATTAATGCAGTTTTTTAATAAAATGTTGAAGTAAGTCTGGGAACAATTAGTATTATTTCTATATTTTACTATAACTAATCAGAAACTAAGTATGTTTTTGTTTTGGTGCTTCATACTATAAAATTTGTTAGTTTACATTATCGATTTATTTAGAATTATGTTACTTTTTTGGTAAAATTACGATTATAATACCGGACAATAATAATAAGTACCTAGTCATATTAAGCGATAATAATAATATATTAATTTGTGCACGTAAATAAAGATTTTGAATAACAAATAATCCATGTCCTAGTTTTAGAATGTATACCAGGGCACGAAAAATATTGGCTTTGGTTGTACAAAATACAGCTCCGGAATTAGAAAATACTTTACCGAAGCATGATTTAAAGAAACATGATAATAACAAGAATAAACCCAACCACGAGGTAAGCAATTAATATTACTATACCTACCTTATTTAAATTTAAGTTGTTGTCATTTCTATAATATGCCACCTTTTAGAACTGAATTAATATTATTATTTTAGCTACAAAATCAAAATTGTTCTTCTGTTGAAATTGAGGAAGATGGTGATATGGACGATAAAATGATAACAGAATCTGTGAATTACCTGGATAAAACAGATGAACTAACTATAGCAGTGAGTAGAAATGAATTAGTAAATTACTACTACCTATAAGTAAATTCAACTTGAAATTTAAATTTTATACACATAATCTAAATTTCAAGTTGATTAATTATTGAAATCTTAGATATTACCATATATATATATATCTTAGATATTACTTAAATAATAGTTTTTATCGCTAAAACTACATAAATTTATTATTATTTTAGGACCAAATTAAAAATTGTCTTCCTGTTGAAATTAAGAGTGAAATGACAATGGAATCAGTAGATTCCTTTGATAAAACAAATGAAGCAGCCATAACAGTAAGTAGAAATTAATCAAGAAAGAAATTATATATAAATGATAATTTTGAGTCTCCAAAATTTAAGGTTCATAGATGTCTAAATTTCCTAAATTTTATTTTTATTACTTACAGAAATCTCATACTAAACACACACCCCACAATAAAAGCCTGGTACCTTATTATGATAGTGACTTAACTTTATCTGACAATGATGATAATCCTACACAACGCATAACTTCAGAGACAGAAAACAAAAATGAAGAACATCATACTCGTCAATCTACGTCATCTTCCTCAACTTCATCTTCGAGCTCAGCTTCTTCAAGTTCATCGTCATCAAGTTCGGACTCTGATATTTCGCAATTTACATATCAAGCGAATAATCGATCGCTTATTACTAAATGCGTGACTGTTGAAGAAACAGACACTGATGACGTTATTGAAAATACACCTCCGCAGCAACAGTCTCTAGAGAATAAAAGGAATGTAAGTTAGTAAATAGTTGTTAATTACTGCTAGGAAAATAGACGCTGTAAAAGAAACAATATTTTAATACTGTTTAAATGAAAAAAATACAATTTGTTTTTCTTTCAGGAATTAAATTGTCCTCCAAGGGCATTAAAGAAGAAACAAAATTATTACACATCTCCTGTACATACTGATGAAAGCGACATCGACCTAAGCGATACAGATCCGACATTTACATCTACTGAACCTATAAGAAAAAGAAATAATTTTTTTGACCAATCGAGCTCTTCTTCCACCAGTTCTTTAAATTCGAGAAGGCCTGCTCCAAACAAGGGACGCAAACGAACCAAAAATTCTTCCCTCTGGAAGCAAAATAAAATTAAACGTATGCGTAATAAAGGAAATCTAATTAGAGTTTGTAAAACTTTTTATAAGGCCACGTTAGACATTTCCGATCGAATGATATTTACTGTTCAAAATAAAATGAACGAAAATGATTTTTCATTAAATGATATGAGAGGAAAACATCACAGTCATAGAAAAATTAATCCCGGACTACGAACTGCAATCATGGAGCACATAAATTCTATTCCTAAGATTGAATCCCATTATCTGCGAGCTTCTACGTCAAAAGAATATATAGAAGGTAGTAAAACCATTAAAGATTTATACAACGATTTCAAAGTAAAGCAACAACAGGATAATAGTGATGCAGGGACATATATTACATACTATAAAATTTTTACAACCGAATTCAATTTGGCATTTTTTCAACCCAAAAAAGACCAGTGTGATCTGTGCAACTCCTATTACAATTCTAACGCTGTTCAAAAACAAGATCTAGAAGATAAATACCACACACATATAGAAGAAAAGAAATATAGTAGGGTTGAAAAACTAAATGATCGCCAGGGTGTAAACAAAAATGTTAGGGTTGCTATATATGATTTAGAGGCGGTGTTGCAATGCCCAAAAGGTGATACTTCCTCATTTTATTATAAATCGAAGCTTAATTGCTATAATTTAACCATAACCGAATTAACACCAAAGGAATCTAAAGCAGCCTACAAAAATGTGCATTGCTATTTTTGGACAGAGCGTTATGCTAAACGTGGTGCTATAGAGATTGGTTCATGTGTATGGGCATATCTAAATGCTTTAAGCGATGAAGATGATGATGAAAAGGAAGTGATATTTTATTCAGATAATTGCTGCGGGCAAAATAAAAATAAATATATAACATCTCTATATTTATATGCTGTGCAAACATTGAAAATAAAGAGCATTATGCATAAGTTTTTAATAAGGGGCCACACGCAAAATGAGGCCGATAGTATACATAGCCTCATTGAGAAAGAAGTCAAAAAAAATCTTAAATCTGGTCCAATATATACACCTGACCAATATATAGCTTTGATTAAAAATGCCAAAAAGTCTAAACCTCCCTTAATTGTGCACGAAATGAATTTTGAATCATTTTATGATTTAAAAATATTACAAGAAGAATTGGGATATAATTATACGACTAACTCAGATGGACAGAGCGTGAATTGGAATGAAATAAAGGTTTTAAAAATTACAAAAGAAAATCAAACCTGTTTCTTCTATAAAACATCATACAAAGATGAAAACTTCAAGGAAGTTATTGTCAGGAACAAAAGGAAAAAAATGAAAGCAACAACAGAAATAACACTTCAAGCAGCCTATTTTAATAAACAAGAACTAAGTTCAAACAAAAAGAAAGATTTGCAAGAGCTTATCTCAAAAGCATTGATTCCTTCTTATTATGCAGAGTTTTATAATTCTTTATTTTAAGTTTTTTAACCCTAGTTTTTAATGCGGATCTCACTTTTAAGTTTATTTTGTGCCAAAATAATTAAGACTGATTATTAAAGCTTCAAACACTTTAATGTTTTTGTTATTATAAAACTCGTCTATTATAAGTCTTCGCAAGACTTTAGAAAATTTATAGTTTTTTGTTATATTTTAATTAACATAAGTCTAATTTGATATTATAATTATAATACATAATAATAAAAACGACAATAATTTATTCCTGGTAATTAAAAATTACAAATAAAACAAAGAAACGTCAAAATAATGTATTTTACTCAGTATTTAAAATAACAATAATTTGTAAATTATTAATTAAATTGGCATTAATAAGAATTAATGCTCAGGAAGTATAGTTTATGTTAACCCAATAGGTATATATTGCAAAAAATCTAAATATTTCACTTTATTTCAAAATGTGTTTGATATAAAACTGCAATATTTACAATTACTCTGACTATATCAAAATTACTTGATTTCATATTTTATCTAAAAGTGAAATAAGTGCAAACTTTTTTTAAAAATGTTTATTTAAATGTCTTCTCGTTGCAAAAGATTAAATTTTAACAACAATCTTTATAGTTTATTAATTACACTACCTGTACCTGCTTTTGGAATTAACCTAAACCATTTTTTTATTTTTTTATTGTTAATTCAACTTGTCTATGTCTACATGTCAAACTTAAAATGCGTTTTCCCACAAAGTTAAAATTTTGACTTATTTCTTTTTTTTATTAAAGGTGCGATATATACCTAACTCGTATCAAAATTTTAACTAAAACAAGGACAATTAAATAAAACGATGGTTCTAAAATTATGGTTTTTTTCATTTAATTTCATTGTTTCTCCTTATTATTTTCCTCTTTTCAAAACGGGAAACTTTCAAAATAAATTTAATTTTGCAATTTCGATTTCTTTTTTAATGTTTTTACAACACACTTGAAAATAAAGTACTTAGAAATTACATACTAATTCTTATGTACAGAAGACGGCAAAGCGCAGACATTCTGGAGTCAATTTGATACTCTTATGTATATATACACACATCAAAAAAGTCTAGGGATCAAGCATTTTTATGCGGATTTCTTGTGATTGAGATGTGGCTTTGTAATAAATTTATGATTTTATAAATTTATATGGATCCTTTTTGGTGCATTTTATAATTTAAAACAGGAAGTGTCAATCAAATTCGAGTAAAAGATGAAAATCAGCTGTCAATATTTTCCCTATAAAAACATAAGACGCATTGAAAACATTATTAGTGCTACTGTTTCCCTACTACTGATTAAAACCAACGTTATTATGGAGCGGCGACGTCATTTAAGCAGGGAAGAAATGATCAGAGCCGTGGGAATGATAGAAGCTGGTTCCCGGCAACGTACTGTGGCTTTAGCTCTGAATACAAGTCAGAGTGTAATCAGTCGACTTTGGACACGTTACCGAACCACTGGTACCGTGGCTGAGCGCCATGGAGGACGGTATCGCTGCACCACACGGAGACAAGACCGATACATTCAAATCACAGCTCGAAGAGCTCCAACAATAACCGCCATGATGTTAGCCGTGAACCTTCATCGCTCTTCAGGGAACTTAATTAGCGACCAAACAGTCAGAAACCGCTTGCATGAAGTAAACCTTCATTCCCGAAGACCGCTACGGGTACCACCTATAGCAATGCACAATCGTAGGACTCGATATCAATGGGCTCTTGAACACAGAAATTGGACAGAAGAACAATGGCGTTTCGTGTGCTTTTCTGATGAGTCTCGTTTTGGTATGAGGCCGGATACAAGACGTATACGACACTGGAGAACCCCTGGACGCCAACAGCGATTAAAATCCTGCCAGGAAGTCCATCTTTATAGTGGTGGAACCATCATGGTATGGGCGGGTATTTCGATCGGCGGAAGAACTGAGTTGATTTGGATCAGAGGCAACCTCAACGCTCAAATTTATGCTGAGACGGTTGTATCAGACGTCATCGTTCCTCTACAAGTGCATATCGGTCCCTTATTTCAGTTAATGCATGATAATGCACGACCGCACACCGCAAGAGTTGTAAGACAGACTCTCGCCGCAGCTAACATCAATGTCCTGCCCTGGCCTGCTCAGTCGCCAGACTTGAACCCGATTGAGCATGCATGGGATATTCTTCAGAGAAAAGCTCTGCCGAATATGGAGGGTATCCAGTCGCAAGAAGACCTTTTTTTTTTTTAGTTGTTGCAACGAACATGGGCGGCCATTCCACAGCGTGATTTGGATGAACTCATTTTGAGTATGCCAAACCGATGTTCTTGTGTTGTTAGTGTTCGCGGTAGAAACACGGATTATTAATTGTTTAAGTTACCCAATAAAATTAAAAAAAAAACTGTTATTTCAGTCTTTTTTTCGAACTTTAATGTTAGTGGTTCAAATGTCAAAAATCCCTTTATTAGGAAAATGGCAATTTTTTTTACTAATGCAAAGGTGACTTGGTTTATCGTTACTGTAGACAAACGAAAACATTTTATTTGATCAATCCTTAAAAAAAAATTTAATGAATATCAATCAGGAGAAAAGTTATTGCAAAAATATATGTTGATCCCTAGACACTTTTGATGTGTGTATATTATATACTTACAATATTATTTGCCGACCACTGTACAATGTATACAATGTTAATAGAAATAAAGTATATAAAAGCAGTCAAAGAAGTATTTACCGTTTACCTACAGAGTTTCAGAGTAGGCATGTTTATATTTACAACATTTAGAACATGCCGATTGTAATATTAATTTTCTATTTATATTGTGATTCACTTTTATGTACTTACAAAGTAAAATAATAGTAATTTGACAACCAGTTTCTAAAAGTATGATGAAATAAAATTATATACAGGGTGAATTTGAATGGATGTACTTTGGGCTAATATGATGTTCTGCTGATCAAATCGAACAATTTTTTCCATGGAACCATGAGTCGCAAATGAAAAAAAAATTGCCTTCTCTGGTAATATTAAAATGACCAATTTGTATGGGGAAGCCAAATTTTTTTTATTTGCGACACATGGTTCCATGGAAAACGTTGTTCGATTTGATCAGCAGAACATCATATTAGCCCAAGGTACATCCTTTCAAAGTCACCATGTATAATTAATGCACATGATTGATAATTTAATTATATTTATAAAAAGGGCCTAATTTAATTATTTTATTCATATTCATTTTGGTCAACATTCAAGGGTTTATTTTAAACAATAGTTGTATTTAACTTTATTATAATAATATTATGTAAATCGAGTCTGTTCCAATAATCAAATACAATCTGTCGGGGTAAAGAAAGTGATGGAATATACACAAGTATATCTCCACCTCCTTCCTGTGGAACCACGTCTAGTTTGAAAAGCGTCTATATATATTAGAATTTGATAAGTGAACATAAATATCTATAGTGGCCAACCACGTGCAAATTACCTAATTTTAATCATCATATTAATTTAATTACTTTTTTAGAAACTGTATGTTAGAAGATGGCAGAGATATGCATGTTTACAATAAATATTTGAAGCATTATATTATAAAACATGAGCTTTGAAATACTAAACTAGTCTATAATTTTTTTAATTCACGTCACTGTAAATATATATTAATTTAAAAAACATATTAATATCATTTACAAAGAATTATATTTAAGTCCGTTTTAAAATAAATACTCATGACCTGCGGCCACATTCTGTTTCTTATAACGTGAGCGTTAGATTGTCAAAATAACGAATTCCGTTATTAGCGCTCTCTCCTCCAATCAGCGAAGGTTAAAAAACTACTCTGATTGGAGGAGAGCTCGCTAATAGCGGAATTCATTATTTTGACAATCTAACGATCACGTTATAAGAAACAGAATGTGGCCGCTGAAGTACCTCGTAATAAGGCCTCTGCTCAAACGGAAAGAAACGACAAAAAGTAAACAAAAAAATCTAACTAAGTTACGACTTAGAATACGGAGGTTCTAAGTAGTCGTATCACCAACTCCACATTTCACTTAAGAAAAGCCTCTTTTTCCACCAAATGTCAAATCAAGATCTTGCCCCCATATTTTAAGAAAATAATGGGAGCTAACCTAAATAAACGCAACAAAATATCTGGTTGAAGAATGGATAGGGATGCAGGTTATTTATTTGATGCAAACGGACAGAGAAAATGTAAACGGGTTTAAATATACGGATATTATTCACGACACAACACAAGTCTACATTGAATGTAATGTAATATTACAAAATATTTACATACTAGCATGCATAACATGATTACCTTAAGAGCAAACAAATAAGAATCGTTGAAAAACCAAACTAAAAAAAAAAATACTGATTTTCACCAATATACAATTTCAATTTATTGTTTGAATGGCCTAAAATTATATAATGTAAATAAACTCAATAATGTAAATACAATATTTGTACGCATACTTTGAAGTTCTTAATGTCAAATGTACATCTTATATTTTTCTCAAAGTTTTACAAATTACAAACGAAACATAACATTGGCAATATACTGTTTAAGGGGGTATAGCTCATATTAGGACTAAGATCTTCACCAATAGTACATATATGTTATAGTAAAGGGTAAAGAAAAAAAAATGTCGCAAATATATCAGGGGGCAGATGCCACTAAATAAATCGGATATCAACTGCATGTCAAAGTTAAAATTTGACATATATTCCATACAAAATGTGTTCAATTTTGTTTCCGTCGTTGATACACAATTAATTTAAAAGATCACGGCTCCAGTTGTCATTCCACATTCAAAGTAAAACTAACGACCTTTTTAAAGTTAATTACAAATATAATTCTACACCATATAAATACATATATTTTGATAACCTACCATTCTTCTACCCATTTCATTACTAAATAAAGCCGGGTTTAATTTCCGTGCTTTCGACATGCAAGTCGTAAGCGTCAGAATATTAGGTCTCTCACTAGTAAAATTAAAAACCTAATACAAGGGCTCTGCAATGGACAGATGACATTTAAGAACAATGCATTTCCAATCGCGAAGTCTGCGTTCTCCATACAAAAAGAGCTTTCGTACTTCCAGTATTACTCGACTACTGTTTATCGCAGAATTAAAATTATATTTATGTCGGCAATTGAATTAATAAATCTTTCTGTGTTGGGTTTTCAAACTAACTTTTTTAAAATCATATATTTATAATATACAAAAATATTTATTACCCAGAATAGAAAGATTTATGCGTACAATGTCCAACTTAAAACTAATACTTAAACTTCGACTAACAGCCAAGTTGTAATATTGGAAGTACGTTTGTATAAGCGTCAAAACCACTGGAGAACTAATATATTTGTACCTACATTACAAGTTCTACTCTGAATACATGGATGGTTTGTGTCTATAGAATATTCACAATAAAAACTGAGTTGCCAGTAATTAATTATAAATGAATAAATCATAATTAAAAATTATGATATTATACTAAATGTATAAATGATAAACAAAAACAATTTTCATTTTGGTAAATATTATATACTAGCAACTTTATAAAACTTGTTTAATTAAAACAATTTCAAGATATTGTTGACTAGTACATACAATAAATTAGTTCTAATGATTATCCGCAATATGGCGAGGTTTTTCATTTTACTTGTCAGTCTTTAATATTATTTTACTTTGTGTTATTTTCAGTACATAAAAAAAGTAGTACTTACTGTATTTTAAACGATTAAAAAACTATATTATACAACAAAAATTTTGAAACATTAATAACAAAATTGATTTTGTGGATCCATTGTTTTTGGCAAACAATAACTTAACATTGACCTCTTCCTAATCTTAGCAAATTCGTCCAACCGCTATACTAATTGAATGAGTCGCTTTTTAATAAAATGTAAGGATAAATAGACCATAAAAGTATGAATAATAAAGTGCCATAAGACACGGCTATCTTCTGTTTTCATCTCATACAGGCGATTTTAGGCCCTAGAACATTCCACATTATTCATACTTCCATGAAATAAACATAAAAATAGTTGCATACCAGTATTAATTCATATCTATGCCTAGCATTTATAATCTTATCATAAAAAAATACAAGTATAAATTTGACATGGTAATATTTTACAAAACAGTATTTCTTAAGTATTTATTACAGCGATATAAATTAACAATACTTTTATATCTATCTGCTATAGGACAAATCCTAACAAAATCGTCAGTTACATTTTACTTGTCAGTATTATTAAAATTTATATTGACTATCTATTTCAGTTATTTATTTTAATGATTTATAACCCAGTTGCTTTTTCTTTAGATAACATATTTTTTTATTAGTGTGATCTTTCCAAAATAAAATGTGGCTAAAACTATTTTAATACTAAAAAAACTTTCTTAATTTAATCTTATTTTATAAAATGGTTACCATGTAATATGGAAAAATTATAGCCGATCAATTAAGATGTTTTTAAAAAACGGTGTTATCTGTGCTAGGTTACGTCATATTTACAAGTCATATTCTTAACTTAAAATTTACGCCCGACACGAAATTATTCGATGGGGATGGATGGCCATTGTCAAATTCTACCGTTTGGAGCACGTTAGAATGAAAGCCCTCGTAATCGTGTAAAGGTTAGCACTTTGCTCATTCGTTTTTATTCTCCGCACCACTACCACATGGGACGTCTCATTCAGACCGCCTCAATGTCAAAATGTAACACTACAAATCACAATCAAACGGATATTTTTTTAGTAAAATTATGGGAAGGAGGCGATGTTGGAATTATTTATTTAAACTTTATTGCACAAAATTACAAAATAAAATTGTCCATAGGCGAACTTAATGCCTTAGGCATTTTCAACCAGCTAACTTTTGAGAGAGTGGAAATTATCAACTATTTGCTACGACAATATTGCATAATTATCGCACTTGGTCGCATTTTTTGGTATTTTATATACCCTGATTGGTCCACGGGCTCGGCCATCCCTCCACTACTAGGCAATAAAATGGAAACTGTACTATGCTATCATTCTTCAAAGTATTTAATATGCCGACGTTAGTTTGTGATTTACAATGGATAAAGCGCTCCAAGCGTAACGAATCTGCACTGGCCATCCATTTGGCTTCTTTACATTATCATGAATACTGCTAGACTTTTAATGTTTTAAAAATTGAAATTTTAATAACAACTTACAGTCTACAATAATTAATTTAAAGTCCTTAATTATTACCAGCGACACAAATATCCCACTTATTGAAAATTATTCAACAAATATTTGATGGCTAAAACCGCGCTAAGCTGCTCTCGTAAGAGTGGGCAGCCATCAAACAAACATTGGCGAATAAATGTTATCTCACAACACTTCACAAGGAAAATACACTATAGCTTTGTTTTTCACTATATAAAAAGATATATTAGTATTACGGATTTTTTGAAATTTATTGACATTTTTTTAAATAATTTAATTCTTGAAATTACTCATTTTTAAACAGTCCTAGCTTCCATTTTATTAATAATAATATGTAAGTATAAAGTACATTTGCGTAGGTGGACTAATTTCGTAAAATGGCACGGAATTGGAGTGCGAAAAACAAAGATAAGTAGTGTGGGGTTAACGTATGATCTTGCTCCTCCGCTTCTGTACTTTAACTATATTTTCTTATGAAATATTTGTTAGTGTTGTGTATATGTGGGGACTGAGCGACGCCAGTGGGGACAGCGTGCGGTCCCCGTTTACCACACTCAGTAGGGCGCGTAGTATCCTCCGCGTCTGTAACCCCTATACAAAGTTAGATACATGTCATCACCATACTCAACTATTACACTAACTTTTAATATTACTTATTTACTCAAATAAAATACTACTACAATGCAATGGCGGTAGAGGAAGTCTAGTTACAAATAAAGAAGTTTATTTGTTGTTTTGAACCCCACCTACCCCAGTAGAATTGTTAAAAAGAAGTTATGTAAATAAAAAGATAAAAATAATATTGGTGATGAAAGTAATAAAGACATGTAAAAAAATAAAGACCTGTAAAGAAATGAAACACATAATATAAATATAAGGATTAAAATTAAAACACACAATAAACATAAAAAATCGTTTTTAGGTTTAAAGGCTTGTATATACACGTTATATATAAAAACAATGATACACAAATAAAAAGTAAAGTGGAAGACAAAGGATACAATCAACAAATATTTTGTCTGAAATTCATTATTGTCATATATAAAGTTAAATTTTAAGAAATTTTCTTTTGTATATGGAATTGTTTTTCGCTTGAAGAGGTCTATTAGTTTTAGTTAAATATGTACTACTATTTACCTGAATAAAATATGTCTATTGAAGTTATTGATTATCAGTCATTTATCAAGAAAATAGAGGCCAGATTTATTCGGATACGTCACTTTATTCAGATTTATCCCTGTCTTTAATGAGCTTTAAAAATAAAGTTTTATTTTCCCTAATAACATTTTATTCTAAAAGATTTTGCAATTAAAACTATTATAAAATCTAAATTTATTATTAGATATATCTTCGAAAAATATAGCAATAAATTATAGTTAACATTCTTTTTTCCCTAACATTTCCCCGAAAATTCCCTGACTTTCCCCGGTTTTCCAGAAATGGCCACTCTGAACTTGTGTTAAATCAGTATTAATGTGCATACCTAATTAAAAATATTTGTTTAGCAATAATCTTACTAAAACTTGAAGACGGCCTTTCAATTAATTCTTTCTAAAATAGAACTCATTGTGTGAGAAATAAGGAAATAGGCCAAAATTTCGGCAAACAAATTGCGTAAATAACGCCGAAATTATAAAATAAAGTTTAATTAAGTTTGACAGAATATAACTTAGGCAAAAATATTTTTTGTTGACCCACCAACTATTATACCAAATACAACCTGTCAAAAGTAGTAAATTAGTTTCACGTAAAATGAGGTTAACCAGGGGCTCCATAAGTTTTTTGCAATTGTATTAACGTAGCGTTAAAACGTTTTCAAAAATAAAAGCAAGCTGAAGCGATGTTTGCAATTATGTTGACGCCACAAACAAACAAGCTTGTTAGCCGAAGTTCAATTATTATTTTTATGTTGGTAATCATAATTAATAGTTAATAAGTATTTTTTACAAGATTTTTTAGGATAAAAAAAAAATGCCGAAAATATATACCTATATTAAAAATATACAATGTTTTTGTAATTATTTGAGCATAGCATGTTATTTTTTATCTATCTGATGGTAATCTGGGGCCTTACCAAAAAAACGATAATCGAATCGAAATACCCATCGAAAGCCAAATGTATGGGATATGACGTTTCTCGTCGATCAGGCTCTCTCTACCCATGGAGCAAAATTCATATAAATTTTTATCGATCGATGCGGCGATTTTTGTTTGCGATTGTGTTCTTTGGTCAGGCCCCAGAGCTACGAAGGCCATGAATGGGGTTGATCTATGTCGCTAAATAATGCGGTTATGTATTGGGGGTGATCCAAGACGAATTTGCATTACTTTAATATCCTCACTGCTTTATCGTCAAATCAATTGCTAGTGTCGTAATCGCAACCTGAAAGGAGACTAACAAAGTGCCTCTACACTATTGGTCGGTCAACTGTACCATAGTACAGACTTATCCTTACTATTATGGGTCTAGCTAACAATCATTTTAGGCAAAACTAATATACTCTATACATATTAATGCACTTGATGGGTTTCACTTGATATAACTAATGGTAGGTATCTAAAATTATGAAAAAACTAATATATAGTTAAAAGAAGATAATCAGGAGTGGGCTAAAAGTCAGCCAGTATCATCAATTAATAATTTATGTCAGCAATTAATTATGTGATGGTAGGAGTTATGATTAGGCTATATAATTATATTATACCCCATAATTATAAGGTAAAATATATAACTTATACATAATTATCTGAGAATGGATTTAAACAAACTAACCAAAACGTCTTAAATATTATTTGATGTTAGTTATAAATAACTTTATAATATTTTATTATTTCTTATAAAATCTATTTCCAAAAAAATAACAAATTGTTTTACAAAACTTTAATATAATTTTGCACTCGTGAAAATCTAAATTTGAAATCACCCTATATTTTATTAACTTTATGAATTGTTTTATTGTATGTAGTACAATAAATACTATATTAATATATTTTAAAAGTTGTCATGTTATTAAAAATTGTATTAGGTATACAATAAAATAACATATCTACAATTTATTTTATAAAAAAAATCAATTAAAAATTAAATCTATTCTCAGAACATTATGAATTATAAGATAGTTAAACATTATAAACAAAATGATGCACAATTAATAATAACTGCTGATCTACTAAAATAAAAGAATGTAGTACAGGTAAAAACACATTTAATTTACAATTTTATATTCAAGTACAATATATTTCTTACATTAATAAATGTCAATAAAAATAACTTGTATTATAATATTTTAAATAACAACTGTGTCAAGGTCATCAAAAAAAAAAGTGTCCTCACCTGTACATTTTCTATTTATTTCATATTAATTAAAAACAATAATAATAAAATAAAACTTATTAGGAAACTAAACATAATAGAAACAAAAAAAAAATATGTATAAAATAAGGAATACCAAATATCTGATCCCCAGGTATTTTTTTAAGCAACTTAATTGTATTTTGCAACAACCTTGTATTTCAAAATAATTTTTAAAAAAGTTGTGTTTATTATATAATTGTTTTATTAGGCATGTAATACAACAACATTGACATGATTTGTGTTATTATTAATGAGGGTAAAAATGTTAACTAACAAATGGGTAAATAAATCAAATCAAACGATTACAGTTTACCTTCCTCGTCGCATGGGTCTGTATCCACTGTAGTAAGAGTTGAACCCTCCCCGGAAGCTGCTCCGGCCGCGACCTCTGGAACCTCTTGGAGGACGGTTTGTGGACGACACTCCTGGCTTGTTGGTCCTTTTGGGCATTACCTACAAATAATAATACTTAGTTACACAATGTTAGTTGGACATTGTGTGTGTACTCAGTTAATTTTTTTTTATACATATTGTTGACAACTACACTACCGGGACCAACAGCTTAATATGCTCTCTGACGCATTAGCATGTTAAGCTGCGGTTCATTGGTGTTTTAATAGCGCGGCAAAGATTTCGCGGTCGGTCCATCGGCACTTAAGGAGCGGTGTAGTTGCCGCGAATAACAAATATTTTTTTTTGGAACATGGAAGAAAACTGAAATATAATAATATACATTAGGCCATAATATTTTGATAGGTGTTTCAAAGGTCCCAAGGAATACTTATTGTGTGATACAAGTACCTGTCGTTTCTTATGGCAATACTATCTCCTAACTTTAATCATTTACTCACTTGACAGTATGTATGTATATTATACCAATAATTACCTTAATTTGTCGGCCTCTAAACAGTGACTCGTCCATGGCCATGGCAGTCTGTACACTGTCTTTGTCACCAAACTCTATGTATGCAAAGCCTTTTGGATGGCCATCAAACTTATTACATAAAATTGTAACCCTGTAATAAAATTCACACATTTAAAAACATACTTAATATCCAACTAAAATATTAAATTATATACATGGGGGCAGAATTGGTGTTTAACATAGGGCTTAATACTAGTTTTTGGGTCATGGGTTCAAACTTCATAAGTTTTTTTAACATATCCAAATAAGTACTAAAAACAATTAATAAATAACATTATAGCATTTAAACTGTTATAATTATTAATTACAGGGGTATCAATAAGATTTTAATAAAGTAATAGCAACCCACCATGGTTTCTCATGGATAACTAATTATATGTATCCAGTACCATACATTATAATCATAGTTGGGCGTTATGCATTAACGTTAATTAACAAAGTTAACATTTCGAGTAAAGTTAATTTAAAAATATGTTAACAGACTCGTTAATTTCCATAAATTTCTCTAAGCCCGTTAATTGTTAATCCAGCACAGATACCGCGCAACATTCGCAAATCTGTTTATTAAATATAATACTGCTATACCGCTATATCAAGCCCTGTTGAACGCTTTGTCTTTTCTCCACGGGCAAGGATTACAACCAAAACGAGCCTCGCTTTCAGACGAGAACTTCAACATATTAATGTTCATGAAAGGGAATAATTAATATTATTCAGATGACTAAATTGACAGATAAATTGGACAGGCTAGTATCGTTTCATCTAAGATGTAAGTGCTTTGCAATTTGTCCAAATAGCAATTGGTCATTACATGACTATCAAACCATCTTGTGGGTACAATTCCCACCCATGGCAAAAAATATTGGTATGTTTTTTCTGTACAGTTTGTCATGGTCTGGGTGTTTATAAAATATAATATGTATTAATTTGTTGCTTCTGGTACATATAGTACAAGCCTAGAGCTTAGTTTGTGACCAGAGCAATATGTGTAATTTGTCCTACATTATTATTATTATATATCTTAAAATTAGTTTGTCTAATTAGTAAATTGTCCAGAACGCAACTAGTCTATCTTAATAAAATAACTTCAAAATCTTAATCCAATGAATGAAAAAAACATTGTCAACATGCCTATGTTACACACTCTAATATTTATACCTTTTTTTTGTTTCTAACCTGTTTACTTCCAGAACCAACAGTTTTTATAAGATGCAATTTTTATCATGTGTTAACGACTAACATTAACTTGCGTTACATTAACTTTTTCAGTAACGGATTAGTGATTAATATAATCAAATAAACTATTAAAATGATTATAATCAAATAAACCTTCCGAAAGTTACCAAAATAATGGTGAAACCGCATCAAAAACCATTGCATAGTTTAGAAGGTTTAAGATTATCTGTGCACTTATATCTTCGGAAAGCAAGTTCATTTTATACTAGATTTTGGTGCACAATCTGCTTAATTAAAAAATAACAAAATGGATTGTACCTATTGATAGAGCCACATCCATGAAAATGTTGTTCAAGTTCCTCTGCAGTAGCTCCGTAATCTACATTACCCACATACACTGACCTATTGTCAGCCTCCATCTTTTCTTCCAAAGACATGTTTAGTGGGCTGGCTGCAAGAAAAAACATAAAATCATAAACATTCGCATCATAAATTTACAGCTATATTTTTTGATTTTTATCATATCATAGTTGAATCATTTTGACATTAGAATTATACAAATTAGTTTTAAAAAAGGGACTGAATTTTTTTAATATATAAAGTTACTGCTGCAGTAGAGTACTCCCAAGAGACCCCTAAAATTAACAAAATGAGAACAATTTAACTGCCAAGACTTCATCAAATTAAGATCAAAAGGAATTCACAATGGTGCTGAATACTATACACACAAGGTAGGCTAAATTATTAATAATATTAAGGACATTACATGCATATTTCCCTAATCACAAACTAAACTCTAGGGTTGTACTATGTGTACCAGTACATATTAGTAATAATAGTGTACTAATACATATTATATTTTATAAACATCCAGCCCATGACAAACTGTACAGAAAACATACTAGCATTTTTTTTTGCCATAGTTGGGAATCAAACTCACAACCTGTATAAAACGCCAAAGGCGCAACCACTAGTGTATGAAAATGTTAATAGTATAAAGGTGACAGATATAAGGGGCTGTGATAAAATACATTTCCGTCTGAGTCTGCACTATAACACTTTTACCTTCAACTAGGTAAGCAGAGTAATGCAAACTTCTACATACATGCAAGATTACATTCAGGCACAACTATATAAGCTAATGCAGAGGTTCTCAAACATTTATTACACTTGAAATATACTGCATCAAGTTTGAAAACCACTGATTAAATGCATTATTTTATTAACTAAATATGCAGAGCAAAACATTCCATCACATTAATATATTAGGGCTTTAGCAAGATACAATAAAATCAACATTGTTTGGCAATTAGATATTTAATATTAGTATTGTGTTCATTGACATTTGTCTTGCCCAAACCCTATTTCAATAGATGAGGACAACAACTTACAATAATATTAAATCCTACAATACATTAGCAAATTTTTGTTATTACATATATGTATACATTTTAATCAAAATGTACTGGAGAAAGAACATAATGTATCAGGTTCACTAAGGCAACAGTGTGTACTTTGTTCTAGATTAACAAACAGATTACAAGTTAAAATAAATTTCAATATTTAGCTCCACTTCGTTACTCCCACCTAAATCCTACAAGAATGGTGTTAGAGGCATCCCAGAATATAAACTTACTAAGTCCAGGCGGACTGCCCATTATCTGTTTGTCCACTTCAGAGTGCATTTGTTTAAGTTTTTCTGCTTCTTCTTCCATCTCGCGTACTCTAGCTTTAATAGCTGCAAGATCTGGCACTTCAACACCTCCTGCAGCCTCATCACCCCCCTTTAATTGTACAAAAACTTTTGTAACCAAACCAACATCAATACATTGAAAAACTAGTAAAAGATTACAGGAGATATATAACTAAAACAATGTCATGCAATTTCTTGCAAAATTGGCACATTTTAAACTAATCTACGACAACATTAAGTTTTAAATGTTATTACATAAAAATTATAAATACACTCACAGAAAGATTATTGTCAGTCATATTCAGTGAACCATTAGTCCCATCAGAGTGGTTCCCATCCATAGACTCTGTATAATCATTTTCAGATCTTTGCATTTTAACTCAATTTCACAACAGCTCAAAACTATATATTTAATTAGGTGTTATATTTTTTATTTAGCACTAAACAATCCTTATCACTGTTGGCAATTTCGAAAGCTAAACTAAACTCTCCGGGCCGGTAACCAAATTCGTGACCTTATTAAAAAATACAGTTCACTTTAACTTATTCAGTCATTATATTCGTACAAAAACATATATAACTGTAACTATCTTGTGTAATATTCCTGATATTATTGGATTTAATTAGCATTTATTTTTTAGGAAATGGAAATTGACGAAAAACGCCAAACCAATTTGTCATTTTGTTTTGACAGACCACAGATTATAAGTACGTTGTAATCTGAAAGTATGAATAATATGGAATACCTGAAACACTCATGTAAAGTAGAAACCACACGTACCATACGTGGTGATTTTTCAAGTGTGCTTTCAAGGCCAAATATTAAACTAAAAGGAAGAGGGAAAAATTTAAACCCAAACCCCTGGCTACGCCCATGCACCGGGTGATAATGTCGTTTATAAGGATCAAATGTTGGAAAGTAACTTCAAACGTCAAACTAAAGGAAACTGCTGATTTTTAATGTTTTTAAGGATTAACTAATAAATAGTTTCAAATCACAGTTAAATTCGCGTTTTATAACTTTTACGCGCTGCACGTGCCAGTCGTATTAAAAGATACCGCCATTCATTGGGAATTCGACTTTATTGGGATATGTGTATCATCACGGGTGCCTTACGGCGCCCGAGACCGCCTAGACGGCCCCAGGGTACCCAGCGGAGGGGTTTTAATCCCACCTCATCGTAGCCGATGGTATGAGTCTACACCGAACAAGTGGCTAGCTCGTTGCGATGTTTTGAATAGACTCAATAACCCATCTATAAACAGTTTCACAAGTTGGTATAGTGAAACCGGGACCGACAGCTTAACGTGCTCTCCGAGGCACTGTAGTGGTGTTGTCAAACAAATGTACATATTTTTTTTTATTAAAAACTCATTGGTACACACCGGGATTCGAACCAGGGACCTAAATGTTTTAAGTGTGAGTTGTTAAGTGGCCACCACGTATATTAAAAACTTATTGTTGTATTAACTTGTTGTTCTTTTAATTACGATGGGTGCTTTTGAAGAGCGTTATTTCCACAGAGTTACAGAAGCAGAGGTGATCCCATTGCGATCAAAGCGTGGCAAGTCTTACACATATATACATATCCGCTAATATATACTAAGGCAGAAGGCAGAGTCGGACTCATTTGCAAAAAATGTCTAAATAACCCACGTACGATCCGATTAAAGCATATCGTTCCGTATCAGTTGTTTTGTACTGTAGGTAAGGGATATTGATTTCTAACGAGATGAGAAATAATAAAGAAATAAATATCATCACGAGTACCTTTTTGCTCCCGAGAACCAGGAAGGATTAATTCGTCATCATTTCGCTGATGGTATTCGGGGGCAACGCCTAACAAGTGACGAGCTGGTTGCGGTGTTTATGATTATGTAGGAGATTAGAAAATGATTTGAAAAAATACAAGATATGTAATTAGGACAATTATTTATATTACTGCTTATACATAGGATGTTTTTTATTTCTATGGATACTACCCTTTTTCATTTCAAAATTAGGTACCTACTGTAAGTGATATTGATTTTTATAGAGATGAGATAATTAATTTTAAAAAATACAACATAGTATACATCATTTACTTAAATTATGGTAATTTTTTACATATATTATGTACTTGTAAGAATTTAAATTATACAATAATGAAAATGCATTTTTCGCGAGAAAAGTCAGTAAAAGAAAAACAATAATGTTTATTACATTAAATATAAAACAATAGAATATGTCTATAAAACAATCCTAAACTAACAATAGGACATATTAATATTTGGAGACTACTGTAAATCCTGGTTTTGCATTAACTCTTTTATACCAGATGGTATACAGTAGGCCGGATGTGCTAAAATATGTTTTTTTTTTTGTTGCACAAAACTATAATAACATGATCTCGCCGCTATCGGAAATAAATATTATATTAAAGAGCAAATCTAAGACTAATTTTGGTATATAAATAATTCCTATTAAAATTGGCTAAAGTTCTTAATTCCGGAGAATAAATGTTTTTTAAAGCATTTTTTTGTGTCTTTTTAATAAATTTAATTTAAAAAAAAACTTTATTAATAACATAAACCATTAGATAAAGGATACAATATTTCAGCACATAATAGTATTGTTAATAATTTTACCATACCTGCACCAGAAAATGGTTGCGCACTCATCAAGTCATCTTCCGACAAGGAAGATCATAATATGACACTAGAAGACTTTATTCTCTCTAATAGTTTGTTCTCTCTTATAACTCGATTTTCTGGTTCCAATATAACTAAACCGTCCAACGCTGCTGATATTATCTCTAAAATTTTAAAACTAAACCATGGACTGTCTCCAGTGGAATTGTTGGAGTGTGACGAGAGATAAGACAGAATTAATTAATATAATAAATAAATATTCTCCATCTGTTATTGCAATATCTGAATCTTGGCTTAGACCTGATAGAAATTTCAACATTCAGGGTTACAATTGTATCCGTGATGATAGGTCGGGTGGTTATGGTGGATCTATGATCATGGTTCGTAGTAATCTTGGTTTTGAAACATTAACCTTTAATAACGATGATGACTTTCAAATTGCTGCTATTAAATGTAAAAATTTAATATATTTTTCTGTATATATTGCTAACCCTTCTATTGATATTTTAAATAAATTATATAATATTTTTAAAATATATAAAAAGCCTTACATAATTATGGGAGACTTCAATTGTCATAGTAATGTTTGGGGCTGTGATGTTAACGATTGTTTTGGTGATCATTTGCTTGATGTAATAGATAATTTATTTTTATGTATTTTAAATAATGGTAAATCTACTCGTATAAATAGACCTAATGAAAACAAAAGCTCAGTGGACATAACTTTGTGTACTTCAGATGTAGTATCATCACTATCTTGGAGTATTTTGAATAATACACATGGAAGTGATCATTATCCAATTTTAATTAAATCATGTTCTGCTTATTTTAACCAACAACATTATGAACCTCTTTTTAGGCATAATTTAAAAGATATTCAACAGGATCATTGGTCTAAATACAAAAAAATATTAAAAAATAAAATTAATGATTTTCCTATTGTCACTTCTCAAAATATGAATTTCTGTGCTGTAATGTTTACAAAAGCTATAATTTCATCTGCTGATGAGACATTTCCTTTAAAAAGCCTTTTTCTAAATAAGTACATTCTCCTGCGTGGTGGGATAACGAATGTTTGAATGTTATTAAATTAAGGAAAAATGCTGAATAAAAATATAATAATGATATGTCCCAAGAAAATTATATTAATTATAAAATATGTTTAGCGAAATCACGAAAAGTTCTCCGTGAGAAAAAAAAGAGTGGATGGAAAACTTTTTGTGAATCGATTTCACCAAATTTGCCGGCATCTTTTGTATGGAGTAATATTCGAAAATATAAAAATTTTTTCATTCAAAAATCTGTTTCAAATTTTCCTTCTGAAGATATTCTAGAAAATTTTGTAGACATTATTTCATCGCCATATGTACCTAACATTAACGAAATACCATTACCTGTTCAAATAATTAAACAACATGATATACAAAATTCATTAATAGTTCCCTTTACTTTAATAGAATTGGAAATAGTTTTAAAATATGTTAAAGATTCGGCCCCAGGGTTAGATGGAATCATATATTCATTTATAACAAAAGCGAATAGAATCATTCACGAATATTTTTTAACTTTAATTAATATTATGTTTAAATTTTGTATTATTCCAAGTTCATGAAAAACACAAGTGGTATTAGCTTTTTTAAAAAAAGATAAAGATGCTAAAGATGCTACGTCTTATCGTCCAATAGCTCTCTCTTCAGTATGTATTAAAATTATTGAACATTTAATTAAAAATCGTATAGAGTGGCATATTGAACATACAAGTGGTTTTTCGGATAGTCAGTTCGGTTTTCGAAAAGGTATAGGTACTATTGACTGTTTAGGTACTTTTATAACTGACATACGATATAGTTTTGGTGAAAATAAGTCCATAGTTGCTGCATTTTTAGATATTACTTCAGCATATGACAATGTTCAACTACCCATTTTATTTCAAAAAATGTTAAAATTAGGTGTAGCTTGACAACTAGCAATTTTTTCGCACAATATTATGTCTGAACGGACAATAATTGTTAGAAATAATTTTAGGCAATTTAAAAACCGGGTTGTATATAAGGGTATCCCACAGGGTTCAGTACTTAGTCCTCTTTTTTTCAATATATATAGTCATGATATTAGTAAATTATTAATGTATGTGGATGATATTCTTTTATACTCAATTGGTAAAGACATTTTAAATATTAGTCAAAATATACAAACTAATTTAGATATATTACATTTATGGTTACGAAATAATGGTCTACAATTAGCACCTTCTAAAAGTTCTATAGTCATATTCTCAAGAAAAAATAAAATTCCTAATATTGAAATTATGCATATAAATATTAAAATTCCAGTAAATAAATTTGTAAAATTTTTGGGAATATATTTAGATGAAAAAATGTCTGGCAAAAAGCACTTCGAATACCTTATTATAAAGTGTGAAAAAAAACTTAAATATTTTAAAATGTTTAGCTGGTGTATGGTGGGGTTCTTATCCTTATTATTTACGTCTTATATTTAATGCAATTATTAAAAGCAGGTTTGATTTTCTTATAAACCCAGCAAATAAAAGTGGTTGGAATAAATTAGATAAGATGCAATATAAGGCTTTACGAATAATTGCCGGAGCAATGAAATCCACTCCAACCAATGCATTACAAGTTGAGTGTATGGATCCACCTTTAAAGTTACGAAGGCAATATTTATCTGATAAATTTATTTTTAAAATAGTCGGATATTCTGATCATCCAATGTTCTCTTTATTGCAAAAATTATCTTATCAAATTAATCATAATGACTAATGGAGAGAAAAAACAAAACCATGTACAGTCAATAGTTTCAATAATTTTTTATCTTTAAAAGATCCAACAATACATACTCAGTCATTACCACGTTTTGAATGTGAAACCTTTGAAATTGCTATATTTAAACCAAATATTATTTTGGATTTAGGTATTTCAAAAGGAGATTTTTCTGCAAAATATTGTTTTAAATCAATAATTGGACAAAGTTGAATAAATTGGAATTATATATACACGGATGCTTCAAAATTATCTAGTCAAGGTTGTGTTGGATACAGTATTTTCCATCAGAATTTAAATCGAATATTTAGTTTTAAATCCCCTACTGGTGAATTATTAGCTATTGTAGAAGCGGTAGAATATATTAAATCTGAAAATTTAAATTACTCAATAATATTTTCGGATTCCAAGAGCAGTCTAGATTTATGCTCCTCTAACCCATTTAAATCCTGTAAAAATAATATACTATTTAAATTAAAATCTTTGTTATATAAATGTAAAATTAATAATATAGAAATAGTTTTGGCATGGATACCTGGACATTCTGAAATTTTAGGGAATGAAATAGCAGATGAAGCTGCTAAAAAAGCAGTCGTTAATGGAGATAAAAAACTATTTAAAAATTATTCCTCTGATTTGATTAATCTTGTTAAACAGTATTTACAATAAAGTTGGTCAAAATATTGGATAAATAGTGCTAAGATTCGAGGACATTATTATTTTAAAATACAACCAACCATTCCTCTTAAACCGTGGTTTTCAAAATTTAATTTTAATAGACAGAATTCATCAATACTATCACGATTAAGATTTAATCATAATTGCTTGCCTTTCCATCTTAATAAAATTCATATAATAAGTACTGCTTTATGCGAATGTGGTTTTGGTATAGGTGATGCTAATCATATTATATTTTCATGTAATCGTTTTGATCACTCATTAATATATAGTTCGCTAGTTTTCAATAAAATTCCTCTTCCAACATCAATTTTGATTTTGTTGTATAATTTGTATATTCCTGTTTTAGAAGTTATTTTAAATTTTTTGATGTAAATAAAATAGATATAATACTTATGTATATACTTATATAAAATTGTAGTTAATATAATAATAGTAGTTAATAATCTATATTAATGTCTTGTGCATAATTAACTTGATTTAATAATTTGTATAAAACAAAACGTCGATTCTGTGGATAATAGTCTTACGTGGAAGTTTATTAGGGCCCAAGTTGGGTGTTATTTGTCTTTGGCATATTATATTTAATATAGAAGCCATAAAAGAAAAAAAGAAAAAATTTTTTTAGTCGTATGCGCCGTAAGGCAATCTTTATTTTCCAACTACCGATACTGATATAATAATAATATGTACTTGACAGATTTTTTTTTTTAATTAGAAGCAAAATCACTGTAAGTTCAATATGGCGTCTGTAATGACGTCACTATTAATGTCAACCTTGTGGTCCGATTCACGGCAAAATCGATGTCAGCGCTGTCATCACCGGTCCGATTGGGCGTAAGAGCGCTAACGATAGATGATTTGACATAGATAGTGACGTCATTACAGACGCCATATTGGACTTACAGTGATTTTGCTTCTGGGTGAAATCGCTGTGAGCGCTGTCAGAATGACATTTATCTAGAAACATGATTTTGAGAAAAGTAATAAAATTCCTAAAATAATTATTAAGTAGATAGTTAAAAGTGTTATGTTCTAATTTATTTTGGTATTTATGTAAACAAATAAACAAAATTCATTAATTTGTTACGGCATTTTATTTGACATTAAAACAGAGTGAGAGGAGCGTATGTTTTACTTGCAAGATAGAGGGAGATACAAGAGAGGTTCTTGTGAGCGCGCTTAAACACTGGTCCGATTCATTAGCACGCTAACAACACCGTGAGTGATTACAACGCGCTTTTTGAATCGGACCGGTGATTATGAACGTCAGCGCTGACAGCGGTGTTATCGCCATTCGGACCGTGAGGCAAATCAACTATCGTTAGCGCGCTCACGCTCAATCGGACCGGCGCTGACATCGATTTTGTCGTGAATCGGACCGCAAGGTTTGCTTCTGGGTGAAATCGCTGTGAGCGCTGTCAAAATGACATTTATCTAGAGACATGTTTTTGAGGGAAGTATTAAAATTTCTAAAATAATTATTATGTAGATAGTTGAAAGTGTTGTGTTCTCATTTATTTTGGTATTTATGTAAACAAATATACAAAATACATTAAAATTCATTATTTTTTTATGGCGTTTTATTTGACATTCAAACAGAGTGAGAAGAGCATATGTTTTAGTTGCGAGATAGAGGGAGATACAAGTGATGTTCTTGTGAGCGCGTTTAATCACTGGTCCGATTCATTAGCACGCTAATAGTGCCGTGAGTGGTCTCATCGCGCTTTTTGAATCGGACCGGTGATTATGGACGTCAGCGCTGACAGCGGTGTTATCGCCATTCGGACCGTGAGGAAAATCACTGTAAGTCCAATATGGCGTCTGTAATGACGTCACTATTAATGTCAAATCAACTATCGTTAGCGCGCTTACGCTCAATCGGACCGGCGCTGACAGCGCTGACATCGATTTTGTCGTGAATCGGACCGCAAGTCTTGTCACTTGTTTTGTTCTTGTCGTAGATACATTGGATACATTATTAATCTATGGTTTCTTTTTTCCGACTGTGGGAAAAAAAAAAGTATTATTTTTGTTTATTTTCACAAATATTTAAATATAATAAACTATAATATACGAAGTTTTAGTACTATTAATTAATCTGTAATTATTATGTGTGTGGTTAATCCTGAATTATTAAATTTCATTGATTTTTTAAAAGATAATGATGATAAAGTGGCACCTGTTTATTATAATTTAGATTTTTCGTATAATGTAAGTTATTTGTTATTATAGGTTATATAGCCAACCCGACTGTTCAGCTTTACTTTATGTGACGTCGAGTTTAATGTTCACTATTTTAATTTGTAATAGGTACTTTTAGTTCACTAAAAGATATCCAAAGTTTAAAGACAAGGGATTTGATATTAAATTTTTTGATATTCTCAAACTGTATGTCCTTTATACTTAAATTTATTTGGTTTTATGTTTATACTTTGTATTATAAATTCAGCTCTTCTGTTTTAAATTAAACCATCATAAACCTTCAACAAACTAATTAGGAAACAGCACTGAATACGACAATACCACTCATTGGTATAATACTCCTCAGTCCATTGATAAAAAAATCGTTTATTCATATTTAGTATTTTTATATTTTCAGAATTCTACATGCCACAGTTGCAATGGATATTATGGTCCAAGTTTTGGTGAACCAGTCTGTGTGACTTGTCATGCATTTCTGTTCCCTGACTTTCCTTCACATCTCCTTAATTCATACTTTAACAGCGAAAAGACAGATGATGGAGATTCTGGAAATGATGAACCATCTGATTTGAACTTTTGGAAAATGCCAAGGTTTGCTGCTCCACATTGGTGGCAAGGGGTACCTATGTTTCTTTTAATTAAAGCTATTGATTCATATTATGTTTTTAAATATTATTTTATTATAATATAATATTAAATATTATCACTACAATTTATAAAGCAAAGTCCATTGCCGCGTCTGTCTGTATGTATGTTTATGCGATGATCTCAAAAACTGATGAACAGATTTTGATACGGTTTTTTATCTATCAACAGAGTGATTCCTGACGTATTTATAGTTATAAAATTCGTATTAAGTTTTGTGTAATGGTGTTGAAATATGATGATGATTGTTGAAGATGTCTTAAAATCAAACTTTCATCAGGAAGTGAAAGTGCTGCCAAATCCCTTTTTGAGAAATTACAAAACAATGTATGGCTGCAATTATTCTCTTTTATATATCTACAAAATAGCATATGTATTTCTAAGGCTGGCTTACTACATACTATAAATTTTAATAGGGGTATCAAATAAAATGGGAGGGCAAACTAGGTATGGCTATCTGTATTAATTAAATGTTGGTCAAGCTGAAGCGAAGCTGGGTCAACAAAACTTAGTTCTTATAATTATGATGAAAGAAAAACTATTTCCAATACCAAGATTATATAAGTCTTAAATGGTATTGTTTAAGAGGCCATGTATAATAAATTTTCCAAAAACCTACCAATTATATTTTTCTAACCTAAAAGTAGAAAAAAATATTTACAAATAAATAAAACTATTATAAAATTATTAATTACAGAATTCCATAGACAATGAAACAAGTCCTGAAGATGACAGTGCAAGTAAAGCTAGCTGTTCGAACGCCAGTGCTCCGGACAGTAGTGTTGGTGCTGGTGACAGTGCCTCAAGTCCAGCAGACCCTGGCCTGGCTCCTCCTCCCTCTGCTCCTTCTCTTGCAAGAAGTCTACATGCACTATCTATCCCCAGACCTGCTGATAACTTGTCACCGGAACTTGTGCAGAAATTACCTTCTGAAGGTATTTATTTACGCTTGTAGGTGTTGGTGACATCAACAGTCCTGCAGACCTTGGAGGCTTTACAGAAAATTTGATTCCATCATCCATTGCGCCCAATGTGAGCAAGATTCTACAATTTAATAGAGAAATAAAAGAGAGACAATGTTCTTGGATATTTAATTAAAAAATCTTTATTGAACCAAATTATACTTAGGCAAGCCTTAGGCATTTTCTACCAGCTAACCTTTGAGGAAGTGAAATTTGCTTAGCTAATTTGTCAATAAACTGACAGGGTTCTGTTGTTCTGCATTCTATTAATAACAATACATAGATATCATCACAGGTGCCTTACGGTGCCCGAGACCGCCTAGACAGCCCCAGGGTACCCAGCAGAGGGGTTTTAATCCAACCTCGTTGTAGCCGATGGTATGAGTCTACACCAAACAAGTGGCAAGGTCGTCGCGATGTTTTGAATAGACTCTATAACCCATCTATAAACAGTTTCACAAGTTGGTATAGTGAAACCAGTACTGACAGCTTTATGAGGCACTATAGTGGTGTTGTCAAACAAATGTTCATAATTTTTTTAATTAAACTCATTGGTACACACCGGGATTCAAACCAGGGACCTAACTGTTTTTACTACTTGTACTGCTTACTCCTTAACAGGGATACAGGCGTGATGGTATGTATGTAAACTTACTATATCCTTAAGGGAAACATAAGGGGTATGCACACACTCTCTCCCTTTGACTGTAAATAAATAATATAAAAGTTACAATATGTTTCCTATCTTTGTTACAGTATGGCTAAGTATCTTCAGTTTCTTAGATGACCTGTCACTGTGCGCGTGCGCATGCGTCTGCTCAAGATGGCGTCGTCTGGTAAGAGCGCGCGTGTCTACTACCAGATGGCGCGCCTTTACTGTCAAACGATGGCCACTCTACAAACCTCTTACTAACCTCGATTGGCATAGGGTGAGATTATATCTGGCAATTATCTTCTTTATAACTTATACAAGTGCATATATCTTTTAAAAGTTAATTTAAAAAATCTTAGTCTTGGGGTGACATTAGGTCTATTTTACTACTATTTTCTTTCCTAATGTATAGATAATGAAAGGATTAATCTTTACAGAAAAACGTCCTAATATTTTAAAGTGACCTATTGATTGATCCCTATCTATGGTTACTAGCGACTATAGTAGAAACTGTTTGCAAAAACTTGTGGTAGAGCTACAGTTTCTCGTATAGTAACTATAGAAGGGGATCAACCAATAGGATTGTTTTATTTTTAAATAAACTTTTCTTATTGGTCAATCACTTTCTATAGTGACAAAACTAATTTTTTAAATATATTTTTTTCCAAAAAATTGTTGCAAAGCAGTGGTGTTCGGTCCATATACTCCAAAAAACCATGCAACCCTAAAATCTAGGTTATAAATAATCTAGTGCCTAGTTATCAATACATTAAAATACATATTCTTTTAAATGCTTAAAAATAATATATAGCCACTAAATTAATTTGGGTATTTGTGGCTTATATGGATGGACCACATACCATTGTGGTAGAGATACATGATTGATAATATAATATACTGTGAAGAAGTTTTGATTTAGTCAATGAAATAATATTTTTTTTAAACTGTATTGTAGACATACCAGAGTTTGGTGGAGTCTTGTTTTTGCCGCAACTGCCTGGTGCAGATGTGTGGTCAAGCCGCGCCTGCTCATGGAGAAGAAAGCCACTGGCGACGCAACAGACTCGCTATTGAACTTAAGGTAATTCATGCAATGTATATTTTTATGAACTATATATATAATAATAATACATTTCAGCTTTATCATCAGATGATGAATGATAAAGAATACCGATGGTAGGCACCCGAACTCCATAATAACACAATGTAACTTAGCCTTGTTTGGGCTTAGTGGATATGTCATGGGATATATTAGGATGTTTCCATTGTGTGGTCTTGTTTGTCAAAAGACTGATTTCGTAGCCTTCTCATTTGTATACTGACTTGTTTGTAATTTCCATATTTTAAATGTAAATAATATTTAGTATTAGTATTACTGTAATTGATATTTGTATACCGTGAGGTGAAACAAAGCGGACTAATTACATTATACCTAACATCTACATCTTATACCTTTGTTTTGAATAAATGAATTTGATTTGTTATTTGTGGCTGTGATGTCAGTTATTATTTTGATAAAAGTTTTTTATTCATAGATGTTACGAAACGACCCCCCGGAAGGTATTTCTGCAATCCCCCTGGACGCCAAAAGCTGTCACTGGCAGGCTAGCGTGACCGGCCCGGTAGGCTCTCCGTACGAGGGAGGCAAGTTCTACCTCTACATACAAGTCCCTTACTCGTAAGTATTTGTTTTGTAAGAAAAAACTCGGTATCTACTATTTATCGGTGGAGATGGGCTGAGAGATATGTGATAAACTTCCAATAGGATAGCTAAAGAATTGTGTTTTGTTCGTAGGACCGAAATCTTATTTATTTAAAATACTTTATTGCACAAAATTACAAAATAAAATTGTACATAGGTGAACTTAATTTTCTACCAGCTAACCTTTGAGAGAATGAAAGATAATGCATAGGATGGAAAATCTTATTGGATGCTTACCACACATGTGACTTTATAGGATTGAGTTATGTCGACCACCATAGTTGAATATAACTAAATCCTATAAAGTCCTATTGGTTGGAGATGATAATATTAGTTTTTAATTACATGTATTCTTTAACTAAATAAAATCATTTTTCAATATTTTCTCTCGTTAAAAGAATTAGACATGCTCAATATTTTTCCGTTGCCTTTCGTCGTTCAACATGTGGTTGACGAGAAATTTTCGTGCGTCCACACTATAAACACATTAAACGATTCCCTTGTATTCATTATTTTGCCCAACATCCCTGTACCTATGGCATGAAGAAGACCATATTAATTAGCGGCCTCTAATTTCTGCGCCATTCATCAATACCAAATTCAATTAGGTTATGGGGGCTGCTGAGATGATCAATGAAACTCCCACAAAGAAAATATATAATAATGCATATATTGTCTGTATATAATATGAACTATGCTATGCTAAAACCGCGTAATATCGTCACTAAATATCATTATATTAGTACAAATTTTGCCGTCGCCCATCTACACCTATAATGTATAATGTAATGTAAAGTAATAGTAGGTATAGGGTATAAAGTATATGTAAGCTACGCTTAAAATATAGACATAGCGGATTTGCTATACCTTCCTCAGGAGTCACTCTGTTGATAGATGAAAACTGCATGAAAATCCATACAGTAGTTTTTGAAATCTTCGCGAACATAGGTACAGACAAACGTGTTGGGGGACTTTTTTTTATAACATGTATTGATATTCTGTGTGTGGCGTTCAAATAAAGCTTTTCTTTCAATACATAAAATAGAAAACTGGTTTCTCTATGGTTCAGGTACCCTATGACGCCCCCCGTAGTCCGGTTCCTGACCCGTATCCTGCACCCCAACGTGTCACGTCACGGGGACGTGGGCATAGACTCCGTGCATCACAACTGGTCACTGGCTCTCACTCTCAGCAAAGTGCTCATCTCTATACAGAGCCTGCTTACCGACCCTTATACTGCGGTGAGTTGTTTGTTCTTCAACTTAGAAGACTTTACAGTTCTTGCATCTGCGGTGGTAAGAAAACAGGGAGAGGCTTCACTTACAATAAATATGTTACATACATGGTGACCTTAAAATGTTGTACTTTAGGCTAATTTTATGCTATTCTGGTCAAATCATAAATTAAAATAGCTTCTCCATACAAAGTAGAAACCAAAAATGTTTTTCATTTGAGACACTCGGCCCCCATCCGTTTGTTTTGGGGCATAAACATGTTTTTAACGACCACGATGAATATTTATGCGTTTTTTTTAGATTTCGGTGGCAAAAGTGGCATTGGCCGTTTATTTTTTGCCCAGAATGCTACCGCGAAATGGTCACGACGACCCATAGTCACAGAAGAAATAATAGTACAAGTACAGAAGCTCCACTCCGAAAGATTAATTAAATAAATAGCGACTCTTGCACCGACACAATAAAGCTCAGTTCAGATCGCACAGCGCTAATGGCCTACATTTCTATTCACCTAAAGTTGTCTCTCTTTCTATCGCGTCATTCTTTACTTTTCTGACGACGCGCGACGTTAGGGTTGTCTTATTTTAAACAAAACCTAGGTTAGGTACTTAGTGGTAAGTACGTAGATCATAAAACAATTTTATTTTAGGATGTCTGCTGCATAGGTATTTTAACCTAAGGAGATACGGAAGCCATAAGGCACACTACATTGTCTATGAAACTAAATATTGCTTTTCAGTGTATAGGCACAAAATAAATAATAGTAGGTATAAGTAGTATAGGTAGATTATGTGGAATGATATAAGTGCGAATAATACCTTTAAAGGAAACAGATTGTACCTACCTACTAAGTTGAAAGAAAAACTTTGCCTCAGTATATTTGCTTAGTCTATGTTATTTATTATTAAACAACCTACGTATGTAGGTACCTAATTACCAAATAAATAAGTATGTACGTATTATACCAAATAAATAAGTATGTACGAGCAAGTATGTATGTTGTCTACTTATCAAAACTGCTTAAAATTTCTAGTAATAATTAGTTCATGGTAGTGCACTAACTATTACTACCTATACTTATTAAACAAAACTATATACTATAGTAATTAAATATCTAACAAAGTACGTAAATACGAGAGACATAGATAACTATAACAAAGGACAACATTTGGTACATAGGAAAGGTGGCGAGTAATGAAAATTCGCATTCTTATAAACAGACTACAGACACACGTTTTGATATTTTTTTAGTGTACCTGCCTAATAATAACCGAGGTAGGCGTGGATTTATTTACCTTTTGAGATCCTTTGGGAGTATGAAAAACGTAAGGTCCTTGTTACTATTATTTAAGCAACCGAATGTGGCACAATAAGATTTAGACCTCATTTTAGTTAATATTAAATATCGCGACGAGGCCGTGAGTATCATACAAACGTGCGACTCGGCCGGTGCGCCGCAGCCCTAAAATAAAAACCATCCGTGGGTACGGCCGGGTACTTGTAGCTTCATACCTAAAGTGCGGAGTGGAACACCCTTGCCATAGTGTAGGAAATGAACAGATTCTTTGTATGGAGACCCATGCATTAATTCCTCAGTCGATGAAACTTTGCTGAGTTGTTATATAGCATGACTCAAAACTTACTCATAAATATTAAAAAAAAAACAATCCGAAGTTTGGTATTTATAGCTAAAAAGTCAAATCTGTTAATAAATTGGACCAAATAATTTCTCAGTCCAATATTATTTTACCAAATGAACGAGTTAATAGTTAATGAGTAGATGATATTTGATAAAATCTAAAACTTTTTTCAAACATAAGTATTGATTTTTAGTGATAATTCCTTTTTATGACAGTCAATTTTACCGGAAAATTGCTCAGTACTTGTTTTCTTCCAATATGTGGTTAGAATATAATTTAGCATAACAGGTAAGAAAATCCAAAAAAAAACATACCAAAATCAATATATTTTTAACTGATTAAAAACTCAGTAAGGAAAATTTCTCAACCCGATTTGTATTCAAAATTATGCTAAGTAATCACATTTACTCTAAAAACCAAAATATCCAATAAAAATATCATGCCGAACCATAGATATAAATATCAAGATAGGCCCTTCCATACAAAAACCCAACGATTTTTTGTCAATAAAGTGACAACTAGCGCCACTAAGAATTTGAACTAATACTTAGTATGATGTGACGTTGTAAGGGAGTACCAATTTAATTAGCCAAACTATTATTTTTCATTTTCATAGTTTATTTTTATGTTTCCGTTTTTTTTTTCATAAATATGTGGATATGACTCAGGTGTTTGTATATCGATATGTATGTTTATCTAAATCTACATCTTAGCGTCAAATATCTCGAGAACTAATCGTCCGACTGACTTGAAATTTGGAATAGTTATAAATATTGTTAACCCACATTCATCCAAAATGGTATAAGTCATAGGCTTGAGTGAAAAAGGGTGTAAATAGAATAATAAATAAATTTGGGACAAATTAGGTCATGTGGGGTGTCACCTGAAAGGTATTTATTTATAAAACATTAATATATTTATGTAGTTAAAATAGGTACAGTTTAGCTCCCGTTAAATGAAAATTATTTGTGTTAGGAGTTTACTCTAACACAAAGAGCGATAATGGATACCGTGAGCCAACAGTACCGAACAAAATGGAAAAATAACCATCATTGATGAATATTATTTACTTTGCAATATTATATAGCAATATATAAAAAAAACAATAATGTTGGTATATTAAAAGGAGTTTAAGGTTACTCCAAAAACATCATCTCTAAAACATACAGAATGAGCTTCTGGCGAAATAATAAAATGTCCTAATTTTATAATTTATTTCAAAAAACTTTTTTTAAAACTGGTTTTCAAGAAATTAATATTTAAAATCTAAGTTTGTGTCTATATTTTTATATTTTCAAAGCTGACAGTGGCAGTTTCCGGCCAATCTTTCTATATAATACGAGTCCATACTTCCCTTCGTATATCATTAGCAGGAAATCTTTAAAAAAAAGTATTGTTTTAGAACCGCAACTTTAAATCCTTAATAAAAATCGTATATATTTTAATACAGCTTTATGTTTTAATATGAAGCAAAAATGCGCATCTTTGCTTCATTTTCATCCATCTGTTATATATCAAAACTTTTTCTAAGAGTTTCTTTAAAATCCGAATATCCCGTATAATTACGAATATCTTAGCCCTCTGTATAAAAATAAATATTTTAATAGCTTATACATAGCGAGGAGGGCTACGTAAAGGCTATTTATTAATGTTAAGATATACGTAACAGGTTAAACAAGAGTTATAACACAAAAACAATTTTTCAAACTGGACTAGTAGTTCTTGAGTAAATTGCGCGTAAATAATACAAACAAAATCTTCAGCTTAAGAATATAAGTATAGATAATCATAACTATTATTAAAGTTTCACACTTTTCATTCGAATTTTGTTTGAGACATATCTTATTGTATTCAGTATAAGTATTCTAGGCGTTAAAATATGTAACGTCATTACAAGGTTAAATCGTTGATAATAATCTCTCCATACATTGAAATTGAACGAACGAAACATAACCTAAATATATTTTTTTAACATTTAAATTTGAAATTTTCGACTATCCGATGATAAGAAATATTGTCTTTCTTTTTGTTGAACTTTGTCGAGTAATTTGTGTAACGTTTTACTACACAATACGGGATCTTGGCAAGTTATTTAGAGTACTTTTCGTTACCGCTGCTTGACACAGACTGACGTATCGTTGGTGCTAAATTGTTTTTTTAGCACCAATGTTTTAGTACTTAAGAAATATGTTTTAAGGCCCGTCCTTACTATTTACGTCAATGTGCCGAACACTGAAATTTTAAAGCAAAGATGAATCTATACCGCGTTTACGCTATAATGTACCGTCTTGCTTTACAAGTTGGGTGCAGATTAGCGTCGTCGATCATTAGCTCTAAGTACTATTAAGGCGAATGGTGCACCTAAATTTGTTTTTCTTTCCAATTTTATAACGAATCTATTATCTATTAAAAATATAATATATTTTTCAAATCTTTCACTAACGGATCTAGGTATTATTTTTTTATATAATTAATAGTTTACGAGAAAAAAAATCAACAAAAAACACACTTTTTAAAATTTTAATACAATTTTTTTACTTAATAATAATATACTGGTCAAATTTGAATGATAAAAAAAATACGTAGAAATTGTTAATAAACCGGACAACCCTTAACCACCTAGCATACGTCTCACAACCCCGACACAATTATCGACGTGACTATTATTGGGCCCGAGCTTCCTACCTTACTCCTTTTACTCACGTCCCCTCAGGGCCGCGTAAGCGCTCGTCGCAGTTGATGGTCTGCGCGTTTGTTTCTGGTAAGTAAAAAATTGTCGCCGGGAGTTTGAGAGACCCCAGTTAGGTGGTTACGTCACTTTGTAGTATTTATGTACCTACAAGTATTTCTTATTCAGTTGAAAATGGCTTTTAATGACGAATCATCCAGCGGTGGTTGGCACAAGATCTGTCGGGAAAGAAACGTTAAACACAGTAGTGCACTTATATATATAGGTTTTAGTCAAAATATGTTATAAACTATGTTACAAGTAAAAATTCGGAAGTAGCAACCCTGAGATACCGCGAGACAAATAATAATAATTCAATCGATTTACAAAAATAATTCAGAGAGCTAATTGACACAGATCCGTCTAACACGAGCGCACAATTTAGACATAATATAACAAAAATAATTATAATAAACCTGTTTTTTTTAAACATATATTGATTATTAAAACTAAACCCAAGGTCCGGTTTATTAACAGTTTATACGTTACAGAGTTTTTTCATTCAAATTGGACCAGTAGAATTTGGCTTCCCCATACAAATTGGTCATTTTAGCATTACTAGTTTGTATGGAGAAAACATTTTTTTTTTTCATTTGCGGCACATGGTTCCATGGGAAAAGTTGTTCGTATTAATCAGCAGAACCTCATATTAGCCCAAAGTACATCCTTTCAAAGTCACCATGTATATGCAGTACCTACTCATAGTTTATTGATACTTTAACGCATTGTAAAGTTTTTTCTGTCTGTGGAACCACTAGGTTCCTTTCCTACACTACCAAGTCGATACGTGGGGCGTTGGTATTATATTTTGACATTTGTGGTTTAAACGTCACAACCTATATTTTACTTGACAAGTGACAGTTGATAGATTCGTGATAAAAAATTCTGTTTGATTTGGATAGTGGTAATGTGGTAGCGCGGGCAGTTTTTCGTGGTGACATCGAAAACCAGCGCGACCGCCCGTTTAACACAGCCATGTCATTTTTTTAGCGATGCTAAAATGCAGCTCTGAAACGATCGATGTTGACAAGAAGCACTATTTTGAATTAAATAGTAAATTAAAAATATTACTACCTTATCATTATATAATAAATCAATATTTTTAATTAACTATTATTTAAATACGATAATTTTATATCACAATATTAATTTAATTAACAATCTCTAACTGAACATACCAAATCTGAATTTAGTTACACCATATTTATTTTTTAGGTTTAATCGAACTTTTAAAACTAAAGCAGATATGAATATATAAAATAATTAATTAAATTCCAATTTGTAGATAGATATTAACATGTAAACAAACATCTGTCAAAAAGTAGCCCGAGCTACAATTGCTAATTTTTTTTTTTTTTTTTAATTTATTAAGGCATTGGTAGCAAAGACCATCAGCCTAAATTTTATACATTTTTATACCATTTAGTAGTAATTATATAAAAGTAGATAGACTTAAAACTAAATATTAAATTATACAAAATTCATCTTAAAACATATTGAATCTAATATAGTTATATCTAACGAAAGAAAAAGTTACAAATCGAATTAAGTAATAGAAACACAAAATTAATCCTATATTATAACATAAAAAGTCTAACGATAAAAAAATTAAATTATAATTACTATACATAACTAATTCATAATATTTATTTGGTAAGCACAAAGATAATCTAAATATTTACAAGAAATTTAAGACAAACTTATATATTGACATATATAGTTCTGTGTTTTTTAATAATTCTTGTACAGAAGAAGGGAATTTATTTTTGTTTATTATCTCTAAACAAGAACTAATAAATAACAGTCGCTGTAATGAAAAATATGGACAAATGAAGAATAGATGGTCAAGATCACATAATTCAGAGTTACAGTATTTACAGTGAGGCGTATCAACCAAGTTAAGTCTAAATATATGAGCAGGGAATTTGCAGTGACCTATTCGTAATCTGCTTAGGGTAGTAATAAAATGTCTACTATGAAAATTTCTATAATATTCAAACCAGGCTTTAGTAGAGGCTTTTGGGTTAATAATCTCTAACCATTTACCCTTTACCAATCTAGATTCTGTTAAGTATTTTTGCCATCTATTAATCATAATTTGTTTTAGGAATAAATTTAAATCAGTACATGGTACCATATAATTACAAATATTATTATTGTCACAACTTTTTGCCATAGTATCTACAATTTCATTTCCTCTTACTCCACAATGTCCAGGAATCCAACAGAATTCAATTACATCTCCTCGACATATAATAGTGTTAATAACAAGTCTAATCTTATAAATTATATAATTTGTAGTAGCTTTAATGTTTTTACTTTTAATAGCCTGTAAGGCACTCATAGAATCTGATAAAATAAGATTTTTTTTATAACGCTTTTCTATACAATGTTCAACGGCAAATAAAATAGCAAGTAATTCAGCAGAAAATATTGAAAAATTGTTATTACATTTAAACGTCATTCCCTCTTTTGAATAAGAATTATAATATGCAAAGCCGGTTTTATCGATCGTTTTTGACCCATCTGTATAGATTTTTATATAATCTTTTTTTGATTCAAGATATTGGTAAACATCATATTTAGATTTAAAATTGGGTAAATTTATATTAATGTCAATAATTGTACTGTGGAAATCAGAATCAAAACATGGCAATTTATAGGACCAATAGATAAAGTCTTGAAATTCAAAGTTTAAGTAAGCTATAGAGTTACTTATGGATGTAAAAATTGGTAAAGGCAACAAATTATAATTTGGAATATTAAAATATTCTAGGTATTTACAGGTTATTGTATTGTCTCGGCTAACCAATTTAAGACAATATTTATCAGTAATGTAACTTCTTCTAATAAATAACGGTACTACTCCAGCTTCAAGTTCAAGTGAATTGATAGGTGAAGAAATCATTGCGCCTGTAATGATGCGCAAAGCTTTATTTTGAATAATATCTAGTTTATTTAGTAAAGTACGTCCAGCGTTAATATAAAGCATACAACCGTAATCAAAATGACTTCGAATAGTTGAAATATATATCATTTTAAGTACCTTGGGATCTGAACCCCATTTAATTCCAGTTAATGATCTTAAAATATTAATACCTAATTCAGTTTTTCTACAAGTATCTTCAATATGCGTTTTCCAGGAAAGTCTAGAATCTAAAATTACACCTAAATAGCGAACAGAGGTTTTAACAGGTAAGCGAACATTATTATAAAATATATTTGGCTCGATTAATGATTTGTTTTTTGTAAAAACGACAACAGAACTTTTTGTTACATTTAAATCTAGTTTCATATTATTAAATAATTCTTTATGAAGGAGTGATAAAGCATTATTCATTATTAATTCAGCTTCGTTGAGGTGGTTAAAATCAAAATAAAGTAAAAGATCATCTGCATATAATAAATATTTAATTGAAACGGGAATAGTTTTCATTAAGTTAGTTAAACTTAAAATAAAAATTAATGGAGAAATTACAGACTCCTGTGGAGTACCTTTGAAATTAAATTTTGGCCCAAATATTTGATTTTTAATTTTAACATAAATTTCCCGACCGTTCAGAAAATTGAAAAGCCACGATAGAAATGTAGCTGGAATTCCTAACTTATGCAAACTTTGAATTAAATATTTATGGTCAATATTATCAAATGCGCCGTTAATATCCAAGAATGCTGCTATTGTATGTTTATTTGTTTTAAAATTATTTTGAATATCGCCAACGAAATTACATAAATTATCCGTGGTACTTTTTCCTTTTCTAAACCCGTATTGATTATTAAGGGAGTGTGCTTTGTTTTCAATAAACCATTCCAACCTATTTTTAAGCATATTTTCAAAGCTTTTGGCAATGCATGAAGTTAACGATATAGGGCGATACGAATCTATATTATTTAAATCTTTATATGGTTTTTTGATAGGGATAACATATTGAGTTTTCCAAGCAGATGGTATATGATTACCTAACCATATTTTATTATAGATATTTAAAAGATGATTTAAAGCAATATCAGGAAGTTTTTTAAGGACTATATATGGAATACCGTCTGGTCCAGGTGAAGTATTCTTTTTATTTTCTAAAACAGCGAGAAGTTCGTGTAATTTAAAAGTATCAGAAAGCCAACTATTACTATTTATCTCATTTTCAGTCAAATATGGTACGAAATCGGCGTTATTAGTGACTAAATTATTATTATAATTTGTTATTTTGTCTAAAAAATTTATTGCATTGCTAGGTTCATTAAAAAATTTGGAGTTGGCATCGTTTAGCTTAGAAAATTTAAATCGTTTAATATGGTCCCATATGTATTTTGATGTGGTATTACGATTAAAGCTTGAACATAGATTAGTCCAACTAAGTCTTTTTTGTTCAATTATGATTTTTTTCTTTCTAGCATCAAATTTTTTAAAAAGAATAAAATTATCTAATGTAGGATATTGTTTATAGGAATGAAAAGCCAATTTAGCTTGGGAAACTGCGTTACTGCAAATATCATTCCACCAAATGGAATTTTTATAAATTTTATTCTGGCAATATTTTTTCTTAGGAAACGTCAATAAAATGTTTACAAGTTCTGTTACAAATCTATTGTAAGTTAAAATAGGGTCAGAATTTGTTAAAAAATTAAATTGTGAGAACTTTTGATTACATAAATCTTGAAATTTACTCCAATCTATTTTCCTAAAGTTTATTGCAGAAATAGGATTTATTGAAGAAATAGTATTATTTGTTTTTTGTACGAAATGTTTCAATTGATGATGAGTTATGGTTATAAATATTGGAAAATGATTACTACTGAGAAGTTCATCTGATATTAAGAAGGAGCTATTATTACTAATATGGGGAGAAGCAAATACCAAATCTAAGACATTTCCAGTTTGACCAAATGGAGGACTTGTGGTATTGTTGTGATCATTTAAGCAGACTAAATTCTGATTGTTAAAATAGGAATGTAAAATGTTACCTCTTTTACTGTTTTCTCTACAGCCCCAAGATTGATGAAGCGCATTAAAATCACCAATTATAAAGAAATTTTTGGATGTAATTTGGGACATTGCCTTTTCTAAATATTTTAATTGAAAATTGCCATTTGGAATTGGCGGACAATAAACACATAGAAGTTGTAGTGTAAAAGAATTAATTTCAATTGATATCAGAATATTTTGAAAATGGTATATAGAATAAGTGTCAATAACTTTATATCTAAATTTATTTTTGATTGCTATTGCAGTGCCTCCATGAGGTCGGTCAGAATCGTTTCTGATTATGGTGTATCCATTTAACTTTAATATTTTGTTGCAGTCTAGCCAAGTTTCGTTTAAAAGAATTATATGTATTTCCACAGTAGAGTTATGGATGAAATTTTTAAGCTGATCTATTTTATGTAAAATGCTGCGAGCATTCCAGTGTAATATATTTAGTTGACCAATATTAAGGAAACTATCCATATTTAATGAAAATTAGTTATAAGCAATTCCTTTATAGTTTTAGATGAGATCGGGCTATCTGTAGTATGGCTATCTTTATTGACTGACTTTTTGACTATATCTACAATAGTTTTAACAATAGTTTGTAACACTAAATCAGAATTTAAAATGTCTGTTACCAAACTCCTCTCCCGAGGGGGCGTGGTACTTTTTATTGGTTGGCAATCTGTAGAGTTGATTGGAGAAACAGGTAAAGCAGGTTTCCGAGCGGTGATAGATGCATAGCTTATTTTTCCATTAATTTTGTCTTTAATTTCTTTTAATTTTGCAGATTTGATAGGACACATAGAAGAAACAGCAATATGATTTGTACCCGCACAATTACAGCATTTCTTATTTTCAGGAGTTGTACAGTCTGTGTAAAAATGGAACCCGGAACATATAGAACAGACTTGCTTAGACTTGCATGAATTTCTGCTATGGCCAAACTTATAACAAATAAAGCACTGAAGAAGTGGCTTTACAAATTCTTTAACGTCAAACCACATATTTTCATAAGTTACATGGTCTGGTTTAGTAGTGGATAAAAATGTAATTAATACTGTGGGTATAGGAACAAGTTTGCCTTCATTAGACTTCTTTAAAAATCGTTTGACTCCAACAATTTCTGCTTGGGATTGAAGGTTGACCAATAAATCCTCTTCATTTATTTGAATAGGCACCCTAATTATGCCTTGAGATTCAACACTGTCATACGGTATTCTAGCTAACCATTTATTATTGTTTAATAAAGTGATATTTAAAATAAATGAATTTGCATCATTTTTATTACTAAAAAAATTTTTAAATAAGTTTTTACCAATTTCTTTTATATAATTTACACCTTTAACTTCGGATTTCAAAATATTATTAATTGAAAATATGTTGAAATTTGGATTAATTTCAGATGATGAAAGGAGGATTTGGTACTCTTTTTTATCTTCATTGTATAGATGATTAAAATCTTTGAAAAGACCGCGCTTGGTATGAGAAAATTTTGCCGCCATTTTTGGTGGTAGTTCCATAACTTTCGTTTTAGATTTCCGTTTTAGACCTTGACGAACATCACCATCACTGTTAGTGCCCATATTATAAATAAAGAAAGGCTGAGGGTTTGTACATTAGCATTTAGGAGTTTCATTAATTAAATTAAAATATTAAAATTGAAAGACCCGCCAGCCGCGTTTTTTTTTTTTTCCTACAATTGCTAATTTCTGGTCGCGGAACGATTGGTAGTAACTTGAATTGCTAACATTTCCATGCGCTGAAACGACTTGGGCTAAAAAAAACAGCGGTCCGTGGCAGCGATGCTGTAGTCGGAACGCGACCATTGTGAGTGAAACTAACCAAAAAAATGCAAGTTCGCATAATGCCATCATGATCGTTTTTATCATAGTTCATTCCTAAAATGAATAGGCCCATGGTTACATGGAAATATTAGCCCAAAGTACAACAACATTTTAAGGTCACCATGTATGTATATAACTTATTTATTGTAAGTGTAAATCTTTTCCAGTTTCGTTATTACTGCAGATGAAAAAACTGTAGTGTTTTAACAAATTCAATATTTTTTCCTGTTTAAATACTGGCTAAAGCTTCGCAATATTAAAAATAATATCAAACGTTTCTTATGAAATAAATAAATATGCACAACAATAATATTGTTGTACATACCTACTAATAAATTTATACATATAACACATCTTTTCATTTTCATCGCACATAAAAATGCAATGAAAAAAATCCTGGTGAGCGGGACTAGAACCCACGATCCTTGCTTTTGTGGCAAGGCACTCGGTGATCCCTCACGAATTTTGTTATTGCTTGTTATCTACTCATACACAGACGCTCTCTATTAGCTTTCTTCTAATAACTCTATATAAGTGAAGTTAGAAGTCCGGTTTCTAATACTAGGTGGCAGAGGAGTTGTCATGCCAAAGAAGAACGGTCATAGCTCATGTATTTTCAGACCCAGGCTTAGAAGCCGCGTTCAAAAATGAAAACTATCCAGTTCGATAGAGGAAAATACATATAATAAAATTGTTAATTACATCGAAGTTCGAGAAGTTGGGAGAAAAAAGTTATTCTCCTTTGAATTTCAATTTGAGGTTATGTTATGACTAGTTATTAGGTTAGTATAGCGAACAATTTCGGCCCGCGAATTATTAATCCGTAAAATTATTAGTAGTGTTTCCTTGTGCTGTAGCATTGACAGAATAATATTATATAATCTGACCTAGGCTATATAGTTCATAGAGATCTTTGCCTTCTCTATATTTGAGAAAACCGAAAAAAAAAAAAAAACTGTGGATGATATATCATCGCTCTTTTTTTTAAATTATTTATTTTAACATAGCACTGGATGCAAGTCCATCGACCTATCGTCGCTATATTTTTATTTTATTCTTATTCTTTTCATGCGATAAATGGACAAAGGGCATTCAATACTATACAGCCTTTTCTTTCAAAATAATGTGAAATCTCTCTTTATTTTGTTAAATCTCAATCCAGATAAGCAAAAATAATATTTTTTTAATGTAGAAAGCATTTTTTTTCTGCATAATATGGACAAATATACATAAAAAGCAGAAGAATCAGCACGTAACAAAAGTTGTCAGAACTTTTTTTTCCCAAATTCTAAAATTATTTTGAATACTGGAAAAAAGCACAACTTATAAAACTAATTTGTAAATCTTTTTAATGTGAATAAATAAATTGAAAACAAGTAAAAAATACTTATAATTTTTTTTTTAAAGATTTTGCTTTGTTTTTCCTTTCAATTTCAAAAAATCATATACAATTGAAAAAAGAACAATAATAATAAGCATTTTACTGGTTCGGAAAATTTGTAGTTTATTCTTGTTTGTTTTATTAACTTTTAAATCTGTATTCATTAAAACCTATTTTATTATTTCAGATTTGTATGGAACCAGAAATAGGTGAAATGTATGTTGGTGATCGTCCTAGGTTCGAGTCCCTCGCGCGGCAGTGGACCTGGCGGTATGCCATGCTGGATGTCTTGCCTCCTATACTGCTGCCTATCTGCGATTGATTGGGCCGACAATCACTTGAAGTTGTTATCCAAAATTAAGGAAATGGAAAAACTAAAGTAGAAAAAGAAGTGTCATACAAGATTGGTAACTTTTGAGTAATAAATAAATAGTGCGGTCCAATTTGCGCTTACGTTGAATACATATTCTGTATGTATACGCTGTAAACACCGGTTAAGATCCTCTTATATTCGAATATATTTCAGAACGTCACTAACGTCGCGCCTTTGGGTCGAATAGACAGATAAATGACCATGTTATAGCCCCTTAAGACCTTTAAAATATATTTTAGTTATTGTATATTGTGTAAATGCATAAAATGTATTAATTAATATTATATACCTATCAAAATAAATAACTATTACATATTCACAAATTAGTATATTTTTTCCTGTCTTATCCAAGCTACGAGGCAAGACCGTGAGATCGTTTTTGACAATATGATATCCATTAGTTATATATACCTAGGGAAGTGTTCTAAGATCTAAATCGCCTTCCCAAAGCTGAGGACAGATGCCCCCGCCACCCAAAAAAAAACAATCAATAGGCCACTTTCGTATTTATTGTAAGTGTCGTAACTAGCCTTTTCTGTGACTTTTTAAGCCCGGAGCGAAGTGCTCCTGTAATAGGCTATTTGACTACATTAAAAATATACTATAAATTGTGGTCATCCTATCAGACAATGGCGTAAAAAAACATATTTCAATTTATTTTAAACTAAAATACACTCACCGGCACAATTAACCGGCCACCCTTATCAAGTGCCGCCACGTTTGTTTACAAATTATGAGGAATGTTAAGATGAATGTTTTTGTTAAGTGGATAGTATTACACAAGTATGCAACACTTTTAACCCGATTTTTAAAGTACCTACAAGGTTTTTGTTGCTGTTTAGTGAATTAGTCGAAATTTGTCTTTCGGTGTGATTTTGATACTGTCGCTCTAATTTTGATTGTTTTTGAATTTAAAACATTTGAATATTTTTCCACAAGTTCTTGTCCACTCTCCATCATTTTTAAGTGAAAATTATGCCGCTGGACGCTGCCGGAGCAGCCAGGGCTGTGGCTCTTGCTGATGAAGGGTACAGCCAACGTCGTATCGGTCGCATTCTTGGTATACCGCGTACGACGGTACAAGATGCCATTCGGCGGTTCAGGGAGACTGGTTCCTACACAAGAAGGCCAGGTCAGGGTCGACATCGATGTACATCTGGTCGAGACGACCGTTTTATTGTTAGTAACATATTGAGGGATCGCTTTTGTAGAGCTGCTGACGCCCGTAACAGTCTTTATGAAGTAAGGAATGTTAGTGTTAGTAAAAGAACGGTAAGAAGAAGGTTAGCTGAAAGAGATCTTGAAGCATTTCGCCCTGCACGAGTCCCAAAACTTGAGGTAGCGCACAAAAGAAACATACTTCAATTTGCCCGTCAATATGCGGACTGGACTATGGAACAGTGGAAGAACGTATTGTTCTCAGATGAAAGTAGAGTTGCTTTAAGAGGTCCAGATGGACGTCAGCGTGTATACAGACGCCGGAATGAACGGTTTGCTCCGTGCACAGTGTTGCAAACAGTGGGATACTAGGGTGGCTCATTGATGGTGTGGGGCGGCATCTCTTACGAGGCTCGTACTGATCTTGTTGTGTTTGGTAGAGGTAGTGTCAACGCTCAAAGGTACGTGGAAGAGGTTCTTCAAGACCATGTCGTCCCATTTGCGCCATTCATTGGGGACGATTTTCTTTTAATCTATACTAATATTATAAAGCTGAAGAGTTTGTTTGTTTGTTTGAACGCGCTAATCTCAGGAACTACTGATTCGAATTGAAAAAATATTTTCGTGTTGGATAATCCATTTATCGAGAAAGGCTATAGGCTATATAACATCACGCTACGACTAATAGGAGCGGAGTAACAAAGAAAAATGTTGCAAAAACGGGGAAAAATTATTCCTTTTAAGAGCGTACGCTGCGTAAACGGTTAAATTTAAACGCGCAGACAAAGTTGCGCGGGTCAGCTAGTGCATGATAATGCGCGTCCACATACCGCCCGTCTGACTACTGATTACCTCAATCAAGTCGGTATTCAAAAATTACCTTGGCCAGCATACAGCCCCGACCTCAACCCTATCGAGCACATCTGGGATAAACTCAAAAGACGGGTTCGAGCACGTATACCAGCTCCCATTACCCTCAGAGAGCTAAAACCTGCCCTGATTGAGGAATGGAACAATATCCCTCAGTCTGATATCCAGGACATCATGGATGGGCTGCCCAACAGGCTTCTTGAAGTCATCAGAGCCCGAGGGGGTAACACACATTATTAAATTTAAGTTCAAAGTTAAGGTTAAGTAAAATTGTAAGATTAGAACGGAAATAGGATTTTCTTAAAAAATCGAATTTAGTGTTTTTCTTATTGTTTTTCGCTAATAAAAGCAATTCACAGAAAATATTGGTTTATTTCCATTGCAAAAATATACCTAAACCCGACCTCTAAATAATATTTGACATTTTTTCTGTATTAGTTTTAATAATTAAGAAATACATGGTGGCCGGTTAATTGTGCCGCTGAGTGTATGTATGTATATCTTTTGTAGATTACACCACAGAGTTATAGAAGGATTCCACTATTATTATTTTTTTAAACGATTTTTTTTTACAATTTTATTTATAACAGTAATATCTGTCGGGTGCGCGGTTACACGTCAATGAAAGTCCAAGTCCATGACACAACTGATTTATTATATATACTGTGCAATATAGGTATACAAGTACACTACTATAACAAAAACATCTCTGACTGGTATATGACTAGAGTATAATATACATATAGGTAATTATTTAATCTGTGCTTGTTTGTTTACTTGTATGTGACGTCACACTTGGCATAGACAGCAAAACAGCGTTTTTAGCGTCATTGTGGAAATTCAAACTTTAACATTGAGTTTTATTTAATAATAGAGTAGACATCCCGGAAATATCAATGTAGTGTGATTATTATGTAATGGAGAATCATATAAAATCAAAAAGTAAGTAAGAAATTTCGCTTTTCTATAGAGAATGGAAGCGTCTTGGTGTTGATTGGTGAAAATAAATAAAATATCAATTTAAGAATACAAATCATTTCCATTTAATATTGTTCATTTATAAAGGGCGCATAAAACTAATCATAAATCTAGATCTCCGATTATAAGAATACCTTAAATCCAACAAATATATAAAAAAAACAGTAATAGTAGGTACAAGATATTTAGAAATAACTGGATCTTTAAAAAATCTATGTATAAGAACTAGTGCATGGCCTAGCGTTTTTGTAAAATTAAAAATATTTTGAAAGTTATGGCAAAAAACTGTATTTTTTTTTGTTTCTCACTCGCACGCTTTGTGAGAAGCTTCTTTTATTTCACCTGTTTTATTTACCTTTATACGTCCTCTTAATACATACATAGATTATTATTAAAGGTAATATGAGAGATGTAGGATTTGTAAAGTTATGACCTAAGGCATAGTGACTAATTAGATAGTAATAATAAAGATAGGGTTACGATTTTTGAATAGGTCAGATTATTTTTACACGTTTTTGTTATAGCGGTTAGTATAGTATATACCTAATATATAATTAGTTTTATTTTCAAAAGTAGGTACCTAATTGTGTAAAATAGGTAATAATTGTTAAAATAATAAAAAATATTTTTTCTGGTTAGTTCAAATTCCAGTAAATAACTTCAGGCTAGCGTCTACGCCAGGGCACAGAAGAAATAATAGTACAAGTATAGGGATACAAAGTTTTTAAAAATATCGATATGAATACCTTTACACGAAGTCGATATCGGTCTAATACCTACGAAATACGAAATTTCAAACGAGTTGTCGCTATTTCTCACTTCAACCAATTAACGCTCAGTGATTGCTTTTATTCTCACTTTTTTTGAATTTGTATGGAGCGGCCATCTTGTGTATTGGCGTATTGTCGATATATATATCGATAATTTTCGATATAAAAACGGTGTAGACTACACCGTCCACGTCCCTACATAACCGCGGCATATTTGCAACTATTGCGGACCGCAGTATACCAAGATTTTGAAACGCCTCGTTTTACTGCTGATCTTATCCATAAAAACTATTAGGTGTCCTCTGTTTTTTTTATAATTTAGGTATAATACCTACTTAATTTAAATGTTATGTAAATAAAGTCAGACCATTCTATAAAATTATAAATAGAACGGTTCAACTAATATAATATTTAGTTTATTACAATAAGTCGATAACGTCAGTCGCAGTCGTCGTTTGTATTTCCATCACTTGTCCTAATATTCCATTGGTGCAAACTCCAGCTCGTGAATGGCTTTGTGACCTGGGTCGACTTCCACAGTGAAGACACCTATTCCTGAGTTTATGGTGGCATTTTTTATATTTTCCTTTACACTTTTCTTTGTAGCATTTAAGGTCTTTGTGCCTGCGGTGCTTATTGCCTTCGACTCTTTTTTCAAATATTAAATAATCGCTTTTATCGCTCTGTTCTATTACTCGTACTTTTGAATTCCCAGACTTTTTCTGTTTCGATATTGTTGAGCAAATAAAGTTTCTTGAACGTGAGTTTCCTCTTGAACTTCCACTGCTGGTAGATGACGAGGTAGACGACCTCGATGAACTAGATGAGGAGCGAGACCTGCGCTGTACGTATCTATAGTACTTTCCACGTGAACCTTCGCGGTATTTATCGCGTGAATGACAACAAGATTTACCACGTGAATGACCACGGGATCTACCACGTGAGTATTCACGAGATTTACCGCGCGAACGTTCACGGATTCTATCGTGTAAATGCCCACCATTATTTCCACTTGTATGTTCAGACGATCGGTCATGGATTACATTACCAGAATCAAGATTATCTTGACTTGATTCAGTATATGTTTCTCTTTCATTATTTAGGTTTGATTCCTTCCTGGTTATTTTGTCATAATTTCCACTTACTTGTCGATTTAGAAATCTATTCCGAGATTTACAACGAGACCTATCTCGTGATTTACCGCGAGACCTATCTCGTGATTTAACGCGAGACCTATCCCGTGATTTACAGCGAGACCTATCCCGTGATTCACCGCGAGACCTATCTCGTGATTTACAGCGAGACCTATCTCGTGATTTACAGCGGGACCTATCCCGTGATTCACCGCGAGACCTATCTCGTGATTTACCGCGAGACCTATCCCGTGACTTAACGCGAGACCTATCTCGTGACTTACCGCGAGACCTATCTCGTGACTTACCGCGAGACTTATCCCGTGATTCACCGCGAGACCGATCCCGTGACCTACCCCAAAATTGAGTACAGTTCCGTCGATCGTCACCTCTTTCGGTTTCACTTGCTCTTATTATTTCCACAGAGTTACTTCGCCTGGTAGTTTCTGGTTCTGAAGTCTTCACCGTCACTAGTTTTGCAGCGTCCATCTTTACCCCTTCACATCCGGTCGCCAACCGCACCTGTGAGCTCAGAAAAAAAATGTATAATGCGACTGATCCCAACGTACTTAGAACATAGACTAACGCAACATTGATTAAACTTGCCTTTATATAGGTATCCGGACTAATAGTTTCACTTTATTGTGAAATTTAATGTTTTTAACTGACACAATATTTTGTAATATTATGCAATAAAACTTTCCAGTATTTTTCCAGAAAATTATTTATTTCATAAAGTTTAGTATGTATATCTACTTACTTTTTCAAGATCAAAATACTACACGAAGTCAATGACGGGTTATTTTTACTTAGTAGGTATACACTTTTTTTATTAATATATTATAATATAATTAAACTAATTCAGTTATTTTTATTTTGTTTTCTTTAGTTTTTATGTTTTTTATTTTTATTTTATATTATATAGTTTTGTAATTGTTATTATATAATATAAATTGTTTAAGTTTCATTTGGCTTGCATAAATAACTTTTTTTTTTTATATATTTTATTCTGATATTATGTTGTGAAGATATATTAATAGTTCATAGTTGTTATATTATGTGAAATTTACTTAACTCAAGTTTACTGTAAATCTTCTGAATATATAAATAAATATATAGTCTGCGTTTGACCTCAATTTTGCCTGATGGAAAGCAACGATGGAGTCGAAGAGATAGCACACATAAAAAGAGACTACCACCTCAACAAGAAATCAATGAAGTAATGCTCCGAAATAAACTTTAATAAACACAAGGTTCATTCATAGCGCTCACATAGATACAGTAGACCAAATATATTTTCAGACCACGTATATAATATCGTAACAGTTACAGTTAACCTGTTAGTGAGGTTATATAAATTATACAGTGGGTCAGCATGCGTATCTAGAACTATTTCCCCTTCGTAAATCGACGAACAATGTTAATGACCACGATTATTTATTAAATGAGCATCATTTAGGGGCTGTTCCCAAATTCAAATATTATTAACCATGCGATCTCTCGGGGATAATATACCTACACAATTTACATCTCTGTCTATTCCTTTTTACGATATTTAATGGAATATATTATATAGGTTATAATAAGTATGTAGAACATAGTAATTCGCAGTTATAGAACATGATTACCTCATTGAATTTATTTTTGTGTGAAGTTCTTTAAGTGTCCTACATATAATTTCGAATGGGTTACCCAACATCCTGGGGTGGGCACCAATTCATACTGCCCACCCGGCTCCCCCCTATATACGCCCATGTGGGTCAGCCTTTAGCAATGTAAATAGTGAGGGTGTCTCATCATATTGTGATAGTTAAGGTATATAAGGATAACTCCCATGTCATTGTACCTAATTCTTTATTGTCGATATATGCTCGCGAACTTCTTGCATTTTATTCCAAATTTTATCCAACATTTCACAGTTACAGAGCGCTGGGACACACTGAGAGCTCGCTATAGACCGACAGTACCCTGGGTAAGGGCCTTCCCCCTTCTGAAACCATCGCCGTAATGGTAAATCGTTTGACATAAACTTTCTTCTGATCGCAATTCCTTTAAATAACTCGTTAATTCTTCCAGCTTTGAGTATGTGTAGGTCAGTTTGTAGTCGAATGCTGCCTGGGGCGAAGTAGTGGGCGCACCATATTATGTGCAAGTAACCCTGAAAGATTAATAATAATGACAAAATCTGATTTATTAATGATTTTCAAATTAGCATGTAATAAATACTACAAATATAATATATAACTAAATAGTTAATTAACTTGAAGCGAAATCCATAAATTATACCTGAACAACAATAACATCTGGTGAAATAACATCATTTTCCATTTAGGTGTTATGTAACAGAAACAAGAGTATAGAAATTAAGCGTAAAATTAATTTATAGTTTAAAAGGAATAAAAAAAGCCTTTTAATATTGTAGCCAATTTATTTACTATTAAAACAGTACTTATTAATTAAGTCAAGATTAACCTATGTGCAGTGTAATATAAAATTTCAAAGCAAATATTTTTATGGAGAATTAGAAATATCCATGTTGTCTGGTGAATTCTTTTCGTCTCCAACATCGGATTTGTCGATAAATACGACCTCTTTCTCCTCCGATACCTTGGATAGACTGGGGGTAGGGTCTTTCAATTTTCGACTTTCTATGGGAGTCTTGCTTTCTCGTTTGCGACTCTTAGACGTTCGGCTCCTTGATCGTGTTCTCTTTCGATCGCGAGATCTCGAACGTTTCCTATCTCTCGATCGTGAACGCTTTCGATCTCGGGATCGGGAGCGCTTTCTGTCACGAGAACGGGAGCGTTTTCTTGTACGCGATCGAGACCTTTTCCTCTCCCTGGATCGCGAACGCTTCCTTGATCGACTGCGTTTGCGCGACCGAGACCGCTTCCTTTTAGATCTTGACCGCGAACGACGTTTGGATCGCGAGCGTTTTCGATCACGAGATCTTGATCTGTCTTTCTTCTTTACCGGAGATGTTTCTTTTTCTGTTATTATTTCAACCTTGGGTTCTTCTGTAGGAGTCGACACGACAGATTTCTCTATGCTCTCACTAGAATTGGGCTCCTCCTCAGGGCTTTCAGATTTTCTCTCTTCCTTATCCTTAATATCTTCTTTTGGTTTAGGATCTTCTTTTCTGTCCTTTTCCTTGGATTCCTTTTTGTCCTTGTCTTTAGATCGGTCTCTTTTGGATGAACGAGAACTGCGATGTCGCGATCGAGAGCGTGATTTTTTGGCGCTATGGCGGCGAGATCCAGATCTATAAAATAAATAAATAAATATTTAATTTCTAAATCTTAAAAAATTAAATAGGTATTTGGTACCAGATTAATTATCCATACAAAAAGGAGAAAATCCAGATGGGTTAACTAATTACTATCTTATAATAGTGACATATTATTCAACGTTATGTAATATTACGCAGCTCATGCAACGGAAGGTCTCAAAACAAATTTTCCTTTTTTTTACAACATTTTTCATTAACGCTCCGCTCCCATTGGCCGTACCGTGATGTTATATAGCATATAACCCTTCCTCTATAAATAAGCTATTCAACACAAAAAATTGTTTTTTCAATTTGAACCAGTAGTTTCCGAGCTAATCGCGTTCAACCAAACAAATAAACTCTTCAGCACATATATATTAGTATCTATAGATTTATTTGTACCCTATTGCACATGTATCATGTAATTTATCTAAAAGCTAAACATACTTCCATTTGCATTGTAATATTGTTTTGTCCCTTTTATTATTTTAACAAAAGTAATAGGTACTCACACCAAAATGTGACCTTTATATACAAGCAAATTTCAATATAGCACTATCAAATTATTAACCAACAAATAAAGGATATTTTAAATTAAATATGCAGTTTAAGCCCACTCTTTAGGGTAGTGTTAGGAGGCAACCTCGCTTTTGTCTATCGTAATGCGGTTTGCGCGGCAACATGTCATTACACAAGCAACTTGCGAGGCGCAAACGCCTATTTGTTTTACAAAATGGCCGCCTCAGCAGTTTTGTTCACATTATTGAACAATATCCCTGCTTATGTAATAATAAATTCTCAACAATAAAGTTTATATATGTTTGGATATATTAATAAAGCAAATACAATCTATGCTTAACCATGCATAGATTATTGTGGTGTTCTTATAAAGTTGTATGCTATAATCACATATTTAGGTTTCATTATTTGTCTTTTTCCCTATGATAACAATTGCTTTCGGGATGATTCTTGAAAGAAAACTGAAGTGTTGTATCGCGATTAGTGATTACATAAACATAACAATAAACAAAATACACCTGTCATCACTTGTAGATTGCATGCATTCGTCAAGTGACACGACTGTGGACAGTGTGCCAATGTTAATTGTCCTTCATTCACATACCATCCTATGCAACTGAGTTATCAAAACATTTAGTAATTTAAAAAGAAGGGAGGCATCATGCCAGTTATATATTTTTTTGCTCATATAATTTAGGCAATACTCTTTTCTTAATATCTTAATGTCCAGTAATATAAAATTAATTAAAAGCTATAATATTACAATAGATAACACCCAGTTCCCTTACCTATTGATAAAATAAGATACCTTTTGAAAGTATTATATTACCCTTTTGTGGGTAGAAACCATATTCTCGTCTAAAAGTATATTGAATGCAATAAAATAAGCTGTAGGGAGGAGCATGATGATGAATAGAATGGGCATTTTACCTGGAACGATGTCGATGTCGTGACCGCGATCGCCTCGAGCGGTGGCGTGAGCGGGAACGAGAGCGGCGACGGTGGCGGGAGCGAGAGCGGGAGCGGCGTCGAGAACGGGAGCGAGAATGACTTCTGTAGATGTAAATAGGTAATTAGAAACGGTAGTTTAAAAAGAAACTCCCTGCACCAAATTTATGGGAGCCAATCATATATTCAAATACAAATAATTTATTTCATGTAAAACTTTACAGGTATTATAGAAGTGTCCATCAATTCTCAAATGAATGCAGTAATTTTATCTATAGTTTGCATAGATTCTTCTACTGGAACTCCTAACTGCCTAGCTATGAACAGCCCTGGTTCATGACATAAACTTAGTATTTGGTCTAGAAGCATACTGATGGATTTCATCCCATTCCCTTTGATTATACACTGAACTCACCTAAAGTAGGCTGTTATGGCATTAGTTTCAATTGCATGTTAGTGTGTAATTTGTTCTGACAACAAATGCTAAATATATATTAAAATAATTCCGGTGAATAACTCCACTCCACACAGTATTAGAAAGTTTTACTTGTACTTGGTATCAGAGGCAGTATGTCAGAGGCTTGGTATGAAAACGCATGCAACCCTAAAATCTATGGTATAAATAATCCAGTGCTTCATTATAATTTATAAATAAATAAAAAATATCTATTCAGGGGTTTTGGCTTATATGGACAGCATGCCACTGCTTGGTATTGGTGAGAGTTTATAAGTAAATGGCAATTGTACATAAGATAATAATGAGACAATAGCCATTCTTGCAACATTAACTGTTAATTGGGGACAGCACAAAAAGTCTGGCTTTTATGTTTATATTAAGTTTTTCACAATTATGTTTCACTGAAGAGAATATTCCACAAAATCACCAAATATTTAAGAACAAATTATTATGGAAACAGAAATACAAAAAATATAATAAATTAGACACAAACTTTCCCTACGGGCTCACACCAAAACTACTATTTGCTTCTTTTTTTTTAATTTCTGTCATTTTGACTCAAATATTTCCCTTGGTATCATCTAAAAAAAATATAATTCAGGGACTCCTATTTCCTTTAAACCTGTAATAATATTTTAAGAGCTATTTGTAAAATCCACTACTATTATCTTTTTGAGAGTTTAGGTATGAATAGATAATATAAGTTTTACCATAAGGGCTCTAAAAAAAGCCTATATTAAAAAAAAGTTTTTTCTATTTTTCCATTAAAAGAGTGTTTCTATCAGCACATTCCTAAAGGATATATTTCAACAACTGCAATCTAAAGGCACAGCTTCTTATTAGTATTAAAATAAAAAAAATATGCAAATAAACTCAAATATACTACTATTATATATATTTTATTTGATAACATAAATAAAAGTTATTAAAGAATTCTATTGATATTTCCAGTTTGTATTAAATACCTATATTATTATATTGTTAATAATTGCCTACTATACTTATTCTATATGTATATATATTTTAGTAGAAAAAAAAAAAAAAAAATCTTATTCTGTTATTTTATTTTTACTCATTGCATCTGATTATTCTTATTATGTTACTTTACTATCAAAATGTCAACCGTATTCGCTCAAAACTTGAGGATTTTTATATCAATGCCCTAAACTGCACCTATGACCTAATATGCTTGACTGAGACAAATTTTAATAGTGGCATTTTTGATAATGAGTGGTGTGATGATAGATATAATATATTTAGGAGGGATCGATCTAGCTCTTCGGTTGACAAGGCTGAAGGTGGTGGGGTTGCAATAGCAATTTTAAAAAAATATAATGTTTTACAGCGGGTTGAGTGGGAAAGTGGTGCTGAGGATTTGTGGATAAGCATTCTTCCTGATACTAATAAAAATTCTATAACTATTAATATATGCCTATGCTACCTTCCCCCTGATCTCCCCAAAGGACTGACAAGTGATTTTTATGAAAATATGCAGAGGAATCTTTTGCGGGTCAGCAGTCACAACAACTGGTTTATATGTTTGGGAGACATTAACATCCCCAGTCTGAGTTGGACTAAGATTCAAGGTTCCCTAGCTATGACACCGGGTGAGGCAAGTGATATTAAATCGCGATTGCTTCTTGAAACAATGTTTCTTTGTAGTTTAGACCAGTATAATTGTACTCCCAACCACAACTCTCGTTTCCTGGACCTTGTTTTCTCATCACGGAGTCACCTAATGGTTTCTGAGGAGGAAGCACTAGTTGTGATGGATAGGCATCATCCTGCATTGTTAGTTGAGATGGTTCAGGCTCAGGAGGACATGTATAGGTATATTAAACCTAATATTTCACTGCGCTTAAACTTTAACAAATGTAAAATAGAAAATATTAAATCTGTATTGGATAAAATTGCTTGGGGTGAGATCCTATCCTCCTGTGATGTTGATGTCGCAGTTGAATGTTTCTATAGTAAGCTATATGATATAATCTCTGCAAACACTTCAAGAACTAGGGATGTATCTCATAAGTACCCAGTATGGTTTTCTCCATCGCTTAGAAAGTGCTTATCTGAGAAGAATAAATTTCACAAATTGTTTAAAAAATATAACAACCCCCGTGACTATGATACTTTTAGTCTTCTCAGAGCTAGGTGCAAACGACTGCTACATGAAAATTATAAAGTTTTTTTATCCTCTGTTGAGGATTCTTTATGTAGCAATGTTAAACACTTTTGGAGATTTTTAAAAAGTAAAAAAGGTACACATTCTATTCCACTTTCAGTCAAATATGGTGGTAAAGTCTCTTCTCACCATGCTGAAGTTTGTGATCTATTTTCAGAGTATTTCGCTTCTGTATTTGATTGTGCCTCTCCTGATAATCACCCTTCCAACATGCTATGCATAAATAGTCTACGCACACTGTCTAACATATCAGTTGATCGCAGTCAAGTCTTAAGTGTGATGAGAAAGCTTGATAAAAACAAAGGCGCAGGCCCAGATGGAATTCCACCATCATTTATCGTGAACTGCAGTCAGCAACTTAGCGTACCCTTATCCATCCTATTCAACAAATCTTTACAATCTGGTGTATTCCCTACACTGTGGAAAACAGCACATGTTGTTCCTATTTTCAAGGCCGGAGATAAGTCTTCTTGCGAAAATTATAGGCCTATAAGTATTCTGTCATGTTGTGCTAAGATTTTTGAATCAATTGTTTATGAGTTTCTATATCATCATCTTAGGCCTGTAATATCAATTAAGCAACATGGATTTGTAGCGGGCAGGTCTACGACTAGTAATCTTCTTGAGTATAAGAATTTCCTATGTCGGGCATTTGCTAGGAGGGAGCAAGTGGACTCCATATATACAGATTTTTCCAAAGCGTTTGACAAAGTTGATCGCGCAATTCTTTGTCAAAAATTATCAGCCTATGGGGTCAATGGCAGCTTACTTAGATGGTTGGAATCATACCTACAAAATAGAAGTCAACTTGTTGCGATAAGAGGTCATCTCTCTGCACCTGTGGTTACCACATCAGGAGTTCCCCAGGGATCACATTTGGGCCCTTTGATGTTTGTGCTCTTTATTAATGACTTGGCAGAATGTCTTGAATGTCCCTGTTTACTGTATGCTGATGACTTAAAAGTGTTCCAAACTGTTAAGGATGATAGTGGTGCGGCCCTTCTTCAAAAGGATCTAGATACCATTGCACTGTGGTGTGAAAAAAACCACATGTCACTTAACGTAAACAAATGTTTTGTGGTTACGTTTACTTGGAAAACTGACAGAAATACTTATAATTACAGACTAAATTCCCGAGTACTAGAGCGCAAACGGGAAGCAAGAGACTTGGGGGTTTTATTTGATGAAAAACTAAATTTTCGTTCACACTACGACTACATAATTAATAGAGCAAATCAAATATTGGGCTTCATTTTCAGAACAACCAAAACATTTAAGGACCCTAACAGCTTGAAATATTTGTATTTCTCACTGGTGCGTAGTGTTTTGGAGTATAATGCGGTGGTGTGGGCTCCTATCTATAATATTCATAGCTACAATATTGAAAGGATTCAGCGTAAATGCTTGAAGATGTTATGTTTTAGGGGAGGTCTTGGTCGGAGTATTGGTTCTTATGAGGATAGATTAGCTAGATTCAAAATAAACTCTCTTGAATCTAGGCGTAGGCATAGTCATCTCGTTTGCCTTCATGGGATTCTTCATTCCAGAATTGACTCGCCTTCTTTATTGTCTGATTTGACTCTTAACACGCGTTATAGAGCCAGGGACAACTCCAGAAGGGTGTTTAATTTGCAAACTTTCAAAAATAATACCTCATATTACAACCCAGTTGTCAGAATGTGCCGTCTTTACAATGATTTGTCCGCTGGTGATAATTCGGTTGACATTTTTGACAAGGATGTCAGTAGGTTTAGGAGAGTCGTGCATTGGTCATAGGTGTGTAGGTCCATTTGTTGATTTGTTGATATATGTATGTGTGTATGTATATGTATTTAATGTATATGTATTTAATTTATATAAATATAGGTTTATGTCAGTAGAAAGTGTCTTTTAAATTGCTATGGCTATAAATAAATGTCGCTCTTTTCATTTCATTATGAATAGGTAATAGGTGGGTAAATAATTTAATATAGTTTAGTGTGATTGATATTAATTAAATGTATTTTTAAATCTATTTTTATGGTGTTTATTAATTAATTTTTAGTGTATGATGTTCAATTTTAATCTACTGTAGGTTAAATATAATTGTTAATTTACTAGTTATTTTATTGTACTTTATATTCACTATTTATGTAAACATGATGAGTGTGTATGCTTTAGGGCTACAAACCAGATTGTAACTGAATGTTTTACTGATTATATATAACCTTGTATTGTTTGTAGGTCGTTATGCACATTTTATAAATAAATAAATAAATAAATATTAGTTGCAGTCACTGAAGCAAATGAATGAAGGGAGGGTACATTAAAATGGCTTTATAAAGAGCCTTTTATCTTCATTTGGATTACAAAAAACATACCTTCTCTTATCTTTAGACAACAACCCTATGACCGGGTCTATAGCTGCAGATATCAAATTCTGTGCCTCCTTCACTCTGTACATAGCCTCTTCTATTTCCCTCTGAGCAGCCTCATTGCTTTTAGTTTGAGGCTTGGAAATTGATTGTGTAGCATGATGCACCTGTAATGTTATACAAAACATTAAAAATAAATCATTGAGATTATCAACTATTTATTTATTCATTTACAATAAAAATCAACAGCACATTACAATATAAAACACAAAATACAATTAAAAAATATTACAAAACTTTGGCCATTTCAAGTTTCCCATTATCATCACAATTCATAACAAAAATTATGTAGTTTTACTTGTATAGTCACCCCATCCCTGATCTGTTACACACATACAAATATGTTGTACCAATTTTTACATATAAATAGGTTGTATTTTCTAAAGTATTTACCTTAATAACATGTCCATCTACAATGGTGTCATTGAGCTTCAGTGCCTTTAAAAGGCTTTCTTGTTCTGTCATCTCTAATAGAGCATATTTCATACCATCTGAATCTCGGACACAAAATCTCAAATATTTTACATCTCCAGCCAGGCAGAAATGATCAATTAGCTGTTGTTGAGTAAGAGAACCAATATCACCTATTAAAACTGTTCGTCTTACTTCTTCTATCTTCCTAGCATCATAAGTTGCAGGCAACGGTGGGTAAGGAGGCAACCCTTGAGCAACCATCTGAGGATCATGTGTCTGAATGACCTGACCGGGAGGTTGACCGTCTAAAGTATTAACAATATGACTGGGCAGCCTGGGCTCTACAGTGCTCAACCCTGGCACTAAAGTACCATTATGAGACATTTCCAAAGCTTTGTGCTCATCGGGTATCTCTCCAGATTGCATAGGAATCACAATCAAAGCGCGATCGATAAACACCGTGTTTGTCATGTGCTGTGCGACACTCACAGTCGACGCATCGTAGTATTTTACGTAGCATATTCGCGATTGTACCGGACAGGAAACATCTCTAATCGTCGGATACAAACGAATATCATCAATTTTACCAAGATATCCAAACAACGTTTGCATTTGATCTTTCGTCGCCTGTGGAGCGATGTTTGTCACTTGTATCACCCGGGTGCTGCTGGAAACCATTTTGCCGCTTCATGCAACTTTTATTGTAACACATTGAACTATAATTATTTATTAATTAAGTATATTTGATAACAATGTATTGAAAGCATTGTTTTAATTAACACTTAGTTATTACTTTGAGAACATACCTATTCATATTTGTGTACAACTAAGAGAAAAGTTTACAAAATTGTAAAACGGGAAAGGGAAAAGAAAACGCAACGCAATGCGGCGGTACTTATTTGTTCAGTGGCGGCGGCAGCAAATACCAGTGCTGCCAACTCTAAAAAATATTTTCTGCTAAATCTACATTCAATAAATGCCAAAAAAATGCCAAAATTTACGGAATAAGCTAAAAAAAAGTGCCAACTCAATAAAAGAGCATTTATTATAAAATCTTTACAATTCAAAGAAGCACCTTAATAACTAATAATTTCCTGACACAAATAAAACATGAAGACCCTCGTCTGTATCCTCTTGAATAGATGCAGCCGGTAGAAGAGCAGAAGACGTAGATGCATAAGCCTCATTTGTCCCTATTTTTCGCAAGATTGGATCAGGGACCTCGTAGGAGTGACAGCATTTGTTAACCCTTTTTAATCCGAATCTTACGTATAAAATTGCATTCAAGGTTGAAGTTGATAAACTATTCCTTAATTTAGTTTTAACCAAGTTAACTTGGCTAAATACGCGCTCTACGTCTGCATTTGAATAATGTAATGTTAATAACATTGTTGCAAATGCAGCCAGTTCCTTGAAGGGATTATTTTCAGCAGCGTCCTTATAGTCCACAACTTCACACCAAAATTTAGCAGTAGAGGAAGTACATTGCCATTGTATAAAAACAATGTTACGCCATTGTGATATTAGTTTATCAATTCCTGTTGCATCTATATTAAATTCTTGCGCTATTTCAACGATTGGTGGTTTGACAACTTTTAGCGTTTCTTGTACTGAAAACATTGAAATTTTTCGTAGAACTGCAAAGTTCGTAGGCAATCTCGATTGTAATTCTGTGACAAGTTTAAGCGTAAAATTTATGCATCGCTGTTTAAGGTTTTGCGTCACTTCTTGTACTAGATCATACTCTCTTAACTTTGTCTCAAAAACGTAGCCCATGTACAGCGACGGATCTAGATAACTGGCAATATTTTGTGTCAGTACGTCAACTCTGGCTGTAGGATTCAAAATGCGTCGACTAATAGATTCCGTTAGGCCAATAAGCTCATTATAAAGTTTGGTTACGTCAACATCGTTACTTTCAAAAAGTTTATTTACCATTTGTACTTCTTCTACGATTGGCTTAATACAAATTAAATATAAATGGTTTACGGGATCATTGTACATGTTATACAACGTTTCCGCCATGTAACAATTTTCGCTGCTTCTAGCAACTTGAAACAACAGTTTCAATTCGTCCCATTGTTCCAAAATGCGAACCACAGCTGGTTCGATGGATATCCATCTAGTATTGCATAATCGAGGAATCTTGAGGGGCTCTGATCCACAGTTCATAGTTTTATATAATTCTTTATAATATATTTGCCGCTTCGACGAATGACTGAACCAGTTATAAGTTTCACGTATTAGAAAATCTATATTTCTAGGTAGTGTTTGTTCGGAGGCATGTGATATTGCTAATTGTAAGGAATGACACACACAGCGTACTAATACTAAGTTATCTTTGCCAGTTTCAGTTTTCAGCAATTGATGAACACCGTTGGTGGTTCCTGTCATAACAGTTGCGTTATCCGTACCAATGCCGATAATTTTTTTAATATTCAAATTCAAACCGGAAATCAAAAATTTTAAGCCATTTACTATACCGTTGGCTGTTCCATCTTTAAGTTCGAGCAATCCTAAAAAAGTGGAAACAATTTTCTTCAACGGTAAGCTAAAATATCTAACTGTCACGCCTAATAATTTGCTTACTGAGATATCTGTTGATTCGTCAATCAATATACTATATTCTTGATCTCCAATGTCGTCTACTAATTCTTGATAAAAATGTGGTGCCAATATGTTCTTAATTATATTTGTGCACTTTGTCCTGTGCAGTCGCAAGTCAGCACTTTGGCTATCGCTAAATCTGTTCTTACATATTTGTGACAAATGATCAATGGTCAAAATAGAACAATGCTCACATATGAACATAGCTAGTGTGCTTTCAGCTTTTTGAGTGTTGAGATTTTTAATTATTTTCGGAAACTCAATTGTTTTTTGACCTCTTATTGGTTCCATAGCTTTTAGGTGTTTGGAAGATGAAGCATGCTGTTTTAAGCAGTATAATTTTGCCACAATTTGAGACCTGCAATACTTACAGTACGCTTTTGTGGTGTCGCTTTCTACCGGCTGTAGCCACTCTTTAAAATCGGACATCAATTCCCACTCTGCACGATAATGTTGGTTATATTTTGAAGCCATTGTCAATTTAATTAAATCTATAAAACTCTTATTTAACGTACGTAACCACACAAGAATCAAACAAAATAAAAGTACCTATGACAATGATATTATAAAAAACAAAAGTTAAACATAGGTCAATGATATTTTAAAGTACTTAAAATATCATTGACCTATGATGACAAGGTCGACCGATGACCAAAAACAATCATAGTTATTCCATCCAAGCGGGATTCCCTTAGATTAATATTTGTTAATCTAAGGGGATTCCCCTAACCATAGTCTCTACGGTCGCGTTCACAAACGTCAACGCGCTTTTTTAAATTCTGAGTTTGACTTTCCGAACGCACTTATTTTATCAGGGTAAAATGCTAAAAAAATATGCTATATGCTAAACTGAAATTATATATGCTAAATCACTTCGGAAAATGCTAAATTTAGCCATAAAAATGTAAATTGGCAGCACTGGCAAATACTCCACTCCACCCACAGATTATCTGTGCCACAGATTAGGCTTGTTGAATAATGTTGAAACATTGTGCATTCCGACCGGTAGCGCGGGCAGTTTTTCGTAGCGCCATCAAAAACCAGCGCGACTGCCTGTTTCACACAGCCATGTCATTTTTTTTAGCGATGCTAAAATGCAGATCTGAAACGATCGGTGTTTCAGCACTATGTCGAATTAAATAATTGAAATCACAAATATTACTACTTTATCATTATATAATAAATCAATATTTTTTAAGTAACTATTAATTAAATACAATAATTTTATAATATCACAATATTAATTTAATTAACAACCTACCAAAGCTGAATTTAGTTACACCATATTTATTTTTTAGGTTTAATCGAACTTTTAAAACTAAAGCAGATATGAATATATAAAATAATTAATTAAATTCCAATTTGTAGATAGATATTCACATGTAAACAAAAATCTGTCAAAAAGTTGCCTGGCTAACTTTTCGTGCTATACTTTCTGTTCGCGGAAAAACCAGCGATCCGTGGCAGCGATACTGCGGTCGGTGAAAAATATCGATGTAATTTTTTCCATGTATCGTAATTTTTGAGCGAATTTTAATGTTTCAATGGTAATAAAAAAAAAAGATATAAAATTCGATATTTTTTATGATTAAAAAATCCTAAAAGGAATACTTTTTTTAAGAAATTACATTTTTCTTGTTTTTGGTCCATACATTAGGGACGTGAAAATTCATAAAATATCAAATATCGATAATCGAGAAGGGGCCTATAGAATGTAAGCTCTTTTTGTTCATTATCATTGAAATATATATTTTTTTAGTAAAAAGATGAATATTTGAATGATTAGAATGAAAACAATTTATATCCCCTTCAATTCGTATCCGAAAATTGTGTGTTCGCAATTACTTAATGTGTTCTGTTTTTTTTTTCAGATTTCCTAGTAATTGCAGCATACTAAGCAATTGGAAGCAATTGGGAATATGGGATGGACCCCAAAATATCACAACCGAATTTGCTCAAGGCACCACACGGGATTAGGGAGGAAAGAGGGATGGGAACGACTTGATCGTTGATGTCTTCAACTATCTCCTATTTATTTAAATAAAGATTGTTTTAAATATATCTAATTATTCTTTTATTTTACTGTACTGTACCTATATAAGCTATGACTATCATATCAACGATTATTCAATTTTACTCGAAACACCTTAGAAAGCTTTCTAAAGTGTTTCGAATCAGAATTCATTATATAACAAAACAGCTAACACAACCTACTGATATAATAAGGCCATATTTAACAAAAACGGTTATATTGAGTTGTCAATAATTGTTTTTATGGTCCCTTCATCCTATAAGATTTCATAGAGAAGTGGGGCTAAGAGGGTCTGGGCCTAATTTCGGATTCGAGTTTATTCCGTTCCTTTGCATTTTCTGAGAACATTTACCATAGTAATGTATCTTTTTTTTACGCCATCAGATAGTACAGATTTTAACAAACAAAAACCTGCCGACTTTAAAAAAAAAGCAGATATTAAGTCAAAATAGTAGTTTTATTTAAATACTACTTCTGGCTTAATTTATTATTAACAAATCACATAATAAGTTTATATACCAATAGCGACAATAACTTACTAGCTTGAGAAATGTTTGTGAAACGAAACATTTAGTGATACCAGCAATGAACAAGTATTGCTACTGTAAATATTTTGTAATGCTATAATTCTCATTTCCTGGCTTAAAAAAAATACAAATACCGTTAAATGAGCATCTCAAAATTATTATCTTCAACCCTACATACCAAATGATTTGGTACAATATACTAGACTAAATTTGTATAGCGGCGGCCGGATCTCCTTTTGAGGTTATATGTAAAAAATCTAAATTCAAAAGTTGTAGATCTTTTTATTAACTACAACTTTGTTACAGGTACATGTCTATGCAATATCCATAGATACAGCCGGGTACTTGTAGCGTTATGCCTAAAGCGAGTGGAACAGCCCTGCCCATAGTACAAGCCTAGAGCTTAGTTTGTGACCAATATGCCCAATATGTGTAAATTGTCCTACATATTATTATTATTAGATGTTATATTTTTATCTCCATATTATATTTTATAATGATCAGCTTTTTGGAATTTGTTAGGTTAATCCGGCGAGCGTAAGGTTAAAATATTTAACACGTAGCATGAGATGGGTCAAACAACTCCACATTTCTTTTTTTATTATCTAATCAAAGTAACACTTTAACAAAGTAGTAGGTAATACCTACTTATAAAATATTTTATTTTTATATTAAAAGTGTGAGGTCTAAGTATTTCAAACAATTATATATTATTACAAATATCATAAGGTACAACAGGCAGTTTAGTGTTACATATTATTTTTGCTGATGTTAATTAAAATTTTACCATTTTAACAGATTGTTATTGAGAAATAATCCATTCATTAGGCTAGTATGGGTAATGGACAAGTAATACCCATTTTAGCCCCTTATCAAAAGAACCTCAGACAATAGAATGTATGACTTTTTTTGTACCTAGTTGTTGTTGATAAATGTTTTATCAACCTTTTTTTATATACATGCCATTTTATATTAATCTTACTTTTGTGTTGCAACCCATTTATCGATATTTTAAATGATATCCCATTCTTAATTTCATTTGTAATTTATGGTTTAATCAAAAAAGAAGACCCAACCTTGCCTCTTAAGTGGATTGACAACCAATTGCTATCTCTGTTTGGCTCATTAGAAAAGCCATATGAGTGAAAAGTTCATATATATTTTTAGTTTATCTTTTTTGACCTTCCATCTATTATTATTATTAATCTGTGGTTGTGTCCATCAACGTGTTAAGTGGATTGACAATCAAATGCTATCTCTGTTTGGCTCATTAGAAAAACCATATGAGTTTTCACTCATATATATTTCATATGTATTTTTATTTTATCCTTTTTGACCTTCCATCTATTATTATTATTAATCTGTGAAAAAAACGCACCCTTCTGTGTTTTTATTCATGAAGGTAAAAACCGTGCCCGTCCGCGCGCCGCTACTGGAGTTTAGGCTATTTGACGGGTTTTTAAAATCCATTTTATATTATGTAGTAGAATTTAAGGAACCCAGCGGCTATATTCTGTTTCTTATAACGTGATCGTTAGATTGTCAAAATAACGATTTCCACTATTAGCGCGCTCTCCTCCAATCAGAATAGTTTTTTAATCTTCGCTGATTGGAGGAGAGCGCGCTAATAACGGAATTCGTTATTTTGACAATCTAACGCTCACGTTATAAGAAACAGAATGTGGCCGCAGTAAAAGTAGTTTTTTTTAATTCTGGTACGTATTTGCTGAGAAATATCAAATTAAAAAAGCAATATTTAAAAAGTGTGCCAAACGCTACTTTGACAATATGGCGCTGCAATCGGGTCTGTGACGTCACTTGCCTGGGCTGTGGCCAGTGTTGCCACCTTAGCCCTTTTGGGGCTAGATCTAGCCCCTATTACGATCAGATTTCTCCAGATTTAATTATGTGGGCCTAAAAGGGCAATCTAGCTCTTTTTGTACATACGAGTACTAACATAAACCTCTCAATCTTACCATCTTTACTGAGAAGAATTTAAATAAATACGCTCCTTATTGAAAATTGGCAGTATGTTTTAAGTGATTGGTATCTGCCGTTCTAGTCCATTTAGTGTCGTTCTAGTCCATTTAGTGTCGTTCTAGTCCTAATAGAACTGAAAATTCGTTCAACATCTGCGTTCGAATGGTGCTTATTGACATCTGGCCTGTGTTTTGATGATTTTTATTGTTAGCTGGGTACGTAACATTTAAGTTATTTGATTTTTCAATGACATTGTGTTTCGATTATTATTAGATAATTTATTCACTTACTTTGATTCAAGTAGATTAAAATTTTATTTTAACTAAAAGCCCTTTCTAGCCCCACTTTTCAAGACTGAATTTGTAAAATCTAGCCTTTTTTGAGTGCCCACTAGCTCCTTTTCATAAAACAAGGTGGCAACACTGGCTGTGGCACATACATATCATCCGCGTACATTTGTTGCAAACAAAAAACGAAAGTGCGATTGGATTTCCATTTTATCAGTGATTTATGTAACAAAATGAGTTACAAATGGTGTGCAGTTCCAAAATGTACAAATACGTCATTAAAAACTCCGGAAAAACTATTTGTAAGTGTTCCAAAGAATATCAAAGTGCGGCGAAAGTGGTTGCACTTTCTCGGTGGGATCCTAATCACAGCGAATAGTACCTACAAATATTTTCTTTTGTGAAGACCATTTCAATGTAAGTAAACATACTATTTTTATTTTATAACAATAAATAAATCAAGACTAAATATTTTCGTTATTGATTTGAGGTTATAATAATACCTCCAATGTTTTTAACAGAATGTCTATTACAACTCACTTATATTTCCGAATATTCCCGATGTTTTCCATAATATTAGTTAAAAATTGTAGCTACAGAGTCTTATAATTTCATTAAGCATTACACTAAAAGATCCTGAGTAACTTGTTTGTTTGTTACAGATGGAAAATGACATGGGCCATGACAAATTACTATCAGTACAAAATGGGTTTCAGCCAGAAAATAATTTCTTAAGAGTACTCAATGATATTATTGTTATATCATGTGCACTAATAAACATTCAAGACTCTTATTAAATAGTTAATTCATTCTGAATATACTATTATTATATAACTTTTACAAATAGGACTCTACGACTGACAGCATTATAACTAATCCAACTGCAAAATAGGATGTAGTTTTATTACAGTTGTGCAAACTGCATTCAATGCTTCTGAACTGCAATTTTGCCACACCCTTCTGGAGTGTCATATATGTATAGATAGGTATCCAATCACTTAGTTCTGCATTCTGTTTATATTTTTTTAAATAAAACATTCAAAATTCTTTAATATAAATTTTATTTTTATTTATCCTTCATTATCAGTTTTGACAATAAAATATATTCTATTAATGTAGGTACAATTAATAGAATATATTTTATTGTCAAAACTGTGTACATTATTCAATGTACACAGTTTTTGGTTACATGGTGGTAGTAGTGAACCTTACAACAGCTATCCTTTTCGAATATACAATAATTTGAGTAGGTAATCTGCTTTTAATTGGTTGTAGGTAGACAAGGTTATATTATATTGGTCTGTTTTGAATAGTTTATGGGTAGACACAAACTAATCAAAAACAGACTAATATAATAAAACTAATAACAAAAATACTTTAAAACTAGGTATTTAAAATTTAAAAACAGAATAATATCTCAAAGAATACTTTTTGAACTTTATATAACATGAACACATACAAAATATTACACTAGTAATCACTATAATATTCACTTAAATTATAATATACTGCCATAATATAAAAGCCAGGTTTTTAATGTGTTCCTAAATGTATTACCATTTAGGGTTTTTAACCTTAATGGCAAATGATTAAACATTTTTATTGCAATTATATATGTACTTTTTTGGTACATTATATTATTTATTTGAGGTATACAGAGATCATATTTATTACTAACTCGTGTTTTTTGATATAACATTTAACGCTGCAGTTCATTCCCCTGCCTTCCAACCATGCGATGGACACGGCACCCGCATGGTGAAGCCATGGGTAGCTTAGAACATTGACTCTCTATAAAATTATCATTATAAACAGACAACATTCTAATGTGTATATACAAGTTACAGTGAGAAACTTTTCATCTCTGAATGTATTACGGAGGGACTCAGTAGTATATTTATTATAAATTGTTCTTATACATTTTTTTTTGTAATAAGGTAGTTTGAATATTTAAAATATTACCCCAGAATATTATACCATATGTTAATTGAGGTTAAACATAGCCATAATAAGCACTTATTGATATTTTTATTGAGATTGTATCTCTTAATATAGACAATAGATAGAAGTAGCTTGAAAAATTTTTTTTTTTAATAACAAGAATAAATTTATTTATTATGACCTTATATTACTACCTAAAATATTTTTAATTAGGTACTGTAACACTAATAATTAATGTAACACTAATAGAATTAATAGTGGAAAAATATTTGCTTTCCAACAAGATGCAACGTTTATTAACAAATTAATCACATATTCATTGTCATAGTCAACTACAATAACATCCACTTTATCTGACACAAGTACACTATACTTACTAGATGGTCCCAACCTTTAATATAATAATAATATATAGGTAATAGTTTTAAGATTGATGAAAGAAATATACTTTTTTCATTTGAATCTTCAAAGTCAGGGTGAGCTACACAAAAGTAACCTTTTCCTCATTTAGGTAACAACATATGCAGTTGAATTTGAGCTCGGCACTTTTCTGAAATGTTGCCATTACGAATGTAATTAGTTTTGGTACTTTCTCCTGTCGGACACTTGACCCCAATTACAGCATCTTTACAGATTCCATCTGGAGAGCTGCTCCTCACCTTGTGCTCAGGACATATCTTACACTTTAATGTGCAAAGATCTGGCTCGCGACGTAGTTGCACATATCCAATGGCATCATCTCCATACGTTTCCCTTGCAGACCTGCAAAAGTAAACAAATTATCGTTTATGTTCACGAAACGGCGCCAAACTAACTTAACATTTATAACCTATAAAAGTCAGTGCGTGTTGTGGAAGTTCATCATTATTTCACTTTCTTATGATATAATTTAAGTTACCACTAAAGTGTTACTATACTTACTTTGCTGTCTTCACATTTTTTAGCGCCGAAGCCTAAAAGTCGGAATTATTTTTGATAAATAATCCGACCATAATTGCATCGACTTGGGGCAGGTTTCTGCTGTCTGCTTTTACAAAATCATTGTCCATAGTAAAAGTACTTGACAGAATTTGTAAAATATTGAAAATAAATCACACATTAAAACAGTTTCGAAAGCTAATATATCACAAGTAGGCGCAAGGAGACAAACGAGCGAGTGGGCCGAGTGGCGAGGTTTACAAGCAGGTGACGTCATCATAAACTCGACCAATCAGGAGCGTCTTGTGTCACGTGACAAACGTTTAAAAAATGCATTTTTATTTACGGATTTTTAAATAAATAATTAATTAATTTCAACTTACGTTAATAAATAACCATTTTTAAACTCTTAATGTATACTGATAACAGTAATTGACACTTTATTTTTCGCATTGTCAAATAGCCTAGGGTGCCGCGCGAGTGACAAATTTGTCACTCACACACACTTTCACATTTTTTACATCCTCAGTCTGATTTGTGCGTTCGGCGGAGAAAGAGCTCCGCTTTTATTGTCGGAAAAATAGTTAATTGTGCATTAAAGCTGTGTAGAAACTACTCTTAAAAAAAGTACCTGGTATCACGTATTTCAAGTATGTATTTAACATGTTTTTCTTATATTAAACCTTGATAAAAAAAAAAACCCATAATTAAAATATCAACATCAGGGGCCTTATTCCGAGTTTGCAACCGCTAATCACGACAAGACGTTGCGCAAACTATAAATATGGAAATATAAGCTCTATTCCAATGGTTATATAGTATGTATTAGGTTGGTATAATGCAGCCATCTTGAAATACACGAATTCTTCGCAAGTTTGCACATGTATGGAGCATTGGAATTTCAACTTTATAATTAACAGGGTAGAACTTACATTTCAATACCCTTACTTTACGCAAAATGCGCGACGGTGAACGTGTCAAAACTCGGAATAAAGCCCCTGAAGGTAACTGTCAAACTATGTTAGAAGTTGAAGAACTAGTGATGTGTTTTTATTTTTAATGATAATTTCGATACTTTATAATCAATTTAATTTAATTTAATCAAAAGGTATGGCGACAACAGAACCGTCCAACGAGGTTTGTCAGTCCTCACGGTCCGAATGGGATGACACCGCTGTCAGCGCTGACGTTCATAATCACCGGTCCGATTCAAAAAGCGCGATGAGACCGCTCACGGCGCTATTAGCTTGATAATGAATCGGACCAGTGATTAAGCGCGCTCACAAGAACATCACTTGTATCTCCCTCTATCTCGCAACTAAAACATATGCTCCTCTCACTCTGTTTGAATGTCAAATAAAACGCCATAAAAAAATAATGAATTTTAATGTATTTTGTATATTTGTTTACATTAATATTAAAATAAATGAGAACACAACACTTTTAACTATCTACTTAATAATTATTTAAGGAATTTTATTACTTTCCTTGAAAACATGTTTCTAGATAAATGTCATTCTGACAGCGCTCACAGCGATTTCACCCACAAGCAAAATCACTGTAAGTCCAATATGGCGTCTGTAGTGACGTCACTATCTATGTCAAATCATCTATCGTTAGCGAGCTTACGCCCAATCGGACCGGTGATGACAGCGCTGACATCGATTTTGTCGTGAATCGGACCGCAAGGAGTTACTTTTTAGTGATGTGATTTTATAGTTGATAAACTCGATATTTCTAAATAGTTTCATGGTTATGAGATATTATGCAATTATTGTTTTTTTTTTTATATAATACTAATTATATTTTCTATACATACAGTTTCCCGAAAGACCCGGCATTTAAACGTAAATGGGTAGAGGAAATTAAAAGAGAAGAAAATTGGTTACCAACAAGCATACCACAAAAGGCGAAAATAAATTAAATCGTTACTTGATTCCTCAAAATGTACTGAACATCGTGTATATGTAGGAATCAAGTTACGATTTAATTGTTTTTCGCCTTTTTGTAGTTTGCATCAACTTTTATATCTTCCTCTTGGAGGTCGGTCAAAAATGTTGAGATTGCGTTTAGTAGGTAACATGTAGTTAGTTGTGCATGTATTTTAATTTAATAAAGTAGGTATTTTAAATTATTGTTTTATATACCTACATATTTTAAATCCACTAGTATTATAAATGCGAAAGTGTCTATCAGGGTGAATTTGAAAATATGTACTTTGGGCTAGTGGCTCTGCTGATTAAAATCTAACAACTTTCCCTATGGAACTATATGTCGCAAATGAAATGAAAAATGAAATATTTATTTATTAGGTAACAAATGCTTATAACTAGATACAAAGTTGCTTTGGGACCTACTTTTAAGTATATAGAACACCTGTGCCAGTAGACCCCACTCTTTTTTTTTTTTAATTTTTATTAATACCTAATAACAAAAGTGCATGCGCATGCGAACTAAAATAAGTATACATATGTGAAGTAGTTTTGTGTAGTTATATAAATTATGTTTTTCTGATGTGTGTATCTATTAGAACAAATGTGTGTATACTATAAGCTATTTGTGTTGAATTTAAATGACAGAGGCAACATTATAAAGTAAGTAGTGTATACATCCCCGAACCACACCCACAGCTATATATATATATACATATGCAAGTGCATGCATATAGTTGCATATAGCAGGTTAATAATACATTTACATAAACTAATATAAGGAGAAATGAATAATTTGTAAGTAAATCCAAGTACATAGTTTAATTATGAAATAACATTCAACAAAGCCTTAATTGATCATATTAGCCCAAAATTTAATCTTTTCAAAGCTAATGATACTATTAAAAACATCGCGACGAGCTAGCCACTTTTTCGGTGTAGACTCATACCATCGGTTACGACGATTATTAAAACCCCTCCGCTGGTTACCTTGGGGCCGTCTAGGCGGTCTCGGGCGCCGTAAGGCAACAACCGTCATGATATGTGTGTGTATTCCAATAGGGAATATGCATGTTTTTTTATTATTTCATTACTTGATAGAGTAACTACATTAGACCATAAAAACTTTTTTTTTTTTTAAAGGATAATAACACCAAAATAAAAGGGTTTAAACTTTATCTGCCACTACCGCAGTAAAAAACGGTACATCACTAGCCGCCATTCTGTGACGTCATTCGTGCTCAAAAAGCATATTAGTTTGATGTTATTGCACCTCAAAAGTTAGTCAAAAGGTTTGTTTCTAACAAATTATCGTAATAAGGACAAGAAATACCCGAGAAAACAAGAAACTGTAGACTATAGAACACACGTTGATATATGTTTATGCAATGACGTCACATGAAGTGTTTGCTAATGTCGGAGCGTTTAGAAATGTTTTCCGTTTCTACAAAAAAATGATTTTTAAAATCGCATTTATGATAAAATTAGCTAATCAAAATAAAATAGATTACTGTAAATATGACCAATGACATAAAAGGAACATTATACAGGGTGAATTTGAATGGGTGTACTTTGGGCTAATATGATGTTCTACTGGTCAATACGAATAACTTTTTCCATGGAACCATGTGTCGCAAATGAAAAAAAAATATGGCCTCCCCATACAAATTGGTCATTTTAACTTTACTAGTTTGTATGGAGAAGGCAATTTATTTTTTCATTTGCGACACATGGTTCCATGGGAAAAGTTGTTCGTATTAATCAGTAGAACATCATATTAGCCCAAAGTACACCCATTCAAATTCACCATGTATATTAAAATAATAATAATTGGCGTTACATGCATATTCCCTATTGTATGTCGATAATTAATTTGATGATCTCTATAAATATTTGGTTTATATCGATAAGTAATCATTGTTGTCGGTGGCAACACTATCGAAACTATTAAGTATGCATTTAAAGCCACACCTTTTTGCCCGTTCTTCATTTGTTCGCCTCGGAAATTGGCGACACCGGTATCGCACTATTATGAAACAATTTATGTATCATGCTTACTCCATTGGCGCGGGGCGCGTTTTTTTAGCTTCATGGTTTTTATTTATCTTAATTTTTTTTTTCATATAAGGAAAGTCAAAGTTCTTTTAACCATGTAGCATACCTATTTATAATATTTTTTAAAACTTCAGCTTTAATGAAACTAAAAATAATAAAATATGGATCCACCCATTACAGTGATATTATTGTATGTATTAGGTTGGCTATAAAAGTGCCGTCATCTTGAATGCACGCATTCTTCGCCAGTTTGAACATATTTAAAGCATTAGAATTTCAACTTTATATTTAACAGATTAGATATATTTCCATATTTATTGTTTACTAAACGTCTTGTCGTCGAAGACAATGGCAGCCTGTTATTATATATCTATAATATATATATATCTATAAGGCCCCTGGGGCCTTAAAAATGCAATGAAAAATAATAGTGGACGGGACTCGAACCCACGACCCTCCCATTCGCGGCAATATAGAACTTTTTAGAATTTCATTTTTGGAATTTATAAAAATATCGGGATATTCTTATATTAAGATTTTTAAAGATAAAAGTACCTTGCGGCGAAAGCGAGAGTCCCGCTCACCAGGTTATTTTTCATACATTTTAACCTCTAAAAAATGTAATAATCACGGAATAGAAAAAACAAGTGGAAATGCTATAAAGCACCAAATGTATTAGAACCGGTGTCGCCAAAATCATATATCTATAAGTATTGAATCTATAACCACTTCGTCCTGATTGGATGCAAATATACACAGCAATTTTAAACACTATTCTCAAAATAATTAGATTTAAATTAATATAAAAAAATAAACATGCCATCTATCATAAAGTAGTAAGAACCACTGAACAAATAAGTAAGAACCTCCTATAAAAGGTTCTGCTATTCTTACACAGATGGCGTGATTACTACAACATTCGAATAAATGTTTTGTTCAGTCGACATAAGGCATATTATCTTTTATATAAAAAAGTATTTTAGTTTATTCTAGAACTTTCCTTGCATAAAAATATAATAATCCAAAGGCGGCGACATAATAAAATATTTAAAGTATCGATATCGATGCTTTTTTTAAATATAAATTGTGCTCTATATATTTAAACGCAGATGGAAGGGAAAACTTTTTAGAAAACATAGCTATAAAACTTTTAGAAAATATAAAGGCTTAAACACTGATTTTTGAGATAAGTATATTTTTTTAAGTTGAGTTGGGTGACGTTGTTGTGACGTGAGCACGAAATAAAACTTTGGGACGCAATCTTAATATAACTAGTATTTTTGTAATAAAAATAATGAAATTAGGCAAAATGAAGAAATTATTTATGCCTGGAATAATACATTGTTTTATAAAAATATTTTTTATCGTTATTTAAAAAAAATGAGTTTTTAGTCGCAATGGTACAGACCCTAATTTTGTTTGTGCATATGACGAAGGTTAGAAAGTTGGTTAAGTTCTTATTGATGACCTTTCAATGATTTTAATGAAATTATATATAAACCGCTCATTATAACAGTATGGTAAATAGTAAGTAATGGTAATGGTAAGTAATTGTAACAATGGTAGCCTAATAAATTTTGATTATTCAATTTTATAAACTATTAATTTCAATTTCTTTTTACAAACAACTGTTACTGTGTCTAAATATGAACACAATTCTTCGTAATAGAGAATAGCTGCTGCGCTATAAATATTTTTTTATGTATGTGGTAAACCAACCAAATTGTGCTGACTTCTACGTATAGGGAGTTTATCGTTATAAAGAGTTTACACGTACATTTTATTATTCTAAGCCCACACTATTAAAAAATTGTATGCGATACAATATGAATAAATATTTAAAAAAATATGTAAGTATATAATTGTGTATAACTGCCGAAACTGTTCCTTTTCTTTAAATAAATATTATATTATATCGATAAGCACCCACTACAACATTAACCGAGTAGCAAGAACTTTTGAAATCCAAAGTTCAATCTAAAGTATTCTTTATTACATTACATAAGGTTGATTTTAACTTCATTTAAACTACAATTATTAGTAAACTAAAATAAGCTAAGGTTTTTAAAGAATACTAACAAAATCGTACTTACCGATGATACGAAACACCTCCATTACGAAGATTTTTTCTCCTTCTATCGTTTTTGCACTCCAGAATGCAACAATACGGCATATTTACAATAATTATGCGGAAAAATCAGGAACGACGCGAGACTACCAACTCGAAGCGATGTTAGACACGACTGATAACGATTGGGATCAAATAAGCGTAGCTACGCTTAATTGTGCCACACTAAACACGCCTACTTTGCACTTCCACTTGTCTTTTCTATTCCGTGGTAATAATCAATATAAGAATTGTTTTTAATTATAATTCAGAACAAAACTAAAACTTTTTATTTAAAAAAAAAAAGCTCCAAAAAAAAAAAATGGCGGGAGTTTTTTATAAGTACATATTACAAGGTTTATTTTATTCAATGGTATATTTTTCTAAAAATATGTCAACAGAAGAAATCATAAATTTACAAAATATTATGCAAATAGGTATTTATTAAAGAGATGTCAATTAGATGGTAGGCTATCAGGAGTACTAGGGTATGCAATATCGTTCTTGCTAGTAAATTGGTTCTAATGAGTGCGCGGGCTTTTGCGTATTTTGATTGTGTATCACTTTTACACACTAATGTTCGGATTAATAGTCATGGCTAAGCACTGGCTCAAGTCGTGCTCACGAAAGTAATACTCAAACGATGCTTAGCCGAGCAACCACTTCGCACTATAATAGTCGAGTAAATATACGCAGCTAAGCCAAGCAACGCCTCAAGCGAATGCTCGCTGAAATATGTATATTACTTGGAATCCTGGTGCAAAACACCTCAAAGTATTGAGAAGTTATATTTCTATGGAGATAGGTAACCCTCTAATGTTGAAGTTTTATAATATAAAATGTTTAATTTGCACTGAAAACAGAAGAAATCATAGATTTTGTATTAATAAATTATGAAATACGCACAAGAAATAAAAGAAAACTAGAAGAATAGGGAACAATATTTTTAAAACGACAAAAAAAATCATAATTACATCAACAGAAACTTAAAAAATAACAGTCTAACATGAAGAATCTAACGCTGAGCATAACTTAAGTAAAGGAATATCGAGACTAATGCTTAGCCGAGCAACGGCTCAAGCTTTAGCCTGAGCCACCGCTCGGAGCACCGACTATTATAGAAACAACTGTCACTTTGATAGTTCTAAGCAATGGCTCGTGCTAAGCACTGGCTTAGCAACAACTATTAATCCGGACATTAGAGTTATAGAAAGAACTCTGTGCCCTTTTATACCCTTTTATATTACACACACTTTTTACAATATTTTGGGAAGCAATTTAATAAAAAACAGATATTTGGAGACGAGTGCAGTATCCGTTTGTACTTTGGAGTACCTATTACTGGCGTGAATGATGAGATCATTATTTTTACAGCATCGAAACGGAAAAATATAAATGAAATAGAAATGATAACAATCCGATCTAAAGTACTATTGCAAACAGAGGAGCTAGCTAAAGCCAGAGAGGAAGTGGAGCTTTTAAAGTATCAAATACATGTAAGTATTTTTACAGAGCGATTAGTTTTTATTACTGGAGCACGGGATATGATGTACTGATGGTAAGCACTAAGCAGACTTATAAAATCCATGAATGGAGTCGAGCAATACATTTAGTTTAACAGCATTGATAGCTTCCACTATGCCGACTAAATGATGCGGTTAGGTACGAAATGGGCGACGATAAAGACAAATTGTATTAAGAGACTACTTTGATAGCCTCGGTGCTTTATCATCAAATTAACTGCCCGTTTAGTAATCGCACCCTGGCAGGAGACTGCACTAAGAGGAATTTCTCCCGCCCCCACCTAAATTACGTAGCCGGACAGCAGGCTGTTTGCTACCTATGTACTGGGATATTATTGCGGTAATTGCTTGCTTAAGACTGTATATTACACGCTCTGCCAGAGTCTTATCTCTTATTCAATATTAGCATGTGGAGGAGTAAACAAAACATCTCTTATAGCATTGGAAAGAAGCCAACGGGCAGTACTTAAAGTTGCTTTTTCCAAACCATTCAGATACCCGACTTATCAACTTTACCAAGACACAAAACTACTAACAGTAAGACAAATTCACATACTAATCACAATCCTTAGATTTCATCGAAATTCTCTTTACTTATGCCCCAACACTGCTAAACAGAAAAGACATGACGTATGGAAAACCCCTCGAATACGAACTAGATTTGCCCAACGTTTTAGTCGCTTTCTTTCTAGGACCATACTTATATACAAATTTCAACAAACTAATTAAAATAAAAAACACTACAAAACTACTATGTAAAAAAAATGTTACTGACTGGTTATCTGATAAAAACTATAACGAAATATATAGTTATATTATAGTTTATAACTAATTTTAAATTTCTACATTACTTACTATATATTTTACCTACGCATTATATACACACACCGGCAGAATTAGCGGAACACAAAAAAAGGAAGAATTAATATATCTTTTTCGTAGCATTGGCCGGTTACATTACTTTTTTTATAATTTTTTACATATATTTTTAAAAATCGTCTAATTTGAAAATGTCAACAGTCATTTTTTTCATTCGTTTGATTTAATTTTTCATTCATACGTCTCTATCGAATGCTTCGAAGTAGATTTTCCGTTTTCGTAAAGTTCATAAATTCCATTTGAAAAACATTAAATTGCAGTTTTATGAGACGTTTGTGTTTTCTTGTTTCTTGATAAGTTACGAACATCTAAGTATGCCTGATTTAACGCTATCAGAAAACATCAGGGGATTTATTCCGAGTTTGCAACCGCTAATCACTACAAGACGTCACGCAAACTATAAATATGGAAATATAAGCTCTATTCCAATGGTTATATAGTATGTATTAGGTTGGCTATTATAATGCAGCCATCTTGAAATACACGAATTCTTCGCAAGTGTGAACATGTATCGAGCATTGGAATTTCAACTTTATAATTAACAGGATAGAACTTACATTTCAATACCCGTACTTTACGCAAAATGCGCGACGGTGAACGTGTCAAAACTCGGAATAAAGCCCCAGGGCAGATGAAATGAGAAGAAATGGTCAATCCTACAGATCGATTGAAACAAGATTTCGTCGATCGTTATCAACGATTCATCGTAGCATTAAACGGTACAGATTGACGAATTCTCTAGTGAGTAGAAGAGGACAAGGCAGGAAAAGGTGTACTTCTTTAGGAGAGATGACCGTTTTCTACAACTTCAAGTTTGTCGGAACACGAGACTTATGGCGGTGCAGGCCTGAAATGCATTGGAGGAGGTTCGAGGATTAAGAGTGAGTGAGCGGACAGTTCGCAGAAGATTGAGTGGATACAATGATGGAGTGGCCAGCACGGTCACCGGATATGAATCCCATTGAACACGTTTGGGACTTGCTAAAGAGGAGTGTCAAATCAAGAATGCCACCTCCTAACAATCTGGGCGAGGTGAAAAACACATTAGTTGAAGAATGGCAGAGGTTGCCCCAAGAAATAATTGACAACATCATTCGCAGCAGGCCCAGACGGATGAAAACCTTAATCAGGGCACGGGGGGAAAACACTCGTTATTAAACATTCATTTTATTAATTTTAAAACGTCAAAAAATCTAAAAATTTCTGTTTAACTGTCACAACGAAATCTAAGAAAAATGCATTTTAGTACAGGCCCCATTTGTAAAAAAGTCTTCAAATAAAAATTTTCGTAGGACTCATATCCGCCATATATACTACTGGTATGTACTTGTTTGGTATGTTTTCCTGAACACAAAAAGTGCAGTTGTGACTTCCTAGGGGGATATGGAGGGGGGGAGCAGTAACGCAAAGATGGCAGCCCGGCCATTCTATTAAGCGGTATTTCTAGAGAACCACTAAACTGATTTACTTAAACAAGGTGTCTAATGAAAGATCATGAAATGTACTTTATTTAACTTCATACATGTGTTCATGTAGAGCTAATAACAAATGAAATACTTTGAAAAAATTAAAATAGTTCGGTATCGTTAGGATATGTTAAATGAGTTCTATATAAAACGTATTGCTACTTTTATCAGCTTTCTAATGTATGTCAAATCATTACAATCGAATAATAAACAATGGAGCTACACTCGTTTTTTTAAGCGGACTCCTGGTGCGCGTAATATCAAATTGATGTAACTGCTGGCCTGTAGGCCAGTCATATTCTATATAAAAAACGTGATATAAAATTGCATTTTTGTTGTTTTTTTGGTATGTTATTTGGACCTAAGGGGAGCGTGAAACGTACGTCGTGTATTGCAAGCAAACAAAAAAAGTTGTGCTACCTGCATAATAGGTACGTGAAAAACTGCAAAATTTTAAACTATTTTCAATTATATGCAGTTAAATACAAAAGCTATGGCCTATATTTTTTTTTATTAATAGTTTCTATTATCACTTTTAAAGTAGATATATTCAATTTGAAAAAATTAAATCCCACCCACAGCTGACTAATATTTTTTCAGATATGACTCTTGAAAAATTTAAATGTTTTTCAAAAATATTAAAATTTTGTGTTTTTCTTCAATTTTTAGCCAAATATCGGCACAATCGATCATGCTTAGAGAAAAACTTGTGAGAAATTAAGTCTTAGCTCATTTAACCTTTTATTTAAGCGCAAAAAGGGGCCGGCTGATGAAAATCAGCCTTTGCCTGTTGCAAAGCGGCCAACAAATTATTAACATTTTTTATAACAATTTTTCATATCATTTTCAAATCAATTTAATTGTCATCTGTTCATGTCACATTTTTATAATTATTTTCTTTACTTTATGTTTCAAATAAATCAGTCTTGTTTTACCATCCGAAGAGGTCCGGTCCCAATACAGGCATTTTCCAACCGGACTGAATTCTATTGACGACGGAGGTCATCAAATTGGTGACCCCGACGTGATTCGTCACGTCACTCTGGCCGTGTCTGCCTAAACACCGCCGCAGCACTTCTTGGACTGAGGTACCAGACTTCGAATAGCACGCCGCCACCCGCCGCGGACAAGCGCGTTGCTGCCCAAGCACGCCACTGCCTGAGCGCGTTGCTGACCAGCGCGCCGGTGCCCAAGCGCGCCACTGCCTGAGCGCGTTGCTGCCAAAGCGCCCCGGTGCCCAAGCGCGTTGCTGCCCAAGCGCGTTGCTGCCCAAGCGCGTTGCTGCCCAAGCGCGCCGCTGCCCAAGCGACGCAGCCTCACCACGCCGCTGCCCCATCGTGCTACCTAGACGTATCCCTACTCAAGCACGCCCTGGACAAACCGCGCCCACTGCCGTGTGCATAAACTGCCTATACGACGTTAGTTGTGTTTGCAGTGCTTTTGCTGCATCGCGAGTCCCATCGCCGAGTCCCATCGTCGAGTCCCATCGTCGAGCCCCATCGTCGAGCCCCATCGCCGAAATTATTCGCATCTAAAGATAAGATGCGAATAAATTCGGATCTTTAACTTTTCGGAAATTTAACTTTTATCTATTTTATTTTTAATCTTTTAGTTTTTTTAAATTAATAAAATGTCTTCGCTGGAGACTACTCATTCCTCGTCCTCAAGCGATCTATGCTCGATTGATCTATCAGCGATCAGTCCAGCAAAGATACTCCCCTTCTGGCGGGAATCACCCAAACTTTGGTTCGCACAATTCGAAATTATCATTTCATCTAAAACTAGCGATGATCAAAAGTTTAGGCATGTCATTAGCGTTCTTTTCAACCATCTGACGTTCTTCATTCCATTAGCGATGTCATTCTAAAACCCCCTCCCTCCCGCAAGTATGAAGTCCTTAAGGAGCGCCTACTGTCAGTATATAAAGATTCCGAAGAAAAACAATTCAAAAACTCATCAGCGGACTAGAACTTGGCGATCAGAAACCCTCCCAGCTTCTGAGGAAGATGAGGGAACTTGGTGGTTCTCTCGCTCCTGACGGCGCCATACGGGTCATATGGAGCACCCAGCTTCCAGCACAGATCAGAGCCGCCCTCGCCATCAGCGAAGAAGTTTCCCTTGACTCTTTAGCCTCTATGGTAGACCTAATACTAGAAAGCTATGACCAACATCCATCCATCGCTATAATTTCACAACCACCCATTCCTTCACAATCTTCTATCGCTGCAATTTCCAACGACCAAAACTTGACATTACTCAATTTGCAAATACCAAAAATGTCATTGGAACTTGCATAATTACGAGCAAAATATGAGAAGATATCACATACTAACTCGCGCTCTCGCTTACACTCTCGCTCACGTTCTAAATCGCCACAAATTGACATCTGTTTTTACCACCGCCAATTTGGAAAGAAAGCCAAAAATGCTCTTTTCCATGTTCGTGGAAATCAGTCTCAAAAAAACTAGTTACCCCATCGACTGTGGCGGAAGTCGATTGAAATTTTAGCAATCGCCTTAGTGTTTTTGACCGAGACACAAGAGAACGTTTCCTTGTAGACACTGGAGCAGACATATCGGTTATTGCTTTAAAACGAAAGTGTCTTCCAGGAAATCTCACCCTTTATGCTGCAAACAATTCACCCATCAAAACTTTAGGATCAAAACACTCACAATAAATCTAGGCCTTCGTCGAAAATTTCAATGGCAATTTATTGTTGCCGATGTCAAAACATCCATTCTCGGTGCTAATTTCCTTCGCCACTATCGTCTACTAATCGACTTACATAATAAGCGATTGGTAGACAATACCACAAACCTCTCCGTTTGCATAAATCCCATTGCCATTGATCAGCCTTCTATTTATTTAGTGGACCGCAATCACTCCTATCATGATTTACTGATAAATTACTCAGATATTCTGCGTCTAATGTCCATGAAGACACCTTCCAGGCATAACATCGTTCATCAAATCGAAACATCTGGCCCCCCTCTTTTCGCTAAACTGCGCCCTTTGCCTCCTGCTAAATACAAAGCAGCAAAAGAACAGTTTGATAAACTACTCGAGCTAGGCATCTGCAAACCATCAAAAAGCCCATGGGCTAGTCCATTTCATGTGGTTACCAAGAGAAATGGCGAATTAAGAGCTTGTGGAGATTACCGTCGACTCAATGCCGTTACCATTGGACTTTAAGCCCATCCTCCAACCTAGGCGCGCTAGTCTTGCCTGCAGCGCGCCACCTCCTACCCTATCCTTCTCCTTAAATCCTATTTCCGTCCCCTCTGAGGAGGGAAACATACCACAGTCAAACGGCAAAGTTGAGCATTGGCATCGTACTCTCAAAGCCTATCATGGCAAGAGAAGCTTCCGCTCAATGGAGTGACGAACTTCCAACTATTCTTCTAGGTCTTCGAACAGCAATTCGCGATAACAACCTATGTCCAGCATTGATGACATACGGCACCACCTTATATATACGTCTTACATCTGATTTTTTTGAACCTACGAAGTCAAAAATTGACGATGCCGAATTCGTTCAAAAACTGCAACGTACCATCATATTAATCGCTCCTACATCAAACAGAATTTCATCGCAGCATCCATCATTTGTTCATAAAGACCTGCATTCATGTTCGCACGTTTTCATTCGTAATGACATGGTTCGTCGTCCTCTCACTCCTCCATATGACGGCCCCTTTAAAGTCATTCATCGCCATAAAAAACATTTTAAAATTCAACTTCCTACTCGCTCAACTGTCATATCCATTGATCGTTTAAAACCCACCCATACCATCCCAGAAGTTCATGCTTCGCCAATGCCTTCTGCCACATGTTCTCAAACATACTTTCTCCTTCCTCTACAACATCTCCCTCATCTATTTCTACACCTATACAAGGACCATCTCCTTCATTAAAAACACCCTCCTATGTCACCAGAAGTGGGAGGACTATAAAGAAAAATGTACGCTTCGCTTGAAGGGAGGTAATGTGCCGGCTGATGAAAATCAGCCTTTGCCTGTTGCAAAGCGACCAACAAATTATTTACATTTATTATAACAATTTTTCATATCATTTTCAAATCAATTTAATTGTCATCTGTTCATGTCACATTTTTATAATTATTTTCTTTACTTTATGTTTCAAATAAATCAGTCTTGTTTTACCATCCGAAGAGGTTTTATTTCAAGTAGTACCCACTGCGTACCTACAACAAAAGGTCCGGTCCCAATACAGGCATTTTCCAACCGGACCGAATTCTATTTAAAAATATCGAACATTAAACGAAATAAATAATAAATATTAATTAATAAATAATAGATATACAAATATTGAACGAAAAATTACATATTTAGTCATTTTTCGTTTAAAAATCTCGAATTGAGATGAATGTCGAAAGCGCGAGAATTGCCTACCAGGGGCTTTATTCCGAGTTTACAAACGTTAAAGACGACAAGACGTTGCCTAAACTACAAATATTGAAAGTTCTATCCTGTTAATTATAGAGTTGAAATTCCATAGCTCCACTCATGTTCAAACTTGCGAAGAATTCGTGTATTTCAAGATGGCGGCATTATTATAGCCAACCTAATACAGACTATATTACCATTGGAATAGAACTTATATTTCCATATTTATAGTTTACGCAACGTCTTGTCGTGTTTAGCGGTTGCAAACTCGGAATAAGGCCCCAGCGGCCACATTCTGTTTCTTATAACGTGAGCGTTAGATTGTCAAAATAACGAATTCCGTTATTAGCGCTCTCTCCTCCAATCAGCAAAGATTAAAAAACTACTCTGATTGGAGGAGAGCGCGCTAATAGCGAAAATCGTTATTTTGACAATCTAACGATCACGTTATAAGAAACAGAATGTGGCCGCAGGTCGTCAAAGGCCCATAAACCGTATACTTCTCTTGTAATCGTAAAAAAAAAATTCAATATATTTTTTTTTAAATAACCTAACATGAAATTGTGGGCATTTGTACTTGTACTATTATTTATTCTGTGGCATGAGGTAAAAAAAAAAGTCTAAAAAGTTTGTAAGTCATTTATTGACACACGTATGTGTGACATAAAATAAATAAGTTTAAAAAAAAATGTTTTTTTTTTAATTTTTTGAGACAACTCTTCTTTAGATAACATGTCTACCTCAATAGTTTGCGGCATTTGCAAGAAATTAATTTTAAGAGGGCTTGGAGAGCTGAGTTGTTTGTAAATTAACTGGTAGCAGTCCCTACTAGTTGCTGTTCCAGCTCCAGTTGGTTCTTTGTCTACTCTCAACCAGTGCCAAAACTGAGGCCCTAACGGGAATCCACATGAAATACCGATCGACACTTCGATCGGTCGAAAGCGAAAATAAAATGTATGTGATTTGACGTTTCTCGGCGATGGAGTTCTATCCATAGGCAATATTTCCTATACATATTTATTTATCCACGCATCTATCGGTTTGTCGATGTGGCTTCCCGGTACGGCCCCTGGTGGTATGTTCGATACGCATGTTGAGCTGCATTTTCTATATAATTGGGGGAAGACTAGTAAATGAACCTTAGCGTTGGCAGCTGATCGTACGAAGATTTCGTTAAGAGTGCTAGTGAATCTTCCTCCAAACAGAGTTACAAGAAGATTATTTCCTGCTGGCAATCTCTTCGTTAGTGGTATCAGGCTGTAAGAAAATTATACCACCTCAACCAGCCGTGTTTTTGGAGTATGCGTCATATTTTCATCTTTTCGTGCCCGCAAAGAGCAGAAAAGATCAGTTACACACAACCACAGATGGCGAACACAAAAAAGACAAAGCTCTGTGATTGTGATTGAAAGATGAAAAGGAAAACTGCAAAGGGCCAGATCCATCCCTGCCGCTTTTCTGGAAGATCACATTATCCACATTGGATCCCAATCCATTTAGGAGAATAGGTCGACAATTTCTACAGCCTATAGTTATATTGCTTTTTCATAGGCACTGCTTTTGTCTAACGCTGTTTATGCTATAGCTCAGAAGAAATAATAGTACAAGTAACTATAGTGCGTCTATAGTTTGCTTTGTTTAGATCGCCTCGTTTTCTAATCCTTAGCGAATAAATCTACTTTCTTTGCTGAGGATTGAAAATGAGGGGATCCAAATAAAGCAAGCTAAGCATGTGCCGCTTATTGTCATCATTTGATAGCAGTTTTTACTATAATACTTTAAATAAATAAATTAATTAACTCTATATTGCACTATAAAAGTGAGCACAGCGTGCATCAATATGTTAACACTTTAGTACCTTGACGCGTTAGTAAAAACGTTTTTATTTTGTGACAAAGGCACTGAATTGAATGGTATTGATAGGTTTTAAAGTGCTTACATATTAGTGTAAGCAACAGTAAATAATGATTAATATAACTTAATTAATGTTATATCTTCATATATTATTTCGCTGCATGATCAAGCTGCCTACTTCTGTCCTTTTCGGGCATGGGAAGAAGAAAAAGTTACCCGTCCTCTAAAAACATCCGCAATTGGTTGAGATTGCTACCATTTTCCTAAAGCCTGATTCACGAAGAATAGTCGCCGTTGCTGGAAATAGACGTTTTATGACTTACATAAGCAGGAGGTGTTACCAGCACTTTTGGGACTCGCGGTTAAGAAACTCGCTATATAAGGTCCATCTGGCCCCAACTGAAGAGGCTGCAGCTTAACATGCATATCGAACATACCACCAGGTTCAGGACTGTTTGGGAAGAGACAAAGAACCAACCAACTGGGGCTGGAACAGTAACCAGCAGGGATTGCGACTCATTACTTCTACAAAAGAACCAGCTCCTCAAGCCATCTTAAAACTAATGTGTTACAAGTGACACGAAGAGTGCTCTGGACGAGGTGTGACGACTCTGCACGTCCCAGAAAAAGTTCTCTGTCATTTCTGTCAGGGCAAGTCATGCTAAAATGTCCCTACAATTATAATAAATGAATCTGATAACGAAGAAATATATAACGTCATATATAACAAAAACAACTTTTAAGGAGGATATCCTCAACAAAACTCTAAAGTCGCCTCAACAATTCTGGAACTCAAAAAAAGTCAAATTAATTTGTTTGTAACATTTAAATTATTTTGTGTATGTGTGTCAGTAAATTTATATCAATGACTTAATAACTTTTTTTTTCACCGAATGCCCACAATTTAAATTAGGGTAGGCCACGGGTGTAGGCTCATAATTTAAAACTAGTATATTTTAAGTTTGTTTTACGATTACAAGAGAACTATAAGGTTTATAGACCCTGTAAAAAAAAAACCTTTCATTTGGCCCGTAATGAAAGGTAAATTATTTTAAAAAAAATTTTTTATATGTAGGACAGTTTACTCATATTGCTTTGTTCACAAACTAAGCTATACTTACTTTAAAACTTATAATAGGAACTAATAATAAAAAAAAACCCATAGGTTTTGAATTTAACTGCATATAACTGAAAAAAGTCTAAAAATTTTGAGTTTTTTACGTATTATGCAAGTAGAACATTTTTTTGTTTGCTTGCAATACGTATTTTTACACTCCCCTTAGGTCCAAATAAGATACCAAAAATTCAGCTTTATATCACGTTTTTTATGTAGAATATGACTGGCCTACAGGCCAGCAGTTACATCAATTTGATATTACGCGCACCGAGTCGGTTTACAAAAACGAGTGTAGCATCGTTTTTTATTACTCGAATGTATTGATTTAATATTTATTAGAAAGCTGATAAAAGTAGCAATACGTTTTATGTAAAAATCATTTAACATAAACCTAACGGTTACCGAACAATTTCCATTAATTTTTTTTTTATTTCAAAAAGTAGATTTTTTAATTTATTTCATTTGTTATTAGTTCTACGTGAACAGGAATGTATGAAGTTAAATAAAGTACATTTCATGATCTTTTATTTGACACATTGTTTAGGTAAATCGGTTTAGTAGTTCTCTAGAAATACCATTTAATAGAATGGCCGGGCCGCCATCTTTGCTACGTCACTGCTCCCCCCTCCATACCCCTAGGAAGTCACAACCGCACTTTTTGTGTTCAGGAAAACATACCAAACAAGTACATATCAGTAGTCTGTATGGCGGAGATGAGTCCCACGGAAATTAATTTTATGTCTATTGGAGACCAATTGGAGACCGGACTATTTTGTTTAGTTAATTTTTTTTTTCATTCAACTATAAGTATGGTGTTGCAAATTAATGTCAAAACCAATAAACATATTAATTTAATTGTTGTTTCATGTTTAATTATTATTTGTTTAAAAATAAAGCTAACTATTTAATACTCTCCCTTTTTTTGTGTTCCGCTAATTCTGCTGGTGTGTGTATATTATCTATGTATTTTTTTTATTTTTTTATAAGAGCTCAACATGTGACCTTGCCTATGTTAAGCAGTATGCAATGTCCAGGAATGATAGCACCAAGCTGATGCAATACAGGTGCACCGCTAGTTGCCATCATTATGCCGGCTTAAGACGCAAGCTGGTAGAGCATTCCACATTTTAATAGTACAGCAGATGTATGAATCGCCAAAACGTTTAGTACGAGTTGGTACATCCGCCACGGTATACATATGCATTTTGCAACCAGTGCGTGTTGTCCTATAACGGAAAGCGGAAGGGGGAATAATGTTGAAAAGCTTATCAGAGCACTGACCGTGGTATAGGCGGTAAACTACGCTTAACGATGCCACATCCCTGCGTAGCTGCAACGTTTTATTATACAACGGCTCCAAGGTTTTCTTGAGCTTTTCGTCTCCAATAATTCTAGTCGCACGCTTCTGCAGGGTATCGAGAGCAGATAACAGATACTTGGCAGATCCGTCCTTAAGATGCGAACAGTATTCCACACACGGTCGAATTTGAGCCTTATATAGCATTATACATTATTTAAACTTATTTACAACTTCCTAAAAAACACATTCACATGCTGACTGAATCAGATGGAACGCTGGCTATCCATAGTACAGAGTATTCTAGTTTGGGAGCCAGGAACCTCTGGCCTACAAATAGGCATACACCCATGAATACAACTTATATAGATATCCACATACATACCTACATACAACACACGAACTCACATACACAAAACCATACATTTACACGCTCAACGCTTATACCCTACATCTTTCTACGCATAAATGAGATGCATGTCACATGGCAAATATTTTACTCCCAAATGTGCGTAACCAATACCCTGGGAATAATATTTATTTTAATTATTCTTTCTTTGATGTCATATATAAGTTTGGAATACTAAACATATAAGCTTTTTTGTACAACTTTTGTCATGCATGATGTTTCATTCTACTTATGTACTGTGGCTGGCTAATTATGGTACTGTTGTGGCTTCAGGTCGTAATGTGTTTCCTACTTGCAGTTACAGGGCATCATGTCCTTTGATACTTATGTACTGTGATCGACTATTAAGATTCTTTTGCGCATTACAACGGCAACAGTGCCCTATGTAGTCTACAGTACATAAGTAATAAGTAGCAGCACCATTATCCTAAGTAGATAGTCCCATTACCTACATAAGTAGGACACAACATGAAACCCTGTATGTAGTTGCGAGTACCTGACTCGCAATAAGTTTTTTCATAAGTTCGCTTATTTAAACGGAACGCATGGGGATCGTTCTCTGTTTGTTAGTCCAGCGGCCATATTCATTTTCTTTTAAAGGTAACGTTAGATGTCAAGATAACGAAATCCTATAAGTACAGTGGCCACGACACGAATTACTAAAAACGTACAAGCCAAAAGCATCTGTATTGCCAGGGAATAGAGTGCGTGACTTTTTTAGTTTTCATTGTCGCTGATTGCTTAATGTCATTGTTAGAGGATTCCATTATGTTGACGTAACACAATATGGCCGCAGATCGATATCTCGAAAACTGGATAGGGTAAAAAGTTTGGAATAATAGATCTAATTATATTGAAAATGGATTATTAATTTCTCAAATAAATAATAAACTTCTGTGCATGTAAAGCTTGTAATGTACCTAATATAGAGTAATATAGAAACGTAATTGCTATTTTTTTTTTTGATGAATATGGAATATGATGATGTGTCTCTATATCCACAATTGAATACAAGTCTAATAAAATACGTATAGTCCAGTGCAATAAGTCATTATAAATGAAAAATGTTATAATGAACGGATTTGAATGATTTATTAACTCTTTTTAGAGCAGAAAACAGCTCGTGCTCTCCAATATCCCCGGTACCCCTCCTAATTCCCTTTACCAATACCTACTATCCAAGGGCGTTTGTTGTCCCTTCCTATATTTTTTACTAGCTTTTGTTCACCCGGCTTCGCTGGTCATATTGTACGAAAAACAATACCTGGTTAAATTATATGCCTTTCCAAATTTCAATTATGTAGCACTATCCATTGTCGAGATACTAACTTTCCTAAAAAAACATTTACCCCCTTTGGGATTCGAAACAAAAAACATCAGCGGAAGGTTTCAATGGGTAAACTTTTTACATTATAGTGTTAGAAAGTTAAAAAAAAATAAAAGTTTTCAAAACCATTCATTACAGCTGGGTGCCGAGGAATAAACCTATATAATTGAACTGGATTAGTAAGGTAGCTTGGTGTCCATTGTTTATGAGTCAGGAATAATTAATTAAGTATTGTGATGGTACTTTTTATAGGAACAATGTAAAGAAATTCAAGAAGCACAGAAACAGTATTCTGTCATAAAAATGTGTAAAGCTTGCGATGTGACTAAAATAGAATCGCATTTGCTCGATATACAATTATATAAAAAAGGGTTCCACGATTTGTTTGTAAAAGGTATGTATATTCCTAAAAAAGGTATAAATAAAACATCATTACTTATATTTATATTGTATATTTGCTGTAGAAAATTCATGAATAAAATACTAAATTATTATTCAATACCAGTACAAAAAATTGTGACTATAATATGTCGAGATACAAATATAAGTAGATATTCCTATCATAAGTGTTTGCAAACAATTTTTACTATAGTCGCTAGTAACTTTAAAAAATTAAGCCATCCTATTGGTTGATCCCTAAATATAGAAACTAGCGACTATAGTAGAAACTATTTGTAAAAACTTGCGGTAGTGCTACCGTTCCGTGAAAAAAATCCCTCGGCAAAAAGTGGAACTAAACAAAATGTGCTCATATTTGTAACTACTAGTCAACATAATTTTCTTAGTTATATAAATAAATCGATTTCACCCTAAATTGTTTTTGGGTAGTCTTAAAACTGAGGTTACCTTTGCGTAACTACAGCGACTACGTCCAAAGTAATTCTTTCATGAAACACACTTTAGCACATATGCGACGGCAACTCTTGAAACTAATATTAAATTTATTTACAATTTTAGTAAAACAACAATAATTTAAGTTATAGAATATTGTTAATTGATAATGAAAAGGGTTACAAATTAATAATGTAAGTACCTAATATTTATAATTCAACAGATAAACATATCATAGATAATCAGTTTAAAGAAGAGAACCAGAAAAAAGCTGCTCACCAACAAGAGAAAAAGCAACAACAAATATTGTTGGAGCAACAAAGAGACTTATCATTAAAAGAGATAATTACGCTAGAGGAAGAAGCCGACGCGTTAACAAGAGAATGTGCGGTCTTAAAGGTAAATCCAAGTTTATTATCAAATCAAGAAATATATGATTCTTGCCTATTACTTTTACATTCTCGTTTGTTATAGAAGCGAAACACAGCTATAATGTTAAAATTACAACGCACATTAATTGAAAAAGAAGACGCAAGGCGTTCTAACGAAGATTAAAAGTCACATTGATATACATCTTAATATAATGTATTTGTAAATTTTCCAAAAAAATAAAATACCTATAAAATTATTTAGTTTTAATGATGAGTGGTAGAGATCATCGTTAGTTATCCAATTGCAACAGTAGAGCGACACTTCTTTTAATCCAATGGTCAGACGGTTTATCTGAAGGAAGATAAAACGCTAAAACAAAATTTGACGAATGACCGGTAGTAGCAAGCACGCCTTTTCTCTCTAAAGTTTTATATAAAGGACATTTGTATCGTGTTCCTTGATCAAAATCAGTTTTTAATTTGGGATAAAGCCACATTACTGGCATTTTGTCATTTAAAATCTTGGGAAATTGTTCAGATATTACTTGAGTTTCGCGATTCCAACGACCACCATCCATAAATAATCCGGCCACATATACTCCCCACTCAGGCGGTGTACTTTCATATTCAACTTTGGTGACGTCAAATTCGAAAACTAGCAAATCTATTGGTATCTTTTTTGCTCGAGCATAATTTTGTACTGAACCGGTTAAGAAAGCTTGAGTAAAATAAAATCCAGAAAGCCAAAAAGTGCTCGGTTTCCCGTTATTGTACCAATTTTCTAGTGCAGATAGTCGTTCTACAAAATCAGCAATATAGCTAGGCAACGGTTTTAAACTAGGATAAGAAAATTTTCTCCAATTATCGGGAATCCTGCCCAAAAGCATAGCATTAGACTGATTGTCCAATGCCGGAGACATTACAATTAAACCCTTAACAGCTTTTTGTAAATCTAATAAAGACGTTCTTATTTCGTCTAGCAACTTATTAAATCTTTCCATTTCTTGAACTAAAACAGTATTCATTGATTCATTGTAATCAACAGGATATTTCTTCTGAGCAGTTTCTATATCAAACCTTACAGGAAGTTTTGACAAAATCTCTGTGGTTAATTGCATAAGTAACACTTCGATATTTCCACCTTCTCCTGTACTCCCCCCTCCCTCTACCAAAACTAACGATGATGCTAAATCCATAGAAATTGAATAATCTCGGGTAATGCCAGCATTCATGTGTAAACCATATACTTCAGGAGGAGGATTAACAGGTACGTTTTCAATATGCTTTAAATAATCTTGATATTCACATCTACGAGGTAAACCATACTGTGATCCTATATCACTAAACAGATAGTTGTTATTTGACACTACTTGAGGATTGACAAAATTATCTAAAATACTTATGATTAAACGTCTATCCCAATCATCTGTGACGCGACCTCCATAATTACATTCTCCTGTCAAATACTTTATGGCAACATACTGTATTTCTTCGTATTGATTTAAAAACATCTGCAACTGCATTATAGATATTTGAAAATCAGAATCATTAAACCCATACTGAATATTCCAACCTAAGGGACCAAATTTTTTTCGTTCTTGTACGACGGCGTGAAAGAAACTGATGCCATATAAAAGTTTACTAAAAGGTTGATCTTTACCAGGACAGCCATCATAAAATTCTTGCTCCTTTAAAGGTTCAGAATTATACGATCTATTAATATTATGTTGAAGACCCGTCGGTGGTTCATTGGTTATCTTTACTCCAACTTGCAAAACCGATTGGGGAAATTTATCGGAAGGGTAACTTGTTAACCAAAGTCGAAAACTTAAATCTGTGTTTGTTAAATCAAAACCTTCCACAATTTTTTCTAATACTGGAAGCCACGATACTGCTAAATGACAATTTTGTAAACACACCCAACCCCCTTCTAATTGCGCTTTTTCAATGAGATTTCTTGCTATTGGTCCCTGTCCCTGCCCTAACGAAATATAATTAAATCTGTTTGCATAACCCATTCGTTCACAATATTTAATCAGTGCGCCCATTGGATCAGATCCTGGTGATAAAATAAATATTAAAGGTATTAAGCAATTAGAATCGCTATAAGATTTACCAATGTCAAAGGGGGGCGGAGTAGTGTATTTTTTCCCCATTTTTATTTCAACAAATTCTGAAATTGCAATTGTTAGTTTATCTGGTCTTAAAATTCGTATAACTAACAATTTTTTAAATGCTGTAAGTTTTTCATTCCAATTATCAGGTAATATTTTCTTATGAGGCTCTAAATCATCATACACCTCTTTCCAACGAATGGTATTACTTGATATACTGTCTTTTATACCCTTAAATGAAGTTGATTCGTTTAGTCTACACAATTCATCCCAACCTTTATCAGTTAACCAGTCGCAAGGTTTTTTAAATGTATTTTCTGTCGCTACACCACCAGTTATTAAAAATAAGTAATCTTCGTGTGCTATCTCATCTTTTGATAACATTATTTTTGTACACATAATAAATGAAAACATTAATTTATCTTTATCGAATAAAGATCTACAAACGTTACCATATAAATTATAAGTGAAAGTATCTCTTAAAAATGTTAATCTCTTCTCTAAATCTTTAGATTTGTTAGCATTTTCAATAGATGAAATATATAAATTAATAAACCAAGTGAGAGAATATTGGTACATTGGATCCACATTAGGCAATTCAGTTACACAATAGTATAATACTGCAGAATGTGAAGCAACTGGTCTGTAACCAAGTCTAAATTTTTCTATAATACTTTCGGTTTCAACGCTGGCTTCTTGTTTTTTCATAATGTCTACAGCCAATAATTTTGATGAATCTAAAATCTGAATAGCAGACTCATCTTCTAATATATCTCCTTTACTTTCTTGTAGTGTTCTTAAAATGTCATCTTCCACTTGTTTTAAGGCAGCTTTATTAGCTGCCCCCTGTACGATTAACTTTTCCCTTTTTTCTTGTAAATCGGGTCGCTCTTTAGCTACAACAATTCCTAATAGTTGGTCTTCTAAGCCATCCTTTGTTAGGGCAAAATTAATAAGTGTAACTTTATTAAATACTTCTGGAAGATAATGGGGGTTTCGTAATTTAGTAGTCATATATAACCTAAAATGTGTATGATATTCTATAACATTTTCCCCTAAAGCAATATATTCTTTACCAGCCTGTATATAAGTATGTTTTAATAGTACAGGATCTAAAGGAGCTTCAACATCTTCCAGAATACAATCAATAAGAGCAGGTTTACCATATTCCAAACAAGTTTCAATTACTTTCATATAATTCCCATCTGTAAATTTTATAACTTGTAAATCGTTGCTCTTTTCCATTGTTTTGATCCATTTATTAGCTTGACCTTGAGGATCAATAAGAAGAGACCATCGTAATGAACTATCTTGAATTATAGCATTATCAGTAGAGAACTGGTCTCTAGGTAATCCGGCAATACACCAATTTTGTATTTTTATATCCGACCCTAACACATCTTTAAATATAAATTGTTCTGAATGAGGCATTTGTAATTCAATTATCAATATACGCCATTTATCTACTACATCAGTTCTTATAGGTAATGTATACGGTGTTAAATATGCTATTATACCACATGAAACCAGAATATCACCAGCTAAATTATCAAAAAGTTTTTGCAAGTTTTCTGCTGCTTCAGTCCAACGAACTTTTTCGCCACCTAAGCTTCCTATTAACTTTTCAGCTCTATAGAGTTTATCGACGCAAAGTTGAACTTCATCCTCCAAAGCTCTTTTCTTTATATTAGCTTCTTCTAAAGATTCGTTTAAACGGGCAAGCTTTTCTTCTAATTCTCTAACAGTTGCTTTCTTTTCTTCTAAAATTGCCATAGTTTCTGCAAATTCTTTTTCAGCAGCTTCAAGTTTAGCCTTTTTAGGTGCAACAACTTTTGCAACAGCATCATACATATCCATAGCAATTATCCATTTGCAAAGACCTTCAGCTGCTGCTGAAGCCTTTGCTATAATATGTGGCTTAAAATCTTTATGTGTTAAATATTCTTTTCTTATTTTTGCCATAGTAGCAACCGGAATATTATCTTTGTCAAAATTTTTAAGTCCTTCTAAAAACCCCATATCACCTAAAACCCTTTTACTTGGACCCCAAAAGTCAAACATTTTTTTCCCTGGATTGTCAGGGTCTGGAATTTTATCTGGTGGAATACCTTTCATAACGCATACTGCGGCCATAACTAATTTTACAGGCGCTGGGGGATTTTTCATAGATTTTACCAATGTTATGTCAGCCGGTTTTAATGTGTTTAATGCTGCAATAGCGTCTTCCAAAATAGGCAAAGCCAAAGCCAAATCTGCTTCACAGTCTTTTTTTAGTTCCTGAGCTCCAGCAGCCTGAACATTGGCAATTTTTTGATCTTCTCTTACCTGTGCTGCAGCTTTATCGGCTTCTAAAGTTTCAACTTCAATTTCTGCCATCATTTTAGCCGATTTTGCAGCCATAACAATAAGTTGAGGTTTTAAATCATTTAATTCACATTGCATAACGGAAACTGCTTCAGCTGCTTGATTTAATTTGTCTAAACCATTAGTATATCTTAGTTTGGCAGCACGTAGTTCGCGTTGTTTTCGATTTGTTAATATAGTAAAGGATTTTATTAAATCTAGGTAAGATGCCGAAGTAATATAAGTTTTGCGTCCATATTGACTATAAAAGTCTAATGAAACTTGACGAGCATCTACGTGAAATCGCTTACAAGCTATTACTGCTGATAATTTTACTTTGTCAGGAACATTCACCTTACCCATATAACGGTGCGCTACCATTTCTAATGCATCTTCTGGCCAACTATCGTACCAATCAATTGTACAACAATTGACAAGTGAAGGATATAATCTAAGTCTAGTACGAAACGAAGAACCGATAGGACTAAAGCATAAAACTATATGTAGTTTTACCTTACATCGCCCTACAAAAAAGGATAATATCTGAAGGGGATTAATATCAAGATTTCTATTACCACCTTGGGCTGCTAAACGTACTAATTCTAGTATTTCTTGTTTTTCATCCAACCCATATAAATTGGGTACTTCACCAGAATTCAATAAACTATCCAAATTTTGAATAAATATTTCTTCTTTAATTTGACTTTCGGTAAATAAAAATGTTGTATCTTTATTAAGACCACCTGATTCTTTTAAAACTAACTTCAAATCCTCATGCCAATCTTTTACACTATATGACTTTGTTATTTCAGGCTGAAATACTTGTTGACCCAAAATAGTACTCGCAAGCCTTGTCAAAGACTGTCTACCAGATCCACCTACTCCAACCAGTAAAGCGTTACCAGAGGGCATAGATAATAGACGACATATTTTTGATAAATGTTCTAAAGCATAATCAAATAAAACTATATTCATTTTAGCTTTATGCATCGTATTATATTCTTGTAACATTGTAATGGCAGTATTTAAGAATAATTCCTTTGATGGCAATTCTTCATAACGACGTTCTCCTTCGACACTATCTGTGTCTAAATATGTGCCAAACATTAATCGCTTAAAACATTCCTGAGTTACATTACCATTATCATCCTGATAAATTTCTAAAGCGGAATCCAATGGTTCTTTCATAAAATCTCGTGATGATTTTTTCAGCAAATTGAAAAACCACATTCTATCAGTATTATCAACAAGGCGATCGTAAAAAACTCTTAAAATTTCATGAATCCATAATCTTATAAAAGTTTTTTTATTTTCAGCTGATTCTTTTCTTAATAAAGCACAACCTTGAATTACCCTAGAATAATCTCTTAAATTAAAAATGTAATGTGATTTTGCTGGAGTCGGCCTTAAACCGTCAGTGGCATTTTCATATATATCCATTGTGGCACATACTATGTTAACTATCGTTGGTTGAACATCTTGTCCAAAACCATTTCTTTTCCACCCTAATTGTAGTAACGAAGTAAAAATTTTAGTCATACTTTCTTTCGAAAATTCGTTAATAGAATAAATGTTGTAATGTCGCAACATTCTAGGATATATTAACTGTCGGCTCCCTCCAACCGGCCCTATTGCTCCATAAAATAATGTATCTAAAATGTATAGTTTTTCAGTTGTCTTTAAATTATACCAATGTTTCTGATCAAAGAACAAACGCAATAATTCAATAGCAGGTTGTGCGCCATACACTTCTTTAGCAGGCATGTTCATGTCATCAATAAAAATAATAGCTTGTTTTCCTTTTGTTGGTCCATAAATATTTTTTCTTCTCTTAACTAACTTTGAAAGAATTAAATCCTGAGTTTGATTAGCGGATGTAGTAGTTGTAAAAGTAATAAATCCTGGTGTTATTTTTTCTATGTCTATGTTGTTCATTAAAAAATTTTGAACATAGAAGCTCTTACCCGTACCTGTAGGACCAATTAAGAGTAAAGGTTTGCTAAATTGTGTATGTATTTTTAACAAAAATCTATACTTTTCTGTTTCTAATGTTGGAATCACCGTTTGTAGCAAATTAATTTGTTCTTGTACTTGAGCAGCTTTTACGGCTTCAGACCAAGGTTTCCAACAACCTTTGCCTTTATACATATAAAAATGATCTATAAGTAATCCCTCTGGGGGTATAGATATGTCGATTTTATCAATAGATGTCGGTATTTCTTTTTCACCTCTCATGTATTCTTTTACTAAGTCATCAAATTTTTCGCGAGAGTTCGTGTTTAATGTGCCGCCGATTCCCCATACTAATGCAGTTATAAATGATGCAATGAACCATGTCCGTGTGTATTTAGTATCTTCTTCGCCTTCAATAGCATAGTCCATTAGCATTTCAATAAGACGAAGTGTGCTTACAACGAGGTTTATTTCACCTGAATAAACTAATTGTGTGCAGTTATTTCTAATGTAATTAAGTAATGGCTCAATAAGCCACTCACACATTGCGTATATATAATCTTCGTTGTCTTCAAGCCAATAAGGATTTAAAGTTTTTACCCAAGATTTATAAAATGGCATAGGCCCTAAAGAAGATGACTCCATATATATCATGCCACATCTTGAAACGGTGGCTGGAGAAGCTTGAGAAAGATCCATGACTTCAAATATCATGGACATAACATTAGACATAGCCATTACTTCGCCAGAAGTTAAACATAGTTTTTTGTTGTCATCTAAAACTGTATTCATATTTTCTATCCACACAGCATCAACGGGACCATCAAATACAATCCATTTTCTCACAGGAGTATCCTCTGAAGCAAAATCTCTAAATATAGTGGCAACTATACCATCCGTCCATTCGTAAGAAATGGGGTCAAATGCTCCATATAGTTGTCCCATAGTTACAGCTTTAGGATTCAATACTTTGTAAGTACATTCACAGCCACCAGACTGATTTCTTGAATGCATAAGTGTCAATGAATCAGCTAATATTTTTAACGTTACTGATTTACCAGAAAATGGGTCGCCTACTAACATAAAGCCGTGCCTCACAATCATCATTTCGTAGGTTTGAATAATTTTTATAAGAAAAGATTCCATAGGCTGTAAATTATCTACAGAACATGCATCTCGGGTTGCCTGTAAAAAGTTTTCATAGTCTGGTTTTGGTAACACTATACCAGGAAAAAGATCTGATATAATCCCTTCAAACAAAGGTACATCAAATGATAAAAATTTTGGTATATTTACATCCGTAATTGATCTTAAAAGTAATATACTTTCATCTTCATTGGGAAATGCTCTTTTTAAATTGCCAGCTGCAGATAACACAGTTTTTACAGCACGCATGCCATAATCATAGTGATTCTGTGACGATAATTGTTCTGAGCACAGACGATAAGTTGTAACAATTTTAATAGATAAATTACGTGCATCAATGAAACCAAAAGAATAAAGTGAAATTTCACCTATCATAGCATAATCTGGAACCATCATAGCAACAGTCCTGAACAAAACTTTTAAATTGTCGGGTAGTTCAGAACGTCCAGCGTAACCAGGGTTCATTGTAATGCATACGTAACATGCTGGGTTCAATGTTAATGTTGTTCCTTCAAATTCAAATGTTTCCAGATGTTGGCGCACCGCTTGAACTATACACAATATTTGTTGTGCTATTACAGACAATACTTCTACGTCAATTCTATTAAACTCATCAAAACACACCCAAGCCCCACATGAAGCTAAGCCTTTAAAAAACTTGCCCATTGCTTTGTAATCTAATCCATCGGAACAATTAAAAACGACGCATTGTACAGCCAAAGCTTTAGCTAAATCTTTTGTAGTTTCTGTTTTTCCCGTGCCAGCAGGTCCTTCTGGGGCACCATTCAAGTGAAGATAGTAAGCCCCTATCAGCGTTCTGTAACAACGATCTGTTAACGGTGTAATGACTAATCGATCTGAGTTACCTAAATATTCATAAGCATAATTGACTACCGCGTTTATAATTTTTACGACTACACGTTCATCTTCCCAATAGTATCGTAATTGAGCAAGCCATTGAAAATCAGTAACTTCTGTTACATTTTGCTCAATTAAATATTGAATTACATCTTTCGCATGTACATCGATTACAATTAATGCTTTTACCGTGATACTACTTAGTTTTGATAAGTCAGTTCGTCGTATTATTGCTACAGTGTCATTTAGCTGTTTAGTAAGTTCCACATGAAATGATTTTATTTCGCTAAGTTTTCGAGTTTGTAAACAGTTATGTACATCAACAGCCCAATATATTTGTGATATGGATAGTACCACCATCCCTTCCCAGGAAAGAATCCATTCTGATCGTTCAGAGTTAGGGTAGTCATAATAAGAATATTCAGTTTCCGATTTTATCGCCTTTAGCATTTGATATTCCACTTGAACTAACCATTTTTCTACGGACCCTCTTGCAGCAGCCACGCTAATGTTTTCAACAAATTCCACTTGTTCCCCTTCCATTGAAATCATTATAGAAATATTAAATTCGGAATCAAATACAAGTCTATTAATTCCTTCAAAACATTTTTTAAGATGCGGTTGTACTTTTAAAGGGTTTTTTGTTTCAGATAAAATTTCTAACATTTCATCATTTGACAGGAAAAAAAATCTAGGAAAATATAATCTTTTCTTTTCTAGATAACTATTTACACCATCATTAATTCGTTCTAATAACGAAGAAGCAGTAATAAATGATTCCAAGACGCCTACACCGCCAGCTGTCTCTAAAACATGCGCATCTTTTTCCACTGCTGACATATAGCGCCTGTAAATGTTATTTACTTCAACAAACATTACACCCTCTTCTGGCATTTGCGCAACAATATCTTTAGATGAGAATATTGGCAATAAATACAACCATTGACTTTGAACTTTACCCCACTCATCTATTGTAGAATTTACTCTTACTATTTTATCGTACCATGCTCTAACTTGCGTTTCAAATGGCTTAACAAACGCAGAACCTCTCATTCCGACAGTTTTTACAATATGGTCATCCAACACACTTTGGATATCATCTAAACCAGATAAAATGAATATACCTGAGTCTTTATATGGACTCGTTTTAAATACAATATCAACCCATTCGGCCATCATTTTATTTAAATTTGTTATTAATGCTAGTTCTTTTGTTGCCGCTACACTAATGATTTCGTATTGATCTAACTCGGCCCATAAATTAAAATTTATAATTTTTCTTAAAGAGGTTCCAGCGTTAGGTGTTAAATCAAATCCAGCGATTGAAGACATTTCGTCCCAATGCCTCTGCACTAAAGCAGGGTTACACATTATATGTCCCATTTGTACATTTGGCCTCCATTCTTTTATTTCTGTTACCACTTGTGCACACAACTTTAACGGAGCAGGTAAATTATTAACATCGGGATCGTCAACTAAACCTTGAAACCTTCTCTCTACACCTTCTGCAATTTGTTGTTTAATTTTATTTTTGTAGCCTTTAGACACCTTTAGAAATTCTTTGTAAAAAAAATCATGCTCTTGTTCAATTTCATTATGGTCAAGATATTCAAAAGGCCCATCCATCCATTTGTAATAATTACGTTTCCATTTTCTGACTGAAAAAACTAAATTATAAAAAGGTATTATATAATCTTTTAATTCTTCTAAATCTGGGTAACTAGATATTGGAAATTTAAATGTTGTTTCTTCAGCATTAATCCATTTAACAAGTTTGTCGCATTCATGTAATCGGTTAACCAGTTTACGAAGATATTCGAGATATTCTAAAGCATTATTTGTGTCATCCATGTTGTCTAATAACTCCAAATATGGAATAATTTGTTTAATTTTGTCATTTAACAAAGAGATATTATTTAAAAGCGCATCTTCCATTTCAGCTTTAAAGGTTTCGTAATTGGCCGCATTTTTTTCGAAAATCGGTTTAATATCAGTCAACCAATTAACTGTGCGTGTATTGGATTCCACGTGATCCGGGCTCAAAGACGCCATTTCAAGTAACTGCGATACAATAGATACTTGTCTTAAAATTCTTTCTTTTAATTCTTCCACCAAAACTGTCTTTGCATGTAAAATATATACTCCTTGTTCAACTAGCTCCGCTGCATTTTCCGGAATTTTATTCGCTTTAGCTGCTATAATTTCAAAATCTAAACAAATATTTTTGTTTTCTAACTTATGGCTATTGACTATGCCATCAATTATATTATTGCTGAATTCAACTGTTTTATTCTTTAACCCTTCAATCATATGAAGTTGGTTTATTATAGCATTATTAAAATATTCGTTTTCAATAATTCCAGATATACCAGACCCTACTCCTTGAAAATATAAAACTCTGTCACGACCTTCCTCAAAAGTCTTTGTCTCTTCTATAAATTTAAAGACACAATTTCTAGCTGCTTCTCCATGAAGCATATAATATTCTTGTCTTAACCGGTCCAAATAATCATGTTGTATTAAAAACACATCATCTAGTTGTTTCTGAAGTCTTTTGTGGCCATCTTCCATAAGCCATTCATTATACTCTACAGGTAAGGCATCGTAGTTATAAGGTATGTTGAGATATTGCTCTATAGGCATCAGTCTAGATGCTATATGACAGATAACATTGGCGATTTTATGATAAGCTTCGCAAATGTCTTCTAACGAGGGTTGATAAGTAAATTCTCCGTTAAAGTGGACATTAACAAGCAGTATAGGTACGCATTCATTTTTAGCTAAATCCTCTATGATACCATCAATCGAACGACGCATTAGATCTTGAATCTGCATAGATATTATTTTCTTGGCACATTTAATGAATGTAGTAATACGCTTTTGACTCATTCCTTTTAAACACCGTGGGTTCTTGAGCCAGCTAGCCAATATGGAGTACCAAGTACTGGAAACCAAATAATCACCACGTTTGATCTTGTCCATTACTTTTTCTGTAAACTCGTTTAAGCTCAAAGGGCCCAAGGCCCTAAATTTGGACAATCGTAAGAGAACTGGAGGAAACGTAACTTCGGATGATTCCAAAATTAGTCTAATAAAAGGATGTAACATTAAGGAATTACAACCAAGTTTCTTTTGATTACGCAACATTTTATCGTAATTTTTAGTCTTGCCAAGAAATTTAAATGGTGGCTCAAAATACTTTTTCCTCGGTTTGCCTGGTATTTCCCGTATGACGGTTTTAACTGCCAGTTCATGTAGATTGCAATGCCAAGTTTCTTTTGACTCTCTCACTAAAATATTTATAATTTCCGGAAATTTTTCTCGATATTTAACTGGAATAAGTTTTGTTATTTTATTTTCCCACGACTTAGGTAACGGTGGAGGTCTAATCCTTTCTGCAGATTCCCTAAGCATAGCAATGTGACGTTCTTGAGATATTTCATGCAAGTCCCGTTCTCGCGTAACCAGAGGCATTCGTGCTATTTCGATTTTCTTTCGCCTTGCTTTTTCTTCTAATATTTTTTGGAATTTAGCTCTCTTCTCCTGAAACATTGTATTTAATTATTTGAGCTTAAATTTATTAAATAATTTTTTTTTTTGATTTTAGGCCTTAAAATAAAGTTTGTTTATAGATACCCATTCTGTTTTTAAAAACTAAATAAATACTAACATGCAGGCAGTATGGGCTGATAAATGAAAACTCATAATGAAAACTGAATAATGAATTGTATTTTTACAATTTGACAAATGTAAATTTTATAACATCTGATTAGGGCATGATCTGCTACATAAAATAATCGGCGTGAGGGAATCGGTATCCGGATAATATGGATTATAGTATGCGCCAGATCGATTGGCAATAAAGTGGGTTAACCCGAGCTAAAATGCCCCTAAAAGAGCTTAAGTTACGAATTCATAATTTTAAGGTAAAAATAGGTAATGATAATTAAAATAATAAAATCACTATTAATATCTTTTTCTTGTTTTGTTTCACTCTATAGTATTTATAACGATTTAAGTAAATCAGAAATTCGTCTTTCAACAATAGGTATACGAAACTTGATTTTTCACTGATTTAACTACCTACTTTTTTTCAAAGAATATGAAGGTGCTAGGTATTTAAGCTGGTGCAGGGGCCTTACCAAAGGGCCAATCGATAATCGAATCAAAATACCCATCGAAAGCCAAATGTATGGGATTTGACGTTTCTCGACGATCAGGCTGTAACGCCAAAGACGCGGGGTCTTTGGCGTTGTATTTGGAGGTCATGGGTTCGATTCCCATTCATGAAAAAAATCTCACGTTTTTTGCTATTGACACCATCTAATATAAGATAGATACTAAAGTTTAGTAGACCATAAGTTAACAACCGTACAGGGGCCTTATTATGGATATACCATACAAACAATATCAAATTTTGACTTTCATGATAGACAATTAATATCGTAGAACAGGCCCTTAGTTCAAAAACGCACTTATTTACAAGTTGTAGGTTCAGATACATACATATAAAGTATAAGATGTATTCTGGGGAAACTTTATTGTAGTCAAGGAGACCAGGGGCCTATTTCATAAACGTGACAATTGTAAATTACCATGACAATTCATAATACATTGCTTGGTTTAGTTTGTTCTAAGTAAATAATACCAACTAAACTAAGCAATGAATTATAAATTGTCATGGTAAATTACAATTGTCACGTTTATGAAATAGGCCCCAGGGGCCTGACCAAAGAACACGAACGCCAATCGAATCGCCGCATCGATCGATAAAAATGTATAAGAATTTTACTCTATGGGTAGAATGTATTGGAATTTTACGAATGTATAGGAAGGCACTTGGGCCTTACCAAAGAGCCAATCGATAATCGAATGGAAATACCCATCGAAAGCCAAATGTATGGGATTTACCGTTTCTCGTCGATCAGGCTCTACCCATAGAGTAAAATTCCTATACATTTTCAATTCCTATATCGATCGATGCGGCGATTCGATTGGCGATCGTGTTCTTTGGTCAAGCCCTTGATTTTTATTGGAGTACGACATTTTCATTTGTGTGTCACCTGACTATTATTTTTGTATGCAATCATTTTAAAAACTGATTCGTGTCAATTAGTGAGAAATAATCATACTTACTAACCGAACTATTCTATTGTATCGTACCTTGATTCTGTTGTAAGGTGGTAACGGCATGAACGGTAGTTTCTCATACTTCTTTGGGTCAGGTATCGGCAGCATTCGAGGAATTCGACATCCATTTTTGGTTTGTAATAATCTTCTGAGCTCGCTCTCGTTCATGGTACATGAGAATAAATAAATAATAGAAAATAATCGTGATTATAGATATACAGTGTCAATGCAATGTCACAATAGTGTGAGAGCAGTGGAGAGATTTCAAGGCAATTATAACAAACTTGATGTTACCATGGTTACATTATAATCATTTTAGCAAAAGTTGTAGAAAAGAAAGAGTCACGCAATAGGTGCATAAACTTTTTAGAGAGTTATACTAGAAAGAATTCAACCCTAAATTACACAAAAATAAAAAATTCTATAAAAAAATAAATAGGTAGGTACTATTAAATTGAATTCTTATATGTCGTAGCACTCGTAGCCACTGTATTATAAGAATTTTGATAATTTGTAGTTGCTTATTGTTTAATATATTTTTTATAGTATTTTGTTGTTTTTAATGTTGTTAACAGAATTTGCATATATAGCCGCTGGACTTATTATCATAAATCCTTGCATTGAATAAAACTATTTTATTCAATACTTACAAGGTGTGATTGTTTGAGGTAATACAAAGATTTTGCTTTTTTCTAGCTTACCTATACCTTACTATTTCCAAGTTTTTATTTTACTTTTGACAGCTCTAGTACTAATAATTTAGTGATGTCAAGTCCTAATGCGTTAGCGATTCGATTCGATCATACAAAAATATGTGTGTTCCTTGTGTTCTCATTCATACTTACTAGAAGTACAATTTAACCCAAATATAAACAAAATTCAGTATCCTACTTTATTTTTTCGTGCCCGCTTCTCGTGAAATTATTAAATAAAATTTGGTATACAAATTAAGGGTCTTCTGGAGTCCTATTTATTTAAAAGCAAACTTTAGTCAACAATAGTAGTTCAGGCTAAAGAGACCCCCCCCCCTCAATAAAAAAAGTAGAATAATAGGTCGAGTAGCATTATTGCAATCTAATTTTTTATATGTACGTACCCGAGCTCTATTTTAAGCTATATAAATCGTATTGGATTTGAAATGATTGAGATGCCATTAAATACTGCATTATCATGTGAAAATATCAAGTAAAAATTTGGCTTAATTTTCCATACAAAATGTGGCATGGGAACAAAAATTATAGGTACACACCGTGTACCTAGTTGGTACAATAGCTTAAAACATATTGTTAGTTTCCAATTTATGTATCAATATATTAGTACGTATAAGGAAAACAAACTAATGGTTGTTGATAATAAAAGTATTTTTGATTATAAGAATTTTAGTATATTTTGAAATACAAATAAGGAACAAAAACATTTAGGTACAATTCACTTGTAAACAAGTATCCTTAACAATACCATAACTATGATAGAATACATTTTTTATAATAATAAAGCCTAACTAGGTAATAATATCCACTTCATGTTAGTATCATTAATACATACAACATATTTTCGTTTTTTTTTGCCGTATTAAGGGCACTGCATTCGTAATCGCGAACTCCGCGTTCTCCATACAATATTAGCTTTCGCACTTCCAATATTTATTTTTATTTTTTCTAATTTAGAAAAAATAATTTTATTAATATTATAACACTCGTACAAAAAAATATATACCCATAACAGAAAGATTTTGATTGTTTCCTCGTACGGTCCACTTTTTCGGCCCATTTTTATATTTACCTAAATTTCTTCCTTCTACGACCCAGTTTAGTTATCTATTCCTCGTACGGCCTACATTTTTAATTCAATAAAGTACAGACAAATACAAAAGTTGTAATTTTAAATAAGTATTAATTTTAAAGAAGTTTTAAACTTAGTTTCTTATCATCTTTTATATACAATAGCCTAATGCAAAAATATTTTCTATTGTTTTATCAGGTAGTTTTAAAAATAAGACTACCTGATAAAATTTTTTATTGTTTTATCAGGTAGTCTTAAAAATAAGACTACCTGATAAAACAATAGAAAATATTGAGTTTTATGAAGACTTAGCGCATCGGTCGCCGAAAGACAAAGCCACATTGGCTACACAAAATGGCTACTACCTGACCACATAAACAATTTTCAATAAATATTTAAGGGTATAAGTGCCATATTATGCTATTACATTTCATTGCTGAACTTGTCTTTGTGGATTAATGTGCTCTCTCAGTGTTTATGTTGTTGGTGTAAAAAAAGTGCCTTATACGGATTAAAGTAAGTATTTTTATTAGTTACTAGTTGTGTGCCGCGGTTTCTATTGTATTCTATTTGGAACGCTGGATGCACCTGAGTCGTATCACTTTTTTCTATGATTTTGTTTAACCTTGTGTTTCAAACTATTCTTTCACTTCTATGTTTTTTGACTTTATATTTTACTATATCTACACATTATTATTAGAAACATAAGTCATTTTATATTATAGGTACATTTTATATGATATTTTTAGGCAGGTCGAGTTTGGCGCTATCTGAAGACTAACTCAGTTATTTGTTGCTGCTTGGTGCGCTGTATACAATATATTCTTGACATGGCATCACAGGACGAACAAATATCTACCTCGCAAAATAATGAGTTTACCTTCGTTACATCTAAAAGAGGTACTCAAGTATTACTGCATGAGGGTTATCAATATAATAAGAAAAGAGATAATAAAAAGGGAACAAGTGTGTGGCGATGCGCCACTCGATTATGTCACGGAATTATCATAACCTTAGACAATCAAATTCTTAAACAGTTACCTCATGATATGTGTTTAGTTAACTTCGCTAGCAACGAAATAAGAAAAAAAGTTGACATTTGTAAGAAGCAAGCCTCATGTCTGGAAGGAGACCCAATTCCTAGTTTATACAAAAAAACACTTACCTTGGTTAAAGATAGTGGAATAGATATCATTCAAAAATTTCCATCATTTACGAGCATGAAGACATCACTTTATAATGCTCGCAATAAAGCACATGGTGTCAAAAGAACATCGTTTAAAAAACTTTTCGATGTTGAAATACCAGACATATACAAGGATTTTCTATTGTGCGATTATAGGGATAAAAATGACACTGGCAATAGAATTATTGCATTTATTTGTAAAGAATCTCGGACCTTTATGCAGTCATATAATCATTTTTTTGGAGACGGAACATTTAAATGTAAAGTGTCACCATTCTATCAGTTATATACAATACATGCAGATTTTGGTAGCACAGAGGTAAAAACAAATATTATGCCACTGGTATATGCTTTACTACCGAATAAAAAGGAGGAAACATATAAAACCCTTTTTTTAATGATTAGGTCACAAATACCGGACTGGAAACTTACAAAATTTACATGTGACTTCGAAGTGGCCGTCATGAATGCTGTACAATTCGTATTTCCGCAAGCTAACATTAAAGGTTGTTATTTTCATTTTGCACAGGCCCTATGGAAAAAAGCAAAACAGTTGAATTTAAAACATGCAATTGATAAAAAACATGTTGCAATGTGTATAGCATTAGCTTTGATCCCTCAGGAATCTGTGACTGATGGATGGTTATACATCATGGAAGACTGCCCTAAAGGAGATGGCATAATTAAATTCAACGATTATTTTGTCAACACGTGGCTAGAAAATAAGTATGCAGAAAAGTGGAATGTCCACGATGAACGGCACAGAACTACTAATGCGCTCGAAGGATGGCATGCAAATTTAAATCGTCAATTTTCAAATTCAAAAAAAATGAACATTTTACAATTTTTGAAATTGATTAGTGACGACGCTAAATATCAAAATGCTCGCAGGGAACAAATATTACAAGGAGTTGGGACAAGTCGATTTAGACATCCAAAAGACATAGAGGCGTCAGAAAGAATTAATATGACTATATCGGATTATAAAAGTGGCAACATATCATTAGCTTTATGTTTAGAAAAAATTTGTCAATTTTATTGAATTATTATTAAAATATACATTTTTAATACCTAATAATAAGTTAATTTAAATTTAAAAAATGTATATATTAATAATAATTCAATAGGCATCACTTTTTGTTTGTTGACATAGAGCTGATGATATGTTGCTTCTTTTATAATTCTATATACTCGTAGTAACATTTTTTTTCTGTCGCCTGTCGTTTATGGCGAGCATTATAAAGTAATGTCTTTATGCTTGTAAATATTGGAAGTGTTTGTATGATATCTATTTCACTACCTTTAACCAATTTTGAACATTGTTAAAATTTTTCGTGTTTTGATATCCAGATTCTGTAAATTTTTCAAAGTGTAGTCAATAATACCAAAGGAATACAATATAATTGGAATTGCGTATGTGTATAGCTTTAAGAAGATTTCTTGAATTTAAATTAGTTTGCATATTTTTTTTACTCTTTTACAATATTCACTTTTAATACTTTGTTTCATTTCATTATAATTGTGTTTACCATGTTCATAAATACCGAGATATTTATAGTTTTCATCAATTTGAAAACTAATTATATTAGGCTAATTTAAATTGTACATTGTACATACTTAAATGTTGAATTTTATATTTGAACTGATTGTGATTAAACCTTGTTATTATTAAACAGATTGTTAAATATAAAGTGATTTTTATTTGTCTATCTACACTTCTGGAAAACATACGCTAGAATACCTGTGTATCTGTCTGTTTAAATATGATTTGTTTTCCGTGTGGTGAGCGGCAAAAAACAGCACCATGGATTTTTATAATTAAGGCCATTTGCCTTTGACTGTACTTGTTGGGTCGAATAAGGAACAAATTTTGGACCGTAGCAGGAATAGAAACCTATTTTTATTATTTGGGGCATAGGAGGAATAGCTTTTGGGTCGTACGAGGAATATAAATTAAATAATATAAAAATGGGTCATATAAGGAACAAGTTTTGGGCCGTAGAAGGAAAAATAAAAAGTGGGCCGTAAAAGTGGGCCGTACGAGGAATCAATCAAGATTTTGCGTACAATTATGAACATAAATAATAATAATTGAACTTCGACCAACACCCAAGTTGTAATATTGGAAGTACGTTTGTATGGGCGTCAAGTCGACTGCAGAGCTCTTAATGTGCTGAGCCACCATCAATTGCAGTGCACTTGTGTTTGTTGAAACAATCTTTCGCTTACTGTACATTGCAGTTTAAACTGTACGGATCCGCCAATGGGAAAAGTTAATTTGTACTGTCAAAAAAAAAATAGCCACACTATTGATGGATCCCTACAATTTAAACTGTATAGTATAGTGGAGATTGTTTGACAGCACTCTACATGAGTTTTTGCTATCAACATATTCTCACTATGTTAATATATTGTGTTCTACCAATAGGACATTTTTATTGTTTTCAAAAATACAGCCATCCTATGGGTGCTTCCTTTCGTATTAACAATAGCAAACCTTATGGTAGAGATACAAGTTTAATTTTGATAGTGGGTCAGCAACCAGCACGTAGGTATGACCTTAACCAAAGTACAAAGCCGATGATTAAGTTTTATATCAAAAATTGAAAAAAAAAGTTTGTATATAGGTAAAACAGCCTGTACATATAGGTTGGTGTACATCTAAGATATATTAGCCGACTAAGGGCCGATTCGACCAAAATAGAGCATAACTTATACTGGGGGTAGTAATGTCAAATTCCATACAAATATTTATTCGTAGATTAAAATATTAATACTCAGAATAATTATTTATATGTGATTTGACATTACTCGGTATAAGTTAGAGCCACTTTTGGTCGAATCGGCCCTGAACTTACCTATTAATTTTAAACTTTGCATTCAATTTTATTGATATAGAATCTATATTTATAAAATAGAAACCTCTTTCCATATTACAGATTTAGGCTCTGGCTAATATAATGGATTCATTATCGAATTTGTCCTTTGGTGGAGGAAGATGTTAGTTAGCTTTAGTTGCACCAAAGTGTACGTTACAAGCAATTGTACCGATTAAAATTGGCGTCGAATGTACCAGTTTTGTTTTTAAAGTCAAATGACAGTTGGTACATTCGACGCCATTTTTAATTTTATTTATTATCTACAATTACTTTACTTCAACAGACACTTGGGTGCAAGTCAGCCTTAATCTTATATCACATTAATATATAAAATTAAATATTACTAGTGTACTTACTTATATACTAACCCTCGTATTCTAAGACGTTTCCTTAACTCCACTTTTCACTCGAGGAGCGTCTGTCTCAACTTGCTTTTTAAAGTTGACATTTAGTGGAAAGAGACAGACGTTCCTTGAGTGTAAAGTGGAGTTAAGGATACATCTTAGAATACGGGGGTATACCTATTATAGAATCGTATATTAATATTTATAACTCATTTTTTGGTACAAAATTATACAATTATAACTTTTATTCCTAATCTATGAATTGATACAGCTGGAATGTAAAACTATTTTAATTTTTATTAAATAAGCTCAAAACTACATTTTGGTAAAAAAATATATATCTAGATAATTCCAGTCTTGACTCGATGTTCATTACATGGCACGGACCAATAAAGGTAACCTTCTAAAATATATTTACACGTAAAATAATGTACAAAAATATAAACTCTTCTCTATATGGACTGATAATCTAGTATTTTTTAAATAAATTAAAGTTTAGCTAGGTTAAATAAAACACTATACACGGTGACCTTGAAAGGTTGCACTCTGGGCTAAGGAGACTCTACTGGTCAAATCGAATTTATATAGATATACATTTAATATACGTGGTGGCCGAGTTGGTTAGACCTTGGACTTAAAAACACTTAGGTCCCTGGTTCGAATCCCGGTATGTACGAATGAGTATTTAATTAAAAAATTATGTACATTTGTTTGACAACACCACTATAGTGCTTAGGAGAGCACGTTAAGCTGTCGGTCCCGGTTTCACTATACCAACTTGTGAAATGGTTTATAGATATATGGGTTATTGAGTCTATTCAAAACATCGCGACGAGCTAGCCACTTTTTCGGTGTAGGCTCATACCATCGGCTACGAGGTGGGATTAAAATCCCCTCCGCTGGGTACCCTGGGGCCGTCTAGGGCGCCGTAAGGCACCCGTGATGATGTAAATCGAATTCACCAGTAGAGCCACATTCCCAAATTCACCATGTCACTCACGTCTTATTATATGCATTGATCGCCTTCGTTGTAGTTTGCGCCGCTGCCGATGCACCGTTGGCATTTCAATCGGAGGACGAAGTTCGATTCCCACTTAAGGCAAAACAATATTAGTACAGACCTACGTTTTTTGTACTGCTTACCTTGGTCTGGATATTTATAAAATATTATATTTACCTATTAGTATATGTATTTTTTTTTATGGTGCACATAGTACAAGCCTAGAGCTTAGTTTGTGTAAACGTCTTAAATATTATTATTATAATGTATAATTAAAATAAATATCACAATTAGGTTATATTTTTTTACCATTATTACATATTTTGACTAACATATTACAGAATTTTTTTAATAATTTTACCAATACTAATATAAGTACATGAGAATTATTTATTCGATAAATGAATTACTTACTGTCTAACTAAATTAATAATAAATATGACACTGAATATAACAGACAATACCTCCGAGACAAAACAGATAAGTGAAATTTATTGCAAGGGGAATTGTTTGTCGTCATATTACCTGCATATGGTAATTTTTGGAAAAAAAATTCGACTTCTGAATTTTTTTTTTAATTAAAAAGAAAATTGTCAAATTATAAAAAACCCACCCATTGTCAAAAAATTATAAAATTTTATATTTAGGCTTATTTTTTGGTTCCCTAGAGATGGTTCCTGCCATTTTTTATAATCAATATTTTCAAAAAAAATCTGAAATTTATTTTTTTGAAAAAAAATATTATATCATATTTTCGTTCACTTCTGTTTTGTCTCGGAGGTATCCCTATCTAAGTATTTTTTTTGTCTGCTGTTACATTCAGAGTCATTAAAAAATATGTATTATTGTTAAAATAACATCTCTCCTTGGAAAAAGTCTGGTTCATATTAGTATGTTAAAGGGGTGCATAAATCAAATCAAAAATCAACATCTCCGATTACGAGAATACCTCAAACCCAACAAATATATAAGAAAAACATAGTAACAATATAAGATATTTAGAAATAACTGGCTTTTTGAAAAACAGGTCGCAAAGTTACCACCATTTTTTATCGATTTTCCTATTATTTCAGTATGGAGCAGATTATAAAGCCATGCTTTTTTTTTATAAGTTTTTATCTATAAGATCTAGTGCGTGGCCTAGCGTTTTTGTAAAATTCAAAATATTTTAAGATTTTTTTTTCTCCCTCGCACGCTTTGTAAGAGGCATTTTTTATTTCTTTATTTGCTTTATTTATACGCCCTCTTAACGGATGGTGAGCGACTGTATCGTGTAACTGGGGGCATGAGCAAATTCACAATTTTACATAAGAGCTCATAAGTTTATTACATTATGAGTTATAAAGAAAAATTTTATACATATTATTGTATATTTTGCTTTGCTCTAGAGTCCATTGTGATAAACTAAATTACATGTTATAAATAATAATAATAAATAAGTCAATGGATAAATCATTAAACTGATATGCTATCGCTTGCATTAGGCGGGATACAATTTTATTGGCACACTTTTGTACCGACATTTTCTAATGTTTCTTAGCAGCACCAGCCCCCTAATTATAAAGACAACAAATACTTTTTTTGACAAATATACTATGACGTCACTCTTACCGTGTTTCTTAATGGTCTTGTTTATGTTGCATTAGAAATAATACGAGTTACGACAGAACAAATTACAAGCAAAGACGATGGCGATCTGTCTAAGTATTATATCATAATTAGGATACAGTTTAATAATACCAATAAGATATCCGAAATCTTCAGATTTAAAAAATCTTGCCATATTACTTATTATTCCATAGCCTGTCACAAGGAACCTGCAACGGAGTGCCAGGGTTACCATATAGAAATTTTAAAAGTCTGGATATTTCAGTCACACAATTGAAAAATGCGCACGATAGATCGCTTTATTTTACAAATAAACCTCTCTTTTTGGTTGATTCATATCTATAGTTACTGGCGACTATAGTAAAAATTGTTTGCAAAATCTTGTGGTAGAGCTATATATATATACAGGTTTCGTCTTTGTTGATTATTGTTATAAGTGAATGAGTTTAGACTAATTTGACTCCAGCAAAGTCAAAAAAGTCCAGACAAATTAAAAGCCGGAAAAGTCTGAAGAAAAGACTAAAGTCCGGACAAATCCGGACGTATGGTAACCCTAACTGCGTGATAGCGATAATATCATATTTTTGTGATTTTTATCTTTAGTTTGAAATATAATAAATTAAGATAACGAGAATTTTGATTATTTTAAATACATCAAAGTCAAAATTTAATTTAGGACAGAAATTATCACCTATATAGTATTTTGCTGCAAAAGAAGATGATTTTACCAGTGTTTTCTTATAATTACATTGTTACTTATGTTTTGTATGACACTTAGATACCTAACATAGACTATGCTATGACAAATTGTGATATGTTTAAATGTCTATGTGTTTAAGTAAATACATACAAAATCAATCATTTATTATTATTCAACCATATAACTGTATTATATACATAAATACAGCATGGATCCGAATTAATGAAAGACTTGTTTCTTCTATATGGAAGGTGTACCTAATCGATTTTTATAATAACATAGTAGGTATTAATGATCCCACTTACATCTAAAATCCTTGTGATAATAAAATATGACCGTCTCCATGATATTGGTTGCGCCTTTGGCGTTGTATCCGGAGGTCGTGGATTCAATTCTCACTCATAGTAAATAATATAAGCACGAGTTATTTACAGTACAGTAGTTTCACACATTCTGCCTTGGTCTATTGGTTTATAAAAATATACCTACCTAATACAGTAAGCCTAGTGTCTATTGTTTTTGATAGGGCAATATGTTTGAACTATATATTAATATTTAGTATATCTAAAATATTATTATGATGTAAGAGGTTTTACATTAGTTCGAATTCGTTGATAAATTTTGTTCCATAAAAGACTAAAAAATAATGTACACATATATGCGAGTAATTATCAGTCATTTTCTGCAGCCATATGGAGCTTTGTAAAGAAGTTACCAGGTTCGGCCGAGGATCAGCTTGGTGTCTTCGTCTGGTACAGTAGGGCATTCGGCTGTGTCATACACTGGCCCCGATTAGGCGTTCTTCTGCGGAATGATCTTCCGTGTCAGATCCAGATTTTTCTTTTTTTATTGATTGATATCTTACCTGTAAATTCAGCATCGTTTAAAAGTATTTACACTAGTCAAGCACTACTGTATACAAGAGGGTGAAACAAAATACTCTTCATATTGTGTTCAACTCATAATATGAGAAAAATATAGAAAAATCTATGAATGTTTAGGGGGGAACAGTTAAAACCAAAAGGTCGTGACTGTATGGGAAATGTTTGATCATACGCTCCTCTTAATAACGTTCAATCGTTCGTATTAACGTAAGAGTACGTATTAATGCTACGGTGGTAAAACTCATGATAGAGCCCCTGAACTGTAAATCTGTAAAATATAATTGCCATTCCTATAGGTACAAAGGTATTACCAGCAGAATTAATTACGAGTTTTACCAATGGACACGTTCTCTATATATTTTACCATCCCCAAAGCCTTACCGAGAAGCCAACCAAAAAATATATGTATGGGATTAAACGTTTCTAGTCGATCAAGTTTTTCTACTACTAGACTAAGGGCTGATTTTTCAATCGTCAGACAAAGTTATTCCACAGATAACTTGTATGGAGAATAAATATTTTTGACAGTTCTTCATATAAGTTAACTGTAGAATAACTTTATCTAACGATTCAAAAATCAGCCCTAAAATTCCTAAATATTTTTAACGATTGGGCTTCTCGGTAAGGCCCCTGTGTACCTAATTATTGTTTGTCACCAACAAATTATAATATTATCGCTTTGAGGAATATACAGATTAGACGTAACTCCTCTTATAGGGGGGAAATATTTTGGAACTTAGTCTCTTAAGTATATAGGACTACAAATTTATAAAATGGGTCAATCGGTACAGGTCCAACTATTCATATAATGCCGGTACACGTAACATAAAATAGTACTCACTCTGGTCTTAAGTTTGGAACTTACTCCGCGTGGATGATACATTAGGAAATTGTCTGTCACCCAAAATATTAATATCTGTAACAAATAATGTTTTTATTTAAATAAAACATTTTGTACTACCCCAGAGGCATCAATTGTATATCAACGGCATATCAAAGTTAAAATTTGACATATATACCATATAAAATGTGTCAAATTTTGCCTTTAATATGCAGATATTTTATATTCATAGTGAATAAGACCCTAGTCCCCATGTCGTTCACGCAGGCGTAGCACGGCCTAAGCAAAATTCAAGTTCCGTGAAAGCCCGACAAACATGCGAGCACGGCAATGGCATGTGTTAAGGTAAATCTGCACGATAAACTAGCTAACTTTGATAATGGCCTAATGCCAAATAAATTATTAATTCCTTCACTGATTCATTCGTCATTTCTAGGTAAGGTAACCTTATTTAGATAGATAATGCCTAAGGCATTAAGCTCGCCTATGTACAATAGTGTTAAGCTTTTGTGCAATAAAGATTTTTTCATTCATTCATTCTATATAATCTAATAAATATTTTCAGTCATTATACGTCAAATTAAAGAGTCGAACCATATCATGAATGAGAACTAGAAATCTGCCTTTTTGATTTTATGTTACTATCGTTTTCCAACTTACAGTCAATTTGAAATGATGAATTGTAGCAATGCAATAAATCGAGTCTCGAGAGTTTAATACCACCGGGAAAATTCAACGTTAACGAAGATAATAATGTAAGTATTGCAACATTCTTCTAGTATTACAACTAAGTTGTTAATTGTTATTATTATATTTTTATTCTCTTAGTAATTGTTTAATTTCAACCTACAAACACACGACCTACGCCGCACCCTAACTGCTTCGCCATACAAATTTATCTATATCTAAACATATCTATATATATATATATATATATGCCTATCAAATCTAAAATAATCACATGTGTATTATAGTACTTTACATCAGCAATGAATATACTATAATATATGCATACACGGTTTATGTTAGTTAACACACCTAATAAAATAAATTTAAACAAGTGCAGAATATAATGAGAGTCATTATAGTAAGGTCAAAATTAAATATTGCAATGTGATTTTTATTGTTTCGTTTTCAGCTGTTATATTTAGCATCCAATGAGTAGTTGTTACGTGATACGCGGCCAAACGAACAAATGATCAGTTTATTCAGTTTATTCAGTTTATTTCCACCATAGGTTCTCTTCGTGGAACACTTGGTTACAGTCGTACATCGATTGATTGGGTTATATAATAAATTAGTACCTATATTCAAATAAATTAAGTACTTATAATTCTACTGACAAACTAATAACAATAATAAAATTTTAAAACGTTAACAACAATAATAATAAACCTGCAGAACTAATCACTAAATTCAGTAAACAATCCATGCCAATGTCAAACAATACTAGTTACAAATTAAAACAATAAATAATTTAAGTACCTTTTAATGGGCGTTGGCATCATTATTTCGAATGTACAATGTCATACAATTTTATTATAATAATATAATAGCAGCTGTAAAGAGGCCTTGTCATAATTTAACAAATAATAATAATAAAGAAATGTCAATATAAGTATATAACATGTTATATATGATAACAAAAATGTAATATAGTATATAAATTAATATTATTATAATTATAGCAGCTGTATAGAGGCTTTGTCATAATTATTTCTTTAATTAATTAACAATAACATTCAGTAATAATTATAATGAATGTCATTTCAACAATAAAATAAATAATAAGATAAATAAAAATAAATAATAAGATAAATAAAAATAGTAATTATGTCAAAACACAAATTAATTAATTAAATAGCAACAGCATAAAATTTAGTAATAATTTTAATGAATATAATTATAACAATAATAATAGTAATCAAATAAATAAAAATAGTAATTACGTATGTCAAAACACAAATTGTATATTATAAATTTATAAAAAAATAGAACATGATGTAAAATAAAGTTAAGTAAAGTCTTTATTGTCATAAAGTTCAAGGTCTTGAAGAAGCTTTTGACAATTAGTTTTAAACGTTTTTGTTGTTTGTTTCTTCCAGTCATCATTTACTTTATTATAATATTTAATACTGTTTACTATGAAACTTTTATGCTTTGTACTCAATCTACATTTCTTATTTGCTACCTTATGTTTATTTCTTGTTGCGAATGAATGAATGTCAGAGTTTACTGGGGTGTTTCGTAGGTTACTGGAGCCATATAGAATATTTTGTAATACGTAAGTGGATGCTAATGTCATTATTCCTAATTCCTTAAATTTACCTCTACAACTATCTAAGGGTTTCAGATGTAGTATAGTCCTGATGGCCCTTTTTTGTAAAATAAAGATCTTTTGAACTTTAGCAGCATTTCCCCAAAACCTTAAACCATATGACATGATGCTATGAAAATCAGCGTAATAGACATTTTTTACGGTTTTTGTAGTGCATATTTCCCGTACTTTACGTATAGCATGGATGGCTGAAGAGAGCTTACTAGATATCGCATTAATATGCATATCCCACGTCAACTTACTATCTAAATAAATACCTAAAAACTTATATATATATATTATTTACACTGAACCAATGATTTAAATCTATCATGGACTTATTAATATTTTCAATGAGTTTGTTGGCTGATGCATTTTGATAAATAATAGAAGTATCATCAGCAAACATAACGACAGTTGCTTTACCTTGCATCGCCGATGGAAGATCATTAACATAAATTAGGAATAATAAAGGTCCTAATATTGAGCCTTGAGGTATACCTACAGTAGATCGGTTCTGTTCAGATCTATAGTTGTTGACTTCTGTAATATGCCATCTGTTTTGTAAATAAGACTCTATTAGCCTATATGCATTTTCCATGAATCCATAATGCCTAAGCTTACCCAGTAGGATCTGATGATTTACACAGTCAAATGCTTTGGACAAGTCACAAAACACACCAATAGTTTTATGTGACTTATTCAGTGCTTCATAAACGGTGTTTAAAAGCGCAGATATTGCATTGTCTGTACTTTTATATTTCCTAAAACCAAACTGCTCTGGTGTAAATAAATTATTATCTTCAAAGTATTCTTGCAATTGGTTACAAATAAGTTTTTCAAATATTTTACTAATAACAGGTTGAATTGAAATCGGACGATAATTATTACAGTCAGTTTTGCAACCGCCTTTGTATAAAGGAATTATTTTACTAAGTTTTAAGGCATCTGGAAAGACACCAGTTGATACACATGTATTAAAAATATGTTTTAGAGCTGGCGCTATATCCTTTATTATATATTTTATGATTTTTGTAGACAAACCCCACATGTCAGTAGAAGGCTTTAGTTTAATATTAGAGAATGTTTTTATTATATTATTAACAGTTATCTTTTTGAATTCGAAAGATGTGATGTGTTCAATTTTAATATTACTGCGTAAAATATCCAATGCACTATTCAGATTTGCCCGGTTACTTGTTATAATGTTTGCAATATTAGCGTAGTGATAGTTTAATAAATTAGCAGATTTTTTATCACTGTCTGATAAATCCAACCTTGGTTTATTATCACTAACCTTACCAGTCTCTTCTTTAATTATTTGCCAAGTCATTTTTATTTTATTTTGGGCTTTATTAATTTTATCTGAAATATATAATTTCTTTGCTTCTTTAATTACTTTTTTGTACACTATACTATATTTCTTAACGAATTCCTGTAGATTTTTATTTATGTTACGCTGACTATACAACTCATATAGCCTATTTCTAGAAATTTTGATCCCTTTTGTAGCCCATTCGCTAAATGTTTTGGTTTTTCTACAACTTGTTGTTAATGGCAGATATGTGTCTAATGTTTTTATTAAAACAGTATTAAAATTATTATAATCCATATTTACATCATATGTATTAGATAACTTTAGTAACTCTATTCTTAGATTATTAGATAAATTTGTTAACGAGTGTAAATTTAGTTTTCGAAATGTAAATTTATTATGATCGGTAACTTTATCTATTTTAGTTTTGAATTTAATTAATTGAGCGCAATGGTCTGATTCTAAACAATGCTGAACTGAACTAAAGTTTATATTAATATTTGCAAAAATATTATCTATGCATGTACCACTTTGTGGTCTTGTTACATCTTGTATAATTTGCTTCAAACCATGACTTAACAGTAGATCCACAAGATCTCTTTTATTACTACTATCAATGAAAAAATTTACATTAAAGTCACCGCAAACAATAATATTTTTATTTGTATTATTAAGTTTGTATAGAATTTGTTCCAATTTTGATAAGTATATGTTGAAATTGCCACTCGGAGAACGATAAATTGAAAGAACTATAGTATTAGCAACTTCGACACAAGAAACTTCAATGTCTATTTCAACGGACATAGCTACAATATCTTTTCTACTGCGGACTTTGTAAATACTTTTTACTAATATAAGGGAACCCCCTCTAATATGTTTCGTTCTGCTGTAACTACTTACACATTTATATTTTTTTACAACAATATTATGTTCCATCGGCAACCAAGTCTCTGTCAAACAAATAACATCAATGCAATTTTGTTGCAAGAACAAATTCAAGTCCAATATCTTATAACTAATACCTGCAATATTTTGGTGCATTACAACAAGGCACCCTTGATCCCTTAGAGTTTGAGTCACGTTATAGTTAAGTTTGGTACCACTATCTTGTCTAAAAAAGTTAAATGAGCCTGCTGAGGTGCAGAAGTTTTTATAAATATTAAATTGGAATTACATACTGAATCATTAACTGTTAAAAATGTACTACTTAATTTCATTATTTCAGATTTTGTTAAACAATATTTTTTATATTTAATATCATTAAAGCAGTTTAAGTCTATAGTTCCAGTTTTTGCAAAACACGACGTCAGACATAATACTTTTTTGTTAACCTTATATATATGGGAATTAATTCTTACATTACTACATTCATCGTTACCATTAACATATAATAGAGTACTTATATAAACATTTAAATTTAGTTTTTCACCTAATTTACATATGTCTTCAATGCATTTTAAATATTCACTTGTATTTTTATTGGACATATAATTTCCTTCTATGATTATTAGCTTGTCACCTTTAGTACAGTTCATAATAGTTTTTGGTATGTCTTTTATTATATGGTTTAATGAAGCTCCAGGCTTACATGAGGATTGAATACTGACATTCTTTGTGTCTATTTTATCATGTATGTATTTACCTAAGTTTTTGCCATTCTCATCGCTAAATAAATATATTTTCTTCTTTTCAATTGGTAACATTTTTTTATTTTTTTTAATACTATCAGTATCTTCACATAAATTTATATATATGTATGTATGTATCATCACGGGTGCCTTACGGCGCCCGAGACCGCCTAGACGGCCCCAGGGTACCCAGCGGAGGGGTTTTAATCCCACCTCGTTGTAGCCGATGGTATGAGTCTACACCGAACAAGTGGCTAACTCGTCGCGATGTTTTGGATAGACTCAATAACCCATCTATAAACAGTTTCACAAGTTGGTATAGTGAAACCGGGACCGACAGCTTAACGTGCTCTCCGAGGCACTATAGTGATGTTGTCAAACAAATGTACATAAATTTTTAAATTAAAAACTCATTGGTACACACCGGGATTCGAACCAGGGACCTAAGCGTTTTTAAGTCCAAGGTCTAACCAACTAGGCCACCACGTATATTTATAGTTTTTTTATAATTATTTTTTAAGTCATGTATATTTTCAATTAATTCATTATTCTCTTCTAATAGTGTATGTTCTATTTCATCAATTATACCATTTAACTTTTTATTTTGCTCCTCTAAGTGTGAGTTTTTAAAACTCAAATTGATACACGTGTCTTTTAGTGTTGAAATTCTGTTTACAATTTTTATTGATGAGTCATTTTTGCTATTCTTTTGTTTCTTTTTTCGAACAATCCTATACTTAAGGCCTTCATCTGGCTTTGATTTGATAATTTTCCAGGATTTCTTACAAACTCTTTTTTTGTTTTTTTCTATTTTTGGTGTAGTATCTTTTTTTATATTGTGTGTTTCTTGTAATAAAATAATATTATCCTGTCTTAATTTTATATTTTCTTCAGTTAAGTTATTAATATTTTTACTTAATTCAATAAGCTTCGTTTCCATTGTATTTTTTCATTTTTTTAATTTTATTTTCAATTCTTGAGACCATATATTATAAATATTATCACCTTTATATTGACCAATTATATCCATAAGATTAATTCTATCCTGTTGCAATTCAGATATGTTTGTTTTTAGTTCAATAAGATCTTTCTTCAACTGTATAGTTATATTTAATAATACTTGAAAGTCCTTTTTACTTTGACATTGCTCTTCATTTAATTTAAGCGATTTGGCAAGGTCTAGCTGCTGTAGTAACTCCCGAGTTGTATTAGTCATGATTACAATTTAGTATTAAATTGCCTTTTACGCAGGCGTTAATATATTGTAAGACAATTCAATTGTAACCCTCTTTGTTAATATACTGTATTACAAAATTTGTACATTTAAAAAAGATCAAATTTCATTAGTACAGAGATTTGAACCCGAGTTCATCGGTTTGAATATCCAAGGCAATTTACGCCGAGGCTACCACGTCTCACTTTCAGACAGTTGGATTTTACGTTCGCATCGATTTAATACAATGGATTTGTCAGATTTTTAAAATTAGCGCCCTCTCTCGCTGTGTAATATAATTCACTTTGAAATTTCGTCAAAGACTGGTCTAGACTGAACTTAAATTTATTAATTAGTAATTCAATGGATTTAATGTTTAACACTAGATGTCGCTTTTACTATAAATTGAAGTTACTACAAATCAACGATAGATGTCTCTTCTTCAAAAGATCCAATCGATAATGTAGACATGTGTTACACTTGCAGACAAAGAAATGTCGTTGTTTGATAAGAGATGTCGCTTGTGTTGCAGTTTTTACAAAATACAGCGACCGTTATAAGATGCGTCATTTGATTAAAAACAAATTTAAAGAAATATTCACCATGAAATAAATGTTAGTTTAACACGTAAAAACAATTAATTCAATCAATTTGCACATCATAGATGGAAGAGTAGCTACGTTTAACCTTTCTATCGAATACACAAAATTGAATTTATAGTTGTAATTCTTAACACACAGTTTTAAGCTTTTCTTTGTCACAAATATGCATATTAATCATGTTTATATCACTTTATTGATAACTAATAAGCTTATTCACATAATTAGTTTAGATTTAACACGTATTATACTGTTATTCTAATTTAATTTAATTGTTTATTACGGAGCACTATTTATTTCGACTATACACGCCAGCGCCATCTAGCGACTTCTAACGATCAACAAACGTATCGTAAGGTGGTCTGGGATCTGTGGTCCTAGAAGAAACCGCACTGATTATCCTGATAAGGAATTAATTAAATTTTCGGCAAGCGAATCTCGCAGCCACGCCACCGTTGGAAACAGATAATGCCCCTTAGGCTCCCTGTATTAGTCAGTCAAAAAAAAAAATTATTAAAATGAAAAATACTGAAAAAAGTAAAACAAAAAAAAGACTTGATATTTTGTACTTTTCTGCCATCTAGTATTAGAAACTAGGATTTCTAACTTCAATCAATATAGAGTTATACGAAGAAAGCACATAGAGGGCGTCTGTGGCATATAATGATAATAATATGTAGGACAATTTACACATATTGCTCTGGTCACATACTAAGCCAAAAGCGCAACTATTAGTCTACACAGGCGGTCTACATAACAAGCAAAGGCAAATTTCTTAAGGGGACTGGAACCTGGTTGGCTCGGTGGTTGAGTACCTTGCCGCGAAAGCGTGGTTCGTAGGTTCGAGCCCCGCCCACGAGAACTTTTTACATTGCATTTTATCTTTAAAAAAATCAATACCTAACATTTAAAATTGACGTAATCATAATGTCTCTCATTATACTCACTTGTTAAAATTTATTTACCTTACGGTATTAGAAAAATAATAAGCATGCTTCTTCTTTTTCAAAGCTTACGGTAGGTTGGCTCGGGCGGCCGTAAGGCATGTCTCCTGAATGTATCAGTCATCAGTGGTGTTGTAAAGTATGTACCCACTTAATCATGAATCAACTTTTTCATAGGTTTAGAAACGGCCAGACTGAAGGTGTTTAGAGGCAGTTAATTTTAACGATTTCAGATGTATTTCTCTGGACCGAAAAAGGAATCTTGGTCAATTTATGCCCTATAAAGTATAAAAAAAAGATATCAAAAGTACTTACATTTACAAAAAACGGTATAATTAGTATGACAACAGCAAGCTCCAATTTCGGATTGGTGACTGGGGAAAGCCTTAAAGTGGATAAGACTGCAACCACCGGAGGAAGACGGAGCACTAAGGCGAGGGCCGACTTGGCAAATGTTGCCAGCGCTGCATACAAAACACACTGGCACAGCCAAGCACTACACATCGGAGGTTTACCTAAAAAATAAACTACAGTTATCTTCAATTGTATCTGGAGTTTGTGGAATCAATTCCCAGTTGGGAAATATTAATTAGTTTATAGTGGCCGTTCACTATTAACCAATTAATACTCCAAGTAGTATCGCTTTCACTGTTTTTATAATGGAGGTGTTTACATATATGTTTAATATATACATCTACACCGCTTTATTCAGAAACGTTTTACTAAATCTTTGTTTCTACAGCCTACTTAACTTTTTCACCATAGATGTGTTTGGTCACATTTTTTGTTTCAAAAAATTCCGGCGCTGTGTTATACAAATTTTAATTAACTCAATCGCAAATCAATCGCTTTATTGACCAGTCAGTAAATCATATATATGGGCAGCTATCTAACTATAAGGAAAACCACAGCTTACTTATTCGTCATAATTGTTAATAAAAAACAAATGGATTGTTTTTCTCATATTCTTATCTGTGAAGAATATTATGAAATCAATCTTTGACCCCAACTGATAATTTTGTTAATATGAGGGTGTCTAATAAATAAAAGAGAGAATGAATATTATTATACTGCTTTTTTTTATCTTTTGCTCAATCACTGTGATTTGAAGTTGCAGTGTTTGCATAGTACCAATAACCTATCTATAAACAATGTCACAAGTATAGTGAAGCTGGGACAGACTACTTAATGTGCTCTCTGAGGCACTGGTATTGTTAAACATTATTTTTTTCATTAAAAACTTATTGGTACACACAGACAATGGGTCTTTAACCTGTGATCTATTTCATCTAACCAACTCAGCTAGCTGGATCTGTTTACCTATAACTAATCGACTTACAACTAAATATTTTTACCATATTCTCCAAAGTTTATTAGGGGTATGTCATAATTTCTGGCACAATGTTGAGCATATCGAATCCCAGCCCAAATTATTAGCAGACCAAGAGTGGAGTCTAACATAAAGTTTACTATGTACCTGAAAAAAAAATACTACTGTTAAAACATATAACTTTACTACTTTTTAGACTGACAATAAAGTTTTATTACAATGTTTTTATAGTTTCTGCCACACAAATCAAATGTAATTCACTTGGTGTGAGATTCTTTTAACTTAAGCTACTAGATCTGGCCTAAGCGGCGTAAATCAGCCACGCAGACCAATTTCCCCCGGAGCGCCGCTGCTGGCAAAATTTAGGGCGGCGCCCACCTCTAATTCATATACTAGAATTAGGCCCCTGGTTACTTAGACACAACTTCCCAGATTGCAAAATAATAATAAAGTGGACATGGATCAAATTTTATGAAATTAATATTTAAGATTTATTTCTCACCAGAGACAAGGATTTCCAGTAAGGTGTGGGGACAGCCATACATTGGCTCCATGAATGAGCAGAGCGCCCAATCCTTGTTTGGATGTGTCATAAAACCAAATAAGCCACGGCCTTCTAGCATATCTGGGTTCACAGAATCTTTTTCCTGAAAAAAATAATTAATAATAAGCTCTATTTAAAAATTTTCTTGCAGCTCCTATTTACACTGCTGATGCTTATTACGTTTGCTGATGATACAAAGTTGTTTGGCCCTCGCAATGAGCACCTCAAAGAGTGGTTTCTGTCGCTGAACACAGCCAAATATTTATTTTAGTAGTGTTCTTTACATTCAAGAACAACACTAAAATACTATACTACCGGATGGTAAACGGCTTAAACCAGTTAGTTCACAGATAGATCTTGGCAGTACCATATTAAGGAGGCTGTTAAAAAAGCAAAGTGTATGCTATATCTTATCCGCTATAGCTAAGCTATTGGTCCCAGTTTTACTATACAACCTAGTGAAACTGTTTATAGATGGGTTATTGACCTCGCGTTCCGTGCTTAGCATCGCTGCCACGGATCGCTGGTTTTTTTAGCCAAGGTCGTTTCACCGCGCGGAAATGTTAGCAATTTAAGTTACCATCAATCGTCCGCGAACAGAAATTTTAACACGAAAAGTTAGCACGGCTACTTTTTGACAGATGTTTGTTTACATGTGAATATCTATCTACAAATTGGAATTTTATATATTCATATCTGTTTTAGTTTTAAAAGTTCGATTAAACCTAAAAAATAAATATCGTGTAACTAAATTCAGCTTTGGTATGTTTAGTTTGAGGTTGTTAATTAAATTAATATTGTGATATTATAAAATTATTGTATTTAAATAATAGTTAATTAAAAAATATTGATTTATTATATAATGATAAGGTAGTAATATTTTTAATTTCAATTATTTAATTCAAAATAGTGCTTCTTGTCAAAAAGTGGCATCAAAAATCAACACCGATCGTTTCCGAGCTGCATTTTAGCATCGCTAAAAAAAATGACATGGCTGTGTTGAAACGGGCGGTCGCGCTGGTTTTTGAAGCCAGCACGAGAAACTGCCCGCGTTAGCTCTCGAAACGCAGGGTGAGTCAATCCAAACATTGCGACAAGCTAGTAATTTGTTTGGTGTAGACTCATACCATCACCTATGATGAGGTGGGTATAATAAAAACCCCTCTCCTGAGACCATCTTAAGCTCTGTAAGGCACCAGTGAGATATTTATGTAGCTGACGGTAACAGTGTACACCAAAAAAGTGGCTAACTCGTCGCAATGCTTGGATGAACCCAATAATCCATTTTATTAGTGACTTTTCTAGCAAATTTTAGTACAAAATTATGAAATATCAAAATTGATTAACTCAAAAACTAGTTGAATCTTCACAATAAGATAAACATTCAGTAAATAAAAATCGCTCACCAGGCACATTCTAAAGCTGAGCCCATTAAATTATGTATCGTTAACCTATTTAGCTAGAACCAGTTGTGTCTATAAAACCACAACTTACCTATAAGAACTGTGAAAGCTAGGAAGGCCAACAAAAATTGCATGAACCATCCATATGTATCAGTGAGGGCATCTTTTGAACAATGCAGTTCTGACCACACAACAGAAGAATTGTTATTCATTTTTACATCACGTTAGCAATAAAAACATGGTACAACATTTAGAAATAATAATTAAAGGTCTTATGCACTAAACAAATAAGTAGTCCAAAAAATTCAATAAAATAAATTTTTTAAATGAAACCACAGATAATCAAACCTTGCGGTCCGATTCACACCAAAATCGATGTCAGCGCTGTCATCACCGGTCCGATTGGGCGTAAGCGCGCTAACGATAGATGATTTGACTAGATAGTGACGTCATTACAGACGCCATATTGGAATTACAGTGATTTTGCTTGTGGGTGAAATCGCTGTGAGCGCTGTCAGAATGACATTTATCTAGAAACGTGTTTTCAAGAAAGTAATAAAATTCCTTAAATAATTATTAAGTAGATAGTTAAAAGTATTGTGTTCTCATTTATTTTAATATTATTGTAAACAAATATATAAAATAACATTAAAATTCATGAATTTTTTTATTGCGTTTTATTTGACATTCAAACAGAGTGAGAGGAGCATATGTTTTAGTTGCGAGATAGAGGGAGATACAAGTGATGTTCTTGTGAGCGCGCTTAATCCCTGGTCCGATTCATTATCACGCCAATAGCGCCGTGAGTGGTCTCATCGCGCTTTTTGAATCGGACCAGTGATTATGAACGTCAGCGCTGACAGCGGTGTCATCCCATTCGGACCGTGAGGAAAACATTATCACCCACAGATTAAATCACAGATTAATTAAAATAGAGATGTGAAAAAAAAAAGAATATAAAATTGATTTTCAACAGACAAATCGATAATTATCAAATCGATTATGCAAGATTCACTTTTTAATCGATTTTTATAAAAATGCGTCATCTATGGGCTGAAAGAAGTTTTACGTCGTGAAGTTTGTAAAATCTATGCACAGAACAATATTAAAACAAAAAAAAAAAAGGTCAAAAAGGATAAAATTAAAATAAATATGAACTTTTCACTCATATGGCTTTTCTAATGAGTCAAACAGAGATGGCAATTGGTTGTCAATCCACTTAAGAGAAAAGGCGCCTGTCCAAAGAGCACGATCTCCAATCGAATCGCCGCATCGATCGATATAAATGTATAGAAATTTTACTCTATGGATAGAGCCTGATCGATGAGAAACGTTAAATCCCTTACATTTGGCTTTCGATTGGTATTTCGATCCGATTATCGATTCGCTCTTTGGTAAGGCCCAAGGTTGTGTCATCTTTTTTGATTAAACCATATATTACAAATAACATTAAGGACGCGATATCATTTTAAATATCGATAAATGAGTTGTAAACCGACAGTAAGATATATACGGAAGCGCCCTAAGACCTAAAATGGAATGTATATAAAAAAGGTTGATAAAACCTTTATCAACAACAACTAGGCACTAAAAAATTCATACATTCTATTGTCTGAGGTGCTTTAAATAAGGGGCTAAAATTAGAGTTTTGTTTATTTATTTAAATCTTTATTGCATACAAAATACAAAGGCGGACTTAATGCCGCTAGGCATTCTCTACCAGTCAAACATTCGGGACAATCAAAGAGTTAATGTGAGGTAGGTGCAATACAGTAACTGAGTATATAATGCAGTGATATATTACTTATCTATTAACCATACTAGCTTAATTATTAGATTATTTCTCAATAAAATCTGTTAAAATGGTAAAATTTTAATTAACAACAACAAATGATAATATTTAAAACTAAACTGAAAACTAACTGTTGTACCTTATGAAATTTGTAATAATATATAATTGTTATAAATACTTAGACCTCACACTTTTAAATTAAAAATAAAATATGTATAGGTAGGTATTACTACTCTGTTAAAGTGTTATTTTAATTAGATAATATAAAAAAAATGGGCTTGTTTGACCCATCTCATGCTTACTTCTATTTTCCTCTATCGAACTGGATAAGTTTCATTTTTGAACGCGGCTTCTAAGTCTGGGTCTGAGAATACATGGGCTATGCCCATTCTTCATTGTTACCTTCTTCAGTGTTATAGCTCACCAACAAAATTAATGTACATACAAACAGCATGAAATTTCTTCTGCCGTTGGTTGTCAGCAAGAAGATCCTCTTGGGCCAGCTATATTCAGTTTAGGTATTAATTCCATAATAAAAGAATTAAAAAGTAAATTAACCATTTGGTATTTAGACGATGGTACTTTGGGAGACAATAATTATAATATCGTTTATAACAATTTAACTAGCATTGTCACAAAATTTTCGTCAATAGGCTTACAATTAAACGACAACTTAAAAGTGCAAAGGCTGTGGGATTTTCCTTTGGTGAAACGTGATCATTAATCACTACTAAACTCATCTGTAACGATGAGGGATCACGCTCGTATCTTAGCGGTGTCGGATCATGGTGCAGGTCAATGGATAAATGCACTTCCCTCGAAAAATTTAGGCACCCTTTTAGAAAATAGCACTCTGCGGATATCAGTCTGTCTACGACTAGGAATAAAAGTATGTGAACCACATCGCTATCCATGTGGAAAAGACGTCGATGAGCTTGATCACCACGGTCTGTCGTGTTCCAAAAGTGCGGGTCGCTATTTCCGTCACAGCGCCATTAATGGTCTTATTCGTAGGACGCTTGCAGTAGTCTCGATCCCATCTACTTTAGAACCAACCGGTTTGAGTCGAGATGATGGCAAGCGTCCAGACGGAATGACATTAGTGCCTTGAAGATTGGGCCAATCTCTGGTATGGGATTTTACCTGCTGGGATACCCTAGCCCCTTCTCACCTGCAAGGTACTGGTACAAGGTACTTCTGTTAGCGCTGGTGCTGCGGGGCGGAACAAGCTCAAATCAGCAAGCGTCGAAAATATGAAACTATTTGCAATAGTTACTTATTTTCGACGTTTGGGTTCGTGGGGATGAACTAAAAGCTTTTTATAAAGAAATACTCCAGCGGCCACATTCTGTTTCTTATAACGTGAGCGTTAGATTGTCAAAAAAACGAATTACGTTATTAGCGCTCTCTCCTCCAATCAGCGAAGTTTAGAAAACTACTCTGATTGGAGGAGAGCGCTCTAATAGCGGAAATCGTTATTTTGACAATCTAACGATCACGTTATAAGAAACAGAATGTGGCCGCAGGGCTCATTGACGTCTCTAGTGACAATAGGACTGGCAGTTTTTTCTCTCAAAAATTAAGTATTTTAATTCAGAGAGGAAATGCTGCCAGCCTATTGGGCACCATGCCACAGGACATCGATATGGAGGAGCTATTTTTTTAAAAGTTTTTTTTTAAAAAAAAAGTATTTGTTTACTTTTTTTTTTTTTTTTTTAGTTTATTTAGTTTTGAATGTATATTTTATTTTGAGTTTTCTTTTTTAAATTGATTTTAAGTTTTTGTTTTATTAAATAAATTAATATATTAGTTGTTGTGAATTGATTTAATTTTAAAACTAAAATATTTTGAAAGAAGTTTAATTGTTTAAAAATAAATGTCAAAGATGAAAAACGTATTTTATTATATAATTTATTATTTCGGTTGTAGCTATTAATATTTAAAGAATCCGAACATCCCAATCGTTTTACTGTGGCGACCATGCGTTATAAGTATGATATTAATAGTAGAGAAGCTTGCGTAGGTACTTATTATTTTAAAATATGGATCATTCAAAAAAGGAGCGATCTTTGTTGAGGCGAGCTTTAAATAGCCGAAAAAGAGTGCGAAAATGCGTTTGAAATACATTCCGCAGACCAGCAGTTAGTACAGTCCTCATTTATATATCTAGAAGAAAAGGCGATTTCATTATTTAAAGTCAATGACGCTTTAGTGTTTAAGTTATCAACACTAATAATATAATATAATAAAAACACGGGCACACTTTGTAATGTTTATTTCAGAAGTAATTACAAACTAATTAGGATCTAAGGTAATTTAATCTAAGTACTGAACAACGTACGCTCCGCGGTCTCTCGATTTCAGACTACCCGTAGCGCTCGGCGCGAGAGTCAAGTCGCCCGCGCGCGACGGCGGGCTGGCTTACGTATTAGCGGTCGGTACAGTCGCCAGCGATGTAAACTGCTGAGCTTAACTTTTTGCGTAAATTGTAAGGAGTGTTATGAGTTACTTTGTTAGTATTCATGTAAGGTATGTGTCTCCTACATCACCCCCCTCCAGTCCGCTCCTACGGGCGATAAAAATCAGGGAAATGAACGCGACGTCCTGATTGCGTGACTCTAACTGGAGATCTAATTCTAGTGTCTTTTTGATGTGTTGTTCGCAATGTGGTCTGCTGCTGCTGGGCATCATCCAATATGTAAGCTGGTTTGAGGCGGTCGATGGAGACGGTGACTAACCTACCTTTAATTCTTAGTTTAAAAACTTTATCACTCCTGTCTACGACTTCGTGGGGCCCAGTGTAAGCTGGTTGTAGTGGGCTTCGCACCATATCTTCTCTAAGAAAGACGTGACTAGTAGTGGTTAAGTCCTTAAATACGAAGATCTTCGTGTCGATATGGCGTGATGCTGGAGCAGGCTGTAGTTTTTGTGCAAAAGAACGCAGACGGTCGGTGAACTGTAACATATCAGGAATATCGCCTTCTACATTTCGTTGCAAGAACTCACCAGGTAGTCTTAGCGTTTCGCCATATACAAGTTCCGCTGATGAGCTTTTTAGGTCTTCTTTGAATGAATTCCTGATACCCAGGAGCACTAAGGGAAGTATTTCTGTCCAGTTTTCAGTAGCGTGACACTTTATAGCAGATTTTAGTTGTCTGTGAAAACGTTCGACAAGACCATTACTTTCAGGGTGATAAGCTGTGGTTCGGTGATGTTTGTATCCGACGGTTTGTGACAGCTTTTGGAAAAGGGCAGATTCAAACTGTCGTCCACGATCTGTTACAATGTCGGTTGGACAGCCGTATCTTGCTATCCACGTTGATAGCAAAGCTTTTGCCACCGTCTCCGCTGTGATTTCAGGAATCGGTACTGCTTCTGGCCATCGCGTAAAGCGATCGACGGCTGTAAGACAGTATCGATATCCGTCCGACATAGGTAGCGGTCCGACTAAGTCAATGTGTACAAACTGAAATCGTGCTCGAGATAATATAAAAGCGCCAATCGGAGAAGATACGTGTCGATTTACCTTAACCCTTTGACACGCTAAGCACGTGCGGGACCATTCTCGACAGTCTTTTCTTACGCTAGGCCACACGAAGCGCTGTGCTATTAGTTTAGCGCTTGCATTGGCGCCAGGATGACTGAGAGAATGTAGACTGTCAAAAATCTGCTTTCGTAACATCCTGGGTACGAAAGGTCTAGGTGTTGATGTGCTGATATCGCAATACATTTCTGCTTTGCTATCGCCTAGCTTGATTTTTTTGAGTCGAAGTGACGATGATGCATCGGTAAGAAAGTAATTCAGCTCAGGATCGGTGATTTGAGCTCTAGCCAGCGTATGGAGATCGACTGGGACCTCTAGTTCATCAACGCGGGATAAGGCGTCGGCAACGACATTATCTTTGCCAGCGATATGTCTGATATCACTGGTAAATTGAGAGATAAAATCTAGGTATCTATACTGCCTAGGCGAACAGTTATTTTTCCTGTCGCGGAAAGCATAACAGATCGGTTTGTGGTCAGTATAGATAGTAAAATGTCGTGCCTCTACCATATGCCTAAAGTAGCGGATCGCCTCGTAAACTGCTAGTATCTCGCGGTCATAAGGCGAGTACTTCTGCTGGGCCAGGTTGAGATTCCTAGAAAAAAAAATCAGAGGCTGCCAGACGCCATCCTTGTACTGCTGAAGGACTGCGCCGATGGCGAGATCAGATGCGTCCGTAACGATCGCTAAATTGGCGTTACAGTCGGGGTGTGCAAGGAGAGTGGCTCTACAGAGGCTATTCTTGGTAGAGTTGAACGATTCCAACGCATCACCTGATAACGTAATAGGATGGGAACCTTTAACGGAACCTGCTAGGAAGGCGTTTAATGGGGCTTGAGTTTGAGAGGCGTGAGGTAGGAATCTCCTGTAAAAATTGATCATTCCCAGATATCTCCTTAGTTGTTTGATGGTTGTGGGCACTGGAAAGTCTTTGATGGCCTGCACTTTTTCGTCCAATGGCTGGGTACCCTGTGCTGAAATATGGTATCCGAGAAATGTTACCTCAGGCACGCCAAAGACGCATTTATTGGTATTGATAACTATTCCATAATGTTTCATCCGAGTAAAAAGCTGACGCAGGTGATCTTCGTGTTCCTCTTCATTCTGAGAAAAAACTAAAAAATCGTCGAGATAGCAGTAACAAAATTCAAGGCCTCTGGTCATTTCGTCTGCGAATCTCTGGAAGGTTTGACCAACATTTCTAAGCCCGAATGTCATGTAGGGAAATTCAAATAACCCGAAGGGTGTTGCGATTGCGGTTTTCATAATATCCGCTTCATGAACCGGAATTTGGTTAAAAGCCTTTACCAAATCAATTGTCGAAAATACCCTGGACCCGGAGATGCAATGTGCGAAGTCGTGAATATGTCTTATGGGATACCTGTCAGGGATAGTCCTAGCGTTAAGCATCCTATAGTCACCGCACGGACGCCAGCTGTTATCCTTCTTGGGTGCAAGGTGCAGCGGGGAGGACCAAGGACTATCAGAAGGTCGAGCAGTGCCGTTATTAATCATATCTTCGAATTCACGCTTCGCGACCCGCAGCTTGTCGGGAGCTAGTCGTCGAGGGTGACAGGATACTGGAGGGCCCGAGGTGGTGCGAATGTAGTGTACTGTTTTGTGTGGAGTGTGTCTTACCGTACCGCCAGGTGTACTTATCTCTGGAAAGTTTTTTAATATATTATGAAATCTACTGTTTCCATTTATAATATTCACTTTAGCTGACAATGTTGTTATATTATCTATTAAACGCTGATTCCTGACATCTACGATTAAATTAAAAAATTATAAAAAATCTACGCCTATAATTGCTTTATTTACATCTGCCACTATAAATTTCCAAGAAAAGTCTCGACGAAGCCCTAAATTTAATTTAAATTGCGTGTAGCCGTATGTTTCGATGATCGTCCCATTAGCCGCGCTGAGTTGGTAGTTTGCCTTAGCCCGCCGTTCATGTAGACAGGCACGTGGGTAGACGCTTACGTCACTTCCGGTGTCCACCAGGAACTTGATTTTCGATCGGCGGTCAGTGACTAAAAGGCGACCGGCTGAGGTGGAGCAATCGTTTGTCGCCATTATCGATTGCTCGGTGCGTTTTCCGCGTCAAAATCACATGGTTGTTGACATGTCCGAGCCTGATTGCCAAACTTCATGTGGTACCAGCACATCGGGTACCTTCTGTGGCTAGACTGCGATCGCGTATTGGATCTTTGTCGTGATGATGATCGCCGACGTGGTCTTGATGGTGAACGTGACCGCCATTCTGATTGCGTAGTGAGAGCACTTACTTGCTTGGTAAGATCAGAAATCTGCTTGGCCATGGTTTGCATTACCGACTCTAGCCGAAGAGTGGAAGTGGCTGCGACTTGCGGCAACGGTGGTGCGATATCGTGTACTCGGTCAGCTAAGTCCGAAAGCGACTCGAGCGTGGCTGTCGACTGGGATGCTAACGTTGGCTTGAGTGCTGGCAGGTAGACGACTCGTCCAGAGTGTACGCATAAAATCCTCTGGTACATCGGGTCCGGCTAGGTGTTGCAGGTGACGTAAGAATTGCGAGGGTTTACGGTCACCTAGTTCCTCTTGTGTTAATAATTGTGTTACCTTTTTATGTCTAGATGCTGAGAGCCGTTTTATCAATTGTGTCTTCAATGTTTCGTATTTATTTATTACAGGTGGGGACACAATGATATCTTCAACTTCCGACGAGTATTGGTAATCTAATTGAGAGATTACGTGGTAAAATTTTGTTGTATCTGCCGTTACATTTGACAGTTCAAACTGTGCTTCCAATTGGGCGAACCAAATGGCTGGTCTCTGCGGCCAAAATGGGGTAACTCGTATAGCTACACGGTCAACTTCGGGTAGTGGCGCTGCAGGTGGTGGTGCAGTCGTCCTTCCGGGAGTTTTATAGGAGTCGTCGTCCATCATCGTGTTCTTCTCGGGGTCACCACTTTAGTGTTTAAGTTATCAACACTAATAATATAATATAATAAAAACACGGACACACTTTGTAATATTTATTTCAGAAGTAATTACAAACTAATTAGGATCTAAGGTAATTTAATCTAAGTACTGAACAACGTACGCTCCGCGGTCTCTCGATTTCAGACTACCCGTAGCGCTCGGCGCGAGAGTCAAGTCGCCCGCGCGCGACGGCGGGCTGGCTTACGTATTAGCGGTCGGTACAGTCGCCAGCGATGTAAACTGCTGAGCTTAACTTTTTGCGTAAATTGTAAGGAGTGTTATGAGTTACTTTGTTAGTATTCATGTATGGTATGTGTCTCCTACAACGCTATTAAAGACCTGGGGCTTTATTCCGAGTTTTGACACGTTCACCGTCGCGCATTTTGCGTAAGGTACGGGTATTGAAATGTAAGTTCTAACCGGTTAATTATAAAGTTGTAATTCCAATGCTTCATACATGTTCAAACTTGTGAAGAACTCGTGTATTTCAAGATGGCTGAATTATAATAGCCAACCTAATACATACTATATAACCATTGGATTAGAGCTTATATTTCCATATTTATAGTTTGCGCAACGTCTTGTCGTGATTAGCGGTTGCAAACTCGGAATAAGGCCCCTGTGATTGAGCGACGATATATTATATATATATATATATACATACATATACACACATACATGTTGTATGTAAACTAGAAGCAGCTGCGTAAGGGCGTTGTTCAAGAGATTAGTTACAATGTCACAATTAAAAGTAAATTAAAAATCACAATGATAAAATAAAATAAAATAAACAAGGCGTTGTCAAAAAAAAAAAAAAAAAAAATACTAAAAAATATAAAAATGACATACCTAGTGCTTGGATAATGAAAAAATATTGTCATAAATAAGGTATTAAAATAATAAATTATGTAACAATAATGTTTATTATACCAAATAAAATGTCAAGAAAATCCAATTATGTCGACTAAAGCTGAAGGGCTGTGTCATAGAATAACGATAATAATAAATATATATAATGAAACAAATGTCAGCACAATATTATTATAAAATACAATAAAAATTTTAAATGATGTCAGTAAAATTATAAATATATAAGTAGCTGTAAAGGGGCTTTGTCAGTAATAATAAATTATTATATAATTATTAGCCGATTGAATAAATAATAATTCTATAGTAGTTCCAAAGGCCTATCATTCAGTGCCTCATCCAACGTATAATAAGCCTTTTTAGCCAGTATATCTTTCAGTTGCTTTTTGTATTCGTTAAGGTCTAGAGCCTTTATATCGTTAGATAGTTTATTATATAGATTTACGCCTGAACATATAAAGCTCTTAGAAAATTTGGTCAACCTGTGTCGTGGCAGTTGTAAGTAAGGCTTATGGCGTGAATTTTCTCTCGTAATACTAAAAGTGTAATCCTCTATATTTTCTTTAACATATACTAAACTAAAAAGAATATAGCTACTCGCTAATGTTAATATATTTAATTCCTTGAAATATTCCCTACAACTGTCTCTTGGTTTCAGTCCTGCTATAGATCGAATAGCTCTTTTTTGTAATATGAAAATGCGGTTTGCTTCAGCAGCTGTTCTCCATACTAGCAGTCCATATGTCATAATACTATGAAAATAGGCTTAATAAACTGACTTAGCCGCTTCAGCACCACAATATTCTTTGACCTTTCTTATTGTATAACATGCTGGACTTAAAAATTACTTAAAATCATTTATATTTTGCTTCATGGATGTGCTTAAAGAAAAAATCAGTAAATTTGTTTTGTTTAGGTTTAATAGCAGGTTATTACAACTGAACCAGGACTTTAAGTTGTTTATTAAGATTTTCAACTTATTAACTACAACTTGTTTATCTTTGTCACTTATTAGTACAGATATATCATCAGCAAACATCACAATATTTGTATCGTCAGGGATACACACACTAAGGTCATTAATATATATTAGGAAAAATAGTGGGCTTAATATGGATCCCTGGGGAACGCCTAATTTTACACATGTCTCTGAAGAGTTTATGCTGTCGATGTTAACAATTTGCTATCTCTTTTTTACATAAAACTTACATAATTTAAGACCATTAGAATCTAATCCATAATGCTCCAATTTACTTAGCAGGATGCCATGATGCACACAATCAAATGCCTTTGAAAGGTCACAAAAGATGCCAAGTGCATTTTTTTTCTGATCCAAGCTAGTTAAAATCTGTTTTTTAATTTAATTTTTTTTTTTAAATTTGTGGAGCGGGATGACCCTTGCCAGTTTCAAAGCATCTGGGAATTCTCCTAAGATAAAAGCGCGTTAATAATTTTTGTGATTGGATAGGATAGTTCATTTACCAGTTCCTTTATTATTTTTGGAGTCAGATGCCACAAATCATGCGAATGTTTTGGTTTTAAGCACATAATAATATTTGCAACTTCCGTTTCTGTCATCGCATAAAATACATTTATAGGATATCTTTTGAAGGTGTAAGATTCAAGGTAATTTGTGGCCTGTCTTACATCAACATTCAGTGCGTTAGTGGCATTAGCTGCAACGTTGCTAAAGAAAGTATTAAAATAATTAGCAATTTTATCTTTATCTTTAATAAAATTGTTATCATCAGTTTTAATTTCGAACTCTGATATTTTACTTCTACATTCTTACCACTTAATTCTTTAATTATCGCCCAACTAGTTTTAATTTTGTTTTTTGAAGTCATGATTCTATTTTTAAGGAAAATTCTTTTAGCCTCCAAACAAGCTTCTTTAAAAATTTTGCTGTATCGTTTAACATATTTTTTAATAAAATCGAATTTACATCTAAACAATAATGGCAGTATTAGAAGCGAAAATACTATAATATCTGCTAACAGGCCTAGATGTTACAGCGAAGTCGATCACCGGCGTAAGCGTTTCGTGTTATCTAAAATAGAGCTACGCAAGTTCGACGGAGAAGTGCGGAATTGGCTCGGATTCTGGGGTCAATTTCACAAAATTCATGACGACGAGGATATCGATACAGAAGATAAGTACCAATATTTAATTCAAGCCACTGTAGTGGGATCAAAGGCTAGACAACTAGTAGAGAGCTACCCTCCGTCGGGGGATAGCTATTATAAAGCCATAGAACAGCTAAAGAATAGATTTGCTCGTGAAGATATGATCATAGATTATTATGTCAGAGGCTTGTTGCAGTTGGTACTAACACAGCGATATTCTAACAGTTTATCTTTGAGAGATTTATATGATAAACTATTTACCAATTTACAAGCTTTAGAAACATTGAATGTGACTACATCAAATATGCCTCGATTTTATTTCCAATGGTCGAATCTGCGCTTCCTGTAGATATATTAACAGCATGGGAGAGATCCTATGAAAATAAGGGAGAAAATCAGTTATCAGGATTTTTGGAACTTTTGAAGAAGGAAGTCGAGAGTAGTGAAAGGATTTTAAGAGCACAAGAAGGGTTTGAGAATGCTTTAATAGAAAATAAGAAAGAATTGTATAAAGAACCTACAGCAGCGTGTATTGTTGCAAGTGAAAATAAAGAAACTAGAGTAAAGACTTACATATGGTGAAAGTGTTCCCTCAGGGAAACCGCACCCGCAGCAAGGCCCTTCACACTCGGGGAAAAAAAATGGTTCTGCCAAGCGACGCTTCCAGAGGCTCCAGAAGCAGCAGGCGCAGGACAAAGCGTCGCCACGAGCAGGGCAGTCCAAAAGGCCTCGCGAAGTGAGCGATGAAAAGAGAGATCCTGCTGGTGACCCCAAAAGGGTAAAGACGCAAGGGTCATACAAAGAGGCACTGACGGGTACGAAAATGGCTATCACCACGGATTCGTACCCAAAGACTATGCTTAAGCAGGAGGATTATGTCAGGATAAGGGAGCTACTTCATGGATTAATCCTAGAAGCGGAGCCCTGTCCTGACATCGACATGAATGGGCTAGCTGGAGGAGTAGCTCATATTCTATGCCTAGACCAGTCCTCTACCAAATGGCTGTGTACCTTAAACGGCAGAAAGCTCGGGCCGGTTACCCTCAAGGTGATAGAGGCAAAGGACCTGCCTAAACCGGTCAAAATGGCCTGGAGATCGGTGTACAAGGGTGAGGTTGAGTTGGAGAGCATACTCAGGTTAACTCAAAAACTCAACCCGGCCTTGAACACCGATCTCTGGAGAGTGGTTGACACAATCGTGGAGGGCCTCAACGTGAGACGAATCGTCCTTATGGACCACGACTCCGCTGAGGTGATCCGCGAAAAGGGTTACCACATAAAAACCGGTTTGGAGAGGGACTTCTTCAAGCTTCTCGAGGAAAAGAAGCCGGAGGAGGACGTCAAGGACTCGGAAAAGCAATCTGCTGGAAAGGTGGAAGACCCTACATCACCTACCACCTCGGTGAGAACAGCAGAATTGCTGGAGGGACTGGTCGACCTGGAACTGAGCGAACAGGGGGAGCAGTCGGAGATGTCAGGAGCAGAGGAGGGCCCTATGGAGGTCCCAAAAAATCCCTAAACACACAAAGACCCAGACACAAACACACATAAACTAAACTTTATACACACACACTTAAATTACATATTTACAACTTAACCACACATTCACTTACATATAAAACTAACATTAAACAAACATAATCACAAGGGATCATCAAGAAAGATGGACTCATATAAAAGGTACCTAAATTTTGTACAAATTAATTTACACCACTGTAAATCGGCGACTGCCCTTTTGGCACGAGCACTTATGGCAAATCAATATGATGTAGCTTTAATACAGGAACCATACCTTTATAAAGGAATAGTTAAAGGCTTGAATAATATAGGTGGTCATTTACATCAAGCTAATGATGGGAATATTAGAACCTGCATTTATGTCAGACATGGCATACATGCAACAACACTAATTAATTTCTGTCACAGGGATCTTACTACAATAAAAATCATATCAGGAGAGGGCAGGCAGGAAACATTAATAGCTTCAGCCTACCTTCCATATGAAGACAAGGAGCCCGTTACACCTAGAATTGAGGAGCTAATACAAAGACGCTCTAGCAGCAATGAACACCTCATTATGGGATGTGACGCAAACGCTCATCATGTTGTCTGGGGAAGCACGGACAACAACTCAAGAGGGGAGAAACTATTAGAATATCTTGTAAGTTCTTCCTTATTAATATTAAATAAAGGTAACAGGCCAACATTTATTAATGCAAAAAGGGCTGAGGTGTTAGATATTACAATAACTTCTAGGAACACATTCTCTAACATAGATAACTGGCATGTGTCTAATGAAACATCTCTTTCTGATCACAGATATATATGCTTTAGGTACATGATGAAACATAACATTGTAACCGTACAGAGAAGGAATCCTAGGAACACCGACTGGAAAAATTACTACAGTGATCTAAAGGTAGAACTAGGAAACAAAAAAGGTAAGCTCAATTCCACTATAGATATAGAATTCGAAGCTGACAGGATTGGTACTGCAATCAAGACGGCATGGACTAACAATTGTCCGGAAAAAAATATTCTAGCGAAAAAGGTCCCATGGTGGAATCAGGATTTAGCTAAACTACGCAAGGTAACTCGAAAGGCTTTCAATGTCGCGAAAGCAAAAAACGATTTTAGTGAGTATGCACGTTTATTAACAGAGTATAATAAAGCAGTACGGAAAGCTAAGAGACAGGCATGGAAAAACCATTGCGAATCGATAGAATCAATACCCGGCATCATGAGACTGACAAAGGCAATGGCTACTACGAAAGCCAACCCACTTATGATGGTAAAGGACGAAAACGGTAAGCTAATGGAGACTGGGAAGGGTACGTTGGAAATTATGTTTAAAACACACTTTCCAGGATCGATTATCACAAACAACAAGGTAGACAACCTAAACACTGTCAACGACCAGGCAGTACATACCACCAAACGAGACTGGGAAACTGCGAAAAAAATAGTAGACGAACATAAAATCAAATGGGCCCTGAGCAATTTCCAACCTTATAAATCTCCGGGTCCAGATGAAATATATCCCATTCTACTACAAAGGGGGCTGCCAATACTAAACTCCCACATTAGCAGACTCTTCAAAGCATCCATTGCATTTGGTTACACACCAAAGCAGTGGAGGATGGTTAAGGTAGTATTCATACCGAAGCCAGGTAAAGTAACCTACGAAGAACCCAAGTCGTTTAGACCTATTAGTCTATCATCTTTCTTATTAAAGATATTAGAAAAAATACTGGATAGACACATTAGGGAGGGCCCACTAACAAGGACACCTCTTCACAGACTTCAATGTGCCTATCAACAAGGAAAGTCAACTGAAACCGCGCTTCATCATGTCGTTCATAAAGCCGAGATGGCTTTAGAGAACAAGGAGGTATGCGTAGGCATATTCTTAGACATAGAAGGAGCATTTGATCGCACAACTTTTGAAGGCATTGACAATGCCTTAAAACACCATGGCATAGAATCAACCATTTGTAGATGGATACAAAATATGCTTAGGAGTAGAATGGTTATATCACAACTACTCGGAGATGAAATGATGATAACTACAACCAAAGGATGTCCACAGGGTGGAGTACTTTCTCCTTTGCTGTGGAGCCTTGTTGTAGACTCAATTCTAACAAAACTAAACGTTGGCCCATATTATACAGTAGGATATGCTGATGACCTAGTTATAATGGTAAACGGTAAATTTGTAGGCACAACAATAAGTGTAGCACAAAAGGCTCTGGGAACTGTTGAAGAATGGTGTAACTCTCAACATCTGTCAATAAACCCGAGTAAAACTTCAGCATTGCTGTTCACAAGGAAAAGAGACCTAACGGGACTGATCTCTTTAAAGTTATACGGGTCTGAACTACAATGGTCCACTGACGTAAAATATCTCGGTCTTACTCTAGATAAAAGCCTTACATGGAAACTACATGTTGACATGTTAATAAAAAGGGCAATAAGGGTATTTGCTATGTGTCGATCGGCATATGGCAAAACATGGGGACTAAAACCAACAGTAATGAAGTGGATATACAATACCATGGTAACGCCGATACTAACATATGGAAGTATTGTGTGGTGGCCACGGACTAAGCTTGATATCTGTAAAAAAGACCTAGCTAAGTTACAACGATTGGCATGTATGTCTATTTCAGGTGCCTTTAAAACAACACCGACGGCAGCTATGGAGGTACTATTAAATCTTAAACCTTTACACGTGATAATAGAAATGGAGGCAAGGAAATCACTTTACCGACTACGGAATAATAAAGAGTGGTATCCAAATATGCCCCAAACTATTCACACTAGGATGGAAACTGACAACAATCTCGATAGGATTCTTGAAATGTGCGCTGACAACATTTCGACTATTCGAATCTTTAAAAGGAACTACAAAACATATTTCCCGTCACGGGACGAATGGGAAAATGGTTCTAAACCCGACAGTAAATATCAAAACTGGTATACTGATGGATCAAAGATGCAGTCAGGAACGGGTGCAGGAATACATACTAATGGTCATGATATTCATGTAAGCATGGGACATTACCCTACAGTTTTCCAAGCAGAACTGTATGCGATAATAGTATCTGCAAAGAAGATCCTAGACATGAGATCACATGGAGAAAACATAAATATTCTCAGCGACAGCCAAGCAGCACTTAAAGCTCTGAGCTCGTATGAGACCAGATCTGGGCTGGTTTTGGAATATGTTAAACTGTTGAATAAAATCGGCAGGAACAACAGGGTAAGACTGGCCTGGGTGCCGGGACATATGGGTATCGAAGGCAATGAAAGGGCAGACCAACTTGCTAAAATGGGTTCGGAAACTCCCTTAATTGGACCTGAACCATTTATAGGCATACCCAACATAACAATAATTAATGCTTTAAAAAAGTTTGCTGAGGACAAACACACAAGATGGTGGTTAACGCAGCAAGGCCTAATACATTCCAAGAAATTCATTGGTATGAGGGCAATAGGCCTGGATAAGGTATGGAAATTCAATAGAAGTCAAATAAGGCTACTGGTGGGAGTGTTCTCAGGACACTATACAACCAACAAACACCTCTATACTATAGGAGTAAGAGATGATCCCACATGCAGATTCTGTGGTAAGGAGCCCGAATCCATGCGGCACCTACTGTGCGACTGTGACGCTAGGGCCATCCAAAGAATAAAATACCTAGGACAGGCTTATCCGGATCCAGAAAGCTACAGGCTAATCGACCTTGGTGATGTCCTTAAATATGTCAACAACATATTTGGGGACGATACTGAGGTGTGTGGATAATAGGAATGGGGAACACACAAAAGATCCCAAAGGGTCGAAGTGTTTTTGACTGATGTCAACCCCAAAACCAATAAGATAAGATAAGATACATATGGTGCGATAAAACATCACACACTAGCACGGAATGTTATACAGTTTCTAAGCTTACTTATGATGAAAGAAAGGAGATAATTAAGAAGAAGAGAGGGTGTTATATATGTTTAATGATTGGTCATAACGCTAGAAATTGCAAAAAAAATCCTAAATGTATGATATGTGCTAGACGTCATACGGTTGCTATGTGCCCTGATCTATCTCGTACTAATAACAATAATACAAGCAGAACTTTAATAGAAGAGCCAAGACCAGGAACGTCAGGTGCAATGGTATGTCAACAAAACATAACTACGTTGTTACAGACTGCTTTAGTGAATGTTATGTATGCAGGAAACATTGTCACTGGACGCGTTTTATTTGATAGTGGATCTCAAAATTCTTATGTAAAAAATTATCTAATTAAAAAGTTAAATATAAAACCTGTAAGTACAGAAATTTTAGGTCATTGTTTATTTGGTGGTTTGAAGATCGACAAAGGTGTGTATAATATATTTGAGTTTAATATTTGTAGTTTAGATAGCTCCTTTTCATTAAAAATTAAGGCGTTAAAGCAACATAAAATTAGTGGAGCTATACCTAGGATTAATAATGTACAAATTTTAAATCAATTAAAGTCTTTAAATATTATTATACATGATCAAGGTTTTGAACCTACAGATGTCTCTTTACTTTTTGGTGCCGATGTTATTGGATTTTTGTTGACTGGCAATATTGTAAATATTAAGGATAGTTTAGTAGCCGTAGACACTAAAATAGGCTGGACGCTACAAGGTCAAGTTTTAAGTACTCATTCCTGTTTAAATATTCCTTACCTTTCCAATATCTCCGTGACTGATCTATGGGATATTGAAGCGATAAGTATTAAAGATCTGGTAGAAACCCAATTTAGGTAAGATAAGGAAGTACGTCATGCAGTTTTTCAGAGACACTGTAACATTAAACAACGAGGGCCGGTATGAAGTGTACCTGCCGTGGAAGGAGGGCTTTAAAGAATTGAGGAATAATAAGGAGGTAGCGTTTTGCAGACTTTATTCGGTTACAAATAAATTGGACTTGACAGGTAAAATTTTACTATATGACAAAGTTTTTAAAGAGCGGTTGAAGGAAGAAGTTATAGAAATAGTTGATGGTATTAATGATGGTAATTTTTTGCCACATCATGCAGTCTAGTGCAACAACTAAAATTAAGCCGATTATCGATGCTTCGGCCAAAAGTGTTTAATACCTCGTTTATTATTATAATTTCGTATGAATCCTATCGGGATTACTGCAGATATACAAATAGCGTTTTTAATGATTTCAATTATACCAAAAGATAGAGACTATTTACAATTTGTGTGGTGGAAGGATATACAAGAAATAATAATGTATAGACACAAAAGGGTTATTTTCGGGATTACCTGTAGTCCATTTTTATTAGCAGCCCCTTTGAATTATCACTTTGGAGAAAGCGCCTGAAAGTTTTAAAGATATCGCGATTCGATTACAAAAGTCGTTTTATGTCGATAATTGCGTAAGTATTACAAATAAAGAAATGTGATAGGTTTATTTCTGTATCGAAAGAATTATTGTTAGCCGGAAAATTTGATTTACGGATTTGGGTGATAGGTTTATTTCTGTATAGAAAGAATTAATGTTAGCTGGAAATTTTGATTTACGGGATTGGGTTATAGGTCCAAGTATTGAGTCGGCTAATATTTGCTAATGTCGGGTTTAGGTTTAGATGGATAAGAAACCAAAGAAGATAAATTATTTAATAATGTAAAGTTTTTAGATTTAAATGTAAATAAAAATAAGATTATTATTACCCTTTGATCCAATTGGCTTCACATGTCACTTTGCTTAATAAGTTGCTTCTTAAGCGAATATAGGTTTTTAAAATGGGATTGGGATTGAAACCCTACCGCAAGATGTAGTAAATGTATTTTTTACAGTGGTACGATAAAATAAAGCTTTTGGATAATGTTAGAATACCACTACTAGATTTTCGGAATCGTTTCAAGAATGAGTAGGTACTTTCTTAGTTAATAAATCTCCAATTAACATGTATTTAATCTTAAGGTTGGGGATATTGTACTTGTAGAGTCTGTGTCAGAGTATAAGTCTCAGTAAACGTCAATTTTGGCCATTAGGTATTATTATAGAATTATATTAAGGTAAAGATAATCTATATATAGGAGTGTAAAAGTAAAACCTGATAAAAGTTTAAAGTTTGTAGGTATGCGTTAGAATTATCTACAGTCGATGCAGAAAAGTTGTCAAATTCAAATAATAGGGTGAGTGAGTAATGTCAGCGATAATAATGACATACAGCAGATTTTAAAAGAAGACACTTCTATAGTAACTGTTATAACTAGAGACGTGTAGTTAAGAATCCTCAACAGTTCTCAACTTATAAATTAATATAAGTATTGTTTTAGTTTATTGTACCTTTGTTTTCCGGGGAGGATGTTGTGAATTGATTTAATTTTAAAACTAAAATATTTTGAAAGAAGTTTAATTGTCTAAAAATAAATGTCAAAGATGAAAAACGTATTTTATTATATAATTTATTATTTCGGTTGTAGCTATTCATTTTTCAAGAATCCGAACATTCCAATTCACGTTTTCCATTCGCGTTTTATTAGTACTAGCTGTCACGGATGGATTGTGGGCAGCGGCGTAGCGTGGGTTAGTGGCGCCCGGGGCGGAGAGAAACTGTGTCGCCCCTACATTATCAAAAAAATTACACGTAAAAATATAAAATAGATAAATTATGAAATCAAGTAAGAACGCTTTCTCATTTATTTCTTAGCTCTGGTCAAAATCATATTTATATTACTGCAAATTGGTTAACCTCAACTAATTCATAGTAGTTCGTAAGTAACGCCACTGTAAGATTCTCAGCGTTATAGTAATATTTGGAACCGATGCGCCTAAACTTTACTGTTATACAACAGAAAAATTGGAGAAGTTCAAGCTCCCGCGCAAAATTTCTGCTTCTTTATTTGAGGCACGGACGAAATTTTGTAAACGATCTCGTTCTCGCTGAAATTCTTGTCAATATAACACGATGTTTGGTCCGCTTTGCAAACGTAATCGGGCTTCAACAGGTCTGATGGTGTCAAAATCATATTTATATTACTGCAAATTGGTTAACCTCAACTAATTCATAGTAGTTCGTAAGTAACGCCACTGTAAGATTCCCAGCGTTATAATAATATTTGGAACCGATGCGCCTAAACTTTACTGTTATACAACAGAAAAATTGGAGAAGTTCAAGCTCCCGCGCAAAATTTCTGCTTCTTTATTTGAGGCACGGACGAAATTTTGTAAACGATCTCGTTCTCGCTGAAATTCTTGTCAATATAACACGATGTTTGGTCCGCTTTGCAAACGTAATCGGGCTTCCAACAGGTCTGATGTACGAAAGGAAAAATTAGCGCCAAGTTAATGAAGCTGTTGAATAGTTGTTATAATTTTCTGGATGATCCCGTCTACATACATCAAAATTTCACGCCGCAGTTCCAACTCGTACGACAAAACAGCACCTTCTGCCTCGTTGCCGTGAATACGTTGTTTCTTTCTTGTCTAGCGGGGCACGATCTCAATGCCCAGTTTTTTAAAAACTTCTTTGCAAACTTGCATCCAGCATTAACAAGTTCATTCCTGTTCTCCGCCAAGATAATCTCTAAAGCCTTCACCCTAGTTGCACCAGCATTAATATTGAGTCCTTTATTATGTAAATAAACCTGAGACCTATCGTGAACTTCCACAGGAATGGCATCCCATAATCCAAGATAGCATTCAAATGCAAAGAATTACATGGCAGTCAAAGAGGACCAGCGTTTTTGGTTTCGCGTTTTCTGCCATATCTGTCGAAAGCTGTTCCAGAACGTCTAGAATTTTCACATAATTATTCTTTATCACAATAACTGATTAATATCTGGCACTCCAACGAGTATCAATCAAGCGCTTCACTCTTTGTTTCGTCACAAAAGTCAGGACGTCTCAGCGATGAGTCGATGACGAGAAAAATATGAAAACGAATTTTGTTTCCAAGTTTAATCTTCGTAAGGTGTTCGCACAATTCTTGGTCGTACTTTGTCAAAAGTATCATGAGCCTCTGTTCCCACTTTCAACGCTTTCGGAAAGCGATTCAAGATTTCCACTTAGCGCTTAATTTTGCTTAGCCAAGAATAGAATTACGACAAGCAATCTTGTCAAAATATCATTCCACATTTCTTCTTTGCGTACATTAGCTACGTTTTATTAATCGTTCTTTCCTTATTGATTCTCCTTTCTAATTCACTTCACTTAAACAAATTGTCATTGTGTACTTTGCTAGGCTCATATTCATTCACCCTTGGTTCATCTTCCTATATAAGTTAAAGCCGTTCATGGTGATGAATCCTGAACTACTAGCCTAAAGGCTAGTAGTTCAGGATTAGCAGAAGAAAAAAGTCGACAACAAAAGCACCGTCTAAGACCCTAGGATTGTTTCACCAATTGGTAGCCCTCAACCGTTAATTTCCTCATTTCCTCTTTTGCCGAGGTTCCTGTGCGACTGACTTCTACGAATTTACTATCCATGTGCTATACAGCAACAGGGGCCTGACCAAAGAACACAATCGCCAATCGAATCGCCTCATCGATCGATAAAAATGTATAGGAATTTTAGTCTATGGGTAGAGTCCGATCGCCGAGTAACGTCAAATCTCATACATTTAGCTTTCGATGGGTATTTCGATTCGATTATCGATCGGCTCTTTGGTAAGGCCTCTGAGCCTTGCTATACTAGAAAAGTTTTAAACCATGATCACAGCTGGCCATTCATCTACATCTTTTTAATCGGTACGAGACTCTGGAACGAGATCAGGTTCAGCTTCTAAAAGATCAGCTTGTCCAGGTGACTGGATCTCAATTGATTAGAATCCTTTAAATGGGTACGAGACTAACAAGATCAGGTTCAGTTTCTAAAAGATTAGCTTGTCCAAGTGGACAACTGATAGCAAAAACCAAGCGGAGCTTTGGCCGCCCCAATCGCGAACGCCGCCCGGGGCGGACCGCCCCCCTCGCCCCCGCCTCGCTACGCCGCTGATTGTGGGTAGAACGCTGACGCTTTGTAATATATTTTTTTTAAATGATCTTAAGGCACTTCCCAATATATAAATTGCATACTAATTATGTAATCAATTATTTACTCCTATTTAACCGCGTTTTATTAGTCCGCGTATTATTGGATTCCAATCGTAGATATATTATTATGATTCCAAAAAAAAAAAACGCTAACCGGAGCGCCATTACATTTATTTTCTGCGTTTTGTCAAATTCTCATTTCTGTTTTTTAATTTAGTAAAGTGTATTAAAAAATACTAAACGTAGAACTTGTTTGTGTATATTACAAAAATAATTCTCTGAATATATATTCAAATTGAAAGAAAGGTAAGTGTTTAATACATCGATTAACATTATTATTAATTGTCGCAAAAGAAACATTGCGGTTATGTTTTTTTTATTGAATAATTTTAATAATTTAGTACTGTATCAATGGTATAAAATAACACAACGTAATTAAATAACACAAACCGTTGTATTTGGGTGGTTGGATTGATCGCCGGTGTCACCCATATATTTGACAACTTATAATAGGAGGTAGCAGAAGCTTACCCCCTATTGTTATATTTTAAACTCCAGTTTTATTCAATGACCATCTTTATTAATTTGACTTTTGGTAGATTAAAATTTACCTATTCATTTATTTATATGGTATACTTTATATAAGGCTGCTTTCCAAAACACGTTATTATAAACTGGGTGATCATTGCACCACTCGAAAGGGTTCCAAAATTAGTTGAGTGCTACCGAAGTTAACCGAGAGATTACAGATTCAAAATATTTCTATTTCATTATCATAATCATATACCAGTCTCTTTTTTATTCCTGACATTGCATGGGTAATTATTGCACCTATTTTAGAACTCATTCTAAGTGTATATTAAGAGTATGCCTTGCTTTACGTAATAAGGGAGTATAATTTATTGTAAAACATTAATTGCATTTTCCAGTTTCTTTACCACTGCCCATGCAGATGTAGTAACAAATTACCTAGTCATGTTTTAGTCTTGTATTTATTCACTGGTTTTGGAGACTAATGCATCAATTTCTTGGTGAAGCTCTTCGCTTACCTGGCGAGTGGCTCCATCGCACATCGCAAGACAGCCCTAGCAACATGACCAACTTCCTTACCCGACTACGTAGTCAAATGGATGCCATTCGCCCTACCCTGGCGTCGCAGCATTCCTTACCAAAGACTTTTGTTTTTCCAGTGCTATCAAAATGCTCACATATATTTCTTAGAGACGGCACGGTGCAAAGACCTCTACAGCCACCATACACTGCCCACACCCAGTGATCTCTAGGAAGGATAAAATAATCACCCTATTTATTAGGGGCCGACAGACTGAAGTTAGCATAGATAGAGTAAAACCAGCTCATCTCATTTCGGACAACACTGATAACTCACTGCCTACAACTATGGTTATTAACCCTGTTGTTTCAAAGCCTGTTCAACAGGAAACCACTCCTAACCAACCATACATCACAAGATCAGGACGTAGAGTTCGTTTTGCTGTACCTTTTAACCTTGAACCTTTCTGCCTAGCTCTTGAGGATTGTGACAATTTAGCAAATATCATACCACTGCAGTTCTGCATAGCTCTTGCTGAATGTAGACTCAGCAAGAGCTATGCAGAACTGCACTAAAATTCCTCCCCTCTAGTTAGTTACCTAGTAAGGTAACTAACTTTACATATAAATTTTATTACCTCCTAGGGCTGTTGTTCTACCTGGGGTTTTCTTTCTCCCTAGGGGTTTCTTTCTCCCTAGGGGTTTCTTTCTCCCTAGGGGGGGTGCTGTGGCGGAACGCTAGTTAATAATATGGTAACACTGTCGCACATGCGCTAGGTGATATTATGTGTTGGTGTTGGCTCCGTTGCCATGGAGTTGGAGAGACACAACAAGACGGTGATTGTTTTATCTAGCAGATTTGAAGATTAAGTGATAATTAAATACCAAGGAGTTTCCTTGATGCTTCTCCATGGAGATTGGTGTGTACCGGCCAACTTCTCCAAAAATGTTCCAGCTGTCATTCAGACTGAAAAATAAAATGGGTACATTCGACCCCTTTTTTTATTTTAAACAGTACTCTTTGGTACAACTCGGCCTAAGTCTGCTATTTTGTAATAAATTAAGTTGTATTAATAAATATAAATGAGTGTGGTATTGGTTAGGATGCTATTCTGTACATTTAAAAAAGAGAGAATTTGGTATTAGTTTGCGTCTATCAAATCAGATCTGTATCTCTAAAACTGGTTGAAGAAGAGATGTGAAATTTGTATTAGTAGTAGATCTTAGTGTTTTTTTTGGTGCCATAGTATCATATATGGTTGAAAAAAAAATGCTTATGCCTCATAGATAACCAGAGTTTGTTAACTTGAAATAGGAAAATAATTCTTCTTTGATAACCCTGTTATCTAAGAATAATTTTTCATCCTTTTTTGATAACTCAAGGACGTCATTTGATAACCAATCATCTAGGACAGTTTTTCCCAATTAGTGGTATGTGTACACTTGGGGGTACCACTAATTACTATTACTCGCAAGGTTGCATTAAGGGGTACGCGCAGCAGATCTTAAAGACATTTATTGTGTCGAAGAAATAGGAATAAAATATTTACTGCCATTTTGCAAGACATACCCAACTCAAAGACTTGAGATTGAAGCTGACAATGCAACAAGATTTTTCAGAGTTGTGAGCAAAGAAATACGTTTGTCACATTAATCAAACTGGTGTTCTCCGTCATTAGAATAAAAATGTATTTTGATGATTTGAATGTAAAAATATGTGATTTATTTAACATTCCTGCAATAAGGGGTTCTTTTTTGGAGTGGTACATAGAAAAAACAAATTGGGAACCACTGATCTAGGAAGTATAATCATTATTTTTTAAAACCTCGGTTTTAAACAAAAAATCATTCTTGTTACATACTTACATAACCATTTTATAATATTCTTTTGACAATGTCATAGAATGGTTATGTAACAAGTTTTTTTTTCCTTTGATGTTAGTCATCAAATAACGTCATTAAGTGGCGTGTATATTAAGGGCTCTGTAGTCGACTTGACACCCATACTTCCAATATTACAAGGTCAAATACATACCTGACCATTCTATGATATTGTCATATGAATGCCACAGAATGGTTATGTAACAAAATAAAACAATGTCATAGATTATTTAAAAAAAAAATTTTTGTTGAAAACTGCATATCTAAAAATAATATGACTATTCTTCCTAGATCCATAGTTATCAAAAGACATCCTTGCGGTTCACAAACAGAAATTCAAATTCTTCGTAGATAACAGTTATCAAAAAAGAATGAAAATTTCTTTTTAGATAACAGGGTTATCAAACAAGAATTAATTTCCTGTTTTAATACTGGTTATCAAACTCTGTATAGCTATGCAGCATAACTGAAAAAAAAAATGATTTAATGCAGCAAGGAGGAATGTTGTAAGAGAAATAATAATGCCATGTTCCAAAAAGGGTAAATATTCTCCTGTCATATAAAACTTACCTATACCATATTAAGAGTTCTTAAGGACACTGCATTTGCAATCATAAAGTCTGCATTCTCCATTCAAAATGAGCTTTCACACTTCCAGTAATACTACTACTGTTTATCGCTGAATAAAAATTTAAATTGTGTCAGTCATTGCATTTAATTAATCTTTCTGTGTTGGGTACTTTTTTTTTAGAAATAAAAAAAATATTAATATTATAATACAATCATATTTATTACCTACAACAGAAACATTTTTGCATACAATTACAAAAAAAAAAAATAACTTTGACAAAAAATATAAGTGTCAAGTTGACTACAGAGCCCTTTATGTACTCGTAGTTGTCTCCCCTTTTCCAAAAAAAGGAACCTTTATGGTAAGCCATGGGTGTCTACCCGTCCGTCTCTCTGCATCCAATATCTGGAGCACTACTTGTCCAAATTACTTAAAATTTGATATAGTTTTAGATCTTATTGAGAAGCCGACTGCATAAATTTGTTGTAGATATAGTTTTTATTTTATATGTGACTTTGTATCTATACCTGGTAAGCAGACCTACAAAGTCGAATTTTTGTTCAACAGCATTAATCTTTCCCACTATGCCTGCTAAATTATGCGGTTACGAAATGGGAGGCGCAAAGTATTTTTTTGTCGTGGTAAGCAGACCTACAAAGACGAATTGTTGTTCAACAGCATTGATCGTTACCATCATGCCGGATAAATGATGCAGTTACGTAATGGGACAAAGACGTTTTTGTATTACGAGTCTATTTTAATAAAATAATAAAGTTCGGCAAGCGGCCCCAGCCTAGTGGTTAAGTCGATGCGCAACTGATAACAAGGTTAAGCAGATGACAACAAGGCCGGACCTGGGATGGGTGACCGCTTTATACAACAAGATTATTTCATCATAAACACCGCAACAAGCTCGCCACTTGTTAGGTGTTGCCATCGAATACCATCGGCGAAATGGAGATTGATTAATCCCTCCGCTGGGTACCCCGAGGCCGTTTAAACGGTTCTCGGGAGCCAAATAGGCACCCGTGATGGTAATTATTTTATTAATAAAGGTTGTCTAATTAGCCGCCCGTTTCGTAACTGCACCTTTAAAAGAGACTACTACCTCGACAAGAACTCGATGCAGTAGTCTCCGGAGAACCAGTAAACCCACTGACTAAAACCGAAACATGACTACGTCACTTGACGGTTTTTGCATCTGTACGGTGGTAACCAGTCCGGTCGGACGGCCGGCCTAGCGAAGTTATAGAGGTCTTCCTCCCACAGAAGAATCTAGTTTCACTGGCAGCTGTTTTATAAAACAGTGAGGTAATTAAAGTAGACTCCTAACCTAATGCAAATTTGGCTGTGTCTCGGCCCATTTTGTAATCTCATAATTTATCCAGCAATACTCTGGTACATATCTTACGTCTTCTTATATAAGATATTAAGTTTACATGCCATTCTCCAATTATATATTAAAAATAAACAATTATAGCATCAGGTAAAAAATAGTTCAATTAAAAAAAATGTTTTTTAAATTATTTACTCAAATGTGGAATCAAATAATATGATAACTGAAAAGAGGAAAATAATTCAAATTTTTAAGAAATTGTAATCTACAATTCTAGTGAACATTCGAATAAAATTTTCTTCTCATACAATTTTCCTAGAAAAATAATGATAAACTAATACTTCATGATAATGTTCAATCAACTTAGTAGCAGGGGGGGGGGGGGCTATTCTACTAAATGAATTGGATATCAACTGCATGTCAAAGTTAACTATTTCCCAAATAAATGTGTCAAATTTTAATAAGACCCCAGTTGGCAAACTCGCATATATTATATATTTTTAGATTTATTGAATTACGTAGTGACCGAGGTGGTTAGTCTTAAAAACATTACAGTTTTAGGTCTTCCGTTCAAACCTCGGTAAGTACCTACCAATGAGCACGTTAAACTGTGCAGTATTACTATACCAACTTGTGTAACTGTTAATTCGCCATGTGTAAAAACATCGGTATTACAAGAAGGAACAAAAAATATATATACATGGTTGCAGAAATGGTTAGACCTTAGACTTAAAAACACTACAGTTTCTAGGTCCCTGGGTTAAAACCCCCGGTAAGTTACCACTAACCGTAGAGATGTACATTGCCTCGGCGGAGAGCACTTTAAGCTGTTAGTCCCAGTTTCACTATACCAACTTGTAAAACTGTTTATAGATGGGTTATTTAGTCTATGCAAATATCGCGACTAGCTAGCCACTTGTTCGGTGTTTAGACTCGGACTAAAACCCTTCCGTTAGGCACTTAGCATTATGTTACTTAACCGAATGAGGCACCGTCATTTAATTATTATTTTGTTTTAAACATGAAATGCATTGTTCTGATGACTAGATAAACTGAAATAGAATTATAAACCTATCCGGTTAAATAGTTAAATAAACAAAGTGCTGGTATGGTTTGCGTGCGATTATAACTTGTGGTGACTGCTTTTACAGTGCTCCTTTATAATTTGACTCCACATGCAATGTTCGGTTATTACATGCAACATATCGTACAGAAAGACTGTGGTGTAATTGGTGCCTCATCCCACTGTGGGGTGTCGGGGGACAGTCGATAGCCACCGGAATCGAAAGTAGAACGTAATAATTATTGGTGGTGGTGGGTGACTGGACGTAGTGGTTCCCGCGGCAGACCGACAACAAACCGTCGCCTGGCAACCGCTCATGACATATGCATGAGAGCGGCTCCGACCGCTTAAATATACAAGGACGGGGAATTACTGGAGAGGCAAATATAAGATGTCTCCGGCCGAGCGAAGGGCCCGCGTGTGGCGTGTGACATGCCCGCCGTCGCTGTCCAATTATTATCACGAAGCGACGCGGCTCCTACCCTCCACGTTTGGCACCGCACCCGATAGCCACTACCGAGAACCTCAGTAGGTCTTCTACGAAATTTCTTCCCGTATCAACTTTTCAATTTAGGCGCGGTTGCTGGAATTTAGTTTGACGTTGCGTTTAAACGTTTTTTATGAATAATAGAAATTTATTTGAAAGGATGTATGGGCAAATATGAGGTTCTGCTAATCAAATCGAACAACTTTTCCAATGAAACCGTGTGTCGCAAATGAAAAAAAAAATGCCTTCACATACAAGCTAGTAATGTTAAAATGACCAATTTGTATGGGGAAGCCAAAATTTTTTTTTCATTAGCGATTGCGACACATGGTTCCATGGGAAAATTCGATTTGATCAGCAGAACCTCATATTAGCCCAAAGTACACCCATCCAAATTCACTCTGTATATGTAATATTAAAAAAAAAACAATTTATAAATGCACAGAATTAACCCTGTATGAAATAGGATCCTTTTTGTTCTCCCAACATAACTTTGAATTAAAAATTAAGTTGTACTTTTCGATGTATTCACTATCAGAAAATTCTTTATTGAAACATTGAAGGTAGTGTTTAAGCTTCTTAAAACGATACCAACTATTACAGCGTTCCTTTATATATATGTACGTATAAAGAGCTTGTGACGGTTCGTGCTTCTAATGACTACCACAAATAAAGTGCAATTTTATTTGGTTAGGTACGAAACAGTAGTTAAGGCCCCTTTCATGTAGTCTCAAAGAAGTTATGATCGATTGCCATCAAATATTCAGGCAGGTAGGTATCGCTGGACTGGATCCCCGGACAAAACAAAAGCTATAAGTGTTCGGAGAAATGCCACGGGGACGTATTTGTTATTTCTTGGCTCTTCTTAATTACGAGTATATTGAAAACTACTTCTTGCACGCATCAATAATGCCTTTAAAAATTGTACATATTATATTATTTGTTCTTGTATCTATATCTCGCCTACTGACGAGTTATCATGATATAATATTATATGTTAAGGACACTACATTGGTAATCGCGAAGTCTGCCTTTTATATATGGTATGGATAACCATACAAAATGAGCTTTCGCACTTCGACTAACAGCCAAGTTGTAATATTGAAAGATTGGGCATCAAGTCGACTACAGAGCCCTTAACATATGGGTTTCCCTTTACCACCCTTCCCATTTTATTGAAATCAATAGATAGGCAAGTATGTTTATCTTTTGATTTCAATAAATTGTGCATTTAAAATACTTATTCGTTTTTATTTGGTAAGCTAAAAAAATACATCTACACCATCAAGTTTGTATAGTGAAACTAATATAATGCATACAATATTCCGCTTTTTAACTTTCTGCCTCAAATAGTTACCGACGACTACGAAAAAAGCGACCCCAGCCTAGTGGTTAAGTCACTGTGCAACTGATAACAAGGTTAAGCAGATGACAACAAGGCCGGCCTGAGATGGGTGACCGCTTTATACAACGAGACTATTTCATCATAAAGACAAGCCACTTTTTAGGATACAAATACCATCGGCGAAATGAGGACGGGTTAATCTTCCGCTGGGTACCCTGAGGCCGTTTAAAACGGTTCTCGGGAGCCAAATAGTCACCCGTGATGGTATTTATCATTATTATTTAGTTACCGACTGAGCAAATAAAACATTTTAAATATATATATATATAGTTATAATGTTTGTTTGAGCAATAAAGTTATTGGTATGGTACTAAGATCATATAATATTTACGCCGATAAATACAACCCCTATAAGTTGTAACTTAACTTTCTAAATTATTCCAACAAACGAATGTTTTATATAACGTGAAAACGTTATCCTATTGGATTATGTGCCTATTATTTATGCAAGGACCCCCGACCACAGTATAGAAAAGTAACAGTATTAGGTCTTCCTTCATACAAAACGGCTGAAACGACGCTCTTCGAAATGTCGCGTCGGTATACTTCGGTCGACAATCGTCGCGAGTGTACCGCGGTTATGTAGGCGCGCGCGCGCGCAGTGTGGGCGCTCCCTGCACACTTATTTACTTCCGTAAAATATAGCACGAAGCTATCGGTTTTGTTTTTGATTTATTGAACTAAGAAAAAAAAAAAAAATTTTAATAAAAAAAAATTTTTTCTTCGTGCCAACTCACAATCCTTTTGGAAACTAGAAATATAATCCATAATAAAAACTTTGCAGTCATATATTTTAATAACAGGTAATAGCTATCTTGACTATTTAATATAGCATTATAAACGACGCAGCCAATCAATCTTCAATCAAATTATTTAATGTAGAAAATATAAATAAGATATTTAAGCGAAAAAAAAAAGTTACATCATATTTTTGTTTTTGTCCGACATCATAATTCCATTATGTCTTATGGTTATGCTTTAGAAACACAGTCAGAGCTGCGTTGTTTTCGTTACACCGCGTAAAGTTCTGACGTCATCAGTGTAAGTCAGTGACTTACACTGATGTCGTTACACATTTACGAACGATTTGTTGTTGTCGTGTAACTTCAAAACTTTCATTCCTCTAAAACATGTATGTGTTTATAAGATTAACCTTCAGGAATATTTAGATATATATGATAGCGAATAAAGATGCCGACCATGTTAATTGCTAGTTTTTATGACCATTAAAACAATATAGGTTATTTAAATATTAAATGGCGTATGTGGAACTTGCTCCCCCTGAACATCAGACAGTCTCCGTCGCGCCATTTTTAAGAAATTACCCATTTCTCATTATCATATTTTTTTTTTACTTTGAATGCATGTACTTAAGGCTAATATGAGGTTGATGTATCATCACGGCTGCCTTACGGCGCCCGAGACCGCCTAGACGGCTCAGGGTACCCAGCGGAGGGGTTTTTAATCCCACCTCGTCGTAGCCGATGGTATGAGTCTACACCGAACAAGCTCGTCGCGATGTTTTGAATAGACTCAATAACCCATCTATAAACAGTTTTACAAGTTGGTATAGTGAAACCGGGACCGACAGCTTAACGTGCTCTCCGAGGCACTATAGTGGTGTTGTCAAACAAATGTACATACATTTTTTACCCAGCGGAGGGGTTTTAATCCCACCTCGTCGTAGCCGATGGTATGAGTCTACACCGAACAAGTGGCTAGCTCGTCGCGATTTTTGAATAAACTCAATAATCCATCTATAAACAGTTTCACAAGTTGGTATAGTAAACCGGGACCGACAGCTTAACGTGCTCTCCGAGGCACTATAGTGGACTTATCATATTTTGAGGTAATATGTGTAAGTTAAAATGTGGAGTCTAAAAATGATAAGTGCACTTTTATGTTATGTATCATAACTTAATACTTATTTTGTAGAATATTAAGATACCATCACGGGTGCCTATTTGGCTCCCGAGAACCGTTTAAACTGAATTTACGTTCAATGTGTTTTCTGAGGGTGGTAGACTTATTTCGATTGGATCAAAAGAAAAAATACAAACAATTATATATACTTGTAAACTTTGCCAATTTTGGAGTTGTCATAAGTATATCAAATGCCACAGATTTATTTATATGTATGTATCTATGCAGTTTATATATTTTCATTTCTCTTTACACTAACCTGTGCACCCTATATTACAAATTTCACTCTCCTAAAGGTTAGCTGGTAGATAATGCCTAAGGCATTAAGCTCGCCTTTGTACAAACCTTTTATTACATTAAAGAATTTTAAATAAAAAAAAAAAGTCACATTGACATTGACACGAATCCTGCTTGGAGTTGAAGTCGAAACTTCCAAGCATTTACGAACGATCAGCGTCGCGACTCGTGTTAAAAACCCTACCTACTCAGTTTTGGTTACCGAGCGCGACTCTGGCGCAGCCCTAGTGCATGTTTGTTTATCTACCGAGCGCGGCAGGTAACTTTTAAGGGCACTGCATTCGTAATCGCTAACTCCGCGTTCTCCATACAAAATTAGATTTCTTACTTCCAATAATACTCGATTACTGTTTGTCGTAGAATTAAAATATATTTTTATATTTTTGTCGGTCATTGTATTTATTAATCTTTTAGTCTTGGGTCACTATTTAAAAAAAAAAATAAAAAAAAAAGATAGACAATGTTCTTAGCTATCCATGGCTTCACCGTACGGGTGCCGGGTCCATCGCGTGGGTTAAGGCAGGGGAATGAACTGCAGCGTTCCCGGACTTGAGACCGCGAAGTAGATTTAAAGGCCTTTTGAACTCTCACCTGCACTGTGTTCACTACCCTCTATACTCAACCAAATACTATATGATCCTGTTAGCGCCATCTTCAAGCACCGAGAGTACACCAGTATATCTGGTCTATAGGCTAAAACTGTTAGTTCGTATGGAATTTTGTAATGTGTTTTGAATGTATCCATAAATATTTTCCAGTCTTGTGCTTTATCCAGGATTGAGAAAGGTTTGCTTTGAGTTTTCTTTAGTTGTCCCTCCTTTACAAAAGTAGTTAGTCTTTCATTTGTTGATAATTCTTTTTTGGCCATTTCTAGCAATACTGAGACTTACAGCTTCACGAATAATTTCTAGAACTTTATCATGTCGGTGCTAATAATGGCCTTTTTCAAGTAGAGTCTTGCACCCAGCAAGTATATGTCTGGCAGTCCCTACAGCAACACCGCACGATGTACATGCACGATGTACATGTCTTAAATGTTGCCTTCCCCCATCTTACCAGATTACTCTGGTCAGGTAGGGACATTTGAAAGGCATTGATATAGAACTTAATAAGTGCCGGAGACCAATCGTACTTGAGTGTGCGCCATTTCAGGGCTGGAGGAATACAAACTACAACAGAAAGATTTTTGCGTACAATCACGAACATATCAAAAATAATTGAACTTCGACCAACAGCCAAGTTGTAATATTGGAAGTACGTTATGGGCGTCAAGTGACTCGAGGGCCCTTAAGTACTCTGCCCGAGACAACATACTGTTTCTTTTCTATACTGTGGGCCAACCTTCTAGCTACGCATTCCCAGTGACACACTTAAGGGACACGCTCCTTTTAACTTTCAGGCTATATTTTTCCTTTATTTTTCCGGAAAATATTTGTTGCCAAATAAATAGGTATATAGGCCCTTTCGTACACCCATCAAATGTAATATAGTTATTTATATAGAACTTTTATATATGTCAAAAAACAAAGAATGTTGGTTCTGTGTTACTAGGTGCTTATTATTTAGGGGCTTTTCCAAAATTCAAATATTATTACCTGAGCGATGTCTCGGGGAAAAGAGATATATATATATATATATATATACAATTTACATATCTCCGGCTCTTTCTTTTTTCCGAGAGATTGCACAGGTTAATTATTACCCCTTTGGAACGCAGCCTTATTAAAAAAAAATATACTATCTATATACATATATAATAAAATAAATGAAAAAAAAAACTGTTAAAGTAGTAATATAATAACCGTCTATAATAGCTGCATTGCATTTTTAATTTACAATAATAGAGTCTATTTTGAAAATAATTAGTTCGTAGAGTATCTTACACTCGCTACTAAGATTATTTATTCATCGGCTCGGCACAGTTATTAGCCTGAATAATGTCTAAGAAATACTTTACAAAGACCTAGTATAGAGAGACAGCTGCCAAGTTCTCATTGTAGAAATCCACCATCGCGTGTAAGGCCTTAAGGGAATATTTTAAATAAAAACGTCCACCGTGGGTAGAATATTGAAATAGGCGGGTTAAAACGCCATTCTTTATGGTGTAGTTTGCCGTTTCACGATGGACGAATGCTACGTTCCCACAGCCCACTGAATATTTCAGCAGTTCGACGGAGCAAATTACAGAGCTCGCTTAGGCCCTCGATATCGATAGACATTTATTATCTGTCGATGAAGAAATGTTTTAATGTCAATTAGGTCGCCGCAATATGATTGTGGTGCACCCAGTGGGGTTCCCACGACTACTGCAGTCACCAGCTGAAGGCTCTCACGGTGTGAGCCTTCATTACCAACCCCTTATAGCCATTTAATATGCATGTGTTCCGATAATAGCGTCTTTATGTAATCGTTTTGCTACTCGTATTGTTTACGCTATTTATTCATTTCACTAAAACTTTTATTTGGTTATCTTTAGCAGGCCTATAGTTTATCTGTATATACAGTACATACTCTGGTATTCTTGTATACGAGTTTTGGAATTAACGAAAAAAGCCATTAATTCCGAATGGGCTCCGATTTTTCTAAACAAAATACCTTACTGTGTTTTTCTATTATACAATCTTTAGCTTCCAAAAACGTCGCAAAACGTCAACTCAAAAACTAACCATAAAATCTATACTAATATAATAAAGAGGAAAGATTTGTATTTTTGTGTTTTTGTATGTTTGTAATGAATAAACTCAAAAACTACTAGACCGATTGCAATAATTTTTTCACCATTAGAAAGCTGCATTATTCAGAAGTAACATAGGCTATATAATATCACGCTAGGTCCTATAGGTGTGGAGCAGTAACCAAAAATGTTTTAAAAACGGGGGAAAAGTATCGTTTCTGAGGCCTTCCGTGGCGTGCGCTGAGCATATAGTTAAAGTTATACAAACCTGTGCGAAGCCGGGACGGGCCGCTAGTAGAAAAATAAAAGTTATTTTACGAGTAATTATAGTATAACCAAGATGTCAGCGCAAGCAGCGTTTTTAATTTTGTTGTTGAGATTTTAAACTGAAAACTTATATTTGTCAAAATAAAATATAGTTCATATCTTAGCTGAAAGTCCATTCTATATATTTGCGAAAATATTTTTCTAAATTCGGATGTGTGGTTTCAAAGATTGCCCTATACATACAAACTATACCTCTGTATAATATTAGTGTAGATTATATAGGACTTGATGTTTTATACAGATTTTTTTATATAATAAAATAAATCACAAAAATATACATAAGTATTTAAAATATTATAATAAACCCGTTTGACCGCATGATCCACCAGACAGGACTATTATGAAAGATCATTAAGTGAAATAATTATATAAAATACAAATGTAATGAAAATTTGCCTTTTTCGCTGGCAGAAGTTACGAGGTGAACAGACAGAAGTCTGATATTATTGTTCATGTATCGTATTTCGTTCTCGCATCAAATACAATAATTTAACTATATGTGCACTAAATGTATCCTACATAATATGCTACGTTCCACTTCATGCTACGATATGTATGTTTGTGGTTCTATATAATATTTCTGTTTGATAACATAGCATATAATTTACTATCTACTTTGTTGTCATTCGGTTGTCATAGCAGCAATGTCTTCCTGGCCTACTCTATATAGAACTACATATTACCAATGTCATAAATTAGCTCTTATACAATATATTACCTATGAAAGACAAACATTTGATCCACAATTTGGTAAAGTTTGATTTGATTGATGGTTTTGCTGTCTACGACGTTATTTTAATTGATGAACTTTGTGTGATGTAGATTAATCGGTAATATTATTGATAGGTACCGAACTTTAATATTTATTTAAAGTACAGACACACCAAGTTTCGTATTGCTTTTTTAAACTTGGGATTTTATTTTAATATACTGTGTGTCCGAACATCTTGGGTCCTGAGAAGATAGAAGACACTGTAAAGAAACATCTTTATAAGTATTTAAGTTTATTGCCCATTCACTTTTATGTTCAGAGAACCTCTTAGTTTTAGGTTTTAGTATTTAGGTATCAGCAGAGTGATTACGCCCATTATGAGAAGTTCTAAATACGCTCTACTTTTTTATAACTGCATATAAATTGAACCTTAATCTTAAGAAATAAGGTACAAATTACTATAAACATCTTTACATATTTAAACGCTTTCGTCGTCTAGGGGTAACGCTGTTGACGTTGTATCTGGAGATGGTATATTCGATTCCCACTTCTAAAATAAAATACAACGCAATGTGTGTGTATCGTTTGTTCTTTGATCAATAGCAAACTTTATGGAATTGGATGACTTTTGTTCACATATATAATGTACTTTTTTATAAACTGCATATAAATTGAACCTTAATCTTAAGAAATAAGGTACAAATGACTATAAACATCTTTACATATTTAAACGCTTTCGTCTGAAATTAAACTTTAATTTCAATACATTCTTCAGTTGTACCGAATCTTAAGAAACCAGGAAATGGATTCGTGAAACCGAACGTCTAAAAGCGTCTAAATGTTGTTTTCAGTGATATTAAAAATTTTATAAAAAAAAGAACGTGATGGTGTAAATATTACTTACTCGATCCTAATTATATAGTTTCTTTATTAAGAGGAGGCACTATAAATTTTAGTCTTATTTGCTTATATCTGCAGAGGCAAGCACACATCTATTTATTAAAACATTTCAACTTAAGTTTTTTCAGACCTTCCTCTCTCCATGTCTTAACCAAAAACCTAATTGGAAAACATTTTTTCGATACTTTTTCTATTTTAAAATGATGCCTTTTTAATGTATAAAGACATTTTTCTTCTAAACGGGTTGAGTTTTAAGTCTAAAATAAATACACCTCACAAGAAAATACAGTTTATAATCCACTACTAAACGAAATTTTACCTAAATAAATTATTAAGTATGTTATAGACAAAATTAGTTTTGTGACTTACGACATTTTTATTGATTGAAAATTGTTTGCGCGATTTTCAATCTTGCGGAGCAGATCCAAGAGCTATAATAAGTAATTATATGACCCCGTTGACCAGCCCCGCCTAGTGTGCCGATGCGTATGGACGTGTATCTCTCGTGCTGCCGGGGCTACTAAAGATTTACGTAATTAATTTGACCATGTATAAACCTTACAAGTCCTTGAATTATAGAAAAAATACTTTTAATCAAAATAATATTATTATTTTTTAGTTTTAGGAATAAATTTGAGTTTTCGAATCTGGAACAAGGAAAACCAGAGTCACCGCGAAACAACATCGATTTTTTTTTTCGGTTACCTATAACTTTTTTATTTATTTTTTTGACAACATAGAGAAGCCACATATATAGGGGTACCCGAGACAGTCGATTGACGTTTTTTATAGGAATAATTTTTTGACCGCCTCCGTAGACTGGTTGCGACTTTTGTGTAATATCCAAAGGTCGTGGTTCGATTCCCACCCATGACAAAAAAATATTAGTACAGTTTGTCATGGCCTGGGTGTTTATATATAATATGTATAATATTGTTGTTTCTGATACACATAGTAACTAAGTTTGTGACCAGTGTAAATTGTCCTACATATTATTATTAAATGTTTTTTGGTTCCGGTCGCAAAGACAGTAGTCAATGATCATCAAGTATGAATGTTACTTTTTTTTTTTCGACATAGGACACTTTATATAGGTTTTTGTGTGACCCAAGCACGAATTTGAGGTTCATTTTAAAATCCAAGATGGCGACCTAAATTTTATTTTTAAAAATCGACATGGTACTCGTTACATATATGTTTTTGGGTGTGCAGAGCACGAATTTGAGGCCCATTTTAAAATCCAAGATGGCGGCTTCAACTTTATTTAAAAAAATCGACATGGGACTCGTTATATATATTTTTGGGTGTGCCAAGCATGAATTTGAGGTCCATTTTAAAATCCAAGATGGCGGCCTCAACTTTATTTTTAAAAATCGACATGGGACTCGTTATATATGTTTTTGGGTGTGCCGAGCACGAATTTGAGGTCCATTTTAAAATCCAAGATGGCGGCCTCAACTTTATTTTTAAAAATCGACATGGGACTCGTTATATAGGTTTTTGGGTGTGCAGAGCACGAATTTGAGGTCCATTTTAAAATCCAAGATGGCGATCTCAAGTTAATTTCTAAAATTCGACATGGGACTCGTTATATATGTTTTTGGGTGTGCCGAGCACGAATTTGAGGTCCATTTTAAAATCCAAGATGGCGGCCTCAACTTTATTTTTAAAAATCGACATTGTACTCGTTATATTTATTTTTGGGTGTGCCGAGCACGAATTTGAGGTCCATTTTAAAATCCAAGATGGCGGCCTCAACTTTATTTTTAAAAATCGACATGGGACTCGTTATATAGGTTTTTGGGTGTGCAGAGCACGAATTTGAGGTCCATTTTAAAATCCAAGATGGCGGCCTCAACTTTATTTTTAAAAATCGACATGGGACTCGTTATATAGGTTTTTGGGTGTGCAGAGCACGAATTTGAGGTCCATTTTAAAATCCAAGATGGCGGCTTCAACTTTATTTTAAAAAATCGACATGGGACTCGTTATATATATTTTTGGGTGTGCCAAGCACGAATTTGAGGTCCATTTTAAAATCCAAGATGGCGGCCTCAACTTTATTTTTAAAAATCGACATGGGACTCGTTATATATGTTTTTGGGTGTGCCGAGCACGAATTTGAGGTCCATTTTAAAATCCAAGATGGCGGCCTTAACTTATTTTTTTTAAATCGACATTGGACTCGTTATCTATGTTTTTGGTTGTGCTGAGCACGAATTTGAGGTCAATTTTAAAATCCAAGATTTTGGCCTTAACTTTATTTTTTTAAATCGACATTGGACTCGTCAACAAGTCCTATGTCGAATTTCAAAAATAAAGTTGAGGCCAAAATCTTGGATTTTTAAATGAACCTCAAATTCGTGCTCGGCTCACCCTAAACCCTATATAACGAGTCCTATGTGCGCGGCTCCCAGTCCTATGTGCTCGGTCCAAATGGACCTCAAATTCGTGCTCGACACACCCAAAAATTTATATAACGAGTCCCATGTCGATTTTGAAAAAATAAAGTTGAGGCCGCCATCTTGGATTTTTTTTAATAAAGTCAAATCTGCCATTGCTTTTTATCGCGATAGCGATCTGTCATGGCGTTGGTAATTTGAATTGCTACAATTCAAATTACCAACGACAGATCACTATTGCGTTCGATGTTTTAGCCACTGGTTGATGCTTCACATTATATCAGTTTTAGTTAATAGATTCTGTTTTAAAACTATTTTATCTATCTCATGTCGATTTTAAAAAATAAAGTTGAGGCCGCTATCTTGGATTTTAAAATGGACCTCAAATCCGTGCTCGGTACACCCAAAAACCTATATAACGAGTCCCATGTCGAATTTTAGAAATAAACTTGAGATCGCCATCTTGGATTTTAAAATGGACCTCAAATTCGTGCTTGGCTCACCCAAAACCCTATATAACGAGTCCTATGTGCTCGGCTCCCAGTCCTATGTGCTCGGCCCAAATGGACCTCAAATCCGTGCTCGGCACACCCAAAAACCTATATAACGAGTCCCATGTCGAATTTTAGAAATAAACTTGAGGTTGCCATTTTGGATTTTAAAATAAACCTCAAATTCGTGCTCGGCACACCCAAAAATATATATAACGAGTCCCATGTCGTTCTAAAAAAATAAAGTTGAGTCCGCTATCTTGGATTCTAAAATGGACCTCAAATCCGTGCTCGGCACACCCAAAAACCTATATAACGAGTCCCCTGTCGAATTTTAGAAATAAACTTGAGGTCGCCATCTTGGATTTTAAAATAGACCTCAAATTCGTGCTCGGCACACCCAAAAATATATATAACGAGTCCCATGTCGATTTTTTAAAATAAAGTTGAGGCCGCTATCTTGGATTCTAAAATTGACCTCAAATTCGTGCTCGGTACGCCCAAAAACCTATATAACGAGTCCCATGTCGAATTTTAGAAATTAACTTGAGATCGCCATCTTGGATTTTAAAATGGACCTCAAATCCGTGCTCGGCACACCCAAAAACCTATATAACGAGTCCCATGTCGAATTTTAGAAATAAACTTGAGGTCGCCATTTTGGATTTTAACATAAACCTCAAATTCGTGCTCGGCACACCCAAAAATATATATAACGAGTCCCATGTCGGTCTAAAAAAATAAAGTTGAGTCCGCTATCTTGGATTCTAAAATGGACCTCAAATCCGTGCTCGGCACACCCAAAAACCTATATAACGAGTCCCATGTCGAATTTTAGAAATAAACTTAAGGTCGCCATCTTGGATTTTAAAATAGACCTCAAATTCGTGCTCGGCACACCCAAAAATATATATAACGTGTCCCATGTCGATTTAAAAAAATAAAGTTGAGGCCGCTATCTTGGATTCTAAAATGGACCTCAAATTCGTGCTCGTTACACCCAAAAACCTATATAACGAGTCCCATGTCGAATTTTAGAAATTAACTTGAGATCGCCATCTTGGATTTTAAAATATACCTCAAATTCGTGCTCGGCACACCTAAAAATATATATAACGAGTCCCATGTCGATTTTTAAAAATAAAGTTGAGGCCGCCATCTTGGATTTTAAAATGGACCTCAAATTCGTGCTCGACATACCCAAAAACATAAATAACGAGTCCCATGTCGATTTTTAAAAATAAAGTTGAGGCCGCCATCTTGGATTTTAAAATGGACCTCAAATTCGTGCTCGGCACACCCAAAAAACTATATAACGAGTCCCACGTCGATTTATAAAAATAAAGTTCAGGCCGCCATAGTTTTAGTTAATAGATTATTTTAAAACTATTTTATCTATCAAATTTAATATTTATATAATTAAACTTAAAAATATTAATTATGATAGATAAAATAAAAATATTAAATACGACTCACATTCATTTTGTGTTCGTAAAATCGCGCCAAATAGAAATTTTTTGCCTGCGACAGCGGCAAAACAGTGATGCCTGCGGGGAAGCTCCGCCTATAGGGCGGGGCGATAACAAAAAAATATTTTGAGCGCAGGGTCTTAATAATCCATTAACTTTTGTAAATAATAATAATATGTAGGACAATTTACACATATTGCTCTGGTCACAAACTATAAGCTCTAAGATTGTACTATGTGTACCAGAAGCAACGATATAATACATATTATATTTTATAAACACCCAGACCATGACAAACTGTACAGAAAAAACGTGCTAATATTTTTTTGCCATGGGTGGGAATCGAACCCACGACCTCCGGATACAACGCCAAAGAAGCAACCACTAGTCTACGGAGGCTGTCAATAATAATACAATCAAAGTTTGATTTATGATTCTAAAAATATTACTTCGTCATTTCAAAACTTTACTGTTTTTTATAAAGAAATTATGTAATTAGGATCGAGCTAGTAAAATCTACACCCACATGTTGTTTTTTTTCAAAAAAGATAAATAACACAAAATAACACTGAACACAACATTTGATGTTTTTGAAGATCGTGTTCGTAAATCCATTTGCTATGCACTTAAGTCTGCCCTTACTATTTATTTATAATTTTAATTTATTTTAATATAGCACTGGATACAAGTCCAACGGCCGACACTTATTATTTGTTTAACATCACTCTAGATTTCTTAAGGCAGAGGTCATTTGCCCTTGTCTCTATATCAGCATTATCATTTCGATTTCAGCGGTCACATTCTGTTTCTTATAACGTGATCGTTAGATTGTCAAAATAACGATTTCCGCTATCAGCGCGCTCTCCTCCAATCAGCGACGGTTAACAACTACTCTGATTGGAGGAGAGAGCGCTAATAGCGGAATTCGTTATTTTGACAATCTTACGTTCACGTTATAAGAAACAGAATGTGGCCGCTGGGACCTAATGACTGCGCACAATATAGTGTCGTCCATATTTAATTGTTAAGTAACTTGTATTAAACCGTAACAGTACAGCAATTTATTTAAATGCCAATTAAATTAAATCACCATTATCTGTATTAATAATAAATAGTGTAAAGGGAATTATGATGAAGTCAATTTGTTAAGTGTTTGTAATGCCCATTAGCGACCTAACGAGATGGTTGCATGCGCCTTCGCTGCCTGATATTTATTTTATTAATCGCTCTCTAAGATCGATTATTTTGTTTTATCGATTATAATAAACGGTTGTTATAGAGTTATTGGCTTTAGCTAAGGAGCCTGATTCCACTAAATGAATTGGTTATCAAAAGGCGAAATTTGGCACATTTTGTATTGGCAATTTTTTTACTTTTCTCTGATATTCAATTCATTTATTAAAATTTATCCTCGGGAATGTTGGCGAATAAAAGCCGAATACCATCGGCGAAATAGGGATGGGTTAATTCCTCCACTGGGTACCCTGAGGCCGTTTAAACGGTTCTCGGGAGCCTAAAAGGCACCCGTGTATTTTTAAAATTTTGGATCTATAATATTTTTTTTAGAATAAAATGTTTTCAAATATAACTAAAATACCAAAATATATTATTTGATGTTTTGATGGGACGAGACATTTGTTTTAAAAGCGGCCCCAGCCTAGTGGTTAAGTCACTGCGCAACTGATAACAAGGTTAAGCAGATGACAACAAAGCCGGCCTGGGATGGGTGACCGCTTTATACAACGAGGCTATTTCATCATAAACACCGCAACAAGCTCGCCACTTGTTAGGTGTTGCCTCCGAATACCATCGGCGAAATGAGGATGGGTTAATCCCTCCGCTGGGACCCTGAGGCCGTTTAAACGGTTCTCGGGAGCCAAATAGGCACCCGTGATGGTATTTATTTTTTTATTTATTTTTTTTTAGCTACCTTTCACTCAACAATATATAGATAATTATTCAAAATTTCAAGTAAAACGTAGATTTCGAGATGTTCATGCGGACAGACAGACGCCTGCGAGACTGACTAAATGGGTTCCTATTTTATTAACAACTATTCCGGTATCCTAAAAACAATCACAAAAAGGAGAGGCATCAAATACGTTGTATTATCATTTTAACCTCAGAATCAATCTGAAATATGAATTTTACATTTAACGGATATGAAAATAAATCCTTTCAGGGTTTATTCTGGGAATTGGGCATTTATTGCCTAAAAATTCATACGTAAGACATAGGTCATAAAAATAGCTTCTCTTTTGTATAATATTCTTGTTGAACTTTATTATAAAGTTCTAATTTCGTATAAATTGGATTAACAATTCTTCAAAACTAAAGCCATATTTCGATTTCATATTCAAAGCTTAGTAGGTACGTGTTCATAGATACTGTCTAGCATTTTATTATCCGAATGGCTCTTCTATATGAGTAGTATCCGGGCCACAATTCCCATAGTATCGACGACGGCAAGGCGGGCGGCTAGCGCGTGCGCGGAGGCGGGCGCCCTCGAGTCTCAGCCGCCCAAGCCACTCTACCAGCGACCGCGTAAATCGCAGTCCGCAAGCGACCACCCTTAGCGGTGGACGCGCCTTGCGGTAGCTCCCTATCTCCTCTGGAGTAGGATATTTTTTCAAAAATTTCAAGTTTTTTTTTAACTTTGGTTCTAAATTGGATTTTAAAATAAAAGTAAATTCAGTGCTATAAATATTCAACATAAATTTATTTTAAAAATGTACGTACGGTATTACTTTCTTTGTTAACATTTAAATATATTTGCAGTTTATTTTTTAGTAAAAAATAGCAGTTATTTTACATGATTCCGTCTTTTTGTTTCAGGTCTTGAGGTGAATTAAAATTAGTACCGGCAACATTTCCGAGTGAGTATTTTTCGTTTTAATTTATTATCAAAGTTTCAGCTGTCTTTAATTTGCAATTTGAAATACTTAAGTATTCCTAAGAGATTTTACTTTAAACGAAAGTTTAGAAACATTATTTTTAAAATAACCTTAACTTCGTTTAGTTACAACTTAAATGTTTTATTTTGTAAAGACGTTTTTATGCAAGTTCTCATTGCAAAGCTCATTGAAACAGGTATCGAGCTTTGTATTCGAATTTAAATTTATGCTTCGGGGGTTGTACTCTTAGGTAGCACCCATTGAGTCTTGCCATCCGATATAAAGGAGTTCGAACCCGATTGGGTAAGAATTGGAGCTTTATAAAAATGACAGCTGGTAGAGACATTTTAGTGAGCCGGGTTTCGTTTTTTTGTTGTTTTTTTTTTGCAATCGCGTCGCCTTTGTGGGAGCACCTGCCGAGTAGACGATCCCGTTGGGCTTGTTCTGCTGAGAAATGCACCACCACCTTTTGTAATTACCTCAGTTATTATTTCTTATTCGCTAGATATGTTCGCTTTTATGTTAGAGAACATTTATTGAATGTAATTTTATTACCTGCATTATTAGGCTAGGTGTGTACGTTAGAGAAAAAATATTTTAATACAATTTTGTTACTATAGTGTGTTGATTGTTCAGGTTTTTTTTATTTATTTCACTATGTGAAAATTCTGGGTATTAGGTACTAGAAGGAAGAAAAAAATATTATACGTGGTTGCAGAATTGGTTAAACCTTAGACTCAAAAAAACACTACAGTTTTTAGGTCCCTGGGTTAGAACCCCCGGCCCGGTATGTTACCACTAACCATAGAGATGTTTATTGCCTCGGTGGAGAGCACTTTAAGCTGTCGGTCCCGGTTTTATTATACCAACTTGTAAAACGCGTTTATAGATAGGTTATTGAGTCTATCCAAACACAGCGACGAACTGATCACTAGTTCGGTGTAGACTCAGAATACCATCAGTTATCACGAGATGGGAATAAAATCCCGTTAACCGTATCCTGGCGCCCCGTCTAGGCGTTTTCGGCGCCGCCGTAAGGCACCACATCGAAATAATTTGACTGCCGATAAAATTAAGTTTATGAATGAACATTCATTCATAGAATTGATATGTATCGGTTTTGTCGATTTATCGAGCCTATCGATGCAGTTGTGCTAAGGTCCATGGTGTGTGCAAATTTGTGGCGTAGTAAATAACCACCTGCCTCTGTGTCAGTGACCTGGCTTGAAGGTCCCACCTGCGACCCGCACACCGGCTGTTAAACTTTTGGCTTCACAAACTATACGAGTAATCTTATTTATTAAAACTTCTTTTTGTTACCCGGCTTCAATTTCAAGTAGTTATTCTACATATAATAATTTGTTGTAATACCCAACGTTCTAATGATATAAAAAATCCGATTAAATTTGATCGAAGTGTAAATTTGATCGGGATGTAAATTTTATTAACAGCAATTTAACACCTGGGGTCAACTTGGGATATTTTGTATATCTTGATGTTATATTATATAACACTAGCTGAGACCGCGGGATCACCCGTCGTTTATTTTAAAAGAAAGATAATTAAAAATAAAATAGGTACTTGTTTATTTGGTAAAATATTTTTTTAATTTGGTTCAGTAGATTTTGAGTTTATTCTGAACAAACCACAAATATTTTTATTCTCTTTGTAATATTAGTATATATTACACCACTTGAGTTGAACTATAAATCGTCAACATTTTTTTCTTTCTCGCCGCTCATTGCGTAGCCACATCATTTAGCCGTCATAGTGTGATCAATGCTGTTAAACAACAATGCATTGATCAACCCCATTCATATATTTTATAGGTCAGCTTAACATCGCGTACAACTAAATCACATAGGTGACCGACCTCCAGTAAAAAATATATATAAAATACTCTACAACGATTACGGGCAACATAGAAGGTATTATATATCTATTTTAATATCACAGTTGTTTATAATATCAATATTTATAGCACCGATCGGGCTCGTTACTGCTCAAACAAATGCAAAAATCGTCAGGTAAGCTAGTCATGTTTCAGTTTTAGTCTGTGGGTTCACCGGTTTTTCGGAGACTACTACATAATTTTCTTGTTTCTTCATCGTCGAGGTGGTAGACTCCTTTCATCTTGCAGTTACGAAACAGACGATTGATTTGACAGCCGCGAGCGTAATGCAAATTCGGCGGTCGCCGCCCATTTCGTAACCACATTATTTATTCGGCTTAGTAGGATCGACCCCATTTGCATGGACTTTGCCGGTCTGCTTATCATCAGGTATATACAAAGGCACATACCGTGCTTCAATAAAAAAAAATCGCATAATGGGGTTAAAGCTAGGTTCCTCTACCAAATTTCGTCAAAATTAAATCATCACACGACAGATTTTGCATTTAAAATATTAGATTTAATTTTAGGCATATTGTATAGGAAATTTATCTCGTTTTGTATTTTTAAGTATTGTATTATAACTATAGGATTTCGTAAATGTTTTCTTCGGATTTGTCTTTGTTACAGACCTTTGTCGAAGTATGTTTCTTCATCCGCTATGGTCCGTACTTTTTTACCTGCGCCGCGTACCCCTGTCTGTCTAACACACACATTAGGTACCATCTAAAAAAAATACCATCTCGGATGATCAGCTTCAGGGTACCCAGCGGTGGGGTTTTGTTCCCACCTCGTCGTAGCCGATAGTGTTTTGAGTTTATACCGAACAAGTAGCCAGCCTCGTCTCATGGGGTTTGATCTCGTTACCACCATCCAGATGCAAAAACCGTCAAATGACCTAGTGTTTCGGTTTTAGTCTGTGGGTTCACCGGATTTCAGGAGATTAGGTACTGCATCGATTTCTTTTTGAGCTTGTAGTCTCCTTTCAGGGTGCGGTTACGAAATAGGTGGTTGAAATGACGATAAGAAGAGTATATTAAAATATTTTCCATTTCGTAATCGCATTATTTATATATATCATAGTGGATTAATATTTAATAATTATTTGATTGCCCCATTCATGGACTTTGTAGTTCTCCTCCAGGTACCAACAGGTAGATATAAAGTCATATCTCGTGCTTCAATAAAATAAAAAAAAAAGACTCAAAAATCCATACTATGAACAGTTTCACAAGTTGTTTTAGTGACAGCATAACGTGCTCTCCGAGGGACTAATAGTCGCGTTATCAAACTCATGTTTTTTTTTAAATTAAACTCATTGGTACACTCGGGACTCGGGGTTTACCTAAAACCAGTGTTTTTAAGTCATAGGTCTAACCAACTCGGCCACTACCAGGGGTGGATCCAGGATTTCTCAAGATTTTTTGTCAGAACCATTGATAATGTAAGCTATCTCCTCCCCGTTCCGCTACTACTGGCAACTACGTTTATTAAATTAAACATCTATTATGCAATCTTAGTCAATTAAGAGTTTTTTTACAATTCACAATATCTTGCTCGGTCAATTCATTTTCTTTACTATTTGTGCCAATGATTTACAGTTCACGGTGGATTGATTGTTAATTCTGATAACTGGAAGGACTAACATTTTTTGTGTTAAATTGTAGTTTAAATAGGTACCAACTTTACGATATCTACTGTAAAGATTTTAATTATTGGCTCGTTTAATACACTTCTTTGTTGATCTGGCCCTTTGTAACACACAAAATCAGAAATTTTATACAACAAAAAAAAAACTTAAGTCAACAGTTCAGCCCCAAATGGTATTATGGTCTTATTTAGAGCTGGTACCAAAAACTGAAATCGGATTTAAACTAAAAATAGAATTTCAATTTGTTTTCAAGTTTTACAATTTGTTTATGTCACAAGGTAAAACAATTTTATGAAACAAAGCAAATATAATGTGCAATCATCTTATACATCGCGACCAAACTTCTTGGTTGTACATTCAGAATCTACCGGCGACGTCGTGGGAATAAAAGTCCTTCGCCGTCTTTACATAAAGGTTGTTACTGTGTTTGGTTAATAACCGCATTGTATATCTAAAGCGGTTATATCGGTCTAACCGCTTTAGATATACAATGCGGTTATTAACCAAACACATTAACTACTTTTATGTAAAGACGGCGAAGGACTTTTATTCCCATTATATTAGATCTACGATCGTGCCACTGACAGACAATTATTACACTAAGGGGTCACACTTATTCGTGGTGGCTTAAAAGAAAATTAAAACCTTCTCAAGGACCAATACATAAGAAATAAGTAAAAATTAAAATTATTTATAAATTAATTAGATTAAATTCCTTAAATGATAATAAGTACGGCAAGCGATCACTTTAATCGACTACTCCTCTTTTCTTTTGTTAAAGACTCCCCTCGATTAAAAAATAAACCCGAGGCCGCTAATATGATTCATATAGAGCTTCAACATCACCAAGTTTTCCCACTTTTTTTATGAGATCACGGAATGTGACTGTACCTGGTGGTAAGCAGACCTAAAACATTCACTTTCATTCATTTATAATTAGTTTAAAAAAACTGATTACGTATATTTATATTTTAGATTTGTATATAGATATTATTTGTTTAATATCGAAAATGAATAAATACCTACCACGCACAGCTAACTGCATAGGGGGCTGCTATTGTATGAGAAAGAAACAGACCTAATTTGAATAATTCATTGGTTGTTGCTATTTTAAAACTATTTATTACTAATAATAGTACTAATTTAGATTTTTTTCAAAACAAACTAATATCATTCACGTTTCTGCACCGTTCTAATTGGTTATGATCGTTAAGGAACTGATATACATATCAGGAAACTGTAAAGCTTCCAATCAATCCTCTAAGAAGTAACCGTATTTCACTAATCATCGTAATCCAAGTGAGAATGTTCCCTGACCGGAATTAACGTCGTCAGGCGAACCTCTCCACCAGACCGTAATCAATTGGCCATTTTAGCACTCTGATAAACATTTCCTTAAATTCGGATTAATTTGAGCCCAAATTATCGTTTAAAAATAATAATTTCAAATATTTCATTAGCAATTAATATATCTTCTGAGGTTTTGACGACCAGCGTCTGCGGTTATTGTTATCATAATCAGCCTATTGCAGTCTACTGCTGGACATAGGTGTCTCCCAAAGCGCGCCAACGATCGCGGCTCTTTGCAATTTGCATCCTAAACCTGCCAGCCACGCTCCGCAGGTAATCACTCCATCTGATTCCAGCCACAGGGCGTCATACACTACGTGCACCAAGCCGCGGTTTCCACTCTAGGGTCTGTTTGTTCCACCGGTTATCTATTCTGAGGTCAACGTGACCAGCCCACTGTCACTTCAGCTTACTGTCTCTGAGTTATATCAGTGGATTTGGTTCTCCTACGTTCTATTCAGTAATCCAAAAAGGATTGCAGTTACTTAGAAGTAAATTAATGACTGTAAGAGATAGCAAGACCATCTGGAAGGGCAGTGGACATTAAAATTAGCTTATGGGCTCGGTATTTTCCCATAAGTAGTAGTTACTACTTATGGGCTCGTATTTTCGAGTCAACCTTTCTTTTGATTCATAATTCTAAGTTCTTAGTTTAATGTCCACTGCCGTTTCATCTATTCCATCCATTCTACATACAAAATTTCTAAATTAAAACTTTTATCTAATGTAAGAATATGTATAGCAAACCACTACTAATTTAAATACATTAATTTCACTATCATTCATTAGCAATTTCTATATTAAAATCTTGTTCGAGATAAAAATCGGATAATAAAACTTAATAAATTAATAACAAGAAATACCTGTAAAAGAAATTTAAGTATTTGTAACTTTGTACTTTTCTGTTTTTTGTAGATACAACAAAACACAAAAAAAAGTTCAATCGCAAAACACAAATAATTTAATACTCACATTTTCCATACAAATTATTCTACATTTTAGTAAGGTAATTAAGGCTTTGGTAGGTATTTAGAATAAAACTAGAGAATGTGGTTTCTATCGGCAACCCGAATTGTCAAGTAAACGGTCGGATCCGTAGTTTACTTGTATACCTCAAAGCTTTGAGCCCGATGGTTTCCAAGAATAACACCCTTTAGTTAATTCCCCAAGTACCTATGCGACCGACACACGATCGATAAGTTTCGCCGCAACGTCGCCAATTATTTTAACGCAACGCTAAGTGCTATTGTCTTGTATACCTATTCCTATATTGTGTTGAACGAATGCAATTTGCCGCCCTCCACAGTTTTCTTTTAATCAATTAAGGTAATAATGAATATATTTTCTCGAATTAATTGGATTAATAAAATAATGGGTTATTAATGAGTTAAAAGTTTTTATATTTATTATCGGAATAATGAATTAAATACATTTCTTCGGATTTGTCAATCAGTAGGTAAATAACATATTTAACGATATTAAATTTAAATAAAACAATTAAATAAAAATAAAAATTAAACCTCTTAAATACACTTCTAAAGTTCATGTTATTAATAGACCCCGCAAATTTGTTGTATCAAGGGCATTCAAGGGTATTTGCTCAGATCAGTAAAGTATAGTACTGATCTGAGGGTATTTGTATACTGTAATCGTATACCACTTGATACTTCTATTTATTTCAGTTGCAGATTTTTTCATATCTACGCTTTTGAAGGTTTTAATTAAATGTTTTACCGTAACTGAAAGACCCTCTTTGAGGAGTTGACATTTAATTTCCGATGTAACTTCTCTTGCTTTAACTGAACTTAAACTTTTGCTGTGTTAACAATTTTTAAGAAATATTATTAGTTTAATTGATAATATTTTATTCACTTTCCTAAAGGTGTCTGTCAGAATCGATTACCACTTTGATTTATTTTAATGTATAAAGTTTCAGCCTTTTAAATTTTAGAATTTAAAAAATATTTGGTCCCTGTAAAGTTTAAAATAACATCATATTTATCAATTATCTGAAACAAATAAAGTGTGTTAGATGTGTTTCTTACTAGGTAAAATATATAAATTGAAGCTATAAAATTTTATTGCCAAATATTTAGCCTCTCTTTAAAGCGGCGTCATCACGCCTCAAAAGAGCTCGCCGCTCCAAAGAAAGGCGAAATATTTGGCAATAAAATTTTATAGCTTCAATTTATATATTATATTTATTAAAAATTATAATAAATTAAAATCAGCCGAAATCAACTACATATCATGAAAAGTTATTCCTATCAAACGTCTATTTTATATTTAAGATAATTTATTTGTTAACAGTACCGAGATGAAGCGCGATTGTGATGATGACGGCCCCTCCCCCAACAAACGACAACGCAATAGTGGTGATGAGGAAGTAACCTTCCTCATACCTAGCAGGGTAAGTGTTAGCCGAATCAAACAGGGTGGCCACTTTCTGGAAAATATGGAAAACCAGGAAAAGTCAGGGAAAACGCTAGAAGATCAGGGAAAATATTTAAAGACACAACTTGCTACTATTCACTGGCAACCTAAGCGGGGCGATTCCGTCCAAGTTCAAAATATGCTATTTTTTTTTAAGAATGTGAAATATATTTTGTTGCTCTATATTTTCTGAAAATATTGCTAAAAATAATTGTTTCTATTTTCTAATAATTTATATCTCAAATACATTTTTTTTCCAAAAATTATTTAAAAAAAATAATAATATATTTTTAGGATTTTTTCTTTTCTTTTTGAAGCTAATTAAGGTCAGGGATAATCTAAAAAAAGTGACTGCAAAATCTGGAAAAGTCCGAATCGTATCCGAAAAAAAGTGGCCACCGTGTCAAACTCTTGTAAGAGAGCATTTTATTTTCTTATCTGAGGAGATTTCACACATCATTTGTTCTGGTCATACATTCTAGAATTTCCCAATTTAATCATCTGATTTAATTTATAAATTAGAGAGATTGTTTACTAGTCCTATAGTCATTTAATAGCCTATCATGCATCCTCATCTCGACATGATCCATACACATTATCTAATGCTAATATCATTTCCGCAGATGGCTGGGTCCATTATCGGAAAGGGGGGTACCAACATCACAAGGTTGAGGAACAAGGTTAGTATCTTTTTAAGGCACAAAAAGTCACAATCCGGGACTTCAGAGGCAGACTTCTTATTATTAATTACTTCACGGTAACTTATTGTCCTTCTCTTGTAAATGTCAAAGTAAATTGTAATTATTAAAATCTGATCCACTAACATGTTCTCACCGCAGGTACCTTTACAACTACAAAATCAATGACCAGAATTTTCAATTTGAAGATTTACTCTAATCCGAAATGCTATTCCGGTGATGTTTGCATTTCCGCAAGTAGCGGAGATCCCACAATGCGCACATCACCCTCCCGGACGGATAACGCCCCCCGGTAGCCAGTTTTCAGGTTGCCCGTTTGCTCACGTTGTCTGTTGCCGGTCCCGCCCGTGGTCGCCGCCGCCCCGCACCGCCGCCCCGACACGTCTCCAGTATAAAGCCTCTATAACTGTCCCCGATTGCCCTGGCCCCGAACGGTAATCTATTCTCCAACTCTACTCTCCACAAATCTTTTTGCTCAATCAGTTTAAATTCTCTTGTCTACTCTCAGTCAACAGTCAGGAATGATAGGATTTCGGATCTCATCAGGAGTTCGAGTCATGTCGCGCTTACCCCATCAGCGTTCCCTCGTCGAGCCTCCTCCCTCCCGCCACATCTCCACGTAACAATATGCAGGCATCCACTAAATATCTCCTCTTTTATTTATTTACTTTATTATAGCCGCGATTGTGGTCACGGTAGTTTTCCAAATTAAAAGTCAAAATATATCCTCTATAATGTCTGCATTCACCACCCTCCACCCTCACGCTTCGCTACAGTCCACGACTCTCCCTGACCGTTGATCACTGTTTGGATTACGTTCTTGTGTGATGCCCCTTCGATTCTATATTTTCATGTTTAATAATTATGGTATGTAACTTGCAGCGTGCTGACGATTTCTTCGGCGAGTACCAGCACTGTGTTGGAAATTGTGAAGAAAATATTGCCGAACCTGGTTGATGTAAGTATTTAGGTGTTTTATTATTTTTTATGTACAACGTTCACATGTATTTTTGGTATAAAACAGCTGAAAAAGAAAACGTAAATAAATGCAAACATTAAGTTCGTTAACCTGTGGTTGTAAACATGTTAAATGAAAACGCTACAAAATTTAAGAAATGTACAAGAAATCTAAAGTTTTGTGTCGTTAGACAACACTAAATAGCAAATAGTAACACAAAAATATATCATTTTGATAGACAATTAATGTAAACACGGGATCCAGCAAACTACCCAGCTATTTATTCTCAGTAATGCTATCAAGTCTTATCCTGAAAAATCCAACATAAAAAGGGTAGAGAGCCGACAAGTTGATGCTGCTGCGCCAACGTGAAGAGTTACCATTTATCAATGCTGAATAGTAGAAAGTTTAAACGATAGGTAACAGGGTACGCAAGAGGCCGAATTTAATATTTAAAGATTCATATTGCAATCGAGTAAAGATAGTAGCAGTCAACGGAGAAAAATATTTTAAATATATTCTATTCTTTGTATATGCACATTATATACTCGTAGATAGATACTTGACTGCAGTATTCGAGTATGCTAAGGTAAAGTGAGATTAAGCTGATGTCCGTGTCCACTATTACTGTATTGTTTTAGAATTCCGGCGGCAGAAATGAAGTTGAGGACTTGGACATTCGTCTCCTTATACATCAAAGTCGAGCTGGATGCGTCATCGGCAAAGCTGGTGCCAAGATCAAGGAATTACGTGAGGTAAGTTTTTTACAGATACCAGCTAAGGTTATTAAGTAAGATAATCTTAAGTGTGTCGGTGCCTTAGGTACATCCATTATCTATTTTGTAGCAGATGTTGCCGCAGCTGTTCTATGCGGTTGTACAATTTCTTCAACTGCAAAAACTATTTATTAATGTAAATTTTAAGTAGAAACTTTTTTTATGTTTATCCCGATTGAATTGCAAGTTATATCTATATAACTTGCAATTCAATCGGGATAAACATAAAAAAAGTTTCTACTTAAAATTTACATTAATAAATAGTTTTTGCAGTTATATCTTGATATTTGAAAAATGGAAATAAAACATTGATTGATTTTTGAATTAGGTATTTTGTACAATTTTAAATGTTCACTTCTTTTTAGAATCCATAATTCGTTTTGTCATATGAAATTTAAATTAATCAGATGTACCCTTTAAAAGTTTAACAACAAAAATAAATCTTTTGAGATTGCCTTTAATCCAATTTGTCATAGCATCATCAATTTCCAAGTATAGGTTTTTTAACTATCTGCGGTAACTTAGCCATCTCCGAATAATGCGGTGCACGCGTCAACGTGCGCTATCTCCAGCAGGGTTATTACGCGTCTTAAGTTCGCTCGCACGCCAATCGTTATGACGTCCCTCTGACGTAGATCAAGCTTGGCTTCTTAACAATGGCTCCAAAAAATCTTAGATAATTACGTCATAACGATTGGCGTGCGAGCGAACTTAAGACGCGTAATCACCCTACAGGAACTGCGATATAATTCACTTTACTGTTTACTTTGTCTTACACTTCTTGGATTTAGTTCTTCTCCGTCAGATCCACGTTTATTTTCCAAATATATTTTCTATACGATAATAGATAGCTCTAATGAGCGAATAACATTGGCTATATTTTATTTTCAAACTGATTTCTTTTCAATGGCACAGATAGTATGAAATAAATCACAGGATCTATCAATAATAAAATGTGCCTAATTTATCATGTCACATTAATATGTCTTGGAATATTATTTGATTTTCATACTAACACACTTTTTTATTAAAATTTTAAATTTTTAAACATCCTTATTTTCTCACATCGCAATCTACCTACAAGTAAATATAAAGTAAAGAGTTGGACTGACCAAAGCTAGAATTTCTACTTCCACAGATCATATAATTCGAATACCCCCAAAATATTTAATAATTTATACGCACAAACATCTAATTTAACTGGGAACAACAAAAGCGGTAGTTGCACCTAAAGCCCATAGAATCTTGAAGGCTTTATCTCCGTCGCTTGGTCGGCGCGTGCCTCCGCGCGGGGGTGTCGGCAGCTGTCGGCGCACATGTCGCGCAGGTGTGCTCGCAGCCGCCGGATGGTCGACAAAAACTCCCGCCACACCTGGGCCCGACCTCCTTCGCCCAACTACTTGCACAAAAACATCTCTCTGATGCACCAAAACTTGTTATATTTAAGAAATCCGGCGTAATATATTTATATAGACTTCTTTAGGCTAAGCTTGAGAGCTTTAAGTTATTTTTATTTACTAGTATACAGGGCGTCCCATAACAATTTACCCAAATGTCCAATTGACCCACACAAGAATATTTTATTGAAAAAAGACTTTAAAAGTAAGTAGAACTGCATTCAGAAAACTTGAATATTAGATGTCATGGTATCTCTTTGAATGTTCTTTACTCAAATTATTATGGGTTCGATTCCCGACCCAGGCAGTTGCACTAATTAAAAAAAAATGGATTCGTGTGAAAATAGCTTTAGTATTTAAGCCCATTTTTACTGTAGTGAGTAGTTTTTCTCTAAGCTTGCGCTGGTGCCTTTCCTGTCGGAAGTGCAGCGTTACGCTGGCAGGAAGAATGGGGGCTGACAGCGGGCTCAGGTTACTTGCTACACGTGACGATTGGATCTTTTTTTTTTGTAGCACATCCTCTTTGAATAGAGTTTATGATAGTTGATTATTATACCAATATAAGTTAAAATACTTTTATGTAAAATTTGTATTACTTAATTCAATTCTGTAACATTTTTCTTTATAAAAATCAGTTTTCCTATATTATTTTCTCTAGTACAGTCTTAATGTAAATTATAATATCGCAGCAGGTTTTATTCTTGTTATCAGTCAGTTTTTCTATAACATTAGTCCCATCAAAAAAACGATTAAATTTCCATCCCACTATAATTAAACCATCTGTAATGTAATCTATTAATAACGTAATCATCCAGAATTATCGTTTTGGGATGTACATCTAACGGTGGAGTGTGCGAGGAAGTACGTATAAATAAAGGTATATGTCACTAACAATGTTGATGATATGACGTAATGTGCGTCACGAGAGACCGCTTCCGTTTCCGATACAAACCGCATTTCACTAACTTTATGCATGGCTTCGTCCTCTTTATAAATTCGCATTCAGTGGCGCGTATAATATTGCTAAATTGTTGGTCAAATAAATGCATGAATCTAAATAATTCAAACATACAGCATAATTTAGTTAGTTTAATTGTCTAAAAATCTTATTAATTTCCCTTCTTTTAAAATTAATCACAAGTAGAATCAAAAGTTATTTTTAATACTCTTGAAGCATCTATTAATATAATCTCGATACAACTTAAATTTACCCTTAAACAATAACGTCTTCACTTCAAGGTAAAATATTCGATACAACTTAATATTTACCCTTAAACAGTATCTCTTAACGTCTTCACTTCAAGTTCTTTTATTCCTTAAGCCTATCTGTTCCTATTTTTTATGTTGTCATCTGCTTTATTGTCGTCGCTGTGTGGGCGTGGCTGTACCGTCTGTCGTTCGCGGGTGTGCGGGTCTCCCCACAAGTCCCGAGGGGGGGGGGGGGGTGCGCCGGCTACCCAGCACAGTCTATCGTGAACCCTTGACGAGTCAACATCGTCTCCTGACTCCCGACTTTTTGTTCCAATGTTTAATATTATGTCGCATTATAATATTATATCTAAATCAACTTTCAAAGTTACTAAAACTAGAGTGATTGTTATAATATAAGTGCTTTTGAGTGAAAGAATTGTTTTAATAGTTGAGTGGGTTAGCCGGCTTTGTTTGTAGGGTTCGGCGCCACGTGCGCGGGTCGATAGGTTCGCGCAGGCGCTATAGGACCTGTCAAAGACTTGATGTCTTCACTTACCTTACCTAATAAAGGTAATTGATTGCCTATCGATTTTGGGTCGCGCCCGCATTTCTGTATGATTAATGTTATTGCCTTGAGTTATAGATGAACTTTATACATATGTAGATTGGTCATATTATTATAACATATTAATTAAGTGTAAGTAATAGAAATGAGATAATCAAGAATGTTTTCTATTATTTTTAAAGAATACCTAAATAATTAATTTAAATTTGGGGTTTGTGTAGAATCGTGGCTGTAAAGAATCATGATGATAACTCAAGGTAATGGTCAAAAGAATGGTCTTCCTACTTTTAAAAATATTACGCCACCCAAATATTAACCATTAGGTGAATACTGAGGCTCAACTTTTTATTTCAATGACTGCCAATAATATCTTTGTTTATACCATAAAATTAGGACCATGAGTTCTCGTACATTTTGATAGAGTTACTATTTTTTTTCAGAAAACTGGAGCGCGTATGAAGATATTCTCCAACACCGCGCCGCAGAGTACGGAGAGAGTGTTGCAGATCATCGGCAATGAAAACGAAGTGGCCGGCGGGATCCGGGAGGTGCTCGATCTTATACAGAATGTAAGTCTGCTAGGACAATACATTTTTATATTTATAAGCCATTTATTCCCAACCATACACAACATCATTAAAAAAATAATTACATAAAAAATTAAAGTTATATTTGTGAGGTCTCCATTTCTTTAACAACACCAATATAGAAAATGGGTTATTGAGTATATCCAAACATCGCGACGAGTTAGCCACTTGATCGGTGTAACTCATACAATCGCCACGACGAGGTGGGATTAGAAACCCTTCCCGCTGGGTACTCAGAGGCCGTCTAGGTGGTCTCGGGCGCCGTAAGGTGCCCGTGATGATATTTATAGGTATATATATATTTTAAGCAATGGGCTGTTAATATTTTAAGTGCCTTCAAGGCGGCCAGACCGCTATAACCATCCCATAAATATTGCAGAATGAATATACAGTTATAGCTTGTGATAAAGAAACGAAAACGATCGTCTTATAAAAAAAAACTTTTATCTATTTCAATCAAATTTTCAGACGCCGATAAAACCACCAATGTTACCCTACGACCCGCATAACTACGACGATTTCTATGCGGACGAGTACGGTGGTTTTGGTGTCGGGCAGGGCGGGCCCCCACCCTCAGGGCCCCGCGGACCCAGGGGGCCTCCTCAGCGAGGCGGGCCACCTCCCAGGATGCCACCCATGGCTCCTGGACGAGGGCCCATCATCAGGGGAGGGCCCCCAATGGGAAGAAACGGTCCGATGGGGCCCGGACCTAGACCATTTAATGATTTCGGGGGACCCAGAAACAACTTTAACGGGCCCCCTAGAGGAGGAAACTTTGGAGGCAATTTTGGCGGTGGAAATAGGAATGATGGTGGGAATATGGGGTTCAATGGAAATAATGGAGGCAACCAGGGGGGAGACCAGTCCACGCAAGTCACTATACCCAAAGATGTGAGTTGTTACTGAATTTTGTATATTTATTCACTTACAGTATTTTATTTTTCAATGACATTAGTGCAATTATTGTTATTTGTTTAATCCTTTAAAAAAAATAACAAAAACATGCTAGCATATTTTTTTTTTTTCTTTCATTAAACTATATTTTATATTAATAATATGTGGGAATAATATAATAGTAATACATACTAATATTTTTTTGCCATGGGTGGGAATCCACGGAACCCACGACCTCCGAATATAACGACAAAGGCGCAACCACAAACCGTTTAGGATGAATTAATAAGGTTTTTAGGCATACTATGTGTACCAAAAAAAAAATGATACTAATACATATTATCACCCATGGTAAACTATACAAAAAAACTTACTTATATTTTTTCCCTATAAGTAGGAGTCGAACCCACGGCTTAGGGATAGAACACCAAAGATGCAACCACTAGGTTGTAGAGGCGGTCACGCGGTTAATAGTAAAAGAACCCATAAATGATGTACATCTAGGGTAAACCATGGTATTGTTGGAATCCCCCCTAAAATGATAGACTGCCAATCATAAGAGTAGTGCCAACAATACTATGGTTTACCCATGGAGATAAAATAGGGCGGTGCCCATGGCCCTTAAGTCACCTTTCCAGTTTTGAGAACAGAAGATGGCCGCCACCATACAAGTTAAAAAATAGGGAGAACAAAAGCAATCACAGAACGTTGATTGGTTGAGTGAGAAAGATTATAGCAGCAATGAAATTGTTTGACATTTCGTTTTATAGGCCATTTAAGGCACTATAGCGGTTTCATAGGGTTTAACCCACATTCTAAAGCCCGATAAACAACAAGTGGTCCGTGTTTGCAGTTGGCCGGAGCCATCATCGGTAAATCGGGTTCCCGAATCCGCAAGATCCGGCAAGAGAGCGGCGCCGGCATCGAGATCGCGGAGCCGCTGCCCGGCGCCGACGACCGCGTCATCACCATCACTGGCTCCCAGCACGCCATACAGATGGCGCAGTACCTACTGCAGCAGAGGTAACCCACACTTATACATGCCCATGCAACCATGTGTCGCAAATGAAAAAAATGGCCTGCTACATATAAACTAGTAATGTTAAAATGAACAATTTGTAAGGGGAAGCAAAAAATATTTTTCATTTGCGACACATGGTTCCATGGGAAAAGTTGTTCGATTTGATCAGTAGAACTTTATATTAGCCTAAAGTACATCATTCATCCTTAGCAACTTCAAAAATATACATATAGAAGTATATGTCTATAGTAAACAATGTAAAAATGATATTTAAATTAACAAATCGACATTCGTGTCACCACCGGTCGGTGTTTAGTCATGCATAATGCTGCATTATCTGTTAAAATCTGCTGACGTTATTATCAGTTGTTGTGGAATAGAGTAGAGAAATGTCATATACATTTCATACATATAGGGCTCTATAACTTCGTTAGGCTGCCTATACAGATGCCACAACTGTCAGGTGTCCTAGTCATGTTTCGGTTTTAGTTTGTGGGTTCACCGGTTTTCAGGGAACTACTGCATCGATTTCTTGCCTAGGTGATAGTCTCCTTTCAGTGTGCGGTTACGAAACGGGCATTTCAATAGACGATAAGGCAGCGAGGATATTAAAATAGACTTGTAATGCAAAGTCATCTCTAAAGCCGCTCATTTCGTAATCGCATCAATGATCATGCAAGAGCGATCAATGTTGTTAAACAAAAAATATTATAATATACTTACTCGTATAACAGTATATGCATAAAGCCATCCAAATGACAAACGCACCAATTGCGTTACCGGGTTTCTAGGAAAAAAAATTTTACTATGAGCCGCTAACGCAACTTAATTAAATAAATAGTTCAACCCCATTAATAGACTCTGTAGGTATGCTCACCACCAGGTTGATACAAAGTCTCATACCACGCTCCAATAAACTAAAATTGCGTTGGCACAAACTAAGCTCTAAACTTGTACTATGTGTACTAGAAAAAACAATACTAATACATATTATGTACAATTTTTATAGACACCCAGACCATGACAAACTGTACAGAAAAATTTACTAAATAGGTTCAATAAGCAAAAATAATTTGGCTCGTGTGTATATAATATATTTATAATTATTAAAAAAATATATTATTTTATTCTTGTAATACTAACATATTGTTTATAAATCAGAATGTTTGAAATGTTTCCCGAATTGGTACAAAACCAATGTTAAATAATGAGAGAATATTAATAATTGATGACCCCACATGCAAAACAAGGATCTATGTAAGATTTAAATAATTATTTTGTGTGATTTTAAAGTATTTAGAGGGTAATAGAATATTTATTTGTGTGTATTTTGGGTATCAAAAATTAAAAATCTTTTAATTGATATACATTGGTACATAGTTGCAAAAAGTTAATAATGTATGTCATGTTATGTTTTGAACTTTACATATGAATGCTCAATTATAATAAAATAAACGTGACTATTATTAAAAAAAGCGGCCCCAGCCTAGTGGTTAAGTCACTGCGCAACTGATAACAAGGTTAAGCAGATGACAACAATGCCGGCCTGGGATGGGTGACCGCTTTATACAACGAGGCTATTTCATCATAAACACCGCAACAAGCTCGCCACTTGTTAGGTGTTGCCTCCGAATACCATCGGCGAAATGAGGATGGGTTAATCCCTCCGCTGGGACCCTGAGGCCGTTTAAACGGTTCTCAGGAGCCAAATAGGCACCCGTGATGGTATTTATTTATTTATTTTTTAAACGTGACTATCTCATTGAGAACAATTGTTATAGTATGACAGTAATAACTGATAATTCTTTTTTTTTAAGTAATAATTTTACCACTTGCTGTCACAGTGACTGGGGGTCTATTTCATAAGTGGCTTTTGTATTTTTAATGACAAATTATGATACATTTTTAGTTTGCTTTAAGTTAATTAAATAATTAAAACTAAACAAGTAAATGTATTGTCAGAAATGACTATTTGTATGAACTGCCTACCTATTTTATAACACTACTGTACTACAAATAATTCAAAAAATAACGTTTCATTTATTATCAATTTTTACTTTATGAAGCAGGCCCCTGGTATAAGATATATAATATAAGATACCCAAGAAAAATATTATATTTCGTTAATGTATTTATTAATTACTGTATCAAATATGTGATGGTGACCGCTACTGGTACAGTTATCTTATCGTAATATCTTCTCTGAGTCATAAAAATATGAAAAGGAGAGTAATGTTTTTTATCCATTAAAAATGTTTTTGTATTTCTTGCCATGTTTAATACAATATAGAAAGAGTAAAATGCTTATTTCTTTGGTCGCCATTTTGTGTTTTTAATTTCTTTACAAATCGGCGCCATTTTGTGTTCATGTGGATCTAACATTTCTTTTACCATTTTAACATTGTTTTTAGTTTTGGTTCTATACATTACATTATTAACAAAAATACTAACTATTGTGACATCAAAACATCTTTCTAATTCTTGTAATTTTCTGTATTAATGTGATTTGTATTGGTTTAGGTATTAACATCGCCTTTCTTCTAGATTCTATCCACTGTGCAGTGACTAACCGGGAATGCCTCTCGTTGTATGGAAGACTAGTGATTTTGTTGTTTTATTTAAGTAACAAGGAATCACTAATCTGCCTACAAAGGGAAGCGACTCATCGGGAGGAGACTTCGCTCTACTAATGTGCTGCGGTTTTGCCTATCATTACTAATCTATTTATGAGGATTTTTATGTTTTGTTTTATTCACTATTCCATTTATAACATCAAATAAATTTTTTAGATACTATTATTGTAAATTAATAAAACATCAAAATTCTCTTGTGTGTTTAAAACAGAAATTTAAAAAAAAGAAGTGGCTTTTATAAACTGTTCTGGATCTGATTTTTTTAAAGCATCATATAGCCTTTTGATTTAAAATGTTATTACTTAAAACAATTAACTATATTATATGATTGATCATGTTGACCCATAATTATTACAAAAGGTAAAGAAAAATGTTAGGTAAAAATGGGACGTCAAAAATAACAAAAAAAAAGGAAAAACCTCTCATTTTGAACCAACATCTAAACAATTTGCCCTGGGCACAAACTAAGCTCTAGGTCTTGTAATATGTGTAAAAATTACTTTAATAATGCCACTTTTAACTTTTTGAATTTCTGTGAGGTATAAATTAACCCAAATATTTGATGTAGTTAGTAAAGTTTTAGTTTTTTTGTCAAAATTTGGAAATAATTTTAATTATAAATGAAGATGAAGACTTTACGAGACACAGCTTAAGATATTGGACTTCCTACAATTATTTTTATAGATACATTGTATGAAATCCTATCTCTAACGTTGAGTCTTATACCATTAACACACACTCTGTTATATTTAATCTAGTAAAGCTACAAAGGCACCAATCCACAACGGGACAGCAATTAACCTGTGCTTTTTCTTGAGAAAAAGGAAGAGAAAGAGTATGTAATTAGTCTATATTCTATCTCTTCTTTTTGTCTGAGAGATCGCGCCTAATCCTAGATAAAAAAATATATTTTGGAACAGCCGCAATGTGTATCTATATATATATATATATATATATATATAGTTTATTTATTAACCCTACATTGTTTCAAAATTGTAACCAATTTTTATTTTATTTTCAGCGTCCATGAGAGCAACCCAGGACTCGCAAGAGGAAACAAATTTTAAACAATATGTCCAGATAAAATCATTAATTAGTTTATATCATTTAATTTTGTAAGATTGTATGAAGAATTTGTGTCCGTTATGAGAGGTCAGAATAGATTTATTTCAGTAACGAATAAGTTACATTGATTATATTTTTATTAAGTAAAGAGTATACATTAAATACTATTTTGCAATAATTTTGTGTTTTATTTTATTGCCTCTCTTGTTGATGCTATCGTTTACGTATAAAGGCTTAAATGATATTTCGTTTTGTTCTATTATTTAAAGTGTAACTTTCATTTATTATCTAACATGTGCTTACGTCAGTAACCATAAACCAAGCGCAACAGGTAGATCTACCTGACAAATTACTTACTGTACAGTTTAAACTCTACTCTATATAAATCGCGTCGCGACTCGCGTAGTTTTGAATAGACTCAATAACCCATCTATAAACCGTTTCACAAGTTGGTATAGTGAAACACACTACATTGTCTATGATATTAAATATTGTTTTTCTGTGTATAGGCACAAAAGAAATATTAGTAGGTACAAGTAGTATGTATGCGTGACACTAGCCGGACCACCACGTGTGATATCGTTTTTGATTATGCCAGGTTTTAGAACGTAATTTGTGAGAATTTGTTAGCTAATTTACAGATTTTGTTATCATTTCGTTCAAAAGTTATAGGGATGTATTTGTGGTCCTGCCGATGTAACGTTACTTCGGCAGGACCACGATAGAAATAATGCACTTACGAGGTTAGTTTTTTCGCAGAAATTAGTTTTTGAATTTGTGCGATTTTGTTAGCCTATTTCCATTTCGCTAGACCGCTTGGTTCAAAAGTTACAGTGGTGGTCCTGCTGATAAAACGTGACATCGGCAGGACCACGATAGAAATAATGCACTTACGATGTTAATTCTTACGCAGAAATTAGTTTTTGAATTTGTGCGATTTTGTTAGCCTATTTTCACTTCGCTAGACCGCTTGGTTCAAAAGTTACAGTGGTGGTCCTGCTAATAAAACGTGACATCGGCAGGACCACGATAGAAATAATGCACTTACGAGGTTAATTCCTTCGCAGAAATTAGGTTTTGAATTTGTACGATTTTGTTAGCCTATTTTCATTTCGCTAGACCGCTTGGTTCAAAAGTTACAGTGGTGGTCCTGCTGATAAAACGTGACATCGGCAGGACCACGATAGAAATAATGCACTTACGGGGTTAATTCTTACGCAGAAATTAGTTTTTGATTTTGTGAGCCAATTTTCATTTCGCTAGACCACTTGGTTCAAAAGTGACAGTGGTGGTCCTGCTGATAAAACGTGACATCGGCAGGACCACGATAGAATTAATGCACTTACGAGGTTAGTTCTTCCGCAGAAATTAGTTTTAGAATTCGTACGATTTTGTTAGCCTATTTTCATTTCGCTAGACTGCTTGGTTCAAAAGTTACAGCGGTGGTCCTGCTGATAAAACGTGACATCGGCAGGACCACGATAGAATTAATGCACTTACGAGGTTTGTTCTTTCGCAGAAAGTAGTTTTAGAATTCGTACGATTTTGTTATCCTATTTTCATTTCGCTAGACCGCTTGGTTCAAAAGTTACAGTGGTGGTCCTGCTGATAAAACGTGACATCGGCAGGACCACGATAGAAATAATGCACTTACGAGGTTAGTTCTTTCGCAGAAATTTAATTTTGTGCGATTTTGTGAGCCAATTTTCATTTCGCTAGACCGCTTGGTTCAAAAGTTACAGTGGTGGTCCTGGGGCTTTATTCCGAGTTTTGACACGATCACCGTCGCGCATTTTGCGTAAAGTCCGGGTATTGAAATGTAAGTTCTATCCTGTTAATTATAAAGTTGAAATTCCAATGTTCCATACATGTTCAAACTTGCGAAGAATTCGTGTATTTCAAGACGGCGGCATTATAACAGCCAACCTAATACATACTATATAGCCATTGGAATAGAGCTATATTTCCATATTTATAGTTTGCGCAACGTCTTGTCGTGATTAGCGGTTGCAAACTCGGAATAAGGCCCCTGCTGATAAAACGTGACATCGGCAGGACCACGATAGAAATAATGCACTTAGGAGGTTAGTTCTTTCGCAGAAATTAGTTTTTGAATTTGTGCGATTGTGTTAGCCTATTTTATTAAAAATAAATATAAACCTAGCTATACTATAATAATTAAATATCTAACAAAGTACGTAATTTCGAGACACTTAGATAACTATAACAAAGGACAACATTTGGTACATAGGAAAGATGGCGAATAATTAAAATTTGTATTCTTATAAACAGACTACTAGACACACGTTTTGATATTTTTTTAGTGTTCCTACCTAATAATAACCTATAAGTAGGCGTGGATTTATTTACCTTTTGAGGTCCTTTGGAAGTATGAAAAACGTAAGGTCTGGATCCTTGTTACTATTATTTAAGCTACCGAAATGTGGCACAATAAGCAGCCGAAAAATAAAACCCATTAGTGGGTAAGGCCGGGTACTTGTAGCTTTAATACCTAAAGCGAGAAGTGAAACACCCCTGCCTAAAGTAAGCAAGCACATTTGAGGTTAAGAGGTAACCTCGAATGAAGAAGTAAAAAAAAATCATTTTCGACATATGATTCATGGGAATAGTTGTTTGATTTGATTAGGCTAGTAACATATTTTCCTAAAATAAGCAAGCACATTCAAGGTTACATCTTATATCGTATGTTCAGAGTGACCACTAATGATTACTTTACACTGGGGCTTGCAAATCGAAAATTTTGATTTTCGAAAATTATTCGAATAATAAAAAAATAAAAAAAACAATTTAATAATCAATCTGAGTTTTTCAATGATCTTAATGTAACCAAGCAACAGCAACACATCCTAACCAACTCTCGGGATAATCTGATTCGTCTCTTACAAAAGATACATTGGTCTCTCCATCAAGACCCTAAATTAATAAATATTTTATGAGTGGTGCACAGACCAGCAAAAACCCGTTTTCTCCAACTCAACCCGGGTTGGATGAAAAAGGAATGTGATAAGGATGATATTAAAATTTTCATGAGCATGGTTAAAGAGTTCACACGATAACCCTGGAAGTACAGAATAAATGGCTTACTATGGGGGTAGTTATTAAGCTCTATGTTAGCACTTAGCCTAGGGCCTATCGCATGTTAGGCTTTGTACTAAGAATGTGCAGGGATTTTAAAAAAGACCACGTTTATACTGCTTTTTAACTCTCTGGTGAGATCTATCCTTGACTATGCGTCTACTGATCGGACCCCACAATATAAGATATACGTAGAGAGACAATGTTCAATGACAATGGTATCCATGGATTCTCCGTGCGGGTGCCGAGTCCATCGCGTGATTGGAAGGCAGGGGAATAAACTGCACCGTTCCCGGACTTAAGACCGCGAAGTAGGTTCAAAGGCCTTTTAAGTCTCACCATCACTGTGTTCCCTACCCTCTCTATTCAACCAAATACTATATGATCCTGTTAGCGCCATCTTGGAAACACGTTCCATAAGAGTTCCGACGGTTGATCTCGGAAGGCCAAGATCCTTCATTAGACGGTGCAAAGACTGCTGGAATTCCTTTTGCACCAACTTCCAGTGCATAAAGTTGAGTTTTAAATCTGTTTCTAGTAATTTCATTTATGACATCAAAATATTTGTTCGACTTGATGATGTGGTCTTTAGGATTTTTTTTTACCCACTGAACGGTGAGTTCTATAAGTATTACTTTCTTCAAGCGCCGGGAGTATACCAGTATTTGTAATGTATTTTGAATGTATATTTTCCAGTCTGGTGCTTTGTCCGGGATTGGGAAAGGTTTACTTTGAGTTGTCCCTCCTTTACAAAAGTTTAGTTAATCTTTGATTTGTTGATAATCCTAGCAATACTGAGACTTTCAGCTTCTCGAATAATGCCTAGAACTTTATCATGTTCTATATCGGGCGATGGACCCGTCGTCACCCGCACGGAGAATCCATCGATAGCTAAGAACATTGTCTCACAATATAATGTTTAATCCGTTTCGTATTATTTTATGAAATAGGCACGATTGAACAGTTTACTTTCTTAAACGAACAGTGAAAAGCGGATAAACTTTTGGATAAATATATTTATGATTGCTGTTGAGCCTTCCTATATTAATAAAGTAAATAATTTGTTCAGTTGAATTTCGAGCAGATATACCATTAAATCAATATCTTCGTCAACAACAATAGTTGTATTTGTCGAGTTAAATTGTTTTATTGCTGTACAATACAAAATATTGTACAATCGGTATAGTCACTACAAACTGAACTTACTTGTCTAAAATATTATTAAATGTTTCTCCTCGATCAGGGCCTGGGTTTCTTTCGAGTTTATATTCTCATAATTAAAAAGATATATGGATAAGTTGTTTAATATTATATTAAAATGTGAAATAAAACTACCTATAAATATTATATAATATATGGGATTTTTTTTTAATTTAAGGTTTCTTCGATAGTTGTTACTCTTTCTCTTGTTGACCGCTCCTCGGTGATATGTAGTTTTTCTTATAAATCCTTTTTAATAATAGTTTTTATGCTAACAATGTTAAATGTTATAAAAATCTTTTTATTATAAAATTGAGCACCACAACATACTTTCCTGACATAAGTTACACAGACCAAGGTTTTTAGTTGTATTATGGTTCCAGAGAATACTACATATTATGAATAACACAACATTTTCAGCTTTTGAAATGGTTATTCTAAAGTATAGAAACATTTCTTTAAGGAGAATTGGTTGTTCTATAATATTTGTCTAATTATTTTTTGTGATAAAACTTGCTATTTGGCTGAAAAATTCTATTTTCGCGACCTTTGACCTTGAATAACTTTCTTTGCAGGGGCTTTATTCCGAGTTTTGACACGTTCACCGTCGCACATTTTGCGTAAAGTGCGGGTATTGAAATATAAGTTCTATCCTGTTAATTATAAAGTTGAAATTCTAATGCTCATAAGATGTTCAAACTTGCGAAGAATTCGTGTATTTCAAGACGGCGGCATTATTATAGCCAACCTAATACATACTATATAACCATTGGAATAGAACTTATATTACCATATTTATAGTTTGCGCAACGTCTTGTCGTGATTAGCGGTTGCAAACTCGGAATAAGGCCCCAGGTGGGCAATTCTCGCGCTTTCGACATTCATCTCGATTGGAGATTTTTAAACAAAAAAGACTAAATATGCCATTTTTCGTTCAAAAATACATTCGAACATTAAACGAAATAAATAATAAATATTGAACGAAAAATGATATATTTAGTCATTTTTCGTTTAAAAATCTCGAATCGAGATGAATCTCGAAAGCGCGAGAATCGCCCACCTGATGTGGGAGCGATAGGGACTTTTACATTTTTTATATAATGGTGTTCGGTGTTCCCAACAAACCAATTTTCAGCTATATGCGAATTATATCAACCTTACCCCTATTTTTAAAGCTAACTTATCGGACTAAGGGTTTTTCGGGAAAAGTTGTTTGTTTTGATTAGGCGAGTCTTATATTAGCGACCAATCGAGGTCACCCAGTATAAAATATCACTATTCTACCTATTACCTATTCTTTTATTTCTGACCTGGATTATGTTTAATTCAATTGTTATAATTTTGTTTAATTTATGTACCTAATTGATTTTTAAATAAATTATTAGAAAAACTTTTAATTACTTCTTAGAATATACATTTAGTTGTAAATATAGATATTTTTGTATCAAATACATCGATGACTTTTTTTACTATTTATATTTTTTTAATAGGTACGTTTTTTTATAGTTTTGGTGATCTTCATAATTTGAACTCAAACTTTTACTAATTTGTTATGGAGGTATTAGATATGTAATAAATAATAATTATATATACTTACTAGTCAAAACAAAATAAGGGCCACTTGTTTATTTTCAAGTTAGTGCTAATTTATTGATATTGACCGAAAGTTGTAAAATCTGTAGTGCCCGTTTAGTTCGAGGGTTTGTAAACACATTTTTATCACACTCACTTGCTTTAGACATTAAAGTGGGTTATTTTTTATATTCTTTTTGTAAACATTTGGTTTTACCCTATTTTAACGTGAACTTTTTTTAGCTCATTTAACATTTGTATTCATAGCAAACAGTTTGTTTTTGATAATTAGTGCGTGCATCAGCATTTAAAAACAACAATGCCGAGAGTTCGACGATATATGGATGTGGTTACTACGACTAGGGACATAACATTAATTCAAGAAGGCCATTCCAGCGTTCAGTTGCTTTGCAGCTGGGTTTTTCACGAAGGGCGATCCAGAATGCTTGGAATCGGTTTCAAGAGACTGGAAGAGTTGCTAGAAGACAGGGATCAGGCAGAGTTAGGGCAACCATAGTTCAGGAAGACCGATACATACACTTGAGTGCTCGTAGAGAGCATTCCGTCACTGCCCGCACTTTGCAAAGCCGCCTGCGTCAGGCAACAGGGACTCGCGTCAGTGACCAAACTATCAGAAACCTATTGCATGAAGACCAGCAGTTCTCTAGAAGACGAGTCGTGCGGGTTCCACTAACGAGTGCTGATCGTGCTAACCGATTAAGTTTCGCAAGGCAGCAACTGAATTGGGACATGAGTGATTGGAGCTTGTTACTCTTTACAGACGAATGTAAAGTATTTTTTTTTAGTGATGACCGTCGCATAAGGGTGTTTAGAAGAGATTTTCAGACGATTTTCTGATGCATGCATCCACGAAATTGACAGATTTGGGGGCCCAATGTTATGGTGTAGGGAGGCATTAGCCTAACTGGAAGAACTGAGCTTGTAATCTGAAATGGAGGCACAGTAACAGCTTAACGGTACATTGAGGAGGTCATTAGGCCCCATGTGGTGCCATTTGTACAGCGAGTGGTTAAAGGATTTAAGTTGATGCACGACAAGGCTTGTCCGCATATAGCTAGAGCCACCTGATAAGCTCTGCAGGAAGTTTGCCGTGGCCTGCAAACAGTCCAGACCTAAATCCCATTGAACACATGTGGGACAGCTTATAAACGTACTGAAAGCTAGCTGGGAGCAAATACCGCAAGAAACAGGGCGACACTTGATTGAAAACATGCCTTCTAGACTTCAAGAATGTGTGCAAAAATGAGGAGGAATCAGGAAACACACTATTGAAATAAAATAAAAAAATACTGTTTAGGTTAATTGTTTTTTTTTTCACCTTTCTAGTGTTGTGTGTATTTTTTGCAAAAACTTAACTTTTTCCGTTAAAACATTCAAAAAAGCTTATTTGAAAAATTGTAAATGAAAACTTGGTATCATTAAATTAAAAATATACTATTTTAATTATTCTAACCCTCTCCTTACCCCTAAACCCCATAATTTGGTCAGAACATTGAAAACATACAGTGGCTCTTATTTTGTTTTGACTAGTATATCGATCATTAACAGGCAACACCTCGTAACCCACATTTTTTTAAATTGGGTTATTAATGCAGAAGTAATGTAACCCCAATAATACGTATAGTAGCAAAACCTCATAACCCGCACATTATACAATTAAGTTTAATAGAAAATATGCAATACCACATATCTAATTAAAAACGTTAGTTTAGGACGCAATATCTCATTAGCCACAATGGCAAAACCTCATATCCCACAAACGTCACATTTTTTTTCTTTTTTCTAGGAATAACTTACAACCCACATAATAAGACGGCGTATAAGACCGTTATTGTTGGAAGAATTAATCGCAAAGCTAAAAGCTTGTAGGGTTATAATATGGTCTTTAAATCCTTTGTCCGTTATTTACACGAAAAATGAAAATTAACTAAATTAAAAAAAGACAAAGATCGGTTGGGCTCACAGATTATATAGTTTGTTATGATAAATAGAAAAGTTATTTAAGCTAAATGGTTTTGAATGTGCAGTAAATACGATGTCAATTCTGTTGATGAGATAAAAACATTGAAGCAATTGTTAATATTAAGATAGCAAATGAAGGAAAAGTTATTATTATTATCTTATATAAATACGCGTACTCGTAATTTTGCCAAAGACAAGTGAGGGTAGATTTAAAACTTGTATATCATTAGTGAAAGAGGGATAATAGGATGGAAAGGAATTGGGAAATGACTAGGGTAGAAAAGGGAATGGCGAGATGACCGTATGAAAGCATACGGTATAGTCTTGCCAATGTCTAGTGAAGGAGGAAAAAGAATCATTAGTAAAATGGGTACCGCCATTTTACTGAAGATTGTAGGATTATTTGAGATAACACAAACACCAAGATCACTGCGTAAATGCTACACTTCTCACACTTAATATCACAATACGAATGCTTATTCTACAAAATTAGTACACTTTTGCACAATAATATTCAATAAAATTAAATTTCAAACATGTAGCGTCTACAGTCTTCGGGCTACCCTCAAAGAACAGATTGAGCCGATATTTTCTTTGGACACAAAGTTCAGACTGAGCCGATATTTTCTTTAGAATAAGAGTCAGTTGAGCCTGATTTTAATGATAATCATGTGAGCTATGAGGGTCATAAAAAAGGAAAAGAACTGAAATTTTTTAAATACAATAATACTAAAATATTTTTACATTATAATAAAATCAAGGATAATTACTATTAGTTATTTTACTATTAGTGAATTTAAGAGAAGATTCTAGCCCATATGTTGATAGTGGCTCTGAGTATGTGCCTTCGGAGTTGGAAAACCTGTCAGAAGACAGACACATCACAACAAATGATAATTTTCATATTAGTTTCTCTGGTGATCAGAATAAAGGTGAGCTACTTTTTTTGTTAATTTAAAAAAAGTTATATTTATTTAAACAAAGTAATATTTATTTTAATTACTTAAATAAAGTAATCTTTATTTTAATTACTTAAATAAAGTAAACTTTATTTTAATAACTTATATAAAGTAGAACTTATTTTAATAACTTAAATAAAGTAACTATATTATATATTTATGTTATTATTATATACTTGTTTAAAATTTATTCTAATTATACTCTAGGAAGAAAACGAAAATGGTAGCAGTTCCAAGAAATTGGAAGAGGCAGAAGGCTAATTGCGAATGAATGAAAGGAAAGGAATAATAATATACTGGATTTGTTCGTGAAAATAATAAAATTACCAGCTGATATCCATTCTTTTTATGATAACTTACACCATGAGGGTTAATAAAAAAATACAAAATACGAATTATTTTTATTTGTATTATGTCACATTTTGTACCAATAAAACTTAACATCATGTTGGGTAAGATTGTAAACAGTTAGAGTAATGGCAATATTATTATATAATATTATTGCTATCATTTGTAACTTTTATTTAGAATTTAAAAGTAGATTAATTAATTATTATATAAGTAATTTAGTTTTTTTTTAATGTGACATTGCTTTACGTTACTTTATTTAGTTTATTAAATAAAATGTTAAGTACTGAAATATAGTTTTAATTTACTGTTAATTAATTCAATTTACAAACAAGCAAAACCTCCCTAACCACATATTATTGATTGAATTTTTTATTTTTTATTGGCAATACCCCACATCCCACATTAAATAATAGAGTAAAGTAAATATCAATAATTTTTGTATATGAATATCTTGGAAATATTTAAAATGATGGTACCAACTAAAACATTAATCATAAAATAAAAGAAAATAAAAAAAAATGAATTTAATGCTTTAGTGTAAAAATTATTCTTTGCGGCTTATGAGGTATTACGTGTTAATGATCGATATGTAAAGTTCTTATGTGTGATACTCGTTGTTTTATTACGCCTATTTACCTACAAATAAGTACAAAATTTTGTATGAAGATAGTATTTCTACGTCTCTTGAAGGGTCTTCTTAACATTACCACTTTAAGAGGAAATATACTGTTATTTTGTCCAAGAAAAGCAAAAGGTACCTAATTTATTATTGAATTAAAAATAAATACTAAAAGTATTATAGCTACTATACCAACTACTAAACTCTTGCCCGCAATATCGTAATAATGTTAACAAATGATCGATTGTTTTAAAGCCTCTTATGGTCGGATTAATAGTCGTTGCTTAGTCTGAGCCATTGCTTGGAAATGTCAAAATTTAGTTTTTTCATTTATGCAGTTTGACAGTCCGAAGCATCGGCTAAGCTTTAGCAATTGCTTAGCAACGACCATAAGTCTATCTCCAGTCCAGCTTTTAAAAAGAATTATGTACCTACCTATAGATTTTATTTTATGTAGGTACATATATATATATATATATTTATATATACACTTGAACACTCTTGCTTCAAACCATTTGCATTCGTCATCTAGCAAAGTTGATTCTGCAGCAGCAAAGGCTGAAACGACTAAACATAATACCTAAATATAAACATCTTAAAGTTCATTATGATTTTCAGTCTTTGCTATTGAAACTTTTGGAGCTTGAGGCCCTGAACGCCGCCAGTGTCATTGGCACATGTCATGCCGCTTATGATAGGGACCTACTATTCTAAACCCTATATTTTACTTCCTACCCTTTTTAGTTACCTAAATATTTAAGTTATTACTTAATAGGTTTATTTTAGTTTTAATTTTTCATTTTATAACATTTTTTCATGAATGAATGACTTTTATACACCACATATTACTAATATTTGTCACCCACTATGAAAAATCACTTGGATGGTATTAGGTAGAGCTTCCAAAATTATACCTAAGTATTATCGGTAACTTGGTGCGGACTAATGGCGAATTGCTATATAATCTGTAACGGTCCGTTATTCCTTTATAATTGTTAAATACACATGCAACTTGATCCTTAATTTTATGTGAATAATGAACAGATTATAGGAATCAGCCTTTAATACAAATAGACGCCTACAATTTTTATCTTTTTAGTGGTTTTAAAGTTGGATTTTGTTGAAATTTTTATGTTTTGTACAATTAATTATTTTATTGGATATCAACCAATTCCAAGAATTGACTATTTGTTTATCTTATTAGCACAGCAGTTTATTTCATCAGTATATTTGTTTAGTACCATGTGTGTTACCTACTATTGCAGCAGTTCTCAAACTTCACTACTTGTCTGTGGTGGTAAAAACGCGAAGAGTGAAAAGTCGTATGCTTAGAGTTTCGTTGATTATATTTTTTTTCATAAGACTAGTTTTGGCCATTATTATTCAATTTTATTCCATATTTAGGTAATTATATTTATTATTTTTTAGAGGCTATAAATATTTTTTATTATATACCTTTTTGCCTATATATAATAGGTACCCAATAAATAAATAAATCTTATTGATTCCATAAGATTTATTTATTTATTAGGTACCTATTTGGAAAACTACCTTCCATAAATCATAATGTAACACTTATATAAACATAGAAAGGTAACAATAGGTTTTCACTGGTAAAAACATTGTATTATTAGACATAACTTAAGAATTTTTAAAATATATAACCATCCCAAATAAAAAAAAAATGGAGCAGTAGTTTCACGGATATTTGATATGAACAGAGAGATGATACGTAAGACAGCATCATAAGGGTGTTTTTTAGGAACCCTAAAAATATGCATTGTTATTGTTACAGTAATTTTGTTTTTGAAGCGAGAACAAAAAAAAACAAAATTACATAAACTTTAAAAAATATTGTTCTACAGCATATTTTTATCAAAATCAAACCAATACATTTATTTTTATTACAATATTTGTTTTTTTTAGATTAAAGCCAGGGTTGCTGGGTTTGAGAACCGCTACTATTTATATTCAATAAAATTGTATATTTACACAATTATACAATCATAGTTAGTATGATAGTATAATTTTGTACTTTATGTTTATCAATAAAACAGCAGATTTAAATATAAAAATAATAATATTTTATAATCACAATTTGAAGCTCTTATAGAAATGATATAAAATAATATATTACAAAACATTTGACTTGTAAAGTTTCAGTCAGATCAAGAGTCAAAACCTATGGAGTGCCCAAGGGAGAGGTGACAGGAGGCTCTTTGTGGTGGTCATGTTTATCTACATAGAATATCACATATATAATAGGGGTTATGACTCCAAGCAGCAATAAGAGGCACACCAAGTGAAACCATTTAAGGCCAAAATCAGCACCGTGGGATGTCAGTTCCTTCACTACTACTGTCTCCATAGGTTCCCTTTCACTTGTAGGCAACAATTTTGTGTCTTCAGTGATAGCTTCTGAAGCATCCATGTCAGTAAATGGTATCACAGCCGGTGCTACTGTACTATTTAATACTATCTCATTACAATTCAAAGAAAAGTCTTCATTTTGCTTGGATAGATTATTATTTTCATTGAGGTTTCTATTTATACCTAGAGGTATGTGTGTGGACGTAGAAGGCACTGCATGAATTTGTGGGGGCAATGATTCTGTTAAAACAGAATATGGAGTAACTGGAATTTTAATTGTTCTTCTTGCAAATATTTCATTATCTTTATGTATTGTATTTATTCTTTTTAATTCAGATATCTGTAAAAAAAATCTTATAAAGTACAAGGTCATAATAATAACTGTTACAATTTATCATTGGCCCATGTTAATTTTATGTAACTATTAAATAGTAATTACATCAACTTTAAACTATGTATAAGCCCTTGTTAAAGACAACACAAAGCACCAAATCATAGAACTATTATAGGTTTATATATTTTAATTAGGGGATTTAGTTACACTTTACATTATGATATAATTTTCTATTAAGGTAATTTTCTTTATTAATGGAGTAACTTACCGAACAATGGAATCTCAAAGCAATCGCTTGAAGAGTGTCTCCCTCTTGAACCTGAGCTTCAATAAAATGGTCTTGAAGTCTCATTTTATGAAGTTGTATCTCCCCTTCACCATCACTGTCGTGTTTCTTATAACTAGGCATGTTAAAACTATTTAATTCATCTCCATCATGTATTAATCGTGTTCTACAAAATAAAAAGACGATAAGTAACACGTAAACAATAAAATCTTCAATATTGAAACTACGATACTGACCTTTGTTTCATTTTAAACTAAAACTTTGTTGGAAAGAAAATATTGCTGCTTAATCCATGACTTTAATTAGGTAGAAATGTTGGTTATATTCAATTTTATTAATTATAATTTTAGTGTAAAAAGCAAACAAAAATTCAGCTTGATCCAGCTGTTTTTAGATCTTGTTTTTTTGTTCGGTTTTCTCAAATATAGAGAAGGCAAAGGTCTCTATGAACCATACCGCCTAGTAAATGTCAATGTTTTTAGTTCCAGTCACAGATTATTTTTGGCTTTTCCACAATTGAAAAGACAAAGATTATTTTACCATACAGCATAACAGATTATGTAGTGTGTTCCAGTTTGAACCACATATAGGGATGGGTAAATTTCATGAATTTTTTTACATGATGTCCAAATTCCAGAAAAAGAAGCTGAATTCAACCAAAAACAAGATTGTTTACGTGTGGTGTTGAATTTCTTAGGTTAGTTTGATTTATTATTTTGATACTTTCAACAAATAATGTTCTCAGTGAAAGCATTTCACTTTCGTTTCTATTTTATGTTGTATAAGTAGTAAATAAGTCTAAAACGGGTTTTCAATGACATGGATGATCAATTGTTTGATAGGAAATTTTGTTTTGTTTCGCAGAAAATCTGGAGGATGTAGGTGTCGATGCAATAGTGAGAACGATTAGAAATCTTACTAATTTAGAGCAGAAGGACATGATAAAACCTCAAAACCACTTTAAAGAAATTGCTTCAATCATAGGTAAAATTTAGAATAGGTACTTATCAAGTATGAAAATTACAAAATGTATGAGGGAAAAAACGACCTCATAAGCAAACAGTGTCCGACTTGAATAGTTTTGACATGGATGCTATTCCCAACAAATAAACGAATTTTATATTATAATGATTACAATTGGAAATTATTTTGTAATATCTTCCGCTTATAAGCGGACTTCCGCAAAATACCGCCTGATTCAATGAAATGAATTTTATATTATTAGAAAACAAGTTCCGACATTAAGAACACTTTTGCTAGAATTAAGAGAAAGCATACGATTTACTTGGAAGTCGGGAAACTCTCCGTCGAATATTGTTAGCCAATGGTTATGAATTTAAGAAAAACAAAAATGAACGATCTTTGTTAATTGAACGTAATGAAATATTTGCCTGGAGACATTACTTCTTAAGATCCATATCATAAAAACGTGCAGGAGGAAAGCCAATAATTAATTTAGACGAGACTTATGTCCTACAACCTGCTCCCGAAAATATTTCAGCCGGAAAAAGGAACATAATTTTACAAGCAGGGTCGGAGAAAGGTCCTGTGCCAAACTCATTATTACTCTTTAGTACCAAATCAAAAATGGTTGACTATTACCACCATGAAGCTTAAAAAATGCGCCCCGGCGGCGCGCGGACAGGCACGGTTTTTACCTTCATGATTACCATCATATGAATATCACCAATTTCAAAAAGTGGTTAAAAGAAAACTTGTACCCAACTTAAATGAGCCAAGCTTAATTGTTATGGACAATGCTAGTTACATTCTGTTATCGTACATAAGGCCCCTAAAACACAGAATCGCAAAGACGATATAAAAGAATGGCTTGCATTGAATACTATTCAATTTTAAGAGTACCATACGAAAGCAGAACTGCGGCTACATTCTGTTTCTTATAACGTGATCGTTAGATTGTCAAAATAACGAATTCCGTTATTAGCGCGCTCTCCTCCAATCAGAGTAGTTTTTTAACCTTCGCTGATTGGAGGAAAGAGCGCTAATAACGGAATTCGTTATTTTGACAATCTAACGATTACGTTATAAGAAACGGAATGTGGCCGCTGCTGTGTCTAGTAAACAGTAGAAGCCAGAGCCAATATATGAAGCCGAAGAAACATTAAAGCAGAATGGGCATGAGGTATTGAGGTTACCTCCGTATCATTGTGATCTAAATGCCACTGAGCTAATGATATGGAGCATGGAAAAATATAATGCAAAAATTACTAATGTTGATATTTTTAGCGGATTCATTGTTTGAATGTTATTTGCTCAATTACATTTTGACGGCTAAACAAAGGCTGAAATTTTGTATACAAGTAATTTTTAACCTATTTTAACACACAGGATGTTATTATAGTTACGTTCAAATGGGGTAGTAATTTAACATATATTTAGTTTTGTTTTTCCATACATTGGTAGAAAAAAACAGCCTTTTAGTACAAATATTATAATAGCGTGAGATTTCATAGAGTTATAGTTACTAATTATCAACTGAAGTAGTTCCATTTCTTGCCGCTGAACCTTAGCTAAATGTATTCAAAACAATAACTAATAAATAAACCCAAGTATCAAGTAAGTTTTATCCGCATTTTTAACAAACTTTGAGGGATGCCATATTAATATTTTTTGAATTTGTCGCACTTTTTCGTTATCTACTTTCATTAGCCAGTATCTACGCAGATAATTCTGTGCTTAGATATTAGTGTACCTAATTATTAACGGCGATTTTAAACTGGTAAAGATCGCACTGACAGTCGAGTGATGACTAAAATGGCAGGGGCCTGACCAAAGAACACGATCGCCAATCGAATCGCCTCATCGATCGATAAAAATGTATAGGAATTTTACTCTATGGGTAGAGTCCGATCGGTGAGAAACGTCAAATCTCATACATTTAGCTTTCGATGGGTATTTCGATTCGATTATCGATCGGCTCTTTGGTAAGGCCCCAGGAAACATCACCTTTCTTTGGTAATGTAATTTTGAACATATTGTTATGGTAAGTTATATTGCTCCACAATATACTGTTTTTATTCTATGTAAATAATTATTTTGTTTAATAATTACAACAGTTTGATTTGCCGTTCCAAAACACATTGCTATCTCATTCCTACATATACATGTCTCTTTCTTATTTCCAAGAGATCGCACGGGTAATTATTGCACCAATTTTGGAAGTCATTCAGATTTTTCGGTGCGATTTTCTCAAAAATAATGGTCTCTATAGACCATATAGCATAGTTTTTCAGACTATTATGAACTCACGGTAAGAACCAAATTTTGTACCACAGATGTGAAGGTATAAATAATATACGGAAGTGTTGTAACACACCTGGGGCCCTACCGGGAAGCCACATGAAATACCGATCGCCACGTCGATCGACCGAAAACAAAATGTATGTGATTTGACGTTTCTCGGCGATCGAGTTCTACTCATAGACAATATTTCTTAAACAAATTTTATCAATCGACGCGTCGATCGGTTTGTCGATGTGGCTCAGGTAAGGCCCCTGGAAGCCTTGTGAAACAAGGATCGACGCATGATTGATTGAAACCAAATATCAAATGAATGTGATTTGGCGTTTTCGTCGATAGAGTTCTTCCCGTAGACAATTTTTCCTATACATTTGTATCCATGGACGCGTCGATCGGTTTGTCAATGTGGCTCCCCGGCAGGCCCCCTTGAAAGTATAATTTCAATCACATATATTTGATTTTTGCTTTCGATCGGTATGTCCAGTGGCATATTTACATATGGGCCATTGCCCAGTGGCCACATTCTGTTTCTCATAACGTGATCGTTAGATTGTCAAAATAACGATTTCCGCTATTAGCGCGCTCTCCTCCAATCAGGGTAGTTTTTGATCCTTCGCTGATTGGAGAAGAGAGCGCTAATAACGGAATTCGTTATTTTGACAATCTAACGATCACGTTATAAGAAACAGAATGTGGCCGCAGGGTGGCCAATTTTAAGGGTGGCCCCGGCCGGTGACAAAATTTTCGATCGACAATTAAAAAATCAGAGGCCTTAATTACCAAAGAGCCAATCATTAATCGAATCGAAATACCCGTCGAAAGTCAAATGTATGGGATTTGACGTTTCTCATCGATCAGGCTCTAGCCATAGAGTAAAATTCCTATAGATATTTATCGATCGATGCGGCGATTCGATTGGCGATCGTGTTATTTGTTCAGGCCCATGGACGCGCCTTTTTTACCTAACTCCTTGATATACCTATATATACTACTAGGTTTTACGCAACGTTCAACGGAGCAACATATGTTGCGAAAACAAGGAATATAATATTTATTCATTTATTTAGCTTTCGTTGTGTGCGCTTTTAGATTAAAGTTACGCGGGTCAGCTAGCTTAAAATAAAATTGCGCTAATTAATGGAATACCTATTATACTATTTTTCTAGGTTGATTCAATATCTATTATTTGAAAAAAAAAAAAATATATAATGTCATAGTTTTATTAATTTATCCAACTATTACATACAGAACATAATACCTTTGGTTATGTGCTATCTTGTGGTACATTATAATTGCACGTAATTATTTCATCTAACTACGTTATGTACAAAAATACAATAGTAGGTACAAAAGTGTGACAATATTTGTAACATTAGGGGTATACTATACTATAAAGACTACTTATCTAGAACTTTATTTCAGGAATAAGCAATGGTCGATTCCACGAGTATTCAGTAAATTATATGATCCACAAAATATAAATAAAAATCACAATAAAAATATCACAGAAAACAAAATTTCACTGAATTATATAACTGGTAAAAAACATATTTCCTGGTATTTTACACAATAAATAATTGTAGAAAACTAGCGAATCTACCTAAATACATAAAAATGTTATAAGCCCCTTAAATCCATCCTTATATCCCTAAAACCATATTGTATTTATTTATATAATAACATAATTAATAAATAAAGTTATGTATCAAATAATTGGCAAGATTGAAAAATGCTACGCGTCTGGCTAGGCAGTGCCTTTAGCCAAGGTTGATCTTAACCAATACAAAATTATTACTTATATTTAGTGACATATAAATTCATTATTTTAAATAATATAATAAAAAAATCAAGTAACAGTTATTTAGTTATGCCATAACTGTCAAAACCTTCCTCCGCTTAAGAAATTTCCTCAACAATATTTTGGGACCTATTTCAGAAAATCCCTTAAGTGAACGAAAATTTTAATAAAGATGCATTTCTTAAGAGGAGCATATGATGAGGTTCCTCAAAGCTCATGCTGATTCAACATTGATTTTTAGCCAATTTCAGAGGTTGATATTTTTTTTCATATACCAAACATAAAAAAAGGTAAATGTACAAGCCTAGATATCGGTCATATTTATAAAGCCTCCATTTTTTTAAAATCTATCAATATTTAGGGGTTAAGTCCAAAAGGTCGTGAATGTATGGGAAATGTTTGATCAGACGCTCCTCTATAGGAAATTTCAAGTAGAGAAAACATTGTAGCATCATATTTAAAATGCAAGGAAAAAAACATGCAAAATTTGATCTGTAGATACTCTTATAACCTTTCCATTCAACATAACAGACCAATATACATGGTAAGTTTGAAAGGGTGTACTTTGAGCTAATATGAGGCTCTACTGCTCAAATCAAAAAACATTTCCTATGGAGTCATATGTACCAAATGCAAAACAATTTCTCACTCCATACAAACTAATAATGTTAAAATAACCAATTTGCATGGATGTCTTTTTTTTCATTTGCGACACATGGTTCCACGGAAAAACGTTTTTGATTTGAAAAGTAGAGCCTCAAATTAGCCCAATTATTAGTCCAGTATTATATCAAGTACTTATGTGTATTAAAAAAAACTATGTATAGGTAGTTAAAAAAAAACTTACAGTATCCTGCCCATAATACAAAAGGCCACCACTATCTTAGCTGTCTATAGACTATATTGTAGAATTGTATTGCTTTAGAAGTTTTATTAAAAAATAGGACTATACTAACAAAAATCTAAAAGAACACAATATTTTTTTATTTTATAGTTTTATTATTAGTTTTGGCAAATCATTAAAGTAATAATTATGCAATTCTATAATAATTATTATTTTAGAAATGCCTTTGTTACCGTGTAATAAAGGCACAATTCGATAAATCGATATTATGAATGATGATATCGATATTATGAATGTGATATCGATATTATGAATGATGATATCGATATTATGAATGTTCATTCATAAACTTCATTATCGACTGTCAAACTAAATCTATGTGGTTATGCTAAGCCCCCAAGTCAGCCAATGTAGCTCTCATTCTATGTAAACCATTATATTTTATGTAAGTACAAAAAATATTTTATATTTTTATACTACGAATTTTCCTATTACTTTATAAATACTAAATTTTAATGTATAGATTTTTATTAGTATAGTCCAATTTATGATATGTAATTATTAAATATTAGAAATATTATTAAACTTACCACTGAATTTATATGGTTAACATATTAAATGCAATTGTCAGTAATACACACGACTAGCTTTTTTTTAACATAATTTAAAACAATAATAAAAATGCTTCGCCGAATAGCTGACAGTAGTTGCTTATCACAGGTTAAAAGTTGGTACAGTGGACGGCAAGGTAAAGTAAACATTCACCAATTCTAAACCTTTGTGGGTAAACATGGGTTTACTAGAGATTTCTAAAACACAGAAAAATACCTTGCCGTCATCTATACAGTGTCGCAAAATTATCTGTTTAAAATAATTGTTGATCGTCATTCGCAAATGTTTGAGTTGCGAATGATGATCAACAATTACTTATTTGTTTTCATTAAGTTTATGTGTCCAACTATATAGGCGACACAGCCGCCATATTGTGAAAATATTTATCACCCACAATAAAACTGTACTTTACGAAAGTAGCTTAATTAAATACCGAAACAGCGTGATTAATATGATTAGGGTAAAAGTTTAAGTATATTTGTATACTTAATACCAACATTATAATTAATACCCTATGAGAGGTATTTATAAATATAACCTAAAACAATAAAAATACCCCTGCCCTAAGCGACACTATTAGAGTCAATCGTATATTTATGTATACAATTTATAAAAATGATTGATTGTAAATGCTGTTAGGTATAATTAGTTAATAAAATGATAGAATGATTTATATAATAAACATTATAAAAACAGAATATTCGTTAAATCCTACAGCATGTAATATAGGGAATAAAGCTTGATACAACTATATAATAAAGTTAATTTACTTATATTTATAAAATTATTTGTAATTTATAATATTAATCCAAGATAGATTTAAATAAACAATAAATAATAACAACATACAAAAAAAAAACACCTAAAATATGTAATAAATTAATAATAATTTAATCTCAGTAATGTGATCGCGCCTTAACTGTACATTAAATATAAGGCTGTATTCAGAATAAAATATTAAATAAACTAGATAATGATATAGAGGCGAATTTGACATTGTTTTTCTACTCTACATACTAAACCTATTGCTTGTTTGGTCGACGAAGCACCGTCACAATGAAGTCGTCATATAATGCCTTAATTACTTACTGTACAATATTAAATAATTAACGTCATTTTAATAATTAGAAAAACGGTATAAATCTTCACTTGGTAATACAGACAAAAACAACAAGATAAAGTACAGATGGTTAAATAATGACTAGTTAATGCAATTTATAATAAATAATTAAATCTAGATTATTTAATTCCAGTCAATATAATAATGACACAATGATTAGTATTTATTAATATACAGTATTAAACAAAAATACTTTTTGCCGACTCACACAACAAAACTGTACTTTTAGAAAGTAGATTTGACAGTGGTATTCAAATTGTCAGTTGTCTACAGACTCAGAGCGATTAATATTAATATATTTAGGTTAAGTGTGAGTGTAATTTTAAAAAGTTTCAACTTTATATAAATCTGTGACTTTAAACTGATAAATAAATAAAAAATACCCAGAATTTGTAACAACAATTGTGCATCTGTACTCAAAAAAAAAGTATCAGACATTATCAAAGGCTTGGAAACGTCCCGGCCAATTGTCTCTCCTAGCTGCCCGGTCCGACCCGGTGCATGCGAAAAAGTCATCTCCCTCAAACGGATCTGATTCCCTAACAAATATATTAACCGATTCAGATTTCTTTATATCTCTATGTGTCTGCTGTTTAGCTCTAAGAGGAGGCAGATCATTCTCTTCTTCTTCAGCTATGGAGGCCGCTCTGGTGCGAGGAGTGGCGACCGCGGTGAAGTCGTCTTCGAACATGGATCGAGGGGAAATCGAGTCGGAATCGAATCTGAATCGAGTGGCGGGAGATTCTGGGTCTCGAGGCCGACTGCCTATAGAGAGCGGAGATGCTGTGGAGTCGTCCAGCTCGAAAGCGAATCTGTTGTGGATAACATAGGTTTCTTTAGGATGGATTGCACCAAAATTACAATTCATTCTAACAATTGTACTATGTGTACCAGAAGCAACGATATAATACATATTATATTTTATAAACACCCAGACCATGACAAACTGTACAGAAAAAACGTCTAATATTTTTTGCCATGGGTGGGAATCGAACCCACGACCTCCGGATACAACGCCAAAGGCGCAACCACTAGTCTACGGAGGCTGTCAATAATGGCTGTGATATATCAGTTTTTTATTTATTGAAGCATGGGATATGTCTTTGGATCTGATGGAAAGCCAACATTGTTCTTTTAACAGCATTGGTCGTTCCTACTATACCGTTTGAATGACGTCTTTACAAAATGGGTGTCGACAAAGATGAATTTGCATTAAGAATTTACTTTAAAATCCTCGTCACTTTATCGTAAAGTCACTTGCCCTTTTTCCATAACCAATCATGGGAAATATTAGCCCAAAGTACAACCTTCCAAAGTGACCATGTACTGTTTCGTGACCGGGGAAATATGTGTGCAGTGTCCTACATATTATTGTTATTATGAATGGGAAGATGTAGTAGTGCGGTGTTGGTGTTACCTGGTGGCCTCTAGCTCGGAGTATGGCGGCCGCTTGTGCGCGTCGTGGTCGCGAGCGTGGCGGCGCTCGTGGCGGCGACGTCGCTCGTGCGTCCGCCCCGACGCGCACCCGCGACGCCCGCTCCACGATAGCGTCGCGCCGTACCTACTCACACCAACAACGTATACAGGGTGACATTTTCAAGTGGGCCATCAAGGCCAAACCCTAAACTACCAAGATAGACAAAAAATGCTCAAAGGGGTCTCGGGGCCAATTTTATAGGAGCTAGGCATATGACCTTACATCCACCTGGTGGAAAGCAATATGCAGGTTCAAGAATGAATACAACCAGCGGGGTGAGAAGGAACTTTATTTAACACTTTCGCTTTCGTCAGTGGAATCGTTTTCGTCTTATCTATGGTCAGAACTTGTATGAATAATATACGGAAGTGCTGTAATGCATCTTCAAAATTATTAAATTGATGATTTTTCTCTTTTCTTTAAGTTGAATCGAAAGAATTATGGTAGTTTTAATAATTTACATGATCTGTTACAGCACTTCCGTATATTATTCATACAAGTTCTGACCATAGACAAGACGAAAACGATTCCACTAACGAAAGCGAAAGTGTTAAATAAAGTTCCTTCTCACCCCGCTGCACTCACAATTGTGTTGTAAGTGCTGTTACATCCATCATGCCGGCTTAAGATGTCTATTCACGCTTTAAAAGACTTAAGGTTATAGGATGAAGGAAACACGCAAGCAGGTAGAGTATTCCACATTTTAATAGTACGACAGATGTACGAATCACCAAATCTATTAGTGCGTGTTGGTACATCGGTCACAGAATGTGCATGTATTTTGTTACCTGCCGTGAAGTCCTGCAACGGATAGGGGGAATAAGATTAAATAAGTCCTCAGAGCACTGTCAATGGCAAAAGCAGTAAAATACGCTCAACGACGCCCCATCTCTGCGAGGCTGCATTGACTCTAAGGGTTAGTGAGCTATTTGTCATCAATAATACGAGATGCACGCTTCTGCAGACCATCGAGGGCATGCAGCAAGTATTTGGTCAATCCATGCCAAAGTTGCGAACAATATTACACACAATGTCGGATCTGGGCTTTATAGATCAGATGCTTGAGTCCTGGAGTGAAATACCGTCGCAACTTGTTAAGAACGCCGAGAATTAAAATTAAGTGCAGCGATTTAAGTCAGAGAGGAAAAATGGGAAAACGGCGTCTTCTTTGCCGTCAACCGCAGGCCTGGATTTTTTCATTGCATTGAATTGGATCAAATTATGACAACCCCAATTTGAAATTTCGTTTAGGGTTAGGTCCAGTTCATTCACCAAAAAACTCCTGTACTCCATCTGTTTCGACGGCTGTGAGGCTGACGAGACAAATATCGGCACACCGACCTTCCAAACGCGGACTGCCTGATGTTTAGGGATGCAATAAAGTGTTTAAATAAATAAATGTATACCTTCTGTCAGAATTATCTTCGCTTTGCCGTAGTTCTGACCGACGCCTTGTCTCGCGCCAGCCTAACGATCCATAGTTACGCTCTGTAACCAATAACAAAAAACTGTTTAGGGGTTCATTTTATATCTAGTTTTTATTTATTTAGTGAGTGTGATCGATTTGAGTTGGCACACCTACATAGGTAGATCATAGCGTGAATGACCGGCGCTTTGCATGTTCAGATATAAACTACCTACTATTTTTTATTAAATTTATAGAAAAATAATTTACACCCGTAAAAACCGTGTAGAAGGCGCGTGTAAAAGGCGTGAAGATAAAAAATAGTTTTACACCATATTTTTGAATAAAAAAAATGTCTAACATATAATAATTATATGGGGAATGAACAGTGGAATAGTGGTAACAAAAATAAAAAAAAAATCTAACAAACTCGCATAATAAATAAGCATTAATATTAATTTATGCCAATAAAAAAGCAATGAAATCCGAATATCCTATGTTGGGGTTATACCATCAACTCTTATAGCAGTACTGTTTACAAAACAGTTATCAGTTATACTTCATTTCAATTTTGACCAATAGAAAGAAAGAACAATATTTCCGTCCGTGCTTTCTATTGGTCAAAAAGGAAGTATTTTCGTAACCAGTAGTGCTCTTAGAGGTGCTGGTAGGCCCCCTAAAGTGTTTATATCATAATGTATATTTACCGTCTCTCCTCCACCGATAGTCAGACCACCGTTCCCGCGGAGAGGATCTGCCCGACCCACAACCGTCGCTGTATCTGCAACATGGGTCACTCGTAAATAACCACGTCTTTTAACAGTATCAAATAAATACTAACGGTTGTTTCGTTAAGCCTTCGTAATCGATTGGTCCACTGCTTATATACCAACTAAGAATAATATATGGAACCGCCCTAATGCCTAAAATTGCCTATAAAACGAAATGTCAAACGTATTGTTTGCCGCCATATTGTATTCTCACTTCAATCAATCAACGTGATTGCGAATAATAATTTTCCATCATGGCGGCGGAAATCTTCTGTTCTCGCGTTTGGAAATGAGATTTAAGGCTCAAGGGTGCCCCCCTATCTATATCTTCATGGGCTAGACCGCCTCTTTGGCGTTGTATCTGGGGATCGTGGGTTCGATTTCAACCCATGGCATAAATATACTAGTTTACCGACCGTTTTCGTTACCACCGCCTATACAGATATAAAAACCGTCAAGTGACCTAATTATATTTCGGTTTGAGTGTGTGGATTTACCACTTTTCAGGAGACTACTGCATCGATTTCTTGTTGAGGTAGTAGTCTCCTTTCGATAAGGTGCGGATACGAAACGGGCAGTTAATTTGTCGCCGCCGATTTCGTAACAGCATATTTAACCAAAATAGTAAGAGCGAACAATAATGTTAAACAACAATGTATTGATCTTCAGATATGTATACATGTAACATGCACTCACTCCTCGTCATCGTCCCACGAGTGGTGCGATGTCTTCCTATGCCGCTCCCTGTCTATGTCTCTGTAGTCCTTGCTCAGTCTCTCTCGGCTCCGCGAGTCCCTGTAGTCTCTCTCCCGACTGTAGTCTCTGTCTCTATCCCAATCTTTGTCTCTATAACACAAACGACAAATTAGAATATAAATACCATAAAAAAGCGGTCCTAGTCTAGTAGTTAAGTCAACTGATAACAAGGTTAAGCAGATGACAACAAGGCTGGACCTGAGATGGGTGACACCTTTATACAACGACGCTATATCATCATAAACACCGCAACCAGCTCGCCACTTGTTAGGTGTTGCCTTGGAATACCATCGGTGAAATGAGGACGGGGTAATCCCTCCGCTGGGTATCCTGAAATCGTTTAAACGATTCTAATATAATAATAGTATGTAGGATAATTTGCGGGAATCGAACCAAAGAATAAAAGGCCAATAGCTGAACCACTTGACTAATATTGCTGAAGCCGTATCTCGACTAAGAGATTTGTTAGTTGATAGTTAATTATCATACCTATCTCTACTCCGCCGGTCTCTTCGGTCCCTCGGGTCTCTATCCTTGCTGATGTCTCTAGGTCGTATATCCCTGTCCCTTCCGCTGCCCGAGTCTCTTCTCTCTCGCGTGCTACCAGAATCTCTGCTATCTCTGTCTCTTTCGCGAATGTCCCTTTTATCCCTAATTTTATCTTTCCCGCTTCCCGAGTCGAGACAATCTCTGGAGCCTGATGAATTGTGCCTGGAAATTGTCGTAAATTTATTATTTATTTAGGTCGGAGTGCTTACTAATGCGCCATCTTTAAATAATTTTAAAACACTTTCAATCACGCAGTGTCGAAATAAACAGGACAACTGATCAACAGCTTGTATCTCAAACTTTTGTGTGCCTACACTATACACAAATATGGTGGGGATCACCCCACCATATTTGTGTATAGTGTAGGTACATATGTGTGTATATGTACATTAATTTATATTAGTTTATTAAAATTAGGCACCCGACCCATCTTCATAGATAATATTAAAGGTTAGCTGGTAGATATAGCGTAAGGCATCATTTCTGAACATTGCATCTGGGGCCTGACCAAAGAACATGATCGCCAATCGAATCGCCGCATCGATGGATAAAAATGTATAGTATTTTTACACTATGGGTAGAACCTGATCGACGAGAAACGTCAAATCCCATACATTTGGCTTTCGATGGGTATTTCGATTCGATTATCGATTGGCTCTTTGGTAAGCCCCTTCGTGGATGAAAAAGGCCCGCTTATAAAAAAACGTGTCTCACCTAGAGTCTCTGTGGTGCGAGTGACCTCGATGCAGTCTGGCAGGCGGCGGCTCTTCCTCCCAGGGGGACGCGTCTCGAGAGGAGGACGACGTGTGACCTGCTCAAGGCACAGGTATTACTACACCACAATCATATCAGCAGTACTAGTCATATAAGTAAATAACGTAGACAAGACATCAATTACTTAGTGTTCGATATCATCATGGATGTATGGGCTAGGGCCTAGCCCATACATCCATGATGATATCGAATAGCCGCTAGGCTAAAGATGCCGAGAATAGTCGAATGACTCGCCATTATTATTCAACATAAAAAAAATATTAATAACATACATACACTCCCATCACGCCTGTATCCCTGTTAAAGGATTGTTCGCAGTAGTTCCATTGCGTTACAAAGTACCTTAATAGTTTTTTTGGCATAAAATCATTTATTTATTTTTATGTACTAAAAAACAATTGAATTGCGTTAGCCTTCATAAGGGTCTATAACCTTATAAAAACCTCAATGAAATATTTGTTTTAAAAGCATAATCGTAATTACAACTGACGAACTTCATTTCATTATTCGCAGCAACATTATAGTATAGAAATGAAACTATTGCATAAAAAAAAATAGTACCATCATGGAACTAGTGCGAATTATTAATTATTTTATTATTCGCAGTAATTCCATTATTAATATTACTCTTAAGAAATGGAACTAGTGCGAAAAAAAAATCGCACTAGATCCATGGGGCAAGCAGAGAGCAATATACACCACTTCGCACGATCTCTACATACTTCCCTAGCATCATCCCCATCCATGCACCGATTCATACAGGCGCGTTGTTTTTTAATTAATAATTTATTATAATAATATCAAGTCTGATGTTAAAATAATATCACTCTTGTTTTTTTTTTGCACCATAATCGGCCCCTTAAGGCCAGAAAATGGAATCGCAAACTCGAACTAACTGTTGTTTTCAGTGACTATAAAGATTTTTTTTCCAAAAAAAAAACAATAAAAACGTCTTGCAATACAAAAAAGTAGTTTGAAGTTTATGTCACAGAGTAACTAGACATATGGAAATATAGAAACGCCTATTTTGACAGTTTTTGTGGACATCTCTCCTGCTGCCATCTAGTGGTATATTTTGGAACCATCAAAAAGATAACTTCTCATTGCGATTGAAATAAAATTAGTATAAAAAATAGCACAGAGCCTCAACCGGAAATTTTGGGAACTAAAACTGCGAGCGCATGATTTGAGCGTATTTGTGTGGCTGTTAACATATAGTAGGTACTCACGCTCCCGACACCGGTGATGGTTCCTGCGGGGTCGCGGCGGCGCGGGCTCCGAGTCCTTGGAGTCCGACGAGCCGGGCGCACACAGCACGGACCAACGACCGCCTGACCGACGTTCTAAAACAATTGGTCTTATGTATTGTTAAAATCTAATATCAGATTCTACTGATCAAATCGAATCCATGGAATAACTAACCTAATAATTTACTTATATATCCTTGTATTCTGTTTTCTTGAATAAATAATAATATATTATATGTTGCATTATTTAGCACTCAGCCTGTTATTGCTCAATTTCCCAAAGGTTAGCTGGTAGATAATGCTATAGCATTAAGCGCGCCTATGTACAATAGTATTAAGGTGAGGGTTGATAGTCGGAACAAGTTGCAATGACGGTTCGCACGTGTACTGAACAACTATTTTTAATACAGTTGCGAAAAATGGAAGCAATTTAATAAAATAATAAAAACACAACTAATCTCGCAAAGAAAATTTCTGGAAAATGGCGCCAACCGTAAAAGAATATAAGCAGAGATTTTTTTTTTGTTTTCTTCACCCATTCTGGGTAGGCAAAGGGAACTATGCCCATACAGCCAAGTCATCAGTAGATTTTTTTTATTGATATGATGAAATTTAATGAGATGAAATGAAACCTAACCTAACTCATTGAATCAAATCATTAAATCTGATATTGAAATAAATTAGCAGCTTCTTTTTAGAAATATTTGCATGAATCATAAAAACTTCTATGATTTTTTTTTAGTAAAAACTTCGTGGTTGTTTTTTTCTCTTTTTAATATACATTATTTTGACAGTTGGGAAAGAGAACGCACGAAAAAGGTAAAAAAAAAGCTCGAGTATGTAATAGCCCACACCCCGAACGCTATACGTCCTTGCAATACGCCACTTTTTGAGCAACTGTATTTAAAAAAAAAATATTCATTCATTCATGGAACCGCAAATAAAAAAAAAAATCTACATACAAACTATTAATGTTAAAATGATAAATTTAGTACAGGGAAGACTTTTCATATGAGACACATGCTTCCATGGGTAAAGTCGTTCGATTTGATCAGTAGTCTCATATTAGCCTAAAGTACAACTTCTGTGTATGAAGCCACCCTAAGGCCTAAAACCGCCTTTCCAGTCGTGAGAATAGAAGATGGCCTCCGCTATTCAAACTTTAAAAAAAGTGTGAACAATAAATATTTATAACCAATCATTGAGCGTTGTTTGGTTGAAGTGAGAACAGAATATGGCGACAATGAACAGGTTTGACATTTCGTTTTACAGGCTATTTTAGGACTAAGGGCCCATACATATGGAACCCATACATTATTTTTAGTTTCATGATTTATACGAATAACTTTAATAATTGTTAACTTTAAATGGGCTTCCGAGATTTTTTTTTTTTTTCGAAAATATAGGCTAAAATAAGAAACTAATTTCGTTTTTACATTTAAAAAAAACTATTTTTTAATATATTCATGTTTGACATTTTAATCTATTATTTATCTGATACGTCATTATCACGCTAGCAAAGAGCAGTTTATTAAGCGGTATACGTGTTTCTGGAAACTTATATTCTATACAATAAATATTGGGAAGCTTTATTATTGTCATTACCTATAAGAATAGCAATAAAATTTAAATATAATACTTTTTTATTATTACCATGCTGTAAGATACATAAACAAATATTATAATACGCATTCATTAATAAAGGTGCACCACATTTATTCAATAAGTTTGTTTTCAACATCATTTAGTTTATTACAGCGTGTACGTAGTACTCTATTTAATCTGTGATAGCAGATTATAAAATTAGTAGTAGTAATTAATTATAACAATATAGTTTGTTTTTATTTATAAACTCGGTCAAGAAGTTACGGGCTAGTATATAATAGACTGGACAAATACCCAACACAATTACAATGACAATAGTGATAAACAAGCAAAAAAAATACCTTTGGTTTCAGGCGAAGATCCACTCGCTAACTCGCTCATTGATCCAGTGGACAATCTCGCAGGAGGCTGCAACTCCCGCAAACACTCCACTTGAGGAGTCAAATCTTTTTTCTCTTCCTTCTTCTTTAACTCAATCTCTAACTTTTCCCTCAATAACGGACCCTTCCTAAATGTATCTTCTTCCCTCACTAAAGGACCCTTCCTAAATGTATCTTCTTCTCTTACTAAAGGACCCTTCCTAAATGTATCTTCTTCCCTCACTAAAGGACCCTTCCTAAATGTATCTTCTTCCCTCACTAAAGGAACCTTTCTAAATGTATCCTGTTCCCTTACTAAAGGACTTTTTCTAAATTTATCTTCTTCCCTCACTAACGGACTTTTTCTAAATGTATCTTCTTCCCTCACTAAAGGACTTTTTCTAAATGTATCTTCTTCCCTTACTAAAGGACTCTTTCTAAATGAATCTTCTTCTCTGACTAAAGGACTCTTTCTAAATGCATCATCCACATGGGAGAAAGAGAGAGAACTATTATCAATGCAATCAAAAAAGTCTGAATTGTCGAAACCGTCAGATTTTTCATCTGATCTTTTACGTTCTTTAGTAATTTCTGGCGGTAAAGACTCAAACTCGTCCTGCGGTTCTGTAATAGTTATAATGTCTCTTAGCGCAGCATATCTGTCGCTTGCTGTTTCTTCTAATTTACTATGTTCTAAATCACCACTTCCGACATCCCGAGGTGAGACACTTCTTCTAGCTTGCTCTAGTTGCAAATTCTTCATAACAGTCTTTATATCTTCTATTTTAGCTTCCATTTGAGTTGGTTTGGGGCTCACAGAATTTCTAAACATATTAAAGGAATCTAAAGTTAATTCGTCAAGAGATTTTAACGGACTATGACTATCACGTTCTTTCTCTAATTCTTTTGTTTCTTTAATATCTACATTACTAACTGGAGATTCTTCTTTTTCATCGGAGTCTTCTCTGTTGTCACAGTCTCCGTTTTGTTGTTGGTCATCGTCTTGCAACGGATTTGGTATAGATTTGTTAGTTAGCTCTAGTTCTTGTATTTCTCTGAACGCAGCGTATCTATCGTAAGATGGATTGGCCTTTTTATCAAAATCATCAAAGTTTGCTTCGAAGGTATCACTTGTGTCGTTTGTAAAATCGTCTTCGAAATTGGATTTAAAATCTATTTTGTTATTTCTATGTGATTTGGTTTTCGTTGTGGGACGTGGTTTATATTCGGGAGTGGTTTTTGGTATCACTGGCGGTGTAACCGGTACTTGCTCTTTTTCGTTTACTCTCACCGGTTCTATGTGAATGTTCTGGAATGAAATGTTAACCTGTATAATACTTATCACAACTGCATAAACTCAGAATTACCTCGCTGATCTATTATTATTATTATTTCTTAAATAAATGGCGTCTTCACATTACGAGAATTTTTTTTTAGTGGGTAGAATGAAATTGTCATATATTATTAGTAAAGGTGGGGTAATAGGATGGAAAGGATTAGGGTAGAATAAAGAATGGCGACATGACCGTATGAAAGCATACGGTATAATCTTGTCAATTTTGATATTCAATAAAATTGAATATCTAAAATGTAACAAAAACACGCGTCTACAGTCTTCGGGCTACCCTCAAAGAATCTTCACTGATCTAAATATACTCTAATATCACACTGCTTTCTGTCCAGACAGATATCTCAAAAATCTGTTGAGGTATAAAAATTAGAATTTGGAATAGTAGGCTGCACTCTTAGGCGAGTTGCACCAATGTGAAATCTCTGTAATTATAAATATTAAATCGTGTGTGGTAGTGGCATCGATTGTACCAGCTTTCGTTCGAACTGTAAAATAAAACTGGTATATTCGACGCCATTTTTAACTTTAATAACCGAGATGTCATTTACATTTATTACTTTACAATGACAGAGATGTCATTTTTGTGCAACTGAGCTTTAGTGTTTTCCCAGTCAGAACTATCATATTAATATAAAAACTCCCTATGAGCCAATAGAGGCTAAAGTTTTATTTCAGAAATATATTTATTTCGCCGCTTTTTTAAAGGGTTTTTTTTAGGGCTACAAACCAGATTGTAACTATTTTTTTTTAAATTAAATATAACCTTGTATTGTTTGTAGGTCGTTATTAGAGAATACAATCCCGGGATCCCGAATCTCGGGATCCCGGGATCCCGCTCATTTTCTGGTCCCGAAAATCTCGGGATTGTACTTGGCTAATCTCGGGATTTTCGGGATTGCCACAAACAGGTCTAGTTTATGTTCCGTAGTCCGTTGCGCTTTGACTAAATATTTTAATAGCATTTATTACATCGCGATTCGCGACCCTATCACCATCATTCCTCATACGGCCCACTTTTTCGCCCCACTTTTATATTCAAAAATACGTGAAAATTTAATATAGAAAAGAGCTGTCACTTCTTTTGGACTGTAAAACCAGGTGGAATAGTCTTTTAACAATGCTGGAGCTATTTAATCTTTTAAAAACCTGCATTCAAAAAGCTCTTATATATTTCAATCATCCAATTCGTTTAGAAGATGTTGAATTTGAACTGGTAAATAAAATTGTTGATGTGCTGACCCCAATTAAATTGACAGTAAAAGCAATCTGTCGGCGAGATTCTAATTTATGCACAGCTGATGCCGCTTTGCTCATGAAAAAGCTCAGAGTCACACAAAGGGCGATGGAGCGCGCTATGCTCGGCGTGTCTTTGCGGGATCGTATTTGAAACGTTGAGATCCGCAAAAGGACCAAAGTAACCGACATAGCCTCCAGAATCGCCAAACTTAAGTGGCAGTGGTCAGGCCACATAGCTCGCAGAACGGACGGCCGCCTTTGGGGCATTAATGTTATAGAGTAGCGACCGCGTGCTGGAGGACGCAGCAGAGGCCGGCCCCCCACAAGATGGACCGACGACCTGGTCGCGGGAAGCCGATGGCTACAGGCAGCGCAGAACCGGTCGTTGTGGCGATCCTTGGGGGAGGCCTATGTCCAGCAGTGGACGCGTGAAAGGCTGGTATGATGATGATAATGATGCTGCTTTAAATTTTCTTATAAAACAACTGTCTAGCAAAAACTCAGCACTTGCCAAAAAAATTTAAAGTTTTTATTGGACCGTATAAAACAACCACAAAGTGATAATTTAACTGGTGTTGAAAAAAAAAAAACTGTAAGTTATATATAAGTTTTTTTTTCATTTTAGCCCAATTAGAAACCACATGGTCTAATCCCGGGATAGGCCCGGGATCCCGGGATTACGCATCAAAAATCCCGTATTCCCGGGATTGGTAAACATGCTCGGGATTGTATTCTCTAGTCGTTATGCACATTTATAATAAATAAATAAACAGAATAAAGAAAATATTGGTTTGCTGTATGAATCACAGCTGCCGTTTCTGAATATCTTAATGTATATAAAGATACAAATACATGGATCGGTATAGCCCGACAATAAAATAGTCATCAATATAATGAATAATAATAACTTTATTAACTTATTGACTATTCCGTCGAAACAATAACCTGAGCTCAAATGACAGTTTTGCTGATCAATCGAGCCGAACAAAATGAATTATGCACAAGTCAATTTTGTAGAATAAAAATTGCACTAAACAACGTTGTGAACTACAATCTTACCGAAAGAAAACTCACCGCACGTTCCGAATCTGCAGCCAAATATGATCGTAGATAAGTGGTCAGTTGTGGTAATGTCATGGACGATAGGTTCGACGCTGGTACCCTGAGTCGTTGGGCTAGTTCATCCATCCCGCAAGTAAGTAGCTGACTTAGGGTGATATCGAACCGACGACCTCCAGGCAGAGGCGGAGGGATCGGGGACAAGTATTCATCTTCTGAGCTATTTGTTGCCCCGGAAGATAGGCGTGGTTTGGCACTACGGTCCGCCTGTGGGAAAAATATTATTTTAAGTTATGTTTTTGAGCATAATATAGGCCGCTATATTAGGACTAGCATCGATAAATCAACAAAATATATCGAATTCGATTTTATAAATAAATTTCATTTTATCGACTATCAAATTATATCAAAATGCTAAGCCCCGTAAATGTCAACATGGGTAAAGTAACACCCGCGGAGTGTATTTTTTAAAGAATCACCGCGATTTAAAGCACAGCAAACGCTTTCTAAGTAGGGATGGGTCAATGAAAAAAATCATGAAAACGGTGTGGCGTGACTTTTTGCTAGCACATTATGGTGACGATGGGGAAAATTGCCACTTAATGAAAAAGAGGGGAAAAATTCCTACCCTATAAATAAAGTAGGAAAAAATTAGCAAATTTTGAAAGTGGGAAAAATTCCCACTTTTTAAAAAAGTAGGAAAAATTCCCATTTTTTTTAAAGTAGGAAATAGTCTTACTTGACGACCAAATTATTAATTTGTGGGATTTTTTTTAAAGTCCCACTTTTCTTCTTTTCTTTACTTGTCCCACTTTTTAAAAAAGAAGGAAAAAGTCCCAATTGACGAAAAAAATATTTTTTGTTTATAAAAAATTATTATGAAAAAAGGAATTTTCAAGCTCTACATAACTACTTTTTCAAAATTCCCAAGTTATAGCATACTTTCTCTTAAAGCATTTTCCAACCTTTACATTGACTATTTTTTACAATTACCACGTTCCCAAAAATTTCGCTTCATCATAATGCATATTTTCACGTAATTCCCTTTTCTTTTACTATAAACTTTTTTTTAAAGATTTAAAAAAGTTAAGCATTGTCGCGGGCAGCGAGATATATTTATTACACCCAATACCTCAAGCAAGACAAGACATGAGTCTTGTCTTGAAGTGGCTGTGCTGCGACTTTAGAATAAGACTGATGTGAAAAATTGTCAAAGGTACTCTCATGTCTTGTATGTGGCCGTGATACGGGGGCGGGTAGCAGACATGGTAGATGATAAGACAATGGGAGCGCTTCAGCGAATGCATACTGGCGAAAAAGTCTTGCAGGGGTTGACTAGAATACCGAGACTTTGCGAACGTACCCGAATAGCCTCCAAATCGCTATTCACACTGGTATTCGCGGCATTTAAGTCGCTCATTTCAAAGCGATAGTTGCTAGTCATCGGCATGCAGATGGTAGGAACTGAAGTTTATTACTTGAACCATGGCATTTATGAAAACTGAGAAGAAGATAACACCCTACCCTGCGGGTCTATGCAGGTGACCCAAGGAGCACCAATCCGAAAAGACGTTGTCTACCCGTATGCGCTACCTGCGTTCGCGAAGATAGGAATCGAACCACTGTGCCGCAGTAGGAGAAATATTTAGTGAACGAAGAATAGTAATGAGAATATCATGATCTACACAGTTAAAGTCGTCGCAGAAAATCAGTGTATTGGCTGTGGACAACGTGTTCAACTTTAGATCATACCACATCTGAACCATTCGGACTTAAGAATAGGAGGAAGAGAGAGCGACTGTGTACGACTGGAGTATAGGTACCGTGCCGTGAGGCGTGCGTGCAGTGACTCTATCCAGCAAAGTAGTCTGCATTCGAATTGACGATTCTGATTCAGACTAAAATTAGGCAATGCTATATTTACATACTTCTTGTTTCTAAATCAGAGTCATAGCTAAATAACACATTCCAACCTTATTATGTTTAGAATTTCGCGGTTAGGATTAAGGATATTTAGATACTTATTTATCATTAAAAATAAATAAACACAATAAATCAGTACTTACCCACTGAGTAATTTTAAGTGTAATAGTAATCAAACGATGACTCGAGTTTAGGATATGAAAGACAAGACAAGACAATAATTAAGTATATTGTATAAACACACTTTTTTTTTAAACATTTTCACCACAATAAGTCCTTTTTATGTTATTATGTTGATTATGTTTTTTTAGTATAATTTTAGAAATATCCAAAATTATATAATTTCGTTAATTCGATACATTGTAAAACAATTAAACTTTTAATAAATCAGACTATTGTATTATTAAGAATAGTGTATATACACATTTTTATAAGAAAAATATTTTTCACAATAAACGTGAAATTTGCAACCCCAAATGAATTTTTTCCGAAAAATTTCAATGCTTGCGTGAAGGAGTCAGCGCGCTGTGCTAATCCAAGCCAAGACTTAAGTTTTCTTATGACAGTTGCATCCAGATTTACCAGAAGAGTTTTGTTGAAGTCGTATACAAGAAAAAGCTATGTTCGGCGAGTTGTTAGGTATTTGTCATAAATCCAAGCTTTCTTGACATTACTAATTGGCTGTTGATCTACCTTGTTGAAATCATTAATAAAGCGTTCCACAACCACATCTAAGAATAGTGTTCTTCCTCTAAAATCGATCCTTCTGCGGACGATCAAATCGGACGTGACGTAAGACACTAATGATTTCAAATTGAAAAAACTTTGCAATATATGGAAGTATTATACGCGATTTAATAGATAAAAAATTAAGAGAATACACCTAGAAGTAGCGACCTCCAAATGATGACACGACAACTCGTGGAACTAAAAAATACGCCAAAAATCTTTCCGGTGATCAAAATACGTCCACGCCAATTTTTTGCCCAAATATTATGGAGTCCACTGACTGAAAATGAGGGAGGGTCAATCCTGCGTCCGTATACCGGACGCAATAAATCAGTTGGGAACGCGATATGATTCTCAAGATGGAAATATATAAATATATATTATAACTTACCATAACAGGCTCTCTGCGTCGGGCGGGCCTAGGGATGGGGGGTCCGCTCTCTGCGCCGGAGTCCGTGTGGGGTTCATGTTGTTCGTACGGCGGTCTAGGAGGAGGTCTGTTGGTGGATAGTTCTATCACTTTCTTAGGAGGTAACGGCGGAGGGGGGGAAGTACTCTCAGAATTTAGTTTGGAGCTTGGTTGAGGTCTTTGGCGAATTGAACTTGTATCTGTTGTCTGGAAATGAAATAAAAATAAAGTTATTTTCTTGATACAACCTAAATAATGTTGTCTTAAGTAGACAAGAAATGGATTCACGAATTCGAACGTCAAAATGTTGTTTTCATTGATATTAAAGTTTTATTTCTAATAAGAACTCGGAGGTGTAAATATTACTTACACGATTCTAATTGGATAATATATCTTTATAAAAATCTATTAACTTTTGAAAACACAACCAAAGTTTGATTTATTATTATAAAAATATTACCTTAGTTATCATAAAGGAATAATATATCACCATTAAAATGAGGCTGCTTTCCGTCGCATAGCGAAACACTCATTTTAATGGTGACGTACCGTTTGCTCCCAGCACCCTCACATGTGACAGAGTATAAATATATTTAAAATTATTGAACGGTCAAATTCAACACCATTGGTACTTAATTAATGCTTAATTAAGTATTATATATTTATATTTTTCTTCAATATTTTTTGGACTTAAATTTTGCATTATACATACATACATATCATCACGGGTGCCTTACGGCGCCCGAGACTGCCTAGACGGCCCCAGGGTACCCATCGGAGGGGTTTTTAATCCTACCTCCCCGTAGCCGGTATGGTATGAGTCTACACCGAACAAGTGGCAAGCTCGTCGCGATGTTTTGAATAGACTCAATAACCCAACTATAAACAATTTCCCAAGTTGGTATAGTGAAACTGGGACTTTGCATTATCTTTGAAATTTATTGACTTTTATTGGTTTTGCTGGCATCAGATTTATTAACAATTAATTTGATAATTAAGCAACAAGTGTTAAGAAGCCAGTAAAAGGTTTCGCGATCTCGAATGTCCAAAAACGTCTAAATGTTGTTTTCAGTGATATCAAAGTTTATTTTTAATGAAAAAGAACGTAGAGGTGTAAATATTACTTACTCGATCCTAAATAGATAGTATTTTTATAAAAAATATATTAACTTTTGAAAAGACACCCAAAGTTTGATTTATGATTCTAAAAATATTACTTTAGTTCTCATTTTAAAACTAAACAGATTTTTTATAAAAAAAAATATGTAATTAGGATCGAGTAAATAAAATCTACACCTCCATGTTATTTTTTTTCCAAAAAAAAACTTTATTATAACTGAAAACCACATTTAGATGTTTTTTGACGCTCTAGTTCGCGAATCCTTTTCCTGCCCACTTAACATCCAAATTTTCCGACACTTTCGTCATTTATGGGATTTGTAGAGGTGCTTACCAAAAAAAATATTCAAATATCACATAATAATAATAAATCCTAACAACTAACTCTACTCAGAAAGGCAAGGCAAATAAATAATTTCATTTAAAAAAACTAAAAATAATTACCTGTCTCTGTAGCCGAGGAGATTTTGGCGTAGGTTCTGGAGGCAGCGACACTTGCAAACATCCATTAAACATATTCTTTCCTCCTTCACTCTTATCTCGCATCCTACTCCTAAACTCTTCACTAAACACCGGCTTGGGATACTCTTGCAGGTTACTCACAAACGGATCCTCTTTGAATGTATCCGAGAACGGATCAGCACTGTCAAATGGATCTGTCTCCTCAAACGGATCTGAACTAAATAAGTAATTGTTGGAATAGTTAGAAGATTTAGCAATGGAAACGGAGCCGCCTGATTGTCTAGGAAGCGATGTTATTGTAGTAGTCTGCTCACCCTTCATGGTTTCTACAGTCGTGGTGAAGGTGGGGAGGATATCTGATAGTAAATTTGTAGTGGTAGTAGTAGGGACTAGGTCTTTTAACACTTTCTTGGGAGGATTTTTGAGTTCTTGAAAGAACAGTTTTTTGTCGACGTAAGGTTTGCTCCGGCCCGTGCCCAGAGGATCTAGTTCTGTGAAAACGTCGTAGCTTAGAGAGTTTGGGGGTTTGCAGGATATTTGTGATACCTGGAATATAAATAAAAATCATCACCAATCACGCATTACCTTGAATAAAAATCTAAAAAATATTAAAACTTACAGAAGATTCAGAGTTGTCTACCAAAGATGTAGATTCGGCATTATCAGGTGGTTCTGTTTGTACGGAAGCGAGATCAAAAGATAGCGGCGTATTTGACGTCTGCCCCGGACTGGCGGCGCGCGCGGCGCTCCGGCCGCGGGAGGACGCTGCCGGCGGAGGGGGAAGCAGTCCCGTCTAATAACAATTAGAACATTTTCAAGTTTAAAGGATTATCTAAAGTGTATTAAAAGTATGCCTTTGTACTAAATTTGTGCAATGAAGTTTTTTAAATAAAATAAAAGCAGGACAGACCAAATAAACGTAACTTATGATGTTTACGCTTCAATAATTGGAGTATAAACCAGAGACAGCCTCCGCAGACTAGTGGTTGCGCCTTTTGCGTTGTATCCGGAGGCCGTGGGTTCGATTCCCACCCATGGCAAATAATATATTAGTACGTTTTTTCTGTACAATTTGTCATGGTCTGGGTGTTTATGAAATTTAATATGTATGTAAAAGCCTAGAGCTTAGTGTGTAACTTGAGAAATATGTGTAATTAATAATAATAATAATTCTTTATTTCCTCAGTAAAAGTTTTACAATATACATATATGCCATTGATCCCCACACTAGGCAGAACCTGTCTTGTGGGAGTCATTATTACGGTTTACAGTAACAGTTACGGCAGAAAAGAATTTAAAAAGATTAAATGAAAATACAATTCATGTGATCGAATGAAACAGTAATAACAAAATAAATAATAAAGTTAATTAAATTGTTTTACATATTATTAGAAAAAAAAATGTCCTGTAGGCCTTACGTATCACACCGTACAACGTTAAGCTAAACTTTAACCAAAATGATATATTAGTATAACATTAGTGCGTAATTTATCTACCAAAACCTAGTTGTATAGGTTAAGTTAGGTTTCTTGTGCCAATGACGCATGATCAGAACGCAGCGTGTTAGTTGACATGTCATTCTGGCAGCGAATGCCGGAAAAAGGTGCTAGTCTAACAAGAAACATTATATGACAATATAACAAAAAACACAGGGAAATTATTATCAAATATGATATTATATAGGTATCTACAATTCTCTCATCTATTATTATGCATTTTTTTGCAAAATAATCTGTGAGAAGGTTATATCTGTGATATAAACCCTATAATATTTTTAACACTATTATTAACACTAAGGCAGAGTTGCACCAAAACTAACTCTCTGTAAGTGTAATGTGTCGAATGTGCCAATTTTATTTTGCAGTTCCAATGACAGCTGTACAATTGGCGCCATTTTTATATTTAATCGTTACATTTACAGAGAGCTTATTTTGATGCAACTCAGCCTTACTAGGACCATAGAAAATAATGGCAGTGACTTCTGAAGTGTGCCATCAACATACACTCTTACATAAAGACAAAACCACTCCTGCAGGGTGATTACACGCACCAAAGTTAGCTCGCACGCCAATCGCTATGACGCGTTTTCTAAGAATTTTTAAAGCCGCTAGGCTTGATCTACGTCATTATGACGTCAAAACGATTGGCGTGCGAGCGAACTTAAGACGCGTAATCACCCTGCTGTCCACGTTTCGAAAGAAATGCTACCGTGAATGTTGTTTTTTTTTTTTTGTATAAGTCGTTCCATAACCAAAAAATGTGAACATCTGAAGTAAACTTCATGTATTTTTTTACCACACCAAACTGGAAATGTTGACATCAAAATATAACATTATCAACACGCGTTAAAAGATGTATTTTTCGTGTTAATTTTTGACAGATATTTGTTTACATGTATATCTATCCACAAATTGGACTTTACTGAATTCTTTTATAAATTATAACTGTTTTAATGTTAAAATACGTAAAACCTAAAAGAATATATGATTTATAAGTAAATTCAGATTTGATGAGTTTAATATCTATTACAGCATCTACTATATAATATCTGAAATCCGCGTATCGCGAACACACAGCCTAAGTCTAAAAGTAAATGTACTCTTGCAAAAAGTTTGAACATTGTTACCTGCGAGGGAATAATAAAGGAGTCCCCGAAAGGATCCGACGAAGGAGTCAGCCCCTCCACTAGAGTCAGTCCTCTCCTCAATGAACTGAGCTCTTGTTCCAGATCCACCAACTCGGCCACTCCACCTTCGGCTCCGGATTCTGATGGCTTGGATGTGGACGAACTTGGCTCTGATGTGTTTATCTTGTAAACAAGGAAAAGATTCTTGTTAAATACGAGTATAATGTGGTGTGGTGTCACTTACATTTTAATATAGGTTAGTACATCTCCTGTTTTTCATTGGCTTGATATTTGATATCAAAGGAAGACGCACAGTGGAACAGCAGCTTGCAATTTTGTATGAAAAAAATACAACTCAACCACGCCACATACAACCATACTATAAATTGTGGTCATCCTATCAGACAATGGCGTAAAAACATATTTCACTTTATTTTAAACTAAATTATGTATATCTTTTGTAGATTACAAGAAATAAAATTGTATTTGTAACAAAATTATCTTTGATTGTTTGATGACTGGTGACGTCACACGCAAGTAAACAAAACAATACACAGATTATAAATCAGGTGAATGAAATAGAATAGAGTATAATATATAGAAGATTATTTAATCTGTGCTTGTTTGTTTACTTGCGTGTGTCGTCACACTTGACATAGACTGCGAAACAGCGTTTTTAGTGCCATTGTGGAAATTCAAACTTTAACATTGATTTTTATTAATAATAGAGTAGACCTCCCGGAAATATCAATGTAGTAGTATTATGTAATGAAGAATCAATAAAACGAGTTTCAAAAAAGAGGTCAAATACCGTATAGTGTAAGTACTTCCCAATGAAAGGTACTAGTACCTTTCATAACCGTGAAGAAAACCAATACCTCCACTTTTAAACAACATGACATTGGTTGAGATGACATTGACCCTATTCAAGTTAGGTATTATATAAAATACTAGCTGATCCGCGCAATCCGCAATGATCGTCTGCGACAGTAACTCCGAACCGAGATGTCCATGCAAAAATACAAGAAAGGTCCTCGTTGTTTATAGTCGTGTTTTATAGTTCATGTATCGAGGAAGGCTATATAAAATAACGCTACCACCAATAGTAGCGGAGCATCAATTAAAAATGTTGTAAAAAATGTATTCCTTTTGAGAGCTTCCGTTGCCCTACGTAAACGGTTAACGTTTTGCAACATTTTTAATTGATGCTCCGCTACTATTGGTGGTAGCGTTATTTTATATAGCCTTCCTCGATACATGAACTATAAAACACGACTATAAACAACGAGGACCTTTCTTGTATTTTTGCATGGACATCTCGGTTCGGAGTTACTGTTAATCCTTCTAAATGTCAAAGTATTATAGTGAGCAGTACCAGACTCATGGCACGTTTAGATCTTTCTTCTGTTATAAATATAGAATATAATAGTATTAAAATACCCTTTGTTAAGGAAGTTAAGAACCTCGGCCTAATCATTGATAGTGGCCTAACCTGGAGGAAGCAAGTTGCTGAAGTCAGCAGAAAAGTTTACGCGTCGTTACACTATCTTAATAAATTAAAATATCTTTTACCAATACAGGCTAAAATAATGCTTGCACAGGCCTTGATTCTTCCGATTATAGACTATGGGGACGTTTGCTATCCTGACATTACTAGGGACCAGTCTGAAAAATTGGAAAGATTATTAAACAGCTGCATTCGGTTTATCTTTAATCTACGAAAATACGATCATGTTTCAGAATACAGACAAAAAATAAAGTGGCTAACGAACGACGTAAATTCAGGACCCTAAGTTTTCTTTTTTCTATCCTTTATGAACCTTACACCCCCTCCTATCTTAAAAGCAGATTTTCTTTTCTTGGTTCTACCCACTGTAGGTCACTTCGCTCCTCTGACAACCTTACTCTTGCCACTCCGTCACACAGTACCGACTTTGTAGCAAACTCTTTCACTGTAATGGCTGGGAAGTTCTGGAATGATCTTCCTCAGTCTATACGGCAGGCCCCAAACAGACCAATTTTCAAAAATCTACTGCGCAGGTACCTAGTCGGGTTTAAAGTTGATTAGATTCAAATTTAAATATATTTTGTGTTGCTTAATAAATTATTATATTGAAGATTATGTTTTACAATATTAATGTTTTATTATTTGTCTATTATATCCATAAGTTGTGTTAATTGTTTGTCTATGTGTATTTTTATCATAATCATTTTGCTATTTGTTGTGGGAAGGTATGTAATATATGTATGTATATATTGTGTGTATGTTGGATTTTATATATAAACTGCTTGTTATCTCTCTAATGATAATAACTTGTTGTAAACTCTCATTTTTGACAACTACCTGATTATTCCTAAATTACCTGGTGGTTGACTGGTAGACAATGCCTAGAGGCATTAAGTCCGCCCTTTTGTAATAAATAAAGTGTTAAATAAATAAATAAAACAATATTTTTTTTAATGTGAACCAGAAGTTCTTTAGATTAGCGCGTTCAAACAAACAAACTCTTCAGCTTTATAATATTAGTATAGATAATTTAGATAAAAAGTCCGTGCTGATTTATTTATTTAAAATTATTTAATGCACAAAATTGTACATAAATAGTACCTTGTGCATTTTCTACCAGCTTGAGGGAATGAAAATGCTGATATATTTTATGTTTGATACTTTTCTATATAAAAACTTATATGGTTAATATTCACCTTAAGTTTAGTAAGGTCGGCAGTAACGCTCGCATTATGCCTGCCACTTGTACTTCCTGTACTGTTCTTGCTCTCTAAATGCTGTTTGGCCATCTCTATCTCCTTCTTCTTTAATTCAAATACTACTTGGAAGAGATCACGCATTGCTATTACTACCTGAAAATGTGCAAAAATAACATATTTTATTTATAGGAAACATTAATAAAGTTCTTTGACCGCCTGCGTAGACTTATGGTTGCGCCTGTGCGTTGTATCCTGAGGCCGTGGGGTTGATTCCCACTAATGGCAAAATAATATTAGTAACTACCTAAGTTTTTCTGTACAGTTTGTCATGGTCTGGGTGTTTATAAAGTATAATATGTATTAATATTGTTTATTCTGGTATACATACACAGTATATATATATATATATATATAGTAAAAGCGTAGAGCTCAGTTTGAGACCAGCCCCTGCAGTCTCGACATAGATAGCGACCGCTAACTTAGCGAATTCGGTCGCTAACTCGTAACGATTGCGTTATAACGATTTTTGGTAGTCTCTATTATCAAAGTTATCGACAAAGCTCGCTACGGTAACGATCCCTCTTGTCAAATTTAGCGATTGTCGCAAACTCTAACGACGAATTTTGACACCCCGCAAAGTGATCGTTACGGTCGTTAACTTTTCTTAAAACACAAAAAATATTTTATAAAAATATTTTAGTGCAAATATTGCAAATTGCCTATTTTTCGCCCCACATTTTATTAAAAATTATCACAAATTATTTTTTTCTCGTTTTGTTTACAAAAAGTGACACTTAACAACTGACGCTTACTCTCGGTGTTACAAAGTAATAAATAATACTATCTAAGGACAGAAAAATACATTTTATTTGGCGACATGAAGATTTGGTGGCATAATTCTCTCAATAAAAAGTTGTATTTATTTGTTATTAATGATATTAGTATTTTGGATATATAAATACAAATTTTTTTCGTATTAAAGTAATATTTTTTTACTGGAGAATTATTATTCAAGCTATAATAAATAAAAAAAAACAAAATAAGTAAAAAAGTGTCTATAGCTTCGGTTCACCGTTGTCTTATTAACATATTAGTTTACGATTTTACTCGCTATCTCGGAAGTAGAGACTTGCATTTGAAGTAGACATCGCTATGGCAACCGATTATTTTCGTTAAAAATTAACGATCGCTATCTATGTCGAGACTACAGGCACTGGGCAATATTGTCTCAGTGACAAATTTTAAGCAACACAGACTAGTAGTTTTTGAAATGTTTGATGCAGACAAAAACCCTAACAAAATATTATCTAAAACCTACTAATATCTAAATTTTTATATAGTTTAGTCAACGAACTCGTATCAGTATAGTAACGAAGAGCCGAGCCCCAAAAATTAAAACCCGGTTTCAGGGCAGGCGACCTCTAAATTAATAATATTGCTGTATCTGAAGAGGATTTTCACTTGTCCGGGCCAAATTTGTACGTCTTCTGCACATGTTGCCTCTGATCCGGGTCTCAGTTTGTGGCCATAATAATAAGTATGAAATATCCCAACATCAATAGGACGGTGTAAAATATACTATGATAGATACAAAAGACCCAGGTAGCAGTGACGTCCCTATGACGTCAATTACATCGAGAATAACACTAACTTGACGTCATAGGGACTTCGAAATGCTACCTGGTACAAAAGTGTCTATAGCTTCGGTTCATTGTTATCTTATTGACATATTAGTTTACGATTTTACTCGCTATCTCGGAATTAGAGACTTGCATTTGAAGTAGACATCGCTATGGCAACCGATTATTTTCGTTAAAAATTAACGATCGCTAATATTCTTTACGATCGCTATCTATGTCAAGACTGCAGCCCCTGGGGAAGTATAAGAAAACGTCACAAATATCATACCCAAATTAATTTGACAGTTTTAATTGGGTGTAATAGAAAAGTGTTTATCTAGGCGTAGACTGGTAGGTAATATTTATTATCATTAAACAACGTTGGCCAAATATAAACACTGAACGGGATGTACAGTCGGCAAAAAATATGCTCTACCATCGTGTGGTAGAATATGTAGGATCAAACAGCTCTTACAACAACATGTATGCCAGAATATGGTCTGGCAAATAAATGATTTATTATGATTACGGTTACGTGGTGGCCGAGTTGGTTAGACCTTGGACTTAAAAACACTTAGGTCCCTGGTTCGAATGCCGGTGTGTACCAATGTGTTTTAAATTAAAAAATGTATGTACATTTGTTTGACAACACCACTATAGTGCCTCGGAGAGCACGTTAAGCTGTCGGTCCCGGTTTCACTATACCAACTTGTGAAACTGTTTATAGATGGGTTATAGAGTATATTCAAAACATTGCGACGAGCTAGCCACTTGTTTGGTGTAGACTCTTACCATCGGCTACGACGAAGTGGGATTAAAACCCCTCCGCTGGGTACCCTGGGGCCGTCTAGGCGGTCTCGGGCGCCGTAAGGCACCCGTGATGATATGTATGTATGTATTATTACGGTTGAAGTTTATTTGCACATCATAAAACAGTAAGGTTGATTTTCCCTTGCAGAATATTCTGACAGTTAATACTGTCATTATCATTTAATGTGGTGATGTTTACACTTTACTCAACCTTAGCGATATTTAAATGACACGGGAAGTTGTGTTAAATTTGATAGACTACTTTCTTGGTCGACAGTACATAAACGGGAAACGGTATTTTCTCTGTATATGAAGCTGAAAGGCTTTCAAGCCAAACTTCCGGTGTAGTTAATGTAGGACAATTCACGCACACATGCTCTACTTCTACGCAAACTAGTATAGACGTGGCTTGCACTATGTGTACCAGAAGCAACGATACTAACACATACTATATTTTATAAACGCTCAGACAAACTGTACAAACAAAAAAATCGTACTAATATTTTTTGCCATGAATGGAGATCGAACCTAAAAACTCCGCATAATTTTAACTAGTCAAAGGCGCAACTACTAAATCACAGTAGTGTAGATATTCGGTACCCAGTCCAACCACTATAAAACTAGTCAAAGGCGCAACTACTAAATCACAGTAGTGTAGATATTCGGTAACCAGTCCAACCACTATAAAACTAGTCAAAGGCGCAACTACTAAATCACAGTAGTGTAGATATTCGGTAACCAGTCCAACCACTATAAAACTAGTCAAAGGCGCAACTACTAAATCACAGTAGTGTAGATATTCGGTAACCAGTCCAACCACTATAAAACTAGTCAAAGGCGCAACTACTAAATCACAGTAGTGTAGATATTCGGTAACCAGTCCAACCACTATAAAACTAGTCAAAGGCGCAACTACTAAATCACAGTAGTGTAGATATTCGGTAACCAGTCCAACCACTATAAAACTAGTCAAAGGCGCAACTACTAAATCACAGTAGTGTAGATATTCGGTAACCAGTCCAACCACTATAAAACTAGTCAAAGACGCAACTACTAAATCACAGTAGTGTAGATATTCGGTAACCAGTCCAACCACTATAAAACTAGTCAAAGGCGCAACTACTAAATCACAGTAGTGTAGATATTCGGTAACCAGTCCAACCACTATAAAACTAGTCAAAGGCGCAACTACTAAATCACAGTAGTGTAGATATTCGGTAACCAGTCCAACCACTATAAAACTAGTCAAAGGCGCAACTACTAAATCACAGTAGTGTAGATATTCGGTAACCAGTCCAACCACTATAAAACTAGTCAAAGGCGCAACTACTAAATCACAGTAGTGTAGATATTCGGTAACCAGTCCAACCACTATAAAACTAGTCAAAGACGCAACTACTAAATCACAGTAGTGTAGATATTCGGTAACCAGTCCAACCACTATAAAACTAGTCAAAGGCGCAACTACTAAATCACAGTAGTGTAGATATTCGGTACCCAGTCCAACCCCTAAAAAATATATAAAATAAAAGTATCTTCAAATAATCTCGTTATACCAATTACTGAAATTCATCTGAAAATAATAGGGATTTTATTAATCACCACCGGTGAATTATTTTCGTTTACATTTGTTTGTATACAAATGAACTTTGGTACCAGATAATAAGGTGATATACACATAATCATCCCACAAGGCCTCACTATCACTACTTATTGCAAATCCGATTAAGCGATTAAGATATTTTTTTATGTTACCAACTGAATGTAATTTTTTGTACAGAAAACTGGTCAAAAACAGCAGAACTGCGAATCTTGACAAGTACAAACATTGGTTAGTTTATTATATATTGTTTTTTTTTACTATAGGATCCCAGGGACCCCTCAGTCAAGTCAACCTATTTGACTTCACTTAATGGTCCCTGGGAATCTATATTAAAAAAAATAAACATAAGTTGTAACCTAGACTAATTCGTCAAATATATTTATTTAAATGTATGATAGTTTAACCTGTGTGAATATTTTCTATGAACAGTATCTGGTACCAAGTAGTCAGCGCTTTAAAGTCATTTTTTTTAATATAATTTTTATGGAGGGAGATGCGAGATCATTTCGTCGCCCGCGCTGGAGGGTTTGTGCCTAGATTTATATTGTTGTTTATATGTTAAATATTGAGTAAGTAATATCCTTGTGTTTTAGATCTAAGTGCTGGTGTATCTGTGTATATATTATTGTTATTATGTTAGAAAAAAAAACTGAGCTTACTTGACTAGCAGCTTTATCAGTCTTAATTCCGAAGAATCGGTGGCCGGTGTCAGGAGATCCGAATATATACCCGAAGGCTCGGGAGTCAGACATGTCCTGGGCGATGAACGAAATCTTGTGCACCGGGTGATGGTACAGTGAATCCTGTAATTCAAGAAAAAAAAAACTATAAAATAAGTACCGACAAGGCGGCCTCGCACCCATCAGTAGGGTTTTATGCCCACCTCGTCATAACCGATGGTATTCCGAGTATATACCGAACAAGTGGCCAACTCGTCGCGTTGTTTAGATATACCCAATGGTGAAATTGGGACCGACAGCTTAAAGTCTATCCAGTCGTGTTGACGCATATACAAACTTCGGTGTAGACTCATACCATTGGCTACGACTAGGGGGGATTAAAAACGGCCCAGCGGGTTAGTAGGTATATGTACGTAAAGGTCTTTAAATTATAATAAATACTTTTGTATTATCAATAATAATAAATACATAATATATATATATATATATAAATACATAATATATATATATATATATATATAAGAACTACTTTAAAACCATAATAAATGAAAATTAATATATAAATAGATAATAAAAATTATAATAAAATAAACAAATTAAATACCTAGATATAAAAAATAATAATAATGTCTAATAAGTAATTAGAGATGTGCCTAATAGTCGGCGACTAGTCGGTAAAGCCGATTATCCGGCCACTATCATAGTCGGCGAATATTCGGCAAAGAGCGCCGAATATTCGGCTTCTTACTTTGTATATATTTCTCAGTACCTATATGTATGTAGGGGAAATTACATTATATAAAAAACCTTGATTATTTATCAATATTATTATTTTATCATCAGTCACATTTTGAAATGAAAAGCAAAACAACATTTCCTTTGGAAATTATGTCTTAAAATTTATCAAAGGTAAATTATGATGTAAAAAGATTCTGCCCTTTCTGGCGGCAATCGATGTCGCGGCGCGGCGTTTGCGACTTTCGCGCGAATCAGCTGTAAACGAAACGTTACGGAAGGCCCCGAAACCGTGATCATAGTAATAAAAATAATTGGAAGAATTTGCTATAAAGTTAATATTAAATAACTTTATAGCAAATTCTTTCACTGGTAGTCATATCATGATTCGCTTCTCCACGAATATTCCGCAAAATAACGTCTGATTCAATCAACAATAATAATATTGTAATTACTATGTATCGGTGTTCTTATGAGGGTTATTTAATAAATATATATGTAATGATCAATTAAAATTAATGTATGCCACAAGTGGGTTTAATTAAAGTTTCCTCAACGTGACTGATGAATAAAACTGATGTTTATACAACATTAATTAAACTACAACTCTCGTTAAAATAATAATAAATACCATCACGGGTGCCTTTTTAGTTCCTGAGAACCTTTTAAACGGCCTCATGGTACTCAGCGGAGGGATTAACCCATCCTCATTTCGCCGATGGTATTCGAAGGTAACACCTAACAAGCGGCGAGCTTATTGCGGTGTTTATGATGTTATAGCCTCGTTGTATAAAGCGGTCACCCATCCCAGGCCTTGTTGTCATCTGCTTAACCTTGTTATCAGTTGCGCAGTGACTTAACGGTGCGTTAACTACGAGTATTTTGATGCATGATTTTAGGGTGCGTTTGATTAGGTTGTGTTAAAAGTTCAACCACGCTGCTTCATTTATTTACGAAACTAGCTTTTTTTTTCTAAGCACTAACAAAATAATGAAAGCAATAATAACTAAATAAAAATATAGCTGCAAGTTATCAATAGTTGTAAAAGGTTACAAGTTCACACGTATTCCCGTCTACCTGTATATAGCCTCGTGCTACATATGAAGCATGAATAGTATTCTCATGTACACAAATAGAACCTGTGGGGGAAAATATAGTACCTATCTATACATACACCAATAGCTTTAGTTTTAGCTTAAAAATAGAGAAGTTTATTTGAAAAATAAAGCGATCCTATTGGTTGATCTCTATCTATAGTTACTAGCGACTATAGTAAAAACTAATTGGAAAAACTTGTGGAAGAGCTACAGAAAAATTACAGTAGCTGCTTTTTTTGCTGGTTGAATACTGTGGTTTTATATATTTAATCGATTAATATTTTTTTAAACCGTAACTTTATCAGACAAGTGACAGTCAAGATTTCATAGGTTCTTTTTTTAAATAATGCACCCTACGTCACCATTACCTATATATTCTGTAGTTGAAGTTAAACGTCTGAAGACTAGGCTGTATGATTCATAGTGACCTTTGCCTTCTCTATTTTTGAGAAAAGTGACCAAAAAAAAAAAAAAAATTAAATGTACCCCAGTCTTGTCATCTCGTAACCTTAGCCCATCAATAGCTACATGCACTTGTATCCTCTGCTTGTGTTCCCCCGCAGCCCTGATAGCCATCTTGAGGTCGGCCAGGGCTTCCTGACACATTCTGTCACCTCGGGCTTCGGGCACTTCCAGGACTCCTATAAGTTTTGCCCTGAACGATACCCCTTCGCCGAGAAACCGACCTGGATCGTTTTTATCTGGAATAAACAGATAAGATTATAGTTAGTTTAATGTCTTGGTGGAAAAACATAAGCATCTTTAAGTAGTTGTAATGGTTAACGTCAAATATGACGTCGAATGTATCAGTTTTACTTATAGGTGTGACTTCAAATAATTGACGACATTTTTAACGTCAATAATTACAATTACAGAGAAGCTATTTCTTTGCAGTAAACTACTAAATTTTCCATGCCTTTCACGTGGTGCTACGATGGACGTTATATCTTTAGAATAATATCGAGATATATGTCATCTTTTTATTTGTAACTACCTGGCGTTTAGACCATGAATGGGGTCGTTCAATACATTCTTATTTAACAGCATCGGCCGCTCCCTCTATGCCGGTTAAAAGAGTGGCTACAAAGACGAATTTGCATTACGTGCACTACTTTAATATCCTTGCTGTTTTATCCTTAAATCACCTACCTACATCCTGAAAATAGACTACTAACTGAAAAGCTCCTGGAAACCGGTGAACCCACCGACTAAAACCAAAACATGTCTAGGTCACTTGACGTTTGTTTTAATGCTTATATTGAAGCATCTAACCTTTTAAAACCTAAGCTTTCTGATCCTGCTATTTACGACTACTCGAAAGTACCTGTTAGTCCATCATTATTAGTCACAAGTGGGAGTCGAACGGCGTGGGTTCGACTCCCACTTGTGACTAATAATGATGGATCCAGATAAAACTCGTAAATAACGCGTAAAATAAGAAGCCAGAAGAAAATTTACAAATATTTGATTGCGACAACGACAAAGATTATACTCGTATCCGGGCTAGAAAAAATAATAAATTAACAAAGATTATTTATAATACGTATGGTAACACTTGTTTGTATTGACTGATTAAGATTCGACATTGACATTCAGTAAATAAAATCTTTATCTCCACGAACTACAAACAATAAAAGAAATAATTTATTATGTATCACAAAAAGATTAAAAAAATAACATAACGAGTGCCTTTTTGGCTCCCGAGAACCGTGTTTTTGTTTTAAACGGCCTCAGGGTACCCAGGAGGGATTAACCCGTCCTCATTTCGCCGATGGTATTCTGAGGCAACACGTAACAAATGGCGAGCTTGTTGCGGTGTTTATGATGATGTAGCCTCATTATATAAAGCACCCATCCAGTTCCAGCCTGGTTGTCATCTGCTTAACCTTGTTATCAGTTGCGCAGTGACTTAACCACTAGGCTGGGGCCACAAAAAGATAAAACATTTATTTAATTAAAGAATGGTCGTCGTTCTTCGAGAAACTGGCTGGTTGTACCTACGAGTATATTCAAGACAATGTAATCACAAGTGGTTGCCGTGAAATCTTTGATCACCTGTCTATATACTCGTATTTTTTTAAACGATTAAATATAAATTATTACACAAACGAAAAAGTTATTAATTAACTATTAAACAAAACTACACAAAAAAAAACTAAAAAAGCAGGGGTGAACTTAATGCCTAAACTACTTTAGCGTGAATGATCTATAATAACTACTTTGATGAAACTTAAAAATAAATACGAACCTTGATTTAGTATTTTTTTCAACATGTTAAGCCAAGATATACTCGTAGTAATTTCAATGATGGACCCGGATAACTATTACAACGCAATTTGATTAAATTTCCTGTATTTAAATTGGGATTCTGGGTACCAACTCGAGCCGAGTCACGGTAACTTTGTCTCTAACAGATAAACAGATTCCTTGTAAATAAATGTAATATTTACTTTTTACTTTACATATAATAGATAAGATGTAAAAGAATTGTTAGCTATTTGTTTAAACAAAATAGTCTGACAATTATGTAGGTTTGAATAATATATATAACAGTAGAGCTTGTAAATAAAGAGTATTGTGGATGTTAGAGAAGCGAGAGAGCAGGATCGTTGTAGGTGGCGGCAGGCGCTCCCTTGTCTGCCTATCCCAGTGGGAAAAAGGTGTGACAATTTTAGTTCAGTTGTATTCGATATAAACTATAGGCTTTTATCCATACGTTCTAGAGAATGATTTCTCCACCTTTTTAGCCTTGTCTTATTAGTATTTATACAAAAATCGAATAACAAACCTTACGACCTATTTCATAAACATCATTAACAATTTGTAATAATTTGCTTACTTTACTATGAATTATTCATCACTACATATATAAAACAGTCGCTTTCTCTGTCCCTATGTCCCTTTGTATGCTTAAATCTTTGAAACTACGCAACGGATTATGATGCGGTTTTTTTTAATAGATAGAGTGATTCAAGAGGAAGGTTTATATGTATAATAAGAAGGTTTATATTTAGTATCAGCATTGCACCCGTGCGAAGCCGGAGCGGGTCGCTAGTTTCAAATAAACTAAAGCAAGCAAAGTATTGTAAATTACAATTTATAATAATTGATTAGTTTAGTTGGAATTATTTACCATTTAGAACCAACAAAACAAAGCAATGTCATAACAATAAATTGTCATGGCAAATTACAATTGTCACTTTTATTAAATAGGCTATGATCTATGAAATAGGTAAGGTATATTACAGGGGGCCGTACACCTTAATTCAAATTACATACTTTACTAGATAGATTAAACTTTTTTCTTGTTGTGTTTAATTAAATATGAATATAAGGGTATTTTTGATATCTCGCCATTATGTTTTTACTGGTGGCTCTCTACAACCGACCGCGTCTGTTCTAGCCTAAGCATGGGGTTGGAGCATAAGTTGTCATAACGTTCGCCATCACGCAATTTGCGGGTGTAATTTTCGCTTATCGGTATTACAAGTGTGGTTATCCGATACCAATAAAACCGCCGAAAACGAAAAAAATGCACGCAAATTTCGTAGCGGTGCACGTTCACCGAAACGTGTGCTCGCTCGTAATGAGGCATCTGGAGGTTGCGAATCCTATGTTCATTAACTTATGTCTATTTTACCGGAAATAATATATGTAGGTATAAAATGCTATGATAGGCTTCTATTATAAATCTCTTTACATTAAATATTTATGATAACGTTCAAACAAAAAATAAAAGATTTTGTTATTCTGCCGAAATAATTATTTATTTCAAGGGTAATTGCACATACATTGGATCTATTGCCAAAAACACTCTCATGAATATTTAGTTAATGAAACAACCCAACTGTAATACGTAAAAACGCATTTTACCCACAAGCCTATAGAATCTTGCCTATGATATTACCCAAGTATCTATTTTGAACTTTATTTTTGAATCTTCAAAAATTCTTCTAGGCGGTCTCGGGCGCCATAAGGCACCCGTGATGATATGTATGTATGTATAGTTTTATAATGCCATTTTTTTGGAAATGACATAAGATACTTAATTTTGTCTATAAGAAGCCATAAGAGCACTGGAAAGTGCAGAGCGATTCGTGAGCTTAAAAGTTGTATATTAGCGTTTTTTAACTATTAAGTTCACGTAAAGTTTGGGATATACTCTTGGAATTGTAGTTTCTAAAATTCAAATTTAGATTGAAAGATTAGGTACCATCATGGGTGCTTTGCGGAGCCCAAAACCGCCTAAACCGCCACAGAGTGGGGTTACCAGCATTTAAAAAAAAAAAAAAAAAAAACATATCTAAAAAGGCACTAAACGCCACAAAGTTGCCATATCGCACCTTTATGCAGGGAAATGAAATTGAAACCATGCTGGGGTGTAACAATAGAGGTTTTGTTGCAACTTTATAAGGATTCAGACTATGTTTAATACCTAGCTTTAGTATTAATGCGTGTGTAATTATATGCAACGCAATGACATTGTTGATATTTATTAAAATCTAAATGAGATCAAGATAATATCCGATTCACCGAGTACCTAGGTAGAGGTACTCGGTGAATCTTTTTTTTTTTTTTTTTTTTTCGAAACTTTATTAAGAGAAATGAATCTGTATACTGTTTTAACCAGTTTTCTTGTTATGAAAACAGGGTCTTTCTGAGAGAAGTGTCTAGGAAAACGATTGGTAAGACTGACTTCTCTTTATAGTCAGAACTTCAGTGCATAAACTACTAGGACAGTAGTGGTAAGATGTACTAAAAACCGTTGTCTTCATTTAAATCACGATGAAAGACACACATGATAGAAATTGTAAATAAAGCTGACTGATGCATTACTTATCTGGTATATAAGATCGTTCATTGATATGTAAACATTTTCCTAAACTCTAACATTAAGGCCACTAAAGTAAAGTTAATAGCAATAGAGGTCCTAATTCTGATTACGTTAACTATAGCCTAGCGTTGATCGAGTAGGCACTCGGCCAATGGGATCGTATATTTAATTTAACATTAAACCTAAATAAACTTAATTTATTGGTGAGCAGAGAATAAACTCGCACAAGCCGGAGTTATACGTTCCCTCGCACCCATAAACATGTTTTTTTTTAAAGTAAACATAACGTAAACACCTCCTCACAGTAGAGCCTCCGGTGAAGATTAAGCAAGTTAAATAATATTCGAAAACTTTATTATCATTATTAATTTTTCAGCCTATTTCTAATATACATTAATTCAACAAACCGCATTGTTGAATTAATGTATGGACCGAGGTGAGAACATAGTCAACATGTTTTACACTGAAGTACCGTAGCTATTGGGCATCGAAATATGCGATAAGTAGGTAGATGGCGTGCGAACTTTAGTGTGCTTACTTGGCACTGGGGGTCTGAAATTTAATTATCTAGGATAAACATGATATTTGAATGCCATGATATGATAAACATATCATGGCATTTCAAATAAGGAGAATGACAACTGGAACTGTCTCCAAACTAAAAAAAAATGTTGTGTGGTTAATTGTAACACTTTATAGCAAATAATTTCAGGCAAATTAAACCTTTTTTTTCTAACCCTATAATATTAAATAATTGTCCAGACAGAATAATGTTTGTAGAGATAATAAATAAGCTAGGATAAGCAGACGAGACAATTGTTGACGGAATTTGGTAAACAAATCGAAGAGACTTTCGTAAAACTGCAGATAGCTCATATTGGTTATTTATAAAAATATCCTACTATATTATTTAACTTATAAGGAGATGGAATGTATAACTAAGCTATATAAGTCCCGCGTTCGCTTTTCATGAAAGTACAGAATCAATAATTAAGATTTTCATGCTTTATTATAGGTGTAATACGCGCCAATTTAAGTTGTAAGCGCCAAAAAATTTATTAATTAGATGAAATACGAATAAAAAGACTTTCACCTTGTTAATAGGTTAGTAGCAGTTAAATTTTAGATGAATAACAATTTAAATATATGTCAATATAATCGTAATGAATGTTAAATGTTTTACAACAATCGTAGATATATTTGTGGAAAATAAATCTATGCAGCTTCAGCAAATGGATGAAAATTTGGTTAGAAGTGTTGTGCAGCATGCAGCGCTACCTGATTAGATACACCAAACTAACTCACACTGGTGGGGTACTCACCGAACTGCCTCAGCAAGTGTTGGAAATGACACACCTGCATTATGGCGCTGGACAAATTCACTAAACAAACTCAACCCGGCCGCATCGCGCGCCAGCTCTTTCACACCGGTAAGTCACTATTCTAGCGAGTGCGGGTGCAATGACGGCCCATCGCAGCCCCATGCAATGCCGACGGACCACGACGGATGTACCAAAGCCGATGTGAACTTCGACAATGTGATAGCCCAATTCATTTATACAGAACACCGAGCTCTAACTAACACCTTTGAAAACAAAAAGTAAAAAAGAAGCAGTTAAACATCTACGCCACTCACATTTGCAGGGGCTCGTTTTCTTACGGAGGGTTTGCATCGGAAAGTCACTCGGTAACTTGTGATTGAACATCTGGGAGCTACGGGTTTTACGGAGGAAATTTCTTATAGCCACTGCGATTCACGGGTCTGGAGTTTGACGCAAAGGTCAATATTAATTTCACTCGAAGATTTATCGATTTTGGAGCATGCACCTCGCGCACGTCTCCGCGGCCGCCGCCTCGCCGCGACGTGTCCGGGTGTCACTCGTTCGGCCGACGGGAGATATTAAAGAAATAATGTCTTTAAATTCGTCATTTTGTAAATGGTGTTTATAATTCGTCAGACAAGGGAGGAAGCGCCCGGCCATGTACTGGCTGTCGGTGACATGTACGCACGCGTGCCGCACACAGACGAGCGTGTTTCCGCAGCACACATGCGCAGTTCCACCCCTAATCAATATTCTGCCCCGGTCTCGTTCTTCACTCCCCTACCCGCCGCGCTTTTAACTGTATCCTTACTACACGTCTTGCTACAAATGTTACTATGCGTTTTGTTATGTGACAAAAAATAATATAATTTAATTAATATTTAACTTATTTTTATAATTTAATATTACCTAATAAAATTATAAGTATATTTTCCTAGGTATCTTTTGTTTAATATATTAATTTAATTAAAATAGAAATGTAGGTACCTTATACTTACTTACGTCTTCGTACAATTGTAATTTATTTTTATTATTATCAATGCTGTAATAGTTGGATATATAATATAATTTATGTATAATAAATAAGATAATAGTGTTAATTTATAAAATATTTGCACAATATTTATTATGATGCATTTTGTTATGTGACAAAAACCATACTGTTATTACTACTATTGTTATTATAATTTTAAAAAGGTTTCATTCCTTATATGCTATCTCACTTTTTGATTATTTAATACTGTTTTTTTGGAAAACTATACAACATGACATTCATGTTATAACATGAATGTCAGCACTGCATTTACAAAAACTTGAGATAAGACATATAGAAAAAGTAGACAATGATCATTGACCAGCTCCATGGACTATTGGTACGCTTTGGTGTTGTATCCAGAGGTTGTGGGTTTGATTTCCACTCATGGAAAAATAATATTAGTAGGTAAATAAAATATTTTTTAGTTTGCCTAGTTCTGGGCCCTATTTCATAAATGTGACAATTGTAATTTACCATTACAATTCTTAATACATTGCTTGGTTTAGAAAGTTATAAGTAAATAATTTCAACAAAACCAAGCAATGTATTATAAATTCTCATGGTAAATTACAATTGTCACGTTTATGAAATAGGGCCCTGGGTGTTTATAAAATATAATAAGTGTTAGTATTGTTGTGTCTGGTATGAATAAAAAATATAATAAATTTAAAGCTTTTGGTCAAAACATTTGGTGTTCACTCATTCCTCAGACAGCATATTAGTTTAGCAATACGGGGTATAATAGAGAGGTAATGCACCCAATCTTTTGGGCACATTTCCCACTGTCAGTGATACGGATGATATATTATTTATTATAATGAAATTTTTTAGCTAATTATTATATATTGATTTTGTGTTTTTATTTACATTTTATTTCAACATATTTTTTTAATAATTAATCAAAAAATCCATCAGACACAAGATGATAATTCTTAAATATTAGATTTGTTTTTGATTTTATGAATTTTTAATATAAAATAGCACAAAAATTGAATGATTAATACTAACTACAAAGTTATTCTCATTTTTCTTTACAGCTAGTATTAGATCATGAAACTAATAACAATATATGGAATCACCTTAATGCCATAAATAGCCTATAAAACAAAATGTCAAACAAGTTTGTTGCTGCTATATTCTGTTCTCACTTCAACCAATCAACATTCAGTGATTGCTTTTGTTCTCACTTTTTTTTATTTGTATGGCGGCAGCCATCTTCTGTTCTCATTACTGGAATGGTGAATTAAGGCCCATGGGCACCTCTATATCATCTCCATGGTGTGACCGCAAGATTACCATCACAAGAGTTATAATTATTGGTGAAATAGAATAAACTATAAATCCAACAAAGAATTCTTTGCTTATTTCTGACTCTCTATATCTATACTAATATTATAAAGCTGAATAGTTTGTTTGTTTGTTTGTTTGAACGTGCTAATATCAGGAACTACTGGTTCGAATTGAAAAATTATTTATGTGTTGGATAGCCTGTTTATCGAGGTAGGCTTTAGGCTATATAACATCACGCTACGACTATTAGGAGCGGAGTAACAATGAAAAATATGCAAAACGGGGAACAATTATTCCTTTTGAGAGCGCTGCGTAAACGGTTAAAGTTACGAAGTTGCGCGGACCAGCTAGTGTATACATATATGTAATTTGTATTGTTAACTTTATTTTGGATATGTTCTAGCTTGTGTTATTTAAGGACTAATTGTAACACTATTTATGGTAACTAGTGACTTATATCAATATAAAAAGTATCCTATATTTTATTCTAAAATAATATTTTATATTCTACATTTATGAGAAATTATATTTATTAAGTCCGCCTTTGTACTAAATTTGTGCAATAAAGTTTTTAAATAAATAAAAATAAATATGACAAATTAAAATTAAATTTTTAATTAAAAGTATTTAGTAGTTTTTTTAATTAAAAGTATTATTATTATATTATATTAATGGTCTCTATGCATGCGTGTAATTTGGCCAATGTCAGATTTAAAAAAAATCTAATATAAAGTGAAAGCGGGATAATAGGATAAAAAGGTAAAATACTAGGTTAGAATTAGGAATGGCCACATAAACAATACATGCAAACATACAGTATAGTAATGCCAGTGTCAAGTGAAGAGGAAGAAAAACCAACAATAAAATGGGACCACCATTTTATCAAAGGTAATATTCATTGAGATAACACAAACACTGAGACAATGTGAAAATGCTACACTTCTCACACTTAAGATCACAATGGAATGCTTATTCTACAAAATTGGTACATTTTTACACAATAATATCCTATTAACTTAACTATGAAAAATATAATAGAAACACACATCTTCAGTCTTCAGGCTACAGTCAAGAAATCAAATTTAAAGTAGTTTTGGTCATATATGTTTTGTTACACTTTTAAAAGTAACAGTAGATATAACAAAAGCTTAGTATTATTATTCTTATGCCACTATATGCCCATTTGATGTAACAATTAAGTATTTTACGTGATAAATATTTTTTATTATTATTATTAATAAGTAATATATATTTTTTGTATCAAAGCAGTGTGTATCCTATACCCCTTTACCTTAGTGTACACTGGTACCTAATTATTGATTATTTGATTATTTTTTTAATAAAATTTATTTTTCCACGTTCAGAATGAAAAACGCTTAAAAATATCATGCAAACTTTTAGTAGGTATAAAAAGTCTTACCAAAATTAGAATTCATTTTTTATATAAATATTAGTTTGTCGATCAATGGACTAATCCATAACTGCAATTACAACTACGTATATGTTTATACACTTTTACTAAAAACCGATAGCCATAATTAATTTTCTAAAAGAAAATAAAGCAATAAATAATAAACATTCTTCGGAAATTGTAAGAAAAATAATAAAAGCACAGATTATTATTATGAAATATTTTTTTCGTAAAGTTTCCTTAAAAATAGAGAAGGCAATGGGGGACCATACTATCTACCTCGTTTGTTCAAATTGAACTTACATCGAATAAACTGCTATTTTTTCATATATATATATTTTATAAGAGCTCAATATGTGACCTTGCATCCACCTGATGTGAAGCAGTATGCAATGTCCAGGAATGATAGCAACAAGCGGATGCATACAGGTGCACCGCTGGTTGCCATCATTATGCCGGCTTAAGATGCCTATTCACGCTTCGTTTAAAGGACTCTAGGTAAGGCCCTAGGTTATAAGAGGAAGGAAACACGCAAGCTGGTAGAGCATTCCACATTTTAATAGTACGGCAGATGTATGAAACGCCAAAACGTTTAGTGAGTTGGTACATCCACCACGGTATACCTATGCATTTTTCAACCAGTGCGTGTTGTCCTGTAACGGAAAGGGGAAGGGGGAATAATGTTGAAAAGCTCTTCAGAGCACTGTACATGGTATAAGTGGTAAAATACGCTCAACGATGTCACATCCCTGCGAAGCTGCAACGCCTCCAAGGTTTTATTGATCTTTTCGTCTCCAATAATTCTAGTCGCTCGCTTCTGCAGGGTATCGAGAGCAGATAAAAGATACTTGGCAGATCCGTCCCAAAGTTGCGAACAGTATTCCACACACGGTCGAATTTGAGCCTTATATAGCATTATTCTTAACCTGGGTGTGAAAAACCGACGCACCTTATTTATGATGCCAAGTTTTTTTGAAGCTGTTTTTGCAGTGCTCTCGATATAATTACGGTGGTTAAGGCCGGAACGTATATCTAAACCAAGGACATTGAGGGATGGTAAAAGCGATAGAAGATGCTCTGAAGAGAAGGAAAATGAGTAAAAGGGGATTTTTTCACTGTCATTACACAACATTGTGTTTTGCTCGGATTAAATTGGACCAAGTTTCTCGAACCCCAAGTTGAAACCTTTAGCAGGGTTTGATCCAATTCACTTATCAAAACCTTTCTGAATTCCTCTGTTTGGACGCGGCTAGGTGGACGTTGAGCAAAGTACCGACCGTGGACAGTGCTATCATCTGCATAACAATGAATGTTGCCACATGACAATAGGTCGTTGATATGCAGAAGAAAAAGACAAAGAGACAACACTGATCCTTAGGGTACACCAGCATCAATAGACTCCCAGTCGGAGGCAACGCCATCTACTAGGACCCTAATGCCACGATCAGAGAGGAAACTGGATATCCAGTTGCATAGCCGCGCCGAAAATCCATAAGAAGGCAGCTTGGAGAGCAAAGCTTTGTGCTAAACGCGGTCAAAGGCCTTAAATATATCTACACCACCTGCCAAGGCTTCCTCACATTTGTCCACTGCCTTACCCCAAACATGCGTAATGAACGCGAGAAGGTCACCCGTTGATCTTGCTTGGCGAAAAACATATTGACGAACATTCAGGATAGAGATTAATACACAGGTCACGCGTTACCTTGAAGGTTCAAGGTAACGCGTGACCTGTGTATTAATAATGGTTACTAAAACCTTGCACAGGACTGAGGTAATGGCAATGGGGCGGTAGTTATTGGGGTCGGATCGATTTCCCTTTTTGGGAATTGGTTGCACATTGGCTACTTTCCAAGCTGCAGGGACAATTCCAGAGGAATATGAAAGCCGGTAAAGTTGAGTAAGGGCGGGAGACAACTCAAGATAACGACTGTGGCTTCACAATGTCTAATGCGAATATTAGGCATTGTGAAGTCGGTTATAGTAGGTGGAAGCGCGCCTCCATCATTGATTCGGGAATTCGATGCAAAGAGTTTTGCTAGAAGTTGTAAAAAAAAAAACTATATTTTTTTACATTACAAAGATCTTACAAATCTTACAGCTAGGTAAATGTTACAAAATTAGACCGAATGGTATCTGCCGCCGAACTAGGTAAACACCTGTATTTCGGCATACAGCCATCCCTACGGTGAGTTACTCTTGCAAACTAGCATAGTTTACTAAGATAAGCTTATTATTCAAATGTGTAAGAGGGTGTGAGGAATATAATAATACTAACGCAATATTTAGATTTCATCTTTGGATGGTTAAAAATTCTTCCGTACTCTCATACGTAAGAGAAAGTAGCCAGTTTGTGACAGTTTTTTTACATGCATATTTAGGAGATGTGTAGATATATAGGTATAATTTCATTGATTTTGTTATTTGCATATTTAGGAGATGTGTAGATATATAGGTATAATTTCATTGATTTTGTTATAAGCATTAGGTCCCATGAAACAGAGAAACCTTTTGATAAAAGCTGTACGATAAATTTGAATTCGTTTACAAACAAGATCCGTTCTTCGTCTAGCCATAAGTCTAGGATCTTATTCTAGATTATTATGCTGTCTTAAAATTATAGTTAGTATAAATAATTGACGAACACTAAGAACATTACAGGATTGATATAGAAGGGTAGTTGAAAACAAAAATGGACGAAACGTACAAACTTTAAGTATCGCTCGTTGGGCTCTTTCAAGATCAATAAGATTAGTTTTAGGGATACCGCCCCAAGAAGAGACTGACAGAGAGAATAATATATTTGTTTTAATAGTAATGGTTCAGTGATATGTCTGAGATTTTTGAACAAATATATTAATTCGAATTCGAATTCTAGCGGTTAAGGTTGTTTAAAATTCAAGTTTTTGTCTAATGTTACCCCAAGGTATTTAATTACATTTGTGGATTCTAAGGCATTACAGCCACAATAGAAATACTAAGACTGCAAGTATGAACAACAATTGAAGAGTTAGATCTAGGTTTAGGAGAATCACGAATTGCGAAATAGATGTATTTTGTCTTATCAGTATTTATCGTCAGTATATTAGCTTTTAGCCATTGCGTAACAGCATTTAGACCTGTTTGTGCAGCATCATAAACCTCTTTATATGTTTCAGCAGAGAAAATTATAGCAGTGTCGTCAGCATAAGATATAAATTTACCATTAAGAGGTTGTAGACGAGTAAGATCGTTAATATATATGAGAAAAAGAGCAGGGCCTAAAATGCTGCCTTGGAGAACGCCGTACGATATATTCTGATCACAACTATTGTAATTCGCGAACACTTTGTGTCCTATCAGTAAGATAGTCTTGAAAAAGTTGCAACTGCTTGCCACGAATACCAATAGCTTCCAACTTACTTAGAAGGATGGGGACTGACACCGTGTCGAACGCCTTGGCCAACCAAATTGGTTATCCGAAAGTATTTCATAATTGTCTAGATAATCAATTAGTCTGCAGTAAATTATACGCTCTAGGATCTTAGAAATTGCAGGAAGAATTGAAATTGGTCTGTAATTACAAACTTGGTTTTTGTCCACATCCTTATAAATTGGATGTATTATAGACTTCTTCAGCTCCTTAGGAAAAGCACCTTTTTCAATACAACAATTAAATATAAATGTTAATGGAGCAACAAAGAAATCCAAATGATCTTTTAGAATGCTATTGAAAATTTTATCCCATACTACTGTGCAACATGTTTTTAGTCCGAGAATTAACCTCTCAACCTCTTTTACGTCGGTGTTCAATAAATAAAAAGAATTAACAGATGAATCTGATGGAACATTTGCGAGACAATTTTTAGACTTTAAAATTTCTTCCGCTAGGGCTTTACCTACATTGGCATAATAATTGTTAATTTTATGAATTGATTGTTGTGGCGAGGGAGAGATAGTTAGTAATTCTTGTGAATTGTCTTTTATTTTCCCAGTATTGGTAATATTTTTAATAACGTTCCATATTTTTTTATTGTCACTGCCAGCATTGTTTAATAGATCCGCTTCATATGCTCGTTTAACTTTTTTTAGGTTGAGTTACAAAAATTTCTATAGCGAGTATAGGATAAGTTGAGTATAATATTGTCTCGATCACGTCTTGCCCACTGGTGTAATCTGTCTCGATTTCGCATGCATCGGAAAAGACCAGTGGCCTTATACCGAGTTTGCAACCGCTAATCACGACAAGACGTTGCGTAAACTATAAATATTGAATGATGAGAAGTTCTATTTTAATGGATATATAGTCTGTATTAGGTTGGCTAAAATGCCGCCATCTCGAAATACATGAATTCTTCGCAAGTTTTAACAATTGTTGTTATGAGCATTGGAATTTCAACTCTATACTTAAAAGGATAGAACTTATATTTCAATATTTATAGTTTACGCATCGTCTTGTCTTCTTTAGCGGTTGCATAATCGGAATAAAGCCCCAGGTGTAATCCAGGCCTTTATAATTCTTTTACGTTTTGGTAACGAAGTGGAGTGAGAGTTATTGCTTATTGCATTTTGTTCAGATATTATTAGATAATTTAAGGAATAGGTGGGATCTAACGAGTTATAAATAGGATCAAGATTTATGTTGTTAATATCTGTTTTTAGTGCCTTTTTATTTACTTTTGTGTGAGTAACAGTTGAAAAATTTCTAACATTTTTATTTTGTAAAAATAAAAGTACAGCTTTGTGATCAGTTAATGTGGATTCTAGGATTAGTGTAGTACCTAGCTACAGATTTTGTTCTTAGAATAACATAGTCAATGCAAGAATTACTAGCATCACGTGTAACCATAGTGTGAGCTGGTAGGAGACCATGGAACGCCATTAGATTTAAATATTGATCCGAGTTAGTATCATGGGTATCTGGTGTGATGTCTATATGAATGTCTCCAGTAATGATAATATTTTTAAAATTTGCACATCGGAATAAAATGTTATTTAGCTATGAAAGAAATACATCTATATTACTGTATGAGGGAGAACGATATATAGCAATAACTATAGTCTCCATTCCTATTTTAATAATAAGGCACCTTCGTGAAAGATCGGTTCCTCTATAGATACCGCAAGGTCATTTTTAACGTAAACTATGACTCCGTCGTTTTGATTTCGGTGTATCTTATTTCAAAAAGAGTTATATCCATTCAGTTTTGGAATTACGTTAACACAGGACAACCAACACTCTGTCAATACCACAATGTCACAGTTCACTTGTAAGCGTAATAATAGAACTTCAAGACCATTAAAGTTACAGTTGACACTGCGTATATTTTGAGTAAAGATAGACAAACTTTTTTGCTTGGTAAAATTACTAACCAAATTACGACAATCGTCCACTTCACACGAGTAAGACTTAGAAATTGAGATATTATCAATATCCAAAGCTATATCGGTCAAACTAGCGCCTTTTATATTTATAGGTTTATTGTAAATTACGTTTAATATAATTTTATCATGCCTTGTAATTTTAAACAATTTATGAATTACATAATTTACGTAAACATTTCTATTAATAATTCGAGAAGCGTGTTTGAATAATTTTGTATAAAAATTGCGACAGCATTAACATAATATACAGTTATTGTTAATGTGTAAGTGTAATAAGTATTTATAGCTAAAATATGACAAAATTTAAAAAACAACAATTTATTTTTAGTAAAATGATTTAAGATTAAAAGTAAAAGACATAACAAAGCGTAATCAGTGGTTTTTGTTATAAGAATAAATGCGTTGTACGGTGTTAATAGTGAAAAGATTATGACCCACACTAGTCAGACCATTTTCTTTAAGTTCTCCAAATCTGCCTCGTTAATAATACGTATTTGGGGTAGGTTTTCACTTTTTTTCATATAAAAAACTCCACGAGATGTCCAGCAAAAACTATAACCAAGATCTTTCTGTATGTTTCTAGCCATGTAAAAAAGCTTTTGTGTTCGCTGGGTTAATGATTCCGAAACATATACAGGTTTTACTGGAACTCTATCTGAGAAGAAATGGGTTGTATTAAGCTTTTCGCCCTTCGACTTCATTTGGTTAAACTTTTTCACTGCCATCAATATTTTTTATTTCATTAATGTAGTTGTAAATTCCGTTATTATTGATTTTATGGCGTCCTTAGATCCAGTTCTAAAAATGTCCTTTATATGAAAGTTCTGAATGTTAATGTCAAGAGTTTTCCCTAATTTCTTAACAAAATCGCATAAATCATCCTTAGTTTCCGGTTTTTGGTCCGTAGTTTTAGGGATATTTCGGATCTCCAAGCCGGTAGCACGTGCGTTTCTCTCTAGGTTTTCAATCTTTTGTTCTAGAAGTTGTATATATTTTCGGTCTTCCTGGCGTGCCGACTCCAAGACTTGAATTCTTGATAGAAACTTATTATACTTGCTTGAGATCAGATCAAGACCTCTAGTCAATTCGGAATTTTGTTCCTTGATCTCGTTGACTGTGGTTTTAAGATCATGGAGACGTTTGTCCTGTGGCCTTATTCCGAGTTTGCAACCGCTAATCACGACAAGACGTTGCGTAAACTATAAATATGGAAATATAAGATCTATTCCAATGGTTGTATAGTATGTATTAGGTTGGCTATAATAATGCCGCCATCTTGAAATACACGAATTCTTCGCAAGTTTGAACATGAGTTGAGCATTGGAATTTCAACTCTATAACTAACAGGATAAAACTTATATTTCAATATTTATAGTTTACGCAACGTCTTGTCGTGTTTAACGTTTGCAAACTCGAAATAAAGCCCCTGTTCTTTTGAAAATGTAACAAACATATCTTTGATGGAGCAGGCCAGACTATTATCTTCACCTGTGATCTTTATTTTCTTACGATCAGTCAAATTTAATTGCTGAGTTATATTATGAAGATCAGGAGCTGATTCGCTATGTTGAATTAAACCAAACGAGGGTGCCAGTAGGGTTGACGTAGCCACTGGGGACGCAGGCGGAGAACGATTTATTGGCATAATGAAGCAACTTATATCACCAAGCAAAGGGTATAAAAAATCCGGTAGTGTGAATCGTCGTTTTCAGCTGATACGAAACCAAGCAAATAAAAACAATCAGGTAGTGTGGAGAGTGGCATTTTTTATAAAACAAAAATGAAGAAACTCCTGCAATAATTTGTGTGCGTAGGTAAATATTTATATCAGCGCGTTACCAGGAGAACATAACACGTAAGTAGGTTATAATAATGCAAAAATCACATCTAGTAGGTAACTATGACTTGCGAGAGTGACGTAGTCGCCCGCGGCATGCGGCAGCTCGGTGATCGTGTTGTTCAAGCGTCGCAATTATTTTGGTCACTTTTGCACTCCTATTATTTTGTAATGTTATTTGTTTTATAATAATGAAAATATGACACACACAATCGTTCTACTCAGCGGTCCGGGGAAGGGGAGAAGGGGTTGTGCTTTCTCTTTTGCAATGTAAACCAGTGATCCATCATGATTCCGCAGCGGTAGTAATGAGGAGCGACAGAAATTTGTTTCACGGATATGGCAAGCTGTCAAAAGCTACGACTACTAGCAGGTCGAATGAGCAGTTCTTGCCCTATCCGTGAAATGTGTTCCTTTTCTGCCCGTTTAGACACCTTTTTGCAGACTTTAGAGACTTTTTTGTGACCAAGTTATAGGCTGCTTTTGGGGAAGTGATGTTGGGGTCTTCACTAGAAAGACCTTGGATCCATTGTCGATCATAAACGATCAACGATGTCGTAATTTGCTGCAATAGCTTTTGTGCAATCACTATTGTACCACGGTCTACTCCTCCCCTTGCTGATAACAAACGAGTGGAGAATATAATATTCCATACCCAATAGTATCTCATCAGCAATTAAAGAAGTACATCTAGATGGATCCTTATCCTTAAAGTAGCGAGGTCCCCACGGAAGTACTCGGAAGTATTCCCGAAGTCCTTTCCAATCCACTGACGAATAGTGCCAGACTTTTCGTGATATGCTACGTCAAGGTAGCGGAGAAGCATTTGGCACAGTCGTGGCAACTAAGCAGTGATCTGATCCACCCAGCGGGCTTAATACAGAAACATTGTAGTTTGTGGGCTGATTCGTCAGGAAAAGGTCTAACTTTAAAGGTGCGTGGTTGACCACTTTAAGTATCCGGGTGGTTTGGTCTACGAGTTAGGTCGATCCATAGGAAAGGGCAAAATTATGAGCAGATTTCCCAGCATGATCTGTTTTTATAGAGCCGAGCCATTGTTCGTGGGCGTTAAAGTCTCCCAAGAAAATGATCTCTGCAGAAGGAAATCTCTCTTGAACTTTATCTGTCGCTCTACTCAGATAATCAAAAAGTTGGGTTGTCTCCAGATCTCCCTTATGGGATCTATATACGCACACGTAGATTCGGGTCTGTGTACCCTCTTATACGCGCACCCACATAACGGATATGGATATGGCGAATACGGTAACAAGAAATATCCGAGCGAACATATAGGCATACCCCGGCCTTTGGTAAGAAAATTTCTTCCAAGATAATGCAGATATGTGGTATCAGCAGGTCGGATAATCTGTGTTTCCGTCTGTGTGTGTCTACGAATGAGTATGAAGATTCTAAAGATATATAATATAAAATCGGAACATATTGGAAATGATTAGTACCTATATAAATACAAAATAAACTTTATTCAGGTTAATACAGAAAGAATACTATTACCCTGTGATCGTATTTCAAATAATGTGGCTTTTGAGGTGGCAGGAATAGATATATCAGGCCCTCTTATTTTAAAGATTAATATTGGCATTGGGGCATGGATAATTATATTTATATGTGCGATATATAGAGCTATACATCTTGAACTAGTTGAGTCTCTATCAACACCTAGTTTTATAATGGCTTTCAGAAGGTTTATTGGCGAGGCGACGTCGCGTAAAACCTGTTTACACTGATAACGGTACCAATTTTGTGGGAACAGCCTACTTAAAGATATTGATTGGGATGAGGTAGAGTCATCTACTGTTTGGGAGAAGATCAAATGGAGGTTCTCACCACCATCAGCTCCTTGGTGGGGAGGGTGGTGGGAAAGATTAATTTGTGGAGTATGCGATGTACACGGTTAAGTCTTGGGAGCTGTGTCCTACCGGAGACTAATAAAATATGTAGAGACAATATACAATTACTTTATTTTTACTCACACGGTAGAATCTATAACCCTACTTAACGGGTAACGATCTCCAGCTGAGCGAGACGCTCGTTAAATCAGAAGGCGCGGGAACGACTGACTAGTCACCGGGGCTTGAGTATGTACCTCCCACCAGGTGTCCTGAGTCATGTCACATAACATCCGATATTTTCGACCAATCAGGAACCTTGTTACAAAATATGGCGATGTCGCGGCGCCGATGCAAAATACAAGTTTGCAGCCGTATGCAACGTTTGATCACATAGGCCCCGATGACGTAATCCGAGTGCATTTCCCGCGATATTAAACTCTATTAACAATTATGCAAATGCACTCTGATGTCGTTACAAATTAAGGTAGTGAAGGATTTATTACGTAGAATTTTAGGTAAAGCTTCTATAGACGGTATTGAGCTTTTAACTATTTTATGTGATTGCGAGATATTAATAAACAACAAACCTCTAACTTATGTGGAAATGAGTGATACTTAATCTCTAATACCTATGATGTTTAACAAGGACTACCAAGTAATGATATTCCGGATTTAGATTTAATCGATCATAAAAAGTTGAACATTCGTTATAAATATCTGCAACAGTTACGAGAAGATTTTCGAAAAAGATTTAAAAGTAAGTTAAGGTAAAGAACAGAAGAAAGAACCAAAAGTTAGTGAGATTGTATTGATAGAAACCAAAAGTAAAAGATTACATTGGCCATTAGGAATTATAAAAGATTTTTTTATTGGAAAATATACGTTTACAAGAGTAGCAAGAGTTCAGACATCGATAGGTGATAAGCTTATTATATCTATTAAAAAAAAAAAATGTTTCACAGGAATGATTAAATAATCTCCCAGACGCAAGTAATTCTGGCATTAGGAGTGCCATCGATCAGAACCAAATAAGATTACCACATAATACAATACTAGGATACATAATACAATAATAGGGAAAAATTCGCAGTCTCAGAAATAGACAAGCCTGTATGAGAAGATGTATGAATGTTGAGGAAACTAGTGAAGTATGTAGGGATCGTACGGAATGGCGTACATTGCTCTCTGCTTACCCCATAACTGGGATACAGGCGTGATGATATGTATGTTTTTTTTTCTTAATTACGTTTTATAGTTAAATAGTTATTACAAATATAATAACCGTTATTAGTTGTTTAAGAAATAACGACTTTATTGTAACTATCTACATTTCGTAACGCTCACCTCTACACACAAGTACTCTATTTAATCTGTTAGACACACGGTACGTTTGAGTACTGCTTAAAAGGCTTACAAAGCTAGCTTAATTTACTTGACAGGTGTTTTTTTAGTACTTCGCTTTGCTTTGGATTTTTGATGACGTCACAGAAAAAAAGCAAATTACGTCAACGAATTCGCTGCGAACGCTTTGAAAATACGAGTAGTGCAATCAAAGTAAATTGTCTGTGGTCACAATTATTGTGTATCAAATACTTATTTTTGTTTATTTTTATTGTTCCTCTTTTTCACTTAACAGTTTTTGAACTCTATTTTGTATTCTCTTATGAATTTTATATGATTTTTATTTATGCACATAAAACTGTTCGAGTACTCCTGCAAACGCTGCGATTACTTTGCTTCGCTTTGTGTACTTTGACGGCTGATTAGATTGGCTTAAAGCCTAAGCGCTTTAAGCGAAACACAGTAGTAAACGAACACACTGTAAATGGTTCATAGTGGGCGTTCGTTTTGGGACAGAAACATGGGGCTTTATTCCGAGTTTTGACACGTTCACCGTCGCGCATTTTGCGTAAAGTATGGGTATTGAAATGTATGTTCTATGCTATTAATTATAAAGTTGAAATTCCAGTGCTCCATACATGTTCAAACTTGCAAAGAATTCGTGTATTTCAAGATGGCGGCATTATAATAGCCAACCTAATACATACTATAAAACCATTGGAATAGAGCTTATATTTCCATATTTATAGTTTGCGCAAGTTCTTGTCGTGATTAGCGGTTGCAAACTCGGAATAAGGCCCCTGTTCACAACGATCACGATGTATATTTATACGTTTTTTTTGAGATTTCAGCGGCAAAAGTGGCGATGTGATCTGCCACAATAGCCGTTTTTTTTGGCCCAGAATGCTACCGTAAACTGTGAGGTAACCACCGACTCCGATACCGTGAGTTCTCGTTCGAGTTGAGATCAAAAATGGCGTCATTTCATACAAATCATATTTACAAACTTCATAATATTATATATATTTTTTTGTAATTAATAAGGTACTCGAACTAGTTATGCGTTCGGCAATTCAAATAACGATCTTTAACTTTTCGTGGTACCAAAAACATCGTTCTCGATGTCAACTCGAACGAGATCTCACGGTATCGGAGTCGATGGTTACCCTGCTGATCACAATGACCCCAGTCGATAGGTAAGGCGTTGTGAACATATTTTGACATTTGTGGTTGTGACAGTTGAAAACAACAACATCGCAGACGTCTTATATTTTTAGGATCAAATTTATTGTATTTTAAATCGAAATGAATTTAGAATTATTTCGCATATAAAATTAGTAGATTGTACGATTTAACCTATATTTTACTTTACAAGTGACAGTTGACAGATTCGTGATAACAATTGCATCCGATTTGGATATTGGTAATTGTGGCATTGTGATTGAATTTAACCAAAAAACGCAAGTTCGCATAATGTCATTATGATCATTGTGAACATATGTCATTCCCAAAACGAACGGGAAATTGAGACCTTTGCCTCCTCTGTATTTGAGAAAACCGAACTAACGATTAAATAAAAATTTATTTAATCTGTGGTCACAAACAAATGTTTGTTTTGATTTGAAAATAATCATTTTATTTATTTAATGTGATTTCTGTGCTAATTTAAGAAATAAATACATTATTTTACTCCACGACACTCTGATAAGAATAATAATGATTATGTTTAATAATAATAATATATTTTTTATAAGCCACAATAAATTTATTGATAAAATTTACAATAAAGTAAAAGAAGAAAATAATTTAATCTCATATCGTATTTCAACATTACTATTTAGTGTTAATTCTGAAAACTCTATGAAACGGGCTAAGAAACGTTCTCGTGAAGATATTCATATCATTGAAGAGGTAATAATGATTAACCTTAAATAATTACTAAATATTATGTTTCACCCACGATCCCTAGCTCTAAATAAGAATTTTGACATATTTGCTATGGAACAACTAATTAATTGTCCCTTAACTATGTTACGGGCTCCCTTTGAGTTGGTGAAATCACAGGCATTAATGTGGCTGTTTATGTCCATATTAATCCGGGTCTACGGTTCAAAACCAGCTAATAAAACTTGTTAAGCAAAACGTTGCAAACGCTGGGATTTTTAAACACAAACAAAGTTCTATTTACTACATAAAGAATGAGTTTGGCTGAAGAAGACATTCTCATACATAGATAAGGTAGGAATAAAACCCTCTGTTGGCTACTTGGTTCATGGTGGCACAAGTCACCAGTGAATAGGTAAATTTCCATTACTGATAATAATAATATTTTTAGTGATTCTGTCCTCAGTTCTCTATAAAGGACAAAATGTTACAAGTACTTCCTGCCCAGTATAAGTAGCTATTGGCCTTATACTTGGTTCATGGTGCCACAGCTCACCAGTAAGTAGGTAAATTTACATTACTGATAGGACTATATCCTTGTCCTGCCCAAGCCAATAATAATATTTTTAGTACAATAATAAAAAGTTAATTGTTTTAAAAGTGTTTTATTAACTTTGATAAATTTCTAAAAATAATTAAATTTTGTCCGCAATACTTTGTACTAAAAGCTAAAAAAGTACAACTCTGAACTTAATAATGAAAATATAGACATTTCAACCAAAAAAAAACAATTCCTAATTTTTTTATTATAAAGTTTATTAAATATAGTAGTAGATATCATGCATGAAAATCAGCATAGCAATTCTTTGCTTATTTAAACATAAGTTAACATTATAGGTGTTACAGTTGAAATGCTATCTATTGTAGTGGCAATATCAGCATCTGGACTGTTTTCTTTTAATAATATGATTTGCTTGAAAAGGAAGAACAACAATCTGTCACCATTTTTGAGTGAAATATTCTCATTTAATATTGTGAAAATATATAAATAAAAACAAGGTGCCTGTTTGGGTTTGCTTCCCTGAAAATTAAACTCCAACACTTCTGGAAATATATTTATTTTAGGAACAGTTTTGGTTTTGATGCAATTCGCTTATTTTTATATTGAACTTGATTGACAGTATAAACAGTTTCTACGCAATGTATATTCTTTTATTAGGTATTTATATGTGGCCTGTAAGCCATCCTGAACAGACTTCCCCACCAAAAAAGTAGGGTACGACACAACATAAAATAAATAATAAAAATAATAAATAAAGACACTGACAAAAAACCACATCCTACCCTATAGCATACTTAGGTGCGTGCACTATTGACAACGATGTCACTCTGAGCTGTTAATTCTAAAGGATATAAGGATTTTAAAAATATAAATAAAAGTAGTTATGTATGTCAGAGTCGTCAGCGATTTACGTCACGAAGAAATACTCATATTCGCACGAAATTTAGATACTATTAGTAGGTACTCTAACCTTTTTTTTACGGTACGCACCATACATTCCCACCATCCTATAGGGTCAACCATTCTTTTCATAAAAGAAAGTAATAACTTTTTGGTTATCGTTATAGTTTAAGAATTTAGTATTTACAAATAAATAATCTAATTTTGTATTCCATTCCGCTCCTAGTATGATGGGTATGTCTTGTTCTGATAGCCCGGTAATCCATATCCTAAGATTTATTTTAGCCGACCCCATAAATGGTATACATTCCTGAATAAACTTTTTTGTTTTTCTCTCGATAATGCCGCAACGTAACCACTCTCGTAAGGTGTTATCATATTCGTCGTATATGTTTGTAGCATGCAGTCTTTTTGTTACTGAAATTAAACGTTTGTAAGCCATATCTTTATTATTGGTCAAAACATTATATTCTTTCCAAGGCAAGTTAACCCTATATCGCCCATCTGATTCAACCTGTACAGTATCTTTAAAATAATTCATAATTTCGCGTACTAAATTATCGTTTTGTATTTTATGAGCGGGATCTTTAATACCGATGGTCTCTAGGTCCCAAAGGTCAGTTAGGCTAGTAAAACATGACGTGGTGGTAGTGGTGGTTGCATATACGCTAGTCCTACCTTGTAGCACCCATCCTAGTTCAGACTTAAGTGCGACTAACTGCTCATTGACTTGTACTATGTCACCTGTAAAAAGAAACCCTGACTGATCTGCACCGATTAGCAGCCCTATCTCATAGTCATCTTCATCGTCAATGTCTGTGAAAGTAATGTTAAGTTTTTGTAATTGTCTAATAGTATTGTAGTCATTTAATTTAGGTAAGTAGTTACAAATTTTGTCTTTGTCTAAATATGTTAAAATGCATTCAAACTTACCACTTAAATCCTGGACGTTGACTGTGAATATTTTATGACTTTCAACAGTTGTTTCAACGCCACCAAATAGATTATGACGTAGACTTATACTACTTACGGACTTTAGGTTAAGATTTTTGACTATGTTTTTAGATATATAAGATCTCTGGGCACCGCTATCAAATAGTGCGCGACCTTCATACGCTTATCATTATGATATACTTCACAATAAAATGTCTGTAACAAAGTTGTAGAATTTTTATGGCACAAGAGAATTTCGTCTGTATCCAATATTATTGTTTACAAATTTTGATATATTTGATCTTGACGTATGTGACTTTGAAAAATATGTCGTTGATGTTTCATTCTCGTTTCGTTTTTCTAGATCAGGGACACATAGTCACAATATGCCTTTTGGAACATAAAATGCATTTCGGATATTTTCTACATCTTGTTGCAATGTGTCCTAGGTCTAAAGAAATAATACATCCTTTTTTGTTGACTATAAACTTCTTCTTGTCGCTTAAATTCATTTTTGCAGCCTTGTAACATTCCGAGCTGTTATGATTTTTGTCACACCAAACGCATGTAACTTTGTGGCTAGTCTTAGCATTATTCTTCTTCTTATTCTGCTCTTTTATTCCATGTTTATCTCCAGCTATAATACATCAAGCGGTAGGTTCAGAAAAAGAAGTTGCCTGAAAACCTTTCTTGGCAATTTGTATGCGTTCTTCGCATTCTACCTCCTGTTTTAAAAAGTTAAGCAGACTCGATAGCTCCTCACCTCTGCGTCTTGGTTGTGATCTTTCCCAGGCTCGAAGCATGTCCTCGGGAATTGCAGATTCCACGAGCGGGTAGAGCATCGCAGCGTATTTGGCGCTAGTTACCCCCAATGTTTCAAGTGCTCGCAGCTGAGTGGACATCTTGTCGTACAGCGAGCGCACATCGGAGTTTTTCCTAGACTTCTGAAACAAAACTAGATCGAGAAGCTCTCTTACATAATATTGAATCATTAGCTCATCTCTTGCAAACCGTTCCTTCATTTGCTCAATTGCTTTAGAATAATTTGCACCACTTGGGGGGTAACTCTCTACTAAATCGCGAGCACGAGTACCTGGCTCTGTGGCCTGAAGTAGGTATTGGTACTTGTCGTCGTTATCGATTGCAGGGTCTTTATCAATTTTACGAAATTGCCCCCAAAATGCGAGCCAGTGTTTTATATTACCATCGAAACGTATTAGCTCAATTTTAGGCAAGCGGAATCTACGATTTTGGTAGGTGTATCTGTTTGTGCCGCTCACCACGCTCACGCCGTCTTCATTGTCGGCATTTTGATGAACGTTGTTGCGGACAGATCTATTTGAAACTCGACTTTGGTTGTCGGGAGAATGGAGTTGGTACTCACGGTTGCTGCAGGAGTTGTTATATAAAATTGTTTCGCACTTCCCTTTAATCAACAACCATTTGTGCTCGAATTCTTCCGTTGACTCTAAATCCTGCATAATATCGTCTTCAGAAGCATCCTCAGTCGAGAGCCACAGCTCCCGTACCCTCTCGTCGATTGCAAACAGTTGGGATGCTTTTTGCGAGAGTTGCTCGAAAAGCACCCTTAGGTTGGCCTCGTCGATGGGTTGTAAATTGATCGCCTCTTCAACTTTATTAGCAGTGCGAGAAAATAGCCTACGCTGTATAGATCGTATTTTTCGTTCACTACTCACGGTCGCCATAATTGTTTGGGTTTGCTTCCCTGAAAATTAAACTCCAACACTTCTGGAAATATATTTTGTCGCCCCCCATTTCGTAATCGCATCATTTAGCCGGCATAGTGAGAGCAATCAATATTGTTTAAGAACAAAGTATTCATTGAATTCACGGACTTTGTAGGTTTGCTCACCACCAGGTAGATACAAAGTCACATGTCGTGTCCCAACAAAAAAAATATATATAGGTAAATATCTTTTTCTTTTTTAGCGGAAGCAAGCTATGTCCAAAAAGCAAGACTCTTAACTTTTTTTCTATATCGCAATAAACTCCAATTATAATTTAAATAATGAATTTTCATAATATAAAACATATTTACTTAGTACAAAATAATGGAAGTAACTTTAATATATTCGTAAAATCATTAAAATTCGGTGTTTAATAGAACAAAAATATTTTTCACTGGATTTGAAATTTTTCAAGGAGTTTTGAAATTTTTCATATTTTTCACTTATTTTTAATTTCATTGAAATGAAATTTTTCAATTGCCCATCCCTCTACAACCATAAAAAATACAGCATACACTCTAAAACTTGACATTTTCAAATTAAAAAAGATATTATATCCATTTCCAAAAGGTAATAATTATGTTTATATTTTACAGGCTCACAATATCAAGAATCAATTTAATGAATTTGTAATCAGCATACCTGAAGATATCAAAAATGACTTGTTGTCCATGAATATATCAGATACTAGCTCTGTCAGAGATTTTGCTGCTAAGACATTCCAAGAAAATGTTTTTAATCATAAAGGAATTTCAGGAGGAAATGATTCTTTGGAATGTTTAAAATGTGAAATTAAGAATGATTATTTCTTAATACCTCCCAATTGCCGGTAATTCTTATAATCAGTATAAAAAATTAATAAACAAAGATAAAAAGAATAATATACTTCTATTCAGGCCTAGGCTATAGTTTAACTTGAAAACAAACCAAACTAAACAACAACAACAAAACAACTTTGCCTTTTTTGATTACCCATATTCCACAGTCACCAACTTCCAACCTCAAATTTGTATAACTAGTTTTTCAACTCAAGCAATGGAATAAAAGTGTGTGCCAAGATGAATGTGGCCTAGCTGAATAAAATGCCTGTTTTAGTTTCATTTGTGGTGATGTTGCAGAAGGATGCAGGAAAATACCAGCTGAATGTAAATTTGACATTTTGATTGCTGATCCTCCATGGTGGAACAAATATATTAGAAGATTGAAGTCAGCAGATGATAAACTAAGGTATATTATGTATAGTTAGATCATTGACTGAGGGGATAAAACTGATTTTTATAACAAGCATATTGATCCCTAGCAATATTGATATTGCTAATCCTTGGAAAGTATAGATTATAGATTCCTTAGGGATTCTAGTTTAACAACTGTATTTCTTAGGAATCCCGAGGGATTCTAGTTTATATATCCATATTAATATTATATATAGGTATATAAGATTGTCTGTTGAAGAAGGTTAACTTGTAAACTACTAAACCAATTTTAATGAAATTTGGTAGAAATGTAAATTGAACCCTAATATGTAAAAGATGTCAATGAGCTGAGATTTCAACACACGGATAGACAGAGTTACTTTCCATTTATAATATTATATAGATAGATAATTAAAGCATAATACTTGTAATTTTTCAGTTATTCTATGATGTACAATGAAGACATAGCAGCAATTCCTGTTCAAAACATGCTTTCCAAAAATTGTTTAATAGCAATATGGTGTACCAACGCTCCCTCCAATATATCTGCTGTAAAAAATATAATATTACCCAAATGGGGCATAGAGTATAAGGCGACATGGTATTGGATAAAAGTGACAACTTCTTTAGAGCCTATTTGTGACTTTTCTAGTGGATGTAGAAAACAACCTTATGAGAGAATAATCTTAGGGTCAGTGGGTAATGTGGAAGACATTCCAGAGGACTTGATTGTGGTCAGTGTGCCCAGTGCTTTACATTCCCATAAACCTCCTATCATAGGTTTGTATATTTACATTTTACAATTATAACATTCATCCTCAATTTACAATATTTATAAAACAAAAAATACAATAATATTTTTGAGAACTGTATTTAATTTATTTAGATTTTTAAATATAATATGTAGGACAAATTACACATATTGCTCTGATTACCAACTAAACTCAATGCTAGTACTATGTGTACCAGAAGCAACAATATATACTTTATAAACACCCTTAGCATGACAAACTGTACAGGAAAAACATACTAACTAATATGTTGGAATTGGGAATCAAATCCTCAACCTTCGGATACAACACCAAAGGCGCAACCACTGGTCTACGGACGCTGTTGATCCACCATATTTTACTATTTGATTAATTTTTTCTTTGAGAAACCAGGTTTAATGTATGTTTTTATAAATAAATAAAAAGTATAGCATGACCACTGTATAGCATGTACGTACAGTATCCATAGAAAACAAAGTAATAAGTTTTCCTCTAATTTTGCGAATTCTATTCAAACTAAGTCACATTTGTATTTCTTTGCAGATTTATTAAAGTCCTATGTGAAGGCAGAAAGACCTAAGACTGTGGAGTTGTTTGCACGCTACCTACTGCCAGACACCACTAGCATCGGATATGAACCTCTCAAATGGCAACATATTTCATTATATCAGACTGGTGATTAAACTTATACATATGTTATTAACAATACCTATTGTTATAATCAATTAAAGATATACATCCCAGTGAGTCTTTAGTTTAAAAAAAACATTTGTTTGTCAACAGCACTATAGTCCTCGGAGAGCACATTAAGCTGTCATTCCCATTTTCACTAAACCAAATTTTGAAACTATTTGTAGATCTAAGAAATATTAAGAGGGCGCATAAAGCAAATCAGAAATCTAAATCTCCGATTAGGGGAATACCCCAAACCCAACAAATATATATGTGGTGGCCGAGTTGGTTAGACCTTGGACTAGGTCCCTGGTTCGAATCCCCGTGTGTACCAATGAGTTTTTAATTAAAAAATGTATGTACATTTGTTTGACAACACCACTATAGTGTCTCGGAGAGCACGTTAAACTGTCGGTCCCAATTTCACTATACCAACTTGTGAAGCTTTATAGATGGGTTATTGGGTCTATTCAAAACATCGCGACGAGCTAGCCACTTGTTCGGTGTAGACTCATACCATCGGCTACGACGAGGTGGGATTAAAACCCCTCCGCTGGGTACCCTGGGGCCGTCTAGGCGGTCTCGGGCGCCTTAAGGCACCCGTGAAGATATATATACCAACAAATATACTTATACCTAAACGACTTTTAGATAAACGTATACCTATAATAGCATAAAGTTGCCTCGATAGAAAAAAAAAATGCAAAGTTACCTCTATTTTTTATCAATATTTCCTGTTATAGCAAAAAAACTACTTTTTTCAAGAATTCCGCGTGAGATTTTTTTTTGTTTCTCACTCTCACTGTTTGTTAGCGCCATCTTTTATTACACCTGTTTCATTTGTCTTTATACGCCCACATACAAAACATTTGAAGAAGCTTGTAATGCGTTCAATAGAAAATATAAATGAACTATATTATTTATTTAAATCTATATTGCAACAAAATACAAAGTACTACCAAATAAATATAAAGTTTTACTATCGTTCGTAGTAGGAAATTATAGGTAGGTATTTGAAAGAAACTCGCAATAATAATAAAAATGTTTATTATCAAAAATACTTAAATAATACAAAATTATTATCATTATAAAGCAAAATATCTTAATATTAAAGTAATAATAAATAGATTCAGCTTTTCCCATTTGCTGTAATGAGGGGTTTGCTCGACTTCTTGGGATATCCATCAGGGTTCATGGTTTTCCATCTCCAGAAGTCTGTGCCTGTAACAATATTTAATATTGATTATCTTTCTATTATACAGTCTCAAATACAAATTCTTTATTGCCTCATATTGTGGGTCAGTAAGGTTGTTTGTAATAGCATAATTTACAATATGAACCCTACTAGGGTACTGCGAAATAATCATATAATAGAAATTTAATTAATTTATCAATTATTGGGTTATTTAATTATTTATTTCATTGTTATATTTATTAAATTAGTTTATACAATATTCTATCAAAATTTCAATTTAAATTATTTTTATTATCAATTTTATACATTTATTATTATTATCTACTTTATTGTGCAATTTTATCTATTGTAAAAACTCATGCAACGTGTGATATGATTTTTCTATAAAGAAATTGGACAGTTTCTTTTTTTTAAATTTATAATTGTTCATTTGACTCCCTCTCCCCTCCAAATTGCGTAATAGGTACTTGAACGCTCCCTTACCCGCCAACCCATGTGGGCCTTCCAGCAGGGTTATTACGCGTCTTAAGTTTGCTCGCACGCCAATCGTTGTGACGTAATTTTGTAAGATTTTTTGGAGCCCTTGTTAAGAAGCCAAGCTTGATCTACGTCAGAATGACGTCATAACGATTGGCGTGCGAGCGAACTTAAGACGCGTAATCACCCCGCAGTTCAATGTTTGTATCTATTATTAGACCTAAAAGTAAGAAATTATTTACGCACTCTAAAGTAATATTATTAACGAAGTAACTAATATCAAGTGGACACATCTGGTATGGCCGAAATTGCATTAACTTGGTTTTGGTGACATTAATCCTTGACAGTGATCCTTTAGCCAGACTATTATGGCCTAATTCATAAAAACTTATTGAAGCCTTGAAGAACACTTTAGTTATGGAATGTTTTGTCTCTTTTACACATATTCATTTTTGTTGCTAAATAAAAGAGACAAACCTTCTATAACTAAAGTGTTCTTGAAGGACTCAATAAGTTTTTATGAATAAGGCCAGTAAAGGTGCTATCTCAGTACTTACACATTTCTTCAATAGTGTGTTTAGTGGTCCACCCCAGTTCCTCCCTCGCTAACGAGGGGTCTGCCCACATCGCCGAGATGTCGCCGAGTCTCCGCGCTTCGTACTTCAGGGGTATCCTGGTCTCCGTCACTCGCTCGAACACGTCCACCAGTTCCTTTACCGATACGCCTTTTCCTGTACCAAGGTTATATACCTGGGGATGCAAAGTAATACACATCATAAGTAGGTATACCTTATTTTTTTTTATATATAAAGGACATTACATAGGTACCTATATTTTCTGTTCACAAACTAAGCTCTCGGCTTGCACTATGTGTACCAGAAAGAACGATAATAATAGGTACATACATATTATATTTTATAAACACCCAGCCATGACAGAAAAAATTACTAATATTTGCTATAAGTGGAAATTGAACCCACGACCTCCGAATACAAAGGCAAAAGCGCAAGCAACAGCAAGTAGTCTATTTATAAGTAATTAATTCAAAATAATTAATTTAATAAAAAAAGCTTTGGGTTCGAATTATATTATTAAAAAATATAGGGAAGAAAAGTCAATGATGCAGCCATAACAATTTTACAATGTAACTCTTTTATTTATTGCTAAAATAGAACCTAGCAGGCTTGAGGGATGCATGGGATTTTCCTTTTTCAAATATTTCCGTTAATCTAGTGAAGATTTAAAAATACTGAAAAGCACTTTAATAAAACCGTTGGCACGGACACACATTTCAAGTTATACAAACTAGTTTTTTTTACAAACTTAAAATCGATTTTTTTCTAACTGCATGAATAAGAAGGAAGCAAATTCTCTATCTTTTTAAGTGCGGCCCCTCAATCCTGATGCTCATATGAGTTTTTAATTAAAAATGACATTTAGGTACATTGGTGTATTGACAACACCACTATAGTGCCTCAGAGTGTCATAAAGCAAACCAAATGTAGGCTTGCTTTAAGATTGACTAAGGCTATGTTGCACCAAAATGAACTCTCTGTAAATGTAATGATTAAAGTTAAAAATGGCGTCGAATGTACATACCAATTTTATTTTGCAGTTCATTGACAGCTGATACATTCGACGCCATTTTTAATCGTTACATTACGTTAACAACCACCTTGGTAAACTCACCCTTATAAACCAACATGTGACATCGCAGTCGTATGATTTACCTTAAGTCCTACATGATTGTTGCTGAGCATATTGAGTGCGGCGACATGGCCACTCGCCAGGTCCATTACGTGTATATAATCTCTGATACCTTAAACATACAGGTAATAAAGTTTATAATAATTGCTTTATTTAAAACTAGCTGCTCTGCGCAACTCCGCAGCGTAGTACACTCTCAAAAGGAAACATTTTTCATTGTTACTCTGCTCCTATTGGTTGTAACCTAAAGCCTTCCTCGATAAATGGGTTATCCAACACTAACATAAATTTTCAATTCGAACCAGTAGTCCTGAGATTAGCGCGTTCAACCAAACAAACTCTTCACCTTTATAATATTATAAAATAGATGAACACTTTCCTTTAGTTTGATATTCCTTACCAGAATTTGACCCTTATAAACGACACTATCAGCTTGTGCAATTATTTCAATATCTACCGGTTCGATTACCGGCTAGAAGAATAAATTTGCCAAAAATCTAATGATGCCGTTTTAGTTTTTATCAAAATCGGCGCCGAGACTCCTTTGAATATTTTTAGTTATTCCTTGTAGTTTAGTGTTTGGCCATAAAAACCCACTTGAAATATTCACCTGAATATAGATTTAAAAGTGACTGCCCAGTCAAGTGATTGCTGTGTGAGGCCAGAGGCTACGTATACGTAACATATACGTATATGTTACGTTGCTACAATGCGAAAACCCATGGTAGAGCCTCTGGTTGCTGGTTAACCGACGTTAAATTAACGTATGTTACCTAAATAATCCAAGATCTCTTACCAGTTCCATCAGGAGTAGCATAGTCATTGCCGAAGACGGTGAGTTCTGGCTTCTTGCCCTGGGCCACCTGCGCCATGAAGGGCATAAGGTTTGTGAACTCCTTGGTTGGATCCTCGCCGATCAGTCCAGATGGGTGAGCGCCCACTGGATTGAAGTAACGGAGTGAAATAATGTTCCACTTCTGGAAGTTGTAATCAAATTAAGTTACTAGGGTTCTCGACAATTATGAAGAATTATATGACCGGTTTGAATTACCACCTCTTATAATCTGGTGTTTCTTGTAGAGGCGGTACATTTAAAGAGTTTAGAACTATGCTCATTTTTCTTGTAAACTAACAGCTCCTGACTTAACAATTTGTATTAATAATAAGATAATTTATTTTATAGGACATTTCACACAATAGACCTCTTTTAAAATTCGGTTTTGGGTGGGTTTCGGATAGTAATTAAAAAAAAAATACCTTATCAGCAGCGCTTAGATCTTTGAGCATTTCTTCTATGAAGTACTTGGTGCGTCCATAGACGTTAGTGATTCTTCCAGTAGGATGCGACTCTGTGATGGGCAAGGTTGCTGGCTCCCCGTACACTGTGCATGATGAGGAGAACACCAGCTGATAGCAGTTGTGTGAACGCATCACCTGGAAAGGTAATCAGTAAATGTATTATTTTGTGTCAATATAAATTTAAGAAAACCTATTTTCATATATTAGGTATTAGTACCCGAGTAGAGGACCCGAGACAAAATACTAAAACCTCTAAGAGTAGGTACGAACTGAAAAGGTTTAGGTGTATCTTACTCGAGTGACAATGATACTACGTATAAAGGCAAAATATTCAATTAAAAAAATAAGTTATTTAAATAATAATTATTAGTGTAATTCATTACAAAATAATGTTATATTGTATGATTGCTTACCTCTAGAAGGTTTAACATTCCGAGCAGATTGTTCTCGTAGTACAGCAGAGGTTGCAACATGGACTCTCCGACCGCCTTCAACGCCGCAAAGTGGATTACGCAGTCTATGTCGTGCTGGAATAAATAACTCATATAATTAATGATGATGGGTAACCCTTGAAATTGTAAAGAAACCTACGTTTCAATTCGAAGTTACATATATCTATCTAGCTAGACTTCTGTGATTTAGGTTCCAGCAGCTGATTGCAAATAGTGGTCTATCAATAGATATCATTTAGGTAGGCGAAGGTTTTTGTACATGGAATTTTGATTGGAAAGTTGGAAATCATTGGATTGGATTATAAATAGGTATATATTTACAATTTTATTTAGACGTTTTAGTAGACGATCTATTAATTTACCTTATCAAAAATGCTACAGATATCAGTCTTGACTAACAAATCGGCTCTGTAGAACTTAATGCTCTTCCCCGTGATCTCCTCCACGCGTCGCAACGCCCAAGATCCCTCATCGTCTCCTACTGCGTTCGCGAAGTTATCCACGGCCACCACCTGCATGCCGGACTCCAGAAGATCCACCACGCAGTGACTACCGATGTACCCAGCTCCTCCGGTCACCAAAATTGTCTTGAATCGGGGCATTTTGTCTGTGATATCTGTTAAGGAATTGAGAATGAAATAAAAGGACCTATAGTCAGGTGAAATAATAGCACCTTTTACTGTCCTTAGACTATATATAATGATAATTATATGGATAATTATCCTGCACTATAGTTTAAAAAAAAAAATTCAATTGAACCTTAATCACATCGCAACTTATTATGAATATAATAGACATATTAAAAACATAACAACTAAAGTTCACTTTATGGTGCTGGCTCATATCACTAGCTAAGTTGCCACGTCGAATGCTATGGATATTTTCTGTATAAACATAAGATTTGACTTTGGATTTCCTCTCATCACCTCTTTGAGTATTTTTCCAATTGAAAATATTAGTGTTTTGGCGGCCATGGGCCCGTGGTCTCAACGACTAATGGCACAAACGAAAAATTATTTGATGTTAATAAGTTAGTTTTCAATGGCCGATTGGATAAATTAGAGATTGTGACCCTATTACGAATTGATTGAATTTAAGTTTATTCAAGAGTATTAAGGCCCATGCATGGGCCTTATGCTACTAAATGAGTAGGATATCAAATGAATATTAAAGTTAAAATTTGACATTTCTCATGCAAAATTTAGTAAAATAAGGCTCCGGATTCCTTGTGAGGTAGCAAATACCACCGAGCTCCACTGTCTTAATATCTACATAGTATTTACTGCCTTTGCCTCGTCCAGTAATATTATTAATACTTACTTCTTATACATTTATTCATATATTTGAACGCCTATTCAATTCATAATCGCCTAATTTTCGTATTTATATAGATAACCAATAATGGCCGATATAAAACTGTCAAAAAATAACGTGTGTGATTCTAGTAGGTTAAGATATTAGGGCGCTGGGATCTCTTTTCTTCCTCGATGAATCGCACGGGTAATATTTGAATTTTGAAACAGTTCCAGTTATACAGGGTGAATTTGAAAGGATATACTTTGGGCTAATATAAGGTTCTGCTGAACATATCGAACAACTTTTTCCATGGAAACATGTGTCGCAAATTAAAAAGTACATCCATTTAAATTGACCCTGTACCCGTGCGATCTGTAGGGGAAAAGAAAGAGATGAAATATACACAAATTACATATCTCTGTCTCTTTTTTCCCGAGATTTCGCACAGGTTAATCATTACCCTGTTTTGGAACGCAGCTTTATAGTGGGTAGGTACTTTCCTGGGTAAATAAACAGTCAAGACGCAAGAGACATTTCTATAATGCGCCACGACAGCGTATTAGTGGTATAGTTTTTATTACAGATTTACCTTAAGACCCTGCGCTCAAAATATTTTTTTGTTATCGCCCCGCCCTATAGGCGGAGCTTCCCCGCAGGCATCACTGTTTTGCCGCTGTCGCAGGCAAGAAATTTCTATTTGGCGCGATTTTACGAACACAAAATGAATGTGAGTCGTATTTAATATTTTTATTTTATCTATCATAATTAATATTTTTAAGTTTAATTATATAAATATTAAATTTGATAGATAAAATAGTTTTAAAATAATCTATTAACTAAAACTATGGCGACCTGAACTTTATTTTTAAAAATCGACGTGGGACTCGTTATATAGTTTTTTGAGTGTGCCGAGCACGAATTTGAGGTCCATTTTAAAATCCAAGATGGCGGCCTCAACTTTATTTTTAAAAATCGACATGGGGCTCGTTATATAGGTTTTTGGGTATATCGAGCACGAATTTGAGGTCCATTTTAAAATCCAAGATGGTGGCCTCAACTTTATTTTTAAAAATCGACATGGGACTCGTTATATAGGTTTTTGGGTATGTCTAAAGTTGTTGGATTTTTAAATGGACCTCAAATTCGTGCTTGTACACACAAAAACCTATATAACGTGTCCTATGTCGAAAAAAAAAAGTAACATTCATACTTGATGATCATTGACTACTGTCTTTGCGACCGGAACCAAAAAACATTCAATAATAATATGTAGGACAATTTACACATATTTCTTTGGTCACAAACTAAGTTACTATGTGTATCAGAAACAACAATATTATACATATTATATATAAACAATAATATACTAATATTTTTTTGTCATGGGTAGGAATCGAACCACGACCTTTGGATATTACACAAAAGTCGCAACCAGTCTACGGAGGCGGTCAAAAATTAATCCTATAAAAAACGTCAATCGACTGTCTCGGGTATCCCTATATATGTGGCTTCTCTATGTTGTCAAAAAAATAAATAAAAAAGTTATAGGTAACCGATAAAAAAAATTGATCTTGTTTCGCGGTGACTCTGGTTTTCCTTGTTCCAGATTCGAAAACTTAAATTTATTCCTAAAACTAAAAAATAATAATATAATTTTATTTAAAAGTATTTTTTCTATAATTCAAGGACTTGTAAGGTTTATACATGGTCAAAATAATTACGTAATTCTTTAGTAGCCCCGGCAGCACGAGAGATACACGTCCGTACGCATCGGCACACTAGGCGGGACTGGTCAACGGGGTCATATAATTACTTATTATAGCTCATGGATCTGCTCCGCAAGATTGAAAATCGCGCAAACAATTTTCAATCAATAAAAATGTCGTAAGTCACAAAACTAATTTTGTCTATAACATACTTAATAATTCATTTAGGTAAAATTTCGTTTAGTAGTGGATTATAAACTGTATTTTCTTGTGAGGTGTATTTATTTTAGACTTAAAACTCAACCCGTTTAGAAGAAAAATGTCTTTATACATTAAAAAGGCATCATTTTAAAATAAAAAAAGTATCGAAAAAATGTTTTCCAATTAGGTTTTTGGTTAAGACATGGAGAGAGGAAGGTCTGAAAAAACTTAAGTTGAAGTGCTTTAATAAATAGATGTGTGCTTGCCTCTGCAGATATAAGCAAATAAGACTAAAATTTATAGTGCCTCCTCTTAACATTGCCTAAATAAGGATAGGAATGCGGACAATATAATAATACAATGTTACAATAGAGAGACTATTTTATGGATTTTACACATATATATGTAACATCACAAACCACTGTTAATTAATAGCAATGTCACGTTCAAGTACGTACAGACGATAATGTTATTTAGTAAGGTTGAAATTCTTTACATCCGTGTGTTCAAATAGATATAAAGTATAGATAGAGGGGCTCCAAGTTTTGGAGGTTGAGGAAATGCAATTCTGTTTTAGACACGTCGGAGATGAAAGAAATATTTATTTTTTTACATTAGTTAGTTTATTTACTTTATCGGGAGATTAATTAGAGCGTAGGATAATAAGTAAAAATGTGTTCTCATAAGTAGGTACCTACTAGTGATCGGAAATTCGGTCCAATTACTTATTACCTTTATTTTTTTGTCGGGAAAAACTGAAGTATTGCACACGATCCCTAGTACCTACGTAGGTTCATTGTATTTTTTACAAAAATAAACGATGAATAGGTATTTATTTTCCACGATTTTTCGTGTTTTGCTGACTGCAACGAATGAAATCATACTTCGATATCGTGATCAATTTTAAAGGATGCCATTTTACAGACTGATTGAGTGAACCCACAAGAACTACTTCGTGTACCTAAGAAATCACAATATAATAAGTATATGGGTAATATACACGTAGTAAGTGTTGCAGGATTATACATATACATACATACGAGTACCTACCTGTAGGTTTTTATTATACAACTTCCAACCTATAATAATATATCATTGAACTTGGCCAGACGATCCAAAACCGGTAAGATTGGTTTCCTATGGCAGAATCTAAAAAATAAGATCAGTAGGACGACTAAAGTCATTATAGCCATTCTTAGAATTCTTGTCTTTATTAAATTTAGTTGTGGCTTCGCTCTTTGCGGTTCATGTGAAGGTCGTGGGTTCACCACACTTCCAAGGCCTTTTTTTAAATTACTTAACCTCTATTTGTGGCAAATGTGACTTATGGATGCCAAACAAAAGGAACGCTAACTAACCAATGGATTTCGAATATAAAATAATTTTTAAGTCAAGCCAAAAGCAAATAGGTTGTCAACATGAAGGTAAAACCCGTGCCCGTCCGCCGGGCGCGTTTTTTTAGCTTCATGGTTCTCAATCATATAAAAAAACAGTCGACATACCTAGGTTACCTAGTAGACTTCACTTGTAACACGTTTCTATTGATTCTAGAGTTTATTGCCGTTGGTGCTTGTTCCTACTACTTCTTACCATCTCAGAGTTATGCAGTCATGTCGTGCCATAAAAAATCTTCTTCAAGTTAAAGTAATTGCAGACTACTTTTAGAAAACATAAATGAACTATTTATTTTTTTACATTAGTTAGACGCTACATTTAAAATGGGTAATTAAATTAGTTATTTTAATTTTGCAACACTGCGTTTGTGCATACATGCATGTTGTGCTAGGTCATTCAACCCTACTTGCATCATAAAATAGTCTCCTAAAGATGTAATAAAAATTGTTATGCTTCATAAAATTATCTAAGTATGGGTAGGTACTTGTACTATTATTTCTTCTATGGTATGAAATGAAATATGTTTATTTTGCAAGAATATGGTGTTACAGTATGGTAAATGTTGATAATAATCTACATACCTACCTACACTGCCATTTATGGCGTGCAAAATATATTTGTTATACACAATTATAAAATAAATGTTAACAGTTAATTTAATATTCCTAATATGTGATAGGTATATTAGAATCGTTCAGACTATTTTATTACAATCTAAGCATACACTTATGGGTAGTTATATACTTTTCGTTAGATAGATACTAGATACCTACCTATAATAAAATCTTATACTTAAATATAATATATACCTACTTAAGATCGGATCAGTGATGGATTATTTATTTAAATCGATAGATCCTGTTTTAGTCGCTTGAAATGCATTGAGATAGATGTTTTTTAAGCCTAACAAAAAAGCCTTTTTTTTTTAAATAGAAACTTAAAAGTGTAACATACGAAACTTAGGTAACTGCTTTTTGTTTTAAAACATGTTACTTAGGATACGTATTTGTTTTAAAACTACTAGGTATATTTATTTGTTTTACTAAGCCTATACAAAACACTGCAACGAGCTCGTTACTTGTAGTTTTAGTAGGTGTAGATTCAAAATACCCTTAAATAAAGTTGGGTACGACAAGAAAGAAACTAAACCCTTCCACTGACTGAACTAGACTAATACAGTCTAGTTAGGCGGACGACGCGTAAGTAATTTGAATAAGTAAATCTGTTAAAAAATATTTTCTCTAAAATAGTTTCGTGCCAATCAATCATAAAAATAACTGTATTTTAAAAGTGTACACCTATTTAATTAATAATCTTCAGGTCTATCAATATAAATAGATTTACTTACCGTTATATAGTTTTGCTGAATTTTTCCATTAAAAAACAACACTAGCACCAATTACGAAAAAAGTTATTTTGCAAAACCTTTATGATTTCAAGAGTTACAAGCCGCGTAAACGCCGCCGATGCGCGTGCGCATCTATCGACTCGACTGACTGACTGAATGATGAGTGTAGATGAATGTGTGTGTGATCATATTCTTTCTAGACATATAAAAATGACGCTATAAGACGTGGTTGTGGATCATTTACACATTATTAATGTTAAAAACACAATTTTATTGTAATATAAGATAATTTTAATGTACAATACAAGATCCTCTGATCTTAGAGGACACAGGGTCTAATATAGAAATATAATCTTCAAGAAGAAGAAATAGTGTATTTTGTTAATAAATATATATAGGCTCTTTTTATGTAATTGGGTTTTAAACGACCACATATTTATATATAATATTTATCCTTTTTCAATCTTTTCATTTATTATAGGTATTCATTGAAACATACGATACTATACGATCAAAGGTTAGCTAGTAGAAAACAGTTACGACCAAAAGGTCGGGGTAAATGTATGGGAAATGTTTGATCAGACGCATAAGGTTCTAGTAGTGTAGCACCTGCTACGTCAGTCGTGTGGTCATACTCAATCATACTAGTTACATTTTACAATGTACACAAAAAGCAGTTAAGTTCATCGAACTTAGGTAACTGCTTTTTGTTTTAAAACATGTTACTTAGGATACGTATTTGTTTTAAAACATGTTATATAGGATTACGTAGGATAAGCTATCCTACCTATTCTGTCCATATAGACATTTTACACATATTTCCCTGGTCACAAAGCGCTGGTTCTAGGCTTGTAATATTATGTATGTTTATGTCATCATAAAGAACTAGACAATGACAAACTGTGCAGGAAAACTACCAGAACCAATACAGATACCTATCTATCTCTCTATATAACATACTTAGAACCAACTTTGGAAAAAACAACATAACATTCTATGGTGCTCAAATACCTATACAATGCTCTACCAGAGAATATTAAAGCATTGGAAGCAATAATATATTTTAAGAAATCTTTGAAGTTGCACTTTTTGAATTTATAGGCCATTGATAAGGTATTACTGGCGTGATTAAGTTGAAATGATTTGAAAAATATCTTTATATAATAATAATTATATTTAATCTATAAATATGTAATCCCAATAATAAACAAGGATATTCTGTTAATATCTAATAATTAATAAAAAATAATATAATTATATACATTATATATAATAATTTTAAATTACCTACTTATATTTTAATTTACTTATGTTTAATATGTTCTTTTTTGAGTTAATACTTATTCTTAATGTTACTTTAAAAAAATATCCAAACGGTTCTGTATAAATGCGGTTCTCTGCCCGTGAATCCGGTGAATCTGCAATGACCTCAGACCTGACAGGGTACCGTAAGCCGACCGGTCACCCAGACGTCCGTTACCTTGAACTAAAAACATTTTCCGGAGTTTTTATAAGCATTGAGTAAGGTAGTTCCATTGGCATTTTTTTACCTGTTATCGAGTTGGAATTTGAAATTATAGATAACATTTGTCGTGATTTATCGTAGATTGTTGATAAATATAGATAAAAAAAAGTGGTTATTATAAATAAATATTTGTGTGGAACCTAAGTAACATTTTCATAAATTGCTTTCTATATCTACGTAAATAGGTACAACTAAATATAACAATTGGTCTTTTACCTATATGTATATTTATATTTAAAGTAGTTTATACCTACTTTTGACTTGGCATGAAAAGAAAGGTACTCACGTACCTACTAAAAGTAGTAATGGAAGTAATATAATAAAGTTTATATAAGTAGGTATATACCTTCCTTATAATCAAACCGTTTGGTTGACTTTACCTAATGCATAAATAATTCGCATCTAAGGTATAGAGACAACCACAAAACCACAGACTCTGTGCACAAATTTACATTAGCTGCTTTTATTCGATTCTTCTAAATGAAGTTCAATTGTGTCGTAATCGTATCGTGATAGATTTTTATCACCAATCACCCATCTACCTAATAGATAACTGTTAAAAATAGTTAGTGATATTCTATTATGAATTATGATGCGATTGAAGAAAAATAATTAAAGAGAAAAGAACCCCTAGGGCCTCAATTCTCTTAAATTAACTTACAATACTATTGTATATCGTACTTGCATCGCAGTTGCTGCACAATTTGTGTACAGAGTCTGTGATTTGTGGTTGTCTCTATTACCTTAGATGCGAATTATTTATGCATTAGGTAAAGTCAACCAAACGGTTTGATTATAAGGAAGGTAGATACTTATATAAACTTATATATATACTTTATTATATTCGATATCTTTTATTGACTTTTTTATATGCGATAAGGCGATTCGTTATAAGAATACGAAATGTGGCAAATTAAGCTATTGTGATTATATTACGATGTGATTAAGACACGATTGAACTGAATCAAGCTCAGGTAGATGCGGTCACACGACGTGCTCCAATAAAAAAAATCTGTACCACTACTCGCGCCTTACTGAATACATTGTAGGGAATAATGGCTTATTTAGTGTGAATTTATTTTTCAATTTCCTTAACTCTGATAGTTTTATTTGTAGTTGTAAGTACGGTCGCGAAGTAGAAATAATTTCGTACGTTAACCCCCAGCTGTCGTTCGCGAATAATACATCTGTCTGCTGATTCCCTCGCCGCAAAATGAGTGACAAAGATAAGGTATAGTTAAAAAATGTATCTTCTTTCTCATCCGTGACTTTACATATTATATTTTACACTCACACTGTGTTTCTTTTATATAATAGCGGTCAAGAGCGAATTCAGTTCGCTCACTTTTAAAAAGGTTCCGTATATGAGAACAAAAAAAGGGGTAAATATGTATGTGTGAAACTTTGATTTCAGAAATAAAACATTATCTCAGAAAGATTTGAGATGAAAAGTTTAAAGGAATGTAATTTGTACTTACATTAGGTATATATGTTTTTTAAGAGTTTTAGGTTTATTAGTGTTGAGTTATGCAAAAATAACTTAAAAACTAAGTAACTTCAAAATCCTAAAAAATATTCAATTTAATTTTATACTGGATAATAGATAAAAAGATCCTAAAACGTACAAATTATTTATTTAAATTCATTTATGTCTCGAGATAGCTAATATTTTCTTTCTTGAAATCAAACCCTATGGCGGCATTATTTTGATATTTGATAGTTCGGGCACCGAGAAGACCGGCTGCGTTGCACCAATATAAACTCTCTGCAAATGTAACGATTAAAGTTAAAAATGGCGTCGAAAACAATGTACGAGTTTTATTTTGAAGGTCGAATGACAGCATTCGACGCCATATTTAACTTTAATCTTTACAATTACTTTAACGGAGACTTTGGTGCAACTCAGCCTAAGATGTGCTGTACTGTCATAAATTTTAAGTTTCTCCCAAATTTATAGATATCTTTGGACAGACAGACTAAGAAGTATATTAAGAGTTTCGTTTTCTTTAAAACCCTACGGAATCCTAGAAACTACAGTAGGTACCTAACAATTTTTCAGGAATGTGACGGTAAAATAAAACGCTGTTTTTTTAAAAATAAAATACATTTAATGTTTCCTTTTTGGTAGTTAAAAATACAATACGAAAGAAATGCAGAAGCCATTTTTGCACCCAACAACTTAGGCAGATTTTTCATAATAATACAGTCTATTAATAGTTCAATTTAATTTTGTACTGGATAATTGATAAAACGATACAAATAATAAAATATTTAATTAAATTCTAAAAATAAGAGAACAAAAAGGAAGTCGATAGTCGTAAAATCGTTTCGAATTAACCTAAATAAACTAAAGTAGGTAAATAATATAATACAATCAATGCTCGATATTTTTCACACATTTTTTTCTTCACACTTCTAAATAAAAATAATAGGTAGGTAATACATTTCTTTGGCAATACTTTAGGAAATTAGACAGGTAGGAATACAATTACACAAAATCATTTTTAATTATTAAAACTTTATATCAATATTAATAATTAATAGCTATAATTTGATTATGAAAATAATCACGTCATTATATACCTACAGTAAAAATAGGTACAAGAAGGCACTGGGTATTTACTATTATAGTATAAACATTTATAATTAGTAATTGTATTTAATACATTGGCACTTTGTTGTTTAAAAATTAAACATCGGATAATAAATTTTAAATTACTTAAATATTGAAACTTCAATACAATTTTTTATTTTTTATTATAGGCAAAGCCAAAGTACACAAAAATGTATCTTATTGTAAAATAACAATATTTATATGACTAGTTAAAAACTTAATGCTAAAAATACTTTGGTCGTTGTGCCATTTTTTTAAGGTTTAAGGATTTTACCATTTTTTTTTCTTTTTCTTTTTTTTAATTCTCTTAAGTCTAATAAAAACATGCAACCGTATAAATTTATGATATTGTCGGTGTCAGATGGAAGAATAGCGGCAGCGTGGTACTGTAACAATAAAAAAATATTGTGAACATTTAGCTACTACATTAAATAATAGTCTAATTAATTAATTAATTGCATTATATATATTTTTAATATGCGATTGAAATAGGAAGATATTCTTAAAATTTGAAGATATTATTAATACGAAACCGAGTGATTTAGATGCTCTTGACACAATATGATTAATGTAATTGTCCAAAAGCAGATTAGATTCGTCAATTACCCCTATGCCTCTAATATGTCATAAGGTAAACGATACAATTTAGTTCCTTAAACGTAATATTTAGAAGTTGAAAATAACTTTTTACAACTAAATGTTATACAGTTGCATTTAGACACATTTAAATCTAAAGTTATTTAATTAGATATAATTATCTAATCGAAGAAGATCATCTTAGTTATGCAAATAGAAGCATCTTAGCATAGCGGAAACATAAATCTATGTCATGGATAAAAATCACAAATAATAATGGACCCATTAATGATCCTTGCGGTAAACCGGAAGGTGATATGCATCCAGTTGGCCATGTTACCGTCAAGAGCCACAACCTGCGACCGATTGTCAACATAGCAGCAGAATCAACAATAGAGAGAGGCTTCCATGAATACCGACATTTATTAGTTTTTGAAGCAGGATTCTGTGATCTATTAAGTCGAAGGCCTTATTGTAATCGTTATAGACAGCATCCACTAGCCCACCTCCCTCCATATGCCTGATGCACTCATTCGAAATAACTAGATTTGAAAAATTAGATCTACTATTCAAAAATCCATGCTGGCTATCACTAAAAGTAGGTTTCAAGGCAGCGTAAGTGTATTTATAAACTATTCTTTCTAGAATTTTGGCAAATATGCATATTTTTGAGATAATTATAAAATATAATATGTATTATATCATTGTTTCTGTTACACATAGTACAAGCCTAGAGCTTAGTTTGTGACCAGAGCAATTTGTGTAAATTGTCCTACATATTATTTTTCAATTTAATTATCGATTAATTATCAATTTGATTGTTCCTTTTTATGTACAGGGGTGATTTATATCACCCCTGATATAATAACTTCGGCTTTTTTTCATTGAAGATGACTTCATAACTTAGGCACAATTCCTTATAAATTTTATACTTTACATAATAAAAAGTATAAAAGTTAACTGAGACAAAGAATACATAATAATAAGTACTACCACAGAATAAATAATAGTACAAGTACTGGTACTACGTACAGAAGATTCACTCTTCAAAGTCACTTAAATAAATACCGATTCTCGCCCTGTAACATGAAAGAAAGTGCATTTTAAACTTTTATACTTTTTATTATAAAAAGTCTAAAAGTTAAAGGAGACAAATAATCTGGAGACGTGAGATATAGGCTTAAGCCTAATTCGGGCTCCAGTCTCACATGGATTCTGTATTATTTCAGTGTATTGATGTTTTTGTAATGAGAAAATAAATCACTATTGTTATTATTTTAATACATAATAGTAAGTAGGAACTACGTACAGAAGTACCACTCTTAAAATACACATAATATTTGTTTATGTGTATTTTAAGAGTGGAATTTGCCATTGAAATTTTGCCTTTATTTCAATCTAATATATATATATCCTAATGATAAATTTATAAATATAGGATAATAACATAAATTTACAATTGTTATCACTTGTCCCGAAGGTTGACTGGTAGAGAATGCCTAGCGGCATTAAGTCCGCCTTTGTAGTTCAATAAAGTATTTAAAATAAATAAATAAAAGTAACTTACAGCTGGCAGTCGCTAGTTAGTCTTTTTAACGTCCTTACTTTCTTCCTTGGGCTGTCCCTTGCCCAGGAGTTTGGCGAGAGAGTCCCAAATACCCCCCATAAATAGTGCGCAGAACAGGTTCTCGAACGGCACAAACGGGTCGTGGATGCCGAGGAGAATTGATGATAACTGAAACATATTATGTTTACTTACAATTAAACGTTGTGGCGGTGTAATGTTTTTCATGAACTGAAGCCAGCGTCTTCATTTTCCAGTTAAGTTTATGTGTTATCTTAAAGAATCCTATAATCTTGGTAAAATGGCGGTAGGTAGTGTAGGTACCCATTTAACCGTTTTTTGTGTTGTTATCTCAATGTATCCCTTAACCTTCGATAAAATAGCGGTACTCATTTCATCGTTGGTTTTTCCTCTTCACTTGACATTGGCAGGACAATTTCGTATCTTCCATAAGGTCATGTCGCACTTCCCTTTTTCTACCCTAATCCTTTCCCAATTCCTTTCCTTCCTCTTATCCCACTTTTAATTTACATTCTTTCATCTTTAAATCTACCCACTTAACATTGGCAAAATTATGCATAAAGCGTAGAAGGCCATTTAATTAAAAGAAGAAGAATATAAATAAAAACATAGTAAACGTTGAATATCGGTTAATTTTAGCCACTCGTTTCTCTTATAAACATCACTGATGTTCATAAGTGAACCACTTGCTACGTTTTCAGCAATTCGCCTTATAGGGTATATTATCTGGCAAAATAAAGTAAAACCGTTTCTCTGGAAAGACTAGTAACTCTGGCAATCTGTCATCTGTAAGTTTAATGCCTACCTTAAAGTAAACGAAGAAGATGACAATTCCGAAATACACAAGCGCGTGCGGAGCGGAGATGAGATCGGTCTTCTTGTCCAGCACGAAGATAATGGATGCCACCAGCGATGCCTTTGTATAACTGAAATATTACATATAAAATATTTATAAAATATACATTTATTATTATAAAATATACATTTCTTTTAGTTATTTTAGGTAAGAGGAAGGTCTCCATAACTTCGTTAGACCGAGTGACCTAGTCATGTTTCTGTTTTAGTCTGTGGGTTCGCCGGTTTTCAGCAGACTACTGCATCGATTTCTTGTTGAGGTGGTCTCCTTTCAGGGTGCGGTTACGAAATGAAAATCGCATCATTTAGCCGGCATAGTGGAAGCGATCAATATTGTTTAAGATTGTACTTATATATTTATTGACCCCATCCATAGACTTTATAGGTCTGCTCACCACCAGGTCACATGTCGTGCTCCAATAAAAAAAAAAAATTACAAGGCAAATTTACTAATTCGTCTATTGTTCTTTATATGTAGGTATAGATATTGGTAATATAGGTGAACTATGAGGGTGGAGGTTCTTCGGAGAGACACAGAGATGTAGCAGAAGAATAACCCCCATATTGTAAATCGTTTCCCCAACCCCACTGTTCACCTAAGGAAGTGCCCTTGAGCATTCGACTTAGAATACAGGGGTAAGACATTATCCATACCAATAACAATTTAACCTATCAACTTATCATTTTATCTCCAGGTAATAAATATTCGCCGGTTATTAGTAGGAGGGTAGATAGAAAATAACTCACAAGCTCGGCTGCATGGTCTCCATAGCGGTGGGCGTCCACGCGCCGCGGATCAGTCTTTCCACGAGTCTTGTGAAGCCAGCACCGTTGCCCTTCAATGTGCCTGTCATACAAGAAAAAGTCAAGTTCGAAAAGTCGCACTTGTCGATACCTAACGGGTTCCTATATTTTGTTTATTTTTGTACCTTTAAAATTCTGTTAATCAAGTTATTTTTTCAATTCAATAATATCCGAAAAATTTCCATAGGTTGATGATGAAGTTATGGGAAGTTTTAGCTTCTAGGTTTGCACCCGTGAGGTGGGAGATATTGTCCTACAAAAACTTTAGTAAGTAGATGTAGAATTATAGATTGTAGACTTTTATCCGATTGTAAGACAAAGTTGAGGGAAAACTCACCGACTATAATCATAATGAGGTAGGCGTTGGGATACAGCTTGCCGGCGTGGCTGACACCGTCGTACACCTTCTTGGCTCGGTAGATCTCCTTCATAGCAGAGGCGATCACTTTGACAGGCAAGAACTTGGCCACTTTGTACCCAACATCGAAGGGAGTGTAAAATACTATGTACCTGAAATTAACAATATAGAACATTTCACTGTCGTACAAAATACCAATCCAGAATCTTAGTTACTTGAAATTTGGTCATTTTAATTTGATCGTGTTGACAAAATATATAATGCATGAAAAAGTTAAAATATATTATAATAAAAATTATTAAGTTAAAAGAAACTTAGCTTAAACATTTTTTTATAAGTTACCTAATTCCGTTTTTGTTTTTTTTTATTAATTTTCTAAAACTATTACAAACCTAATACATTCTTTAATTATTACTTCCTTGCATTTAAAAGGGGGATTGTAGTGGGAGAGAGATTTATGCCCGATTTCAGCAACTCTAAGGGAGCCCGTAACAAAGTCAAGGCACAATTAATGACAACAGTTATTTCATAGCAAATATCTCAAAATTCTAATTTAGGGGCTCCTTTAGAGTTAGGGATCGTTGGTGAAATCGGGCATTAGTTTCTTAAGTCTTATAAGAAGCGTTGGAAGCTTTGAAGCTCGTCAGAATTACAGTTTACCTGCGAACGCCGCTCTTCTTTAAGAGGGGGGGGGGGGGGGGCGCTTGCTTATTCAGCAAAGGGGAGTCTCCTTTTGAGGAGACTGGTGACTTTAAAAGGTTACCTTGGGCTAATATGAGGTTCTACTGATCAAATCAAACTTTTCCCATGGAACTGTGTGTCGCAAATGAAAAAAAGCCTTCTCCATTCAAACTAAATAGAATACTTAAAATGACCAATTTGTATGGGGAAGATAGTTATTTTTTTCATTTGCGTTCTAGGGGAAAAGTTGTTCTATATTTCAGGATCAAGAAGTGTCTTAAAATACTAAATAAACCATTTTTTTTTAATTTATTTCAATAAGTAGCGGGACAAAGATTTAGTGGAGATTTGTCATACTGTTCTATATCTCTGGAACCAGGGGTCTATACAAACTTGATAATTTGTAAGTTTTATTTTGTTTAGGTATTTCAGTCATAGCAAAACAATATTTTATGAACAGTTTTCCATGGTTTGGGTGTTTATAAAATATAATATGTATTAGTTGATTCTGGTACACAAAGTTCAAGCCTAAAGGTTAGTTGGTTACCGGGAAAAACCTATGTGTGCAATGTCATATTTATAGAATAATATTTACCTATTATAGACATTTTTTTCTAAATAATAATATGTTGTATAATTTACACATATTGCTCAGCAAACTAAGCACTAGGCTTGTACCTACTATGTACCGGAAACAATGATATAATAAATATTATATTTTATAAACACCCAGACCATGGCAAACTGTTCATAAAATATTGTTTTGCCATAAACAACAACAGAAAAACGTACTAATATTTTTTTTGTCATAAGTGGGGAATCGAACACGCACGACCTCCGGATACATCGTCAAAGGCGCAACCCTAGTCTACCGATTTAATAAACAGGTAAGTGAAATGCAATACGAGGGAAGCCGGGTCAACAAAAGCTAGTATCATATAAAATTCGACGCCATTTTTTGGTGTTTGTGTTTTATATACAGGAGGGCACTTTCTTACAATTATTTCCGCTCTCGTAGCTCTATTTACAATTCATTAAACACATTAACCTAAATTCATTCGCATGGAAATATTGGATAACATAGAGGAAAATCTACAGGAAAATAATTTTGAAATAGAGCATAGATTTTTATTTGGTATCATTTCAATGGCTTAGCGTACCTACATGCTAATCATGTACCTACGTAGGTATCAGAAGAGTAGGGAATGTAATCGCAAAGGCTTTGCTGTCTTTTTCATTTATTTCATTTTACCATTGACGGAAAAAACAAAACTTATTATTATAAAAGTAATTAAACATTTATTAGGGTACCTACATCATAATAAGTATAACGTAACTATGCGGTCTCAAATCTACATAGGTATTTAAAAAATAAAATTAAGTAGTAGGTACCTGCCAAGATTAAAATTTAACTAATTAAACATCTATTACTTTAATTATTGTTTTTAAATAATAAGTTTAAGTATTAAGTAGGTATTTGATTTTAATTTAGATTTTAGATCCTTTTTTGATCCATTATAAATTAAGTGAAAAATGGTGCAAGTTTTTATTGGTATGGTTATAAAGGGTGAGAAAAACATCCCAACGCGAATGTAAACGTTAGTAAACGGAAAATCTCATGGCTACTTGAGGTGAGCAGACATTTGAAGGGCAAATCTTTCCAGGTTTCGTTACATGGGTCTAAAAGTTTTAAAAACCAACAAGTTATCCAGTGTACCTATCGGCTTTAGTCTGCGGGTTTATCTATTGATGAGATATTCAGGAGCCTACATCAATTTCTGGTTGAGGTGTAGTAGCCTATTAGGGTGCGGTTACGAATAAAGCAGCCAGTAGAATCGTTATGCAAAATTTGTCCATGTAGCCAGTCATTTAGTGACCTCATCATTTAGCTGGTGACTTCTTAGGCCTCCTTACCATCAAGTAGATACAAAGTCACATGCCGTGCTCCAATAAAAAAAACCTACCAAGTGACAGTGCCGATGACAAGCTGCGGGGTATTCTTGAGAGGTGCGAGTATGGGCTCTCCCAGCAGCCCGTTGACGACCATACCACCGGCGAAGATAACCAGCATTGTGGACAACCAGCATGCTAGAGGGTGCTTGCGGGAGAACGCCTGGGCACCTGAAAGCACAATAATAATAATCAGAGTTGGGCACAGAAGAAATAATAGTACAAGTAGTTAGGGGTTAAATACAAGCAAGAGTTATGTACGTGTACCTGACTTGTACGACCGACCATTATAAAGAGAAACATCAATAAAGTCTAATTTTGGATAACTATTTATACTTAAATAAAATCCTAGATTTATTATGTCTGTACGTTAAAGATTTCCAAATAAATTACTCGAACAGGAGCTTTTATTTTAATTTTTTGTTCGTTTGTGCGCATCGCATCACATGACAGCCACAAATTCGATTCAAAGTCGAATTACTGAAAGATTAGAGTTTTATTGGCAGTACCATTTAGCTTTTATTTCATAAAAATCGACTTACAGAATGAGAAGATATTATTTTTAAAATTAAATTAGAAACCTTATTAATCCTCGGTAGTTTGCTAATAATTAAAATTGTTAGCGTCATTTATACCAATATAGACTGAAGCCATAACAATAAAATCTTGCACATCATTAAATATCTATGCGAAACGTAGTAATAACTCAATGTATGGGACCATTGTTAGGCAGGTACCTATATAATAATGTGATTCAATACTTGGAAGTCCGTTTATTTATTCTATGATTTTATCGAAGCACGTCATGTGACTATGTATCTACCTGATGGCAAGTAGTATAAAGTCCATGAGTGGGCTCGATTAATGAATATTTGTTAAACAATCTTTAATTTACTATACAGTTTAAACCAATAGGATCGCTTTATTTTTTTAACCTGCAGTTAAAACTGTACAGTAAGTGAAATAGGTGCTCTTTGTTGGTTATAAATAACTTATTAAGACAATATTATCTTTCGTACTAACTTTAAACAGTCCTGCGCCATGTCATTTCCGGTACCTCGACATCAAAATCGATGCAGTGAGCTCTTAAAAACCTAACCAATCCACATTACCGTCTACTTATTTACCGTATACTAAGTAATTACTTACTGTGATTTGAAATTGTAATGTTTTAGGATGATAAAAAAAATATTAATGCTATAAATTGTTGATCATCAACAAAAAACAAAACAAGAATTATGTTGGAAGTAGGTATAGAAATTAATTCCTATGATATTACGAACAACTTTTTAAATGCCATCCCTGAAAAACTGATAATTATTTGAAGGAAAGTTGTAGAAAATTTCGTCCTGCGTACGCAAGGCTCGTTGGTCTAGGGGTATGATTCTCGCTTCGGGTGCGAGAGGTCCCGGGTTCAAATCCCGGACGAGCCCACGAAGGACTTTGCAAGAAGTACTTCTTTTTTTGTATTTATATTTTAACATTATCAGTACGAAGCTTTAGTGGTAATTATATACTTGTATTTATTATAAATAATAATAATTGAAAAAACCTTTAATTATTTTCGCACATATTTGTACTCCTTAATATTGGCTATTTTTGTTTTGGTAAATTGTAGGTGTAAGCAATTTTATAATTTACAACAACGAATAAAACTATTTCTAGGAAATAAGCGCCATCTATTTTTGCAAACATTAATTAACTGAAACAAAAGCGCCCTCTACAACGTTTAACTTTATTTGTTGAACTTCCAACACTGCAATTTGAAAAGGACTTAACTCATATAACCTATTAGTTTAAATTGAATTTAAAATCAATGCAATAAGTATTAAATTCCGGCTAAACTTTTAATATTTATGTCATTATTTTATTTATCAAACATGCCTACCTATCACATTACAAAATGAGATCTAAATAAAAGCAAATGATTAAAATGATTGATAGTAAGTAAGTAAGCATTTAATCAAAGTAAAGGCTGAAAAGTAGGTTAGATAAAACTAAATAATATAATTTATAAAGACTGCAATGTATTACTTTCTAATGTCAGAACTGAATCTCAAAATACGAAAGGTAACCGATCTATTTATAACCATGTTTAGATGTAAGTATTTATTTTGGGACGACAAGCTTGGTCTTTTTATTATTAGTTCTAACTGAGAATGCGGAAATAAATACCATTTACAAGCCTTTAGATGGATAAATTTCAATTATTATAATTGGTGTTCTTACCTGTACCTAGGTCTTCACGAACTGCAAGAGCACACAAAAGGGAATGTGCTATGTCAAAATATGGGTACATTTTAAGTTTAATGACTTGGTTTGCCAAGTCCAAAAATGCTTCGGGATCCATGGTTGTGGATTTTGTATTTCACCTTCTAGACTAGACACCGACAATATCTACCACAACACGGCAGCACACCGCTGCGTCCGATCGCGGCTGATGTTGCCGCAAGACTGGCTGAAAATATTTCAGAGATTATTTTCGGTAAAGATTATTATTAGTCACTAATAACCTACCATACAACAGTATTTTTTTTATTCAGTTACCTATAATGTCTAGTTTTGGAACCATCTTATCATAATAGTGTATTTAAAGATTACAGTACAATGTATAGATTAATTTCGCAATATGAATTTAAGTTTCCGTAGTGTAGCGGTTATCACGTGTGCTTCACACGCACAAGGCCCCCGGTTCGATCCCGGGCGGAAACAGTCCCTTTTTTTACTTTGTTTTTTTTTGTGGTAAAGTGCTGCTATGAAATGAAATACGCAACTTGTCTTTGTTGGATTGGACCACGTGCAAAATTCGTGTTCTGCCATAGGACAACGTGTTCATGGGCGTTCTCAACTTATAGCTTATATGGCAAGATTATCCGGTATGTTGCCCTATAAACGTGTCATAAATTCATACATATAAATAAATCAATAAAATAAAATAGGTATGTAAAAAATAAATAAGATCGAATTTAAATAGGCTATACATACCTAGTTACTTATATTTTAAAAAACACGAATTCGTTTTCTGAATTCGTGTCTGCCTGTTTTTTATACCTACTTTACTGAAATTATATAAAAAAAACTACGAAGAGCAATATTGTAATAATATTAATGTTGTTCCGCTTTCGGGCAAAAATATACGGGTGACCTTTTTCTTCTTAGTCTTCATAGTTCCTTTATCAAATTCAATAAAGGATTAATTAGCATCCAGCCGTTAAATAAAAGATTACTTGAACCTTAAATTGTTTGTAGTTCCTAGTTCCAAACAACAAAAAAGCGGCGTCGCGCCTATCACATGCGTTTTGTTTAAGTGGTTTTAGTTTGCACAGACATCTACAGACATTATTCGAAGTTGTTAATACCTAGGCCCGTACACTAGATGGCGTTCTTAATTCACTTTGTAAAAGTCACAGAGTTATAACTTTACATGAAGACGATAGCAAAAATTCAGCAGGTAGAGCCTCGGCATGTAGTAGTAATTGTAGTAAATAAGGTCTAGATAAGATTCGCGAACCCGAACGTCTAACACAAAAACGGCCAAAAATGTTGTTTTTAACGATATTAAATTTTTTTTTAAAGAAAAAAAGAACGTGGAGATATATATATTACTTACTCGATCGATCCTAATTAGATAGTCTCATAACTCTCATTATAAAAGATATATTAACTTTTGAAAATACCTACAACCAAAATTTTATTTATGATTCTAAAAATATTAGGTACCTAAGTTAGTTGTCATTTTAAAACTTTTTTTTTTTTATAAATAAGTTATGTAGGTAATTAGGACCGAGTAAGAAAAATCTACACCTCCGTGTTCTTTCTTTTTTCAAAATAAATACTTAAAGCAAATAAATAGGTACAGAGCCTCCTCGTATATATAGTGAAATGGGCGGTGATATGGAGATGGGGTAAAATTATTATTTACTAACGCTTCCTACTTTTTTTTAAAATATTTTATAAGACACACAATATTTTAAAAAAAAAGTGTAATTTAATAAATAATATATTATAGTATTTACTATTCTAGTCTCTAAAAATATACACACTTATATAGCCCGTCATAGAATATTTAGATACTCGTATGTGAAAAAAATCTAAAAGGTAGCGTGGCTTCGCGCGGCTTACTTAGGCTGAGTTGCATCAAAGTGTCCGTTAAAGTAATTGTAACGATTAAAGTTAAAAATGGCGTCGAATGTACCAGCTGTCATTCGACTTTCAAAATAAAACTGGTAAATTCGATCCCATTTTTAACTTTAATCCTTACATTTACAGAGAGTTTATTTTGGTTCAATTCAGCCTTATTAGAAGTAGACCCAAAAATAGTTATAAAAGGCCTATTATTATAGTTTCTAAAGGTATAAGTATTAATATCACTAATCATAAAAGAAATACCAACCCGAAAACATCGAAATTGAAATGGAGCGCGGCGACGAGATGACGTCAATGGTCGTCTTACCTAAAAGTAGATGTGAAATTTCTCGCGGATTAAAAATATAGGACCCTATACACTTATTATGTTCATAAACTGAAGTTAAATAATTTTTAACTGTTATTTGTTATTAAAATTAATAACATGCTTATAAATATTAAGTACCTACTATTAGATTCATATACTACGAACAATCGACAATATTTTTTAAAACAATATTTTTTAACTAGGGGTATACCTATCCTTTATTAATTAGCAATAAGCAAATTCTATAATAAAAATATATTTAACTACAGTTTACAATTATAATGATACTGTCCTATTTTAGGTTTATGTCCTCGTATTAGGTATATTTCCGAGTTTACTTTTAAACAAACCGCGCGAATCAAGATTATTTTTTTCAGTTAGACATTCTATGACGCGTTATATAAATGTTTATATTTTTAGAATCTAGAATAAGATTTCTTTATTAAAATATTTTTATGTAAAAAAAATGTAGTCTATAAAAGTTGTACACTTTAGTAAAAGAAAAAATATTTTAAGTTTTTAGTAATATCTAGAAATTTTACTATAGATGAGTATAATAATATCTTTAAAAATAAATTCCTCATCCTTAGTTTATACAAAAACGACACCGAAAATGTCGGTGTCGTTTGATCTGTTACAATTTGATCTGTTACAATTTTTTACTTGAAGCGGGTCGGGTCATCGCGTGCTGGCTATCCATCTTCAATATCTCACTTACCAACATGTAATATCTTTTGCTTCTAGAAGGGATTTGTTTTACATTTTTTTCCCTGAAACAACTTAATATATTAATAATAAATTTCAACTTAATTTTTTTTTTTTTTGCCAACTCAATTACATCTCACGGACTGTTTTCGCACTAGCAAATGAACAAAACCCTTCAAAGCAACCGCATAGTATCCGGTTACTTCAGTAATAAAAAAATGCCCCAACCCCATTTCACCGCCCCAATCCACTTAGGGTCAATTCGACTATACGAAGGGGCTCTGTACCACTCCAAAGCCCATAGAGCAGCGGTCGTCACACTTTTCCGGCCAAGGGCCACATAGAACAATGTGGGTGTCACTGTCGGGCCGCACACTAAGGGTGTTGTCTACCTATACCACCTATCCGGTTCGTTTTTCTTGTAGCACGGCACCTTACTTTATAACTACCAGCGGCCACATTCTGTTTCTTATAACGTGATCGTTAGATTGTCAAAATAACGATTTCCGCTATTAGCGCGCTCTCCTCCAATCAGACCAGTTTTCTAACCTTCGCTGATTGGAGGAGGGAGCGCTAATAACGGAATTCGTTATTTTGACAATCTAACGCTCACGTTATAAGAAATAGAATGTGGCAGCTGATCTAGCAGATCTAGAAAATCCATGAATGGGAATTCACAAAATATACTCACACTATGCCAGCTTATTGATGCGGTTACGAATCAGAAGGCGACAGAAGAATTTTCACTACGAGTAATAGCCTCGCTACTTTATCGTTAAATGAACTGCCTGCTACGAACCTAGCCTCCAGAAATCGGTGAAATCACAGACTAAAACCGAAACATGACTAGGTCACTTGACGGTTTTTGCATCTGTATGAGTGGTGGTAATGAAACTGATCGGTCGGTCAAACGAAGTCCTTCCTACGAATACGGTGGTTGTTTGATAATATTTGTTAAGTTTTGGACAGGAATCCGTTCACAATGATAGCTTTGTGAGATGGTGCAATATCGTGGTTCATAATCCATAAGTTTTCTTTTTACAAATCAGGTCTTTTGTGACGAATTTGCTCTCTCATAACGCTCAAATAATATTCTTTATTTCCTGTGAGACAGTCCTTCTGGTAATTTCGAGTGCACATCATCATAGCGGTAATCGAAAAAAACATAATCGACTTTGACGATGAGGGAACGCACTGTTCCGAGTTGACTGGTAACCTTGGTATTTTGTCCAGCTACAATGCGTTTTATAAATGTGGGTCGGAATTGATTCGTTCTATTGTCTTTAGCGCCTTTTCGCGATTAAGTTTTTGCTGAAAATTCAAGTTTTTCAGCATTTGTCGAGCGCCAACGCGTTTCATGCCCAAATAATGTGTTTTAAATGACAGAAATGGTTTCGTGAGGTCAAAATTATTTATTTCATGAAAATCTTTACAGATATTTATATATAGATATTTTAAAATGTCTGTATCCTCTCCTTCTTTAGTTAATGAATAACTAGCCTAACCAAACGCACTCTAAGACCTCATTGTTAAACTTTTCTTTTTGGACTGAACAGTCAAAAAAAAAAGTAGTCGGAGACAGAAATTTTAACGGCTGTCTCTTTCAGACTTAAACGATCATGTTCAGAAACCCTTTAATTTAGCGATGTTGACTTCAGACTTTGGTGGACGACCATATTAAGGAAAATTCTACCACATCGCGACCGATTTTTAGTGCACTGTACTACTCATTAAGACTTTTGTAACATTTTCAGCGCTTCAGCACAAGTAATTCCATTGCAATGCACAATTTAAGACGGATTGTTCGACATTTTTATCCATTGTAAAAATCGCAACCTAGCCCAAAAATAATTTAAACAAACAAGCTTTTAAAATAATCGAATCACAGTTCTATCTTGACTACCATTGACGACTTTTTCAGTATCACTTATTTAACTAGTGGAAAACCATTAATTTAGTATACGTTTACTGGCAATTGTAACAAGTATATTAGCCAAACCGACCAACGTCGTCTATTTACTTAACTTTGTACGCAAGATATGTTTTAAAATTATTTCCTGTCGCGGGCCGCACAAATATTAGCAGCGGGCCGCATGCGGCCCGCGGTTTGACGACCGCGGCCATAGAGGCTCTACCATGGGTTTGCACATTGTAGCAACGTAACGTATTTGTATACGAATTTATTTATTTATGTATGTCTATGTATTACTATTTATGTAAGTTTCTGTATACTATTAAATGTTATAATACCAATATATACTGGTATACTACTTAATAATTTACCTATATATCCTTGTATTATATGTTGCATTAACGGGGTGCATTGAAGAAAATCAAAGGCTAAACTTGGCTGTAGATTTTTTATATATATGCCTTCAGTTTTAATTTTTCAGTATAAATATATATTTTGATCATACTATCGACAATCAAAAATCCAACAATAGATCCTAAGAGATTGTGTAATTTTGTTATAAAAAATACATTAGTACCTATATGAGAAAATAGTAGGTACTATATCTATTATGGCCTGTGGCTAAGGGTTTCGAATTGTTGACTTTTGAAGACCTTTTAATTCGATGTTATAGTGTCATAGTTATCCCTCCTTTCTTGGCAATAATGAATGTTAATCAATGATAATGTAGGCCTTATTTGTATCAAGTACCCCATTTTGACTTATTAAAAAAGAACTTTATAAATGTGTACCTACTCTGCGACATTTGTTTAATGTGACAACAAAGACAAGAAATTTCTCTGATTTGAAAAGAAAACAGAAGGAAGGCTTTTATGGCTTATTAATTTATGTACTTATTCGATAAATTTCGATAGCTAAAGGAGTGTAAATAAATAATAATAATAAAACACACAAGTTTCATATAAAATATTTATTCGTAACAGATGTTTTTTTTTGTATACAACAAATAGGGAGTTTTCCATGCACCATTACACAAAACCGTCACAAACCATGGTCATAGATGGCGAGTCGAGTCTTTGCTTGAGGTATATACACGATATATAAGAGGAAGTCGCCCTAAGGCCTAAAATCGCGTTTCTAAACGTGAGAACAGAAGATCGAGCTCGCTATAATCTATACTTAATATTATAAAGCTGAAGAGTTTGTTTGTTTGTTTGAACGCGCTAATCTCCGAAACTACTGGTTCGAATTGAATAATTCTTTTTGTGTTGGATAGTCCAGTTATCGAGGAAGGCTATAGGCTAACATCACGCTACGACCAATAGGAGCAAAGATATAGTGGTAAATGTGTAAAAAACGGTAGAAATTATTTCATCTTTGAAGCCTTCCGTTGCGTGCGCCGTGAAAACGGTTCAAGATACACAAAAAATATGTATTAAAGAATAATCTAAATATATATAACTCAAAGGTGACTGACTGACATAGTGATCTATCAACGCACAGCCCAAACCACTAGACGGATCGGGCTGAAATTTGGCATGCAGGTAGATGTTATGACGTAGGCATCCGCTAAGAAAGGATTTTGATAAATTCTACCCCCAAGGGGATAAAATAGGGGATGAAAGTTTATATGATAAAAAAATAACTATTCCACGCGGACGAAGTCGCGAGCACAGCTAGTAATTAAAATAAATACTTTTTGTTTTAATTTAAGCAATAAGTGAACATAATATGGCGGCAACGAATATGATTGATATTGCGATCGACTAATTTTACACCTTATGCCACTTCCGTGTGTCCTTCGTACATTATCCTTACTTTTTTGATAACAATGGTATTATAGTTTAATTTTAAATTATTTTTTGACTGAACAAAAAGTAAGATATTGTTTTACAAACAGCGACAAGGCGTTTAAAAAAAACATGCTTCACCACGCCATCTATATAGAAGGTATTTGAAACTTGGTTTGAAAAACTACCCGTTAAAATAACAGACATTTTGAAATTTTATAAATTCAGTCTTAATTTAGTTCAAAATACACAGCCCGCTCTAGAAAATATTTCATATTTTTTTCATTAAAATATTGTAGTTTTGGTAATTGCGTTTTTATACAATACCTAATTATATAATATTAAATTACAAAATAGAGGAACATCAACTCACATTCTAAATCTATATTCTACAATAAATGCAAGGTCTACTTCTAATTACCAATTATTAAAAAATATTTATTACAACAAATAATAAATAGATGTCATGAAAAATAAAATACAATAATTAAATTTGTGATTTCAAATGCTTGCTTACACTTGCAATTTCTTTTATTTAATAAACAATCATAAAATTTAAAACTAAATTGCACCAAAATAACTGCAATATTAAAATTATAGTTATATGTATCGTTTAAAACTAAAAATGGCGTTTAATGTAGTTACTGGTATTTATATTTAAGTCGAAATACAGGTTATACAATCGACAACATTTAATTTTAATCGTTACAATTAGTGATGTAATTTTGTTGCAAACCAGGTAAAGAATATCTAAGATATATCTTAGATATTCTTATATCATAGTTTCAGATATTATCGAGAGAAGGCGTTTCGATCCATAGGGACATGTACGAAGCCGCCCTGAGACCTAAAATCGCCTTCCAAAAAATTAGAACAGAAGATGGCCACTCGCCATACAAACACAAAATAAAAAGTGAGAATAAAAAATATTATAACCAATCATTGAGCGTTGATTGGTTGAAGTGAGAACACAATAAGGCGTGAACAAGTTTTACATTTCGTTTGCTAGGTTATTTTAGGCCTTAAGAAGCCAGGAAATGGATTCGTGAACAGGGGTTGCAGTCTCGACATAGATAGCGATCGTAAAGAATATTAGCGATCGTTAATTTTTAACGAAAATAATCGGTCGCCATAGCGATGTCCACTTCAAATGCAAGTCTCTACTTCCGAGATAGCGAGTAAAATCGTAAACTAATATGTCAATAAAATAACGATGAACCGAAGCTATAGACACTTTTTTACTTATTTTGTTTTGATTTATTATAGCTTGAATAATAATTCTCCGGTAAAAAAATATTACTTTAATACGAAAAAATGTTGTATTTATATATCCAAAATACTAATATCGTTAAAAACAAATAAAAACAACTTTTTATTCAGAGAATTATGCCACCAAATCTTCATGTCGCCAAATAAAATGTATTTTCCGTCCTTAGATATTATTATTTATTACTTTGTAACACTGAGAGTAAGCGTCAGTTATTAATTGTAACTTTTTGTAAACAAAACGAGAAAAAATAAATTTATTGATAATAATAAAAAAATGTGGGGGGAAAAAAAGGCAATTTGCAATAATTGAGGTAAAATATTTTTTGTGTTAGAGAAGTTAGCGACCGTAACGATGACTTTGCGGGGTGTCAAAATTCGTCGTTAAAGTTTGCGACACTCGCTGAATTTGACAAGTGAAATCGTTACCGTAGCGAGCTTGTCGATAACTTTGATAATAGAGACTACATAAAAATAGTTAAAACGCAATCGTTACGAGTTAGCGACCGAATTCGCTAAGTTAGCGATCGCTATCTATGTCGAGACTGCAGGGGCAGGAACTTCTAAAATCGTCGAAATGTTGTTTTCAGTGATTTTTTTAAAATTATGAACGTGGAGGTGTAAAAATTACTTACTCGATACTATTTAAATATTCTCTTCATAAAAAAATATATTAACTATTAAAAATACAACCAGGGGCCTTACCGGGAAGCCACATCGACAAACCGATCGACGCGTCGATGGATAAAATTGTATAGGAAATATTGTCTATGGGTAGAAATCGATCGCCGAGAAACGTCAAATCACATACATTTTATTTTCGCTTTCGATCGATCGACGTGGCGATCGGTATTTCATGTGGCTTCCCGGTAGGGCCCCTGTTTGATTTATAATTCTGATAATATTAGATACTTTATTTGTCATTTCAAAACTTAACATTTTTTATAAAGAAATTATGTAATTAGGGTCGAGTGAATAAAATCTACACCTCCATGTCCGTTTTTTATTTAAATAAAGTTTATTATCACTAAAAACAACATTTAGTTTTTTTCGTTAGAGTTCGCGCATCTATTTCCTATGCACTTAAGGCGGCTCTGTATATTATTCTTACTTTCATGATATACATAATAAAAGAAAAATAACGGCTTTAAAGAAATTATAGTGAAAGCTTACATTAAATTTTACAAAATGTTCTTTGGTCGATATTCATTATTAAATAAGTATATTTTTATTTGTACAAAAATACAGACTTACCTTTATTTATATAAAAATAAACTATAATTTAGAACGCTAATTTAACGCTAATTTTTATTAGGCCTAAGCTAAAATATTTGTTCTACAAATAATATAAAAATTATCGTAAAATAATAATAAGCTTAACATAATTTAATTTAATCTTATATCTAAATTATAATTATTATTATTGATAATTTATATTGTTATTATTTTTGTCGTTCTCAATAAACGATCTTTTTGACGGATAGTATAGTAATTATCCGTACTTCAGAGGCTCTACTACGGGTTTACGCATTGTAGCAAAGTAACGTATTTATATACGTATACGTGAACAACAACCAATAGGGCCGCTTTATTCAATCCTGTTACCAAAAATAAAGCGGCCCTATTGGTTGTTGTTTCGTATCACATATACGTATACGTTACGTTGCTACAATGCGCAAACCCATGGTAGAGCCTCAGTAGTTACCATGGTTATCTACTTACTATCGGTTAAAATAAAATAAATTATTGACAACAACAGTTAATATGTTGATTTAATCGGTTCGTTCGGCTCGTCTGATAACTGTAAATAAATTAATATATTTTATTTAAGTACTTGTAAATTAGAAAATATTACAATTTAAATTTCATTTTATAAATCATTACACATGCAAAAATAAGCACACGCAAGACAGCAAGGTTTTATAACAGACTTTCTATATAGAATCCGAGTAGTCGTTACCTTAATTTGGAACGCACTCTTAATTAATATTTCAGCGGCCTATATTTTGTTTCTTATAACGTGATCGTTAGATAGTTAATAACGATTTCCGATATATAGCACGGAGTAATGATTATAATAGCTTTCTTACTATTGATCCATTTACTTAGATACTGATTATTTTTAAAATACAACTGTACTATCGTTATTATAGAGCTGACCCATAAACAAGACCGAAAGCAAAATTTTTGTTATACAAATTGCTTGTCAATCTCGTAATGACCCTCCAGATGTAACTTGATACACAATGGCCTATTGTTGTATTGATTCATTTTTCCTGTTTTTATAAATAAAGCGATCTTATTGGTGGTTCTTCACATTAATACGATAGCAACTCATGGTAGGGACTCAATTTATTTTTAATTTTATAACTGTCACGGCGATCAACCGTAAATAGAATATAAATAAGTTTTTAGCCTTCTTCGATTTGCAACCTTTTTTACCTAACTCAATGTTGTTTTTTAATATTAGTAGCATGTGAAAAAAATAAGTAAGTACTATGTCTGTTGTTGGACTGTACCTAAATACGCCCCTGATTATAATTATATATTATAATAATAGATTTACCGTCAGTCCCGTTGTTATTGGTCTCTGTCGGTGTAATCCTCACCGCGGGCACGTCTGAATCTCTCCTTTCTGAAGGAACGCCTGTAGGAACCACGAAGTCATATATTAAGGAGCTACCCTAAAATCGCTTTCCAAAAATGAGAAAAGAAGATGGTCATGCAAACCCTTAACAAAAAGCAGGTGTTACAATCAAACTTTGAGCATTGACTGATTGAAGTGAGAACTTATTCCAAGTTTGCAACCGCTAAACACGACAAAATGTTACGTAAACTATAAATTTTGAAATATAAATTCTATTCTGTTAATTTTAAAGTTAAAATTCCAATGCTCCAACATGTTCAAACTTGCAAAGAATTCGTGTATTTCAAGATGGCGGCATTATTATAGCCAACTTAATACAGACTAGGCATAAAACTTATATTTCTATATTTATAATTTACGCAACGTCTTGTCGTGTTTAGCAATCTTGGAATAAGGCCCCAGTATATGGCGGCAACAAATATGTTTGACTTTTAGTTTTATACACAATTTTAGGCTTTTGGGTATTTCCGTATATTATTCTTACGGTAGGAACCCAAACATAGATTCAATACATGCCTATATACCAGACTATTTAGTTAATTCAGGCTCTAATCTTTTTATTAAATTAAGACTACTGGGTATCCTGAGGCCGTCTAGGCGGTCTCGGGCGCCGTAAGGCACCCGTTATGATATTCATTTTATTTATATTTATAAATTATGACATATGTAAACGACAAAAAAAATACCACACTATTTCAATTTTTTTTTTCTTGTATAAAGGATTTTTGCGATAAACATTTCGTATTAATAATAATAATATAATAAGGTTACTCGTAACTCTGCTAATGACCACACATTACTTAGGTCTATTCTTTTTATTAGATCATGGCATATGTGTAATACCAAAACAACGTTGTTAACAATACCAATGGTCGCCTCCACTAAGCCGGCTAAATAAGTAATCCTAACCTGCGAGCCTAACGCGTAACTTCAATGGGAAAGTCCATTTGTATCGCCAATGCCATTGTCATTACCATTGAAGCAAATAGGAGCGACTGCGTAAACTTTCGATCAACAATACGCGTAAACATTTGAATAGTAATGGCTTTCGAAAATTGACATCATTCAATTTCGTTTTGTTTCATCAAGTACATTACAAATATCGAAAAGAAATAAAATATATTATTTTCGTTAAATGTATTAATATGTTCATCCCAGTGTTCAATTCTTCTGTAATATTATAGTTAAAAATAATTATAATTTAAATAAGAGCCAATAGAAGTAGTTCGTGATTTTATTTATAGGGAATCTCGAATAAAACATAACTTGTGATGAATCTAAACGCACTTGGTTGCTTGGCTACGGTTTTTCATAAATAGTTATGTCAGATTAATATTATTAATTAATGTTACAAATAAAATACAAAATAGTTGGTCTTTTAAAAAATAAACATCTATTATTCTCGAATCCAAAACAATTTCCTACAAAATAGTATTCTGGATTATTACATCTATTATATAACTGTCACTTTGTTCTGCTTTTATTACACATTTTGTCTTTATTATTTTGTATATGGTTTGTAAAAGAAATATGATATTGATGCCGACTGGACAAGAGTAACCTGCTTTACTAAAGCTATACTCGGTTTACTGTTTCCTGTAACTGAATAATATACGGAACCGCCCTAAGGCCTAAAAATCGCATGTAAATAAATATAAAACGAAATGTCAAACATGTTTGTTGTCGCCATTTTCTGTTCTCATTTCAATCAATCAATGCTCAAAGATTTGTTATAATAATTCTTGTTCTCATTTTTTATTTTGGGTCTGATGCTATTGCCATTTTTTTGTTCTCAAGTTTGGAAAGGCATTAAAGGGCATGTTAGAGCGTCTCCTTATTATATACCTTCATGCCTGTAACACTATCCTATTACAGGAAAGAGAGCAAAGGTTGAATGTAATGTTGGTAATTAAATAAATGAATTATTATAATAATATTGTTATTATTAAATGATGTGGTTACGACACAATAGGTGATAAATACATACAGGGTGTCCCGTAAATCGACGTCAAGCCAGAATCAGGTGACAGCTTGGATTTACGGGACACCCTGTATGTGCTTTATGAGTTTATTAGATATTAAAATTCTCGCTGCTTCATAAACATGGTAGGACGATCCTTATAGTTGATAAATTGCGGTATCTAAGCTAATTTCTTATAATTACAGCATGCTGTCAAGCAGCGATACCTTAAATAGTAATTCCACGTATGCAACTGTTTTTTTAGTACACATGCGTTTATTTTCATGCAATGTTTGTGTTTCAGGCAAAACATAAAATTACAATCGTCTAAATTGACAATTAATCAAACACTATTAAATTCATGGTATGTATATTATGAATGTAGGAACGCAATGCCTACTATTAGTTCCGAAAAAATCCGCAATATGGCAGAAATTGTATTTGGTTTAAATAATATATTTTTGTGTTTCTATTAAAATTATATTTATAAGTTTTGATAAAAAAATATAAAGTAAAAAAACTATTATCGGTAGTTTATCAAAAAAATGTCTGTATCTCTTGCACAAATCTTATTCTAAAGTAAAGATAAGAACTTTGTTGCTTTATTGTAGTTTTTTTTTACTATTATGTCAAATGAGGTCAAGTCGTAATTTTGAATTTACCATACAAAACAACTGCTGTTAACTAGACGCCATTTTCTTTCACTTTTTGTGGCTTATATATTTGTACATTTTCAGCTATCTAATTGGATAATGTGCACTTTAAAAGGAGTAGAGATAGTTCATTCTAAAACTGCGCACCAAACATTGCATGGCATAGACACAATTAAATATTTTTCCCCCATTGGTACCGGAAGTGGGAGCACGTATCGATAACACATCACACATCATATAAACGTCATATTTAAGTACAGTGCTCGCGCAGTTTTAGATATAGACTATTAGTGGTTAGAATAATTACTACAATTAATTTATGTAGCCTATGGTACTGTGACTGACGGACATTTATTATTAATTTGTATCTATATATTAAATAATAGTATAAAATATCTAACTCCATTAATTGAAAATCATCGGCATGTCTTGGTTTTGCAAATTCTCATGCATTTGAAATAATTATCTATTATTATTTTATACTCACAATAGTACATAATATCGTAAACTAAATAATAAAAATGATGATGAAAAGCAACAGTCTAAAAAAATAATGTTGATACCTTTCTTACGTTTCGGCGAACTTTTAAGCGCCTGACCGTTCGCTGTAACATTAAAATAAATTTGAGTGCAATTCACGCGAACCTTGTCTCACATACAAATATTATTAAATATTTCCTCAAAAAATATCTTTCAATTGATGAAAATTCATACCGGAGACTTTTTTCGTCTTCTCGACGACTTTGGATTTAATGTGAAAGAATTTCATTATTTTCGTACCGATTTTTTGTTTCTTAGGCGGAGTTTTCTTGTTTGTAGCAACTTCGTTTTGTATTAGTTTTTGTGATTCCATTTTGTCGGATGTATCTATATGGCTGAGGAGGGCCTCTTCGCCGATGGTTGTATCTTCGCCCGGGTCTTGGTTTGAGCTGGACTTGACTGGCGTAGAGGTAGCCACGTCAGAACTCATAGAGTCCATTGTCTCGGCTTCGGTGACAGAACTTTCAGGGTTACTTTTGATACTCTGATCGCTAATTAGCTGTAAGTAAAAAGTTTTATTTTTATAATTACAGTACAGTCGTGGGTAGTGAACGGAAACTCGGACGCAATTACAATGTATACCTTTACTTTTTCAGGATAAAAAATATGTTTTTTTAAATATATTTTCATATAAAAAATACACAACACTACACTATAGTCATAGGACAAAAAAATCCAGCGTATCTACATGAGGTTTTATATATTAAACAATAATAATTTCTTGAATGTGTATCTGCTACATGTTCCTTTAAAAATATAGGGGACATTTTTTTCATAAAGTATGCAGGAGCCCAAGAGATTTAAAGGCTCTGTAGTCGACTTGACGCCTATACAAACGTCCTTCCAATATTACAACTTGGCTGTTAGTCGAAGATCAATTTTTCTTTTGATGTTGGTAATTGTACGCAAACATCTTTCTGTTGTGGGTAATAAGTATTTTTGTATTATAATAATTTAAAAAAAAAACATATAATACAAAATTCGGGTTTACTAAGATAGTGTGAGTTTTCTTAACATTTACTTTCGAGTTAATTATACTACTGCGTTAACATTTACACCAATCACACGCTCCCATTTTTAAGTCTCAAAATATCCGCTTGGGGCGCTGAACAATTTCCCATACAAATTTTAACTCAAACGCAAATACATACATAGTTAGAAAACTAACACTAGGGCTCCAGATGTAAAAGTTTAGGTGGGAGGAAGGTCTCTATAACTTCGTTAGGCCGACCGACCGGTCTCGTTACCACACACCATACAGATGCAAAAACCTTCGAATGACCTAGTAATGTTTCGGTTTTAGTCTGTGGGTTCACCGGTTTTCAGATTACTGCATCGATTTCTTGTCGAGATGGTAGTCTCCTTTCAGGGTGTGGTTACGAAATGAGTTGAATTGACGATAAGGCAGCGAGTATATTAAAATATACTCGTAATGCAATTTGTCGCCACCCATTTCGTAATCGTAACATTTAGCCGGCATAGTGGGAGCGATCAATTTTGTTTAAGAACAATTTTATTGATCGACCCCATTCATGGACTTTGTAGTTCTGCTCACCATCAGGTAGATACAAAGTCACAAAGTCCAATAAAAAAAAAAGTGTGCACAGCGCCTATGGCTACTTACAACGTAACTGGAGTCGTCGTCGCTGTCGGTGTTCATATTCACCATCATCTTCTGTATGAGAAGCTCCATAGTTTTGTCGTTGTTCTGATCACGATTCCTCTTCGGCTGATGGTTACTGGTCTAAAATAATTATAATACATTTATCTTTCACAAATAAAATTAAAACATAGAAATTATTAATATAAATTTTGGTAAAAAGCACTGGTATATCTAAACTAGGTTTACCCTATATCTCGGGCACCAGTGTCCTTCCCTTAATTGAAAGCGTGATTAGAGATAAGAAGGAGAATTTGGATTTTTAAGAATATTATATAACAGGGAAAAGAGATGTAGTGACCTGCGAGACCGGATATTGAGCCATTTCAGCTTTTTTCTATACTCTGAAATGTGATCATACTTTCGCAGGCCAAAAACATAACGTATGCATACGTTTTGAAGGCGCTCAAGTTTATTAAGTAATTCTTCAGTGAGATCGGGATAACAGACGGTATAGTCTAAAATAGGCAGAAGTAAAGACCAACGTAATCTTAGCTTTGAAGGGAATGAAATATCTGAATCTGTTCAAGTGTAAACAACTCTTTCACCACATATTATTGAAATAAAAATAGTTTGCATAAAAAAAATACCTCATCATTATTGCTATGGTGAGTAGTATTATTATTGCCATAGCTGTGTGGCTGTCTCTTGAAGCACGTAGTAAACTCCACCAAGTACCGCAGACTTTCCATCCAGGACTGAGTGCTTGGCCTGTTCTGCATGCGCGCTCTCATGTTCCTGCTACCCTGGTACTTCAGGGCTCTGATGTATCGGCGTTTACTTTGAATGTACATTACCTGGAAGATTTAGAGTAATACTTTTATAATTTCTGATACTCTGGTACTTTAGTGCTCTGTATAATGTAGGTACCTAGATACGGTCAATTTGGAGGTCTGGAGACCCTGGAGCAACGAAAGAATTGTTTCCCGTCAAGTCTTTCAAAGGTTTATTGCCAACAAATAAAATTATTTTAAGAAAGAATGTAGTCATTAGTTAAAATCAAATACCTACAAATTATTATAGGTAAAAAATCGAAAAAAGGCTGTTTGGAAAAGTTGCCGACTCATCGATATTTGTATTTATTTTTAATCTTTATTGTGGGGACCTTCTCTTGTAGAAGCCCCAGGGCAAAAGCCCCGCTTGCCCTCACCCAAATCGGGCTATGGGCATAAGCAATTCTGAACATAAACACTGAAATTCTTAAATTGAACTACAAAATCCAGAATTATTGAGAAAAAAAAAATTTTGCGCAAGAAAATGGTAATATCTTACCACATCAGCAGACCGAAGAGGTGGTTTTCCAAGAAATAAGTTTACAATAGACATAGTTTCTCTGGTCAGCCTTAACGCTATTAGCAGCAAAAAGAAGAATACCCAAGGTAGTGGCCGCACCAGTTCGGATTGTGGTCTTTCATCTTGGTCTACTGAAATAATATTAAATAGTTTAGTGTTTATTGCACCTCCACAAATCAATATTTTAGGAGGTACTGTAAAGTCAGCTTATTTGATTGGCGAAGATCTGACGTTATTAAAACTCTTAATGGAAGCAACAGTCAAGGCGTGGTTAGTTGTAGTATACAAGCCTTTTTAGGTGATTTTAAGGGAGGATCCCTTATCTTCCTTCGTCTTCGCCAAAATTACCCACATTCGTACAAAAAATGCTGTGACACATACCTGACAGTATTGATACTTGTGTTGGTACTAAAACTAAAGAACTATTATCTAGCTTTAATTTTTAGAAATGTTACTTACTTGGAGGTGGAACAGCCCACTTGGCACCCTTTTCAACCACCCACAGAAGTCTGTCAGTTGTTCTTAGAGCCACCTGGCCGATCTTGTACCCAGCCGCGTACTCTGCAGCTTCTTGAAGCAGGCCCTTTGCTAATGTTAGTAGCTCCATTTCTGAAAATAAAAAAGGTTCAATGGAGGCTTAACTATTGCAGTGGAATTTTAACTATGACCAATCGATATAATGGCGGATATGTTTGGGTTGGCAGGGGGATATGCCAAAGCCATCGAAGTTTACTTTAAATCTACTAATACTTCTTTATATTATTTATAAGGCTATAGTTAATTTCGACCTGATGCGGGTCGTATATTTTTTTTTAATAAATATATAGATTATTATTAGTAATAGTTCTGACAAAAGATCCTAAAGAATCTTGCCAATTTGCATTCTGTGGAGGTTCCCATTAATCCGCGTAAATTGTTTTGTGGGATTTATATGAATTTCTAGTTTGTTGAGTTCTTCATCTTTTATATTTCCTAATAATTTTATTTTAATTTCCTGGTGCTAAACAGGAATTTTGGTTGTACAACAAACCTTCGCCAAAATTATCTATGCGTCGAATACATGTGATAAATAAGCATTTCCTCCTAAAAGTAGCAAAAAAAATTATGGCTTATCTCAGGAGATTCACCTACGTTATAAATATAAATACTTAGATGGGTAATTATAAATTATTATATTTAATTAGTTCATTAAAAGCAATGAATAACATGGCGGATGCTGTTAATTGCCTAAGACTGATAAATAAGCTATTTATTTGTATGACTTATACATATATATATATATATATTGTTGAGACTAAATAATTTATATATCTCGTATCATATAACTTAATGTGCAAGTCAACCTTCGACCTGCGGAAATTAGTTGAAAGTAATGTAACAGAAAGAATGTTGGAAGCACAGGCATATATCATTGGTGTGCTTAGGAAATCTACTTTCAATGGACATAAAGTATTGCGAAAGCAAGATTATATGCACGGATAAAAAATAATGGATCAAAACTCTATAAATATCGTTTATACGCAACATTTTTAGTAATTTTACTTACAATATAATTTATGTACATTAATTTGTAAAACATTCACACTATTTACTGTGGTAGCTTCTGAATACTAGGTATAAATATGTAATACCGGCATATCTTAATGATATGCCAATCGAGCTGCAGAACATGTATGTGGATAACTGCAAATATTATAATAAGTTTAAGAGGTACTTTATGGAGGCGATAGATGCAGAGCGATATAATAAATAATTGAAATGTTTCTACCGTTTCTATGTACCTACTACAATGTAATGATAATACCTATTGTAAAGTGACTCCCCGTACTCATATAAACCTTAAAGGTTTTCGAGTATGGGTGATTACTAACATTTGTGTATCTATACTAATATTATAAAGCTGAAGAGTTTGTTTGTTTGTTTGTTTGTTTGAACGCGCTAATCTCAGGAACTACTGATTCGAATTGAAAAAATATTTTCGTGTTGGATAATCCATTTATCAAGAAAGGCTATAGGCTATATAACATCACGCTACGACTAATAGGAGCGGAGTAACAAAGAAAAATGTTGCAAAAACGGGGAAAAATTATTCCTTTTAAGAGCGTACGCTGCGTAAACGGTTAAATTTAAACGCGCAGACAAAGTTCCGCGGGTCAGCTAGTATGTAATATGTAGTAAGCATTAAATAAAAAAAATAAAAAAAAAAACTAACATCTTAACAACTAACTCTACTTATTAAAAGGTAATCCAAAATATACACAAAAAAAGTAGTTTGCGAAGCACAATAGTTGTGCAGGACCGGGCGATTCACGTGTCGCCCGTTGGATTTTATGGTCACTACTCTGCTCCTATGGGTCGTGGCTTGATATGATATAGTCTATAACCTTCCTCAATAATAGGGCTATCTAATGCATTTTATCAGGTTGGTAGTGCCTCATTACCTTTTACACACAACTTTTTATAATACAAGTATAGATTAATTTACAATTAATTTACTTGCACCTATATTTTGTTGGTAGTACCTAAAACGTACGTCTAAGTTTTATTTTAACAGTTTCGGCTGGATTTTAGTATGTGGGTACTACTTAATATAGGCCAGTTATGCCCGATTTCACCAACTCTAAGGGAGCTCCTAAGTTAATGGACAATTAATGACAGTTGTTTCATAGCAATCATGTCAAAATTTGGGCTCCTTTAAAGTTAAGGATCGTTGGGAAATCGGGCATTAGTCAGGCAACATAGCATACTTTATAAGTATCGAAAGTACATTACCATGGAATTCATTTAATTAAAGCGACGAGTAGTTTAGGATATTTGGGGAGAAAATAAATATATTACATACAAATTTTAATGTTTATTCCAGCCCAGGCATAGGTTGAAGCACTGTCTCGCTTTTAATAAAAGTATCCTACATCAACCTCACTTGTTCATGACCTTATTAATAGTAATATTATATTAAGTATGAACTATTACCTAATAATACTAAAAAAATATAAAATCACCTCAAAACAAAACAAGTTCCCAACACAATTATTATCTTCACACTGGAATATCAGAAAAAAACATGTATGACAAAAGAATATAATAATAAGAAAACAAATGCATTATCACTACTTTTACTAAAACACTAATAAGTGCACATTTGGATTTGACTTCTTTATACCTTATAGATAAGGCCGCTCCAATAGGACAGAGGTCAATGCAATCACAACCGATACTCTTAATGCCGGTAAAATAAATATTGATATTTCAATGATAATTTATGCTTATAATATTATTTTGTTCTAAATTACATATAATATAAGTTGATTTTTTTATGGAAACAAGTCAAGGAACTCTCTATTTACCTTTTAGTAAGCAGGTCTACAAAGTTATTGAATGGGAAGACCAATTGTTAGTTTATATTGGTCATTGTGAATGAGTATTGGTCATAGTTTTTTCAGTGGCTTCTGCAGTCATAAATTACCATAATGCTCAGTTATCATAATTAAAAACTTTCTTCTACATTGATCTTTTCATCATAAGATGGTAGGTACACATATTTCTTTGGGTGGTACATAACAAATAAGACCTCTACTAGAATATTATTCAGGTACATGGAAAAATTGCAGAGCCACTAAAATCGTTGTCGTTTTCCGAAAATGGTAGATGAAGATTGGCTAAAGAACTGGACCTTAAAGACAAAGAGGCACCTTTTTAAAATAATATATAATATTATAAAGCTGATGAGCTTGTTTGGTTGAACGCGCTAATCTCAGAAACTACTGGTCGAAATGAAAAAATATTGTGTTGGATAGCCCATTTATCGAGGAAGGTCGTAAATGGTTAAAGTAACGCAAACAAAGTTGCGCGGATCAACTAGTACATACATAATATTATTTAAAAGTAATAGTAGAGCAACCAGAGAAACATGTGGTAACACAAGCTTTTAAAAACCTGATGCTAAGCCAGACCTATAAATAAGGCATTGATCAGTCCTACTATGCGGGCTAAATGATGCGGTTACGAAATGGGCGGTGATAAAAACGAGTTTGCATTACGAAATATGCACATCAACATTGCCGTGATGGTCGAGGTAGGGACAACCATTTATTTTGAAGGAGACTGCTGAAGCTGGCCTGCACTGGGGCAGGCGGAGCCGTTTGGATCAGTACTATTGTGTATGATGTTTTGAAAGCATATGTCTTTCTGTAATACATGTTAATTTGTTATTACAAGTGGTATCCAGGGCCAAGGAGTGATGATGGACTTTCCTTCGAGGTTTTTAGGATGACAACAGCTCTCCACAACAGTAAGAAATTTGCACATCAAGTCCTGAATTCAGCATGAGAAGTCTCTATGCACTTGTATTATGAACATTCTAAAATAACAATTTTAAATTAATATCATAATATTTACTATGTTTTTGCAAGGCATTTTTTATTTTATAGTTAAGGTGGGGGGCGAGGTGAAATCAGAGATTGCGTCAGTAGTTCTGAATTTTTGAAGAAAATGACTGTTTTTAGACGAACAGTAATAATATTTTCTTAATCTGGAGGATATTACCTAAGAGAGACAATGTTCTTAGCTATCCATGGCTTCACCATGCGGGTGCCGGGTCCATTGCATGGTTGGAAGGCAGGGGACTGATGATGAACTGCAGCTTTCCCGGACTTGAGACCGCGAAGTAGGTTTAAAGGCCTATAGAACTCTCACCTGCACTGTGTTCACTACACTCTCTACTCAACCAAATACTATATGATCCTGTTAGCGCCATCTTGGAAACACGCTCCATAAAAGTTCCGACGGCTGATCTGGAATTCCTCTTGCACCAACTTCCACTGCATAAAGTTGAGTTTTAAATCCGTTTCTAGTAATTTCGTTTATGAGATCAAAATATTTATTTGACTTGATGTTGTGGTCCTTAGTATAACTGTTGAGTCATTAACTTAAAATAAAATAGTTTGTTCAATAGAAATAAATCGTGAAAATAGATCTAAAATTAACTTTTTCCGGATTTTACGACATTACTATAAATGTTTAACATGATTTTTTTATTTAATTCAATTCAATTTGATTTTTGGTCTTCTATCAATTAAAAAAGTATTTTTTATTATTTATAAATGTAGGTATTAATAATTTATATACGTGGTGGCAGAGTTGGCTAGACCTTGGACTAAAAACACTTAGGTTCCTGGTTCGAATTCCAGTGTGTACCAATATTTTTTTTATTAAAAAAAAATTGTACATTTGTTAGACACCGCCACTATAGTGCCTCAGAGAGCACCTTAAGCTGTCAATCCCAGGTTCACTATACCAACTTGTGAAACTTTTTATAGATGGGTTATTGAGTCAATTCAAAACATCACGACGAGCTAACCACTTATTTGGTGTATACTCATACCATCGGCTACGACAAAGTGGGATTGAAAACCCCTCCGCTGGGTACCCTGGGGCCGTCTAGACTGTATGTATATTATAAATAAAAAAAAGGTTGTTGAATCATATTTTACTATTTTTGTGTAGTTTTTCTTAAATTATTTTGTGACTTACAACATTTTGCTTCCGTGCAACATTTGCTAGTTGACGCTGCTTACGAGAGTAAGCAGTTTATCTAAGCACTTACAATGCTGAGATAAAACTAGAAAAGTAGATGCAAATACAAACTAATAACTACCTCTGTCCAGTTTGGGGAGGGATTCCACCCCTATGTTGTTAAGATTCCACTAAAATGCATTTTTTAAAGTTTCAAACAATATAGGCTGGTGTGTAAGTACTTATAGAGTACCTGCTTACCTAAATAATTTTTGATCTGCCTATATACCCTGATCTCAAACCTGCACCCCATTGTTATAATATTATTGTAATAATAATAAATCAAGCTCTAAACCAGGAGATAGGCAAAGAAAACAAAATACCTATAATATAAGTAGACAAAAATATAACAAAAAAACTTTTTTATTTAAATTATTAGGTATATTATGTTTAAATACTATTCCTGCTTTTAGCTGAAGTTAAATTTTTCCCATTTTTCTGTAATTAAGTACATGTGATAAAAAAAAAACCATTTTCTCTCTCTTTGTCACCTTTTCATAGCTGATGGTATGAGTCTACACTGAACAAGTGCTTAGCTTGTTGCGATTTTATGAATAAACTCAATAACCCATCTTATAACAAGTTATTATATAGTGAAACTGGGACTGACAGCTTAACATGCTCACCACAGCACTATAGTGGTGTTGTTAAACAAAATGTACACAATTTTTTAGAGTAAAAACTAATTGGTACACACCATGGTTTGAACCAGGGTCCGTGTTTTTAAATCTAAGGTCTAACCAATTTGGCCACCACTTATATATCGCTTCATGTGATGTCAAAGTTTAATTAAAATGCAAATGTAAAAATCAAATAGGTAGTACCCACAAAGTAGGTACCAAACCGCTCTGGATCATTGACTGAAACAAGTACAGTCCCAGTTGAACCATTGAAGGTCAGCCAGTTAAACAGGGACTATGGTAAGCCTTCATAAAGTAACTATATTTAGGGTCATTAAAATTATATATTTAACCTATACTTTATCAAATTAATTATATATGCGGGTAGTTTACAATTAAATAAAATAGGTACTACAAAGACCACTGTGTATTTGTGCTATAAATTTTGACATATATTTTGAACATTTAAAATAGTAACAAATTTAATTTATATCAATTAAATACTTACAATCAACATTTACCAATTCCGGCTTTATGAATTTATCTTTGAAACAACCGGCCACACACAAAAAATAAAAATACTAAACCACTTGACATTCATATTTTTAAACTGTTATGGCATTTACTATCAAAGTTTAGAACACACACAGATAATAATAATTATCTTCAAAATAGCATCGTTGTTTTCATATTGTATTCTCACTTTTGAGCATTATAATGATTTTTGTTCATTATTTTTGTATCAGTTTGAATTTCAGTTGCCTTAGGGCACTGTGAACATTAAAGTAATCTGTTATCTTATCTGTATAATGGTAATCTGTGGGAATAATCATTGAATGAAGTGGTGGGTCGTTATGTGTTTACACCGTAACGTAACGGCTACGGCTTTTGTTGTTAATAACCCTTTATATTAACTAATGATTCTTTTAAATAGTTATTATTTAAAAAATGAAATTATATGCAAAAAAAAAAACTTGCCTTCATACTTCATTCAATCTTAGGACTGGCTGCTGTAATATAGCGTGATAGAAAACCTTTCTATGACCCACTACAAAAGTACGTAAAACAACAAATTAATATTATTTGCCTGTTAAAAATATTATTGACAGGTTGTTTGAAAATTCTCAATTTTTAATGATTTGTTAGTTCTATTTTCCGTCCACAACGATTGTGATTGAAACGGAACAAATGTACAATGAATCTATATATTGGTAATCACTGTTAAAATGGTTATAGGGTAATTCGTCAAATAGGTCAGTCTCATTTCCATGATACTTTTTTTTTTTAAGTTATGGAGATCGATACCATAGTCATTTATTGTGGAGCTGAGTAATATGTATGTATCCTTTAATTGCACTTTGTAGTTTCTAAGAAATAAAGTTTAAATAATTCGGCCTGTTATGTAAATGAGCATCAGATAAGAAAATGATAAAAAGCGAATATGGAAATGGTAATTGCATAAATGACCAGTCATGGAAACGATGTGCTTGTGTAAGGAAATGAAAATGTATACTTATTGAAATTAAAATTTATGTTTTCTTAATTTTAATTGTAAAAATATATCAAATTAATCAGAGAACTACCTGTAATACTGGCGTATTATCTTCCCCTAGCATTTCTATTTTAAGATTAACGTCAGTGTAATCAACTTGATATTATTATATAGGTGTTTCGTTACCATTGAATATTTCTACGTAAGTTTGTGTATTTTGTTGTTTATTTGTTGTAAATACGTATATACCTATATCCTTAGTAGCTATTATTTCCATAAGAGATCATGGAAATCATTTCCCTAAAGTATACATATACCCTTAGTGGCTATAATTTTCATGAGTAGTCATGGAAATAATTTCCCTAGCAGCAAATTCAACTAGAATCGATGGAAATGAGAGTCATGGAAATGATTACCAAACCGCTTTATTTTCTCTATAATGTACTACAAACACAATATTTCAAATTGTATGATGGTTAAACATAAAATAAACCCACCTGTGATGTTCATTTTTTATTATTATTTGTAGTACAATTTACACATATTGCTCTGCGGCCACATTCTGTTTCTTATAACGTGAAAGTTAGATTGTCAAAATAACGAAATGCGTTATTAGCGCTCTCTCCTCCAATCAGCAAAGGTTAAAAAACTACTCTGATTGGAGAAAGCGCGCTAACAGCGGAAATCGTTATTTTGACAATCTAACAATCACGTTACAAGAAACATAATGTGACCGCTGGTCACAAACTAAGCTCTAGGCTTGTCTTATGTGTACCTACCAGAAGCAACGATATAATATATATATTATATTTTATACCTGTTATACTTGTATGTATTACCTGTTTAGAGCCCTTACTTAAACACTTCTGGGGCAGCACAAAGAAAGGTACTAGAGAACTTCTACATCCATTCCGTTTACAATAAAGATGCTCTTAGTACGCCAAAAGGAAATGATAAATATTTTTCGGACAAATTGGTAATGGGATTAAAAACTGACAATTTATCCCGCTTGATGATGTTTAGCCAGTCATCTCTCAAAATATGTGACAAATGTCAATCGCCATACTTATAAAAACACTCTTATCGCTAAAAAATACAAAATGTGCTGCACGTGACTGTAAAAATATTAGTGTACATAAATACTCTAAAGTTCCTAAGAAAGTTATGGGAAAGATGTATCAAAATAAAAAACTGGAAATGTACCGATTCTTCGATCTTATGTTGTATATTATAGTGTGTTATCTATGATTTTAATATGGTGGTTGTGCAGATATATTAAGGAAATTTATTAATTACCTAATAGGTACTAAAATATAACATTTAGTTTCTTTCTAGGACAAATCAGTTTCTAAATTCCTGAACCGTTTCGCTGTTTCAAGTATTTTTCTCTTTTACAAAGCCAGTAAAAGAGAAACAATGAGAGAAGATGACTGAGAAAACTTGGCTTTTACTCAAAAACATACAAAGGGAGGAACCTGTGTCAGATGTGTAATTAATAATATTAGTCACAATGTCAGCGAGCCTGAAATCATGTTAATTCACTAAAAGTTCTAACTGTGATACTCCAGGGGCCCTGACCAAAGAACACGATCGCCAAAATCGCCGCATCGAACGATAAAAATGTATAAGAATTATACTCTATGAGTAGAGTCTGATCGACGAGAAACGTCAAATCCCATACATTTGGCTTTCGATGGGTATTTCGATTCGATTGTCGATTGGCTCTTTGGTAAGGCCCCAGGGTTGTAACCGCTTAAACTGTGCGAAGTGACTTAGGTGAAATATGTGAACTTGGGATTGTATATTGACAGACCATGGCTTTAAAATCTATATATTTGCTGACAAAAATGTTAGAGATTTATTACTGTTACACCAGCAATCTGTGATAAAAAGGTTACGGATTCCTGGTATAACAGTAATAAATGATAGCGAGCAAAAGGTTCATTTTGAGCGCTTAATAGGATTAAACAAAACTTATAAGATAATGAAAAATGAAGTGGATCATAGCTATATATTCCCTTATTCTAATATTTTATTGTTTGTGTTATGTGATGTAATTTTAGAGAAAGTATAATAAAAAATAAATCATTATTAAATTATTTATTGTTTTATATATGATATGCAAAATTAATTAAAAATTATACAAAACTAAAACTAGGTACATTAATAGAAAAATAAAGAAGACAATGTATTATTATAATATAATTTTTTAATGAAGTGTAGCATGTGACTGTACTTCCTGGTGGGAAGTGCACAATTTAAGAGCGAAAACAATCAGATTAGTGAGATTTTTTTTTGGTTTATTACATCATGCTGTTTATTTCCATTTTTTATAATCTTTTTTTTTTACCACTGCTTCGGTATAAATTTTAGCATTTACCATGGTTACTATATGTCAAAAACATATAGATTGATTATTGAAAACAGCCATTAAGATCAAGGTGTTAATATTGATGGCTGTCTATCCGAAGGGGCCCTTGTAAAGATGGGTGTTCCGCAAGGCTCAATTTTAGGACCATTCCTCTTCCTAGTATACATCAATGACCTTCCACATATGGTTCAGGAGATGGCGCAGATAGTGCTATTTGCTGATGATACATCTCTACTGTTTAAAGTTAGTAGAAAAGATAATATATCATCATCAGCAAATGACACTCTGGAAATGGTTTCGAAGTGGTTCACCGCGAATAATTTAGTTTTATATACTAAGAAGACTAAGTGTCTAAAATTTACGCTCCCGTTTTTACGTAACTGGTATTAATTCCACAGTGAAGTTAGGTGGTACTGATCTGGAATTTGTTGACTACACTGTGTTTTTAGGGATCACAGTCGATTCCAAACTACAGTGGAAAGCTCACATAAATACTCTATCCAATAGATTGAGCTCTGCTGCATATGCAGTCAGAAAAATCAGACAATTAACTGATGTTGCAACGGCCAGACTAGTGTACTTCGCCTATTCTTACAGTATAATGACGTATGGTCTTATAATGTGGGGATCCGCGGCAGATTTAGATACTATATTTATTTTACAAAAGAAGGCTATTCGGGCAATATATGGCATGAAAGCTCGTGATTCTCTCCGGGAAACATTTCCTATGATTGATGTATTGACACTACCATCTCAATATATATATGAGAATTTATTGTACGTCAAGAAAAACTTAAGTATGTTTAGTAAAAATGGCGACAGGCATAATTTAAACTTAAGAAATATAGATAAAATTGATATTCCAAAGTTTAGACTGCAAAAAACTAATAAATGTTTTGTCATTAACAGTATAAGGTTATTTAATAAATTACCTAAAAGTATTATAGATTTAAGTGAAATAAAGTTTAAAAATTGTATAAAACAAACATTAATCCATAGGGCATACTATAGATTTAATGACTATATTAATGATAAAGATGTCTGGACCCGTTCTGGTGGGCGATTCTCGCGCTTTCGACATTCATCTCGAGAATCGCCCACCTGATCTGCAATTGAGGTCTCGCAACTAGTATTGCCTTTTCAAATGAGTACCCTAGTAGGTATGTTAAATCTGGTATTGTGGTAATTTATTATTACTTAATTTATTTTTTATTATATTTAAATTTAATCTTTGGATAAGGTATACCTTATGATTACTTATTTATATTTACATTATGCAGGTACTCTGTTATTATATATTATTATTTAGTAAAGTGCCTGTACTCTTTAGTATTTGCAGTTCTGTACATTGGTACAGCAACCAATTGCTATACTGTTAAATAATCTGCCATAGGGTGTTTTGCGCATGCTTTTGGTAGGGTTAGAGCATTTTATGTATGCTGCGATATGCATATTGGTAACTCAATGGTTCACCTGTTAATTTGTCTGAAGCACCAGAGTTTTTTACTTGCTGGTACCTTTTTCTCCGGGGTGTCTCCGGAGGCATCGACTTTACAACTAGTGATTACGCCCTTAAAGATACCGATCCATATAACTATGTTAATGCGATTGATGGTCATTTAAAAATATCTACAGCCAATATAATGATAATATAATATAAGAACTAATATTTAAGGCGTGGATACTGTTGGTGAGGTCGGTCGCCTCGGTGGCACCCTTGTATGGCAGATGATAATCGGAAGGTCAATGGAATCAGCTAACCACCTAGTCTTACATTAGTTGGTTATGTAGCGTGCGTTCGGTTGGTTGGTTTTTTTAATACTTGTATTTAAAGACACCTTTTATTAATTAATCTATAATGGTTATATATATATATAACCATCTGGGGTAACGCCGCAAATCGTAATATTAAAGCACTTCAAATTTCTCAAAATAAAATTATCAAAGCACTCTTTAACTTTAATTTTTGGACTCCGACTGCAACCTTATATAAAAAAACTAAACTCATGAACATAAAACAACTGCACAAATATCAAACATGTCTGCTAATAAAAAAAATCCTAGATAAAAACACTCATTCAAAAATCACACTATTAACAAATCAACAGACACGAAAGTTTAATCTAAGGAGAGCATCACACATATCAATATTTAATATTAACCCAAAAACTAACCAAGGCAAAAAAACTATTAACTATCAGGGAGCAAAATTGTATAATTCTTTACCGAAACAAATTAGACAGATAACATCTATTATTACTTTCAGCATATGTCTTAGAAGTCATATACTTAATTCTATTTAAAAGTAATACCTAACTTTTTCTACTTACTAATTATATGTTATACTAACATTATTATGTTATATAACAGTTATTTTTATATATGTGTTGCATATATGGGATAAATCTTAATCTTTTTGTGATACATAATATTTATTTTATGGTATTTTTTGAACATACTGTATATGGGACTTTGCTTTTGTGTACTTATAACGTCGTCGCCAAACAATACAAACCGGTTAGCTCGGTAGCGCACAGCACCCATTCATCGTGCGACAATCTATTAATGTATAGATAATTTGTATGCTTTTTTATATTTACCCACTACTTATACTTATTTTTTTTTTTTTACTATTATTTTTTAAATAGTTTGAATTATTGTTATTATTTTTTGTCATTATTGTTAAGTACTTTATTTTGTTTTCTAAATTAGTTTAATACCAAACAAAATAGATTTGTGTTCTTGTTGTAATCATGTCTTGTTTGTTTGCCGATTTTCTATATATTTACGTGTATAATTTATGTTTATAATTGTTTCCATATAAAGTGAATTTTGTGATTCTTTTGGAAATAAAGTTCTTTAAACCTATATATAGCAGCCTAACCAAACGCACTCTAGACCTTATTGTGATCTTTTTTTTTTTTGACTATTCATAAATATCTGTAAAGATTTACATGAAATAAATAATATTTGATTTGATTTGATAAGATGCCAATTCATGCTTCCTTTGAAAGGCTGTGTTCTATTAAAAAATACATTGTGAGTACTAACACCAAGAGGGATGTAAGAAAAACAACACATACATTACACTGTGTACATATATTACACACATATATTTTTCATTGTGTTAATTATATGATTTTTAATAATAATATTCATGAGTATGTAGAACGCAATGTAAATTGCTGCATTTACTTTACACCATTTTTAAATGTCAGCGGATGACTAAATATGATTAAAATGTCAAAAAAGCCATCGATTAAAAAACCCATTAATATGAATCTGTTTCATATCCAGTCTACTTAGTTTGGTCCTTTACTTTTGTTTCCAACGGAACAGTAGGTTCCATAAATTCCTTTATTTAAGCAATCCTATGTTTTGTCATTACTATATATAGACTGTCACTGATGACGCCGCTCTAAAGAGTGGCGAAATATTTGGCAATAAAATTTTATAGTTTCAATTTATATATTTTACCTAATAAGAAACATATCTAACACACTTTATTTGTTTCAGATATATATAATTATATTAATTTGAGCTTAGCATTCTTTTAGCATTGAATATAGGTGTTGTTAGCTAGGCTTTACGGGCAGTTAATAAAATCGAGGCTCATACATTTTCCTTAGATTTCATTTAAAACTTTAAGCATAGGGTGGTATACCACATTTTTGGCCGACTGCACCTCTTATTGAATGCTTGAATATGTTGTTTAGTCAACCCAGGTAATATTGTGCTGGCGTTTATATCGCGGGAAGAATCTGCCTTTGGACAGATATAAGCTTCTTTATTTACATTTTCTAAGCTTGTACTCTGAAACAAAAAATGCTTATAATATGGTACGAAAAATAAAATAATAGAGAATATGCACGGTTTGTTTATGGTAGTATTTACTTTATTAAACCCTAAAAAAAACATAATACTCCAAAATTAATGTGATAATCCTTAAAAAAAGGTTTAACATTTATCATTATTTAATGTATCCAAAAACAGCGCATCCTAGCACACCATTTCTGTGACATCACAACACAACAAACAATGGTTCTATCTCTTTTTTTTTGCACGGTTAGTAGTATATTACAACCGAAACATTTGTTTGTTTCGGTTGTTGTGACGTCATCACGTCAGAAGTGTCACTCGCTGTGTCGGAGCGCGTTCCGTTTTTGCAAAAAAAAAATTTTTTACTATTCATAAATATCTGTAAAGATTAACATTAAATAAATAATTTTGATTTGATTATACTATAAATTATTAACTTCTGGCCCTAGACCCACATTGTTTGAACTTAAACGATGGGTATCGAATAGTATCGATGATATTCTTTCGATAAGCCAATCGAAGTTATTTTCACTTTGTTAAAGGAATTTCGACCATGGGCTTTATTCCGAGTTTTGACACGTTCACCGTCGCGCATTTTGCGTAAACTATAAATATTGAAATATAAGTTCTATCGTATTAAATATAGAGTTAAAATTCCAATGCTTTATGGGGCTTTATTCCGAGTTTTGACACGTTCACCGTCGCGCATTTTGCGTAAAGTACGGGTATTGAAATATAAGTTCTATCCTGTTAATTATAAAGTTGAAATTCTAATGCTCCATACATGTTCAAACTTGCGAAGAATTCGTGTATTTCAAGATGGCTGCATTATAATAGCCAACCTAATACATACTATATAACCATTGGAATAGAGCTTATATTTCAATATTTATAGTTTACGCAACGTCTTGTCGTCTTTAGCGGTTGCAAACTCGGAATAAGGCCCCATATCAATTTTTTGGTAGAATTATATGGTACCTATGCCATGTAATAATGACATAAAAAAAATAGTTACACGATAAATGTCAATAAGGTCGAAAATGTTTTTTTCAATATATCTCGTGAACCGTTGATCGTAAGCCTATAGTGATTGTACATCAATAATAAAATATAGCCATTATAATATACAAAAATCTTTTTTTTCCTTAATTACGTTTTATAATTAAATATTTATTACAAATATAGTTACTTTTATTAGTTATTAAAAAAATAACGACTTTAATATAACTATTTACGTTTCGTAACGCCCACCTCTAGAAGCTTGCAGCTGTATCTCTTGGGAGCCAATAATGCGCGGACCGATAAAGCGCGGACAAATAATTCAAGCCCGGGCCCGGATTATTTGTCTGCGATTTATTGGTCCTCCAATTATTGGCCTGAGTCAAGCTCTCTCAGGGCAATAAAACGCAGACAAATAATACGCGGACAAATAATTCAAGCCCGGGCACGGATTATTTGTCTGCGATTTATTGGGCACGGATTATTGGGGTGCGTCAACTCGGCGCGGTGAAATATTTCGGATACAAAATTTGTACCTACCTAAATTTGTAACCGCCTCTCTTTGTTGCTATTGAAGGAAATCAGGTACCATAGAGAACCGAGTGTTATGCCAAGCCAAATCCGCTCTTATGTAAGGTTGTCAAATTTTAATCGGACATCGTTTTATATTGCTCTCTCTTTTTATTTAATGATAAAAAACAATGCGTAAGAAAGAGATGAATAAAGGTATATGATAACCTCAGAATCTAAAGGAGGGAGGGAACATACATGTAAACAAAATTATAACCTACATTTTGAAACAGTAATAAATTAATAAAAATATTATTTAAATTAAAGTAAAATCAACAAAAAGACGCATTAAGTTATATTACGTTTATAAATGTACTTCAAACAGATATTGGATTTTTAGGAGCAAATGACACACACACACGGTAAAAAAAATACTTTTTTACAAAAACAAAATGGACTAATAAAAGGAAAGCATCTAGCAAAAACAGCTAACAAAGGCATCTATCTAATATTCAGTCACAAATAAAAGTAGGTATACCTTGGTTTACTTAAATTAAAGCCCTATAGACTTCGCATTATACGTACACTAGCATACTATGCATACCATCTTCATAAAATAAAAATTAATACAAGTTCATCTCTATGAATGTGCATCCGACATGCAGCATCTAGGCTATTGCTATTTTCATATATCTACTTACCAATTTCATCTTAAAACCTTAAAACTTGGGTAGGCACAAGATTCTTTCAGAATATAAAATTGCTTTACTTGTCATCTCAAACTTACTCCTTGATCTTGTAAAACTGGAACCAACAGCTTAACATGTTCTCTGGGCCACTATAGACTGACTAGACACTGGGGATTGATATGAGGAGCTAAAAACCATAGTGTTTTTAAGTCTGAGGTCTAACCAACTCGGCCACCATGTATATTTAATATATAGGTACCTATCAAAACTTTTTATATTTTTACTAATTCTCAACCCTTTATAAAATTAGTATGCTGAAGTGTGGCAGTGGGAGAAGGGATAACTTTTATACTAAGTAGGTATAGTTTAGTTATTATTTTCTTTACTCATAGTAACACAAATTAAGTACATAGGCAAACTTAATGTCAATGCTAGAAGATTTGGGAATCAGTACATTCAAGGTTTGCAGTATGTTTTATATATGGTGTAATACAAATGTATAATAATGTCTAAATATAATCAGAATTTACATAGGTATCTATTGAATATCAAATGAGTATTTAGGTATGGTTGTAAATATTCTGAAGTGTAGGTAAACGGGAACAGTTGTAACTTGTATTATTGCTAATATTATGTTTTATAAGCACCCATGTCAAGGCAGTCTATAGTTCAACATAGGTACACTAATATTACATTTTTTGTTTACTGTAATAAAGTGGGAATGGAACCCACAACCCCCTGAAACAATACCAATAGCATAACCAACAAGACTATGAAACAGTAATCTGGCTATAACATCTTCAATACAATGACAGTAATCATGAAAGAGTATAAAAGCCTACTTTAGACAATGGGTATACAGCAATGTACCTAAATTTTAATATATACCTACATGTGAGCATTACATAAATAATCTATTATGGTACAGGCAACTATAGGCAGATATTAAAAAAACAAACAATTAATTTGGGCATTGATATCTGACTGCCCCAGTAGCATAGCCACCAAGATAGTGAGAGGTAAAATAAATTTCAATCTTGCTACATAGGTTGGGCAATGTTTTTACTTAATTTAATAGCTAAGAATGTTATTTAATTTAAGATCTGGTGAATTTATGATACCGGCCATCCTCTCCAGTATACATCACTAAACACTTGTGTTCATGGAAAAAATAGTTTTAAGTATATTTTTGTATATAAATAAATAAAATAATATAAAAAATATATATTTGTATAGTTCTTGTATATATGTAAAGTTTTGTACCTACTTTTATTTTTTCATAGTAGTTCAGTACTAATTTAATGATTTGAAGCGGACAACAAGGTAATTAAACTTAAATTGGCTTCCCTTCTTATTTTGCTTTAAAATTATAGAAAGCAAATTAACAAGTAGCTCAACTTTGCCCATCCACATATCATGCATAGTGTAGGTAATCTAATATAAGTTAGCAAACCATACACCCACATGTATGAAATGGGGTTCATTGAGTAGTCTGGCTGAAGCAGAGTAGTAAGTAAACTATATAGATATACATACTTATTAATCCATATGTGGGTACAAGTGCCATTGTGTGGTCATAGGAAGGTGGCAAATAAAACTATTCAGACATATTTAACAACCATTAACAATTGATGTATGTGGGTTCCAGGTTCATCGTTTATTTTGAAGCAGTTTTGTTAATAAAGCTATCAATAACAATTTTTTTACAACCTGAAACTCACATTTTTACCTGGTCTAATACTTATAAATGAATTCAATATGGAATCAAGTACAGAACATGGAAATAAATTATATTTGTTTTTTTTATTCCACTCTTGATTTTGTAATATATATAAAAATATTTTTGAACTTGTTCTAAACACTGTTCTCTCCCATTTGTATTTTGGCAACTTAAAGGGCACAATAAATAATTTTGGTTCCAAAGATTTGTACAAAAACAATAAAAAATAACAAAATACAGATTTTCTTTTCTAAAAATAAGAGTCTCCTCAAGGTCTCCCATCAGTTAATTTATATACATGGTGACTTTAAAAGGATGTACTTTAGGCTAATATGAGGTTCTGCTGATCAAATCGAACAAACTTTTCCTATAAAACGTTGTTCGATTTGATCAGCAGAACCTTATATTAACCCAAAGTACAGCCTTTCAAATTCACCCGGTATAGGTAGTATACCTATAATTTGAGGTAGATATATTTACTTATATTTAATTTTCCAAATAAACTAGGTAGGCTACTAGTCTTGCCATATTATTTTGATAATATAACTATGTTTACATTTACACCCATACCCAGGTTCAAACTTTAAATAAAAATGAAACAAGTAGAGAATCAAACTAAAAATTTTACAACACTTGCAACTTTATATTCAGAAACATTTCATAAAACCAATTAGTTAAAAATAAACTCAATTTTCTCCCTATTGCATTGGTATGGAATAAATATAAAAACCATCACAGGTACCTTTTTTGCTTCTAGAGAACCTTTTAAACTAAATACTATTGGCAAAATGAGAATGGGTTAATCCCTCCACTGAGTATGGAATAAAAAATAAATCAGGTTTAGGCTTAACCTGGTTTATAAAATATTTTTAAATAGAGCCTTCATCAGTAATGGCATTACCATAAATTAAGGGTGTTGTCAAGGAGTAGTGAAATAAAATCTTTTCAGTGGTCAGTTTTTATTTTACTTTATTAAATTCAATAAGTAGATACATTTATTTTAACAATTAGCCAACACAACACAATGTCACTGAATAAAATATATTTATGCATTTTTATAAATTCCTTATTAGAATAAAATATAAAATTGTTAATTCTAAATTGCAGCACACATTTTATTTTAACAATATATTGGAGTTATAAGGTATTGTCATAGAAGGTAAAGATTTTTAATGACCCGCACTACTTACTCCAGTCATTCACTGCCTATTTGCATGGAAATATTAAGCATAGTGAGTAATTTGGCATTTATATATCTAACAAATAAATCTGACTTAAAGCAATTAGACGGTAATATTCTTTCATCTCAATAGTTAATGTACTGCAATATTTGGCTTTTGTGCTAAAGAACTGACTATTAAGTGGCTTCTCACAAAAATGAGCAAGAATTTCAAAAACTTTTATGGCTATTAACTGCTATGAATTAAAATGTGCCTGAGCGACTACTACCTATATTTTTATAGTATAGCGAGGGTCAGCGGCAAAAGCGTAGTCGCCGCGTAATCATGTTCCTAGTAACGAGGAATATTTCCTAGCCGGAACCCAACCTCACATAAGGGGGGTTGTGTCTACTTAGTATATTTTAATATACCAGTATACTGCCATATTATTCCTGTGTATAAATTTTAGATTGCTGGTATTGCTCGCCTGTGTTGCCTTCCGTATGTATAGATATACATATTATTATTACTTTATGCGTGTTGCACTGAACAAATAACTAGTAAATAATGTGTAGGTGCATATTTATATGTACAACGACGTCAACCTTTATACAGTCAGTGGCGATACGACAATATCCTATAATATTTAGGTCAATAAAATTACCTATACAGGGATTTTAAGATCAAATTTAATTAAGTATACATATTTTACAAATTAATTAAAAAAAATAACCAAAAAGTGAATAGTAGAGGTGAGCGTTACAAAACGTAAATAGTTATAAAGTCGTTATTTCATGAATAACTAATAACGGTTATTATATTTGTAATAACAATTTGATTAAAAAATGTAATTAAGAAAAATAATCATAAGATTGATTTTTGAGTATGCGGGGATCGTGGGTTCGATTCCCACCCATGGCAAAATATATTACGAGTAGATCGTTTTTCTGTACAGTTAGTCATGGTCTGGGGTGTTGATAAAACTTTATTGTCAAAATAATGAAATCCTTTAGGTAAATTTGTACGCGGAATACTGAAAACTGTCAAAGCAAAAGCACGTCTAACGTAAGGAATAAAGTACATGCCTTTTTTAGTTATTGATGTTGTTGATTTCCAATGTCATTTATAAAAGATTTCGTTATTTTGACAAGCTAGCGTTTCCGTTATAAGAAACAGAATTTTTGCCACAGAGCAATATGTGTGTAAATTGTCCCACATATAAAAAAAAGGCTATATTTTTTTATTTCCTTTTATTGGAGTACAAACACAATAGGCTTACGGCCAATGGTTGTCGAGATACTTATATAAAAAAACATTTTCGACCATATGAACATTTTTCGGGTTTCACCTATTTTTTTTTTGTTATGTCATTCGACTTATTACACGGCATACCATCGAATTCTATCAAAAAATGCAATTGTCTATAAGGTCGAAATTTCTTTAACAAAGTTAAAATTACTTAGACTGGCATCATCGATGTCTATCGTTTAAGTACAAGCACTGCCAGGGGTTAATAATTATAGTAAAAAACGTTTTGATATGACATTTAACTAAATTACATCAATACCATAACTATGAGTCATAAAACAAAATATAGACCAAACAACATAATTATTTAAATTTTTTTTTATTACCTTTTTTAAATAACAAAGAAAAATCGGAAACTTAAACGACATAATAACGAAAAAAATATATACAACTATAAAAACCCTAGAGAGAATGAACTACGAAACCATCACGGAACGAAGCGCAACCCATCACCTAGTCGGAGAGCACGACATTATTAAAAAAACCGATAACTAAATTAAAACGAGGTTAACAAGATAAATTCCAAAAAAAACAACGACAAAAACCTTACTATGAATCACGATAAAAACTACTATAAAAAATCAACAAATATCACAATCACGAGAAAAACAATTACCACCTCGTTACAAGAGTTTTAGTGTTATTAAGTCTACACTAAGTCCGCTTTTGTATTATGTATGCAATAAAGATTTACATAAATAAATAAACGGGTTATTAACAAGAGTAGTAGTAGTAGCGGGGTATTTGACCCCCCTGGGTTCGTTGATCGGCATGGGAAACCCCTGTTGCCGAGGCATCAGGGGATTATTAACAAGAAAAACCGTAGCCGTTATGTTACGGTGAAAACATGTAAGTCACGACACCACTGTGAATAGTACGAAGTACTCTATTTTAATCTGTGGAATAGTTTACTACCACAGATTAGAAGATAATTATTTTTTTTCAGTAGTGTTCTCAAAAATAGAGAAGGAAAAAGGTATGGACCATAAAGCCTATTCTTCTGTAGACTTTATTATGAATCACTCAGTGTCTAGAGGTGAGCGTTAAAATAACCACTTTTTAACAGCTTGCGCTTGATACGGGCGCGCCATGAATTCAGATGAAATAGGGAATATGCATGTTTTTTTTTTATTTCATTAATTGATAGAGTAGTTACTCTAAAAACAAATATTAAACATTTTTTAAAGGGTAAAACACAAAAATAAAAGGGTTTAAACTTTATCAGCCTCGACCGCAGTAAAAAACGGTACATCACTCCGCCGCCATTTCATGACATCATTCGTGCTCAAAAGGCATATTAGTTTAAAGTTATTGCACCTCAAAAGTTAGTCAAAAGGTTTGCTTATCACAAATTATCGTAATAAAGGACAATTAACACCCGAGAAAACAAGAAACTATGGCCTTATTCCGAGCTTGCAACCGCTAATCACGACAAGACGTTGCGCAGAATATAAATATGGAAATATAAGCTGTATTTCAATGGTAATATAGTATTTATTAGGTTGGCCATAATAATGCCACCATACGAAATACACGAATTCTTCGCAAGTTTGAACATGTGTGGAGCATTGGAATTTCAACTTTATAATCAACAGTATAGAACTTATATTTCAATACCCGTACCTTACGCAAAATGCGTGACGGTGAACGTGTCAAAACTCGGAATGAAGCCCCTGTAGACAACAGAACACACGTTGGCATTTGTATTTGCACGAATGACGCCAAATGCAGTGTTTGCTAATGTCAGAGCGTTTTGAAATGCGTTCCGTTTCTACAAAAAAAAATATTTTTAAAATCTTATTAAAAAAAAAAATAGACAATCAAAATAAAATAGATTACTGTAAATATGTTCAAAGACATAAAAGGAACATTATATATTAAAATAATAATAATTGGCGTTACATGCATATTCCCTATTGCAGCAATCGGGATTTACGTTATAAGAAGGCGAAAAACAAAACTGTGGGTTCATCCAATTATTAATGAAAGGTTAATAAAAGGCCAATTTGTGACGGTATATGAAGAAACATTATCATTTTATATATACATTATATTTGGTTTGAAAAAACGCCAACGGATCATGCAGACTAATGTTTTAATTTTATTTTGCGAGATATGTTACAGCACTTCCGTGCTAATACAGAGCACTGACTGATTGATCTCTGTTTGACAGGTAATCTGTTCTCCCAGAAGGAGTGGGGATAGAGAAGCGAAATTTTCTGGGTAGGCAGCGGACGTAGTAGAGTATTTGAAAAAAACTCTTACGTTATGTGTATCAAATTATATAATATATTACCCATTTTTTTTAGGGAATTACCAAATGCTAATTTAAAAAACCTTGAAAAGGCTTATTGTTAGTCAAAGCGTATTATGATATTAATAAATATTTATATGATCTAGTACATCATAAATGAAATAGATTTATCTACATGCTATTCTAATGCTAAAGTATTCATTTGATTGTACTTTTATCTTATGGTGAGTGTAATTAAGTATGTATTTAGTAATGGGCTAATTCTGTAGACACATTTTTTATATTGTACCATCTTGTAAACTCGGAATTACTGCGAATAAATATTTCATTTCATTTCATTATTAAAATGGCTTCGTATTGATATAATATTTGAGTTGCGTTTTTTGTATGGTATAGTGGAGCTTAATATCTAGGTTTTTTCCATTATTGCTTTTATTAATTGAATTGAATGATTATTCATGGGTTCTTGGTCGAATTGGTGTATCGATAAATTTTCAAATAAATTAATTTCCAGACATAAATGCAAAGCATGTGTGGTTATATATTGTTTTGTATGTTTCGTTACTATTTCTACTTTCTTACAAACTTAAAAGGATATGTTAATCCAGATCATAGATATAGATAATAGTTATAGCAGATCGCTCTCGTAGATACTTTATAATACTTTCCATTTTAGCAATTTTTTTGATAATCTTCTATTGGTTTCTTGGAGTCGCTTTACGTTAAGACAAACCTTTTAATGGTCTCCTGAGCCCTTATTACAGATAATTTTAATTTACCTCTTCGAGGTGTGTCCAGTATATTTGGTAGGTACATCAGTCGCTTCGGGTCGGGCTTGCGGAGAACTACGAGAAGATTTTTTATTATCTTCAAAAGCTTTATTAGCTTCTTTTACAGGTGAATCTTTTCCATTTATCTGAAAATATTAGACTATGAAGAGATGTGTTAAAGATATCTAAATTCAGTAGATTTTAAGATATTCCTGCGGACAGACAAACAGGTATATGAGTGTCACCTTATGTGAAACGGCCAGTAATTAAATTTTTATTTTTATTTTCAAAAGCTTTATTAGCTTCTTTTACAGGTGAATCTTTTCCATTTATCTGAAAATATTAGACTATGAAGAGATGTGTTAAAGATATCTAAATTCAGTAGATTTTAAGATATTCCTGCGGACAGACAAACAGGTATATGAGTGTCACCTTATGTGAAGCGGCCAGTAATTAAATGTTTTTTTTCGAAGCCACATGTAATAATACACAAGATACTATAGAAATAACAACTTTACAATGGCAATTAAAATATATTGGTACTCTATGGGTACGCTAACTTGCATTATCGACATGATGCCAATCAACGCGTGCGTCCCCTCACTATTGCATTCACTAATGACTCGCGGCTTTCGCACGGCTGAGGTTTTGCGTTCCAACATACATCGACGCACATTTTTAAAAAAGGTAAAAATTAACGTTATATACTTGTGATGTGATACGGCAGAATTTTGTTTGTTGATGTATTTACTTTGATTCTTATACCAAATCACAGCACAATGAGGCATTTATAACGATTTAATATTAATGTTTATTCCGCAACGTACGAAGAGCAACTGGCGGCCGATTGCGCTCATATGTGCGCGCAACGCATTTTTTTGTCACGACTATTATTATTACTACCGTCTCTAGGAGTGGGCAGCGCGCGGCGATTCCGTGCTCTGTGGGGTCTCCATACACAGCAATGTTCGGGTGAAGCAGTAACTAACCGATTTTTTTTAGGATATATTTTTTAGATATTTATTGAATAGGTACATTTTTTTTTGCAAAAACTAATAATAAATAAATTTTACTGAATTTATATCAAAAGTAAAATTAAAACTTAACTACGAGTATATACACATTTTATCTTTAATTCCAGCAGGTAATAAATATTTTTTGATTAAATTTATTAAAAAGACACAAAAATGCTTTAAAAATATTTATTCTCCGGAATTAAGAACATTTTCAAATTTAAAAAGAAATTATTTATAATCATTAAAAACAATAATAGATATAGAAAAATCAGTAAATTTTTCTCGCAGAAAATGCATTTTCATTATTGTATAATTTAAATTCTTACAATAACAACTATATAATACATATAGAGAGAGACAATGTTAGCAAACCATGGATTCACCGTGCGGGTGCGGGTTGCGTGGTTGATAGGCAGGGGAATGAACTGCAGCGTTCCCGGACTTGAGGCCGCGAAGTAGGTTTAAAGGCCTTTTGAACTCTCACCTGCACTGTGTTCACTACCCTCTCTACTCAACCAAATACTATATGATCCTGTTAGCGTATTGAAGCTAAAATAACAAATGACTATATTACATGAAAAAATCTAGAAGAATTCTAAGCGATATAATACTGCTAAAACTAAATGCAAATAAATGAAAATAAGTTTTAAAACAGAACAATCTAACCAAATTAATCCTTTTTAAAGCATAAATAATAATTATTTGTTAATAAATTGAAATTTCAAAAAAAAAATTTGAAATAAAAAAGGCTAGTATCCATGGAAATAAAAAAAACATCCTACGAGTATGTATTAGCTTAGAAGTCCATATACAAAAAGCTTTGTACGGATTTTAATATAAATTAAATTACATAATCTCGTTTTTTTTTTCAATTTATTTTCTCATTTCCTACATAATCATAAATACCGCAACCAGCTCGCCACTTTTTGGTTGTTGCCTCCGAATACCATTGATAACATGAGGACAAATCCTTCGTGGGGCCTTAAGCACGAGTAGGCGATCGTCTTTAGCGAAAGGAGGTTCGTAAACTATGAATGTTGAAATAAGTTCTATTGTATTAATTATAGAGTTGAAATTCCAATGCTCCAAACATGTTCAAACTTGCGAAGAATTCGTGTATTTCCCCATTACATACCATTGGAATAAATATTGTGTTTTCATATTAATTTGTAGTTTGCGCAACGTTTTGTCGTGTTTAGCGAGTGTAAACTTGTAATGAGGCCCCTAGTTCTCGGGAGCCAAAAAGGCACCCGTGATTACCATCACCAGGGGCCTGGCCAAAGAACACGATCGCCAATGGAATCGCCTCATCAATCGATAAAATTGTATAGGAATTTTACTCTATGGGTAGAGTCCGATCGCCAAGAAACGTCAAATCCCATACATTTGGCTTTCGATGGGTATTTCGATTCGATTATCGATCGGCTCTTTAGTAAGGCCCCTGTACCTTTTTTGGCTCCCGAGAACCAGAAGTTTTATTTATTTATTATATTTCATCTCCTTATAAATCAGTTACAAATAACTGATACGGAAAGAAATTAATCTACAAACTACAATACAAATAACTGTATCGAACGGAATCGGACCGTGCATGGGTTATTTTGACATTTCTCGCAAATGAGTCCAACTCTGTCTTCTGCATTAGTGTGCGGATATGTATATTTGTGTGAGACATGCCACATTTTGATCGCAATAGGATCACCTCTGCTTCTATAATTCTGTGCAATAAACGAAATATTTTTTTAATCTGTGGATCTATTATATGTGGATTATTTTTAGTCTGTGATTGTATAACCTAAAAATAAAACTAAATAAATTTAAATGTTTAGTTTTCTTTAAATATTGTTCGTAAATGTAGAAAAATATAATTAATTAACTTAATTAGGAGTAAAACCGGATATATTATCTTACTACTTTTGATTGTTTTAGTAACTAATTCTGTAACAGGTTTTAAAAAGTATTTCGCTATTTGGCATTTAAACCGAATAGGTAAGTTGTTTTAAGGTGAAGGATATTTTAGTAACAATGACAATCCTGCTGTGCCCAAGATCGCATAGACGGCCTCAGGGTATCCAGCAGTAGTTTTGTTACTACGCCGTAGTGGTATACTAAGTCCACACAGAGCAACTAGACAGCTCTTCATGGTATGTAGACAGACTCAATAACCTATCTATTGTTTAACAAGTTGGTATAGGGAAACTGGAACCGATCAGCTTAACATTCTCTGTAAGCCACTATAGTTGTGTTGTGAAACAAATGCAAAACAACTTTAAAATAAAATTTTAATTTTAATACTTGTTGGTACTTGGGCTTGAATCAGAACCCATAAACAAATGTTTAAGTCTACATTCTAACTGTATCACATATAATAATAATAATAATAATGTCTAGGACAAATTAAACATATTGCTCTGGTCACAAACTAAGCTCTAGGCTTGTACTATGTGTACCAGAAGCAACAATATAATACACATTATTTTTTATATACACCCAGACTATGACAAACTATACAGTAAAAATATTTTTGCCATGGGTGGGAATCGAACCCTCATCCTCCGGATACAACTCCAAAGGCACAACCACTGTCTGTCTATATTCATGTACACTGGAGGCTGTCTATATATATGTACTTAAAATTTTTTTTTGCTTGTTTTAATTATTATTTCTTTTTCCAGATACTAATACATCCAAACTTAATAGTTAATTCTACATAAGCAAAAACAGGGCACCAAAACCTATTCACATCAAAGAATTATAACTTATTAACACACAGTAGAAGCAACTTCTGGTTAAATTGTGTTTATAAGTATTCTTAAAAAACATAAATAGTGTAGATTTTATTTCATAATAAAATACAGATTAAATAATTATGCTATGCTAACAGTATCTACAGATGAACCATTGCTAATACTCAGAGAGTTAAGTCGCACTAGACCATTTTTTACTGGCCTCCCTATTCTGTTAATCTGCAGGGCAACAACTGTTTTATGCGAATAACAGCATTGAGTTTGCAATCCATCTATGAAATATAATGATAATGAGATGCCGCTGAGCACCTGCCAGAACACCTATTGTGTACAGTGTGTTTTGTAATTTCTTCCATTCTGTTGTTTTGTTTAAGTTTTTGTAATTATATTGTTAAAATCTTTCAAAGCTGCCATCAAAGCAATAGTGACATATATAATAGCAAGCTTAATATAGCACTCACTATTGCCTTAATAGTGAGTGCTATATTAAGCTTGCTTATAATTGCTACTCATGCAGATGGGCACCTTAGGCTTTTTTTTTATGAAGCACGGCCTGTGACCTTGCTCACCTGATGTTAAGCAGACCTACAAAAACCATGAATGGGGTTGATCAGGACATTGTTGTTTAGCAATATTTATACATCCCATTATGCCAGCATACAAATGGGCGGTGACATGGACGTATTTGCATTACAAGTCTATTTTAATATCCTTTCTGCTTTAATGTCAAAAACAATCACTTGTTTCGTAACTGTGCCTTGAAAACAGACTATCCCCTTGACAATAAATTGATACTGTAGTCTTCGGAAAAACGGTGAATCCCCAGACTTGATCCAATCACCCTTAAGGAAAATCCGCCTCTGGTAATTAATAATAATTATTATATGTAGGACAATTTACGCATATTGCTTTGGTCACAAACTAAGCTCTAGGCTTGTACTATGTGTACCAGAAACAACAATATAATACATATTATATTTTATAAACACCCAGACCATGACAAACTGTACAAAAAAAAATTAAAAATATTTTTTCGCCATGGGTGGAATCGAACCCGCGACCTCCGGATACAATGCTAAAGGCGCAACCATTAGTATATGGAGGTTGTAATTTGAATTGATTGAGTTGTGATAAAATAATTTTACATATGCAAAAACAGAGCACCAAAACTTATTCACATTGAACAATACATTGTAGAAGCTAATTGTGGATAAAATACTATATATTTAATTATTAAAAAATTCAATTAAATACATATAAAATAATTATACTAAACAGCCTGCAAAACTATGGTGAAATTCTTTTTCAACTTTGGAAGGGGGAGGGAGAAAAAAATTTGATGGTTATTGCGGTTAATTAACATTGAACATTTCGCTGACAAAAAAAATATATTTAAGCTAAAATGACTCTTATTATATTATACAGTAATATCAAAGCACTTTATAATTGACTTTTGAGGTGCAATGGGTTTGGTAAGTAAACCCATTAAAAATCCGCTGAAGGGGATATAGGTCCGGTCCTTGCTAGTATATAATATACAAAAGCTTCAAACAAAGTCAAAATTTTATTATATAAGAAGGCCTAAGGATTTGGATGAGAGCTCTACTATACTGCTTTATTCTGATTCCCTGACAAATCAACAATCAGATTCCCTGGCCTTACTATTTCTAATTTATTGTTTTCTTGATGACAAATACAATTTGGTTCATAGTTTTTAATTTAAAGTTATGTTTATTATCCAGGTACTTGAACATGTCACTCAGAGAAATAAATTTACAGATAAAAATGTTGCTGTATACAACCCTTATTTAAGTTTAGCAACAGTTTATTCCTTTTTTTTATGGTTGGGCACAAAAAGGTAGAAAAATACAAAATATAGTTAGTAATTTTTAGGCCTTGTTCACATAAAAACCTTTTTAAGGGCAGTTTAGAAGTTACAAACTGGAATGCTGTATAAGTGTTTTGAGGAGAGAAAGGTCACCAACGAGGGTTTCAACTGGAAAGCTATTTTTCTCGATATCAATGATATCTCTATTCTCTGCCTACCTAGAGAGCAGGATGTCAAATGTGGGAATTAAGCCCGTCTTCCTAGTTACCAGCAGCCGCCGCGCCGCCCAATCAATCTCAAACTCTGGGGACAGGAAGTGACAGAATACGCATAGGTACCTAATAAATAAACCTGCCATTGAGCATGGCTCCTATGGTCACTGCAGCTGTGAGCAAGGCCACTCTAGGGGCATCATTACAAGCTGTACACCTTCACCGTCACAAAATTTAAGTATTATTTTTTGCTTGCTTATACGGCCACCGATGACCATCCGCTGGCCGCGTAAGCAATGGAGCAATGCCGTGAAGGCATAACTGACTTGAGGATGGAAGTCCTGCCTATACCTACTGCTAAGTGGCACGCTATCGCCCACAGGCCCAGCAGCGCGTCAATACTTCCACCGCTCGGCTCAAGATAGCGGCATTTATTAAAATTTATTTAGCCAAACTATATGTCTATCGGAATAGATGGATCCGATATAGGACGTTGAGCAGTGGCGTATGGGAATCCATACGCCACCACCATCTCCGCAACCAGTGGTGGCCTATGGGAATAATTTTTACAGGCGCCGCCACTGGTGGCAATCGATACGAATTTTATCCCAATCGCCACCACTTGTGGCATTTAGTTCTATGTGAATTTTAGTATATTTACAAATAAATGTAGGTTCTTATATTATAATATGCTTGTTTTATTTTCCTCTACTAGTTATTAACAAATAATTAAGATAAGGCTTTTTCGATGAAATAAATATAATTAATTTATATTGTAGGAAAGGTGACAAATTAAAGTAAGAAATGAAATTAATAATGTTCTCGAAGGATTTGAAAATTTTGACTTTAGTTGTAAGAAATCGGGTTGTTCTCGTTCAGGACGATTCTCAAGGGTTGTTCCCATTGAGGTGGATTTCCCGACATACTCCCCTGCTGAGACCGTAGCTGGCTACGGGCGATAGTGAGCAGGAAATAGGCTGTGCCTCCACTTCTGGAGTCGAGGAGGCATCTGGTTGGTGCTAGTTGATGAATATGTTGCTTCCAGGTAAGTTAGTTAAGCAAGTTATTAGAGGCTTGTGGTTGCAAACTTGTTGTGCTTCTCCTTGTGGAGAAATAATGAGACGTCGTTGGCATGTTTTGGTAAGTAGAAAGATCTGCTTCCTTTACCACAATGCGGATCACGAGGTAAGTTTCGGAGACGTCGATGATGAGATCGGTGGAGTGAGGAGTTTGCAAAATGTGTGCAGAATTTGGCTTTAGTCCACCGAAGAGTGTTGTGTTGTAGTAGGAAGATCTGCTTCCATACCACGATGCGATTTGCAAAGTAAAGCTGCAACCTGAATATGTTGTTGATGAGTTCGGTGGAATGAGAAGTGCTCTCTGTAGTCGAGCTCTGCGAAATATATGCAGAAGTGGCCTTCCAGGTGCTGCGGTGTCCCAGCAGCACTAGTGGAAATGGCTTGATCCACCGACGAGTTGTGTTGTGCGACGTGGTTGCGGCATGTAACTCCCTATGTAGCCTCTTCAGGAGGCAGGATGATAGGCAATGGTGATGCTGTACCAGACGTCGACGATTTAGCGCGTAGAGCAGGTATGATTAGAAATGCCCCTCGCAGAAAGTAGTGATGCGGTGGGGGCAGTGAGATCCATCCAGAGACAAAGCGTGGGCAGGTACTTGCGGCTGTGCAGAGTTAAACTTCCGGGCGATAAACAGCGGTTCCCAGGAATCGTTAAAAATGTTCTGTATAAGTGCGCCAAAAAGTTTTGTATAAATGCGCCTATTGTTGTAAAATAATATGATAAAGTTTGGGAACTTGCGGTATGTTCATTTTAATACGGGGTCACCAATTATGTAGGAAAGGATGGCGAATTAAATTAAGAAAAAGGTTATATTTACACTACTATCACTTCCTACATTTTTATGGTCGGGGTCACTCGGGGTCACCAATTATGTAGGAAAGGTGATAAATAAAAGTAAGAAATGAAATTAATAAAAGGTTTATATTTACACTACTATCACTTCCTACATTTTATTTACAATATTAATAAGGAGGAATAAAGGAACTTAAAGTATATTTTAGGGAGCGCGAGGAAAGATAAAGAAAGGGGTTTAACACCAAGGATAATCATTTTAGTATGTACAGGAACGTGTGGCGCGTATAATATATTTCACTCGACTGTTAGGGTCGCCGAGCTACAAAAGAATAAATAATGTTCTCGAAGGATTTGAAAATTTTGACTTTAGTTGTAAGAAATCGGGTTCTCGTTCAGGATGATTCTCAAGGGTTGTTCCCATTAAGGTGGATTTCCCCACAATATGTTATAAGAGATATAGACCAGAATATGTTACGTCGCCTTAGCTAACAACGTATGGATTTTGATAGTGACAGTAGGCGTGAGGTACGCTGTCCACCTGTCGAAGTCAAAACCATGTTGAAAATCCCTCCGCTGGGTACTCCGAGGCCGTAAGGCGAAGTCATACTATGTATGTATATGTGTAATTTGATGATAACCATCGAAGAAAGGTTTTACAATTTATTACATTTGAGAGAAACGTTGTCACCGCCATATTTAAACGCCTCCACTGGTGGCATTTACTTCCTCTATATGTATTTTTGTATATTTACAAATAAATAAATGGGTGTCCGAGGGAACCCACCACATCGGTTAAGACGAGATGGGATTTAAATATTATGGTATATTATTAAATTAACGTATAATATTCTACACAATAAATCAGTTATTTTTTACATTATAAAAGGAACAAATATAAAATCAACTCAAAAATACGAATATTTTTTTTTACAGTTTTTGCAAAGTTAATTATTGATTAAGCTGCTATTAATATTACTCTGCTCTACTTTTCATAAACCAAGCGTTTCTAAATCTATACTAATATTATAAAGCTGAAGAGTTTGTTTGTTTGTTTGTTTGAACGCGCTAATCTCCGAAACTACTGGTTCGAATTGAATAATTCTTTTTGTGTTGGATAGTCCAGTTATCGAGGAAGGCTATAGGCTATATAACATCACGCTACGATAGGAGCAAAGATATAGTGGTAAATGTGTAAAAAACGGGAGAAATTATTTCATCTTTGAAGCCTTCCGTTGCGTGCGCCGTGAAAACGGTTCAAGATACACAAAAAATATGTATTAAAGAATAATCTAAATATATATAACTCAAAGGTGACTGACTGACATAGTGATCTATCAACGCACAGCCCAAACCACTAGACGGATCGGGCTGAAATTTGGCATGCAGGTAGATGTTATGACGTAGGCATCCGCTAAGAAAGGATTTTGATAAATTCTACCCCCAAGGGGATAAAATAGGGGATGAAAGTTTATATGATAAAAAAATAACTATTCCACGCGGACGAAGTCGCGAGCACAGCTAGTAGTTACTAATTATAAATTTTTATTAGAGATAATCTAATTATTTCCTGTAAACAATTTTTAGGGGTCATTACTTAGTTCTGGTTATAGGTATATTAATGATTATAACCATTTATATCACATTAATCACAGAATTTTAAAAATTCAACAACATATAAATAGTTATAAATTTAACTATATATACAGGGTGAATTTGAAAGGATGTACTTTGGGCTAATATGAGGTTCTGCTGATCAAATCGAACAACTTTTCCCATGGAACCATGTGTCGCAAATGAAAAAAAATTTTGGCTTCCCCATACAAATTGGTCATTTTAACATTACTAGTTTGTATGGAGAAGGCAATATTTTTTTTCATTTGCGGCACATGGTTCCATGGGAAAAGTTGTTCGATTTGATCAGCAGAACCTCATATTAGCCCAAAGTACATCCTTTCAAAGTCACCATGTATATTGGTATCTATCTATTTAACCTATATCTCTTATACAAATAAATAATTTATTTCATCAAAAAGCCTTATCTTAATCATTTGTTAATAACTAGTAGAGGAAAATAAAACAAACATATTATCATATAAGAACCTAAATTTATTTGTAGATATACTAAAATTCACATAGAAGTGAATGCTACCAGTGGTGGCTATTGGGAAATATATTCCCATACGCCACCACTAGTGGCGGAGATGGTGGTGCGTATGGGAATAATCGGAGGAGTTGAGCAAACTATAAATCTGAAAGTATAAGTTATTTATTCTGTCAAGTATAGAGTTAAAATTCCAATGCTCTAAACTTGCGAAAAAATCATGTATTTCAAGATATCGGCATTTTTATAGCCAGCCCAATACAGACTCATACCCATTGAATAGAACTGTGGCCTTATTCCGAGCTTGCAACCGCTTATCACGACAAGACGTTGCGTAAACTATAAATATGGAAATATAAGCTCTATTCCAATGGTGATATAGTATGTATTAGGTTGGCAATTATAATGCCGCCATCTTAAAATACACGAATTCTTCGCAAGTTTGAACATGTTATTGTGTGGAGCATTGGAATTTCAACTTTATAATTAACAGGATAGATTTTATATTTTAATACCTGTAATTTACGCAAAATGCGTGGTGGTGAACGTGTCAAAACTCGGAATAAAGCCCCTGATATTTCGATATTTAATTTTTACTTAATGTCTTGTCGTCGTAAACGATGGCAGTTTGTAATCGTAGATATATTATTAATCTATGTTTGTAATGAGGCCCCTGATATTTCTTCCGAATTCCTCGATAATACTACGTCGTTACGACGAAGGACAAGTGCGTAAACCTCGTGAAGCTAAAAAAACGCACGGACGAGCACGGTTTTTACCTTCATGGTAAACCTGCCCTCGGAGGGTTAAGTTCATGCGCAGACTAATAAGCAGAGATCGGAATAGGTAGATTATTATTACCTACTACTTTGGGAGGATATAAATGGTATAATCCACTCTTTGTTACAACATGAGAGTGGATAATACCACCCTCTAAAATCGCGAAAATTTGTTTATGACATTTTCATCTCGGGATTTAAAAAAATACAAAGTATTTATAAGACTTTAATATATTTGATAAAAAAAAAATTGGGGTTCCATAATATAATTATTTTACTTATATTAAAATTATTTGTTTTTCGTAGAAGAAAATAAATTTAAGATTATCACAGGTAGTGGATCACAAGGTGGTGGATCTTATGTCATTTCCGGCTATTTATAATTACCGGTGCCGGCGAAAACATTGAAAGTGACTGTGACTGAGGGTGAATTGAAATCAGTAGGACTTACATGAGGATCGGGGGGTTTTACGTACTGTGCTCTTTTCGAACTGTTACATTACCTACCTTACTTAACCTAGTTTTTGGAAATAAACTAAAACTCACTCTGTTTATAGAACTCTCGAGAACCGTTTAAACGGCCTCAGGGTACCCAGCAGAGAAATTCAATTCTGACTTCATTACCGAAAATATTGATATTTCTGATTGAGTTTTTTATGTTTAATGTTACGAGTAATTGTATTTTCACTCTACTACGCGACATAAAAGCATTATGTTTCGGCATTTTTTTTTTGGTGCAACTACTTTACTATGGTAGGTACTCGTACTTTGTGAAGTATTTAAAAGATAAGTGTTGTCATTGTCAATATATGTAAATGAAGTATAAATAAAATAGGTAGAACTTCTAGGTAATTTTCTGATTTCTGTAATACAGTCGAGGCTAGTACCTACGGGAGTCAGGGCGCAAATCATTTTGTAATTGTTTTTTTGATTAAATAAAAATTTATTATTATTACTTTAAAAAATCATTTATACGATATATTTCGCCATAAAGATATAGACATCAGTCGTATCATAAAAATAACGAACACAAATCCTGCCAAGTTTGTTTTACGTAAAACAAAACATTTTACTTCGACACAATTTTAGTACGGAAATCCGAAACTAACAAGATTTTTCGAAATAATATTTATTTACGAATATGTTCAAAGTAAAATAAATAATTTGTAATCAATTCTTGAATTCCGGGATTAAAGTCATAAACATATTTACGGAATTTCAGGTGGTGGTATTATCCACTCTATGTTACTTCCATCCCCGAAGTTTAAGTAAATATACTCTACTTATTTCTATATCTGCTAATTAAAACGCGAACCCACAAGCGTATTCGCAAGTATGTGTGCGTTGTATTTACAATACATTCGCCTACTACCTACCTATAGTTTAGAAAAGGTTTGCACGAAATGTTTTTTATTTGAGTGACCCAGGTAAGATGGTTAGCGCCCTTATATCGGAACCAAGCAAATCAAAAGACTGCATATTAAATATAACTATAAAAATATGCAATTGCCCGATTCGTAACCATATTCTGAAAGAAGAGTCGTAGTTATAAGAGACCTTCGACCCAAAAATAAGTTAATGGTGATTCCCTTTTAATAGCTGATTTAACTTGTATGAAGAACTGTCAAAATTATTCTTTCTCCATAAAAGTTATCTATTGAATAAATTTATCTGACGATTGAAAAATCGGCCCTTAGGGCTGATTATATTTGTTATATAAATCTAATCCCATAGATAACCCGAAGAGCAACGCAGCCACGGGCTGGTTCGGTGGCCGTATTGCTCTACGGTACCTAATAAACTAAAATTACTTTAGTACCTAGATACCCCACGCGACATATAGGTAATGCATCTTTAATTTTGTGACTTGGACCATAGCGTTGCATTTATGTCATTGCACTTTCATTATGTATTTTCATGCTTACAATCATAATTCTAACCGTAATAACCCTTATTTCTAATGCAACAAAGGCTATGTAACCCGTCGCGTCGGCCGGCCTAGCGAAGACCTCCTATTTCGAAATGAAATGTTACCGTCCCAGCAAACATAAGTATAAAATTCACATCAAATTACACAAAAAAAAAACACCTTCATTTCTAAAAAAATATTCGTTAGATACTATATTAATAAATCATTAAAAAAAATATCTTCCATAGACTAAAATAAGTGAATTAGTTCAGTAATGCAGGGCTAAAACAAATTAAAAACAAAATCTATTGGGAGGAGCTTAAAACGTGTATGGGGAGGTGTCAAGTAAGGTATATATATATAAGAAAATATCGATGCAACCAATCACGGAGAGGCACGGATTATTGGACCGCGCCCTTTAATGCTCGATTTATTGGCCTGAGTAAAATTGACGACGCAGACAAATAAAGCGCGGACAAATAATCCGCGGACCAATAATCCGAGGACGGGATCGTTTTATTGCCCTGCTCCAGTTGGGGCTCGGATTATTGGCCCGCGCATAGCTGTCGCAGGGCAATAAAGCGCAGACAAATAATTGGTGCCGTCCTCCAATTATTGGTCCGCGGATTATTTGTCCGCGTTTTATCGGTCCGCGGATTAACTGGACCCGTATCTCTTTACCTTTTGCTTTGTTTAGTTTCTTTGAATTTTCTTTGTATTTCACAATAGATGGTAAAAATCTAGTAAATTACAGGTAATTTAGTTAAAACACATAACTAATACAATATCCTAATTACAAAATGTAGATGTAATGGAAGCTTTAGAGGACTCAAATTGTCATTCGCTGAGCGACAGTTTTTCGTTATATGAGCGCTACATGAGGAGTTTTAGTGTAATTGAACATAATCAAGATACAAACCACATAGCAGAGTCGAAATCTGGCGAGCCGTTAATACACGACAATGTTTTTGAGAATACAAACGTCTGTGGTAATATTGACGCGTCAAACGCCCAGCCAGGTGATGTTATAAATAAGTATGAAGACTACATTTTGAATCAACATTATCAAATCGAAGAGAATTCACAGCTTAGCGATAAGAATGTAAGTTCTGTGCATTCTCCAGAATGTTCTTTATCAAATTGTGAAAGTTATATTGACAAATCTGAGCTTATAGATTTGCCTGTGTCATCAGAAGACACAAAGTCAAATAATTCTACAGTTTATATTCCTAAGCCTGTTGTAATAACCTCTTTGATTACTATGGATAATAGTAATAATGCTATGGATAGTGTTCCATTGTTTTGTAATGTTCGTCCTTCAGACACTGTGTTCAAGTTGCCTGTTACTGAGTTGTCATTTAACGGTACAATAAAACATGTGCAAAAATTAAAGCCCATGGTGGATCCAATAACAGTATTGACTTCTGTTGCTGCCAATAATAATAATATTCATAGCAGTGAAGAAACCATCAAAGATACAATGTTGTTGGGTAGTGAGAGGATGCAGAATAATGTAGAAGAAAAAAGTAATAGTACTGATCAATACAGTGATATGACTGAAAATGGCTACAGTAAGTACTTTTTATGATTAATTATCAAAAATTGTATTCAGTAGAGCTATAACATGTGTCCATACAAAGAACATACTTATTTCATTGTCAATTTGAATGTAGTATCTAAATATCAATTTTGAGAAGTTGTTTTAAATAGGCTGAGAAGAACTATCAGCAGGGGAGAGTTTAACCCTACCTTACATTCTCAAGTCCGGGAGGGAATGCTGCAGTTTATTCTCCTGCCTTCCAACCACGCAATGCACCCGGCACCTGCATGAAAAATCAATGGATAGCTAAGAACATTGTCTCTCTATTATTACACTATTTGTAGTACATAGAAATGCTAGACACATTGCAATTATTTATTATGTTGCTCTGCATCCATTGCCTCTATAAAGTACCTCTTAAATTTTATATAATATTTGTAGTTACCCAGATACATATTCCGCAAATCGATTGACATATTATTAAGATATGCTGGTGTTACAAACTTTAGCACTCTAGTTCTGTACACATTATTAGATTTTGGTAGCATCAAGTTGTTTGTGTAATTAAGAACTATCAAGTCAATTTTTTTAAATGTAAAGTTTGAATAATTATTTAATCAGAACTTCCATGATGTAATTACCTGGATCAATTAATTATATATATATTTTTTTATACAGGTAGAGTTGATGACAGCATGGATGTCAAGTCCAGTTTTGACAGATCATCATCATCTCTGGAGACCTCATTTGACAGTGGTGTGCGTTCACCAGACATGTTCTCAGAGGATGATGACAACACTATACAAGAACCTGTGGAAAATTTCTGGAATTTTACTCAAAAATTTGAAACTGAGGAGAAATCTAGAGTGAAGAAAATTGAGGTTAACATTAATATTTATTTATAGTATAAAATAACACAATGTATTTTTTTTTATAGGAGCACTGCATGTGACTTGTATTGACCTGATGTTAAGCAGACCTACAAAGTCCATGAATGGGGTTGATCATTAAATTGTTGTTTAACAATATTGATAGAAACATGACTAGGTCACTTAACACTTTTTGTATGACCTAGACTAGTCGGAATACTATTTATGATTATTGAAAAGGTTATTAGTCCTAAATGTTGTCTTTTTTTTACAGGAAGTTATAAGAGGTGTTCTTCCTCCACCATCAGTGACTATGCTACAAACAAATGTAACAGAAATGTTAAACAAATACTACTGCTTTCTGCCAGCCTTTACCAATGTTGAGCCCAACCCTAAGACAACTCTATCAACACCAACTAAAGGGGTTTCTTATGTTAAAATACCCGACAATGATGAAGAAAAAGACTTAAATAATAAAAGTGAAGATGGTATGGAAAAATCAAATCAAAGTATAATTAAAATGTGCACTGAGAATGAGGTCAAGGAAACAGTTTGGCCTGATGTCTTAAAATGCAAATATCATAATGTGCAGTAAGTATTTTTTTATACTAAAAAAACTGTTTTTCATCTATATAAGTACATACAACATATTGGCCTACTTTGACTGTCTCTGGTCTAGTTGTTATGATGTCGGCATTGTATATTGAGGTCATGGATTTGAATTTCACTCAATGCAACTATATTAGTAATTTTATGTACGGTATGCTTTGGTCTGGGCGTAAATAAAATATAATATGTATAAGTATAGCTGTTTCTGTTAAACATAACACAAGTTTGGGACCAAGGCAATATGTGTAAAATAAATATCACCACGGGTGCTTTACGGCGCCCGAGACCACTTGACGGCCTCAGGGTACCCAGCGGTGGGGTTTTAAATCCTACCTCATTGTAGCCGATGGTATGAGTCTACATCAAATAAGTGGCTAGCTTGTCGCAATGTTTGGATAGACTCAATAACTCATCTATAAACAGTTTCACAAGTTGGTATTGGTTGGTAACAAGAATAAGTACATAATGTACTTTATGTAAGAAATCTTTTTAGATTAAAAACTTGTTGGTACACATCATGGTTTGAACCAGGGACCTAAGTGTTTTTAAGTCTAAGGTATAACCAACTAGGCCACCACTAAAATGTAAAATGTTCTACATTATTATGATTATTTACTGGGCAGGACAAAAAATATTACATACATGACTTCACACACATTAATGAACTGTTAAATGGTTTAGATAATACCAAAAATACACCTACCTATTAAATTGTAAGGAAACACATAAAATTATTCAATTAAACTAACATAAAAAATGTTTCATTCTGTGAGCAGCCTGTTGTAATTTAAATTAAATGATATTTCAGTTACAACATAACAAACTATTCAGAGAAATTAGAGCTTCTATCAATGAAATACAGTGCACGGTATGTGGGGGCGGAGACAGCATCCAGTGTGACTGTATTCTCAGACTCCCTACCCTCACCCAGCAGTGCGGGCAAGAGGAAAATGTTGCGGATCAAGTGAGTATTTTGTGTAGATGACTGTAAATTTTTTCTCTTCCTATAAAAATTACTGTATGCAGAAAATGTCGAAAACATTTTTTTATACATAAAGAAGAATGGCAGCCACCTGTGTAAATTCGGTGTCGTATTCAGGCTTTGCCTTTCATAATGCAAATACTTTCACAAGATAGTTCTAAATGTTCCTAAAATAAAAGGTAATATAGTAATAGTTTTTAATGTGGAAATTCGATAAAAATCTTATTTTTATTATCAAGTATGAAGTATTACACTCAATGGGAATTTGCTATTAAAATACGTCAAAAATCTTATTGTTTAAATACTTGGTACTTGAAGAAAGTAATACTTATAGAACTCACCATTCCTTGGGAAACAAACATTCCTAATCAATCATAAATCACAACATCAAGTCAAACAAATATTTTGATCTCACAAACAAAATTACTAGAAACGGATTTAAAACTCAACTTTATGCAGTGGAAGTTGGTGCAAGACAAATTCCAACAAAGTCTTTGCATTGTCTATTGAAGGATCTTAGCCTTCCAAGATCAGCCGTCTGAAACTTTTATGGAGCGTGTTTCCAAGATGGAGCTAACAGGATCATAAAATATTTGGTTGAGTAGAGAGGGTAGTGAACACAGTGCAGGTGAGAGTTCAAAAGGCCTATAAACCTACTTCGCTTACTAAACTTTAAACCTAATGACTCGTCAACATTGATGAGTCATTAGGTTAAAATTCGAAAATGAAATAGATACTGCAATAAATAGTGACCAACAGTTATCACTCCCAATAAAAAGTGTGGCACCTGGTGAAGTAAGAAAAACTCAAAGAAGTAAGAGAAACCTAAAGAGTAAAAAAGCACCAGGCTTTGACCTTAATACTACAAAAGTCTTAGTGCAACTCCCTAGGAAAGGTATTGTGTTCCTAGCCATACTGTTTAATGCAATATTAAGAGTACATCATTTCCCAACATGCTGGAAAATTTCTCAAGTGTGTATGACTGCTAAACCTGAAAAACCCGAAACGGAAGTAACATCTTACAGACCCATTAGCCTACTACCTCTTATCTCTAAAGTGTTTGAAAAAATCTTGCTACAGAGACTTAAACCTTTTCTAGAAGAACTGAACATAATTCCTGACCACCAATTCGGTTTCCGTGAAAAACATTCAACAGTAGAGCAGGTGCATAGAGTTGTACATAAAATTAGAAAATCACTTGAGGAAAGAGAATATTGCTCTGCTGTATTTCTAGACATACAACAGGCCTTTGATAAAGTTTGGCATAAAGTATTAATCATAAACATTGAGTTGGGAAGCATTGATTTGAATTTGTATAATAAACTAACTCAAATCAATGCTTCCCATCTCAATGTTTATGATTTTTAAATCATATCTTGAACAGAGACTGTTTCAAGCAAAATTTGATCAAGCATGCTCTCAATTTTATGAAGTGATAGCATCAGTGCCACAAGATTCAGTCTTGGGACCTATCTTATACTCCATCTATACTTCGGACCTACCAACCACAGAGGATGTAGAAGCAGCAACATTTGCTGCTTGTCTTGCAAGTGACAAAGACCCTGTGAAAACTTCTGAAAAATTGCAAATCCAGCTAAATAAAATCAGTGACTGGTTTTCTAAATGGAGAATAAAATCTAGTGCTTCGAAGTCCAAACACATAACTTTCACACTAAGAAAAGGTGACTGTCCCCAAATTACACTAGGAGAGGAAATACTTCTAAAACAAAATTGTGTTAAGTATCTCGGCATGCACTTGGATAGGAGAATGACCTGGTCCAACCATATAAAGGCAAAGAAAACAGAGCCAAATATACAACTTAACAACCTAATTTGGCTAATTGGCCACCAATCATCACTCTCTATGAACAATAAACTCCTTGTATACAACAGTATTATAAAACCAATATGGAGTTATGGAATAGAACATCGGGGTGCGTCTTCCAACTCAAATCTTGAAATTCTACAAAGATTTCAAAACAAAAGCCTAAGAGTTATCACTAAAGCGCCATGGTTCACTAAAACAGAGGAACTGCATGAGTATCTACAGGTACCAACCATCAGGTGCGAAGCAGAGAGATACTCCACAAATTATAAAAAGAGACTCCAAATCCACTCTAACAGGCTGGCAAGAGACCTTCTAGGAGGTCTCTTGCCAATTTGTACACAGGCTGAAGAGAAAGCCTATACTAGCCTTAAAATAGAAGAAAATAATTAAAGGGAATGACATTTAATGGAAAGTCACCTTTAAGAAATATATTTCTTACTGAATATGGCTGATAGAATAAATCTGATTATAACTGACTGGTCGATGGCAGATCAATGTGAACAAAAAAAAAACCTTCGTGGTCTCGTCCGTCAAGTCCGGACTTGAGACCACGAAGGTTTTTTTTTGTACTCTGCAGTTCAGGCCCCTGCCTTCCAACCACGCGATGGACCTGGCACCCGCACGGTTAAGCCTATATATATGGATAGCTAAGAACATTGTCTCAGTACAAAAAATTAAGATCTTAAAATTATTTGTCTAACAACAGAAACCACTATTGACGTATGAATATTATGGAAACCATACAGATAATAGTCAAAACAAAAAAAAAAAAAATATCCTATATCGAAAACATATATATAAAATATATATGTTTTCCGTATGTAGATTTGAATAAATAAAGTAGGCAGCAGTTTTTTACCAAAACTAATGCAATATAAATAAAACAAAGCTGGAGACAATTTTTATTATTATAAACAATTTTTTTATGCAGTTGTTTAAAAAAATACAAATAATTAAGTAACTACAATTTAATTTCAGGCTCGCCCAAGGCAAGTCTCCAGGCAGAAGACTATCTCATCTAGCTCGTAGGAGACAGGCTTTTTGTAATGCTGCCACAATCTCCAAGAAAGTTCAGGCATCTACCTCCAAGATGGTGCTCATTGATAAAAAGTATGGGTTTTTTTTACTTGTAGTTTTTAATAGCTTTTATAAAAATGTAACCAAATTAAATAATTATAAGAGAAACCTGTATTTTTGTATTGTGCCGTGGTATTTTACTAGTAAATTTGTGATTAGTATTTGTGACAACACTCACTTTACACCTGTAGCTCTACCACAAGTTTTTGCACAGTTTTTACTATAGCTGCTTGTAACTATGGATTCAACCAATAGGGTTGCATTGTTTTCCAAATAAACCTCTCTTATTGGTTAATTCCTATCTATAGTTACTAGCGACTATAGTAAAAATTGTTTGCAAAAACTTGTGGTAGAGCTACTGAACATATTTTAACCATTTGTATATTTTATTTTAATTTTAATATTTGTTTTGCAGTTAATTTGCAAACTAAACTTTCTGGTGTGAATGCTAAAGCCATTCTTAGAAAACTATGTATGTTATTGAATTTGGTGTGCATTATCACTATTTAGCAAAACTTGTCAGTGGCCAATGATAAGCTTGCTATATCATAAAACAGTCTCAATTTTAGTTTCTTCCATATTTTTTCATTTCAAATAGTGTCACAAAAGATGCTTTAATTATCTAAATAACTTTTAATAATTTCAGTTACTTTCCCCACAAGAAACTAACTTACTCATCAGAGCGAAAATGTCCCCGGACAAAACGAACCCCTGGGCGAAAAACTCCAGGCAGAAAAACCCCTGGGAAAAAGACCCCCTGCAAAACCCCTAAAACTCGAAGTGGGGAAGGGAGCAAGAAAAAGGCCATGCGCAGATTGCTGATGGATACTGAATCTTTAAGTCGAACTCAGCCTAATAAAGAAACATTTAAACGGGCTTTATTTATTAGTCCAGATAATAGAAAGTCAATTAAAGAAGTTCCATGTACTTCGGCTCCACAAGCTACTCTGAAATTAAGACGAGCTTTGTTTTCATCTCCTACTAAAAGTGGGGAAACTAAAAGTTTAGATGGAACACCTAGTGATAATTTTATGAAGAGAAAGAGGGACTTGTTTGACTCCGCAGAAGAGAGTCGGAGTAAGATTCCGAAGAGTTTATCGTTTGGGGGAGACAAGTTTGATAGTGGTTCACAGTCTTTTAGTTCCTCTCAGTCATTTACAAGAAGAGCTTCAGAAGTTTTTCAACAAAAATCTATGGCTGAGTTAAATGAATTGCATAAAAAGGTTGGTGCTTATTTTTTCAATAGCTTTAATTAAAATAAATACATTTTTATTTTAATAAAAAAATTAAGCAGTATAAAACTTGGATGATGTTGTTTTAAAATCTTACTCAATAAACTGGCTATATTTAGTTTTTTATTGCCTTTGTACCTACCTGATGGTAAGTAGATCTACAAAATCTGTAATAAGTTTTTTTATAGTTTATAATAAAAAGCACGCACACGAAGTTGCAGGCAACAGTTACGTCTATCTATACTAATATTATAAAGGATATGATTTTTTGTTTCAAAAAAATATATAACCATTCTAATGGTGATATAAATATATGATATATATGTTTTATGCTTTATTAATAGCGAGTAATGTATTATAAAGCTAAAGAGATTGTTTATTAGGTAGAACACCCTATCTCAGGAACTACTGGTTCGAAATATAAAAAAACTTTTAGTGTTGGATAGCCCATTTATCGAGAAGGCTATAGGCGTTACGCTCCTATTGGTCGTACGTATTTCACGTTACGACCAATAGGAGCGGAGTAACAATGTAAAATGTTGCAGAAGTGGGGAAAAAATATTCGTTTTGAGAGCGTACGCTTAAAGTTGCGCGGATCAGCTAGAAAATTAATAAAACCACGCGTACTTGTACATTTTTGTATGTTGAAACTTTGCTATTTGTTTAGAAACTCCTCTGGGCGGTATCAGAAGCCCTCCGCGCGCACGGCTGGCGCATGGGGTCAGCTGGGTTTAAGGAGAAGGCGTCCGCGCTGGCCAGACTCACGCGCCGCTTGCTCGCCATGCCGCAGCACGCCGCCAGACTGCAGCACCCCACGCTATCTACCTCTGACACTCTGCTCAAGTGAGTATATCTTACTAACACTATTAAAAAAAACTAAACAAACATTCCAATCGTGAAAAAAAAAAGTTCTAGTAGAATCTAGACCTTTTTTATTAGAGCACGGCATGTGACTATGTAACTACCCGGTAAGTGAGCAGACCTACTAAGTCGATGAATTTGTTCTTAAACAACATTGATCGCTTCCACGTTGTCGGCTAAATGATGCGATTATGAAATGGGCGACGACAAAGACGAATTGCATTACCGAGTATATTTTAATATACTCGCTGCCTTATCGTCAATCCAAGCACCCATTTTGTAACTGCACCCTGAAAGGAGACTACCACCTCGACAAGAAATCGATGCAGTAATCTCCTGAGAACTGGAGTCACTAAACTTGCGTTCGATCTTAATCTCTGTCTCTCGATATTTTACAGGTTACATTCCAATCAGTGACCACCTAGACCTTCTCGGACTCTACCTAGCGGTCAATCTTAATATCTCAGTCTCTCGGTATTTTACAGGTTACATACCAATCAGTGACGACCTAGACCTTCTCGGACTCTACCTAGCGTTCGATCTTAAAATCTCAGTCTCTCGGCATTTTACTAGTTAAATTCCAATCAGTGACCACCTATACCTTCTCGGACTCCACCTTGCGTTCGATCTTAATATCTTAGTCTCCGGTATTTTACAGGTTACATTCCAATCAGTGACCACCTATACCTTCTCGGACTCCACCTTGCGTTCGATCTTAATATCTTAGTCTCCGGTATTTTACAGGTTACATTCCAATCAGTGACCACCTATACCTTCTCGGACTCTACCTAGCGTTCGATCTTAATATCTCAGTCTCTAGGAATTTTACAAGTTACATTCCGATCAGTTGGATGTCTTTAAGAAAATAATCTCTTCGACCTCATTCTTGCTTTCCATCAGGCAAGATTGAGGTCAAACGCAGACTCTAAATAATAAAAAAAATAGTTTGCATGTTTTATTTCTCTAGCATATAGGATAAGCTAGTAGCATATCATCATCATAGACAGGGCAGACATAGGAATAGCTTGACCATTTCAACATATTTATTTGCTGATTAATACTTCTTTGGCCTATTTCGACTCGACTAAGCCGAAAGCCTATCTATATTAAACTATCCTGCCGTTTCGTAATCGCACAGTAAAGACTAACTAAATCCTCAACGAGAAATAAATATGGTTTTGCAGAAATACTAACAATTTTCTATTTATGGAACCTGAAATGAGTTTTCTGTAGTGTTGGTTGTGAGTTAAATAATGAATAATTGAGAGCACGTTAAGCTATCAGTATTCCAGTTTCACTATATCAACTTCTGAAATTGTTTATAGATGGTTTGTTCGGTGTAGGTAGACTCATGCCATCGGCTACGACGAGATAGGATTAAAACTTCTCCGCGGCGCGCGCGCCGTAAGGAACGTGTGATAATATTTATTTATTTAGTTGTAAGTTTAAATAAACTTGCTGTGTTAATCTTCATATCCTAATCAACCCTATTGTCTACTCAGATCATTGTTTAAACATTGTTAACAATAAACAAAATTTTTAGATTGGCCCGCCAGTACGTATTTGCCATAATCCAAGGCCGTTCCGTCGACGAATGCTTTCAAGAGGAACAACTCAAGTTATCCAACGAAGCTCGAGGTAAAGTTACAGGGTACATCTCAGAAGCGGCCTACCAGCAGCTCAAGGCCAAGCCTGCAGCCTCTCAGATCAAGGAGAACACCTGCGACAGCCTCTCAAAGCGAGACCTACCACGATCCATGTCCAAGAATGTCCTCCAAGACATCAACAGTAACTCAAATAGCTCTGGGTTTGGTGCTATGGAAAGGGCAGCTATCTTCAAGTCAAACTCGATGTCGTCTTTTAACGATGCTGCTAAAATGAGAGTGCGACGACAAATTAGTTTCGATAATATTAATCTTCCTAAGAGATAAATTTATCTGATTCAATGCCTGTGTATATTGGATGCGTATGCGATGTATCATGATCACGTCACACAAGCGGTTGTACAGTGTCTGATACTGTTTCACTACATAATAATAGAACATGCATGTCTACGCATTCGCTTTCGATGTGCTGAGGCCTGTTTACAATGTCGATTATAGGATGGTAATATGCGGCGATACGAATCTGCAAAATAGTATCTTATGTACAACCTATGAAAGTCTATAATTGAAGAATTTTACTAAAGGTTATTTGTTAATACAATTATGAGCCTTATCCTGTTTAAAGTAAAGTTTAATTTAGCTTTTTTGATTAGAGTCGCCGCAGATGCTTAATCCTCAAACTTCTTATTCTAATTCCCTGCTATTTAAGTTTTACTTGTTACAAGTATTGATATAAACTCGATAGTAATGTTTTAATTAAAACGGTTTTATGACAAAAAAGATAGTATAGGAGGTTACATGATGATTGTGAAATGTAAGTTTTTAACGTTACCTCCTAGTCTATATAAATTTATTAAACGCCTTCGTCTTATAATATGACAAAATAATTGTATAAATAATATATTGATATTAAGATTAGGTTTCTAAAATGCACTTTTTAAACATACAATTAATTATCTTTACAATATAATTATTTTTGTTGGTCGTCGAATTAATCTTTATACCTGAATGCACGAGATTTCTGCGTAATTTTTTAAAACGAAATTATTGTAGACAATCTTAGCTTTTTTGGAACAAATGTTACATTTTTATATACCTTTATATTATAATTTTATTACCGTACTAATATTATTAATATAATATATATAAATATATTGTATTACAGTTTAATATAATATATATATATTGTATTACAGTACTTTTGCATACACACAAACTGCAATAATGAATATTTATGTTTATATTGCATAAGTTACCTAAGTTGCAATAAACATTTAAAAAAAAAGTACAAGTAATTGCCATACCTACAAAAAAAATCTGAATACCTAAACTTTGAAAAAAAAAACAAGATGGCGGCCATTATTAAAGAGTTTTGGACCTGTATCTAACATCATTCATGGTAAATAACAATATTAGAAAAGCAAACTTGATCCACAGCGAAACTGGCGCTAGTAGAATGTCACTTCGCCATACCTATTTAGGTAAGATCATCTGACTGGCAAAGGCTATTTGTTAGTGGCATCAAACTTTTTGCACGACAACAGTTGCATATTTTTTTGACGCAACTAGTGTCATGCGTAATATAAACCTAAATATTAACAGTACGTTTGAGTACTGCTTTAAAGGCTTACAGAGCTAGCTTAATTTACTTGACAGGTGTTGATTTATTACTTCGCTTTGCTTTGGATTTTGATGACGTCACAGAACAAAGCAAATTACGTCATCGAATTCGCTGCGAGGAGGAAATATTTATAGAAGCAGGACCTGGTCAAATGTCAAAAAAATTATGACAGCCAATGCTGTCATAATACTGTCAATGTATTGCTTAGATGCTTGGAGAGCTTTGCTTCGCTTTATATTAAAATAAACAGGTATTTTGATTGGCTTAAAGCCGCTATAAGTGAAAAACAGTAGTAAACGAACACACTGTAACTATACTATTTCCAACCGTTTTATTTATTGTTGACAGCTTCAGTTCTAATAAATTTGTGATGTCCTATTGCGTTACCGATTGGATTTCTTATTGTAATTGACTTTATATATGAAGAAGTTTTAATCAATTGAGCACATGATATTTTATTTTTGCTAACATTTTCCTATCTATTACAAGTAGGAACTATAAACGCAAAACTTTTTAACTGATGTAACTGTATTAGTTACATCAGTTAAAAAGTTTTGCGTTTATACTAGTACGTCTAAACGATTAAATATAAAATGACGATTGTTCTTTTTTTTTTTTTAGTCGTTGCAAATTAAACATTAACGCCAAGTGTAAAATAGATCGAAAAGTATCGATCTATTTTACTCTTGGCATTAATATTTTAAAGTTTATGAATTAGACGTCACTATTTCAGTTTCTGAAATATTAAAATCAATATTATGTCGATATTATATATTGTATATGTATGTATTTCAAAAGTATTTATTTTGTTTGGTATTAATAAACAACTTAATTTAATTTCAAAGTATGATATAATATGTTTTGTGTAAATTGATTGTCACGAAATATGAAACAGAAGGCGTGAAAAAGCCAAAAGTAAAATAAAGGATTGGAAAAGGTATAGTGTCGATTGAGTACACTAAGTGAGCATAGAAGTTACTAGTACCGTGGTTGCTATATTAAAGACAATAGTTTTAATAGCATATGTAATGAAACTAGTATCATACAACTAATTTCAACATGCATGCAACTAGTTAATTAATAAAATTAGTTGTAATAGTGAATTAAATAATGCTACGCTAAAATATTACTGCGTAGTATGCTATAAATTGATGACCTATTTTTGTTTTAATTTAGGGAAAGTATAATATTTATTTATTTTCATAATTCTTACATAGTTTAATTTTGTAATTTTTTTATAAGCGATTTTTAATGCGCCGCTTGGGAATTCAGGGGGCTTACTAAAGAGTCCAAATGACAATCGAATCGACGCGTCGATCGATAAAAATGTATAGGAATTTTACTCTATGGGTAAAACCTGATCGCCGAGAAACGTCAAATCCCATACATTTGGCTTTCGATGGGTATTTCGATTCGATTATCTATTTAATATGTTTTCTGTTGCTTTACTATGGGTTTTTGTAAACTACACTATTGTTAGTGTCTGTATAAAATGCTTTAATTTCGTTTTGATCCGCTAAAAATACACATAAAATGCTACAATAAATAAATTGCTAGTGTGTGATGTTTGCTTATGATTAAACTTATACATCTAGGTAAATCGCTTTACAATAAACAAAACACCAATTTTACTTGTCATAATTGTAACAACAATATTGAATAAAAAAATAATAGTTATATCCTTATATAATAGAATAAAAAAACTTTTACATAAAAATATTTCTAATCTGTAAGTAATTTAAATAGAAAAAAAAAATATACCGGGTGATTTGGGTATCCTGTCGTTGGGCTAATATTAAGTTTATTAGAGATAATAAAAAATAATACTTTATAATGTTATCCTAAACATCACCATGGTTACCCTATATACGTGACTCCTTTGAGCATTTCTCGATATTTCTTGTAGTTTAGGATTTGGTCTTGAAGGCACACTTAAAAATTCACCCTGTATGCGCTGAGATCTCATCGATGAATTTGCGATGTAAACATGAATCTAAGAATAATATATGGAACCGCCCTAAGGCCTAAAATCGCCTATAAAACCAAATGTCAAATATATTTGTTGTCGCCATATTGTGTTTTGAGTTTGTATGGTGGGCGGCCATGTAGTGTTCTCACGTTTGGATTCGAGATTTAAGGCCCAAGGGCGCCTTCCTATTTTTATTTCCATTGGTGTTACAGTATATGACGCCAGCCTTTTTAACTATGTAAAAAAAAAAAACACTTTTCATAAGAAAATGGGTTCTACAAACGATAATAATAACATATTAACCCATCTCCACAGTTACGATTATCACCCGGTATAATATTTAGTTGTATTGAAATAAATTGTGTTCCTTGTTAGTTAAGCTTTTAACTAAAGTATCAAAACTCTTTATATCAGAGAGCTAGATTTTCAAAAATTATTTCTAAGAAATCTGACATATTTTTTTAGAATTCGTTAGACAACAAATTTTGTTTTAGTAATTAATACAGATAAAAATCAATTTACAAAACTAAGATTCTTATAGCCATGTTTATGAAAATATTATAGCAGTAAAAATATTTTTGATTGCAACAAAAAATGCCTACAAAATCGACGACGATCGATAAAAATGTATAGGAATTTTACTCTATGGGTAAAACCTGATCGCCGAGAAACGTCAAATCCCATACATTTGGCTTTCGATGGGTATTTCGATTCGATTATCTATTTAATATGTTTTCTGTTGCTTTACTATGGGTTTTTGTAAACTACACTATTGTTAGTGTCTGTATAAAATGCTTTAATTTCGTTTTGATCCGCTAAAAATACACATAAAATGCTACAATAAATAAATTGCTAGTGTGTGATGTTTGCTTATGATTAAACTTATACATCTAGGTAAATCGCTTTACAATAAACAAAACACCAATTTTACTTGTCATAATTGTAACAACAATATTGAATAAAAAAATAATAGTTATATCCTTATATAATAGAATAAAAAAACTTTTACATAAAAATATTTCTAATCTGTAAGTAATTTAAATAGAAAAAAAATATATACCGGGTGATTTGGGTATCCTGTCGTTGGGCTAATATTAAGTTTATTAGAGATAATAAAAAATAATACTTTATAATGTTATCCTAAACATCACCATGGTTACCCTATATACGTGACTCCTTTGAGCATTTCTCGATATTTCTTGTAGTTTAGGATTTGGTCTTGAAGGCACACTTAAAAATTCACCCTGTATGCGCTGAGATCTCATCGATGAATTTGCGATGTAAACATGAATCTAAGAATAATATATGGAACCGCCCTAAGGCCTAAAATCGCCTATAAAACCAAATGTCAAATATATTTGTTGTCGCCATATTGTGTTTTGAGTTTGTATGGTGGGCGGCCATGTAGTGTTCTCACGTTTGGATTCGAGATTTAAGGCCCAAGGGCGCCTTCCTATTTTTATTTCCATTGGTGTTACAGTATATGACGCCAGCCTTTTTAACTATGTAAAAAAAAAAAACACTTTTCATAAGAAAATGGGTTCTACAAACGATAATAATAACATATTAACCCATCTCCACAGTTACGATTATCACCCGCTATAATATTTAGTTGTATTGAAATAAATTGTGTTCCTTGTTAGTTAAGCTTTTAACTAAAGTATCAAAACTCTTTATATCAGAGAGCTAGATTTTCAAAAATTATTTCTAAGAAATCTGACATATTTTTTTAGAATTCGTTAGACAACAAATTTTGTTTTAGTAATTAATACAGATAAAAATCAATTTACAAAACTAAGATTCTTATAGCCATGTTTATGAAAATATTATAGCAGTAAAAATATTTTTGATTGCAACAAAAAATGCCTACAAAACCTGATATACGTTCCTCTTAGGTACATAAGATTAAAAGCTTTTATTAATGATGATAATACATATAATAGACAATAGTAATTTAAATACGGCCTTATTAGACACTTAATTACAATGCTTACCTATACAGGGTTTGGTAGATAGTTAGCCCTGGTATTCATAAAAACTTATTGAGTCCTTGAAGGACACTTTAGTTATGGAAGGTTTTGTCTCTTTTTATTAGCAACAAAAATGATTATGCGAAAAAGAAAAAACCTATAACGAAAGTGTTCTTTAAGGCCTCAATAAGTTTTTATGAATAAGGCCGTTAGAGTCGAGTAGATACACCAATTTAGAAAATACAAATTCAGTATTATGACATTAGGGCAAAATTTTATTTTAGACATTTTTTTTTTAATTTCTGGAATTTAGCCTTTAAACTCCTACATGAATTTTTTTACATGTTTCTAGTTAATATATTTATTGTTTTATGTAGAAACATGTAAAAAAACAAATTTGGGCCCCAGTCGTCATAACTGTAGTCATAAGTGACAATAGTGGTATTTTCTAAATAGGTGTACCGTGTACCTACTCGTCCCTTAAGTTTAGCTAACTTTTTACCAAATACCCAATATAGAAGTGAATTAGTACTTAATATATTTGTAAATCCGGCCATCACTAATAAAATTGTAACGGGGCCTCAATTCTATGTTTATATAAAAGAATGACGGTCCTATCTCTACACTCCCAAAGTGCCTACAATTTGCTACAGTCAAAAATGTACAAAGTAGTACTCTAAACATGTAATTGTTATAACAAAGTTTTAGAGTGGGTTAGCAATTAATTTTATACTTGATAATTGAGGCCCTATGTAACTAACTATACATTATGCATGTCTGATTTAAATTTTAATGGGGGTTACTCTATTATAAAATAAGGGTATTTTAAAATTAGCATTTTAGGTTATATAAGCACATTTTGTATATTGTAATAACACTTTTAATAATATGGTTAGTAGATTTGAACTTTATTTGTGAATCAAAATGTTAAGTTGCATTTTAGGCTAATTTAAAGTAGCATTTATTCATTTATAAATAAAATATATCTTTTGTGTATTTCACAATTATAATGGCTTGTTGTTTTGTTTTAGTTCAATTTTGTTCCGAGTGGGGTTAGATAGAATAAGTTGCATAATCGGTTTTTAGTGTTTAATTTAGAATAATATTGTATTATATTTAGTTTGTGTGCGATATTGAGTTTGATCTCGAGCAATAAATTATTTCTTCGTAATATTTATTTTGGTGTTTTATTTTTAAACTGACTCTGAAAACAATATAAAAACCCTCAGTTTAAAATTAATTTATGATTAAATTGGCAAAGTCCATGATTGGTGTACTGTAACTTCACCTAAATTTTCCACCAATCATATTCCTTGATAGGTATTTTTAATCATAGATTAATTTGGTCATAGTCATACTCAAAATGTATATACAAAACAGCCAATTTGACTTCCAGTCGAGTGCTGCCAGACAAACGTACTTCTCAAGTTATATATCCAATTATTAATAAGTTAAAAAAGTGATGGTGGCGGTATTCTTGTGGCGACTAAAAAACATCTCAATGTAGTTCCAAAGGTATCTTGGAACAGTGGGGTTGAGGACATTTGGGTGAGCATAATTCCACATTCTAAAACTGGACTCAAACTAAACATCTGTCTTTGTTACCTTCCGCCTGACATTTCATTTAAAGACTTTACAACTTTTTATACGAATTGTCAAAACATTGTATTGGGCTCGGGTGGCAGTGGCGTGTTTTTATTGATGGGCGACTTTAATACTGGCAATGTCAAATGGCTACAGAGCACTGGTACTTCGTTAATACCGGTTGATCCTAGAGACACCAAAGCAGTACTATTAACCGATACTATACATATTTGTAACTTGAAACAATTTAATTCCATTCCCAACATGAATAATAGATTTTTGGATCTAGTGCTTTCAAACATTGAACAGGTTGTTGTTTCTGAGGATGTCCCTATTTGCACTACTGACAAACATCATATTCCTTATCTGGTTTCGGTTCCTGTATTATTGTCATCTAAGCCCTTGGCCTCTGACAATAGTAGGCGACTTAATTTTTATAAAAGTAATTATGATGACATTAAACGGGCATTAAGCGAAGTGGATTGGCAGAACTTACTGTCTGATGATGACATAAACGTCTGTGTAAGAAACTTTAACGATGTGACCTTTGACATTATTCGCAAATATACACCTTTAACTACGAGTAAATTACACAGACATCCAATTTGGTATAGTCGAGTTCTTATGCGCTGTTTAAAGGAGCAAAACAAGTACCACAAACGTTTTAAAAGGTTTGGTAACCCCAGAGATTACGACACGTATGCCCTGCTCAGAACGAGAAGCAAGAAGCTTACAACCAGCTGTTACAGGAGTTATGTATTGTCCATTGAGGTATCTATGCGAGAGAATACAAAGGCGTTTTGGAAATTCGTTAAAAGCAGAAAAGGATCATCTACAATTCCCAATTTCATAACACTCAATGGTGTCACAGCATCTGACGGTGCCTCAATTTGCCAATTGTTCTCAGACTGTTTTGGGTCTGTATTCGTGGGGTCTTCATCACCTGCAGCTGCTTCTAGTTTGTGTATTGGCGGCATCTATGGCGTTAGTGGTGATTCTTTTTCAACAATTGCTGTCGAAAGAAATGACATCATTCGTAAGCTAAAAAAGCTTGATACGGGTAAGGGGGCTGGTCCAGATGGAATGCCAACTTTGTTTATTAAGATGATCTGGGGTATTTCCTACAATATGGAAAAGGGCACATATCGTCCCAATTTTTAAAGCTGGTGACAGGTCAAAATGTGAAAATTATAGGCCTATTAGCATTTTATCTGGTGTGGCAAAACTTTTCGAATCCTTAGTCTATGTGCCCCTATATAATTACTTTAAAAGGTTTTTATCTGACAGACAGCATGGATTTGTTAAGGGTAAATCTACGCTTAGTAATCTGCTGGAGTACAAAAGTTATCTGTGTAGTGCGTTTGCCAGTCGTTGCCAAGCTGATGCATTATATACCGATTTTAGTAAGGCATTTGACAGAGTCAATCATCAACTTCTTTGCATGAAACTTTCTTTTATGGGAATACATGGAGTTCTATTGAGGTGGCTTGAATCTTACTTGGATAATCGGAGTCAAATTGTGGCACTTCGAGGGTACTATTCCAACCCAGTTTCTATACTGTCTGGGGTGCCTCAAGGATCCCACCTTGGTCCTTTGTTATTCGTGGTATTCATTAATGACCTTGTGAATCGCCTTGCCTGCCCGTGTCTTCTCTATGCGGATGATTTAAAGATTTTTAAAATGATAAGGTCAACAGAGGATTGTTTGCTTCTTCAGCGAGATCTCCAAGCCGTCGTGGAGTGGTGCTCACAAAACAAAATGTCACTGAATGCCGACAAGTGTCACATGGTGTCGTTTTCCGGTAAAAGAAACAAGATCCACTACGGATATTCTATTAATGATAAAATATTGAATCGTAGTGCTGTTGTAAAAGACCTGGGAGTCTTATTTGACGATGGTCTAACTTTTCGACAGCAATATAATAATATTTTGTTGATAGATCGAATCAACTGCTGGGATTTGTTTTGAGATCAACCAAGGAATTCAGGAATCCAAACTCGGTAATACTCCTTTTCAACAGCCTTGTGCGTAGTGTGTTGGAGTATTGCTGCCCTGTCTGGGCTCCATATTACACGGTACACTCAGACAGAATTGACGGCGTTCAGGGTAGATGCCTCAGAGCACTCTCTTATAGATGTGGGTATGGACGTTCGCTGGTTGATTACTCTTCTAGGTTAAATAAATTTGGGGTCCTTTCTCTTAAACGTCGTCGTATACGATATGACCTTTTGTGCCTGCACAAAATCCTGCACTCCGTCATTGACTCGGGCTTATTGCTGTCGTCCGTTAGTATCAATACTCGCTATAAAGCCAGAAATCCTAATACATTCTCCCTTCAAACTTACACTAACAACACATCCTTCTACAATCCGTTGGTAAGGATGTGTCGTACCTATAATGATATAGTCGGGTTGCGGGATGTAGAGATTGATATATTTGACAGTAGTTTTGCTCATTTTAAAAGGTCCATTACACCGGATGTCCTCAGCCGTATTTAGAATAATGTGGCTTTTTAATTTAATTGGTTGAATGTCTTTGTAATTAATTGTGTTTATTAATATGTGTAATTTTTAATTAATTTTATTCTTTGTATTATTATTGTTATTATTTTTAAAGCATAGTATTCTTAATGCTTATTATTATTGATTAAATTTTTATTGTAAATTTAATTTGTTATTATTAATTTAATCCTAATTTTTATTATTATTAATTAAGTTCTGTATTTTACATTGTATTGTGTAAATCTGTAGGAAATAATGTAGCTTAGCATGTTGTGTGCACTGAATTGGATCCTAGCCTAGAAATTTGTTTTAACGCACGTATCTTAACTTGTAATGGACTAGGATCTGCTGGTGCACCAAACATTAAATAAATAAATAAATAAAAAATAAAATACACTATCAATATTGGTAGGTAATATCTTTCTCTTAAACACATATATTTTTCCAAATCATTATTATACCGAATTCGGTATAATTTAATTACAACTAGATAACTTTTTTTAGCGATTTAGTTTTAAATCGAAGATATTCTATGTCAGATGGATCCTGACTGAGGACCGAGTCATTGCATTTTTTTGTATTTTTCACATATATTTTTCCAAATCATTACCTATAAGGTAACAGAGGGGAATAAGGGCCACCTTATTTTAAATCGCTTTAAATCCTTTTTTCTTAAAAATAATGATTTCATAAAGCCGGCAAGTGTTGCTTTTTGAGACTTTAAAGATACATTTAAAAATATATATTATGTTTCATACACCGTAATTAATATAATATCAAAAACAAAATATTGGTACTAGTCTATTAAAGGCCGGGTTGTTTATTAAGGTTCAAGCTCTTTTAAATCTTTTCGAAAAACCATGAAACGATATTAAATATTTTATTGAATGCATTTAAATGTATACACTTATCAATTTATACTTATATTAGGTTTATAATATCTGTAGGAATAGCAATTTTAAGCCAAATTAACTTTTAACAAAAACCGGGCCTTATTATGCGCTGCATGTGGGCCTTATTATCCGCGCTTTTTAAAATGATTTATGTCATAAAAAATACTAAGGATATGGATTATACTGGATTGGTCTTAGCTTTAGGCTTGCATGTATTTTGTTTCTTTTAATAATCAATAATATAACACCAACGTAAATCGAACTATTTCAAATGGGCCTTATTATACTCTGGCCCTTATTACCCTCTGGTACCTTATTCTAAAAGTTTTAATTAAATTATACCAAATTCAGTATAATTTAATTACAACTAGATAACTTTTTTTAGCGATTTAGTTTTAAATCGGAGATATTCTATGTAAGATGGATCCTGAGTCCTGACTGAGGACCAGTCATTGCATTTTTTTTCGGTACAAGTCAGTGGCGTGCGTTCCATATAAATATGTATGCGTGACACCGGCAGGACCACCATGTGTGATTTTGATTATACCAGGTTTTAGTACGTAATTTGTGCGATTTTGTTGTCATTTCGTTCAAAAGTTACAGGGATGTATTTGTGGTCCTGCCATAGTCACGTTACTTCGGCAGGATCACCGTAGAAATAATGCACTTACGAGGTTAGTTCTTTCGCAGAAATTAGTTTTTAACCATCATAATAAAGATAAAAATTCAATGAAAAAATTTGCTGGAGGGTGGGATCTATACCCTGGGGCCCTACCAGGAAGCCACATGAAATACCGATTGGCACGTCGATTGATCAAAATCGAAAATAAAATGTATGTGATTTGACGTTTCTCGGCAATCGAGTTCAACTCGTAGACAATACATTTTTATCCATCGACTCGTCGTTCCGTTTGTCGATGAGGCTTCCCGGTAAGGCTGTTAAGGAATAAAAAAATAAAATACCATAGGTACTTCAAATACGTTTAAACAAGACGAGCCGACAGTATAATATTAAAGATGGCGGAAGTTTTAAGCCAAACTAATACATGCTGTATAGTCTATTGACATAGAGCTGCTACTTCTATAGCATTTTTATTATTTAAGAACTTTTCGTCGAAGTTGTTCACTTGTAATGTACTCCCAGATGTTGCGGTAGGAATGAATGTATGATGAATGCTTCTGTTATTTTAGATTAACGGACGAACAATTTGCATGCAGTTTTGTTGAATCTACCTGCTAGTGTTCTATCTGGTAATGGTGGGAACCCACTAGTTCGTCCAGTGTTAGTCGGAAGAACGATCGGCTGCTTGTATTTAACATGGTAAGCTGGATAGCTTAGATAAGTACTGAAACAGAAAAAAAAAGTATTTTAACAAAAAAAAAAAAAGGATATCGTTTTACAATATGTGGTTTGGGGGGGTTCCACCTACGCCGCCCCCTAACTGCTCCCTGATACAAATTTATCTATTTCCAAACATTTAGGGGTTGAACCAACAAACCCCCCCTGGCTACGCCCATGATTTTAGAAAATTATGTGACAATGTGTTCCCCAATGGTTTAATCGAAAGATTATTAATTGCAATAACTTATTAATATTGTGTAAAGCGGCAAACAACTTCGTCGTCACACACGTCACGTCGTAACCGATGGTTACGAGTCTACACCAAACAAGTGACAGCGGTTGTTTGGATAGCTTCCATAACCCATCTATAAACAATTTCATAATTAAAGTTGGTATAGTGAAAACAGCCGACTTTTGCGTACATAATAAAATACATATTTGTTATAAAAAATAGTTTGTTCAGGGTATATACGCGCAATGCTGACAGGAATTTATTTTACTATAAGTTATTCGAGATTTTATTCTTATACCTACGTTTGCTGACATTCCTGTATGATGGTAAAATAATTAATTAATTGCTTACGCTGTCATTTCGGGGGGGCATTGACCAATATATTCTGGCTGCCTGAAATAAGATAGGGGGTGATGTGCTTTAGGGTATCCTCTGTAGTAATCTCGATGCTTTTGACATGCCTGTAATAACCATATTGATGTAGGGAGACCTATATATTATATATATATATTTAATCCTTTCTCAGTTTTGCCTTAACGAATATCAACCATGACGTCATTATGACGTCAAAACGATAATAACAATAAGAGCAAACTTTGGTACGTTATACCAGGATCGGATCAAAAGTCTACTTATTCAGAAAAGTGTTTCCTGCAATTTTAGGAAATTAGTCCTATGGGTATCTATTATCTTGGTGGTTAGCTGATTCCCTCTCGTAAGAGAATATGCTCTTTGGCTGGTTCTACCGACCTGCGAGTAAACCTATTCATTACCAATCATTGAATTTAAATACTTAAATACCTACCTCATAGAATGTTTCTATTTCGTCTTGTCGGCCATTATCGACAAATAATATATTGTTGGACATTATAATCTAAAAATACTACGTTAATATAATCCCTACTTTAAATTTTAAATAATTTATCTAAAAAATTTACTCAGCGAGAAAATATCGAAAATATCTATTTGGTTTTTGCACAGGTTTTTTGCTTCTCTGTCACTGAAAATATAATATATATAGAAGTGCTCTAATACATCTTTCTAAAGTAGAAAAGTGGCCTAAGACCTTAAATCGCCTTTTGAGCAAAATGTCCAACATGTACTACGTTGCCGCCAGCTTTTCAACGATTGATTGGTTGAAGCTGTCTACGGGTTGAAGTCTCAGTTTATGTTAATTTTTTAATTTTTCTAACGTTAGAATGTTGGGTGGCCACCCAACATCTTCTGTTCTTATGTCTGAAAAGTTAAGCCTTATAGCTTTTCTCTATTATTTATTATTACCTTGGACTGATGTTGACGTATAAGGATATATATAGGGACCCGCCATAAGGCCTAAAATCAAAGGTGAGAACATAAATGGCATACCAACTCAACTACAAACAAAAATTATTATAGCCATGACCTTGATTGATTGAAATAAGAACACAATATGGCGGCAACGCACAATATTTTTAAACATTAAATTATAAAGGATTCATTGTGATTTGTTGTTGACTGTGATTGTGTTGAATTTACCATATTTAACCCTTAACTGATAACGTGGCGGTCGCGCAACCTCCACGCATGAATTTTTCTTTGTTTTCTAACAAACTAAGCATTGTGTGTAGCGGCCTTTTTAATTATTCTCATTAAGTTGCGACTTGAGGAGAGTACCGGACTTTCGATAACATTTTATTTTGTTTCATATTTTTTATAGTTATTTAACCAAAATGTCGCAGCCTTTAAGTAGTGAAACAATAGAAGAGATAATTTGAACGAGGATTCTCATTTCGAATCAGTGATTGGTGACCCTCCAAAACAAAAATGTAGTGATACTGAAATAATAAAGGCATTTTTGAAGACACACGAACTTTCGATTCAGACGATAATGAACAAGTGGGTTCTGAATATTCAAAAATTTTTCAAATAGTGAAGATATCTAAGTGAAGATAATATTTCAGATCCTAGTGAATCCAGTTACTGTGGAAAAAAGAGGCACTAGTGGTATAGACAGAATCGTAAGGATCCACAAGCGTCTACTGTACTCGTCAACACAATATTTTATTATTTCAATGCATGCAAGAAAATAATAGCAAATAACTACTTATAATAACTTTTTTAAGGGGTATTTTTATAGATTTTTGTGACATAAGAAAATTAATTACCAAAAAGTAGTTTTGTGATCTCTGTAGTATCATACTAAGAACATTTATTTGAATAAAAAATAATTGATTACATAAGCCGAGCCTATTGATTATAAGCATTTATTCAACCAAACATTTAAAACAGCTTGCTAGAAGTAAATATATTAAGAGGCCACGCGGACCCCTCGATACGTATGTACGATACCAGTTATGGGTTAATATTATAGGATATGTGGAAAAAAAGAATGAATGTAGTACAAATTTTGTAGAACAAGTATTCCTAGTGTTTCTATGATTCTATGAGAAGTGTAGCGAGATAACTCGGTGTTTGTAAAATGGCTATAACCATTTTATCGTTTAAATTTCCTTTCTTTACAGGACTATAACCGTATGTTTTCATAGGTCATGCCTTTTTTTTCTATTACCCCAATTTTACTAAATAATATTAAACTCATTTAACGTAACAACTAACTCTATTTTACATTGTCATAAATAAGCGCACGCAGAAAAGCCAATTTAACAAAATATAACAATATAGAATTTAAAAGGTCTTTGATTTAGGCTCCCGTAGGGAAAGGTTGTGTTTATGTTATGTATATTGTATCCGTGATAGTTTGTTCTTTCGAAAGAGTTGGTGATTTCGTGAAATATACTCTTTAAAGAAACATAAATGTGAAAATCTTAATATAAACATTAAAACCTGACATTTCGTGATGTCGCTAAACTCCACTTTAAGTTGTAATAATGGCCGCCATCCCCGATGTTTAAGAAAATATAATTTGAAGACATAGCGGTTTGGGTCATGCCCTTGCCTTTCCCACAAGTTTAAATAAAATTATCTTCTTCATTATAGAATAAAAAAAAACGTCAAAAATTACTGAAATGTCAAAACAAATTTCATATTTTTTGTTTTATCATAATTATTTTATTGTTTCGTCGATATAGATACAAAAGAGTGCATTTTAACAAATCAACACGTTACGGGATGTAAAGGTATGTTGTATTATATTATTTGCTGTATTATATTTTGTTTTACGGCATGGTTCATTAATATTCGTATGAGGATACTATTTTTGGCCGCTCTACTTACCGTGCATTGAAATATTTTTGCCACCTAGGAAGGGGAAACACTTCCTGAACGTCTTTTTAATTATTTTGATACTATCTATTGTTTGAATTTGGTTTGGAGACAAAAACTTGTTGTGGAAATGATGCACTTGGTTCCAATACGTTATGGTACCTAAGTGTTTCTTTGTAAATTATTTCTTTTATGAATAGGTCCCTATTTATTTTCTTTTTGTAACATATTATATTATTTAATTTCAAATAGAAATATAGCAATATTAATAACTATTATTTTCATTAAATTATACAAAAAGGGTGGTGAGGAAGGTCTCTATATCTTTGCTAAACTGTACTAACTTACCATCAAAAACTGTACGGAAAACCATACATATATGGTTTTGTCTTGTGTCAGAATTGAATGCATGACTTCCAGATACAATGCCTAAGGAGTGACCACAAGAGCATGGAGGTGGTCATAAGATTGCATGGAATAATCACAGAATTTCGAAACACTAGATACAGTATCGGTATAATAAAAAAATAAATATCTCATTAAAAGTATTTTGTAGTTTTATGTGTGTATGGAAATAATTTTTATTTTAGTGGCAAAATTTTTTTTAGGAAAATTTATTTGTGATAAATGTTACTTATAATTTTGATTGCAAAAAAATATACAAAATGTTATATTTTTTAATAGATGGTCCAACTAAGACTGTATATTGTTAATTACATTTATTAGATACTAGATTAGGAGAAATATGAACCTTAATGATTACATTAAGGTTCATGTTAATTAGTACAACTGTTAATGAAGTGGTATTAAATTCAACATTATAAAAAATTGTTGTATATCTAATAATAATATGTATAGCCTATTCATGATAGTAAAAAAAAAAATTAAATAAACAACTGTCAAATGTGAAATAGGTTTTTAAATAATAGGATTTCTGATGAAAACACAAAATGTGTCAACAAATATGAACACATATGTGTGTATTAAATATTAATTAATCAAATGTATAAAATATATATTTAAGTTAAAAATTAGCTACATCTGAATAATAATGGTTTTCTATTTTATTATTATTTATAGTATTTTTAAACACCTTTTTTTATTACAAATAAAAAAGGCACTAGCAAAAAGCATCTAAAATAACAATGCCTCTTCAACTTTACATGTTGTTATTATTATGCTAATAATTTGTGGAGAACTGAGTATTGTTCAAGCAAAAAAAAAGTATGTGCAATCAATGGTTACTTAGATCGTAATTGTTGGTTGCATTTGTTCTTGAGCCTTCATACTGCTTTAGATCAGGTAGATGTTAGGTCACATGCCAAGCTCTATTAAAAAAAAATCCAATCACAATTATAGTTTTTTAAATCAATCGGGTATCTTCCATACTCTCAATCATTGCTCTCTCGCCTGAAGTCTCGCTGCAGAGCTGTTGTTTTATCTCTGGTTTTAAATTATTTCTTGTTATTGTTATATTTTAGTTGTTATTTTTGTTAAATTTACTGTTGTGTATAAATAGACTTTTTCATTTAATTTCTCTTTTTAATATTCTGACAAAATAAACTTACTAATTTTTAATTTGTTTAATTGTAAACTCATGTTCATGTCCTATTATCCTAATGAAATGCCTCCTACACATCTATACATCAATTGTTTCACTCAATTAGTAATTAATAGGTAATTTCACTTTATTTCCAAATTATAGAAAAAAACATTTATCCAAATGGTTGAAATGAAATTATTTATATAAAATAGATGTGATCATATATCATTAAAATTAATTTTCACAGTTCAGGCCTTATTCTTATATATTGGAGTTAAAATTACATTAAAATAAAAATGAAATACTTTAGTAAGTACTTTATTTTATATATATATATAACAAAAACAGTTTGGAAACAAATTGTTTTCTTGTTTAAATGTTTTTTTTTGCTATTGTGAATAGGGTATAGTAGGTATGGTTAAAGTTTTCTCACTGATCTGATTATAATAAAAATCATTCCTTTAAAAAAACATGATAAATAATATTTATCAAGTTATAAAATATAAAACAATAAATAATATTTATTAAGTTACAAAATAGTTATCACACTCTACTTTGATTTTGTCATTGGATAAAAAAAATATGAGTAATAAACAGTTAATATATTTTTAGAAAACATCATGAAAATTATCTTATCTGTGTGAGCAACAATATTGCATTTGTTTATATTCAAGGTTACAATAAAAATAAAAAATCTTGTATGTGATATGTATTTAGTATTGCATCATAATATTATCATGTCAGCTTTTCGCGCGTCCACTGCTGGACATAGGCTTCCCCCAAGGATCGCCACAACGACCGGTTTTGCGCTGCCTGTATCCATCGGCTTCCCGCGACCTTTTTCAGGTCGTCGGTCCATCTTGTGGGGGGCCTGCCTCTGCTGCGTCCTCCAGCACGCGATCACTCGAGAACCTTAATGCCCCAACGGCCGTCCGTTCTGCGAGCTATGTGGCCTGCCCACTGCCACTTAAGTTTGGCGATTCTGGAGGCTATGTCGGTTACTTTGGTCCTTTTGCGGATCTCATCGTTTCGAATACGATCCCGCAAGGAAACGCCGAGCATAGCGCGCTTCATCGTTCTTTTTGTGACTGTGAGCTTTTTCATGAGGCCCATAGTAAGGGACCACGTCTCTGATCCGTAAGTCATCACTGGCAACACACACTGCTCGAACACCTTGGTTTTTAAACACTGCGGTATTTGGGCCGAGAAGATATTACGTAGCCTCCCGAATGCTGCCCAGCCGAGTTGGATTCGACGAGAGATCTCTTTCTCGAAGTTGGATTTACCTGTTTGGATTGACTGTCCTAGGTATATATAATTGTCAACAACTTCGAGTGCGGAACTTCCTATTTTTACTGGAGTGGGTATAACATGGGCGTTCGACATGACTTTGGTCTTGTTCATGTTTAGGCCCACTTTTTTAGAAGCCCCGCTGAGATCATTGAGCATTATTCCGAGGTCCTCCAGGGTTTCAGCCATAACTACGATATCGTCGGCAAATCGAAGGTTAGTGATGTACTCGCCATTAATGTTGATGCCAAAACTTTTCCAGTCCAAGAGTTTAAAGACATCCTCCAATGCCGCAGTAAAAAGTTTCGGGGAGATTACGTCTCCCTGTCTCACTCCTCGCTGTAGCTGGATGGGTCTTGAGGTCTGGTCTTGGAGGCGAACTGACATGGTGGCGTTTTTGTACAAACACTTTAATACTTCGATATAGCGGTAGTCAATTTGGCACCGCTGGAGTGACTGAAGCATCGCCCATGTTTCTATCGAATCGAAGGCTTTCTCATAGTCCACGAAAGCTAGACACAGGGGCTGATTATATTCATCGGTTTTTTGTATAATCTGCCTCAATGTGTGGATGTGGTCTATGGTACTATAGCCTTTTCGGAATCCGGCTTGTTCGGGAGGCTGGAAGTCGTCAAGCCTACGTGAGAGACGATTCGTGATGACTCTCGAAAACAGTTTATAGACATGGCTCAGAAGCGAGATGGGTCTGTAGTTCTTCAAAAGGGTTTTGTCACCCTTTTTGAAGAAGAGTACCACCACGCTTCTGTTCCATGCCTTAGGTGTTTTGCCCTCGAGGATGACGGAATTAAACAGCTTCTGGAGAGCCATCAGCAAAGGTTTGCCACCAGCTTTCAGGAGCTCAGACGTGATTCCGTCATCACCCGGTGCCTTGTTGTTTTTTAACTGTTTGAGAGCCATCCCAATCTCATACAGGCTGACTTCCGGGATATCTTCGGTATAGTGTCGGGTTAACCTGGCTCTTGGATCATTTTCCAGGTTTTCGACAGGAGGCCGTGTTGTTGTGTACAACTGTCCATAGAACCTTTCGATCTCCGCCATAATCTCTGGTTTGGAGGCGACAACTCTGCCGTCCTCGGTCTTCAGCTTCGTTAATTGACTCTGGCCGAGAGACAGATCTCTTGCGAATACTTTAGAGCCTTTGTTTTGCTCAATGGCATCTTTTTTACGATCTGTATTAAATTGCCGTATGTCGCGAGTCAAGGACTTTGAGATCTGTCTGTTGAGCAATCTTATTTAAGAAGCGTCAGACGAAGACTGAATGGTCATTCCGCGTCTCTCTTCCATGAGCTTTAAAGTATGGTCGGAGATCTTTCTAGCTCCTTGTTAGATCGGATCTTAAAAAACTTCGATCAGACCTGGTGGACAGTTTCCACAACCCTGTCATTATATTCGTCCACATCTGTGTACTCGCATAGGCATTCGAAGCGGTTTTTTAATTCCAGCTGAAAGCGCTCGGGGTTTTGGGTGTTAATAGGTGCCGGCCGGAGCGTAGACTTCATTAATCGTGACCTTTTAAGCTTTGTATTGATATTCAATGTGCCTCTTACCAAACGGTGATCGCTCCCGGTTTTCACCTCATTGATCACTGAGACATCATTGAATATTTGCTTTCTGGTCGACAAGGTGAAATCTATCACATTTTTGGTGGCACCGTTAGGGCTTATTCAAGTCCACTTGCGTTGTGGTTTTTTCTTGAAAAAGGAGTTCATCAAATACAGTCCCTCCTTTTCCATGAAGTTCGCAAGCACCTGACCTCGTGTATTTCTACTGCCTGTACAAAATTGCCCCACTCTCAGATCGGTTTCGCTTCGTTTGCCTATGTTCGCGTTAAAGTCTCCCATGACAACAGTGTAATGAGATTTGAAGCTACGCATGGCTCTACTGATATCCTCATACATGGCTTCTACCTCGTCGTCGGGGTGTGTCAATGTCGGAGCGTATACCTGTATGACCTTCAGCGAATATCGTTTGGTTATTCTGAGTATAAGGTAAGCCACCCTTGTCGACACACTCTCGATTTTAACAACGTTGTTCATGAGAGACCTGTGGACGATGAACCCGACACCACTTTGAGACGGTTGGTCGCCCTCCCGGAAATAGAGCAGGTTACCGGATTTCAGAATTATCGAGTCTTCACCTTCTCTTCGGACTTCAGATAATCCAATAATATCCCAGTGTAACCCGCTCAATACTTCCTCTAGTTCGACCACCCTCTCGTCAGTCCGCACTGTCCGTGTGTTGTATGTTGCCAGGGCCAGTGTTCGTTTGTTGTGGTAGTTTGGGCTCCGCCGGAGATTTTCGCACCCCTTGCCCCGCTGTAATCATGGCCGCTACCATAGCCAGGAACAGCGGGGCCGCCGGGTACTAGGGGCCGGTTTTTATTATTGTCGTTCATATTGGGGATGCCATAATCGCCACGCTTGGCAAGCGGGTTGGCGATCGCAGTGGGTCGAAAGTTTTACTACGGTGCGCTGCTGCCCGTACCGTATTATTATTTCTTTCGACCATGATTTGGATGGTTTGACCGCCATCGTTCGTATTATGGTTTCTTTAATTAAATTGGAGAAGTAGGTTATGTAAGCTAAACATAGCATGTTTCTGTTAATTGCATCCTACAAGTGAAGTTTTATGCAAATGCATCCTCAGGTGCAAGCTATTTGCCCAATTTACTGTCATGTTGCCACTATGGAAGCATACAGGTATCTACTATGGTTTAGTGATTCACTCCATAAATTTTATTCTTACATATCATCACGGGTGCATTACAGCGCCCGAGAGCAGAGTGAGTGGTTTTTACATTACCCACTTCGTCATAGCCGATGGTATGAGTCTACACCGTACAACTGGCTAGCTCGTCGCGATGTTTTGAATAGACTCAATAACCCATAAATAAACAGTTTCACTAATATTTTTTATTCTTATCATACAAAAATACATTGTTATATTTAATAATACAACTTGTTCATTGATTATTTGATATTAAATCCAGAACATTGACTTGTATTATCAAATCATGTATGTTGGAAATAATGATTCATATGTTATGTTTAAAAATGACTATTATTGTTCTTTATATTCATACACTGTAATTATTCATTTAAAATATTGAAAAAATATATTTTTTTAGTAATGATAAATAAATAATAATACTTATTGGCAAAAGAAAAGCTACGTAGGTAGTTATTTCAATACAATAAACTTTTTATCTGATTTAAATATCAACCTGAAAGGATTGGCCTTGTTATAACAATCTATGCAGATATTCATTATAAACCATATTTGCTTTTAGAAAAAGAAAAGACTATTGTAGGTGAGTAATTACTCAAGTATGGAACAAATTAAAGGTATATCAACACAAAAAATATATTTGGAACCCTCTGCAGGCCAAGTTTTTACACTTGTCAGGGTTTTTAATATACTTACTTTAATTTTAGATAGAATTAATAAATGCTCATTTTGATTATTTTTAATTAAGAAAATATTAATTTCACTCAAATTCAATCAAAATTTAACTAAATGGTATTAGATTTGTAATCTTTATTAGTGATTGTTTTTTTACAGCAACTGTGAGTTGAGGCGGTAATGGTGATGGATGCGTGGGAGGACGATAACATGGACGTCGACGCGGGCACCCATCTGCCGATACTCTGGAGCTTCATCGAGCAAACCCATTATGTGTACCTGGAGATTGAAGACTCACCAGAGAAGTTGGAGCACAGGAAGAAGTTAGAAGGTAAGCTGTAAGTTAGGTAGCTGGTTCAACATCATAAAAAAATATGCCTAGATAGATAGATAGATAGAGTGGTGACCATGGAGAGAGTAGGGATGACCTGTAAAACAATGTCTCGGTATGTAAGGGCCCGCTATCCAGTGATATATGTTAAAGGTCAATCCTTTTTCCTTTGACCTACAATTTTTCTTTTTTTCTTTAGGTAGCATTATTCATTTGTGAAGACTATGAAGTATTCATAGTCTAAGTATTCTAGAGAAGTTATTAAGGCTTACTGCCGGGTAGAAAATTAAGGGTGATTCAAATCCCGACATAAATTAGGCGCAATGTGACGAAACACCTAAATAATTAAGCACGGCTTAGGGCTTAGGAGACGTGTATGCTAGAACAAGCTGGAAGAAGATTATTGCCTATTATAGAGAACTAACCTGGACTCTCCTTCACCATGTTATGTGGCACTCCAGTTAGATGCTGCCAAGTTAACTGGTTTGTTGTTAACGTCTTGTAATTTTTTTTTTTCAGAATACATTACGAAATACTTGTCCATAGTTCCTCACAACTGTAAATTTGGTCTAGCAGAAACGGAAAAAGTGTTTCAAAGGACTATCAATGAATTGCCAGACTTCAGTGCCTACAGGGCTGGGTTGGGATGGGCAGCACTGGCAGCTTACGCCAGCAACCTCTTGGCTCAACCCTGGAGAAAAGAGTACAGGACAATAAGGGTGAGATTGTAAAGTGTATTCTAGGCCTTATGATTAATTTTATAATTGTTTAATGAATTTGAAATGCTTATTTATTATATGCTAGATTTACGTACGAGAAGGTGGTATTATGGACTTACCGTATGCGCTGGTAGAGGTTTAGACTTAGCAGTTGCATCATTAAGCAAATTCTCATACCACTTAAAAAGAGCCTCACCAGATGCTCAGTCTTTGGTTGTTTCTATTGTTTAGGGTTCTGTACACTAAAGAAAAAGGATATTCCTTATAGGAATACTCAGTGTATCAGTCTGTTCAGACTGCCAGTTGAGAGAAAATTGAATTTTTATGAGATACTGATGCGGTTACGAAACAGGCGGCGACAGACGGATTTGCATTATAAGTAGTTTGCAGTATAACTTACTAATTTATGCCGGAAAGTAAATTTTCTCCCCTATTCCCCCTTTTACTGTTTTATTAAGGCAGCCTTAATAAAACAGTAAAAGGGGGAATAGTGCAATCTCTCGGAAAAATTAAAGTGACGGCGATATGTAATTGATGTACATTCCATCTCCTTCTTTTCCCCGAGAGATTGCTAGGTACATACATACATATCATCACGCGTGCTTTACGGCGCCCGAGATCGCCTAGACGGCCCCCGAGACCGCCTAGACGGCCCCAGGGTACCCAGCGGAGGGGTTTTAATCCCACCTCGCCGTAGCCGATGGTATGAGTCTACACCGAACAAGTGGCGTCGCGATGTTTTGAATAGACTCAATAACCCATCTATAAACAGTTTCACAAGTTGGTATAGTGAAACCGGGACCGACAACTTAACGTGCTCTCCGAGGCACTATAGTGGTGTTGTCAAACAAAGGTACATAAATTTTTCAAATTAAAAACTCATTGGTACACACCGGGATTCGAACCAGGCACCTAAGTGTTTTTAAGTCCAAGGTCTAACCAACTTGGCCACCATGTATATGCACGTAGATTGCTAAGTAAGGAGTTTAAACCTTAAATGTAAATTTCAGCTATACTCTGGCTACTACAAGCACGAGATTGAAGCCAACATAGTTGGTGCAGAGCTACTTCTGCAGCAGATGGGATACCAGATGGAGGCAGGGGATTGCATGTCCCTGGACGGCCCGGTATGCCCAGACATGGTGTCCGCAGTGTCCAGAGATGCTATCATAGCTCATGTGGAATGTCAGGTAAGATTAGATTATTTATAAAAAAGTTGCATTTAAAATTTATTTGTACTGTTGTAAGTTATAAAAGCAAAAGTAAAGCTGTATGTCTGTTTGAAGATAAATAAGTCAATGAAAATGTGTTTTTATGTTCAAATAATATGAAGGTTTTCTGCTGATCCGCGCAACTTCGTCTGTGTAACTTTAACCGTTTACGCAGCGTACGCTCTCACACGAAATATTTTTTCCCTGTTTATGCAACATTTTTATTGTTACTCCGCTCCTATTGGTCGTAGCGTGATGTGATGTAGCCTATTTATAGTCTTCCTCGATTAATGGGCTATCCAACACTAAAATTTTAAAATTCTAACCAGTAGTTCCTGAGATTAGCGCGTTCAACCAAACAAACAAACTCTTTAGCTTTATAATATTAGTATATATTTATTCACATTACTGGGTTTCACTTAAAATTAAGTACAGACAAGACTTGGCCAACTTGGGTTCTGCCGGCTAGCTGATCTAGTCTGATATTTATAATTATTATTATTAACACATATATATTGGTCACAAACTATGCTTTAAGTTTCAACTAAGTGGTCATCTTGTCGCAGTGGTTTGGTTATTTATTTAAAACTCATTTGCACACCGGTTTTAAACCAGGGACTTAAAAACTGGAGTATTTATAAATCTAAGGTACTATCCATCTATATACTAATATTATAAATTCGAAAACAAATCTGTCTGTTTTCTGATTTATATGAGATTTTTATGGATAATTGTTTAACAACCCCACTATAATGCCTCGGAGTGCACGTTAAGCTATCGGCCCCAGTTTCAATATACTAACTTGTGAAATAGTTTATAGGTGGGTTATTGAGTCTATCCAAACATCGCGACGAGCTAACCACTTGTTCGGTGTAGACTCATATACCATCGGCTACGACGAGGTGGGATTAAAAATGCCTCCGCTGGGTATCCTGAAGCCGTCTAGGCGGAACTGCCTTAATGCTTCAAATGGCCTATAAAACGAATTGTTAAACGACGTTGCCGCTATATTCTGTTTTTACTTCAACCAATCAACGCTCAGTAATTGATTTGATTCTCATTTGTTTTTAAATATGTATGGCGGCGGCCATCTTCTGTTTTCACAACTGGAAAGGCGATTTAAGGCCTAAGGGCGGCTTCCTATCTTTTATCTCCATGTATGTCACCAGATAATGGTGGCTGTGTGGGAAGCTGCTTGGGGCGGCGGCGCATGCTGGGCGGACGTGGTGCGCGCGAGACGACGCCGCGGGGACGCCGCAGCGGCCGCACAGTTCCTAGCCGCCGAGAGACACGCCCATGGTGAGCCGACATTCATATTTTTTCAATCCTTTCCCATTGTTCTACTTTTATATCTAACTCATTGGCCAATTTCACCTTTCAAACTAAACTCTACCAGTTCAAGCAAAACAGAGTCCATGCGTCTTTAGAGATATTTCTTTCTGTTTCACCAATTTAATATTAACGAAGTTCAAGTTAACTCGATTTACTTTATGAACGCCCGATTTTAGTCGTTTAGCTTATTTAATGTCGTTTAAGAGCTGTTACCGTGAAAGTCAAACAATACTGAAAGGAAAAATGTTCTTTTAAACAAAAAGGAACGCGATTCGTTCCTTGTAAACACAATCAAAATTTTGCTGGTGAAACCGTTTTTTTTATTGGAGCACAGCATATGACTTTGTATATACCTGATGGTAAGAATACCTACAAAGTCTATAAAGGTGGTCGATCAATACATTATTGTTTAACAATATCGATCGCTCCCAGCTAAACGATGCGGTTACGAAATGAGCGCCAATAAAGACGTATTTGCCATTCATGTAAACCGAGATCAATTTCGAAATTTAAACTCATTTATGCATAACTTAGTTTTACTAAACTTTGTTTATATAGCGAACGGTGAATTGGCCCTTAGTGTGGTATCTGAAAACTTGCGGAACAATCTATCTATCTATAGAAATTCGACAGGCCAAGAATAGGTATATTTAAATAAATGGTCTACTTTTATTTCTTGAAAGAATCACTACAGTAACTGAAAATGGTTGTATATACTATATGGATATATATTTATTGTATTATTATTTTTATGTATTATATTATTATGTATGTATGTAATAGGTTAGTGTATGCATTGTTTATGTAACTGTTTATGTAAAAAGTAGTATTTTGTTTACTTTCATTATTTCACTTACATTTTATTATTATAGTTTATATTTACTGTAATTTACATCAACCTTACATAGCTATTTTATCAGTTATACTTTTACACAATAAATATATGGTTAGCTGGTATATAATGCCTAAGGCATTAAGTTAACCTTTGTACATAACTTTTGTTTACTGTGCAATAAAGTGAAAAATATTAACCTAAGGTATATTTATAACGAAAATTGGCTTATATAAAGTACCTGCACATTCACGAAAAATAGATAATTAAATAAAGATTGTTATAAAAGTGAAAAAAAAGTATTAAAGACACAGAACAAAATTATATTTATATGGCTATGAGTGATTTATTAAGTAAATAATAAAATAATATATTAAATACATGTAAATAATATATTATCTTGTTAATTGTTTTATTGGTATATCTAGATTGTTTTTTAATATTTCAATTTTATATTTTAGGTCAAGAAATATACAGCAACGTAGCAGTGCCGGCCACAAACGAAATATCTCACGGTCGTTTACCCGAACAGACTCGGCACCCACCGTACCACATTCCCCTAGAAGACTCCCCCATAGAACCTCCTATAGTCCCCATGCTACACTCTCCCCCTTACATGACTCCTCAGCTTCTTCCCCCAAACATGATGTACCCTGTACCCCCCACTCATATAACTGAAGTACCCATTTCTATGAACCAAACTGTACCTGTAATGACTCCTTATGGAGCGATGCCATATTACTTTACTCCATATATGATTCCTGCACCGGTGTATACACCTATCAAACAGGCTAACACAGTACCTATCAATGGTTATAATCCTATGCAACAGTATAGATACCCAACAGTCCCCACCGGCCAACTCATAGAACTCGACGGACCTTCGTTCGAAAACGGAGGAAAATTCAGCAGCGAAATCGAAGCCAACTATAACATGAGAAAGGCCAGATCTCAAATGGACTCCAGCCGACAGAAGTCTGGCTTCAGCGATATCTCTTCGTCAAGCATGGCCCGTTCCGATACACAACCTGCGTTGAGCAAGGCACGAGAAGACGGAATGGGGACGTATGAAAGTTGGGACTATGTGTTCAGGAATCTCTCTAGCAAAGACCGTGACGAGCGAAACAGATTTTCACCATCCTTAGATAGGGATTCTAGAACTCTCGAGCGTTTAGACAAAGACGAAAGACGGTCGCGCTATCAACCCACCACCCTAGACTTAGAAGATGGTCTCCAAGCGTTGAGCTTAGACCGATCGTATGATGATGACATGTACAGAACTTCTAAAGTTAATGAGAATTTAATGAGGTTAAAGCAAGAAAGTGATTCAAAGAAAGCTCGACATTTGGCCAAGCAGCACTCTGACAAGAAGAAACTATTAGCTCCCGTCGAACAACCGATTTGTGAGTTGATAACTCCTAAAATTGCTCCAGATAAAGTGAGATTGCTCACTAAGAGTGACGTGAAAGATCGGAAAGAAGTATTAAAACAGCAATGTGCTGTAAACGGGGCTCCTAGAACGTGCCAATTGGAAATAAAGAAAGTTAAAAAAATTGTTAAGCCGATTACAGATTTGGTCATCGACAGGCCGAAATTGAAACCAATTGAAAATGGACAAAATATTGATGTTAATATGCCTGCTAAAAGTATAGCGGGTTCGTCGGTCATCAGCCAACATGCAAACAGTTACGACATCAAAACGCATCTCATAGTGTCCCTTGATGAAACGGACACTCGCGTTTCTCCCCCAAAACAAAATGGCGACCGCTTAAGCCGAGAACCGATTCGCCAAAACGGACATAATACCCCAACTGTTCTACCTGCAGTAAAGACAGTAAACAAATGGGAATGTACGACTTGTACGTTTATAAACACATCGGGTAAGTCTGCGTGCGAAATGTGTGGGAAATCTCGGGACGTTGGCCCAGAATGTCAACCTTTGACCTCTGGGGGAAGGGAATGCCCCACATGTACATTAGTCAATAGGAAAGAGGCTAGCACTTGCGATGCTTGCGGGAGTGACCTTAAACATTGCCCGACTTACATTTAAACAACTATATTGTTTTATAATTTAACAATAAAAAATATATTATTAACAAAAAAAGTTGCAAAGTATTAATGAATTATTTATTATGAAAAAATAAATATGGTATTATAATTAAAGTATTTACAGAATTATTAATAGAAATTTAAAAATAACTTTATTAGTTAATTATATCTACCTATTCTTATACTTAAATCTAAATTTATGAAGTTTTGAGGCATCTAATAAGAAATAAGTTTGTTAATACTATAAATGATTATTGTTGGTATAAAATTTAAAAAGTAATAAATCTGGTTCAATTAAGTATTGATAAATTAGCATTTAAATAAAAATGCACAAACATTCGTACTTCTAGCATTTTTTTACATATTTTTTCTTCATTTGTTTGTCTTTATATATGTTATATTTATGACTAGTTTTTGTAATTTTCGTATATATTGTGCCAATGGATACCTTAGATAATAATTTGTGCTGGTTTATTAGTAATTGTTTTTTTTCACTGGTTAAGTTTTCAATGTAAAATAAAATTCTTCTAATATTGAGTGGCATGCGGGAAAAAACACATTAATGCTTTTTAGAATTGTTTTTTTTCAAGCAATCCAATATTAAATTATGTGGCCAGCAGAGTAATCTATAATTTGGTAATACATTCCAGTTACTGGAACATTGATCAAATTTAAAGTTATTCAGATTTATCAGTTAACAAGGCATAAATCAGTTTAATGTCATGTGTCGAAAAATTTCCACCTACATTTCCAATTTCTAACCTTAAAAATTTCTAATTTTGATCAAAGATTATTTTGATCAATGTTCTATAAACTAAAAAAAGTCTTAAAATATTTTAAATTTAAATGTCAAATTTTTTAATAAACTTAGACCTAATTTATATTGAAGTAAAATACTCCTAATATACTAATACTATTTTATATTATATTTTTTTAATTCACATTTTATTCATTTTGGTATTTTTTTATTTAGTGCTAAGCTTATATTAAAAAGTGTTCTCATATTATAAACATGTGTGTAAAAACGAATCCCGTTTTAACTTAATAAAATATGCCCATATAGGTAGGTTCTGTACTATTTTTGCTTTTAAACATTTTTGAGTTCACTTGTTTTGAATCTGTATTTCTTTATTTTGTTTAAAATAATGTTGAAAAACCATTGTTTGTACCTTCTAAAGGTTATTTATTGCTAGAAATAGTATTTTAACTGTTATACTATACCTGATAGACTATATTATGTTATACGTTGGATTTTAGCTCTCTATTCCTAACGTATTAAATTCAGGGTAACATTAATTTCGGCCTAACTGACAATTTTTAAGGCTTGGTAGCTATTTTTAATTGTTTAAACTCTACAGTTCTTATTTCTTTCCAAGCGAAATGAAGTAGTTTCCATTTGCTCGACCCTATCCATTCATGGTTTTACAAACCTAATTACCATCATAATTATGGATACCGACTCACACGCGGTGCTTTCATTAAAAAGGTAGCCTACTAAAATGATCGATTATTTAACAATCGGTTATCGGACCGTTCGATCGAGCCGATGGCAACTACTGCCCTAAAGTAGATTTATGATAGTATATTAGATTAAAACAAAAAAAGAAATATACGTTGCGTACATATGGAGTGTGGAACCAACAAACTGTGTCTAACTGACGTACTTTTTTTAGTTCGTAACCATTATTCTACAAGCTATTGCCGAGTGCGCACGTCCCGCGTGCGCTTTTTTTTATAGTTAAAATATTGCATTATATCTTTCTATTTATTTTTTTACTGGAGCACGATATTTGAATTTTAAATCTACCTGTTGGTAAGAAGTCCTGCAAAATCTATGAATGTGATCGATTAATACATTGTTGATTAACAACATTGATCGCTCCCATTATGCCGGCTAAATGATGCGGTAACAAAATGGGTGGCGACAAAACGAATTTGTTTTACGAGTCTACTTTGGTATAGCCTCGCTGGTTCTGCCCTTTTCGTATTCGCACCCTAAAAGGAGAATATGAGCGTAGACAAGAAATTAATGCAGTAGTCTTCTGAAAACCGGTGAACCCACAGACTAAAACCGAAACATAACTAGGACATTTGCCTGTTTAAGCATCGGTATTTGTAGTTTTATCGTTAGCTATAGTATTTCTAAATATCAGTTTTTGATAATAATTGTAGAGAACGTACCGTATATTACTTTTTTGTTTTAATTTAAAGTTTCAATATTTCTGAGTTCCAATCACATACAGGGAGGTCATTAGGAGATGTGAGCGTCTTTGGCGAATCGTTTTTTAGTAAAAAAACAATATGGGAATATCAGTTCTATTCTGATGGTCATATAGTATGTTTTAGTTAGGTCGTTTTATAAAAGCGCCGCCATCTTGAATACACGAATTCTTGTTTAAACATGTTATTATAATTTTATCTTTATAATAATTGCCTGAAAGTTCAATTTCTAAAGTTTTTTAAGCTACAAACATCTTATAATGAGCCCTCTGATACTAATATTTTCGAGTGTAGCTATTAGTTATAAAGAAAAATCTTGGTGTTCATAAATCGCCTTGAAAATGCTTTAAAGTAGATTTAGCTTGGTTAGCATCATATGGAGGGTACAAGGATAAACGTTCAATGTCTATTAAATGACATACACAGTTCTTTCCGTGTGCCTTTTGTTTATATTCTGTAAATTGATCTGTGTAAATAGTATGTAAATAAATATATTATTATGCAACATATAATTATAATGTAGTAAGTACACATGATTGTATAAAATGTAATAACATACTAAATATTATATGAATAATGGGGAGATTTGGTTTATTCCTGATAGGTCATTTTATTTGGTCAATAATAAACAAATAATAATAAATTATTTACTATAAATTATACATATATTTATTGTTTATATGAATTAAAGAATTTAATGAAAAATATGTAATAATAGAAAAGTTAAATTTTAAACTCTTACCATGTTATAATACCGTCTGATAAATCTGGAGATTAAATATACGAGTAATTGACATAATATGTTTGTTTCTGGTACCTACACATAGTATAAGCCTAGGGCTTAGTTTGTAGCCAGGGTATAATATGTGTGAAATGTTCAATACTATTGTTTCTTATTATAGAATTATGATTGTGGATTTTTTTTTTATAGCAGTACTTTTTTTTATGTCGGAGGATCCTAATGAATTTGGTGGCAGAGGAAAATTACTTGCTAAGTATATTTAATAAATTCTTATATCTTGATTGTTCTAATGCATAATTCGACACTTACCGTTTGGGGCATATTGCCTTCACCACACTGTAGATAACAAACACTACTAGATAACAAAATCATGCATTTTCCTCCTCCACGAAATTCTTTTAAGGGCTCTGCAGAGTCGTCTTGACGCTCGTATAAACGAACTTCAATATTACGACTTGGCTGTTACTCGAAATTCAATTAAGTTGGTATTATTTTTAGTTTGGTAATTGTACGCTAAAATCTTTCTGTTGTGTGTAATAGTTTTTTTTTTTCTTTTTTCTGATTTCAAAACAAAAAAATATCCAAACACATAATATGTAAATTAATTAATACCAATAAAAATATTATTTAAATTCTGCGACAAACAGTAGTCGAGTAATACTGGAATTGCGAAAGCTCATTTTGTATAAAGAACGCACACTTGCAATTGTGAATGCAGTGCTTTAAGCACATTACTATTAATATTATTAAATTGGTGTCTACCAAAATTGGAACTCTCAGGGAACAGTAAGAGATAGAATATACACTATCACCATATCTTCGTCTCTGACTTTTCCTCGAGAGATCGCACAGGTTAATTATTACATCTAATTTGAAACAGCTCCTTATGTGTTCATGTCAGAGGCGTCCCCGGGGCCCTCAAGCTCAGGGGGCCCCCTCGAATCCTTACCAGAAAATCTCGATCGAACTGAACTTTTGAAAATATGTCCCAATTTCAAAATAAATATGACAGGTTGCAACGCGACTTTAATCATGTTAACTCAGTTGAGAGAAATTCGAAAGTTATACCTAGGGAGTTCCCCTAATTTAAATTAAATAAAACTTTCTGTGGGTTAGCAGTGTTATCAATTTGATAAAACCTAACCAGTTTATATAGCCGTGGGGCCCTATTTTTTGCCCCACGGCCCTTGGTTACCTAGCTACGCCACTGGTTCTTGTAGCTCGTTTGAAGCTCATGAAATACTGTAAATTGTCAAATTACATATAAAAAGTAACAAAGCGTCTACAAAAACAGGCCTTACAGTAATTGATTTATCAGGAATAAACCTTTTAATGAAGCACAAATATAGGGTCTTAAAAAGCACTGAGGACGTGTATTTTTCTATGAATAAGAATATATATTATAGATATAGAATAAACATTGTTATTGTTAAAGAGATTTTCACAAACGTTTGGCTTGTTAATATTTGGTAGGTCTATTGAGGAAAAATAATTTATTTATTATTAGTATTATATCTATATAGAAAAGAAATGTGCTAATAAATATTGTTTTACAATCTATCTTTTTTATTATTATATATTCACATGCATGCATATAATTTTATTTTTTAAATTATTAAGGCCAGTACCAACGTGAAATCATAGGAAAAAAGAGTAATTTTTGTTCGTCATTTTAATTTATTGCTAAGACATCAGGTCTTAGCATTAAATTATGAGCACAAAAAAAAAATACAGTAGACAAAAAAGAGAATGGGGTTTCTGAAATAAAAAACAAAAATCAACAACTTTGATTTCGTAATATTCAATATCATACTGAAGACTAGGCTGTATGGTTCATAGAGACCTTTGCCTTCTCTATATTTGAGAAAACCAAACAAAAAAAAAATTCCATATCTTCAGCGTCAACATGTTTTTTTTTTATTGTTTTGTATTGGTATTATAATTTACTAAAACATTAATCGTGTACTTTATTTATCTCATTTTAAAAAAAATATTATTAAAAATCTACGAATTTACGGATTTTTATCACACCATACAATGTATTTAAATTCTATGCGTGCAAATCAGTTTCGTGTCCTCGCCTTCAACATTCAAGTTGGTCCTCGCCTTAACAGAGTCTGTTTTTGACCTCAATCTTGTTCAGGCAAGATTATTGGAAAACAACAATGAGGTAGAGAAGAGATAGCACGCTTACTCTGTAAAAGAAGGCTAACACCTCGACAAGAAATCTATCCAGTAAAAACCGAAAACCGGTAAACTCAGTCTAAACCGAAGACGGTTTTTGCATCTGTTTGGGCGATGGTAACAAGACCGTCTTTCACCTAAGGGTAAGAAAAAGTCATGTTTCGGTTTTAGTCTGTGGGTTCACCGGTTTTCAGAAGACTACTAGATTGATTTTCTTGTCGAGGTGGTAGTCTCCTTTCAGAGCAATTTGTCTTTGTCGCCGCCCAGCTAACCGTAATGTTAAGCATCATTTAGTGGGCATAGTGGGAACGATCAATAATATTGTTAAACAACAATTTACTGATCGACCCCATTCATGGACTTTGTAGGCTACGTACCATAATGTAGATACAATGTAACTGGCCGTGCTCCAAATATGTGATTACCTATAGTGCATTTCACGTAAGAGTTCCCTTTAAAAAGTGAAAATGTGTGTCAGTTTTCTAAAATTTTTAAGAGAAAAAATTAAGAGTACCTAATTCCTATAAAATATCAAGGCAAAAAATTAAAAAATGGAAAACGTACAGTCATCGTTTATTTTCCCAAAAAAATGGTCCCAATAAAATGAGACCATTTTCAAATCCATTAAAGTAGAAAACAGTTTTGGCCCGAAAGTTGTTTTGCTGCCTAAATTGTAGGTATAATCTCATACGTGCTCTTTCTCTTATTAAGGGTCGGGGGGGAAGGTTTACATAAATATATGGTTTATATATATGGTAGCGTTACCGACTCACCGTCATGCGCGGGGAGAGGTAATACTTTGCAGTTGAATCAGCATGAGCATCGAAGAACCTCATCAGACACTCCTGTTAAGATGATTCATGCCCTGCAGGGTAGCCACCGACTCCGATACCGTGAGATCTCGTTCGAGTTGACATCGAGAACCATGTTTTTGGTACCACGAAAAGTTAAACATCGTTATTTGAATTGCCCAATTCATAACTAGTTCGAGTACCTAATTAATTACAAAAAAATATATATAATATTATGAAGTTTGTAAATATGATTTGTATGAAATGACGTCATTTTTGATCTCAACTCGAACGAGAACTCACGGGATCGGAGTCGGTGGTTACCCCACTGTTCCACGTTAAAAACAGATTATAATATTTTTTATATAGTCTCTGGTACACATATGTAGAGCCTCAGAGCAATGTGTAAATTGTGCTAAATATTATTATTATAGTTTGGTCGACCGGTCTGACAACCAAACTAGTGCTAGTAGGCGAAATAAACATATTTAGGTATTGGAGTTACTTTCACTTTTTATAAACTAACAAAACAATCGTAAAATTCGTTATCCTTGACTTTCACTCTGTATGTTTACGCGTTTGGATGCGGCAGCGAAACAACGTAAAAACTGTAAGTTGTATGGCAGCGTTTCACATATGCTATGTCTCATTTATTATATAGCGAAAATAAGTTGCGTCCTAGTTACTACTATTTCGCAGGTAACTTCAAAATGGTCGTTAAATAAGCAGTCGTTTCACTAGCGGTGTTTCGCATCGCAAGGCGTCACCACGCATTCTGTCGGGATGGACAGATTTTGCATGAAGCCGAAAATATTTAAATATTATTGAAGTTAATTGGAAGTTATCCCGATTTATATGCAGTTGGACACGTAGATTACAATAATGCGTATAAAAAAGAGGTGGCACAGAGAAAAAGACAAGGTTTCTTTCATGCATCCAGATTCTGCTGCTTTCTTTAATACCGACGCCAGCAACAATAATTCTACTTCAGAATTGGAGCGATGACTGTGACGACATCCTGAAAATACGTCTAAACCCGCAGTCCACCAAAGCTACAATGGCATTTCTTTGCAAAAAAAAACGGCAGCGTACACACAGAGAGTGTACTAACTGTCCGCAGATGTTTCGCTACCGTAATAGTTTCGCTGAGATTCGCTGCCGCATACGGATGCGTCGGTATACAAAGAGCGTTACGCAACGCATGCGAAACGCTCATAGGGTTGACTTCGATACCATTAGATCTCGATCGAGTTAAGATTGAGAGCGATGTTTTTGGTACAACAGAAAGTGAAACGACATTGTTTGCATTATCCATTGCATATCTAGCTAGTTAGTGTACATCCTTTTTTTTAAATAGAGTACGGCATGTGACTTTGTAACTACCTAATCTTAAGCATACCTACAAAGTCCATGAATACTTTGTTGTTTAACAATATTGATCTCTATGCCGGCTAAATGATGCGGTTACGAAATGGGCGGCGAAATAGACGTATTTGCAGTACGACTCTATTAATCTTTTTTTTTTTATCCTCGATGCTTTATCGTTAAATCAATCGCCATTTTCATATACGTTTACGACTGACGATGAAAGAAGATATTTACCACCACGACAAGAACTCGATGCAGTAGTCTCCGGAAAACCGGTGAACTCACAGACTAAAACATAAACATATATGCCCATACAGAAAAACCGTCAAGTGACCTAATCTTGTTTTTCCGGAGTGGTCACAAGTCCCGTCGGTCGGCCTAGCGAAGTTATAGAGGCCTTTCGCCCACCTAACACAACGTCCCTGGGGCTCTAGAGAAAAAGCAGGCGATGCGACATGTCACGTCGCCTCAGTCAAAAACGTATGTATTTTACAGTGGCAGTAGGCGTGAGGTACGCTGTCACCCGCCAAAGTCTATACAGTTTTGAATGAAGGCGACACGACACGTCGCCTCGCCTGATTTTTCTCTAGAGCCCCTGCGGCCATATTCTGTTTCTTATAACGTGATCGTTAGATTGTCAAAATAACGATTCCGCTATTAACGCGCTCACCTCCAATCAGAGTAGTTTTTTAACTACGCTGATTGGAGGAGGAGAGAGCGCTAATAACGGAATTTGTTATTTTGACAATTTAACGCTCACGTTATATGAAACAGAATGTGGCCGCTGGCATGTAACTTTTTAGAATAGTAAAAACAAAATAGTCTGCGTGAATTTACCCTCACTCACTATGCAAGATTGTGATCAAGATATTTGCGCTATCTAAACTGCAGCGTGGATGAATACTAAAACCATTACTTTTCCGTGATTATTGGTTTTAGTATTTTATTTTGTCAAAATATTTTATCTGACTGTACTTCTTCATACTTTAATACCTACCTAATGTCACAGTGGCAAAATTTTAATATTGTGTTCTATGATTAAAATAATGAAACACGTTTTTTTACTTTTAGTATTGTCCATACAAAAACAATAAGATAAAATGTTACTTGATAAATGACTTGTAAATAAAAAAAAATACTATAAATCACTTCAACTTTCATTAATACTAAATCCCCCAACACTTGTCTAAGGTATTTTATTTGATATGTACTTGTTGGAGTAATTTTAACCATATAGGAAACAATTTATTTTTCGGACATTTTTTTTAGAAAAAAACCTACGTATATTTTTAATTTTAAAATGGATTCATTAATTTTTATTTTTGCCGATGTAAAAATAACCCCCTGTATGGTGAATTTGAAAAGTTGTAGGTACTTGGTGCTATTATGAAAGAGCTACTGATCAAATCGATCAACTTTTTTTTTATTTGCGACACACATTTGTCGCAAATAAAAAAAAAAGAGTTTCGCATACAGATTGGTCATTTTAATATTACCAGTTAGTATGGAGATTTTATTTGATTTGATTTTATTTTGTAAATGTTCCATGGGAAAAGTTGTTCCATTTGATCCGTAGAACCTCATATTAGCCCAAAATACAGTCCTTGAGTCCTTGAAGAACACTTTAGTTAAAATAGGGTTTGTCTCTTTATTTTTGTTGCTAAAAAAGAGACTAAACCAATACAATAGGTACCTAAAGTGTTCTTCAAAGACTCGATAAGTTTTTATGAATTTCATACCGCTGATAATGTATAACCTTGGAATTCTCAATATGAGTGAAAGTCAAGATTAACTTATTTTTGGGTTATCTTTTGTAATAGATATGGCTGATGTGATAAAATAAATGATGATGTGAAAAAACGGCCCCAGCCTAGTGGTTAAGTCACTGCGCAACTGACAACAAGGTTAAGCAGGTGACTACTAGGCCGGCCTGGGATGGGTGACCGCTTTATACAACGAGGCTATTTCATCATAAACACCGCAGCAAGCTCACCACTTGTTAGGTGTTGCCTCCGAATACCATTGGCGAAATGAGGACGTAAAAGGGTTCTCGGGAGCCAAATAGGCACCCGTGATGGTATTTATTTATTATTTATAAAATAAAATCAATACACCATTTTACTCGATATTTACTTATACGCACTTAACGTAATGGCCTTATTCATAAAAACTTACTGAGTCCTTCAAGAACACTTTAGTTATAGAAGGGTCTGTTTTTTTTACGCATATTCATTCTTGTTGCTAAAAAAGAGATAAAACCTATAATTAAAGTGTTCTTCAAGGCCTCAATAAGTTTTTTATGAATAAGGCCATCATTCTTTAAAAATATTGTCAAAAAGCATCTTATAGGTTGGATTTACGTCTTCACGAAATTATTCGGTCACCAACTTTTTTCATAAAAGATTTCAAACATTCCTGTAGACTTACGAGTATATGAGACGTAAAGTAAAAAGTAATAATAATAGCATCGTCATGTTGAAACATTTTATTTCATTGCTACCGGAACTAACTACACTCTTTCCTTATAAAATATATTTAAAGTACCAAAAGGTGCGTAGACATTGGTATATCTTTATATTTTAGTTGTCCGGGAAAGATAAAAAACATTTATAGATAATTAATAACTAATACTTCAATAAAAACAACACATTTTCGTTCGAAATAATAATTTAATTTAAATAATAACTTCAAATTAACAACAATTAAGTAACTAAGCCTAAAATATCAGTCGATTTTAGTGATGTCCACCATGATTTCCAAAGCCTTGTCCGTGACCTCCCTGAGGGAAGGGGAAACCTTGTCCGCCTCCATGAGGGAAACCACCACCATTTCCTCCATGAGGGAAACCACCGGCATTTCCTCCATGAGGGAAACCGCCGGGGTTTCCGTGGCCACCGCCAAAGCCTCCTGTATTTCCATGGCTACCTGGGTACTGGTGGTTTCCACCAAATCCGCCTTGATTACCCGGGAATCCGTGACCACCTCCGAATCCACCTTGGTCTCCGTGGCCACCTCCGAATCCGCCTTGGTTTCCGTGGCCGCCTCCGAATCCGCCAGGAAGTCCGTGGCTACCTCCAAATCCACCTTGGTTTCCTTGGCCGCCTCCGAATCCGCCAGGAAGTCCGTGACCGCCTCCAAATCCACCAGTGTTGCCGTGTCCACCACCAAATCCACCAGTGTTGCCATGTCCACCACCAAATCCACCTTGACTTCCGTGTCCACCTAATCCACCAGCACTGCCGTGGCCGTGACCATGGCTATCTCCGTGGCTGTCACCGTAACCTTTATAAAAATAAGTAGTTTTAGTTACAATTTCTATAAATACTTATGTCTGACCTGGTAGAAATAATAATAATATAGATTATGTGTACAGTCTATGTATTTTTCAGAAAATTGAAATAATTGATTTCGACATTTACTTAATTTTAAGCGAAATAGTATTATTGAAACAATATCATAAAGGAACATACTTAACATACGCAAATAATCAGAGCACTTTACAAAAAATACTCTTTCACTGTTAGCTACGTCATTTGATAGATTTCACTAATCCTATCAAAATCTTTTAAAGTTTTTCACTTTTTGAATAAATCTATTTAATAAAAAAATTAACTTAATGCTAACTTAAAATAATATAATAAATATTTGATAACAATGATAATGAAAACTACTATTTATTGAAACGGTTTCATTATAGGATAGGTACGGTAAACGGCTAAGTATATTTTTAACTAACCCCTTTTTAGCAATGGTCACTTTGTTAAAAAGGGTATTTTTTTTCCAGAACATAAGTCTCTGTCAGCTCCATAGCTGAATCATTAAATTTAAATTATTTCAAATTATTTGGTACATGAACCAATAATAATTATATTATTGGTTCATCTACCAACATTTATTTTTAAATTATTATTTCAGAGATTTTCATGATTCTATTCTTCGTTGTAGTTATTTTCATTTGAATTTGTGTTATTATTGTTAGAAAGAAATCTTGAGACAATCTTTGAAGTGTTTATTGCAGATTGTTTTTGCATGATGTCTATTTTTATATATTAGGGGATAGTATATCCAACTGGATGCACAGGAATAATATTAAATACATGGCACACATATTTCGATATACTATCCCGGTCCCCTGATATAAAAATAGACATCTTGCAAAAACAAGCTGAAATAAACACTTCAAAGATAGTCTAAAGATTTCTATCTAACAATATTGTTAATATTAATATTAACACAATACACCCAAATGAAAATAGCTACAGCGAAGAATAGGGTGAGGAAAAGCTCTGAAATAGTATTTAAAAAAAAAAAGTTATTTTCCATCGGGTAGGTAGATGAACCAATAATAATTATATTATAAAAAAAACATACTTTACAATCGTCTACTTTACCAAATTAACTAATCAAATTGTTTAAAATAATACTCATTAATCCATCCTCATTGAAAAAAACAACAACATATTTTTTAAAATAAAAGTAAGAAAAGGGAATTCTGCCATGTTTTAAAAATAATGGCTATCATTTCGATCAATTTATAGTTGAGCTATGTTTTTTTATATTTTCTTAAAAATGAGCACTTTCCTTTAGTTTGCCGTGTGAAGTTACTTTCCACCATTTGATCCTTGTATTTACATTTATCTAAACTTTATTATTTATTTATTTATCTTCATACCAGGTCCCTTACGTGGTAGGCAGAGACAACCGAGAGCCACTTGCCCCTAACATCCCTACATCCTTTCACCTCTTCCATAGTTATAACTCTTCTCATACATGAACGCCGATTTCGGAATTTTATTGCACCGTCTTTTAAAATCTTTTCAATTTGGTCATGGTACGTACCTATGTCTTGGTCTCCCTCGGCCACGTTAACCCTTCACGTCGCTTTTATATGGTCTCTCTTCTCGTCAGCCTTTCATCACTCATTCTTCCTATAGATATGCCCAAACTAGCGGAGCAAACCTTTTCTCATTTTCATGCCTATACTTTCTTTCAGTCCCACTCGTTCTCTAATTACGTCATTGCGGATTCGGCCTGTTAGCTATTTTTTACTGCATTTATTTTGTTTTCATCTTCCTGAGATCTAAACTCATCCTGTATTATTGCACCAGCTGATAGTGTATGACAAGAACTTGTTTAGAGGTAACTTACCAGGTATTGGCACCGCGACTGCCGTGGCTACCAGCGCCAATGTACAAATTACCTGAAAGAATATTTACTTATTAGATATATTTCCTCGGTAAATGGGCTATCAAAATTTTCAAAATTGGTTCAATTGATTCAGATATTACCACCTATAAACTATAGACAATGAAGTTTTAAGGTTCTAATACTCCTGAAACTATTTTATTTATATTCTTTATTGCATACAGGCAAGCATAACCAAAAGCCAACGCCTTTAGACATTTTCTATCAACTAACTTATTTTGTCGCTAAAGTTGACGTTGGACTAATATACTATAAAACATTATTCTGTTTTTTTTTAAGTTTACGATTTCTATTATCAAACAATATATAATTTTTGTTCTTTTGCAGACTGCAACAAAATAAAACTCACCAAAAATTTAACCATATTGTCTAACACTTGGTAAATCCAAACTAAATCAGAATAAGTTTTGCAGATGTTTATATACGTGTATCTATTAATATATACAATATACTTATGTGTTTATCTCTCGAGATTCATCTAACAGTATTGTGACCTCACACCACATCACCATTGACTTGTTTTCGATAATAATAATAATAATGATAAGCTATATGTCGCTAACCGACTTGCTTTTCGGTCTAACTGCTAAATGCCCATAAAATTTATAATAACGGTCTCCGCCATCTAGCTAGTAGTTGCGCTGATGGCGTCGTATCCGGAAGTCGGGGGTTCGATTCCGTTTTAAACAGAGCAAATATTATAAATAAAGATGGTGCTAAATTTTATGTCCTACGCTACATTGCTGTTCTCAATGATGAGTATATATATTTTATTAGGACATTTCACCTTATACCATAATACGATATAGGTCCGGAAGATTACGGTTTCTGACATCTCCGTTATAAATTTATAATAAAATAATAATTGCTTATTAGCATATTCTACTTTATTCGAAGTCAAGGCCTTATTTAAAACCAACTAGGTACGCAACGTAATTATATGAGGTATAAGTACGTGTATTTAGTGAATTAATACATATTTGATGCTTACATGTAACTAAAGTACCTACTTTAAACGGCCTCATGGTACCCAGCGGAGGGATTAACCCGTCCTCATTTCGCCGATGGTATTCGGAGGCAACACCTAACAAGTGGCGAGCTTGTTGCGGTGTTTATGATGAAATAGCCTCGTTGTATAAAGCGGCCACCCATCCCAAGCCGGCCTTGTTGTAATCTGTTTAACCTTGTTATCAGTTGCGTAGTGACTTAACCACTAGGCTGGGACCTACCTAATAAAAAATATTAATAAAGTATTTAGAACAAAAACTACTAAATCTGTGCTATCGAAAACTAATAACTAGGCGTCACCCAAATTCACGCTACTGATCTGGGTACCTACCTACTTACATAAAAAAAGTCATTCGAAATTGATAAAACCAATATGTTTTTGTTTATTCGTTGTAAATTAGGTAGGTACATACCTAATTGAAAAACTAATAATAAAATAAAATATTAAAATAAATAAATAAAACTATACCCTATTTAAAAATAAAACTACTAACTACAAAATATTAATAAAACGGGGAAAAAGCCTACAAATAAAAATTCCACAAACAAAAAAATTAATATAAACCTGTGTAGTGTGGCATAGTGCCAAGCACGCTGGCAGCATTTCCTCTCTGGAAGGTCAGACTCACCTGCTGCGAGAAAAACACCGCTGCCCTCGGGTCACTCGAGGCGTGGACCAATTACTTTGATTATTATGTTTATTGTTTTGGTTTGATTAATTTCGAACACGCATGCGGGATGTGCGTACGTGGCAATTGCTGGGCGAAGAAATCAGAAAGAAAGTTTATCACCTGGACATAGTCACAGAAGAAATAATAGACATAGTTTGATTTGTACCACGCATTATACGAGTATATATTATTATCCATATTATAAATGCAAAAGAGAGGTAAAAGGACACTCTTTCTCTTTTCTTCCACTGTCTGTCACGCTTAAACCGCTGAACCGATTTAGATGAAAATTGTTTGAGACCTAGAAAACAACATAGTTTAATCGCCTATAGAATACTATAAAAATATAGCGACCTATACTGATCTGAGATAGCGACTATGATTCTATTACAATAACGAGTACGTGTTTTAAGAGCCTACACAGTCGTTTATAAAGGAAAGTTGGGCACTTATAATTACGTAATATAAATTAAATAATTTTAAATTTATATTTACCTACTTTTTGAGTATTTTTTTATATTATAAGTTGACATTTTATGTCATGATATTGGCTAATTAATTGAATGATTGGTAAGAATTGTACTAAAACTAAAATTACTTGTACCTACCTATACATTATTTTTATTTTCATAAAAATGGCGTACATAAGCAAAACTAAATGGAGAATAGAAGGTATATGGGAAAGTCTTATTACAGAAATTTATAATTGCAGCAACCATTTTAGATAAAACAAAATATAAAGCCAATGAAAAATTACATATTCCTTTTATATAATTTACCTTACTGTCTATATAATTGTATGGTTTACGCTGCCTGCACACATCTTGCTCACTTAATTCAAGGACACTCAAAATAATATAAAATTCATCATTACTTATTTAAAAATATTTTATTTTAGATGGTAAAAATACTCGTATTACACAAACAAACAAATGTAGAGGTGATAATTGAATTATTTACAAGTTCTTTGACATGTAGACAGAGACATAATATTTTACTTTTATTCTTAATGTCCTCTATGGAGTCCCTCATGGTGTCCAAAGCCTCCACCATGTTGACCACCTCCGAATCCTTGGTCGTGGTCGTAGTTGTGTTGGTCTGGGAATCCACCTTGATGTTGTCCGCCACCGAAACCGATATCATGGTCATAATTTTGCTCATGGACACCTCCCCCGTGTTGGCCACCTCCGAATCCTTGGTCGTGGTCGTAGTTTTCTTGGCCGTGGACACCGCCGCCGTGTTGGCCGCCACCAAAGCCTTGGTCGTGGTCGTAATTTTCTTGGCCGTGGATACCGCCGCCGTGTTGACCGCCACCGAAGCCTTGGTCGTGGTCGTAATTTTCACCGTCGTGGCCTGTAAAAGGAGAGTTAAAAATTGAACCTAACTGACTATACAGGTCGTTATGATAATCATAAAGTACCAATATGTATAACATTCATTGCTTTAAAAAAAACATCACGGGTGCTTTTTTGGCTCCCGAGAACCGTTTAAACGGCCTCAGGGTACCCAGCAGAGGGATTAACCCGTCGATTGATATAGGTCGATAACACTTAAGGTTATAAATAATAGTATACGACCTAAACTCAGACCTACCGAATATACACAAAAAAAAAAAAAAAATCGGTCAAGCTGTTTCGAAGGAGTTTGGTTACAAACAAACACCAGAATTTTGTACATTAGATAATCCGGTTCGAAGGACCAAAAAATATTATAGGCTGAGATAAACTGCTAAAAGGTTATCAATAAATTTACTTACCATAAGGGACAGCTGTCACCATCATTGCCATTACGGCGAGAGAGCAAATTATCTGAAATGAAAAAAAAAAATTAACGTAACGTACCCTCACGGATGACTTACCAGAAGTGGAGTTTTATTCCCACGTCGTTGTAGCTGATGGTATTTTTAGTCTACACCAAACAAGTGGCCAGCTCATCCAATGTATATACTCAATAACCCATTAATAAATAGTTCTAAGCTTGTATAATGAAACTAGGACTGACAGCTAACTATTGTTATTTATTATAAAGAACTTTATAACTTTATATATTTGATGTTCGGTGTTACTTCCTATTCTACTCCATTTAATCAATGTTGTGTATAGCTTCAATAAGTTAACAAGTTCATGGACATTGGATGATTGAACAATGGACTGTCAATATAATAGTCTTAATATTACTTGATGCCTTTTACTATATAAATTTGTAAAATAAAATATTTTTTATAGATAAAATGCAATAAAAAATTCCTGGTGGCGGGAATCGAACCCACGAATCAATCGGAACTCGCTTTTGCGGCAAGGCGCTCCTCACGAATTAATAGAAACTAGGACATCTAACTTCACTCATAGAGTTATTAGAAGAAAAGCTAATAGAGGGCGTCTATATAAAAAAAAATGCTGATAAGGAATTTATAAAAATGCACAAATATAAAATAAAATAAACACACGGAGTTTGATTGAATCGGAGTCTAACCAACTCCGTCACCATGTATTGCAAACATTATAAAGTCGATGCAGTAGGGTCTTAAAAACCCTGGGTTGGTAAGAACTGAAGAAGATGATGATCGAATGGATAATCTCCCGCATAAATTATAAAATATACTTACAAGTAACTTTGCCATGTTTTAATTTTAATTTAATTCGTAACGAATACAACTTCACTACTAAATAACATCCAAAAATCTCAGTATTTATATAAGAGGTGTTGTGTTTATCTCTGAATATATCTCAAATTTAAATGACCTTAGGTGACTCCAAACAATCGCTTCTTCCATCGTATATAAGGTACTTTATTGTTGTATTTTTTTTGCTTTTAATGTAATTCCACGGAACTGATAACAAAACAGTTGCAGGAAGTACTTATTTGGTCCAAAGTACCTACTCACAAAGCTTTAAAATTATGTACCTGCACTAAATATTAAAGTATGAAATAAAGCACGCAACGGAGGCTCTCAAAAAGAATTACATTCCCCGTTTTTACAATATTTTTTATTGATGCTCCGCTCCTATTGGTCGTAGGCCGTGATCCCTCGATGAATGGGCTATCCAACACTAAATTTTTTATTTATTTTTTAATTAAGTTTTAACTACCTATAAAAATTATACCCTTTAAATAGTGAACTAAATATATGTCATAGAAGACAACTTTATTGGTATTTGTGTGGGGCTTAAAACGCAATTAACATTACTTCAATCGATCAAAAAAAAAATCTAAAGACTTTTTATTGTTTAAAGTTTATTTAAATATTAGACCACTTCGTCAAAATAAGAATATCCCAAATAAAAGTAAGTACAGATCTTTTACTAAAAAATGTGGGATTATATGGTACATTTTAATGGCTCCAAATTTTATTAAATCTTTTGATTATATTTAATAGTGAAATATTGAGCCACTGGGTCAATTTGATTTACGATGTTGAACTTTATTTCTTAGCACTAATTGGGCCTGGTATAGGTCGGTATGTAATACCTAAGACTCGTATGCAAATTCGTCTTTGTTACCGCCCATTTCTTAACTAACCACATTATTTAGCCGGCATAGTAGGAACGTCCATGCTGTTAAAGTACAATGTAATGTTAAGTACTGATAGAGTTCGTTCATAGATTTTAGGCATATTGAACTGACTCACAGTTTATCATCAAGTGTGCGGCACATGCTGTGCTCCTAAAATATAAATAAAACCCACCGAATGACTTTTTTGCTGAAGGTAATATAAATATAAATAAAAGAAAATGAAATTAATCTTTTCATTGCAAGATCTTAATTTTATGTCATTTATTTCTCTGGCCTTTTTAGTCAAGTTTTTTGAGTATTTTTTTTTCAGAACTATTATTGAAAATCAGAGGCGCGGGTGCAAAAGTGATCCAAAGGCCCTGGTGCAAAAGTGAGGGCCCTACCTAAACTGTATAAGGATTATACAATTTAGATAACCCGGGTTGTTGAAAAAGTAAAAAATATGATATATTTTATAGGCGCCATAAAAACTTCTCAATAAGTAAAGTTGCAACACTACAAACAACAGTTTTGGGAATAAATACCCTATTTGCTCAAATTGCTTGCAATTGCTAAGTTTATAGTAGGAGTTCATGGATATAGTTGTGTTGACAAATAACGAAAGTTCGGTTGGTGATCAGGGTCCGAGCCCCCTGAGGTCCTCCTGGGCTTTAGGGACCTGGTGCACAGTACCGCCTAGCCCTTTAGAAGTTATGTCTTTGCTGATAATGTGCTAATTATAACATATCAAATCCGTGAGGGGATCCGCCACCGATAGCGTATAATATACAGGGTGATTTTGAATGGATGTACTTTAGGCTAATATGAGGTTCTGCTGATCAAATCGAACAACTTTTCCCATGAAACTATATGTCGCAAATGAAAAAAAAATTTGGCTTCCCCATACAAATTGGTCATTTTAAGATTACTGGTTTGTATGGAGAAGGCAATTTTTTTTTCATTTGCGACACATGGTTCCAAGGGAAAAGTTGTTCGATTTGATCAACCGCACCATATATTAGCCCAAAGTACATTCATTCAAAGTCACCATAGCGTTGTGACAAAATTGTGGGTTCAAAACTCAAGGTATTTATCACGAAAGTCCAAAATCGTCTAAACCAGTACTCAGAGCACAAAAAAATGCTGGTTCTAGGTTTTATAATAAAATAAAATAAAGTTAAATTACCTTTTTATCGTATATGACTACAACATAAAAGTTATAAAAATTATGCTAATATTTTTTTATGTAACTAACGACAAATAAACTGGTTTAGAAATTGTGACTAGATTCGACACAAGGAGTAGTTTGGCGAATGAACTACACGCAACAATGGACGAACGTTGGAAGCGCGCGGGGAACAAATATAAATCAGATCGGGAGGTTTTTGTCACTTAACTAAAATTTGTATGGGAAATAGATCAGCACTCCAAGCTCAAATTTTGGGAACTAAAAATGCGAGCGTGTGGTTGGTCAAAATGTTAAAGCAGTAGTATAGTTAACGCGAAAGTAAATGTTAAAAAAACTCACACTAGGGCAACTGGTAAGCAGACCATCAATCGCCCCCACTATGCTGAACTTAAAGGTAGTAATACGTTTCCCGAAAATCTCCATTGGACTTTCACTGATAAATACATATTTATATAAAAAATATTATTATTAGTTTTTTTAGGTAAGTATTATTATTATTGATGTGATTTTGCTATTAATTATCATCTACACCAGTTTCTACAGTGTTCTTTAAGGACTCAATAAGTTTTTATGAATAAGGCAAAATCTATTTTAACTAAAGTGTTCTTCAAATTGCCTTCTCCACACAAACTAGTAATGTTAAAATGACCAATTTGTATGGAGAAGCCAAACATATTTTTCATTCGCGACACTTAGTTGCATAAGAAAAGTTGTTCGATTTGATCAGTAGGACCTTATATTAGCCCAAAGTACAACCTTTCAAATTCACCCTGTATATGTTCTCGCCGAGTTGTTAGACATATTAGACTTAAAAATAGTACATTTTTTAGGTCCCCGTTTCAAAACCTGGTGTGTACCGATGCGCTGCTGTTGGTCCCAGTTTCACTATACCAACTTTTAAAACTGTTTTCATTAGGTATTTGAAATTTCTTTCTTTACTTATTTAAAAAAAATCCATTCCATAGTTTTGTTAATGGAAATATAATTAATTAGTTAATTATTCCAAAAAGTAATTAATTTATTGTAGGAACTGACGTAAAAAAAGTACTTATGAGTTGTTTATTCATGTTAGATTGTTCTTCGTGTGAATTGTTTGTTACAAATTAGGTAATAAATAAAAACAGGAAATAAAAACACATTTTTATTGCTATAATCGTATTTATGTATTTGTTTGTCTACCTAGGACAAACAGTCGCATTAGGTAGGTCCAACTTCAAAAAGAGATCAACCGCCGAATCCAACTCGGCTGTGCAGCCTTCGACGTAACCTCTTCTCGTCCAAAATACCTCAGTGCCTCAAGTCGAAAGTATTCGACCAGTGTGTGTTCTATGCCACTGAAACGTGGTCTCTTACTATGGGTCTTATTAGCAAGCTAAAAATACCACAACGTGCTATGGAGAGGGCTATGCTAGGGTCTCTCTACGAGATCGAATCAGAAATGTGGAGATTCGTAGACGAAACAAAGTTACCGACATAGCCCAGCGAATCAACATGTTGAAATCGCAATGGGCAGGGCACAAGCACGCAGAACTGATGGCGATGGGGCTGAAAAGTTCTCGAATGGAGACCACGCAGCGGCAAGCACAGCGTAGGACGTCCACCCACAAGGTGGACTGACTACCTTATTAAGATCGCAGGATCAAAAGCCTCTCCTATAGATTTCCAAAAAGACCGGTACAAATCTATAGGAGAGGTTTATGTCCAGCAGTGGACGTCCTACGGCTGATTATGATGATGATGAATCGCATTTTAAATAAACAAGAACCTACGAAAATACCTCTGCTATTTCCACACAACTACTTTGACTTAGGTGATAATTGGTCATATCAAATTAATAGTTTTATTAACCATTTTCGCGGCCATATTGGCGGTATATCAAATTCATACATTTTAAAATCAAGAACTTATATACATCATGCATATATCTATTATTGTGTAAAAGAACAGGGTTATAAGGCTTTTCCTAAGCCTGTAACAGGGTTTAGAATGGAAAATGGATATGATAATAATGAATAGGGACAGAAGATCCAACAAGAAATGACGAATTCAGCCCCAAAGATGACAATACACTTCGTCATTCGTATTTTCATATCATATGCTTTTCTCGGATACTTCCCTACGTATTAGAATTTAGGAAATAATAAATAAAATAATAACTTTTAATAAATACATTTATTATATCAATCATAAAAATATAATGACAATTTCAAATTGACTTTACCCCGGTGTGTATTATGTACATTTGTTTAACAACACCACTAGTGCCTCGGAGAGCGCGTAAAGCTGTCGGTCCCAGCTTCACTATAGCAACTTGTGAAACTGTTTATAGATTGGGTTATTGAGTCAATTGAAACACCGCGACGAGCTGACCCCTTGTTCAATGTAAAGCACCATCAGCTACGACGAGGTGGAAATAAAACTATAATAATACAATTTAGAAGTATACAGTGGACGGTTAAGTATACCTATATACCTACATTTCATAATAATACACGCATATCATATCACCTAGGCTTATTGTGTGTCGTTTCTCCACACACATATAGGGCTTACCCAGTATAAAAAATAAAATAATCCAGGTAAGTATTTTAAAACTTATTTATTATCATATTGTCTATGGTGATGACTGCTTCGTCTTACACTATTATCTTTGGGAAAATGGTAGTAGGGGTAGTAAGCACCAGTTTTTCTGTTATACACCAAATAAGGAGCAGGATTTGTTTTGGTAGAAGAATATCCGTCATGATGATTTTCGTAATCAGAAGAATATCTTCTGTTATTTCTATAAACGCTTCTTTTTGTTTTTTTCTCTTTTTTGTTTGCTTTCCTTTTGGTTGCTACATTGTTAGATTTTTCGATGTCGTTATTTAGAATGTAGGTGTTTGATGATAATGCTCTTCCCTTGTAGGTGTCTTTGGATCGAAGACTATGCGCCGCTGCATATGAGCCTTGCATGTAAAGTACGAAGAAAATTGATAATATAATCTGAAAAAAAAAGTTAAGTTCCATCAGTTTTTACCATCGTATCACTTTAGTTTTGACTATCCGATTAAACGACGCCGGGTAAAACAGCGGGGCAAAGGTTTTATCCGCTATTTATTTAATAATAATAATTTATATATTTTTTGATTAAAATTAATTTAAAATGAAATGTTATTTATACCTACTGTAAATTTTACTCTGTTTAGTAGTTTTTGCGTGAAAGAATAACATCCATCCTAAATTCGGAGGTCGTGGGTTCGATTCCCACCCATGCAAAAAAAAAAACATTTGATTATTTTTCTGTGCCGTGTGTTATGGTCTGGGTGTTTATAAAATATAATACGTATTATATCGTTTAGCGGAGTGTTGTTTTTTATTTAATAGAGAAAGGCTACCTAATCAGTACCCCTAGTGTGAGTTTTCTAACTATTACTTTGCGTTTGAGTTAACTAAAAGTTGTATGGGAAATAGTTCAGCGCTGCAAGCGGAAATTTTGAGAGCTAAAAATGCGAGCGTGTTATATCTCAAAATTTCCGCTTGGAGCGCTCAAAATGTTAACGCAGTAGTATAGTTAACGCGAAAGTAAACGTTAAAAAAACTGACAGCTCTAGTGTACACAGTACATTAAAATACATTATTGGATTTTATTAATAATGTGGATATTACATACCTGAAGTAACAAAATCCTGGTTTTCATGTTATAAGACGATGGTAATGTATGGTCTTTACAAATGCTTTCCCTCAAGGTGACAACTGCAGTGAAATCTGGGTGTACACTTACGTTATATACTGACCGCTTTATTTTTGGCCTAATGAACATAGAAAACGATGGAGTTGTAACTGATTCCTTCACTGTTATTATTTTTATTTCAAAAGTTTTTTAGTGCCAAATTCCATTTCCTTTTAGTACACAATATGTTACATTTTATTTTTATTTTATTGGAGCGCGTTATCGTCAAATTAGCTGTTTTCGTAACCGCATTCTAAAAGGATAACTTCAAATAAATATTACCCATAAAAAAACTCCGTAAGTCCAATTATTTCAATTCATTATATTTATACCACAGACATAAACACTTTTAACTATACACAAATCAGTATCTGTAAAGATAAAAGAAATGCTAAACGGGCCAAAGTTTTGCTTTGCCTTCGTTTTCAGTTTTATATAATTTTTTATTTAATAATATTTATCTTGTAAAATGAAGACTGTTTTTTTATTGTTATTTTGTAATGTGCTGTGGATTTTTGTTTGATTAAATGAATAAAAATAAGTAAATAAATTTTAAGCACCATACAGATGCAGATGTTTCGGTTTTAGTCTGTCAATTCAGGAGACTACTATGTTGATTTTTGTCAAAGTGGTAGGCTCCTTGCAAGTTGCTGTTGAGAAACGGGCGGCTGATTTGACTTTAAACAGCAAAGATATTAAAATTGACTCGTAAAGCAAATTCTTCTTTATCACCGCTCGTTTCGTAACCACATCATTTAGCCGCCAAAGTGGGGGCGATCAATGTTGTTAATAAACTACAACGTTCTTGACCGATCCCATTTATGGAATATGTTGGTCTGCTTATCATCAGGTAGGTACTTAGATACACAGTCACATTCCTATCACTATACTTATCGATTTATTTCTAAAAGTATGCAGGCACGACGACGCACTATGGAAAATGGTAGAACAAACGCATATCAAAAATGTGTTTTACCAATGTCGTTACTGACATACTATTTATATTTTATTTAGTCAAACGTTACTATAGTGGAGGCTTTTTACATGATTCTATTATATATATATATATATATTTAAAATCACAATGATTGTTATTCTTTTGGATGTTGATTTCGAGCATGTAAATTTCATCACTTTAAAAGTGAATTTACTATAAATATTTTTACAAATAGATATAAAGTCCGATCCGAAACAGACCTTTATTTTCCTAGTGCGACGGTGCCTTACCGTGCGTTACGTTAAACGAAAAAAATAAAAAATAAAAATTTCCTAGAATAATATTAATTTAAAAATAAGTATAACAATGAAATTTCTGAAACCGATAAGAATATTTATGTTTACGTCTGTCAAGTTGGTAATACCTATTGCGTATTGTGAGAGTTTATCTATAGTTTACAATAACACAGATAAATTGTTGGCATCGCATGTTGTGTTTATAGTATAGGATCCTATGCCGCTGGTATCAAGTTTCTTTGTCCAATTAATCTTAATTGTCTAGTAGTAATTAATTATAGGTAATTAAAATAGTAAAGACTATAGATACCTATGTAATAATGTTTTTATATATATCGGTATATCATCACGGGTGCCCGAGACCGCCTAGACGGCCTCAGGGTACCAAGCGAGGGGGTTTTAATACCACCTGATGGTATGAGTCTATACTGATCAAGTGGCTAGCTCGTCGCGATTTTTGGATAGACTCAGTAACCCATCTATAAACAGTTTCACAAGTTGGTACGTGAAACCGGGACCGACAGCATAACGTGCTCTCCGAGGCACTATAGTGGTGTTGTCCAACAAATGTACATTTTTTTAAAATTAAAAACTCATTGGTACACACCGGGATTCGAACCAGGGACCCAAGTGTTTTTAAGTCCAAGGTCTAACCAACTCCGCCACCACGTATATGTTTATATTTTATTATCTATATGTTATTAATATCTATATATTCAAGTGGCCATTCAGACGCAAAAAAAAAAAAATATTTGTTACTTTCTAGTAACAAAACTGAAACTTACAATAAAATAAATAATAACAAATAATTGACATTTATAAAGGTCTTCAATGGTCCTTAGTGTTTTGGGGTTATTTGCTAATCTATACCTAATCTTGTTACGTTTATGTAATGAAATGGGTAAATACCTAGTCATATTTCAGTTTTAGAAGGTATGTGGGTTTACCCGCTTTCAGGGGACTATTGCATCAACTTCTTGTCGAGGTGGTAGTCTCTTTTTAGGGTGCGATTAAGAAACAGGCAGTCAATTTGACGATAAAGCAGCTCGGCTAATAAGGTAACGCCGCCCGTTTTGTAATCGCATCATTTAGTCGGCATAGTGGCGATCAATGGTGTTAAACAACTGTGTATTGATCGATCCCATTCATGGATTTTGTAGGTTCACATTAGGTAGCTACAATTTCAAATGCCGTGAATATAACACATATAATAAGAAAGTCATATTTATTTTATTATTTCAATACTACTCTACTGCTTTTTCTGTTCTTAACTAATCGAGAGAGTTCGAGCAGGCGGAGGATGTATTTGCTAAATTGTTAGCTCCAATTAGATACCATTTAGGAAATTTAAGTTCAAGTTCAGAGAGATTTACAAGTATAGATATATTTACTTTATTATAGAGACTTAATTTACAAATTTAAAAACTTACCCACCTAATTATTTATTTGTTCCATTTGCTGTGGAGACAATTGGGGTTTGAGACTCCAAATAATTCAGCAAAAAAATATCTGCTCTTCTAAATGAGATTACTGGAGATTCCCGATCCGGATATTTCTTTAAACAAAGGATATCACTGGCAGTACAAAGAGGTAATGCTGCCAGTGTTATGACAACCTTCGGGCCGGGACAGAATCGGGACATAGTGGATTTTTTTTTTGTTTATATTTTTCCCTGTTAGTTTTAGTTTATATTGATAGACCTAATTATATTTAAAAGTTATTTATATTAGAAGTTAATACTACTGTTTACCTATCAGAAACTACTAATACATAATATTTTATAAACACTTAAACTCTACTAAACACGTACGAATATTAAGTAGGAATCAAACCCATGACCTCTGGATACAACGTCAAAAGCGCAACTACTATAGACAACTTATCCATACAATCTATACCAATATATTAAGTGCGAATGTATCGTAACTCTATTTATGTGTTACGTTTTCACGCCTAAACCGCTGAACTGATTTAGATGAAATTTTACCTCGATTGCATCTCTAACAATTTTCTCTCTATAAAATTCTCTCGAATACGAAATATCTGTATAATAATTCTTTATATTAGAAAATTACTAGTAGATAGTTTTTACATATTGTTTTCAATATTTACACAAATTATAATTTATTTTTATTATATATTTCGTCCTTTTTCATACAGGGTGAATTTGAAAGGATGTACTTTGAGCTAATATGAGGTTCTGCTGATCAAATAGAATAACTTTTCCCATGGGACCATGTGTAAAAAATTTTTGGTTTCCCCATACAAAATGGTCATTTTAACTTTACTAGTTTGTATGGAGAAGGCAATTTTTTTTTCATTTGCGACACATGGTTGGTTGGAAAAGTTGTTCCATTTGAGCAGCAGAACCTCAAAACCACTTTGGGCTACAAAGTACATCCTTTCAAAGTCCATGTATTTATTCAATGATGTCGAAAGCGATATATTGTCGATGCGAGCTCTGGTGGGCAATTCTCGCGCTTTCGACATTCATCTCGATTCGAGATTTTAAATATCGAACATTAAACAAAATAAATAATAAATATTAATTAATAAATAATAAATATACAAATATTGAACGAAAAATGACTATATAGTCATTTTACGTTTAAAAATCTCGAATCGAGATGAATGTCGAAAGCGCGAGAATTGCCCACCTGGGGCCTTATTCCGAGTTTGCAACCGCTAATCACGACAAGACGTTGCGCAAACTATAAATATTGAAATATAAGCTCTATTCCAATGGTTATATAGTATGTATTAGGTTGGCTATTATAATGCAGCCATAACTCGGAATAAACGAGTTTCAAGAAATACGTATACCACTCAAAAATTGTAGAGTATGATCGGACCCAAAATTTCACTTCGCTTCACTTCTTTCTTCTAACTTTTGGTAACTAATAAACAACAACTTTGCCGTATCACTTAAATTATTATTATATGTATTAAAATTTCAAAACAACTTAAAAAATATATAAGAAATCATGTCAATGTCACTCAAGCTTGACGGATTATTTTTGAATTATTTACAAACAATAATTATATTTTGGTCAAAATTTTTAGTATTTATACGAAATATCAGTATTTTCATGCATACTTAATTATTTAGAAATCAAAAAATATACAATTGAAGAATTTTCAGCTAAAACTAACTTGGTAAATATAATGGTTCACTACATCGCTACTTGGATTGTGCACCCTGGCACGAACATGAATATCTACTGATCCAATATTATAAATGGATCTTAATGCTAACCAACTTCCGCAACTATCGTTGCCGCCGCATAATTCTACTAGTATTTCACATGAGTGTGTTTTGTGTCGTGATGGAAAACAATATAAAGGACGCCGGGGTCTGGCTATACATATGGGCCGACGACATCCATTACCAGATGATGTTTCTGCGCAGGTGTTTGTTTCTCCATCGGGTCAACCTTCTTCAAATTTACATAATGACAATAATTCCACAAGTTTTTGTAATCTGATATCAAAATTAAAGTGTAATATTAAAATTATTAAAAGGATTCCAAGAGGGGCTCGTATATCTGTTGCTAATTCTTTATCTAACTGCATTTCTGAGGTGTTGAAAGAAAATTCACTTCAGTCTTGGAAAAATCTTTTAACTTTTGCATTTTCTGTACTTCATGTTAAAAATATAAATAGTAATGTTTCACTCACATCGCAAATTAAATTAAATACAGCAGATATTTTAATTCCAGATATTAAAAACAAAATTAAAAATAGCAGTATACCTTCTAAATCTAAATTAATTGAAAATAAAATTTCAGACGGTGATGTAGGCGGGGCTGCCAAAATTCTGTTTTCGGAAGATACTTTTGCAGTAAATACTGATAGTATAATTACATCTCTCCGTGAAAAACATCCATTACCATATTCCTTTTCCTTGATGCCTAGCCCACCATCTGACACACAACCCAACTTGAATGTTTTAGAAACCGATGTTTTTAATATTTTATCCACATTCCCAAATGGGTCTGCTGGAGGACTTGATGGAATAACTCCACAGCATCTTAAAGACCTCCTAAGTTCACAAACAGGGGATGCGGGTCGACAACTTCTTACTAATCTTACTTTATTGATAAATCATATGTTAGCAGGTAAGGTCCATGATGACATTGTACCCATTTTGTATGGAGCCAATTTAATAGCATTAAACAAAAAAGACGGTGGCATCCGACCTATTGCTGTCGGGAGCATATTTCGGCGATTATCGTCAAAATTATGTTGCAAGGCTTATCACAGTAAATTGACGTCAAAATTTTTACCACAACAATTTGGCTATGGAATCAAAGGTGGTTGTGAAGCAGCAGTCCATGCTGCCAGATTATTTTTAAAATCAACTGATTACCAAGTTTTTATCAAAATAGACATAAAAAATGCTTTTAACACGTTAGATAGAGGAGTTATGTTGTCAGAGGTTAAAAATTATGTTCCAGAAATATTTAATTATCTTTGGCAATGCTATGGCACTTCTTCCAAATTAATGTTTCGAGATATAGATATAAATTCACATGTAGGATGCCAGCAAGGAGATCCCTTAGGACCGGCACTTTTTAGTTTGGCTATTCAACCTATTATCAGTAAACTAAATTCAAAATTTAACTTATGGTATTTAGACGATGGTACTTTAGGAGGAAATGCTGATACCGTTTTCGAAGATTTAAAAGAAATTATAAGTAAATTTTCCGATTTAGGTTTATCATTGAATTTTAATAAGTGTGAAATATATATTTCAGATGTTATTCCATTAAGTCAAAGGTTAGACATAATAACGAAGTTTAATAAAATTGCTCCCAATGTATCAGTGATAAATAAAGATTGTCTTTTTCTTCTGGGTGCACCAATTTTTAATGAATCTATTTCTAATTTCATAAAAACAAAATTGAATATTTTTAATCACATTTCTGAACATTTATTAAAAATAAAGTCACATATGGCCCTTTTTATCATACGCCACTGCCTTTTCACACCCAAATTTACATATTTACTGCGTAGTTGCCCTATGTGGAAATTTCCATCTTTAACTTTAGAAATAGACCAAAAATTAAAAAACATTTTATCACACATTCTCAATATAAAATTTAATGATAGATCTTTTAGTCAGGCTACACTCCCTATAAATTTTGGAGGACTCGGTATCCGCTTAACTACTTCTGTAGCGCTCCCTGCTTTTCTGGCCTCTGCACACAGTGCACGCTCTCACATCGGTAATATTTTAAAATTAAACACAAACGAAGTGAGAGTGTGCTACTTGGAGGAGGCCATAGAAGCATGGAGCACAGCTTATCCCACGGAAGTTTTTCCATCCGATACAACCATACAAAAAATATGGGATGCGCCCGGAATAAAAAATGTTTATAATAAGCTATTTTTAGAATCAATACTCGATGCAGATCGCGCCCGGCTTCTTGCTGTCAAGGAAAAGGAATCTGGATATTGGCTACACGCCCTGCCCTCTAGTCATGTAGGAACTTTATTAGATAACTCATCCCTCAGTATTGCAGTTGGCTTAAGATTAGGCATTAGGATGTGCGAACCTCACCAGTGTTCGTGCGGACGAGGAGTGGACACATCCGGCCACCATGGGCTGTCGTGCGTAAAAAGTGCAGGCCGTTTTTATAGACACAGTAGTCTGAATGAGCTTATTAAAAGAGCACTGACTACTGTGTCTATACCTGCCTTGTTGGAGCCGCCCGGTATGCTGCGCGATGATGGTAAAAGACCAGACGGCGTTACCATAGTTCCGTGGTCTCTTGGACGGACTCTTGTATGGGACGCGACCTGCGTAGATACGTTGGCCGCGTCTTATTTGCGAGAGACCGTTCAACGAGCCGGCGCAGCTGCCGAGCAGGCCCAAATACGCAAACGCCGCAAATATTCTACATTAGCTACAGATCACATATTTGCGGCGTTTGCAGTAGAAACGCTCGGCCCATGGTCGTCGGATGCCAAGAAGTTTTTTAAAGAAATTGGTACTCGTTTGGTCCACGCCTCGAGTGACCCAAGAGCGGCGGCATTTTTCGCTCAACAGGTCAGCCTCACCATTCAGAGGGGAAACGCCGCCAGCATCCTTGGCACATATCCGCGCAACACTGGCTTGGAATCCGTATTTTTTTTATAGGTGAGTATTTTTTATTTTATTTTTAGTTTAGTTTATATATAATTTAGTTTATTTTTAAGTATATAAGATTATCCTATAAAAGGAATTGATAAAAAATGCATAAATATAAAATACTTAAAAAAACAGTTCTTTAAATTGATAAAAACGTATTTAGTTTCTTATTTTAGGCTACATTTTTTAAATCAAAATCAAAATTTATTTCATTATTCTCGGAAGCCCATTACTGTGTATCTTATAATATTATTTATATAATTGTTAACGAATAAACGATAACCTTTACAATCATTTATAAGTTTATCTTTAGTAGGTATATTTACTAAATAAATTAGATATTTATGTTTTTGTTTAGATTTTGGGAAATTGTTAATATCTAGCTGGCCCTCGCAACTTCGTCTGCACAACTTTAACCTAAACACAGCCCGCATACCGGAAGTTCTCAAAGATAGAACAATTTTTTACCGTTTTTGCATCATTTTTCATTGATGCTCCTCTCCTATTAGTCGTACCGTGATTTTATATAGCATTATAGCCTTCCTGGATAAATTGGCTATCCAACACTAAAATATTTTTTCAATTCGAACCAGTAGTTCCTGAGATAAAATTTTGGAATGGTTACAAATCTTGTTTGCCTACTCGAATAACATAAGTATCCGAATACGGGACAATAAATAAATAATTACCGAAAAGTTTTTAAGAAAAAATATAATAATATTCAGCATTTATTTTAGGCCAAAGAATATCATTGGCCATACAATGCGGCAATGCAGTGATATGGACAGATTCTCAAATCTCTCTATACCTGTTTAATGATTTAGTATATAGTATTTGGCGTTGTATCCGGAGGTCGTGGGTTCGATTCCCATCCATGACAAAAAAAAAATTGAGTGTGATTTTTACTACAGTACAGTTAGTCATGGTTTGGGTGTCTATACAATATAATATGTATTATATCGTTGCTTCCGGTACACATAGTACAAGCCTAGAGCTTAGTTTGTGACCAGAGCAATACGTGTAAATTGTCCTACATATTAAAAAAAAAAATGTGATTATATTATATTTATGCATTTTTATAAATTTCTTATTAGGATAATCTTAACTGGAACCTGGTTGGCTCAGATGTTGAGCGCCTTGCCGCGATAGCGAGGTTCGTGCGTTCGAGTCCCACCCACCAGGAATTTTTTCATTGCATTATAATCTTTAAAAAAAAAAATGATTATATTATAACAATACCGTTTATAACAATATCGTAAACAAATATTTAACAAATGATTAACCGAGGAAGTGAAAGAAACTAATGATTTTAATATAACGCAATTTGACTATTAGAAGTACCATTAAGGTCTTGTTTCAATTTGGCAACTTTTTGAAATTCCTCTTTAAAATTTTATAAATAGACAATTTTAATATTATTATCTTTAGTATTATTGTTTTGCTTTGGCAAGAAGTTAATTAATTTGCATCATGGAGCTAAGATTTATTGTTTTGTTTGTAAGTATTATTTTAAGCAAATAAAGATTTTTTTAATAATAGTGGGTAGGTACATCCAGTGGCTTATCTAGAGGGAAGGTCTTGGGTTTACAGCCCTCCCAAAAAGGAGTTGGACCTGCGGAGTCGAACGAATTCGAAACGTTGCGATTTAAGACATTACCATTATATAGTTCTGGTAAAAACTTTTAATAAAAGGCCTAAGGCTAAAACTGATAAATAGATAAATACTGGTTCCGCCTGGGTACATCCTTACCTGCAGTTATTTTATGTAGTCCGGTACGTTAATTTTGCAAAACTTTGATTTACTTACTGTGATGTGGATACCATACCAACACCATAATTCTTTCTATTTTTTACCTTTAACTTTTCAGGTGGCAGTTTTTTCTTGTGCCATCCCATCTGGTCTTAGTTCACCGATATTTCCTGCCAAGTTAATAGCTAAAAAAGTTGCAATCAAAGGAGCCGCAGTTTTAGCCACCAAGGCGGCAGTAGCTAAAGGAGCATCTGTTCTTGCAAAAGGAGCAGCGATAAAGGCCGGAGCTGTTTTAGCTACTAAAGCAGCTGTAGCCAAAGGGGCGGCTTTAGTTGCCAAAGGAATCGCAATAAAAGGAGCAGCTAAGTTAGCAGTGAAAGGAGCTGCATTGGCTGGTGCTGCTGTATTGGGAGCAAAAGCTATCAAAGCTATTTCAGCAGCCAAATCAGCTGCTTTAAGCCATCATAAAGCTGCTGTATACCATCCTGCTGTTAAATACGCTTATGCTCCAGTTTATCATGTAAGTCATATTTTTTATATAATCAAGAATGATTATTCGCTGTTCAGAATTGTAGTGTTTTTATAATTTTTGTGTGGTGTGTGGTTGTCCCAGCTACCGGACAGAATTTTATTTAAGAAGATTAGATAAACTGCCGTTACTGCCGTTTATTTTGAATTTTCATACAATGTTTTATTTATACGTGGTGGCCGAGTTGGTTAGACCATGGACTTAAAAACACTTAGGTCCCTGGTTCAAATCCTGGTGTATACCAATAAGTTTTTATTTAAAAAAAATATCTACATTTGTTTGACAACACCACTATAGTGCCTCGGAGAGCACGTTAAGCTGTCGGTCCCGGTTTCACTATACCAACTTGTAAAACTGTTTATCGATGGCTTATTGAGTCTATTCAAAACATCGCGACGAGCTAGCCACTTGTTCGATGTGGACTCATACCATCGGCTACGACGAGGTGGGATTAAAAACCCCTCCGCTGGGTACCCTGAGGCCGTCAGAATCGCGCGCCGTAAAGCACCCGAAATGTTTGTTTTTTTGGAATTATTAAAAAAAAAATATGCTTATCAGCAGATGATAAAACCCTAGTTCTTTTATTTAGATATTTTTCTAGGAATCCAAAAATGTAATTTTTTTTTTTGAATAGGTTCGAAGAGTGGCATCGGTGAAGGTGGTGGAACCGGAAGTGCATAGCGTCGCGGAACACATCCACGGGCTGGTGGATACCGTCAAGTCCTCGCTGTACAAGAAAACCAGCGCTGTGGGAGACCTTATTTCTGCCGTCAATTCTGCTAAAGCCAATAAGTTTTCTTCGTAAGTAATTTCGTTTTTACTTTTGCACGGTTGTAGATCTACAAAATCTTTGAATGGGTCGATTAGTACATTGTTGTTTAACATCATTGATCGCTCCCACTATGCTGACTAAATGGTGCGATTACCATATGGGCGGCTTTTTTTTAATTAATATTTTTTTGATTTTTTATTACAGAGTACACACACATTATGGTCTACCTTACCCAGCTGCACAATAAATAAATATTATATAAGTAAGATTTTATTTATTAATTAAAATATATTTAAGAAAGTATGTGACGTCCTTTTATTTAAAAGTTTATTTTTTCGTTTCCTTTTATTTCTTTAGGTAGCAGTCATATTTTGACTGCTCTATAACATACTGGTATACTCTCGGTGCTTGAAGAAAGTAATACTTATAGAACTCACCGTTCCGTGGGAAACAAATATTCCTAAGGAGCATAGGACGGCCGTTGGAACTTTTATGGTCATCTTTCCAAAATACTCATATAGTATTTTTTTGCTTGAGTAGAGAAGGGTAGTTGGTTTGGTTGGGTTGAGTGAACGGAAGAATTAAAAGGCCTTTAACCCTACTTCGCGGTCTCAAGTCCGGGAACGCTGCAGTTTATTCCCTTACCTTCCTTTGGTAATCCGTGGATAGCTAAAAACATTGTCTCCCCCCCCCTTTCACAATAGTTCTTATTGATCCTTCATTAACCCCCAGTACAAAAACGATTTTCAAATACACTTATTCAATTGGGTATTTATTATTTTATAACATATAATATAGATTTATTCACATAAGCAATTAATCTAAATAATACTAAAATATAGTTATCTAATAAATTTTAACTGAACCTAATAAAATAAAACTACCTATAAATAAAAATAATCCTCTAGAGACGTCCCATCAGAAATAGTCCCTAGGAGACTGGCAATATTTCCTTTCTGTATAGCGATGCTAATACGTTTGCAGAAATAATTGCCAGCCTTCTTGTCTCCAGACTTTTCCGTTGGCCAGGCGCTTGGCTGAGGGTCCCCATAGCCCCATCGTCTCGACCCCAATCGGCGCAAACTCGTAACCAATACTGAGGTTGGCGTATTTACGCAGCTTAAGGTTCTCAGCGGAAACGGCCGCACTTCCCGCGCTGGATGAGGTCTTCTGGATGTGAGATGGGTCTAATGTGTCTACAAATGTTGCATCCCACACCAGAGACTTGCCAGATTTCCACGGCCCTACAGTCATGCCGTCGGGTCTCTTGCCATCGCTTCGCGCAATCCTAGAGGGTTCTAGGATCGCAGGAACTCCAGCATTGACAAGAGCTCTTCGGATGATGTCGTTGATAGCCACGTGACGGGGAGGCGTGCCCGCTCTTTCATGTTACTGGAAGATAAAATATCTTCCAGTATCAGTTTGCAGAGCGGTTCGTCCCATAGTCGTTGGAATTTTGGTAGGTTTGGAACCGAAACATTGGGGCATGCTAATGACCAGGCATCTCTGGCATCTGACAAGTACGTCGGCTCCATGGAACCCAAATATGGGTTTGTGATACTCCCGTAGAGCTCGACAATACTATGTACAGACGACAGAAACGCTGGCAGTGCTATACTAGAAATTTTGCGGGTTCCCAAGCCTCCAAAGCGAATTGGCAGCGAGGCCTGGGCCCAAGTACGATCGTTCATTGGACAATTTAGAATTTTGGTTAGATAATTTTGTAAAAGTTTGTCTAGTAAAAGAAGTTCGTCGGGAAAATTCCAAAGTTAAAAGCAAAGGAGTACATACGTAAATTTGGAGGTACACAAACAAAATCGGATGATAAATAGTGCCATGTGGGGTTGAATTTGTAATAATCGTTCTGAAGTTGAGTTAAATTTGGTTATTTGTTGTTGAACGTAAATTTTGATTGTATCATCTAAGATTGGCGATCCTAGAAGTTATATCATAAGAGAAAAGAAGGTCAGCAGCCCCCTTAAGGTCATCGTCATTAATTTTGTCCTAATTTTTTTTGATACTGAATTTTTTTTTATGTTTCCGCCCCTTTGCAAACATCAAAAAAAAAAAATTGGGTTATTAAGTTTTGTTCATTCGAAAGTTGGTCACAGTTGTTTTTGATTTTTTGTGTAAGGGAAATGTTGTGACCCTCTCCTCTCTTGACATAGATTAAGTTCGGTATGAAAAAGTAAGTAGACCTTCCCAGCTTTTTTTTTGGTATTTTCAATTACTACTTTATTTATTAATTTTGTTAGCGATTTGGCAACGGTAATCCGGGTATTATTTTTATTAGTGGTAATGAATTTTTGTAGTGGCCTAAAATTTGACTGACATCTGATTGGTTCGAAAAGGTATTCGAGAAAGCTTGAATAAAATTTTATTTGTGTGTTTCCCAATATGAATATTTACGCCTCTGCTTCCTCAAAAAAAAAAATGGGCTGGAAACATTGCTCACATCTTACGTACAATGATGTGTCGCTGGACTGGCCGGGGAAGTCACTCGATGTGGATAATGTGATATAATGTGACATCTAAGGACATAAAACTAAACTACAGTTATATAAAATAAAAATAAATTATAGTAAAAAATAAAGTAACATAAAATATTGCAGTCACACAAAAACATTCTTAGGAGGATGCCCCCAACTTTTGGAAGCATACTGATGTGCAGTCACAGTTTCTGTCACTCGTTTTACCAGGTTAATGACGAAAACTTACCGGTTTCCAGGCCGAGCAACTTAAGGGTATTTAATTTCAATACCTAAATATCCTAGCCTGTATGAATCTGGTGTACCCATCCAGTCCTTAGATCGGGAGTGTTGCTTCGGTTTTACTATAAAAACATTATATGTGATGATGACTCTGACAGAAAACTTCGAGACACGTTTTTATACCAAAATATGGATTTTTATAATGTTTATTTATTCCTTTAAATGGTCCAACATATATGTATTATAATTATAGGAAAATGTTCTTAATATATCACTTAATTGTATTTTTTAATTAATTTAAATAGGATAATACTTTATTAACTGTTATTCAATGAATAAAAGTTAATCAAGCATATCATTGGTAGAAATCACGTCACTACCAACGTGTTTGAAGATTGGTAGTGTTCAAGCCGACTCGTCTGGACTTCGCCAACATAATCTTTGCCTCATAAATTATTTATAACATTATATCTACCTACATGTACATTAATTCGATAACTAATTACAGTACACTCATCAAACAAGCAATAGTTTTATTTAACCGCAAAACTGCACCTACAGCCTGATTTGCAGTAAAACCTTCGAATAGTGGATACTACCAAGGATTCACGCCAACAGGTAGTGACATGACATGATATATAGTATATATAAATCTAATATATATACTATATACCATGTCTTGTCACAGGCACCTAGCCTATATGTAAAATATACCAATGTATTTTTTTTCAATTCCATAATATTTACTTCCATCTGTGAAAAAGACTCCTCTTTTTAAAGCCATTCGACGCCATTTTTTTAAACTTTAATCGTTACAATTACCCACGTAAGCTGACACTTTGGTGCAACGAAGCCTTTGTAGATGGAAAATTAGTAAACGACTTTAGTTATTTAGAAACCCTATTATGCGGAAAGGACAACTAAATTTTTTAATTTTATAAGTTTAAACTTATTGTGAAGTCCACAGAAATATCACTAGAGGAAGCAGTTGTTATTTATAGTATCGGGATAGGTTGACAAAGCAGCAAGTTGGCTGAATATTGATTTGTATTAAATGAATATACTATTATTTCTTTTGGATGATGAATATAACATTATGATTCCAAAATCAATGACTCTTTACTTAAAATCCATAGTTTGGGCCCAATTTTAGGTAGATAATGTAATACCTCAGTAAGAGCCGTTACCGTACATACTGAAGCAAGTAATAATTCTAGTTTGTAGAAATTTACAAATAATCCTGTTAAATTACACATTGATAATGGATTAATTAACGCCAATAAATTAGTTAGTATAATAGAATTGCGTAACACGAATATCATTGGTGGTGCGAAAACTGCATAGGTAAGTGCATGCACAATGATCGAGGCCAACATTTGCATACCTAATGGACTAGTCTTCATTTGGATATCTAATAAAAACTTAATTAACGGTCAATTGAGCAATTGCATTAATAATAACGAGTGAGTGAAATAAGAGGTGCGGTTTGTTTCATGTTTCGTCGGATTATTTAGTAATATTAATAATAAACTTTTCACATGTTGTCCAACTCTAGGTTTGTGTACCAGAAACTTCGATGACCAGAAACAATTATATTAATACAATTATTAATCTTTATATTTTTATTAATATTTATTAATATTTATATATACATTTATTAATATTAATAAATAATAAAGACTTACGCATCTCTTGAATAAAATATAAGAAAGACAAAAACTGACCAATTTGAATTGACAATTGGCTCTTGGATCTCATGCGGAAAATTTAGTAATAATTTTAATATTTTAATAACTGTAGTTAATTTTAATAATCCAGAACTATACATGAATATATATAGTAAACATTTGATAAAAAGTTTATAGTGACAACTAAAATTCACAGTACTTTTAATTACAGATTAATTTGATGATACTTATTACTTTTATATTATGTTATAAAACTATTATTACCACTTTATGTTCAAAAGTAAAGACTCGGTTAACGATATTTTTTTTAAACGACTAAAAAATAATTTTGATGATAGTGTTGATAGATACCAAAATCGACTTGTTCATATCACTTTAATGATCTTAATTTTTAGGCACGAATATTTAAGTCATCATTCTATCTGGCTACCTGCGGGACCTGCACTGCTGCTGCTTAATTTGACTAATTCTTTGTCTCCCACAGATTAATAGCAAATAACGATTATTCCATATATGGCAGTCACATTGCGTGCAGTGTTATTGGCATTATTAGGACATTGTATCCGATTGTTCAATGTGTGCGTACAGCGGGTACCGGCTGCCGGTTATATTTTGTCGATGAATTAATCCAATTGGGTTTCTGCATTGTTAATAATTTGGGCGCAGTATATAAGTGCATAACACGTCGTTTCATACATACTTGCAATTTGTAGCCCGAACCCAGAGGTTTATACCAACCCTTACTAACAATTATAATAATGTCTCGATTTGTGGTAAGAATTAATATAATTTGTATTCCCTATTATACTTGTACAATATTTATAACCTTTTTATGTTTAGATCCTGCTAGTCGTCGCTTTGGCGTATGAAGCCAAGGGAGACGGATATGGTTAGTAGCATGAGTTACCAAAAACCTGTAAAAGTTCAAAGAAATTTATTAATGTTGTATCTATAGGTTCAGTGGGTTTGATCCATGGGGCTGGTGGACATGGACTGGGCCACGGATCGGTCGAGGGAGCTCATGCAGCAGCTATGCAAGCAGCTCACGTGTCGCATGCTGGAGCCGCTGCTATCCAGGGTGCACGAAATACAGAAGCCGCCGCTCGTGCGGCACATGTTAACGCAATGAACAACGCACACGCTAGCGAAGCCGCTCGTGTCGCTAACATTCACAGAGCTCAAGCAGCCGCCGCTGAGAATGCAAGAGCCGCTAATGCCGCGAATGCTGCAGCCCATGCGAGCGCTGCAGAAATCGCTAGAGCTCAAGATGCGGAAAGGGTCGCCTATGCTGCTAGAGCTCAAGCTGTTTCTATCGCTAACGCTCGTGCTATTGAAGCTACAAGGATCGCTAACGCAGCCCGTGCTCAAGCAGCTGCCGTAGTAGCTAGCGCTGCACAGGCCCAAGCTTTGGCTGAAGCTGTCGCCAGCAGCGCACAAGCTACTGCCGCAGGTGAAGGCGCCCTCCTCGCTGGATTAGGAGCATACGCTGGTAAACTTGGCTACATCGGTGGAGGAAACATCGGTGCTCTCGGCTACGGCCTGGGTGGAGGTCATCATGGTGGAGCGCATATGGGTGGAGCTCATATGGGAGGAGCATACCTCGGCGGAGGTTGGGGAAGACATCATTAATGTTAAAAACGAAAAAACGATAACGACCTTTTCTTTTAACTTCAAGACTACTTTTGATTTATCGCTTGATTGGTTTCAGATACAGAAATTATATGTATTATAAATTGAATTCTATACAAACTGTTGACCTTAATCTATCTAATATACTTATTATTAAAAACAAAAATATTTATTTTATTTTCAATGCCTTTTTGCCATTAACTAAGTATGATAATTTATCAAATTACAAAATCAATGAGTTTTGTCATCACGTACACATTTTGGATTCTAAATAGTTTAGTTATTATCTATTGTTTACTTTTTTTATAGAATAATAAAAAATAGGTCAAGGTACAGCGATATTTTATTATTCTGATAAGACGTTAAAGCTTGGGGAACCGTCCCAATTCGAAAATATATACCCACCTTGATAAGAAATACTTTAATAAATTTGGGAAAGTTAGCGCACCTCCTCGTAGCTGATGGTATTATGAATTTGAGAAAGATCTGTCTACTATTACGGTTACCTTACAGTGCCCGAGACCGTATAGATGGCCTCAGGGTACCGAGCTGTGGGCACCTCGTCGTAGCAGATGGTATTCTGAGTTTGAGAAAGATTTTTATAACATTGCGTATGCCTTACAGTATTAGAGACCGCCTAGACAGCCTCACGGTACCCAGCTGTGGGCACCTTGCGTAGCCGATGGTATTATGAGTTTGGGAAAGATCTGTGTATCATCATGATTGCCTTACAGTCCATGCTGCCCGAGACTACATGGCCTCATACCCAATATACCCATTGCAACTCGTCGCAGCCGATGGTTTACTGAGTTTGAGAAAGATCTTTATAACATTACGTGTGCCTTACAGTGTCAGAGACCGCCTAGACGGCCTCAGGGTACCCAGGTGTGAGCACCTGGCGTAGCTGTTGCACCTGGTCGTAGTTGATGGTTTACTGAGTTTAGGAAAGAGCTCTTAAGTTTTAACCGATCCTAAGTTGCGAACTTAAGTGGCATTAGTAGATAGGATATTATAGCTAAATTAAGATCGCTTCAGAAACTGTTATATATTATTTATTTATTCAAACATGCGAGTAAAACACTCAGTTGCAGGTATATAGATGATCAAAATACAAAACAATTAATATAATTAACATATTCCAGTTAAGTTTATAATATGGAAATGCTGTACACACCTTGTAAAATAGAAATCATGACGGATGATCCGTTTAGAATAATACTAAATCGTTTCATCCGTTTAGGAGCTACGATACCACAAGTCCGTGGGACTATCGCGTAACTTCAATGGTAAACGTAAAAGGGTTCATTTTGACATTTGAAGTCCTGTAATAAACATCAAAACATCAAATCGTATAGCAGAACGCAATGGTAATGGAAATCCATTATCATTGTAAATTAATCCCATAGAACGAACGAAATATAATAGTTCATACAGATTAGAGCGATCGCGTAACCTTGTTAACAGTTGAGAATGATATTCATTGCCAATTTTAAAACGTCAAATAAAGCAGGTTACTTAAGTCCAGTCGGCATCAATATAATATTTTTTTACAAACGAAAACCATAAACCATTTAACGGTAAAACAAGTGTTTTCTTTTAAAATAATAAATTAGTAAGTATGAGATATGAACCATTGACGTTAAACTTGCACCGCTAGGTAGGTACGGCGTCCCCTACGCATGTTAAAAAAGGATTTATTTTGAGAATTATAGCTAATAACATTTATTTATATTACTTACAAAACATTTTTTTTTAAACTAAAACTAAATTTAATTTATTCTTCTATGTCCTAGCTACTCCGTTGGCCTAAGGCATACTCGCAACATTTCCTCTCTGTATGATAAAGGAAATATAACTCAAGTAACACAAATTAAAAAAATATGTTCGAATATAAAAAAGGAAATAACTTACCTATACCTCTAAATCTAGAATAGTGAGTCACGGTGTCCCACAAGGTAATATTTTAGGTCCATTGTTATTTTTAATTTATATTAATGACATTCCCAAGATATGTGATTACCCAATGGTGCTCTTTGCAGATGACAGCACAGCCTAGTTGTTTTTAGTAAAACTGAAAATGACTTCAGTAAAAATTAATAAAACTTTAAGCAATCTTATTTAATGGCTGTCATCGAATAGCTTAATGATCAATTTGAATAAGACTAAAATTATGTATTTTAATAAGCAAACAAATCCTCTTTTTATTAAATACAACAGCATATATTAAATACATACAGCTATAGATGACATAAGTGAAACAAATTTTTTAGGACTTATAACAGATGATAATAGCTCATTCAAAAGCCATATTCATACAATTAAATAATAATATGTAGCTAATAAGCTCTAGGCTTGTACTATGTGTACCAGAAAAAACGATATAATACATATTATATTTTAAAAACACCCAGACCATGACAATCTATCTAGAAAAATGTACTAATATTTTTTGCCATGGGTGGGAATCGAACCCACGACCTCCGGATTCAACGCCAAAGGCGTAACTACTAGTCTACTTTGTTATGTTTATGTTTTAAGGAATTTATACAAAATTTCAAATTTATCTACAGTTCTGGCTGCCTATCTTCTAAATATATATATACTCAAAGGTGACTGACTGACTGACATAGTGATCTATCAACGCACAACCCAAACCACTGGACGGATCGGGCTGAAATTTGGCATGCAGGTAGATGTTATGACGTAGGCATCCGCTAAGAAAGGATTTTGATAAATTCTACCCCCAAGGGGATAAAATAGGGGATGAAAGTTTGTATGATAAAATAATAACTATTCCACGCGGACGAAGTCGCGAGCACAGCTAGTCATGGTTATGTCGCATCTATATTGAGATATGGAATAATATTTTGGGTAAATTTCACTGACAAACTCATAGTTTTTAAAGCTCAAAAAAAATGTATACGAGTTATCTGTAATTTAAAACCATGGGAAAGTTGTACCGACCGACCTATATATACGAGTATATATAACTTGACATAATTTAGAAATTGATAATTTATGTTTTAAACCCGTTGAATTTGATATTGTTGCATTTTTTGTATTGTTAAGGTTGATTTATTATTGTTACTAAAATGGGGGGAAAAAGTTGGTTAATGGTAATATATTGTTATTATTATTATTAATACTCGTACATGGATGTAATTTGTTATCTAATTAAATTAAATAAAAACAGGTATAATAACTAAATGCCATTAAAAGTATTTATTAATGAAATTGTATTGTTAAATGATTATTAGTACAATTAAAATTACGATTTTTTAAATTCTTTATTATTAATTCAATTAAATTGTTAAATTATTTTCATAATAATAAAATTAATCATTACTGGATTATTTAACTTATATTAAATTATCAAATTCTACTAGGTTTTATTAAATTGATTGTTTTATGTAATGAATGAATGAATGAATGAATGAATGAATGAATCTTTATTTGCATAATTCAGAGTTTACAAGTTGTTAAAAAATATATGTATACAGTTTCATCAGAATTTACCCATGAGGCGTGCAAAATCATTATTAAATATCGATGTCAGGAGAAAAACATTAAATTACAAATATAAACTACAATCCCAATTACAAAAATAAAAATGTCAAATAACACATAGACAAAATGACAGCAAGACAGTATGAAAACACAATAGGTATATTGAAATTATTATCATTATAATACCTATATCTATTACAAATCATATAAAAACCTTTTAAAATGTTAACAAATTTAGATCATTGCATGCATGTCAGATTTAGTTTATGTCATTTATATAATCATTTATGGAGTAATATGCCTTATCAATTAATTCATAATTCATTTATTCAATATAAAAATACACATAATTAGTTGCACAATGGGCCCCGCACTAGGTAATCCTGTATCGCGGGCTCCCAAAAAACGATTGACAAAGTAATGGGGTTAGCATTTATGAGACATATTTTAAAAATTTACAATAAATAACAAATCAATTTAAACTAATAACAATAGAGAAAACATTTCGATAATACAAATAAAATTTACAATAAATAACATAATAACAATAAGTTTAGACACAGCATGCATGATTTTATCAAAATAAAATGAAACTAAATCAAATCAAACAATCCATTATAAATCAATCAAAAATTGTGTAAAGCGATGCGATGTGTGAGCCTGTGTTGGTGTTGTGTCATTGTCTATGTAAAATGTAGGAGCAAATCAAACGTTAAGATAAATAAAGTTAGGATAGCTGGCAACATATTAGGTGATTACCGCCAATAGCTCTTCAGTCTGTTCATAAGTCCAAGTTAGCAGAATCCTCTCAATAGCCTCCTTGGCCTCTCGAAGACTTAATTTTTTAAAGTCATCGATTTGGAAGTTTATTATATATGTGACAGTTCAGAAAAATACCAAACCGCTTTGCGAATGTAGTTTTTATGTGGTAAGGATTACTTAAATGGAAAACCCTACTTTTTAACATTTTTAGGTAGTCAACCGAATTCAATACATGTATATGAGTTGCTAATGCAGTTCTTATGACAAATAGTTGTCGGACCGACAGAATCCCAGCTTCTTGATGCAGAGCAAATGTAGGATACCGGAATGGTTTCAGCATTATTGTTTTTAGTATGGAGCGCTGTGCCCCTTCCTAGATATAATTTAAGCCTTTTCTTAAATATATTTAAATTGTCAATATCTCTTAGTTCCTTTAGTCTAAAGAAAATCTATGGAATCTACTCAATAACTGGAAAAATTGTATTTAGGCTTAATATTGTATTAATTTAAAATTTGCATGCCAATTGTAGTAAAATATGCTGAGCTTTTATTTATAAATGATTATGTCCATCTTTGTAACCATATTTCGCAAATAAGCTATCTTTATCTTTAAAAAAAATGCAATACGTTGAATAAAATGATACTGAGCTCGAACACCTAACCTAAGTCACAACTAAATTTTTTAGCTTCTGTAGACCAAACACCTGAAAGCTGCAGGCAATAAGCGAATGTGAAGGAAAAAAGGCTTATTTATAAATTGTTATGAAGTTAAATAAATAATTTCACACTGAAGAGTTCCACACTGTTTTTGCATAAAAATACAATAAAATGCAGTGCATATGTATGCAATGATTATTTAACCAGCTTTGATCTACTTAGGAACGGTAATTAAATTTTAACTTAGTTCACGGGTCATTGAAAAACCTACATATTGTATTTAACTACAAAGAAAACCCTGCATTAATTAACATAGAGATTTAAAAATAAAATATTATACAAAACACTTTTTATTTGGTTTTACACCTATTATGTAGGATTATTTACACTCATATTGCTCTGTGGCCCTAGTGTGAGTTTTTTTAACGTTTACTTTCGCGTTAACTATACTACCGCGTTAACATTTTGACCAATCACACGGCCGCATTTATAGTTCTCAAAATTTCCGCTTGGAGCGCTGAACTATTTCCCATACAACTTTTAGTTAACCCAAACGCAAAGTAATAGTTAGAAAACTCACACTAGGGGTACTGGTCACAAACTAAGCATAATGTACTAATTTTTGCTATCCTCTACGTATCTCCAAAATTTTAATAAAGCTATACATTTCACTACAATCAAATACAACAAAAAAATTAAACACCTTTAAAAATATACTTTGAATACTCACAGAACATGTCTGGTCTCATATCGTATACAAAATGTTAATTAGTCCCAAACAATGTTGTTTTGTAAGTCTCAATTACAATAATATTGTGATGCGCCGTCGACCGATAACACCTGGAATTTTTGCCGAGAAAACAACTGCCAAAATATTCCAAGAGAAATTAAGATAATTCTAGACGCCACCAAGATGTGAAATTTTAGGGTTCTACCGACCAATAATAAGCAAACATTTAATGCAGATTACATTCATTCAATTCTTTAAAAGATTTTTAGTTCAGAAAAATATTAATAACAATATGAAGGATATTGCACATATCGGTCTAAGGTCCAGGCTTGTACTATGTGCACCAGAAACAACAATATGCGTTTAATAAAGCTTATGCAAGAATAATTCCACCAGAGCGGTAGCGGCTCGGGTCTTGTCAATTTAATATTATTTCAGGACAGGATATAAGATGATTTTATTACAATTTTATATGAACACTTTTGTCCAAAATTAAAGTGGGCACCTTTGACAGACCACAGGCTAATTAATTTAATTATAACCCATATAGGTCCAAGATATGGCAATAGAAATCGCTTAAGCGTATACGTCGTAGAAAATAATCTCAATAGAAGACGAGCACATTTCTGGTCTATAGACTCCAAGAGGTGATGAGTTCCCAATGATCAGCGCTCTAGAGGTAATTATTTACGCTCTAGGTACATATAAAATTCAGCAAGTACGCAGTTACTATGGAGGTCATGTTAAAAACGGGTCTTATTTACTAGAAATATATATATAGAAGCTCATTTAGAAGATTTCAGAAATAGAAATCATGATTGTTACGATCCATGGCTGCCTTGACGCAAGATTCAATCTCGTCATGATTCAAGCAGAACATATTACGTTTATGTTTTATTGGAACGAGGCGAGCTTCAGGGAACACATTCCTAGTATGGAATGTATTAAATGTGTTAGAACAATAATGAATATGCCTAAAGGGGAAAAACCTTTCTATAACTGTTCTAATACAACTGTGGAAATACTTTTGATGTAAGTAATAATGTTGTTGTTTAAGTATTATATTTTATAAACACCCAGACCAGTACAGAAAAAACGTACCTACTATTTTTTTTGAAATCGGTGGGAATCGAACCCACGACCCCCGGATACAACTCCAAAGGCGCAACCACTAGTCTACGGAGTCTATCAAATATCAAGAGGGCATATCTCCCCCGGCTCAATTTTTAGATCTAATAATCAGACATGGAAAATGAAGCGTATGACGAAGCAGAAGATGACTGGTTTTATTTTGTTGTGAATAAAGTGATTTTCTTACAATATGTATTTTTTTTACAATTCCTATCGAGCGTATCTATTGTTAGATACGTTTTTGTACATGACTTTGTATACCATCTGCGATATTACTTACATCAAAAGTATTTCCACAGTTGTATTAGAACAGTTATAGAAAGGTTTTTCCCCTTTAGGCATATATATTCATTTATTCAGTCATCCCGTGACCACGATCAATGCAAATTGGTCGAAACGTCTCAAATATTCTAAGGTAAATCGCGTTTAATTAGACCCGCAATATTTATTGCTAATTTGCTGCTAGGGTCGCTGAGCACCCGCAGTAGCTCAGCGACCCTAGCAGCCGAGTGAAATTTCTTATGGACGACCTACGCTCTTATACCAAAATGTTTATCTCTAATGTTTATAAAACCCTTTACTTTATCTTACCACGCGCTTTCTAAAATATGTGATTCCTCTTTCTTTCTAATTAATAACAGTAAATAGTAGGAAGTGATTTAATTGTGTAAATAGTAAACCTTTTATTAATTTATATTTATCCTTATTTTTAATTTGTCACCTTTCCTACAAAACACCTAAAAAAATCTTCACAGTGGTCGCGCGGCATAGTGCCCACTGCCCAGAACGCTGGCTACTCGCCTCTCTGTATGGATAGGCTTATTCTTTGTGAAAAGAATGCGCCAGCCCTCTGGTCACCTGTGACATCCACCAAATTTAACGCAATCTCTTTGAACAATGTTTTTGCTTGAGGGCCCCACGGTCCCATTTTTTTTACCCCAAACGGCACAAATATGTAGTTATTAATAATTTGACCATATATTAGCCGATTGAGGTTTTCAGCGTCTAGCACCAGCCTCATCTTTAGTCCTCGAAAGATGTGTAGCTGCCAAGATGTCGACACATGTCGCATCCCACACTAAGCAGCTACCCATCTTCCAAGGGAATATACTTAATACGTCTGGGGCTCTAGAGAAAAAGCAAGCGAGGCGACATGTCGTGTCGCCTCAGTCAAAAACGTATGTATTTTGACAGTGACAGTAGGCGTGAGGTACGCTGTCAGCTGCCAAAGTCTATACAGTTTTGATTGAAGGCAACACGACACGTCGCCTAGCCTGATTTTTCTCTAGAGCTCCAGGTCTCTTGCCGTCATCGCGTGGTAGACCACAAGGTTCGTTTATTGATGATGATTTCAGGTTTACCTATATAAAACTATTTCATAATTATCACATTCAAAAATTGGTAATGAAGGAGAATGTATAACTGGATCTTTAAAAAACATTTTTTTTATAAAACTTTTAACTAAACAAGAACGAACTTTATTTAACCAATATGTTTTACAATCAATTTACTTGTTTTGTTAATTTTTGTAAAAATGAAAATACCGGATAATTAGAATATCCAACAATTTTAAAAACAAATTTGTCCGCCAAAAATTGTATTCGCAAATAATAAGGTGGATCAGCACATTCAACCTGCAATGCATTTTTAGGTGTTGATTTCATAGCTCCTGCTATAATCCGTAACGCTTTGTATTGTATAGGATCCAAGAAATCCCAACTTGACTTATTAGCTGGATCTAATAAAAAAGTTCCATAGTCGATCCTACTTCTGATGATAGCGTTGTAAATAAATCTTAAATAATATGGCTCTGACCCCACCAAACCCCAGCTAAACATTTTAATATATTTAGATTTTTTTCACATTTAGCGATTAAATATTCAAAATGTTTTTTGCCACTTAATTTTTTACCTAAAAAAATACCTAAAAATTTTACAAAAGAATTTATTGGAATTTGCGTTTTATCATAATTAATAGAAAAAAATAGAATTTTATTATTTCTTGAAAATACTACAATGGAACTTTTAGATGGGGAAAGCTGTAATCCATTCAAATTCATCCATAAGTTATTTTTTTTTAAACCACACTGTAAAATTTGAGATGCGTAAATATGTTTTTCTTTAATTGAATATAATAATATGTCATCTGCATACATCAATAATTTAACGTTACTTACAGGACTTATGAATAAATTAAGGTCATAACTATATACATAAAAAAAAGTGGGCTTAAAACTGATCCTTGTGGTAATATTTTTAGTAAAAATAGTAAAATATATGTACATCCCCTATATTAATTATAGATCTTTCTGCCATGATATTATGAGAAAATGTTGCTACTTTTTTGGGAAAATTCAATTTAATTAATTTTTCATATAATATAGGTAGTTGAACATTATCATAAGCAGTAGTAATGTCTAAAAATGCCGCAACAACAGAATAATTTTGACTAAAAGCGAATCTCACATCAGTTATAAATGTAGCAAGACTATCTATTGTTCCTCTACCTTTACGAAAGCCAAATATATATTCAATATGCCATTCAATGCGATTTTTCAATAAATGTTCTAAAATTTTTTAATCGGAAATGTCTCATCAGCCGAAAGAATTATAGCATCGGTAAATAAATTAGCACAAACTTCAATATTATGTAACGTTATATCAGATAATTTTTCAGTTTCAAATTTTATTTTTTTATTATAATTAGACCAAATATCTGGACTTATACCATTTAAATTATATTTAAACTTTTTTTTAAGAGGAATAGTTCTCTCAAATTTTAGATTTGTTAAAAAATTTATAAAAATAGGAAAATGATCGCTACCAAATGAGCTATCTAAAACAGACCAAGATGTCTTATGGATTAAACTGGCAGAACACAATGTTAAATCCACAGCACTTTTATTTTCGTAGGGTTTAGTAACTTGAGTTGATTTACCATTATTTAAAATACAAAATGACAAATCATCAATAATTTCAAGTAAATTATTACTTATACTATCATTTATATCACATCCCCAAATGTTATTGTGACAATTAAAATCACCCATTATTAAAAATGGTTTTTGAATTTGTTTAAGTAAGCTATGAATAGAATTAAACACTGAAACGGAAGGTTTTGCTATATATATATAGATATATAAGTCACTTAATTCCAACAATTTGATTATCATCATGACGAACAAAATTAATAATATGATGACCAATATTACGACGAATCATAATCATTGCGCCACCATAACCATCTAAACGGTCATCATGTATGTATACAATTATAATCATATAAATTAAAATTTTATAAAACATATACGTGGTGGCCTAGTATATACGTGGTGGCCTAGTTGGTTAGACCTTGGACTTAAAAACACTTAGGTCCCTGGTTCGAATCCCGGTATGCACCAATGAGTTTTTAATTAAAAAAATTATGTACATTTGTTTTACAACACCACTATAGTGCCTCGGAGAGCACGTTAAGCTGTCGGTCCCGGTTTCACTATACCAACTTGTGAAACTGTTTATAGATGGGTTATTGAGTCTATTCAAAACATCGCGACGAGCTAGCCACTTGTTCGGTGTAGACTCATACCATCGGCACGACGAGGAGGGATTAAAACGCCTCCGCTGGGTACCCTGGGGCCGTCTAGGCGGTCTCGGGCGCCGTAAGGCACCCGTGATGATACATACATAAATTAAAATTTTGTCCTGGTTTAAGCCAGTACTCAGAAATAGAAAAAATATTAGGAGAATACTTGTAAATTAAATAAATTATTTCAATTTTCGCTTTCGTTACACTCCTGCAATTCCACTGAAGACAATTAATTATTTATAGTAGAAGATCTAAATTTAGCAACGTTGGACGATCTATTAACTTCAGAAGTTGAAAATTTTGAAATTAATAACAATAAACTTTGTAAAAAATCTTTTAAAGATCTCTTTTATAGAGGGATTATTTAAAATAGCGCATCCATTATTTGGCGAAGGTATAGCAAAGTCATCAATATTTTTTTTATGTGCTAAGACATCATAACCTTTGTCTAATTTTTTATGGGCTTTTGATTTTAAAAATACTATTTTTGTAGCTAATATTATTATTTTGGGCCAAATTTAAATCAGGATGATTTTTAGAAAAATTATTAAATGAAACAAAATTTGATTTAACAGATTTAACAACTTCAGCAAAAGATTTTACCATGGAAGGGTGAAGTTGACAAGCCTCCATATAAGAGATTGAATTTTGAGCCATAGACATTTTAATACTTTTTTGACGTACAAATTCAGGACATGTATTGTTTATAGCAAAATGATCACCATTACATAATATGCATTTTGTATTAACCTCGTTCACATCACATGATTCATTAGTGTGATCCTGTCCACACTTAAAACACTGCGGTTTCGAACGACAATTTTTTTTAGTGTGACCAAAACGACAACAATTAAAACACTGAATTGTTGGATATCTATAAATATCTACCTTAAAACTTGTATAATACAAATGCACATAATCTGGCAAATTTTGCCCTTCAAATGTAATAACAACAGTCTGAGATGGAAGCCAAATAGTATTGCCATTTGAAATGGATTTGTATTTTACTCTTCTCGCATTTATTGCACTAACATTACCATTAGGGATTGTTAAATCTTTAATATATCATCTTCTTCAATATCTGAGTCTATTCTAATTACTCCCAAGCGTGATACACAAAATGATGGTTTAAATGCTTTAAACGAATTTCTTAATAAAATATCATTATTTATAAATGAATTGGCATTTTCGATATTATCAAACATTATTTTAACCCTATTTCTACCAATTCGTTTTAAAGATCCAGTAATAATACCATTAATAGATTTATCCTTTAAAAAATTACCCAACAAGGTTTTAAAATTGTACCAGAGCCATTGGTGGAATCATCATCATTATTTACAATTTTTTGCACATGAATCACAAAAGGACCGGTGACTTTGTTATTATAAAGTTGTCTATGTAATAAACCTTGAGTAAAAGATTGTTGCATTGAGTCGGTATTCACTGTAGATAATATATTATTAGAATATAAAGACGGTGGTAACTGTTCATTAATAGGGGGTGATGATACTAAATTATTTACTAAATTTTGTCCCAACGGTATTTGGGATGAAACATTAGAAACGTTATTTAAATTCAAATTACTTGAGCAATCACTATAAAAATCATTTGAAATTATACTATTAAATCAATCTGATCTCGTTCTAGACGAACTAGTAGTACTTCTTTTTTTCCTACGTTTTTTACATTTATGATTACTACTATGATTACCAGAATTTTTCATAATTTCATTCTCTTTATTTTTCAAATAAATATCTTTATTTGAAACTGTAATAAATGCTGCTGGAGATTTACATCTATCTAATGAAGAATCAAAATTATTCTGTGAATCTAAAGATGGTGATTGTGGCAAACTATATGAAATGTCGGGCGACTTAGGAGGAGGATGAAACTTGTCCATTATGCAAAATTATTATAAATATTTTAACCCAAATATCTTGTGAATAATTTGTGAATAAGAAATATTAAAAATAATTGATATTTCTATTGAAATTGTAATATTTTCCAATACGAGTGGATTCAATTCCAAACGTCAGGCGGAAGTCCGAGAATAAATTAGATTAGAAGGAACAAAAGAGTCGAAAGGGAGATCAATAGAGGGACACACGATGGAAGTGTGATTGATTAATTTAATAGAAAACGAATAGAAACTTCGATTAATCCTCACAGTTTAGGTTTATATAGCTTCGCAGGGGTATTATATTCTATAGGAAATAAAGAGAATATAAAATAAACGTATAAAAGGTTTAAAGTTGTTTTTAAAGAAGGATCTGGAGGAGGTAACCCTGAGGAAATCGGGTACGGTGACCAAAAAGTGAAGTAAATCATATATATCTCGTGAATATTGACATAAAATTCCCGAAGAAACAACTGTCAAATTCGAATATTCGTTCGTTAAAAATGCGTTCAAAGTAGGGTTTATGAGACGCGAGACGTCAAAGTACGACTCTCGTGAACGAAATCGGGCCCGAAAGTGTTCAGAGTAGGAATGCCCGATACAACGCCCGAAGGAAATTCCCGATACAACGCCCATGTTTCGTTTTTCGTGCGTTCGGAGTAGACCTCGGTCCACTATATAGTAAGTTATCTGTCATTATTTAACAATTAGTTGAGTGAGATAACTATGCATCAAGAAACCGGGCCATAGATGTTACTTTCCTATGGCAAGGAAATTACTTTCATTTCGTCCGCACCAGCCATGGTTTAGACCTGCGTCGATCGTAATCGATCGAATCACAGTGATCGAGTCACGACCCACGGGTGAGTAACCCGATGACGTATTCTAAAAGCACCCGATCGTCGCGTGACTCGTGACCCGCGCGCTCTTTCGAGTCGGGAACTCAAGAGACGGGCGACGACACAAATGAAGAGCGCTAGCGAAGGAGTGAAGGAGAAAAAAATATTTGCTTGGTTGGGGTGGCGAATATAAGACCGCCATACATGAAAAAGATTATAATATAAATATTAGGTACCTCATCATAAAACCGCAAATCACTCTTGCCAAAATATATTTCCATAAGGTGCATATAATTAAAAACGAACGCGGCTATCTACGTACATACCGAATGATATAGGTAGATTAATAAACATAATTATTCTTTTAAAAAGATAAAAAGTTGATCCGTGGGTCGCAGCGATCGATGCGGCTTATGATGTACTGAGGTTTGTTTACTTCACTGGGTCGTCGAGACCCGTGGGTCACGGCGATCGGGTGTTTTAACCCGGGTCGCGAAACCCGTGGGTCGTGATCGACTCGGGTTACAAAAAGTGATCGACCGACCCAGGTCTACTACCATGGTTTAAAGCTCATGGGGACGAAACTACAAAAATTGTCCAATAAAACCATTAATCTACCACGCATCTACCGCGCAATAATGACAAAGTCACGTAAATATTATGCAAGCTTGAAAAGATGTTTTAATTTTCATCTAGTATTATTTAAAGTGATACTAGCGACATCTACATTTGAATTTATTAACTAATAACTTTTGCGCAGCCTCTTGTACGCTTGAAGAGAGTATTATGCTCCTTGCTTACCCGGAGGGATGTAAAGTATTATTTCCCTACCAAAAATTGCTCAAATCGTCATGCTACAGATTAGTTGACAAAATTTTGTATCGTATCAGCCTCAACAACCGCCAAGGAAATTACACTACCAGTCTATTCATAGTAATTTTACCTCTGATTGCTGTCATTTTCGCCTCCCTTAAAGTTCATTATTATTAATAACTTTTTTGGCTTAAGGTTTCTCCAGGACTGCCATATAAAATACGGAATCTTCTTGCGATGCTTGAATCCAAAGTGCTTCTGCTGGTCTAATATATTCTGCCGATAAGACTAACTGTATTTGTGCCTCTATTATTGGTCGTGAAACTTTTCCTGTAACTTTCTTTGGTTTTGTCGACGACCAGGCTGGATTTGTTTCTTTTCTTCGCGCGTTACTTTTATAATTCACCGAGTCTTTCTTCCGACATCTCTCTATGAATTTTAGTATGCATGTGACGCGTATGAGTCGCAGCCACGACGAAAATCGCTGTGGGTCTGGTAGTCCTTGTGACAATGTTGAAGTCGTTGACGATTTCACGACATACGATCTTACTTCGTCTTCATCGACAGTGTTGTTGTCGACTTGTAGTGGCCAGCTACCTTCTTTTCCATATAGAAATGTAGGTTCACAAAGCCATCTGTGGCTGGCTGAGAAATCTCTTGGTGTCTGTCGTGTAGCATCGTCTGACACGTTATCCTTAGTCGGAACCCATCACCAGAATATTCGTTTTGTCTTCTATCTCGGCTATTCGGTGTGCAACAAATAGTTTCAATTTGCGTGATCCAAACTTGAGCCAGGCTAATACTGTTCGAGAGTTTGTCCAGAATATTCTTCGCTTCGATTTCAACTGATATTCTTCGGCGGCTGGTTGGGCTAGGCGACATCCAAGCAAGACTGGCGCACCACTACCGACCATTTTCATTCACCGGATGGGATTATTTTGGGCCGCTAAGAGTAACAGTTGGAAGACAGCATCAGAAAAGATACGTAGCCCTCTTCACTTGCCTAACTACGAGGGCGATTCATCTGGAATTGGCAAATAATCTCAGCACCGGCTCAGCAATAATGGCACTGAGAAGAATGATGAATGAGCTCGTCGAGGTACGCCAACAGAAATATATTTAGACAATGGAACAAATCTACATGGAGCAGATAGAGAACTTCGCCAAGCATTACAACAAGAAACAGCCAATCGCGCAATCAAGTGGAAGTTCATACCTCCTGGAGCTCCGTTCATCGGAGGAGCGAATGGTTAGATCAGTAAAGACCGCACTAAAAGCTGTCCCAACAGAGAAGTGTCCATCCGAAGAGACAATAAGAACTTTACTATGCGAGACAGAACACCGTGAATAGCCGACCATTAACGCATGTTTCGGTATCTCCCGAAAATAAAGAAGCTCTAACTTCGAATCATTTTCTTATCGGCGGATCCGGCAGAGTGACCGCGCTGGTACCTTTTCAGAAGAGGATGAAAACAGCTAACAACCTGGAGGAGAGCCCAGCAGATGGCTGACGCATTCTGGAGCAGGTGGCTACGTGAATACTTGCCGACACTACAACACCGGCGGAAGCCCCATGGGAAAGGACAACCGCTGCAGATTGGCCATCTGGTATCAGTACCAGATGGCCAATATTGAATTGTGACAATGTTGAAGTCGTTGACGATTTCACGACATACGATCTTACTTCGTCTTCATCGACAGTGTTGTTGTCGACTTGTAGTGGCCAGCTACCTTCTTTTCCATATAGAAATGTAGGTTCACAAAGCCATCTGTGGCTGGCTGAGAAATCTCTTGGTGTCTGTCGTGTAGCATCGTCTGACACGTTATCCTTAGTCGGAACCCATCACCAGAATATTCGTTTTGTCTTCTATCTCGGCTATTCGGTGTGCAACAAATAGTTTCAATTTGCGTGATCCAAACTTGAGCCAGGCTAATACTGTTCGAGAGTTTGTCCAGAATATTCTTCGCTTCGATTTCAACTGATATTCTTCGGCGCTTGCTTGGGCTAGGCGACATCTAAGCAAGACTGGCGCACCACTACCGACCATTTTCATTCACCGGATGGGATTATTTTGGGCCGCTAAGAGTAACAGTTGGAAGACAGCATCAGAAAAGATACGTAGCCCTCTTCACTTGCCTAACTACGAGGGCGATTCATCTGGAATTGGCAAATAATCTCAGCACCGGCTCAGCAATAATGGCACTGAGAAGAATGATGAATGAGCTCGTCGAGGTACGCCAACAGAAATATATTTAGACAATGGAACAAATCTACATGGAGCAGATAGAGAACTTCGCCAAGCATTACAACAAGAAACAGCCAATCGCGCAATCAAGTGGAAGTTCATACCTCCTGGAGCTCCGTTCATCGGAGGAGCGAATGGTTAGATCAGTAAAGACCGCACTAAAAGCTGTCCCAACAGAGAAGTGTCCATCCGAAGAGACAATAAGAACTTTACTATGCGAGACAGAACACCGTGAATAGCCGACCATTAACGCATGTTTCGGTATCTCCCGAAAATAAAGAAGCTCTAACTTCGAATCATTTTCTTATCGGCGGATCCGGCAGAGTGACCGCGCTGGTACCTTTTCAGAAGAGGATGAAAACAGCTAACAACCTGGAGGAGAGCCCAGCAGATGGCTGACGCATTCTGGAGCAGGTAGCTACGTGAATACTTGCCGACACTACAACACCGGCGGAAGCCCCATGGGAAAGGACAACCGCTGCAGATTGGCCATCTGGTATCAGTACCAGATGGCCAATCTTTAAATCTCATATCGAGATGAATGTCGAAAACGCGAGAATTGCCCACCTGGATCTGTGCTTGCCACCGGTCCGCGTAGAGCTCACCGAGGGCCTTCCTCACCCGAGCCGCGAGCGCGTTTAGGTCGGTCTTCACCGACGGGCAGCGGGTACGCTGCGACAGTTTTCGCAGGTCCCTCTTAATTTTTAGTAAGTCACTGATTTTCTGGGGAAGGAGTGGAGTGGGGAACGAAAAATGACTAAATATGTCATTTTTCGTTCAGTATTTATTTATTTCGTTTAATGTTCGATATTTTTGAACGAAAAATGGCATATTTAGTCATTTTTCGTTTAAAAATCTCGAATCGAGATGAATGTCGAAAGCGCGAGAATTGCCCACCAGGACGCAACCGTTGACCTTCGGGGGGTCCACTGATTGTGCGCCTCGATGTCCGGTGCGCCACCTGCGGTCCATCCCCTCCTCGACAGCGACGGATCTCCAAAGTTTCGAATGGATGACCGCGCCCGAATCTTTGCCGAATGCCTTGAAGGTCAGTTCCGACCTAACGCGCCAAAGTCCCATGAACATGTCGAAGAAGTAGTGCGCGCAGTGGAGGCCGGCCTATGGCCCCCAGGAATGGTGGCGCGTGCCTTCAGCCGCGTCAAACCTAGAAAGGCTCCCTGCCGATGGCATCGACAACATGGCCATACGGTTAATGCCTCAGCGAGCAGTAGCCGCTTATACCCGCCTTTTTATATAGTTCGCACCGCGCACTTTCCATCCTCGTGGAAAGAGGGCCGTATTATCATGCTCCCCAAACAGGGGGAGTATATCAAGCTTGCCGAAAGCTATCGCCCGATAACACTGTTACCGGCGATCTCGAAGGTCTTCGAGAAATTACTTCTACGACATATCGTACCTCACTTCACTCCACGCGACGAACAATGCGGTTTTCGAAGCGACCACTCTTCAGTTGACGAAAATTCTGCACAGGATGACTGAGACATCCAATGGACGTCGCTTCACCTGCGCAGTGCCCCTCGACATGGAAAAGGCATTTGATAGGGTCTGGCATAGCGGGCTTCTGTTCTAAAATTTGAAAACAAATATACCACGTCGAGTAGTTAGGGTCATAGCCTCCTTCTTGGAGGGCCGTAGCTACCACGTATCTATAGGAGGTCTTTGTTTAAATACATACGCCATCGCAGCGGGCGTACGGTAGGGGAGCTGCCTCTCCCCGGTCCTGTACTGCTGTTACACCGACAACATTCCGCTGGCCGAGAGGGACGTCGAGCTGGCTCTGTATGCAGACGCCGCCGCCTGTTTTTGGGCTTCTTTGAACCCCAAAATGGCGGCGACCTACAGCCGGCGTTCAGTGCTTTCATCCAGACTTCCATTACTATCATAATTGGCCATTTACAAATTATACATTAGGCCCATCCTTACATACGCGGCACCTGCTTGGTATGCGCTGTGTAAGGATGCAAGTCGGGACCAAATGCAGGCCAACAAAACCGAACCCTGCGCACTATAACGGGCGCACCGTTCCTAATACGGAATGCGACATTAGCGAAAGACCTCCGGATGGAATCACTGAACGACTTTTTCGTTCGTTTGACGACCCGATTGTTCTCGCGTGCAGATGCATCAGACTACCCGCACATACGGGACCTGACGCCCGCTGCATTCGAGACCACCAGACGGCAAACTGCGATACGCGCGCGACCTTGTACCTCTCACGAGCAGCGAGAGTGATAGTAGTTCGGGAAGCGAAATCGACTCGAGCGACTAGCATGATTGCTGTACGTGTAGGACCAGCACAATAGAATCTCCATAGAGCTCTCTTGACGCCGTCGACCAACTGGTCACCCAAAGACCTGCCCGTAGTTAAGGGTAGCGAATAGCTATCATTGCAGAAGGTTATAGCCTTGTAACAATTTCCCGTCTTTCGTTAGGGGGATAGAGATAACTTGCGGACAAGTTTTGAGTTTATCGTCAGGAGCCCAAGTGGACAGTCAACAAGAAGCAATCGAGAGCTCAGTCATCCACAAGCAGTCAAGCGAAGCAGTCCAGTGAAAACCAGCAAGAAGAAGCCTGAAGAAAATTGCCGAAAGCAAGCATCTCCAAGAAAATACTTCAAGCCAACAAGAGCCGAGAATTTAGAAGAAGAAGAATTATTGTTGGAAGAATACGGACGGAATAGGATTAGGGCGTGCTCATATTTCTACTATTGCGCATACTACTTTAGTATTATTTCCTCGCCCCACTGCTGCCTGCCTGCGAGATCTAGTAAAGACATCGCCCTACAGAAACTCTGTAGATTCGAACCTGCAGGTGCATAGGGATCCCAAGGTTTTAGTATTACACTTTAACCCGGTCTCGCACAATATTGATGAGATTATTGTGTACCTATATTTGCGAGCCTAGAAAGGACACATTTTGTACTAAATACTGTTATTCAACATCTTGTTATCAGAATTGAAAATAAATGAATTTTCTTTCTTTCTTCCTTGAAATAAACGGTAAGAATTGTACCTAACTAAAATAAATAAATTCACGAATTGCATTATTAATCTGGCCCAATTGCAATGACGATCGAATGCCTCTTGTATGTAGGTCTAGACAGATTAATTAATTTACAAGATTGTGTTGATTTAACCTATTGAGGGGAGGGTCACAAAGAAGATTGATAAGAAAGTTTATATAAGCCTCGTTTGGCACCATGTCACCATAATTGTGTCGAACTTTCACTTGATATCTTGAATATTATTTACCTAATTAATTTTCTCTCAGTGTTATTTGTAATTTTAAATGATGTTCCTAAAGGTAAGTTGATTTTTATTTTGTAGTGTTTTCTGCGACTTTAGAAATGTATTTTTTTAAGTGAGTACCTAATGTTTTTGTATCTTTATAATGTAATAATATATGTATGTAAATGTAGAGTATATTGTGGTTTTTTATTGTAAGTGATATATATATATATATATATATATATATTATCTTAATTATCATAACTTAATTCAATTGTTTATAAAAAAAAAATCTAACGATAATTACAAAAATATCTTCTTCTTTTTCTAAGCAAAAAAGAGATTTCGTAATGCCAACAGTTGAGTGGTGTCATGTATACCTACCTAAAACTTCTAAAAATAATCACAAAGATTCAGTCACTCATTCACTCTATTTAAAATAATAATTTTGTTTTACAGGTATCCTTACTTCTGGTTATTTTGAGCATTCTTGCCGTTTGTTCAGGTAAATACAAAACATAATTTACAATTATTTTTAGGTTATTCTCATTATAACTGTGGCAAAACTATACTTTTCACGATTAAAATATTTAATAAAAAAGGCCGTTTAGGTTGTTTCTATCAGTCAAAATAGCTATAAATTAACCTACTAAATCTGGGATTAAAAAATAAATACCCTTATTGTCTGTCCGCATCAAATATCTCGAAAAATACTTAAATATTTTATTTAAAAATTGGAATGATTATATAGATCTCGTTGACCCAGATAAATCGAAAAGTACCTATATAAAAATACATAGACTCATCTCAAAAAAAAAGGAAGAATAATGCAGTGAGAACGTTAAAACAAACTTGCATTAATGTTTCTTGAAACGGGGGTTAGCATTATTTCAAAGCCGTACTATATTAGTCGTCCGAATTCTTGGACTTCATAATTGTGCTTCCCCTTAAAAACATAAAGTCATTACAAAATTTCAGGACGACCTTTTAAACGAGACGGCAACTTACACCACGGAGGAGGGCACGAAGATCATTCTGGGGTCCACGAAGGTCATCACGGGGTTCACGAAGATCACCACGGAGGTCACGACGAGCACAGTTACCACGACCACGGGTTCGTCATTTTACCAGGAAACCACCTGTCTCACGGTAGCCAGCACTATCCCGTCCACGACAAACATCCCATGCCTGATTACCAACCTGTAGATGGCTATAAGGTTCATGGTTATTAATAAGTTCTGTATTTAATTTTAATTAATAATAAATATTTTTAAGTGTTTTTAAGTTTTTTTATTATTTACATCTCTATGATAATTCAATCCTAAGCAATAGCAACTAGAGTATTACCTAATTATATTTATTTTAATAATTTTAAATATTAAAAAAAAACCTAAAATAAAATTACAAAATAAATGATAAATATTTAAATTATAATTAGTTACGTGAAAATATAAACATAAACGCAATACTAGATTAATGGCCTTTTAAATTTGAAGTTATTGAGGCCTTAAGAACATTTAAGTTATAGAAGGTTTTGTCTCTTTGACGCACATATTCATTTTTGTTTCTAAATAAAAAGAGACATAACCTTAAATAACTGAAGTGTTATTCAAGGACTCAATAAGTTTTTATTAATACTGGTGTAAGTATTTAAAAAATAAGAAAAAATGGGCTCCGTATAAATTATAAACAGTAAAAAAATACTGGAGAACCAAGGAATTGCTATAAAACTACAAAGTCCTATGGTGGGTCAAGAATTAATTGGAGTCACGTTGTTTATAAACATATTAATACAAGTTGGAGTATTTTACTTTACAAAGTTCTAGGTTGTTTAAACCCAGTAAACATCATTAGGTGAACAAGTGGGAAGGTATTTGGAAAATATTGGGCATGTGGTTCACCTAAAAAAAATCTATGTAGATGAAATACTAAGGGCCAATTTCACCATTCGCTCTATAAACTGAGTTTAGTAAAACTAAGTTCAGCTTAAACGAGTTCAAATTTCGAAATTAATCTTAGTTTACATGAATCCGATTTCACCAGATAAATTTTAATCGCGTTTACGAAAATCAAGTTTAAAGACATAAACAATACGTTTAGTATTTTTAACAGATAAAAGCGACCTACAACTGTATTTTAACTAAATATTTTCTTCTTTCGAAACGATAGAATCAAAACGCATACCATTTTGTTAAAAAAAAATCATATTTCCTTGTAGGATTGTTTGACCTTGACAGTAACACTTCTTGAACGAGATTAAAGAGCTAAACGACGAATATCGGGCGTTCAGGAAAGTAAACTGAGTTCAACTTGAACTTAGTTTAATTTGTATGGTGAAACGTAAATAAGAGCTCTAAACTTGGTTAGACGCTTAAACTCGGTTTAGCTAGAATTGATCGCGTTTAGTGTTAATGGTGAATTTGGCCCTAAATAGATGAACAAACGCCAGTTTAGTGCAGTGGATAACGTTTAATAGATGAACAAGATGGAACATTTAATCTATTGGTATAGGAAATTAAAGCATAAACCTAATTTATAAGAAGATAATTTTTGTTTGTATTGAAAGTTTTTAATTTTGTGTAAATTTGGATAAATGAAATAGTTTCATGGTAATATTAAAATACAAACGCGTTTGATCTGATTGTAGACAATTACGTCAGATCGTACCAGTAATTAAGTTAATAATTCAAAATGAAGAGGCTTTGAGGAAATCAAGAACAATTATAGTGACATTTTAATTGATTACATTATTATTATACTTACCTACATCAATACCAGTGAAATCTGTGAGAAATCCTACTTGTTAATCAACTGATTACAATAGTTAGTAGTAGGTTCTTACTTATAAAAAAAGTTAATAGGTTATAATTAACAACTAAGATAATGCGTCATGCATTACATTCAACAATTTTATTAAAAATATCACAGGCCCCTAATTAAAATTATATTTATTTTTATATTTTTATTTGCTTTGTCAATTCGGTATCGGACCGTCTCATATAATGTATAATCTCTCTTAATTGTGGGTGATTATTATACCTAGTGATTTTTGTTTTTTTTTTTAGTTGAGATTTTTTTTTTCATTTCGTTTATATTCGGAATTATATTATTAAAGACAGAATGAAACAGTTATTAAAGTATTTTAATATTTCTAAAATAATTTCATAGAAATATTACTTATTATAATAATAATAAATGCAATAACCCTGAAAGAAGACTACCATCTCGGCAAGAAATCGATGCAATAGTCTCCTGAAAACCAGTGAACCCACAGACTAAAATAGAAACATAACACTTGACGGTTTTTACATCTGTATGGCGATAGAGATAACTTACTCCCACCTAACGACTTGTCGGGAATCAGCTAGTCGGTACTAACTCACTGGACCACCTAGCAATTTCTATTAATATGAATCAACTTTTACAATCTTGCAAAATGTTTGCATTTAGTTATCTTAGATAGCATAATGTAATTCTTATAAGAAAACTGTTAGGAATTCCCTGACATCTGATTATTTTGATATTTGATACTGATTTAAAATAAAACTTATAGGTATTAATTTCGGATATTTTCCGATGGTATGTTTTTTAATGCATTTAGATGTAAAATCATTACCTCACATTTTTTTTCCGCAACACAGAGAATCCTAGTGTGGGGGCTAGGGTTCATATAGATTTACTGTAGGTAGGGTCAGGTACTGTAAAAATGTTTTGAACAATAAAGAAATTTATTAATTATTTATATATAGAATTTACAACTTTAAAAAGGAAAAAAAAACGAATAGTAATACAAACCAAAAATAATAATAATGATGCAAACAGGAGAAAAAAAATATTTACCTAATATTGTTATTCTCATATTTGCATATATATACATAATATAGGTTTTGATTATCTAATTATAATTATTAATCATAACCTATAAGTATAGTAATAATTAATATGTCAAATTAAATTGCATAAGATCGCTTCAAAGAATCATGTGAACACAATCAAGTCCGTAAATGCTATTTTAATTATCAGAATCTTCCTTCTTGTATGGCGATAATGACATGGGAGGCCTTTTTTTTTGCATTTCAGTGTAACTAGGTATATAAAAGGAAATACTCAATATTATTGTTATTTGTGCCATAGTTATTATTAGTGCTAACCGCTCCTTGGATTTTGTGGATTTTCCTTTATTCAAAATGAATAAATATTTGGTAAGATTTAACAATTTAGCGGTTGTTAATTTTACAGATTTATTAGTCGTTGTTACCCCGAAGGGTAATCGACCTTTTACCACAGAAGAAATAATTAATTTCAATATATCTAGAAAGCACAGTAACTACCCTACTTCAATTTCAATAAATCTAGAAAGCACAGTAAACCCTCTGTGCTGAATAAAGTACGGATAATTACTATGATTAATTAATCTATCGTAATGCTTGATTTTATATTCAAAATATTAAAATGACACAATCTACTTATAATGTATTTGTTGACAGTATCAAAGATCAAAATAATCAGATGTCGGGGAATTCCTATCATTTTCTTTAAAAAAAAAATTAACCAGCTATCTAAGGTATTTTGCATTTAGAACAGGGGCCTTACCAAAGAGCCAATCGATAATCGAATCGAAATACCCATCGAAAGCCAAATGTATGGGAATTGACGTTTCTCGGCGATCAGGCTCTACCCATAGAGTAAAATTCCTATACATTTTTACCGATCGATGCGGCGATTCGATTGGCGATCGTGTTCTTTGGTCAGGCCCCTGGTGTGAGTTTTACTTTGACTATTATTTTGCGTTTGACTAAAATTTGTATAGGAAAGAGTTTACCACCCCAAGCGGAATTTTTAACAACTAAAAATGCGAGAGTGTGATTCGAGAAAATGTATTAACGCTAGTATAGTTAACTCTTAAAAAAAACTCACACTAGTAGCCCTAGTTATTCAGCACAGTGAGTAGTTACTGTGCTTTCTATTGGACTACAGCAACTCTACCACTAATTTTTGCTAACAGTTTCTACTATAGTCAATAGTAACTATAGATACGTATCTGGATTTATTTTTCACAAGTGGCAGAGCTACTAATCTGTAGCTCTAGCATGAGATTTGACTAAATTTTTACTATAGTCGCTGGTAACTATAGATATGAATCAACCAATGAGAGAGGTGTATGTGAAAAATAAAGCGATCCTATTGGTTGATCCCTATCCATAGTTACTAGCGACTATAGTCATAACTGTTTGCAAAAACTTGTGGTAGAGATACAGATTATTGGCATCGGTGTGGTGTTGTCAAACTTATAGGCTTTCTATTCGATAGAAAGATGGTAAAATGATTCCATGGTCTAAATTAGTACTATTATTCTTGTACCATTAAACAAGTTTACTGGTGGAATACACGTCACGCATTTGTTTTTTTGTAAGATTTATTTATTTGATAGTTAGTAACGACGAAGGTATATGGCCTACTTCGATACCATAAGATCTCATACGATTTGAGATCGAAAATATGTATTTCATACATATATCATATATTATTTTCAACCGAATTCAAAAAAGGAGGAGGTTATCAATTCAGCTGTATTTTTTTTTTAATTTGTGATTCAGTGGTGTTTACAGTCCCTTTACTATACAATAGTCACAATGCCTGCCTAACTAAGGCTTTATCATCCGTTGATGAATGATGAAACCGGAAATCCGTAAAGAAAAAAATTAACATGTTGTTTGGGCTTAGTGGAACTACATTGAGATGAATTTTGGGACCAAAGACCTAATCGATAATCGAATCGAAATACCCATCGAAAGCCAAATGTATGGGATTTGAAGTTTCTTCTATACATTTTTATCGATCGATGCGGTGATTCGATTGGCGATCGTGTTCTTTGGTCAGGCCCCTGGCTATACCTTAATGCCGAATAATCGTATAATTCGGTCTTGATTGAAAAGACAAATTTCGTAGGCTCGTTATTTTCGTTAAGGATTCGTCGTCTAATTGGAGTCTTTTTTTTACTTTTTTAAAAGGTGTATATGTAATCAATTAAATACTCGAACTAGTTATGCAATGGTCAATTCAATCAACGCTGTTTCAGTTTTCATGGTACCAAAAACATGATTTTTGATGAACGAGATCTCATGGCATCAAAGTCAGTGCTCTTTTGCTCCTGACAGGAAAATGAGAATTGTAAATATTAAACACTTAAAAAAACATGAATATCTTAATAATAAAATAAAACTACTGTAATAAAACCTGTATACTAGTGTATACCTAAGTAAAATTATAGTAGGGTTCCCAATAAGCTGGCCGCGTTACCTCGCTGTATAGCTATGCTTATTCGCTGTGATAAAAACGAGCCAGCTCATGGGTCACCGGATGTGTCGACGAAACGCTTAGCAATATATTTATATATTTTATGAGCTCCTGGTCCCCATCTCTCCACATTGGCAGCGATAGCCTAGCCCCTAAACGTAAGCATATAGCTAAACGAAACGTAGATCTATCTATATTGGATGATGGTAATGCATGTTGTAACCATTGCCCAGATTCCCATTGAGCAGCAGCTAATAGACGAGCACGCTCTGCAGGGGTATTATTAATACTGTTAATAAAATTTTGGTGTACTAATTTGCAGGGCGGCTCGTCCCATAATTTGTGTGATGATTATGTGATAGGTGGTACTATTGACGATGAATGATGAATTAGACCAAGTATTTCTAGCCTCGCTTATGTGTGAGACCTCAAAATCACTAAGTGATGGAGCTAAAATTGTTCCAATGAGGCCTTTCTTACTATAGGCTGAGGATAGAAATGCCGGCAAAGAAACATTGGTAATTTTGCGAATACCCAAGCCACCAAGTCTTATAGGCAAAGAGGCTTGGGTAAACATATGATATATATCTCAAGAACTGGATTTTTTTTTCATAAATTATATGTAAGACTAATATCGTTTATAAAAAGGTTTATTATACAACTAGGGGCACGGGCGTAGCCAGGATTTAATATATTTGGGGGTTTCAGCTTCGTTAATTTTTTTGTTTCACGAAAATTTTGCGAGTAGTGGTTGTATACTAAACCGCTGAGCCTGCCAGATCACAAATTACACATTACTTTGCACGAAATTTGACATTTATATTATATACCAAAAATCTTTTTCAGCTAATTTTCGGGTTGCTAGCGTTATATTCCGCGACAGCCATGTCAGCCCCTGCGGAGACCAGCGCCACCAATACCGATGATGTAACGACCACGACCACAGAACTGAACCTGGATGCTGCATCATCATCATCAACGACCACGGCAGATCCTGCTGCAAACACAAACGATGCTCCCAAAACCAGCGATCGTTAGATAATAAAGTTTAACACCTTCATTGCCCATTGTACTCAATTGAACATCATTAAATGCCTATCCGTAGATTCGCAAACTCAAAATTAAATTTAAAAAAAAATATTTTAGTTGTCATTTCAAAACTTATTGATGGAATTATAAATAAATTATGTATTTAATTTAGTATCGAGTAAGTAAATTCTACACATGTTTTTTTTATTCCAAAAAAAACTTTATTTTCATTGAAAACAACATTTACTTAGGTGTTTATGATGGTCCCACCGACTCCCACCCTACTAGTGTTGCCAGACGTCCCGTATTTCACGGGACATCTCATATTTCAGGCGTAATTTTAAATGTCCGCCGGGACTGACTGTCCTGTATTTCAACCGTATTCGATTTGTTTGTTATTGCCAAGTTAATCGTGCTACGGCTGACAAGTACTCGACGCAACGTTCGTGCGTAATATTATGTGGCCCTTTTTTTTTGAGATTTCTAATAAACGGGCAACATATTTTTTTATAATATTTAAGAAAAAGAAAATACAATTATAATCATAATTTAAAACGATCAGAGGCTCTATCATGGGTTTGCACATTGTAGCAACGTAACTATTAAAATTATGATGATAATTGTTTTGTTTTTTTTAAATATGTTAAATCCAACAAAAAAAGTTTTTGTTACATGTTCATCAGAACACTCAATAAAAAAAAATATGTCTCGGATAAAAAACCTGAAATTCCGTATTTTTTGCCCATTGTCCCTTATAGCCTGAATAAAAATCTGGCAACACTACACCCTACCCTAAAAAATCTCAAATGTGGTTTCACGGCTATTGCGCCTCAAAAAGTGTCAAAGAATAAAAATTGCGGAGAAGTGACTATCTTAGGGGCTCGTTTTACTAAGAGACGGGAGCGAATATTGTAAAATAATAGTATAGTAAATCATACCATCGGCTACGACGAAGTGGAATTTAAAACCCCTCCGCTGGGTACCCTGGGGCCGTCTAAGCGGTCTCGGGCGCCGTAAGGCACCCGTGATGATATGTATGTATGTACGTTCGTTACGCCTTAAATACTTGACATGATGAGATGTTTATGGTGACTTTTAAAGGTTTCACTTGGGCTAATATGAGGTTCTATTAATCAAATCAAACAACATTAATACCCATTGAACCATGTGCCGCAAATGAAAAAAAAAACTTTTTCCATACAAACAATTTAGTAATATTAGATAAATTGACCAATTTGTTTAGGGAAGCCAAATATTTTTTTCATTTGCATGGTTCATATACATCATCCATAGGAAAAGTTGTTTGATTTGATTAGAATAACAGTAGGTACTTACAGATTCATATTAGCTCAAAATAAAAATTCACCCTGTGTAAGGACTATCAAAAGCTCTACTTTCTTGTATTAGGTAGGGCACAGGAATTTTCTGCGAAAGATGTTTGTAATAATTATACTATAGTTTTTTAATGATTAAATATTATTTTTTACCTAATAACTATTTTAATAGATAATAATAACCTGACCTGGTTATATAGTGTATTGTGAAATAATATTTAGCCATTTTGGAACTAATTAGTTTTATTGGATTTGATAAATATATAAAATTTGCTTATAACCAAATCAATGCTTTCAACTATTTCTACTTCTTTACCTTTATTTTATCTAGTCTCTATTTTCTTTTATCATCTCTCTACATTTATGTATCGAAAATTCTGTGGTTTTATTAGCTATTAATTTTATATACAGGTGACCTTGAAAGTATGTACTTTGGGCTAATATGAGGTTCTGCTGATGAAATCGAACAACTTTACCCATGGAACCATGAGTCGCCAATGAAAAAAAAATTGCCTTCTCCATACAAACTAGTAATGTTAAAATTACCAATTTGTATGGGGGAAGCCAAAAATATCTAGTCTTGCCAAAAATATTGTAACAAAGATTATTTTTTTTCTATTGCAAATAACATTTATTAATTTTACAGTGTGTTAGTTTAATACATAAATATAAAACAATTTAAAATATAAAAAGCTTATTCGAAGTGGTCTCCATTGGCTGCAATTATAGATGTGAAGCTGGATGTTATCATAGTCAGCCAGCGGGTTACCAGCCGTTCTTTTCGCTAACTACTGTCATCACCCATAAACAGCAGTTGACTACGGTTGAAAACATATCATTATGTTTTATTGAATCCGTGTTATGTCCTAAATGATTATTTTTGTTTTTCTACATAATATCTACACGTATAGTTACAGGTTACATGTTTTTTCCAATCACCTTTAGAGATTACTAAGAAATGTTCTTAAACACTATCAAATGATGGCAGAATATTGATTTCCATTTTCCAATTTACCATTCGTAGTACACCAGTCGCAAACTAACAAAACACACCGTCAGTTCCGTTGACGGCTACTGAATTGGCACAGAATAAATAATAGCCAATGGCTCGGCGGTAGGCTGCGTACATCAAAGGTTGGTTTGTGCGAATAACGCTGCAAGCTTTTGACTTACGCCGGACGGAACGCCAAGCTTTGCGAACCTTGCCTTACCTACTTATTACGATTATAATGCGGAGTAAATGCGAATGTAGCGGAGTTTCATACCTACAAATTAAATACCAATTATGTATCGTGTAAATAAGTAGGTATGTAGGTACATGTTTATTATTATAATTTGTCGTGTTGAAGGATATTGCAAAATAATTCATAATATTGAACAATTTATGTTTTAGTAGGTATTCCTTAAACGAAAGATAATAATTATTCAATTTATCAAAACATTAACAAAAAAAAAACTAAAAAACTTAAAATCAATTTAATACTAAATTACCTAAAAAAAGGAAAAAAAAATAATTACCAAAAAATTGCTTCTCCAAATCGCTGTTCTGTGGTGCCCAATATGCTGGCAGCATATTGGGCACCATGAAATTGAATTAAAATACTTAATTTTTGAGAGAAAAACTGCCAGTTTTGGTTTTACACCATGACATAGTAGGTAAATAATTTAGTAAAAATACCTATTTGTATATAACAGCTCGTATATTATAACAATTTCGAGTCGGAAATAGTTAAAATTGTAAATCCTTTTGGTGTTGAGTCGGATAAGCAGAAGGTTGTCAGCCGCTGTGTATACGTTATTATCGGTTCGTTTGGATAACTATCTGATAACAACCGTTATTTTACATCTATAGCTGCAATACAGTGCTTTAAACGTTGAGGACTGGAAGCGAATTTTTCGGACTTCATCAGAGCTGAAGACTGGCCGTCGTCTAGACCCGATCATAATCCGCTGGATTATGATTTATGATCAGTTTTAGAGAGTACGGCTTGCTCTTAACGCCATGATAATTTGGAGTCCCTAAAACAATCCATTGGCAGTGAGAAATTTTCCTATGGAAAGAGTGGGTGCTTCTATTGATAAATGGCCTCAACGTTTAATTCGCGTCTTATTGGCTGCAATACAGTCCGCAGCCAATGGAGACCACTTCGAAAAAGCTTTTTATATTTATGTATTAAACTGTAAAAGTAATAAATGTTATTTGCAATAGATTTTTTTTTTCTATTCCAATATTACAACTAGGCTGTTGTCAATGTCTAGTCGAAGTTCAATTATTATTTATATGTCATTAATATATAAATAATAATTATTATTTACTTTTTAATTATTAGGTAATTGTTCGCAAAAACCTTTCATTTGTGGTACTTGTACCAATTATTTCTTCTGTGGTTGTCGGTTATATATATTTTTGTATTATAATATTTAAAAAGTTGTTTTTCTTCTTTTGAAAAAAAATAAAAATAAAATATTGCGACAATCAGTAATCGAGTATTACTGGAAGTACGAAAGTCCCTTTTGTTATGGAGAACGCAGACTTCGCGATTACGAATGGAGTGTGTTTAGGGATAAAGTGCGTGACTTTGTAAAAAGGTGTTAATTAATAAGTATATTTAGGTATACCAGAGCGTTAACTAATTTAACAGTCGTTAAACGCATTTAAAAAGTTAAAATGACACGGAAGGCGTAAAAAGCAAGTAAATAATAAAATTCCACATAAAATGCTGCAGCTGCGTTTATTTCTTATAACTCTATCACTCGCTATATAAAATGTATATTATATAAGAAATCATATAAGTACATAATATACAAAATAATACTAAATACACAAATAAAAAAATATATACATATGTATAAAATTACATCATTTTAGTATAAGCTTAAGTCGTTTTTTTGGTATTTCTTCTTAATCCTGTCAATGTCAGTTAAGGCCTCCTAACCCTGGAAGTTTGGAGGTGTCAGGGAGTTTTGGGGTGTCAGGGAGCTTGCCGTCAGGAAGCTTGGGGAGATCACCAGGGGGCTTCAGACCTCCAGGCAGGTCCAGAGCTGCTGTGGCGCCGGCCACCATCACTAATGCTAAAATGATCTGTTGGGTATATAATTTGATATGTTATAAGTTGTGAATTAAACAGTAAATGAATTAAACAGTAAATGAATTAAACAGTAAATGAATTAAACAGTAAATGAATTAAACAGTACAAGAATAAAACAGTATATGAATTATAAAGGGAATCTTGACTGGTGTTAGGTAATATTATATTTTGGACACCCCTATTTTTTGTGGATGCGACAGTTTGTCTATAGTACCTATATTACGTTTATTGATAACTATAGCTGGTGCCAGCAACTTTGTAAGCGAGTTAATTAACAACAAAAAAAAGCAAAAAAAAGAATTTGTTGTATTTTAATAGAAACCTATTATTGCTACGGCTAAGTAAACATGTATACCATAGCTACTATACCCGCACTTCATAATGTATATAAACCTCGATTTATAACTATAATTTTGGGTTTTAGTAAGTCATTTCCTAACAATCACTATAGTGTCAAAAAGATGACATAAACTGTCTTGAACTCTATACGAAAACAAAAAATCTCAAAAAGATAAGAAAAAAATAATAATAATGAAGTTTTATATCACTAAAATACACCCAACTTTTCTTCATAGAACACTTCTTTCTATCGGGTGTATTTAAAAACTTTTCCAAGAGACTCTTTAAACACAAACACTCTGTATATCTGAACTTCTTTACGTAGGTATATCGAAATGTATACTACCCTACCCTATTTTACTTACATATATTAACTTGATTAACATTCTAGAAACTTAAACTAGTATACCTAATACTTATATAGTATAACTCATAACAATAAGGTACTATGCAGTAAAACGAATAGTAGAAAATATTTAACCTGAGAAACGCCTGAAACTCTGCCAAGGTGTTTTGTAACTTTTTTATGGAATATTATTATGACGATTTGTATATAGGTATATATAGGTATGTGTTTAATTAAATTAGTTATAAAAAAATATATAACGACTCAATTAAGTTGTTAAATGAGAAGACTTGGGAACTTGGTATAGACTTACAAAATCTTAGGTATAGACTACCTATGAGGTGAATAAAATTTATATTTTTTCTTTAATTGAGTGGTAATATAATAATTTAATTTGGACATATTTTGTCACTATTCATTTAATCCCTATATGTTTAAGGGATCAGAGGCTCTACCATGGGGTTGCGCATTGTAGCAATGTAACGTATTTGTATACGTATACGTGTGCAACAACCAATAGGGCCGCTTTATTTTTGGTAACAGAGGCTCTACCATGGGTTTGCGCATTGTAGAAACGTAACGTATTCATTTACGTATACGTGAGCAACAACCAATAGAATCGCTTTATTTTTGGTATCAGGATTGAATAAAGCGATCCTATTGGTTGTTGCTCACGTATACGTAAATGAATACGTTACGTTTCTACAATGCGCAAACCCATGGTAGAGCCTCAGGATTGAATGTTGTGTATAGACGTTACGTTTCTACAATGCGCAAACCCATGGTGCTCTAGTCACAAACTAGGCTTATACTATGTGTACCAGAAGCAACGATATAATACATATTATATTTTATAAACACCCAGACCATGACAAACTGTACAGAAATAACGTACTAATATTTTTTTGCTGCATGATGGAATCAAACCCAATAAGAAAAATATTTAAAATTTTTTTTTGTTTCTGTTTTCGAAATAAAAGAAAAACCTAACACAGAAAGATTAATAAATACAATGACCGACTAAAATATTATTTTAATTCTGCGACAAATGTAAACGAGTATTACTGGAAGTGCGAAAGCTCATTTTGTATGGAGAACGCAGACTTAGCGATTACGTATTTAACTATTAGAATTATATAACGGCTCGATCGAATTGTTAGTTCAGCATTTGGACCACGGTACAGACTTTAGCTTTTATGCATAAACACTTATTAGAGACTTTAGTTAAAATATGTTTTGCCTCTTTTACGCATATTTGTGCTTCTTTCCTTAAATAGAATAGGGATCTTCAAGGAGTCATAAGTTTTTACGAGGTCAAAAAAAAAATACCAATGAAGTCAAAAAAAATCTTACCTAAAAATAAAGTAAAAAAAAAATTACCTAGGTATATGAAAAAAACTTACCAATAGTTTAGTCGACATGTTGACAACGAAAAGCTAAGACTAACAATATCTAGAACATTGACTCCTTATATACTATATATTGATTCCTTATATACTATATATTGTCACATTATTATTGACGTATTTAATTAGAGTTATTATTAATGAGAAGAAAAACTATAACAATGCATCTATTACTTTTTTATGGCGACAACTTGTCAATGGGCTCACGTGTAGCTCTCGGTACTTGTAGAAATTATACGACACTCTTGTGAATAACTTGGGAGATGTCACATTTCACTGGAGCACACAATAAAATTGGTTCTGAAATTCCGGGATTTTATTTATTTATTTTAAAAACTTTATTGAACAAATTTAGTACAAAAGCGGACTTAATGCCGCTAGGCATTCTCTACCAGTCAAACCTTTGGAACAAATTAAGCAGTAAGTAGGTAAAATAGGTGCAGTGAAATATATTTTTAAATAGAGTATACTAATATTATACATACATACCTACTAATACATACTACATATATGTACATAACAATACTTGTGTTAATAATATACGAGTACATATATAATAATAAAATAGCAAGTATTACAGCAAGCAACAGCACAGTATAGCAATACCCACAGCACAATTATTATTAATTTAAAGCACACACAGGATAAGAGAGAAATAACCTAAAATAATAAAAAATAAATAAAGTAAAAGGCACATTCACTCATTCATAAAATGTTTATACAGTCTCTTATCCTGTTCGGAGCTTGTCTAGTGTCCACTGGTAAATCATTCCAGAGTCTTGCAGCGGCAACTGAAAAAGATTTTGAGACAAAGGTAGACTGATGAGAAGGAATAGAAAGAGTCGAGAAGGTTTCGGTCGTAATGCGAGCTGATGGATTAATAAAAATCAAGTTTTAACGAGGTGCCCAATCGCATCTCTGCGTATATCTATCGTTATGTTTCTTTGTCTCTTTCACACACAAATTACTTAGTGCGTTATTTGTATGTTTATTAGTTTATTAAAATCTTAGTAATTTTTATGAAAAACCAAAAAATGAGAAATAAATTGGTTTTAATTGTTAATTACACGTTAATTTATTATTTAATTCGAGTATTGGCACAGAAGAAATAATAGTACGAGTAGTATTTTTTCGTAAAAAAATACTACTCCTTTTTTTGCAAATTTTTCGAAAAACATAAAATATTTTCATGTCTCGTGTCATTTTAATATAGGTAATAACAATATGTATGTCAATTTTACACATATTGTTTTGGTCACAAAAGCTCAAATCTTGTACTATGGGTACCAAAAACAACGATAATATATATATTTTTGCTATGGGCGGGAATCGAACCAACGACCTCCGGATACAACAGGCGCAACCATTAGTTTACTGAGGCGGTCACAATAACTTTTCTTCATATAACACTTTGCCTATCTATTGTATTTTGAACCTGTTTCAGTCTGTGGGTTCACCAGTTTTCAGGAGATTATATTGCACCGATTTCTTGTCGAGGTGGTAGTCTCCTTTTAGGGTACGGTTAAGAAATGGGCGGTTGAATTAAGGATAAGGCAAAGACTATATTAAAATATACTCGTAATGCAATTTGTCATTGTCGCCGCCCATTTAGTTATCCCATCATTTTATTTAAGAATAATTATTGATTGACCCCATTCATGAACTTTGTAGGTACACCACGAGGTATATACAAAGTCACATGCCGTACTCTAATAAAAAAAATGCTCTAGCAGTGAGAATAGAAAACGAATATGTTTAACATTTCGTTCAAAAAGGCATTTTAGGCCTTAGGCAATTCTATTATTCATTAAGGCTGAGTTGCACAAAAATAAACTCTCTGTAAATGTAAGGATTAAAGTTAAAAATGGCGTCAAATATGCCAGTTTCATTTTGAAAGTCGATGCTGGTATATTCGGCGCTATTTTTAACTTTAATCGTTTCAATTATATTCAGTGCCGGCTTTAGCACTACCAGCGCCCTGGACACGATTTCCACGGCGCCCCCTAACCCCATGTAAAAAGGAGAGAATGAAATATAAATTAATAAGACGAATAGTAGTAAATATACGTGGTGGCCGAGTTGGTTAGACCTTGGACTTAAAAACGTTTAGGTCCTTGGTCGAACCAAGGACCTAAACGTTTTTAAGTCCAAGGTCTGTATCCCGGTGAGTACCAATGAGTTTTTAATTGAAATTTATTGTTTTTTTTGTGTTAAAAAGTGTAGATTTGTATAAAAGATAGGTTTGAGGTTTGAAATATAAAGGTTGTTAAAGATTAGAACAGATTCAAAAGTTCACGTGACCCAACCCTATGAAGAACAATTTTTTTTTGTTTAAACGATAGCTATTTTTATAAGTATGCACCGTTTAACTAGATTTTTTTAAACCTTTTTCGCGCCCAACCACGCCCTACGCTAACGCCGTGATTACATTAACGGACACTTTGGTACTCAGGGTAACACTTTCATGACTTAACGTATTAATATATACCTAGCCAATTACCTGGCCCAACTATAATAGGTAAGTATATATACTTAATAAAAAAAAATGGGATAAGTAATTATTTATGAGAGAAAAACGAAAAAAGTGTTGATTGTTTGTTTGTTTCGGATAAACTCAAAATCTACTGAACCGATTTTTAAAATTCTTTCTCCTATAGAAAGCTAAATTAAGAGCGTGTAACAAATGCAGTGTTTTATTTTCTATCAGATTCTTTAGAATTGAACAGGTGAAACCGCAGGGCACAGCAAGTAAGTTAATGTAACTTTTTTTTAATAAGACTAAAACCGAAACATGACTGGGTCACTTGGCGGTTTTTGCGTTTGTATGGGCGGTGGTATCGTCGGCCTAGCGAAGTTTTAGAGACCTTTCGTCCACCTAAATACCTACGAGTACGTACCTACTTTATTTTGTGAATATTGTTGCCTGAGGCTCTACCATGGGTTTACGCATTGCATTAACGTAACGTATTTGTATACGTATACGTGAGCAACAACCAATAGGATCGCTTTATTTAATCCGGTTACTAAAAATAAAGCAGCCCTATTGGTTGTTGCTCACGAATACGTATACAAATATGTTACGTTAATACAATGCTCAAACCCATGGTAGAGCCTCTGAAGACGCCCGAATAAGGCGTAATACCTATAGCAAGTTATTATTATATTATGTTTTATTATTACTGCTTCATTTAATATGCATTTGTCCTAAAAGAAATGCTGACTTCGGATCCCTAGTTTCTATAAAGTAAAAGATATTAAATCAATATATAATTACTTAATGCGTAATGCCTTGTTAATTGATGAAAGCTATAAATAATTAATCGACAAATAATCACTCGATTGTTTGCTATTCTTTTATAAGATTTTTTATTAAAGTATGTCTATTAACGTAACATAATATAATTGGTAAATTAGAACGCAAATTAATACAATACAAAGCCGTCAAGTCCGATTATTATTTGTGCCCATAGGATTCTGTATTGAATTATATTTAACATTTTTTTTTTTGGTTGTGGCTTTAGCATTCACTACAGTGAGTATATAGCCAATGTCATGTGCACATGTTAAATATTTAGTGAAATTCAGTTAAAACAATTTCTTCAGTAAAATAAAACTTCAATAGGTTTCCATCTTGATTAACAATTATGGTACTATAATTATTATTTTACGTACCACCTTTTTCTAAAAATATATAAATCAATGCCTTTTTATCTATAAAAAAAAATTTTCGATTACATAAAATCTGTGTTTAATAATTCTTTCACAATATTTTAATATCAAGTATATTTATTTATTTAAAAACTTTATTCACAAAGTACAAAGGCAGAGTCTAATATTGTGTACGAATACTTTATTATTATTATCTTATATTAATGGCCTCACGCGTGCGCGTAATTTTGCTAATGTTAAGTTGCGGGTAAACAAAACATTGTGGAAAAAAAATTGAATATAAAGTGAAAGTGGATAATAGGATGGATGGAATGGCTGAATTATCGCACATAAAAAAAGCGATAGAAAAAGCAAGAAAAAATGGATAATAATATGGATCCTTTAACTTAGTATACATACCTATTACACATTCAGACAAATGGGAAAAAAAACAAAAACATATGTTTTTTTCCCATTTGTCTGAATGTGTTGTCAATGGGCTATTTGACTACTTTAAAAATTTACTATAAATTGTGGTCATTCTATCAGACAATGGTGTAAAAAAACATATTTCACTTTATTTTAAACTAAATTATGTATATCTTTTGTAGATTACACGAAATAAAATTGAATATGTTTTACAATTTTACTTATAATAAAAACATCTTTGATTGGTTGATGACTCACGTCATACGCAAGTAAACAAAACAATACACATATTATAAATTATGTGGATGAAATAGAATAGAGTATAATATAGGAGATTATTATATATATATCTGTGCTTGTTTGTTTACTTGCGTGTAACGTCACACTTGACATAGACGGCAAAACAGCGTTTTTAGTGCCATTGTGGAAATTCAAACTTTAACTTTGATTTTTATTAATAATAGAGTACCTAGACATCCCGGAAATATCAATGTAGTGTGCTTATTATGTAATGAAGAATCATATAAAACGAGTTTCAAAAAGGAGTCAATTACCCAATTATGGGAATAACCCCTAATTTGTATTTTAACTTTTATATTCAAGTTATTTAATTAAGCTTTAATTTTCATGTTTTTTCTAATCCAATTAAAAACAAACAAGAAAATTTAATGATTGCTACCTACCCAATAAACATTGGTAGTAGCATAATAGTCTAAGCTATTTATAGTAATATTACTTGTACTATTATTTCTTTTTACTATTATTATTTACTACGCCAAACCACAGAAGTTCTAAGATCGAATAATAATAGTACAATGCGCAAACACATGGTAGAGCCTCAGGTTTCAGTTTCTTTGCTTCCTCTTGTTTTGTTACCGCATCATTTACCATCAGGTAGATACAAAGTCACATGCCGTACTCAAGAGCTTAGTCTAAAACTAGGGGACTCTATCCTTAAATAAAACAAATCATGTAACAAATACATATACTTATCACATCTTTATATAAAAAAAAACTTATTAAAGACATACAAAGATAAAAAAAATATAATACTTGCCTATAATAATTATATATAAATAATATACCTATAAAATGTAATCTCAAACGCTTACTGTTTAAAAATAATAAGAAAATTTAACAATGTAATATTTCTATAAGAATTGTTTATTATTCAAAATACAGTTATCAATTAAAAGTTTTAATTTTTGTTTGTTCATTTCTTGCTGCCACGGGCTCCGGGAAAATCATCTGAAAAATTAATAATTATTTTATATTATTTATTGTTCTCCGTAACATAATGGAAGTTTTTTTGCGAATTTTATTACTCTCATAGTAGAGTCCGCGCCACCAAAAAAGCACAGACGCGGCAGCCTTGCAGCCATGCAATGTTAATTTTTAGTTCCTAGTTTTTCCGCGGGCCTTCTTTGGTGTCGATTACTCTTTGGTGTCGATTACTCTAGAGCAGAGGCTCTACCGTGGGTTTGTGCATTGTAGCAACGTAACGTATTTGTTTACGTTTACGTGAGCAACAACCAATAGGATCGCTTTATTCAATCCTGTTACCATAAATAAAGCGGCACTATTGGTTGTTGCTCACGTATACGTATACAAATACGCTACGTTGCTACAATGCGCAAACCCATGGTAGAGCCTCAGGGGTTGCAAACCTTTGCTATTGGTCACAAAATGTTGCCAGGGAAACATGCTGTATTTGATCTTTGTATATTAAAATGTGTTTTACATTTAATAAAACACATTGGTTCATTTATATATTTGGTCTTATTTATTATCAAAAATTCATCTTTATCTACAGTATCCCAGTCTCTGTAACTCTAGTAAGGTGCACTCGCGTAGAGGTGAGTCTGCACAAATAATATGAAGCCTACCTGAAGTACCTACATCGATTTCGGTTTGTGAACCTTTGGAGCCGCACAAAACGGCCCGCGAACTTTAAACTACGAAATAGAAACGATTTGTAGCTAAGTGAGATTGGTTTAAGTTTTAGTCTGTAGTTCGCCGGTTTTCAGGAAACTAATACATATATTTATTTGTCGAGATGATAGTATCCTTTCGGTTACGAAATGCATAGTTAATTAGACGATAAAGCAGAGAGGCTGTTAAAGTATATTGTAATGCAAATTCATTTTTGCCACCGCTCATTTCGTAACCGCTTCATTTGGCCACTATGTCGGTCGGGAGCGATGAATGTCGATAAACAGCAATGATTAATAATAATAGACTATCTGGTACCACTATTTTGTTTATATTATTATATTAATTACGGCGCATGAAACATATACATTTATAATTCATATTTTTTAAAGGTATAAAATGCCTGCTTTATGATATATATATTTTTAAGAAAATAAATGATACTTATACCTTTGTATTGTAAAATATTTATATCGTTTTAACAGGGAACTGTAGGGATTTATTATGCATTAAAAAAATATATTGGTTTTTATATTCATCGATTATGTCGGTCTGTTTTCCATCAGGTAAATACAAAGTCACATGCCGTGTTACAATAAGAAAATAAGAAAAAATATATACTTACATTGTTTGTATGGATATGGTGGAGGATCAACGTAAGCGGGTCCAATGCCTGAAAAATAATACAATGTTGTATATTATTAAAAAAAAAAATACAGCTTACTGTTGTGTTGATACGAGACTTATTAGATTAGGGTTGCCATCCGTCCTAGTATACTGGGACAAATTGGAACTTTTGTCCCCGTTCAGCCCGGTTAATGTACACAATGTTCAGAGGCTCTACCATGGGTTTGCGCATTGTAGGAACGTAACATTCATTTACGTATACGTGAGCAGCAACCAATGGGGCCGCTTTATTTTTGGTAACAGGATTGAATAAAGCGATCCTATTGGTTGTTGCTACGTTTCTACAATGCGCAAACCCATGGTAGAGCTTCAGGTAGATAACTAGATAACACACTGCGCACCGGGGTTTGAACCCGTGACCTAAATGTTTTAAGGCCCTAAACAACTTGCTTATCACGTAGGTATATTATTTAAAATAATAAAAATGAAATACTCACTGATTGGTTCATATCCACCGGAAGCTGAAACATACAAACATTTTTAATAATAAATAATAATATGTTGCATAAGTTCTAGGCTTGTATTATGTGTACCAGTACTAATAGGTAGGTACAAATTTTATTTTATAAACACCCAGACCATGACAAACTGTACAGAAAAACGTACTAATATTGTATGGGTGGGAATCAAACCCACGACCTCTGGATTCAACGAAAAGATAATACATAAGTGGATTAAAAAAAATCTGTCAATAGATTATTTAGGATTTAGAATAATTTATTCATCCTTCTAGTAAGTTTTTTTTGGGAAACCAGTAACATTTATTAGCCTACTTTAAAACTGCCTTCTTATAAAGACTTAAAAAGCTTTTTTTTATTAATTTTAATTATTACTTACGATTATAAGGATTGTAACCAGGATCAACTACTGAAAAAAAAAACTTATAATTAATATAAAATTAACAAACAATATAAGGTCGTGTTACTAAAAGTAAAAATATAAAGCATTCGTTAAATTATACCTATATAAATAGGCGGAGTTCATATGATTATTTATAAACTTATTTATATTAATAATAACTATTATTTAAGGATTTAGTGATTTTATTTAGTAACACGCTCACAACTTTGTTTAATAGTTAATATCCCACTGTGTTTACTATAGTCGCTAGTAACTATAGATAGAGATCAAGCAATAGGATCGTCTTATTCTTCAAATAACTTTTTATTGTTTGGTTCCTGATTACAGTTACTAGCGACATAGTAAACACATTTATAGCAAATAAATATTCATGGTAGAGCCGCAGTTAAAATAATAATGCAATTAACGCAACAAAATACAAAAAGGGTAAAATTTTGAAGAAGCTAAAGAAATAAAGACAATTAATGGAAGAAAGACAAGAAAACATGTTGAAGAAATAAATCATAAATAGTTGATAGAAGTAGTAATAATAAAACGTACGCAACAAAATCACAGAATACCCAAACACCAAAGAAGAATAAAAAAAAGGAAGAAAACAATACAATGAATACAATATCAATCAACTTACTGCTCGATGGATTGGAAGGCCGATAGAAGGCGTGGTCATCTACAACTATAAACCAAAATAATATAAAAAAATTAAAAAAAATTGCGCTCATAAGTTACCATTAAGTTATTAAACATTAAAATACTTAATAAATTATAATTTATAAAAGCTTTATAAATACAAACATAATAAAAATATTCGAATTTATAATAAAAAAATTAGCGCCATATCATTTTAAACTAAATTATGTTTTTTGCGTAGGCCATAACAATAAAAATAGTAAAATAAAAGTCTACCTAAATGTTATTAAAACATGTCTGTCAATGTAGGTCCTGTACTGTAACCCCCTATTTCGAAAGCAAGAACCTATGGTACTGGCTAGAGAAAGCTAACCATAATCTTCTTAAATACTTTTCGTTATTTAAATAATTTGAAGGTTCACGCACATGTAAACAGAGTCAGACTGAAATAGTTTTGGCATCGCTCGAGATAGGTTATAAATCACATATCAATTTGTATTAAATAATATACTATAATTTATTTTGGATGATAATGTAACTTTCTCTATTGTAGAGCAAGGCTACTACTGACCATAAATATTGTTAGTTTTCTTATTTGAGTATTTATGAGATTTGTGACGGGAATAGAACAAATCGAAGGAACAAAAGAGTCGAAAGGGAGATCAATAGAGGGACACACGATGGAAGTGTGATTGATTAATTTAATAGAAAACGAATAGAAACTGCGATTAATCCTCACAGTTTAAGTTTATATAGCTTCGCAGGGATATTATATTCTATAGGAAATAAAGAGAATATAAAACAAACGTATAAAAGGTTTAAAGTTGTTTTTAAAGAAGGATCTGGAGGAGGTAACCCTGAGGAAATCAGGTACGGTGACCGAAAAGTGAAGTAAATCATATCTTCGGTCACATTTTGGTGGAGGCGCCGGGCATGATTTAAAAAAAATCATGAGAAAATAGTCGGTTACCTATTTTTTTGTGTGAAATTATTTAAATAACGAAAAGTATTTAAGAAGATTATGGTTAGCTTTCTCTAGCCAGTACCATAGGTTGTTGCTTTCGAAATAGTACAGTACCTATACCTAAGATCCAAATACTTTATTATATATATATTAATAATAAAAAAATCACTCGCTTAGTTTATATGTCTAATCAAATGAATAAATCTCATTTACAATAAATTACAATATACACTCAAAAGTCTGCCTCTTTGTTATTTTTTTCATAATATGACGTTTAATGGAAATCAAAAATAAAACTTTTAAATGAATATTGAGATTGTGGGCATTTGTAAATAATGACACATTACAATAAATAAGATTGAAATAAAAAAAACTTACTGTTGAGTCCAGGATTGCTGGGGCGATAGAAGGCATTATCGTTGATTACTAAAATAACGACAGTCTTATTATTATTAAAATTAACTTTAATATTAAAGATAAAAATAGTTTAGTTAGACCACCACCTACTAAACCTAGAAGCTAATTACCAACAACATCTAAATCAAATCCAATGATTAAAATTAATCCACCCACCGCCAAAAGCAAATACATAGAGAGAGATTATCATAGAGAATCTGATAATGCCTAGCGTAAATATTAGATACACGAGGATTTATTAATATAATGTATGCTATAAAAAAAACATGTTTTGTGATGTAAGTAACATCAATTTAATTAATTAGTAATAAAATCATTAAAAAAAATATAAGCCCAAACTTAGACAAAAAAGAAACCGAAACATTCATAATTCTATCATGAAACTAAAATAATAAATAAACCATGACCCAGAAAACATAAAAACCATAAGTCGAACAGTAAAATAAGTTACAACACAGATAAATATAAAATATAATGGGTAACTCAAATACTACCTATAATAAACCATAATCCAAACAATACAATTATCCATAACCAGACAATAAAATAAATCATAAACCAAAATAGATAGATAGAACATAATCCATAACTAAAATAGTAATATTAACAATACAACCAATATAATTATTCAAAATCAAGACACTTGAGTTATTTCAACATAGAGGCATATAAAATAAACAAACAAACTTACAAGAGAAGAAAAACGACTTAAGTTTTGACTTACTGTTGAGTCCAGGATTGCTCGGTCTATAGAAGGCGTTATCATCAACAACTAAAATGATAGAATATAGCTTTAAATGCTTAAACACAAGAAATACAAAGGCTCTTATTGCAACCAACAAAAATCACTAAAACTTACTATTAAAGCCATTGTCAGGGCGATAAAAGGCACTATCTTCAATTACTAAAACGATTAAAACATCATATTAATAAAAATATTATTAAATAAAGACAATTTTATTAATAACCAAGTACTTACTCGGAAATGAAGGCTGGTTATATCCATTATCAACTAAAATAAGGAAATAAAAAACAAACATTAAAATATAGGTAGGTACTATGCGATGAACATTCAAATATTAACACTAGAATAAAAAAATAAACAACAAAATGTATTGATTGCGTTATTTTGTAGAAGGGGTTATAATGAACCTAGATTTATAATATATAAATAACAAATATATAGAAGATTTAAAATGCATTATCAGAATATACTATATATTTATTTACTATACCGTGAATAAAAATGACAAAAACCTATAAAAATATAACGAATTAAATATTAACACGTATAAAATTATTATAATAGTTGAATAAAATCAGAATAAAAATACAAATAATAATTGAAAGTTTATTGTTAAGTAATATGAATCGCCTTAAATACGTTTACAAGGTACAAATGTTTCAAATTCCAAAATGTTTTTATCTCTATTATATTCTCCTTTTCAAAACAAATTTTCCCCCATATTTCCTCACCCTTGAAAGCATTTTTTTTTCAAATATTTGTAAGGGCACCTGAGACACTATCTACTCTATCAATTTAAACTTTCTACATGCAAGTTCTAGTTTTCAATATTTATCCTGGACAGACAGACATATGGACTACTAAGTGATCACATAAGGGATCCAATAAATAATTTAGGACTTAACCTTAAAAACGATGAATATAAACATAAATTAAAAACGGATAGTTATTTTTACGCGACGTAAGCCTTATATTAGTAAATATTAATACTACTAATAATAAATGAATTTATAAAACCTTCTACCGTCTATTTTGGACTAGGCTAAATACGAGTAGTATAAAATTATTAATTTTAATGTTTGGCTACGAACAAATAAGGTGAGTCATTAATAAGCGTTCAATTAGTCAATACCTATTTCATGTTTGCTATCAAATATTTGCAGATAGATGCCGATTATGGAAAACTTAATATGTTTGACAAATAATTGGTTATCTAATAGAATTCCAACACTTGAACTGAGATTTATACCTATTTAAATATGAATATATACAATTTGCACGCCTTCAGATAGGTGTGAAATACAGTGACCAGCAGTTCGCTGGGTACCTAATGTGTATGAAATGTGATCTTAAATGTTAACTTTAAAAAAATCTTGAATTTAAAAGTGCTTTTTTTTAAATATAATTATTTTATAAATTAAAATATTTCGCATGTTTAGCTTTAGCAGCAGCCTTAGCAGCTTATTAAAATAGGTAGGTACTTATTAAAATTCGTAAGTCATAATATTAATCAACTTAATTAAAGTGATAAAGACACATCACTGACACGACACATAAATGAATAAATATTATGAAATACTCCCACTCTTCATGCTTAAAACCAAATTTTTACTAATATTAATTGATCACGTTGAATTAGTTGAGATTGAAAGAAGGTAGAATTTCGCTTAGTGCTACAATAAAATGAAACAAAAATTAAGATTCTTGGCAAATTTAAGGGAATGAGGCGATCAACACAAAAGCATCTGAGGGGCCTGTAATCAGAGAGGACTCCGCCAAAAGTGTAGAGACTAAGTAGAAGTCTTGATGCTAGGGAGAAACGTGTACCTACCTCGTAACGTTGTTAATAAAATAATAAACCAGATTTATTATACTATTTATACCTTGTACTTGATCATTTCCGTCGGCATTGTCCACTACTTGAACTGTGAATAAAAGCAAGAAAAGCATATTTTTAAATTTGTTAGTAAAAGTAAATAAAGAAATCAAAGCTGTAAAAACAAAACATATAGTTAGTAATATAGAAGCTTAAGATGTTATTAAGAAAACGCACCTTGTTCCACATTATCCACCACATTGACTGAAAAATGTAAAGAAGAAAAGGATTAGAAGAATTAAATAGTTATGGCCTTATTCATTGAGTCTTTGAAGAACCTTCTATAACTAAAGTGATAGAAGGCTTTGTCTCTTTTACGCATATTAATATTATTGCTAAAAGAAAGACAAAACCTACATTAAATAATTATTCGAGTAATAAATCTGATTAAAAAAAACTTTTATTTTAAAACGGCATGTGACTTTTTATTAACATGATGGTAAGCAGACTTACAAAGCTCAACAATGTGGGCGATCAATACATTATTGGTCGCTCACAATATTGCCGGCTAAATGATGCGGTTATGAAATTGGTTGAAATGAAGGCAATTGTATTCGGAGTCGCGCTGCTTTAACGTCAAATCAACTGCCCGTTTCGTGACCGCATCTACCACCACCTCGACAAAAAACCGTGCAGATGAATTTGATTAAAATAAACATACCTTGTCCCATAGTCACAGCCAAAATGGCCACTACAATAAGTGCCTGAAAAATAGAAAAATATTTCAAAAAAGAAATCATTTTGATATACATTTATTCACAAAAAAGTGTATACAATTCACTGATTGAGTATAGTTTATCGACTGAGTGTTATGAATAACAAAACATATTTATATCTAAGTGATAAAAATGTAAGGTTTTTTCAGTAATACGTACTTATAACAAAATTTGTTTGGGAAGGCCGTTATCTCTTATATTCGTTTTAGTAATGGGTTCCGTATATAATATCATTTTCTTTAACTTCACAAATTACTGCTTTCTCCATAGATTAGGTTCCCATTCTAAATAATCTATTCAGATTAAATTAATTACAAATAAATTAAGGCTATAATAGGTTGCAGTGGCGGATCCAAAGGGGGGGCAGGGCACCTACTATTTTGTAATAGTTATTGCAAAAATCCTCTAAAAAGCTTGTCAAAAGTATCCAGATGTACCCGCCCCAAATGTTCCCATTACACTGGCAGCATTACCACTTTGAACTGCCAGTAAAATGCGCTGTTTAAAATAATATCCGAAGCGGGAATTTCTTGACGTTTATTTAAACGTCAAGAAATTCACACAATTATTTCCCAAAGTTTTTGGCTTCGGAATTCCACACTCCCGTAGTCACAGCGAATGGAACAAACAAAATGTTATAATGGCCTTATTCAGCCCTTTCTGCCATGGCACCAGTGTTAATCCATCTGGGCGTTTCCCGTTTACCCTGCTTAATCCCTGAGGCTCAAGAACACTAATGACATTTGTCGAGAATAGAGTCCTGCGAAGAACATAATTAAGATTATGGTGTCAAGATAGTCTCCCTGCATCAATTGAAAGCTCAAATCAGCGCGAATAAATTTAATGTTAAAAAATAATCTTACAGAATCCTAATTTGATTACTAAATTTAAAATTGTGGATTTTCTATTGATTCATATCCGCTTTTATAAGATAATCTATTGCATGCAACTTACTGATTTTAGTCGTAGAAAAAATTGATATTTTAGTAGAAAAAATTGCCGTTTCCTATTAGATTTTGCACAGAAGTAGGGTAATTTTTAATGAAGCAATGTAATATGACTTTGTATCTACCTGATGGTAAGTACAAATTTCATGTATAGGGTCATATTATATTAAAACATTTTTTTATAGTTTTTGAATAATATTCTTTATAAATAGTTTTTCTTCAATATTATATTTTACCAAAGAAAAAAATTTGTTTCATTATTGTGACTGTCTTCATAATTTTTACAATGTCCCATTTTGAGTAAAAATAAGAATTGTCACGTTAAGTTCGATGCGGATTTTTAAATCATTTGTTATGTTTATATTATTGTTAGCCCATGTTTATGTCATAAACACCGCAACAAGCTCGCCACTTGTTAGGTGTTGCCTCCGAATACCATCGGCGAAATGAGGATGGGTTAATCCCTCCGCTGGGACCCTGAGGCCGTTTAAAAACGGTTCTCGGGAGCCAAATTGGCACCCGTGATGGTATTTATTTATTTATTTATTGTTAGCCCATGAAGGCTAAAGATAAAAGTGTCTAATATACCAACTTTTGGCCATGTTATTCCGGATGAAAATAATTAAATTGTCTGTTATTCTTATTGCGAAGGCTAAACGAATTTGGGAGTCGTATTCAAGCTCAAATAAAATTTAAAATGTTAACTGCTGTTTTTTTAACTAAAATTAAGTGGCATAAAGAAGCTGATTGACATTCCTTACGGTTTCATCTAGTTTCATTATTTTGTTTCACGAAAAGTTTGAACAATGCGCGACAAGATCTGTGACCTATAGATGTGTTTAATATCTAAGACCTAAATGTCTATGGTGTCACTATAGACAGTAAGTAGGTAGTGCAAGATCCTAGGTCTTCTAATTCTAGGTCTGTAGATGTAACCCATATTCTGACATATTATACAAGTTTTGACTTACAGTTATAATATCTAGTTAATTTTTCACGAAACACTGAAATGCTTTGGTAAACATTATAAAATTAAATTTCCTCTTATTACCAACACTATTTAATAGATAAGTAGTAGATAATAAACCTTAGGTTATTACTAGTGATCGGAAATACATATGCCTTTCTATATATTTTTATGTAAAAAATCCCGGGAATCTGGGATTTTTTAATAATTGCATCTGAATTTCCTATGTATCGATTAGCATACTAGTAAAACTTAAAATGATTTGTAATAAATAAATTACCTTTATAGATATATATATATAAAGATACAAAATTTTAAAGATACAAATAGATAGTGCCTATATTATGTCAACAGAGGCACTTTACTTATATCTACAGTAAGATTAGATAAAAAAATCTATGTGAACGATTATACCTACCTAATATTGATCTACATTATGAATGAACTTGTATTGTATATATAGCTTACTTAATAAATAAAATATACCATCACGGGTGCGTTTTTGGCTCCCGAAAACCGTTTAAACGGCCTCAGGGTACCCATTACCTTTTGTACCGATTTTTTTTTTTAATAATTCCGTACAAATAAAAATGCTTTGTTTGTTAATTTTGTAACCCAAAATTGTAAAAATAAGTGCGGTAATGAATCCTTTCATAAGGTAATTTAAATAATAATTTGGTTACGTTTTTGTAAGTATATAATTTTTTTTAATATTTTTTTTTTTTTTAGTGTCGGTATATTTAATTTTTTTTTAGTTTTAGTTTAAATACAAAATTATATATTTTTTAATATTAATATATATTATAATAAATCTAACCTAATATATATATAGTGCAAAAAATAATCACTGTTCTTGCCGAAAAGTTCTCTAGGATCTAAATTTTGAAAAGGCATAAAAGTTAAGGATGTCAATTATTCTGTGCACATCTTAACACATTTTTTTTTACAAACTGAGTTTAAACTAATAACAAGCCCCGTAGCATGATGTCTAAGAATTAGGGTGATAAAATATAGCTTAATACGACGAAATAATTATTTTTTGTATTAATATTGAATTTTCCCTGCCAAAAGCATTTTATCACAATTTTCTTGCCGCCAGGTAAGTTGCTATCTAGTATTAACTAATAGACTTGCGCTAATATATTGTTTGCTACAACTATCGATGAAGATCTATTATGCACTGATTATGAATGATTTGGTAGGTACATTTACAACTATCTCCATAAGATGAAACAATATTTATAAATTAGTCTATTTTTCTAGCATTAGTTTTACTTTATCTATAGATCCTATTTGTAACGACAAAGTTCTAAGGTCAGCCGGCAATAAATTCTTGTGATGTTTATTCGCACTTACCGTCTTCATAGTATTAATAATTTTCACACTATGTCACTAATTCAGGATGTCACGTCAAATAGTGAAGACTCAAACACCTATGGCTTGCAAATTACAAACGTATGAGTTTTATACCAATACGCAGATCAATAAATTTGTAGACATCGCTTTATTAAATTGTTTAAAATAAATAATTACCCAAGGACTACCCGATCGACAGGACTATGTCTAATATAACCATTCCGTGCATTTTGAAAAATACTAATAAAAAATAGAAGCGAGTTAATTGAATTTGGGTGCTGAAAAAAGTAGTTAAAAAGTTAAGGATATTTAATAAATTCCTATAGTTGCGTTTACATCAATTGCACTGTTATATACAGTCATTATTCCCTATCTATAAGTATAATATATAACATATACTGGGTGTTTTACGGCGCCCGAGGCCGCCCAGGGTACCCCGTGGAGGGTTTTTAATCCCACCTCGTCTTAGCCGATGGTAAGAGTCTACACCGTCTACAAGTGTCTAGATCAGTGGTCGTCACACTTTTCTTGCCAAGGGCCACATAGGACAATGTGGGTATTACTGTCGGGCCGCACACTAAGGGTATTGTCCACTTATACTACCTAAATGTACCCAAGTATTTTCACCAAATTACTGTCGGGCGGCACACTTAGGGTGTTGTCCACTTATACTACCTATTCAGTTCGTTTTTTTTTGTAGCACGGCGCATCTAACTTTGTATCTACCTGATGGTAAACATATCTATAAAATCCATGAATGGGGTCGATCATTACATTGTTGTTTAACAGCATTGATTATCATTACCTATTATATATTAAGCATATTTGCCGGCTAATTAATTCGGTAACGAATCAGTCATCGTTAGACGAATTTATATTAAGTCTATTTAAAAGAGCCTCGATGCTTTATAAAAAAAAATTAACATCAGGTAGATACAAAAAAAACTTTTTAAAGTAAATTCTTTCCTATTAAATAATAAATTATCAAAATACTTATTTTTAAACGCATTTTTTGTACTTGCCGTGTAAATTATATTTTATTTTTATAGAGTAAGCGTGTATCTCTTCAAAACAATTTGTTTGCAAAACCTTTATAATATGTGGTTGACTATTTAAATTATTTGCTTTGTCGCGGTCCGCACAAATATCGACGGCGGGCCGCATGCGGCCCGCAGTTTTACGACCACGGGTCTAGATCGACGCGATGTTTTGAATAAACTCAATAACCCATATATAAACAGTTTCACAAGTTGGTATAGTGAAACCGGGAATGACAGCTTAACGTGCTCTCTGAAGCACTATAGTGGTGTTGTCAAACAAATGTACATAATATAAATTAAAAACTCATTGGTACACACCGGGGGACCTGAGTGTTTTTAAGTCCAAGGTCTAAACAACTCGGCCACCACGTATAATATAAGTAACAATAACATGTCGTCAGCCTCCGATTTTTTTTATAAATAAGGATACTTACCATACACTTTTGTGGGTGCAACCAGGCATATAAGTAACTAACCCGTAGTCATTTTGTATTCTAAATTATATCTTTCATAATACTCATCTTTTTGAAGTTTCCAATGAATAGGTAATTTATAAATGCGAAAGATCATGTTCATGTTTCATGGTTTTTATAAAATCTCCGACAAGCATAGTGATTTGATTTAGGGTCCATGATTTTTAATAAAACTCATGTTAAGCGTGTTTTTTCTACAGCTCGAGATGTATCTAGGAATGATAGGAATCACGGGCCTATCTCATAAACGTAATTTACAATTGTAATTTACCATGACAATTTATAATACATTGCTTGGTTTAGTTGGAAGTATTATTTAAAACAAACTAAATCAAGCAATGTATTATAAATTGACATGGTAAATTACAATTGTCACGTTTATGAAATATACCCCAGCAGGTGCACGCGGGACCGCACTTTTTCATGGAATATTATTTTTAATACCATTTTTTTATTTATAGTCTTTGTAGTATATCTGTCTGTTTTTTATTATTATCTATATACAAACAGATAACCCGTTGACCCGCTCGTATGTAATATTTGATGATTAAATATAGCAGTTCTGGGTATCGTGGACAATCAATAAGTTTTTCCTTGACAATCCTATATATATACCATCCAATAGTTTTTATTCAGTAAATATTTAGCCAAAAGCCGCTTAAAATGTACTTATACTTAGGGCCGGTTTGACCAAAAGAAGGTATAACTTATACTTATAATATTATAATAACAAGATTAGTAACGTCAAAACACATATAAATAAATATTCTGATATATTTATACGAAACTTATTTTTGGGAAAAATTTAATGGCCACCTATTTCCGATTTTTATCACATTCCTGCGGAATGTGGATTTCTGCGACTGCGTAGAAGTTATGAGAGATAGGTACAGTCTGCGGAATTTTCTCACAAAAAGTACTAGGGCATCATGTTTTGAAAGGAGGTTCTTCTTTATATTAGTGTTATCCGCTTCGATCATGCATTGTCGAAGGTTATTCGAGAGTGTTTTTAAATTCGGCCATTAATGTTGTAGGCGAAGTTACTAGTACTATTATTTCTACTGTGGCGAAGTTAAACAAGGTTATTTGTGAATTGAGTTACCTACTAACAAAATTATGTTTTCAAGTAAAATTGACCTTATATAAAAATTGACTTAATAGATTGATGCACGGCAAAGCAAAAGCAATATAATATAGTAAAAGACGAACTTATCTCGGTACCGAACGAAAAATATACCGAAATTATTACTGAACAACCTTCAGAAATCACTGTAAACCGTATATGTGAGGCCAAAGTACTAGGACAACAGGATTAGAGAGGGACTTACTCGATTTGAGGAAGCCGGAAAAATCAATACTTCCTGTAGGGTCGGCGGGATTCTCTTTTTTATGAATGGAGTTCTATTCCTACCTTGTCGTAGCTGATAGTATTCTGAGTCTGCACCGAACAAGTGGACACCTAATCGCGGTGTTTAGGTAGCATTACTTAATTTAATAACAGTTTAAAAATTTGACTCTGGGTTTAGTGTTGTCAAACACATTTTTATAATTTAAAAAATTCAAAGCATTGGTACCGGGGTTTCGGACGGGTATCTATAACTGTAGTGTTTTTAAGTCTGAGCTCTAGCCTGCAACTATTTTTTTTTGTTAATATTTATTTAAAAGGTTCATAAGTGCCACAATTTTATTATTCTCTTAAATTTTCCTGGTGGGCAATTCTCGCGCTTTCGACATTTATCTCGATTCGAGATTTTTAAACGAAAAATGACTAAATATGTTATTTTTCGTTCAAAATTTATATATTTATTAATTAATATTTATTATTTATTCGTTTAATGTTCGATATTTTTTAACGAAATATTTAGTCATTTTTCGTTTAAAAATCTCGAATCGAGATGAATGTCGAAAGCGCGAGAATCGCCCACCTGGACCTGCTTTATTTTTTGAATCCAATTTATATTTCAGAATAGTTTATGGCATATTTAACATATATCTTTTTTTTATTACTTATTTTTTTGTATAGGTTTTGTGACTCTGAATCAGTTCGTATCGTGTCGACCTTAAAAAAAAAGGAATAGCGATATTAAATGTGTAGCCCTATTAATCTGAGGTAACAAATAGTTAAATTACAATTAAGGCAGGTGTGCTACGAGGGCTCGTAGCACACCTGCCTTAATTGTAATTTAACTATTTGTCAAAATTAAAATATGACAAAACAACAAAAAAACAATTGGGCGCCCGTAGATCGAAAGGATGGGGATGAATGAGACGTATGACGGTAGAGGTAATGACGTCACGTTAACGTCATCGCTGTATCTACGTCACTTTCATTCCCCCAACGAAGTACCAGGCAAACATAAGATTGGAAGAGGGATAGTTGTGGGTTGAGATGGTTTGGTTTGAACCGTGAACGTTTTCAGGCATTTTGGGTTACGTAGATACGTTACATATATTTAGGTATAAACTACCTACCACTAGGGCTAACGCCAGCAACAGGCAATGCTATTAGTAACTAAATATAAATAATGCTGATAAAATGACAATATATAATCAAAGTAATATTGTATATGTATGTAATAGATATGTTTTTTATCTCAGTCAGGGTGCCATAACAATTATTTCTACCCCTATTTCATAAATGTCAATTTAAGATACATAATGATAAAATACCCGCGTCATCAGCTAACAAAAAAACGTAAATTGGTTGAAGACATCTTTCGTTATGTTTCTATCAATGAAATTATATACTTAGATAAAATAACATAAATACAGTTTGATACCTACCCAAAAATTCGAGTTCAAAAAGGTAAAAAAAAAACATTTTATTGTTTACATTTTTGATCATGAATATCATTATCATCATCATACTCAGCCGTAGGACGTCCACCGTTGGACATACCCTCTCCTATACATTTCCAAAAGTACCGGCTGGATGCGGCTTACATCCAGCGAGTTCCTGCGATCTTAATAAGCTCGACCGGTACACCTTTAGAGGTGGGCGTTTTCAATCAACGATGCCGGCATCGGATGCCAGTAAGAGATGCCGCGCAACGATGCGGGTTGACTTCCAGTTTCGGTGCCGAGAAAACGGATGCCGCATCGCATCGTCCCCGGCATCGGCGCAACTCGCGTTTCGTTTTCGAGCGGCCGCACCGCATCGACCGCGGCACCGGCATCGGGCGCAACATCTCACGTTTCGTTTCCGAGCGTACCACAGCGCATCGACCGCGGCAATGGCATCGGCGCAACATCTCGCGTTTCGTTTCCGAACGTACGGCACCGCAATTACCATGGGCATCGGCATCGGTGCAAGATCTCGTGTTTTGTTTTGACTCACAAAATGTTAATTAGTTTGTTTTTTTTTATTAATTATGTTAATTAGTTGTTTATTTTTCAACTCCTATTGGGTACGTATTTATTAAAAAATCATGTTTTTGATGTCATTAATTTTTTTTTTATACATACACTATATTATAATATCCGTTGTACATTAAATATTTATTATTATTTCAGGAGGGGGGGGGGTCAAAACCTACAAAAAGAAAAATTATGTATTAATTTATACTAATCCTATTTCGTACATTTCAGGAGGAGGGGGGGGGGGGTGTGCCCCCCCCCCCCCTCCTTCGAAAAAAAATGAAAAATACTGTATTAATTTAGTCTAGGTACTCATATCTCATATCAAAAATAGGGGGCTTGCCCCCCCACATTTTTTTTTTTTGTTAGCAAATAATAAAATTCCCTTCAAGCTTTAAAAGCTTTTTTTGTCCATTCATGCTGTAGCAAAAAAACTAAAAAACGATGCCGGCATCGGATGCCGATTTGATGACAACGATGCGCATCGATGCCAAATAAATACGAAAACGCCCATGTCTATACACCTTGCGGGTGGACGTCCTACTCTGCGTTTGCCGGTGCGTGCATTCGAGAACTTTACGGCCCCATCGGCCATCACTTCTGCGTCAGCCCATCCCACTGCCATTTCAACGTGCTGATTCGCAGCAGCTAATCTTGAATTTAATTTTAAACTCAGATCTAAAGGCGTTGATAGGTATGTAAACTTTTCTTTCAATAGTTTCTCGATTTCGGCTGAGACTTTTTCTATATGCCTAATGAGGAAGAAAACTGCAAAATTCTGGCACAGGGGGCCTATTTAATAAATATGACAGTTGTAATTTACCATTTCAATTCATAATACATTAATTAGGGATCATTTTTTAATCGTCAAATAAAGTTATTTGACAGTAAACTCGTATAAAGTGCTATCAAATTTATTCATTCTCCATAGTCAAGTTACCAGTCCAATAACTTTATCTGACGATTGAAAAATCGTTTTGTTTACTTTCAATTGTTTAGGTAGGTACTTAAGTACTTTTAACAAAATAAACAAGCCATGTTAGTTATTTACAAATGTCACGTTTCTAAAATAGGCCCTTCGTGGCGTTTTGTTGCAACCAAGTATAGACGTAGGTACCTACTTATAGGAAAGAGCTCTAGAACTTTTATAAAGTAGAAATCACAAATAGTAGGAAGGTACTTACTTATCTTTATATTATTTTATAGGAACACGGCAAGGTTCTATAATAATAATAATCAAGAAAGTGGTGCAACGATAGAATCTTTGGAAGCAGTATTAAGTTAAATATTAGTGTTTTCGGTTGAAAAAATAATAATTCTTCGTCCGCCGTCCTCGGCTCATCAAAAAAGTCTAAGCAACATGCATTATGATACTTATGCTATATTCAAATATTTATATTTTATTACCTAATTAAATATTTTTTCTTATAAAAGGTAAGTAGGTATGTAACAGTTTTTGTTCCAGATAACATACCTATTGGCTGGTTGTATAAAAATACGAATATTTTCGAATGTTTTGTTTTTTCATAAAATTGAAAGCCAAATAAATGCATTTGTTCAATTTTTTTTTTATTAGAGCACGACATGTGACTTTGTATCTACCTGGTGGTGAACAGACCTACAAAGTCCATGAATGGGGTCAATCAATAATTGTTCTCAAACTATATTGATCGCTCCCACTATGCCGGTTAAATGATGCGATTACGAAATGAGGGGCGACAATGACGAATTGCATTACGAGTAGGTATATTTTAATATACTCGCTGCCTTATCGTCAATTTAACTACCCATTTCGTAACCGCAACCTGAAAGGAGACTACCTCCTCGACAAGAAATCGATGCAGTAGTCTCCTAAAAACCGGTGAACCCACAGACTAAAACCGAAACATGACGAGGTCACCTGACGGTTTTTGCATCTGTATGGTAACGAGACCGGTCGGTCGGCCTAACGAAGTTATAGATACATTCCTCCCACCTATAATAAATTTACCTAAATGTGTTTTCTGTGCTAATTGAAATTTGGTATTTAATTAATTTTATCCATATTTTGAATATAGGTTTCGACAAAATTGAATTGTAAGACTTTCACCCGTATTCTAAGACGTTTCCTTAACTCTACTCTTCACTCAAGGAGCGTCTGTCTCAACTTGCTTTTTATAGTTGACATTTGGTGGAAAGAGACGGACGTTCCTTGAGTGTAAAGTGGAGTTAAGGATATGTCTTAGAATATGGGGGGTCTGTCTACTTCATGGTGCGACGACATTTGAACGCTGAGGAAATGCAAAGAGCGGATGTTGCAAGCGGAAATCAATCAATCTCAGGTATCTCGGCGTTTTGGTGTCAACAGTGTTATTTGCCGTCTTTGGCAGCGTTATAATAACAGGACATCCCGCTGAACAGAACCCAGACCGCAGAAGGACAACACTCGGCAAGAACAAGTGACTGCAAGACGTCAGCCATTTAACTGCCCGAGAGATAGGTTTAAGCCTACAAAACTCAAGCGGTCAAAGTCAAAAATATTTATTTCATGTAAACCTTTACAGGTATTTATGCATACTGGACACGCCATCTACCTATATCTCTCTAATGTCGCTACTCAACCAAAGATGGCGTTTTCTGTATAATATAAATACCCTCGAGCCCCCTAAACACTGCTTCTTCATTTGTTGTATAGTCAAGACGCATCTCTCATCTCGTGACGTAGTTCACCTAACCGCAAAGTTCTCGTTTAACCCGCGCCGCAGATTTATTATCACGCACACTACCAAAAGCAGCATTTGAGTACCTTTAAAATCAGTGGAATTTGGAGACCTTGGTCAGTCCTTTTACAATTTCTATTGTTTTAATTATTTAATCCCCTGTTCATATTAATATTATCCCGCCTGGTCCGACTGAACACTTTAGTGCGTGAAGGCGCTGAGTTGCTGAGCTATTTCGCATACAAAAATTTCAGTTAACTGAAACGAAAAGTACCTATAGAAAACTCAAATATATAGGAATTATAATACAATTTCGGTAGGTATGTAAAATAACATTAATTTGTAAATATTTGCACGCTATTAAATGTGGCAGCTTCCGTAGCCCCAGTGTTAGTTTTTTTAACATTTACTTTCGCGTTAACTATACTACTGCGTTAACATTTTTACCAATCACATGCTCGCATTTTTAGTTCTTAAAATTTCCGCTTGGAGCGCTGAACTATTTCCCGGTGATTCCTCAGCTCGGGTATGGAAACTAATTGCAAGAGATGGCGCTTGTGTCGCAAAATCATGGTTTTTAATTAATTACGTAAATATTACAGTCGCTAGCTTCGAAATTTTGCATTTTGCGATAATCGGAAAACATTTGGAACTTATTTATGTATAAATTTTGCTGTATCAATAGCTAACTTTAGAGATTACAGCCCGAGAAGAAAATTATAATTTTTTAGTATCAAAATTCTGCATAAAAAAATAGTTCCGCTATTTAACACAGTTGTCGCTGCTAACGTCTTGGAAATCATTGGCAAAATTACACGATGGAAGTCATTAGGGGAGAACATAGATGTAAAGCACTTCCTTAAATCATATAAATGAATAATGGTGTGGATATCTTTGCTTCTTGGTGTAATACAAATATAGTTTTTTATTTGTTTATTTAACTGAACCTTATATCGTCTGTGATAGAGCCCTTTTATGATTACTGGTATTATTATTTCTTCCGTGGTTATATACAAACATACCAAGGAGGTATAAAATTTAATATTTAGATGCCGTGAAATAATGGATCCTTATGTTGAAGAAACTCAGACATGTTAGAAAAAGGTAATCTTCAATATCTTTCGAAGAAAAAAGTAAATTATCATCTTGTGTCAAATCGATCAAAACAATTTGATGAAATACATTTTTATTAGAGAATAAAACACGTTATAATTGTACCATTTCGTTTATTATTGCCATAATCCACTGCGGCTGCACCCAAAACAACATCAACACAGTGTTCCTTCTAATATAGGTACATACCTATTTTGTCAACGTTATTCAGACTTTTAATAGTGTTAATTAATACTTGTACCTACTAAGACCTACTTATATGTTTTTATAAGTGAATATATTATTATATATATATCTAAGGCCTTTTCCGCGATTTAAGGCAGGCTACATTATAATAAATATATTAGAGTAATACCTACCTAATTAAACATTAGAAAAAACTGAAGAAAACACGTTGGTAATATAAATAAACATTTATTATCAATAATAGTTAGAAGGTATCTAAGATTTGACAAGATCCAAAGATGAGAGATCGATTCATTCGGGTGATGAGTACACCATGATTTTATATTATCTAATTATTTGCCTAATCATGCAAGATGAATGATAATATTTTCAATAATACATGGTTCACCTAAGCTCCTTGTCGCAGTAATTTATTAATTCAGTGGGTCACGAATTATATAACAGAGTTTGCCCTGACTGACTTACTTATCATCGTCCAGCCGAAATTTTTAAAGCTAACTATTTGAAACGTAGCTTTTTTTCGGTGAATAGAATTAGGTAATAAATGTGTTGTCTTTTAGGCTGGCTGGACCACCTAACGTAGAGAGTTCTAACATATCTAATAAGTTCTATCATATATAAGATAACAAACAAATCATATGTGATGGCAATAAATGTTTAGGAACGCGATATGTGACGGCATCCAAAGTAGTTTCATCATCCATTCTAATGCAATACTTTTCGAGAAACCTTAAAAAAAACATGTGGTTAAGAAATGGGCCCCTAAAACACTTTCAGTACTGAGATCTGCCCCCCTAGCCAAGAGCATGAGCGCTAAAAGCGCGCACGAAAGTTTTGTATGAAGATGACATTTGGTGATGACGTCACTTTCGTTTTTATCGATGCAGAAATAACCAAAACGAGACAACAATATAGATACACCAATAGGATAATAAATTTATTATCTCCCTCTCTTTCACGCTTCTACAACGTTCGAGCGTAAAAAGCGACCATGCTCTTGGCTAGGGGGGCTGATGTGTTCGAACAGCTAAAATTCTGATCGTGTTCTTTGGTCAGCCCGGAATGACATGTAAAAGAGACAAAAACCTTTTATAACTAAAGGGTTCTTTAAGGACTCAATAAGTTTTTTTATGAATACCTATGTAAATCTATACCAATATTATAAGAGAGAAGATTTGTATTTTTAATATTTTGTTTGTAACGAATAGACTCAAAAACTGCTGGAAGAAAAAAAATATATATATACTTATTTTTTTCTTCCTATAATATTACATCATAACTGTACGTAATAATGTAGTATACTGTACAGTAACATAAGATGAGTTTTATTTAAAAAATATATTAGGGATCCGTTATAAGAAAACTTCGAAAATGTAACCCAAAGTAAAATACTTATAAATTTACATCGCGTACGCTGCGAAAACTGTTGATGATAGAACAAAATAATGTACCTACTACAACTTTAGATCTACAAAATAGTTCGCGTTACCATATGTTAACTATTATAGTTATGTCACTATAACAACTTCTTTATGTATATATGACATATCTTCACGGGTGCCTTACGGCGCCCAAGACCGCCTAGGCGACCCTAGGGTACCCAGCAGAGGAGTTTTAATCCCACCTCGTCGTAGCCGTTATTTAGGTATGTATGAAAAGTTAATAGAAATGCCAGTAGGAACTAGACCAAGGCTTTAGCCTAGTAAATCATTCGTATTCGAGGAAGTTTCAGTACAGAGGATCTACCATGTGTTTGCGCATTGAAGAAACGTAACGTATTCATTTACGTATACGTGAGCAACAACCAATAGGATCGCTTGATTTTTGGTAACAGGATTGAATAAAGCGATCCTATTGGTTGTTGCAATGTTTCTACAATGCGCAAACCCATGGTAGAGCCTCTGTACAATGTGTTTTAGTTTTATTTTAATCCAGTATACGTTTTTTAATAAGTTTGTACACTCGTATAATTTTCGGGTATATATTTTATGATTTGTGATATGAATGCTTATATTTTTAGAAAATATAATAGTAGGGCTTTAATAACATAATTTTGGGTTTAAAAATTTAAGCTCATATAAAAAAAAATACTTTTTCTTATATACATTTTATTTTTCTTTAAATTTTTGAGTGAATAATGTTACAATAATGTTAAAAAGTAATTCTTCATCCTTGATGATATTTATAAGCCAAATTCTTCTAAATGTGAGATTTACTTTTGTTCAATTTTTAATCATTCTATCTTTCAATAATTCCAAGCTATTCTTCTTGTCTTAAAATTATTGGCAATAATAATCTTTCATTTCTGGGCACCCCTCTGTCGTTAGAAAACATAAAATTTTATATTTCAACCAAAGATCAATTCTGAAAATCTAAAGTCTATATTGGCCTGCTTTCTTACGCTGCTTATGCCTTACTTGAATATTGTTTCTCTACTTGCAAACTTACAAGTTTAATAAGAACTTCACCGAAATTTATTTAATATTTAAGACCAAGCTCGTTTACGAGCCTCGTCTATCCCTGAATCCATTCTTTAGATTTCTTCTCCTCATTCAGGTACTCTTCTAGATAATTACATTTTAAGAATATTAGTTATTCTGCGTCTAGGTAGGTAGTAGCATTTGTTTTTCTCATAACTGCATTTGTGGCACGTTAGTTGGACAAAAAGACATTCCCAGACATTCTTTCTCAACCACATAAAAAAAACAGCTCGAACGACTGCTAACACTCCATTAATCCTAGAGCCGCAAGGTTAATAATTAGAAATGACGGAGAACGTTCAGTATAACGTTAATACCTTAACCCAATGGCATGCCATTGGTCTGGGATGCGACTTGTGTCGATACTTTAGCTGCAACACATATTGTCTCTACAAGTATTCGTCCAGGCTCTGCCGCCGAATAACTAAAAAACAATAAATATTCAAGTTTAATAAATCATTATATATTATTTCCATTCGCAATCGAAACATAAGGTCTTTGGTGTTTAGAATCAAGACTTTGTATCTACCTGATGGTAAGCAGACGAACAAAGTCCATGAATAGGGTGCATCATACATTGTTATTTAGCATTATTGATCGCTCCGCCGGCTAAATGTTGCTATTATGACATAGGTGGCGACTCGCGACAGAGACGAATTTAGATTAGAATTTAGTCTAGGTATTGCAAATTCTTCGTCGTATCCTCGCTGCTTATCAACAAGTCTATCGCCCGTTTCGTAACCGCATCCTGAAAGGAGACTACTCACCGTGACCTTTCTTTAGGTTTAGGTTTAGTTTCTCTCGGTAGGTTCCTATAACTTAGGCTAATACAGATGCAAAAACCGTCAAGTGACCTAGTCATGTTTTGGTTTTAGTCTGTGGGTTTGCCTGTTTTCAGGAGCCTACTGCATCGATTTCGTGTCGAAGTGGAATGTGTCCTTTCAGGGTGCGGTTACGAAATGTGGATTGAATAAGCAGCGAGGATATTAAAATAAACTCGCGTAATTCAAATTTGTCTGTCGTTGTTGATCGCCCCTTTCATGGATTTTGTAGGTGTACTTACCATCAGGCAGATACAAAATCATATGCCGTGCTCCAGTAAAAAAAGTCGCGAACGCGCTGACGGGGACATTCGGTTCGGTTACTTGTACTATTGTTTATTTTGTGGTCCATCCATTCTGGAAGCGTTTTAGCGGATATCCCGTAAAAAGTAAATACGAGCGTATATCTTTATTCCGTGAAGAAAGCGGCTAAAATTTACTGAGTTAATTTTTATCATGCATTCAAATACCTATGTTACGACAATTTAATTTTTTTTTGTTCTTACAATGTTTAAAACTGTCATTATAATACTTATATTTAGAGGCCTTCGGTTTGCTGGTATCGATCGACGACGGCGATTCGACGTGAATTTTGGATATAGCTTTTAAATCATCTATTAATTTCAAAATAATTATAACAGACAAAAAACTCTTTTTATGTAATTTCTACCAACACAATGACATGTGCATAGTGCATGTTGCACACATTTTTTGTTTTCAATATAAGTTAATATTAGTTAGGTACACTGTAAAAAATGAACCAAGTTAGTAAGGTATGTCTCAAAATATTTACACGTGATTTATATTTTCACTGGACCTATATTGGCAATGACCTATCACTTGTATTAGGTACCTGCCACCTGCCTAGATTAGGTAGTACTAGGTACTACCTAAGTAAAAAAATATACCATCACGGGTTCTTTTTTAGCTCCCGGGAACCATTAAAACGGCCTCAGGGTACCCAGCGGAGAGATTAACCCGTCCTCATTTCGCCTATGGTATTCAGAGGCAACACCTAACAAGTGGCGAGCTTGCGGTGTTGTTGTGTTTGCCTAAGAAAATTTCTACATAAGTTTAAAATAATTCTAACAATATAAAATCCTATCCTTTATTGATTACCTACCAACATTATGTTATTCTTACATTTTTTTATTTATACTAAAGTAGGTATGTTACGTATTACCTATTTGTATAGGTACAAAATTAAAATAATTAAAAAAATATTAATATTGTCAGTATTATACCTAATGATCCACAAAATAACGCGGGCGAAGCTGCGGGCAAAAGGTAATAAACTAATAGAACTCGTATAGAATGTTTAAAAATACATAAATTTTCTTATGTTTACAAAATGAGTTTTATTACCTACCGATTACAGTCTATATTCCTTCTGAAAAACCTATGTACTTGACTCACACCTTTTTAAAATCACCAATGCAATCGAACAAAGTTGAAAATTTTTCAAAAGTATTATAACTATAAATAAACATGTATGGCAACGTCGCACTGGCTGTCTCTATTGGATGAGAAGGTACAGAGCGGCAACGTCGCAATAAGCACGATAACAGTAACTTTTTTTTTAAATTTATTAAGGCATTGGTAGCAAGACTATCACTCAATGACAGTAACCAATAATCGACAAAATAGGATAAATAAATTATAAAAAGCATATATTTAATATTTTGAGCGCTATTGATAATTATTTTATTGAAATAAAAGTACAAAATACAGCAATCCACCATGATAAGTGTCTGTCCACACCAATCCGGTCCGGAGCGACGAATTTGACGTCACCGGTCACACAAGTAGGTAAACAAACTTTGTTTTGCTTACTTTCATAAATAATACACGGTAAGTAAATTCATAATTTATATAATACATAATAATTTATTAGCCCAAAAACGCGTAAAATCTAATTTTATATGCACATAAAAGGTTATGTTATTATAATGTTGTTTTTGTAAATAACGACATATACTTACACATTTATTTATTTTAGGTCTTCGTGGGCATCAAATAGTAATGACACTGTGAGCTACGTACAGTTTTAAACGCATTGAAAGTCAGTGCACAATTTTAGGTAAAATATGTCCGGATTCCGGAACAATGTGAAATGCTGCTGAATGAAGTCCAAACTCTCCTCGGATGGGAATACTCTAATATGTAGGTATATAATTTCAAAAGAATTATATAATTCTAAGCTTGCCATCAAAAAGAATTCGAAGAGTTTCTAGAAAAACGGAAGAAAATAAAACAACTATGAGGTAATAAAGTATGACACAATGATACCTATTTTGTTTTTTATAATATCATTGGTACGAAAAGGCTATGCTTGTGGTCAATCAGAAAGTTTATTTATGCCTAAATTAGTGTTTAAATCCAAAGAAAAGTTCTGTGAGATATTTTTGCAAAAACTTGTATGGCATGAATCAAATATCATGAAAGTTGTTAGCGGATAAGGTAAGGAAAACCCTGAGTACAGCTAGGAAAAATAAACAAAAATGTGGTCTAATGCTTTGCAAAACCTTTCCTATGACAGCAGAATTATCCGATGCAATCTGTAAAAATAGTGTTATTGAAATAAAAGAGTCCCATGAGTGCCGAATTTCAAAAATTATGTAGTAAATGGGAAACCAACCCAGAAGTTTTATGTACAGATACAACTATAAGTACATTTAAGAAGACTTCAAATTGGATACTTTTGTGTAGCTGATTGCAACTGCAACAAACAAAAAAGTATAAATAATCCTGTTACATTTAATGACAACTATGTATCAGATTTTCTTTGTTTTATGCCCGATTTCACCAACAATCCCTAACTCCAACACAACACTTAAATAAGAATTTTGACATATTTGCTATGAAATAACTGTCCCTTAACTTAGTTAGGGGCTCTCTTAGAGTTGGTGAAATTGGGCATTAGTGTTGTACATTATAATTATTAATTAATTTGAAGTATGATTCCTAATCTCCCTAAGTTTTACCCACCAGGACCTTAGAGAAATTACTCTATTTCTTTGATGGAAGCATTCTCAGTCAAAAAAGTATGGTATTTTGACAGTTGACAGCTATCACTAACAAAAAACAGAAATTTTATCATATTTTTATGAGTTTCCATTATTGGAATCACCCAAATTTCTCTAATACCTCCATGCTTGTGGTCCCACTACTATAAAGTTATTAATCAGACAGGTTAGTGTGACAAGTCCTAAAATATGTTTAATAAATGAACCAGGTGGTAATGAAAACTGAACATAAGAGACAGATGTAATATTTTTATGAATATCAGAATGCCACACCCTAAATTAGTTTAGTAAAGATCTCATCAATGAAAATATGTACTAAAAATGAGAGTTTACAGTGTTATATACATAAATAATGAAGCAGTTGTACCACCCTGATAAATGTAAAAATATTGAATGACACCTTATATTTTTTAATTATAATAAATATCATCACAGGTGCCTTACGGTGCAGAGACTGCTTCATGGCAGAGGGTTTTTAATCCCACCATGTAGCCAATAGATTTTTCCTTACAGTTATACTTTCATTCTTGGTACATATTTTCTGTATTGCCTAGTATAATGAACAAAAACATCAGGTTTTCATTACTTCAGAATTGCATCATATGGATTAAAGTTTAGCTTAGCGTTGTGTGTGTAATTATCCTGCCGAGATTCATAGATTTTTGTAAGAGAGCATTAATCTAACTAGGAACATGTTGGTGAGCAGCCCTATGTATATATGTATATAATTTTGGAAAGAACAAGTTATACACGATGATTTGTGGATAAATAAAAAGTGTTAATTATGATAACTTTGTAGTTTTATTTAATTAATTAATATTGCATCTTAATTAAGCCTGTCTGCAGTCTTATGTGGTTCTTCTTGTGTAATGTTTTCTATGTTGGCATTTTAAACTGAAAATAAAAAAAATATATATATTAGATAAAACTAAGTAGGTACTAAATATAAATACATTTCTAAGATTGCACATATTTCACTCCGAGGTCTAGTGTTGGCAAATAATATAAAAAAACTAGTTTGTCATGGTCTGGGTGTTTATAAAATATATTATACATATAAACACCCAGACCGTGACAATCTAGAGTTTTTTATATATTATTTGTACCAGAAACAATGCTACTAATATAATATACATATAGTACAAGCTTAGTATGAGACCAGGGCAATATGTGTGATATGTCCTACATTATTAATATTAATTTTACATAATCATTAATAGGCAAGGTGAGTTTAGTTATAAATTGATACATTAATATGTACCTGAACTTCTAGATAAAATCTCTCCGAGGTCTAAATTTTATTTAAATATTTTTCATATTCAATAAACGTCTTTTTGTCTTGATAATATATGGCCTTTCTGTAGTATTGGGTATCGGTGTTCTTCTATCTGATTGCCATTCAAATTTTGTAGGAATACCAACACACCGGTTTCATGCGAACATCTGACACAGATCCCATCACAATTCATGATACTCCTCATTGTCCATATCATTTGGTAACTGGAATATGAATAAAGTACCCATTAGGATGACCAGTGGCAGATAAACAAGAGGTGAAACCTAACCTCAAAATATATCAAATAATATAAATATAGATAACCTGCACACAAATAAATTGGAGACTTTAGACTTAGTCGGATCTCGCCGTGCAAGATTAGCCACTTATTTCACTAGGATTTTTTATTGATAGGTACTTTATTTAGGACACAAAAGAACTATAAATTAACCATCATAAGGCTGCGAAATATTTACTGAGGCGAGATGCCATGCATAACACCGGTGAGCGAGCGACCGAGCGTTCAGCGTATTGTTTTTGGCGAAAAGAAAAAAAATCTATTTAATTTTTTTACTACCAAAACTTGATTTTTGGAAATAGTGGATACTTCCGAACCACATAGAATACTTAAAAAAAAAATTCAACATGCCTAATATTGCCTATTGTCTTTGTAAAATTTGTTTTTACTTGCAATTTTTAAAATGCCATCTAGTGTTTGATAGTTGTACTATTTCTTTATATCGACAAATTTAAAAAGGTACATTCCATTCACGGATAGATGGCGCTATATAAATATTATTGTATTTTATTTATTTAAATATATAATATGTATATTTTAGTGAACATACAAGTATTTTGCGAAAATTATACTTAATAAGGAATCTAATAAAAAATATGTCATTAACTTTTTCATTGTATATTACGAGATTACAGCCCACGAAGTTTTGTATGGAAAAAGTACTGCTGAGGAATCACCTTAACTCAAACGCAAAGTAATAGTTAGAAAACTCACAATAGGGGTACTAATGATACTAACATCCTAACAACTAGGCAAATAAATCATTTCATTTCACACTAGAGGAAGCGATGATTATTATTTTAGTAAGAGATTACACTAAATCTATTCATAAAAAATCAACATTTAGTATGTTAAGTGTATAATATGTGTGTTAAGTATATTATAATAATTTTATACAATGCCTTGAAATATCTGCAACATAATTTCGTATTTTGTTTTTTTTTTTTAATGGAGCCATGTTAATAAATATTTCATGTTAATTTATATCTACCTTATATTAAGAAAACCTACGAATTCTATCAATACATTGTTGTTTAATAATATGAATCGCTCCCACTATGCCGGTAAATAATCCGTATACGTTACGTTGCTACAATGCGAAAACCCGTGGTAGAGCCCACAGCTCGTTTTTGTAAATGTAAACATGAACTCTGAAAATTACGTTGATGATGTTCTTAGGCCCTATGTCCGTCCTTTTGAACAAACTCTTGGCTCCGATTTCACGTTAAGCATGACAATGCGCTTTCGCATACAGCTTTGCGAAGCAGTGAGTACTTGACAATGGAAAAGAAAAGATCAGCAGGGTGATTACGCGTCTTAAGTTCGCTCGCACGCAAATTGTTATGACGTCATTGTGACGTAGATCAAGCTTGGCTTTTTAACAATGGCTTCAAAAAATCTTGGAAAATTACGTCATAACGATTGGCGTGCGAGCGAACTTAAGACGCGTAATAACCCTGTTGGGTATTGCCTTGGCCTGCACCATCACCACCCCATCTATACTAATATTATAAAGAGGAAAGATTTGTATTTTTGTATGTTTATAATGAATAAACTCAAAAACTACTGGACCGATTGCAATAATTTTTTCACCATTAGAAAGCTGCATTATTCAGAAGTAACATAGGCTATATAATATCACGCTAGGTCCTATAGTTGTGGAGCAGTAACCAAAAATGTTTTAAAAACGGGGGAAAAGTATCGTTTCTGAGGCCTTCCGTGGCGTGCGCTGAGCATATAGTTAAAGTTATACAAAAATGCTCTATGGATGAATTCCGTGCGAAGCCGGGACGGGCCGCTAGTCGTTTCATAATTTTATTTATGTATAAAACTTTATTGCATAATACAAAAGCTAACTTAATGCCGTTGGGCATTATCTGACAGTCAAACCTTCGGGATTAGCATATTAAGTATCACAGCCTGAAAGAAGACTATCCCTCGACAAATATCAATGCTGTAAGCTCCGGTGAAACCGCAAAAACAGAAACATGACATACCTCAAATCAAAATTATTTATTACATGTAAATCTTTACAGATTATTTATGAATAGTCAAAAAAAAAGTTTGGTTAGGCTACCGAACCGAACACACGCTACATAACCAGCTAGTGTAAGACTAGGTGGTTACCTGCCTATCTACCTCTCCGCACTCATTTCTCCGGAAGAGATAAACAGCTAGTCGGAACCACCTCTCAAGTCCGATAGCGGCGCTTCTGTAGCACACTTCTGTGAAACAAGACAATTTTGTGTTCCAGGGCTTGAGTGCATAAAACTAATACCTAATAAAACATGGAGCCGCCATGTGCCTATAAAACGAAATATCAAACGAGTTTGTTGCCGCCATATTCTCTTCTCACTTCAAGCTATCAACACTCACGGATTGCTTGTGTTCTCACTTTTTTTATTTTATTTGTATGGCGGCGACCATCTTCTGTTCTCAAAACTGGGGAGGCGATTTAAAGGCCATGGGCACCTCCCTATTATACTCCATGCATGAGTGGCGGTCCTCGTTTCACGAAATAAGGGTGTGGAATTCTAGGGTGAAATCGATTAATTTTAGTAAATTAATCGAATAATCGAAAATTAAAGGTAGGAGGAAGGCTTCTATAACATTGCTGACCGATAGGACTCGTTACAACCGCCCATACAGATGCAAAAACCGTCACCTAGTTATGTTTCAGTTTTAGTCTGTGGGTTAACTGATTTTCTGGAGACCACTACTACATCGATTTCTTGTCGAGGGAGTAGTCTCCTTTCATGGTACGGTTACGAAATAGGTGATTGATTTGAAGATAAAGCAGCGAGGATATTTAAAATAGACTCGTAATGCAAATGGATGTACCATGTCTCCGCCCATTACGTAACCGCATCATTTAGCCGGAATAGTGGGAGCGATTCATATTGTTAAACAACAATGTATTAATCGGCCCCATTAATGGAATTTAGGTAGGTCTGGCACTTCTGGTCTTAGCACCAGGAGATACAAAGTCACATGCCGGGCTCCATAATGTAAATACGAAGGGTTCAATGGCGGGAATATCAAAATTCAAGATTATAGTGCAGTTATTTCAAAGCATTTTATAATATACTTAACAAACATTTAGTATGTTATACTAATATAGTACGTATAATATATACGTATAGATTTTCTTACTAAATGATGTTTTATGAATAGCCTTATGATTTCACCAACCAAGTTAAAGGAAAATTAATGACAGTTGTTTCATAGAAATTATGTCAAAATTCTTATTTAGGGCCCCCTTTAGAGTTAGGGATCGTTGGTGAAATCGGGCAATTTTTCTAATCTCTTATTAAAATAATAATCATCACCTGCCCTAGTGTGAGTTTTCTATTACTTTTCATTTCAGTTAACTAAAATTTGTATGCGCCTCAAGCGGAAATTTTGAGAACTAAAATGCGCGCGTGTGATTAGCGAAAATATTAACACAGTAGTATACAGTTAACCCAAAAGTAAGCTACAAAAATAGGTAAGTGTTGTTTATTTTATGGAAAGGATATTTTTTTTCATTAAATCCATTAATTCAATTAAAAAATTGTACAACAAAATGAAAGTAAAATGAAACAGGTTATTTAAATAAAAATCTTTATTACAAACTATACAACACCACGTAACAATAACATAGGTCCCATATTAAAAAAATATATAGATATATATAAAATATCACCATACTTACTTAATACTAACTGCCCCATTAAGCCATTGATTATTTTAATCTATCGAATAGTAAATTTATAATACATTTATATACGTGGTGATCGGTTAGACCTTGAAAACACTTAGGTCCCTGGTTCGAATCCCGGTGTGTACCAATGAGTTTAAAAAAAAAAACATTGGTTTGACAACACCACTATAGTGCCTCGGAGAGCACGTTAAGCTGTCGTCGCGGTTTCACTATACCAACTTGTGAAACTGTTTATAGATAGGGTTATTGAGTCAATCCAAAACATCGCGACGAGCTAGCCACTTGTTCGGTGTAGAATCATACCATCGGCTACGACGAGGTGGGATTAAAACCCTGCCGTTGGGTACCCTGGGGCCGTCTAGGCGGTGTCGGGAAGATATATATATAATTAAAAAATTGTACAACAAAAGTAAAATGAAACAGATTATTTAAATAAAAATCTTTATTACAAACTATACAACACCACGTAACAATAACATAGGTCCCATATTTAAAAAAAAAATATAGATATATATATATATAATATCACCATACTTACTACGTACTTAATACTAACTGCCCCATTGAGCCATTGATTATTTTAATCCATCCAATAGTAAATTATTACATATAATGGTATGGTAACACCGCCATATTCAAATATGGCGGTGTTACCATACGGGCCGCCAGTGTTGTCAACTTAGTGGATTTTCCACTAAAACTGGTTGTTTAGACCAGTCTTTCAACGGGGAAATTTTGTTTTAGTGGCTGGTGGTTTTTCTTAGTGGTTTTGTATCCTAAAAAGGAATTTATCAAAATAGGTAAATATTAAATACTGAAAAAAATAAAAACAGACTCCTCTGCCATCTAGTATTAGAAATTAGGACTTCTAACTTCACTCGTATAGAGTTAATAGAAGAAAGCTAATAGAGGGCGTCTGTGTATAAGTAGATAACAAGCAATGACAAAATTCGTGAGGGGTGACTGGAACCTGGTTGGCTCAGCGGTTGAGCGCCTTGCCGCGACATCGAGATTCGTGGGTTCGAGTCCCACCTACCAGGATTTTTTTCATTACATTTTTATCTTTAAAAATTTAATATAAAAAAAAAGTAAGATTAAAATTGTTTTATTGAAAATTCAATGCGTACTATTACTATATTACTATATTTTTTTTTTTGTAGATTTATACCCGAAATACTTCTTTTTCTAGTGTATGGTACGATCTCTTAAAAAATAAAGTTGGCAACACTGGTTCACCCGAACGCAGATATCCTGAACGCGTAGATCGCGTGTTTGGTGTGAATGGCTGAGATCGCCACCGCGTCCGCAGATTGATCGCGTTGGTCTGTGCGTACCTTTAGTCGTAATTCAACAATAGTTAAATATTTCTGAAAGCTCACCCTAACCAAATCGCCGATTAAATTTAACCCTGTGTTTATATTTATTATTTATATATATTTTAAATTATATTTTAGGTTTTTATATTATTGTAAAATGAGGACTATTTCTATTTGCATTAATGTGCTGTGGATTTTTGTTTATTAAATAATCAACGACTTAATTGAGCAGTGTTATGTTTTATATTTAAATATGTATCACATCAATAAAATTATGAATAACTATTAAAAACAGATGGCCTTATTTAGTAAAAAAAATTAGGTCCCTGAAGAACACAAAAAAATGTTTTTCTTTTTTTTTTACAAAAATAATAAGGACTCAATAAGGTTTTCAGGAATAAGGCCAAGAGACTATATTAACACCGGTTTTAATAAAAACTTATTGGGTCTTTAAAGAACACTAGTTAAAGTAGGCTTTGTCCCTTTTTTTTTTTGTAACAAACATAACTTTGTGTAAATAAGACCAAACCTATTTATTTTTTTTTTTTAATATAAGGCCATAAGTATTTAATATGCCGATATGCCAAGCACCTACAATCATACGAGTTAACAAGACAAATGCAAATAGTAAATACGTTTTTTTAAAATAAACTTAGAGAGACATAGGGGGAAATCCCGTAACACCAAACGGCATCTAGCGTCGGACACTTGTACTATATTAATAAGAGCAGATTCGACCAAATGCGTCTATTTTTTATATTGACCTTTTAAACTGGGAATAAATTTTGTAAAAATTTGGTAGAATTTAATATAAATCGCAACGCATTAGGTTCTTAAACGGGTGAATGAAGCGCGCGGGAGTTTAGCGACACCTACCGATTATACAGGTGAATTTTTCAAGTGTGCCTTCAAGGCCAAATCCTAAACCGACTCAGGGCCGATTTTGATGAAAACTAAAACTGCTAAACTGAAAACCAAACCAGTAGATTTTGAAAAAAAAAACTTATATATAATCTATTCTGGTAAGTAATATTTAGCGGAAAACTAAAGGAAAGTATTAATTTTTAATAAAAACATATTAAAATTTAAAAATTCATAACCATTTTACCAATTAATCTTTGAAGGCATACTTGAAAAAATCACCCTGTATATGTAGTGCTACCGAATTATACTATGACCTACATTTTATTTTACCATACCCTTATATAAACTGATGTTTCTGGGAGCTCCCCGAGCCTTAAAAAAATTAAAAAAGCTTTGATTTTAATAAAAATAATTATTTAGATTTCCTTTTCTTTAGGACAAAATCTTAAAAGTCCAGCACAAAATAAATTGGCACATTATATAAATACAATGACCAATGAAAAATCTAGAACAAGGACTATACCTATAAGTAGGTAATACTACTAGTGTGATTCATAATTTTATATAGAATTGGACTTGCAGTGGAATGCATCAACACTTTAGTTAGAAATTTGTATTGTATTTTTATATAAAATATCACAAATTACATGGTAACAAAAAATATAGGTACTTTTAGTTTTATGTACTTAAAGTTTCTTATAATTAATTGCTTACAAGTCTTCTGTAGACATCTGAAAAGAAAAAAAAAACAAATAAAATTGCGTTTATTTATTATTAAGGCGTTTGTTATTACAGATTTTTTATAAAATTGTAAATATACAGAATGCAGGGACAAGCTTATAGACCGCCTGCGTAGTGGTTGCGCCTTTGGCGTTGTCCGGAGATCGTGAGTTTGATTCCCACCCTTGGCAAAACATATTACGTTTTTCTGTACCTACAGTTTGTCATGGTCAGGGTGTTTATAAAATATAATATGCATTAGTATCGTTGCTTCTGGTACACATAGTACAAGTCTAGAGCTTAGTTTTTGACCAACAATATGTGTAATATCCTTCATAATATTGTTATAATTGGCAAAGTTGACAGCACTGCCCCTAGCACGGCCAAGCTAAGACAAGTTATGGGGTCGCGAACCAATGTCAAAAGTAACTTTTTATTATTATAAACCAATCAGAGCGCAGCAAAGTTGCACTTGATTGGCTGATATAAAAAACATGTTTTATTTGACATCGGCACGCGACTTTATCTCTTGTCTTGGCTTGGCCGTGCTACGAGTGCTGCTATGAGTTTTTTTTTTCCAACATAGAAAGACCTTTAATTAGTCGCGTGGGGTCCATTGGACCCTAAGAATATATTAGAAATACGACATTGTATGTTTGTGTAGCTTCCTAATTCGAGCACCACCTTTTCCTCGGTGCTCCTTGAGCCACGGCACACGTGTCACAAGGGGGTACCTGTGGTCCGTTGCACCCGAGGTATATATTCTATATTCTGGTGAAACATCATTTCTAGTAGAACATTTTATTTATTCTAGTGTTTTTTTTTTACTATTTGCGTTTGAGTTAACCAACATTTTTAATACAGCACATGCCGTGCTCCAGTAAAAAAAAAATATTAGGTCTACTGAAAACTAGGGGTTAGTTTGAGCCACGAAACGTTATCCCCCGTTGTTCTCTGTTTTTTTTCTCTGACCTAAGTATAGGAGCTCGTATTGAACGAAGGTAGATTTTTTTTAATGAAGCACAACATGTGACATTGTTTCTACCTGATATTTAGCAGCATACAAAGTCCATGAATGGGGTCGATCAATACATTGTTATTTAACAATATTAATAGCTCCCGCTATGCCGGCTAAATGATACGATTACGAAATGGGCGTATTTGCAATACGAGTCAATTTTTAATATCCTTGCCGCTTTATCGTCAAATTAATCGCCTGTCGTAACCGAACCATGAAAGTAGACTACCCCTTCGAAAAAAATCGATGCAGTAGTCTACGGAAAACCGGTGAACCCACAGACTAAACCCGAAACATGGCTAGGTCACTGACAATATCCTGCTATCGCTACTCTGCATTTGGTGCCTTAGTGCTAGAGTTGTATATAACCAACAATACGAATCACGATTTCATCACTGATAATAGTGATTGGTCCGAATTAAAAACACTTAGGTCCCTGGTTCGAATCTCGGTGTGTACCAATGAGTTTTTAATTTAAAAAATTTATGTGCATTTGTTTGACAACACCACTATAGTGCCTCGGAGAGCACGTTAAGCTGTCGGTCCCGGTTTCACTATACCAACTTGTGAAACTGTTTATAGATGGGTTATTGAGTCTATTTAAAACATCGCGACGAGCTAGCCACTTGTTCGGTGTAGACTCATACCGTCGGCTACGACGAGGTGGGATTAAAACCCCTCCGCTGGGTACCCTGGGGCCGTCTAGGCGGTCTCGGGCGCCGTAAGGCACCCGTGAAGATATGTTTGTTTGTTGGTCCGAATTAAAAAGCGTGATCTGACAACTCACGGCGCTATTGATTGCGTGCCAGTGAATAAATCATCCTCTTTTATTATTTTCTAGATAAATGCCAAATTGCATGAAATCTCTGTGAGCGCTATCAAGCCTGTATGCCGTCCGTAATGATGCCCCTATTTATTTCATTATTACTAAAGAAAATATTAATGTTAAATAATTTTATTACACCGATTCGGACCACTCTGTTAAGAGCGTTAATACCGTGATTCGGACCGTGGTCTTACAAAATAAGTTCTAATGCTTAAACACAAAACATGGCTATTTTTTTGTTTAAACTGATCAGAATTCACTGTCTGATAATAAAATAACATTTTTATAACCCATAACCCTTTTCAAAATACATGCAAATAAATATTATTAAAAAGCAAGGTGACGGTATGAATCGATTAATGAAACAAATTTTAGTGTTTTAATGTTTAATTTATAAAAGAAAACATTTTATATAATATGTATTTACATAATTTGTTATAATTTTACCACTAAAACCTACTGTTAGTTTTTAAATATTTTAAAACAAAACATTTTTCCTTGTGTCTTCTAAATGGGTTTGACTTGCTTAAATTATTATTTCTTTACCTTATTGAAAGCGACTGCCGCATAGGACACTCCAGCACCCAGAGCGAAGGCCAGCAAGTATGGCAGGTACTTGAGCGATGGACCATGTCTCTTCTTCATCAGCATCGAGATGAATGACAGGTTACCATCCGTGTATGGTGGGTAACGACCCCTGTTACATACAAAATAAAATATGTTATAATTGTTAAAATCGACAAGTTTGCCACTCAAAAACCGTCAAGTGACCTATTCATATTTCATTTTAGTTCGGGTTCACCGGTTTTTAGGAGACTATTGCATCGATTTCTTGTCAAGGTGGTAGTCTCCTTTCAGGGTGCGGTTACGAAACGGGTGGTTGAATTGACGATAAGGCACGGAAAGCAATTCTCCCTATCACCGCCGATTTCGTAATCGCATCATTTAGCCGGCATTGTGGGAGCTATCAATGTTGTTTAACAATTATTGATCGATCCCATTCATGGACATTGCAGGTAAGCTTAACACCAGATGGATATAAGGTCACATGCTGTACTCTTAAAATCGCAAAAATAATAATATGTTAGACATTTCACACATATTGTCCTAGTCCTTACCAAAAAGTTTAAACCAAGTTTATACATGGTGACTTTAAAAAGTTGTACTTTGGGCTAAAATGGTTCTACTGATTACAGACTGGGAGATGATGACAGAAAACGTTCTCCCATTTTCTACTGCATGTCTTTTTAATAATTAATAATTAACCCTAAAATATGAAAGATATATGAAAGATATCGATGCGGTTACGAAATGGGTGGCAACAAAATCGATTTTGCATTACGAGTCTATTTTAATAATATGCTCGCTGATTTATCGTGAAATCAACCGCCCGTTACTTAGCCGCAATAGAAAACAATACAGTAGTCTCCAGAAAACCAGGTGGCCCCAAAAACTAAAACTGAAACATGACTAGGTCACTTGACGGTTTTTGCATCTGTATGGTGTGTGGTAACGAGTCCAGTCGGTCGGCCTAGCGAAGTTATAGAGGCCTTCCTCCCACCTAAATTATTATATGCGTGATATTTAGTAAAAAAAAAAAACTCACGAAGACAACTTTTCACCAATGACAGCAAAATTTTTGTGTAGACAGCTTTTCTTGTGCGTAAACGTGTCGAACGTAGCCTTCCCGTGGTAAGCTCCGATGCCGCTGTTTCCTACGCCACCAAACGGTAACGTCTCCACTATAGTAAACGGAAGAAAATTAACATGACCGTTCTTGTAAAGGTACTAACTGCCGCACTTTGAGTCGTTAAAGTTTGTGTTTCCTTATTACCTAATCATTTATATTGATTATGAAAATATATTACCTAATCATTTATATTGATTAAGTTAACATATCTATTATCCATAAAAGTAAGAATAGTGAATATTAAAATCACATTTTAACCACGAATTAAAGTACAGCATTAACACCATTAAATTAAAATATAATTAATAATAATCTTAATACTTTAAGAGCATGTATAAACAGTTTAATTGATAGACCTATCGTATTTATACATGCTGCGTTTACAAAAATCAAAAGCCTTGCTACTTACATGCTGTTAATTCAGAAAGTAATATTATACCTATATAATAGACATAGTTTGATGAAGTCAAACACATAATATTTCAAGTTGTATAATGGATTATTTACAACAAAAAAAATATAATCAACAACATATTAATATGTTACAATGAACCCCCGGAATAACTATTTTTATAACACAAATTATATTTGCTCAATCAAAAAATAAGTCAAGCATTAATCATCAATTTAAAAAATAAATTTAATCTGATATTAGTAATACTACTTAATTTCAAAGAAAAAAAAAATCGAACAAGCCTTGGTTAAATAAAAGCATTACACATATAATAAGGATCAGTAAACCATAAATAAACTATTTAATGTAATACTAGCACTAGTACTTTACTACAAAATACATTTTTAAAAAACGCACCAGCATGTTGAATAATGGTACTGTAACATTACAGCAGCTTCTTGTATAGCCGTTGTATGATTTATGACGTCACGCCATACAATAAAATTATTTTGTATGGTGTGACATCATAAGTCATGCACGGCCGTTTTCAATAATTAATCTCTTTATTTGACAAATAATTAGTAGATAATGATATTTACACTGAAGTAGCTGCAATTGCTATGGATACTAACCGTCAAAAAAAGATTATTTAAAATGCCATTTTATATGGTGTGACGTTATAAGTCATGCATCTGTCATACTAGCAGCAGTACTGTCATGTCATGTACAGTATCACAATTCAACAAGCTTAGCAAAATTAATATTAAATTTTGTTCGGTTAATGTTTAAAAAAAAAGCATCTTTTCTTGAAAACTATTGAAAAGCTCAAAAAAGCTTTAGTGAATTTAGGATACAGAGTAACATTATTATGGACGGATAGAACCAGTGCCTTTACTAAAATATTACCAAACTTGGTTAAGTAACTTTGCTATAAAGTCCCGGTTTCTCAATTGTCAAGTATTACTTATAATAAAAATGGCGGATTTTCCAAACAGAAAAATATCATTAAAAGGTCCTATGAAAATCCGCCTTTTAAATTATTTATTACTTTAAGTTTTACTTAAAAATTTCGAGAAAAACGAGAAGTATGGATTTGTTACTGATCCTTATATTTATTTTTTTCAGATAGAAAGCCTAAGTAAGAAAAAAGTTCAAACCTGAGCAATGCATCATAGTGTCGTTTATAGTCATTCCACCACAACTAGTGTTCTGTACAAATGAATCTATGGTCGCTTTCTCGAGAGTAAATAAGTACATCACAAGCGCTTTCTCTCTATACAAGAAAACATAGGAAAAGAAGCGTTAGGTTAGGATAGGCAAGTAGATGTACCTATTGAGAAAAAGTTAACCCTCACCGAAGATTTTATTTTTTATTAAAGAACCTTCTTGTACTTCACTTCATGGGAATGCGTAAAATAAGATCCATTGCAGCATTGATAAAACCAGCAGCGTTTTTTTTATACGTTGCTAAGCTTTTAATTATTTTGACTAGAACACTAATTTCTAAACTACTATGTTTAGCAAACATGACTACCAAATTAAATATAACCAATGAATTAAAGATATAGGTCATATTTTTTTATAACAAATAAACTACTGAATAAAAAAAGAAGTAACCATGCTTGTAGTTGTTTATGGGATAAATTAGCAATCTATAACAAAATTTACTTTAATATCTAACTAAATCTTATTTTAACAACAACAAAAATCTATCACCACTAAACGCTACATAACCAACCATCACCGTAAAAAAAGCTCATCAATTTTATTCCAACACCGAAAAAAAACATTATTAGTGACAAAATCCTTACGTCAATATGTTTGTATGTCAAGTACAAAAAACATATGAATTTTAAATCCTGCCCGAATAATCATCGCAAATAACAAATATCAAATGCGGCCATTTTTAATGCCGCCATCTTGTGCTGCATACATAAAGGAAAGGCTCGCCATTTTGCGTTTTATTTACAGCAAATAGCATATCCTATTCTATTATAATACATGTATATATGGATATTTATTCATTACCAGTTATATCAAATCATAAAATGGTTTATCAAACATAAAGAGAATGGAAAGTATCAATATTAATCATGCAGTTACTAACTATAACGATTTAGATATTATATACCCCCACCAAAAATATTTTGTTAAAAATATAGGAAAATATTCGATCATAAAAATCAATCTTTACGACTCTGAATTAATAATATACAAGTTTTTTTTTTATAGATATTTACCTATATTGATTACAAAATATTAATATATATATAATTTAGTTCTTACCCCCGTAGAACATAATAGTATCATTCATACTAATACTGCCTGAACGAGTTTGTTCAACAAACAAATCAGTTATATTTTTTTGTTTGCTAAATACATATAGTACCAATGGATGATCCCTGAAATTTATTATGGATTGGATGGAAATTTATATTAAAATATATATCCTATAATAACCAAAATATAATATGTTTAAGGTGCAAAATAATCGAAAGTGTGTTAAAATGATTTGGGAATTTATTACGTATTTGTTTTCCACATACATAAAAAAATGTTTTTAGTAGTTGATAAACATAATAAATTGACTTTTAAAATATTATAACTTTTTTTTCTTCTATTTATCAATAGTTTATCGGCACTATTGTACTATGTTTCAAAGGTTTTTCCATACGATATTTAAACCTTATTGTCAGTTATAATGATTACAAAAATAAAACAACAAATTGAAATAATTTTCAGACAAGCTACATAATATAAATTTATATAATAGAAATACGCCTGTTATCCATTAAACTTACATATATAACAATATTATATAAATAAATATGTATATTGTAACCATGAAGCATGGTTAAATACATATATATATATATATATTAATAGCATTCACTTTAATATATTATATTTAATGATTGGTTTAATTTAGAGTAAATAAAGCTATAGAACTTTATGGTGAGGTCCAAATTTACTCTTTTTTTATATACCTAAGTTTCTTTAGATTAGTTTTTACAATTTATGAATTACCAGAAATCTATATATTTTTTTAAAGTGTAAAGCCTAATGAATAACAAGTTTTTTTTAATAAACTCAATAGTGTCAAAACGAAAAATAATAAAACATCATAAAAAAGCTCACATATACACAATATAAATAAAAACAAACGGAACATTTTTTTTTAAGGCGTTTCACGAGTAAACTTTCAACGAGGATTTTTATTGTAAATTGAAACAAAAAATAAAACAACACGCGAAAAACTCACAAATGCACAATAAAATAATATTAAAAAAAGTTTACATACCTTGCATTAATAAATTTGATAGCTTCATAAGCATTCTCCACAGGGACTATAGGCAATATAGGGCCAAAGATTTCATCCTCCAATATTTTGTCAGTGCCTTTGACATTGGCCATAATTGTGGGTGTTATAAACTTATCTGTCGAATCGTATTCTCCACCTATTACTACTTTGTTTTTATCTGCGTCTATGAGAGCTTGTAGACGACTGCAAAGTAAACAGTAATATTTTATTAATGTCCCACTTTACTTACAGATTTATGGTCACCCCACACAACTATAGAAGCAAGTTATTACTTCAGAGAACATGTTCAGCTGTTGGTCTATGGGCCTCTAATATATGAGAAATTGTTATTGCATTACATTATTTTACAGGTATCAACCAATAGGATCGCTTTTTACTTTTCAAATAAACCTTTCTTATTGATTGATTCCAAGGACCGGAAAACCCGTTCCCCGGCTTAAGACTTTAAACGGTGTACCTCTTACGAAGAATTACCCCGTGAACTTGCTTACCTAATTCAACTGCTATCCTATACATATTGGTAACCCTTTAGGTTAGTTTGTAAGACTAACTCTTAACCAGCCATCAAAACTATGGGTAAGGTAAAAAATGACTCTTATTATATTATACAGTAATATCAACATCGTTTAAAACCCTTTAAAAATGAAGGGGTTTCCCATACATTGGGTTACACTTTTAAAGACATTTGATAAAGTTTGATAGGGGTAATGCTTATTTTGATTTCAATGGGTTAGCGCTTCATAATTGACTTTTGAGGTTCAACGGGTTTGGTAAGCAAACCCTTATTTAAAACCCATTCAAAAACCTCTGAAGAGGATATAGGCCCGGTCCCTGGTTGATTCCAATCTATAGTTAGTTGCGACTACAATAAAAATTGTTATATTGATATATTCCCACCTCACCATAGCCGTGGTATTCTGAATCTAAGCCGAACAAGTAGCAAACTTGTCGCGATGTTTGTTCAGTATGAATAACCAAATAATATTTATAATTACCTAAAATGCCTATTATTAATAATCCGACAGAAGTCAGGTGACTTCTGCACATTCTCTCCGTACCACTCCTTCAGTATTTTCCTGGCTGCATCAACAAATTTATCCTGGACTTCCTTGCTGCAGAGAACATAGTCAGGAGCGATGCAGGTCTGGCCACTGTTTATGAACTTGCCCCAGAGAATCCTTTTTGCTGTCACATATATATCTACTGTGTTATCGATGTAGACTGGACTGAAAAGGAATTTGAATTTTTATTATTAGTCTTTACAGATCAAATTCGAGATGTCTTTAAAAAAGGATAAATACGAAGTCTTATGGTCGGATTAATAGTCGTTGCTAAGCAATTGCTAATGCTTAGCCGATGCTTTGGACTGTCAAATTGAATATGAAAAAACTAAATTCTGACAGTTCCAAGCAATGGCTCAGGCTAAGCAACGACTATTAATCCGAACATTAGAAACAGACACGCCTGTATGAATCGGTGCATGGATGTGGAGAAAGCTAGGGAAGAATGTAGACAGTGGCGTACATTACTCTCTGCTTACCCCTTGACAGGGATACAGGCGTGATGGTATGTTTGTATACCTAATTTTTTTATGTAGGACAATTTACAGATTTTGCCCTGGTCACAAACTAAGCCTAGGCTTGTACTACGTTTACCAGAAACAACGATATTAATACATATTTCGGAATCGAACCCACGACCTCCGGATACAACGCCAAAGGCGCAACCACTAGTCTACGGAGGCGGTCAATATTAAATAATTTATTATTATTATTAATTAGTTGTTTCTGGTACACATAGTACAACAAGTCTAGAGCTTAGTTTGTGACTAGAGCAATATGTGTAAATTGTCCTATATATTATTATCTATCATTAGTCTAAAAAGCCGTGAAGTGATCTATTGGGAAAAGTTAATACCTAAAAGAATAAAAACAATATCGTCATAGTCAAGAGTCTTGTTTTAAGATTTTTTCTTGCTTCAAGATTTTTTCTTGCTTCAAGAGTAGGAATATTATTTCCGCCATATACAATACTAGCTGTGCTCGCGACTTCGTCCGCGTGGAATAGTTATTTTTTTATCATATAAACTTTCATCCCCTATTTTATCTCCTTGGGGGTAGAATTTATCAAAATCCTTTCTTAGCGGATGCCTACGTCATAACATCTACCTGCATGCCAAATTTCAGCCCGATCCGTCTAGTGGTTTGGGCTGTGCGTTGATAGATCACTATGTCAGTCAGCCACCTTTGAGTTATATATATTTAGATTATTCTTTAATACATATTTTTTGTGTATCTTGAACCGTTTTCACGGCGCACGCAACGGAAGGCTTCAAAGATGAAATAATTTCTCCCGTTTTTTACACATTTACCACTATATCTTTGCTCCTATTGGTCGTAGCGTGATGTTATATAGCCTATAGCCTTCCTCGATAACTGGACTATCCAACACAAAAAGAATTATTCAATTCGAACCAGTAGTTTCGGAGATTAGCGCGTTCAAACAAACAAACAAACAAACAAACAAACAAACTCTTCAGCTTTATAATATTAGTATAGATGTATGTATTGTGACTTAAGACAAATGCATTGTCTTAAGTTTTTACAAAGCAAAGAAAAATCTTGAAAAAAAAATTGTTTTAATTGTCTTGGGTTTAAAACATTTATTTTATATACCTATTTTAATTTATATAATTTTCTGCTACTTAACGTAATTATTTCTACCTTATTTCTACCCCGCGACCGCACTTTAGTAGGGATAGAGAAAAGTAGTGTCGGGTCATTATAAACAGCGGGGTTAGATTGCAGCCATAAAACGAAGCTTCGTTTAACGCTAACGACTGCGTTTTTAAAAATCGGTAGATTAGCGGCATCAAAAACGATGGTCACGTGGCACACCTTGCGGCTTTCGTTTTTTGAGTGCGCTAACGAACGGTAAAACGTCGGTAAAGCCTAAAATCGGTAGAATAAAGAACCATTTTGACAGTTTGACATTAAAGAAAACGAAGACGTACGTTCGTTTCTGAAACGACACCAAATTTTTCGTGCTTTCTGTACAAAACATTTAATAATTTAATATTTACGGCATTGTAATTAATCAAAAAAAGTATAAAATTTATGAAAATGGTCACCGAAAGCGACAGACTTTCCCACAAGGCACAAACTGTCAAGGCATCCAGCCAGGCGGACTAGCAGACTCTGACGAAGAAGGACCCTTTTCAAGCATTAGCCTATGTTTAATAGTGCGCTTCCTCTATAAAGAGGTTGCATGGAAACTGATGAAACATCCATGTGCTGTTTTATTGCACCGGAGTGGTTGCACAACGGCGAAAATCCTAGGAACACTGAGGTTGCTCCTTGAGGCTTGTGGAAGTCCCAGACATCTCGTCGCCTTCTGGAATGAGCTAGTTGGAGTAGTCAGCCGACGCAGGCAAAAAGGCCTAACCTCGTGGCTAATTGCAAACAGCGAGTCTGCCATAAACATGATGCTCAACAGTGATCAACATAGACTAACATTTCGTAATAATTCTAGTATATATTGGCCTAGTAAAAAGGACACGGTGAACTCTTTTATTGTTAAAAAAATATTGCACAAGTGGTGGTTTTTTAAGTAACAAACAAAAGTGCAATAAATGATTTGTATTTGTGATGAGTAATTCACATAAAGTTAAGAGTGACTTTCAATACAACATTTTCTACATATTCAAATCACACTTAACATCAACACAGGCCTTAGAGGACATTCACAAAAGATGATAAAAACACCAAGTCATAGTAACCCTAGGAAACATGTATTATTTAATCAAGTTATGGATACATGGTACCGGAAAGTGTGGACTCAGTGAACTCCTTTAAGAATAGACTAGACAAACATTTAATAGTAGTGTATTTAACAATAATAATACTTTAAAGTTGCATATATTTAATTAAAAGCGAATAATTGTTGTACTCATCAACAAGTAACTTTTTATTTATTTATATTATCATGCTCCCCCCACCCCTAGCTCATAAGTCATTTGTAAATTAAAAACACATTAATGCTTGTGAAAAAAATATTTCATCCACAGACATTTAGATATGGGACTTTTATTGCACAATAAATTTTGTAGCATTGCTATAGGTACCTATGTTATAGTCAGTATGATTGTTCATGCAATGCTAACCATACACATCCCATATATTTGACTAACTTGTGCAGTTATGGATATGTATGCTTAGCATTGCATAAACACAGTGCCCACTCTTATCAATGTTTTTTAATTAGTAGGTACCTACCATTGTTGTTGATTCTTCACTGGATAATGGATCGAACAAAAAAACCTACACAGCTCCTTGCACAGCCTCTGAACCAGTGTATGGTGCATACTTTTCAAATCACCTATTAATACCATTACAAGCTCGGAACCAAATCTGCATCCTTGCATAGCCTCTGACCTAGTGTATAGGGCATATTTAGAATCCTAGATATGAAGTATAAACAACTTTCTATGAGGCATTATTGCATTCCTGTATGTATGTTTGCCTTTTGTACCATACATCTATACTTATATGGTGTAGTCAGTATGAGTATTCATGAACAACTAACCATACACATCCTATATATCTGACTAACCACATATAAATAGTGCACACTCATATCAATGATCTCTTAATTGGTACCTACCATTGTTGTTGACATTATTCACTAGACAACAAAACCTATTTCATATAAGCTTGGGGATGGATGACACTGGAACCAAACCTTAAAATACAAAAAAATAAATGTGGTGATAAAAGGTTAATAACAAAAGATAAAATGATAATACTGGAAGTGCATTTAGATACTGGAATTTCACCTTTTCCAGTTTAATTTTATTAATGGGTTCAATCTCTAACATTATTTCTGCATATCATTTCAAAGTATCTATTATATAGTCAAATCAATATGTTTTGTTATTATTTGTTAAATAGTATTTCAAATTATTAAAAAAAAATCAGAATCCTAGATATGAAGTTGCATAAATTATCCTGTGACACCTGTTCATAAAGTTATAAAACAAAAATCCTATAATACTAGAATAAAACTTTTAAAGATTTTTTTTTTGTTCTAACAGAGCTTGAGCATAAGTAAAACATTGTTCATGCTTAGTTTCTACATTTCCTAGAAGGAACAATTTTTGTCTTTTATTTGTGCAATTTGTCCTGAGAACTATGAAGTTCATTTATTACTATTTTTTTTATATAAATAGGAGCACAGCAATTTTTGTATCTATGAGGACCAACTCCACTTCTATGAGAGCACGAGTGAATATGTACCTATCTGGTGGTAAGCAGACTTGCAGTCCATAAATGAGGACGACTGATGACATTAATAGAGCATGTCTCATATTTCATATTTATTAATTCACCATTCAATACATTTCTGCACACTCGGTTTTGTCAATATATTTACAGTAAATACACCTAGGTATATAAAATAATAATAATAAACTACATTTGTAACTATTCCATAAGTAATGAGTCTTGGTTGGACAGCCATAACTATTGGTAATATATATATTATAATGTATCAGTCATTCTCATCAAGGACTCTAAGGTCTGCTTAAGTAGTCAATGAATAAGGACGACTGATTCTTATTAGAGCAGTCATTTTACTCTGTACCTACCTATTGGTAAGAATACCTAGTCTGATCTTAGTCTTTTGAGAGGAAGTCATGTGAATCTGTACCTACCTGCTAGTAAACAGACCTACAGAGTACATGAATTTATAGGTAATAATAAAATGTGTCCCTCCGTTTAGGGCTTCTCATCTTAACATTTTGTATGAATTAGTGATTGCATGTATAAGCAATTGTACAAACTAGGAAAACAATTGCCATTGTATGAACTAGGAATTGTACAAACAAGGCATGAATGTAAAAAATAACATGAAATGCTACTTTCATTTTTGTTACTGTGTGATATGTAAAACAAAAAGAATCAATATTTAAAAATATATTTATTCAGGTGTTTCATCAATAGATAGGATATGTTAGTATGTTACATTACATAAATAAAATATAAATGATCTATTTAATTTAATTATCTCAATTATTTTTAATATACCTATTAAATGTTAATCTATTCCAACATAAATGAAGTTTTATAGCAGTGCAGTTCTGTTTAAGACAAAATTGTTATATTGATGTACTTGCTATACCATTATGTTGTGGCCGAGTTGGTTAGACCTTGGACTTAAAAACACTTAGGTCCCTGGTTCGAATCCCGGTGTGTACCAATGAGTTTTTAATTACCTAAATATTTATGTACATTTGTTTGACAACACCACTATAGTGCCTCGGAGAGCATGTTAAGCTGTCAGTCCCGGTTTCACTATACCAACTTATGACTGTTTATAGATGGGTTATTGAGTCTATTCAAAACATCGCGACGAGCTAGCCACTTGTTCGGTGTAGACCATCGGCTACAACGAGGTGGGATTAAAACCCCTCCGCTGGGTACCCTGGGACCGTCTAGGCAGTCTCGGGCGCCGTAAGGCACCCATGATGATATGTATGTATGTATGCTATACCACAAAAACAGTGGACTCTGCACTGTCTGATTTATTAGTTGAGTTTGTAATCTTTAAATATTTTTGCACCTTGAGCAAAATTAATTTCACTGGGCAATTGTGGACTATTTTATTTGTTGTTGTTATATTATTTGTGAGGTTGTAATATTTATTATTTTTGGTTTCATGTTGTGATCCTTTTGAATATTTATTTATCTGCATCATAAGTTCAATAAGTTTTCCGTTCTTCAAGTACCATGACTAGTGTACCAAGAATTCTAGTCTATAAACAGGGAGTATAATTTTATAGCCTGCAGGACCTGCATCAGGTTAACTTGGGTTTAAAGTAGTCCAAAGACACCCTAAGCTAACAATTTGAGCTTAGTTAGGTCCACTTATCTTTTTTATAGGGTTTCTGAAAACAAATATACATATTATTAATATATCTATAAATATTATAAAATAGCTTTTGACAAATAAATAAAGACCTAAACACCCACATAAAACTTTATAAAGGTTTCTTTTGTCCAAAATAAAAACCACAAACTTAATAGTTATATTTAGCTATGTCATTTTAATTATTTAACTTATATTATGAAATACTCCAATTATTCAGAGCCTAAAGCATTACAAGGGCAATAAATATGAATAAAACGTAATGCTGAAATCAAAGATTGGTTAAAAGTAGTTACTAATAAAGTTCATTCATAACTGCACTTACGTATTTTGGAACAAATTCATCACAAGATTGGAATATTATACTTCTGAATTATGTTTTTTGTTATATTACTAGCTTACTAGTACTAAAACATTAAAATAATACGCGAATTATTTATATTTTGTAAAATCGAGGAGTTTGTTTACTTTTTGCAAGTGATGTCAAAATGACAGCGCTCACGTTTAAAAAATATAATATTGTCTATGAAACACCGGTAAAATCACATCTCTAATCGCTCAAACGACAGTGTGCGTTTCAGTGTACAACCTACGAAATAAAAGCGAAGGAAAAACGCAATCGCTTGAACGCAATCGTGTGCGAAGGGAAAAGCGAAGGCTGTTAATCTAGCCCCGCAGGTCATTATTACGAAAATCCTTCTCCTCTGCGACCGTACAATTTTAATCATATTTAATGTTCATTATTTTCTCGTAAAAAAAAACAGAAATTCATACGATTGAAAAATGCTGGAGGAGGCCTTTGTCGAGAGGGCATACTGATAATTCCTTGTTTTAAACTGTTACCAATGTTTTTAGTTTTTCTACTTATCAATATTTTTATATTTAATTTTTGTTAAATTTACTTGTCAGTACATAAAGGCAAATAAAGGAGACCGTTCATCTTTGTATGGACGGCGGTTGCGCTAAAAATAATTTTGTATGACAGGCAAACTTAGACACAAAAGAGGATAAATATCATACTTTTAATAGACATCTTTTTTTTAATTTTTTTTGTGGGGTTTTCTGTAAACTTACATTTTTATTTAAGATTTTAATTTAGTATTGAAACAAATAATTGTTAAGGTTGCGTTCCAAAACGATTATCGGGTAAAGTAAAGAAGACAACTGTAACTGCCGTTACAGACTGGACTTAGACGCCTATAAGCCCGTTATACGCGCCTAAGCTAAAAAATAGGCGTCCATTTGATACACACTCGTATGTACAGAATAAAAAAAACATTCGTATGTACTCGTACCCATACGCGCCGAAAAATCCACCACTGTAAAGTCTCGTATAAAATATTAAGAAATAAGGCTATAGGTAACATTAATAAAAGTACATAAGTAAAGCTGGCGATTTTTGTTAGGTGGCATTTGGTAAAAAATAAGCCTATTCGAATGGTTTTTATTTTTTCTTCTGAGCTATGTCCCTGCCATTATCTTGATATTTAAATTACAAGAAAGTGGAGGGATCCGAAGGCTCGACTCGACACCCGAAAGAAAGATAATTAACCAAACAAAACCAAAAATAAATGACTTTACGAAAGGGCGATAGACTCTTCCTACATCTCTGACAACAGATTTGACTCACAGATTATATAGTAATTAGTTTGACTGATTAATGATTTTTTGAATAGTACGCACCCCAACTCAGTCTGTTTTACAAATGTGTAGAATAGAAAAACGCTACTACTTGTTAACGTATTCATGTTTTTATGTATTTGATTACCCCAATATGTTATATGAGGCCGTATTATTTTAATAAGGGAAATGGGTACAGTATTATAGTAAAACAATATAAATATTTGGATTTATAGCGAACATTGTCGGGGTGTTCATTACTGCGTCTGTGATAGATAATTCAAACGGAAATCAATATCTTACTAATAAAGTGAAAAAACGAACCCCACAAAATATTTCAACGAGTTAAATGTAAATGTTGTTTAAAATATAGCCATGAATTATGAATAATGTTTTAAGACCATACTACTTCTCTTTATAGCGCAACAGCTTTTGGTCGGTCTCCTTTAAAAATTTCATAAAATGGTTAAATTGTTAATTTTTGCTTCTATAAATAATTATTATATAATTGACCTTGGTTTGCACAAAGGTGCATACAAAATAAATTAATTGTTTAAATTAGCGAGTTGACGATAATACGTCTTTTATGGACTTGATGAATTGTGCGCATTTCAAAGAATTATAAACATAATGCATAAAGTTTTCCCTTTCATTTTAATAAATTAATTATATTATAACTTTTAAGTTGATTAAAATTAAAAACCGTCAAGTGTCATAATAATAATAATAGCCGGCATAGTGGGAGCGATCAATATTATAACGATGTATTGATTCGACCCCATTCATAGACTTTGTAGGTCTGCTTAAGATCAGATAGATACAAAGTTACATGCCGTGCTCCATTAAAAAAAGTCATTACACAGGGTGAATTTGATATTAGTAATGTTAAAATGATCAATATGTATGAGAAGACCAAAAATATTTTTCTGATATGTCCTCAAACCGAAAGTTCATTGTATCATGTTTGAAAGACTTTAAACCTTAGGCCTCCCCCTAAGGTTTAAAGTCTTTCCAAACATGATACCCTTGGGGTTTAAAGTCTTTTCGAAAGTTTTAATTTAAAAGTTTGGAAAGACTTTAAACCTTAGGGCACCTCCCTACCATTTATAATTTCCATAGTATGACGTAAAAGAATGTTATAAGTTTGATCTGTTTGTCTATCTGTGGCATCGTAGCTACAAAATAGACCGATTTCAATGCAGTTTCTTTTATGTTTACACGATTTCAGCGGCGCTATTATCTGAAGTAGGATCAGCAGGGTAACCACCGACTTCGATACCGTAAGATCTCATTCGAGTTGAGATCAAAAACGATGTTTTTGGTACTAAGAAAAGTGAAACATCGTTGTTTGAATTAACCACTGCATAACTAGTTCGAGTACCTAATTAATTACAAAAAATATATATAATATTATGAATTTTGGAAATATCATTTGTATAAAATGACGCCAATTTTGATCTCAACTCGAAAGAGAAGATCGGAGTCGGTGGTTACCCAAAAATGTTTTCACTAACCTTTTTCCTCCCAACTCTAAAGTGACAGGTGTTAAGTATTTAGTGGCAGCAGCATACACGATTTTGCCAACATTGGTTCCGCCAGTGTAGAAAATGTAATCGAACTTCTGCTTCAAAAGCTCAGAAGTCTCAGATGGACCACCTTCTACAACTATGATTGCATCCTGGAATTGTTAATCTATACTTAATATTATAAAGAGGTAAAGTTTGTGAGTTTGTGGGGGGTAATCTCTATATTTACCGATTTTGAAAATTCTTTTATCGAGGAAGGTATACCTCGATAAAACATCACATCACGCTACGATCAATAGAAGCGTAGCATCAATAAAAAATGTTCGGAAAACGGGAAAAATTTGTTCAGTTTGAGAGCTTCCGTTGCGGTTAAAGTTGTCAGCTAGTTTATTATATTTAGGAATCAGTGTTATGGAAGTTCATCTGTAAAAGGCACGTAAATGTTGTCTACCACCTATGGTTAAAATTCAATTGCACGTGACAAAAAAGTAAGGTTGATTTTCCCTTGCAGAATATTTTGACAGTTAATACATATTTATATCATTTATTGTAGTGACGCTTACACTTCACTCAACTTTAGCGACATTTTAATGGCACTGGAAAAGATTTCTTGAGCGTAGCCCGAAGACTGAAGACGTGTGTTTCTGCTATATTTTTCATAGTTAGTTTATAGGATATTATTGTGCAAAAACCAATTTTGTAGAATAAGTATTCCGTTGTGATCTTGTGAGCAAGTGTCATTTACGCAGTGCCCCAGTGTTTGTGTTATCTCAAGGAATCCCTTAACCTTCGATAAAATGGTGGTCCCATTTTATCGTTGGTTTATCTTCCTCTTCACTTGACATTGGCAGGACTATACCGTATGTTGCAGACATACGGTATAGTCGTCGTTCCTTTATCTACCCTAGTCCTTTCCCAATTCCTTTCCATCCTATTATCCCTCTTTCACTAATAATAAATGTTTTTAAAACTACCCACTAGACGTTGACAAAATTTCGCGTAATGTGAAGAGGCCATTAATCTAAGAAAATAAATGACACGGGAAAGTTCTTTCAAATTTGATAAACACTTTCTTGGCCGACTTTACATCCAGAAAATAAATAAACAAAGCAATAGGTATATACCTTAAAGTCACACCAAAAAATATATTTAAAAAATACAATAATACATACATTATCCAAGTATTTGGGTAAAGTATCCACTATGAACTTGGCACAGGCTTCAGCCAGCTCGCTAGGCTTGACAATGACAGCATTTCCAGCAGCAATGGCGCCGGCCATTGGCAGCAGTAGCAGTTGTAGGGGATAGTTCCAGGCCCCGATGACGAGGGCCACTCCATAGGGATCATTGTAGATTACCACGTCATCCAACATGTTCACGAAACCTTTGGAGGGCTGGAATTTTGTGTGGTTATCATTAGTTATGTTGAAGGGCTTAACGGAGACCATGCTCTGCGCGAGATATTTTTTTACTTGGAGCACGGCACGCGACTCTGTTAATGGTTTTGTTTTAAATCCAAGGAATGGGGTCGCATCATACATTGTTGTTTAACAACATTGATGGTCCCACTATGCCGGCTAAATGAAGTGGCGGTGACAAAGACGAATTTGCATTACGAGTCTATATAATATTTTCGTCGCTTTCGTCAAACCAACCGCCCGTTTCGCAACCATATTGTGAAAGGAGACTACCACCTACAAAAAATTGATGCAATAGTCTTCTGAAAACCTGTGAACTCACAGGCGAAAACCGAAACTTTGCGATTTTTGCATCTGTAGGTATAGACAAAATTGTTACGACATACTGTAGTTAAATGGATGTGGGATGCCCTGTAGCTATATGTATATAAGAGCATGTTAAGTTGTCGGTCCTAATTTCACTGCACCAAACTATTTATAGACGGGTAACACACCGCAACGAACTGGCCACTTGTTCAGCATAGACTCAGAATACAATCGGCTACAAAGTGGGAATAAAACCCCCCCTGTTGAGTATCTTGAGGCCGCTTAGGCCCTACGATGGTATACAAAAAGTATAGGTAGGTATCTAGATAATATATTAAGTTTTCAATAGATCGTTCACTTGAGATTTATAAATAACTTTAGGTCAGATAAGTTAATGTTTGTGTATAGTAAATATTACTTTTATGCATAATAATAAACCCAAGTCACTTAAATACAATTGCCACTCCAAGGTTGTTTTTGACGTAATTTTGCATTTAACTTTGACATTGAACTTGTCTTGTCATCATGTTAACATAATAGGTACTTGAGTGTATTAACTTTTGTATTGAAAAAAAAAAAAAAAAAAAAAAAAAAAAAATAGAACAGTAACTACAAGTGAATAGGTCCAGTAGTTTTTAAGGATAAGAATTCTACAAAGTTTACTATTTTCTAAGTATAGTTCTACTTATTAGTAATTCTAAAAAATATTATGGTTCTATAGCCTATGAGAGTTATTTCAAATCAAATCAATGTACGGATTTTTATTATACTAATTTAATATATAATTAAATTTATATTTATTGTGTGTATAGATAATCTGTGCATTAATCCTACTCAATGTACATCATAGGTTATGTGTCCATTTTTATTTTTTAGCCAAAACGGGACTTTTCAAAATTATGGCGACAGTCCCAATAATGAAACAAATTAATCATGTTGCATATTTATAATACCTAGATATTTAGTCAAAAGTTAAAATATATTTTTCTACTTCGACTATGAAAAACTCTTCGCTTAAACTTGTTATACATTTACAAAAAGGTCTATTATTAAATAATTTAGTTTTTTATCAGTATTGACCCCTCTGAATCTGAAAACGGGACACTTTGGCGTTCCAAGACTTTCTTCGGGGACACCAGGACAGAGGAAAAAAGGGACAGTCCCGTTCAAAACGGGATGTATGGTCACGTTAAGCATAGGTAACAATATTTAACTTAAGAATTCAGTTTCAATTTCTTATTTATATTGCCTCGCTTTTCGTAAAGGAGATCCGGCCGCCGTCATACGAATTAGGCCTAGTATATTGTACCGAATCATTTGGTATGTAGGGTTGAAGATAATAATTTTGAGATGCTCATTTAACGGTATTTGTATTTTTTTTTAGCCAGGAAATGAGAAATATGGCTTTACAAAATAAACTTATTATGTAATTTGTTAATAATAAATTAAGCCAGAAGTAGTACATAAATAAAACTACTAATTAAAACAGGTTTAACGAAAAAATAAAGTTGGTATATAATAATAATATAAATCACGAACTTTAATTTTTATGTAAATAGGAACGTGCTGGGATGTCAACTATGCTTGCGTTCGTTTTGGGACAGAAACATGTTCACAACGATCACGATGTATATTTATGCGTTTTTTTTGAGATTTCGGCGGCAAAAGTGGCGATGTGATCTGCCACAATAGGCGTTTTTTTTGGCCCAGAATGCTACCGTGAACTGATCACAATGACCCCAGTCGATAGGTGAGGCGTTGTGAACAAATTTTGACATTTGTGGTTGTGACAACAACATGTTTTAAACATCGCAGCCGTCTTATATTTTTAGGATCAAACTTATTGTACTTTAAATCGGAATGATTTTTAGAAAGATTTCGAAAATAAAATTAGTGGATTGTACGAGTTAACCTATATTTTACTTGACAAGTGACAGTTGACAGATTGGTGATAACAATCGATTTGGACAGTGGTAATTGTGGCATTGCGAGTGAAACTAACCAAAAAAAACGCAAGTTCGCATAATGTCATCATGATCGATCATGTCTCATTCCCAAGACGAACGGGCCCTATATAGAGGTGATCAAAAATAGGTAATATGTAAATATTCCTTAAAATAGGATTTTGGTTAAACAATTATAATTCTGTAATAAATATTCATTAATTAAGATTGTTTTTTATTTTGGTTAAAGTGATATTTAATATTTATGTAACCTAAAAGTTACATAAATATTGAATATCGCTTTTGACATTTTTTTTTTCATAATATAGAAGCAAAGGCCATTAACATCTTTTTTTTTTAGGCAAAAGTTGTTCAACTTTTCTTAGTTTTTGAACTTTTTTTTCTTTAAAACTTTAATAGTTTAAATTTATTTAATAATTATTTTATAAATACATTCTAGTCAAGTATTTTTTTATTATAATTTGATCTCGGTACAATTGACTAGGCCAAAATGCAGGTGTCCTTTTCCAGAGTCTAATCGTGAAAAAGGTACTAACCTAAGGAGCTAAAAATAATTATAGAGACTTTAACTAATTAGTCAGTAAGTTTAGAATAACATTGTTAATCAGATAAGGGAGAACAAAATATAAAGATGTTACTCAAGGTACGGTTTAGGAGGGGGAATTCAGTATAAATTAGTTAAGACTTCACAAGGGACTTAAGAAATATGATGCAAATAGTCATATTAATAAAATTCACATAAAAGTTACATAAGTTTTTTTATGTTTAATTACTTTTTTGTTATAACAAGTGTTTCAGACTAACAAACACGTTTTAGTTATTGTTTAAGTCAATGGATTCCAAAAGATAAAATAAGTACCTATAAATTTAAAACAGTATTTAATAATAATTTAAAACTTAGTTATTTGAAGATAAATATTTAGATAATATGGTGTTAATTATTCATAAGAAGTATTAATACCATTCATTATATTTAAATTTTTGTTAAGACATTAACAGCTGTCAATGACCTTATTTTATAAATAAAAAAGACCGTTTATTTAAACTATTTGAAGTTATTGGTACATTTGGAACAAAACCCATGGTTTCTGATAATATTGACAACATTCACAAATATTATCGCCTCGAATTTTGATCCATACAACTCATAATATTTATGTCCCAGTAACTCCAAGGACCTTTTTACTGGGGTTTAAATTGCCTATATGTCACACCAGACATTACCAGTCTACACTATTGTAATTTTAGTTTGTACCATCCTTCAAAAAACCCAACAAACAAAATAACAGGTGCAACTTGCTTATTAAGAATGCAATCTAATAAAAATATCAATGTATGAGTAAATTAAATATGAAAAAGAACACAATTTAAAAATTGTTTTTTTATATAGCACCCCGTAGTTTCTGGAATTATGTGTATATATTCAACGTTGCTTAACAACCTTCACACTGCTTTCCATCATCAGCTAAATGTGAAGTCAAATTGGGACTTCTCATTAAAAAAACAACCATATTGATACTTCCCACATGCCACCTAAATGCGGTTTTCAGGGAATAATAAAAATTGCTTTAGGTACCTTTATTCATCTTTTAAAGCATAAAAACTTCACTTACTCTATGAGGCGCAACCCAATCATCCAAGTGATGAATAGTATTCTCCAGGTCATTGATAAGATAGTCCACTTCCAGCAGCATAGCCTCCATCTTTGACCTGCGCAGGTCTTTTTGAAGAGCCTCGACCATAACTGTTTTGTTATCCTGGTACATTCTCAGTAAGTTCTTCAATTGTTTCTTTCTCCATGATACTGGCTTGGTGACACCTTGGTTATAAGCATCACGGGCTTTCTGTACCACCTGAAAAATAATTTAAAAAAAATCTGATGGTAGATTAATGTGATGGTTTATTTAGATCAACATTCATGACATGACTAGGTATGGCTCTTTATAACTGACCAATGACAAAAAAGTATGGATCCTTTGTGTAAAAAGAGTAGGGGTATTATCTGAACTTGTGATCACAGAGTAAGTGATATGATAAAGTTGTGTGTCAATAATTTATTTAAAAAAATTAGTTATACTTGATGGTCACTTTTCCCTTCGGATAATGAAGATGTTAACATGTTGAAATTCAGTCCTTTACTAAATTGTTATTTATTTGAACCAAATATTATTTTGTTTATAACATAAAAAATATATTTGTTATTGAGCAACACACAGGTGTTCAGACATTAAATAAGTTCATTGTATATATTCATTGTATATATTCATTAAAGCTGTACACAAAGCCTATTACAGATTACATAATGTTTTCTTTTTCAGTCATCATCAAAAACATACTATTTTTAGCCATGGGTGGGAATAGAACACACGACCTCTGGATTTAACTCCAAAAGCGCAACCACTAGTGTATGGAGGTAATCTCAACTGAGTGAACAAATAAGGTATTACTTATCACTACAAACTAATAAATTAACGTAGTTTTTAGTACAGTAGCCCTAGTGTGTTTTTTTAACGTTTACTTTCGCGTTAACTATACTACCGCGTTAACATTTTGACCAATCACACGACCGCATTTCTAGTTCGTAAAATTTCCGCTTGGAGCGCTGAACCATTTCCCATACAAATTTTAGTTAACTCAAACGCAAAGTAATAGTTAGAAAACTCACACTAGGGGTACAGGACAGATTAGAGGAATATAGTTTTTGTAATTGCCACAATCTTCTCAGGATCATCCGGATTTAGCTCATTATATTATATACTAGCGGCCTGTCCCGGCTTCGCACAGGTTTGTATAACTTTAACTATATGCTCAGCGCACGCCACGGAAGGCCTCAGAAACGATACTTTTCCCCGTTTTTAAAACATTTTTGGTTACTGCTCCACAACTATAGAACCTAGCGTGATATTATATAGCCTATGTTACTTCTGAATAATGCAGCTTTCTAATGGTGAAAAAATTATTGCAATCGGTCCAGTAGTTTTTGAGTTTATTCATTACAAACATACAAAAACACAAAAATACAAAAATACAAATCTTTCCTCTTTATTATATTAGTATAGATAGATATTTATTATTTATGTAGTTTAAAATAAAATAATAATATCAAGATGTATACATATAATTACCTCAGACACATCCACCGATTTAGTTTTCCCATTTCCTGAAACAAAATAAATCATTATGTAAAAATTGTATAAAATACCATCACGGGTGCCTATTTGGCTCCCGAGAACCGTTTAAACAGCCTCAGGGTACCCAGCGGAGGGATTAACCCGTCCTCATTTCGCCGATGGTATTCGGAGGCAACACCTAACAAGCGGCGAGCTTGTTGCGGTGTTTATGATGGTATAGCCTCGTTGTATAAAGCGGTCACCCATCCCAGGCTGGCCTTGTCATCTGCTTAACCTTGTTATCAGTTGCGCAGTGACTTAACCACTAGGCTGGGGCCTCTTTTTTGTATGAAGTTTTGAAACTATTATACGAGTTATGTATTTATGTTAAATGTTTTAAATTATTTGTCAATATAGGTAAATACCTATGAATTAATAAAGCTAGGTTTATAATATAGTCATGGACTCAATCAAGCTAGTCTGTGTGTTTTATTAAAGCTGTATCAATAATTATGCTGTAGTAGGCCTTGACATAAGACCTATTGAATTAGGCGTATTTATAATTACGCATTCAATGTAATAGAAGTAACTATTTTATTTTTATTTTCTTGGAGCACAACATGTGACTTTGTATCTACCTGATGGTAAACAGAACTACAATGAATTATTGATTGGTTGTTCAATACATTATTGTTTAACAATACTGATGCACTAAATGATGCGGTAACGTAATAAACATAATATGTAGGATAATTTTTAGATATATTGATGGTCACAATTAATGGGGGCGACAAAGACGAATTTGGATTACGGTATCCTTGCTGCTTTATCGTTAAATCCACTGCCCGTTTAGTAACCAAACCTAAAAGGAGACTACCATCTCGACAAAGAATAGCAGTAGTGTCCTCAAAACGGGTAAACCCACAGACTAAAACCGAAACATGACTAGGTTTTTGTATCTTTATGGTAGCGACAATGTTTTATTTATTACTTGGAAACATACCCTTCAGCCAAAAAAAACGTTTTAAAGAACAGAGAATTAAAAGAATATATATTAATTGAGTTTGTTCTAAGTAAATTATAATATAATATTTCTTTATTTTCCACAATATGGTACACAACAGCAGCTATTATAAATTGAATAAACACATAGGAATAAAACCCCTCCGCTGGTTACCCTAAGGACGTCTCTTATTCTTGTGCATTATGAACAATTTGCATTTTTTTAAATAATAATTATTCATTTTCTATTACTTTTCAGATGCCTTGAGGGTAGCCCGAAGAGTGTAGTCGTGTGTTTCTGATATATTTTTCATAGTTAAGTTTATATTATTGTGCAAAAATGTACCAATTTGTAAGATAAGCATTCCGTTGTGATATTAAGGGTGAGAAGTGTAGCATTTATGCAGTGTCTCAGTGTTAGTGTTAATGAATCCCTTAACCTTTAATAAAATGGCGGCACTCATTATTGTTGGGTTTTTTTTTCCTTTTTCACTTGACATTGGCAGGACTATACCATATGTTTGCATACGGTCAAGTCGCCATTCTTTTCTCTACCCTAGTGCTTTCCGAATTCCTTTTCATCCTATTATCCCTCTTTTACTATATAAAATTTTTTTTTAAATCTACCCACTAGCTAAACATTGGCAAAGTTTCGCGTAAAACGAAGACGCCATTAATCCAAAAAAATAACAATAATAATAATTCTCTTCTGGGGCTCTAGAGAAAATCAGGATTCTTTGAGGGTAGCCCGAACACTGTAGACGCGTGTTTATATTATATTTTTCAAATTTAATTTTATTGAATATTATTGTGCAAAAGTGTACTAATTTTGTAGAATAAGCATTCGTATAGTAATATTAAGTGTGAGAAGTGTAGCATTTACGCAGTGATCTCGGTGTTTGTGTTATCTCAAATAATCCCACAATCTTCAGTAAAGTGGCGGTACCCATTTTACTGTCGATTTCTTTTTCCTCCTTCACTTGATATTGGCAAGACTATACCGTATGCTTTCATACGGTCATGTCGCCATTCCTTTTTCTACCCTAGTCCCATCCCGATTCCTTTCTATCCTATTATCCCACTTTTACTTTATACCCGCTTTATAAATCAACCCGCAACCACACTTGATATTGGCAAAATTACGCCTACACGGCGTAGAGGCCACAAATAAAAGAAGAAGAAGAGAAAATCAGGCGAGGCGACGTGTCGTGTCACCTTCAATCAAAACTGTATAGACTGTCACTATCAAAATACATACGTTTTTGACTGAGGCGACGCAACATGTCGCCTCGCCTGCTTTTTCTCTAGAGCCCCAGGTGTGTGCAAAGGTCAATGCGTATTATTTATCTTGTTATCTGTCTACTGACTAAAATTAACGCAAAAACATAATAGATACACATGATATGTATTATTCCTATACACAATCATCTATACTAATATAGGTAATAAAGAAGTAAAGTTTGTGAGGTTGTAAGAGGATTTTGAACATTCTTTTAGTGTTGGATAGCCCATTTATCAAGGAAGGCTATATAATATCACGCTACGACCAATAGGAGCCGGACATCAATTAAAAATGTTGGGAAAACGGGGAAAATTTGTTCCTTTTGAGAGCTTTCGTTGCGTGGGCGACGTAAACGGTTAAAGTTACGCAGACGTATCAGCTAGTATACTATAAATTGGTTATAGTATATGACATAGTCTCATATGAGGTTTCTGTAACTTTGCTAGATCGACCATACATGTACATACATACATATCATCACGGGTGCCTTAACGGCGCCCGAGACCGCCTAGACGGCCCCAGGGTACCCAGCGGAGGGTTTTAATCCTACCTCGTCGTAGCCGATGGTATGAGTCTACACCGAATAAGTGGCTAGCTCGTCGCGATGTTTAGAATAGACTCAATAACCCATCTATAAACAGTTTCACAAGTTGGTATAGTGAAACCGGGACCGACAGCTTAACGTGCTCTCCGAGGCACTATAGTGGTGCTGTTAAACAAATGTACGTACATTTTTTAATTAAAAACTCATTGGTACACACCGGGATTCGAACCAGGGACCTAAGTGTTTTTATGTCCAAGGTCTAACCAACATGTAGATCAACCAACAGGTGAAAAAAACATCAAGTGGTCTATTCATATTTCGGTTGTGTCCGTGTTCACCTACTGCTTCAATTTCTGGTGAGGTGGTAGTATTTTTTTATTGGACCACTGCATGTGACTTTCTATCTACCTGATGTTAACCACACCTACGAAGTTCAAGCAGTTTATCAAAGCATTTTGATTAGCAGTATTAGCCACTATGCTGACTAAATTATTAAAATGTCAATTATGAGTATATTTTAATATCCTTGCAGCTTTAGGTATTGTCAAATCAACTGCCCGTTTAACTTTTCTTAACTGCACCCTAAAAGGAGACTTTGACAAGGAATTGATGCAGTAAACCCACAGACTCAAAGGAAAACCAGTTTTAGGTCATAATAGTAAAGATATAAGACCTCCCAGCGAACTATACTGTAACCCTAAAGGTATACTGCTTAACCTACTTACTGTAAAAATATCAATTTAGAAGAAAATTGTACCTGTAAGCATTTGTACATTGTACCCTAACTTTACACATTACCACAACATTTGACCTTATTTATTAATGAAGACATTATTTGCCTTGTAAAGGTACAACAATTGCTTTGTAATGGTTTGAAACCAATTTACTTTACACGTTACTAAAATATATTCCATCACAATTGTCAGTGCAGTCCACAGATGGACTTTTCCTGGGACAACGTGATCCCAAGGATATATTCTACTAAATAAATTGTATTAACACATTATGTATGGGAACAAATAAACATCTCCACACTATAGAAGTAGCAGAGATGATCCCAGATGCTTATTATGTGTTAATAAACCAAAGAAAGAGAAGAAAAAAGATCCCATAGGATTGAAGTGTTTTGACTGATGTCAGCTCTAAAACCAATAAGATGTAAATAATGTGAAATTTTGCCTTTTATATTCAGTTGATATATTATTTTAATAACTAGCTTTGCCTTTTGTTGACTTAATTTCGCTTATCATATTATTTGTATAATATACATTTAACTGCCAAATTGTAAAATATCTGTCTATTGATTCCTAATGATAATGTTAAGAACCAAGTATTTTATATTATATTTTAAGTCAGAAGTTAAACTATAAATCTAAACTAATATTATAAAGAAGAAATAATATTACTGAAGAGTTTATTTGGCATACAGACATTTGATCATTCTCTGGAACTGTTGGTTTGAAAAAATCTTTTACTGTTGGATAGTACATTACCGGGATAGTCCATTACTGATGACGGCTATATACTATATAACATCTCACTATGACCAATAGGAGCTAGGAGTTTATTCCTTTAGAGGGCTTTCATTATGTGCTCTGTATGTACCATAATAAATATTTAATTATATAAGTATATATATACAATAATCATTTCCTAAGTTTAAGGATATATATATATAAGGGTTTAAAACAATATAAGGAATACAATGAAAATTTTCAATATGCAATTAAATTGGTGTCAACAATACTACAATCACACAACATCAGCATTCTCAATATCAGTAAACAAAGTCCAATACCCTTTAGTTGTATCAATCATATAAACTAGGTAAGTAATTACTAGATAAGCAAAGCTTCATATCAGTTGAAAGTCAAGACAAGACCCAATTCTATATTATATAAGTATGGAAACTAAAAGTAATAATTTGTTTAGTTTAGTTTCTTACTATAATAAAATTAAACTTATTTTATTTAAAAACTTTATTGCACAAAGTACAAAGGCAGACTTAATGTTGCTAGGCATTCTCTACATAATATTGTATTGTAAGAGGTGCTTTTAGGATATTAGAGTAGGGTTGACTCTAAATTGCTTATATGAATGTGATGTATGTAGGCAAGCCACGCAGCAAGACATGTCACCATCAAGGAGGCAATTTAGGTATAATTTTACTCTAATATTCTAAAATGGAAATAACTGGCTTTGAACAACCACTATAGAAAAAGAAATGTTTGGGGGTAGGCTGTTAATTATGATATATTAAATTTGTAGTAGACATTAAATATTACATACCTACTATAATTTACCAAACATTACTTAATTTAAAACTTTTTTTAAATTAACTTTACACTAATTTTCATTAGAAGAATATGCCCAATAATGCTAGGATTTATTTGACATATTTTTCTGGTGAAAATTAATTAAAAAAAACTGTATAATCTAGGTTTTAAATTAATTAACAGATAAAATAACTGATGAATTACAAACCAAAAGGTATAGACTGCCAAAGGACCACATGCCAATGCCTGCAGTTGGCTGCTTATATGTTTTAAAAACAAGCAGGTTCAAACAAACATTAAAACAATTTGTTCACCAATGGATCACAAGTCAGGCATTTATAAAGAGTCTTTACCCGTCAATTGTGCTCTACCCTGCAAGAGTCTTACCAAGGCGACCAACCTAACAGGCAATATCAACATAGGTACAGAATGCCAGAACACAATATTTCTTTGATGCCCAATCAGAAAAAAATTGCGAGACTTCCGCTTATAATGATACTTAATATAATCAAACTATATGTGTATTTGAAGTTCTTATCCCCAAGGATACACACTGACTGAAGTTATATTACTGTGGTCTCTTTTAAATTATTTTACAGTTATGTCCACAATTATAACTTGAATATATTCTAATAAAATTACTTAAATGTTGGACCCTGCTATTCATGGGATAATGCAATATAAAACAAAGTATCACTAATACAAATTTAAGTAGGTACAATAATTATGCTGACGGCCGTGTAAGCAAATTAATACATAGCAAGGTTGATACAGCAATTTTCATTGCAACAGTTTCCTTCTTTAGTAAAAACTGTATTTAAGTAAATACAATTATTAAAAACTTTCTCAATTACAATTTATATAACTCACCTGAAGTCATCGTAGTAATTTTATTGTATAATATCCCGTACAACAAGAATTAAATCCTCAAAGATATTATTAGTAAAACTGGTTTTAGTTGTAAACAACTATAGTTAAGATACTGCTGAACACGGAAAAATACTCAGAAATTAGTTTCAAAGACCGGAATAGGTTGGTATACGTTGTAAAGTAATTAGTAACGTTATTAAGCACAATAAGATTATTTCACTTGAAAAAAGCACTGCTGTGCATGACGGTTCTGTAAAAAACTAAAAAAACACTAAAAACAGTGATGAAACTAATGAAAGTGATAAAAACAAAACGATACGAAACGAATGAATTGATTGAATGAACGAAACGAAAGTGACATTTGTCAACGAACAAAACTTTCATTCGTTCATACAACGATCGCCTAGTGTTGTTCCTTCAAAAGATATAACTCTACTGAAACATTTAATGGCTCGGTAGCTCAATTGCATAATATTTAGGTAAATAAAATCATGATATTTATGCCCGATTTCACCAACGATCCCTAACTCTAAAGCCCTTAAATAAGAATTTTGACTAATTTGCTATGAAACAACTGTCATTAATTGTCTCTTTGTTAGGGGCACCCTTAGAGTTAATGAAATCGAGCATTAGTGTCGTGGTAGAAAGTGTTAATTATTTTTAGGGAGCTGTATAAACTAGAGGGGTTTAGTCTGTAAGAGAGTATATAGTACATAAATCCGCAGTTTTAAACCATTTGTGTATGGAAAGGAGTGGACTAGCTTTATAGTGGTTACAGAATCAATAAAGTTGATTATTGTGACTATTTTCCGGCTAAATGATGCGGCTTCGAAACGGGCGGTGACAATGATAGATTTGCATTTTCAGTCTACTTTAATAATAAACATACCGCTTCATCGCCAAACCAAACTGCCCGTTTCGTAACTGCACCCCATGGAGATAAAATAGGGAGGGTCTATGACCTTTAAATATATTATTATTTTTATTTAAATCTTTATTGCATACAAAATACAAAGGCGGACTTAATGCCGCTAGGCATTCTCTACCAGTCAAACCTTCGGGACAGTAAAAGCAGTTAATAAGTGAGGTAGGTGCAATATAGTATCTGAGTATATAAACCAGTGAATATTATATAAAATACTTACAATCTATTATACACTACTTAAATATATCTTATATATATATACATACATAAACTACATATACACAATACTACCAACTACTAAATGAGAAAGGAGAAGTAACAAAGTGGAAAGGAATAGAATAATGAATGATAAATAAAAACTACCTATAAATTTAAATAGTAATCATATACTCTTTTTTTAAATATGACTCTATTTGGTGATTGTCTTATTTTGACTGGTAAATTATTCCAAAGTCTTGCAGCGACAACTGCAAACGATTTAGAAACAAAGGTGGTATGATGGGAGGGGAAGGCAAGGGTTGTATTAAAAGTAGATCGAAGGGTTTTGTCGTGATGCGAGCCAAGATAAGTAAATCTGTTTTTAAGGTATTCGGGTGTAGCAGGTTCGTTCAAAACAGAGTACAAAACACAGAGAACTCTGCAGTTTCTCCGGCTTCGTATTTTTAACCATTTAAGTTTATCACGAAAAGGCGTAACGTGGTCATATTTGCTAAGGCAAAAAATGAATTTGATGCATGCGTTGAGTAGACGTTCCATTTTATTAAGCAAACTTTCCGAAAGGTCCATACAACACACGTCACCATAATCCAGTAAGGGAAGCAGCAGAGCCTGTACGAGCAAAATTTTAGCTTTTAATGGCAAAAAGTGCTTTAATTTGTTTAGGGAGTGCAGTGAAGAAAAGATTTTGCTAAAGCTAAGTACTAATATAAATATAATATTTTCAGAACAGAAGATGGCCGCGGACATACTATTTAAAAAAAAGTGAGGACATAAGCAATCCGTGGGCATTGATTGGTTGAAGTGAGAACAGAATATAGAACGCACTCGTTTAACATTTTCGTTTTTATAGGCCATTTAAGAAGGCACATGGCGGTTCCATATTTTATTATTAACATAGACTTCTTTCAGGGTGCAACATGGCAAGTCTACAATCTTCACAATAAATCGCTGCAGTAGTCTTCTGAAAACCAATGCAATAGTCTTTCAATCTAATAGTGGCAATCGAGTGAGAAGAGTGCGGACTAAGCGGAAACGTCAGAATAAATTTTACTGAGCTGGAGATAATAGTCGACCGTAATCTACGCGCTACGGTTTGCGATCTACGCGCTCTTGGTCATGGTTGGTCATGGTCTTATATGACTATTAACGGAGAGGGTGTTGTAAAACCGCATGCCCACCCTACACATAGGTACAGGTAAATCTACATACGTACATCTGGACCCTCCATTAGGTGCAAAGTCCAAAATATAGGGGATCCTGCTGGATACAGGTAATCTTAGTTGACTATATCCTCCTATATCTAAATACAATATCTCCCTTGGAAAAAATAATTTTCCACTATTAAATTGTATTATTATAGCCAAGACAGAGATGCTAAACTAATGTGGTGCTGAAATAGGCTGTTATTTTCCTATACTTAACTAATTACTTTACTATGAGCATATTCAGGGCTAGATTTGGAGGTCTTGAGGCACTGGGGCAACGAAGGAGCTAGGAAGGCACCTAATTGGTTTCCAGAATAAAATAAACATTTTATTTTCATCAAGTCTTCAAAAAAATATTGCCAACAAATATAAATATTTCAACAAAGAATACAAGTAGTAATTAGTTAAAATCAAATACAAAATTTATTAAAAACTATATTTAATATTCAAGAACAATATTATTATGTTTGTGCCCAATACTAGGTGAAAATAGGAAAATAGACTAGCTGACCCGCCGAAAACTGTTTTTTTTAAATTACTATTGTTGGGGCCCTTTCTTGTAGAGCTCCCGGAGCAGTAGCCTGCCCTCCCCCAAATCCGGCCCTGAGCATACTAGAGCTATAACTTATTTGTATTTTAAAGTTTAGAAATAAAATGTTAACTAACCTTGTCCACTATGTTTATCCTCCTGGACCAGTATTTGAAATGTTTTTGGTACTCGATTATTAATGTTGTTGTATAATATGTTGGAATTAACTCTTTCTGACATAGTTAAACTGTTTTTACTAATAAAATAATATTTTAAAAATCTATGAAAAAATACATTATGCTATGAATAGTATTTTTTTATAACCCTATACTTAGATAAGTAATTATTTGTTACAATAGAAGGTAGGTACCTAAGTATGTAGGTAAGTATACTTAAGGTAAACTACCAAATCATTGCCACTCTTAAGTTCTATACTAATTAAGTATTATAGTCGCTAGAGTTTATGCGGATGGGCTTACAAAAAACTTTAACCTAGCTAGCTATATGGTTAAATTAATGTTAGTTTAAATTTAAAACCATTAAAATTAGAGCACTGTAAATATTTGTTTATATAACTAGAATATTAAGAATTATGGCATCACTTATAACGCCTGATGAAAAATAAATCGCTTTTTAAAAGGAATTTTTCATATTAATATTTTTTATTACATTTGTATAGGAAACCGCACCCAGACTAACTATAGGTGTAGTAAACTAATTATTTTGTTAAAGTAAAAGAAATCACATAGGTTGTGTATAAATCATATAAGAGGTAGGTACATGCCTAAATCAAAATATTTCCTATAATTTTTAGCATATTGCAGAAGTCAAATTGCATTTCTTTCTTTGTAGGTTATATTAATAAATCGGATCCTTTTAAAGGCACCTATATTTCATCCAAATAAAAAAATCACGAAAGCCGCTCTAAGTACCTAATTTTATATAATTAAAATTTATAAACTGTTAAATTTTAAGTAGGATTTTATTCAGCACTGAAAAAGCTATGTACTTAAGCAACTCTAAGGTAATAAAATAAACTTCAAGATATTAAAACTTTAGGCACCAAAGAACTCGTAATTAACTGAATTTAAACGATACTACTTAAATATATATTTAACGGAAATTTGGCCGGAAAAATTCAAATTCAAATCAGTGAAATACTAGTCGCATGTTACTTCTTTCACTATCATACTTATAATAAATAACTTCCTAGCCCACCCTACGTGTCGACTATCAATTACTTATTCTAGAACTTATTTGTAGTGTTGTGAGAAAGAACACCTGGCTCAACATAAAGTCAAAGACATATTGAATTAAGTAATCATCTAGAATGGGAAAAAGTAATTAGAAGGTAAGGATAATATCTACATTAGCATAATATATATACTTATAGTATACATCAAAAGCACGCTCATTATTTTGAAGTATTATATTATAATATATGTACAAGATTTATTTCTTGTCAACGATACCGCTGATTGTATCGTTAAGGGCAGCGATACTCATAATGCGGCCCGCGGGCCGCATGTAGCCCACCGTGCCTTTGTGAGTGGCCCACCCCGTAGCATAGCAGTCAAGTTGTCAAACTACTTTAAATTTCGCGCGAATCCAGACAGTGTGGGCGCGGTTTGTACAACTGTTCGAAAAATTGCCCAAATTCTATTAACATTGTTTGGATCTACATACTTTTGCATTATTTAATTTGCGCGAATAAAATAATGTATTCAGAAACATATTTGTTTCTTTTTATGCATATCATATTTATTTATTTATCTAATGTATATAATAAATACTAATAACATTAAAGGAAATCTATAGTATAACAAATAAAAAAAAACTATAATCTAAATTAAATAAAAACATTCGTAAAGTTCTACTGAGGCCGCACACGTTTTTGAATTTCCAGCCCAATTCGTTGTACAAAGTAGGCCCTAGTATTTCAAAGCATCAGGTGACCATGGACCTAATATTTCAACTGCAAAGGCCAGAAATTCAAAGTGACTCGCTAACTCGGAATATTTATCTTTTTTAAATTCTCAGATTTTAGTACTGCGGCCCCAGCGGAAACAGAGTGAGAATGTTCTGTTTATTAAAATAAATCAAATATTAATAATAATAGTAGTAGTTACGTAAATGTAACTACTATTAGGTAGTTACGTTTTTTTTTTTTTTCAATAACGTAAAATTAAGTTTGTCGCTCACGACACTATAAGTAAGTCTTTGTGGGCCTCATAAAAAAAAGGTTAAGTACCGCTTAGGGTATATTATCATTAGGAACAATATTACGTTACCAATAATAAAATTTTTTTTTAGATGTTGAAGTAGTTTTGCGTCCACCGTAAATTAAGTCGCAATGTTCAGGGGCCTTATTCCGAGTTTTCAAACGTTAAACACGACAAGACGTTGCGTAAACTATAAATATTGAAATATAAGTTCTATTTCAATGGCTGTATAGTCTGTATTAGGTTGGCTATAATAATGCCGCCGTCTTGAAATACACGAATTCTTCGCAAGTTTGAACATCTTATGAGCATTGGAATTTCAACTCTATACTTAATATGATAGAACTTATATTTCAATATTTATATTTTACGCAATGTCTTGTCATCTTTAGCGGTTGCAAGCTCGGAATAAAGCCCCAGGAGTAATTGTAACCAGTGTTTTGGGAGGCCCGAGTAGGTTTGCTCGTAAAAGTCACGTCTCCATAGAGTTGGGTAGGATAGGCGTTATCGACGAGTTTGTATGAGTAACTCATTTGGGACATTGGCTCAAATGAGGTGGTACATTGTCATAAATAAATAATAATAAAAATAAAAATAGTTTATTTCGTCATATCACTGAGGGTCGGATTAATAGTCGTTGCTAAGCAATTGCTAATGCTTAGTCAGCTTGGAACTGTCAAAATTTAGTTTTTTTCATATACAGCTTAGGTACTCATAATTGCTTAGATAGGAACGACTATTAATCCGACCCTGAGCATTTAGTACGTGTTGAGGTATAAGTATCTATTGTGATAACACGAACACGAGTTGGAGAATTTCTAAGACATTGCTTCCAACGACCCGTGAGTGAGTTGGCTTTTACGAAGGTATTATTAAATGTAATTTGATTTGAGTACATAATTATGTATTTACAAGATACCTATATATAAAAAGTAAGTACCTAATCAATATCTATTAAAATTGAATTAAAATAAGAAGTTCTTTATACAGGGTGAATTTGAATGGGTGTACTTTGGGCTAATATGATGTTCTGCTGATCAATACGAACAACTTTTCCCATGGAACCATGTGTCGCAAATGAAAAAAAAATATGGCTTCCCCATACAAATTGACAATTTTAACTTTACTAGTTTGTATGGAGAAAGCAATTTTTTTTTTCATTTGCGACACATGGTTCCATGGGAAAAGTTGTTCGTATTGATCAGCAGAACATCATATTAGCCCAAAGTACACCCATTCAAATTCACCATGTATATATAGACAGCCTCCGTAGACTAGTGGTTGCGCCTTTGGCGTTATATCCGGGGGTCGTGGGTTCGATTCCCACCCATGGCAAAAAAAAAAAAATAGTACGTTTTTCTGTACAGTTTGTCATGGTCTGGGTGTTTAAATAATATGTATTATATCGTTGCTTCTAGTACACATAGTACAAGTCTAGAGCTTAGTTTGTGACCAGAGCAATATGTGTAATTTGTCCATATTATTATTATTATTAAAGGAAAAAGACGATTAACGATCACTTATCATTTACGATTCATAATTATCGACGCGACGCGACGTGAGTTAGCCAGGTGCAGAATTAAAATTTGTAATGATGGCACTACAGTGCATCCATAGAGTGCGCTACGCTCGCGCGCATAAACTAGCGAGATCGTTTTATCAACTTATTCATGCCTCATTTGTTGAAATGGGATAAAATATATTTTTGAGGTCATGGGACATTCTGTTATTTTGAATGGGACATTCGATGTGACATATAAGAGTCAACTCAAATGTCACCTCAACTCAAATTTTGACATTTGTTTGACGTCGGTTTGTGACTCCTCCATTTCGTGTCTTGGATTGGTGTGTTATCGCTGCAAGACAAGATCCATAAGAGCCTATTAGACATGTGACAATCACTAATTTGTAGTGGGAAGGGGTAATATATTTGTGCTAACGGCTATAACGATATTTAGTCAATACTAACCACAAAAATAACCCTATAATGACAAGCCACGAGAACGACCATTTTTAATTTTTTTTAATTTAAAATAAAAGGGGGGGGGTATTATCATATATTTTGTTTATATTCATGTTTTGTTTGGTCATATAATTGAAATAAATGTAAAAAAAAATGGGGGGGGGGTCTGTCATAAAAAATTAAATAAATAGTACAATGAAAAAAACAAAAAAAAGGGGGGGCTGTCATAAAAAAATAAAAAAATAGTAAGTACAATTTTTTTTTTAACAAAAACAAAAAAAAGGGGGGTGGGGTGGGTATGTTCATATATTTGTTTTTTCTTAATATATAAATGTAAAAAAAAAATGGGGGGGGGTCTGTCATAAAAAATAAAATAAATATAAGTACAAAAAAATATTACAAAAAAAAGGGGGGGGGGGGTATGGTAATATATTTGTACTAACAGCTCTCATCTTATTGAGTCAATACTGACCACAAAAATAACCTCTAATGACAAGCCCCATCACCCACGCATGTACAATATACAAAATGAACGGAATTTCTATCGGTAGATAATTGTTATTGATTCCGAATTCCGTTCGGTCTGCTATTGAAACATATTGCGTTTATATCAGTGTGTCTTTTGTTTCCTTTCGGTCCCATATGTATCTTTATCCTTCTATTATATCTTTATCCTTCGATCATATCTGTATCAGTTTGCTTTCGTTCGGTCGCGGAGTTCAATCGGTCCCAACTCCCATGTCAATCTATATCAGTTTGCTTTCGTTCGGTCGCGGAGTTCAATCGGTCCCAACTCCCATGTCAATCTATATCAGTTTGCTCTCGTTCGGTCGGCATATTGTGTCTCAATCAAAAGTACCGAATGTTTTTATCTTGGTGAATCTTTATCTTGGTCAGTTGACAATACCATATCTAAATGATTGAATCATACGCGATTGTCACATGTCTAGAGCCTATTGTCTTCTGTAGGCCTGTTACGCTCCACAACGTTAAGCTAACCTTTAACGAAAATGACGTAGTTGTCCCTCAATAAAATTTTCAATGTCACCAGCGGGGTGAGGCAGAGCGCCAGCAAAACGTTTGTTCGCTCAAGAACGATCGTTTTAAAACGAAAACGAGTGTCAGAAATGTCAAAAGCTAGGCGGAATATGTAAAGACGGTAGTCGTATTCAGAATCGTTTCGTTGAAGCGAATTTTTAGTAAATACTCGTGACTATGCGAGTACAATCGTTTTAAAGCTAGACTGGCGCAATAATTGACGGAACCTCGATCGTCTATAAACGAAACGTTCAATCGTTATCGAACACTGAATTATTTTCCGTGATTTAAGTGTGATACTATCAAAAAGAGTTGTGGGCTGTGGCTGATAAAGTAATATTTTAATAAATTGCATGGGAAGAAATACACAATATAAAGATTGGTTTTGAGGTGTTACTTTAAACAATAATTTATGTACAATGTTACCTAAGTATGTACTTTTTTTTAAAGATAAGCATATAACATTTTTGTTTTAGTTAATATGGTACCATTATTAGCTACACTTCTCTCACGAGATGTTTCATACCAATGGCGACAATACTTGACTTCCATGAGAAGTCGAGTTTTGTCAAATATCACGGATTACCTATTTATAAAAAAACTATAAATTGACCTTCCTATAACTCTGTGAGATTTACTAAATTAGAGTTCGCGGAACTATGCGAAGAATTACAACTCAACACAAGGTTAACCGACATTCGGATAACTCTAGAAGTTAAGGTATGTTTGTGCAAGGTATTAAGTCTCATTCAAAAGTGTTTTTCTATTCATTGTGTAAATAAAATAAAAATACACCGATAAAAACATCTACTTAGAAAATTAACAAATATTTTTTTAAGAACGTGACTCTAGTGACATCTGCTTGCATCAGAATTGTATCAAATCAAGCTTTTATTGTCAGTTTAAGCTTATTCTTAAACCTTGTATTAAAGAATGTTTGTCGCATTTTTTTCTAATAAATGAATGTATTAGTGAATATATAGGTAAATATTTCAAATGTAAAATGAGGATATTAAATTTATTAAATGGCGAGGTCTCTATTTTTAATAGAACGAGTCTCTATTTTTAATAGCTCTTTTTTTCCCACCGTGGAAATAGCTGTTTTAAAAAATATAGATAGAGCTTTCTGCTGACTGTTCTTACAGCTTATGCTGTAGAGCTAGTTTTTAGTACAGAGACGACAAATGGATCGTATCCCATATTATATTTTTATACCCAAGAAAAAAAAAATTAGTATAATCTTTTAACCCATAGAAATTAATAACAGTTCTTATGTTTTCGAATGTCTTCGATATGTCGAAAAATATGCACAATTTAATAATGACATTGTATTTTTTTTCGATTTAATGCTCAAGAGCATTCCATACCATGCCTGACCTAAATGACCAATAAAAGCCAGTAAGCCAATTACGCCGCACAACTTTAAGCTAAACTTTAACCAAAATTACCTAGTTGTCTGTCATTTTTTTATGTCACCAGAGGCTCTACCATGGGTTTGCGCATTGTACAAACGTAACGTATTCATTTACGTATACGTGAGCAACAACCAATAGGATCGTTTTATTCAATCCTGTTACCAAAAATAAAGCGGCCCTATTGGCGCACGTATACGTAAATGAATACGTTACGTTTCTACAAGGCGCAAACCCATCGTAGAGCCTCAGGTTTGCATTACGTTAGAACTGTATCATGTCGATTAAAGTTTAGCTTAACGTTGTGCGCGTAATCACCCCACAGGTCAGCGGCGCAGGACAAATTTATTTTGTTAATTACATGTTGACAACTGTAGGTATTCCCAACGAGGTATCAAGAACAGAAATAGACCCATCCCATTATAGATGCCTCAGGAGTACCTAAGGCATCATCGTTTCCATCGTTTTTCTTGGGTGAATAGAGACAGCCTCTGTGGATTAGTGGTTGCGCTATGAAGGTCGTGGGTCCAAATCCCACCTACAGCAAAAAGAGAGTTCAGTGTTCTGTACAGTTCGTCATGGTTTATAGAATGTATTAGTAGGTATATTTGTTTCTGGTACACCTAGTACAAGCCTAGAGCTTTTTATGTCCAGGGTGATGTCTTTATAAAAATACAAAAAACGGTGTCGTTTCATTGGTTGATTGATTGGCAAAATATTATGGTCTTATTAAATTTGGAATAAATATTGTGTACAGTAACAATTTATTTGTAAGAATCTTACGGTGCGCCTTGAAAATCAGCGCGTGTAATACTGCAAAGTATCCGCGCATAATAGTACAGGCCCTATTTGTAAAAAAATCTTCAAATAACGATTTTCGTGGGACTCATATCCGCCATACATACTACTGGTATGTACTTGTGTGGGATGTTTTCCTGAACACAAAAAGTGCGGTTGTGACTTCCTAGGGGTATGGAGGGAGGAGCAGTGACGTAGCAAAGATGACGGCCCGGCCATTCTATTAAGCGTTATTTCCAGAGAACTACTAAACCGATTTACTTAAACAAGGTGTCTAATGAAAGATCATGAAATATACTTTATTTAACTTCATACATGCGTTCATGTAGAACGACTTACGAAAATATTATTATAGAAATACTTTCAAAAAACTACTTTAAAAAAAAATCAACATTTTTTTTAAATGAAAATAGTTCGGTAACCGTTAGGATATGTTAAATGAGTTAAAAATAAAAAGTATTGCTACTTTTATCAGCTTTCTAATATACGTTAAATCATTACAATCGAGTGATAAACAAATGATAAACTCGTTTTAGTAAGCCGACTCCTGGTGCGCGTAATATCAAATTGATGTAACTGCTGGCCTGTAGGCCAGTCATATTCTACATAAAAAACGTGATATAAAGTTGCTTTTTAGTATGTTATTTGGAACTAAGAGGAGCGTGAAACTACGTATTGCAAGCAAACAAAAAAAGTTGTGCTACCTGCATAATACGTGGAAAACTGCAAAATTTTGGCTTTTTTCAATTATATGCAGTTAATTACAAAAGCTATGGGATTTTATTATTATTAGTTTCTATTACCACTTTTAAAGTAGATATATATTTAATTTGAATTAATGGAATCCCACCCACAGCTGACTAATATTTTTTCAGATATATGACTCTTGAAAAATTTTAATGTTTTGCAAAAATGTTGAAATTTTGTGTTTTCCTTAAATTTTTAGCCAAATATCGGCATAAGTCGGCACAACCGATCATGTTAAGAGAAAAATTTGTCAGAAATTAAGTCTTAGCTCATTTAACCTTTCATTTAAGCGCAAAAGGGGCCCATAAACCGTATACTTCTCTTGTAAACGTAAAAAACATGCAATATACAATTTTGAACTAACCTAACATGAAATTGTGGGCATTTGTACTTGTACTATTATTTATTCTGTGGCATGAGGTAAAAAAAAAACCTTAAAACTTATTAAGTCATTGACATTTATTGACACGTATGTGTGTACCTAAAAAATAATAAGCTTAAACAAAGTTTTTTTTTGATCATTTAGTTGAGACACTTCTTCAGATAACATGCCCCCCTCAATAGTTTGCGGCATTTGCAAGAAATAAATTTTAAGAGGGCATAGGGAGCTGAGTTGTTTGTAAAATTAACTGGTAGCAGTTCCTACTAGATGCTGTTCCACCTCCAGTTGGTTCTTTGTCTACTCTCAACAGGTGCCAAACCTGAGGCCCTAACGGGAATCCACATGAAATACCGATCGACACGTCGATCGATTTAAAGCGAAAATAAAATGTATGTGATTTGACGTTTCTCGGCGATGAAGTTCTACCCATGGACAATATTTCCTATATATATTTATTCATCCACGCTTCGATCGGTTTGTCGATGTGGCTTCCCGGTAAGGCCCCTGGTGGTATGTTCAATACGCATGTTGACCTGCATCCTCTATATAATTGGGGAAGACTAGTAAATTAACTTTAGCGTTGGCAGCTGACCGTACGAAGATTTCGTAAAGGCGAGTGCAAAGAGAACTATTGAATCCTCCTCCAAACAGAGTTACAAGAAGATTATTTCCTGCTGTGGCAATTTCTTCGTTAGTGGTATCAGCCTGTGAGAAAATGATACCACCTCAACCAGCCGTGTTTTTGGAGGACGAGTCATATTTCCATCTTTTCGTGTCCGAAAAGAGCAGAAAAGTGTCGAAACCACAGATAGCGTACAAAAAAAAAGACAAAGCTCTGTGTGATTGAAAGATGAAAAGGAAAACTGCAAAGAGCTAGATCCATCCCTGCCGCTTCTCTGGAAAATCACATTATCCACATTGGATCCCAATCCATTAAGGAGAATAGGTTAACATCTTTAACAGCCTATAGTTATATTGCCTTTTCATAGGCACTGCTTTTGTCTAACGCTGTTTTCATTATAGCACAGAAGAAATAATAGTACAAGTAACTATAGTGCAGTCTATAGTTTGCTTAGTTTAGATCGCCTCGTTTTCAAATCCTTAGCGAATAAATCTACTTTCTTCGCTGCGGATTCTAAATGAGGGGATCCAAATAAAGCAAGCTAAGCATGTGCCGCTTATTGTCATCATTTATTAGCAGTTTTTACTACAACACTTTAAATAAATGATTTAATTAACTCTATATTGCACTATAAAAGTGAGCACAGCGTGCATCAATATGTTAACACTTTAGTACCTTGTCGCGTTTGTAAAAACTTTTTTTTATGACAAAAGCACTGAATTGAATGGTATTAATAGGTTTTAAGTGCTTACATATTGGTGTATGCAACAGTAGATAATGATTAATATAACTTAATTAATGATATATCTTCAAATATTATTTCGCTGCATGATCAAGCTGCCTACTTCTGTCCTTTTCGGGCATGGGAAGTTGAAAAAGTTACGCGCCCTCCAAAAACATCCGAAATTGGTTGAGGGGGCTACCATTTTCGGCCTGATTCACGAAGAATAGTCGCCGCTGCTGGAAATAAACTTCTTGTGACTATGTAGCAGGAGGGGTCACCAGCACTTTTGGGACTCGCGGTTAAGAAACTTACTATATAAGGTTCATCTAGCCCCAACTGAAGAGGCTGCAGCTAACATGCATATCGAAAATACCACCAGGTTCAGGACTATTTGAGAGGAGACAAAAAACCAACCAAGTGGGGCTGGAACAATAACCAGCAGGGACTGCTACTCATTACTTTTACAAAAGAGCCAGCTCCTCAAGCCATCTTAAAACTAATTTGTTACAAGTGCCGCGAAGACTGCTCTGGACGAGGTTGCGCGTCCCAGAAAACAGAGCAAAAGTGCTCTGATCTCTGTCATTTCTGTCAGGGCAAGTCATACTAAAATGTCTCTACAATTATAATAAACGAATCTGACAACGAAGAACAATATATCGTCATATACAACAACAACTTTTGAGGAGGATCTATTATCTAAAGTTGCCTCATCAATCCCGGAACTTAAAAAAAGTCAAATTTATTTGTTTGTAACATTTTAATTATTTTCTGTATATGTGTGTCAATAAATGTCAATGACTTAATAACTTTTTATTTTTTTGACCGAATGCCCACAATTTAAATTAGGGTAGGCCACAGGGGTAGGCTCATAATTTAAAACAAGTATATTTCAATATTTTTTTTTAAGATTTCAAGAGAACTATATTATTTATAGACCCTGTTTCGGGCTTAATGAAAGGTTTTTTTTTTTTTAATATGTAAGACAATTTACACATATTGCTTTGTTTACAAACTAAGCTCTAAGCTTGTACTATGTGTACCAGAAACAATGATATAATACTTATTATTATATATTATAAGCACCCAGACCGTGACAAACTGTACAAATGAAATGTACTAAAATATCATGCTATCTTCAAATTTAATATACCTACTTTAAAACTGATAATAGAAACTAATAATAAAAAAAATCTATGGCTTTTGAATTTTTCTGCATATAACTGAAAAAAGTCCAAAATTTTGAAGTTTTTTACGTATTATTCAGGTAGAACAATTTTTTGTTTGCTTGCAATACGTATTTTTGCACTCCCCTTAGGTCCAAATAAGATACCAAAAATGCAGCTATATATCACGTTTTTTTATGTAGAATATTACTGGCCAGCAGTTACATCAATTTGATATTACGCGTACCAGCACTCAGCTTACAAAAACAAGTGTAGCTTCGTTGTTTATTACTCGAATGTATTGATTTAACGTTTATTAGAAAGCTGATAAAAGTAGCAATACGTTTTATATAAAACTCATTTAACATATACCTAAAGGTTACCGAACAATTTTCATTATTTTTATTTTTTTCCAATAAGTAGACTTTATAATTTATTTCATTTGTTTTTAGTTCTACATGAATGCATGTATGAAGTTAATTAAAGTACATTTCATGATCTTTCATTAGACACATTGTTTAGGTAAATCGGTTTAGTAGTTCTCTAGAAATACCGCTTAATAGGACGGCCGGGCTGCCATCTTTGCTACGTCACAGCTCCTCCCTCCATACCCCTAGGAAGTCACAACCGCACTTTTTGTGTTCAGGAAAACATACCAAACAAGTACATACCAGTAGTCTGTATGGCGGAGATGAGTACCACGGAAATTAATTTTATGTCTATTGGAGTTCGGACTGTATATATACTGAGGGTGTATGTAATCGATTTAATCATTTTATAATAATGTTTAAATCGTGCTATAAATTAAATTTTGTCGTATTTATAAGATAGTGTATATCATAGTTTTGTCTCGGCCCGGGAAGAATCGGCGATGGCGACCTCTCCGGTATCTCGTTTGCCGATTCCTCTTGTATTTCACCCCCGTCCATGATAATGTAGGAAAATACTTTCAATTAAAATAAAATATCTGATTTGATCTAAGAACACTATTTATAATTAATCACCACGGAAAGTTAACAACTTATTACAAATAAAAAGCAAATCAAAGCATTTATAATTAACCACAGAAAAGCTAACAGCAAATCAAAACATTTACATTCACTCGTGTTATCTTATTAATGGCCGTTCCTTCAACCAACTAAAAACATGTGTTTGCTTCGCGAAGTCAAAAAACCTTCTTCTTGTTGTCTAAATTATTATTTGTTGAATTAGTAGCGATGACATCCGTGGCTTCCGGTGAAGCAACCAATCAGAGACATTGCATTTGACAGCTGTTCTTGCGCCGGCGTTGGTTGATATAGAAACGGAAGTACCACGTTTAATATTGAGACACTAACGCGCCGACATCTATACTAATATTATAAAGCTGAAGAGTTTGTTTGTTTGTTTGTTTGTTTGAACGCGCTAATCTCAGGAACTACTGATTCGAATTGAAAAAATATTTTCGTGTTGGATAATCCATTTATCGAGAAAGGCTATAGGCTATATAACATCACGCTACGACTAATAGGAGCGGAGTAACAAAGAAAAATGTTGCAAAAACGGGGAAAAATTATTCCTTTTAAGAGCGTACGCTGCGTAAACGGTTAAATTTAAACGCGCAGACAAAGTTGCGCGGGTCAGCTAGGGTAAGATAATTTTGTTACTTTTTATTTTGTATTTTATTGAATAAATTTTGTTCTATTCTTATTTGTCATAGATAATTTTGAGTGTCCAGCTTTAAAAACCAACAGTCTGATATTATCTAGGTAGATAAATAATCTACTAATAAAACACTCCTAAAATAAATAATATTATTTCAGTTAGATATTTTTAGAACTGTCATATTCATCAATAAAATTTTATTGACTTGACCTTTCACTTCTACAACTTTGGATATTTTATTTATCACTTCACACGGGGATATAAATAATTAACTTTAGTCGATATAGGGTAAAGCGGCGTTCACACTACTGTAAGCACATTGCGTACGAAAGTCATCCATATTTGGCCGGCATAGTGGGAGCGATCATTGTTGTTAAATAACAATGTATTGATCGACCGTATTCATGGACTTTGTAGGTCTGCTTAAGACCAGAGGCTCTACCATGGGTTTGCGCATTGTAGCAACGTAAAGTATTTGTATACGTATACGTGAGCAACAACCAATAGGATCGCTTTATTCAATCCTGTTACCAAAAATAAAGCGGCCCTTTTGGTTGTTCCTCACGTATACGTATACAAATACGTTACGTTGCTACAATGAGCAAACCCATGGTAGACCATCAGGTACCTAGATACAAAGTCACATACAAAATTTTTTTTTTTTTTCTTTGACAATATTAAATCATATTAAATGGTGCGATTTAATCTTAGAGCAACGCGGCCACGGCCAAACTTACAAAAACATTTGTAAGTATGTACCACATAATTTTTGTTTAAATTTCCGGTTTTTTAGAAATTGCTATAGTTTTTGATGAAATATCCTTCCTCGCTACCTTATTGTAAATTCCGCTTGTTTCATAACCGCACCATTAAATGAGACTATCACTTCGACAAGAAATCAATGTCGTAGTCTCCTGAACACCGGTGAATCCACAGACTACCTCATTGGATAAAATCTGTTTTATTTTCCTGTCCTTATGTACTTTTTAAATCTAATACAACGTAGGTATAATAGCAAGTATTATCTAATAAATTGTTGATAAATGTAAATTCAGGCCTTGTCACTGACCATCATAAACGTTGATGTAGCCAAGGCTAACTTGGTCATTGAATATCGGTATGGTTCAGTCACCGTGTTGTTCTGAGACTCGAGCAACGATTTTTGGAACTGTATTAAAATCTCTGTATTATTAAGAAAATACACAAAAAGAAAAGAAGAAAAAATAATTGGATTAGATTAAAAGTTGAAATTATGTATGCTCCTACGCATTTTCATTAGGTACTTCCACTTTTTCAATGATTTAAAGAATTTTAAGTTTAGTAGTTTTTAAGTTATTTAACAACTAAACGTAAATTCCTGAAAAAAATCTGCATTTATAACATTGTACGAATACTAAAGAACACGGGACAAATTATAGCTGATAATTTATAGTTTATATAATTTAAGCGCCTTGAAGTGACATCATTTTTACAAATAATATCTAAACACGTATAATTAAACTATTTCTTGTTTATAATCGCAAGTCCCAATGTCAATTTCAACCCAAACAGGCTATAATTAAATGCTTTATTACAATTTGCAATATTATATGCCTCACCTGAATAGTTAGCTACCTAATAGATTTCACAAAGTCGTCGCACGCCCGTTAGAAATCTGATTTAAAGTATCTACTAGTATTTTAGTGTTGTAAAGTACCTACGGGATAGCCTTTCATAGCCTATAATCACACCTATGCAACTCGTATATACCTACGCAAGACTCCCGTGGCAAAAAAAAAACTTGTAATCAGACTTCTGAAAACGCATAGTCACAAATAAGTAAATTAGCAAAATGTTAAGATTTAAACAACACCTTTCATTTGACTATAATAATATTCTGGTTTAAAACTATTTCAACACCGTAATATTAAACAAAAATAAACACAACCTATAAAAGTTTAAGGGTATATATTTTAATCCTGGTGACCATTGTTCTTTAAACCTTAAAATAATATTCCAAATGTTAACAACTATAATTTATTTCTAAAATCAAACTTTTTTCTCTATTGTTTTTTTCTTTTTTATCGGAAGATCTATTAGGTATTAAAAAAACCTTCTGTTTTACCTCAACGGTTTGAGTTATCGCGATGGTCAGACCAGAGGCTCTACCGTGGGTTTGCGCATTGTAGCAACGTAACTTATTTGTATACTTATACGTGAGCAACAACCAATAGGATCGCTTTATTTAATCATGTTACGTATATACAAATACGTTACGTTGCTACAATGCGCAAACCCGTGGTAGAGCCTCTGAGGCTCTACCACGGGTTTTGTATACGTATACGTGAGCAACAACCAATAGGGCCGCTTTATTTTTGGTAACAGGATTGAATAAAGCGATCCTATTGGTTGTTGCTCACGTATACGTATACAAAACCCGTACGTTACGTTGCTACAATGCGCAAACCTATGGTAGAGCCTTAGACAGAGGGACTATGTCCCAAAAGAATCCCGTTTTTTTATTTTAAAACTCATGGAACCCAAATAAAAACACACAATACCCCAAACACATTAGCCCCAAAGACTCCATGCCCTAGTGTGAGTTTTTTAAACGTTTAATTTCGAGTTAACTAAATATGCGTTAACGTTTTCAGCATGATACGCTTGAATTTTTATTTTATGAGTTATGTTTTCTAAATTTAGTTTTATTTGTTATTGTTCCGCTGTTAATGATTTAATATTTTAAGTATTAAATTTTAGGTCGCTTAATTGGATTTTAATTTCAGTAGAAATTGTAGATTCTATTTTAGTTAATAAAGACTCTTTGCATTCTTTAAATTTTTTTTTAATATACCCTCCAATTCGTTTAATGTTATTTCGTTTAAGCGTCTCTGTGTGTCGTCCTCGATCCTTGATTGTGTCGCCTAGTATATCTATCTTCCCCTCCCATCACCTTTGTTTCTAAATCGTTTGCAGTTGTCGCTGCAAGACTTTGGAATAATTTACCAGTCAAAATAAGACAATCACCAAATAGAGTCATATTTAAAAAATGAGTATATAATTACTATTTAAATTCATAGGTAGTTTTTATTTATCTTTCATTATTCTATTCCTTTCCACTTTGTTACTTCTCCTTTCTCATTTAGTAGTTGGTAGTATTGTGTATATGTAGTTTATGTATGTATATATATATATATATATATACATATATTTAAGTAGTGTATAATAGATTGTAAGTATTTTATATAATATTCACTGGTTTATATACTCAGTTACTATATTGCACCTACCTCACTTATTAACTGCTTTTATTGTCTGAAGGTTTAACTGGTAGAGAATGCCTAGCGGCATTAAGTCCGCCTTTGTATTTTGTATGCAATAAAGATTTAAATAAATAAAATAATAAATATACTGGGGTTATCGTCATTATCATCTACAGTGTCATCTCCAGCTCGATGTCTCCTCCTGGTGGTCACATGAACATCGGATTGTTGTGGGGAGTGGTCTGGGTACGTGTGGGTGGTTCTCGGCTTACCGGGATCTATGTGTTATTACCCTTAGGTTTTTTAAAATGGCATGACTGATATTCCCACTTACTTTTATGATCTCTGGTCATGGTGTTATAGAATCTCTTACTTGAAACATTTGCACAGTCTAGCTAGATCATATTTATACAAGCACAATGAGCAACTAAGAACTTCCCTGTCCGGTAGAATTTGTAAACAGCCTGCACAACTAGACGCCATTTTTTTTCGACGCTAAATGTTTGGTGCGCTACACTTTTTAAATTTGCATTTATGACAAATTTCACTTAATATATACTTCAGAAAACACTCATAGTGGTAGAATAACCTTAATTTTAAATAAATGAAGCCAATTTATTTAAAATATTTTATTGCACAAAATTACAAAATAAAATTGTACATAGGCGAACTTAATGCCTTAGGCATTTTCTACCAGCTAACATTTGAGAGAGTGCTCTTATAGCTTTTAAAATATTTATAGTTAAACAAAGTGCAAAGGGTTCCGTTGTTACTTGTTAAGGAACCATATAAAACGTGTTTACACACACGTACTATAAATAGTTTGGATAAATCGGTATAATTCCATTAAAAACACTGTCAATGACCTATCTTTAATCATTATACGCATAAAGGACGTCTTACTAATAAATTATGTTAGTCAATTAATATTTTGTTATAATATTTGATTTAGTTAATTATAGTAATAATTAAATATTTTGTCTTTGGCTTGTCCCAGTGTAGATATTCCGATTGGACGTCGTATTAAACAACATTGGGATGCCCCACTGCGGAACACCCCAAATGGTACTCTGAGGCCGTTTAAACGGTTCTCGGGAGCCAAATAGGCACCCGTGATGGTATATATATATTTGTGTCGTTTGGGGTGGGACCACGGGGCCCAGAAGCAAGTAAGCTTTTATAACAGCTTTCATCAAAATTGATCGACGTCACAGGTGACCAGAGGGCTGGCGCTTTCCTCTCTCAAAGATTAAAATAATAAACCAAATAGTAAAAGTCGCCAGCGTTCTGGGAACTATGCCGCGCGTTCATTGTGAGGGTTTTTTCTGAGTAGTTTTATTTAGATATTATTATTTATTCATTAATCTTGTACTTTTATTCTTTATGGCAATTATAACTATATTTTTAATTTAATATTAATTTAATTTATTATTCTTTAAATAAAAGAAACAATAAAACTTAAACGCCTGAAAAAATTAAAACAAATATGGTAGATACTTTTTTTCGGTTGGGATATTTCATTTATATTTTTTTTATTTTATTATTTTTAAATTTATCTTAATTTAATTTAAAATATGAACAAAATACTTAACTATTTAATAATAATTTTGATTTTGAGACGATGGGCGTAATGTGCCGAGGACGCTAGCGGCGTTACCACGCTGGATGGCAATGCTGATCCTCTGAACAAGGAATTCCTTGCTCAGAGGATCACCAGTACCAATCTTTAGTTTTTTTCCAATTTCATGGATAAATTTACTAGCTTCCTCTGATCAAGGACCCATCGTCTCAACAGAAAAAGCCAGAAATTGGTGAGAATTCAGGAGCTCAGCATACTTAGTGCGTTTTATTCGCGCTGCTTGTTCTGCTGCAAGCCCGGCACCTTTCGAACATAATGTAACATGACTACGACAAAGTGTGTCTACGCATGTGGCATCCCAGACCAAAGCGCGCCCACATTTATATGGTATAATGGTCATTCCGTCTGGTCTTTTGCCATCGTTTCTTTGTAGACCTACCGGTTCTAGAACAGACGGAATGTTTGCTTTTGATAATGCTCTACAGATAATGTCATTGATGTTATGGTGTCTAGAAAATCGACCGGCACTTTTTTGACATGATAGTCCATGATAACCTTGAGAGTCAGCCGTATCACCACAAACGCAAGAGTGAGACTCATAAATATTACACCCTATACGCAAGGCTGCGGCGATTCGAAGTGAGCCAGCGTCCAGCAGCGTACCCGTATATGGTGAGGGAATAGCACGCAGCCAAGCGCCGGACTCGCTTTTGCAACTTGCAGTGAGTCGGGCTTCGTCAACAATGTTATGTCTCGGGATATTGTCAAAAATTTTCTTAATTATAGGTTCATCTAATTTTTTCTGAGATGAACAAATAGGAAATTCATCTTTCTTCGACGACATTTTCCAAATATTAATAGCTTCTGATTGTCTATGAAAATTGTTTGTTACAACAGTTGTTTTTGATAAAATAGATGTGCAAAGTAATTTAGTGCTAGCGAGTGAACTTAGATAAGCAGGAATTGATAAATCTATAATTTTTCTTATACCTAAACCACTATATCTAACTGGAAGGGCAGCCTGATTAAATTGATCAGTAGTAAATTTAAGGTTTAAGATGGATTCCAAACTTTGTTTCATTGCATTGTCAATTTCACTTAGTACCGGGGAATTCCAACAAGGAGTAGTGCGTAAAGTGTATATGTATCTTTGTGAGGTGAGACAATTTGATAGGTAATAAAAAGAACGCAATATGTGGTTCTATGTCTTCTAATTTAGTAATTGCCAGTTTTAATGTATCTAGCTTATTTTTTAAAACTGTATGTATACCTTCATCAATAAGGGGAGATCCGAGTAAAGTTATATTATCTTTTTTGCTTAGAATTTTTATTCCCGGAGCGATATTTACAAAAGCTTTAACTATTTCAATATTTATTTCTGAAGGAAAAATCAATTCACATTTATTAGGATTTATTTCCAAGCCAAGATATTTTGAGTTTGATATAATATTCTCAAAATCTGAAAGAACAGTAGAGGAATCGCCGCCTAAAGTGCCATCATCAAGATAAAATATGTTCAATTCGGATTTCAAGCTGCTTATTAATGGATGAATTGCAAGAGAGAAAGCGGCAGGGCCCATAGGATCTCCTTGTTGACAACCAACCTCTGAATTAATTATTTTATTTCCAAAAATTAGTGATGAAGGAGTAGAATAACATTGCCACAAATAGGGAAAAATGGAGGGACATTTCGTTTTAATTTCCTTTAACATGGTATCTCTTTCTAATGAATTGAAAGCGTTTTTATAATCTATTTTTAATAGAACTTTAGATGATGATTGTGGAGAATAAAGGAATTGGTGTGTTGCATGTACAGCAGCTTCGCAACCGTTGTGAACTGAAAAGCCAACTTGAATTGGAGCTAATTCTGAACCTATTGATTGTGAGATATATTTACAAGCTATTCTATTGGGATATTATATTTTCAATATATTAGATTAGAACCTTAAAATGTATAAGGTATAAGGTAGACTGCCTCAGACGTGATGTCGTAGGCTCGATTCCCGTTCACGAAAAAAGCAATATTAGTTCGTTTTTCTGTACAGTTTACCATGGTCATGCAATAGTACAATATATAGTACTATTGCCAGAGCAATATTTGTGTACAATATCTTACCCAACATTTTTAGGTATTATTAAAGGTAAAATATATATACAGAAAGACCGCCTTTCTTTATCTATATATACTAATATAATAAAGAGGTAAATTTTGTGAGGTTGTAGGAGGTAATCTCTGAATCTACTGAACCGATTTTGAAAATTATTTAGCGATGGATATCTATAGATATATATAGCATCATGCTACGACCGATAGGAACGGAGCATTAATTAAAAATGTTGAAAAAACGGGGAAAATTTATTCCTTTTGAGAGCTTCCGTTAAAGTAACGCAGACTAAGTTGCGCATGTCAGCTAGTACTTAATAGTATTTTGCTAATTTAATATTTTGAGAACAAACATTTTTATTAGCTTTATACCTAAGTACTTACAAAACATTTATTCATTATGTCAAACCATGGTACTGGATTCAATTCTACATAGATATGATATAAATGACCTGGAAAAACAAATAAGTACCGGATTGGTATACAATTAAACATTTGTACTACAAACATTTGTTTTGTATCAAATATTTGTGGTACGGAACCAATGTTTGGTATAAAACAAGCGCCCAAGTGGAAATTTTGAGAACTACAAATGTCAGCAAGTGATTGGTGAAAATGTTAACGCAAACGTTTAACTCGAAAGTAAACATTAAAAACACTAACACGGGCTACAGTTGTCAGTATTTTTAGAGGCACATGTTTCGCAAACAGACAGACAGACATACCTATGTATCTGTATTTATATATATATATACCTGGGTAGAAATAGAAGTTTTCATTTTGATTATATCGTTGTATGCAGTGGCGTGCCGTCCATATAAGCCAAAATGCCATGCAACCCAAAAATTTAGGGTATAAGTAATCTAGTGCCTAATTTATAAATATATAAAAAAACTAATTTTTAAATGCTTAAAAATAATCGCCACTAGATTATTTATACTCTATATTCTGGGGAATTTGTGACTTTTAGGCTTATATGAACCACATGCCACTGGTGGTAAGTAAGTACCTACCTACTGGTAAGGGATGTGTTCAAAAGCTACCCAATAGTTTTAAATTATTTTTTAAGTATTCATTTTATTCTGGAGAACTTTAAAAACTCTAGAAGTAAATTAAAAATATTTTTCCTAATTTCATAGTTAAAATAAAATATTCGGTAGATAATTTTGTCAAATAACAAACCGAATTTAAATTACATATTATAATAGTTTAAATGTCAGTTTTAATATTCATCGTAGCGTGACGTGACGTATATACATGCCATTTACATTTTAGAAACGTCCTTCATCACAAAAAAAATTAAACTAGTGCTGCGGCCACATTCTGTTTCTTTTAATGGTAACGTTAAATTGTCAAAATATCCATTTAGGTATTGTATTATTCATGAATCTAAAAAAACACGCCCGCGCCGCGGACGAGCACGGTTTTTACCTTCATGGTGTTATTAAACATTTAATTGTCACCACACGAAATGCTAAAAACTGTCAATGTAAAAGCACCTGTAACAAAAGGGCATAAAAGTATGTACATTGTATTAGTTTATAAAGGATTTTGACAAGCTAACGTTCCCGTTATAAGAAACATAATAAGGCCGCACTTTCTATTACTTTTTAATTCGATCAGAAATGATAACAAAAAACCCTTCCAAAATAAAATATATTCCTTCTCTATTGAATTGAATATCTTTAAAACTTTTCAGAGATTACTGCAACAATTTCTTGTCGAAGTGGTAGTCTCCTTTCAGAGTGCAGTTAGTTACGAAACATGCGGTTGATTTGTAGGACTTTTATATTGGAGCACGGTATGTGACTTGGTATTTACCTTGCCAAGAAATCGATGCAGTAGGGTGCTGAATGCCGGTGAACCCACATACTAACTCCATCCACGCGTAGGTCACTTGACGGTTTTTGGATCTATGTGGGCGGCAGTTAATATATAATCATATTTCGTTGCTCTCCAATAAAGTATATTATTTACATTACTATTAACGTTATTAACTTTATCTACCAATAGAATATCATAATATTGTTATCGCTGCTACTATGAATATTATTTCCTTTCGTATTAAAACGTTATTAACTTTCTTTACCAAATATCATATATTATATTGGCGTCGTTCCTACGATGTATATTATTTCCTTGGGTATTTAAACGTTATTAACTTTCTTTACCAAATATCGTATATTATATTGGCGTCGTTCCTACGATGTATATTATTTCCTTGGGTATTTAAACGTTATTAACTTTCTTTACCAAATATCATATATTATATTGACGTCGTTGCTACGATGTATATTATTTCCTTGGGTATTTAAACGTTATTAACTTTCTTTACCAAATATCATATATTATATTGACGTTGTTCCTACGATGTTATATTATTTCATTAAGTATTTAAACGTTATTAACTTTCTCTACCAATATTATTAAGACGTAAATATAAATCTATATAATCTAATATACAATAAAAGACTTAGAAGAGTGACCGGGGATCCTAAATCAGGATTTTTTTAGGACAAAAAGTATCCATAGCTATTCAACGCGGAAGAACCCATAGCACTTTCTGCGTTGCTATGGGTTCTTTTCCAATAAATCTTTGATTGTTTTAGTTTGTATTATTTAATAATCTTATAATTTGTTGCTAAATATTTTATTATTATAATTTAAATTAAAAATATTATAAATCAATCCCTATTTCCCTTGGTCACGCCATAAGTTGAGAATGATTTAACCGATTTCATTCATATTTTTTTATGTATTCTAATGCTTTGTAGAAGGTTCCTTAAAAAACGAAAAATTAGGAAACTTTCACAGGAAATTGGTATATTTCAGAAAATTTAACTACTTTTTAAACTTGTTCGCGCATTAAATGTGAATTTAGCAGACATGTTAATTTTTGTAAAAATATAAATTTACTAGTTAGAAAAAAAAATTGGAAGAATTGCACAGAAAAAATAGCCTACCCATATTATTATTGCAATAATTAATGGTCGAAATGATTTAAATGTCACTTTATTTCATTGGTCGTAATGATTTGGTCTCATTTTATTCATTAGTATCTATAGTGTAAAGCCGGATCGGGCAGCTAGTCTAACAATAAAAATGTGACCAAAAATATGGTGATTTTGAAAGTTTGTACTTTTGGCTAATATGAGGTTCAACTAATCAAATCGAACAACTTTTCCCATGGAACCATGTGTCGCCGCAAATGAAAAAAAATGCCTTCTACATACAAACTAGTAATGTTATAATAAATGATAAAATGACCAATTTGTATGGGGAAACCAATTTTTTTTTCATATGCGACACATGGTTCCATGGGTAATGTTGTTTGATTTGAGCAGTAGAGCCTCATATTAGCCTAAAGTACCTATGCACAACCTTTCAAATTTACCCTGTATATCCAAGCATCATTCTAGTTGTCTAGAAGCGACCTATGTAGTACTCTATTTAATCTGTGAAGATTATGCCGGTATCACAGTATCAAAAGGCTATCGGGAACTACTGGTCCGATTAGCTTAAAATGTTAAATGATTGGTTATGATTAATAATGTAATTGAGCGGCATGTATGCACAAAGCTATAAGTTGAAATTTCTATAAATAATTATTAATAATAAACTTAACAAAAATATGTCGAAAGAAAGACATAACTTTGTTTATTTTTAAAACTATTATTATCTTATTATATTAAGTTAATTTTGAATATTTAGGTTTTCTAGTTTTAGCTACTTACAAAAAAAGAACAGTTAACTTACCAATAACTTCTTTCATATCGACAACAGTCACAGCACTACTACGATGCACAGGTTCTATTTCAGTCCCAACACTTTGTACACAACTATCGATATCGATAACAATTTGACCGTTACTTCCGACGATTTGGTCGTTAACGTGAGGTTTATCTTTGTCGGCGTGTTGTGAGGTCGGCATCGCCATCACTACTGTATCAATAGCGATTCATGTTTACAAACACGGTTGCTGACACTAGCTTTGCTTCCGCTTTTTTTTAATGTAGTTTTATCTTTGAGATGGTAATAGGATATTTAGGCACGGCCTTTAGATGCAGAAATAATACTCTTCATCCTCTCAGACACCCCTACACAATCCTATATCACCACGGGTGACTTTTACGGCGCCCAAGACCGTCTAGACGGCCCCAGAGTAACCAGCGGAGGAGTTTTTAATCCCACCTCGACGTAGCTTATGGTATGAGTCTACACCGAACAAGTAGCTAGCTTGTCGCGATGTTTAGAATAGACTAAATAACCCATCTATAAACAGTTTCACAAGTTGGTGTAGTGAAACCGGGACCTACAGATTGACGTGCTCTCCGAGGCACTATAGTGGTGTTGTTAAACAAATGTGCATTTAAATAAATAAATAAAAACTCATTGGTACACACCGGGATTCGAACCAGGGACCTAAGTTTTTTTTTAAGTCCAAGGTCTACACAATCGACGATTATACTCGTATATTATAATATCATTGCCCCTACATCGCTCAACATACACAACATACACTTTTGGTTAGACCTCAGACTTAGGTCCCCGGTTCAAACTCCGGTATGTAACAATGAATTTTTAATTAAAAACAAATATGTGCATTTTTTTGATAACACTATAGCGCCTCGGGGCAGTCCCAGTAGGGTTTTAAGCTTTTTAAAATGCATTATCGACTTTCAACGTGTCTACTTGCTATTAAACTAGACACCATGAATGTAGAAGAAGTGGTGAATATGTAACGTGATGGTGTAGATGTAGGAGTCAAATAGGTTTACCAAATTATTATTGCAAATAGGGATATTATCTCTTGAGATCTACTAAAAAGTGGCTTAAAGAAGAAATCACAAAACCTCGGCAAAAAATGACAACTTTGATATGACAGGTGACAGTTTTATTATAAATATTAAGGCTTTGGAGCTTAATATTGTATTTTTTTAAAAGTTTAGTTTTTAGTGTACCAAAAACAATTAATAATGTCTAATACAATATATTATGTTTAAGTTTCACACCCGTACCCATAGAGCAACGCGGCCCCGTACAGCCCGGAGCCTGTACCACACCGATGAAAGATAAAAAACCAGGTTCGTTCTTAAACTACATACCTAGTGACGTCATTACTGACCATGCAGATGATTGCGTAAGGAATATATTTTGAGACAGTTATTTATAAACTAAAAAATATTATGCAAAAGTGAAGGTGAATGGCCGCAAGTTACCAAACTTGCTTAAGGTCAGGCAAACATTGCATTGAAACGCATTCAAACTACTTCCTCGTCTACCTATGATGTTTTAAATACTATTGTTATATTCTGACTATTCATTAATCATAATATTTAATTTACAGTAAATTATATTTTTACGTCATATCTTTAAATATCATCACTATTCATTGATGGACTTTCAGTTTTCGTAGATTGATGATCTACGAAAACTGAATACTGAATCAGTTGTTTTTGAGCTCTAAACGGAGAATTTAGTAGATATTGTATAGTTAAATGTTCTTTCTTTCTTTCTGCTAGATACGTAGGTACATAGATTCCCCACTACTTTACGGTTTTAATAGAATTCTTCAGCTAAGAATTGTATTCTTAGTATTTTACAGAATATTATACTTGTAAGTCAGTAATCATTTTCTATCTTGTATCTAATGCCCGATTTCACAAACGATCCCTAACTTTAAAGGAGCCTAACTAAAATAATATTTTACATATTGATTAAAAAAAAATATGCATGAATGCAGGTCGATACAATATAGGTATTCTTACCTATATTGTTTAGACCTAGGCTGCATTTATGTATTTTTTTAACTTTATAGGTATGCTTAATATTAGGTAGTTAGAAAGCCACATGCCGTGCTCCAATAATAATAATAAAATCATATAAGGAATAATAACTTTTATTTAATAATATACGTGGTGGCCTAGTTGGTTAGACCTTGGACTTTAAAACGCTTAGGTCCCTGGTTCGAATCCCGGTGTGTACCAATGAGTTTTTAATTAAAAAATTTATGTACATTTTGTTTGACAACACCACTATAGTGCCTCGGAGAGCACGTTAAGCTGTCGGTCCCGGTTTCACTATACCAACTTGTGAAACTGTTTATAGATGGGTTATTGAGTCTATCCAAAACATCGCGACGAGCTAGCCACTTGTTCGGTGTAGACTCATACCATCGGCTACAACGAGGTGGGATTAAAACCCCTCCGCTGGGTACCCTGGGGCCGTCTAGGCCGTCTCGGGCGCCGTAAGGCACCCGTGATGATATATATATATATATATATATATATATATATATATATATATATATATATATATATATATATATATAACTTTTATTTAAAACTAGCTGTGCTCGCGACTTCGTCCGCGTGGAATAGTTATTTTTTTATCATATAAACTTTCATCCCCTATTTTATCCCCTTGGGGGTAGAATTTATCAAAATACTTTCTTAGCGGATGCCTACGTCATAACATCTACCTGCATGCCAAATTTCAGCCCGATCCGTCTAGTGGTTTGGGCTGTGCGTTGATAGATCACTATGTCAGTCAGTCACCTTTGAGTTATATATATTTAGATTATTCTTTAATACATATTTTTTGTGTATCTTGAACCGTTTTCACGGCGCACGCAACGGAAGGCTTCAAAGATGAAATAATTTCTCCCGTTTTTTACACATTTACCACTATATCTTTGCTCCTATTGGTCGTAGCGTGATGTTATATCCTTCCTCGATAACTGGACTATCCAACACAAAAAGAATTATTCAATTCGAACCAGTAGTTTCGGAGATTAGCGCGTTCAAACAAACAAGCAAACAAACAAACAAACAAACTCTTCAGCTTTATAATATTAGTATAGATTATATTTATTTATTTATAGTTCTAGGAATACAACCAAATTTTTTATTATTACTTAATATTTTTGACTATAAAAATACACGAGACTAACAGTAATTTTAAGTTGTCTAACTATTAATGTGTAAGTACTTAGTTTATAAACCATTAAACTATGTAATACTTAGGTACATCATAAACGAATTTTATGACAAGTGTTTTACGACTATGAACGAACGTAGAACATTTTTATTATTACCAATCATTCTCAGTTTCTATATTTTTTTTATATGACTATACTACCTGATCCGCGCAACTTCATCTGCGCATGCAACGGATGCTCTTAAAAGGAACAAATTCAAAATTCCCCATTTTCCCAACATTTTTTATTGATGCTCCGCTCCTATTGGTCTTAGCGTAATGTTATATAGCCTTCCTATATATATATATATATATCGATATATCTTCCTATAAATAGGCTATCCAACACTAAAATAATTTTCAAAATCATTGCAGTAGATCCAGAAATTACCTCACAAATTCAAATACTCACAAACTTTACCTCTTTATTTTATTTTTATTATAGTATAGATAATAAACTCCCCGCTAATAAGTGCCCCGCGGTTTCACTTGCCATAAATTCAACCGCCCACTGCCGCCTGTATAGCGATGCTTATCTTTAAGCCTAACTAAAAGTTTGACATCTGTACCTTCAAAGAAACCCCTAAGAATCCGGTGTCTATCTGAACTACTGGTCCAATTTATGTTTATAGAAATCGGTTAAGTATGTTTTGAGTTTACCCCTTACAAACAAACAAAAAATGTGATCTTTCCTCTTTATAATATGAGTGTAGATTACTGTAGATTAAATAAGTACAATTAAAGAGTAAATAAGAATATTAAATATAAATTTAAATCCTCTGCAGCCGCCTAGAACTATAAACGCATTGCCTCGTAGTAACACGAGCCATATGCGCTGGGAGAGGAAGGCTTTCAGTGTTTGTGACCAAATGTATACTGAAGCCTTCATTCTAATTGATAAATCAGTAATGTTACTTACTTCATAAGCCACCTTATTGGTGGTTTCTCACGTTTTAACGTAACGTTGCTACAAAGCAAAAACCCATGGTAAAGTCTCTGGTAGTGAACTCGACTTCAACTAATATTGATTTATCATCTACTCGGGCCTTGTGGCGTATTTGTGGTCTCTCATCGGAACTATCCAATGAATCTAATGCTACAATGGTCTCCAGACCACTATCACTGTCCAAATATTCTATTTTGATTTACAAAAACTATAAAATAAAATTTATTGAAACCGTAAGTATCGCGTAAACCCCGGATTATTCAGCGGTTACAACTTTTATGACGGAACTTAGGTTTGACATTTAAAAAATATTATAGGGACGCCAGTAACAACTACTCTCATACATTGGTGTAACGAAACGTCAACGCAGGCCCTCACAACCGTTAGTTACCAAATCTATAGGAACACTTTTCTGTAACGAATGGTAGAAATCGTTACTATCTGCAAGTCGAACGGTTTGTTTGAACCTTATAGGGACTGGGCATAAATGTTTCTATAAGTATAGTAGTGTTTCCGTAGTAAGAAGGTATACCAAGTGGTATATTAGTGCTGCACCCATTACGTATTTCCAACACGTGAAGCGACAAGTGATTGGATCAGTTCCTGATTCGCCATATAATCTGTCTAATTACATAAAGCACGTAATGACTTGCATTTGTTGCCGTCACGTCATTTAGGTCCGGTTGCAAAAGCGACTAGCGGTTAAATTATTTATTATTTTCATCGCCTCCTAGGTTGCGTCTTTGACGTTGTATTCGAAGATCGTGAGTTCAATTCCTATCCATGACAAAAATAATATTAGTATTTTTATTCTGTACAGTTTGTCATGGTCTGAAAATATAATAGGTATGTATATTTATAAAATGTCTTATCCGAAGGTTGTGAGTTCAATTCCTTTTCATGAAAAAATAATATTAGTTCGTTATTCTTACACCCAGACTATGACATAACTGTAGGTTTGTCATAGTCTGGGTGTTTATAAAATATAATATGTATTGGTTTCGTGGTTTCTAGTACATATAGTACAAGCCTATATACAGTTTAGTTTGTGACCAGAGCAATAAGTTTGTAAACAAAACACATATTCATGAATAATCGAAGTTTTGATTAAGATAATTTATTTCCGAATTATGGTTACATAGTTTGTCAAAATAATTTATAAATAAAAGCTTAGGTACCATAATTATTGTCAAATTAAAATATCAGATGAAGAGATTGGTAACATTAAAAATAAATTTAATCTGATCTAAAATGAGTTAATAGGGATATGGTAACAGTTCAAAATTTGTTAATTTTAACCACTCATTTCTCTAACTTTGATAATGTTGACTTTAACGAACGATTTAACCGCTACCACGCTTTCAGCAACTCGGTCTTACCTAGTAACAGTTACTAACCGACCCGACAAACGTACTTGTAGTATTGTAGGAGTATGAGTAGGTATACATATGCATTTTGAGTTCTTTAGACCGTTACGCGTAGTACTTTACTTTAGTATACTATACCTGGTATGTAAAGTAAGGTATCAAAAACACCAACAGGTGCGAAAACGTTTCCGTGATGGGTACCAATTATTACAATAATATGATTAACTTTTCGTTTTAATATATTATTTTGTATCTCAAACCACGTTTTTTATATGAAACCGCAAACATTGAACTAAGGTTTTATAATAAACGTTATAAAAATCCATGTTATAAAAATTTGCAAAGTTTTGGCACGACCTATTTAGTCATTCATCATTTGTCGCAACTTTTTTTTCAATGTTCGCCGTTTTGCACTCGGTTTCAGTTTCCTGGAGTAACCTAGGGTACTATAGGCTCTTGAGTGGGAATAAAACCCATGACCTCCAGATACAACGCCAAAAGCGTAACGATTAGTCCACTGAGGCGCACAAATATATTTCTTCATTGCTTACTAATAATTCTATTGATGTCATCAGATTTTCTTATAAAGCCATCATCAGCCATCGCGTTAATGTTATAGTTGCGCCATTAGAATCCGTATGGGGTTCATTATGATTTGGATTGCATTAGTAAATTGGAGTGGCAAGATTTATGGCCAGCCATTATAGTTTATTGGATGTGATGAACGTAGATACCTAAACTACTGTGACGGTCATTCAGACTATAAATATCTATATCTATAGGTTTTTTTTATATTTTTTATTGGAGCACGACATGTGACTTTGTATCTTCCTGGTGGTGAGCAGACCTACAAAGTCTATGAATGGGGTCAATCAATAATTGTTCTTAAACAATATTGATCGCTCCAACTATGCTGGCTAAATGATGCGATTACGAAATGGGGGACGACAATGACGTATTGCATTTCTTATCACGAGTACTATATAATATATATACATATAATATGTATTATCATATTTTATCATATATTTTATTATCATATTTTTGCTTATTATTTAGTTTATAATATTATGTTTTGTTTTATTAAGGTATCCTTGTTTTTAGAATTAATTTATTATGTGTTATTCTTTATGACAAGATTATTTGTATTATTTTGTTGGAGATAAAATAAACTTTGAATATAAAAAATATCCTGATAAGGAATTTATAAAAATGCATAAATATAAAAAATATAATATATATATACATATAATATATATAAACTATTTTAATATACTCGCTGCCTTATCGTCAATCAAATTACCCATTTCGTAACCGCACCCTGAAGGGAGACTACCACCTCGACAAGAAATCGACGCAGTAGTCTCCTGAAAACCGGTGAACCCCCAGACCAAAACCGATACATGACTGGGTCACTTGATGGTTTTTGCATCTGTATAGGCGGTGGTAACAAGACCGGTGGATCGGCCTAACGAAGTTATAGAGACCTTCCTCCCACCTAAATCTCGGTATCTTCATTACGTGCTTTAACACTATCCAGGGAGAGCTCTTCCTCACCGATAGGTCGACTTTACCTGTGAGTCGACCAATAATGTGGTCTACCACCCTATGGTTGAAGTTTATTTGCACATCATAAAACAATAAGGTTGATTTTCCTTTGCAGAATATTCTGTCAGTTAATGTTATCTTTATCATTTATTATTTAGACAGTCTCCATAGACTAGTGGTTGCGCCCTTGGCGTTAAATCCGGAGGTCGTGGGTTCGATTCCCACCCATGGCAAATAAATGTTAGTAGTTTGTCATGATCTGGGTGTTTATAAAAATATAATATGTATTATATCATTGTTTCTGGTACACATAGTACAAGCCTAGAGCTTAGTTTGTGACCAGAGCAATATGTGTAATTTGTCCTACATATTATTATTATTATTATTATTATTATTATTATTATTGTAGTGACGTTTATAGTTACTACACTCAATCTTAGCTATATTTTGATGACAGGGGATGTTGTGTCAACTTTTATAGACAAATTTCTTGGCCGGCTGTACCAACTAGCTGACTAGTGGCATTCAGACTATTTATTTGGAGCTAATTTTTCAATAGTCGAAGTAGATAAAGTTATTCGATAGTTTTAATAAGAACTGTGGAATAACTTTATCTGAATATAGAAAAATCAGCCATTAGTTATCTAGATTCTTTATTGCACTCATAGTTAACACTTAATTCTTTAGGCATTATCTATCAGCTAACCTATAGCTATGTATAATAATATTATAACACAACACTATCTATTAGCTATCGGCCTAACTGTGGCTTAAATATAAAACAGCTAACTCTATAGCTATCTGTCTGAAATTTAAATTGTTATTACTTATTTCCAATGCAATAAAGCAATTCTAATTACAATCGAAGGTAATAGCGATGTGTCTAATTTACTTTTATAATTAGGCCACTGTTTATCTATGGATATACCTTACTGCGTTTATTTAAAGTTATTAATATTTTTTCAATTATCAACGGGGGCTAACAAACGTATTAGTTAGAGAGCAGTTCATTTTATTTACTGACTGGTAAAGAAACCATCTGCTGGACATGAAATATGTTTGCCCAATTCTTAGTGTTTGCTCAAGGTCCAGATACGGAAACCGCTCAATCCATTTGGGTTGTGTTATGACTTACTAGAGGTATAAGAAAATATTTTCAGCAGATACGCAGCAGCAAATCTGCAGCTCTTTCGAATGAGACAAAATTTCCTTCATTGAGGATTCGATTTAAAATACAGAATAAATACAGGCTAACCGTTTTGAACGGTAGGTTCAATCTATTATCAAATAACTCTTTTTTTTTTGTTTTTACCATGATGAAAATCTTTTTTTAACATTACGGTTCAAGACCTTTTTAGCAGACTAAAACTTTATATTTAAGATTCATAGTTTCTCACCAATTGAACCTTTGCCAACGTTTACTTCTGTCAAACCACTGTCAATAACAGTCAAACGTGATGCAAATACGATAATCAAATTTTTATTGGGTTTTATAACAGAAAACATGTATTAATGATGTCTCGGAGTGGCCACTGGGGTTTGAAGTGTTTTGTGCTGAGTGCAGTGTTTTAACTTGAGACCGAATATAGTGATTATTAGGGGGACTCATTGTTTTGGACTTATCAACGATAACCTCCATAGACTATGCATAGGATTTCATAGGATGATGTACATGATGGGGAAACTGCACCCTCGGATTGGTGGATAAGTAAGTACTTCACAAGTAAAATATAGCTAGTAGGTATAGGTAGTAGCGTGCGATCGTAAAGTTAGCATGAGTATGCATTTTGTTTTAGTTAGCGTCGACTCCTTATTAGACAATTTGAATTAGTCCAAGTCATCGATGAGTCAGGTTTGAGGGACGATTTTCTTAAGTAAAGAGTAAACTAACCTTACTGAATGGATGTTAGATTTTTTCGTTTTCTTTTATGCTCTTATATGTATAAAAGAAATGTGTGTGTGTTTTCAACTTTAAATATAATAATAGCTACAATGTATGAACAGTCTTAATATAATTTTATGATTCATATATCCATAGACTAGCTGATCCGCGCAACTTCGACTGCGTAACTTTAACCCTTTACTCAGCGTACGCTCTCAAAAGGAATATTTTTCCCCCGTTTTTGCAACATTTTTATTGTTGCTTCGCTCCTATTAGTAGTAGCGTGATGATATGTAGCCTATAGCTTTTCTCGATAAATGGGCTATCCAACACTAAAAGAATTCAATTCGAACCAGTAGTTAATGAGATTAGCGTGTTCAACCAAGCAAACAAACAAACTCTTCAGCTTAATAATATACACTAAGACAGTTACAATCTGGATCTTCTCAAGTCTAGAGTTAAGTAACTAAGGGCCGGATTAATAGACTTTATAGTATTACAATATATAATATAGTATATCGTATTTATAATTTAATAGTTTATGAGTCGCCTAACGCCTGTGGTTTACCTCGACCCGAGCAGTCATATTCAATGTTATCAAGAATTAAATACTAGGCACTGTATTAGTTTATAGATGATATTAATAGATATTAATTATATTAAGAGTGGATATTAATTATAATAAGAAGTACGGCGCTCGAGACCGCCTAGACGGCCCCAGGGTACCCACCGGAGGGGTTTTAATCCCACCTCGTCGTAGCCGATGGTATGAGTCTACACCAAACAAGTGGCTAGCTCGTCATGATATTTTCGACTCAATAACCCATCTATAAACACTTTTACAAGTTGGTATAATGAAACCGGGACCGACAGCTTAACGTGCTCTCCGAGGCACTATAGTGGTTTGTCAAACAAATGTACATACATATTTAAATTAAAAACTCATTGGTACATACCGGGATTCGAACCGAAGTGTTTTTAAGTGCAAGGTCTAACCAAATCGGCCACCACGTATATTAGGAATGGTCAGGTATAATTTATAAAATGTGTAAAAATAAAAAAAAAAACAATTGTATTTTATCTTTAAAAAAATTTCTATATTAGTTTAATTTAATATTATTATATTAGTTTATAGAAGATTAGCTGACCCGGGCAATTTCGTCTGCGCACACAACGCTCTCAAAGAACAAATTTTCCCCGTTTTCCCAACATTTTTCATTGATGCTCCGCTCCTATTTTGGTCGTAGCGTGATATAAATGACATGGTAAATATAGCTTATATATATATATATTTATATATATAGGTATAGGCTATATATACCTGGTACTATGATCAAAATAAATACTTACAAACCAATGTTGAGCCACAAATTTAGACCTATTAATACACCTTTTTTTGTAAATGGACAAAAAAGATAACGGAAATAAAGCTATTCACATCTGTTGTGGAATGGATTAACCGTTATAGCAATTTTGTCTTAGAGTGGATAGTGGATAGTGGATACTGTGTCAAAACTGGTTGCTAAAACCAAAAATAGGCGCTCCTTGGAACGTCTAACTTCAGTCCAACCGCTGTTGGACTGATGATGTTTTTTATTATCACATAATTTAATTTAATTAAGCAGTAATTAAGCAATAACAATAATCTATTTTTTTGTGTTGTGCTTTGTTACCTATTTATTTATTAATGTAGTAATTAGGTGGGAGGAAGGCTCTATAAATAGGCCGACCGACCGGATTCGTTACCACTGGCTATAAGATGCAACCGTCAATTGACCTAGTCAAGTTTTGGTTTTAGTCTGTGGGTTCACCGGTTTTCCGGAGACAACTGCATCGATTTCTTGTTGAGGGGGTAGTCTCCTTTCATGGTACGGTTACGAAACGGGCGATTGATTTGAGGATATTAAAATAGTCTCGTAATGAAAATACGTCCATATCGCCCGCCATTTCGTAACCGCATCATTTAACCGACATAGTGGAAGCGATAAATATTGTTAAACAACAATGTTTTGATCGACCCCATTCATGGACTTTGTAGGTCTGCTTAACATAAGGTAGATACATATTTTAGCTTCCCCATAATGTCCCCAATTGGTCATTTTAACTTTACTAGTTTGTATGGAGAAGGCCATCTTTTTTTCATTTGCGATACATGGTTCCATGGGAAAAGTTGTTCGATTTGATCAGCAGAACCTCATATTAGTCCAAAGTACATCTTTTCAAAGTCACTTTGTATATTTTTTTTTCGCATAGGCAACTATAATACAGTCTTGACTTTATTTCATATAAAACTAGACATGATAACGAAAGGGAAAGCTAGAAAATAAAGTAAATATGGTGGAAATACCCTCACTGTTTATGCGTAGTGAATAGACCGAAACCACATGATGTAATTCATGAACAAGTTGGAGGATTGGATGAGCATATAACTAAGGAAAGGCATGCTCCGTTGATTCTGATATGTTGAAATAATGTGTCAATTGATGACAGAATGATGTACCATGGTGACTTTGGAAAGGTACCTACTTTGGGCTAATATGTGGCTCTACTGATCAAATCCAAAAAGTTTTCCCAAGCAACCATGATGTGCCGCAGATGAATAAAAACATGTAGCTTCCCCCAAGCTTCTCCATACAAATTGGTTATTTTAACATTACTAGTTTGTATGGAGAAGTCAATTGTTTTTGCGTTTGCGACACTTGATTCCACTATGAAACTTTTTGATTTGATCAGTTGACCAGTAGCTGAAAGTACAACCTTACGAAGGTTGTACTTTCAGTAAATAAATACAAGTCACACATATCAAAATAGAGAGTTATTGAAATATGCTGCAATTAAAATATACGTGGTGCCGAGTTGGTTAGACCTTGGACTTAAAAACCGCTTAGGTCCCTGGTTTGAATCCCGGTGTGTACTAATGAGTTTTTAATAAAAAAATGTATGTACCTACATTTGTTTGACAACATCACTATAGTGCCTCGGAGAGCACGTTAAGCTGTCGATCCCGGTTTCACTATACTATTCGTTATTGAGTCTATTCAAAACATCGCGACGAGGTAGCTATTTGTTCGGTGTAGACTCATACTATCGGCTACGACGAGGTGGGATTAAAACCCCTCTGCTGGGTACCCTGGGGCCGTCTAGGCGGTCTCGGGCGCCGCGCCGTAAGGCACCCGTGATGATATGTATGTCTTAAAAGTACCCCAAATCAGGGTACGTAAATATAGGTATATATGGGAAGAGATGATTACGGATATAGTAAGTTGCAAAAGAAATACGCAGAGATAGAGAATTACTGACTCTATTAAAAAAAAATACGGTTACATTGATATGGAACTGAGGTAATTAATTATTACCTGGCTTAGGCTAAACCTGGTATAGCTAAAGATCTTTGAGTAGGATTCCAGCATGATAATGCATTTGTATCTTGATCATTGTAAGTACAGAACGTTTAGATGGAAATTCACACCCTGCTTCTGTTTCTGAGACAGTTACAATCTGGATCTTCTCAAGTCTAGAGTAAAGTAACTAAGGCCGGATTAATAGACATTGCTTAGTTTTGTGATAGCCCGTTTTAGTGAACTTTACGCAACGACTCTTAGAAGTCAAGCAAAAAGAAAAAGTCAAAAGCTAAACGAATTCATAATCTGATTTGATTTCAATTAAAGGGATAAAACCTCTAATTGTCTATAAAAAAAAGTTTAATAATAAAATAAAAAATAATTTGTCATTCTATGGAATGATCTTAGAATAAATGTTTATTAACAACCACTATTCCTAGGTACAGGAAATTATATATCATAAAGAGTTTTAAACGAAAATAGTTTTAGAACTTCTGTAGCCCTAGTGTGAGTTTTTTTAAAGTCTACTTTCGCTTTAACTATACTACTGCGTTAACATTTTGACCAATCACATGCTCGCATTTTTAGTTCTCAAAATTTCCGCTTGGAGCGCTTTACCATTACCCATACAAATTTTAGTTAACTCAAACGCAAAGTAATAGTTAGAAAACTCACACTAGGGGTACTGTTGTGTTAAGTGCAAATAGTTAAACTATAGTTCATCGTGATCGGTAACAATACCATCAACAGCTAATTTAGAATATTTGGATAATAATTCATCCCAAAACTTAAATCTTCTAACAAATGGGTCAGTTTTCATATGCATTTGTTTAGAAATGTGAAGAAATCTTCTTTCTGTATTTGTAGTTGGTGTCCACACTAATCCTTTCAATACTTTATCGTCGGCAGGAGTTGGGTTCCTGAAAAAAAAAAAAAAAAAAAATCAGAGTCAATTTTTTTTTTTTAGATGGAATGCCTCTCTATCTTTACTAGGACGCCCGGTTTATTTTGTCATCGCCCAAACAGATGAATAACTGTCAAGTGACTGAGTCATGTTTTGGTACTCGTATCTATCTGCGAGTTTGAAAGTTGTTAGTAGATCTATTTTCTAGGGAAGGTAATGAATACGGGTGGTTGATTTTTTAAATATCAGCTTTTAATGTGACATTATATTTTTACCAATTAAAACTAAACCAGAGCATGGATCACTGGATTAATATAATTTATTCGAGCCGGTATATTTGGGGTGCCAATACAGTTACTAAGCAACATAATATTGGTTATCTCCTCTGGCGTTGTATCCGGAGATCGAGGGTTCGTTTCCCACTCACGGCGATAACATATTAGGTAGTATATAGTTTTTAGATACAGTTTACCATGGTGTTTATAATATATATTATGTATTGTATTGTTGTTATTGTTATTAAGCGTTTGTGAACAGGGCAACGCGTGTAAAAAAATCCAACATGTCTTACATTCATTGTGTATGTCTAATCAACAGCTAATTTCAATTGCCGATGACACATAAAAAAGAGATATATATATATATATATTGTTCTTTATATTTTCCATCGAGGTCATACTTTTTTTTATACCATCACGGGTGCCTATTTGGCTCCCAAAAACCGTTTTAAACGGCCTCAGGGTACCCAGCGGAGGGATTAACCCGTCCTCATTTCGCCGATGGTATTCGGAGGCAACATCTAACAAGTGGCGAGCTTGTTGCGGTGTTTATGATGAAATAGCTTCGTTGTATAAAGCGGTCACCTATCTCAGGTCCGGACTTGTTGTCATCTGCTTAACATTGTTATCAGTTGCGCAGTGACTTAACCACTAGACTCATACAGAGACTCATACCATCGGCTACGACGAGGTGGGATTAAAAATCCCTCCGCTGAGTACTCTGGGGCCGTCTAGGTCTCGGGCGCCGTAAGGCACCCGTGATGATATGTATATATTTATGTATGATTTTATAATATAGGACTTTATGTAAAAAAAGTCACGTTAATTTACTCACCCTGTTTTAGCAAAGTTCGACCACATGCGAACCATTTTCTTCAGTATTTTAAATTCCCTTTGTTCATTGGGTAATTCATTGATTTCGTTGTATTTTTTCCGAAGTCTTGAACAAATAAATAAGTAACAAAGCTCATCAGTTATTGTTGCCCCCCAATATTCTACAGTAGAACGGGAATTTCTAGAAATGTATTCTGAATTTTCATTAAAAGAACCTCTAAAATCAAACACGTAACTGAAAACCGATGATTTCATTTCTTTCGCTAACTTTCTTGCTGCGAAATCACTAGCATATATTTGTAACATATCCCCAACATAAACAGCGTATTCTAAAACATTATAAATATTTAATTCGCCAATTTCAAAATAAAAATCTTTAATATCTTGTTCTACATTAGTATACACTGTACTGTCCTTGTTAAAACTAAAATTTGTTCTGATTGGAAAATGCATTAAAAATTCGTTAGATTTTTCATCAATTAGACGTGGTTCCATAATATAGTGACTTGCAAGATCTAAACCTTCTCTTGAATTAAAACCTATAATTATAGGAACATCATTTTTAATTTTCATATTATCAGGTATAGCCATGAGAATAGCTTCTTTATGATCATGTTCTGCCGTTGGTGAGAAAGGTAAAACGCTCATTTGAGTATTTCGTATTTGCTCTGCATCCACAACACTGGATTCGTGCATAAGAATATCAATTGCATTGACATTTCGTAATTCTGTAAGTAGTAAATTACTATGGTCAGCAGAAATATTAAGAGCTCTACCTAAAGCAAAAGCTTTTTCTCGAGGATTTTGAGGAAAGTAAATTGTTTCTAGTGCAGTACCACTTTGGAGGATGGCTCTGTGGAAATAATCTTTGGCTTTGTCTGAGTATAGAAGCATATCTGCTATAGCTGCGCCTCCTCTATTACCCATTAAAGTAACACGGTTTGGATCACCGCCGAAACTTTTAATATTATCCTTTATCCATTTAAGACCAAGTACGCAATCTTTAAGCCCAGCATTACCAGCGATTACATCGTCTTCTGTAGACAAGTATCCAAAAACCCCAGTTCGGTGACTAATAGTCACTATTATTACACCTTCTTCCATGAAAAAATCTGGTGCGTAAGTTTCTGTACCATTAAAGGCAGTTCTGAAGTGATCATTGTAATCGAATACTATTACTGGTAAGTTTGTATTTAGCATTGGAGTGTAAACACTCAGGTATAGACAGTCTTCAGATCCAGATATTCCGTAAGATTCTCCATTTCTCATCCGTACATTAAATTGCATACAAGTATTCTTTGTTGTATGAGCTTCATAAGTTTCCTCCCAACCTTTATGTGGTATTGGAGCCTGAAATAATTAGTTAATATATTTTTCAACGCCTTTAAATTAAATAACAATAAAACCATTTAAGTATGCTAATTGTACATTTTCAGGCGTTTTTCTATTAAGTTTAATATGTTATATATCTATCCATTAAATCACACAATCTACAATATTTATTATTATTAAGTATTTCTATAATATTTATACTCACAAGAAATCTTAAATTCCCAATAGGCGGCTCTGCATAAGGTATACCCCTAAATGCATAGTATTTTTCATGTCTTAAAAAACTCGTTTCGACTACACCAGATAAGGTACCTTGCTCTATTTTTATTTCTTTATATTCTTCACTAAAAACTGATGTTACTAATAATATTAATGCTAAAAAACTAATTGATTTAACTAACATTTTTACTTCATCACTATTTCTATACGTACACACTTCAGGATATTATTTCAATGAAAGAAGATAAGAGTTTGTACATCTTGTATATCCCCACTTTTATCTATGGCTGATATAGCATTGATATTTAATTGGTAGTATTAATATAATCGTATTTTTTGATGCTTTTTTTAGTTACCTTTTTTATGTATTGTTTTATATATATACATGGTGACTTTGAAAGGATGTACTTTGGACTAATATGAGGTTCTACTGATCAATACGAACAACTTTTCCCATGGAACCATGTGCCGCAAATGAAAAAAAATATTGCCTTCTCCATACAAACTAGTTATGTTAAAATGACCAATTTGTATGGGGGAGCCAATTTTTTTTTTCATTTGTGACACATGGTTCCATGGGAAAAGTTGTTCGATTTGATCAGCAGAACCTCATATTAGCCCAAAGTGCATCCTTTCAAATTCACCCTGTATTTTATTATATATATATATATATATTGTTATATATATATTGTTATATATATATTTGTTATGTATATATATATTGTTATATATATATATATATATTGTTAATGACTCTGTTCAAAATGGCGTACTTGGCAAATGGCAAAAAAACAAAATTTTCTCATTGCGAACAAGGCTGCCTAGACAATTTTTGGGGTACCCAACGCCATATTTTTATCCCCACCTCGCGTAGCCAATGTTATTCTGAATTTACAGTAAACAAGTGGCCATCTCGCCTAGCGCTAGTCCACTTTGTAACATTATTTTGTATTTTTTTGCACTATTTAACTTAGGCTCACTCAAGACCCCCTTGCTATTATTTGGTATCAAGTGCATTGATTCTCTCTTACTCATCCATTACACCTGAGTGTTTCTCAAAAATCTTTTTCTTTTTTTAGTTTTTATTTCATTTAGGTCTAAATGAAAAAGTGCGCAAAAGAAATCTGTTCTAATATACTATATATTTACTATATTATAAAGAGGTAAATTTTGTGAGGTTGTAGGGGGTAGTCTCTAGATCTACTTAACCGATTTAAAAAAATATTTTAGTGTTGGATAGCCCATTCATCGAGGAAGGCTGTAGGACACCCTAGACAGTCGGTAGAAATTATAGGAAAATTAGGTGAATCCTTAAAATAATGCTTCAAATTTGAACTTTTCTAAATTTAAAATATTTAAACGTATATATAAATCTAAACTTATATTATAATAAAGAGGTAAAGTTTGTGAGTTATTGAGGTTGTAGGTGGTAATCTCTGGATCTACTAAATCAATTTTGAAAATTCGTTTAGTATTGGGAAACCCATTATTATCTAGGAAGATATTGTCTATATAACATCACGCTACGACCAATAGGAGTGAAGTATCAATGAAAAATGTTGGGAAAACGGGGAAAATTTGTTTCTTTTGAGAGTTTTTGTTGCGCTGCGTAAACGGTTAAAGTTACACAGACGAAGTTGCGTGGGGTCAGCTAGTACTTAATATAATTTTAAGAAGTGGGCTTTAGGCACTAAAGCAAAAAGTCTAGAAAATGTTTTTTCATTAATTCACTTGAGAGCGGAGATTAAACCACAGTCTTCCTAGACTTGTGACTGTGAGGTAGGATTGTAGTCCTTGTACTAAATTATGACAAATAAAATTAACGAAACATTTTTTTAATTATATTTTATTATTTATAGTTCATCTTTAACGTCTTTCACGACGCCATCAACTGCAAGTTTTCTGTATTCAGCAATGAAATTATCCCAAAATTTTACTCTTCCTGCGTTAAGGTTCTCTTTTATTTCGAGTTCTTCTCCAATGACGAGACAAGGTTTATTATCTTTTGTGACTGTTGGCCAAGTTATGTCAAGATCCGAATCTGATGGTGTAGGGTTACTGTAACAAAGTACCACATGTTAACATTGTGAAATTATTAGTTTTTGCGCCTGTATGAAACGGTGCACGTCTTTTTTTATTGGTGTACGGCACGTGACTTTGTACCTACCTGGTGGTGAGCAGACCTACAAAGTCCATGAATGGGGTCTATCAATAATTGCTCTTAACACCATTGATTGCTCCCACCATGCCGGCTAAAGATGCGATTACGAATTGAAATAGATTATTTATTGCCCCTAACAAAATTATTCCTTTATACAAGGTATATGAAACTGATATAGGACCTACCTACTCATTGTTTTAACTATAAACATTCATACATATTATATACCATCAAGCCAGTTTCTATTTCATGTAAGTATAATTTACTTTGTTATCCACTGTATGAGATATTATGTATAAATAATAGACAGTAAAGTCACGTATAAAAATTAAAGCAATATCTACAGAATTCTAATGTAGGGTAAATATCACAGTAATGTTATTGTTTTCTGTCTCGCGTTATTTAACCCTAGATCATAGGTTCTCAACTTGGGCGATAACGCCCCCTTTAGCGCGTTTGAGACTTTCAGGGAGGTAGTAGAAGACCCAGATAAATTTCCATAATTAGGCGCGTTGAGTTGGCACAGTGGGACGGCGTGGGCATGTTAAATGTTTAAAAAAAAGTTGTTCAATAAAGACAAAACAATAAACATTAGCGTGTTTATATTTTTGTACTAACTTACGTAAATACTTAAAGCCTAAAAAGATAACTTTAATAGAAAGTTTGATTTAATTGTTCTCATTAAAAATAATAAGAACAATTAACACGCATACTTAATTAGTAAGAGAGAGAGTATTTTTGTTAACATTATCCTTCCTAAACACAGAAATAGGATGGGAGTCATATCCTATCTTTTGACTAGGGCGTAAAACTAATCTGATTATTTATATTTTCAAAATTCGTATTTTGATTATTCATGGAAAATACTTATTCTTAAAACTTAACACTAAGGTCCCTGGTTCGAATCCTGGTGTGTATCAAAAAAAAATGTACATTTGTTTGACAACACCACTATAGTGCCTCGGAGAGCACGTTAAGCTGTCGGTCCCGGTTTCACTATACCAACTTGTGAAACTGTTTATAGATGGATTATTGAGTCTATTCAAAACATCGCGACGAGCTAACCACTTGTTCGGTGTAGACTCATACCATCGGCTACTACGAGGTGGGATTAAAACCCCTCCGCTGGGTACCCTGGGGCCGTCTAGGCGGTCTCGGTAGCCGTAAGGCACCCGTGATGTACCTGGTATGCATGGAAAATCCTAAATTAGGATACTTTTCAAAATATTTTTTATTTATGTATGTAAGATCTTTTATTCAATTTAAGCTTATAATTAAAATAATACTGACCCATGTTTTGCAAAATTTGTCCATAGTTTTACCATATTTTTCAACACTTTAATTTCCTCAGAATTTTCATCTTTTATTGCTTTAACATATGTTTTTCTTATTGGTTGGCAAATAAACAAATAACACAATTCATCTCCAGTGGTAGCACCCCATGTTCCATCATAATTAATAGCTTCTTTTAAATTTTGTTTCTTTCTTAAATTTAAATCTCCACTGTAGTCAAACGTGTAGTAATAAACTGGTGCTTTAGATTCATTTGCATACTTTCGTACAGCGTAATCTATAGAATAAAATTGCATAACGTCTCCTATGTATGTCATGTACTCTCCTGGCTTGCTAATTTTTACATAACCTTCATCAAAATAAAAGTCTTTAACATATTCTACTGCTGCGTGATATATATTGTCATTAATTTTAAAATGATAATCCGTCCGAATAGGAAACATTAACAGAAAATCTCTATCAGCAAAAGTCAAGTACTGAGGCTTTCTAAGATACCGTTCACTTAATTCCATTCCCTCTCTGGAATTATATCCAATCATAATAGGCACGTCTAAATTTATAGGATGATCTTCAGGCAACTTTGTTATAACAGCTTCAGGGTGATCATGTTCAATTTCAGGGGTAAAAGCTGGACGACCTCGTTGGATTTCTCGAGCTTCATCAGCATGTATAACATCCAATTCTCTATCAATAATATCAGCTACAGGTAAACGACTTAAATATTTTACTAAGGTAGCGCTAGTAGATGCTCCCCATTCCAGCCTTTCGGATAATTCAATAGCACGCTTTCGGGCATTTCCAGGGAAATACATAGAGTTTAATGATGTACCACTTTGAAGAATAGCTTTATGGAATAGTCCTTTAGCTTTTGGTGATTGAAGTAACATGTCAATGGCAACGCTACCACCTTGACTTCCCATTAAGGTAACACTATTTGGATCGCCTCCAAAGTTAGCGATATTTTCCTTTATCCAAGTTAGTGCCAATATAATATCTCTTAATCCATTATTACCAGGAAGTAAATCATCTTCAAATGATAGGAATCCTAATGCACCAAGTCTGTGATTTATTGTGACTATAATTACATTTTCGTGCATAAAGAAATCAGGCGCATATTCTTTTGTAGCATTATATGACATTCTAAATTGGTCATTAAGTACGAATGCGATGACTGAGAAATTTGTAGCTTCATCGCTAGAAGGTATTCTTGGAGTATGAACGTTGAGATATAAACAATCTTCTTCACCAAAAATCCCATAGTTGGTTACGTGTCTAACTGGCAAATAAAATTGTATGCATGCACTTTTTTCCTTCGTAGCATCTAGGACTTCAGACCATTCTTCAGGTTTCTGTGGTGGCTGAAATTTTATATACGTTATTAATTTTACTGTATTATAGTTAACGGAAAGGTATGGGCTAGGACAGGAAATCCTAACTGGAGTAAAAGACGTATTTATGTGTAGATGAAATAAAATAACCTATCCACAACAAGATTGAACAGCAAGAGAGTTAATTTTTAATTTGCAACTACTTTTATATAATTCATAAATATTATTATAAATTAATGCACCCAGCATTAGTTTATAATAATATTTTGTAATTTTTTAATGCTTCGTTTTCGATACAAATATGCACAGGGCCCATACCACCAACCCTTAGACAAGTACTGTTTACGAAACAGTAATACTTTATTTCAATTTCGGCCAATAAAAAGAAAGAAAAAATAAAACCTTGCTTTTTATTGCTCGAAATTAACATGTTAACGAAACTAAGGGCTGATTTTTCAATCGTCAGGTTATTCGACAGATAACTTGTATGAAGAACTGTCAAATGTATTCTTTCTCCAAACAAGTTATCTGTTGGATAACTTTATCGGAGGATTGAGAAATCAGCACTAGGTTTACTTTAATTATTGCTCTTAACTGAGCCTACACCCTATAGGTAAATATATATACATAACTATAGAATATATTTGATTATGTACCTTCATACAATAGCGTCTGTATGCATCGGTGCATATATGTGAAGGAAGCTAGAGAAGCACATAGAGATCGTGCAACGTGGTGTTTAGGTACACATATGATATACAGATAATAGAGTCATAAGTGTACCTAATGGTAATGTAGTTAAGTATATTTATATGTTATGTTGTAACAAAACAAACATTACATTTATTTATAGGTTATTCAAATTTAAATAATAATTTGTTATTATCATGTGTTTTACGGAGTTGAGGCAGCCTTGACGGGTTTTATTCACGACTCTAGTTAGTTGCAAGTATTTTGTATAAACTTTTTAAAAGTTTTACAAGTTGGTATAGTGAATTTAGGACTGACAGCATAATGGGGCACTATGGTGGTATTGCCAAATAAATGTACATATTTTTTATATTTAAAAACCTATTGGTACTTAACTACTCCGGTGTTTGAACACAAGACCTAAGTGTTTTTAAGTCTACAGTCTAACGGACTAACAGTCTACCATATATATTGGTGTGTATTAAGTAGGTATAAGCTTTTAATAAAATAAATTACGAACTCACCATAAACCTCAACTCATTAAGTGGTGGTTTTGCATATGGAATACCAATAAATGAATAATAATGTTCATTTTCCAATAATGATTTTACTTCTTTACCTAAAACTTTTCCTGACAATGTGTCCACTATATTTTTTTCATGTTCTAATGAACTTACAGAACTAAAAACACCTAAAATAAATAAACACTGTTTGACACAAAACATATTGCTTTAAAAATATGTGATAGGTGATTGTAATGTGGTGCACATTTTGAGGAAATTGTGAACTGACGTGTCCCCTTTGATAATCTTATGAATTATGAGTTAATCGTTCTGGGATTTCACAAAGTGTTTTATCAATTGCTTCTAGATATGAAAGTAGGTTTATTTATTATCTTTCTTTGGTAACTGATTATTAATTGTATTGGTCGTATTTAAAGATAAATATAGTATACCTATATCTCTAATACATATAAAAGGCAAAGTCTCTCTGTCTGTCAGTCTGTAATATTATTTTGTTTTACTTCATAGTTCTATTAATATTGTTTGGTTTAACACCACATATTTTATCAAATCATTATATTATTATAAAGTTATAATTAAAGTACAAATAAGTACGAAACCGGCCAGTCAGATGCCGCTAGAGGCATTCTCTACAAGCCAATAAATATCAACCAAACTTTTATAACTTTTAGGGATCTGTACCTATTTATAACCACTTTATCACGGGCATAGAAGCCACGTGACGCTCTCATTCTAGCAACAAATAAAACAATATAATTAAAGTTTTCATAATTCATCTTTTTCACTCTCAAAATCAGAAATAACACCATTTACAGCTTGTTTTTCCCAATGTTTAATAAAATTATCCCAGAATTTAAATCTTCCGGAGTACAAGTCCTCTTTTAATTGCATCTGTTCATCTATTTTTAGATAATATTTCTCGGTCGAAGTGTATGGTTTCCAATTAATTTCCCTAATAAGATCATCTACTTTTCCAGTTGGAGCTCTGAAAAAAGGAAAGAAATATTTATATTTATTTACTACATAAAATGTAGGTACTTACCAATGGAATAATTTATATAAACTATTACTATATACTAGATAGTATAGGTACGTCTACGTCTTGGTGCATGTAGTGTAGAGCGCTTTTTATCTAGAATCTAGCTAGTGTTTATATTAAACTTGAATATGAATTAGCAACATTCTTATAATAATAATGATTTATGAAATAATAAAATTACATACATACCCATACTTTGCAAAATTCGCCCACAATCTGATCATTTTCCTCTGAATTGTAATAGCAGATTGCTTCAATGAATCATACTTTGTCGATAATTTAGGACATTTAAATAAATAACAGAGTTCATCGCCCATCGCTGCACCCCATACACCCTTCTTGACTGTCATCAACTTCAATAAATTATTCTTATTTTCATTAATCTCACTGACGTAGTCAAATAGATAGTAGAATATTTTATTTGATGAAGTTTTAGCATAACTCCTTGCTGCATAGTCCATACCATACATATTTATTACATCACCAAAATAAGTTACAAATTCAGCAACATTATTAATTGTAACTTTACCATCAGGAAAATAAAATGATTTTATTTGTTTTGTTGCCTCTTCATATTTTACCGATTCCGGATCGAATCTAAAATTTAAACGTATTGGCATATTGAGTCCAAAAGATTTTTCGACGTAAGTAAGGTATCTTGGCTCAATTAAATATTGTAAAGCTGCTTCAATACCTTCTCTTGAGTTTACACCAATCATTATTGGAATATCTGTAGAAATTGGTTGATTTTCTGGATATGAATTTATAAGACCTTTGTTATTTTTTTCCACTATAGGACCGAATGTTAACATATTTCTTTGGTACTCTGAGTAATAGTCAGCAGGAGTTGCATCCCATTCTTTAAGTAACAAATCATTTACGGAAACATCGTTTAAATTCTTTAAAATGTTACTATTATTGCTAGATTTTCGGTCCAATAATTCTGCTAATTTGACTGCTCTATCTCTTACATTTTCTTGAAAGTATTGTGAGGTCCAAGATGTGCCACTTTGTATTATAGCAGCATGGAATAAATGTTTTGCTGAAGAATGTAGAAGCATGTCTACTGCAGCACCACCACCCTGAGCTCCTAATAAGGTAATTCGAGTATTATCACCTCCAAAGTATTTTATGTTGTCATTAACCCATTCTAATGCTAAAACAATATCTTTTAATCCAGAATTTCCTGGTAAAATATCATCTTCTAAGGATAAAAAACCAAAAACGGAAACTCTATGACTAACAGTAACAACAATTAAGTTTTCTTCAATAAAAAAATCAGGCCCATAATGTTCAGATTTATTGTATGAATTTCTGAATTGTTCGTTGTATAAAAATACGATAATTGGGACTTTGTCATTAGATTCTTCTGGTATAGTTGGTGTAAAAACATCTAGATATAAGCAATCCTCTTTGCCATATACTCCAAATGGTTGCTGTTTTGGAATATTGTGATTAAACTGAACACATGCAGGTTTTTCCTTTTCTGCTATTAAAATATCTTCCCAAGGTTCAATTGGCTGAGGAGGCTGTAAAATAACTATAATTACACTATTGCTGTATTATAAAGCTTTGAAAATATACCTAGATTATATAATAATTACCAAAAATCTAAGATCTCCGATAGGTGGTTTGGCGAAAGGTATTCCCGTAAAACCATAAAATTTAACTTCATTTTGTGTCTTAAAATTCTTTCCAGATATTTTCCCATAATTTGTGTTCACTATAGCTGCTTCAGAATAATATATAAAACATAAGAATATTATAAATAAATTACTTGAGTTCTGCATTGTATTGTGGGCTGGCAATGTTTACTGTTTGATACCTAAATCTACTTTGTAATCTTTGAAATTAAAACTTGTTATCTTTATAACAATATAAATTGATATAATGTAAGTTATTTGTGTATCAATAGGTGACACTTTTAGAAAAAATATTTTGTTTTTGTATTGGTTTTTTGTAGATTTAAGTCCGTCTATATGTAAAGATCGTCAATTAATCTAGTCATGTTTCGGGATCTATTTGTGAGTTTAGATTTTAGGTCTTATACACTGTCGCACTCAACATGCCGGCAAAATGATGCGGTTTCGAAATGGGCAGCGGAAGATAAATTTATATTACCAGTCAACTTATTAACGAGGATTGCACCAGCGATTATGCATTTTGAGACATACGGACTCAGCACTAAATAAACGTTTAATTTGAACCTTAATAAAAATGTCAAGCTTTTAATAAAAGCTGTAGCATAAACTTCAGTAAGCCAGCGGAAGTCAAATTTCAAAAAAGTGAAAAAAAAACTTAGTCGGCTGGTTTAGAATGTAAAATATTGCGACAATTTTGCTGCGGGCACTCGATGGCAGTATAAATGCATTCAACAACTTCCTCGTTATTTTTTGTTCTCGTTTTCACAGCACCTGCTGTTGCCTAACTTTTGAAACATTTTATTTAGTTTTATTCAGTAATTAGAATTTTTGACTTTAACTTTATATCCGTTTGATTTAAAGGTTTTTTTTAAATTATTTATTACTCATACGTGTACCTAAACTTACCTATGTTCTAAAAGTGTGTATGTATCCAATCGCAACTGTAAAGTATATATAAGATATGTACATGGCCTAGTATTTTTTGTATTATTTTAGCAAGTAATTAAAGCAATAAAGCTTTTCTTTTATTAAAAATCCAAGTGTATTTTTTTTTTCATTCTTTTGAGTTGTAGCAGCCGTTTTTTATTTCAGTCGTCTTTCCGAACGTTAAATTTATAGGTCAGTTGAATTCTAGTACTTTTGTATTTGCAAGGAATTAAAAAAAAACGAATCTCATAGTTGATATCTCGATAATGAAGGCTGCTAAAGACTTGTAATTTGGTACACATTTTCTTACGCTTGCATTAAAGCAATTCGTTTGCGTTGCAGCAGGCGTTTTTTATTTCAGCTATCTTTATACCCCTGGGCACTGCATTCGTAATCGGAACTCCACGTTCTCCATACAAAATTAGCTTTCGCACTTCTAATAATACTCGATTACTGTTTGTGGTAGAATTAAAACAACATTTTTGTCGGTCTCTGTATTTATTAATTTCTTTGTGTTGGGTCAATATTTTGATTTATTTTTGAAATCTACAATTACGAACATTAAAAAACTTAAATTCGACCAACAGCCAAGTTGTAATATTGGATGTAAGTTTGTATGGGCGTCAAGTCGACCCAGGGCCCTTAAGCCTATAACTGCCTGTATCTAATCAAATGTTTATTTGATAGGTTTGGTTGATTTCGGCTAACGTACTCACCATTTCCCAGCCGTAACTACTAAAGCTAGAAATATGAAATTTGAATACCTAGTACGTTAGCTTACTTTTGTATTTGCAAGGAATTTTGCCAAATTCGAATCTCTAGAGGGATATCTCGATAATAAAGAGTACTAAAGACTTAAAATTTGATAAACATACTTCTCTTTGAATAAATTTTTATGTGTTTCAGATTTTTTTTTACATTTTTATAAAGCAGGAGGAATGCTATGAAAGAGTTGACACAGTGGTGGTTTTACATACCAATCTCTAGGACCAGCCGGACTTGGAACTTTGTAGGTAAACCCTTTAAAAAAACTAATAGACTCGTGTTTAACTATTTTCTTTCAATTATAGATGAAGGCGGAATATTTATTTATTTATTTAAATCTTTATTCATACAAAATACAAAGGCGGACTTATTGCAGCTATGTCTTCTCTACCAATAAAACCTTCAAGACAATTAAGGCAGCTAATAAGTAAGTATGTCAAACATGGCATGTTTTTTATTATTATGATCTATCTACATGAATTCTACGTCAATTCCCACCAATGGCAAAAATAGAATAGTACTTTTTTCTGTACAGTTTTTTTTTTTTATCATAATATGGATAAATTACACATATTGATTTGGTCATAAACTAAGCTCTAGGCTTGTACTATGTGTACCAGAAGCAACGATATAATACATATTATATTTTATAAACACCCAGACCATGACAAACTGTACAGAAAAACGTACTGATATTTTTTTGCCATGGGTGGGAATCGAACCCACGACCCCCGGATACAACGCCAAAGGCGCAACCACTAGTCTACGGAGGCTGTTTGTTATGATCTGGGTGTTTATATAACATGTTGTTTCTGATACACATTCAAGCCCTGTTTAATAGCTTAATTTCAAGTGCTTATTTTGTGACCAGAACAATATGTGTAAATGGCCCATTTCATTTTCATTATATTTTCGCCACTTGTTAGGTGTTGCCCCCGAACACCATAGGTGAAATGAGGATGGGTTAATCCTTCCGCTGGTACCCTGAGGCCGTATAAACAGTTCTTGGGAGCCAAAAAGGCACCCGTGATAGTATGTATTATTTATTTACATATCATAAAAATAACTGTCTTCACCTAATTATATTAATATAGCAAACATAAACACGTCTTAGTCGTCGCCCATTTCGTAACCGCATCATTTAGCCGGCATAATGGGGCAATCAATATTGTCAAACAACAAAGATTGACCCTATTCATGGACTTTGTAGGTCTTCTTACCATCAGGTGGATATAAAGTCACATGCCGTGCTCCAATAAAAAAAAACAACAACATAATTTGAGGCAGATATAAATTGTTTTTATATCCCAATTTTAGTTACAGCTTTATGCTGGAGGAAGAAAATTGCTTCAGTTACAGGCTACTTAATGAAATACGCACTAAAAATTATTATTGACAATAAACTGAGATTTGGGGGAATACGAAGGATGGTTGGTTAAAAGCCTTTAGCCTGGTTTCGTTTATTATATTAGTGACCAGATAAATGTGGTAAAATAAAAAAAAAGAACTACTTTGTCACATAGCTTAACTGGCTGGTTAGTTCGCCTATGTTCAATTTTATTTTGTAATTTTGTGCAATAAAATATTTTAAATAAAATAAATGTGATGGCTAATGATATCTCGACAATAGAACCACCTATATCTTGGTTGGTTGTGTAGCGTGTTTTGGGTTGTTTTATTTTTATTTTTATGTTGTTGCCGTCCGTTAAAAGTTATAAAAGATATATTATGGAAAACTGTCGTAACAGACGAACTAACGATTTTAGTTGTAAAGATATTAGGTATCTGGGGTACCCGGCTTCTATCAGAGAGTTGATATGAGATCTGTAGTAGTTGGAGTAAAAGGATATTAAATTATTAGAGGTATTTTTTTTATTGAAAACATATTGTAACTATTTACAAACTTGTTTATAAAATGAAATGATTTATTTGCCTAGTTTCTGAGTAGAGTTAGTTGTTAGGATGTTAGTATTATCAGAAGCTGCCACAATATATAGCGTGCAAATATTTACAAGTTAATTTAATTTTATACAAATTATATTTTAATCCCAACTATTATAATTACAGCATTACCACCAATTGCTATTATTTGGGGGTACCTATCGTAATAAAATGTATGCAAAATGTTGTACTATAGTGTAAAAGAATATTTTAACGATAAAGACGTCTGGAACCGTCCTGAGGCTCTACCATGGGTTTGCGCATTGTGAAAACGTAAATGAATACGTTACGTTACGTTTCTACAATGCGCAAACCCATGGTAGAGCCTCTGATATCACATGCTATATTATATGTGATTGGTTACTTACCTTTTATTAAGAATAAATATTTAAGGCGTGGATATAGTCGGTGAAGTTGGTCGCCTTGGTGGCAGATAATGATTGCCAGGTCAATGGAATCAGCTAACCACCTAGTCTTACACTAGTTGGTTATGTAGTGTGTGTTCGGTCCGGTAGTATTTTTCATATTATGATTTCCATTCCATCGCGTTTAAGTTCTAAATCTGATATCGAAGTTTAATAAATATTTGTCGTTCTTTTTATTAATGAACAGCCAACCAAACGCACTAAGGCCTCATTGTTAAACTTTTTTTTTGACTATTCATAAATATCTGTAAAGATTTACATGAAATAAATGATTTGATTTGATTTGTTTATAAACAAAATTTTTATTTAACATATTTTTTTTTTATTTCGTACTCGGGAGCAAGCTTACATAAGCAGGAGCAAAGGGTGACAACGCCATATAAATCTGCCTACAAAATACGTCCTGAGTAAAATTCTTAAACGTCAGAAAGTAAATTAGTTAATAATTTGAAAATGAAACGCTATTTGGATGCCTATTAGGTTTAATTTAAAATGAACATTCTTTTATTATATTTCTGACCGTAAAAACATGTAAAATGTGTGCGGAAGCTAGCTCGCTCTTGGCAAGACCTAGTATCTTATGGCAATTTTGTGTCATGGTACATTACATGAGACAGTGGACATACCTAGGGTACGGAAGGTTTGGCTTAGCATTTCGTCTCTTAATAATAATTCAATGAGCTCCTAGAAGTTGGTGTCGCAATGTTTTGAAGTTGTCCTTGCGCATTTTTAGTTTTTTTTTATTGGAGCACGGCAGGTGACTTTGTATCTATCTGGTGGTGAGCAGACCTACTAAGTCTACGAATGGGGTCAATCAATAATTGTTCTTATTGATAACTCCTACTATGCCGTTTAAATAATGCGATTACGACTAATGCGGTGACAAAGACGAATTGCATTACCAGTAGGTATATTTTAATATATTCGCTGCCTTATTGTCAATTCAACCACCCATTTCGTAACCGCACCCTGAAAGGACTACCACTTCGACAAGTACTCAATGCAGTAATCTCCTGAAAACCGGTGAACCCACAGACTAAAACCGAAACATGACTAGGTCACTTGACGACTTTTGCATCTGTATGGGCCCACACGAGACCGGTCAGACGGCCTAACGAAGTTATAGGCATTCCTCCCATCTAATAAATTAATAGTAAACTATATAAAGTAATATAAAGAGCACTCTAAACTAATATTAAAAAAAAAAAATCTTGTGGGCGGGACTCGAACCCACGAACCTCGCTATCGCGGCAAGGCGCTCAACCGCTGAGTCAACCAGGTTCCAGTCACCTCTCACGAACTTTGTCATTGCTTGTTATCTACTTATACACAGACGCTCTCTATTAGCTTTCTTCTAATATCTCAATACGAGTAAAGTTAGAAGTCCTAGTTTCTAATACTAGATGATTATATATTTATACCGTATATGTATATTTTTTAATATTTATTATTTTACTTCCATTAGCCTCCCAGATTCATTAGGCACGACTTTATTTCTGATTTATTCCTAAGATATAAGTGGTGGCCGAGTTGGTTAGACCTTGGACTTAAAACGCTTGGGTCCTTGGTTCGAATCCCGGTGTGTCAATGAGTTTTTAATTAAAAAATGTATGTACGGTCGGTCCCGGTTTCACTATACCAACTTGTGAAAATGTTTATAGATGGGTTATTGAGTCTATTCAAAACATCACGACGAGCTAGCCACTTGTTCGGTGTAGACTCATACCATCGGCTACGACGAGGTGGGATTAAAAACCCCTCCGCTGGGTACCCTGAGGCCGTCTAGACGGTCTCGGACACCGTAAGGCACCCGTATTCCTAAGAGAAACTTTAGAAAACCTGAAAACCCTTGAGATTTGTACTTAATAACCTTACAGTGATTCCTATACTTCAGCTAATTTCAAATGTATTTCTCTGGGAAATCAAAAAGAAATTCACCACAATACGAACGCTTCCGAATATAACGTCCATTGTGTTCAAACGGTTTCCCTTTATCTATCTCCCTCATAAGTCTTTTCGGAGCCCTCTGCAAATGTCCGTAATACCTTAATCGCGTTACGGCCGGCGAAATCCGTAATTCGATTGTCTTTTAGAATTGGGTATTGCAGTCGTAATCTTGGCCTAACAGTTGTAAATTACTCGTTTTATGTAGGTTATTATTTATTTTGTACATTAATATTAGTCTGCTTTCAGTTTGCGGTTACGAAACGGGCAGTTGAATTGACGATAAAGCAGCAAGGATATGGCAAATTTGTTTTTGTACAAATAAAAAAAAGTGATGCGCGCACATACAAATAGACAGACAGACACGATTTTTTTACGTTGATAAAATATTTAAAAAAACACATTCAGCCTCAAAGCTAAGTCGTTAAGTTTACTATATTTTTTTATTTTCTTAATTTTTTGTTCCGTAAGAAACTTGTATTTTAAAACTGTAGAGAAAAACAATTTAAAACCAACTGTCATATCGACTTTCAAAATAAAACTGGTACATTCGCCGCCATTTTAAACTTTAATCGTTACATTTACAGAGTTTATTTTGGTGCAAATCAGGCTAAGTCTAATATCGTTAAATTATCTAAAATTTTCCATATTAATATTACTTTGCCATGAGTGGGAATCGATCCCACGACCTTCGGATGCCAACGCCAATGACGTAACCATTAGACCACGAAGGTGGTCATCCGTAGTCGTAATATGATCATTATTCCAACAGCAAAACTAAAAGAAACTTATTTAGTCCAGTTCCTATTTAAATGAAAAACTTGTAGAGAAATATCCTAGTCACTTAATGAAATTAAATTCTTTGAAGAAACGCAATACCCGTCTTGAGTAAAAAACACGGAAAATACAAGAAATGGAGTGAACCGTTCTACCTACAAAAAATAACGATAAAATTGCAAGAATATATATTTTAAATGAATGAGAAGGTAGGTAATGAATTATGTACACGTAAGTATGTTAAAGTATAAGCAGTTAGATGGCAAAAAGCAATTTTTTTATTTTTTTTTGCGATTTATGGTTTCATGGGAAAAGTTGTTCGATTTTATCTGTAGATTAGGCCAAAGTCACACTGTATATAATCATAATAATATGAAAAACATTACAAACATAGTGCTCTGGCCACAAACTAAGCTCTAGGCTTGTAGTATGTGTACCAGAAACAACGATACCAATATTATATTCCATTTTATTTTATAAACACCCAGACCATATTATATACATGGTATACTTTAAAAGGTTGTACTTTGGGCTAATATATGAAACCTTTGCTAAAAAAAAAATGCCTTTAAAAAAAAAACACTCACTAGCTAATTATGAATGAATGCAATAATATTTTTTCTTTTGCGACACATGGTTCCATAGCAAAATGTGTTCCATTTGATTAGATTAGAGCTTCATATTAGCCCAAAGTGCAACCTTTCAAATTCACTCTGCATATATATGTGAGAGAAATAGCCATATATTATATGAAGGCCGACCTAATTGCGTAATCCTTTCGGTGGCCGCAGTGTCCTGTAAGACGTATGATATATTATCCTTCGGGTTGCCTGTCACCCTTATCATACATACTATCCTTCCCGAGGGTTGTCTGAATAAACCAGTAATGGTTCATCACATGACTACACTCCTTCATTTACTTTTTTTTTGTTTTGTACTTCTTTTAGCTCGGCATGTGACCTCTGATCCACCTGTACCTAGTGTAGTTCTAACTATTACTTTGCGTTTGAGTTAACAAAAATTTGTATGGTTCAGCGCTCCAAGCGGAAATTTTGAGAACTAGAAAATGCGGTCGTGTGATTGGTCAAAATGTTAACGCGGTTGTATAGTTAACGCGAAAGTAAACGTTAAAAAAACTCACACTAGGGGTACTGATCGAAAGCAGTATGAAGGTCCAAGAACAAATGCAACCAACAATTACGAGCAACGCAACCGTTGATTGCACCTAAAAGACAACATTCCACATTTTAATAGTGCTAGTTAGAATCACCAAATTTTTTCCATCCAAAAATGCAACTGTTCGTGAAGTCCTATTTTGGAAAGGAGAAGGAGGAATTAGATGAAAAAGTTCCTCAGAGCACTTTTTAGTTTAGTTTGTAGCTTATTGGTTGGTATTATGGAATCAATCTTATGCTGTTATTTCTACTACAAGTATAAAACAACGCGTTTGTCTGTCTGTCTGTATCTACGCTTAGACCATCTAAACTACCCAACTGAGTTTGATGCGGTTTGCACAATTTCACTATCATGTAGAGTATTCCTTCACAATGCTCGAATGGTTCATTTTATATGTTTATTATAATTAGGAAAATTCAATATTTCGAAAATATATTTGATTATTTTGTTTACTTTCCGTTGGCAGAATTTTACGATATATATCAAAATTATAAAATATAAATGAAATATATACTTCAATAAAGTCTCTACATTGCACCCGTGCGAAACTATTTATAATACAATTATATATTATTTTTTGTGATTTAAAAACATTAGATTTAGGTCGCCTTTTCAAACCCCGGTGGGTACCAATGAATTTAAAAAGAATGTATATTTTTTTGACAATACCATTATAGTGCATCAAAGAGTACGTTATGCTGTCGGTCCCAGTTTTACTATAACAACTTGTGAAACTGTTTATAGATGGGTTATTGAGTCTATCCAAATATCGCGACGAGCTAGCCACTTGTTCGGTTTAGGTAGACTCATACAATCGGCTACGACGAGTTGGATTTAAAACCTCACCGCTGGATAACCTGACGCCGACTAGTTGGTCTCGGGCGCCGAAAGGCATCCGTGATGATTTTTATTTTTTATAAAATCCCACTTTCCAAATGAAACACTTGTCTGGGTATTAATTTTCCGTGATTATATTTTAAAGAAAACACCACGTATGATTTTCACTAGCTTTTCTCAAATTCAATTTATCCTAAAAAAACCTTATTTGTGGGCTTCTACAATACAGAAATAAGCTATGCTTAAAATAATCCCAAGTTTTAGTAGAGTTACTCAGAACAAGCTATTTTTTAAATAAAGATTATTTTATACTTTACGCTCCCAATAACACAGAATATAAACCAGAATTGCACCTACTTTGACAAGTTGGTGCAATTTTTTTAGTGAGAGCATGCGTGTGGCCCTGTAGGTCATCAGATAAGACCTTTAAAAAAAAAATTACAGAGCAAAGTCGAGGAAACAGCGCGATATAAATTGTTTTTTTATAAAACAGACGCTGAAATGAGACGGTTAATTCCATTAGGAGAAAGAAATAAAACTACAGCAAAAGATAAGTAATTTTGCTACACCCGCAGTTTACTTTTAAAATTTCATATTTTTTGTAGTACTTAAATGGAGTGAGTAATTAAATTTTTATGATTAAAAGATTTTTTTATCTTCACGCTATTTTCATAACGTATAGGCAAAGACAATTAAGTCACTAGTCTTGTCTCACGTCTCTTGTATCAGGCAAATGAATACTGTGATCTCACAGTATTCATTTGCCTGATACAAGAGACATGAATTCTTCAGCTCAGTATGTGACCATTAACCTGGTGGAAGGTGCTAGTATAGCTCAAGAATAAATTACGTAACCGCTATGTGAACTTAAGAGGAGCGTCTGATGCATGACGGTAAGTCGGTAATGCTGCCATACATATGTAAGTACATCGACTTGATCAGTAGAACCTCATATTAGCCAATACATACATGTTATAATAATTAAGAATTATTATAAACATTGTATTAAGCACGTTACAAGAGCCCTAAGAATGTAATTAAGGTACACTTATATTTTGTAACAATCAACAATATAGTCGTATCACGAGAATACAACACATCGACAGAGAGCGCAAGTCTAACATCCTAAACTTCATAGACTTGCGCAACCTTAACTTCATAAACTAGCGTAACCTTAATTACATAAACTGGCGCAATCGTAAACATCACAAACTTGCGCAATATTAACATCAAAAACAGATACAACCTTAACTTCATATACTGGCGTAAACTTAACATCATAAACTGGCGCAACTTGAACACTTTTAACTAACGGTCAATAATGTTTTTAAGAGTAGTACGAGTATAGGAAATAATCGATAATAAATAGAGGTAACTTTGTTTTTTTTTAGATAATACTATATCCTATTGCTTTTTTAATTAAGCTAATGGCTTCCTAATTTAATATTTTATGTATTTGATATATTTACATAATCGGATTCTATCTAGATATATCAATTTTTTTATGCCCCCAGCGCCGCTGATTATAATATACAGGGTGAATTTGAAAGGTTGTACTTTGGGCTATAGGTATGAGGCTCTAATGATCAAATCAAACAACTTTTCCCATGGAACCAAGTGTCGCAAATCAAAAAAAAAATGGCTTCCCCATACAAATGGGTCATTTTATCAATACCTACTTGTTACATTTTTGACACATGGTTCCTGAGATTAATTTATTTCTATAATAAGACTTTCCCATAACCTATTCTCCCTTTTTTTTATTGTTATACGGATCCCTAAATGCCCAAACATGTAATAAAAAAAAAATCTAAAACGTAACAAACTAAAAAAGTTAATTTCGCAATTATAACATTCGTATGGGTTTGTAATCAAACTGGTAAAAAATGCTAGAGATGCCACAGAAGAAATAATAGTACAAGTATGCTTAAATTAAATGCCGGATATAAATAAGACGTAGACTAGTGGTTGCGCCTTTGGCGTTGTATCCGGAGGTCGTGGGTTCGATTCCCACCCATGGCAAAAAATATTAGTACGTTTTTTCTGTACAGTTTGTCATGGTCTGGGTGTTTATAAAATAATATGTATTATATCGTTGCTTCTGGTACACATAGTACAAGCCTAGAGCTTAGTTTGTGACCAGAGCAATATGTGTAAATTTGTCCTACATATTATTATTATTATTATTATTATTAAATATGTTTTATGGGTTGTGTTATAAAAATCAAAATTAACACTCGGGCGGTGACCGTTTTTCTATATGACCAATTGTCGAAATAAAGACGTATTGTTGCTCCATAGATTCAGATAAAAATAGGCCCAATTAAATAAAACAACCCAATCGAATAAGATCTTGCACTAGTTGGATTTTTATTTTATTAACGGCTGTGATTCGACAGTTAGTTTCTATAAAGAACTGTAAAATTTATTAATTCTTCAATAAGTTATCTATTCAACAACATTGTCTCGGGCATTTGAAAAATCAGCCCTTAAGTGGGCAGGAAAAGGGTTCGCGAACTCGAGCGTCAATAAACATTTTTCAGTTATAATAAAGTTTGTTTTTGGAAAAAAAGAACATGGAGGTGTAGATTTTATTTACTCGATCCTGATTACATAATTTCTTTATAAAAAATATGTTAAGTTTTGAAATGATAACTAAAGTAATATTTTTAGAATTATAAATCAAACTTTGGGTGTCTTTTCAAAAGTTAATATATTTTTTATAAAAATACTATTTAATTAGGATCGAGTAAGTAATATGTACACCTCTACGTTCTTTTACTGTAGAAATAAACTTTGATATCACTGAAAACAACATTTACACGATTTTAGACGTTCGAGATCGCGAAACCTTTTACTGGCTTCTTAAACTAGCCAATATTAAATAGCCATACAAATGCAAAAACCGACAAGTGACCTAGTCATGTTTCGGTTTTAGTCTGTGGGTTCAACGGTTTTCAGGAGACAACTCCATCGTTTTTTTGTCGAGGTGGTAGTCTCCTTTTCAGGGTGCGATTACGAAATGTGTGGTTGAACTGACTATAAGGCAGTGAGTGTATTAAAATATACTCGTAATGCAAATCATCTTTGTTGCCGCCCATTTCGTAATCGCATCATTTACCCGGCATAGTGGGAGCGATCAATATTGTTTAAGAACAATTATTGATTGACCCCATTTATGGACTTTGTAGGTCTGCTCACCACCAGGTAGTTACAAAGTCACATGCCGTGTTCCAATAAAAAAAAGTACCTTTATATTACAATGCAAAACAAAATAAATTATTCAATGGAATGAATGAGTGTTAAATTTCAAAACGGCAAAATATTTCTGAATCCCTAAATGAAGCCGCACAAGTAGGTAATATTATATCCAATGCCCTCTCTACCCTGTAGAAGAACCACAAGCCGTGTTTGTAAGGAGACAAAGGGCTTGAGATCTATTCTCGGGGTTCACAGATCTCTTTGAGACCCGGCTATTGTTATGTGTAAAACAATATGAAGCACAGAAACCCTGAAGCAGTGGGGATGAGTTCATTAGTAAGTGGCCCTGAATGCGGACCAGTTTTGTACGATGACCCGGTATAGTTGGTACAGTCACAGCCAGTAAAATCCGGGGTAGCTCTTTTATTACAAAAATGAATAAAATCTTACCCCGTCATATTACCCAATGGAATTGCAATTGTTTTATATAGCTAATAATAATATGTAAGACAATTCACACATATAGCTCTGGTCACAAATAAGCATATCTCCTGATGGTCAGGTACATATGTGGAATGCCAGAGTTTTTTACTTGCTGGTGCCTTTTTCTCCGGGGTGTCTCTGGGGGACCAACATGCGGTCAGTGTTTGCGCTCTGATTGATACATTTTTGTACTTTTATATTAATTATTACTTAAAGTGGATATTTGGGGTGTAGATATATGTTAGGTTGGTCGGCTCGGTGGCACCTTTCCATGGCAGATAACGATAGACAGGTCAATGGAACCAGCTAACCACCTAGTCTTACACTGGTTGGTTATGTGGTGTGTGTTCGGTTTGGTTTCTAATTATTTTATATATGCAAGAGCCTAACCAAGCGCACACTTAGACCTTATACTAAATATAGTTTTTTTTTGACTATGCATTAATACCTGTAAAGGTTTACATGAAATAAATATTTTTGACTTTAGACTTTGACAAACTAAGCTCTAGGCTTGTATTGTATGGGCCTTAGCACAACAGCATCGATAGGCTCATTAAATCGACAAAATCGATAAATATCGATTTTATGAATGAATAGAATATATTCATGAACTTCATTTTATCGACTGTCAAACTATATCGATGTGGTTATGCTAAGCCCCTATATGTACTAGAAACAACGATATAATACACCCAGACTATGATAAAGTACAGATAAACGTAATAATCTTTTTTTTTTGTTACCTATAGGTGGGATTCGAACCCACGACCTCCGGATACAAAGCCAAACTAGTCTGCGGAGGCGTTCAATAACTAATTTATGATCAACCCTATCGTTATTTATGATGATCAAATGATTATGAACAATGAAATCCAATAGGATAGTACATCTGATAATATGAACATACGCAGATGAATGAACAACTAAATGTATTTTTCATATAACAAGAATATCTTAATTTTATATTGCTAACTCTAATTGTCAATAGTAAAGATAATCTTTCTGATTAGGCCGTTTCAAATAAGGTTTACTTTATTTGAAAAAATATGTAAGAGGGTTAACGGTGCTGATCTTTGTTGCGATATTAACCAAGCTCTGATTACTACAACGAAGTAGGTAATTTCAGTGCGATTGCTAACCACCTAGTCTTACACTAGTTGGTTATGTAGTGTGTGTTCGGTTTGGTAGTATTTTTCATATTAAGATTTCCATTCGCGTTTAAGTTCTACATCTGATATCGAGGTATATTAAATATTTTGTCGTTTTTTTTAATGAATGCTGCCTAAACAAACGCAATCTAAGACCTCATTGTTAAACTTTTTTTATTGACTATTTATAAATATCTGTAAAGATTTACATGAAATAAATCATTTTGACTTGACTTTGACTTTGACATTGTCTTGTAGTAAAACTCTTGAAGTAATACTATTAGTTTTTAAAATTCTTTATTGTACAAAATTTCACATAGGCGAGCTTTTAATCTGACTAAGCCGAAAATATATATTCTCTATTTCTTTATTATACTCGTATAACTTTTGTTTATTTGCAGTTTGATTAATTAGTCGTTTTTTATTTTATTATATCAAATAAGTTTTTTTTAATGACTGTACTTTTAGGCGATTTGGATTAGTAGGCAATGTTTAAAGATTTATGGTAAAGTGTAATGCTATATAGGATAGGTTGTTACATATTATTAGTTTGCCGGTCACTAGCGGCTGTCCTCAATACCTATCCTACTATCCTTTTTTCATCGATTGTACCTTATTGTAACTCCTGTGTTTTTTACTAAAGTACCACCAGATAGCTTTTATGATTACAATCCATCAAAAATATATAGATCGATTATTAAAAAGGCCGTAGATGTCGCTTGAATGAAAGTATCCATTTTTATTAACCCTGTTGAAAAGAGAGTGGTGTTATAAGTAAACCCTTAAGACTGTTTGCGGCATCGTAGATCTAAATGATGGAGCAATTTCAATGCAGTTTTTTATACTAAAGTTGTTGTTTGGTTTTTCTGGGACATTTCTTAGATATGGTTTATGAAATTGGATTCAATCGTTTCAAAGTGATAAGTTTCTATTTCAGTCGATGTAGCGCCTGGCAAAAATGCAAATTTATTATTATATTTAAAAATGAATCGCCATTCGTAAATCTCGCTACTTACTTAAAAACGGCTTGGCCGATTTAAATATTTATTGTTTTCTTTTGTTCGTTTTAATACAGGGGTGGTTTAAAAAGAAACATAATTAAGAAATCCTAAAGAAAAATTATATAAAGCAATTTTGTATGTTAATTGAAGGTATTTTAATTATATAATTTCCGATTGTTTATTTTGATCTGTCACTGTTTTTTTTTATTCAAACATCAGTGTGACAAGGCAAAGATCTTTCGACCATAATTTTAGTAACTGTTATATCTGTCACTATTTATTCATATATCGTCATCATCTTAATAGGTAATACGACCGGGTCAGCCAGTAAGTATATAAAATAATTTGTTTTGAAATATAATCCGAGGATTAATGAGGACCTTTATTTAGTTTAAAGCAATTCTGGGTTACAACAGTAAATATACCCGTTTTTTGTACTAAAATATTTTGCAAATGGTAAGCACTTGCATATCTGGAAAATCATCGCATCAGCATTATTTGGAGTATTTTCACTGCTGGATCCATACCTATGGATATTTTGGAACACAAGTTTTAAAAATGTAAATGTATTATCATGCTGATTGAAGTACAAGTGTAGGTACGTATTTAAAAATGCTGTAAACTTATAATTTCGTTTTATTCCTGGTTCGCAAAACAAAATATATCGTATCCCCGTAATACTTGCTGGATTATCACTTCGGAGTTTCAGGTATGAAATTGGTTTTACAGTTTGCTGCCGTTTAATTATTTTGTGAAACATATTTTAACTAGTTAATAAATTTAAGTTAGGTTCGTACGTTCATACACGTTGTTTGTTAAATTAATATTTAGTTGTTAAATATGTAGGTACGACCGGTCTCGTTACCACGGTTTTTCTGTATGGCCCCACAGATGCAAAACTGTTAAGTGACCTAATCATATTTTAGTCTATGGGTTCTCCTGTTCCCAGGAGACTATTGCATCGATATCTTGTCGAGGTGGTACTCTTTTTAGGATCCGGTTACGAAATGGGCTTTTTATTTGACTCTTTCACTGAGAAAAAAATGAAGCCTGCCCGTACATTACCTTACTGTATGTGCATCATAGTCTAAATTAAAGGTTCCGCAACTTTATTTTAGTTGATTCTTACGTACGTACGTAGTAAATTACAAACACGTCGAGTTGCATGAACAATCTTTATAATGTATTTACTGCCAACTACGTAAACGTAGGCTGACTCCTTACTATTGTTACCACGTCATGATGATAAGTACACCGTAACAATATCTTATGTGCTACCGAAATGTACGTGGTTGGATAATGCCTCATGATCTTTACAAATATGTCGCAACATTGTAAGGAGTAAACGTTTCCTTATGATATAATGTTCGTACAATCCTAAAGCTTTAACAATGTACAAGACACTAGGCCTAATAACACAGCCCACTGCTAGTAATATTACGGTTGCATTTTAATGCAACAACAGCTAGGCTAATGAAACAAGTTCACAAAAATTCAATACACATCCAATTTACACAGTAATGTTTCCATAAAGTGTTGATCACACATTACATGAATAACGTAAAACGCAAGGTTACATTATAATGTACCAGCTGGCTTCCTATACAACATGTACATTAAACAAATTAACAACCTGAGCTACTGGGACTGCTTCCAGCACAGAATAAAAAAGATCCAGCAAACTCGTAATATTAACACGATTACATTGTGTGCACGCTGTCTAGGCGGTTACCGTATGTTACAAGATTCGGCAAACTGCAAGAAATGTAAATATAATAGGTAACATTGACATACAACACCTAGCAGTCTAATGCGATCAGTGCATTATAAAAAGCCGGCAATCTATAAGGTGTGTAACGGGTGCATTATAATGTGCCACTCCTATTTTAATGGTCTTAATGCATTATAAGGATACGATATTTTTCCCATGCCTACTTTTAATGTGCGCGTGCGAGTGTTGCGCACAAATTATTATTAGTTGGTGCTGTGCATAGATATAAATATCTTTACGTCAATGGTGCTGTGTCTCAAATCTCAAATTAACGGGTTTCGTGAAGTTTCGTCTTGTTCTGTTCTACGTTAACAGTTTTAACTTTTAATATGAAAAAGTATTAATTTTTGCGAAAAACGCTATATAATAATATACTTATAATATAAAAGTGGTATTCTCGATATGGAGCAGATTACCGTAGAAGTCGTGCAAGATGCTAGTCTTGTTAATTGCAACGTGAACAAACTTTTGATTAAATGCCAGTTGGACAAATTTGAAAAATTTAAAGGTAAGTGAATATTGAGTTATTTGTGAATCTGAATAATTACATTTTACAGCATAGTAGGTACAGCCTATAACTTCTGTGGTAGATACACTAGGTATTTGTTCAGTGCACAGATTTCTTACTGGCGTTCAGTGGTACCCATCGAATTATTATTACTACAGACACCTGACAAACGTGTGATACTCGTAAAACTAAATTTTTCGGTATATTTTCTATGAGATGCAAAAAACGGATGACCGACTGTTCGGCTTCCATCATTAATTTTAGTGGAAAAAGACCTCTTTGAATGAAAAATGGAGTTGAGTTTTCAATCGTCAGTTAAAGTGTACCTATGTAGTATAGATAAACTTGAAGGTCTTTCATACAAATTAACTGTCAAATTGCTTTATCTGACTGATTACTCTAGTATTTTAGAAAGGCCGTCTCATAACTAGGTGTACAATCCGCTTGCACCTTTTTAGATTTTTATGCATCTATTATATTAATAATATTAGCACACAGTGTATTATAATAGCAGAGAACTTCAGCACCAAGCCCATTACTCACAGTTATGGGGGGCACTGTGATGATCTGGTAGTGCTACTGTCAATTGACTGTCGCCACCATTTATGGATTTCATAGTCTACATTATTTTTGAAAATAAAAAGATAATTATAAACAAATAAAATAATATTATTAATGTTAGTTTTTTTTTTTTCAGTTACTTGGAAATGTAAGCCTCGGTGCTTTAGAGGTCTCGGGCGCGTTTTTTTAGCTTCAGGACGTTCAGGAAGAATTTAAATCTATTAAAATAATTACATTTAAATTATCCAATGTAAGTTCTTATTTTCACAAAACTTTCACCATTTTTGTAATGAATTTTTATAGTAATTAATCGTTCGTTTGAATACTTCTCCATATCCTTAAATCGCGTTATCTGTACGTGACAACTGTCGAAAAAATCACCGTACAACTTGTAATAACAATATGACGGCAAATTTAAATCCGGCACTCTTGTTAGGACACCCTTTATATAACCTATATAAGATAATAACAATAAATATATTTTATTTCAAATGTCTAAAGATGTCTACTAATAAATATTCAATAAATAATATTGTAATTAAACACAGACTTTGATATTTTCTCCTTACCTTAGCTGAAGATTAGGATGTATTAATATGTACAGTATGGCTTAGCAAGTGTACAGTAAAGATGTATCAACAACAGAAATGAAATGTGATACGAAATTGTGCGATTCCCCACGGAAAGTTGGTTTTAGTCCTGCCACTACATCACGTACGATTATGTCATCCTTTCCTTAGTGCGTACCTACAGTAATGTAGTGGTGCCGTACATAAGCCAATACATTACGGAACGTTCACCGGGGCATTATGTGCGTAACCTACTACATTATTGTATGTACACCGAGGCATTACGTACGTAAGCCACTACATTACTGTGCGTACACCGATGCCCTACGTACGTAAGGTACTACATTATTGTACGTACACCGAGTCTTTACATACGTAAGTCACAACATTACCGTACGTACACCGAGCCATTACGTACGTAAGCCACTACATTACTGTGCGTAAACCGATGCCTTACGTACTTAAGGTACTACATTATTGTACGTACACCGAGTCTTTACGTACGTAAGTCACAACATTACCGTACGTACACTGAGGCATTACGAACGTAAGCCACTACATTACTGTGCGTACACCGATGCCTTACGTACGTAAGCCACTACATTACGTACGTAAGTCACAACATTACCGTACGTACACTGAGGCATTACGAACGTAAGCCACTACATTACTGTGCGTACACCGATGCCTTACGTACGTAAGCCACTACATTACTGTGCGTTTACCGATGCCTTACGTACATAAGGTGCTACATTATTGTACGCACGCCGTGTCTTTTCGTACATAAGTCACAACATTACTGTACGTACACTGAGGCATTACGTACGGTAACACGCACATGTTGGTTCGGACACCGGCTACTTAATGGTTTATTTGTGTGCGTGCGAGTAGTGTCTGATTAGTAATGTGCCGTGGACATTAGAGCTAATACATTTCTCGTAAGGTCGCCAGTTACTTACTTACGCCTGGTACGTTTTTGGCATTATATACGTATGCCGTAACCTAAAATAATGATGTCGTTGCATTATTTTTTTCTCAGTGTTGCAATATATACGTGGTCGCCGAGTATATACGTGGTGGCAGGGTTGGTTAAACACTTAGGTCCCTGCGGCCACATTCTGTTTGTTATAACGTGAGCGTTAGATTGTCAAAATAACGAATTCCGTTATTAGCGCGCTCTTTCCCAATCAGCGAAGGTTAAAAACTAGTCTGATTGGAGGAGAGCGCGCTAATAGAATCGTTATTTTGACAATCTAACGACCACGTTATAAGAAACAGAATGTGGCCGCAGGTTCGAATCCCGGTATGTACCAATAAGTTTTTAATTTAAAAATTCAAAAGACAACACCACTATAGTGCCTCGGAAAGTACGTTAAGCTGTCGTTCCCGGTTTCACAATACCAACTTGTGAAACTGTTTTTAGATGGGTTATTGAGTCTATTCAAAACATCGCGATGATCTAGCCACTTGTTCGGTGTAGACTCACCGGGCGTTGCTCTAAGGTTTCAGCCATTTCGCTTATTATTATCAAAATAAAATTTTAATTACATACCTATTTTATCCTTAAATCTAACAACTAATAATATTTATATTAATAATATAGGTACATTGTAAATTAAAAAAAACTGTACTTTAGGTTAATAATAATATGAAGCTCAACTGATTAAATCGAACTTTTCCTATGGAATCGCAAATGTAAAAAAAAAAATTTTCCCTGTACAAATTAGTCATTTAAAACATTACTTTGTATGACAATATTTTTTTCATTTGCGACAGATGTTAGGTACATGGGATTTTTTTTTTAATGGAATACTTCATGCGGCTTAGTATCTACCTGATGTTAAGCAGACCTACAAAGTCCATGAATGGGGTCGATCAATAATTGTTCTTAAACAAAATTGATCGCTCCCACTATGGCGGCTAAATGATGCGATTACGAAATGCGTAGCCACAAAATGCAATATGTATTAGTATTTTTTAATATACTCGCTGCCTTATCGTCAATTTAACCCATTACGTAACCGCACCCTGAAAGGAGACTACCTCAACAAAAAATCGATGCAGTAATTATTTTGGGACAAAGTTATTGCCGGCGGGACATTTATAATATGTCCCGCCGTGCACGATTTGTTTTCTTTTTATTGGAGCACGGCATGTGACTTTGTATTTACCTGGTGGTGAGCAGACCGGTTTTCAGGAGATTACTGCATCGATTTCTTGTCGCCCGAAATACGGGACGTCTGGCAACACTAAATAAACTAGCCCAAAGTAAACCTTTCAAAGTCACCATGTAGATACATTAATATATATAAAAATAACAGTAATAATTAAAAATATTATATAAAACAAATTTTTAAAGTCGGTAACAAATATTTTTTGTAGGTTTATTAGCTATATTTTATTGCAGCATGACTTTCATGTTTTAATAAATTTTCTTTGATCCCGTTTTCTTAAACAAAACTTACCACTTTCCTACAATCCTCAACTTTTGCCACAAATTTTTCCTTTCAATGCAGAAATTTCTTGTTATCATAGACTTCCATTCGTTAAGTTTGCCGTCAGTTAATTTATATGAAAATGTAATTTAATTTCCTCGAGGAAGCCAAGAAAAATATGGAGTTTATTCTTTTGTTTTTAAAATGTCGTGGAGTTTTCAGTTGTTTATTATGCGATTAAAGCCGGGGAATTTAATTACGGAAAGCGGGTCTGATAAGGCTCTCATTAAGGGTTTTTAGAGGCGCGTTTTAGATGATATCTCTTTAGTGTGGAAATATGATGTCTCTGTTATCTTCTGTTGGCTTTGATGGTGTATTGTATTCTGAGGTTTTTGGGTCGATTTTTCTGTACCAAAGGCCTTGGTCGTTTATAAAATATGATATATACGTATTAGAATCGGTACATATATGTAATATAGGTCTAGCTAGAGCTTATATAGTTTACTAGTCGATCCTCGCAACTTCGTCCTTAAACTTTAACCGTTTAAGCAGCTCACGCAAACTTCGATGGTGTATTGTATCTTGTATCCTGAGGTCTTTGATTTGATTTTTCTGTAACCTTTGCCTTGGTCGTTTATAAAATATAATATCGGTACATATATGTAATATTGGCAGAGCTTATATAGTTTGCTAGTCGATCCTCGCAATTTTGGACTTTAACCGTTTACGCAGCTCACGCAAGCTTCGATGGTGTATTGTATCCTGAGGTCTTTCGTTCGATTTTTCTGTACCCTTTAGTCGTTTATAAAATATAATATATATGTATTGGTATCGGTACGTATATCTAATATAGGCCTAAATAAAGCTTATATAGTTTACTAGCTGACCCTCGCAACTTCGTCTGCATCTTTAACCGTTTACGCAGCGCATGCAACGGAAGCTCTCAAAAGGAACAAATTTTCCCCGTTTTCCCGACATTTTTCCCGTTATATAGCCTATAATAGCTACTTCCTCGATAAATGGGCTATCCAACACTATTTTTTTTTATCAATTCGAACCAGTAGTCCCTGCCGTGAAATTAGGGTTCAACCAAACAAACAAACTCTTCAGCTTTATTATATTAGTTTGTGTGAAATCATGAAATGCCTTTTAGTATTTATATTATATTTCAATAATGTTAGGCCGTTTTATAATAAGTACAGTGGGCGTTGAGGTTTTGTTTTTTCAACCACTTAATTGATCTTTTAAGAAATGTAAAAAACAAAGTTTATTTACTGCATCGATTTCTAGTCCAGGTGGTAGTTAGATCCTTGGTTACGCAGTTACGAAACGGTCAGTTGACTTGTAATGAACATTTATCATTGTTGCCGCCTACTTCGTAACCGCATAATTTAGCTGACTATGTCAGCGGGAACGGTCAATGCGGCTAAAACAACACACTGATCGACACCGTTCATGGACTTTGTAGGTCCGCTCACCATCGGGTAGATACAAATCACATGCCGTGCACCAAAAAAAATACTACTTAATATTATTTGCCATCATTAGGAAACAAACCGATGGGGCGTCCAGATACAATGCTAGATCAGAAAAGCGGCAGAGATACCATGCCTCCAAGATGGAGAGGAAGAGTCTGTAGCTTGGATAAAAACTTTGTTACTAAATTATCACAAGACCTAGGCTAGTTACAGACTGTTTATAGAAGCTATATAGGTAGAGTCACCGTCTTTACAAAATCATATAACTGAAGTAATTTTATTAACACATAGTAACGTTTATTTTCTAAATACAACCTTTCAGTTTAATCCCCGTCTTTAACGCCATAAATTAATGACCAAATGTCATATTTACGGCGCCTTCCTAAATTAATATGTCGTCGCCTTCATATTTGAGGCTCGTAAATTTTAGTGACGTCATAAAAGCTGGCGATTATGACGTCACTGTCGACCTCATCAAATGTCACGGGTCATTAAATTTTAGGACAAATCTCCATTAAAGATTGCTTACTACTACAGGAATTAAAGTGATGTTTTATGACCTAACTGCTAAGTATTCGTGTTATGTTTTTTTTATAGTTATGGTTGTACTACTAATTATCTAATTAAGACTTTATTAGATACTAGCTTTAGTTTACTGCGGTTTCGTTCTTAGTTTTATTCGGAGGCATGAGATTTCAGATAATAAAAATAGTTTTTATTGTTAAAATATTCAACAAGTGTTTAAATTTTATATATTAAATTGAGAAAATGAAAAGCAAATTAAATTTAATGTTTAAACATTTCTTTACGTATATTAGTTTAATTAAGTACAATTAATGTGATACTATTTGTTTTTTTTTAATAATCATGTTTAGTTTTTCATCCATGATAAAGAAAAACGAAGCAAGAGTTTAATTTTTATCTGACTTCAAAAAAAAATGGTTTTAATTTAGTCGACACGTTTATTTTTTGTCAGTATATAAATAAATATATTCGTTAAATCTATACCGAATTAAAAATAAGGAATAATGTATTTAATATAAACAAATATAAATTAGTATCTACTCTAAACTAAAAAACTAAATTAAATTTAAATAATCTTTTAGTAGCCACTAAAAGTATTAATATTAAAATCTAAATCGGTTAACGTATGACTGCGAATTATGCCAACCCACATAAAATATATACATTGTACCGAATTGTACTCGTATTTCTTTAAATTCCTTTGCAAAGGGGATGTTTTTTTTTATTGACAGATGGGCCCACAATAAACTTTAACGTATAGGTATGCGTAAATTATATGTTATTTTAAATACGTGGTGGCCGAGTCTGTTAGGCCTTGGACTTAAAAACACTTTCCCTAGTCCCTGTTTCGAATCCCGGTATACCAATGAGTTTTTAATCTATAATTTATGTACATTTGTTTAACAACACCACTAAAGTGCCTCGGAGAGCACGTTAAGCTGTCGGTCCCGGTTTCACTATACCAACTTGTGAAACTGTTTATAGATGGGTTATTGAGTCTATTCAAAACATCGCGACGAGCTAGCCACTTGTTCGGTGTAGACTCATACCATCGACTACGACGAGGTGGGATTAAAACCCCTCCGCTGGGTACCCTGGGGCCGTCTAGGCGGTCTCGGGCGCCGTAAGGCACCCGTGATGATATGTATGTATGTATGTATTTTATATACCAAATTATGTACCTTGATCAGTGTAAATATATTTGTTTTGTCTAGCCCATATTGAGAAACAAGGCATCACTTGTAATTATAACGCCTGAAAATCCAAATCTCCCATCGCTTTTTAAATGAAATTATAGCGCCTAAATTTAAATATATCCTATTTTTACAATAATCACAAAAGAAATAAAAGTCAAATTACAGGTTATTTCAAATAAATTAGAAGTTGCTATGATTCTTTGTAATTTATATTAATATAATAAAATTCATTACCCTATGTACGTAAAGTAGTTTTAATAAAATAAATTCGGTTCTAAAAACTATCGCGCACTTTTGAACGTTTATTACATCATGATTTCCCAAAATCCTATTAAAGTTTGTTTTAGATTAGGCCAAAAAATGTCGTGATGTTATCTTTTGAAAATCTATTACCGGATCATGCAAGAACCCAAATCCCTGCCTACGTCAAGGATGTCTCCTTAGTCGTCAGCTATCCTTAAATCCGTAAAGATTGATGACTTGAGAGTCGTCTTTACCCCTTTATGACGTCATTCTACGTGTTAAGACGTAGGTAGTTTTTCTTAGCTTGGCGCCAAGACGTCAGACGCTTTGGAAGAATTGGTATGTTTTTACAAATATAGACGGTTATAATATACTATATCGTTACTCGCTTCCGTAGACTAGTGGTTGCGCCAAAGATATAGTTTTTTTTTCCCAACCACTGCAAAAAAAAATATAGTAGGTACGTTTTTCTGTCGAGTTAATCATGGTCTGGGTGTTTATAAAATATAATATGTATTATATCGTGGTTTCTGGTACAAGCCTAGAGCTTATTTTGAGACCAGAGCAATATGTGTAAATTGTCCTACATATAAATAAAAATAAAAAATAAAAATTTCATGTTTGATAATTTGATTGTTACCCGTTTACTTTTGATGAAAAATCTCTGCTTAAATGTAATTAAGTTATTATTTGTTAATATTAATGATTCGCTACTACAGCAATTAATAGAAGGATTTAACAGCGGGTAAATAATAAATATTAAAGTGAGGATAATTAAATTGTTGAATCATGACTATATAAACGGGTGAGTTAATTTGGTTTGTACTACGGGGCTTGAAACGCTAACGCCTGAAATTTCCCAACTTATTTACTATATAAATATTTCTTTACCTAAAGAATATATTGATCCGAAGATGTAAGTGGTAAATAATAATATAAATAAATGAACACTTATTGACTACGATCAGGTACGAACAAGTGACATTTTCATCGCGGTGCTTGTAGCTACAAAGAAGCTTCATAGGTTGTTATAGTGAAACTGAAACCATCAGCCTAATAGTTCTTCCTCTGCACTTAGACGTGTTTTAAAAGAAAAAATATATATATTAATATACACAACGGAGGTTAAACTTGTGATCTAAAAATGGAAGTGTTTTTAGGTGTCTAATCAACTCGGTCACCACGTTATAAATTTAGTATAACATAAATAATCAGGGTGTTTATAGTGTTTTTATGTTCCGTACGCTTTTAAAGGAAAACGTGATATTACTCTGTCTGCATAATTGACATATATTTATATATAGGGAGCCGCCCTAAAGCCTAAAATCGCTTTTCTAAAGGTGAGAATAGAAGATGGCCGCCGAGATTCAAATTCAAAATAAGAATGTGAACAAAAATTATTACGAGCGTTGATTGGTTGAAGTGAGAACAGAATATGGCGGTAACTTTTGACATTTAATTTTATGGACGATTTTAGCCAATAGTTTTAGTTCCATATATTATTCTTAGGTTCATGGTCTGCATGCAGAAAACTGGTTGAGATATGTATAGTAGTATATCTTATTGCCTTTTCAGTTCCTGGAAGTTAATTTAAAAAAATGTTCTAAAAAGGGGGGAAAATTGTTTTTAGTAATGTAAGTTGTTTTTAGTAATTTATACCAATTTCAGATCGTTTATCCCAGTTTCCGTTTCGATCGTTTATCCCAGTTCATTCGTTTTTTTTAAATAGTGAAAATTCCTAATTTTCAATTTTTTTAAAAATCTTAGTTTCTATCTGAATTAGTTGTTTTTTTTTACGAAAACAAACATTTTTTTTCGGAAAAAAGTCAGTTTAAAAAAGAAGTGGTATGAAGAGAGATTTTATTTATTATGCCAAAAAGGGTTTAGTTAAAACATAAATTACATGTAGAAAAAGTGTAAGAAATTATGTGAATATTATATAAAGTGTAAATAATAAAACTGTACAGTGCACAAAGGTGGTTTTATTACGAGTTATCAAAGAAAGGGACTCGTGTGGACACAGTTAGTAGGTATAGATTAAAATTTCTTAGTTCTTTTATTTATATTATTATATTTTACGGTTACCACGAGGTGGGATTAAAAACCCCTCTGCTGGGTACCCTGGGGCCGTCTAGGCGGTCTCGGGAGCCGTAAGGCACCCGTGATGATAAGTATAAAAGAAACATTAAACACATTTCAACAAGTAAAGCACAATTTTCGTTCACAATAAAAATGAAAATTTCCTTCGTGTATGCATAAGCCGCATATTTACGTGACCTGAAAAATGTTGATACTTTCCACGTAGTACAGTTTTCGCTTACTGAGCGTACGTCCGAATCTCTCATAGGATTACATGAAGATTTTCAACTCAGCACTTTTATTTAAAGGTTCTTTTAGACAACATTTCTGAGGAAGAACAAAATCCAACTATATTTGTTATTCTGTCTGTTACTCATGAGTTGTTTATACAAGTTAAGGTAATAAAAGTTTTACAGTTAAATTATTTTAATACCAGTAACGTAATTTATACTTCTATATATCATTATAAAGATGTAAAGTTGTAGGGTAATGTCTGGATTAACTGAACCGATTTAAAAAAATCTTTTAATGTTGGATAGCCCATTCATCGAGGAAGGCTATAGGCATATCTGGGCACCGTTAATCAAATAGTTAACTTCGTTAATCACTAAACTGTTACTGAAAAAGTTATTTCGTTAAAAGTTAAAGCATTACATTTCAGAAAATTTAACGCAAGTTATCGTTAATCCGTTAGAACGTGTTAAAATTGCACCTTCTTAAAAAAACTGTTGGTTCTGGAAGTTAGTAAGTTAGAAACCAAAAAAAAAATACGGTTTCAATTATTACAGTGTGAAATATAGGCATGGATTTTTTACATTATTTTATTAAGATAGACTAGTTGCGTTCTGGACGAAACACCAATTAGACGAACTAAATTTAAGACGATTTGATAGTAATGTAATAATCAATTGCTATTTAGAAGAATTGCTACATAGACCACTTGCATCTTAGATGAAACGATACTCCAATTTATCTGTCAATTTAGTCATCTGGCATTATATGAATATTCCCCTTCATGTATATTAATATGTTGAAGTTCTCGTCTTTTCAGAGGCTTGTTTCGGCTGTAGTATATCCTTGCTCGTTGAGAAAAGACTTCTGCAGTGCTTTATTGCAGTATATATTTAATAAAAAGATTTGCGAATATTGTGCAGTATCTGTGCTGGATTAACGAATAACCATGAAGCTAAAAAAACGCGCCCCGCGCGCGGACGTGCACGGTTTTTACCTTCATGCGAATAACGGACTTTGGGAAATTTAACGGAAGTATACGTGTCCGTTAACATATTTTTACGTTACCTTAAAAGTTAATCCGTTACTCGAAATGTTAACTTCGTTAATTAAAGATTTACGGATTAATCTCCAGCTATGGCTATTAGGCTATATAACCTATATAACATCACGCTACAATCAATAGGAGCGGAGCATCAATGAAAAATGTTGGAAAAACGGGGAATATTGGTTCCTTTTGAGAGCTTCCGTTGAGTGCTGTAAACGGTTAAAGTTACGCAGACGAAGTTGCGTGGGTCAGCTAGTCTTAATCTAAAGGTGCTAATTATACTTAATTATCAACTGGACTTCAAAGGCAAAATTTGTCATTTTACCTTATTAAATGTATCAAATATTACCTTTGTTTGTATCTATTAGGTCCTCTAGCAGGTGGTAAGGTAAATGTGATTAGAAACAATAAATATATTATTTTTTAATACTACGCCGTTAAATCTATACTAATATTATAAAGCTGAAGAGTTTGTTTGTTTGGTTAAACGCGCTAACATTTTCAGGACCATAAGGTTTTCAGAACTGATTCAGTGGTTAAGGTGATAAAAAGTAGAGCATTTGACATCAACTATACGTATTTGAAATTTAAAAAAAAAATTAGGTAGGTTTTCAGGAATTGTTGAGGTTCCGGTCGCTATGGTCGTTAAAGGTTATTATTATTCCCAAAATTGTGTATGAACATTGCCATTTCTATTTTCATTGTCATAATGTTTTATCATATATTTTATTATAAATAAAATACTAATTTATTTTAGTTGTGTTATAAAATAATTTATTATTATTTTCATTTTAGCCAGTATAGCATTTAATAAAATAATTGTTTTGATTTGTGCAAATAAGTTGGACGTCGCATTACCACGTCAGGTATTATTTCTATTTTTTTTATTCTTGGAATAATCCTCACACCCATGAATTTTGATTCTTCCCTTGGATATGAAGCCGTCGGTCGTTTTAAAGACTTGCGTGCTGAACTTGTCACTATCGTGGGGACAGATTTTTGTCGCACAGGAAATCATTGATCAGACTACGAGCTACAACATATTGAAACTGCAGGCTCATCTTCAGGGCTCTGGCCTATCAGTTGACATATTTTCACTTCTCCCACTTCATAGTCCACATCATGAAAATAAGTTGAAATGTAGGTTTTTAGCTCCACTTAAAATCTGGTTGCCGTATGCGATGTAGTTCAGTGGCTGGATCTGCTGTTGATATTGAAGGTATGTCGATTGACATTCTGACCAGGGAACCGGTCAGGGTGTCCGATCGTCAATCCCAAGATAAGGGACCCCTTGATCCTCGTCTTGCGTCAACAACCTTTGGTCTTCTTCATTAAGTTGTAAAGCATCTCCCTCATCAATATTGCCAGCTTTCAAAACGTATTACTTTCTTTGAGCGACGCCAGATAAATTCCCTGCCATTGACGTATCATATAAAAAAAGTGATATCTCTTTCCGACCATAGCATTATATATTTTTGTAAAAAAAAGTACTGGACAGAAATAAATAATAAAAAAATATTTTTTTAATGAATGTTGCAAAAACTTTGATTTTGATTCCAATGAGTGGTTTTTACTAGATACCGACAAAAAAATTTGTTTTTTTATTATTTATTTCTTGCGCTTTCCAGCAGCCCAATTATTCCCACGTTTATTAGATCTAATTTAGAACTTATAAAGTTAAACTTGATATTTTGCAATCACGACCTCTTCTGTTCGACGACCAAATACAAGTCAAAGTTTAGCTTTGCTTTTTGTATGAAAACAGATATTACGACCGTTTTTAGTAAGGATGTTGTTCTGTCAAACAAAACTATATAATTGCCAAAATTACAGACGAATTAAAGTTACTCTTGTACTAACTTTTACAAGTAAAATTCTTCTTTAAAATTGATTTTTGGAAAATTTCTAAGTTTAATTATTACAATTATATTTAAGCCGTCAAGTGACCCAATCATGTTTCGGTTTTACTCTGTGGGTTCTACGCTTTTTCAGATACTACTGCATTGATATTCTCGTCGAGGTAGTAGTCTCCTTTCATGGTGCGGTTAAGAAACGGGCGATTGATTTGACGATAAAATAGCTAATAAAATAGATAAAATAGCTAATATTTGCATAATTTAGCCGGCATAGTGGGAACGATCAATATTGTTAAACAACAACGTATTGATCGGCCCAATTTATGGACTTTGTAGGTCTGCTTACCACCAGGTACATGCAAAGTCACATAAAAAAACTAACATTTTATTATAAGTTTTATTTTATTGGAGCACGGCATGTGACTTTGTATCTACCTGATGATAAGTAGTCCTACAAAGTCAATGAATGGGGTCGATCAACACATTGTTGTTTAAGAACATTGATCGCTCCCACTATGCCGGCTAAATAGTGCAGTTACGAGACGGCGGCGAAACTGTATTTTATCCAACCGCCCGTTTCGTAACCGCATCCTGAAAGGAGAATAACTCCTCGACGAGAATTCGATGCAGTAGTATCCGGAAATCCGGTGAACCCACAGACTAAAACCGAAACGAGACCGGTAGGTCGGCCTAGCAAAGTTGTAGAGACCTTAATTTCCTCCCACCTTTAAACTAAATAAGTATTAATTGAAACTAATAATACCTAGGTACTTATGCATTTATTTCGCCGCATATATTAAATTATATTTACTATTTCAAAAATTATGAGTTTAGTGTTGCTATAAAAAAAACTAAATGAATTTAATTTTTTAATATTTTTTTACGTTATAAAGATATAAAATGAAACGAAAAACATATATTTATGGTTTATTATTATTTTGTCATCAGTAACATTCTTGAAAAACATTTAATTAGACGCTCTTTTCAGTATTTATTTCGTTCAATCATTATATTTTTTTCAATTGGCAAGTTTGCGAATTTTCGATAAAGTTTAGCTTAAGTTGATTATGTAGATGTGGCATAATATCTACACTAAGAAGTTCTAATTTAGAACTAGTTTAAAGCTTGACTAAATATGAACCTAATTAGAACTAATAACAAAGTGGTCATAATCGGACTGCAGTACTTTTTTTTTGCAAAAATATATAATGTACTGACACGAAAAGTGTACAATTTATTATAATATTTATGTATAGATTTGGTATGAACTCTTCCCGTTTTTGTTGTTTAATTTGGCCATGTCATCTGACTGCTTACATCGTATCCTGTCCATCAAAGGCTGGTCACGAAGGACCATTTTCTGTTGTGAGCCTACTCAGCCTGCTGACTTAGATTAATGACTACTTGTGTCCTTTCATCTTTTTGTAGACATTAGATTAGGACTATAGTGGCCGAGTTGGTTAGAGCTTAAATTAAATTAAAAATAATATATATTTAAATATATATCGGTAGTTTGGAGATAATACAAAAACTATTTGTTTTTTGGAGCACGGCATGTGACTTTGTATCTACCTGGTGGTGGCAGACCTACAAAGTTCATGAATTGGGTCGATCAATAATTGGTCTTACAACAAAATTGATCGCTCCCAGTATGCCGGCTAAATGAGTGGATTACGAAATGGGTGGCGACAAATTACATTACGAGTATATTTTAATATAGTCGCTGCCGTATCGTTAATTCAACCAACCATTTCGTAACCGTACCCTGAAAGAAGACTACCACCTCGACCATAAATCGATGCAGTAATCTCCTAACCCTAAAACCCCTCTGGGTACCCTGGGGCCGTCTAGGCGGTCTCGGGTGCCGTACCCGTGATGATAAGTAAAAAAAAAAAGTAATCTCCTGAAAACCGGTGAGCCCACAGACATAAACGAAACATAACTAGGCCACTTGACGGTTTTTGCATCTGTATTTTCTGGATTTTTGTTTAATTTTTCTTTATTGAATTGAATTATTGAATTAATACATGGTGATTTATAAACGAATAAGGGTGAAAAAAATTTGTACTTTTCACATAATTAGCCTGGAATCCAAACTAAGCTCTAGGTACTATTTGTACCAGAAACAACTATATCTACTATGTACTATCACGGGTGCCTTACGACGGCCGAGACCGCCTAGACCATGCCGATAAAGATAGGGATGCACCCATGGACCTTAAATCGCCTTTCCCGTTGTGGGAACAGAAGACGGTCGCCGCCATACAAATTTAAAAAATGTAAGAACTAAAGCAATCACTGAGCGTTGATTGGTTGAAGTGAGAACTGAATATAGCGACAACGAACTCGTTTGAAATTTAGTTTTATAGGCCATTTAAAGCATTAAGGCGTTTCCATATATTATTATTAGTTTTATTGCCTAGACTGCCTCATGGTACCCAGCGGTGGGGTGTTATCCCTACCTCGTCGTAACTGACGGTTAGGGAAGTACTGCTGTGGGGGCCTTGGATCTCCGCTGGGCACGCATCGTTTGTTTGTTATCATACAATAAGCGGAGATCCCAAAAAATCTTCTGCTAGCCAGCCTTTCGGGATCATGCTGGCATTGAAAAAATATTGTGATCTGTAATTCTGTACTTCTTTCAATATTGTAAGATAGTATATCTGCCTTGGGGTGTTCTACGCGTGCTCTTCAGTAGGATGAGAGTGTATACCACATGCTATAAGCATAGGTGTAAGTCAATAACCATGCTCCTCTGATGATACCGTACATGTGGAACATCAGAGTTTTTTACTTACTGGTGCCTCTTTCTCCAGGGTGTATCTGAGGCAATCGACTTGCGATCAGTGTTTTTGCCCTAAAAGATACCTTCCATCTATCTACTTGTAGGCACCTATATTTTGATTACTTATATTAAATTATGTATATTTGGGACGTAGCTATCTATGGTCTGTTGGGTTGGTCGCCTTAGTGGCACTTTTGCAGGGCAGTCAACGATTGATAGGACAATGGAACCAGCTAACTACCTAGTCTTAAACTGGTTGGATGTAGTGTGTGTTCGGTTGGGTTGCTTTTTTTCTCCCGCAAGGAAAATAGTTTAATAGTTTACGATTTGTTTATTTTGTATTATATTCTCAACATGTGTCTGTGAGAGGAATGGCAACCTGGCCAATACATGGACCTTTACTTTTTTTTTTGACATTTCATAAATGCCTGTAAATATTTACACGAAATAAATATTTTTGACCTTTTTGATTACTTTGAGGCCTAAAATAATAAAAGGTTAGCTGGTAGAAAATGCCTAAGGCATTAAGTTCGCCTATGTGCAATTTTATTTTGTAATTTTGTTATATAAAATATTTTAAATAAATAAAAAATAAAATCGCCACATGTGAAAAGTAGATGGCCGCCCGCCATACAAACCCAAAACATAAAGTACCGTGAAAAGTAATTATAACCAACCTATGCTCAAGAAGTAATAACAGAATATGGCGGCAACGAACATGTTTAATACTTAGGTATTTCGTTCGAAAATTAGCTTGGATTTAAAGAAACAAAATCTATTTTCCAAATGTATATAGATTTGACTGAGGGCGCGCGAGACAGATAAAAATGTATTTATATATTAAAGTTCAAGGTGTGATACAGCACTTCTGTTTATTGTTCATGAAATAGGTACAACAAAATATATAAACATATACAAACTCCCTCAGGATCTCTCCAAAATATTTATTTTCTGGTTTTGTCATTCATGAGCCCACTTGTCAATCAAATGTTCCTACGCGGTAAGAATAATGAATGAATGAATAGCAGACCGAATGAATATTGTATCAGTTAGGAAAACCTCATAGAATCCAGACTTATTAATTGCAATTTATTTGTGTTGGGTTAGATTTTCCCTTCCATAGGTCTGAAGTCTAAACCAATAACGGCTCGTTTAAGATAACTTTTACTTTCAAATTGAATTTAGAACTCACACAACTTCTCCAAGGATTTTCCAACTTTGTTACGAAGCTTTGGGAAAATCGTCGGGTTATTAAACAGACCTTCACAAAATAAATATTTAAGTAGGTACATACATATACCTATTTAGCAATAAATTTCTTTTTTAAACAATAAAACGATTTTTATTGTCTAAAAAAGATAATATATTTCGCCATTAGGCTTTATTAGGCGTTTTTTTTAACTGGGTACGACATGTTTACTTTGTATCTATCTGTAATTTAGTTTGAGCATTAATCGCTCCCATTGTACCGTCTAAATTATGTTGATATGCCGTCCTGACTATGAAACTAATAATATTATAATATATGGAACCGCCATGGCCTATAAAACAAAATATCAAACGTGTTCTTGCCGCTATATTCTGTTCTTACGTCAACCTATCAACGTTCAGTGATTGCTTTTGTTTACCTTTTTTATTTTTATTTGTATAGCGGCGGCCATCTTCTGTTCTCAAAACTAGAAAAGCGATTAAAAGCCCATGGGCACCTCTATTTTATGTCCATGGTCCTGACCGACTACGAGTTTCTACGGCGTAGCATCATATAAAGTGCAATACCACATTTATTAAGGACTGAAAAGTATTTACAACCGTTTTTAATAATCAATCTATCTCTTTTTGGCGAATAGTAAAAAAAATGTTCTTACCTACGAGGGGAGGTCCAAAAGTTCGCGGAATGAAAGTGTTATAAATAAAATTAAACAATAAATTTATTTTTCCTTTTCAAAATAATCCCCCTTAAGCTTAATACATTTATTAGATCTATGAATTAATTTTTCTAAACTATCATAAAAATATTTTTTATCTTTTCCCTCAAAATGAGCCGAAATTGCCGCCTTTACCTCATTGTCGTCGGTAAATTTCTTACCCTTAGCTCTTTTTTTTAAATTTGGAAACAAATAAAAATCACTTGGTGCCAGATCTGGACTGTAGGGTGGGTGAACAAGTGATTCGAAGCCATGCGTGTGCAGAGCAGCCATTGCAACTTTGCTCTTGTGAACCGGCGCGTTGTATTGCAAGAGCAACCTTAGTCAATTTTCCTCGACGTTTCTCCTTGATGGCCTCCTTTAATTTTTATAATATCGTTGCGTAGTACTCTCCAGTTATGGTGCTTCCCTTTTCTTTGTAATCGATCAATATTATCTCCTCACAATCCCAAAAAACAGTAGCCATCAACTTTCCAGCTGACTCTGACACTTTGAATTTCTTTGGCGGTGGTGTCCCCTTTTTATGCCATTGCATGGACTCTAGCTTGGACTCAGGCTCGAAGTAATGAACCCATGTCTCATCTCCGGTAACAATCCGCTCCAAAATCTGTGCAGGTTCGTCTCCACACAACTCCAAAAACTGTTTCGACGCATCGACGCGCTGCTGTTTCTGAAGCGGCGTGAGCATTCTCGGTACCCATCTTGCACTGACTTTTGTCATACCCAGGTGGTCATGTAGGATTCTCAAAATGGTGGCATCTGATACCCCAACTAATGCAGATAACTGTTTTTTCTTCAAACGGGCATCCTCCAGTACAAGTTTTTCCACGATGTTTGAGGTGGTGGCCTCAATAGGCCGTCCTGAGCGAGGGTCGTCTTCAATCGACTCCCGACCATGTTTAAAAAGACCATGCCACTTGTAAATCATTGTTTTACCAGGGCACTGTTCCCCATAAACGGTTTCCATTTCATTCAAAATGGTCTGAGCGTTCTTTCCTTGCTTGGTAAGGAATTTTATCACAGCACGTTGTTCAATTTTCTCCATAGTTTCAGTTTTCTTCCGGATTGACTTCTTTATCAGGCGAGTGTTTGTAAACGAATGACGCAATAGAGCTGAAACTTCATTTATATACTAATGATGAGTCCCTCATTAGTGTGACACTGCGCGAGCGCCGCTATCCCCACTCCATCCCCTCCATTCCGCGAACTTTTGGACCTCTATCCTGGATTCTCCGTGCCGGGTCCATCGCGTGGTTGGAAGGCAGGGGCAAGGCATGAACTGCAGCGTTCCCGGACTTGAAACTGCGAAGTTGGGTTAAAGGCCCTTTAACTCTCCCCTGCACTGCGCCATCGTGGATAAACGTTCCTTAAAACTAGGTTTTATTAAAAATCCGAATATAAATATGAAAAGTAACCTAGTAATGTTTCGGTTTCAGTCTGTGGGTTTAGCGTTTTTTTGGATTCAACCGCATTAATTTATTATTGAGGTGAAAATCTCCAATCAGTGCGCGAATAACAAAGTGGACTCGTAATGAATTTTTTTTTTGTACGTCATTGTAATCGTAAAGAAAAAAATATATATATAGGACGCATAGAAAGCGGGTTAGTTATTAAAATACTTTTTTTTTAAAATATTTAAGCAATATATATAATATATTTTAAATAAAACTTAAAATACCTATAGGAAGAAGTAAAACCTTAGTTTATTTCTTTTTGGCAACTGTATTAAAAACCATAAATAAAAATATACACGAACAATGAGAGGAAAAGACTTTATACAGAAGACCAGAAGAGCGCTATAACCAAGGTTGCATAGAATAGAAAGTGTTATATGGCGGAGGCTTCATACATTTATGGGCTGGAATTCTTTCAGAAAGCCGCACCGAGATAGTGGTTATATAGAAAATGGTCCTTTAACTACAAAAAGATGCGCGAATGTAATCTTAAATGAGTACATATGTTGGCCCATTTTTAACGCCATCTTTATGCAAGATAATGCACGTCCCCATACAGCTGGGCAGTGTTTGACTACCTTGAAGATGTCGCTTATCATACGCATGTAGTAGCCAGCACACAAACTAAAAAATGCATATTTGATATCGTAGCACATTTTTCGAACTTAGTGTTTTTTTTTTAATTTTTGCTTAACTTAACTTATCTTGAATTGTTATGCTTCTGAATTAAGCACTATAAAATTGTGTATAATACATTTTTTATTTTATAAAGCTAGCTCCAATATTTTGGAAGTTATTAAGGTTTTTGGTACCGACTCGCTTTTTTGCGACCCGGTGTATTTTGTTTGTACATGTAGTATATAGAGTGATCCCGTGACCATCAATTCTACTTGGTCGAAACGTCGGGAAATCAAATATTCTGAGGTAAATCGCGTTTAGATCCGCAATATTTATATACATTTATGTATTAGAAATTATTTAAAACCGTTCATTTAGTTCGACGGTTTTCGTTTATATTACCCGACTATACCTACATAATTTGTAAAGCCGTAAACTCTATTTTAAAAGTCGGTCATATAAAAGTTGTATAATGTGATTAGAAGAATATATGGGGACTGAAGCATTCATGCATGATGCCAACACGACTACTGCATTAGTCCACACCGCTGCATTTATTATAGTTACCTATTATGTTGGCTTGAAGCGCAAAAATGTATTCATTTGTTCTATAATGAATGTGCATGACCGATTTAACTGTTTTGTGTTAGGGTCATTGCTAGCTTATTGGGGAAGTTTTTATTTATTTATAAAATAATAATAAAAGTATATGAAGGTCACCTAAACAAACCAAGCTCTTGGCTTGTACTATGTGAACTAAAAAACAACGATACCTACTAATACAGTAGTATAAAAATAATATGAATAGATTTCCAACGCATATCGCTGGAAATTGAGAGGGAAAACAGTATGAATATCTTCGGGTCATGCGCAACGTCGGAGGACTTCGATTTTTTAAAAATAATAAAAAAAAAAAAATGTCACTTGCACATCTAAGGGAAAGTCATATTTTTGTAAATAAATATAGAATTAGAAAATTTAATATTAATTATAAACAAAATTACACAAGAAAAAGAAAAATTGTATTCTAATGAAGTTCATTATCAAAAAAACACATTTGTTTGAAACTAAATTTCAATAGAATCCTTACGAAGGTGTGATAGGAAGCAGATAGTGTTTTTCAGAATTATATTTACTTTGATAAAAGTACCTGTTCCACAGTAAAATTTATTGTTGGCTTTAGGGGTGATATGTTCTATTGACAACAAGGGCTGTTGACGCTTATTACACAATATTATTGCTAACCTCTTTTTCACCATTGCTTAATTACCCATTATATTTTTTGCTATATCAACTACCTACCCCATAAATTAAATATTAATTTGTGATTCTGCCGAGTATGAAAACGACCCAAGAATCAGCGCCGGATTTAGACTTCGGCGGCCCATAGGCAGTGCATGTGGTGGAGGCCCTCAAATCGTTTGTGGTTAACTGTTGAAAGTTTCTATTACGGTCTATGTAAAGAAGAGAGCAACTGAATAAGTTGGCTAACATAAAATTTATTCAAAATTAAACTTAGGTACCTACAAGCTATGATCTCGCAGATTTTTTAATTTGCGAGATCAAGTATCAAGTCAACTTTTCCCGCTCAAAGAAAAAAAAATGGTTTAACTATTTGTAACAAAACTCAGTATTTTTTGTTTCTACTGAGCCCTATTATTTTTTGTGGTGTGGTGGTGGCCCATAGGCAACTGCCTATGTTGCCTATGCTTAAATCCGGCACTGCCAAGAATACCCAAGGATGTTTTTATTATGACCTGTTTATAATAATATCTACAAAGTTTATTTAAGCATTTTTTTTTTAAATTGTGTTCATATTAGTTGCTTTTGTACTTGCTTTTGGTGTGTTCTTTTTTGACCGACCGGTCTCGTTACCACCCAAAGCCCTTACAGGTTGAAAACCGTTAAGTGACCTAGTCATGTTCCATTTCTTGTCAAGGTCATAGTCTACTTTAGGGTGCGGTTGCACATTTTGCGTTGCGGTTAATTTAACGATAAAGCAGTGAGGATATTATATAGACCCGTAATGCAAATTTCTCATTATCGCTGCCTATTTCGTAACCGCATAGTTGGTCGGCATAGCGGTAGCGACAATGTTGATTAACAATAATGGATTTTGTAGGTCTGCTTACCATCAGGTATATACAAAGTCACATTCCGTGCTCCAGTAAAAAACAAAATGAGGCACATAGCGCGTTAGAAGAAGCCTATTTACTAGTGAGATACAGTATATTTTGCCTAGTATTGAGGATTATTCTACACTTTATATATGTATATAAACATAGGTATAATATGTGAATGTCATTAGATTTCAAATGTCTACAGCTATGCATATCTAATTAGGTTTTAATGTATTATTCATAACTACTATATCCGGTGAGTAATCTTCTATCTTGATTTGCTGTTCGATCCCCGGCGTACCAATGTGTTATTTTGCTTTATTAAATTTATCTCTACATACTTTCCTAGTTTTCTCCACATCCATGCAACGATTCATCAGTCGCGTCTGTTTTAAATATTCATGTTTGTCCTTTTTTATTAAAAAATGCCCCTATTCCAGTCATAGTTAGATAAAAGGGCACGTTATATAAATAATTTCGCAGGTCTTATACGGTTCACGAGAAATATTTATTAACATTGAATAGGTCTACCTATACATTGCGATTAAGCCTAAGTCAGGCGATCTAAGCATTCTACTAGACCATTATTTACCTGCTATAATTCTGTAGTCAAATAGAATATAACCGTACTTTAACTATCATTAGAAACGTCGTTGAATATTGAAACGACACGCTTGGGCGGCAAATCGCACGCCCGGCCAAGTGAACCCTTTTCCTGGCATTTTCTCCTCAACAATCAAAACTGTTAACATTTAATTTATGCGAATTTATTTATTTATGTATGTCTATATATCTCACTTATTATTTATGTATGTTTATGTATAGTATTAAATGTTATAATACTATTATGTATTGTTATATTACATAATAATTTACTTATATATCCTTGTATTATATTGTATATGTTGCATTAATTATGTAGCACTCTGCCTATTATTGTGCCCGATTTCACCAACTCTAAGATGTACGTAACAAAGTTAAGAGACAATTAAAGACAGTTGTTTCATAGCAATTATGTCAAAATAGTTAGGGATCGTTGGTGAAATCGGGCATAACTCCATATTCTAAAGATTTATTGATACAGGCGTTCTTAAGTAAACTTTTATTTGATTTATACGATTTATTTATAGATAATTTTATAACGAATTTGGAATAAGAAAAAAGACAACAATTCATGTAGTATTGTAAAAACTACAAGGTTTGAAACAAACTTAGGCATACCTAACCATAATATTGCTAGATAAAATAAAACAAAAATTATACAACAAATAAATATATTTTCCATTAAGTCCCATGTATAAATTTTAAAATTACTTTTTAAATAACATCCATGACAACAATTAAATTATATTACAATATTTGGAAGTTAAAAATTTGAAATCACAATCTTTCTATATAATTGTAAGAATACATTACATACAATTATGTATAATTATATAATATAATAATAATTAATGTTGTATATACTGGTATACAATATTTGGTTGAATTTGCTTGGCAAGTAAATTCTTATTCTAGTTTAATATATAAATTATTATTTAAATTTAATACGTTTATAATTAGTTATTTATTATGCATATTAAGGTGTCCCAGGAATATAAAATTATATAAAGAGCGAGTTATTGTGTTCCTTTATTTTTTGTAATAACATAATGATCTTGGTTTATATTACGTATTATTATCTATTATATTTTATTATAGGTAGAAGAAGTTTATAACTGTTTATAAACAAAATAAAAGCTGTAAGTGTAAAAAGGTTAAAGATATTCTTACAGTAAAACAAAAATGACTTGGATAGGCTCTAACACAAATTAGGTCCAAGGTCTCAATTCGCTTATTAACTTTAGTTTAATCACATCGTAGTAGAATTACAATCGTTTAATTTGTAATAAAATATTATGAATATTATTTATATAATCCCGCATAAAATATAATCCCACATCTTTCTTGGTAAAATGTGTGTATTTTTATTTGGCATATTAGTATATGTACGCGAAGATTTATATAAACTTTATTTTTTGATCGAGCGAAGTAATATTAATTACGTTTTCAGTTCCACACAAATACCAATAAAATGGTGACAATGACATTTTTTTTTCACTATTTAAAAAGTGTCATTTTCACGTTTAAACCTTAATTTTAAAATCAGTAAAACTGGAAAACCTCCTGTTAATGTATGAAAGTATTTATGTAAGCTAAATTTATACACTTTATAGTATAATATCTTTAATAATATATGCTGTGTGTAGATTTTAAATTGGTCAAATTAAATTTAAATAAAATAATTTTTAATATTTACACCTTTCTTTTGTAAAAAGATGTTTATACAAAAAATATCTATAATACAAAAGCACTAAATTATAATTTTTGGGACACCTTAATTACTATGATTTTGAGGGTAACTACCTAACTAAATACCTACTATATTTTGAGGGTAACTACCTAACTAAATACCTACTATATTTTGAGGGTAACTACCTAACTAAATACCTACTATATTTTGAATTTTAAATATCATTTACATTAATCATTATTACACACTTATCTATACAAAATAAATAATAATTTCAGTCGCATAATTCACGAAATTACAGACTTAAGCCCGTCGTTCATTGGGAGGCAAATTTCGTCGAACTTGTCGTAAATATTTTTACGACAAGTTCGACGTATATTATAACACAATATTAGTGTTTTGGGGGTATTTTAAAGATAATTAACATGTTTAACATTTTACCATCTCTTTTTTATATGCGAATGGTAAACCGGTAAATCTGTGTTATAACAGATATACAAGTACGATCGATGGCTCGGTAAAAGTTACGTTATTGCATAAACGTTTAATTAATTTCGCCATTAGTCTATGGGTGTAACATTATGGGTACCTTATGGCTCAGGTAGGTACCCAGCAGAGCTTTATTCCCACCTCGCCGATAGTATACTGAGCCTACATCAAAAAATTGCCAGGGGCCTTGAGGAAATAGAGGTGAAGCGACATGTTGAGTCGCCTCAGTCAAAAATGTATGAATTTTGATAGTTGTCACTCTGAACTATGGGCGTGAGGTACGCTGTCACCTGCCCAAATCCATACAGTTTTAACTGAATCAGTGCCGTAACTAACGGTTTTATGCGTCCGATGCGAGTCTATAACTATGCCCTTCATTGACCCAACATTTGGTCATGGCCTGATAATTTTTTTTGACTGACTAATACAGAGAGCCTGAGGGGCATTATCTGTTTCCAACGGTGGCGTGGTTGCGTGAATCGCTAGCCGAAATGGTCTGATCATTTCTGGCGGCGGTATTTATGTAGACTCAATAACCCATCTATACCTTATCAGTTTCACAAGTTTATATTAAAACTGATATTCACAGATTAAAACTTTCTAAGGTACTTTAAAGTTTTATTATACAAATGTAACACAACTCAAAAACTTTATATAGTATTTTAAGCGAAACCAATCTTTGAATGTCACCAACTCGGCCATCACGAATGTAACTGATATATAATCGATATTTATTAATATTACATAGAAATATACTATTAGATTGGTAGTTAGATATCTTGTATGACAGTTGACATTTGTCAACTAATGAACGACTGGCCTTAGTTATGCTTTAAACTAAAAAGTAAAATAATTACATAGAAGTCCTAATAGAATTTTGATCCATTTTGTAACTGAAACGACATGAAATTCGCCGCAATGTTTGTATAGACCTAACCCATTGTTATAAACAGTTTCACAAGTCGGTATAATAAAACTGGGACCGACAGCTCTTCGAGGCACTATAATTGTTTTGTTAAACATAGTTTAAAAACTGTAATGTTTTTAAATTTAAGGTCTAACCGACCTCTACACATATAATAAATATTAATAAATATAATAATAATAATATGTAGGACAATTTACACATATTGCTTTGGTCACAAACTAAGCTCTAGGCTTGTACTATGTGTACCAGATGCAACGACATAATACATATTATATTTTATAAACACCCAGACCATGACAAACTGTACAGAAAAAGCGTACTAATATTTTGTTGCCATGGGTGGGAATCGAACCCACGACCTCCAGATACAACGCCATAGACGCAAGACCACTAGTCGTAGACTGTCATATTATTTATTATATTTAAAATCTTTATTGCTCAAATCTAAAATAATGGCGTTAAATCTTTAAATTAAGTCAGTTACAAAATGATCTAAATTGAAACTACACAAACAATCTAGGTTTCAGTTAATATTTTACAAGAGAAATTATTAAATAATATTTATAATTATATCGAACAATGGTCCACATGAAATTTCATAACTTAATTCTATAAAGCCTTACGACCCATAAATATTTAAATCTACTGCATTATATCTTACGACTATTTTATTATTATTTATTAATATTACAATAACTAAATCATAAATAAGATTTGCGGCACATAGCAAAAAATTGCTAACGGGGTAAAATCTCAGAATAATATGTTTATATATAAAAAGCTATAGAGCGAGGCTAAAAGAATTATTTTTAAGTAAACAATGGACACTATGGGGCTTAGCATAACCACATCGATATAGTTTGACAGTCTATAAAATGAAGTTTATGAATGAACATTCATTTATAAAATCGATATACAATGTATCGATTTTGTCGATTTGCCGAGCCTATCGACAGATATCGCCCATAGGGCCCTAGCACAACAGCACCTGTAGCACGGCCAAGCCAAGAAAAGAGAGAGTCGCGAGCGGATGTCAAAGAAAACATTTCTTTTATATCAGCCAGTCAGGTGCAACTTATCAGCGCTATGATTGGTTGATATAAAAAAATAGTTACTTTTGACATTGGTTCGCGACCCCATATCTTGTCTTAGCTTGGCCGTGCTACAGGGCCTGCATCGATAGGCTCGATAAATTGACAAAATCGATACATATCGAGTTTATGAATGAATGTTCATTCATAAACTTCATTTCATCGACTGTCAAACTATATCGATGTGGTTATGCTAAGCCCCAATATTTATTTAGTAAATTAGTCGCATGTTGACAGCATATTTCATTTGTTTATGCTGATACGATAGGATCACGCGCAGATATAACCAACCGTTATCGGTTATGGTCGCGAAGGTACTTGCTGCGTGTCAGTTTACGGGTTGCGTGTCAGTTATTAATCGGGTAGCGGTACAAAAATAGTCGAGATTAATACAAAAAAAAAGTGGGAACAAAAATAATAACAATACCATTACGGGTGCTCCTGAAAACCGTTTAAACGGCCTCAGGGTACCCAGCGGAGAGAATAACCCGTCCTCATTTCGCCGCTGGTATTCGAATGCAACACCTAACAAGTGGCGAGCTTGTTGCGGTGTTTATGATGGTATAGCCTCGTTGTATAAAGCACCCATCCCAGGTCCGGCCTTGTTGTCATCTGCATAACCTTGTTATTAGTTGCGCAGTGACTTAAGACTAGGTTGGGCCGCTGTTTTTGTGGGCACACACCACAAAAATAATTCATATAGAGCTAAAATTTGGTAGGAAGTACTATTATAAATAAAATAGTATAAGAACATAGGAAAAAAGGGTACAATATTTTTTGTAGATAATTTGATGCAAAAATTTAAAACTTTTGTCCGACTTATTTCCGTTTACGAGAAAAAGGCAACGACGAATAAAACGATTTTTATATTAGATTTTTTTTAGCAGACATAAGATTGAAAAGTGCTTTTAAATATTTTATTTAATAAAATACCTATATCATTTAACAGCTCTACTCGAGTTATTGTAAATAGACATATCTATATTTTGACCTTAGTAATATGATATTTGAAATATAAGTATATTTCAAATATCAAAACTAAAACAAAACTGTATGCATAGCTATTAGACAAATGTTTCTATTGACTTAAAGAATATTTTGATAATAAAAATAAATAGAATGATAGCCGCCCTCAAATATTAGCAATTGTACTGCTGTATTTATAACAGTATATAGGAATTATAATACAATTTAGGTAGGTATGTAAAATAACATTAATTTGTAAATATTTGCACGCTATTAATTGTGGCAGCTTCTGATGGTACTAACATCCTAACAACTAACTCTACTCAGAAACTAAGCAAATAAATCATTTCATTTCATATTATTTCATAGTCTCACTTTTTTTTCCACTAATTTTGCCGGTGTTTATATACCTACCTAGTAATAACTTTAAGACTAGTATGTAATATAATATTTTTGTACCGCATGTTGTTATTATAAATTATATAGTACCTAGAGATACATTATTATTTTATATACATTTTGCCTTTTATGTAGGTATATACGCGAACTAATGCAGTTGATAAAAATATGACTATTATTAGATCTAAAAATTATTAATATTGTTAAAAATATTTCTTATAATAAGTAATTAATATTGTAGTAAATTACCGACTGTTTTTAATATTATATTTTTTTTATAATAGTTACCTACAGGGTTGTGCGTATTTTATGAATATAGTATTATGTAAAAAAAAATTGGAGATATCTAGAATGTCTTATTGACTTTAATAAACATCTATAATTAAAATTAAAGGACACTAGCTTTATATTAGTATATATAAAGTACTTAAATTCATTTATATTTGACACTCATACAATATTTAATAAGAATACAAATTAAGTTTTAAAAATGTTTACATCCACCTAAAAAAATAACAACAACAAAGACAAGAAAAGAAAAAAATATATATATATATAGTTTTATATATTTTATATAATATAAATCAGACTTTAAGCCCGCTACATTACAATAGAAAGTTGGCACATTAAGTTTCAAAAACTTATTATACAATAATACATCACATATACCTAAAAAACAATAGAAAGTATATGTAAAGACAATTGTATACTATTTAATATATATAAATATATAAGTTTTATTTAATTATAGTAAAATAGTTTTTTATAGAATGAAAGTAGGTACCTAGGTTTTTTATTTATTTTATAAATTTCACAGCGGGTATTTTATTGGACAAGGATATTAAAATGCCATATAGCAACATCAACTGAGCAGTAATTACCTTCTACAATTATTTATAATTTTAATAATCATTATCATTATACGAATGGAAAATAGGAAGATAATATATTACACAAAATATTACGAAAGATTCAATTACAACTACCTACCACCCAAACAAGGCAACCAAATATGGCAGAGAATACACAGAAATCCAAGTTTCATAGATCTCCGAGAGAAGGGAGAGAAGGAAGATTTTAATTGATATACTTAGCTAAAGAGATAACCCTGTGTTAGTCGTGGGGTCCCCTCGACTGAGGCTCCTCGAACGAACCTCTATCTAAAGTATTCATTCATCTACCCTACCGACGTAGCCTAGATATCTAAGGGACTAGAAAGAGACGAACACCAACTTCGCTATATACGAGTCTCGTAAATAAGTTTGGCAGTTACCTATATTAAATACCTAACGTTTTTTTAATTAAACATCAGATCGTATATACGCTCTCAAATTAAATTTAATATCTATAGCGTTTATGTTTATATAAATACTTTACCGTAAAAATTTAATTCTTTTCCTTTTTCTTAGTAGACGAGCATCTATTTCATCGAAATTTTGAAAATCGTAATTATATTTTACAAGTCGACCGCACCGCGAAAACGGAAAACGCATTCCGAACGATTCGCGGGCGCCGCGGCGGCTCGACGAGCGGGAAAGCGGCGGCATGGGACCGCTTGCGGCGGAGAGGCGGCTGCGGCGCGGCGAGCGGGCCGGGGCCGCCGCGCGGTATCAGAGCGGGAAGCAACGCGACGAGCGGCGAGGCTCGCTAGCCCCTCTCCGCGAGCGTTTCGATTCCGCCTGATTTTTAGCTTCTTTTAAATTATTGATGTCATTCCTTCCAGCGCCGCCGCTAAGACGCTCCGGTTCGAAAGGTTCCAATCTGTGCATAGAAAGACGGCTCGACATCCTTGCCCCGTCTGCAAGCACCGGCGTCATCGGAGTCGGTACATACTCCTCGCTCTCACCGAGGTCGATCTGTCCCAACTGCAACGCTAAGGAGTATTCGGTGCGTTCTATGACGCTGATCGGTTCATTTTCGATAACGGTTGTGTCTGCGATCGTCGAATCCGCCGCTGCGGAATCGGCCCTAGTCGAGTCGCTGTCTGGTGGTGCTGACTTCTGAGTGCGCACCGATGAAGGCGACCATTCTTTACCGCGCCGCTCTGGAGTGTTGAAAACGGAATCAGAAGCCCAGCTGCGCGACTCTGAATTCTGCCGAAGAGTCTCTTCTGCGCTGCGCTGAGAAGCACGACGACTGATCCGAGGGCTCTCGTCATCGATCGCTCTAAAGTCGAGAGCGCTCAGATCAATCGGTCCTCTCTTCCAGGACGAGTCCCGCCGGATAGATGGCCTGTTAGAGAATACAACATCATAAAATTCGCAAATACTAGTACGATCTGAGTGAGGCTCTTCGTAAAGCGTCAGATTGCGAGTCTCGGTCGCGTCCGACGGAGTGTCGTCTTTGATCGACGGTGCCTCGCTGCGCTCCGATATGTCGAAGGTGAATCGGGCTTCGAAGCGGTCCGGACTTAGCAGCGGAGCGGATCGCGAATGGTCATTTCGTTCCTCCGCTTCGCCCTCTTCGTCGTCCGTGAACTCCGAAGGGTATGGGTGCGAGGTGGCGTCTCGACGACCCGACGTCGGCGATACCTGACCTTCGGAATCGGTCGACTGGTCCGATCGAGGCATCCGCGTGAGGCAAAGGTGTCGCCGCGCGCCGAGAGCCGGCTGGCTGGTGCAGGGAGCGGCGCGGCGGCAGCAGGCGCGCTCGTGCCGCACGTCTGACCCGCTGCTACCAGTTGACTTCGAGTGCGGCGTCCGGCGTCGACGGTCCTCCTCGTGTCCGTAAAGTGAGATAAAATCTTCAGAACAGAACTTGGCAAACAACTCCTGCGAACTCAAACGCGTCGAACCTGTCTCGTTGTAGAACGCCGACGTCGGAGACCGGTCCGCACGCCGCTCGTAAAGAGCGCTCGAGCTCGCACGTTTGCACTTGTCCATGAGACCGAACTTGTGTATTCTTGGTGGCCTACGTTCGAATATGCCCTGCGAGTGCGCACGAGCCGGAGCCCGAGATGCCGGCAATTCGTCGATCGGGTCGTCCCGCGGGTGTCGTCGCACGACCTCGGAGCGGTCGCCGGGCCCCGAGTCGAGCGCGGCGGGCGCGAGCTCTGGTTCGTCGGTATCATCTTGCGTCTCGGCGGAAGGGCCGCTCGACCGCTCGAGGGAGGCGCGACAGTCGCATCTCTCGTCGTCGCAGGCCGCGTCGTCGTCGTCCTCTTCGAAGGATGACTGTCGCGGCCCGCGGACATAGACGCGGCGGCGCTCCTCGGCCGCGGCCTCGGCGTCGTCGAGGCGTAGCGATCGTCGGAGCGGCGGTCGGTCGGGGCGGCGCGGGCGGCGAGCGGCGTCGGGCGCGACGTGGGTGGGCGCGCGGTCGAGAGATAGGCCGCGGCGGGCGCGGGCGGGCGCGCGAGGAGCCGCCGGACTGGTCTCCTCGGGCGTCGTGGGGAGCGCCGCGCCGCGACCGAATTCGATGAACCAGAGCTCGTCTTTGAGTTCGCACTCTCACTTCTTTTCGTTCATATCCTTGTTTAAGTAATGGAGGACATAATGTAGCACCAGATCGTAGCAGTATTTGTATTCAGTCTGAAAAGGGATTTTATGTGGTAAATTAATTTATTATTTTGTTTTGCAAGAAAATATTATTGTTAGGTAGTTCTTCATTTTACCATATTCTCTACGAGTTGAGGCCGATGACGACGTACAGTTTTTACCGCCTGGAATACGTCGACTTCCCCGTGCTGGATGACTTGTTCTATGCACGCATTAGCGGCACAATACACTCCTGCCCTGCTCCGTCCGTCCCTGTAAAACGAGCGTCATTGGTACCGTGTATGTGGGAACTACAGCTTAAACAAATATATACTTACGGAGATACGACGCACACAGGACCGTAGTCGGTGCGCTGTCGCCATCGCTCAACCATGTTCATGAGTTCCACCAGAGAGTTAGTGGAAGTTGGCACCTTATGGCCCATCGGCCAGCAAGTCAGTTGGAACAGTTGAACCGTCTTTGGAGGCGCCTTTACGCCCGCCATTAACTCCGTGAGAGAAACGATCTAAAATAAAATAAAACTTAATATAATACCCAACAACACGGTACGAACACTGAAGGTATGAGTTTGAATGTCTTGTGTAAATAAAATAAATACATTGTCATACCTTTTTGTTGATTCTGAATATCCATGTCTTTATGTTTGTGTAGTGGTTGTGTGACACGTGGTCGATGGTAAACACGGGACCATATTTCTTGGAGTGACGTCCTTCAGGCCAGAATGGTGGAAATTGTTGCTGAAAACGTTACTACGTGTATATGTTTTCTTTACATGATGAAAACCGTCAAGTGACCTAGTCATGTTTCGGTTTTAGTCTGTGGGTTTACCGGTTTTCCGGATACTACTGATAAACAACAGTGTATTCATCGAGCCCATTCATTGACTAAAGTTCCAACACGGTTAACTAAAGTTAATGAAAATTGAGGCCCAGCATGTGCCCTTTGTTATGTAATTTCTTTTTTATTACTTCCTTCTATCCTTGTTAATGTAGGTATGGATGACATTTAATTTTATCTGTTACAGTTTTATATAATAATTAAAAAATACCGTTTTTATTTCATTCTAAATCTAAGCATTGCTTTCTCTTTCTTTTCAAATAAAAACCCATAAAGCATCCCGTTCCCAAGAAGCCCCTTAACGATAATAAGACTAAAATCTTTGGAAAAGTTCTCAATAAAAGTAGCTGAAAGAGGTCAAAGATTTCAGGAGGTAGAAATGGGAACGATTGGAGTCGCCACTTGAGCGTGCGTTTTTAATGGAATTTAAAGTTTGCTCCCAAATAACTTAAAAATAGATTAGAATGCGCAGTATATAAAAAAAAAAAAATTACCTTAATTTCTTTTAAAATTTTAAGCTATAAAAAGTTAAATCCTTGCTTTCTATTGGTAAAAGAATTACTGTTTTGTAAACAGTACTGCTCTAAGGCTGAGTTGCACCAAAATAAACTCTCTGTAAATGTAACGATTAAAGTTAAAAATGGCGTCAAATGTACCAGTTTTATTTCGAAGGTTGAACAGCTGGTAGATTCGACGCCATTTTTAACTTTAATCTTTACAATTACTTTAACAGACACTTTGGTGCAACTCAGCTTAAGAGGTGATAGTAGGTTTTCTTATGTTAACGCCATCCCATAATTCGTAACACATAAAAAAATGCAATCTAACTGTGTGTGTAACTTGTCTAATGTTATACCAAGTCTATTTTATAGTCACAACTTTATATATACAATATAGTCACAACTTTACATATACAATATAGTCACAACTTTATAAATATAATCACAACTTTGGGTTCAGTTCTTTTATGAAATCTCTCTACCAAACTTTTAAGGTATTAAAATGTTTACTTACCGAGTTCTTTGGAGGAACACAGAGTACTACCACGGCAGCACATTCATAGTCATAGACTAGAGACCAGAACTCTCCTTGGGTTCTCACTAAAGGCCATTCTGTTACTATGTACTCTCTTGGTTTTGTGTACCCCTGTAAACAAACTTTTGCTTAGTACCAAACTATATTTCAACAGGTGTTAGCTACATAGTTAAAATTTTCTAGGTTCTTGGTTCTTTCTTATAGTACTTAAAAATGTAGCTTATATTATTATTTATTCCAAAAAAAATTACAGCGATACAAAGTTAAATACATAGTGTGATTATCAAATGACCAATAACGAATTATCAGAAATAATATCCTAAAAATAAACAAGAAACATTCAATAAGATTACCTAACAAATCAAAAAATGTGTGCAAATGTATGTTTGTGTAGGTATACGAAGAGTGTGTATGAATATGCCTTAAGTATAACATCAGCTAACATATAAATCGCTCAATAATATTTATATTACTGAAATGCTCATACGATCGGTTTAAGTTACGACACTACGAGTCGGGTTTTTAATACAAATTACAAATATTACAAGACAAGCCTTTTAACTTTATTAGGTGCTATAGTTAAATATAACTTTAAACTATTTTAAATTTATGGTTTAGTAATATGTAGGAATTTTATTTTTAGAATAGTTGAATCAGTTTAGTATTTTATTCCGCAAATTTAAAGAAAGTTGACGTCGAAATATTTGACTATGCCGCGTAGATAACCAGAGTTTGATAACCATTATTAAAACAGGAACATAATACTTGTTTGATAACCCGGTTATCTAAGTAGAATTTTTCATTCTTTTTTAATAACTGGGTTATCTACGAAGAATTTGAATTCCTGTTTGTGAACCGTAAGTTCATTGGTCATTTGATAGTCAGTCATCTAGGAAGAATAATCATTATTTGTTCAGAACCTCAGTTTTCAACAAAAAAAAAATTCTTGTTACTTAACCATTCTATGACATTCTTATGACAATGTCATAGAATGGTTATGTAACAAGTTTTTATTTGATGACTGGTTATCAAATGACATCCTAGCGGTTGATTATTAAGGAAAAAAAACTCAACTGCTGATTAGCAAAAGACGTCCTTGTGGTTACATAACTTTTTATAATATTATTATAACAATGTCATAGAATGATTATATAAGTATCGAAAATTAAAGTATTTTTTTGTTAAAAAATGTTTTAATAATAAAATACTTTCGGACTTTAGTTATCAAATGACGTCCTTGCGGTTCACAAACAGGAATTCAAATTCTTCTTAGATAAACTAGTTATTAAAAAGAATAAAAAAATCTTCTTAGATAACCGAGTTATCAAACAAGAATTATTTTTCTGTTTCAATACTGGTTATCAAACTCTGGTTATCTACGCGGCATAAGTGTTTTTTTTTTGTAACGTGTGCTGTGTAGATAACGTTATATATATGGACAGATAATTTGAGATTTTACCTTGTCGAAGTATGTTATGTTATGAATGACATAAAAAGTAAAGTTCAACAATAAAAAAAATCCATAGATAAGTATTTTTGTCTCTACTCGTAAATCCTAGCCCCTTTTTCTTATTTGCACCGTGTAAACACGCCGACATTCTATGCGGAGATCATTTATTTGCCGACGACTTGGGGTACTTTTGCACTGGGGTTATTTCTACACTGGGGGTACTCACGTCAACAAACACCGCGTTGATGTAGTCAGTGAAGCTGTTTCCTTGAAACGAGGTCAGGTATGGACGGAAGTTATCCGCTGGAACAAAAAAAAACATCTTTAAATATTTTATACTAGATGTATCGCGCGGTTTCACGCGCTCTTTAATTTAAAATAAATCGGATCGAAAATAAAATACATCCTTTTTAAAATCGTTTTAGTAGTTTTTAAGTTTATCCGGAACACACAAACAATTAAAAAAAAAATAAAAAAATCGTATACATACAACCGATGATATAACCAATATTTATACTTGGCCTGTATTAAACAATGTATATGGGGCTCTGTAGTCGACTTGACGCCTATATAAACGTACTTCCCAATATTACAAGTTGGCTGTTAGTCGAAGTTCAATTATTATTTTTATATTGGCAATTGTACGCAAAAATCTTTCAGTTATAATATATATTTTTGTATTATAATGATAATTCTTTTTTTTCTAATTTCTAAAAAAAAAAGAATAATAATAACCCAACGATAGAAAGATATACATACAATTACTGACAAAAATATTATTTTAATTCTGCGACAAACGGCCATCGAATAGGTACTACTGAAAGTGCGAAAGCTCATTTTGGATGTATAGAGCAGACTTCGTGATCACGAATGCAGTGTCCTTAAGATAATAAAACACATGAAGACATTGCTTTCACAACCACATATCCACATGTCCAGCGGGGTGATTACGCGCACAACGCTAAGCTAAACTTTAATCGTTATGATGCAATTTTCACGTAATGCAAATCGGCTGACATTAAAAAATCACAGACAACTACGTCATTTTGGTTAAAGTTGATTATTGGCTCACAAAGTGGCAATTATAGTCCATTTCCCCAAAACTGCTATTCAGAAAGGTTCATATCTTAACAAAAATAAACCATAAACTTATGAAAAATAGAGTTTTATCTACAAGCAATAAATTATTTAAACCGTTCGACCTAAGAGCAAATCTATTTGGCCCAATTTGCTGGAAGGTTATTTATGTTCCCCGAGAGACTTCAACAAATACTTTCATAATTAGAATTCGCTTACAGTTTTGGTTTCCTTAATTCCCTATTGGTCTATGAGTTATAAATTTACCCGGAAAGGAAATAAACTCTTTAATATACAGAGTAGGTATGTATGTAAACATGTTACTAATTATCTTTAGCGTTACCATTTTTTTACACATATTGCTTTAGTCACAAACTAAGCTCTAGGCTTGTACTATGTGTACCAGAAACAACTATATAATACATATTATATTTTTATAAACACCCAGACCATGACAAACTGTACAGAATGCTCTACCAGCTTGCGTGTTTCCTTCCTCTTATAACCTAGAGTCCTTTAAACGAAGCGTGGACAGGCATCTTAAGCCGGCATAATGATGGCAACCAGCGGTGCACCTGTATGCATCCGCTTGTTGCTATCATTCATGGATATTGCATACTGCTTAACATCAGGTGGATGCACGGTCACATGTTAAGCTCTCATAAAAAAAAAAAAAAACGTACTAATTAATATTTTTTTGCCATGGGTGGGAATCGAACCCACGACCTCCGGATACAACGCCAAAGGCGCAACCACTAGTCTACGGAGGCTGTCACCATTAAGTATTTAGAAAAGTCTGGGGAGTGCCTAATAAGTCGAATCCAAAATTTTAAAATTATTAAAAAAAACTGAAGATGATGATGAGAACAAGCTTTTTATTACTGTTTTCGTAAAAAAAAATTTTTTTTTCAAGGAAAATCAACAATATTTCTGCTCCAAATACTTTCAGCCATTTATTTACATGAATTCTAAAGAAGATTAAAATAAATATGATATGAATATATGATAGAAGATAGCACCTTCATTACAATAAAACTATACTTACGCGGAACCACAAGAACATCTCGATTCTTTTCCCGATTGTCCCCTCGGTGGCCACCGGCACAGTCCCCAATGGTGAACCTAGGGGTCTGTTTGCAGATCTGCTGGAATTCCCTCTGGTACTCATTCAGCTTGGTGATGGGCTCCCTTAGGGACTTCTGTTTCAGTCTTTGAGATAGTTCTGATACTGGGAACCAGGAAATTCCGCAGACCACATGCTCTTCTAAGGTATCGTAGACAAATTTGTATTGTTCCTGCGCCAAAACACAAGAAAATTAGATATATATTTGACGTGAGGGTGGCAGAACCTACTTTTTACAGGCAAAGTCTGTATATGTCAAAAATGTATATCTAGAATTTATTACTTAAATGTAGGTTATAAATACCCTTCATCACAAACAGTCTTTAAACCGCGTTCCGAATAGTACTTTCATAAACGTGATCACCATATTTACTGGACTAACTATAGCTATAATGGTAATATATTTTAAAATTGTTTCCGACTTAACAGATGATTTCATATAATTTATAATTATTAATTATTATTAATAGATATCTAGTGTTACAATATAATATTATAAGCTCTAAGCTGTACTATAGTACAGATTTAAACTAACTTCTACAACTTTTCCTTATTCAACTTTTGAAAAAAATAATATCTGTGAATATTATTTATATCACACATCATTTTCTGAAAAGAAACTCCGTTAATTACCTCGTTCTCTATAAGGCCTTTCCTCGACTGCCGCAGCTTTTTTAGAAAGCCATAAACATCAAAACTGTCTTCTTCCTCGGCTAGTTCTAGGTTTGCATCTACAGCTAAATATACACCAGAGCGACCGCCACCGTCACTAAAAAAAATATTGTTTATACATATTACATTATATATCTATATACGTAGTGGCCGAGTTGGTTAGACCTTGGACTTAAAAACACTTAGGTCCCTGGTTCGAATCCCGGTGTGTACCAATGAGTTTTTAATTTAAAAAAATATGTACATTTGTTTGACAACACCACTATAGTGCCTCGGAGAGCACGTTAAGCTGTCGGTCCCGGTTTCACTATACCAACTTGTGAAACTGTTTTTAGATGGGTTATTGAGTATATTCAAAACATCGCGACGAGCTAGCCACTTGTTCGGTGTAGACTCATACCATCGGCTACGACGAGGTGAGATTAAAACCCCTCCGCTGGGTACCCTGGGGCCGTCCAGGCGGTCTCGGGCGCCGTAAGGCACCCGTGAAGATATGTATGTATATGTATGTATATCTATATAGAAAAATTTCAAACTCTGAAGATTATTAAAATTATCAAAATCATCATTCTTCATCTGAAATCTCATGCATTTGGATTGAACAGTTGGTCCTTACAGAGTTAATGCTGTTGAAAGATTTATGATATGCTACGGTATACGGTATAAGTCTAAAGTCCCAGTCCCATCAGGTTATAACCATCGATGTATATAGATGGCTCCATTCTATACAAAATACACTATCTACAAAGAGTGCCGAGAAAACTAACTGAAATACTTGCGACAATTGCCAAAATTAACCAGGTAATCAAGGGGGGAAAAAAATTGGCGGTTTTTTTTTTAAATATTATACATCGATGGTTATTACTGTCAGAGAAAAGAATTGCAAGTTTTGATACATACTTGCAATGCACTACCATGGGTCCTGCGGCAGGGTTGGTAGCCAATCGGCGACCTACGACGGCCCTGACTCTTCTTCTAAATTCCAGCAGAGCATTGCCGAACGGGCATGTATGGGAGTGCCATTGTGTATAGTGGAACTGGAGAATAAACCTTTCTTCTATTACCACCTGCGGACAAAATATAATGTCTATTTATTTGGTCAGAGTTTTAAAGTTTCCATGAGAGAAGAGAACATGACATCCATGTTCTGTTAGAAAAAAAATCTAAAATGGCTACTTCTTTTAAGTTTCGGTTAATTATATCTTTAAGATAAATTGGTTGTATTTAAGTTAAACATATTGATTGTAGATGATCCCTTTGCTAAGGGGTCAAGTTATTAATTTCTTGAGTTTCGGGATGCATCCGCATACAGCAAAGTTATGTCGTTTTGATTTTAGGCGATGAGTTCACCGGATTTCATAAGACTATTTATTGCATCTATTTCTTGTCGGGGTGGTAGCCTTATTTTAAGATGCGGCTACGAAATGGACAGTTAATGTGATGATAAAGCATCGAGGCTATTAAAGTAGACACGTAATGCAAAATCGTCGTTGTCGCCGCATATCATTTAGCATAACATAATGTATTAATAGACCTCATTCATGGATTTTGTAGCCCTGATTACCATCAGGTATATACAAAGTACACATGCTGTGCTCCGGTAAAAGAAGTGAAATGTCTCTGTAACCTCAGTAATTCTTAAGCTGACATAGCGATATAGTCTCAAACCAACATAGTCTAGCAACTAATAGAGTTTAAATTTACATAAATGTTTATAATTGCACAAGTTATGTAAATGTCGATACGTCGAGGCTTTTGGGCGACAAACGGCATTACTATGCATGCTTTCGGGGATCGAGTCACTCTGACCGTATATCACACATCGATTTACATATTCATTATGTAAGTGAAGACTGGCTGACAGTATTTTTTAATACGACAAAAACGAGTAATTGGAGCAATGGAAATTTTATTTTTGCTCGTTTTGGTTAAAAGCTATTAATTTTTAATTTATTATTTTGGTCTGACTACCTATTGGGCATTAATTTTAGGGTGATCCGAATTTGGATGAAACGTTTATTATTATTTTTAGGCAGAGTTAATATTTATTGAAAAAAATGTAGCGGTAAGAGTGCCTTACTGAACCTATATAGGAACAGGGGACCTAAAATTCTTCTGCCTTTCCGTGCTCTAATGGTTGCATCTTTAGCGTTGTATCCAGAGGTCGTAGGTTCGACGGCAAAACTACTTATGGCACAAACAATATTAGTACGTTTTCTTTACAATTTTCCATAGTCTGGGTATTAAAATATAATACGTATTAATATACTTGTTTTCGATGCACATAGTACGATAAGAGCTTAGTTTGTGACCAAGGCAATATGTGTTATTACAATAATTGTTAATAATATAAGTAGGCTGTTGTCGAGTTGCCTAGACCACCACTGTTTTTAAGGCCTCGAATTTAAAACCCCTTAAATTTTGACTTAAAAAATCTAATGACAGTGGTTATTTAAAGTGAAAATTTAAGTACAATGTTTGATTGACATTACCACTGTTATATAAAATATTTAGAATCCCATAGATTTAGAAGCGGTTTTTACCATCATTTAAGTAAAGTCCCGAAAGGTTTAAGTGAAATACTACATAAATAAATGCGGCTAAATGACGCGGTTACGAAATGGGTGGCAATGAAGACGAATTTGCATTACAAATTTAGTTTAATATAAATATAATCTTGCTGTCTTATCGATGTGTATGTATTTTGATGTCAGTGCATGTAGTACGGAAACGAAATGGGGGAAAAATGATCTTTAATTTAATTAAGTATTACGTAATTTGGTTTATTTTAATATTTTATCTGTAATAAAGTACAAGGTATTAGCGATCTACTGCTTTTGCAAACGAAAAAACCTTCAAAAAAAATACACTCAAGTAATGCATCTTTATTTTTTTTAAATAAAAATATTTACTTATAATTTACTTATAATGAAATATAATAATTTTCTCTGAAGAAATCTAAAACAAAATGCAAGTTCAATATACTTTTAGCGTCTATCAATCGCTGGCTCTGTCGGTCGCGACATCGAACGAATGATACGACGACGTTTTCATCAAAAATGATTTCAAGACGTAAAGCGAGCAGCGTCACATTATATTAGATTTTGTAAACGCGTTTTCTTATCAAAGATAAATATTTTAAATTTTACTTTATATTAAAATTTTGTTTTATGAAAAATATATTTATTGAAGAATGTAATATATAAAATATTATTAATAAAATTATATCTACTTTATAAAAAATGTAGATTTTTTAAAGATAAAATAAAATGTAAATTTTTCTGGTGGATGGGAATCGAACCTACGAGCCTCGCTGTCGCGGCAAGGTACCTACTCCACCGCTGAACCAACCATGTACAAGTCACTCCTCACGAAGTAGATAAAAAGCAATAACAAATTTCGTAATGCGTACATCTCTGGTTGGACCAGTGGTTCAGACCTTGCCGCGAAAGCGAGGGTCGTGAGTTCTAGATACACCCACCAGAAAATTTTACATTGCATTTTATCTTTAAAAAAAATATTTATATTTTATTTTTTTAAGAGGTACTTACGCTTTTTTCGCTTTTGTACAGCCTGAAAGTCCTTATGTGAAAGTTAGCTAATTCCTCTTCTTGTACTATACCAACGCCGATGTCGCCATAGACTTCATCTTTTTCTTTATTAGGTGGCCAATACTGTACGCACATAACCTGTAGAAATATAACATACATATTAACCCTAGTAATAATATTTGTATATAGACCGTCTAGACGGCCCCAGGGTACCCAGCGGAGGGGTTTTAATCCCACCTCGTCGTAGCCGATGGTATGAGTCTACACCGAACAAGTGGCTAGCTCGTCGCGATGTTTTGGATAGACTCAATAACCCATCTATAAACAGTTTCACAAGTTGGTATAGTGAAACCGGGACCGACAGCTTAACGTGCTCTCCGAGGCACTATAGTGGTGTTGTCAAACAAATGTACATAATTTTTTTAATTAAAAACTCATTGGTACACACCGGGATTCGAACCAGGGACCTTAGTGTTTTAAAGTCCAAGGTCTCGGCCACCACGTATATATATAAATCTTAGAATACTATATCGAAATAAGATGCCAAATAAAATTAGGTACATTGTCTTTTATTGAAAAAAAGGGATTATATCCAAATATTTTTATACATAATACGAATAAAGTATGACCTGCAGCAGCCTCCTTATTTTACCATTTTGGACCTTATTTTTTAGCACTATTTAAGCATATTTCACTCTCTCAAAGGTTAGCTGGTAAAAAATGCCTAAGGCATTAAGCTCGCCTATGTACAATTTTGTGCAATAAAGAATTTAAAATAAATAAATAAATAAGTACCAACTTGTGAAACTGGTTAAAGGGGGATTATTAAGTATATCCAAAAACAATAAAGACCTTGCCACATGTTCCATGTAGCGGTTTAAAAATTAACTACATCGTGCGAATAAAATCCCACCGATAGGTACCCTGATGTCGTCTAGGGGTCTCGGCCGTAAGGCATTTTTTACGGTATAAATATAATATATAAAGATGTTTTCATGATAAACATTATAGTTGGTAAAGAATCAACCAAATATAGGTTTTAGTAATTACAAAATGACGCATAGGTATATGCATAGGTTTGTAAATATTTAAATTATTTAAAAAAAAGCATAATTTACAATGATATTTATTTTGCATTAAAGAATTTTCAAACTAATAAAAGCAAACAACAAATAACAACAAAGTAATCCCGTGTGGGATGAAGGGAATTCAATTTTTATCGCAAACATTATTTTAATTTATAAGGTAGGTATATATTTTCTAAATAAATATTTACTACATTTTATATTTCGAAAGGATTAAATAAGTAATTCATCATCATAAAACTTTTGTTAAAAGCTAAATATTTTTCAAGTAATATTAACGCAAAGAACAGGCATTTACTGCCGTCGTAAAAGATGGTAAATAAGGTAAATTTTTTAAACAAAATGCTCCGTTCCACTTTCTCGTGCTTCTCAGGCGTAAATTTTATTAAAAGTTTAAGTGTAAATTTACAGTAAGGCTGTATACTAAGATACTTTACATATCTATATATAACGGTGAACTTTGTTAAACTTCTTAATAAAAAAAAATTAAAAAAAACTTTTACTTTATTTATTTATTATTTATTTACTTATTAACTGCTTTGATATTCCCGATGGTTAGACTGGTAGAGAATGCCTAGTGGCATTAAGTACGCCTTTGTATTTTGCATGCAATAAAGCTTTAAATAAAAATAAAAATGCTGTCAGTCCCAGTTTCACTATACCAACTTGTGAAACTATTTATACCTATATAGGTTATTGAGTCTATCTAAACATTTTGTTCGATGTAAACTCATAATACAATACTCAGGGTTTCAGGCGCAGTCAGGCACCCGTTAATTTTTTATTTTTTTTGACATTATAGGTTACCTACCTACCTTACATAAAAACGAAAAAATATATTCATATAAAATATTAAAAAGACTTTTTATTTTGGTCGACTTATAATGGTGGAAAACTCTTGGGCGCTAACTTCACTCCATTAATTGTTTGAAGGGTAAAACGATTATGTAAAAAGTCGTTCACATACCTTAATAAAATCGAATGTTTTTGTAAGCATGACAATAGCAGCGGCTCGCTCCTGCCAAATCATTCTCCAAAAATCTACCACAGTATCTTCGGTTGGTCCTTGGGTCACTATGTAAGCGTTTGGTTTTAAAATGCTCTGTGAAAAAAAATATAGAAATTAAATTAATTTGTTCTTCTGTATGAAAAAGAATAAAAAAAACGACAAACGCCGAACTCTCGAATATAACTATTTTTCTACCTTCCTACATAATAAACACAAGATTTATAGAAGTAATTTGAGACGTAACAAACTTCAATAGATTCTTTTTACAAATTATGTTCTGTTAAAACCGCATATATAGAAAATTAATCGTTTATTTAATTAAAACGTTGTGCGTTTTTAAACTATACCTACTAGTGCAAACTTTTGGTACTAAAACTACTAGATTACAAGTACATAAACTACAAAATTTTACTAGATGGTAATTGTAACAGTTTTTATGTATGAGAGAGTACTACACCCCTTCGTACTCGCCTGAATGGACGCAGACATTCGGTTCTCAAGTTAATAATATTTTACCTGTGCCCACCAATGCGCGTGTGTCTCTGGGGGACCAACATGCCGTCAGTGTTTGCGCTCTGATTGATACATTTTTGTACTTTTATATTAATTATTACTTATGGTGCATATTTGGGGCGTAGATATAGTCTGTTAGGTTGGTCGCCTCGGTGGCACCTTTGCAGGGCAGATAACGTTGGACAGGTCAATGGAACCAGCTAACCACCTAGTCTTACACTGGTTGGTTGTAACAGTTTTTATGTGGGAGAGAGTACTACACCCCTTCGTACTCGCCTAAATGGACGCAGACATTCAGTTCTCAAGTTCATAATATTTTACCTGTGCCCACCAATGCGCGTGTGTCTCTGGGGGACCACCATGCGGTTAGTGTTTGCGCTCTGATTGATACATTTTTGTACTTTTATATTAATTATTACTTATGGTGGATATTTGGGGCGTAGATATAGTCTGTTAGGTTGGTCGCCTCGGTGCACCTTTGCAGGGCAGATAACGTTGGACAGGTCAATAGAACCAGCTAACCACCTAGTCTTACACTGGTTGGTTATGTGGTGAGTGTCCGGTTTCGTTTCTATTTATTTTTATGTATGCATTAGCCTAAAACCAAGCGATCACTTAGACCTTATAATAAATATATATATATATTTGGTTAGTACAATTTCCTTCCCAATAAATATGTGTGTTTATAATTATGCATGTGTATATATATGTATAAGACTTATAGTTTATTTCAAATTATACATCATATAGTGTACGTCTGTCACAAACGTACATATTAGACTTTGTCACATATTAATATTAATCAAGCCAATGTTATAATAAGTGCGCCGTTGATGTATCGTTTTGAATAAATAAATAAATATAGTTTTTTTTTTGACTATGCCTAAAAAATACCTGTAAAGGTTTACATGAAATAAATATTTTTGAGTTTGACTAATTATTAAGTGCATTATTTGGGATGACCATACGGCCACATACATACAGTACCTATTATTAAATAATAAAATAGACATGTTACAATCACATTTTTTTTAGGATTGATTTCCAATTTGTTCATTCGCGTTGACGATTAGATTAGATCAAAAAATTATTTAATTATTAAACGAGTAAAAAAAAACGTCGACAATATAAATTCATCTTAACATGCAAATTTCATTGAATGTTATTGTCGAACTAAACTTAAAGATATGTTTCAAAGATATTAATAAAAAGTACCGAATCTTTTTTTATGATCGTGATTCTTTATCTCGGTCACTTGAAAATACCATATCAAAATGATTGAATCATTCGCGATTGTCACATGTCTATAATAACTTTTATGGACTGAGTGGGGTAATTAATTTTTGATCAACGAATGCATGCCGCATGGAGACGTAATTCTAATTTAGTATGTTTTGCATTCTTTTCATTAGCTCAGGACTTTGGATCTTTTTATCTATTGTCAAACTATATCAATATTGGGGCTTAGCATAACCACGTCGATATAATTCGACATTCGATGAAATGAAGTTTATTAATTGAAAATAATATCATATATTATATAAAAAATAAATCGACAAAATCAATATGTATCGATTTTATCGATTTATCGAGCCTATCAATGCTTTTGTGCTAGGGCCCATTGTTATGTAGGTATGAGAGATGACTAAATATTAGAAATGACATAAAATCATAATTACCAATATCTAGTCTAGGCTGACAAACGACACATAGATAAATAAACCCATAAATGACACATAGATAAATAAACCCATAAATGACACATAGATAAATAAATTCAAAATAGACAAGATAATATTATTTATGACCGTCCGCCCAAAATTCAATTGGATATCATTTTTAACCCCAATAAAATACACTCAGAACAAGTAGGTAACCCCTTTTCAGAAGTATCAATGTAACAATAAAGCGTCCCCAATAAGTGAAAATGTAGGTAATTTTCCTCGATGAGTAGATTGTCGAAATTGCTTGCTTGAAGGTCTAAATATTCTTTCACATTTTGCTCGATCTAATTTTCAGGACCCCTATTTAATTCCACGTTATGTCATTCTTGATTTTAAATCTTGTACGTGAGGATTTGAATCATTAATGGAGGACTTGATCTCGCAATTCGATTTGAAGACTAAGGTTAAACAAACTTCAACAATTTGCAATTCTAATTTGTTTCTGTTTCGTATGCGAATGAGTTTAGCAACTTATACCATTTTAATTAGTAAGAGGTAGGACTTATAGGTACAGTGGGCTGAAAATCTAATCTACCTATATGGTTCAAATTCATTTGCACGTAATAACACAATAAGGTTGATTTTTCTTTGTAATAATAGTCTGACAATTAATGCTCTAATCTTTATCATTGTAGTGGCTCAACTTTAGCATATTTTATTGACAGGGGAAGTTTTGTCAAATTTAATAGACCACTTTCTAGGCAGACTATATACTAACGAGTATTTGTTTACTCTGTTGAAAATCATCTCAACGGCCATATTCTATTTCTTAGAACGTAATCATTAGGTTCTCAAATTAACGAAAACCAATGCAAATTACATTATACAATGAGCAACAAAAATACCATAAAAGTCATGGACTCTATTTCCTAGTAGTACAGGTTCTTTTGGCATGAAGATTAATAGCACTCAGTGTGGTATGTGGTGGCGATTGTACATATCCGACTTCGTTATTTTGACAATGTAACGTTTCCTTTTAAAGAAACAGAATATGATTGTAGGAGAATATTACATTAAATCGGTAGTAAGTAGTCTTCTATTAAGTACGGACCTAAGCAATGCTTCGAAGCCAAGCATGTCAAGCTACGTAAATATTGAAAAAATATGTTTTACAGTTTAAAGCAATGATATTGGCTAAGCACGACTATTAAATACTACCATAAATTCTTTCTATAAAGAAAGAAATAAAGATAGGAAGTAGAAATAAAATACATAGGAAGTAGTTTATTAACATTTAAGTAGACTCCGAGAAAGGGATTCAGTTGTATTATTTATAGGCAAGCCCTATAAGGGATACGAAGAGACGTGAAGTCGCTTCATTATTATCTTTACGTGATTTGCCTCAAAACGTAGATTCTTATTGTTATACTAGTATTAAGACATCTCCAGGAAAGTACCTAACATAAATTTATATTGGTCTCAGTAACCTTTTCTTCAACACTATTAGGGGTAATGGTTGTGATTTTGTTTATTGCTTCACTGGCGGGGTCATTGGCGCTTCAGATCTTTCTCTCCTACAACTATATATAGGTCAAGAGCTTTTTGATTAGGATGTATGGTGTGTTTTATATCTTACGTTATTGCTGTGGGCAGTGTTAGAAATGGTTTAGGGTCATAATTATTACTTACATCTATATAGGAAGCGTTTATATAATCCGAGTCAGGTTCTCGGTCTATAGCTTCTAGCACCACTCTGTTGTAGTCATCTGAAAAAAAATTGTGTTAGATATTTATACTTTTTTTTCTATACTAATATTATAAAGTTTGTAAGTAAGTTTGTTTGTATGAGGTAATCTCAGGAACTATTCGTTTAATTTAAAATTCCGTTTTGATTATCTTGCTTGTATACTGAGAAAGGTATGCAGGCCATATAATTACACTACAACCCATAAGAGCGGATCAGTAATTATAAAGAGAAATAAATCCGCAATTACTATAACAAAATTTTGACATTTAAATATTAAAAAAAAAATGTTTATGTTGATGAAGATGTCGTAGTCTTTTTTCAGGGTGCGGCTGCAAAACAGCCATTGGTTTTAGAATAAAGCAGGGAGGATTAAATAATTATGATTTACAAATTTATATGTAAAATATAAATAACATTTAAAAAATTAAAAAGTAGCTTATTTACTAATGGATATTAATTGACTTTTAATAAAATAAAAAAAATTATTACTTACATGGTATAACCTTTTGACTTTGATTTTTGTGCGAATTTGATTTCTTAGTTGCATGTCTACACGAATGAGTTTCAACTTTCACTGCCGTCTGCAACAAATAATAAAATTGATTTAAAAACTGCAAGATTTATTTAAAAGATAAACAATTTGACATATTAATATATGTAGGATATTTTACATACACGTACATACATTTCGCTAGTCACAAACTAAGCACTATGCTTGTAGGTACTACGAGTATACGTGTACTGAAAACAAGGACACTAATATATTTATATTTTGTAAACACAGTACTATAGAAAATTGGACAGAAAAACGCACTTTTTTTTTTAAATATATAAAGGACATTATTTTTAATATATAAGCGGCCCAGCCTAGTGGTTAAGTCACTGCGCCACTGATAACAAGGTTAAGCAGATGACTACTAGGCCGGCCAGGGATGGGTAACCGCTTTATACAACGAGGCTATTTCATCATAAACACTGCAACAAGCTCGCCACTTGTTAAGTGTTGCCTCCGAATACCATCGGCGAAATGAGGACGGGTTAATCCCTTCGCTGGGTACCCTGAGGCCGTTTAAACGGTTCTCGGGAGCCAAATAGGCATCACGGGTGCCTATTTGGCTTAAAAAAATAAAAAAATAATAAAGGACATTAAACACATATTGCTCTAGGTACAAACTAGGTAATAGGCTTGTACTGACCAGACATACGATACTAGTACATATTTTATTTTATACACACCCAAACCATGACAAACTGTACAGAAAAACGTACTATAAATTTTTTTGCAGAATCGAACCCACCACCTCCGGATACAACACCAAAGGCGGTCTATACTAGTCTACGGAGGCGGTCCAAGATAGGAGTTGGAATCGAACCAGTTACGCTATGTACACGAAATTCAATATAACATCACAGCGCAGTTTAATATAAATGTTGGAACACGGCGGCATACTTGTATTTACCCGATGGTAAGCAGACAGACCAAGTCCATTAATGAAGTCGATACTTACATTATTGATTAACAGTATTGATCGCTACAGCTATGTCGACTAAATGATGCAGTTAGGAAATGGGCGGCGACAATGACGAATTTGCATTACGAGTCTTGTATTGAATGTCTTTATTGTAGCCGCACCTACATACACCAACTTAGGTTATTAATTAATATTGAATCGAAATTTCTTCTCTATTGCAATTTGTTATACAATTATCTGTCATATTTATTGTAAATTTTAAATAATGTCTCATAAATGCCAACCCCAATACTTTGTTAATCGTTTTTAGGCGCCCGCGATACAAGGTTTCCTAGTGCGGGGCCCATTGTGCTACAAATTATGTATACCTACTTTTATCTTGAATAAATAAACTATGAATTAATGCAATATTTCTTAATCCACCCAAAGTATAAAAAAAACATCAAAACCGTCTTTTTTCTTTTGTTTTTTGCTCTAAATCCTCATACTGTTTTCATAGTGTACTCGCAATGGATTCTCCAGCCTTCTAAAGTAATAAATGTCGGCAAGGCACTTTCATTGGGTGTTTTATAGGGGCGGTCTGCCTCGGTTCCTTACGCTATTTACTCTTAACTTCCTGGGATTTCCTGTCTTGAAATTTACTCCAGCCAAGTCAACTCCATTTATCTCTTGTTTAATTATGTACTTTATTATAGTGGGTTGTTAGGTGGCAATTCTTTTGAATACTGTACTGTAATTTTTTTTTTTTATTAACCTTTTGTGTCCCACTGCTGGGCAAAGGTCTCCCTTCCCTCCTTCCATCTCTTTCTGTCACTACCTGTGCTGGGCCATTCCTTTGAAAAGGCGTCTAGCTCGTCTCTCCATCTCCTCTTGGGCCTACCGCGTTGTCTTTTCCGGGCCTGTGGCCGGCCCAGTCCCATTTGAGCATGGCGGCTTTCTGAGTGGCGTCGGCTATTCGCGTCCTAGAGCGCAGTATGCTGTTTCGTATCTTATCTATACGTTTAACGCCTAGTATACTGCGCTCCATGGCTCGTTGACAAACCCCGTTTTTTTTTACTATTTCATAATATGATGAAAGTAGATTTGACGATAAAGCAGCGAAGTTATTTTAAGGTAATTATTTTGATCGACCTCATTCATGGACTTTGTAGGTCTGCTTATTATCTAGTAGATATAAAGTCACACGCCGTACTCCTATATTATTAGTATACACCATACACCACACCATACAATTTATTAAAGCTCGCCCATGGCTTTTTGATACTTATTTTCATCAATAATACCTACTACTTATACAATTTTGTTTTATATTTTTGCTTCTGCTTGTTTTTTTATTTTTTTTTGTTATTTATTTACTTTACCCTAGATATAATATCTAGGGTAAAGTAAATAACTATATAAGTCTTTTTGTAAACTTTTAAAGGAAATAAACGATTTATTATTATTATTATTATTATTATTATTATTATTATTATTATTAGTAGTAGTAGTAGTATTATTTTTTATAATCACAGAGTTGCGTTGGACTTCGTTGGAAAGCATAGATCGGTGGGTAAGTGCTTATTCACTCGTTTTTATACTATTAGTATATTAATATGTATTTTGACAGATTGCTATGCACTTTGACAAATTCTGTGCATTTTGACAGTTCAAAAAAGTTTGATTTAACATCGTATATGCATATACTTTTTGTAATGAACGATTGTTTGTTATATGAATAAATAATAGCTAAAAATGGTCAGTAAAATGAAACCCCATTAGCGTTAAAAATGTTTTTACACATTTTCCCCTTTCGCTCTGAGTAAGAGACGGAAAAAGTTTGTGGTATAATCAGCTTTTTTCAGTCACCTTGTGAAAGGCTTAAGCGCTGTAAGTTTCCAAACACAGCTGAACCCCCTTTTCCATCTAAGCCACCTTCCATCGCCTCGTAAATCCATTAGCGCTATTTCAAAGCTGGATACCGCTAACTAGGTGCCGACGCCTTGGCTTTTTTCTTAGAACATCCTTGTTAAAATATTATTATTTAAATTCAGATTCGTGGTAGATCCTTTATAATTCTAAGATTTTTTTTTTTTTAATTAAAATGGTAATTTAAAAAATATGTTCCGTTAAAGCTTTAAGAAACTTACAGTCTTAAGTATTTAATACACATCCTCAACTAACTTCGCTAGGCCGACCGACCATTTTCGTAACCACCACCGCCCATACAGATGTAAAAACCGTCAAGTGACCTAGTCAAGTTTTAGTTTAAGTCTGCGGGTTCCTCGCTTATATATTATATATTTGATATATTTCGATAGTCGAGGTGGTGGCGTCTTTCAGAGTGCGTTTATGAATGCAACGGGCAGTCGATTTGACAATTAAAGCCTCGATATTAAAAGTAGAATCGTAACGCAAATTCATCTTTGTCGCCGCCCATTTTGTAACCACATTATTTAGCCAGCGTAGTGGGAGCTATTAATGGTTAAAGATCTGGAATGGTTGAAGAAATACACTAGATGGAAGCACAAGACCATGGAGATATATATAGGGAGCCGCCCTAATGCCTAAAATTACCTTTCCAAACATGAGAACAGAAGATGGCCGCCGCCATACAAATTCAAAACAAAAAGCGTGAGCAAAAAAATTATAAGTAATCATTGATTGGTTGATGTGAGATTACAATATGGCGGCAATGAACACGTTTGATATTTAGTTTTACAGGCGATTTTAGATATTAGGGCGGTTCCATATTATTCTTAGTTTCGAGTGATTGAGACAGCGCTTTTCATTATAATTTATCTTTCCTTGTATAAAGGATTCGATCAACATAAAAGTATAGAAATATATATTTTTTCATTAAAAACCTGAAAAAAACTTGTTCACCAACTATAAAATTAAACTATTTTCTTATAACATAACTAAAAACCTATATGACGTATCACATTACTGTGCATTTAACAGTAGAGTCTTCCTCATAGTGCCAAAAAAGTTAGTGAGTCCATTCATAACGAAAAGCCACGTAGCTGCTATAACAGTTAAAAAAAACGTCACGTAAATGTTCTGAAGATGTTTCGCTACGATATGAATCTCAAGAGATTTTACAATAAAATTTCAGTCCTCTGAAATAAATGACTTGAAACGGGTTATTGCAAAATTTGCTACATATACGAAATCTTTATATTTTATATAGCTATATCTTTTATATTGCTTTCTGGATCACAGATAGTTACATTGTAGTTTTATGTTTGAAGATAATATCGCTTACGTCAACAACATATTTTTATTTCTTTCAACGACATTTTTCTCTCTTTGTTTAGTTCTTTTTATGTCTCGCTTTTTATATCGATAATGTCTTTTAATTTTAATGTAAGTTCGATATTTATTACCGCCTCCGTGGTCTAGTGGTTATGAGTTGACGTTGTAGGTATCCGGAAGTCGTGGGTTTGGTTTTATGTACAGTTTTCCACGGACTGGTTGTTTATTTACATATAGTAAAACTAAATGGAATAAAATGACCTATTGATTTTGAAAAAAATAGGCGATATGGACTCAATAGGCATTTTTTTAAATTCTTTATTGTACATAGGCTATGTACAATAATCTATAATTTTTAGACATTGTTTCTGTTTGTTTGTTTGTACACGCATCACTTAAAAATACTGAACCGCATTAAAATATTATTATTACATTGTGAGTTTCTTTTTTGTTGATAAGGAATTTATAAAAATGCATAAATATAAAATACCTACTGAAAAAAGTAAAGACCACTCTGCCATCTAGTATTAGAAACTAGGACTTCTAATTTCACTCATAGAGTTATTAGAAGAAAAGCTAATAGAGGGCGTCTGTGTATAAGCAATGACAAAATTCGTGAGGGGTGATTGGAACCTGGTTGGCTCACCGGTTGAGCGCCTTACCGCGAAAGCGAGGTTCGTGGGTGCGAGTTCCACCCACCAGGATTTCTTTCATTGCATTTTATCTTTAATAAAGTTGAGTAATCCAAAATTATACTTATAAATCGATGCTTTAAAAATAAAACGAAGCGCATGAAGGCATTATGGCCATGGTTAATATGTTTACTTTAATCCTTAGACAGCCTCCGTAGACTTGTGGTTGCGCCTTTGACGTTGTATCCAGAGGTCGTGAGTTCGATTCCCACCCATGGCAAAAAATATTAGTACGTATTTTCTGTACAGTTTGTCATGGTCTGGGTGTTTATATGTATTATATCGTTGCTTCTGGTACACATAGTACAAGCCTAGAGCTTAGTTTGTGACCAGAGCAATATGTGTAATTTGTACTACACAAAAAAAAAACAAAAATCAAGCAAGAATAGGCTCTTTTATTAAAAGCTCTGAATTTATTTATTACGTAACTTAACACAAATAAAACGTATTTTAAGTTTTTTCTTCGTAACGTAATATTATAAAGCTTCATTAATATTGTTACTCTAATGAGCGCGAGTTTCTATCCTCATTTATGTAATTACTTTATCAAGGAAGACGGATATTATTATTATATTTTTATTATTATTATTATTATTACATAAGTGGTGGCCGAGTTTGTTAGACCTTAGACTTAATAAGGTTCCTGGTTCAAACCCCGGTAAAAATATGTACTTACATTTGTTTAACAACACCACTATAGTGCCTCGGAGAGCACGTTAAGCTGCCGGTCCCAGTTTTACTATACTAACTTGTGAAACTGTTCATAGTTGGGTTATTGAGTCTATTTCAAACATTGCGACAAGCTAACCAATTGTTCGGTGTACATTCATACCTTCGGCTACGACGAGGTGGGATTAAAAACCCCTCCACTGGGAAATCCGAGGCTGTCTAGGCGGTCTTGGGGGCCGTAAGGAACCCGTGATGAGTTTTATTTTTATTGTTATTATTCGACATGTACATCCACATGGTGCTGTTAAGCGTTATGTAGAGTTTAAGAATAAAACATTAAATAACATATAGACTATTGGTTATATTCACTAACGGCTTGAGACGCCAAATCCCTTGTTTTATTTTATAACCACTGGTTAAATTTTACTTGATAACAGAGTTTATCCTAGCATGTAGGTACCAATGAGTTTTTCTAGAAATTCATTACGAATAAATTTAAAATCTGATTAATTTGATTCTAATAATATAAGCTATTTCATTAAAGAACAATAATCTATCGGTTTTACTATACCAACTTGTGGAACTGTTTATAAATGGGTTATTGAGTCTATTCAAAACACCGCGACGAGCTAGCCACTTGTTCGGTGTAGACTCATACCACCGGCTACGACGAGGTAGGATTAAAACCCCTCCGCTGGGTATCCTGGGGCCGTCTAGGCGGTCTCGGTCGCCCTAAGGCACCCGTGAAGGTATGTAGAATAAAGTTGGATAAATAGATAAAGTATCACATACTTTTTAATTATGAACTATTTATTATTATATTTTTATAATATTTTATAGTTATAAAATATATCGGTGGAATACTGTACCTTTTTGTTATTTATTGATAACAGCTAGGAAAACAATTCCATTGTAGAAACATGGCAACAATGCGCTGGCCCCTGCTGGGACAAAATACCTACTTGGTTAACCAAAAGGCCAAGTAAGATTACTTGGCCCTAACTTGAAATAGTCTGACAATCTTCTCGGAATGTCGTCTAAGATAGTCCGGGGCACAAGTTAGTAGGTATATAAAATATTATAATATAATATTGTTCCCTCGGTGGTTCATTAGATTCTTTTTCACGCGATTTGACCTCTATTAAAACAAATTGTTTAGATTTAGGCTTAGAACTAAATACTTGTAAATGCGAAACTCACTTCTTCAGTGATATTTAGGTGTAGGTAAGTAGGACCAATTAGGTGGGAGGAAGGTCTCTATAACTTTGTTAGGCCGACCGACCGGTCTCGTTACAACCGCCCAAAAAACGCTAAAAACGTCAAGTGACGTTTTTAATGTTACGGTTATAGTCTGGGTTCAACGGTTTTCAGGAGGCTATACTGCATCGATTTCTTGGCAAGGTAGTAGTCTCCTTTCAATTTATGAATATATAGGTACCTCAATATATAAAATACTGTTGTTACATCCTAAATATATAAAATATATATTTAGGTATTAAATTAGAACCTACTTATGGTTATTTTAAAGAATTTATAAATAATATTTTTAGTTTTCAGAATAATCATTTAGTTTCTATAAATTTAAAAAAATAATTACAGAGTTCAAGAAAAAGAAATCGAAGATTTCTTTGAAAAAGTATTAAAAAGGTAGCGGTACTTTTTTTAATATCCTTCAAAATTTACCTCTTTGTAGGATAAAATATTCAGAATAGTTAATTGACTATGACAGAGGGGTATTAAAATTAATCACGTATCATGGCATAGTCATCGATTACCACTGTCTGCTGAAGAATCAACAATCTCTCTTTAAGCAAAACATTTATTTTAGCAAAAAATACTTGCATGTTAAGAAAAGTCATTAATTGCATTTTGCATTAATTGTTTAGCAAAACAATTTTAAAAAGATTTAAATTAAAAAGAAACGACCAGTCAGATTTACCCCACACAACTTAAGCCATATAAATTATACCTTTTTTCATTTGAGCCTATATAAATATCAATATATATCTGGGTCAACAGGTTCTATATCAATTCAAATTTCAAGTAAATCGGTCAAGTATTTCTCAGATATTTGATGCGGACAGACGGACACCTGTAACCCATTGCCCATAAGAGTTATTTTTCAGAACAAAATATATTAAAAAGCGGCCCCAGCCTAGTGGTTAAGTCACTGCGCAACTGATAACAAGGTTCAGCAGATGACAACAAAGCCGGACCTGGGATGGGTGACCGCTTTATACAACGAGGCTATTTTATCATAAACACCGCAACAAGCTCGCCACTTGTTAGGTGTTGCCTCCGAATACCATCGTCGAAATGAGGGTGGTTAATCCCTCCGCTGGGTACCCCGAGGCTGTTTAAACGGTTCTCGGGAGCCAAATAGGCAACCGTGATGGTATTTAATTATTATAAAATATATTTTAAATCTAATTATTATTTAATAAAAGGCTAAGAGGGCATTTTAGTCGGAGAGCCCACGATCCTAAATGGGGATTTACTCGAGCGCCGTAGAGATCTATTGGATTTTGAAGATTAGATGGTAGAAAGAAAAAAAGGTTATATTATGTACACCCTTTCACCCGGCCCCTACAGGTTTTCAATAATGTAAAAAAAGTCACATGAAAATACTCGAGCGCGTCAGAATGGATATGCCTATATCAAGCACTAGTGAGTTCTTTTATTTTGTTTATTGTTTATATTTGTTAGTAAACGTCCACACTTGTCCAGTATGTTCTTGACCACTCTGTTACTGATAAAGTTATCCGTAACAGAGTGGCGTAAGCGACACTATCAGCTGGTGCAATAATACAGGCTAGTTATTTTTTTTCAAAATCAACCGGTTCGATTCTTGGCTAGGGATTTTTTTTTTAGTGTTAGTTTTTATCAAAATTGGCCCCGAGACTCCTTTGAGCATTTTTGGCTATGCCTAGTAGGTTTAGGATTTGGCTTTGAACATTCACCCTGTAAATATGTCATTGTGTATAACGATATTTTATCTCAAAATTTAATTTAATTTATTTTATAATTGCTCCTGAAATAATTCAGATCAAAACATTCAAAAGTTACGCTTCCTTATTATAGGCAACAGAGTTACGTTTTAACTTATCAAAATTTACTGACTCAAAACACTGACAACTTGAAAATTTCTTAGTGAGGTCACATTTTATACATACTTATAATAAAAATGTAAATGAAAAAAATCTGTACATTGATCTGACAAAAGAAATATTAAGATTGACTCTAATGACCATAGAATAGTAATTTATCATTTTTAGATTCATGTCTAACATTTTGTATGTTTGTCGGTTGCCAATATATATGCGTTTTTTTGTTCAAAACGTTATCTCTGGGGGTAAAATAGGGTATATTATATAACGTGTGCAACAACCAATAGGGCCGCTTTATCTTTGGTAACAGGATTGAATAAAGCCATTCTATTGGTTGTTGCTCACGTATACGTATACGAATACGTTACGTTGCTACAACGCCCGAACCCATGGTAGAGCCTCTGGTAGTTTATAAGATCTAAGCGTATAGACGCGGGAACCGACTTTTTTTTAATAATATGTATAGATATAGATACGGACCGCCTCTATAGACTAGTGTTTGCGCCTTTGGCGTTATATCCGGAGGTCGTGGGTTCGTTTCCAACACATGGCAAAAAATATTAGTACGTTTTTTTCTGTACAGTTTGTCATGGCTGGGTGTATAAAATATAATATGTATTATATCGTTGCTTCTGGTACACATAGTACAAGCCTAGAGCTTAGTTTGTGACCAGAGCAATGTGTAAGTTGTTCTACTTATTTTATTAGATAAAACGCACACAAAGTTGGGGGCACTAGCTAGTTAATAGTAAAAAAGTAGTAAATTAACTAACATAGTTAAGTCCTCTATAGAATAATTAATATCAATCATAATAAAGCTACTCACTTGGAATTCGAGTTTGTAGAGAACAGGGAACTTCCGGCGTTGTTCACATAGTTTGGCAAAGTTCTTCAGCTCCACAGGCCTGTCGGGTATGGTTTCAGAAATGGAACCGTTCTCGTCCGCTGCAATCAAAATAGGTTGCTTTGTATACACGTTCTTTATTCAAAATAATACCTGTACTTTATCTTAAGACTATGATAGTTGTTTTTATTATTTAAGAGCAGCGTCTGATCAAATATTTCTCATACATTCTCGACCTTTTGGTCCTAACTGTTACCTCCCCCTAAACTAAACATTCATAGATTTTTGGAGGCGTTATAAATGTGACCTATATATAGACTCGTACGTTTTCCGTTTTTTAAAGTTTTGTTTAGGAAATAAAATATCAACCCCTGAAATTCGAAAAAAAAACGTGAAAAAATCCCTTACATTAAAATAATTCCTATAAAATATCAAGACAGAAAATTAAAAATAAGGAAAACGTTCAGTCATCGTTTATTTTCTGTTTAATAAAATGAGACCATTATTTTCAAATCCATTAAAGTTTTGGGGTAGAAAACAGTTTTGGCCCAAAAGTCGTATGCTGCCTAAATTGTAGGTATAATCTCATACGTGCTCTTTCTCTTATTTAAGGTCGAGGGGAAAGTTTACATAAATGCATGGTAGTGTTACCGACTCACCGTCATGCAAGGGGAAAGTTAATACTTTACAGTTGAATCAGCATGAAGCGAAGAGCTTCATCAGACACTCCTCTTAACGAGTAAAAAGCAGTTAAGTACGTTCTTAGGGTTCCGTACAATATAATAAAAAACAGTCCCCAAAACGCATATGATGATTGGCAGGTCAATGGTACAGCTAACCACCTAGTCTTTAGTTGATTATGTAGAGGGCGTTCGGCTGGGTTACTTTTTACACAAATTGCTTTTTATTGCGCGTTTAATTTCTTTATCAAATCCGAGCTAATAAAAAAAGTATGTTTTTTTTTGCAGCCTAAATAAACGCACTGTTTGCGCCTATTAATGGGTAGGATTAATTTAAGAGAAAATGGAATATCCTTTGAGTCCTATCCTTATTCATGGACTACACAATGCGACATTTTATGTATTACGTAAATGTTTGCATCCCCTCCACCCGTGCGCCCGCGCTACAAACCACATATGATTGCGCGGTGACCTTGAACGCGAGCACTCGTGAGAGATCGATGGGAGAAGTACGTTGTGTCGCGCGTCGTAGCCTTGTGTTGGGCGACAGTGCGGTCTCGGAGATCTGGGAAGCTGTGTGAGGCATGCCCGCTGGGTGCTGAGGATTGTTACATCGGGATTTGGAGAATATAAAGTAAAAAATACGAGGGATCTCAGTATCGTCTGTGAAGGTGAGTCCTTTCCTAATTTTCTTTTTTTCTCTTATTTTGATCTGCGATCTAGTTATAGGTCGTATACAGAGCGGCGCCTCCAGTGTTTGGTCACTTCGATCCAAATTTTAAGCTTTATAGCATACCTATAAATACAGTCCACTAAATTCATTAATTCAATTACCTTTTATGTAAAACTAAGAAACAGTTATTATAATAGTTAGATATAACTTTAATTTCTTGTTTTGTTATTGCTTTTTATAATACTACTACGTAGAACAATAGCTTTACAAACTAGTTCTACTGTAATTAATATTCTTTTTTATTTAACTTCTGGTAGGTAGAATATGTATTAAATATTTTTTTGTAATTTATGCATATTATTATGTAAAAGTTATTTTGCATTATAATATATTACAGTGTTTTATATACGTGTTTTTTCTATCCTATTACATCGTTATTTTGTGCAATACTACTAAAACCACGCCGTTTTAACGCGGCGTACCTACTTTCTACACAGTTACAGTTGGTTACAATTTTATAGTATAACAAAGTACTTTTTGGTTACAATTATATGTAGATCTTGCCTATTATTTTTGCGCTTTCATATTACGTTGCAATTAGTTAATTTGCCTTAATTTGGTATTAGTTTATTTATTTGTAAAGAAGGGTTTGATATATATAAGTAGTAGTAAGTATATCTACGTAACTTATAAAGTAAACTTAAATCTAGATTGGTTAATGCTGTTTTCAAAGTTAACTAATAAGATTAGGTACTTTACAGCACTTTCCTAATTATTGGATATGCTGTAAATATATGCAAATAATATTATTGTTTTGAAATTAAAATAAATTAGTCTTATTTTTAATTTTGTTCTGAAAATTCAACATACCCTACCTACTTGCAAGCGCGAGTATACCGTGCGTTTGGTTCTTAATGAAAAAAATACGCTACGTTTAGGTTAAATACTTTAATACTTTAAGATAATATACTTTAACCTTTTTTTGTGTAGACAGGTAAATAGTTATGAAACTTTAATAATACTATCTTATCAATCATGTTTCCCTGTTAAGGGTATAATAGTTAGTTTTTAATAGTTTTTTAATTAATATTAATAAAAAATAAAATATTAATTTAATAAATATTATAATAGGATATTAGGGATAAAGAGTTTGGCGTATCTTCACGGCCGTTTAGTTTCTAGGGGTAGTTAGAAACTTGCATACCTATTTAGATATTTAGTTATTTTTATTTTAGTTCCTTTTTATTTATTACGCCTAGTTGTAGCTTAGATCTTTTAATTATTTATACTTTGAGATGGCTACAAGTAAAGTTGATATGTCGGAAGATTTAGGACTTCAAATAAAAATATTAGAATCTCGTCAGAATTCTTATTTCAGTAGGCTTCAGCTGATTTACGATGCGTCCCGAGATATCGGTACGCCTGAAAAGCGAGAAAGATTCTTAGCATCTTGTTCGACGATCGACATGCTTAGGAAAGAGTACAGTTTTATAATTGATGAACTGAATCTCGTGAAATCTAAGCACGAATTGAAATTTGTACCTTCATACCAGTTTTGGGAATCATTCGAACAAATTTATGCAGAGGTCGTTTACACTAAGAGAACCCTTACTAGTGACATTAGGGAATCTAAGCCTCGTGAAAACGATCAACTTAAAGTAAGGTTGCCGCCTTTAGATATTCCAAAGTTTGATGGGGACTCTAAAACCTGGCCAATGTTTTATGAGTGCTATAACGCGATGGTTCATAATAATAAGTCTATTAGTGATGCTGAGAGAGTGTTCTACCTGTGCAGCTACTTGTCTGGTAGGGCGGCCGCGGCCGTAGCTGGGATCATCCCCAGTGAGGAAAACTACAGCCTTATTTATACGACGTTGGTCGACAAATACCAAGACGTTAGAGCGTTAGGCACGTCATACTTGGACATGATCTTTAATTTAAAAGAATTACGTTCGCCATCAGCTAAAGGATTGGGTAACTTTATTGATACATACGTGGCGGCAGTAGCTGCTTTCGATAAACTAAAAATCCCGAATAAAACTGATTTTATTCTACTTTACGTAGCCTTAAAAAAGGTTGGCTCGGACACTGCACGGGCGTTCGAAAACTTTGTTCGCACTGAAAGTTTACCTTCATATAGTGCTTTTATTACATTTGTTAAAGAACAAGCAAAGATTTTGGAGCGCCTCGGTAATACTTCGATGGCTGCGGACAATAACAGAGCTTCTAAACTCCCGAGTTCCAACAAGTCTTTGGTTCGGAAGACACAGTCGTTTGTCGCTTCCAATACAAGTGATAACCGTTGTCCATTATGTAACGGCGAGGTACATGGGTTTTTGCAATGTTTTAGATTCAAAACCCTATCACCACGTAAACGTTATCAATTGGTGAAGAAACACCGTGCTTGTGTCAGATGTCTTAGTGCAAAGCACTATAGTTCAGGGTGCGATTATAACGGCTCTTGTAGTACTTGTAACTCGCTTTGGAAACGCGACCAATAATTGCAAATATTTTGGGAGGGCGTATCGTCCCAATCTAATTTCATAAGCCACAAATGTTTAATTAACAATTTGGCATATAAAATTACGGGAGCCGCGATGCCCATGATGTCCTATAAACGGGCTATAACAGACAACATATTACGCTTAGTGCACTTTTCCACACTCGGGGTAGCTTGGAACGAAAATACATCCGATTTAGGTTCCCACGTTACCCCTAAAACCTTCTGAATATTTGAATCATCAAAACATACCACGTGCGGATGTAGCGAATCTGATGGAAGACTATCCAACACTTGGTACGAATTACTAGACCATTTTAATAAATCGAATCCACCAGCATGAAACATGTTACGTAGTTGAGATACAGTCTCTATTGCCTGGGGAATCGAAGGATGACTCGAAGCCACGTCGTCCATATAATAATCTCCCATTTTAATGACTTTGCTTGCCAAGGGATATGTTTCACGTTCGTCTTCTGCTAGTAACCTTACAGTACGTAACGCTAGGTATGGACTGACAGATAAGCCAAAACAGACTCTGTTAAATTCAAAGAGCTGTAAAGGGTCGCTTGCATTAAAACGATACAATATTCGTTGGTATTTACGATACTCAGGGTGTACCATTATTTGCAAGTACATTTGCTTAATATCCGCACAAAAAGCGAAAGGATACAGTCTGAAATTTAGCAATACTAAGAATAAATCAGACTGTAAGTTAGGACCCTGATAAAGTAAGGAGTTAAGCGATAGCCCATTGTCGGTAGACGCACTCGCGTCTAAAACTAAGCGAAGCTTAGTTGACACCTTATCACTACGTATGACACCGTGATGCGGTATAATATAGCCCTCATCACAACTATTTCGTCCAATAGGAGATAGGTATGATTGTTTAATATAGTCCTTGACTATATCGTCATATGCCGACTTCAAAGTAGAAGAGGCTTTACACTTCCGTTCAAGTGCAAAAAACCTTTTTTGTGCCATTTTAAGCGAATTGCCTAATTCTGAAGGATTTTCCTTAAATGGTAATCCTACTGAATATCGACCCGTAGAATCGCGAAAGACAGTGTTTTTATAAAACTCTTCACATCGAGTATCATCCTCGCTAAGAGTTGTGGAGGAGTTCGAGGGAACCTCTTCGATCTCAAAAAACCGTTTCATCAAGTTAATCATTGAAGTATCGGTAATTGTACACATAGCTACAGAAACATAGCTAGTAGGAGTAACCGTAAGGGGTGCATTTCCCATTAAAATAAACCCTAACGTGGTTTGAATAGCGTCCGGAAACCCTGGAGGACCGTTAATACGGCCAGGTAATAAAAGTTTGGAAAACAATTCTGCACCTAACACCATATCTATTTTACCCGGACTATAACACGTATCATCTGCAAGCGGAACACTGGTTAAATAACCGAACCCAGCAGCGTCAATGGGTGCCGCCGGAATATGACACGTAGTTATGTTTTCTACTACTAAAGCATGAACATTGTAAACAGTGTTCTTATTAAATCGTGAACAAAGTGTTACGTTCACATTGCCGACCGTAGTACTACCAGAACCGCCAAAACCATTCACCTTAACAGGCGAAAAAGACGTGAGCACGTTCAAAGACAGCCGGTTACAACACGAAGTCGTAATAAAATGGTTTTGTGAACCATTATCAATCAGACAACAAACCAGTTTCATTTTATTATTACCTGGTACCTTAGCGAAAACGCGAGCCGTAGCCAGCATTACGGTGTGAACCATATGATTAGGAGTACTCGGTTGTAATGAACTAAGCGATATGTTTTCACTGGGTGCAGGATCTGCATTCGCAAGGGTAGCACGTCGTGAAACCTGCGAATGGTTAAAGCCGCAGTCTCGGCTGTTTTCATTTGAGGGTCCCGCCGCTGTGACGGACATTGTCGTTGATGCTGATTCCGAAAAATTTAATAATTCATGGTGTGTTCATGGAGTTACACCTTCTTACGAAATTACATATTCCTCGTCATGTAGGAGTTTTTAGTAAATCTGTAAATACTTTAATGGCATTCGCTGATGCTAGTGAAAAGGCCTATGGTGCTGTTCTTTATTTGCATGTTATCAGTAGGTCGGGTATAACGGTGAAGCTTCTTTGTGCAAAATCCAAGGTCTCGCCTCTAAAAGTAGTGTCTCTGGAAGTTTAGAGCTTTGCGCCGCTCATTTAATGTCTAAGTTAGTTCGTACGGTGTTAGATAACTATACTTCTAGATGTAAGATAGAGAGGGTTTATGCCTTCTCAGATTCTACTATAGTCCTTAACTGGATTCACTCCAGTCCACATCGTTGGAAAGTATTTGTTGCAAACCGCGTTGCACAAATACAAAATAATCTACAACCAGAAAACTTTTTCCATATTTCTGGTAAAGAAAACCCAAGTGACTGTTTGTCACGGGGACTTACTCCTGCTCAACTTATTGACCACCCTTTATGGTGGCATGGCCCGTCGTGGGCAAAGTCAGGTTGTCAGGATTGGCCCATCCGGCCGTTTATGGTTAACGGTGATGTAGAACTACCCGAGATAAAACCTGTTTCTTTGACGGTTATGTGTGAAGTATCTGAGCCTTTACTGTATCAGATATCGAAAAGGTTTTCCTCCTGGGCAAGATTCTTACGTGTCGTAGTATATATTCTGCCATTTTCGCAGCATCTTAACTCGAAAGGCGTAATCACTGTTGCAGACCTAGAACATTCAGAATTAGCTATAGTTAAGGCTTTACAGTCCGTATACTTTTCGGACTGCATAGAGGCTTGCAAGTCTGGGAAGGCTTGCTCCTCTATTGCCGTTCAAAAATTGCGACCTATGCTAATCGATGGTTTGTTACGCGTTGGAGGTAGACTGCACAATAGCAATCTAACTTTCGATCATAAACACCCACTACTTCTTCCCCAAAAGGATCATATTGTCGAGCTTATAATTGATTACACACATAAAATGAATTGTCACACAGGCCCACAACTTCTATTATGTCTTTTACGACGTCGTTATTGGATCCTGTCTGCCCGCAGACTAGTACGTTCTAGGGTTCATGCCTGTAATTTTTGTTTTAAGCTACGACCGAAATCTTTTCCTCCACCGGTAATGGCTAGTCTTCCCGAGTGTAGACTCAAAGTAACAAAAGCTTTTGCTCACACGGGCGTTGATTATTGCGGTCCTTTACAGGTTACACTAACTCGTAAAAGGGGGTTAAGAGTCAAAAGGCATACATTTGTGTGTTTATTTGCTTAACCACTAGGGCGGTACATGTTGAAGTTGCACCTGATCTTACTACTCATTCCTTCCTTAATGCACTAAAGCGATTTTTAGCTCGCCGTGGTCCCATAGGAACTATACATTCCGACCACGGTACAAATTTTATTTGTGCCAAATCTTATCTTGATGAACTACATAAATTTCTTATGTCATCCATGTTTCAAGATGAATATAGAAGTGAACTTTTAAGTCATCGTATAGAGTGGCAACTTATACCCCCTAACGCACCTCATTTTGGAGGTAGCTGGGAATCTACTGTGAAATCCTTCAAAACGCATTTGTTTCGGGTTATAGGCACTCAAATTTTGACTTATGAAGAGTTGATAACGGTTTTGTGTCAAATAGAGTCAATTCTTAACTCTCGGCCTCTAGGAGTTCTGAGTTCAGACCCCTCAGAGCCCTTACCATTAACGCCCGCCCATTTTTTATACATGTCGCCTTTGCGTTCATTGCCGGCATCCAATGTTGTAGAGGAGCGTAGTGAAATACTTTCGCGTTATTTATTGTTAGACAAACTCGTGCAATCATTCTGGCGACGATGGAGCTTAGAGTATTTAAATACTCTCCAGTCGCGAGAAAAATGCAGTAAGGATACTCCCGCAGTCAAAACAGGAACGATAGTTTTAATAATGGATAAGAATACTCCGCCTCTACACTGGCCTTTAGGTATAGTAAGCAATCTAATTTCGGGTAAAGATGGTATTGCACGTGTAGCGATGGTTAGGACGAAGAAGAGCACATTCAAGCGACCAATAATACGATTATGCCCGCTTCCCAATCAGTAGATGTGATACGAAGTATATTATGTACATAACATTAGTTTAGTTAGTTATTAATTAAGTACTATTTTTTTATTTTTTGCTAATGTATTACTGCAATTTAATATAATAATAATTTGTTTAAGATAAGAACTTTATGCTTAATATAATAAGGTATCATAAGTTCAATATAGTTTTTCTCTTACTTTTTTTTTATGAAAGAGAACCTTTCATGGTCGGGAGCTCTGTTTGCGCCTATTAATGGGTAGGATTAATTTAAGAGAAAATGGAATATCCTTTGAGTCCTATCCTTATTCATGGACTACACAATGCGACATTTTATGTATTACGTAAATGTTTGCATCCCCTCCACCCGTGCGCCCGCGCTACAAACCACATATGATTGCGCGGTGACCTTGAACGCGAGCACTCGTGAGAGATCGATCGGAGAAGTACGTTGTGTCGCGCGTCGTAGCCTTGTGTTGGGCGACAGTGCGGTCTCGGAGATCTGGGAAGCTGTGTGAGGCATGCCCGCTGGGTGCTGAGGAGACGTCCTGCTGTGACGATTGTTACATCGGGATTTGGAGAATATAAAGTAAAAAATACGAGGGATCTCAGTATCGTCTGTGAAGGTGAGTCCTTTCCTAATTTTCTTTTTTTCTCTTATTTTGATCTGCGATCTAGTTATAGGTCGTATACAGAGCGGCGCCTCCACGCACTCTAAGCCTTTATTGTTAAAAACTAGACTCTTTATAAATATATGTAAAGATTTACATGAAATAAATAGTTTGATTTTAGAAGTGTTTCAGTTTAAATATTTATAATTAAGTTAGAAAATTGAAATTTGTGCCATTATTATAATACGACTATTCGTTCCGAACATTTATTTAGTCGTAATATGTAAAAATTAGCATTTTCTTTCAATTTTAAGTTTTGAAAAATTAAGTACCTAATAGTTTGTTATTATAAAATAACAAACTCTTACAAAAAAAGAAGACTTACTTAGAAAGACTTATAGTTGTAAAATAATAAAGTTTACTTTTTAAAGTAGATTATAATATTACTAAAATCAAACCTTCTCCCTATTATTTTTCGAAATAATTATTTTTCAAATAATGTGATAATTATGTTCGGGACTGTACCTACGGAACCCTAAACCCATAAATATTTGTAATGTTTATTATAATATATAGCAAATGAAATCAGGTTATAAAAGCACTTTCGGTATAACATGGTTTTGATCATTAATGAATATTCAGAGTACACCTTAATCCTGTTTTATCAGAGTGAAATCCATTTCAGGGCTATGTTGATGCACTTAATGGAGTCAGGCTTTCCATAGAGTTTAGAATGTTATGGAGAGAGCGCAAACGATGTCAACATTAGTCTGTTATACGCCTATAGATATTCCAAAATCTTGTATTTTTTTATTGTTTTGCTAAACTTAAATTATTAAATTAAATTTAAATACATTTTAAAGATAAATATATTACACCGCCTTCGTAGACTAGTGGTTCGATTCCCACCCATGGTAAAAATAATTAGTATAGTTTTCTGTACCTACAGTTATATGGTCTGGGTGTTTATAAAATATAATATATTTTATTTATTTAAAATTCTTTATTGCACAAAATTGTACATAGGCGAGCTTAATGCCTTAGGCATTTTCTACCAGCTAACCTTTGAGAGAGTGAAATATGCTTAGGGTGCAGAACTTTTCGAAAAAAGGAAATAGATATAATTTTAACAATGATGCATAACAGTACTTAAACTACTTAAATACTGTATATAATATAAAAAATGTAATACATAAACATACATACCATACCAAACAAAATCGTTGTTTCTGGTACACATAGTACAAGCCTAGAGCTTAGTTTGTGACCAGAGGCTCTACCATGGGTTTGCGCATTGTAGCAACGTAACGTATTTGTATACGTATACGTTACGTTTCTACAATGCGCAAACCCATGGTAGAGCCTCTGAGCAATACGTGTAAATTATCCCACACATTATTATTATTATACTTCCCGTGTTATCAAAATATCGAATCATGTTGAGTGATGCCACTACAATAAATGATAAGATATCATTAACTTTCAGAATGATACTGCAAGTGAACATCAACCTTATTCTTTTATGACAAATGAAATTTAACATAGGGTGACCTAATTTTTGGCCAACTGTATCACCATCACGGAGACGTCCGATTTAGCCAAGACCGTCTCAAGGTAGCCAGCGGAGGGGTTACTCATATGTGGTTCAAAGGTTATACATTGGTTTTCTAGCACTAGAATAGCACGTAAAAATTAAATATCTTCGATAAAAAGCTCCACGTTAGTATAGTGAAACTGGGACCGACATCTTAAAGTGCTCTTAAATTTTTAGATGCTTCTCAATTTAAAAAAGAAATAAGAGAGGATGAAATGAGAAGGTTTAAAATTTAAAAAAGTGCTTAAAAATTTCAAACTACCACTATAACAACAATTCAATAGAGTAAAACTTCTTAGTTCCTTATATATATATATTTTATAAATAGGAAGAATTGGTATACCTTAATCAAAATACTTTTTTTTTTTAATTAATCAAATATTAAATTATTTTATTTGCTTAACCAAAACGTCTCCTAAAAGCAAATAAAAGACAAAACAAAAGTATTATCGTGTTTTTAAAATACTTGTTTTGTAATGTCTACCAAAAGATATTCTAAGTAAACTCTATGGACCAATGTACAGTAGCTTACAATTAAACGTTTAAAATTGAACCCTATCGCACAGGTAAAAAGAACCATTAAATTTGGAATATTTTGCATAGGGTATTCTGTATGCTTTAAACCATTCAATTTGATGGAAACTAATAGATTCATATTGAAAATATGACCAAACCCGTGATTTTAGTCGGATAAAATATTTTATGCTAAAGCGGAGAAAATAAATTTGTGATTCGCTCACAAAGAATTGATGTCAGTTACTTTACAATATTTTACTTTCAATTTTGTTATCAAAGTAAGCAAGTTACTGATTTATGGACTAGTTTATTTTAGTATAAATTATATAAATGGGTTATAGAGTTTAGTCGTCTTTATAGCCACCCGTTTCATAACCGCATGAATTAGTTGGCATAGTGAGAGCGGTCAATACTGTTTTACAACAGTGATTGATCCACAAGTTAACTCTTTCGTATATTGCTTATCAGTAAATGAATATAGAGTTAAATTTCGTAATTATATATTTTTTAAACTTCATACCTATACAGGGTGGATTTTTAAGACGGGACAGTAAGTGCAGATACCTTAACCAATGATCCTGATTCTTATAATAATCAAAAGTCTCTACATGTGGGCAATTCTCGCGCTTTCGACATTCATCTCGTATCGAGATTTTTAAACGAAAAATGACTAAATATGCCATTTTTCGTTCAAAAATATCGAACATTAAACGAAATAAATAATAAATATTAAATAATAAATATACAAATATTGAACGAAAAATGACATATTTAGTCATTTTTCGTTTAAAAATCTCGAATCGAGATGAAAGTCGAAAGCGCGAGAATTGCCCACCTGGACCGACTGAGGTTTGAATACTAGAAATGACAAAAATGGCGAAGGACTTTTCCATACATTTCGGTAAGAGAGTCAAACTTAGTAAGTGCAGATACCTTAACCAATGATCCTGATTCTTATAATAATCAAAAGTCTCTACATGTGGGCAATTCTCGCGCTTTCGACATTCATCTCGTACATTGGCCAAACTTTTTGTTTTTGGGTAGATCCTTTTAATTCGCTACAAAGAACACGACGAAGAATTTTGTAGTTTATATACAAGGTGACTTTGAAACACTGTACTTTGGGTTAATGGTTCCATGGGAAAAGTTGTTCGATTTGATCAGTAGAGCCTCATATTAGCCCAAATTACAACCTTTCAAATTCACCCTGTATGTAGTTTTCCTCCGATCAAGTTTCATTTACAGTTAGTAAATGTAGCTGAATGTAGAGTTCCAAAAGTTATTCGTTAGTAAATATAAAAATATAGCTAAACATTAATTAAAAAAGTTAATCCGTCAAACAATCAAACTAGCAACTTTACCTGAAGTTCCAAAGTGTTACTAGAGTAGTGTGTACGTTGCAAAATGAGTTCAAGCGGTTTGAAACTAAAATAGAGCTAGGTAGCAAAAACAAGTGGGAATTGGGGTCTGCAAAGCATTGGGTTTAACCAGTCTATTGCGGAGTGGATTTTGTTTCGTACGCAAAATTGCATAAACTCAAGTCATAGAGTAAAAATCTGTCGAGAGTAAATTAATATTCATAGTAGTAATAATCATAATATAAGACAATAATTGTAGGACCGTTTACACATATTCCTCTGGTCATAAACTAAGCTCTAGGCTTGTACTATGTGTACCAGAAACAACAATATAATACATATTATATTTTATAAACACCCAGACCATGACAAACTGCACAGAAAAACGTACTAACATTTTTAAACGTACACATGGGTGGGAATCGAACCCACGTCCTCCGGATACAACGCCAAAGTCCCAATCACTAGTCTACGGAGGCTGTTGTTTATTATTTTTGTACAGACATTAAAAGGTCAATTATTTCTTCAAGCTAACGATTCCAAATACTATATAAATTTAACATGAGGTTAACTATTTTAAATCAACAGTATTGCACTTGTTTGCATTATATAACTTTCTAAAAATTTCATCTAGCGACCTACTTTATGCGTGATAAATATCTGTGCATAATTTTACTCTGTGCCCGGGTATATTACTGGGTACTACGTTCTTTTATTTGGGCTCGTCGGCCAAATAATTGTTGTAGTTTGGCTTCGGGCCAGCGTTGTTTTGTCGAGGGCTACTTTAAATTATTATCAATATCTATATATTTTAAATAACAATCATTTGTTTTTATTATAATTAATTTCTGATGCCTACATTTACCTACTGAGCTTCAAATACTACGTGCGATATTACGCCGCGGTCTCCAATTTGAATTTAGAATTCTATTTATTTTTAGATGGGCTGTTTATGTACTACAATTTTACAGAAAGCCTTGTCTTCAAGGGTCAAAGGGTCGGATTAATAGTCGTTGCTAAGCAATGGGGTTGGTTTGTGCCAAACTTTTCAACCAGATGGCGCGGCTGTCTTGGTATGTTTGAACTGTCAATTCCATAAGTTTATTGTAAAAAGTTTTAATAACTTTGTAATAATTTATTACAATGGGTATTTGTGTGGCATTTGGTTCTCAAGAAACTGGCGCACCCAAATTTACTTTAGATGTAAAATTGAGAAAAAAAGTGGGAATATGTTTAAATCATTACTAAATCCAAAAACCCATTTCAACTAGGTCTGCTTTCTTTCCGTTGCAGGGAAAAAGTCTTCTCTTTACAGGCAAAAGTCATTTACCTACCTACACGTAAAGTGGTTTACATTATGAATGAACTAGATTTAATCTTTAGAAAAAAATCTAAATGTTTACGTGCGCGTGAAAAAATGGCAGCAATACAACATCCCATGTATAGTGGCGCCCTCTGTAAAAAAGTTTTGCCGAAACAACCCAATTGCAATGCTTAGCCAGTGCTTTGGATTGTCAAACTGAATATGAAAAAACTAAATTTTGACAGTTCCATGCAATGGCTCAGGCTAAGCAACGATTATTAATCCGACCATTAGTGTTTATATAATACTCGTACCACAAGCTGACCCGCAAAACTTCGTCTGCGTAACTTTAACTATTTACGAAGCGCACGCAACGGAATCTCTCAATACCACGTGTTAGTAACGTGTATGTTAGTCTATCCAAGCTTTTCAAAGCTCTATATTAAGTAGAACTTTTAATATTAGGCGTGATATCTCTGAACTAACTGTGATGTGGTTTTTTTATATCCTCCTTGTAAGAAATAAATATGTTTTAAACGATATTCATTATTTTTACACCCTTTTTGACTCATTCTGTCAATGTTATGTCAAACGCTCATAAGGTTACATTAAAAAAGTTTAAATTGTCAAAAGCGATAAAGCTAATAATTTAATATAGTAAGTATTCTTAAATTTTCTATTCTTTCTTGCATTTTTTTTTATAAAACCTTTTCCAGACAATAACAAATACAACAAAATAATAATTAGTGAAATCGGTCCTGTCGTTCATGCGTGATGCCATGACCAAGGGAAATAGGGATTCATTTATATATATGTAAATAGATACCTGGCGCCTTTTTGACTCCCGAGAACCGTTTAAATAGTATTCTATAATAATAATATAATATAATATGTAGGACAATTTACACATATTACTCTGGTCTAAGCTTGGCTTGTACTATGTGTACCAGAAGCAACGATGTAATACATATCATACTTTATAAACACCTAGACCATGATAAACTGTACAGAAAAACGCACTATTTTTTTTTTGCTATGTGTGGAAATCGAACCCATAACCTCCGAATACAACGCCAAAGGCGCAACCACTAGTCCACGGAGGCTGTATACGCCCAAGTACCTCTTTTTCACAAGGCGTTCTGTAGGAGTTGTAGTAACTTTCTAATCTCTTTAAAGTCTATTAGAATTCTAAATATAAATTGGATCCGCACCGTCTTTACGCACGTAGTGTTAGACGTCCTGCAGGAAAGACGACTTGCGTTGTGTCCCGTAAGTTATTGGATGCGGAATGCGGAAGACTGGAATCGATGTTTTCTCGTGAAAATTATTTCATTATAAATGTCTCTTATTTTTCTGTCACAAGTTTATCATTCCCTGTATATTTTTATTTAAATTAAATTAGGTTACAGGGTAAAAAAAACATTTTTTTTATAATATCTTATACTAATTTAGTATTTATTTTATTTGCACAGTAAACAAAAGTTATGTACAAAGACGAAGTTAATGCCTTAGGAAAAATCTACCAGTTAACCTTTAAGATTGTGTTCGAAGTCGGGAAGTACCTAACAATAATATTTCTCATAGTTGTGGCTAAGTTGAGAATAATAATAATTATTTTTATATGTAGGACAAATACACAAATTGCTCTGTTCACAAATTAAGCACTAGGCTTGTGTACCAGAAACAACGATAAATTTTAGACTATGCATATTCAATTCGATCTATATTTCGATATATGTATATAAAACAGCTATCTGCTAAATTGATATTCATCAAATGCACGAACTGTCAAATGTGCGACGTTAAGTTTTCTGAAAATTTGCAATTTTCTGCGTAATTTTCTTATTTTTTTGTTCCGTAAGAACAAAAGATTAGAAAACAAAAAAAAAATATGAATGCAATCGAAAAATTAAACTTTTTCGGAAGTTATCACGGCGTGACCAAGGAAAATAGGAATTAAATTTTATATGTAGATTGTCATTCTAATTTTAAATTTTGTCGTATATGATATAGGTTATTATTACATTATATTCTTTAACATCATCAAAAAGGTAGAGCCGGCTTCGTGATTTCGAATAGTTAAGCAGTAAAATATAATATTATGTATTCGTGTTTATGGTAAATATATAGAGTTTGTGCCTGAAGCTTCGTTTGTGACTATACCGTGAGGCCGTCTAATAAAAAAAAAATTTTTTTTTTTTTAATTATGCCTCCGGCTTAATCTTCAAAAAACATAATAATAATAATAATTTCTTTATTCATATTATAAACAAGTGATTTGCAGGGGACTCCCAAACCAGGCAAAGCCTGTGTTATGGGTAGTCAGTCTACCTCATTCAATTAGTCTTTATGGAAGTTTTTTTTTTTTACAATAAAAAGTACCTAATTGATTTTTTTTAGTAAGTTTTCTCAATATTTAACAAAACAAATAACATTTACAAAAATTTAAGGTAAGGATCACATACAAATTTCTCAATTGAAGACATAAAACAGAAGTAAATGAAAAATAGTTTTTTCTCATAAGGTTTCGTAACTACACCATTGTTTGTATATAGAACATCATCAATAATAAAGCAAATACAGAAGTCTCCTGTGAACTGGTAGACTGGGTTCTGTTTTGTGAATAACGCTTTGCCGATTTGAATAAACAACTGAGCGGAAAATAGCAAACAAAAAGAAATATTGGAAACAATTCGATACCCTGAGGGCATTTGCTTTTGAAGCGCATAGCAGTTTTAGTTTCACAATCCCAGTTTTACAGATACTTACGGCAAACAGACTACCCTGCTACCCGCTATAAAAAAACGGTTTACAGCTTGTTTTTACTGGAGCATGGCATGTAACTTGGTATCTACCTGATGGTAAGCAGACATACAAAATCCATGAATGGAGTCAACCATTGATCGCTCCGGCTAAATGATGGGGTTACGCAATGGGCGCCGACAAAGACGAATTTGCGTTACGAGTCTACTTTAATAACTTCGCACTACTCTATTGTAAAATTAACTGCCTGTTTCTTAACCGCACCCTGAAAGGAGACTAATATCCCGTATATACGTGTCGGCTAAATTTAGAAGACCTCAGACTTACTTACTTATACACTAGTTTTTAGGTCCCCGTTGTACTAACAATGATTTTTTATTAAAAAATATACGTAACATTTGTCTGATAATACCACTATAGTATGGTGCTTTCGGTCCCAGTTTCACTATACCAACTTGTGAATTTTTTATTGATGGGCTATTTAGTCTATTCAATTATCGCGACGAGCTAACCACTTTTTCGCTGAAGGTGGACTCATACCATCGGCTCCGACGAGGTGGGATTAAAATCCTTCCACTGGGTACCCTGTGCCTTCTTCGGTGATGATATTTATATTATTTTATTGCAAACAATTGTATATAGGCGAGCTTTATGTCTTAGGCATTTTCTACCAGCTAACCTTTGAGAGACTAAAATATGTTTAGGGTGCAGAACAGTTAAAAAAATAGAAGCATATATAATAATATCATAAATGATGCACAACTTAAACCTCTTAATACGGTCTGTAATATAATACACGCAATACATACCTACACAAAATGTGCCTGTCAAATAATATTGCCTCTGACATGCAGTTCGTATCCCATTCATTAGTAGAAATTCCTTGTCAAAGACAGCAACCACAGGGAGTGTAGTTCAGGTGCCTTATTCTACTTAATGATTTGAACATCAAATGCTTATCAAAACCTAAATGACATTTTTTTACTTTGGTATGCAGTTGATATACCATATTTAGAATATGGGCCCTGGTGTGTTGTTGAAGTAATATAATTGTTAACGATAGCTTAATTAATTTCGGGAGACTACTGCATCGATTTCTTATCGAGGTGGTAGTCTCCTTTTTACAGAGTAAGCGTGCTCACCACCTACCTCATCGTTGCTTTCCATCAGACTAGATTAAGATCAAGCGCACACTCCGTTTATCTATACCAATATTATAAAGAGAGAATATAATATTTGTATCTTTTGTTTGTAACGAATAGGCTCAAAAACAACTGGACCGATTAAAAAAAAAATCTCTAATAGAATGCTTCATTATAGTAATTAATTTATAAAAGCCGATTAACATCTATGCAGCATATATAGGTACTCATTTCTCATATGTTTGTTTTGTTCTTTCAGTAATTTGGCGTAAAAGGTCGGAAGTACAATTAACAAGGATAATTCGTTGTCCATTTATGCTTGTTTGTTATGCCATTACTTGTTGTACTATTTGTATTTGTTCTTTATAGGATCATCCAAAAAATAAATTTAAAACATGCCTCCTAAACTGGCTGCACGAGAAATGCTTTTACAATTTAGCAGAGTTTTTTAATACCAAATGGACATGATCTTTTATACATCTAGTCAAATATTATAGTGGCATTCTCTTTTTGTTGTAATCTCGTGTGTTTGTGGTTTTGATAATGATAACAAATTATTGTAATTTTTCTTTTATATAATGATAGTGTAAAATTGATTAACTAGATAAATAACAATGTACCTACCTACCTAAATATATTCACATACCACAAATGGTGGAGTAAGAGATCCTAAAAATCTGTAAAACAACTAATGTAAACCTTATTCCGTGAATAAAGAATCATTCATTCATTCATTCATTCATTCATTCATTTATATTATTTTTTATTTTACCTATTTAGTAAAAGTTATATGTTCTGTGCTAGCTGGTGCCCGCAACTTCGTGTGCGTGCCATTTAACATGAACATATGTTAACATGTACGAGTATATACATAATTTTCACACCCAGGGTTACAAAACACTTTTATTTTACATTCTAAGTTTGTTATTCGGGAGCATGTATAAGTATTAATAAAATACTGTAAAACCGTTTTATGCGTTATACAGGTTATTCTAGTGTGGGGACGGCTGTTAATGTTATTATTTATTGTTAATATTCATATAAATGAAATAAAAAATATAAAAAAAAGTCACGGCAAGTAGTAGGTACAAATGAATTTAAAGGATCCTCGTTGACAATGTAGGGAACTTACTAGTATAAATGCGTAATTACAATGCATAATATGTCACGACCGACGTCTATCAGACAAACAGCTCCAGTTTATCCAGCAATGCTGCTATCGAATAATTAAACACGTCATCCATTCCGCTATGCTATCTATGATAAGTATAAGCTCTCCACAGTTGTGGTATGATAGACAGAGCCAGAAGTGCCTCTTCAACATGTAGGATGATGTAAAGTGGACTCTGAAGTACTAGTTCTAGTTGGAGGCAGGCAAACTTCATATATTTTCATATATACATATATATAACGGCGTCTATATCCATAGGGGCGTTCCGTTCAAAGAAATGCTAGCATAAAATACTATTTTTTATGTTCCTTTACCAAAAAAAGGTGAATCTGATGTTAACTTGATGCGTTTCTTTACCAAACCAAACTGGAATTGTTAACATCAAAATCTAACATTTACAGCACGTGTTAAAAGAAGGTTTTTTCGTGTAACTTTAAGATAAATGTTTGTTTACATGTAATAATCCACAAATTGGATTTTAATGAATAATTTTATAAATTATAATGATTAAAATACGATAAAACCTAAAAACATGTCATTTATAAGTAAATTCAACTTTGATATGTTTTTATAAAATTATTAATAAGGTTATTAATAAAATTGATAATTTTAATATCATAAAATTATTGTATTATAATTAGTTTATTAAATATATATATACCTATACAAACGTAGTAAAAACTTAATTTCAATTATTTAACATAAATAATTACATATTGTCCAAAAGTATCATCAAAAAGCAGCCTCGGTCGTTTCAGAAGCTCATAACTAAAAAAACTAGTATGGTTTAAATGAAACGGTTGGTGGTGCTAGTTTATGATGTTAGCACGTGATGCTAACCGCGTTAATATCTGGAACGCAGAAATGTAAAGGGTAGATAGTAACGTATGCCATTATACATGATATCTAGGTACGAGTACTAACTTCTTTATATGGTGGTCGGGACACTCGCCTTAAGATATTTACTCAAGTAAAGCCGGTCTCTTTCGCTCGTTCTTGATTACAGATTTGAGTGAAAGAAAAAATATTATTATACTAGTGTGAATATTGAGTAGTTTTATTTGTATGTAAATAAGTCGTGATTAGGTGCCTATATGCTTTCGACTTTTAAGATATGAAAAGCGTCGCGTCACGGCACCAGTTAACAATTAACCGATTTTACGGAAACCTTGTATCGGTTGATTTATGATTTGAAATTGTAATAAAGTAATGAGAAATTAATAAAGTATGTAAATATATGGAAAGAATCTCACATCAGTAAAGTATAGTATACTATACTTTATAATATGGAATTTGGAATACAAAATAGAAAAACTACAAAGCCAATACCAAGCGAATAGTTTAAACCAGAAATGTCAAACCAATACGTCCCAAACATGAAGCTAAAAAAACGCGCCCCCGCGCGGACGGGCACTGTTTTTACCTTCATGGTCCCAAAGGACGGAAATTTTGGAGATGTACAGACATAGCAAAGCCGATTTAGCCGACTGAAAACGTCAACACTAGAGGTATTAAATTATAGACACCGCTCTTTAAGTTAAATATTTATTAATAAGTATCTGCAAAACAGCGTATTTGCAACACTAACTTCTCTGAAATAAAGGTAGAGATCTATAAAATCAAAAGATACGTACATTAAATATCCAATTTTTAACCGCCTCCTTGGTAAAATTTTTGCGTCTTTGGCTTACGAGATATCCGGAGGTCGTGGGTTCGAGTACCACTCATCGCAAAATAAGATATTACGTTTATCTGTACAATTTTCCATGGTATGGGTGTTTGTAAGCCCCGTTCATGGACTTTGTATATCTGCTTAACTTCAGGTAGACAAAGATGCCGTGCTCAATAAAAAAGAAGTTAAATATGTGTAAAAAAGTCCTACATATTAGGTATTATTATTAGGTATACAGGTTGAATTTTAAAAGTTATACTTTTGGGCTAATATTTAAAAGCTCTACTAATCAAATCGAACAACCTTTCCCATGGAACCATGTGTCGCAAATGAAAAAAAAAAGAGTTTACCATACAAATTGGTCTTATAACATTAGGTACTAGTTTGTATGGAGAAGGCAAGTTTTTTTTAATTTGTGACACATGGTTCCATGGGAAAAGTTGTAAGGATTGATCAGTAGAACCTCGTATTAGCCTAAAGTACAACCTTTCAAAGCCACCATGTACATTAACATCGGTTTGTTCCCGTTTTCCCGTTACACTGACATGACAATTGTTTCCATTATTAGTAAATAATGGAAACAATTGTTTTAGTAATAAAACATAACTGTATTAATTGAATAGCTATAAAAAACGGTAATAACGTCTTTTATAGACCCACCTGAGTATACCACGGAAAGTTTTCTTTCGAATGTCACTCAATACTATTATACATTTCGATCGCTTTAAAGAATAGTTTACTAAAGCTGAAAAATATACATAATAATCATATTCATTCATGCCCCCCACCTCTTACCCACTAATTAAAAGCATTAATCTAGCCCATTTTTTTTTAGAACGATAGTAGATTAATCTACATATGTATGTTTATGTTTACTATTAAATATAATGTATTGTTATATTTACTCGGGATGGGTTCCAAAACGGGGCAATATAACCTGTGCAATATCTCGGAAAAAAAAGAGTCGTATTTATGTAATGTGTGTATATTCCATCTCTTTCTTTTCTCAGAGAGATCGCACTGGTATTATTATTTTGAATTTTGGTAAAGCCCCCTAATAATGTTTTTATACTTTATCGTCACCCTACATACTCCTTTCGCCTCTTCTACAGTCATAACTCTTCTCATACATGCACTTCGATTTCGGAGACTTTAGATGTATACATCCTCGTATTATATATTATATTGTTTGCCTTAGCACTTTGCCTGTTATTGGTAAATCTCCAAAGGTTAGTTTGTAGATAATGCCTAAGGCATTAAGCTCATATATATCATCACGGGTGCCTTTACGGCGCCTGAGACCGCCTAGACGGCCCCAGGGTGCCCAGCGGAGGGGTTTTAATCCTACCCCGTCGTAGCCGATAGTATGAGTCTACACCGAACAAGTGGCTAGCTCGTCGCGATTTGAATAGACTCAACAACCCATCTATAAACAGTTTAACAAGTTGGTATAGCGAAACCGGGACCGACAGCTTAACGTGCTCTCCGAGGCACTATAGTGGTGTTGTCAAACAAATGTACATATTTTTTTTAATTGAAAACTCATTGGTACACAGCTATGTATTAAGTTTTGTGCAATAAATAATTTTTCATTTATTTATTCATAAATTCAAAAGTTGATTGATGACCCAATTTTTGATGAAAGGCTTTACTGATTATTTAAATGTTTGGTGGGACACGGGACGGGAACTGGGACACATCGCAGCGGCAGACGGTTTGACAGTTGGCAAAGGAAATGTGCATCGACTGCGATGCGGTATGCTAGACTTTGGTATATTATTGAATAGACAGCGCAAGAAATATTGTAAAAAATAGACTGGTATTTTTTTTTTCAGCGGCAAAATTTGTTTAGTTCGGAAAGTATCACTTAAATAGAGCCTATTTTTAAATTAAAAAGGCAGGATTTATTTTTTTTCAAAAAAAAAGTGCCAAATTATAAATTATTATATGAAGTATAAATCGAAGTTTTAAAGATATCTAAAACTATCATTCTCTAAGATGTTTGGATGATTACTGTATTACTCTACGGAATGGCTTAAGCGATTTGGATGATTACACACAGATTTAAGGTTTAGGCTGAATAATAGAATACTATTTATCCCGAAAAAAAAAGTTCGATCAGAATTACCAGAACATAATCGTTTGTTCTCTCTATAACATTCTATAATCTTTGGTATAGTAGGTATATCTAATATAAATAAAAGTGGAACACGTATTGTTGTTTGTATCTATTAGCGAGCTTATTCTAAAAACCTTTACATAAAGAATAAAAGTCCGTTTTACGAAAGAATTACAGCGGCAAAAAGTGGAACTAATAACATTGACATTAAACTAAACAAAATGTTCTAACTATTAGTACATGTACATACGATGTCAAAATATAATTAGGTATATAAATTTAATCCGTTTATGCCGAGTAGATAACCAGAGTTTGATAACCAGTATTGAAACAGGAAAATAATTCTTGTTTGATAACCCGGTTATCTAAGAAGAATTTTTCATTGTCACTGGGTTATCAACTTAGAATTTGAATTCCTGTTTGTGAACCACAAAGACGTTATTTGATAACCAGTTATCTAGGAAGAATAGATAATAATTTTTCAGAACCGCAGTTTTGAACACTTTCTTGATACTTATATAATATTTTATGACCAGGCTTGATAACTTTATTAAGTACTTAATTCCACTTTTACAATAAATATTTAAATAAAAATATAGGTAGGTAAATTAATGAAAATACTTAATCTAAATTTTAATTTCTATAACCTTAAATTTAATATTTATTCACATTTTAATAATGATTTTTGTGAATTACTAAACATATAGCTATTGCATTTTTAGAACTAAAAGTACATATTAAGCTTATATTATTATAAGTAGGTACTTACTTATATATTTATGAATAATGAATATGAAATGTTACAGATTTTTTAATTAAAAAACTAATACACATCTATATTATTTTCTAACATCAAAATTATTGCGTTACTAATTCTAAATTAAGATTTTGAAATATTAGTAAAAAACTTTCTTTTAATTTTCTTAGCTCAAAACAATTGCAAAGGCTTTAGAAGCTTATTTAAGAAAACGAAAAAGCAGCGAGAAACTAATTTATAACCGAAATTTAACCTAAAAAATTTACCACCGAAATTTTTGAAAAAAGTTTCTGATAAATAGCATTTGGTAGCAGTGAATAGAAGAAAAAGTTAGCAAGGCTTCAGACAGTTCGGCACTGAAAGTATTAATTAAATTATAGAAGTAGGACGAAGTGATAATTAACTAGGTATTTTGTCAAAAACATTTTTTAAGCTTTATACGGAAGCACTATAATAGTAGCTTAGCTATAAGCTGCGCTTTTTTGCTGAGCTTTAGTTTGTAAACGTTGCGTTGCCTTCGTTAAAATAATTATAAAACGGACAAGTGCATAAAAAAAAACAGAGGGCTTCGACCTTGTTTTTTTAAATTCAAAAATACTTTTCGGTTTTGCCAATAATAATTTTATTTTTCATTCCAAATTTAGGTAATTCTAGATCTACAATCCAAGTTTTTTCAGCCCAATTTTTGAATGGCAAACTTCGAATTTCAATATAAGGGTTTTTTACAGTAAGTACCCTAACAATAAAAACACATTTGGGAAAATTTTACTAAAAAAACTGTAAAATATTTATCGTTCCATTTACAGTATTATTTATTAACGTTAATAAAAAAATCGTCAAACTTTATCACGTTGCCTTTGATTAAAAAATATGAACTTTTTCATTTCTAATGAGTCACTAAAGGGATCAGCGAACATCGGCTCATTTTAGCCACCCATTTCTCTAATAGACTTCGCTGATTTTGACTACGACGGGAGATTTAACAGCTACCTCGCTTTCAGCAATTTGGCCTTAATAAGCAAATCTTCCAAAGATGGCGGTGGAATGAACAGCTGATGTTCGTTTTATGTTTGTAATACTAGTTTTTATTTTTGCGTAATAAAGATTTTAAAATATTTTAATAATATAGGTACCAAATGAGCATTTTTTCCATTCAATTTAGCATTAATTTATGCAACGTAAAATTTATTTCCTTTTTGCTTAAAATTCAGGCTATAATTTAAAAAATGCGGAATTTTGTAAATTGTATAAAATATTTTACTGCTTTGAACTATTTATGGTTGGAAAAATGATACGGTCATTTATTTATTTTCACACTTTATTACACAGTAAACAAATATTATGTACAAAAACGAATTTAATGCTTTAGGCATTATCTACCAGCTAACCTTTAAGTTTTTTTTTGTCATATATTAATATATATCATCACGGGTACCTTACGGCGCCCGAGACCGCCTAGACGGCCTCAGGGTACCCAACGGAAGGGTTTTTAATCACACCTCATAGTAGGCGATGGTATGAGTCTACACAGAACAAGTGGCTAGCTCGTCGCGTTGTTTGGATAGACTCAATAACATCTATAGACAGTTTCACAAGGTTATACTGAAACTGGGACAGACAGCTTAACGTGCTCTCTGAGGCACTAAAGTGGTGTTATTAAACAAATGTACATACATTTTTATATTAACAACCACACCGCAACCAATTACAGTTACAAAAAATAATTAGAAAAAAATATTATTACTGAAGTTTGCGAATCAATAAAAAAAAGGATTATATTAAATTACCCAAATAATTTGAACGAAGAATTGGCAACCGAAGAATTAAGCGAAGATCGGAAACCTTCGCAGTCGAGTTTTTATACTTATCGGTTTTATTTTATTAAAATTTAATCTGTATTCTTTTATTTTTTTAAATAAATATTTTATTGAAGATTTGACGAACTGGACAGTTATTTTTTTTTTACTCCAGACTGTAGAGTCGCAGACCTTATAACATCTCGGACAATAATACTCGTACATACTTATAAGAACTACTTATTACGAAACGAAGGCAACTGACTGAAGCATTAGTTTTCTATTCTACCTTAGTTGTAATTAAGATCAAATGCACACTTATAATTTGATAAAAAAGAGTTCTTAGTTAAATAATAAATGTGCAATTAGTCTTAAAAATAGCTCAGAAAATTTCTAAACACACAATTTTGTTAACAAAACATTTCTCAAACTATGACCACTTACTCTCAGGCTTAAATGTCACTCGGTCTGAAATCAAGATAACAAAAATAAATAATATAAAAAAATACCCGGTAATAGGATGACAAAGCGGAGAGGAACCTAGCCAACTGTGTCAAAATTAACAAATATGAATTTATCTTCACTCCAGCAGGATGATTTCGCACACTAAATTCGCTCGCATGCGATCGATTTGACGTCAATATGACGTAGTTCAAGTTTGGCTTTAAAATACCTCAGAAAACTCCGTCGGTGCGTTTGGTGCGCGTAATCACACTGCAGATCACTTACGGCGTAGGTAGAGACAACTGGACGCCTTTTGTGTTCTCTCTTACTCCTTCTCCACAGTCATAATTTTGCTCATTACTAACACCATCTTATAAGACCCTTTTCAATATGGTAAAGAAGCCTTGGTCTCCCGTGGCCAAAGTCATACAATGAGTCCACCAGGTCAATAAAAATATACTATTTTATGACCTTTACACAGCTCTGCAGGGTGAATATGCGCACTAAATTCAATTGCAAACTAATTTTTTTGACGTCATTATGACGTGGATCTTGCGTTTTAAAAAAATCTCAGAATACTGAGTCATAGCGATCAGCGTGCGCGTAATCATCCTGCTGCTCCGCTTCGCTCCTTTCCATCTTAATGAATTGTCACCCTTACATTGGTTTAGTGTTTAGCGAAGAGAGTACAGTAAGAAAAAATATACATTAGTGTTTTACCTTATATAAGTAGGTTTTTTTATTTACTTACTGTATTTACAAATTTCGCTTAAAAACTTCACCCATGCTTAAAGACCAAGCATACAAAACTATATAAATACTTATAATGACCTAGTAAGTATCTAACTAATGAACATACTATATCTAGGTACAGACCGTTTCTAATAAGTCTGCGGGTGTGAAGTTTGTGCAGAATTCCTAAAATTAGGACGACAATAGACGTTTAAAACATTATGATTGGTTGACCAATGGTATTGAGTTGCACAGGAATCCACATGTAGCTGTATTAACTCAGCAGTAGATTCATAATATTACCTTTATACCTACATACCAAATCAATCTACATTTAATAAATTGCCAATAAAATCTGCTCTGAATTTGTAGATTGATTATATTTTTTTTCAGTTTTGGTAGTTTTATTTACCTACCTACAGATTTTATTAAATTGATCAAACTTTTATGAATATCATTGAAATATATTTCCCATTACAAATGATAAAAACTGAAAAAAATATAATCAATCTACAAATTCAGAGCAGATTTTATTTTTATAAAATTATACTTAATATATTAAAAAGCCAATAAAATCTGCTTTGCATTTATTAATAAATTATTTACAAAGTCTAATGGACGATTTTTTATTATTTGTAATATTAAATCTGGGAGTATATTTAAATTTTAATGATTTTAAAATCTGAGGATAGATAAAATCAAGTGCTTATCAGATGCCATTATTAAAATATACATATTTTAACTACTTTATTAAGAATATATTTATGTAACAATTTATGCTAGATAGAATGTTGCTTACCGAAAAATATTCCGCGTTTTTAAATGAATTTACTTAGCTTAATATGTTTATAACAACGTATAAAAAAAAATTAAACACATTTAGATGCATTAAAAAAATATCAGGGTGTCCACCTTAAGTATTAAATATAAATAATTAGGTGTTTGGAAAGTAGCTATTTGACACAACTACTCAGCAATTCTATGATTTTAAGATATCCTTAAATATATTTTTTCATAATGAGTATTGAGTATGTATTTATTTTTTATAAAATAATAATTGTACTGTTCAGTATATATATAATATCTAAACAAAAATACATACATAATCTCATTATAAACAGAGGCTTCGAAAGCTGACTTTAATGAAAATTAATGATAGATTAATTATTACACTTTACAAAGTAATTTGCGTACAACTTACCTATTTACGCAGCCAACCAGAGAATTACATGAAAAAAAAACAGAAAGGTTAAATTAATTTAAGTTCTAAATTAATGTTATAGTCTAAATTAAATTATAACTAGGATGGACAGCATAGTAGTATTCTTTATATTTGCACCAAATTGATCCTAGGTGGCAATTATACATCCTAAGATCGACAACTTAGCGTCATTCTCGACATAATTGACGTACCGCGACCTACAGAAATACTTTCAGATGACGTCAATTTGTCACAGTCGAATGACGTATTTTAGACATGTCTCCATGACGTTTATTAATTTGACCCAGAGATTCTGTTACTTTAATAGGCTTTAGACCCAATGGACGTCCTTAGTACGTACTAATGCAAGACAAATTCGCCAGAATTTGGGCTTTTGGTAGGCTTCCGAAGCTCTAGAGAACAAAAATGAGATAAATATCTCTTTTTTATATGTAGATCTTAACAAATGCAAACGATTTCTGATTTTTTCTTTACAAGGTGTGATATAGCATTTCCCTATTAATCGGTCCTTCTTACATCACAACGGTCGTAGCATAACTGTACGCCTTTAATAATAATGAAATTTTACGCTGGCTTTATAAGGTGCTAACCCTTATCACACAGACCCTTTGCACATTATTTAAAAAAAAACAAGCTAAAATTTAAATTATTTAATACTGTTTTCATTAGAAACATAACAAGAATATAATAACTGTACAACTACCAGGTACGCCTAATTAACACTGAAAACATGAGGCTTTATTAAATTTCACACAAAACTCCGAGTTTCAAAGGTAAACATGGCAAAACGTTGACCGAAGCATAACTGAAAGACTGCTAGGTACTTGAAGAATTATCCTCTAGATAGAATTTGCTTTTTCACTGTAGTTAATTGCATGATAAAAAATGTCATGTATGCATGTATGTGTTTTGGTGCAATAATAGATAAATTATAATACTTATGTATTAGTATTGTTGTTTCTGGTATATATAGCACATACTTAGAGTTTTTGACCAGGGCAATATGTGTGAAACGTCCTTAAAAATTCAAATGTTCTCTTTATATAAAGAGGATATTAAAAGTTGGTTGTACTGTCTAGGCCAATAAACATTAAAAAAAATACATTCAAAATATTATATTAAAATAACTCAAATATTAATTTCAATTTATTACTTTACTTTGACTAATAAAAAATATACCATCATCACGGCCTTTTTGCTCCCAAGAACCGTTTAAACGGCCTCAGGGCACCCAGCGGAGGGATTAACCCGTCCTCATTTCGCCGATGGTGCTCAGAGGCATCACCTGGAAAATGGCGAGCTTGTTGCGGTGTTTATGGTGGTATTGCCTCGTTGTATAAAGCGGTCACCTATCCCAGGTCCGGCCTTGTTGTCATCTGCTTAACCTTATTATCAGTTACGGTGTAAATTAACTACTAGGCTGTGGCTTTTATTTGCTAATAAAACACTGTCTATATTATGTTTAAGCGCGCTCTATCAGAATTTTAAGCTATGTGTCCAGGGTACCCTTTCTCCCCCAACATGTCTCTTAATTTAATTCAGTTTTGTTTGTAAAGTTGCTCGGTCACCTACCGGAGACTACCCAAAGGCCCCTACTTTGTTAAAGACCGCAATCAATTTGCTGACATAATTTTAGTTGTGCACTTTGAGGTAAACTCAACTTTATCATTGAAAAGCCTCAGTTGCTCAAGAAATTGGTTATTTTAACTTTACTATAAGTTTATATATACAGTAAAAGTTTCCTGGTCAGAGCTCTTGTGTTCCCTATTCTATTGTGTGCTGCAGAGACGTGGACCCTGCGCGAAGCAGAAATCAAGCGAATAAATGCTATGAAAATGTGGTGTTGGCGAAGAATGATACCCAACATTCTTCGTGCACATCGTGCACCGAGTTCAGAACCAACAAGTCCATACTGGAGTAACTAAGAATCAGACAGCGCCTTTCCTCAATCGTAAAATCACGCATTCTTACTTTCTTTGGACACGTGTCGCGGCGTGGAGATGCATCTATTGAGCGCCTGGTAGTTCAAAGTTGATGGCAAAAGAATGTGTGGTAGGTCTCCAATGAGATGGACTGACCAGGTCAAGGCTGCTATGAACCACTCCTTACATGAGTGCACCAGGAAGGCTGCGGTTCGATATGAGTGGCGACGGCTTGTCAAGCCACTGCCACTCAACTGACGACCACGACCACTCTGCCAAGAGTGTAGCGACTAAGAAGAAGAATAAGTTTGTATGGAGAAGCATTTTTCTTTTATTGTGACACAGGGTCCAGGGAAAAAGTTGTTCTAATTGATCAGTAAAGCCGAAAGTACAACCTCCTTAAGTCGCCATGTATCAAGTAGTCTTTTTTTTAAGAATTGTTAATATAATTATCGGACCGACTTTGATTGGGAAGGTTAAATCCTTCAAATCGGAAGAGGCAATTTTTAATATACCTACCTAAACAACGATTCACTATTAAAATATACGTTGTGCCCGAGTTGGTTAGACCTTAGACTTAAAAACAGTTAGGTCCCTGGTTCAAACCCCGGTGTGTACCAATGAGTGTTTAATCTAAAAAAATATGTATATTTGTTAACAGTCCTAGTTTGAGTCTATCCAAACATTGCGACGAGCTAGCCACTTGTTACTACGACGAGGTGGGATTAAGAACCTCTCCGCTGAGTACCCTGAGGCTATCTAGGCGGTCTCGGGTGCCGTAAGGCACCCGTGATGTTATATAGATGTATATATATATAGGGTGACGGATCCATATGCCGACACTGCACCAAATTATCAGCACTTTGGTGAAAAATTTAAATATTAAGGTTTTTTTATGGTTTTTAAAATGCCAAGTTATTAAAAAGTTTAAAAGGATTCTTAACTTCAAATCTAGCAACATTATACAATAGTGTCGCTTGTTGACCGTCGTGTAAATTACTGTAAATTTGAGTGGCAAAATTTTCGTTTGAAATACTCTTCATCAAGTATTCGCCGGTAAGTTTGTCGAATTTAGTGATTCATATAACAAAATTTGGTTAAGATTTGAAATCGTTGCTTTCTTTATAACATCTATCCAAAGAGTTTAGTATAAACTAGGAATAGTTTTTTATTTTATAAGAGCCTATATAGGTAATTTAAGAAGTATACATTTTAGTTTTATAATTAAACACATCAGAAATTCAAAAAATAACTTCATTTTGACTCTGTGCTGATAATTGGTTACACGATTGCTAATAATTGGCTATGGCGGTGCTAATATTTGGACATAGGGTAATATTTCCAAAAAATGTTTTCTATGGATTATAGCTTACACTTAGTTATATAATACTATATAAATAAACAATATTTAATGTCTAATGTATCCCCTTGACATTGCAAATATGACATAAATTGTAGCCTTTAATGAAATACTTGTAATTAAAACTTCTTGTCCTATTAAGTGCTGATAATTAGGACGGTCACCCTATATAACTATTAAAATCTCGTACTGTGAGATGACCACGAAACGGTATAGCTGGTCATAACGCCCCCACCCTCTCCAGCGGACCGATTTAAGAGGCATGGAGTCGACTTGACGCCAATACAAACATACTTCCAATATTACAACTTGGCTGTTTGTCAAAGTTCAATTATTTTTTTCATGTTTGTAATTTTACGCAAAAATCTTTGTGTTGTGGATAATAAATATTTTTGTATTATAATATTAAAAAATATTTTTTTCTTAAAAAATAAAAACCCATACAGAAAGATTTATAAATTCAATGACCAAAAATATTATTTTAATTTTGCGACAAACAGTAATGGGGTATTACTGGAAGCGCGGAAGCTTATTTTCTATGGAGACGCAGACTTCGCGATTACGAATGCAGTGTCTTTAAGATAGTAGACGAACGAATTTTAGAAATAAGTTGTTCCGTTTAGTTTTCTCACAAATTTTATTATTGTACTAAACATGTATTTAGTAGTGACTTAACTAAATAGGAAGGCAAAGTATATCCATTTAGATAAACCTTGCTTCTCTAATAACTAACTCTCGTATATCATGGTGCCGCAAGATATCGTGATAACATAGATTAACACGACAAAATTCCGAAAATTTAATATAATATTTAATATGAATTAATTATTATAATATTTTTATACATGTAATAAAATTTCGGGTTCACCAGTTTTCAGGAGATTACTACATCGATTTCTTGTCGTTTCATAACCACAACCTGAAAGGAGACTGTGGTAGTCTCCTTTCAGGGTGTGGTTACGAAATGGGTGGTTGAATTGACGATAAACAGCAAATATATTAAAATATACTCGTAAGGCAATTAGTCTAGTCGCCGCCCGTTTCGTAATCACATCATTTAGCCGGTATAGAAGGAGCTATCAATGTTGTTTAAGAACAATTATTGATTCACCCTTTCATGGACTTATTAGGCTGCTAACCACCAGGTGGATACAAAGTGCCGTGCTAAAATAAAATAAATGAATTAGAAAGCATTGAGTTTTTATTCTACTTCACAGTGTTCTTGCCGTCATACTATGACCGATGTATATTAATTATTACGTAGTAAGTACCTATGTTCTGTAATACTTATGGCCTTATTCATAAAAAAATATTGAAGCCTTAAAGAACAATTTAGTTATGGAATGTTTTGAGCCATTTATTTTTTTGTTGCTAAATAAAAGAGACAAAACCTTCTACAACTAAAATGTTCTTCAAGGTCTCAATAAGTTTTTATGAATACCGGTGTATAAAGCTGAAGAGTTTGTTTGTTTGTTGTGTTTGCGCTAATCTCTGGAACTAGCAGTCAGATTAGAAGAAGAAACCTGAGAAAGGTTATATACCTAAAACCTTCTATTTAACATCACATTACGTCCCTTAAGAACCGAACGAGAAATAAAACGGCGAGTGAAACCGCGGTTAAGAACTTATCAATAATAAAAACAAGGACATATTCTACTCACGTCTCTCTTAAACACTAAATACCTATTAAGAAAAGACCTCCAACATTTTTTATTAACACATTTTTAGAATGGAACCCTGATGTCGTACATTTTAGCTCCAAACGGCGCGTCACATTGGCGCCACACAGCGCCGTGTCTTGCATCTCCCAACACCCCCAAAGAGGGGGTAGGCTCACAGAATAGATCGTTTCCTCCCCAAATATAAACAGTCGGTTTCGATGTAAATTTGCGTTCATGTTCCACAGTTCTATCCTGTGGTTGAACCAATATTTTTCTTGTGAATTGAAGAATAAACCATGTTCTGATTGGTATTTTAAGAATATGTTTTAGTGTCAATATAGGTAATAGATGGTTATATTCCTACGTCGCTCGTGTCGCCCAAAACCGCCTGGGCGGCCTTAGGTTACCCAACCAGCGAAGGGGTTTTACTTCTCATATACTTACGATGGTATTCTTGGGTTTACGCCCAGAGAGAGATTTTTTTGACAGGAAAGCCAACGAAGTTCGTCCTAATCGAGGTTAGTGCCACAGCACAAAAACCAGAATATTAAATCGGTCACATCAGACCAGTTATAGAGACCACTCACACCTAAATGTAATTGGTGATTGTTCTAAACAATTTATTTGACAAATAACTTTATCTACTGAAAAATTAACATTAATTTAATTAAATATCGACTAATATTTATTATTTTTAAGTTTCTTCAATTAGTAAGTTTAATAGTTTAGCATTCCATGATGAATCTAAATTTAGATTTGAATTAAGCTGCGCTGAATTTCAGTCGCTTTGTAAATTGCTTGTTTATCCAAAATACAAATTATATACATTACCTACCTAATTGGTAAATTAGTGTTCTAGTGAAATATTATATTAAATTACACGGTGTATGTAATTTTAGAGACCTTGTAGGTCTTATGTTTTCACTTTTTAATTTACATTTGTGTACCAAATACCAAAATTATAATAATAATATTTATTGAAATTTTTAAAGATAAAGTGCAATGAAAAATATCTTGGTGCGCGGGACTCGAACCTACGATCCTTGTTTTCGCGGCAAGGTACGGTACTCAACCACTGAGCCAACCAGGTTCCAGCCACCCTTCACGATTTTTTTAATCTACTTATACACAGACGCCCTCTATGTGCTTTGCTTCTAATTACTCATTACAATAAAGTTAGAACTCGTAGTTTCTAATACTAGATTATTTTTATTGTATTTACATTTTCAGTATTTTATCTTTAAAAAACTCAATACAACATTATCCTGGCAAGGAATTTATTAAAATGTTAAAATAATAATTTGTAGGAATTAGCTCATATTGCTCTGGCTACAAACTAAGCTCTAGACTTGTACCAGAAACAACGATATAATACACATTGTATTTTACACACCCAGATCATGATAAACTGTCCAGAAAAACGCGATAATTATTTTTTGCCATGGGTGAGAATCGAACACTCCAACTCTGAATACAACGCCAAAGACGCAACCACTAGTCTACGGAGGCGGTTAAATTGTAGTAGGGTAATGTTTAGTCATGTTTTGATTGTCAATCGGTATTTTTTTTTAGTTTTCAAGATGTTAATGAATAGTTTGTTTAATTTAGATGGAAACCTTTATTTTTATTGTAACATAGATATGCTACAAAGTCCTTGAATGTGGATTTACGACCAATTCAACAGTATTCGTCGCTTGCATATGCTAGTATAAGTTCTTGCAGTGTTGGCTAAATAATGCGATTACGAAATGCGCAGTGTAGGTTTTCCAAATAATAAAAAAAACGAAAAAGTGGGTCCATCCTGTGTGTTAATCGTTAAAAAATCTAATCCGATTTTCTTGAAATTTGTTTTCATCATATCATAGGAACGACTTGACACGCTAAACTAAAATATATGCCTTATGTTAAATGTCAAAATTAATATTTTTATTATTAATACTGCAATATTAAATCTTTATTATGTATCAAATTCTGTATAATATTAGACTGACAATACTTTCCAGCTCCATGAATTGCAACGTAGTATGGTGTCGTATTATAAAATTTTAGCGGCACTGCTATTAAAATAGCGGCGATAAATAAATGTACAACAGGCTTAATATGTTTTAATTACAACTTTACAGTAGTTATTTACAATAAAAAAAAAATTACGTGGTGGCCGAGTTGGTCAGACCTTGGACTTAAAATCACTTAGTTCGAATCACGGTATGTACCAATTGGCTGTCAAAACCTTACTCGATAAAAATATAAAATATAAACGCGTCTTTTTTACCTAACTTATCGATATACTAAATTCGTTTGTGTACTATTGTCTTCGACTATCTTTGTGTCAAATTTCATCTGTTATGCCGTTGTTGCGTACATACATATACATATCATCACGGGTGCCTTACGGCGACTCAGGGTACCCAGCGGAGGGGTTTTAATCCTACCTCGTCGTAGCCGATGGTATCAGTCTACACCGAATAAGTGGCTACATCGTCGCCATGTTGTGAATAGACTCAATAACCTATTTATAATCAGTTTCACAAGTTGGTATTGTGAAACCGTGACCGACAGCTTAACGTGCTCTCCGAGGCACTATAGTGGTGTTGTCAAACAAATGTACATTTTTTTTAAATTAAAAACTCATTGGTACACACCGGGATTTGGGGGGGGTAGTTGTACGTGGCCCGGGGTGAGATTGAACCTAAATATGCCCCTGTCTAAGACGCAGGTAATACAAGTAGCCAGTTTCATTACTATAATACAATTACAGTAAATATGTATTTTCAATAAACATTCACTTACATCTCAAATGTACATTAGTATTTTTACCTTTTTACATTAGTATATTTACCTCCCTTTTCATCTTTGTATACAGTAAATTCAGTAAAAGAGTCATTTAATAAAAATATTGTTAAATATCTCTTTTACTGAATTTGCTGTATACAAAGATGAAAGGCAAAAAATGAACGAGAGAAAATGTTCTTAGCTATCTATACTATGGATTCTTCAAACGATCCATGAACTGCAGCGTTACCAGACTTGTGACACCGAAGTTACCTTTTACGATATCACCGCTCCCCTTCATCATGTTCAGAGGTTCTACCATGGGTTTGCGCATTGTAGCAACGTAACGTATTTGTATACGTATACGTGAGCAACAACCAATAGGGCTGCTTTATTTTTTTGTAACAGGATTGAATAAAGCGCTCCTATTGGTTTTTGCTCACGTATACGTTACGTTGCTATAATGTGCAAACCCATATTAGAGCCTCAGGTATTAAAGCAGTACTGTTCACAAAACCGTAATACTTTATTTCAAATTTGATCAATAGAAATAAAAAATAAAATTCGTAATTTCTATTGGTCAAAATTTAAATAAAGTAGTACTGTTTCGTATATTCTAGGTACTACTATATTAATTAGCGGTACGGGCCAACCAAATACTTTATTAAAATAAATATAAACATAAAAGTTTTCATTAAATAATTAGGTTCTAAAGTAAAAGTCCTTGCTCACATTGTGAAATTGAACGTAGCCCTACAGCAATAAAATATCTATGTTACTATATAGATTTTTTTCATAGCTTATCCGGGCTACGATGATTGGTCGAAGGCTCACTGCTTGCGTATCAATGAAAGATTGTTTTTTGCTCGTGTTTAAATAAAGCCTCATAAAAGTTTATTCGTGGTATAATTTCAACTCACACACATAAATTGGTGAAAGGACTCTCCCTTCACCAATTTATGTGAGCAATAACATCGCATGCGTGATACGTGATAGCAAGCGGTCGTGTAGCAACAAGTGTTCTTAGACTGATTACAGCCCTTCCGACAACCTTAAAGTACATCGCTCTTAGAACTTAGAACAGTATATTTTATGATATTAATAGAACAATATTTTCGTTGTATTTTAATCATAAGAAAAATCTTGTACATGTGTATGAGCAAAAAATTATACAGGTCATACAGGAATATTTATGGGTGAAAATCTGCTTTACTTAATAAATCGAATATCTTTTCTCATGGAACCATGTGTCGCAAATTTAGAAATTGGGTAATATATAACTACATTGTATCTTGATAAACAGTAGGCTGGATATAGAGGATGTTGGGGTTTTAAGTGTCTCTTATGAAAAGTTTAAAATTACGAGTTTAAAGAAAAGGTTCTTAGAATGAAGCATAGCTGTATAGATAGATATATGAAAATAACATAAAACTGCATTAAAATATTTTTTAAAAATCTATTTGGGAAATTCTGTTAATTACATTTTTTATCTCTGTATACCGCTGGCCACAACGTGGGTGCAAAGTCGCAAGTACAAAAATAGCTTAGAAGGTAAACAAATTAAACAAATTTCATTCTAAAATAAAATAATAAAAGAAAGGTAGGTCTTATCTATATACTGATATTGAGAACAAAAGCTGTTGAGGACAAAGGATATTTAATATTTAACTACAGACAGAGCCATTGTATTTAGTAAAACTGAGACCAACTAAAGTGGGCTGCATAAGACAGTTGACCTGGGTGTTTATAAAATATAAAATGTATTATATCATTGTTTCCGGTACACATAGTACAAGCCTAGAGCTTAGTTTGTGACCAGAGCAATATGTGTAAATTGTCCACATATTATTATTATTATCATATTAGTATAAATTATGATTTTTAATATAATTAGGTATTGTAGATATTTTCATTCTTTATAAACACGATCAAATTTTTTACCATATTATTTTGTTCTCAGATGGTAACTGATTACGGTACAAGAAAAAGTTAGTAAGTAACAAAACGTAGTTATAGAGTTGGAAAAGTTAGTAACTAAGTATCTCTTTTTGTTCCGAAGTAAGATACTTTACTTCTGTAGTTTATGTATCAAACTATTGCCAAACTTGTTAAGTATATTTATTTATGCTGGCGTCTATAATTATTATTTTTATAAGAATACTAGCTGACCCGGTGAACTTCGTATCACCTACAAAGTGGCTTTATGGTCGAAGGTTTCGTGCCTTTCCACACTGGTGGAAGAATGCAAAAATAGAAAAAAAGTGACACCATGGTCACTGAGCGTTGATGGTTGAAGTGAGAACAGAATATTATTATATTATTTTTATAGGCCATTTAAGGCACTATGGCGGTTCCATATTTTAATATTAGTTTCATGCACAGGACAGATCAAAATAAACAATCGAAAAGTGTACCGTCATTTACATACAAAATTACTTTATATAATTTTTTGAGATTTTCTTTAGGATGTACGCTATATAAATTTTTTTATACCACTCCTTAATTTCAGATCAATCGTGTCATAAACGCATTGTTATAGAATCACAATAGCTTAATTAGTCACATTTTTAACTCTGCTAATAAATCGCCCGTAGAAAGTTGTCAAAAAAATGTTTCTATTACGATGCGAGTACGATTCTATTGCAGAAGTTAATTTAAGGGAATTGAGGTAAACTGTATAGAAATAGACTATTTTAATTAGTCAATAAACTCTTATGAGAATAGTTTATATATTTTTTAATTTAAGGATTTTTGTCAAAAACTAATTAACATAATATATTTTAAATTTCTATCTTAAATGATAGTGACCAAAGAACAAAAAAAAAAAACTATCTAAAATCAAACTATTCCCTCTTTTTCCCCTTGGGAGCTTTTGTTTTATTAAAAATGACGAAAAGCCGGTAAGATGACTAAAATTTCAAATTATACCTCAACCGGGGTTTAAAATCTTGTCCTGGACAGAGAGACTGACGGACTTAATGAAGCCATAAAGGTTTATTTAGTTTTTAAACGCAATCCTCAAAACGGCTCACAGAATATATAATTCCTGAAATATTTAAATGCCATGTCATAAATATCAGACGTATAAATATCAAGCTTATATAAATATTCCCGAAAATATCAAAACGTTAGTAAGTTGTTTATTAAATATTTTTAAATATATTGGACAATTAATTTATACATATTGCTTTGGTCACCAATAAGCTCTAGGCTTGTACTATGTATACCAGAAACAACGATATAATACATATTATATTTTATAAACACCCAGACCATGATATATGTTGTACAGTAAAACGTACTAATATTTTTTTGCCATGGTTGGGAATTGAACAGATGACCTCTGGATACAACACTAAAGGCGCAACCACTAGTCTACAGAGGCGGTCATGTCAAATACAGAAATTATTAAGATAAAATTTGAATTTAAAAAATCTTGGAGGATGGAACTCGAACCGACAACCCTCGCTTTCACGGCAAGGATCTCATCCGCTGAGCCATCCAGGTACAAGTCACCTTCACGATTTTTTTATTGCTTTTAGTTATGTGCATATTTCTAATTATAAAAAGAGACACAAACATATAAATACCGCCTAATTGACCGCCTCCGTGGTAGTTGCCTTTGGCGTTATTGCCGGAGGTCGTGGGTTCGATTCCCATGGCAAAAAAAACTAGTACGATGTTCTGTACAGTTTGTCACAGTCTAGGTATTTATAAAATATATATTGTTTATAATATCGTTGTTTCTGGTACCTAGTTTGTGACCTCATGACCAGGGGCTTTATTCCGAGTTTTGACACGTTCACCGTCGCGCATTTTGCGTAAACTATAAATATTGAAATATAAGTTCTATCCTATTAAATATAGAGTTTAAATTCCAATGCTCATCAGATGTTCAAACTTGCGAAGAATTCGCGTATTTCAAGATGGCGGCATTATTATAGCCAACCTAATACAGACTATATATTCATTGAAATAGAACTTATATTTCAATATTTATAGTTTACGCAACGTCTTGTCGTCTTTAGCGGTTGCAAACTCAGAATAAGGCCACTGGGCGAATTGTGTGTAATAGTATGTAATAATGTCCCTCATATTATAAAAATCATATATAAAAACCGATGAGCCGACAGACTTTAACCAGAACATGACTAGGTCACTTGATACTTTTTGAATTTGTAAAGCATTCATCCAACAAACAAAACGTACAGTCGACCAAGAAAATGGTCTATCAAATTTGACACAACTTCACGTGTCATGAAACAGTCGTTAAGGTTGAGTGAAGTGCAAACGTCACTACAATATGTAATAACTATTAGATTATTACATATTGTAGTGACTACCTCAACCTATTTCGGCCATCATAATTAAAATTCAGTACTGAAGATGCTTCGTGGAGAAGCGAAACATGTGGACGTCGTTTAAGTCGTCGTTTAACTAGCGGAAGAATTTGCAATAAATAAATATTACATCTATATTATTATATAAAATAATGGAATTCCGCAAAATAACGCCTGATTCAATCAATTATATTAGATTATTATTAGGTATTAACTGTCAGATTATTCTTCAAGGGAAAAGCAACCTTAATGTTTTATAACGTGCAAATGAACTTCAACTCTAGGGTGGTAGACCACATTCTTGGCCGACTGTACCTAAAATAGACTTGTAATGCAAACACGTCTTTGTCACTCATTTTGTAACCGTATTATTTATTTTATTTTTTTATTTTATAAGTTTATTACAAAGCTAACAGCGATACAAGTTAACAAAATACATTATAATAACAAAAAGTATGGCTATATAAAGCTTTTCAGATTATGTAAACTGATTAACATTTTTTTTTTAATTTCTTAAGTCACATGCAAAAAAAAGAATAAACCTACTACTTGTATACTCTATATTTCTGCAAATAAGTGTTGGTCGCTTCCTTTGTAAAAATAAATGCCATTCCTTATTCCACCCCCAAGCAAGACGTTTTACCACTAGGACAACCACATACTAAGGTCGGGTTGGTCATAAAGACATCTATTACAGCGTCGAGACGACCTTCATTACCCCAGATATATCCCCCTCATCTCTGCATGTCTTATAACTTAATTAGACCAACATCGTTTGGTTTAAGGGATTTTGGGAGTAACGATTTTAGGAAGAAAGAAAGAACAGTTTTGTTTGGTCGCCTCGCACATATAATTAATTAACTAATAGTTAATATTGTGTACCAATGAGTTTTTAATTTAAAAATAATATGTACATTTGTTTGACAATACCACTATAGTGCCTCGGAGAGCACGTTAAGCTGTCGGTCCCGGTTTCACTATACCAACCTGTGAAACTGTTTCTAGATGGGCTATTGAGTCTATTCAAAACATCGCAACGAGCTAGCCACTTGTTCGTTCGGTGTAGACTCATACAATCGGCTACGAAGAGGTGGGATTAAAAACCCCTCCGCTGGTATCCTGAGTCCGTGTAGGCGGTCTTGGGGGCATTAAGACACCTGTGATGATACGTGTATGTGTGTATAGAAATGGTGGGTTATTGAATCTATCCAAACATCGCGATGAGCTAGCCACTTGTTCGGTGTAGACTCATACCATCCGCTACGACGAGGTGAGATTAGAAACCCCTCCGCTGGGTATCCTGAGGCTGACTAGGCGGTCTCGGGCGCCGGAAGACACCCGTGATGATATGTAATGTATGTAATATTTCACAGTAAACAAAAGTTATGTACAAAGGCGAACTTAATTCCTTAAGCATTATCTACCAGCTAACTTTTAAGATTGTGTGCGAAGATGAGTTCGGTGCTTAATTTAAAAAAAACTAATAAATGTATATATACATAAATATACAACGGAATACGGTGGTGAATTCAGCTTACATATGCTTCTTTTAAATTAAATAAATATATGTTTATTTAATATCAGATTTTAATATGACGAAGATATAAAGTAACATTAAAACAACAAAAAAATCATCGAATCGAGAACCTCTTCCTTATTGGAAATCTGTAAAAAAGCCCCCCTCATTAAGACTGTCATATTATTCATATTTTTTTATTCGTAGATTTTGCAAATCATAAAAAGAAACAAGCGATCGTTATGTTACGTTTAGGTTACCCGAAATAGATCGTAACATGAGAGTTAAGTGCCTTTTGGGGTGAGTGTCACCCTTCCTATTTTAATATCATTGTTATGTAGACATTACAACGTCGATGTACGTATATTCGTTGCAAGGCTTTTTTGTTCATATTATATCTATATATATATATATATATAAATTAATCGCCGTTAGTCAGTCACGCTAAAACTCAGCTAAGGTCAGATTGGCCGATTTGAATATTTATTATTTTATTTTGTTTGCATTAAAATACAGAGGCTCTACTATGGGTTTTTGGTTTGTACCAACGTAACGTTAAAACTTGAGGTACCACCAATAGGATCGCTTTATTCAATCGCGTTACCAAAAATAAAGCGGCCCTATTGGTTGTTGCTCGCGTGTTAACATTACGATGCTACAAAGTAAAAAACCCGTAGTAAAGCCTCTAGGGTGGCATAAAAAGAAAAATAATAGGAAAAATACTAAAGAAAAACTAAAAAATAATATTAAGCAATTTTTTATGAACAATGACGGTACACTTCGCGATTGTTTATTTTATACTTAGAATATATAGGAGATTTATATTTTCTTTTATCTGTCACATTTTTTTTTGCTTTTCTTCCACCACTGTGGAAAGACAAGGATATTTTCACCATACAACCATAATTTTAGTGACTGCTATATATTTCATGACTTCAGTTCACCGTTGTTAAAAATGACTCTTATATTGTCGTGTTACTTAGGTGCATTAGGTTATGACCCGTTTTCCTATTTTGTGATATAAAGCAATAATACCATAACAATTGCATTTTAGCGCCTAGACGGCCTTAGGGTACTAAATGTTATGGGTTTTGTTCCCACCTCGTCCCATGGTATTCTAAATTTAAACCGAACAAGTGGCGGGCTCGTAGCATTATTTTTTTGGGTATCTGACCTTAGCAAATTGTACGTACCTACTTACACATTATTTCTCCGTATGATATTCGAATCAGTAAAATTTTAGATTTCTTTCTATTATTCTTTAAAATATTTATTATATACATCATCACGGGTGCCTTTCGGCATCCGAAACCGCCTAGACGGCCGCAGGGTACCCAGCGGAGGGGATTTAAACCCACATCGTCGTAGCCGATGGTGAGAATCTACACCGAACAAGTGGCTAGCTCGTCGCGATGTTTTGAATAGACTCAATAACTCATCTATAAACAGTTTCACAAGTTGGTATAGTGAAACCGGGACCGAAAGCTTAACGTGCTCGGCTATAGTGGTGTTGTCAAACAAATGTACATAATTTGTTTAATTAAAAACTCATTGGTACACACAGGGATTCGAACCAGGGACCTAAGTGTTTTTAAGTCCAAGGTCTAACCAACTCGGCCACCACGTATATAACCCACCAACGGCCAGCTGTATATTTAACTGTAGGTACGGTTATTTTTTAACAATGATAAGATACCAACAACTGAAAAACCGAGCCTAAAAGTTGTAAATAATATACGACTTAATAAAAATATTTATTACCTTCATTACAGGACATTAAAATGCGAATCATATTTTTTTATGATTCCATAATATTTAAGAGCGGAAAAAATATTTTATGACAATCGTTGGCAAAGGTATAGTTATCGTTTCACTTTTTTCAAAAGAATCGACTAAAAATATAACAAAGCATTTTTCCAAGCAATTTTTAACAATAATATAATGAACAATAAAAAAAAATCTGCCGCTAAATGGCTGTCCGATAATAATTTTTGTTTATTATAAAATTTCTCCAGTCTACAGTGGTGCCATACAAACGTACTTTTTTATATATGTTTTATTGGAGCACGGCATGTGACTGTGTATCTCACTGGTGATGAGCAGACCTACAGAGTCCATGAATAGGGTCAATCAATAATGTTCTTAAACAACATTGATTGTTCCCACTATTCCCGGCTAAATGATGCGATTACGAAATGGGCGGCGACAAAGACGAATTGCATTACGAGTATATTAAATTTTAATATACTCGATGCCTTATCGTCAATTAAATTATCCATTTCGTAACCGCACCCTGAAAGGAGACTACCACCTCAACAAGAAAGCGATGCAGTAATCTCCTGAAAACTTCTCATATAATCAAATAATTAACATATTTAAAAAAATTGGCTCTTTATCAATTACTTTAAGTGAGTTAACACGTATTTTCCAAATAATTTTATTCTAAAAGTTATATTTACATACTAACGAAACCAGTATATATATATATATATTCATTTATTATTCAACAACGCTTATAACTAATTTACAATAATTATGTTACACACCAACGGAAACCTTTATGGTGCGTGAGTCGCAAACATTTTTTAAATTATATATTTGTACCTTAGCCTAGCGATATTATAATTTAAAAAATGGCATAATTTGAATTAATATGGGAAGTACGTTTGTATGGCAGCCCTGTCGACTTAACCTTAACCGATGTTCGTAAAAACAATAACATCGTAGTAAAATGCCGAAATATATTGGTTTAATGTTTATATCAATATAGGTGTAAAAGCGGCCCCAGCCTAGTTAAGTGGTTAAGTCAGCGCAACTGATAACAAGGTTAAGCAAATAATCAAATGACAATAAAGCCGGACCGGGTTATGAGTATGCTTTACAAGCAAATCAAAGTTGCAGCCCTGTCTGTAGTTCCGCAAAAATATCCTAGTGGGATAATTTATTTTTTATTTAATAATGACGTTATTCATAAAATCTTTTTGAATCCTTTAAGATCACCTTAGTTATAAAAAGTTTTGTCTCTTTTACGCATAAAAAAATATTTTTTTGTAGCTAAATAAATGAAACAAAACCTTCTATAACTAAAGTGTCCTTCAAGGACACAATAAGTTTTTTTGAATACGTGGCGGCACTGAAAATTTCGGGAATCAAGGAAGTGACACAACATTACTATTTAACAATTTATTTATTGCTTTTCGAAGTATTCTCCGTGAAATTTGACACATTTTTCCATACGATGGAACCAATCATTGGGGTCTCCAAAATGGCCGTTTTGTAGGCGTCCACAGCTTCTTCAGGTGATGAAAATCTCTGACCACGCAATTTATTCTTTATTTTAGGGAAAGTATAGAAATCATTAGGGCTTAGGTCGGGGCTGTACGGCGGATGGTCTAATAATTCTATGTTTTCTTGCTCCAAAAACTCTTTTGTTCTGTGCGCGGTGTGAGAACTCGCATTGTCGTGATGGAGGATGATGCGGCGATTGCAGTTCTCTTTACGGAGTTCAGAAACGACCTGTGGCAAACAAATGCTAGCATACCATTCTGCATTAACCGTTCTTTGTCCCTCAAGTGGAATAGTCGCAACATGACCGGTTTTGGAGACAAACGTGGCCACCATTCTTTTTGCAACACTCCGTGAACGCATATTTTTTGTTGGCTTTAACTCATTTTCGAACACCCAAACTCGTGACTGATTTTTTGTTTCGGGTTCGTACGCGTATATCCAGGATTCGTCACCTGATACGATGTTGTATACAGCATTTGAGGATCCTGCGTGGAATCTTTCGAGAGTTCTGACGCACCAAGTAACGCGAGCCGCCTTTTTGCTCTTCACAGAGCGAATGCGGTATCCATCGGGAAAACAACTTTTTTACACCTAATTGTTCATGCAAGATTATTTGTATTTGACTCATGCCAATGTCTAAAGTTGCCTGAATTTCGCGGTATGTCACATGTCGATCTTCCACAATCAGCTTACGAACAGCATCAACGTTTTCTTGGGTGACTGCAGTTTTTGGACGATCTTGACGGGGATCATCACTGAGCTTGACACGTCCACGTTGAAATTCAGCAAACCAGCGATAAATTGTGGTTTTGGATGGGGCTTCATCACCATATGCAGAAAGCATCCGATCAACACACTGTTTTTGTGTTAAACCACTTCGAAAGTCATAATAAATCATCGCTCTTGAATTTTCTCGAGTCAATTCCATTTTCTCAACGACTAAACAAGTTTGACAAGTCCTTGTGACAAGACCAAGAATCTTTTTTTAAATAAATAAATGGTATTCGATTTTTAAAACCAAGGAGTTTTCAATTAAAAAGATTTTAATATGACAGGAACAGTGGAAATATTCCATTCCCGATATTTTCAGTGCCAACTACGTACCGGTGTAAGAAATTGTCTTACTAAATCTTATATTTTTGATTTTTTATAAATATAAATAAATCCCTATTTGCCTTAGTCACGCCATAACTTGAGAACGACTTGACCTATTTTTAATTTTTTAATGTTTATAATACTTTGTAGAAGATTCTTACGGAACAAATTAATTAAGAAAATTGTGCAGGAAATTGGATATTTTCAGAAAACATAACGACTATTTAATCTTGGCGCGTTTGGTAGTTCGAGAATAACGTGAATTTAACTGTTATTTAAAAAAAACTAATAAATAGGTAATAAATATAACGTAATTACTTGCAAAAACTTTTAAACTTTCTTGACTGCTTATTGCACGGGGCCATAGCGGCGCCGGGATTATAGGCAGCTTGTATTGCCTCAATAGAAAATCCGGGATTTCTCAGAACCATTCATTATTCTTATACTACAGAACGCCTTATTTGCAAAAACATGATCAACTAGTCATGTTTCGGATTTAGTCTTAGGGTTCACCGGTTTTGGTTTTGGGCGGCACTATAATAATAATAATAATATGTAGGACAAATTACACATATTGCTCTGGTCACAAACTAAGCTCTAGGCTTGTACTATGTGTACCAGAAGCAACGATATAATACATATTATATTTTATAAACACCCAGACCATGACAAACTGTACAGAAAAAACGTACTAATATTTTTTTTCCATGGGTGGGAATCGAACCCACTACCTCCGGATACAACGCCAAAGGCGCAACCACTAGTCTACAGAGGCTGTCAAGAAAAAACTATAAAAGTAGACTGGTAATGCGAATTCCTCTTTGGCTTAGTGGAGCGATCGATGCTTATAAACAAGACAGGTCTGCTTACCATCATGTAGATACAAACTCACACGCCCCAGAAAAGTGATATAAGAGACTTTTGTTGACTTTTTTTTATAGGAGGTCGGCATGTGACCCCAATTCAACCTGATCGAAAGCAGTATGCAGGTCCAAGAATGAATACAACCAGCTCTTGGAACTATGTTGTAAGAGCTGGTTTCATCCATTATGCCGGCTTAAGATGCCTATTCACGCTTCGTTTAAAGGGCTCAAGGTTATAGGATGGAGGAAACACTCAAGCAGGCAGAGCATTTCACATTTTAATAGTGCGACAGATGAACATGTATATGATGTAGATGTAAAAGAATACATGCGCATTTTTTTATTTCTATAACATACCACTCACTTCAAATTTGTAACTCCTCTCGTTTTAGACATAGAACGGTATGAAAGTATTTGCATTGTAAAGAGCTTAAAATTTCATTTAAATATTATGTTTTATAAACAAATTAATAAAATACTTCAAATCATTGCTAATATAAATATTATGTTTCATAAACAAATTAATAAAATGCATTCAAATCATTGCTAATATAAATATTATGTTTCATAAACAAATTAATAAAATGCTTCAAATCGTTGCTAATATAAATATTATGTTTTATAAACAAATTAATAAAATACTTCAAATCATTGCTAATATAAATATTATGTTTTATAAACCAATTAATAAAATGCCTTTAAATCATTGCTAATATAAATATTATGTTTCATAAACAAATTAATAAAATGCATTCAAATCATTGCTAATATAAATATTATGTTTTATAAACAAATTAATGAAATATTTCAAATCATTGCTAATAAATATTATGTTTCATAAACAAATTAATAAAATGCATTCAAATCATTGCTAACATAAATAATATTTTTATAAACAAATTAATAAAATGCTTCAAATCATTGCTCAAATAAATATTATGTTTCATAAACAAATTAATAAAATACTTTCAAATCATTGCAAATATAAATATTATTTTTATAAACAAATTAATAAAATAGCAGCACCTTATGTATATATAAATGTGTATATACATTTATACTATTGTGCTCTATCCTAGTGGAAGTAAACATGCTATTTCTCACATGAGCGGCCGTAAGAATAATTTATAACACATTCTCACGCAGACATATCCCGCCACTTTATCTACACAAGAGCTGGTGTTTTATTTAAGGACCCTGATCACTAAATAATTCCCTTTTAGAAAGAAAGATGGCGCTAGGATTTGCTACGATTTTCTCGAATAAGCTTAATACTTACAGCTGTATGTTTCTTTTTTTATACAAATAAGTGTCATTAAACTATATTAAGCTTTTTTTACTTTTTGTTCGTACCAAGTACCTACTTATTTTGATAAAGAAATACAAAGGCTATAAGCTATGTCCTTTTAGACTTATTCATTAAAACTTATTGAGTCCTTCAAGAACACTTAAGTTGTAGAAGGTTTTGTGTTTTTACGCAAATTAATTTATTTTACAAAAACATGTTACAACCTTCTATAACCAAAGTGTTCTTTAAGGACGCAATCATTTTTTTTCATGAATTGAATACCAGTGTTAGTTGATATTATGTTTTAACTTATAAAAGTTTTTTTAATTTCTTCCAGTATTTATATGTTGTTCCAGTATAATTCAGTTTTGACATGAATGAGTACTTATTTACTTCGTAGGTAATTCTTTTCGATATTCAGATTTACGTGTCTTTTCGTTACTACAAAGTACGATGATACGGTACTGAATACATCGCATTACTAGTGTTTCGAGTTCATAATTCCAAAACAAACTCCTATCTCTTCAAAACCCATAAAACTTTCCTCAAGAAAACAACATTAGTACAACAGGTGTAAACAGTACAATACAGGTACTAATTACAAGAATTAACCGTTGTTTAACAAAACAAGGTTTAAGCTACCTCTAAAACGGAACCCACAGGTATTGAAGTGAATAAACCGTCCGTCGCCCATTCATGGCAGATGCCGAGCTCCGGAACTGTCTTCCGGCTACGATCCGCTACGCCGCGCCCGTAGCCATTACAATGCTACGAGATTATAAGGTTGCCACTTATCGCTAATTATTTTATTTACATAAATGTTTTTAATTCAGGAAATGTATACTTTAATTTTTATTATGTATATTTTAATTTAATTTAATTTACTCCTTTATAAAAAAATATGTTGAAAATATTTTTTTAATTAATAGATAAAAACAATGCGATAGTATTTGCAGAATTGGGGAAATCTTTAGTATCAAAGTGACATTATATAGCAACTGCTATAGAATTCTAAAGCAGTTACTAGTATTTGGCGCGCCCGTAACAAAACTACGAGATTATTAGGTATGATGCAGCTGATTATTTTGTTTCAATAAATGTTTTTAATTCGAGAAATGTATAGGTAATTAAAATAACTCAGTTATAAAAACATATATTACATTTTTTAACAGATAAAACCAGTGCGATTAGTATTTGTAGAATTGGGGAAACGATTAGTATAAAAGTGACATTTATAGCAGATGCTGAGAGCGCAGTGACTGTCTTCCGGCTACGATCAGCTACGCGGCGCTCGTAGAAATTACAAAGCTACGAAATTATATGGTTGCCACTTATCGCTGATTGCTTTATTTAGGAAAATGTATATGTACTCGTTAGTAAAATGTATATGTACTTTAATTTGTCTATTAACAAAGGATTAAAAAAAACAATAATGGTGCAATTCATGTTTGCAGAATTAAGAAAACCGTTATAGTTAGAGAACTGCCCATATGTTTTTTGACTGCCCATATTTTACCTACTTACTGCTTAATTTGTCCTAAAGGTTTGACTGGTAGATAATGCCTAACGACATTAAGTCCGCCTTTGTACTAAATTTGTGAATTTTTTTTTTTTTTTTAATAATATGATTGACTGATTGATAAATAAACTGTCTGCTGGGTGTGAAATATCATTCTTAGTGTTGCCCCAAGTAGCCCAAGAAGCAAGTAGGGTATTAGTTTTAGTGGTAGCCTGGATACAGTTTTGAATTTTCCCAGGTCACTAATGTGACTAGGGCATAAATCTAGATATTTAGGGATCTTGGGGGAAATTAGAAATCTATATCCAGACCTCAAGTAGCCTGGATATACTAAAAATGAGATTTCATTTCCAGCAGACGGTTGTATACCAGTCAGTAAATTATATGGGCAGCTCTGGAACTATTACTATTATAGTAAAAAAACATCCGTCGCTTATTTATTTACAGTTGCTGAGTGCTCCAGAACTGTTTACCAGTACTTAGTACTATTATATATTTTTTACTTCCGGTTAGCATCCGCTACGAGGCGTCCGTAGCATTTACAATACAACGAATTAGGTAGATTGCCGTTAGTGTATTTAAATTAAACTATTCAGTTTTTAATTTAGAAAAAACTTAAATAATTAATATTAGTCATAATGATTAAAATTGGAAATGATTATGCAGTTTCTTATATATATAAATAACGCCTGATTCAATTAAATAATATTAGCCAGTTTAAAATATAAGAAACAATATAGATATCTAATTAGCCGTTTTTACTTTGAATTTTAGATTAAAAAAAAAATGTGATAGATATTATTTTTACTTTTAATTTGCAATAAATTGTGTGTTTTTTACATTATTTTAAGTGTTATTTTACGTTTATCCTAGAACTAAAGCGACCGATGAGTATTTTCACAATTAAAATTCTATACATTAATATTAAAATTATTATTTACGTCTCTAATTATTGTTGGTTTATATATTAGGGAAAAGATAAATTAACATAAAAGTTAATTTTTTAATTTTATTGTTTTATATGGTCATAAAAAACAAATAGCCTCTTTTTTTAAGATTATTAAAAATTAAAATAATTTGAAGGTCACCTTTAGTAATCCAAATACCTATTAAAATTAATGACAAGACTTCGGCCCTCGGAACTGTCAGTTTTATCATCAAAAGCTACCCTTCACCGACCCCAAATCACGACCCCGTATGCGTTTATTTACGTGAAAAATTGAAAATGATATAATAAATTGTGAAAAACTCACTGAATCGTTTTTATTAGTCCCCAGAAGTAATTTGTCCACATATTTTATATCATGCGTATGTTTTTGTGACTTCAATGTATTTTTTTGAATTTAAGTACATTAAATAAAGTGTTTACGACATTTATATCCTTAAAAGCTATTAACATAAGTAACGTGTTAAGGGATCTTAAAAAAAAATAAAGGAACCTTTTTGATAGGACTCACGCCTTTAGCGTTGTATCAAAATATAGTACGTTTTTTTCTGTACAGTTTGTCATGGCCTGGGTGTTTATAAAATATAATATGTATTATATCTTTGCTTCTGGTACACATAGTACAAGCCTGGAGCTTAGTTTGTGACCAGAGCAATAGGTATATGTAAATTGTCCTACATATTATTATTATTATTTTATTTTAAATTTAGAATGGTTATAGATATTCATGACCCCCATAAAACAAAGAGGCTATAAGTCAAAAATGAAGGTGTTCTAAGTTTTTTTTTTCGTGTTAATCGGTCGGGTATAACTTAGCTTATCTATATTTTGTTCATATAATTACTGGGTTTTATATAAAACGCGCGAAAAGAATATATTTATCTTCCCTCTCCATTTTCAAAGTTTGCGTTTTATATCACTAGCTGATCCGCGCAACTTCGTCTGCGTAACTTTAACCGTTATATTTTTCCCCGTTTTTGCAACATTTCTCATTGCTACTCCGCTCTTATTAGTCGTAGCATAATGTTATCACCTTCCTCGATAAATTTCTCTTAAATCTTATTAAAAATAAAATAGACTGCATGTCACTTGTAAATAGGATTCTAATACTGTATGTGCCTGATAACTACACAAGAAGCAGGCGTCATAGTCTTCTTGTGACTCCATCCTCACGGACTAACGTGTATCGGCACTCCCTACTGCCTCGTGGACTTGCTCTACTCAACTCCTAGCTGGATGAAGCTCCACAGTGTGACCTGTTTGTGGATGGAGTGGAGTGTCTGATGAAAGAATGTAAGAGAATGCTAGAAGGATGAATGTATAAATAATATAATAATAAATAATGTCGATATAATATGTACTTATCTCATTATAACTAACAAAACATGTATTTTGTTTCATAATAATATATTTTGTTCATATTGTAATGTTTTAGTAATATGTACTGTCAATTACAATATTGTGTTTTATAAATAAATAAATAAATGCCAACACTAAGTTATTTTTTCAATTCGAAAGTAGTTCCTGAGATTAACGCGATCAACAAACAAACTCTTTAGCTTTATAATATTAGTATATATTTAGGATTTGTTAATTTATTGCTAAGGATAGTTGAAGGCAAAATGAAATAACTACCCTATCTACTATTTATAACATCATTGAGCTATCTAGGTATAAAAGTATAACTATTCCAGGTGAAAGTCTTATCTCTGAAAATGACAGGTCGTACGGCAAATAGGTTTATATCGTTCATGTCGTTCAAGGATGTGGAACGACATCCTGTCATCGACACGAGAGTTTTTGGGTCAACGTGGTACCCAAAGCAGCGAGGCGTACCGTCGCACCTTGCCTCATCATTCTGTCTCGATGAGTTTTCGATGTTACCTACTCCAACTACGAGTATAGGTACTTGTTCTTTTTTTAAGTGGCAATTTTCTTTTATCATATTCTGTGATGAAAATAATAAACACTTGTCCATTTTTTATTTTTTTATTTATAATACAATATAAGACTTATTGCCGTTGGGCATTAACTGAAAGTCAAACCTTTGTGGCGTTATAACATTTAGGTTAGGTGTGCAATAAAATAAAATTACTTAAAATAAGGATTAGGTATATGCTTAAATTATATGATTTTTATACAAATACATATTTCATAGCTTACACACACATATATAGTTATATATTGCACATAAATAGTATAATGACTACTTAGAGTCTATTTTTGTTGTTTTATGGCCCATACAATAAAAATATAAATACAAAAAGCCTAAATTTCTTCTTCTCTTTCTACTAAACTTAAGTTTTTACCCCCCACATGCCTAAAGGTATTTAATACATAATTTACTATAAATAAAAATCTATATTTAATAAAAGATTAAAAAAATATTTAATATATTTTAAATATAGATTTTAAAAGAATAAATTCGTGGGGCCGAGTTGGTAAGACCTTAGACTTAAAACTGACTTAAATTAAAAAAATGTATATGGGTATGACCAATTTAATGTCTCGAAAAGCACGTTAAGCTGTCGTTCCCTAGTACTATACCAACATGTGACCCGCCTAGACGGCCACACGATCGGGTACCCCATGGTTGGGTTTTCCCCCTTATCGTATACTATGGTATTCTAAACCTACACCGCAAAAGAGTTTGGATATACTCATTACCCCATTTTTAAACAGTTTCACCAGTTGGTATAGTGAAAATGGGACCGAGAGCTTAACTTGGTATCTGAATCACTATAGTGGCGTTAATGCTTTTTTGTGTAAGCTAATATTTTGGTCATTCAGACCATGTGTCGGGGACCCTACACATGAGCCCATTGTGCCCTTACGGTAAAGAGAGTACTGGGCATGGGGGGTCATAAAGGGGGTCCCCCTTTTACTACCTCTTGCTGACGTGCGCAATTTTTGTCTGCGAAACTTTCACCACTTACGCAAAGCACGCAACAAAAACTCTCAAAAGGAATAAATTTTTCCCGTTTTTTTTTTTTTTATATATTTATTTATTTAAAGTAGAAGATCTACAGCTGTTAAATTTATAATTTTATACAAAAATAGATTACAAAACATTAAGCTAATAGTTGATCTTCTTAAATTAAAATTAGTTTTTTAACACAGCAATAAACAAAGAATAAAATAACAAAACAAAGATTAGTTTTTTTTTTTAAATGAAGTTGAATTATAAATTTTGCAGTTAAATATATATATCCTAAATAATACTGATAAATAATAATAATAATATGTAGGACAATTTACACATATTGCCCTGGTCACAAACTAAGCTCTAGGCTTGTACTATGTGTACCAGAAGCAACGATATAATACATATTATACTTTATAAACACCCAGACCATGACAAACTGAACAGAAAAAACGAACTAATTAATATTTTTTTGCCATGGGTGGGAATCGAACCCACGACCTCCGGATACAACGCCAAAGGCGCAACTACTAGTCTACGGAGGTTGTCAAAGGTTAACAAATAAACACAAGTAAATGTATGTATGTATATATGTATCATCACGGGTGCCTTACGGCGCCCGAGACCGCCTAGACGGCCCCAGGGTACCCAGCGGAGGGGTTTTAATCCCACCTCGTCGTAGCCGATGGTAACACAAGTAAATAAACAGAAGTTTAAAGTTTTTGCAACTATGTTCATTAATTCTCCACTCCTTTTGGTCGTAGCGGAATGTTATATAGCCTATAGCATTCCTCGATAAATGAGCTATCCAACACTAAAATATTTCTTAAATTTGAAAAACCAAACAAACCCTTCAACTTTATAATATTAGTATAGGGATAGTCACCCGAACTTACATAAATGTCAATCTTATAAATTACAATTCCTGTCATTGTACATTACACGAAGCCATCCATTATAGAAAGCTATCGGGTTTCTATCTACGTGGAAATTGATATAGTCCTTTATCTCGTGTTGATAGAACCTTTTCGCGTTATAAAACCCTGATAATGTACTGGCACATTATCGCGTTGGAGCTAATGGATAGATAACATAATATAGTGTTTGGTATATTATGTACATCCTCATTATTATAGATAAGAAAGATTATGTACATACCTATTGTTTAAAAAGGTTTGGTGTAACTGAAGTATTAATTTTTATGAAAAGTTTTTTTGGTGGGAGGAAGGCCTCTAAAGTTCGCTAGGCCACCCTACCGGACTTAATGTTTATGATGGTATAGCCTCGTTGTATAAAGCGGTCACCCATCTTAAGTTCGGCCTTGTTGTCATCTGCTTTACCTATTTTTACCTTTATCAGTTGCGCAGTGACTTAACTACAAGGCTTGGGCCGCTTTTATTTATATAGTGATTTATAAAGTCTGTAAGTTCATCGGTTTAAGTAGACTACTGCATCGATTTTTGATCGAGGAAGTAGTCTCCTTTCAGGGTGCAGTTACGAAATGGGTGGTTGATTTGGCGATAAAATCGTGAAGATATAGAATACAATAATAATAATATGTAGACCAAATTTCACATATTGCTCATGATCACAAACTAAGCTCTAGACTTGTACTGCTTGTACCAGAGACAATGATATAAATACATATTATATTTTAGTATATACCCATACCATGACAACCTGTACAGAAAAAAAATACTATTTCTTTTGCCATGGGTGAGAATTGAACCCACCACCTCCGGATACATTGCCAAAGGCGCAACAAGAGTAGACTCGTAATTAATTTTGTAAACGCATGATTTTGGCCACAAAGTGTGCGGTCAACGCTGTTTAAACAACAATGCATTGATCGACTATATTCATGACCTGCTTACCATCAGGTAGATATGGCCAAATAATAATATGTAGGACAATTTACAGATATTGCTCTGGTCACAAACTAAGCTCTAGGCTTGTACTATGTGTACCAGAAATAATGATATAATACTTATTTTTTATAAACACCCAGACCATGAAAAATGTATATATTTTTTTTTTGCAATGAGTGGGAATAGAATCAATAAAATAAAATCATAAATTCGCGTTATAAGTATCCAGGGTGGCAATTTCGGCGCTTACTACTTGCATATCAAGTCAAAATATTCGAGTGAAAATATCGAATATCTTTAGAGCTTTGTGTTATTTATCACTTGAACATTCAAACTACATTTAAGTATGCCATTTAAGAAAGCACTATAAGGATCACATTTAACAAAATTGTTGTGACTTAAACCGTTCAGCCAGTAGCCCTAGTGTGAGTTTTTTTAACATTTACTATACTACTGCGTTAACATTTTGACCAATCACACGCTCGCATTTTTAGTTCTCAAAATTTCCGCTTGGATCGCTGAACTATTTCACATACAAATTTTAGTTAACTCAAACGCAAAGTAATAGTTAAAAAACTCACACTAGGGGTACTGTTATAAGAAATACAGCTGCGCTCTACAGCTATTTATTTTAAGATTTTTCTTGGAAATTCTATCGGCAGATTTATCTGGAAAGCTACTATTATGTAATCTTTTCTGGGATCCTAACTTAATTATGCTGATATCGCAAACAAAATCTGATGGCATGATCTGCCTTGCAAAGTCAACAGAAACCAATAAGTTGTTCTAAAAATATTAAACATGGCCCCGTAGGATCGCTTTGACTATTTCCGTCCAAACCATGGTGGTTTATGGTGCCCTAAAGCCTAAAATGGCCTGCGAAAAATGAGAACAAGATGGCCGTGGCCGCCCAACATACGAACCAAAATTTAAAGTGAGGACAAAAATTATTATAACCAATCAAATTTAAGGCTGAGTTGCACCAAAATAAACTCTCTGTAAATACAACGATTAAAGTTAAAAATGGCGTCCGTAGTAATAGTTTTATTTTAAAAGACAGCCGGCGGAGTCAACGGCAAGGTTATACAGGTTATTTAGTCAGAAATGTATCATATCGATTAAAGTTTAGACTAGCGTTATGCGCGTAATCACCCCGCTGATACCGATCACTGACATTATATAATTTCCTAATAAACTGTGAACAAAAGTAGTTTTCAAATAAAAGAAAAAAATATTATTCTAAATATTCATTTGGATCAACCCGTACGTAAAATATGCATTTGGATAAACCTGGGTGTTATAAATTGAAAGGTCTTGCTACTTTTAGATCACTGTGATATACATACTCATACATACCTATATATAAGTATATGCTAGTGTAATGAATTACTTGTTATTTTTTTATTATTTGTGAGCTATAAATATTATATTATAGTGTGCGTAAGTAAACCTGCAAAGTCCATGAACGGGTCGATTAATAGATTGTAATTTAGTACTATTAGTCACTCGAGTCACCCACTGGCTAGATACGAACAAAACCCACACAACGCATAACACAGATAGTGATGGGGCACGTAGTATATAACACATATAGAGATAGTTTCTCTACCAAATTTAGCACTTATTTAACTTCAATAGTTTTGTTTAAGTTGGTTCATGAATCTTTGAATAAATCAATGAATATTCTTTATTGTAGAAAAGCTCAAAACTATTGTACTTAGGCGAGTTTAATGACTTAGGCAGGAAATCGACAAATGACAGGCAGACTGCCGATCTAAAAATATTTACGGACGACTTAGATACATACCTATATATAAAATATATACATATACACAATATAATATATACATATACATACTACACCAAAATAATCTTTCTTTAGTACAAATTTCACGAACTCAATGAACATAGCTACCAACTTTAAAGTAATTTAGTATTAGTTTGAAAAGTTTTAATAACCCGTACTTAATGTGTAGTCGGAGCTTAGTTTATTATAAGAACGTGTCAGATGAACCTTTACATAGTACATGTCTATATTAAGAACACGCCATTCGCAATTGGTAAGTCTGCGGTCCTCATACAAAATGAGCTACTTCTACTTCCACTGTTTGTCGTACAATTAAAATAATATATTTTTGTCGGTATTTATTAATATTATGGTTAAAGTTTTATTTTGTATTTAAACCAGAATAAAACATTATTAATAATACAAAAGTATTAAGTGAAAGATTTTTATGTATATCAATATAATGTAGATTTTACAAAAAGTGCACAAAACGAACCATTTTTGACCGAGACTTTGCTTTTCATTTCGATTGCGAGGAAATAAAACAGTAGTATAACATAACATTTCTTTAATTAAAATTAGTACAGTTTTGAATACTGAAGGAAATTGTTTTTCTTAAAAAACACATAAGGCAAATAAATTTAAGTACCTAAATATTATAAAATAACAAATTCTATCTATGAACTTCTTATTGTGTTTGGCTGTATGGATCATTTTCTTTGCCTTAATATAGATACATTTATGAGTAAATACGTTAATCAAATGCACTTGTGCACCAAATTAGATTTTGTGCCGCCTATATCCTGCACAATAAGCAAAAGAAATTGCAAAGTACTTTCAGAGCATGAGAAGTGAAAAAATAATAATTAAACTACGACCAACAGCCAAGTTGTAACTCTAGAAGTCGTATGTATGGAGTGTTAACACGGCTGGTGAAACCTTAACGTCTTTACGTGAAATTGCATAAGTTAGAAGATTTACAGAAGTTCAGTGTTTTCTTTCACAGCGTGGGAAATTCTGCTTGTGTCTAACAACATTTAGGTAGGAGACACGTTGGTAACGCGTAATTCTATGTAGGGGATTATATAACGCAATTGCGATACGGAATTCGCCATCAAATATCACAAAATATTACCTAATGCTTAATAGTATTATTTAATAGAAACAATTTGTCATAACTCAATTAAAAATATACTGTTCTGAAAGGTGTTTTTTTGACCGCCTAGACGGCCTCAGGGCACCCAGCGGAGGGTTTTTTAATTCCACCTCGTCGTAGATGGTATGAGTCTACACCGAACAAATGGCTAACTCATCGCGATGTTTGAATAGACTCAATAACCCATCTAGAAACAGTTTCACAAATTGATATAGTGAAGCTGGGACGTGCTCTCCGAGGGACTATTGTGGTGTTAATAAAGAAATGTACATATTCTTTTAGGTGAAAAAACTCATTGGTACACACCGGGATTTGAACCAGGGACCTAAGTGTTTTTAAGCCTAAGGTGTAATCAATTCATCCACAACGTATATTATAATGAAATAATTCAAGGCACTTAGGTCCCTGGTTCGAATCCCGGTGTGTACCAATGAGTTTTTAATTAAAAAAATTATGTACATTCGTTTGACAACACCACAATAGTGCCTCGGAGAGCACGTTAAGCTGTCGGTCCCGGTTTGACTATACCAACTTGTGAAACTGTTTATAAATGGGTTATTGAGTCTATTCAAAACATCCACTTGTTCGGTGTAGACACATACCATCGGCTACGACGAGGTGGGATTAAAACCCCTCCGCTGGGTACCTTGGGGCCGTCTAGGCGGTCTCGGGCGCCGTAAGGCACCCGTGATGATACATTACATACATTTAATTCAAGGCAAAAAACATTTATTTCATGTACATGTGTACCATTACAGGCATTTATAAAAAGTAAAAATAAAACTATAAGGTGCAAGTGTGCACTTGGCTAGAACGGGTAGTGGATTATTAATCTATTGTCCATGCGAGAGAAAATGAAATAAAATAGCAACCAAACCGAACACACACTACATAACCAAATGGTATAAGACTAGGTGATCATTTTTAGCACACCATGATGACTTCATCTTCATCTTCCTGAAGGTATTGCGACCTACAAAGACCATTGCTTTAATATCCTCGCTGCTTTATCATCAAATCAATTACCGGTTTCGTAACCGTGACCTAAAGACTACCATCTAGACAAAAGTCAGATAATAGATCAAAATAACAATATTTACAAACTAACAGTAACTATCCATAAAATATTATATCCTTAAAGGACTTTAGTTATGGTAGATTTTGTCTCTTATTTTAGCGACAAACATGCGTGAAATAGACAAAATTATTTTAACTAATGAGTTTAGCAAGGGCTCAATAAGTTTTTATGTTAATAAATATATACAAGTAGCTATATATATATATTTAGGTTTGCTGATAGAAAATGCCCAAGGTATTAAGCTCGCCTATGTAAATAAATAAATAGCAGATCCGCGCAACTTCGTCTGCGTAACTTTAACCGTTTACGTAGCGTACGCTCTCAAAAGGAATAGTATTCCCCCGTTTAAGCAACATATTTCATTATTACTCCGTTCATTGCTATTGGTCGTAGCGTAATGTTATATAGCTTTTCTCGATAAATGGGCTATCCAACACTAAAATATTTTTTTAATACGAACCAGTAGTTACTGAGATTAGCGCGTTTAACTAAATAAACAAACTCTTCAATTTTAGAATATTAGTATAGATATGTAAATATTTCTAACTAAAGTGGCGCAATCTTATATCCCAAACCTACGTGGACTATTTAAAAAAGTGAAAATTGAGTAATTTTTTTTTTTTTTTGCAAGACGACAACGTGGAGACGATAAAGTTACTAGACCTATTTCTGTAATTAAATGTTTTTAAAAGACTTTATTGATATATTTAAGAACAGTGTTCACGGCGTATCAGACAAACGATTCAGAAGGTAATCAAAAACTATATAAGAAAAATATCCTCACAATCCCAAAGAACATAGAATAATAGATATAATATATCTTTTGAAAGGGGATCACACACGAAACGATCGCCTTTCACCGACCGCCTACTGTGATTGATGCGGCCATTGTGCGAGAATATTTATATGCAAAACAACCCCAATAAGTTTTTGACTTCTAATAAAACGATTATATGATTGGATTTTGGGTAAATAAATCAATGTAAATTTATATTTTTTTGTCATATTTCCCGCTTATGATGTTAGTGTATGTACGAAACTAAAATATATAACAATTATCTAAAATATATACAAATTTCATTAACTTTATATTCAATTATAAGAATTATTGTTTTGCCTATTTTTTTATTAATTACCAAATTTTGTTATTATGGCTATTCGTGGGTTCGATTCCCACCCATGGCAGAAAAATATTAATTTGTACGTTTTTTCTGTACAGTTTGTCATGGTCTGGGTGTTTATAAAATATAATATGTATTATATAGTTGCTTCTGGTACCCATAGTACAAGCCTAGAGCTTAGTTTGTGACCAGAGCAATATGTGTAAATTGTCCTACATATTATTATTATTATTGCCTACCTTTTTAGATCTGAAAGGGACCTGCCCTTTCACATCTAAAAAGGCTATATAAAGAAATCATCTTTTATTGTAAAATATTTTTTTATGCTAGGGCTTATGCTTAATTCGGGCTCCAGTCTCACATGGATTCTGTATTATTTCATTGTATTGATGTTTTTGTAATGAGAAAATAATTAACTATTATAATGATAATACTATTAGATAATGATGATAAACTGCAATATTGATATTGATTATTAGTTATTTTTTAAGACAGATTAAAAAAAATATATATATACGAGTTGAGAAAAGACAATGTCTTTATAAATAATTAAAGTTTATGAATAAATAATATTTATTATATTCGCAATATATGATATTTGCTAAATTTAATATAAACACTTTCCGCTGGGTACCTTGAGGCCGTACACTCTTGGGCGCCACAGGGCACCCGTTAGTGTATACAGTTAGATAAACTCTACTAGGTTCGGAATTATATGCAAAACTGCATACCTACACGAGATTCGTTTACCATAGGAATAGCGATATCGCGCGTATTTATACAGACCATTAACTCATATACGTGATGGCCGAGTTGGTTAGGCGTCGGACTTAAAAACACTTAGGTCCCTGGTTCGAATCCCATAATTTAAAAATTTATGTATTTGTTTGACAACACCACTATAGTGCCTTGGACAGCACGTTAAGCTGTCGTTCCCGGTTTCGCTATACCAACTTGTGAAACTGTTTATAGATGGGTTATTGAGTCTATTCAAAACATCGCGACGAGCTAGCCACTTGTTCGGTATAGACTCATACCATCGGCTACGACGAGGTGGGATTAAAACCCCTTCGCTGGGTACCCTGGGGCCGTCTATGCGGTCTCGGGCGCCGTAAGGCACCCGTGATGATATGTATGTATGTATAAACCCATCTGCTTTTCTTTCCGTCAGCGCTTTGGTGGACACCGACCCTAACTGATAAAATAAAACAATGATAATATAGGTCACTCGCCACAACGGCCAAGCTACAGAAATCCAATTAAGATGAGAATCAAATGCAATCACACATAAAGGGAGATCGGAGATTAAAACCGCAGAGCATTTGTATAGATCCACCTGATATATGTGCACACATACATACATACACATGTTTATGCTGTGTGTATAACATGTGTATGTGTGTGAGCATAAACCTTTCAGAACTCAAATACACAGACGCTGAAACTGCATTTAACTGATACAGTTTAAAATTAACGACTGTTACACTAACTGAAATGGTTAAACTTGTGTGGTGTGCTCAATTAAATACAGGTATATAGAGAAAATGTTATTAAACCAAAAGCTCCTTAACTGCAAATACTAATTAATTTGATTTGCAGCATTGGTTGTTAAAGAATTTGATTTATTTAAATATATAATATAACTATATATAATTAAAGCGATCAGCGGCCACATTCTATTTCTTATAACATGAGATTATCAAAATAACAAATCCCGTTTTTAGCACTTATCAGCGCTCTCTCCTCCAATTACGATTAATTAATTAATGTGAGTTGGTTAGACCTTGGACTTAAAACCACTTAGGTCCCTAGTTCAAATCCCGGTGTGTACCAATGAGTTTTTAATTTAAAAAAAAAATACATTTATTTGACAACACCACTATAGTGCCTCGGAGAGCACGTTAAGCTGTCGCTCCCGGTTTCACTATACCAAGTTGTAAAACTGTTTATTGATGGGTTATTGAGTCTATTTAAAACATCGCGACGAGCTAGCCACTTGTTCGGTGTAGACTCATACCATCGGCTACGGTGAGGTGGGATTAAAACCTCTCCGCTGGGTACCCTGGGGCCGTCTAGGCGGTGTCGGGCGCCGTAAGTCACCCGTGATGATATGTATGTGTATGTATAATATAACACACATTCATAACTATTTCATTAATATATTTCATGAGCGTGTAGTTTTAAATTTTGACTTATTCTTATATTTACCCTTATAGAAGCGGAATTGGCATCTGACGCCGCATATAGCGCAGACAACCAAAAGTATTATTTTATTTTATTTAAAGTGACCTTTGTTTTCATTCTTGGACTTTTATATCGCTTGTAGTGAGCGATTTATAAAGTCGGTGTATGTATTGTATAAGGCGTATAGAGTATATGTATTGTATATATACGTATGTATATGTTTTGTATATGAATGTATGTTTTGTTTTAATGAGGTAAATTTACAATATGACGTACTTTCAATATTACAACTTAGCTATTAGTCGAAGTTCAATTATGTTGTCGTAAGGATATATTAATTCTTGGATCGATTGTGGAGTCAACGTACAAAATAATTTCTCCTGTATGACTGTACTAGTAAACTGTATAACTTATGCTGCTGTGGTATAGTACAACACTATAATTAAAAAAGAAGTTTTTTTCAAAAACAAAATAAAAAAATACCCAAAGATTAATGAATACAATGACCAACAAAAATATTATTTTAATTTAGCGACAAATAGTAGTCGAGTAAATATTAAAAGTGCGAAAGCTCATTTTGTATGGAAAACGTAGACTTCGCCATTACGAATACAGTGTCCTTAAGAACTGTACATTGAAGAATCGTTTATATTAGCTATTATCTTTTTACTGTAACTATTAAGCTTTCCAAAAGCCTAATAGTAAAGATAAATACATCCAGTATGCACACACACACACAAACACACACACACACACACACAAACACACACCCACACAAACACACACTCATACACAAAAACACATACATGTTTTACATCTTCCCTTCGTCTCGAAGAACTTGTAGAAGAAGCAACTTGTAAACTTATTTCAGTCTTTCAGCAGTACTGATTCTTTTTTAATAACTTTCGCCGGTACCAAAATAGGTATTGGAATACCGATCGAAGAACATGAAAGGAGGTCGAGTAGCTTTTTGATTTATTGCTCCTCATAACCAATCTCCGCGATAAATTATGGGAACGTGTTTCAATTTTATTATTTATAAAGAGAAAAAAATGGCCAAGAACGATTTCTAGGTTCGCGTATTTAGGGTTCTGTACAATATTATTTGCACCAGATACTAATATTTTGTGAATACTTAGTTCATCTTTCAAAATAATGTTTTTTTTTATATGTAGGACAAATTACACATATCGCTCTGGTCAACTAAGCTCTAGGCTTGTACTATGTGTACCAGAAGCAACTATACAATACATATTATATTTTATAAACACCCAGACCATGACAAACTGTACAGAAAACAACGTACTAACATTTTTTTGCCATGGGTGGGAATCGAACCTACGACCTCCGGATACAACGCCAAAGGCGCAACCACTAGTCTACGGAGGCTGTCGATTCCATTGTAATTAAATATGGCCATGAGGGGTTATCAATTGGGTTAAATTCAAACACTAGCCTTCTTAAAGTGGTTTTTTTCAATAATGTAATTAAATTTAACTTGTTTTATTGTATTTTATAACCCGGCATGTGACAGTGTCCTTCAAGGGCATGTCGTCGACCTTCAAAGTCCATTAATGGGGTCGATAATACATTGTTTACCAGATTGATCGCTCCCACTATGTCGGCTAAATAATGGGGTAACGAAATTAACAGCGACAAAGATGAATTAGCATTACCAATCTACTTGTAAAAGTAGACTAGTAAAGCCAATACGTCTTTTTCGCTGCTTTATCATCAATTCAACCGCCCGTTTAACAACCGCACCTTTAAACTACTTCGACAAGAAAATCCGAAACATAGGTCACTTGTGACTGTCCTGCTCAATTCAGAAATGTTTTGCTAAACCAGGTTTAACTTTCGAGAGTCCGTTCAAAACTTTATGTTATATCATCGGCCGATTTGACCAAAAGTGGGTATAACTTATACCGAGATAAGTAATGTCAAATCACATAGATACAAATAATTTAATCTAGGATTAAATATGTGTATGGAATTTGACAGTACTATCCCCAGTATAAGTTATGCCCTCTTTTGGTCGAATCGGCCCTTAGCTAGACAGATGTTCAGACAAACTTATCCTAAGGTTAATTTTTATTGATCTTAACAGCGGAACCCTAAAAACTGGGCTATTTAAAGTATTTGTCCAAGTTTATTTAAGGCGGTAATCAATCTACTTTTGTAGGCATTTTGAATTAAAGCGTTATGAATAAAGCTTTACCAAGGATGAAAATATACCAAATAATTTTCATTCGCGAAGATTTATAAAACGATTCATCATCATAAAATTTGTGTAGAACATCTTTCAGAGGAGTGTTCTTTAGATTCCTTCAAAGACACGTTTTGAATGGTAAAACTTAATCGTAAAATAATGAATGCTGCATTGTATTTTAACAATCCTAACGAATAGAACCAACATTACCTTAAAAAAAGCTTAGCGCACTAAATCTCTATTATATTATAAAGAAATGAAATGAAATGAAATGAAAAAATCTTGATTACCAAATATATACACTGCAGAATATTAAAAAAGAAAAACAAAACAATGAAAATAAAAAAAATATTTAAAAAAAAACAACAGAAATTATAATACAATGTACATAAATGGCAATTGGAGCAATCATCAGCTTAATGCTTCTAGTACAAGTATGGGTTAAAAAACTCACCCCTGTATCTAGGAACGCTGGTTTTCAGATTGCCCCATTGCCCATTGCTAAAGAGTTTGTTTGGCTGAACGCGCTTATCTCAGAAACTACTGGTTCGAATTGAAAACATATTTTATTGTTGAATAATTCATTAATCGAAAAAGGTTATAGGCTATATCACATCACGCTACGACCAGTAAGAGCAAGCGCGGATCCACTATTGTGGGCACGATGGACATGCCCATAACCCCAATAGACTTGTGACTTCACACTTTCGCGGTCTGAAACTGATGATATTATCCAATCCTTTTAAAAATAACAGATTGAGAGCTGCCTATATAATGAAGAAAGTTAAAAAAAACTAGCACTAGGGCCCGGACATTAACATCTGTGGGCCACAGGGAGGTGTTTAAAAACCAGTCAGTGTGTGACTGATCTGGAAACCGTCTGCTGGTTAGGTATTGCGGTACATATAATCCTGGACATACTTTCTTCCAAGTTTAACCCTCGAATAAATTCAAGATTCAGTGTTATGGCCAAAAAACCTTCGTGATATTCGTCCATTATGAGTATTACATAATTAAGGTGACTGATCCGGAAACCGCTCATAACCTTTTGGACTGTGGTTTGCTTACTAGAGGTTTGAGAAAATACGTTCAACAGACGCACAGTTGGTCAAGGTCCGGGATGCTTCCGGACTTTGACTTCCAAAATTCGAAAACTTAATCCAGGCTTCTTGGGGCAACACATATGTCCGGATTAATAGTCGTTGCTAAGCCAGTGCTTAGCACGAGCCATTGCTTAGAACTATCGAAGTGACAGTTGTTTCTATAATAGTCGGTGGTCCGAGCGGTGGCTCAGGCTAAAGCTTGAGCCGTTGCTCGGCTAAGCATTTGTCTCGATATTCCTTTACTTAAGTCATGCTCAGCGTTAGATTCTTCATGTTAGACTGTTATTTTTTAAGTTTCTGTTGATTATGTAATAATGAAATTTTTTGTCGTTTTAAAATATTGTTCCCTATTCTTCTAGTTTTCTTTTATTTCTTGTGTGTATTTCATAATTTATTCATACAAAATCTATGATTTCTTCTGTTTTCAGTGCAAATTAAACATTTTATATTATAAAACTTCAACAGTAGAGGGTTACCTATCTCCATGGAAATGTAACTTCTCAATACTTTGAAGTTTTTTGCACCAGGATTCCAAGTAACATACATATTTCAGCGAATATTCGCTTGAGGCGTTGCTTGGCTTAGCTGCGGATATTTGCTCGACTATTATAGTGCGAAGTAGTTGCTCGGCTAAGCATCGTTTGAGTATTACTTTCGTGAGCACGACTTGAGCCAGTGCTTAGCCATGACTATTAATCCGAACATAAGAATGATATTTTATGCTCTGCAGACGATTTCTTTACCAGGGGGTCAGCTAGTACTTTATAAAATAATGAAATAAATATAATCACAAGTACCTTACGCCAGCAGGGGGGTTTCAATCCCACCTCTCATAACGTTATACGTTTACGCAGCGTGCGTAAACGTATATAAAGTTACTCAGACGAAGTTGCGCGGATGGGCTAGTATTAGATATATTCCAAAAATATTTATTACCCAAAACAGAATGATTTTCGCGTAGGTACAATCACCAATATAAAAATAATAATTGAACTTCGACTAGCAGCCAAGTTGTAATATTGGAAGTACTTTTGTATTAACGTCAAGTCGACTGCAGAGCCCTTAATTTATCAAAATTGTACCTGAAATTGCAAGCTAAAAATTCTGGTGTGAGAGACCCACCAGGTCTGCCAAGGGTTAAAATGATATATCCAAGCTTCAATTATATAACCTCCTTCTAAAGTTAGTTAAAAAGTTTGCAAATAATGAAACCCAATCCATTATGAACGGTTCGCAGTTTTATTTGTTTTTGATTGCATGACCAATTTAACGTGAATATTCTCGAGAAACTAATATTATAAAATAATGTGATATTTTCGCTGGATATTGTTTTCTGATGCCACATTATTATAACGGAAACGTTATTTAAAAATGACATTGAATAATCAGTAGTAACATTAACTAAAAATGGCAAGCAGTTTATTCTCTTGCGTGTAACGCAAGCTTTCTGCTTGCTATCGCTTTGACAGTTTTTAGAATGGGCTATTTGACTACATTAAAAATATACTATTAATTGTGGTCATCCTATCAGACAATGGCGTAAAAAAAATCACTTTATTTTAAACTAAATTATGTATATCTATTTGTAAATTACACAAAATAAAAATGATTATTTTTTCCAATTTTATTTATACCAAAAACATCTTTAATTGGTTGATGACTGGTGACGTCACACGCAAGTAAACAAAACAATACACAGATTATAAAACATGTGGATGAAATAGAATAGAGTATAATATATAGGAGATTATTTAATCTGCGCTTGTTTGTTTACTTGCGTGTGACGTCACACTTGACATAGACTGCGAAACAGCGTTTTTCTAGTTTTTTAGCGCCATTGTGGAAGTTCAAACTTTAACATTGATTTTTATTAATAATAGAGTAAAAATCAATTCCCGGAAAAATCAATGTAGTGTGCTAATTATGTAATGAAGAATCATATAAAACGAGTTTCAAAAAGGAGTCAAATACCCTATTCCGTGAGGTTGCAAGTGTACATATGTTATAGAATACATTTCCATGTTTTTTTTTTAACTAGTTGATGTTTGCGCAGGCCTTGGATTCAGCTATGTATTTGGCCCTGCAATGTAGTAGTATACGTATCCAGCGGATTTCCTCTCCTTTGAAGGTCATTGCAGTGGTGGCGCGTGTGCCGGGTTCTGGTCTGCACCCTAAGGGCCTGGTTGAGCAGAAGGATGGCTGACACATACGTTACGTCCGTGATCGGGTGCTGCTGTGGGGGCCTTGGATCTCCGCTGGGCACGCACGTTTGATTGTTATCATATAAGAAGCGGAGATCCCGAAAAATCTTCTGCTGATAGACCGGCGCTGGCATCAAAGAAATGTTGTGTTCTGTAATTCTGTACTTTCAATATTGTAAGATAGTATATCTGCCTTGGGGTGTTATACGCGTGCTCTTCAGTAGGATAAGAGTATATACCACATGCTATAAGCATAGGTTTAAGTCAATAACCATGCAGGACCATGCTCCTCCGATGATACGGTACATGTGGAACGTCAGAGTTTTTTACTTGCTGGTACCTTTTTCTCCAGGGTGTCTCTGAGGCGATCGACTTGTGATCAGCGTTTGCGCCCTAAAAGATACCTTTCATCTATCTACTTGTAGGTATATTTTGATTACCTATACTAAAGTATGTATATTTGGGGCGTAGCTATGGTCTGTTAGGTTGGTCGCTTTGGTGGCACTTTTGCAGGGCAGTCAACGATTGACAGGTCAATGGAACCAGCTAACCACCTAGTCTTAAACTGGTTGGTTATGTAGTGTGTGTTCGGTTGGGTTGTTTTTTTTTTTTTTTTCTTCCCGCAAGGACAATAGTTTAATAGTTTACGATTTGTTTATTTTGTATTATATTCTCAACATTTGTCTGTGGGAGGAATGGCGACCTGGCCAAGTACACACAGGACCTTATATATACTTTTTTTTTTTTTTTTTGACTTTTCATAAATGCCTGTAAAGGTTTACATGAAATAAATATTTTTGACTTTTGACTTTTTTTTTACTACATTAAGGATTACGTTATTTTGAAAATCTAATTCTTTAATGTTTATATAAAAATAAATCTTTAATGTTTATTTTAATGTTACATAACTTTAAAAGAAACAGAATATGGCCGCTAAAGTCTGCTATATGAGTTAATAATTAAGACTTTGGAATAATTTAATTCGTTTTTTTATTTGGGATACCGGTATAGATAGGACTTGTTACCGGTACTAGTTTATAGCTTAGTTAATAATTCTACTACTCACCAATAGAAACTATTCCAATTTATAAACGTATACTTAAAACGCGGCCGCAGCCTAGTGGTTAAGTCACTGTGCAACTGATAAAAAGGCAGATGACAACAAGGCCGGACCTGGAATGGGTGACCGCTTTATACAACGAGGCTACTTCATCGTAAGCACCGCAACAAGCTCGTATACTTAATTAAGCACTTTGTGATGTTATATTTCACAATATCTTTTTTATTTCAGCTAGGTGTTAGTTTTTATTTTTTTTATGTTTGGCAACACTAGACTTTCAGCTGCCAATAATTTTCAAAATGTATTTTATACTCTGCGTAATTAATTTATATTGTAATAAAAGTACACCTACTAAAGGGCGTCAAAAGCCACTGGTTTAATTAATAACAACGTCGAAAAAACACTGGCCGATAATGTAACAAAGCATTTATTATATTTATAATATGTCGCAACTAAATAATGTATAAAAGTGGCCCAAGCCTAGTGGTTAAATCACAGCTCAACTGATAACAAGGTTAAGCAGATAACAACAAGGACTTGGGATGGGTGACTGCTTTATACAACAAGGCTATATCATCATAAACACTGCAATAAGCTCGTCACTAGTTAGGTGTTGCCTCCGAATACCATTTGAGAAATGGGGACGGAATCCCTCCGCTGGGTACAGTACTGAGGCCGTTTAAACGGTTCTTGGGAGACAGAAAGGCATCCGTGATGGTATTTATTAATAATTATTAATTTTACTAATAGTAAAGAAAGATACTTATGCAGGTACAAACTACCTTTTTTTTATTATTTTGTTTGTGTGTGATAATAAAACACACATCAAGTGTTTCACCTTGTTTAACATTTCAATAAGAAGTGGGGTGGGTTATAAAAAGGTTTCAGGAGTTATTTGTTAATTTTGTTGTAATTTCCATGTTAAATGAATGTAATGTTCTTTTGGAAATAAAGATTCTTTAGACCTAGCTATAAACTTGAAAACTTTTTTTTAACTAACAGACACGGAAAGTCAAGGAGTTCGTTTATCATTCGAAATTAAATACTCTACATGCACGTCAGATGTCATACAATGTGATAGGCAAATTGGGGTTAACAAAAGCTAGATACAAAGTCACATGCCGTGCTCCAATAAAAAAAAAAGAAAAAAAAAAAGCTAGTTTATTATATCTAAGCGACATGTTAAAGTTATTGTTAGACACAAAGAATTGAATTGACATTCAAGTCTGAAAATTCTTGGATATGGAAAATTCCTACATTTTATTGTATTCCAAGATAAATTTCATTGCAAACATTTTATTGTACACAGGGAACAGATTAGGTAAGTAGGTAGATGTTAGGAGACGGTCTAGGATCTAGACTGTAGATAAATATTGTGTACTCGGCGAAATGCCGAGAGACCGCTTTAGAGGAAAGATATCCAATCTTCCAAGAAAAATGCACTATGGAAAGTTTTACCGGGATAACAAGAGAATAAAAATATAAAATAGCGTGTATGTATAGGTATAACATAATACGCACATAAAATAGACTTTGCAACGTAAGAAAATATAGATGCGTTATCAAGACAAATACTTATTCAAAAAACAGATCAATACAGATGAATCATAAAAGATATTCACACATAAAAAATGAGTTGCAAAATTGAGTAATTTTATTTAACAAAGTGACAGTAAAATACTGCTATTTTACAGTAAGTTAAATTATACATTTCTGATAAATTACCTAACTACCTAAAGCAATTTTGAAGTATGTTTTTTACATTAAAATTTAATTTTCTAGGTGGAAGGAAGGTCTCTTTAACTTCGTTAGGCCGACCAACCGGTCTCGTTACCACCGCCCATACAGATGAGACCTAGTCATGTTTCGATTTTGGTCTGTGGATTCACCGGTTTTCAGGAGTCTACTGCATCGATTTTTTGTTGAGTGTGGAGTCTCCTTTTCAGGGTGCGATTACGAAGTAGGTGGTTAAACTGACGATAAGGCAGCGAGTATATTAGAATATAGGTACCCGTAATGCAATTTGTCTTTGTTGCCACCCATTTCGTAATCGCATCATTTAGCCGGCATAGTGGGAGCGATCATTATTGTTTAAGAACAATTATTGATTGACCCTATTCATGGACTTTGTAGGTCTGCTCACCACCAGGTAGATACAAAGTCACATGCCGTGCTCCAATAAAAAAATAAAAAAAGTAGGTCGATCAATTAATACATTGTCGATCTCACTATAGCGGCTAATTGATACGATTACGAAATGGGCGACGGCGAATTTGCATTATTTTCGATTTTGCTTAATATCCCAGGTTCTTTATCGCCAAATATATAATAAAACCCTAAAAAGAAACTGAAAGGTTAATTGCAAATGAGTTCGTGCTTTACATTACATTTTGTGATTTTACGCTCTCACATGTCCTTAAATTAATTTCGCTATTTTTCCTACGTTTTGTTGTACCTACGTAAGAGCTCTTTCCCACGGCCGCCGCGCCGTCCAGTTATGCGGGAACGGTTTTATACTGAATCCCGCAAAAATCAGTATTCACACACAGTAGTTTTTTTTTGCAGTAGAGCAACGAGCAGTATAGATTAGGCAGACAAAATAGGGCAAGACGCTTGTGTGGTATTGGTATTATCACCGGGTTCATTTAATATTGAAACAACAATCGAATTTAGGTATCTTTCGTAAGCTCATGGGGAATTTAAGAAAAACTTAATATAAATTTTCGAATAACGGGGCGCTCTCTCTGCTTGCCCCCCACACCCTATCCAGTAAAAACGGTGTGCAGAACCTAACCTGGTGGGAACACTACTATTAACCTATAAGTAGTAATTAAATTGGATCTTTATTACCTACCCATACACTACCTACACGAGGATGTACTAGTTTGGACCATGTCATGTTAAAAACACATAAATCTGCTGTAACAATGGTCATTAATACTCCATTAACTGATCATTACCCTGTTATACTAAATCTAAAGTCAAATAAGAAAAATACGAGTAGGGTAAAATCTTTATTCACACGGATTAACCATGATAACGTTTGCATGGACCTTGAAAAGGCTGATTGGGCTCCTGTTTATTGTTGTAACAACGCTGAAGATGCAACTAACTCTTTTCTGCAAATACTACAATCTACCATTGAAAGTAATACAACAGTAAGAACCAAATCACGTTCCCAAATTAATCTAAAGAATTGGATTACACCTGGCCTAATGCGTTGTATATCAAAAAGAGACAAACTTCATCTTGGAATAAGAAAGGATCCCAATAACCTAGAATTAAATAATAAATATAAAAAATATCAAAATCTATGCAATAATATTAAAAAAAACGTAAAGAATTTATATTACAAAGAAGAGCTAATAAAAAATAAACAAGACATAAAACAAACATGGAAAACAGTAAAAAATATTTACTATATTAACAAACAACATAAATTTGCCACAGAGCTATTGGATAAAATTCAGGCACAATACAGGAGTCCATTAATACCGTCAATAGGTACTTTTCTGAGATAGGTGCTAACCTTGCAAATAAAACCCTTAACCGACTACATACAACAGAACAAAAACTGGCATCTACTGTTGATGACTCACTGAGTATATCCCACTCGTTAGTAATCTTACCTACTGATGCTCTGGAAATTGGTGAAATAATTAGTAAACTAAAGACAAATTGTGCTACTGGTTGCGATAAAATATCAGCAGTCTTAGTTAAAACTATTAAAAATATTATAATAGCGTCTACATTATGAATCTTTGTCTTGAGCATGGTACGTTTCCAAGCGGTTAAACATGATATTGAATTTGGGTTGCACAAAGTTATAAAATGGTTAGATATAAATCTATTGACTCTAAACTTTAAAAAAATATATATATTTGCTTTTCGATAAATAAATCTACGCAACCCGACTTAAATTTTAAAATTAAAGCACACACATGTAGCCTTTCTGGCTGCGCAGACAATGAGTCGTGTGATTGTGGTACCCTAGATAGAGTCTCTCATTTAACTTATCTTGGAGTTATTGTCGATCAACATCTCTTGTAGTCCAAACACATTGATATGATATCTAGTCGTATGCGAAAAATGATGTTCATCTTCAAGCACCTGAGAGGAGTTGCTGACATACCATTGTTGCGTATGGTGTACTTTGCATTCGTCCACTCTGTTCTTTGTTACTGTATGAGTGCTTGGGGTGGTAGCAGTAAAATTACATTGCTTAAACTTGAACGGTCCCATCGGGCAGTACTTAAGGTTATCATTTCAAAGCCATTTCAGTATCCAACTACAGAGCTATACTCAATAGCTAAGGTACTGTCCGTAAGACAACTTTTTATCCTAAAAACTTGTTTATACCAACACCAAAAGGTTGATTTAGTCAATGTTTTTGAATCACTTCGAAAGAGGCGAAAAGACCAAATATTTCCTCCGATTAAAGTAAGAACCACCTTTGCACAAAGACAGATCAGCTTTCTGGTCAGTTATTTATATAATAAAATCAGTAAATCTTTAAATATTGTCAATTTATCAAAATCGTCTTGCAAATTAACTATAAATAAATGGCTTATGTCTCTTAATTACTCACAAACTGAAAAACTTTTAAAAATTTTAAAGTAAGAATAACACTAATACACACTACACATAAACATACATATATAAACATTTACAAAATAACCTTGCATTTCATTATATGTATTATTTTAACTTTTTAATACTTTTATTGTTTAGTATTAATTTTGTTTAAGTATTTGATTAATGTATAGAATCTACTTATTTATTTCCTATCATTGTTTACTTTAGAGTTATGTTATGATTAATAATTGATCTTAGTTTTTAGTTTATATTGTTTTTTATTTTTATTAATATTGTATTCCATTATTTGATGTATAAGTAGATTGTAAGAGTTAAATGTAATAACCAGTTTATGTGGTGGAAACTGGTTCCTACGTGACAGGGACTCCTAGTGTTGGGATCAGGGACTTGCCCAGTCTGTTTTGTATTTTTGCTTACTTAATAAATGAAAAAAAAAAAAAAAAAACTTGTTTTTAACTGGATGTATTGTAGCGAAAAAAACGAATACCAAATTCGGACGAATCGTTTTTTTGCAGGATACTGTAAACAGGATACTCCCGTGACTGCTAGTATTACACTACTAAACGGGATCCTGAAAATAATGGGATGGTGTCGTGGGAAAGGGGCCTAAGTAAATTAAAACGCTTTCTGTGTTACTCTCTAGGTTTTCAATTTACCTGAAAGGTTGTATTTGATTTTCTTAAAAAGTTACTTGACTGACATATTTTTTGTACCTACGTTGTTTACCATATTTTTATAACGTGCATTTGTTATACAGTGTATGTAGATCGAATAGAAAAGGTATTAACATACATTACTTAGGGTTATTGTATCGTCATTAGAACGTTTAACAAATTAAAGCGAGTTGAGTTCAGAGATTGTGTCGATAGTTCCGGTTTTTTTAAGTAAGTTACTGTTTTTAGACGACAGGATTTTTTTTTACCTGAGTAAAATAAAATAGTTTGTTCGATAGAAATAAATCGTGAAAATAGCTCTGAAATTTTATTTTTTCGGATTCATTACTATAAATGTTTAACATGTTTTTTTTCCAGTCTCCTGAAAACCGGTGAACCCACAGGCTATAACTGAAACATGACACGGTCACTTGATGGTTTTTGCATCGTACGAGCGGTGGTATAACGATATCAAGGTCGTAAAGACTATTAAAGCCTTAATTGCGTAGAGCTTAGTTTGTGACCAGGGCAATATTTGTAATTTGTTTTACATATTAATATTATTATTATGGTAGAGTCTCTGAGGATCTACTTTGCTGTGTATTAACGTAACATTTATACGAAACACAAAAATTTTACGTAAAATATTGAAATACGGTTTAACGTAAATATTGAAATTAGGTAATAAAAGAAAATATTATAAGACAGGAGGAGCTTTGGTCTTTCTACTCATATGAAAAAAAAAATATCCTGTTTATTAAATTTTAGTAAAGACAGCATCTGAATATAATAAAAATTCAAATAAACATACCTAGAAGAAAACATAAAAAAGAATGTTTACGTTTTTATTTGTAAGAAAACAACAGGGTTTATGTAAAGAAACTAATAAAACCACATATGTTTTGTGAAATTGTTTTTTCAGCTTCAACGAATTACACGCGGAAAGAATTGCGCCGGGAAATCCAATAAAGATACATTTTGTTTTAAGATAATGAGAAGCTGTTTTATTTATAGGAAAGATGCTTCGTTCAAGGTGAGGTCGGATTTGTGGAACAGTTCAACGTACCTATAGATAGCGGCAAACAAATTGAACATTAGGCATAGTGGGGGTATAATATGTGTGCACAGACATTTGCGAAGTAAATAAAGGACATACGAGTATGTTAGAAAAATCGTTTCTGCAAATGGAGACTGCTGGTTATTTCTTATATATAGTTTGTGTGTATGTGTCATTAAACTCTACTTTAGATACATTTAAAGTCTGTATATATTAAATTGTATACATTTGTATACATTATTTTATTAATGCGAGTTTATAAATAAAATCTTAGGCAAGCTATGATATATTATGTCAATGATTTATTGCGTCACATTTATTTGTGAAATATATATCGAAGCTGTTGTTTCCTGTAAATGTATAAACCCATAGACTGATTCTGTACCATGACTGGAAATAATGTGAATTCTTAGGGCTGTTCTCAACACTGCGGCGATGTATATAGAGGGTATGTAGGAGATGTATATAGGTCTCTATAACTTCGCTAGCAGCCTACCAGTTTCGTTACCATAAATACAAAATCTTTCAAGTCACCTATAGCCATGTTTTGGTTATAGTCCCATTTCGTAACCGCATCATTTAGCCAGCATAGTGGGCGATCAATGCCGTTAAACAACCATGTATTAATCGATCCGATTCATGAACTTTGTGGGTCTGCTTATCATCAGGTACATACAAAGTGCTCCATAAATAAATACACGAAACTCATCTAATAAGTAATAAGGAATATTAGATTTATACTGTCACTTGATTAGACAATTTAGACAACACGTGACAAGCGAATTTTTGCGCATATTTTTCTGGGCACCATTTACAACTCACCCGTGTTTGTATTGATTGTCACTGCGCAACTGTTAACAAGGTTAAGCAGATGACAACAAGGCCGAACCTGGGATAGGTGGCCGCTTTATAGAACGAGACTATACCATCATAAACACCGCAACAAGCTCCCACTTGTTTGGGCCTCCGAATACCATCGGCGAAATGAGGACAGGTTAATCCCTCCGCTGGGTTCCTGAGGCCGTTTAAACGGTTCTCGGGAGCTAAAAAGAGGCACCCGTGATGTTATTTATTATTATTGTATTGATTAAATAGGCCCACCTATACGTGATATATCGATGACGCCCCATTTACATCTTTCTGGGGCTAGACGCGTCTTACTACAAAATTAAAACTATGAGTTTGCGTCGCATTGAAAATCTTTCCGTTATGCAACGCAAAAAAAAATCTTAGTTATCTCGAAATTTATATAAATGATTGAGTATTGTTAACTCACCAAAAGATATGAGGCCACTGTTCAGCATACTCAGCTTAATGGTATTAGGTATGGACACCAAGCTGGTGGTGCCAGAAGTCCTCAGGTCTTTTTTCTTCGGCTTCTTCTCCAGGTCATATCTGGTGGTAGACCTGGACCTATGCTTCCTTTGGCTGGAACTCGTCGTACCCCGCTGACCAGTACGTGATGACATTTCAAAAACCGAACGTAATCTATTTTTGTTTTTTTTTTTTTATCTAAACTTGATTATATAAGCTGTTTTAATAAACTTTAACGGACCGTTACGTAGGTACAATATAGTTTGTATAAAAAAAAATGTAGGAAATATTTAGGCGTTTAATTTATATTTATTCCAATAATTTGTGCGCTATTATATTATAGGATTAATAAACACTTTAGGTAGAGACTGTCATACTAAAAATAAACTAGGTAATCAATTTTGTATTTAAATTAAATTAAAAGGAAAATGACAAAAGCAATTAGTTAAGTTAAATTAAATTAGGATTTGTTAGATAATTTCATTATCATAAGTTGGCCGACATTGTTGTTTGTTATGAATTGTAGATTTTGTGCTGAGCGCGGTCTGAAACAAAGAGACAGGAAAAAATTAATTACTGAACTTATTTATTTTACAATCTTGTCATTAGGTAAGTAGGTAACAGTACTTTCTTATGGCAGGATTACTGCGTCGATGTCTTATCGAGGTGGTAGTAAAGCTAACATATTAAAATAGACTCATAGGGCCTTAGCACAACAGCATCGATAGGCTCGACAAATCGACAAAATCGATAAATATCGTTTTTATGAATGAATGTTAATTCATAAACTTCATTTTATCGACTGTCAAACTATATCGATGTGGTTATAATACAAATACATAATTTGTCGCCGCCCATTTCGTAACCGCATTTATCCGTCATAGTGGAAGCGATTAACATTAAAAAAACACGATTTTGTCATTTGGAAGCAATGACATGGGGTAAGCAACGACTATTAATCATGTTATTAGAATAATACCAATAACCTAGCCTACTAGCCAAGGTACTCCCACCTTTACATTTTAAGAGTGTATCAGTATCTATATTTTCTAAATTATATTATTGGTCGTTAAAAGTGAACACTTATATAGTTTAGTGAAATATAATCTCAGGGCTGATGTTTCAATAGTTATCAAATAAAGTTATTCGACAGTTAACTTAAGTTTTTTTTTCATTTTCCATAATATTTTGTTATCAGACGATTGTAAAATTTGGCTTGGAAATACAACGGTATCTAATTCGTGACTGTGTTATTTTTTTTTAAATTAATAACGTTTCTATATAAAAAATTGGTCATAATAATATGTCGTATGTAGGTATATAGTGCCTCGCCTATTTTAATAATAAGTCTATTTTTTTCCCGCGTGCCTGAACCAACAGTAGTATGTAGTAGGAACAAACGTACCTACTCTTGCTCATTCGCAAGTTTTCTAATATTAAAAGTTCATTACCAATTATCGATTTTGATCTCAAATGATTGTGCCGTTATGCTCGGCCTCTGGAGGGTTATGCTAAAACAATATTTGCGCTTTTTTTTTGTATAATGCCTTAGTCTGGTGTCTATAATAGTAGATTTTACAACTAGTACACAAAACGAACCATTTATATCCGAGACTTTTGTGCATGCTCATAGTAATGTCGAGGATAAAATGGTTTTGTGGACGAGTTATAAACTCTGCTTTTCACTTCGATTGCGAGAAAATAAAACAGTAGTATAACATAACATTTATATTATTAAAATTCAAAGTAAAATTAGTACAGTTTTGAATACTGAAGGAAATTGTTTTTATGTCTTAAAAAACACATAAGGCAAATACATTTAAGTAAATATTATAAAATAACAAATTCTATCTATGAACTTCTTATTGTGGTTGGTTGTATGGCTCATTTTCTTTGCCTTAATATAGATACATTTATGAGTAGATACGTTAATGTGCACAAAATTAGAATTTGTGCAGCCTATATCCTGCACAAATAAGCACTTTCAGAGCATGAGAAGTAAAAAATATAATATGCGCCTGTGTGAGCAGGCCTAGTAATAGTAATAGTAATAGTAGAGCAGGGTAATATAGGTCAAAATGTCCTTCATATTATTATTAACTAGCTAGTGCCCGTAGCTTCGTGTCATGTTGTTTATTATAAACATAAACAGCGGTACACTGTTACCAGCACATGTTACTCGACGTTATGAGTTTTAACTAAAAAAATAAATCTTTTGATTATATTTATGAAAATTTTGATGAAATTAACACTAAATGTTACTTATACATAATAAAGCTTTTTAATATATAGAACAATATATTTATAATAATATATAGAACAATTTACACATATTGCTCTGGTCACAAACTAAGCTTTAGGCTTGTACTGTGTGTACCAGAAGCAACGATATAATACATATTATATATTTTATAAACACCCAGACCATGACAAACTGTAGAGAAAAAATGTACTAATATTTTTTTGCCATGGGTGGGAATCTAACCCATTGATGAATTAACAAACCTACATACAGACTAACCGACAATAATAATATAAAATACTGTCTATTAAGTACAATTGCGACTTACAGTACGACTTACTTTTGTAAAAGTATACGAATTTATTATAAGTAGGTTATTATAATTTATTTTGTTATTCCTCCATAGAAATTATTAACGTAGCTCGATTATAATTTGGTAATAATACGTCAAGTGTATATAGATCTCCCTCGGCTATTCTACCCTTCATCATACTGTGTTCATTTGTTTTATTATATCATCACTCATTCTTTCTGCATGCCTAAACTTAAGAAGCCAGTAAAAAATTTCGCGATCTCGAACGTCTAAAAACGTGTAAATATTGTTTTCAGTGATATCAAAGTTTATTTCTACAGAAAAAGAACGTAGAGGTGTAAATATTACTTACTCGATCCTAATTAGATAGTATTTTTATAAAAAATATATTAACTTTTGAAAAGACACCCAAAGTTTGATTTATGATTCTAAAAATATTACTTTAGTTGTCATTTCAAAACTTAACATATTTTTTATAATGAAATTATGTAATTAGGATCGAGTAAATAAAATCTACACCTCCATGTTCTTTTTTCCCAAAAAAAAAACTTTATTATATAACTGAAAACAACATTTAGATGTTTTTTGATGCTCGAGTTCTTTTTCTGCCCACTTAAGAGCAACGTCTGATGAACATTTCCCATACATTCACGACCTTTTGGTCCTAACTGTTACCTCCCCTTAAACATTAAATGATTTTGGAGGCGTTATAAATATGATCTATATTTGGGCTCGTACGTTATCCTTATTTAAAGTTTGGTATAGGAAAAAAACAAACCCTGAAATTCGAAAAAAAACGCAAAAAACGTCTCTTACATTAAAATAATTTATATCAAATATCTGGTCAGAAAATAATAAATAAAAACATTACAGTCATCGTTTATTTTCTCTTTAACAAAATGAGACAAATTTTTTTTCAATTCTAGGATGTAGGTTCAAGTTTAGGGGTAGAAAACAGTTTTGGCCCGAAAGTCGTTTTTCGGCATAAATTGTAGGTATAATCTCATACGTGCTCTTTCTCTTATTGAGGGTCGGGGGGGAGTTTTACATAAATGTACGGTAGCGTTACCGACTCACCACATGCGCGGGGAGAGATAATACTTTGCAGTTGAATCAGCATGAGCATCGAAGAGCCTCATCAGACACTTTTCTTAATAATACCTTTAGTTGCGTTACTTTCTCATTTTTGTAAAGAATAATATATAAAGAAAGAAAAGATACCATTATATACACCGCAACAAGGTCGCCACTTGTTAGGTGTTACCTCCGAATACCATCGCCGAAATAAGGATAGGTTAGTCCCACCCTGAGGCCGTTTAAACGGTTCTCGGGAGTCAAAAAGGCACCCGTGGTGGTATTATTTATCTTTCTCATATTAAAGGATCGATTTCCTATAAAATAATTTTATTTAAATATTACAAAAAGTGGGAGGAATGTCTTTATAATTTGCTAGGCCGGCCGATCGGTTTTTGCCAACCTTAAAAAACTAGTCATGTTTTAGTTTGTGCCTTTTCAGGAGGTTTGTGTTAAAAGTTAATTTGGCTTATAAAATGATATTCCTACAGAAATAATATAACTATAAATTGATAAGTGTTTACATTTTAATGCATTCAATAAATTATTTATAATCGTTTCGTGGTTTTTCGAAAATATTATAAAAAGCTTAACCCTAAACAGCCTGGTAATTAAGTAGATTAGTACACCATCTAGTACCTACCATTATTTTGTTTATATTATTATATTAATTACAGAACATGTAATATATATCATTTTTTAAATGTTTATTTAATAAATTCACAAAGACAGCCATGGATTAAAATAAGATGGGCCTTTTTTTTAATGTGGGATTTCCCTCTGGTACCTTATTGGTACTGGTCAATTAAAACATATAAAATGGTATAAGCAGCGGTTGGCCAAGTGTAACATATTTAGGATTAAGAAATGTTAAACAAATTTGTTCTCTATCCCTTTATATTCAAAATAATCACATTCCCAACCCTTGTCGGGATCAAAGGGCCCCGGCACACGAGACCAAATAAATGTTATTAACAAACTTTGTATTAAAAACGAAATTTTACACGAAATTAATTATGTAGCTGTTAAAATTAACTCGGCTGAACTTTTTTAACGAGGGATTATAGAAGTTTTGTTAGAACTTAAAGATAAGTTTAAGCTGGGTTTAAATAACTTACCTAAGTATATTGCTGGACTTAAATATTTTATAAGTAGATAACTAGTATTAGAAAACCCAAACCATTTTCATTATACATTATATGTTATTTCATTATAATTCTGAGCGTTTTAAAAGGCACAGATTTATAACTTACCTAAGTATATTGCTGGACGTAAATATTTTATAAGTAGATAACTAATATTAGAAAACCCAAACTATTTTCATTATACATTATATGTATATTATTTAATTATAATTCTGAGCGTTGTTATTAATGTTAAATTATAAAATTGTGCGTTTTAAGCACAAAATTATAATTTAACATTAATTACATTTCTAATTTTATACACTTTCTTAGCAAACACAGCATTTACATACATTACATAACAGTTTATCATGGTCTGCGTGTAAAATAAAATATGTATTATATCGATGCGTCTGGTACACATAGTACAAGCTAGAGCTTAGTTTGTGACCTGGTGGGCAATTCTCGCGCTTTCGACATTCATCTCGATTCGAGATTTTTAAACGAAAAATGACTAAATATGCCATTTTTCGTTAAAAAATATCGAACATTAAACGAAATAAATAATAAATATTAATTAATAAATATATAAATATTGAACGAAAAATAACATTTTAAATAACAAAGTCATTTTTCGTTTAAAAATCTCGAAAGCGCGAGAAATGCCCACCAGAGCAATGTGCGTAAATTGTCCTACATTTTTATTATTATATTTTTTTGTTTTTATAATTTTTGTTTTTTTTTATTTCGACGATTTTTTTTCTGAAATGCTTTTCGTCGGTTTTTATCCACTCCGTGGTAACGATATTTCCATTTAGTTTATTTAATAAGGCATATATGTTATTATCGCTGCTAAAACTCAGTTACCTATAATTCGATTTTAATGAAATGCAAATTCTTAATATTAAACAGTTACTTTATAAAGAATTTTAGGACAGATAAATAGTTAAGAGTTGATTATTGATAGTTTAAGTTTAATATAAGAATCATAAAAGTAGGTAAATATACTGTTTAGAACTAAGAGTGGCTCGTCCTGAAAATCAGCGCATGTTATACTAAAAAGTATCTGCGTACAAACTGAGGGATAAGGAATTCAATATAATTTAAAAAAAAACCTAAGAAATTATATACTTATAGTATATATTTTGTTATACTTATACATATTATATCCTCGTTTAGTATAATTTAGGTTTAAGATATTGTATTCTATATGATTCATGTAAGTAAAGTAAAGTACGAAGTCTAAAACGGTCGCGCGCGCCTGTAAAAATCGGCACATGGATCTGGAGGAAGCTGTATAAGGACGTATGTAGAGATCCTTGCGAATTGACATACATTACTACGATACAGGCGTGATGATGTGTATGTATGTATGATTAAGTGCTTAATACTTAATCGGGTATACGATAAAGCAAATGTTATTATATTTACAAGAGTCTGACTGCCTCCTTGGTCTAGTGGTTACGGCGTTGTTGGAAGTCTTGAGATTGATATCCATTCAAGGTAAAACAATATTAGTAAATTTTTTTATAGTCTGTCATGGTCTGGGTATTTATAAAAATATATAAGGTATTGCTATCCTTGTCTCTGTTGCACTTATTAAAAGGCTAGAGTCTTAATCTTTAATTAGAGCTCTAATTTGAGATTATTTTTGATCAGGAAAAAGTACATACAAACATCCTCTTAAAAATAAACTTACACCTAAAAATTATGGAAAATAAAAGCTCCTGTTATCAGAAATGCCTTAAATAGATTAATTACAAAAATAAATGCTATGAGCACTTTCTTAATAAATCGTAAATACTCTCGAAGTAGTTATTACTGTTTATGTATATAAAAAATAAATACCTAAATATAAATGATAATAGAGTACCTTGAGTCTAGAAATAAAACAAATTGAGTAAAGAACTCTATTCAAATTGCATTTAAACCATGGAATTTACTCGATACTGAATACAAGGCCGAAATAGACACTGAAATCTTTAGATATAGCCGGTCAGTTACAGGTTCTTTATTTTTTAAGAGCAGGACATGTGACCCTACATCCACCTGATGGTAAGTCGCAATGTAACGTCCAAGAATGTTCACTATATTTTCCTTATCTTGCCACTGCTATAACAGATCTGAATCTGGGTATAAGTATGCCCGGTTGTTTTCATTCTTGAGCCCGATTTTTTTTTATTCTTGAATCTGCCGTTATTCGATATCAAATCCAATTTCAGATAGATGTAGAGTGCTTTTTATAATATAGAGTATTTTTTTTTTTTTTTGGATAAATATAGTTATCACGTGTGCCTTATGGCGCCTGAAGGTACGTATTTATCGCATGTTTTTATATTTATTTATTTTGTTTGCACGGTATTTAAATTTTGTATCACCTGTTGGTAAACATGACCATGACATTGATTCGTCATGGTCATGTTTACCATCGATTAATGCATTGTTATAAATCAGCATTGCTCGCTCCCACTCTGCCGGCAAAATGATGCTGTTACTGACTGTACATGACTAGGTCACTTTGCAACTATATGGGCAAAACCGGTCGGTCGGAAGTACTAAAGAGATTTTCCTTCCACCCAGAGTCGGACTAGTAGTTTCGGCCGCCCTAGGCCCTATTCTAATATCTTTGCAGCGTAGAAATGTGAAATTGTTCTGTGCCAAAAACAACATTAAGTTCGGTTCTTTTGTTTAATTTTTTCACCTATCATATTCTCACCAGGATATAACTTAGGTTTGGGAGCAGATTTTTCACCCTTGATGCTTAAGCCCAGGGCCCTAGGCCCTGGCCTTAAGGAAAGTCCGTCACTGGTTTCACCTTAAAAGCCATATCTAAAGGTTTAAATCTCTAAGCGGATATAATTTGTTTAACGTGGGAGCTCTATAAATATCATGAATGGAAGGAACAAACTGTAGTTGAAACTATTCCAAAACGTGCGGAATGCCGGACACGGATTTGTATGAATGGGTATTATACTGGGCGGTGACGTCATGTAATACTTCTTTATACTTAGTGTGTATTTTTGGCATAATACCGTGGCTTATGAGATGTTTAATAATAATATATACTTGATATATGTATAACACTGATATACTGAATGTTTTTCCTTACAGTAGAAATATTTGTTTTATGCCTTAAGTATCACTTTTAGAACCCATTTTTTTAAATAAATAAATAGGTATGTTTTTTCTCAAATAAATATGTCCGAAAAGTAAATTATCATATGAATGCCTATATCGTTTATTTTACTCTAACAAATACGTGCTGGAGGACGCAGCAGAGGCAGGCCCCCCACAAGATGGACCGACGACCTGAAAAAGTTCGCGGGAAGCCGATGGCTACAGGCAGCGCAGAACCGGTCGTTGTGGCGATCCTTGGGGTCGCCTATTTCCAGCAGTGGACGCATGAAAGGCTGGTATGATGATGATCATTGATGACTCCAACAAATACATGTTTTCGTATCAAGCTAATAAAATACCTTTAGACAAGTGAAGATTTCTCAATCGTGAGTTTAGTATAAAAGTTGAAGTGATTTGTGTACATACATACATACATATCATAACGGTTGCCTTACGGCGCCCGAGACCGCCTAGACGGCCCCAGAGTACCCAGCGGAGGGGTTTTAATCCCACCTCGTCGTAGCCGATGGTATGAGTCTACACCGAACAAGTGGCTAGCTCGTCGCGTGAATAGACTCAATAACCCATCTATAAACAGTTTCACAAGTTGGTATAATGAAATCGGGACCGACAGCTTAACGTGCTCTCCGAGGCACTATAGTGGTGTTGTCAAACAACAAAAGTACAGTACAGTACAAAAAGTCCCGGTGTGTACCAATGAGTTTTTATTTAAAAAAATTATTTAAATGTACATAATTTTTTTAATTAAAAACTTATTAGTAAACACCGGGATTCGAACCAGGGACCTAAGTGTTTTTAAGTCCAAGGTCTTACCAACTCGGCCACCACGTATACATTTTTTGTACTTTTCATTTAATCTTATTATATGTAGTGTATGGAGACTCTATGTATATATTGTATTTAAAACTTTATGTAACATTATTTAAAATTAAGGACAATGTCTGAAATAAACGTATTAATATTATTATAAAAATTAAATACGTGATTTATTATTTTCATAGAACACAATACAAAAACTGCGTAAAATTTTTATAGCAACATTATACTGCTGACAACGGCCCTTTGCGTTTTCGTCAAAGTTCATCATTATTTCCAATTCCTTCTTTAAAATTTGTTCAATCATCAGACGCAACCCAACCATTAATCACGCAACTTGCTCAGATATATTTCGTGCACTTTTTTTACAGCAGGGAAGTTTTATGTAGATCATAAAACTTCCCTGACATCAAGACTGCAATTTATTTATCTTTCTAGTTTTATTTCGCAGGTCTGTGATCCTTGAACTTACGTGGCAATTACGACGTGTAGTCTGTACATTATACTTTTCCCAATATTATTACAAGTTCACTTAACTAACTGTACAGCAACTAACTAAAGCATAAATATCAAATGTTGGCGCAACTAATGTAAAGTATTTTATTTATTTATTTATAATTCTTTATTGCACTAAGAAGGTGAGCAACAAAGGCGAGCTTTATGCCTTAGGCATTATCTACCAGCTAACCTTTAGGAGAGTGAAAATTGTAATATAGGGTGCACAGATAAGTGTAAAAAAGAAATTAAAATACATAAATTACATAGATACAACTACATAAAATATATAAATAATATAGTAAAAATAAATACATAAATATATGTTTAAACCTAACCTAAATTATGATAGTCAGAAATGAGTAAATTCTTGAAAATGGCGAGAGACGGAGACTGTCTGATGTTCAGGGGGAGCAAGTTCCACTGGCGAGCAGCTGACACCGCAAATGAGTCAGATTTTTTTTTTTTAAGTATTCTGCAAAGCAAAGGCATGATAAAATATCTTGCCAACTGCCAATCTATAATCCAGCTGCTTAAAAAGCACGAGGCTCTGGAAGACCAACTAATTGTAGTATACAAAGGCATGATAAAATATCTTGCCAACTGCCAATCTATAATCCAGCTGCTTAAAAAGCACGAGGCTCTGGAAGACCAACTGATTGTAGTATACCATCACGAGAGCCGGCCATCAATCAAGTCAATATTTATTTATTTATACACTTTACTGCACAGTAAACAAAAGTTATATACATAGGCGAACTTAATGCCTTATCTACCAGCTTTAAGATTGTGTTCGAAGTCTGGTGCTTAATTTAAATTTTAATAAACCTATATAAAATAGGGCATACATATTACTTATACATAAACATATATACATACATATATATAATACAATATATACATAAAAAATAATACATACAAATATCCATATAGAAACATACATACATTTGTGTATACTATACACAAAAAAAGTGGAAAATAGATATTAAAAACATACTACACAAAAGATATCGAGATACACGCTTTTGATCAGTTGTTATGTTTATTTAGAAAGTGCGCGATCAAGAGTTGTTCAAAAATATTTAACGATGGCGCTCATCTGATGACTAAAGGCAAATATTCCACTGGCGAGCTGCAGATACAGTGTAAGGATCTGAATATCTTGTAGAAGTATATCAATACATTCAAGGTCGTCATTCGCTCATTAATCACGTCAATAACATATAAAACTGACTTCGCGGATTTTCACTGCGATTGGTAACCTGAATTTCTGGTGTAACAGTTAATACAAGCATATCGCCTCCTCAACATATGCGGGATAAACGTATGATAATAAAAACAATTCAAAGGTCAACGGAATCGACGGGAAATTTCAAAATGTCCCTTTACGTGCAACCAAATCTTCCACATGCACAAACTTCATACGCCAAGTATCCCAAATGTGAGCTACGGAAGTGGCATCTTCGTGTGCCAAGAAATTTCGGCGTCATCTGGCATCTCCTAGGCAGCCGGTCGGTCGGGGCGGTCACGTCAATCAATAGTATGTGTGAAAGTCGACTAACATAGGCCGACTAAAAATAGACTTCTAAAGATCAACGTCGTACCAAGTTCATATCTGTTATATCCATACATTTATTGTATCTGCTTTTTGTTTATACGAATGTTTTTTTAATAAAGCGGCCCCAGCCTAGTGGTTAAGTCACTGCGCAACTGATAACAATGTTAAGCAGATGACAACAAGGCCGGCCTGGGATGGGTGACTGCTTTATAAAACGAGGCTATTTCATCATAAACACCGCAACAAGCTCGCCACTTGTTAGATGTTGCCTCCAAATACCATCGGCGGAATGAGGAAGGGTTAATTCGTCCGCTGGGTACCCTGAGGCCGTTTAAACGGTTCTCGGAAGCCAAATAGCCAAATACTCGTGATGGTATGATGATGATGAATGTTTTTTTTTATGTAACTAGGTTTATTTTTTGTTAATTCCTAATGCGTATCGTTTCAAATGAGTTCAAAAGTAGGATACATTCTTTCCCATTTCGTTATTTTGTTTTTGATAATGCTTCCAATCAAAATTCGTAATTGTCCGTGAATTCATTTAAAATTTAACAGGTGTTAGTTACTTTATTATTACCTATATTAGTTACAACATACTTACTTTGATTAAGTTTATCTTTATTTCATAGGATTTTTAAATGTAGATATCTATTATTTATTTATGTATTACACGCCAGATAGTTAATAAATATTTTGGTAGGTATCTATCATTTTTATTTTATAGGAGCTTAATATCCAATATTAAATAATAACTTAATGTATATAACTTAAATTGTGTAATGTACAGGAATGAAAGTATCCAGCACGTGCAATGCGACCCTGGTTGCCATAATTTCTTTTTTGATATTATTTGCTATTTGAGGACCTATTTTTATTTATTTTATTTTACTGGAAATAATCCTTGTAGTCGTATCCTGAACTCCACTTTTCACTATGTGTGTGAATGTGTGTATGTGTATATGGATGCATGTGTGTATGGATGTATGTGTGTGTGTAACAGTTAGTGAGTGCGTGTGTGAGTGTGAGTTTATGTGTGTGTACCTGTGCATAATTATGAAGGTTATGTAGAAATAGACAATAATTAATGAGTAGACATAATGTATATTTGACAAAATAAACATCTATTAATAATTGTTCAGTATCATTAAATGTATGTGTTAATTACGTTACAATCTGTAATTCATTTATATTTTGTGGACGAATACGTGATCCTATTTGCGTGCTCATTATTTTATTATAACTAAAATATATTAAATTATTACGGCCACATGTTTTATAAAACTTACATAAATTAGTAGGAATTTTCCGTGTTTGTTTTGTTTCATATTTTATTGAAGTTATTTTGTTTATAATTCTTTCGCTTGACCTTGATAATTCGTCTAAAACTTTTTTTTTCTTATATTAGCTGACCCGGCAGATGTTGTTCTTTCCTTTCGTTAGGTAGGTATACATTCATCATTTGGGACATGTTATCAGAATCTTGGAAATATATTATTTTCTCACTTACCATAGCTATGAAATGGGGTCTCGACAATACAGCAATTAATTTTGTCACCCATTTGGTAAAGTGGTTTAAATATTACATTAACAGAGCACCAACGATTATATTAATAAGTTATGGTGTATACCGGTCTCGTTTACCGCCACCCATACAGATGCACAAACCGTCAAGTGACCTAGTCATGTTTCGGTTTTAGTCTGTGGGTTCACCGGATTTCTTGTCGAGGTGGTAGTCTCCTTTCAGGAGTGCGGTTAAAAAATGGGTAGTTGAATTGACGATAAGGCAGCGAGTACCTATATTAAAATATACTCGTAATGCAATTTGCCATTGTCGCTCCCATTTCGTAATCGCATCATTTAGCCGGCACAGTGGGAGCGATCAATATTGTTTAAGAATTGATTCATGGACTTTGTAGGTCTGCTCACCGCCAGTTAGATACAAAGTCACATGTCGTGCTCCAATAATAAAAAATACAAATTTAAATATTTTATTTGATAACAGTCTCTTGATTTGATTTTTTTTTTGCCTGTTTTTTTTTGTTACCTGGGTACTTACTATATTAAATAAAAAGTACTAAATATACTTATTTTGTCCAATTTAATAACTGAGGTAAAGCCACGCGTCAGCAAAAAGAAAAACGTTAACAAATAACTTCTTCGTAAAAAAAATACAGATTTAGGTTAAAAAGGAAAAGTTTAGAAAAAAGGTCCCTTCCACATCACAAATAACGTTGGAACATGTGGTATACTTACTACTTACCTATAATATGTAGGTATTACCTATACCTTAGTACCTACAGTCAACGTAATAGTACCTACAAACATAAACTCTTTGCTTACTTCAATACGGTTCAAAATATTTTATGTATATTTTTGTCAAATAAGTAAAAAAATTGAGAGAGTAATCCGCAAGGTTGTTTCTTACAGTAAAAAGTTATAAAGGATTGCTGGCAATATATTTTTCTTTTTTTTGATCGCTCTGGTGTTTTATTTTACATAAAAACGTATGAATATTTTATATTGTTATGTTTTAGGTGGGAGGAAGGTCTCTATAATTTCGTTAGGCATACAGATAACAGAAAAGTAACAGGTTTAGTATAAGAACTAATTAAAAATTGAGAGTATTTTTTTTTCTTTCTCAAACAGAAATTATTTTACAAATAAATTCATAATTTGTCGCTAAATAGCGTAGATATTGTTTTATTAATTTAATAAACGGAACAATTCAGTATGGGCCGATGGCGAAATTTTAATGATAAACAATTCTAAATATAAAAAAAAAAAAAACAAAGGAATTGTATTAAATCCGGTATAAACTGTATACCTAATACAAATGTTAATAGACTTATCATTTGATTAAAATAAGCTAAAGACTGCTCCAAAAATTATTCCACATTAACCTTTACAATGAGAAATTTAGAAGGGAAAACCTTTTAAATAATCTCAATTAGGCCACCGCTCTTCAATCTCTCATACATTCATAATTTCACATACAGAATATAACCACAGCAGAAACTAGAGCCTGTGATTAGACCCGCCGGTTTCATGAATGTAATGTAAGGGACCACGAAATAGGCGATGAATTTCTTATGCCAAACGTACTTCCACCAACGAGCAGGAAAATTTCTTCTGGCAATATTATTAAGTTGGAACTTGAAGGAATTTCCGTGTTGTACAATTCGCACCTTATTACAGTGGAATATTTATGATTTTATTATCGTTATTATTCAATAAATGTAAAATATTTTTATGTATTAAAATAATCACTGTGTCAGTCATTGATGTGAGTTTTTTAAGGTTTACTATGCAGCTAAATACACTCAGTCTTTAAAAATAAAGAGATTCCAGGATATATATATTTATACTAGACTAGCTTATCCGTAACTTTAACCATAGACCCAGCGTACGCTCATAGAAAGGAATATTGTTCCCCGATGTTGCAACATTTCTAATTGTTACTCTGCTCCTATTGGTCGTAGCGTGATGTTATAGCATATGGCCTTCCTTGATAAATGGGCTATCCAACTCTAAAATATTTTTTCAATTCCAACCAGTAGTTCCTGAGATTAGCGCGTTCAATGAAACAAACAAACAAACTCTTCAGCTTTATAATATTAGTATAGATTATAAATTATTTTAGAGTTCTATAATCTTCTCTTCGCCATGTGTTCAATTGTTCTTAGACACTTTTCTAATTAAGTAAAAATAAAAATAAAAATACCATCACGGGTGCCAATTTGGCTCCCGAGAACCGTTTAAACGGCCTCAGGGTCCCAGCGGAGGGATTAACCCATTCTCATTTCGCCGATGGTATTCGGAGGCAACACCTAACAAGTGGCGAGCTTGTTGCGGTGTTTATGATGAAATAGCCTCGTTGTATAAAGCGGTCACCCATCCCAGGCCGGTCTTGTTGTCATCTAATTAAGTGTTACACATTTTTGAGTTCTTAGGTACTCAATAGCCTACTGCGCCGATAACTTGCTTAGGTGGTAGTCTCATTTCAGGGTACTGTTACAAAACGGGCAGTTTATTTGATGATAAAGCAGAATAATATCAAAGTACAATTGTAATGCAAAGTCGTCTTTGTCGACGCCCATTTCGTAACTGCATAATTTAGGCAGTATATAAGCGACTGTTAAACAAATTTATTGGGCGACCATATTTATGAACTTTAAATTTACTTACTATGAGGTAGATACAAGTGCACCAGTAAAAATTAAAAAAAAAACATGCAGTAAAGTTTACCTTGCCCCCATTTTAAGGCTTTTTGGCACTGAGACCACCATAAACTTTGTATAATAGGTAAAGTTTTCAATAAATAAATGAACGTAACATAAACTTCTGGCAGTTATATTTTATGGACTACAATGGTGTTAGATTTCAAACGAATAGGAGATTTAATGTTGAAGTGAATAAAACACCTATCAGGGGAGAAAGCCAGTTTTTTTAAAACTGTGATTGCTAGTCACTGACGGTTTTGTAGTTATCCAATTTGCAGTTTCCCGTTATTTTTATGATGGTACCTAACAAGTTTTATGGCTGAAATAGTTATTTAGATTTTTTTTGGCTGAAATAGTATATTTTTTAACGGAAATACGCTCGATTTCGGTTTTTTCTGGGTGGTAGTGAATATATTATAATATATTTAACAGTATTTTAGGCTTTACTTGTAATTGAAATTAATCTTTTAATTTTAGGTACAAAACGATTTGAATTGATATTTTACCTATTATCATTTTGCTCTGCAATACATGTACCTACTATAAAATTAATCTTTCGTTTTTTTTTTATTTTAATAATCAAAAAATTAATATGTAACTTATGGTCATTTCACTATAACCTCTAATGATATAATTTGGATTAGTACCTGTGCCTGTGCATTTCAAAATTCAAATATCATTAACCGTCGCCATCTCTCGGGAATAAATAAGAGATGGAATATACACACTTCACTATACGAATCTACTTACTTCTTTTGTCCCGAGAGATCATACAGTAAATTTACTTGGAAATTGGAACACACCTTATAAAAAAAAAAATCTGATGAAGAGTTTGTTTACTGCAGCTTCCAATTCCATCATCGGATCTTCACGAAATTTTACTTTAAAATGTATATTTTATATTAATTAATCAATTAAAAATTTACTGCTTCCGTAGACTAGTTAGTTGTATCCAACGCCGAAGGCGTTTGTTGCGTTGGGTTCTGGGTGTTCATAAAATATAATATGTAATATATTGTTATTTCTGGTACACATAGCACAAGCCTAGAGCTTAGTTTGTGACCAGGGTAATATGTTTGTAAAGTCCTACATACATTTATTTAAAAGTACATTTACGTTTCAAATTGTGTACGTACTCGTTTGAAGCCGTTAAAAAAAGCTTGCCAGTTCGACTTTTCAAATTATATATTATTTTGTTTAGTTGTTGAAAAATCAAATAGAACAGTTGTTTAATAGAACTTTGTTATCTGTAGATTTCAATTTGCTACGCTTTAGTAGTAGGTACTTCCACAGAAGTAAGTAGCTATAGAACGGCGTCAAATAACACTTCCGTTTTGCCCCAACTATAACGTCTCGCCGAGAATTCAACAGCCTCGTTCCCACTTGACCCAAAACTCCATCTCTTAATATAATAGCACTGGTCTACGGGGAATACTGACAACTTTCTTGTAGGGAAGTAGGGAATGTTGCACTAAAGATTTAGGTACTATATAAAAACTTCTTACAATAACAGCTAATACATCTTATGTATCAATCAATAAAGCTTTATTTTGATTAAATTAACTAGCAGATCCGCGCAACTTCGTCTGCATTACTTTACGCAGTGTACGCTCTCAAAAATAATATTTTTTCTCCGTTTTTGCAACATTTTTATTGTTACTCCACTCCTATCAGTCGTAGCGTGATGTTATGCCTAGCCTTCCTCGATAAATGACCTATCCAACACTAAAATATTTTTTTAATTCGAACCAGTAGGTAGTTCCTGAGATTAGCGCGTTCAACCAAACAAACTCTTCAGATTTATAATATTATATAGTATAGATGATATATATTTTATTTAGTTAAAAAAAAATCAAATGGACTTTCAAGAGTCTGCATTATTTTAATAAGTTCTGTGAATATGAATAATAAATAAAGCGATTATTTTATTTTTATATAAATACGAGGATGGGAATAAAGACCCACTCGCTGGGTACCCTGAGGCCGTCTAGGCAATCTCAAGTGCCGTAAGGCACCCGTAAAGAGGTACATACCTACATATATTTGACCGCCTCCGTAGACTAGTAGACCGGTGTGAACTTAGCAGCCAAAATATAGCAGCTATTATAACTCGACTAATTTAAAAAGTCAATATTTCTAAGCTTATTAATTGCAATACAAACAATGGAAATCCTATGAATTATGAAAATTCTTTCAAGAAAATTAAAAATTAACCAGATGGCAATATTATTTCTGATGAAAAATAACATTTATCAAAATATTTTCTCTGATATTAAAATATAACTTTACAAGTGGCCCACTTCAACGAAATATACAAAAATGATTTCCCACCCCCCTTACAGTGGAACCTTGATTATGAAAATTGAGTGAAAACAATCTCGTAGCAAAATAATTTTGACATTTTAACTTAGCATAAGGTTTATTGTTTTTGAACATCATTATAACTTGTTAGACAAAAAATAACTAAGGCAATGAAAAGCAACTGAAATTATATATAAAATATTCTGATTTTCTTGTTGCTACGAAAAAATTAAGTTTTTTAATATAATAATTAAGCGTCTTAGAAATCTTTCTTCACCTTACAACTTATACAGTTAATAAAGCTTTGCTTTATCTATCGAAAAATGTGTTTCAAAATTCCTTACAGAGGGGACTTGACTGAAAAAATTGAGTGCGACTACAATTTCATAGTAAAAAATTTTATGTCATAATCAAGTATCTTAGAAATGATCCTTCACCTTACAACTTATACAGTTAATAAAGCTTTGCCTTATCTATTGAAAAATGTGTTTCAAAATTCCTTACATAGGGGACTTGACTGAAAAAATTGAGTGCGACTACAATTTCGTAGTAAAAAATTTTATGTCATAATCAAGTATCTTAGAAATGATCCTTCACCTTGAAACTTATATAGTGAATAAAGCTTTGCCTTATCTATCGAAAAATATGTTCCAAAATTCCTTACAGTGGGGCCTTGACTGAAAAAAATAGTGAAACTACCATTTCGTAGTAAAAAATATCATATGATAATTAAGCATCTTAGAAATCTTTCTTCACCTTACAACTTATACAGTTAATAAAGCTTTGCCTTATCTATCGAAAAATGTGTTTCAAAATTCCTTACAGAGGGGACTTGATTGAAAAAATTGTGTGCGACTACAATTTCGTAGTAAAAAAATGTATGTCATAATCAAGTATTTTAGAAATGATCCTTCACCTTAAAGCTTTTATAGTAAATAAAGCTTTGCCTTATCTTTTGAAAAATATGTTCCAAAATTTCTTACAGTGGGGCCTTGACTGAAAAAAATGAAGGAAACTAAAATTTCGTAGTAAAAAATTTCATATAATAATTAAGCATCTTAGAAATCTTTCTTCACCTTACAACTTATACAGTTAATAAAGCTTTGCTTTATCTATCGAAAAATGTGTTTCAAAATTCCTTACAGAGGGGACTTGACTGAAAAAATTGAGTGCGACTACAATTTCGTAGTAAAAAAATTTATGTCATAATCAAGTATCTTAGAAATGATCCTTCACCTTGAAACTTATACAGTTAATAAAGCTTTGCCTTATCTATTGAAAAATGTGTTTCAAAATTCCTTACAGAGGGGACTTGACTGAAAAAATTGAGTGCGACTACAATTTCGTAGTAAAAAATTTTATGTCATAATCAAGTATCTTAGAAATGATCCTTTACCTTACAACTTATACAGTTAATAAAGCTTTGCCTTATCTATTGAAAAATGTGTTTCAAAATTCCTTACAGAGGGGACTTGACTGAAAAAATTGAGTGCGACTACAATTTCGTAGTAAAAAATTTTATGTCATAATCAAGTATCTTAGAAATGATCCTTCACCTTGAAACTTATATAGTGAATAAAGCTTTGCCTTATCTATCGAAAAATATGTTCCAAAATTCCTTACAGTGGGGCCTTGACTGAAAAAATTTAGTGAAACTACCATTTCATAGTAAAAAAATTCATGTCATAATTAGGCATCTTAGAAATCTTTCTTCACCTTACAACTTATACAGTTAATAAAGCTTTGCCTTATCTATCGAAAAATGTGTTTCAAAATTCCTTACAGAGGGGACTTGACTAAAAAAATTGAATGCGACTACAATTTCGTAGTAAAAAATTTTATGTCATAATCAAGTATCTTAGAAATGATCCTTCACCTTGAAACTTATATAGTGAATAAAGCTTTGCCTTATCTATCGAAAAATATGTTCCAAAATTCCTTACAGTGGGGCCTTGACTGAAAAAAATAGTGAAACTACCATTTCGTAGTAAAAAATATCATATGATAATTAAGCATCTTAGAAATCTTTCTTCACCTTACAACTTATACAGTTAATAAAGCTTTGCCTTATCTATCGAAAAATGTGTTTCAAAATTCCTTACAGAGGAGACTTGACTGAAAAAATTGTGTGCGACTACAATTTCGTAGTAAAAAAAATTATGTCATAATCAAGTATTTTAGAAATGATCCTTCACCTTAAAGCTTTTATAGTAAATAAAGCTTTGCCTTATCTTTTGAAAAATATGTTCCAAAATTTCTTACAGTGAGGCCTTGACTGAAAAAAATGAAGGAAACTACAATTTCGTAGTAAAAAATATCATATAATAATTAAGCATTTTAGAAATCTTTCTTCACCTTACAACTTATACAGTTAATAAAGCTTTGCCTTATCTATCGAAAAATGTGTTTCAAAATTCCTTACAGAGGGGACTTGACTGAAAAAATTGAGTGCGACTACAATTTCGTAGTAAAAAAAATTATGTCATAATCAAGTATCTTAGAAATGATCCTTCACCTTAAAACTTATATAGTGAATAAAGCTTTGCCTTATCTATCGAAAACTATGTTCCAAAATTCCTTACAGTGGGGCCTTGACTGAAAAAAAATAGTGAAACTACCATTTCGTAGTAAAAAATATTATATAATAATTAAGCATCTTAGAAATCTTTCTTCACCTTACAACTTATACAGTTAATAAAGCTTTGCCTTATCTATCGAAAAATGTGTTTCAAAATTCCTTACAGAGGGGACTTGACTGAAAAAATTGTGTGCGACTACAATTTCGTAGTAAAAAAAATTATGTCATAATCAAGTATTTCAGAAATGATCCTTCACCTTAAAGCTTTTATAGTGAATAAAGCTTTGCCTTATCTTTTGAAAAATATGTTCCAAAATTTCTTACAGTGAGGCCTTGACTGAAAAAATTGAGGAAACTACAATTTCGTAGTAAAAAATATCATATAATAATTAAGCATCTTAGAAATCTTTCTTCACCTTACAACTTATACAGTTAATAAAGCTTTGCTTTATCTATCGAAAAATGTGTTTCAAAATTCCTTACAGAGGGGACTTGACTGAAAAAATTGAGTGCGACTACAATTTCGTAGTAAAAAATTTTATGTCATAATCAAGTATCTTAGAAATGATCCTTCACCTTGAAACTTATACAGTTAATAAAGCTTTGCCTTATCTATTGAAAAATGTGTTTCAAAATTCCTTACAGAGGGGACTTGACTGAAAAAATTGAGTGCGACTACAATTTCGTAGTAAAAAATTTTATGTCATAATCAAGTATCTTAGAAATGATCCTTCACCTTACAACTTATACAGTTAATAAAGCTTTGCCTTATCTATTGAAAAATGTATTTCAAAATTCCTTACAGAGGGGACTTGACTGAAAAAATTGAGTGCGACTACAATTTCGTAGTAAAAAATTTTATGTCATAATCAAGTATCTTAGAAATGATCCTTCACCTTGAAACTTATATAGTGAATAAAGCTTTGCCTTATCTATCGAAAAATATGTTCCAAAATTCCTTACAGTGGGGCCTTGAATGAAATGATCCTATGAAATGAAATGATCCTTCACCTTAAAGCTTTTATAGTGAATAAAGCTTTGCTTTATCTTTTGAAAAATATGTTCCAAAATTTCTTACAGTGTGGCCTTGACTGAAAAAAATGAAGGAAACTACAATTTCGTAGTAAAAAATATCATATCATAATTAAGCATCTTAGAAATCTTTCTTCACCTTACAACTTATACAGTAAATAAAGCTGTGCATTATCTATCGAAACATATGTCCCAAAATTCTTTACAGTGGGGCCTTGACTGAAAAAAATGAGTGAAACTACAATTTTATAGTAAAAAATTTCATGTTAAAATTAAGCATCTTAGAATTCTTTCTTCACCTTACAACTTATACAGTAAATAAAGCTTTGCCTCATCTATCGAAAAATATGTTCCAAAATTCCTTACAGTGGGGCCTTGACTGAAAAAATTTTGTGAAACTACAATTTCTTAGTAAAAAATATCACACATAATTAAGCATCTTAGAAATCTTTCTTCACCTTACAACTTATACAGTTAATAAAGCTTTGCCTTATCTATCGAAAAATGTGTTTCAAAATTCCTTACAGAGGGGACTTGACTGAAAAAATTGAGTGCGACTACAATTTCGTAGTAAAAAAATTTATGTCATAATCAAGTATCTTAGAAATGATCCTTTACCTTAAAACTTATATAGTGAATAAAGCTTTGCCTTATTTATCAAAAAATATGTTCCAAAATTCCTTACAGAGGGGACTTGATTGAAAAAATTGAATGCGACTACAATTTCGTTGCAAAAAAATTTATGGCATAATCAAGTATCTTATGAATGATCCTTCACCTTAAAACTTTTATAGTGAATAAAGCTTTGCCTTATCTTTTGAAAAATATGTTCCAAATTTCCTTACAGTGGGGCCTTGACTGAAAAAATTTAGTGAAACTACAATTTCGTAGTAAAAAATATCATATCATAATTAAGCATCTTAGAAATCTTTGTGCACCTTACAACTTATACAGTAAATAAAGCTGTGCATTATCTATCGAAACATATGTCCCAAAATTCCTTACAGTGGGGCCTTGACTGAAAAAATTGAGTGAAACTACAATTTTGTAGTAAAAAAATTCATGTTAAAATTAAGCATCTTAGAATTCTTTCTTCACGTTACAACTTATACAGTAAATAAAGCTTTGCCTCATCTATCGAAAAATATGTTCCAAAATTCCTTACAGTGGGTCCTTGACTGAAAAAATTTAGTGAAACTACAATTTCTTAGTAAAAAATATCATATCATAATTAAGCATCTTAGAAATCTTTCTTCACCTTACAACTTATTTAACATATTTTTGATAGATGAGGCAAAGCTTTATTTAATGTATAAGTTGTAAGGTGAAGAAAGATTTCTAAGATGCTTAATTTTGACATGAAATTTTTTACTACGAAATTGTAGTTTCACTCAATTTTTTACTCTGTAATGAATTTTGAAACACATTTTTCGATAGATGATGAGGCAAAGCTTTATTCACTATATAAGTTTTAGGGTGAAGGATCATTTCTAAGATTATGACATAAATTTTTTTACTACGAAATTGTAGTTTCCTTCATTTTTTTCAGTCAAGGCCCCACTGTAAGAAATTTTGGAACATATTTTTCAAAAGATAAGGCAAAGCTTTATTCACTATAAAAGTTTCAAGGTGAAGGATCATTTCTAAGATACTTGATTATGACATAAAATTTTTTGCTACGAAATTGTAGTCGCATTCAATTTTTTCAGTCAAGTCCCCTCTGTAAGGAATTTTGGAACATATTTTTCGATAAATAAGGCAAAGCCTTATTCACTATATAAGTTTCAAGGTGAAGGATCATTTCTAAGATACTTGATTATGACATAAAATTTTTTACTACGAAATTGTAGTCTCACTCAATTTTTTCAGTCAAGTCCCCTCTGTAAGGAATTTTGAAACACATTTTTTGATAGATAAAGCAAAGCTTTATTAACTGTATAAGTTGTAAGGTGAAGAAAGATTTCTAAGATGCTTAATTATTATATGATATTTTTTACTACGAAATTGTAGTTTCCTTCATTTTTTTCAGTCAAGGCCCCACTGTAAGAAATTTTGGAACATATTTTTCAAAAGATAAGGCAAAGCTTTATTCACTATAAAAGCTTTAAGGTGAAGGATCATTTCTAAAATACTTGATTATGACATAAATTTTTTTACTACGAAATTGTAGTCGCACACAATTTTTTCAGTCAAGTCCCCTCTGTAAGGAATTTTGAAACACATTTTTCGATAGATAAGGCAAAGCTTTTTTAACTGTATAAGTTGTAAGGTGAACAAAGATTTCTAAGATGCTTAATTATTATATGATATTTTTTACTACCAAATGGTAGTTTCACTAAATTTTTTCAGTCAAGGCCCCACTGTAAGGAATTTTGGAACATATTTTTCGATAGATAAGGCAAAGCTTTATTCACTATATAAGTTTCAAGGTGAAGGATCATTTCTAAGATACTTGATTATGACATAAAATTTTTTACTACGAAATTGTAGTCGCACTCAATTTTTTCAGTCAAGTCCCCTCTGTAAGGAATATTGAAACACATTTTTCGATAGATAAGGCAAAGCTTTATTAACTGTATAAGTTGTAAGGTGAAGAAAGATTTCTAAGATGCTTAATTATTATATGATATTTTTTACTACGAAATGGTAGTTTCACTAAATTTTTTCAGTCAAGGCCCCACTGTAAGGAATTTTGGAACATATTTTTCGATAGATAAGGCAAAGCTTTATTCACTATATAAGTTTCAAGGTGAAGGATCATTTCTAAGATACTTGATTATGACATAAAATTTTTTACTACGAAATTGTAGTCGCACTCAATTTTTTCAGTCAAGTCCCCTCTGTAAGGAATATTGAAACACATTTTTCGATAGATAAGGCAAAGCTTTATTAACTGTATAAGTTGTAAGGTGAAGAAAGATTTCTAAGATGCCTAATTATGACATGAAATTTTTTACTATGAAACTGTAGTTTCCTTCATTTTTTTCAGTCAAGGCCCCACTGTAAGAAATTTTGGAACATATTTTTCAAAAGATAAGGCAAATCTTAATTCACTATAAAAGTTTTAAGGTGAAGGATCATTTCTAAGATACTTGATTATGACATAATTTTTTTGCTACGAAATTGTAGTCGCATTCAATTTTTTCAGTCAAGTCCCCTCTGTAAGGAATTTTGGAACATATTTTTCGATAGATAAGGCAAAGCTTTATTCACTATATAAGTTGTAAGGTGAAGAAAGATTTCTAAGATGCTTAATTATTATATGATATTTTTTACTACGAAATTGTAGTTTCCTTCATTTTTTTCAGTCAAGGCCCCACTGTAAGAAATTTTGGAACATATTTTTCAAAAGATAAGGCAAAGCTTTATTCACTATAAAAGCTTTAAGGTGAAGGATCATTTCTAAAATACTTGATTATGACATAAATTTTTTTACTACGAAATTGTAGTCGCACACAATTTTTTCAGTCAAGTCCCCTCTGTAAGGAATTTTGAAACACATTTTTCGATAGATAAGGCAAAGCTTTTTTAACTGTATAAGTTGTAAGGTGAACAAAGATTTCTAAGATGCTTAATTATTATATGATATTTTTTACTACCAAATGGTAGTTTCACTAAATTTTTTCAGTCAAGGCCCCACTGTAAGGAATTTTGGAACATATTTTTCGATAGATAAGGCAAAGCTTTATTCACTATATAAGTTTCAAGGTGAAGGATCATTTCTAAGATACTTGATTATGACATAAAATTTTTTACTACGAAATTGTAGTCGCACTCAATTTTTTCAGTCAAGTCCCCTCTGTAAGGAATATTGAAACACATTTTTCGATAGATAAGGCAAAGCTTTATTAACTGTATAAGTTGTAAGGTGAAGAAAGATTTCTAAGATGCTTAATTATTATATGATATTTTTTACTACGAAATGGTAGTTTCACTAAATTTTTTCAGTCAAGGCCCCACTGTAAGGAATTTTGGAACATATTTTTCGATAGATAAGGCAAAGCTTTATTCACTATATAAGTTTCAAGGTGAAGGATCATTTCTAAGATACTTGATTATGACATAAAATTTTTTACTACGAAATTGTAGTCGCACTCAATTTTTTCAGTCAAGTCCCCTCTGTAAGGAATATTGAAACACATTTTTCGATAGATAAGGCAAAGCTTTATTAACTGTATAAGTTGTAAGGTGAAGAAAGATTTCTAAGATGCCTAATTATGACATGAAATTTTTTACTATGAAACTGTAGTTTCCTTCATTTTTTTCAGTCAAGGCCCCACTGTAAGAAATTTTGGAACATATTTTTCAAAAGATAAGGCAAATCTTAATTCACTATAAAAGTTTTAAGGTGAAGGATCATTTCTAAGATACTTGATTATGACATAATTTTTTTGCTACGAAATTGTAGTCGCATTCAATTTTTTCAGTCAAGTCCCCTCTGTAAGGAATTTTGGAACATATTTTTCGATAGATAAGGCAAAGCTTTATTCACTATATAAGTTGTAAGGTGAAGAAAGATTTCTAAGATGCTTAATTATTATATGATATTTTTTACTACGAAATTGTAGTTTCCTTCATTTTTTTCAGTCAAGGCCCCACTGTAAGAAATTTTGGAACATATTTTTCAAAAGATAAGGCAAAGCTTTATTCACTATAAAAGCTTTAAGGTGAAGGATCATTTCTAAAATACTTGATTATGACATAAATTTTTTTACTACGAAATTGTAGTCGCACACAATTTTTTCAGTCAAGTCCCCTCTGTAAGGAATTTTGAAACACATTTTTCGATAGATAAGGCAAAGCTTTTTTAACTGTATAAGTTGTAAGGTGAAGAAAGATTTCTAAGATGCTTAATTATTATATGATATTTTTTACTACCAAATGGTAGTTTCACTAAATTTTTTCAGTCAAGGCCCCACTGTAAGGAATTTTGGAACATATTTTTCGATAGATAAGGCAAAGCTTTATTCACTATATAAGTTTCAAGGTGAAGGATCATTTCTAAGATACTTGATTATGACATAAAATTTTTTACTACGAAATTGTAGTCGCACTCAATTTTTTCAGTCAAGTCCCCTCTGTAAGGAATATTGAAACACATTTTTCGATAGATAAGGCAAAGCTTTATTAACTGTATAAGTTGTAAGGTGAAGAAAGATTTCTAAGATGCTTAATTATTATATGATATTTTTTACTACGAAATGGTAGTTTCACTAAATTTTTTCAGTCAAGGCCCCACTGTAAGGAATTTTGGAACATATTTTTCGATAGATAAGGCAAAGCTTTATTCACTATATAAGTTTCAAGGTGAAGGATCGTTTCTAAGATACTTGATTATGACATAAAATTTTTTACTACGAAATTGTAGTCGCACTCAATTTTTTCAGTCAAGTCCCCTCTGTAAGGAATATTGAAACACATTTTTCGATAGATAAGGCAAAGCTTTATTAACTGTATAAGTTGTAAGGTGAAGAAAGATTTCTAAGATGCCTAATTATGACATGAAATTTTTTACTATGAAACTGTAGTTTCCTTCATTTTTTTCAGTCAAGGCCCCACTGTAAGAAATTTTGGAACATATTTTTCAAAAGATAAGGCAAATCTTAATTCACTATAAAAGTTTTAAGGTGAAGGATCATTTCTAAGATACTTGATTATGACATAATTTTTTTTGCTACGAAATTGTAGTCGCATTCAATTTTTTCAGTCAAGTCCCCTCTGTAAGGAATTTTGGAACATATTTTTCGATAGATAAGGCAAAGCTTTATTCACTATATAAGTTGTAAGGTGAAGAAAGATTTCTAAGATGCTTAATTATTATATGATATTTTTTACTACGAAATTGTAGTTTTTTTTCAGTCAAGGCCCCACTGTAAGAAATTTTGGAACATATTTTTCAAAAGATAAGGCAAAGCTTTATTTACTATAAAAGCTTTAAGGTGAAGGATCATTTCTAAAATACTTGATTATGACATAATTTTTTTTACTACGAAATTGTAGTCGCACACAATTTTTTCAGTCAAGTCCCCTCTGTAAGGAATTTTGAAACACATTTTTCGATAGATAAGGCAAAGCTTTATTAACTGTATAAGTTGTAAGGTGAAGAAAGATTTCTAAGATGCTTAATTATTATATGATATTTTTTACTACGAAATGGTAGTTTCACTATTTTTTTTCAGTCAAGGCCCCACTGTAAGGAATTTTGGAACATATTTTTCGATAGATAAGGCAAAGCTTTATTCACTATATAAGTTTCAAGGTGAAGGATCATTTCTAAGATACTTGATTATGACATAAAATTTTTTACTACGAAATTGTAGTCGCACTCAATTTTTTCAGTCAAGTCCCCTCTGTAAGGAATTTTGAAACACATTTTTCAATAGATAAGGCAAAGCTTTATTAACTGTATAAGTTGTAAGGTAAAGGATCATTTCTAAGATACTTGATTATGACATAAAATTTTTTACTACGAAATTGTAGTCGCACTCAATTTTTCAGTCAAGTCCCCTCTGTAAGGAATTTTGAAACACATTTTTCGATAGATAAAGCAAAGCTTTATTCACTATATAAGTTGTAAGGTGAAGAAAGATTTCTAAGATGCTTAATTATTATATGATATTTTTTACTACGAAATTGTAGTTTCCTTCATTTTTTTCAGTCAAGGCCCCACTGTAAGAAATTTTGGAACATATTTTTCAAAAGATAAGGCAAAGCTTTATTCACTATAAAAGCTTTAAGGTGAAGGATCATTTCTAAAATACTTGATTATGACATAATTTTTTTTAGTACGAAATTGTAGTCGCACACAATTTTTTCAGTCAAGTCCCCTCTGTAAGGAATTTTGAAACACATTTTGCGATAGATAAGGCAAAGCTTTATTAACTGTATAAGTTGTAAGGTGAAGAAAGATTTCTAAGATGCTTAATTATTATATGATATTTTTTACTACGAAATGGTAGTTTCACTATTTTTTTTCAGTCAAGGCCCCACTGTAAGGAATTTTGGAACATATTTTTCGATAGATAAGGCAAAGCTTTATTCACTATATAAGTTTCAAGGTGAAGGATCATTTCTAAGATACTTGATTATGACATAAATTTTTTTACTACGAAATTGTAGTCGCACTCAATTTTTTCAGTCAAGTCCCCTCTGTAAGGAATTTTGAAACACATTTTTCAATAGATAAGGCAAAGCTTTATTAACTGTATAAGTTGTAAGGTGAAGGATCATTTCTAAGATACTTGATTATGACATAAAATTTTTTACTACGAAATTGTAGTCGCACTCAATTTTTTCAGTCAAGTCCCCTCTGTAAGGAATTTTGAAACACATTTTTCGATAGATAAAGCATAGCTTTATTAACTGTAGGAATCTTTCTTCACCTCACAACTTATGAGGTGAAGAAAGATTCCTAAGACGCTTAATTATTATATTAAAAAACTTTATTTTTTCGTAGCAACAAGAAAATCAGAATTTTTTATACAATTTCAGTTGCTTTTCATTGCCTAAGTTATTTTTTGTCTAACAAGTTATAATGATGTTCAAAAACAATAAACCTTATGCTAAGTTAAAATGTCAAAATTATTTTGCTACGAGATTGTTTTCACTCAATTTTCATAATCAATGTTCCACTGTAAGGGGGGTGGGAAATCATTTTTGTATATTTCGTTGAAGTGGGCCACTTGTAAAGTTATATTTTAATATCAGAGAAAATATTTTGATAAATGTTATTTTTTATCAGAAATAATATTGCCATCTGGTTAATTTTTAATTTTCCTGAAAGAATTTTCATAATTCATAGGACTTCCATTGTTTGTATTGTAATTAATAAGCTTAGAAATATTGACTTTTTAAATTAGTCGAGTTATAATAGCTGCTATATTTTGGCTGCTAAGTTCACACCGGTGACTAGTAGATGCGCCTTTGGCGTTATATCCAGAGGTCGTGGGTTCGATTTCCATCCATAATAAAAATATTAGTACATTTTTTCTGTACAGTTTGTCATAGTCTATAAAATATAATGTGTATTATATCGTTGTTTCTGGTACACATAGTACAAGCCTGGAGCTTAGTTTGTGATCAAAGCAACATAAGTCTAACATATTATTATTATTATATGCTATTATGGAGCCAATTTTTTTGTTGTTTTTTTACAAAACTAAAACAAAAATTGGCTAAGCATCCATTTACCTTTTACTATTAAGTAAAAGACAAAAGGATACTGAGCCCATATAACAATAAAAGGTTTTATTATAAATGTTATAAACATATAACGGACAAAAAATGTATGTGTAACTATCCTACAGTTTCACGTATATGTATTGTTGTAAAGAAAAGTTCACGGTTCTTATTACGTATGCCGTTTGAAGACCCTAAATCTGACCCTCCCAGAAATCTGATTTATTGCTTTATTTCTTGTGTTGTGGTATTCAAATTGTTTCTTGGTTTTGGAGGGTCTATTCTACGTTCTCCAAAGGTTTCATCATCATTAATATTAATATTCTTAGTGGCCGGGTTGGTTAGAAAAAATAAAAATTTTAGATGACCAGAGCAATATGAGTAAATTGTCCTACATATTACATAATATTATTATATTACGAGTTGTGTACAATTTTATTTTTTAATGTTCATTGGTTTGACACACCACTAAAGAACCACAGTGAGAACTGTCGGTTCCAGTTACATTATATCACCCAGTAAAACTGTTTATTTAATTTATTTATTTAAATACTTTATTGCACAGTAAACAAAAGTCCTAACAAGGTACATTTATTTTTTTATTTAAAATACTTTATTGCATAAAATTACAAAATAAAATTGTACATAGGCAAACTTAATGCCTTAGGCATTTTCTACCAGCTAACCTTTGAGAGAGAGAGTGGAAGATTATTACATATACATAACTTGTATATAACAAGAGCAAACTTAATGCTTTAGGCATTATCTACCAGCTATATAACCGTTACGATTGTGTACGAATAATTATGTAGAAGGACCACATACAAGTTATTGACTTTTGCAAACAACTTGTACAAATCGAATAAGTAATAAAATATCAAATACATTATTTATTTTATAACACATTTAATTTTGGATCATACGTTTATACTTAAATAATTCATAAGCATATTTTTTAAAGATACAACAAACCCCCCGTTCTTTTTAAAAACTCTGGCACTTAGGGTCTCCTAGGAGCTATAATTTACTGTCCATGTGATAGTTTGTGCTATGATTTGATTACGAAACGATCGGTCTATGTCAAGATGATAAAGCAGTGAGGATAATCAAATGGCTTATCTATCCCAAGGTAATCCATTCGTTGTTTTAAAGGCATTTAACCCTACTTCGCAGTCTCAAGTCCGGGGACACTGCAGTTCATGAAGAATTCATGGATAGCTAAGAACATTCATGTCAGTTCCCTATGAGGCAACGAACATGTCTGATGTTTTGGTCAAAAATTGAAATAAACAAAATTTCTTTATCTCGTTTTTGAATGAGTAAAAGCGAGACAGATGAATATTTGTGATTTCTACTGCAAGGTGTGTTTTTTTCACTAGCTTTTGCCGTGGAAGCACGTCGCGCGAGAGTCCTTTGTTTTATATTTTTTTAATTAGGTACGTTCTATCTCTGGCGGGATAGTAAAGTAATATATCAAAAGCACAAGTATACATTAAGGCTTGAACAACTGCCAGTGTGAAATTAACTTAGATTAAAATAAAAAAGGAATATACAATACGTTCTCTATAATTATTATTATGACCTATAATTGTGCCTGGTTCAGTTTTTGTTAATAATTACAGATAGCGTATATTTAATCTTATTTTTGAAATTTTATTTTAAGCCTTCCATATACCATACATACTTACCTACATACATATCATCACGGGTGCCTTACGGCGCCCGAGACCGCCTAGACGGCCCCAGCGGAGGGGTTTTTATCCCACCTCGTCGTAGCCGATGGTATGAGTCTATGCCGAACAAGTAGCTAGTTCATCGCGATCATTTGAATAGACTCAATAACCCATCTATAAACAGTTTCACAAGTTGGTATAGTGAAACCGGGACCAACAGCTTAACGTGGGACCTAAGTGTTTTTAAGCCCAAGATCTAACCAACTCGGCCACCACGTATATTTCATATACATATATGGATATTAATTATCAGAATAAAATTGCGTTCCACATTTTTAAACAACTGTATTTTACAATCAACATCATAAAGGACAGTTAATGGAACCAAAAATTCGTTGGAAAATAAAGTGGAAATCCATTTACACGGGTAAATTTAATAAATCACCGTAGATGATCGATAGCACCCGCTACAGGACAGGCTGTACGATGAAATAAGTACCGATACTGGACAGGCCATAGCGAATAGAATAGGGCAGAAGGACCAAGTGACACAACGCGCGTGGTCGGTCTACGATAAATTAATCTGATATTTGCTGAACGATACAATTTAAATACTAATTTCTAGCTAAATTTATATAAATGTACCATCACGGATGCCTATTTGGCTCCCGAGAACCGTTTGAACGGCCTCAGGGTACCCAGCGGAGGGATTGACCCGCCCTAATTTCGCCGATGGTATTCTGAGGCAACACCTAACAAGTGGCGAGCTTGTTGCGGTGTTTATGATAAAATAGCCTCGTTGTATAAAGCGGTCACCCATTCCAGGCCGGCCTTTTTGTCATCTGCTTAACCTTGTTATCAGTTGCACAGTGACTTAACCCTAGGCTGGGGCCGCTTAGCAGCATTTATCTGTCGTAAATTTGTTTGTTATGCCTATATTGCGTCATCAGTATGATTTAAATAATTATACGTCATGTCGTGACAATGTACACTTAAAGAAACTTATATCACGGATTTGTACCTCGCTGTGTACTACAATGAGATTATTTATTTATTTTTATCTATTTGATAACACCACTTTAGTGCCTTGAAGAGCATGTGTTGGTCCCATTTTCACTTTAACAACTTGTGAAAATCTATACAAAGACAGCGATGGACTTTCTACTTGTTCCATGTAGACTAAGAATACCATAAAAGTTTAAGACATATGCTTATAATACCTTTTCTTGAATAAATTCTTAATATAAATAGACACATGTAGGTATTTGATAGGTACGACATTATAATTAACATTTATTATGCAATTTTAACATTATTTAGATATTCGAAATTTTACCATTTAGGTAGTTCCTTATATCACCGCTTCTGAAGAATTAATACTGGTCAGACAGACATAATATCAGTATCATCAATAGTGGTGAACGGAGTGTTGTTTCGCCACTTGACAGCAAAAAGAAATAAACAAAAAACAATTGTTCGTTGTTAGGATTAAATCTATAAATTTATAATAATACCTAGCTATTGGTTTAACTTAAACATTATTTTGAATGTTCGTGATGTGAAATTTGAAAACCTGTTTATTAACATTTGCATGCTGGACTTTAAACACGAGAACTTTTTTTTTTTTTTAAGACCACCTTATTATATGTACCGTGTTTTTATGGCAAATAAATGATTTATGATTTATGATAAAAGCACAATTTTTTTTTACAACTTCTTGCAACTTAAACATAATAATTTATTACATTCTATCTGGCTGTCTATCTGGTTGAGGTCTGTGGTACAGACTCTGCGTTGAAATGAATTTGTATTGAAACACCTGTCGCCAACACGACAGTGATTTTAATATTTCAAATACAATGAATGCTACTAAAATTGAAGGGGTATTATATGTTGATGCAGTCATACAAGAATTCCGAAGCCAATTGTTAGATCGAATAGATTTTATTTTATAAATGCAATAATGCGAAAGATTTTATTGATAAATGGCTAGGTCGTCGCCGTGTTTGTATAGACGTATTAAATTTCGCAAGTTACTGTAGTGAAACTGGGACCAATAGCCTAAAAAAACTTCAATGAGGAAAAATACTAGTAATTTTTCCCCATTGAGTATTAAATTTGTTGACCTATTGGTTCCATTTTCACTATACTAAATTGCGAAATTGTTACCAAATTCGAAGCGAAAGAAACTTCCAAAAGGTTCAATTATACATACCTATATTTTAATTGTCTTGCATTTCGCGCGGCTTCTATCTATATATTTTACTAAATCTTTTTATTCTGTAGGTCTATTTTAATGAGATAAACGCTAAATTATGGGTACTCTCAATAAATCATCTTATTTTGAACTAGTTCGATTTAAAAACAATGTGTGGATTTTGCGTGATCGTTACGTCGAACGAACTAACAAACCGAATAACAAATAATGTAAAAAAATCTATTACGTACATGGCGACTTTGGAAGGTTGTATTTTAAGCTAATATGAGGTTCTATTGATCAAATCGAACAACTTTTTCCACGTGTCGCAAATGAAAAAAAAACTTCTCCATACAAACTAGTAATGGATAAAATTACAAATTTATATGGTCGCGTCTTCCAGTACATTTTTGCAAAAATCTACAATTTTATTATGTAGGTACAAACTAAATATATACATTTTACCAGGGCGTCACATCTCTTAAATTAACTTCAGTCACATCGTAACTTAATCAAATTCGCTTAATTTGTCACAATTTATATTGACCCAACAAAAAACTGTAAAAAAATATCATACGGTATTATATTATAAACTATGATATATTCGCATCTTCCTAACGCCATTTATATTCAGTCCACGCCTAAAGATAGCCACTTAAATTTAGAAATCTAATAGTTTGAAAATGATTAGTCTTACGGATTCTATTACAGAAATACAGAACCTAATACAGAAATACTTATATAAATATAAATAAATATAAATCATCACGGGCGTGCCTTACGGCACGGCGCGCGCTCCAGACCGCCTAGACAGCCTCAGGGCACCCAGAGGAGGGATTTTATTTCCACCTCGTCATAGCCGATGGTATAACAGAACTTATAATAAATAAATACCATCACGGGTGCCTTTTTGGCTCCCGAGAACCGTTTAAACGGCCTCAGAGTACCCAGCGGAGGGATTAACCTGTCCTCTTTTCGCCGATGGTATTCGGATACACGCCTAACAAGTGGCGAGCTTGTTGCGGTGTTTATGATGGTATAGCCTTGTTGTATAAAGCGGACACCTATCCTTGTTGTCATCTGCTTAACCTTGTTATCAGTTACGCAGTTACTTAACCATTAGGCTAGTTTTTGAACTTATACATAATTATTATTATAACAAATATTAAACAGCAATAAATAACTTTGATTTATTTATATTTATTATCCAAGTAAGAGCAATGGCCTACAACGTATCCGTAAACAAACTACCTCGTTGTAAGTATTATAATTCGAAGAATCCTTAGAATGGCGCGACTGAGTTTCTGAAAGTTTCTCAAGTTCCTGAAAGTTCGGAAAACTTTGAGTAATGATATTCAATACTACTACAATGTATAGGTACATCAGTTCAAAAGTAGGTAGGTAGAATCATTGTTATCTTCGATCAATATTATTTTTTGTTACCGACGATTAACTACCTATCTCACTGACGGACCGGGATATAGATTTGTATGATTCGGCCTAGTTCAGTTTTTTATTATTTTTAATTGTCATAAATTGTAATTAACTCAAATATACGAGTATAGACCTTATTCACCTCAATAATGAATTATGAATGAATTATAAGTACGTTGTTTTTTTTTAAGAATCTCTATGGTAATACTCTGTTCTCCTTTCCGCCTGTCTGTCTATCTATAAATCCAGAAGGTTATTAATCAAAAATTATGTATAGAATCAGAAAAAAAGTGTATAAATCAAATTTTTTTGAAAAATTGCGACGAATAGATAGGTTGGTATCATGGAAAGCTATAAGTTTGCTTAAATATCAAAAATATCTTAAATATGGTAATTCCTCATCTCTTATAGTATTTACGGGTCGTTTGTTTTAGTTACCCGAATATGTAACGAAAAATATTATAATAAGTTTTTGACAAAAATATAAACAAAATTGGAACCTCTAAAGGCAAGTTTTCGTCCTTGTCGGGTTTTTTATGGTTCTACGAGTAAAAAGGAGGTATGGAAGCGTAATGACCTTTTGCTTCAACCGTCATAAAGCTGAAGACTGCTAACAAAATTTCTCAAAAGCTACAAAAATCACAAGACTACAATTTTTTGTAGCCCAAGGGTTAGTATACATTTCATTACTGAGTTTTTTTACAATGTATTATCAAAGGTCTCCAAGTCGTTAGGGAAATTCGTCACTGGTGACAGAGGAAATTGTATTATAAAGTCAATCTCAAAGGGGCTGGAAGACAACTTTATATACTGTGAGATAGTGCAAGATTAATAAAGCTGAGTATCAGTTTTTTTTTACTGAAGCACTGCATATGACTTTGTATCTACCTAGTGGTAAGCAGACCTATCCATGAATGGGGTCGATCAATATATTGTTGTTTAACAGCATGGATCGCTCCAACTTGCCGGCTAAATAATTCGGTTATAAAATGGGCTGCGTCAAAGACGAATTTGCATTATGAGTCTACTTTAGTATATCTTTGATGCTTTATTTTCAAATTTACTGGCCATTCTGCCTACTTCGACCAGAAATCGATGCAGTAGTCTTCTGAAAACCAATGAACTCACAGACTAAAGTCGAAACATGACTAGGCCGCTTGACGGTTTTTGCATCTGTTTGGATAAAAATTAATATTGATATGTGGCATTTTTTATTTATTTGTAGTATGAAGGTTCAAGAATGAATACAAAAAGAAACTAAAATTATGAGATAGGTGAATGCTGGGTTGTTGGTGTCTTGAATGCCAAAAGCTTAAAGCTTTGCAGGGCAGATAACAATTGACAAGTCAAGAGCCAACTTACCACCTAGTGTTACACTGGTCAAGTGGTGTGTGTTCGGTTGGGTTGCTTTTTTTCTCATGCAAGGGCATGGGTCACCGTTTGGCTGAACATTAATTTTGATATAAATAACAGATACCACCATATCTTGTTTGTGTGGAAGGAATTGCGGCCTAGCCAATCCTGTGTAATATGTTTACATAATTATACATATTTGACTTTGAGTTTATATAATGAAGATAGAAATCGAAAAACGAATCACGAAATATTTACATACATATATACATATCATCACGGGTGCCTATGCGGCGCCCGAGACCGCGTTGACGGCCCCAGGGTACCCAGCGGAGGGGTTTTAATCCCACCTCATCGTAGCCGATGGTATGAGTCTACACCGAACAAGTGGCTAGCTCGTCGCGATGTTTTGAATAGACTCAATAACCCATCTATAAACAGTTTCACAAGTTGGTATAGTGAAACCGGGACCGACAGCTTAACGTGCTCTCCGAGGCACTATAGTGGTGTTGTCGAACAAATGTACATATTTTTTTTAATTAAAAACTCATTGGTACACACCGGGATTCGAACCAGGGACCTAAGTGTTTTTAAGTCCAAGGACTAACCAACTCGGCCACCACGTACGTACGAAATATTTATTATATTATTAAGCAGATTTTGCTCTAATGAGCTAGAATCAATGCAGAATCTAATGTGCCAGTGCGATGCAAGGGCCATGCACAGAATGAAATACCTGCAACAGGCTTACCCGGAACCGGAAAGCTACAGGCTCCTCAAACTGGAGGACGTCCTCAAATATGTCAGCAGCATATTTGAGAAGGGGAAGGACGAGTGAGGTGTAAAGGACTGGGGAATTGGGAAGTGTTCTGACTGATGTCAGCCCCAAAAACTAATAAGATAAGTTAAGGTAGATTAAATTGAATCATACCAGAAAGTTTGATTACTAATAAAACGCACATAACATGAAAGAAACAGTTTTATACCTACATGCTAGTTTTTGTTTTATCAAAATCGGTGCAGTATTAACCATATTACAAAGGACTAGTGTTTCGCCCGCTTTTAAAACTTAATGACATGACATTTTCTATCATGTATAACAAATTGAAATGTAAAGTACTGTCTATGCCTCCTAAGCTTTATCTAACTGGGATAAACTGAGTTGGCCTGTTTGCTATATGCCCAATTACTCTGGCATAATAACAATAACGTTTTTCGAGGCTTATCTATATAACAAATTATATCTACATTAATTTTATTTTAATATTCAAAATCCTTTTTATGAGAATTTATGTTTTGTGTAACCGCACGTAAATTTTAATTTACTTGACAAATTAAATCGTTCTACTGTTGTGCATAGGTACGAGTATGTGAGGTTTTTAAATATTCCAGAGACTCAATCAAAATGTATTGAACGAGCGTAAACTAAAAAGCTATAATCTATTGGCCTTATTCATAAAAAAATATTGAGGCCTTGAAGAACACTCTAGTTATGGAATGTTTTGTCTCTTTTACGCATATTATTTTATGTTGCTAAATAAAAGAGACAAAACCTTCTATAACTGAAGTGTTCTTGAAGGACTCAATAAGTTTTAATGAATAAGGCCACTTACCTTTAAACCTATACTATATCTGACAAAAGCCGAGCTGCGTTTGTGGACGTACACACAAGCGTAACGTAAGCTATTGTAACTGTACGCACATGCAAAGTACACAGATGCAATTAATAATTTTGGTCACCATCATTGGTCACTTACTGGCTAGTCACCATTAGTAAAGGGACGCGTACTATTAGATTAGATAATCTCATCTACTATCTATCTATGTTTTGTGGCTCTACTATATTTTTTTGTTAATGGTGTTTATATACGTTATATTATATACGTGGTGGCCCAGTTGGTTAGACCTTGGACTTAAAAACACTTAGGTCCCTGGTTCGAATCCCGGTGTGTACCAATGAGTTTTTAATTAAAAAAATTATGTACATTTGTTTGACAACACCAATATAGTGCCTCGGAGAGCACGTTAAGCTGTCGGTCCCGGTTTCACTATACCAACTTGTGAAACTGTTTATAAATGGGTTATTGAGTTTATTCAAAACATCGCTACGAGCTAGCCACTTGTTCGGTGTAGACTCATACCATCGGCTACGACGAGGTGGGATTAAAAACCCCTCCGCTGGGTACCCTGGGGCCGTCTAGGCGGTCTCGGGCGCCGTAAGGCACCCGTAATGATATGTATGTATGTATGTGGTGTTTAGGTTTCTACGCTTTTTGCACTATCAACAAATAGTTAAATAGTAACCATTATTACACTAGTAGTACTATTGAAACAACCTTAATTTACTAATTACTTTATAAGGCTGAGGATTTTAATTTACAGTATTTAAGACAAAAGCAGCATCTAACTATAAAATTGAGCCTAACTTTTTTTAATCAATAAAAACCAACGAACGAACTCGGTCGTCGTTCCTCATTCATTTACTTCAGCCAATCAGCTAATAGCGCCATAGCGTCATCTGTAATTAGTTCATTCGTTCACCGACCACTAAATGAACTTCAGTCACTCCACGCTGCCTTTAATTTAACTTTTACCAAAGGATTAAAAATAGATAATAATAGGAAATGCTCTGAAGGAAATTATTTTAATCTGAAGGGTGAAAATAATTTTGTAATTTATAGTTAATTTATTTTTTCAGTGGTCAATCGATGATGAATAAAAAATCTTTCATTGTGAAATTTATTCTAAGTATTTTTAACATACAAGATCCACTTAATTTAATGCTACTGTAAAAAAATCGTAGACTATCTGTATGATATTTTTGCTAAATAAATGTAACGCGAGAAATAAGTAACAAATTTTAATTTTTTGTCTGTATGATATGGGTTTGTATGTTGGTTTGTGCGTGGATCAAGTAAAAATCAGTCATTGGACTCAAAAATGTAATAAGTAAAAATTAAGGAAAACTTTATTAAAAGTAACTTTAGCGTTTATTTCATTAAAATAGACGTAAAGAATCAAAAGAAATTGAATTAAAAAAAATTGGCTTCCGCGAAGCCTACCTACTTGGGATATGAAAACAAAACATTTTTTTAAGGATGCGTGCGAAGCCGGGGTCAACAGCTAGTAATAATTAATTAAAATAAATTGTAAATCGAATGCGCATTCAATCAGCTAGGTATTGTTTCAAAAATGGAGGCGCACAATTTTTGATAAAGGATTGCTGGGCCCACAGATAACGTAACTAGAATAAGAGGAGAGTGGACACGAGCGAGCTTTTAAACCTAATAGGTTAGTTTGTCGAGATAGAAAATTCAAATTTAGAATTGTAATAGATCTTATATTCTCGGTATTCGAATCAGTTTTTTTTTTAAATGCTCTCAAGAAGAAATTTATTATATATATATATATATAAATATTATTGTTTGTAGGTCATATGGACCAACTTTTAATTATTTTAGATTTTATAGTACGTTTTTCGTAAATAATTTAAAAACTACTAAAACCTGTGAAAAAACCAGCGTAAAAATAATCTAATATTTCACTTTCTATATAATTTTCTGAATTAACCTCTTTCTGCTATGAACGTTTACTATTAGGTGCATATTTATGTATATATATTATTATTATCTTATTCCTTTAAAAATTGTTGTTTACCGAATTTGTTTTTGTCAAATAAATGTTATTTTATTTTGTTCTGACGCACCTAAGTACGCGAACGGCATTCGCTGCCGACCATCAAACTAAAAAAAGTCTAAAATCGGCTTTTCACTTGAGAACACAAGATGGCCACAATCATACAAACACATAACAAAAAATACTATGACTAACCATTGAGCGTTAATGGTTGAAATGAAAACATAATATGGCGGCAATGATTGACATATCGTTTTATAAGGCGATGTTAGGCCTTAAGGCCGTTCCATATTATTATATATTATTAATTTCTTGACTTTTACGGATCGTGATCTATGGCTGGGCTTGTAAATTAAAATGTTGGAAGTTCTACGTTTTACAAAGAGAAGGTTTTGCCATCATTGATATGAATATATTTTTCAATTTACATTCACATTTGTTGAATCGTGTCTGGCTTTATTTTTATGAAAACTGTGCGTAAAGCTCGCAGCCGTTTTTGTTATCCGGGGTTTTATATAACATAAATATCCTTCCCTATTTTTATTGTATCAGTTTTGTTTTAAATACCTTAATTACCATTTGTTTCTCATTCTGGCATCACCGTATAATTTGAAGATTACGAGAACCGTTAAATTAATAAATTAGTACAACACTATAATTATTAATCATAAAAAATATATATTATATATCAATATTACTAATGCAATGCTTTATTGGAAAGTCAATGACTATCTTATTATTTTAACGAGTTTGCTATCCGTACCTATACATAAGTATTTTTTTATGTAATTGATATTGTCATCCAAGGAACCAGCTAACCACCTAGTCTTACACTGGTTGGTTATGTGGTGTGTGTTCGGTTTGGTTTCTAATTATTTTATGTATGCAAGAGCCTACCTAACCAAGCGCACACTTAGACCTTATACTAAATATAGTTTTTTTTTTTTTTTGACTATGCATAAATACCTGTAAAGGTTTACATGAAATAAATATTTTTGACTTTTTTTTGACTTTTGAAGGAAAGTCCAGTATTTTTTATGAACTATATATATATGCCCTTATACATAAAAACTTATTGAGGCCTAGAAGAACAATTTAGTTATGGAATGTTTTGTCTCTTTTACGCATATTAATTTTTGTTGCTAAATAAAAGAGACAAAACCTTCTATAACTAAAGTGTTCTTGAAGGACTCAATAAGTTTTTATGGATAAGGCCACTATTATATATATATTTATAATAGTGGCCTAATATATATATTATATATTATATTATAACGGAATCTGACTATGTGTCTTCTTGATAGTAAACAGACGTACAAAATTCAAGAATGGGGTCGAAAAATTAATTGTTTAATGGCTCTCTACGTTGGCTAAATGATGCACTTATGAAATCCAGGAAGACAAAATTATTATTAATAAAAAAAACAGGTCCGGCAATTCTAGACCGAATATTCATATTGTTTACCGACTCTAAGGAAGGAGGTTTTATACATTGACGTGTATATATTTAATACGAGTTTTCTTTGCATATATTACTCATTATGCTTATTCTTGTTTTGTTTAATAGAAAAAGTTTCAGCGGTGGAACTACAATGATTTTACTATTTATTATTTACAAAATAATATACGTGGTGGCCGAGTTGGTTAGACATTGGACTTAAAAACACTTCGGACCCTGGTTTGAATGTACCAATGAGTTTTTAATTAAAAAAAATACGTGCATTTGTTTGACAACACCACTATAGTGTCTCGGAGAGCACGTTAAGCTGACGGTCCCGGTTTCACTATACCAACTTGTGAAACTGTTTATAGATGGACTTGTTCGGTGTAGACTCATACCATCGGCTACGACGAGGTGGGATTAAAACCCCTCCGTTGGGTACCCTGGTACTGTATAGGCGGTCTCGGGCACCCGTAATGATATATATACAAAATAATAATAAAATTAACAGGTCGATGAATTTGTCCAAAATTTCTGTCAATAAAGTAAATATTGACAGTAATCTGGTCAGCATATTTTGACCCGGCTCGGAGTCCCTCGTTCCCAAATCACGTCCGAATCTGAAAGCGAACTGCTATGATCCCAACCTACTTTCGTAGTATCTTCCGTCGGGAATTCAGTGTGTACAGTAGATAGCACAGACCTGCTGTCAGTGTCGATTATTACAATGCGCTTATGGAATAAAATAAAAAATAAAAAACGATTATTAGATAAGATACTATTTTTTTTTAGATAAAAAAAGTTTTTTAGATGCCCAATAATAATAATAAAGAATAAGTTAAAGTAATTAATTACAGACCGGTCTCGTTATACCACTACCCATATAGATTAAATAATCGTCAAGTGTTCTAGTCACATTTAGGTTTTAGTCTGTGGGTTCACCAGTATTTAGGAGACTGTCGAGGTAGTAATAATATCCTTTCAAGATACGGTTACGAAAGAGGCGATAAATGGACGATAAAACAGCGAGGTGCACATTCATCTTTGTCACCTACCATTTCGTAACCGCTTCTTTTAGCCGACATAGTGGAAGCAGTCAGTGTTGTTAAACAATACTTGGTACAACAATATTGGTCGAGCCCATTCATGGACTTTGTAGGTATGCTTACCGCCAGGTAGATACAAAATCACATGCACCAATGAAAAAAATGTTTATTCACTATTTCATAAATATTTTGTGTAACGTTCACGTTTGAATATTGAGACATCGGTAAAGTTGATGGTTTTAAAAATGCGCAATTAACGGTGTTTACGATTCATGAATATTATTGTAGTGTAGACTATGAGAAAAATAAACGTATACGCAGATATCTTCTATTCGGTTATCTTTATCACCCCATTCGGTTATCTTTATCACCCCACTCCATTTTAATATCGCAGAATATTGTACAATGTATTGGCGCCAATATGAGAAAACACAATGAACAATCGTATAAAAATGACAGATTCCGAATTGTATTTTTTTTTATTTTTGTTTGTAACAGTATTTATGGCCAGACTATATAAATTTTAAAAGTCTTCAATAAAAGTCCGGACATTTTAAAATTAAAACATATCTTGGAGACGGCGTGTAATTTGCCCATCAATGAAAACAGTAGGAGTTTTCAAAAGCGTGACGAGATATGTACGTGATCATAGCACATATTTTCGCGGTTCCTCTTTTTTTTTTGTTTGCATGTAATGGTGTAGGTTTTTATTTAATGAAAATGCTAGTTAGTTATTAAAAAGCTACAACTATATTAATTAATTAACATAACAAGTATTTCCGATATAGTTTTTTTTTGCTCATTAATTAAACTGGTAGGAGTTTATATTAATACACTTTATTTTTTGACAAAAAGGCTCCCCCCAAAATGGAATCCTGGATCCGCCCCTGAGCGATACAAATTCTAATGCTTACATTAAATTGTGTAGCGGTACACAATTTAAGTCTGAGGTAAGGAATTTAAAAATGCCTCAACAATACTCTGCCGTCGACCGTACAATGAACAGGCAATGTTTCCTCGACAAAGAATGTGTGAATAATCTGTCACATGCTCGAACAAACTTGGGGGTATTTTCTTTTCGTAAATATCTTGACAGAGGTATGCAACCAAGGTATAATGAAGTTTAAAACGTTTTGTAGGTGTATTTCCTACTTCGTTCAGAATTGATTTGGAAAATATCTTACAAAAATAAGTGATTTTTTGTGTTCCAAATCATAGTATTTTTTAAGATGTCTTTCTCATAATGTGTAATACTTTAACAATTCAAATAATGCCTTTTTATGGGAGAAAATCATATTGACATGGCATTATTTGAAGTGTTAAAGTATTAAATACTTTAGTGTTAAAGTATTAAATACTTCAACACTTTAAATAATGCCTATTTATGGGAGAAAATCATATAGACATGTATTTTTCTAAACATATAAAACTATAATATATATATATATTTTTCTATTTTATTAGGTGAATTTTATATAAATACCTAAAATATAATTAGTTTCATAAAGCTTAGTTCCATTGATGTAAACAATATAAATCTCATAAATAAATAAAAACTATATTAAAGGAAAAAAAAACTATATAAACATCGAAAATTGAATATGAGGTATGTTGTTTGTGTCAAAAGGAACCCGAAATACGTGGGCCCCGATTCTAGTAGATTTCCGATTTGTGTTTGATTCATTAGAATTTGATAGACACAGGGCACGTCGATCTACATTTTTTTTTATTTGTATATAATTTTTTTTTCATATTTTTTTTCTGTTCTGTTATAATTGTTAAATTAATTACATTAACTTCATAATATAATAGCTCTATCACAAGTTTTTGGAAACAATTTTTACTATAGTCGCTAGTAACTATAGAATCAAGAGAGGTTTATTCGAAAAATAAAGCGATCCTATTAATTGTACCTATCTTTAGTTACTAGAGACTATAGTAGAAACTGTTTGCAAAAACTTACGGTAGATCTACTGTATTTTATTTTTCTTTAAAAACGTAACATTCCAAGTTATAGAGCGAACCAAAAAAAATTCAAAAACCTTTTCAAATATTCGAAACACTTCACACAATCATGAAAGAACAATATAAACGTAAATCGTTGTGTAAAGACAAACCTAATGTTCAAAGAATGGAATAGGTAAAAAGAACAAGTGGCTAAGCATTGTGGTGGAAAAAAGAACGAATGAATGAATGAATTGAGAACGAATGCGCTTCACCCGATCTCGTCCTAGTATGTATTATTTGTTCAGAAATGTTTGCTGCTAGAAATTTTATTCGCGTATGCTTACGAGATATACCTATATGGGTATATTATAATGTATTTACATGGCTTTGTGTATTGTATTCTGAATTTTATTGTAAGTTAAGTCTTGATGTTCTGAGTTTTAATATGAGTTTGTTGGACCTTATATAGACTTATAAAAACTAAGATTTGTTGGCCCTGCCGCCCTTAAAATCTGCCGCCATAGGCTCCAACCTACTGATAAATCCGCTATTGGGGTATATCAAACTATAATATACCCTATTTTACCTACCTCACTTATTAACTGCTTTCTAGGAGAATGCATAGCGTCATTAAGTACGCTTATGTATTTTATAGGCAATAAAGATTTTAATAAATAAATATTTTACCCCTAGATCTATTCTACAAAAACTACGCTTAGAAATCGGCCCAGTAGCTTTTAAGTGATGCCCGTACAAACAAACAAACTGACAGAGAGCATATTTTAATTATAAATAAAATAAAATAAATGTTCTATAAAATATGTATCGCCTTATTCATAAAAACTTATTGAGGCCTTGAAGAACACTTTAGTTATAGAAGGTTTTCTCTCTTTTACGCATAATCATTTCTGTTGCTAATAAAAAGAGACAAAACCTTCCACAACTAAAGTGTTCTTCAAGGACTCAATAAGTTTTTATGAATACCGGTGATAGAGTCTAAATATCGCAATTTTTTTAAAACTAAATTAGTTTTTTTAAAACAAGTTCCGACGTTTTGACCAAGTAGCATTGATCGTGGACACGGGTTAAAAAAATAACAAAATTTCCCCAATGTGAACCGAATGTTATCACAAAAGGAAAGTAGGTATATTATTTTTCTATACTAGACTTGTATGGTGACTTTGAAAGGTTGTATTTTGGGCAAATATGAGGCTTTACTGATGAAATAGAACATTTTTTCCTTGTCGCAAATAAATAATAAAAAAAATGCTTTCTCCATACAAACTTGTAATGTAAAAACGAACAAATCGTAAAGGGGAATCCATTTTTTTCTTTGATTTGGTAACATTTGAAAAGTTGTTCGATTTGATCAGTAGAACCTCATATTAACCCAAAGTACAACCTTTCAAATTCACCCTGAATATTGAATATAGGTAACTATGAGATACAAAAGTAGCAATAGCGAGTAAAAATGCCTAAGCAGGAATTCCTCAAAATATTTGTCTACATTATTTCAACTGAAATATTGACTTTTAATTTGAAATGTTTGTTTATTTCAGAAATTCTGATGATTCATGAAACTGTAAGGTGAGTAACGTACGGGATAACATTGAAATTTTGAGGAATTCAATGAGTAAGTATATTTACTTCCGTTTTAAATACATTTAGTGTATTATTGGAACTAAATTAATAATGGGATTTACACTTTACAACTGCAAATTGATTGATTCCTCGTACGGCCCACTTTTACGGCCCACTTTTTATTTTTCCTTCTACGGCCCAAAACTTGTTCCTTATATGACCCATTTTTATATTATTTAATTTATATTCCTCGTACGACCCAAAAGCTATTCCTCCTATGCCCCAAATAATAAAAATAGGTTTCTATTCCTGCTACGGTCCAAAATTTGTTCCTTATTCGACCCAACAAGTACAGTCAAAGGCAAATGGCCTTAATTATAAAAATCCATGGTGCTGTTTTTTGCCGCTCACCACACGGAAAACAAATCATATTTAAACAGACAGATACACAGGTATTCTAGCGTATGTTTTCCAGAAGTGTAGATAGACAAATAAAAATCACTTTATATTTAACAATCTGTTTAATAATAACAAGGTTTAATCACAATCAGTTCAAATATAAAATTCAACATTTAAGTATGTACAATGTACAATTTAAATTAGCCTAATATAATTAGTTTTCAAATTGATGAAAACTATAAATATCTCGGTATTTATGAACATGGTAAACACAATTATAATGAAATGAAACAAAGTATTAAAAGTGAATATTGTAAAAGAGTAAAAAAAATATGCAAACTAATTTAAATTCAAGAAATCTTCTTAAAGCTATACACATACGCAATTCCAATTATATTGTATTCCTTTGGTATTATTGACTACACTTTGAAAAATTTACAGAATCTGGATATCAAAACACGAAAAATTTTAACAATGTTCAAAATTGGTTAAAGGTAGTGAAATAGATATCATACAAACACTTCCAATATTTACAAGCATAAAGACATTACTTTATAATGCTCGCCATAAACGACAGGCGACAGAAAAAAAATGTTACTACGAGTATATAGAATTATAAAAGAAGCAACATATCATCAGCTCTATGTCAACAAACAAAAAGTGATGCCTATTGAATTATTATTAATATATACATTTTTTAAATTTAAATTAACTTATTATTAGGTATTAAAAATGTATATTTTAATAATAATTCAATAAAATTGACAAATTTTTTCTAAACATAAAGCTAATGATATGTTGCCACTTTTATAATCCGATATAGTCATATTAATTCTTTCTGACGCCTCTATGTCTTTTGGATGTCTAAATCGACTTGTCCCAACTCCTTGTAATATTTGTTCCCTGCGAGCATTTTGATATTTAGCGTCGTCACTAATCAATTTCAAAAATTGTAAAATGTTCATTTTTTTTGAATTTGAAAATTGACGATTTAAATTTGCATGCCATCCTTCGAGCGCATTAGTAGTTCTGTGCCGTTCATCGTGGACATTCCACTTTTCTGCATACTTATTTTCTAGCCACGTGTTGACAAAATAATCGTTGAATTTAATTATGCCATCTCCTTTAGGGCAGTCTTCCATGATGTATAACCATCCATCAGTCACAGATTCCTGAGGGATCAAAGCTAATGCTATACACATTGCAACATGTTTTTTATCAATTGCATGTTTTAAATTCAACTGTTTTGCTTTTTTCCATAGGGCCTGTGCAAAATGAAAATAACAACCTTTAATGTTAGCTTGCGGAAATACGAATTGTACAGCATTCATGACGGCCACTTCGAAGTCACATGTAAATTTTGTAAGTTTCCAGTCCGGTATTTGTGACCTAATCATTAAAAAAAGGGTTTTATATGTTTCCTCCTTTTTATTCGGTAGTAAAGCATATACCAGTGGCATAATATTTGTTTTTACCTCTGTGCTACCAAAATCTGCATGTATTGTATATAACTGATAGAATGGTGACACTTTACATTTAAATGTTCCGTCTCCAAAAAAATGATTATATGACTGCATAAAGGTCCGAGATTCTTTACAAATAAATGCAATAATTCTATTGCCAGTGTCATTTTTATCCCTATAATCGCACAATAGAAAATCCTTGTATATGTCTGGTATTTCAACATCGAAAAGTTTTTTAAACGATGTTCTTTTGACACCATGTGCTTTATTGCGAGCATTATAAAGTGATGTCTTCATGCTCGTAAATGATGGAAATTTTTGAATGATATCTATTCCACTATCTTTAACCAAGGTAAGTGTTTTTTTGTATAAACTAGGAATTGGGTCTCCTTCCAGACATGAGGCTTGCTTCTTACAAATGTCAACTTTTTTTCTTATTTCGTTGCTAGCGAAGTTAACTAAACACATATCATGAGGTAACTGTTTAAGAATTTGATTGTCTAAGGTTATGATAATTCCGTGACATAATCGAGTGGCGCATCGCCACACACTTGTTCCCTTTTTATTATCTCTTTTCTTATTATATTGATAACCCTCATGCAGTAATACTTGAGTACCTCTTTTAGATGTAACGAAGGTAAACTCATTATTTTGCGAGGTAGATATTTGTTCGTCCTGTGATGCCATGTCAAGAATATATTGTATACAGCGCACCAAGCAGCAACAAATAACTGAGTTAGTCTTCAGATAGCGCCAAACTCGACCTGCCTAAAAATATCATATAAAATGTACCTATAATATAAAATGACTTATGTTTCTAATAATAATGTGTAGATATAGTAAAATATAAAGTCAAAAAACATAGAAGTGAAAGAATAGTTTGAAACACAAGGTTAAACAAAATCATAGAAAAAAGTGATACGACTCAGGTGCATCCAGCGTTCCAAATAGAATACAATAGAAACCGCGGCACACAACTAGTAACTAATAAAAATACTTACTTTAATCCGTATAAGGCACTTTTTTTACACCAACAACATAAACACTGAGAGAGCACATTAATCCACAAAGACAAGTTCAGCAATGAAATGTAATAGCATAATATGGCACTTATACCCTTAAATATTTATTGAAAATTGTTTATGTGGTCAGGTAGTAGCCATTTTGTGTAGCCAATGTGGCTTTGTCTTTCGGCGACCGATGCGCTAAGTCTTCATAAAACTCAATATTTTCTATTGTTTTATCAGGTAGTCTTATTTTTAAGACTACCTGATAAAACAATAAAAAATATTTTTATTTATTTCAATATTTTCTATTGTTTTATCAGGTAGTCTTATTTTTAAAACTACCTGATAAAACAATAGAAAATATTTTTGCATTAGGCTATTGTATATAAAAGATGATAAGAAACTAAGTTTAAAACTTCTTTAAAATTAATACTTATTTAAAATTACAACTTTTGTATTTGTCTGTACTTTATTGAATTAAAAATGTAGGCCGTACGAGGAATAGATAACTAAACTGGGTCGTAGAAGGAAGAAATTTAGGTAAATATAAAAATGGGCCGAAAAAGTGGACCGTACGAGGAAACAATCTGCAAATTATAATATTATTAGCTTGACTTTTAATACGTTTATCATAATCTAATTTTTATTTTAACCAAATGTATAATACTCATGTATTAATATCGTACATATATAACAGTTTAGAGCTTAGTTTTAGACTAACGGCCATATTATGATTCTTATAATCGAAACGTTAGCTTGTCAAAATAACAAAATACTATTAAAAAATCCATTAAACAATCAGCAACAACGATATCTATGAAAGTCATATAAGTACCCTATTTACTTGTAATACAGATGGTTTTGTCTTGAAGATTTTTGGAATTCGGTGACGTGCATTGTACATGAATCATTTTGTTATTTTGACAATATAAAGTTACATTTAAATTAATGTGGCCGCTGGGTATTTATTATAAGTGTGACCTTTCCCACATATTATAATTGTTATTTACCTCGTCCAATAAAATTCATAATAGGACAATTAAAAATTAAAGCGATATTTGGTTGCTTTTACAATTTTGTTGGAGCTGTTTTATTTTTCCTTAACTCATTGATTTGAAGTCAGAACGACATTATTCTGTCCTAGTTGTATATACCAAATAAACACACATCCAGTGTTTGGCGTCGTCGTTCAAAAACAAACAATAAGTGAAAGAGCCAAGAGACAGCAACCCATTTTGTTGAAAAATTCTATTTGTCTCAAGTCTTCTAAATGTACAAATCTTTCAACTATTTTGAGCTGAGACTTAGAGCACTTAGACCAGAAATAATGTTGAGAGACAGACAGTGTTCTAAGCTATCCATGGGCTTTCCTTATTCCGCGTATTATCTATGGATTCCGTGCAAATGCCAGGTCCATCGTGTGGTTGGCAGGGAATTGCAGTATTCCCTGACTTGAGACCGTGTAGCAGAGTTAAAAGCTTTTCCGAATTCATCTCTCCCCTTCACTGTGTTTACTACCCTCTCTACCCAACCAAATACTATACGAATCTGTTAGCGCCATCTTTAAAACACGGTCTATAAAAGTTCTAATGGCCGATCTTGGAAGGCCAAGATCCTTTAATAGACTTTTCTGGAATTCCTATTGCACCGACTTCCACTGTAGCTCCCATAAATTAAACGGTTATGAAATAAGCGGCGACAAAGACGGATTTGTAAACAAAGTCTGTGTTCTCTATACAACATTCAATTTCGCACTTGCAGTATTTCACCACTAAGCAGTAGTGACGAAATAGTTATAAAATTGCATAATTAAAATAATATTTTGTTATGGACTTTTTTATTAATCAGAAAAAAATATTTTAATACTTTTCATAACACAACAGTAGTTTTTACAACTGAAAGATTTTAACGCACAATTACCAACATAAAAATAATAATTGAACTACGACTAACAGCCAAGTTGTAATATTAGAAGTACGCTTGTATGGACGTCAACACGACTGTAGTACCCTTTCTATCCTCGCTGCTTTGTTAAATCAATCCTAAAAGCAGGCTAAGATAAGAAATCAATGCAGTTATCTCCTGAAATCCAGTGAACCCGTTGAAAATTATATCGGTAGCGACCAATTGCTGTTAAACATAAATGTTTTCATTGTCGATATACTTTATGAGTTAGCCTACCATCAGGTGGATTTCATTCATCATTGGTTAGAGTTCAGTAAAATAAAAGTGTGTACAAAATCACCCTGAAGCCTCTATGAAGTCTAGGTGGTGTCAGGCAGTACTTTGTAAAGCTTCCATAGATAATTATAAAGGTTTAAGGCGTGCATTCTATCTTCACCAAGGCCCACACTTGGTGTAGATAGAATAGTTTCCTCTTCAGAACTCCTAAATTAGAACATTAATCTAATAAACTATTAACCCTCTTACAAAATTCAACGCTACCAAAGTTTGCGAAGCTTCTGAAGCTGATTGCACAATTATATTTGTAACATAATAAAACTAAAGTTTTAGCCTGAGATGCACTACTCCAATGTTAACTAAATATATAACAAACTTGAGGAATATTTTTATTTAATTTAGTTAATTTTTAATGTAGGTTGACTTATTTTTTATTATTAATTTGTTTTAATAAATCTTATTTATTTATATCTAAATAAAACCAATATATTTAACTATCGTCAGGTTTGTGTCAAATTTTTATTTAATCATATATCTACTGTATTTAACAGAGGACCTATATACGAGTACATACAAATTTTATTTATATAAGTATTAATTTTGTTGAGTAAAATTTGTATGAATAATTTAATATTTATTTATTTGGTATTGGAAAACTATCAGCTAGATCTAGAACAATGTAAATTACTTAAAGCTATTAACAAGTTTTCGCAGGTAAATATTATATCATCAAAAAACTTTTTTTTTTCACATAATAGCTGTGTACCTGTAGGTGCACACATAATTACATTATTATTGTTATTATTATTATTTATTTTCTTCTAACTAGTACCCTCCAATAATACGACAGATTGAGCTGTCATTTGTCTCCGCAAAACCGCAACGCTGATGGTAAACAGATCTATTTTAAGATTTATTACAAGATAATTTAGGTACCTGCAAACGCGTAGAAGGTATGAATTCTGCCTATAATTTGTACTAGCATTAGGTATATAAAGAAGAGAAGGATTTCTGGCATTGATTCTAGGAACTTGAAACCCAATTTTATCTAGCAATTGAGGACAATCTATAGTGCTGTTAATAATTTTAAGAAAATATATACAATCAGTGACGTATATTATATATAAATACATATCATTACGGGTGCCTTACGGCGCCTAGACGGCCTCAGGGTACCCAGCGGAGGTATTTTTAATCCCACCTCGTCGTAGCCGATGGTATGAGTCTACACCGAACAAGTGGCTAGCTCGTCGCGATGTTTGAATATACTCAATAACCCATCTATAAACAGTTTCACAAGTTGGTATATTGAAACCGGGACCGACAGCTTAACGTGCTCTCCGAGGCACTATAGTGGTGTTGTCAAACAAATGTACATATTTTTTTTAATTAAAAACTCATTGGTACACACCGGGATTCGAACCAGGGACCTAAGTATTTTTAAGTCCAAGGTCTAACCAACTCGGCCACCACGTATATATATATATATATATATATAAATAATAATAATAAATAAGGTAAGCTCTAGGCCTGTACTATGTGTACCTGCAGGAATAACGATTTAATACATCGTCCAATCATACGTCCGCAGAATATAACGTCAAATATAATCAACTAGACCACAGAGGCAAAGTTAGTCTTATAGTGAAAGTTGTTCATAGAGAGACAATGTTCTTAGCTATCTATGGCTTCACCGTGCGGGTGCCGGGTCCATCGCGTGGTTGAAAGGCAGGGGAATGAACTACAGCGTTCCCGGACTTGAGACCTTATGTATATTACATATTAATACATTAATAATATAATATGTACTTCAACAGTTGTTGGGATTTATTTAAATATTGATAAAATTAATCAATCATTTATTTTAAATACCTGTAAATTATAGATAATATAAAAACATATTTAGATCTACTAACATAGTAAGCTCCTAATTTTCGGTTATGTAATTTTTACGACCGGTTAACTTTTCGTTTAACTAAGGTGCAATCGAGGCTCCGACATGAAATTGATCATTAATTTGGTTACATAATTTGCGCTCACACTCGCCAGTAACATGATTATGTTGTCATGTTTGTATAGATATTGATGGTACGATGAAATTTGATTATAAATGACCCGTTAAGACGCTACATAAAAAAAAAGAATCGTAAAACTGGCTTACATAAAATAAGAATAAATTTAATTCAATTTCTTATTCTTAAATACGGACGTAAGTAAGAGATGTCGATATTGTGACCGTTTTAGTTCAATAGATATTATTTTTTATCGAAAAAGAAATGCTCTAATTACGTTTTCTATATGTCCAATAAAATATTCTAAAATATTAAACTTGTAGCAGTTGCAGCTATAAATATATGTCAGTTTAACTAACGTCATTTTAACAGTCTTCGCCTTAATATTTAAAAATTAAAATATATTATACATATAATATGTGTGTATGCCTATATAAATATTAAAGTATAAATACAGAAATATATATACTATATTATGTTAATAAGGCGAGGATTGAAAAAATGCCGTTAATATAATATAAATAATAAAATTTGTCAATTTAGACAAAATATATTAATTAATAACTACAGCTACAATTATATCTTTGAATTAACTGAAAATTTGTTAAAAAAATGTTTTATCCTACAGTTAATGGTCAAGTAAGTTAAAAGAACTATTGAAAAGTTTTTAAAGAATCGAAGCGGAAGACTATAAATTTCGATGACAAAATGCTACTAATCTCTGTCTCTTGCGCACGATTAAACTGTACCTATACTCGTGAGGCTCAGCATACGTAATAAATAATTTCTAACTTTATCTTATCGTAGGTTTCTTGGGCGCCGTATTAGATGGGCATACTTTAGTGCTACGCCATTGTGCTACGCCAATTTCGTAGGCCTTTTCGTACGGCCCAAGGTATCCCATCCCAATTGTAGTATATTTTTTTCACTACTTTGTCTTTTTAAGGGTTAATTAACTAACAAAAATAAACTGAAGTCGTCTTATAATATAGTAGTTTAGGTACTAACTAATAGTTTAGGTACTAACTAATAGTTTAGGTACTAGCTATAATTTATTCATCCTGTCGTTTTTCTCAAAGTGACAAAAATATATATTGTGTTTTATGATGAAAATAATTTTTAATAAAAGTATTTTTTTCCTTTTAATATTTACCTAGTTTTAGTAATAAAAATATTTAGTAGTAATAATAATATAAATAAGAATATAGTAATGAAAATCTGTAATATTTATATTTAAGTATAGTTTGTTGTTAATATTATGAGTGTTATATTTTTTTAGAATAAACTATATACTTAAGATTGTCACTGTAAAATATGCTGTAAGTATATTACAATTAAATAAATATTCTTGTAACCATATGTTAAAGCAAATAAAAAGATTTAATTTAATTCTATTGAAATTAAGAGAATTGGGTCATTTGAAGTGAGCGGAAACCACCGAATGCTACTTGCCTGTTTTTTATTATCTCTACATACAAATTTTGTCTACAGTCATAACATTTATATTGTTGATGATTAGGTATAGTTGAATATTTTAGAGAAATAATTTTGATTTTGAATTATAATTAATTTATACCAACTGATTTAATCCTCAAATTAAACCGCTGTAGATTGGAGCGGGTTTGCGGTTTTACCTATTTTGCTTTACACGATTGTATTTTGCATAAACATATATTTATTTAGGTATACAACTCTCTTACGTTACTGTTTAAACTACCTTTAATATTGTTCAACCTGCGTTTTTAATTATTATTTATCTTCACGACCCAGGTCCCTTACAGGGTAGGCAGAGACAACCAAGCGCTACTTGTCTCTATCTCTACATACTTCTTTTGGCTCGTCCACAGTCATAACTCTTCGCATACATGCACGCCGATTTCGACGACTATTTGCACCGTTTTTTTAACACCTTTTCAATTTGATCATGCTAAGTGTGTCTTGGTCTCTGCGGCCAAGTTTACCCTTCACCTTATTTTTATATACCTGGTTATTCTTTTATCACCCATTCTTTATACCCTTCCTAAATTTTATACATTGACTTTTCTTCGAATTACGTCATTGCGAATTCGGTTTGTTATTTTAACACCGCATATTCGTCGCAATGAGCGCATTTCTGCGTATTGATACTATAATAAACTCATGCTGTTCGCGGTTTTACCCTCCGTTTATTTTAAAAGAATCGGATCGTAAATGAAATACAGCCCATGGTTACCCGCTGTTAATAGATAACGCTTTCTATTGATGAAAGAATTTTAAAAACCGTTAAAAGAGATCTTCAGAATCTGTTAACAGAGAAAGCGTAGAAAGAAACATACAATAAAATCTTTAATTTTTATTATAATATTAGTATTACTTTTATAATAAAATCAAAAGTTATAATATATATAAAGAAAACTACACAATAAAATAAATATATAAAATATGAACACATAACATTTACAGACAATTTCTATAAAAATAATAAATTAAGATACCTACACATTACTTTTATTGAGAAAGAGCTTTCAAAGTAAAATGATTTGTAGACAGAGAACGCTTTGCATGAAAATATTAGTATATATTCATGACATAACATTTCTTCTACATGAGTCTGTACCAAGCTAAGTACATATATTTTGGATCGGTACTCTGCCTTCCATTTATCGATCTACCAAATGTTAGCTGGATGATAATGCCTAAGGCATTAAAGCTTTAAGCTATTGAATAATAAATCTTTTTCAATATTTTTTATATTATATAGGTAAGTTTTTAGTATTTAAAATTAATATAAAAAATATTTAGGACTATTTACCTACACATATTGCTCTGGTTACAAAGTAAGCTCTAGGCTTGTACTATGTGTTCCAGAAACAACGATATAATACATTTTATAAGTACCCAGACCTTGACAAACTGTATAGAAAAACGTACTAATATTTTTTTTGCCATGGATGGGAATCAAACCCACGACCTCTAACTACAACGCCAAAGGCGCTAACTACTCAACGGAGGCGGTCAAATGTAGAAATACAAAATGCTTCGTTACTTAATTTTTCTGCAACTACATTTTTTCAACTATTATTTTGGCAATTTAGTTTCAATTGTTTCCTTAATTAATTGAAAAGAATATAACCTAAACATAGCAACCGTCTCCATAGTCTAGGGATTGCGCCTTCGACATTGTATTCAGAGGTCGTGTGTTCGATTTCCACTCATGGACATTAAAGATTCAAGTATCTTTATTTTGCCAAGTTCTGGGTGTTTATATAATATTGTATGGATTAGTATCGTTGTAAATAGTACAAGTCTAGAACTTTATAGTAATGTTTAATTCGGTAATTATGTCAGGAATCTAGAAGCAATAAATAAAGAAAAAGTCTTGTCAACTAATTTTAATAACAGATTAAATTGTTCTAGAAACTAGGGTACTTAAACTAGTTCATCGGTACTCAAAACTTTATTGGCAACACGGCATATAACTCTGTAGCTACCTGGTAGCAGACATACAAAATCCATTGATTGAGGACGGATAATAATGACAGTGGAAGCGTATATATATTATATATAAGCGTATATACGCTTCTACTGTCAGCTAAACTTGCCATGCTTCTACAAAATTAATAATTTAAAAATATCTTAGAATATTTTTTGGTATTTCACATGTTTCTTTTAGTCTTAAGTGATACCCGTGGTTTCTTACCGTTGCACTGTCTAAACGTTTAGTATACATAGTAAATGGATAAACGTCTGAGCATCAGTTATATTGCTGCTTCCAAGTTGATTGATGACTACTGCTTCTACATGATGGGGCTATAAAATTGTTTCCAACTACTAACTTAGAATCATTGGAATAAGCTCTATCTAATCTAAAGCCTGGATCTAAGTTAGAATATAAATTACAATAGGTATTTTCTTATAAAAGATTTCTTATCAGTATAATCTTATATATTTTTTTTTACAGATTAAATGCAATGAAAAAAAATCTGTTGGGCGGGACTCGAACCAGTCACCCCTCACGAATTTTGTCATTGCTTGTTATCTACTTTATACACAGTCGCCCTCTATTAGCTTTTCTTCTAATAACTCTATGAGTGATGTTAGAAATTATAGTTTCTAATACTAGATGGCAGAGAAGTCTGGTTTTTGTTTTAACTTTTTTTCAGTAATTTATATTTATGCATTTTTATAAATTCCTTATCAGGATAATCTTATATTAATTTATCTTTAAAAAAAAATATATAAGATTACGTTAAAGTTGAAAATAATCTCTATCCCTATTACCAAAACACTTCTGTAATTCGCCGCGGCCGAATCTTCTGTTCTCATGTTTGGAAAGGCGATTTAGAACTTAGGGCACTTTCCTATAACAATAAGCTTCAACGGTACAGTTATAATTATATATATATATTGGTATACCTACCAATAATAACTTATAAAAAGATAAAGATTTAATATTAATAATAACAAGTAGGTGTTATGTTTTTTTTTGTATGTACTAAATTCATGTTATTATATTGTATGTATGTGGCTATAATTTTGCCACATATTGCAGTGCCTGAATAATGCTACTAAATTAAACTTATGTTTAATTATTTAGACCACACTTTAGTATGCAATAAAGATTTTGAGTTTGAGTTATAAATTTATTTATTTTAAACCTTTTTTGCACAAAAAGAGGTACAACTTAATGCCACTAGGCATTCTCTACCAGTTAAACCTTCGGGACACATAAACAGTAAGTAGGTAGATAGGTGCAACACATATATTAGGTATAGCATTATATAACAACAGACAAATGCTCTTGATAAGTTAAAAAAAACATTTAAAACATTTTGGATTCTTTGCCAATACATGTACGTACGTGGGAGAACAATTAAAAAGAAAATATCTACAGCTTGTTTTTGGGTTTCCGTTGGCAAAATAAGATGTTTCATACATAGCCATAAACCTACACGAAACTTGGATAATCGCCAACATTTTTCATCCATTATTCAAGTGGGGGAATGTTACTAAACTCTATTAATATAATTTATGGCTTTTTTTTATTATTTACAACCAACTTATGCCCGCGGCATCGCATGTCTAAATAAATAAATGCTTTTGATATTATTATGTAGGGGCTCGTGATTATACATCATCATCATTTAGAAAAGAAGCGGCCCCAGCCTAGTAGTCACTGCGCAACCCAATAACAAGATTAAGCAGATGACAACAAGGCCGGACCTGGGGCCTTATTCCGAGTTTGCAAACGTTAAACACGAAAAGACGAAGAATTCGTGTATTTCAAGATGGCGGCATTATTATAGCCAACCTAATACAGACTATATAACCATTGGAATAGAACTTATATTTCCATATTTATAGTTTACGTAACGTCTTGTCGTCTTAAGCGGTTGCAAACTCGGAATAAGGCCCCTGGGACTTTATACAATGAAGCTATACCATCATAAACATCGCTACAAGCTCGCTTGTTAGGTGTTGCCTCCGAATGCCATCGTCGAAATGAGGTCGGGTTAATACCTCCGTTAGGTACCCTTTAAACGGTTCTCGGGAGCCGATAAAAAAGGCACCCTTGATGGTATATTTTCGTTATCAAGATACAAATTATCCTAGATTTAACTGTGGCACTTAAATTTATCTTTACGTAGTTTCGGTTTCGGTTTTAGTCTGTGTGTTTACCGGTTTTTAGGAAACTACTGCATCGGTTTCTTATCGAAGTTGTTGCAAGTAGTGTTTTTTCAGGTTACGCGGTTAATTTCATAATCACGCGGCGAGAATCCTAACTCAAATTCGTATTTGACGCCGCCCTTTTCGCAACCGCATCATTTAGCCGGTATAGTGGGATCAATTAATGCTGTAATCATTAATATATTGATTGATCGTAGATCGTAGACTTTACAGGCCTGCTTACCAACTAGTAGGTAGATACAAAGTCACATATCAAATTATATAAACATACAAAATTTCACTAAAATTGGATCCGTAGTTCAGACCAGAATTTAGTTAAACTATGCCATCGGGGCACTATACAGACATATCATGTCAACAGAGCCTTATGCCCGATTTGACCAACTCTAAGGGAGTCTAACAAAGTTAATGACAGTTATTTCATAGAAAATATGTAAAAATTCTTATTTAGGGGCTCCTTTATAGTTAGGGATTGTTGGTGAAATCGGGCATTAATATTTTTTCAGAAGATGAAAATAAAATCAAAGAAAAAAAAATCAGGGTCGATGACACCGTTCTATAGCGTCCCAGCTATAGGAGCCTTGATTGCCTTTTTAAACAAAAAAAAAAACAAGGCAAATAGTCCAATTAGAAGACAAAACATTAAAATCAAAGAATCAGAGAGGAGTCGACAAAAAGGCACAATTTTCTGATTCCCTCTTGTTAGTCCTTTTAATTTATCTTTTCATCAAAGAATGTAATTAGAACTGAAATCTGTGACTGGAATAACTGAACGTTTATTTTACGTAGGATCCTCTCGGCTTCAATCGAATTGTCAATGTCAAAATATCCTTACAACCTTCTTACAACAAATCTTTATATTTTATTTTATTTCAGCACGGTCTTTATACTTGGTGTCTAATATACGTGGTGGCCGAGTTGGTTAGACCATGGACTTAAAAACATTTAGGTCCCTGGTTCGAATCCCGGTGTGTACCAATAAGTTTTTAATTAAAAAAAAATATGTACATTTGTTTACCATCCATCGACTACGACGAAGTGGGATTAAAACCCCTCCGCTAGGTACCCTGGGGCCGTGGGTACCGTGATGATATCTATGTATGTCTTTATACTTGCCCTATTTACAGACCTATAAAGACTGCTTACTATGATATGAATGAATAAAAAGGGTCAATCAATACTTTGTTGTTTAACACCATTGATCATTCCCACTATTCCGGCTCCGTTATAAAATGCGACAAAGACGGAATTGCTTTAAGAGTCTACTTTAATATTCTCGTTGCTTTATTATTTATCCAACTATCCGTTTCGTAACCGCACCAATTAAGACTACCACCTCGACAATAATCTGTGAATCTCAGACTAAAACTGAAACATGACTAGGTCACTTGCATGAAGATAACATAGGGAGGTACCCATGGGCCTTAAATCGCCTTTCCAGTTTTGAGAACAGCAGATGGCCGCCGTCATACATTTTTTTTTAAAGTGAGACAAAGGCAATTATGGTTGAAGTGAGAACAGAATATAGCGGCAACGAACTCATTTGATATTTCGTTTTAGGCCATTTAAGGCACTATGACGGTTCTATATATTATTATTAGGTTCATGGTCACTTGACGGTATTTGCATCAGTTTGGCGGTGGTCGGCCTAATACGAAATTTAAAAAAAAATCGTTGTAAAGAACTAACCAATTCCAAACCCTCTCCATAGCGTGAGTGAGAGAGTGACTATTTATTCATACAATGACGTTTGGTAATAAGCACGTTTTGACCTACTTTGTGAGCGGAATATAATATTGCATTTTATGTACAAATAGTAGGAATGGTCTGACGGATTTATATACCCTTATATTGTTTAGGTTAGATCGAGTTTCATCTAGGTATTAACCCTTAAAATCCAATATAGCTATTACACTGTGGGATATAAATAGACATCACAATCCATGACAAGATAAAAAAAAATTAAAGAGTTTAAGCTCAAAAAATTTATATAAAAAAAATATAAATAAGTTTTTTTTTATTTGGAAAAAGACTGCGACTACCGACTACAATTTCATAAATTCATTTATATATTCCGAAATTATAGACTAATAATTATTAACAGTTTTTTTTTATGTATTTATAAAATAGTGGCTGTTCATTATATTAAGCTGCATACAAACTAAAAACAATAATAATTATAACAAATCATTAAGAGTTGATTAAAGTGAGAACAGATTATGGCGGCAGCGAACTTGTTTGACATTTCGTTCGATAGGCTATATTAAGCCTTAGGGCGGTTCCGTATATTATTCTTATTTCTAGGCTATGACGTCATACAATTTACTTTTAAAAAACTTTCATTTGGTTTCTACTATGGAGATATTTATATTGGACCTAAATAACGATTTCAAACGTGAAAACATAACATGGCTGACTTTACAAACTCTAAACAAAAAGTGAGCTCAAAAAATATTACTGAGCGTTGATTGATTGAAAGGAGAACACAAAATGGTGGCAACACTTTTGGGGATTAGGGCGGTTCCATATATTATTCTTAGTTTCTACGCATTGCACATAATTTTGCCAATGCGAAGTGGTTTCTTAAAATTTATTTTGAATTATTGCCATAGAGATAAAGATGGGCCTTCAATCGCCTTTCTAGTTGTAAGAACAAAAGATGACCGCCGCCATACGAAAAAAAAATAGATCAAAAGCAATCATCGGAACGATCATTGGTTGAAGTAAGAACAGAATATAGCGGTAAAGTACTCGATTGACATTTCGTTTTATAGGCCATTTAAGGTATTAAGGCAGTTCCATATGTTATTATTAGTTCCATGATTATTGCACAATAATATCCTATAAGATATAAACACACACGCGGCTGTAGTCTTCGGGCTACGCTCAAAGAATCTTTAGACAACTTATATTAGTGTTTTTTCTTTTTGTCGGAAACCCAGCCTTAGTTTAGTTACTGCAGGCGATGGTGCGCAAAACAGCTAATAAAATATTTCCATGTTTTAGTAGAATTTGCATCTATGATGAAATTGTCAAAGCCGTCTTTTATACAAAACCTTATTCATCGTATTTCTTTTCTTTTCTGTCTTCTTCGCATTATGTCCATGTTATTTTAACTACTATAGGCCTTATATATTAATAATAATAATATGTAGGACAATTTATACATACCCACCCATTTGTTTTTTTAGTTTATGTAACATGAGGTTCTATTCAGTTTTATTTATTTTTACCCTTTTTTCACCATTTATAGAGAATCTAAATTCCTAAGTGAGTAAGGTATATGAGATGAATATTCACATCTCATATATTGTTAAACAATAGGCTGACACTTTTTCAATAATTTGGTATTGGTAAAAATAAAAAATCTATATGGCTGCCTTTTTCCCATGAACCAACTTTATTATAGCTTTACATTCAACATGGAGTTAAATGTGAATAATAAAATTCTAGTATAGGAAAAGTAAGATACCTACCTAATATAGGAAAAAAGGGAGAAATTATGGAATGCCACTACCACTAAACTGTAAATAAATGCACTTTATTCGATAGTAGATGCTCCACGGTTTCATCAGCAGTTTAATTTAAAAAGAATAAAATATACAACTCATGGTACTCGCTGATATGATAGAGTAGTTTTTAAGTTTATACGAAAACAGCAAGACAAAATAATGAAATCTTTTCTCTTTCATCATCATCATCTTAATCAGCCATAGGACGTCCGCTGCTGGACAAAGCCTCTCCTATAGATTTCCAAAAAGACCGGTTGGAAGCGGCTTGCATCCAGCGAGTTCCTGCGGTCTTAATAAGGTCAGCGTAGAACGTCCACCCACAAGGTGGACGTTCTACGCTGCACTTGCCGGTGCGTGGTCTCCATTAGAGAGCTTTGCGGCCCCATCGGACATCAGTTCTGCGTGCTATGTGCCCTGCCATTTCAACTTGCTGATTTGCTGGGTCGTGTCGGTAACTTTTTGTTACTATCCTCCTACTTTAAACAATAAAAGCGGCCCCAGCCTAGTGGTTAAGTCACTGCGCAACTGATAACAAGGTTAAGCAGATGACAGCAAGGCTGGACCTGGGATGGGTGACCGCTTTATACAACGAGGCTATACCATCATAAACACAGCAACAAGCCCAGTTATTAGGTGTTGCTTGCGAATACCATCGGCGAAATGGTTTTCGGGAGCTAAAAAGCACCCGTGATGGTATTAATTATTATTATTAAACAATAAACGACGTATGTACCTAAAGGTGCAGACAAAAGCTCATATAGTGCTAAAACAAAATCATTATGAAGGTAATTTTACGTCGCTAACCAAGTAGATAGAAAAATGTTATTCTGGTAAAGCATAGAGAATCAGATAAGTTCGTTGGAGCGCATGAATCGCTTCCACGGCGCTGAGCAACGATTTGTTTAACCATCCGAAAATGTCGCCTATGATCACTGTAACGGCCTTATAATGCTAAACATTTGCGATGTTAAATAGCTCTACCTGTGTTACTTGTTACTGAAGAGGGAATTAATTTGAAGCGTTTATTTACGCATTTTATTATGTAAATAATTATAATATATATGTATTTATTTAAACACTTTATTGCATAGTAAACAAAAGTTATGTACAAAGGCGAACTTAATGCCTTAACTTATCTATCAGCTAACCTGTAACTGTATTGTCTATGATGATGAGTCGGATACTTAATTTAAATAAACCTACTTATACATATAAATTAATATTTACATCATATATAATATTTAACGATTTGTTTTTAATGGGTTAAACGATTTTATTTTTTTTAAGCACCACTACAAAACACATTTCGGAGAGCATGTTTTATATTATACCAACTTGTGCAACTATTTTAAAATACGGGTTATTAAATCTATCCAAACACCGCGGCTAGCTGGCTTATTCGGGTAGAAATATTCGCTAGACGACCTCAGGGTACCCAGCGGTACCCTGAGGCCGTCGTACTAGCTGATTTTTAACAGTTTACGCAGCATTATTCAGCGTACGCTCTCAAAAGGAATATTTTTTCCCCGTTTATGCAACATTCGGAGCGTGATATTATGTAGCCTATAGCCTATGGATAAAGGCTATCCAAAATTTAAAAAAAAAATCGAACCAGTAGTTCCTTGGATTAGCGCGTTCAACCAAACAAACAAACAAACAAACAAACTCTTCAGCTTTATAATATTAGCATAGATAATATTTATATAAGATATATTTTCGAGTGTGTCGTTGTTACGATAATGCATTCTACAATAACGTAGCTGCGAGAAAACGTTCCTTTTAAATCTAAAGCAACAGATCAAATATCGATATTGCAATATTACTATCGTGTTCGCTGAAACGAAACGTACCTAAATATATTTATATTAAACTTTTTCAATTCTTATTTTATTTGTAAATTTAGAGTTTACACAGAATATAAGTATTTACTAAAAAGTAGATTGTTCAACTAATAAAGTAGTTGAACTACGAGTTAGGATAAATTTGGGGAAATAAATAGGAATGGATAGGTATGTCAGAAAATTTTAGCCTACTTACTAATGAAAAGTAACATCAAAATGCTTTTTTTTTTCGAAGTAGAATAATGTGACATTCTTAATTTATAAATAAATGACTGAAAATATTAATAAAAATGTACATTTCTTTTTATATGTACCTTCACAGGTGCCTTACGGTATCCGAAACCGCCTAGACGGGTACCCAGCAGTGAAGTTTTATTCCCACCTCGTAGCCGATGATAATCCTAGTCTACACCTAACAAGTGGACGTTTCGTTGCGATGTTTGGATAGACACAATAACCCATGAAGGGATTCAATTGTTGGTATAGTGAAACTGGGATAGACAGTTCCGTGTTCTCCACAGTACTATATAGGTGTTGTCAAACAAATATACATATTTTATTCAATTGAAAATCTAAAAAATGTGGTGTTTTAAAGGCCTAAAAAACTCGGGCACCAAATATTTAATAAAGGAATGTATACTATTAAAAATCAATTTCAATCCCTCAATATTAAAAAAAATGGTTTCCCATTTTTACTAAAATACAGACACAAGTTATCTATTTCATAAACCTTTAACCAAATAAAAGGCTAAAAATAAAACTGACTTTTGATTGGCAATTTTCAATAAAACCCAATACTGTTGGAGAAAAAGCTTACTGTACAGTCAACAATGTAAAAATGAACCTTAATACAAAGACATAGAGTGTATCAATGCTGCACACTGTACATTGTTTTCTAACGTATCAATATTCAATGTAAACATTCATAGATCACAGTTTAGTCACGTACGTACGAATCTCTGTGTCATCATAAACGAGTTCCTAAATGCTACGAATATTGAAACATTACCTATCTTAGAGTCGTAGCTTTTAATGAATTCGGCGGCGGAGGAAAATGACTAGACAATTATGTCTAATAAATTCCTTAATTGATCGTATCTGATTGCAAAAATTTACAGTTATAATTTTAGATTTACACCGGTATTCATAAAAAACTTGTTGAGTCCTTGAAGAACACGTTAGTTATAGAAGGTTTTGTCTCTTTTTTTAGCAACAAAAATGAATATGAATAAAAGTGACATAAACTTTTATATTTAAAATAATATGTATGACAATTTACACATATTGCTCTGGCCACAAACTAAGCTTTAGGTATGTTCTATGTCTGCCAGAAACAACGATATAAAACATTATATATTTTATAAACACCCAGACCATGACAAACTGTACAGAAAAACGCACTAATATTAGGTTTGCCATGGGTGGAAATCGAACTCATGACCTCCTCTCTATAACTAAAGTGTTCATCAAGACCTTAATAAGTTTTTAAGAATAAGGCCATTAGGCAATAATCAAACACTTCAACTCCTGTGACCTGTGCGTTGATCGGTTTTCAGGAGCCTTCTGCACCGATTTCTTGTTGAGGTGGTAGTCTCCTTTCAAGGTGTTTTTTTTTTTTTTTTAATATAGCAGGACATGTGACCCTACATCCACCTGAAGGTAAGTGCCAATGTAACGTCCAAGAATGTTCTCAACCAATAGTAGCTATGGTGCTTGCTTCAATTGGTTGATTCCACTATGTCTGCTTGAGAAACTTATTCACGCTACGCTTAAAGGACTCTGGAAGAAGGGAAAACGCACGCAGGCAAGGCATGTGATTAGGTTTTGTCTATAAAACAGCAAGGATATGTTAAATTAGAATAGTAACAACAGCTCAGACTCGCCAACTATGTTAATAGCTAGACTATAATACAGTCTGTGGCTGCAGAGGTAATAGGAACTCAATTTTCATCCATTTTTTTATGTAGGGTAGAACAATTTACACAAATTGCTCTGAGGCTCTACCATGGGTTTGCACATTGTAGCAACGTAACGTATTTGTAAGTGAGCAACAACCAATAGGGCCGCTTTATTTTTGGTAACAGGATTGAATAAAGCGATCATATTGGTTGTAGCTCACTTATACGTATACAAATACGTTACGTTGCTACAATGCGCAAACCCATGGTAGAGCCTCAGAGCAAATTGTTCTACCCTACATAAAAAAATGTATGAAAATTGAGTTCCTATTACCTCTGCAGCCACAGACTGTATTATAGTCTAGCTATTAACATAGTTGGCGAGTCTGAGCTGAGTGGAACCTTCTTTTGCATGTTAACTGCTTATACCCATCTTATGATTGTTTATGCAAATGGGCTGAGACTACACAGCTCTCTTTGCATGCATAAATCTCAGCGCATTTTGCAAAATATTCCTGCATTGGTTTTAAAAGTGGTTAAAGCACAAAAGCTTTTGTAAAACCTGTATAAGAAGGGTTTGTTTTTTTTCTAAAACAAAGGTTAGAATTGTTAAAATTGTGTTTTTTTAGATCAAAATATATTAGTTTGTTATTTATTACTGGTGTAAGATTTATTTGTAAAAATGATTATGCGTTAAATAGTTACGAGAAAACCTTTTATAACTAAAGTGTTCTTCAAGGCCTCAATAGGTTTTTATGAATAAGGCTATAACTTTTCCTTCCGGGTCTTTAATTTTAAAAAAAAACCTAGGCACATTTGTTTACCGTTAAGCTGTCGGTCCCAGTTTTACTATACCAACTTGTAAAACTGTTTATAGATACATTCTTATCTATCCAAATACTGCGATTAGCTAGTCACTTGTTCGGGGTGGATTTAGAATAATACGGCGACAATTTTCGCAAAAAAAAAAAAGGAAATATAGTTTAAACATTTTTTTATAATAACATTAGATTTTCGTATATGTCAGATGTTTGGCTGTAGATTGCTTTTCCTAAGGGTTCACTATCAGATGAGATCCTCTTGACAATGAGGGCCACAAGAGCCACTTGAGTGTGTCTGCTCTTAGCGTTGATAAAATGAACACTGTATGTATGAAATATTGTATTATTTATTATAAGTTGGTGTTTCATGATTTCGTAGCTTTAGTTTCAGTTCTTTAACAATAAATACTTTTTAAGAAAGTTTTTATGTAAACCTAACTGTGTATTTCATCTGAAAAAAAATATAGGTACTATTATACAATTTCGCGCAACCTTTTATAAATTGTATTATACATGGTGACTTTGAAAGGTTGTACTTTGGGCTAATATGAGTGATAATACTATTGATCAAAAGGGCAACTTTTTCCATGGAGCAATGTGTCGCAAATGAAAAAAAAATACCTTCCCCATACAAACAAGTAAGGATAAAAATTTGTTTCCCCAATTTGTATGGGGAAGCCAAAATTTTTTTTCATGGGACCAGTTATCCGATTTTAATAGTAGAGCCTCATATAAGCCCAAAATACAACATTTTAAATTGACCAGTAGGTATACTGACCAATAAATTAGTATGTGTGTCTAATATTTATTAATAGAGACCGTTTATTTCTACGGTTTGTAAAGTAAACACTGTGTCCATGGCTACCCGGTGTCACTCGCCGTCAATATTAAATTTAAAACAATCGGATTATGATATTTTCTTACTTTAAAATATGGCCTAAAGTTAAAGCTCTAATACTTCGGTGAAAACTGCATTCAATTAATTCCATGCAGTAGTTTTTTCGTGATGCATGTACAAACATAGAGACAGACATACAAAATTCTTAAAACTATTGTGTTGGCTTCTGTGTCTCTAATAAAGACCCTCCATTTTTTGTTTTCAATATCTATAATGTACAGACTTCAGACTGTTAAATTGTATTATATGTATAAAAGGTTAATACATACATACATATCATCACACCGAACAAGTGGCTAGCTCGTCGCGATGTTTTGAATAGACACAATAACCCATCTATAAACAGTTTCACAAGTTGGTATAGTGAAACCGGGACCGATATAAAATGTTAATATAATAAATTATATTAACATTTTATTACAGTCTCCGTGGTCTAGTGTCTGTTGTATCCGGCGATCGTGGATTCGATTCCCACTCAAGGCAAAACAAAGGCATGTAGAAAGAATTAAGAACCAAAAGAGGTATAATATAGGAAAGAGAAAGGTAACTCGAGATGTCCTTGAAAAAGAACAAATACGAAGTCTGAAATCAGGGTGTGGGTGTGTAGGAAGCTAGGACAGTATGTACATAGAAACCGTGCGAAATGGCGTACATTGTTCCCTGCTTACCCTTTAACAGGGATATAGGCATGATAGTGTGTATGTATGTATTATGAAAGGTACATTTTTAGTATAGACATACCTACGAATCATAACCAAATTGGAAAAGATGATGCATGTAATACGAGTTATGTCTGTGGTTGAAGCAAAAGGAATGTGTAGGCCAGAAACAAATGGCATTTGAAGACCACTGCCTACCCCGTAAGATTAGAGGCGTGATATAGTATGCAAACTAACAGATATATTAGTTATAAAGAAAACTAAATATAAACTATCAATTGACATGAAATGTGTAAATTGTTGTCCGAAGCTAAAGGGATAATATCAATAATTCTTCAGTTTTAATCCAACTCCATTAATATTTCATTAACTTTGGGTAATAAACTCGTCGACAGGAAATTAAATGAAACCATTAAATTATATTCGTAAATTTGATTACATTAAACATATTAATAAAACTTTATTACAAATCCAATTAATATTCGTTTAAGCTTCTGAAAATAAGAGTTACAGAAGGGAAAAAGATTTAACTACGTATATAAAATTTTCCTGTGACAAGGGAATTGTTGGAGAGTTTGAATAACCCTCCGGTGCCAGTTAAATTCAGAAATTTTTAAAGATACCAGCTAAAGGTTAACTTTCACATTTGGAATACCTCAGGGATGCCTTCTCGGACCCTTACTGTTTAAAGTTTTTTTTAAAACTTATATTGTTAAAGCATAAAGAAACTAGGTATCTAACCTATGTTTATTTATTTTATATAACAAAATTAAATATGTACAAAATAATCAAATTAAAACAATTGATAAGGAATAAAATTTATACGAAAATAAAAAGGGAATTCCTACTACCTACTATAAAAAATATACCATCTATTTTTTTTTTCGTGTGGCATATTCAATCGTAACATTTCATCGCTTAATAGATATACAATTTTTTTGTGCAAGGTAAAATGCTAGCCATTCGGCTTTTGGACAGGACTTTTTAAATTTATATTATGTAACCCTAGTTGTAAGTACATGCGCCTACGCTTAAAAGCTTTACCATGGGGCTGAAGGGCCTAGCTACTAAAATTAACATTTTGTTATTTTTCACAAGAAAACTTCATAATAAATTCTTCCTACATTAACTGCGTTAACAGAAAACTACTTAATAACTAATTATAGACAGAAGTGGACTGACAATCGTCTCACAGACATTGACCTATTTTTCCTCGGAGAAAAACTAACATCTTCTTCAAAGAAAAATAGCCTTTAGTACGATTTTAATGTCATTTTTATTAACTGTTTTATTTGCAGAATTAATAAAAAACATTGTACAAATACTTTATACACTTAGGTCCCTGGTTCGAATCCCGGTGTGTACCAATGAGTTTTTAATTTAAAAATTTATGTACATTTGTTTGACAACACCACTATAGTGCCTCGGAGAGCACGTTAAGCTGTCGGTCCCGGTTTCACTATACAAACTTGTGAAACTGTTTATAGATGGGTTGTTGAGTCTATTCAAAACATCGCGATGAGCTAGCCACTTGTTCGGTGTAGACTCATATCATCGGCTACGACGAGGTGGGATTAAAACCCCTCCGCTGGGTATCCTGGGGCCGTCTAGGCGGTTTCGGGTGCCGTATGGCACCCGTGATGACATGTATGTATGTGCGTACAAATACTTTATTTAATTTTTTGCCTTTATAGACCGTACACAACAGTTTTAGGCGATGGGTTCAAATCCAGTGTTCATTAGAGTGTCTGTGTTTTTAATTAAAACAAACTTTCTATAGTTCCTCGGAATGCACGTGACGCTGTCGGCCCGAGTTTCACTATATCAAACTTATAAGATTGTTTTAGAAGGGTTATGGCGTCTAATGAAACACCGCGAGGAGCTTGCGACTTGTGCAGTAATCTCAGAATACCATCGGCTATGTTCATGTAGCAAATATCCCCACCGCTGGGGTATCGGGCACTTAAAGATACCCGTGATGTTACCTACATACCACATACATACCCTCATATATTATTATTTACAAATATTTTGACTGATATTAATGATTTTAATTTACAAATTTACTTCTTAATTTTCTTTAAAAACTCATTTTATTTTCTTTAACGAACTTTCTCTACAGTCTACGTCAGTATAGGTACACAAAGTGACATTGTTATATTACAGTTATACATGTATTACTATACATTTAAAGTTATACCTATCTATAAGATATTTTAAAGCAAAACATTAAATAATAAAAGAAAACTTTAAACTAGCTTATAATAGCAAAATGGCCAACGTTAGGTAAGATTCAACCAACGCAGCGTTGATGGGATGAAAAACACAAGCAATAAGTGGAGATCCCATTAGAGGTCGTGACCGACCTTCGGCTGATGCCCCCCTGGGGATGGCCCCCTACCCGTAGGATGGGGGTGACAAGGAATGCGTCCATTCGTCCGGAATGTAGGTTGTAGTTTAATGCAAACTATATGTAAATGAAAATTACTTTTGCATTATATAAAGTGTCGGTCTAGGTTTACTTAGGACTGTTTTAATGATATACGTGGTGGCCGAGTTGGTTAGACCCTAGGTTTAAAACCACTATTTTTGGGTTCCGGTTCAAACCCCGGTGTGAACGGGTTTTGTATATTAAAAATAAATACATAAATTTTCATTGACATTTCTTCTACGAAAAAAAGTTATGTTCTAATAGAGTCTAGGTTGTGCACTATAACTACCCTCGTGGCGTAAAAATAAACTAACTTTATCATCTATTGATATAGGGAATTAGAGAAACTCAAGTGACCTAGTTATGTTTCAGTTTTAGTCTATGGGTTAACCGGTATTCAGGAAACTACTGCATCAATTTCTTGTCGAGATAGTAGTCTCCTTTCAGGGCGTAATGCAAATTCGTCTTTATCGCCACTCATTTCGGTACTGCATCATTTAACCGGCATAGTGGAAGAGATCGATAGTGTTAAATAACAATGTATTTAACGCCCCAATTCATCCATATATTATATTATAGATACGAATCATGCCGTGCTCTATTTAAAAATAACACTAATGATTAAAACAGTAACATCAATTAAAACAGTAAATATTTAAAAGCGTTAAAATATAATAATCATAACGTACAGTACCCACAGAGACGACATTTATTAAATAAAAAAGTCAGGGAGGATTTTATAATTGTAATTGCGAAACTTATTAATTTTTCCCTAAGTGATTGAACGAACATTTTTCATTGCTTTTTCTTTGGAGCAAAATGAATTTCGATGCTCATTTTTAGCGGCAATAAAAACGACGAACAGAATAATATTCTATTAAGAAATTCATAATTTCCTTTCTCTGAACACTTGACCCTATTTACTTAGTAAAATTTAAATAATCTTATTATTTAATTAGCGTCTTCCAGAAACATATACCTAGTTAAGGATTGGGAATACGATATTCTTGGTAATTTGAAAAAGCGATATCTTAAATATTAATTTCAACAAAAACATAATAGTTTTAGGTGGGAGGAAGGCCTCTATAACTTCGCTAGGCCGACCGACCGGACGCCCATACAGATGCAAAAACAGTCAAGTGATACGGAGACCACTGCATCGATTTCTTGTCGAAGTAGTAGTCTCCTTTTATGGTGCGGTTACGAAACGGGCGATTGATTTGATGATAAAGCAGCGAGGATAATAGAAAGACAGAAAGAATATCTAGGTATAATAGTTCTGACAAAAAATCTTGACGATTTGATAGATCTCATAGGTATATTTCTATAATTTACAGAACAACTTTACTAAATTTGTTTCAAAATAAATTGATAATTAAAAAAATATAAACCTACTCACTATCTTCTCTATAAATAAAAAACAATGTTTGTAGTACAATTAGAAACCAATGATAAAATTTTCATAAAACCCAAAAAGTGGACGTATGGAAAAAAATTAAATTTGGGTTAAAAATTGTTATAATATTATGTGTTCAATGTTCATACTATATTTATTGTACCGCTGTTTTTTCTTCAAATTAATAAAAATATTAAAAGTCTAGAGCTTAGTTTGCGACTACATAATTATTAAAATATTAACATTGTTTTGTTATCATTAATTTAATTTATATTTGATAAATTAGTATATATTATTGTATATTTTATTAAATATATATATATATATATATATATATATCATCACGGGTGCCTTACGGCGCCCGAGACCGCCTAGACGGCCCCAGGGTACCCAGCGGAGGGGTTAATCCCACCTCGTCGTAGCCGATGGTATGAGTCTACACCGAACAAGTGGCTAGCTCGTCGCGATGTTTTGAATAGACTCAATAACCCATCTATAAAGAGTTTCACAAGTTGGTATAGTGAAACCGGGACCGACAGCTTAACGTGCTCTCCGAGGCACTATAGTGGTGTTGTCAAACAAATGTACATACATTTTTAGATTAAGATTATTTATTAAATATTATTATTTTTTATATAAATAATATTATTTCTATTAATAAAATTATCTTACTCTTATTATATTTATACAGGGTGACTTTGAAAAGATGTACTTTGGGCTAAAATGAGGTTCAGCTGATCAAATCAAACAACTTTTTCCATGGAACCATGTGTCGCAAACGAAAAAATAAATTGGCTTCTCCATACAAACCTGTAATGTTAAAATGAAGAAGATTTGTATGGGGAAGCCAAATTTTTTTTTCATTTGCGTCACATGGTTCCATGGGAAAAGTTGTTCAATTTGATCAGTAAAACATCATATTAGCCCAAAGTACACCCATTCAAATTCACCGTGTATATACTTTGTTTCCTAGAAATATCTTCTAGGTAGTTATCAGTCTACGCTAGTTTTTAAATCAAAAAAGGAGCAAAGGAAGAAGCTACAAGAAGGAACACACGACCACTATATTCTGCTGGTAATACTTTTCCATTGGCAACACTCTCATGCACCGCTACAACTCTTGTAGGTAGACAAACTTCTTTCATAGAACTTCTCATCATAAGTCGAAGCTCGATTTATCATCGCGAAAAATGTAGCCACAAGCTTTCTGCAACTCGGTTAAAAGGATTAAATTTTCTTTGTTCTTTAATAACATTTTATCGTACGATAAAATGTACCTCAAACCTTATTTTCATCTAAAAGAATAAAGAATTTGAAAATAAGTTAATTTTAATGTATATTAGAGAAATGAAAGTAAGTTATATGGAAAGATGATAAACTAAGACAAAAGCAAAAGTCTGAAATGGTTTCTAACAAAATCAAATGAAATGTGTAACATAAAATGCTGGACAGATTTAAAAGACATTTATTTTTATTACATAAACGGCTAAGGCTGGATTGTACCAAAGTAATAATAATAATAATATGTAGGACAATTTACACAAATTGCTCTGGTCACAAACTAAGCTCTAGGCTTGTACTATGTGTACCAGAAATATTGATATAATTCATAATATATTTTATAAACACCCAGACCATGACAAACTGTACAGAAAAACTTGCTAATATTTATTTGCCATGGGTGAGAATCGAACCCAAGACCTCCGGATTTAACACCAACGGCGCAACCACTAGCTAGAAAAGGAAAATTAACCAATATAATTTGATTGTTTATTATGAAACCTAAGACTATTACGACATAATGCAGTACATTGTATTATATGTGTTTTTTAACTTTTGATTTGCGTTCTCCATACAAAATGCTTTTGCACTTCCAATATTACTCGACTTCAGTTCGTCGCAGAATTAAAATCATATTTTTGTTGGTCATTGTGTTAATATTTATGTGTTGGTATTATTTTTTTCAATCAGAACAATAACTTTTTATATATTATAAACCAAAATATTTATTACCCACAACAGAAAGTTTTTGCGTACAATACCAACATAGACATATTAATTGAAATTCGACTAACAAGTATTGGAAGTACGTTTGTATGGGCGTCAAGACAAATTGCAGAGCCCTAACGATTAGTTTTCAAAGTTACTTATAGTATATTATATAAGTATTATTGTATAGAATCGATTATTCATTGTTATATATTTCATTGTTTATTATATAATGAATGATTGTTGCAACATAACTATACACATAGACCACTAACTGATATAATAACCCTGCAATATATTTATTGTTGTTCATATACGTGGTGGCCGAGTATATACGTGGTGGCCGAGTTGGTTAGACCTTGGACTTAAAAACACTAAGGTCCCTGGTTCGAATCCCGGTGTGTACCAATGAGTTTTTAATTAAAAAAATTATGTACATTTGTTTGACAACACCACTATAGTGCCTCGGAGAGCACGTTAAGCTGTCGGTCCCGGTTTTCACTATACCAACTTGTGAAACTGTTCATAGATGGGTTATTGAGTCTATCCAAAACATCGCGAGGAGCTAGCCACTTGTTCGGTGTAGACTCATACTATCGGCTACGACGAGGTGGGATTAAAACCCCTCCGCTGGGGCCGTCTAGGTGGTCTCGGCCGTCGTAAGGCACCCGTGAAGATATATATATTATAATATAATTGTTTAAGTTAGATTACGTGCTGAGGATATAGATGACCCCACCCCTGGCGTCGCAGGGTCGTCACGTATCCGCATGACCTTCGACCTTCTAGGGTAAACAACTAAAATGAGATCCCCTCTGCAATTTTTCATCTTCTTCAAGGATTGACGGAAATAAAAACAAGGATAAACAAATCTGGAAAACTGATCCGTGGATTCAAAGTTTTGGATGCAGCCAGAGAAATTTAAAAGGAAAAATTTTTGACATAGCTTTTTGGCGTTATATTTTTATGATATAATTTTCTACCGATAATAGCTGAGTAGATACGAGTATATAAATAATGAATATATGCCTAAATTGTTTTACTTGGTGAAAGTATAGTTACCTACCTATATCTTAGTCGTACACCATTTTTATTATCTATTTATAATTTAATTAAAAAAAATGCAAACTTTATTATTTATTTAATTTCTTTATTTCACATTATAAAAAAAACATAGATGAGCTTAATGCCTTAGGCATTATCTACCAGCTAACCTTTGAGAAAGTGAAAACTGTAATTCAACAAAATACTTTTATGATCAGCCTTTTAATCATACCCTAAGGCCCTGACTCTGTTTTAGATCTACTTTATACAAACTAATATTTCCTAGACTATACATATATATACATATATAAAATATAGTGCCTCGGAGAGCACGTTAAGCTGTCAGTCCCTATTTCACTATACCAACTTGTGAAACTGTTTATAGATAAGTTATTGAGTCTATTCAAAACATCGCGACGAGCTAGCCACTTGATCGGTGTAGACTCATACCATTGGCTACGACGAGGTGGGATTAAAACCCCTCCGCCGGGTACCCTGGGGCCATATAGGCAGTCTCGCCGTAAGGCACCCGTGATGATATGTTGGTATGTATGTAATATTTCCTAAGGTTGGTCTTGGTTCATTTTGGTCAAGACCAACCCTTGTCTTAACTCTTCTTGAACAAGAATCTCTACAAAAGAACAAAAGCCATATCTAACAAAAGATTTGAATGCAACAAGGAAGAGATGGGTAGGTAATAAGATAGTTATATCTTATTCAGAACAAATTAATGGTTTGTTTTTGTTGGTGAACAAAGTTGCGGAACTGCTCTAAAGAAAACCTTGTTGTTGATGTTCTCATTAAAGGTACGTTATAATTTATATTATGCACAGAGTGTTCTATTCTATGAAATAACAAAAAATACTTGATATCTCTCATAGGAATGAGGGGTTGTACGATAATAGTGATTATATAGTAAATATGTTGTATTTTGGTTTTAGTTCTACCACAGAATACATAATAATAACAAACGACTTGGAATGGACGTATCCCTGTTAATCAAAGTGGAACTCAAAAATAATTTTCACGTAAACTTTAGAGGGGTGTGGACTTAAAAATTTAGTTAAATAAAATGTTTTATGTTGAACAGAAGTTAATCAACATTAGACCTTATTATTAACATCGCATTTGTATATATATTTTTTTTAATTTATATTGGAGCACGGTATGTTTATTCTGTAGTAGAGCATTGATCACTCCCACTTGATGGGGAAAATTATGCGGTTACGAAATGGGCGACATCAGACGCATTCGCATTACGAGTACTTTATCCTCGTGCATTATGAAAAAAGACTGAAATGTCGCAGTAGTCTCCTGAAAACTCGTAAACTCATATACAGACAAAAACCAAAACAATGATACGATTCAAATAGCTAACACAAATAGTACGATCGGCGACTGCAAGATTTACTACGTTAATTATTAAGTACAAAGAAAGGCATATTTTTGTTTATAAAAAATATACTAAACTTAAAAAAAATACGATTGGCTAAATGCTCAATTTAATCGTACTACTTCCGTGATACGGCAGATTTTTTTTTTTATGCTTTCAATTTGTTATTAGTTTCATTACATGAGGTTTATTTTAGTATCAGATGACGTTGTGGATCTTCCAGTCAAGTGAAAGTGGTTTTCATAGAATTGAGTTAAAGCCAATTTAATGCGGCCGAAGCTTCAATATATAACTAGTTTACTATACTATTAACTATACTTATATTGTATATAAGTATAGTAATATAGTTTTTATACATTGTTGATTTTTAGTGAAAGTGTACCTATGTATATTTAATAATAGGCTGCTTGCGAGTAGAATAACAACTTAATTTTTTTGTTGCTAAATAATAAACTCTAAATGTGAATTATTGTTTTATTTATCTTCAGGTCAGTCAGTTCTTTGTGAGAGGGATTTATTTTATTTTATAAGTTTATTACAAAGCCAACATTATCATATATATAAGCGATACAAATTAACAAAATATACAAGATTATAGTAAAAAAATGTACGGCTATATACCTAAAGCTTTTTAGATTATGTAAACTGATTAATGAAAAATTAGTTTAAATTAATTAAGTGTTAATTTAATTTAATTAAAAGTTAAAAGACACAATGAAATACCTGATGAAAGTACATGATTTTAGAAATAATACCTAATAGTAACAAAATTATACACTTAAATTTAATTTAATGGTACATTAAATGCCTTATTTATGATTCCTTTACTTGATATGTTATATTTTTTTTTATAAAATTAAATGAATTGTCTTATTCTAAAAAAAAGGTTTTTAATTATAATACATGGTGAATTTGAAAGGATGTACTTTGGGCTAATAGGAGGTTCTGCTGATCAAATCAAACAACTTTTTCCATGGAACCATATGCCGCAAATGAAAAAAAAAATTGGTTTCCCCATACAAATTGGTCATTTTAACATTACTAGTTTGTATGGAGGAGGCAATATTTTTGTTCATTTGCGACACATGGTTCCATGGGAAAAATTGTTCCATTTGATCAGCAGAACCTCATATTAGCCCAAAGTACATCCTTTCAAAGTCACCATGTATAAAAGGAGCATATCCGAAAATGGATAAGGAGAGATAATGCCACTATTTACATACTTTTATTATTATACATTATATTATTTAGATAATATAAATAATCTACAAACACTTTATGACCTATATATAACCATTATAATATGTAATAAAAATGCCTTCGTTTTCACATGAGCAAAAGGCTAACCCCACGGGCATTGGGATGAATAAGGCAAGCAATTTCTTAAAAGGTTTATTTTATAGAATTGACTTCTAAAAGATTTTAAACTGCGCAAAACATCCTGAATTTGTTCAAGATCGCCGTCGCCTGAAACTTATTCGAATAAAGTGACTGAATGAGTCCAATTTAATTAAGTACTTAAACTTAAGTGTTGTTCTATTTAAAGCGATTTGGAACGAAAACGAAGATAAGATTTTATCTTATTTGTAGCAGCTAATTTGTTATAAGAATTATATCCTGATTGGAACGGACCCTTTTTGTACTAAACTTTTAAAGGTAAACATTCAAAACAACATTTTAGCTGTATTTTAAAGATGAAAAAATTTAATAGTGGGTGCAATCACTGTTGCTAAACAATAACGTATTGCTCGATCCCATTCATGGATTTTGAAGCTTTGATTATCATCAGGTAAATACAAAGACACATTCCGTGCTCCAGATACATGAGCTCAAAAAGAGTAGCGCCTAAATTAATATGTTTATGGGAAGCTATGGAAGCAGGTTAGACAGATCATGTGAAATGCCATACAATTTTTTTCTTCCCTTATAAGCTAACATAGAGGGAAACACAAAAAAAACTACGTGTTTCCTATAGAATTAATCACTAAAAAGAAATATATAGATAGAACGATGATATTAATTTCAAAACAGTCATTGGAACCAATGTAAGGTAAATTACCCAATGAAAAATAAACTAAGTACCTACTCTATGGCTCTAGCATTAAGGTATAAATTAGGTCCACAGAAAAATCGTGACCACAATCCAATGATTTCCCTAATTGGTAATCCGTTTTCACACGATTTCAATAAGCTGGATAAAAGCTTTTAAAATTCTAGGGACTACCAAAGATATATATAGGGAGCCTAAGACCTAAGGTAAAAAACTGCCATTCCAAACGTGAGATCATAAGATGGCCGCTGCCATACAAACTCAAAACAAAAAGTGAGCCAGAACCAATCATTGAGAGTTAGTTGATTGAAGTGAGCACAGAATATGGTGCAAAGAACACGTTTGGCATTACATTTTATAGGCGATTTTAGGCATTAGGCGGGCGGTTCCATATATTATTTTTAGTTTCACGGAATTTGTTTTTTTTTACATCTAAAGAATATGAAAGTACCTACTTACCCTAAACCGAATTTTTAGGGTTGCATAAATAAGAAAATAAAAACTTTATTAGATTAGTTTGACTGCAATTCTCGTGCTTTCGACATGCATGTTAGTTCGATATATTTGAATGAATGCTATTTTTACTCGAATATGTCGAACCGTAACCGTAAGTCGACAGACTTACATGTACCATAATTACACAAAATGCCAAAATTAGGGCCCTGACCTGAAAGTAATAATAATATATGGAATCGCCTTGATGCCTAAAATGGCATATAAAACTAAATTATATTCTTATATCAACCAATCAACGCTCAGTGATTGCTTTTGTTCTCACTTTTTTATTTTATTTGTATGGCAGCGGCCATCTTCTGTTCTCACAACTGGAAAGGCAATTTAAGGTCTATCATTATCTCCATGGCCCTGACCTACTTATATTTTCAATAACGTTTCATGGAAAGAGTTGATTTTGCAATATATAAATTAAAAAAAAACATTTTTAGAATACCGAAAAAACAAATATCGATATTCTCGATAAAGGAAACTCTTCGAGATTGAAGTGTACATCTGTCTGTCCGCAACAAATGTCTTGAGAACAAGTCCGTTTTACTAGAAATTAGGAAGGATATAAAGTTTGTTGAGCCACATCTACAAGTTGCTACGGGGGGTGGTATTTACAGAAAGCCTATTTTTATGTCCTTAATCATATATAATATAAATATAAAATAAAAATATTAGTAGTTATTATAATATTCAAATGTCCGAAAAGTACTATTCCATTATGTCTAAACTTTCCGATCGTTTTTATGTGTTTACGAAATGGAAGGCCACAAAGACGAATACGCATTACGAGTCTATTTTAATATTCTCGCTGCTTTAATATTAAATCAATTGCCCGTTTTGTAACCGTACCCTGAAAGCAGACTTAATCGCTATGTTGGGAACTATTAAATAAAAACATTCGGAAAATGTTATCCCATTAAACTGATCGTGTGTATTTCGACGGTACTGCCATTTTAATTCTGTTGATTGAAAATTTTAATGAAATAATGAAAATAATTTTACGTTAGTAAACAATTTATTTAATAGCTTATAATTATATCAATCCAGCATTATATTATGTACCTACATGGGGACTGGATTTTATGAATATGTTTTATTTAATACTGTATTTTCTGTACAGTTATCTGGGTGCTTATAAGTTTAAAAATCTTTTGATATCGTTATTTCTGGTATGGAAAAAGTCATGATACCATGTGTATGAAAAAGTTTGTGATCAAATCATTATGCATAAAATATTCTACACATAATTATTAGAATACTACGAACTAAGCCCATACACACCAAGGCTGCGATTTTTGAACGTATGCTTAAAAAATCACTGAAATGTCAAAAAAGTCATCGATTTCTATTTCGCTTGTATTTTTGAATCTCATCGGGTGACTAAAATATTATACAGACCTATGATATCAATACGAGTGACTCCTAACATTCGTAAATAAAGTCACTGATGACAGGTAATAATCATAACAGATAAAGTTCCTTTCCGCCATTGAGTTTTTATGATTTAGCATAGACATGTCAATAATTTGGTGAAACAAGAATGACATGTTGAACGACAGACAATATTATTATTTTCTTTGTGAAACGAAACGCAAGTTACTCTTGCGAATGAAAGATTATTTGTAAGTTGGTACCATATGACGTTGGTACCATACGGACATATGACTTTCAATCTTCAATAAAGGTACGCACAGACCAACGCGATCAATCTGCGGCCGCGGTGGCGGTGGCGGTGGCGGCCGCGGTGGCGATCTCAGCCGTTCACACCAACGCGTTCAGGATATCTGCGTTCGGGCGGAGTTGCCAACAACATTATTTTTTAAGGGATCGTACCATACAATAGAAAAAGTTGTATTTTAGGTATAAATCTACAAAAAGAAATAGTACGCATTGCAATTTCAATAAAACAATTTTAATCTTACTTTTTTTTATATTAATTTTTTAAAGATAATAAAACAATGAAAAAAATCCTGGTGGGTGGGACTCGAACCCACGAACTACACACTTTATACGAGTGAAGTTAGAAGTCCTAGTTTCTAATACTAGATGGGAGTGTTTTTATTTTTACTTTTTTCAGTATTTTATATTTATGCATTTTTATAAATTCCTTATTAGAATACATAACCACTAAGAAAAACCACCAGTCACTAAAACAAAATTTCCCCGCTGAAAGACTGGTCTAAACAACCAATTTTTGTGGAAAATCCACTAAGTTGGCAACACTGGCGGCCGCAAGTGATCGCGCGTGCAGACTCTGTACGGATCGCGCGGGCGGCCGCAGAACGCGTTTGGTTTGAACCCGTCGATACAAGTACTACTGCAGTAACTGATCGCCACCGCGGCCGCCACCGCCACCGCCACCGCCACCGCGTTGGCCGTACCTTAATAGGTGATAAATCGTGATTTCCTAGTCATAGGTGATATTTTTCTCACTGGTGATATCAAACTCATCGCTGACATTCAAAATTTGCACCCCTGTAGCTTTGAAATAAAATACTACCTGTTATGAAACAAGTAGTAAATTCAAAGTTTAAAAATATTTGACTGATTTTGATTGATTTGGTGACGTAGTTGCCTTGGTTTCATATTCTTGTTTATGTTTGACGAGAGATTGCGGACATGTATACATAATTGTATTTCTATTATTAATAAATTTCCTATCACAGTATTATTTTAATTAGCAGTTTTCATTTCTTCATACTACCAAATATTGTTGCTCCAAACGGAAATCGAATATACGACCTCTAGATATACGACGACGTAAACACTAGATCACAGGGACAGCTATATTTAACATAATCTTGTAGGTATGTAATTACCGGCGTCCCACATGATATCGTGTGTGCCTTCATTATAGACCAGCCACATTTTTATTGCTCATCTATTTAATTCTTTAATACAAAAAAAATAAACTTCATGCTGGTCCATTACGGGGTACGCTGAACACCGAAAATATTCTCTCTATAAACATACATACAACTTTTGACTAGTTTAAAGTGTATTAAAAAAAAAAAAAAAGTATAAATGGCCGATTTCATCAAGTAAATCACCTTTATTTATTTGAAAGGTACTCTATATACCAATATCATAATATGTTTATTTTATTATGGCTTGATCATTAATTTAGCAAATTAACAAAATTGGGCCAGATATTATATTTTGAAATAATAATCTATAGTTTTTTTCATAACAGACACCAAAGTAATACAATTCAAGTTGCTTAAGTTGCTTATTGGTGATTGACGTTAATGATAAAGGCGCTCAAAAATAGTACCTATAGGTATTATTTACTGAATAAAATTATAATAATACGAGTATATAGGACAATTTCCACATATTGCTCTAGTCACAAACTAAGCTCTAGGCTTGTACTTTGTGTATACCAGAAACAAAGATAATAAGTATTATTATTATATTTAATAAACACCCAGACCATGGAAACTGTACAGAAAAACGTATTAATATTTTTTGCCATGGGTGGGAATCGAACCCACGACCTCCGGATACTACGCCAAAGGCCACTAGTCTACGAAGGCGGTCAATTATGAAGCTTTTATGTGTGCATTGAAATATGTTTCATGATTATTAATTTGTATGCTATATATTATTGTGTTGAGTTTTACACGTACAATACGAAGAAATACAAATTGATTTGTCTAAGTTCGATATGGCTGACACACCTTAGAAACTTGACAAGAGTTGCAATTAGTTGTTATAGAAACTCACTTTTGACAGAAAGCAATTAATATGATTGGTTCTGACGAGGGTGGATCGGCAGTTTGAACTGGCGATCGGCGCAAGGAACAAAATCTCATTGGTAAGTAGTAACTTATTAGTAGTTCAAGGTTAGTTCTTATTTTTTTCGTTCCATGTTTGAGTAAATACTTAAAAAATAAAATAATAATAATATGAAGGATATTACATACAAGGGCTTTTTTACACTTATTGCCCTGGTAAAGATCTTAAGTGTCGCTGTACAACTATCTTATTTGTAAGTAAAGGTTTAATTAATTAATAAATCATTCATTAAAGTAGTTTTTATATATGGACCGACAGACACCTTAAACACCTTTTAGACAAATCTGAGCTTTAAAAAATAATCTTAGTAACTATCTTAAATCTTTGTATTAAAGATAAATTTTATTTATGTGTTGTATATGGCAAAACAAAGTTGGTAGCACAGTAAATCCCGATAACGTTGGACAAGCTTTGGATAATTAATTCCTCAATGAGAGCTTTTGGGTTTGCTTAGCGGAGCCAATGAGGGCGAACATGGCAGGTGAGATGACACAGTGTTAGCTTTTACAGCATATATGAACATTTCATGTCCACCGCCTTACTGCTACGAATATATTTTTGATATTTATTTAATTTTCTTAATCTTTTACGTATTTTTTACGAGTTCTACTATAGTAGGTAATCATATGTATCATCACGGGTGCCTTACGGCGCCGAGACCACCTAGACAGCCTCAGGGTACCTAGCGGAGGGGTGTATAATCCCATCTCTTTGTAGCAGATGGTATGAGTCTACACCGAACAAGTGGCTAGCTCGTCGCGATGTTTTGAAAAAGACTTAATAACCCATCAATAAACAGTTTCACAGGTTGGTATAGTGAAACCAGGACCGACGGCTTAACGTAAGTCGTAACGTAACTCTCCGAGGCACTATAGTGGTGTTGTCAAACAAATGTACATACATTTTTTAATTAAAAAATCATTGGTACACACCGGGATTCGAACCAGGGACCTAAGTGTTTTAAAGTCCAATGTCTAACCAAACCGGTCACCACGTATATTAGGTAATCATAATAATACCTATATAGAGGATATTAGACACAATATTGCCCTGGTCACAACCTAAGCTCTATATAGACTCGCACTTTACTATGTGTACGAAAAATAACCATTATCATACATGTTATCTAAATATATATATAACTCAAAGGTGACTGACTGACTGACTGACATAGCGATCTATTAACGCACAGCCCAAACCACTGGACGGATCGTGTTGAAATTTTGCATGCAGGTAGATGTTATGACGTAGGCATCCGCTAAGAAAGTATTTTGATAAATTTTACCCCCAAGGGGATAAAATAGGGGATGAAAGTTTGTATGATAAAAAAATAACTATTCCACGCGTACGAAGTCGCGAGCACCGGCAGTATTTTAAAAACACCATCCAGACCATGACAAACTGTACGTACTTATTTTTATTACGTGTGAGAATTAAACCCATGACCTCCGGATACAACGCCGAGGCGGTCAAATAGGAATTATCGCCTATGGTATTTTCGTTACGCCGCCATTGGCGTTGTGTACCCAGAAGTCATCTGTAAAATTTGCATCGGGCTGGGGTGATATTTCACACATATTGCTCTAGTCACAAAGACTTAGATGTGTGGTGTTCAACACCCGGCATGCACGAATAAGTTTTTAATTAACAAAAAATGTAAGTACATTATTTTGTTTGACAAACACCATAATTGTTCTTTGAAAAATACGTTAAGCTATCGGTCCCAGTTACACTATATTATCTTATGAAATTGTTTATACTAAGTACATTATACGTAACGTACGTATGTAGCATCCAGGCCGTTACAACTTGTACAGAAATCCACAGATACACACACACATAGATACACTGCGCCCCAAGTGAGAATCGGAACTACTAGTCCGGATATAACAACAATGGTGTAAGCACGAAGTAAAGGAGGCGGTCATACATATAATATGTATTACTATAATGTTACTACTACACATAACACAAAGAGATATATATATATTTATAGGTGGGAGGAAGGCCTTTATAACTACGCTAAGCCGACTTACCGGACTCGTTACCACCGCCCATACCAATGCAAAAATCGTCAAGTGACCTAGTCATGTTTCGGTTTTAGATTTTGTGTTCACCAGTTTTCCGGAGACTTCTTCATCGATTTCTTATTGAAGTGATAGTCTCCTTTCATGGTGCGGTTACGAAACGGGTGATTGACTTGACAATAAATCAGCAAGGATAATAAAATATACTCGTAATGCAAATTCGTCATTTCGTAACCGAATCATTTAGCCGGTATAGTGGGAGCGATCAATATTGTTAAACAATTGTATTGATCGACCCCATTCATTGACTTTGTAGGGCTGCTTACCAGGTAGATGCAAAGTCACATGTTATATATATATATATTTTTAATACTTACCTATGTGTAAACATGAATACAATGTAATTGTAGAATACTATTTCAACTCGAGTTTGACTACTTTAAAGAGGGTTGCTGTAAAAGTAAGTAAGTGGCTGTAATTTAAACGAATGCTGTAAAAAATCCAGCTGTAAAGGGGGTCTTCACGGTTTTACATTGTATGTAGGTATTTATATAATTCCTTTTGCTATAATTTAAATAATAAGATAACTACCGAAAACTTCTAAGAATCTTCTTATAATAAAAAATTTCCACCTACTAATATTTTAAAGAGTAATAATTTAATTATTAATATTATATTTGTAAAAGAAAAACTGGAACTTTCTTTTGGTTCCTGAAGATAACCGGGATAAATTTTCACAGTTAGTGGTTCGAATCCCACTCATAGCAAAAACAATATTTGTACATTTTACTGAACAGCTTAACATTGTCTTTTTTTAACTACTAGTTAGTGAGCAGACCTACAAAGTCCATGAATGGGGCCAATCAATAATTGTTCTTAAACAATATTGATCGCTCCCACTATGTCGGCTAAATGATGCGATTACGAATTGGGGGGCTACAATGACGAATTGCATTATCTACGAGTATATTTTAATATACTCGCTGCCTTAACGTTAATTCAACTACCCATTTCGTAACCGCACCCTGAAAGGAGACTACCACCTCGACAAGAAATCGATGCAGTAGTCTCCTTGAAACCGGTGAAACCACAGACTAAAACCGAAACATGACTAAGTCACGTGACGGTTTTTGCATCTGTATGGGCGGTGGGTAACGAGACCGGTCGGTAGGCCTAACGAAGTTATAGAGACCTTCTCCGCAACTAAAAAAGGGTGTCTGGGTGTTTATAAAATGTAATGGTGCAATTTGTGACCGGGGCAATATATGTCATTACATGTACAACATAATACTATTAACAATTTGTTATAATAATAAAGTTTATACTAAAACAAAACAAAGGTGTTATTTTTTTATCTCGCTAAGGATTCATTGGATAGTAAACTATATTACAGGCGAACGAAGCAGCGAACCTATCTAATTTATTGCAAAACCATAGCAATAAAACGATCTGAAGAGATTTATTAACAGCTAATAGTAAGCTGTTCGCTTCACTTGGCCTTTATTAAGTTTTTAATAAAATCTCGAAGCCTTTCTTGTGCGAAGAAACTCGTCTGGTCACAGGCTTCTTCCCTTTTAATTTTGTATTATGAAGTCGAAATTAATTTTCAAGTGGTGGAAGTATAAAGTATATATACAGTTACTGAAGAAAGTAATATCCTTTAGTTAAACTGGGTCATCATTAATCCGCTGTAAAATTATATTCATAAAAAAGGTATCTGAAAAAATAACTGCCATAAAAGGATACAGATTACCGAAGTAACAAAATAGGTACAATAAATTATTTAACGTTTGAATATCACAAACTGCGGATATAATTGTTAAAAAGTAATTTCATCAAAAAAACTATTATCTAGCTAGATTATGAAAGTATGAATAATATATGAAAGTACTAGGTGTAAAACACTTGTGAAATAAAAATCACAAATATTAATAAATAAGTATAATAATAAGAAAACATATAGAAATGTTGTAGATGCATTTACATGACAAAATTCTACGCAAATTCTATCTCCGACAAAGACATTAATACGACAATTCAAAATGTTACCAATAGAAAAAAGTATTTAACGACCGAATTGCAACAGCTGTAATGTATTTTTTTATTTCTTCAAATCGTAGCCGCAGTATTTTGATCGCCACTCTTTTACGACGACAACGCTGCACCAGAGCTCTAAAAGTATACGACCACTCTCACTTTAATGTGCCCGTAAAGTAAAAACAACTGGATACCCTTGTACCTACTTCATGCCGTACTAGTTTCCGTTTTTTTTTTTAATGGAATACAATAAGTTCTCTTTGAATACAACAAAGTGGTTATTAAGGTGAGGTGGTAAGGTGGGATCTTAAAAATAGCAAACGTACTATAACGGCCTTAGCACCTGAGATCGTTTAAACGGCCTAAGGTTACCCAGCGGTTTTATTCCATCTCGTCGTATAAAGAATAACCAAACAAGTGGCAATCTGGTCGCAGTGTTTGTATAAACAGTTCACAAGTTTAAAATCTTATAAATAATTTTCAAGCCTTATTGTATAGATAGTCTGTTTTTATAAAACTCATTGTTTTCAAGAGAGGCGAATCCAGAAATTTTATTTGGGTTTTGGAAAGGATTTTTTGTCAAAATTATTAATGAAAATGTCCCAAATTGTATCGTTTTGAATTTGTTCGACGCGCTGCAGCCACGCGTATCTATAGCCTAATAAAATCGTAGATATTAGTAGTTAAATGTCGATGGTTTTGGTCGTGGGCTATAGTCCCCTAGTCCTCTGGGTCCACCACTGTGTTTAAACCCGTAACCTACATATTATTTTTAAGTATAATATGGTATAACTTACTCGGCTTCCACGTAGGTATTTAAAATTATGTCAAAAATAGGGTTGACAAAAATCTATGGTTAATATGGTTATAATTATATTATTTGGATATAATATTAGAACATAACTTTTATTAGCGAATGTTAAATTCAACTATGTTTACATTTGTGTCAATCATTTTCTTTTTAGTTCGAATTTGTTTTATAAAATCTTGTCTTAGCGTTCCTTTCTAGGAACCTTCCAGATTTGTTATTTTAACCTAATTAATTTGTTTTAACAGGATGTTGTTTTTTGATAATTGGATTCTTTTCCTTTTAATTTTATTCGGGCTAGGTTTTAACGAAATTTAAGATTCAATTTGAAATTCCTAACAATATTATGTTTTCAGTCACAAATTTCTAGATAACAATATTATAATTATTTGGGTTTTTATTTTTGTTTTTACTTACTTATTTATTCTGTATTTTGTTAATTAATTTTATATTACGTAATAATCTTTTTACTTAGGTATATGTATATATGTATTCTGTTCGTTCAAATATATTTTTCTTTCAAAAAAAAAAATAAGATACCAAATATGTAGTAAATTAATAATAAGGCGCATGCTTGCTTATCCAAATCAAATCAAATCAAATCAAATCATTTATTTCATGTAAATCTTTACAGATATTTATAAATAGTCAAAAAAAAAAAAAAAAATTAACAATGAGGTCTTAGAGTGCGTTTGGTTAGGCAGCTATTCATTATTAAAAGAATGACAAATATTTATTATACCTTGATATCAGATTTAGAACTTAAATTTAGAAATCTTAATATGAAAATTACTACCAAACCGAACACACACTACATAACCAACTAGTGTAAGACTAGGTGGTTAGCTGATTCCATTGACCTGTCAATCATTATCTGCCATACAAGGGAGCCACCAAGGCGACCAACTTCACCGACCATATCCACGCCTTAAATATTTATTCTAAATAAAATCCTTTTTTGAATTTGTAACTTTGTATGTCATTATAATAATTTTACGTATATTATGTAAAAATGGTATTTACGTGGTGGCCGAGTTGGTTAGACCTTGGACTTAAAAACACTTGGGTCCCTGGTTCGAATGCCCGTGTTTACCAAAAACTTTTTAATTAAAAAAAAAAATGTACATTTGTTTGACAACATCATTATAGTGCCTCGGAGAGCACGCTAAGCTGTCGGTCCCGGTTTCACTATACCAACTTGTGAAACTGTTTATAGAGATGGGTTATTGAATCTATTTAAAACATCGCGACGAGCTAGCCGTAGTCCTAGAGTTCGGTGTAGACTCATACCATCGGCTACGACGAGGTGGGATAATAAAACACCTCCGCTGGGTACCCTGGGGCCGTCTAGGCGGTCTCGGGCGCTGTAAGGCACCCGTGATGACATGTGTATGTGTATGTGTGTAAAAATGGTATTTGATATACATCTAAACTGAAGAAAGAAGCTTAACATTATCTTCGTATTAAGTTACCTTTAGGTTACATGTTTCACCAGAATATTGTATTATGCACAACACAGAACGCTGTGTTGACGTAAATTAACTTAGTACCTACTAACTACGCAATTTCCTTTGAGTAAAATTATACTCTTATTCGAATTTTAAATATCCGGTTTATTTATGATACAGGGTAAATTTACACATTGGGCTAATATGAGGCTCTACTGATCAAATCGAACAACTTTTCCCAGGTAATGTGTCGCAAATGAAAGAAAAAATTTGGCTTCCCCATACAAATTGGTCATTTTATTATTACAAGTACGTAATGAATGAACTTCTTATGAGACAATGCTCTTAGCTATCTATGGTGTTACATGCAGGGGAATGAACTGCAGCGTTCCCGGACTTGAGACCGCGAAGTAGGTTTAAAGGCCTTTTGAACTCTCACCTGCACTGTGTTCACTACCCTCTCTACTCAACCAACATATATTATTACTCTCTACTTAACCAATATATATTACATATTACGGAGTAATATTCAAAATATTTTTAAGTAGTTCATTAATATATATATATATATATTTAAATACACCTTACAAACCTCATTATACCAAAAGTCATAAACCTTAATTGCGAATTAATCATGCAATTAACTCTAAAAAAAAACTAAAAAAAAGGCATAAACCACTCAGTTAGTCATAATTTATCTTCTTTATTTAAAAAGAAAACAAACATCCATGAATGTGAACCAACTCACCACTAATTAGTCACTTTAATCCCGTTCCGTGTGACATTAACCTACTTTATGGAGCTATAATTTAGGGTTCGTGGATCGACTTAACTGACAGATAAACAGTTTGATGTCTATGCTGGGTGAGAGCTTTCCCACTGCATCAGTTTTGAATCCGATTAATTACGGATCCTCGGACCAGAAACTCGGACAAAATTCGGCTGTCGCTTGTTTAAAGTCAAAATATGTATCATCACGGGTGCCTTACGACGCCCGAGACCGCCTAGACGGCCCCAGGGTACCCAGCGGAGGGGTTTTAATCCCACCTCGTCGTAGCCGATGGTTTGATTCTACACCGAACAAGTGGCTAGCTCGTTGCGATGTTTTGAATAGACTCAATAACCCATCTATAAACAGTTTCACAAGTTGGTATAGTGAAACCGGGACCGACAGCTTAACGTGCTCTCCGAGGCACTATAGTGGTGTTGTCAAACAAATGTACATAAATTTATAATTTAAAAACTCATTGGTACACACCGGGATTCGAACCAGGGACCTAAGTTTTTAAGTCCAAGGTCTAACCAACTAGGCCACCACGTAGAAAAAGTAAAAAAGTCAAAATAGTACTAGTTTATGACGAGTGAATAAAAATACATAAGGTTGTTTTTTTTTTCTTCCCACTGCATCAGTTTTGAATCCGATTAATCACGGATCCTCGGACCAGAAACTCGGACTAAATTCGGCTGTCGCTTGTTTAAAGTCAAAATAGTACTAGGTTATGACGAGTAAATATAAATACATAAGGTCTTAAGTAGTTTTTTTTTTCATTGGAGCACGGCATTTGACATTGTATCTACATGGTGGTGAGCAGACCTACAAAGTCCATGAACGGGTCGATCAATAATTATTCTTAAACAAAATTGATCGCTCCCACTATGCCGGCTAAATAATGCAATTACGAAATGGGTGGCGACAAATTGCATTACGTGTATATTTTAATATACTCGCTGCCTTATCGTCAATTAAACCCATTTCGTAACCGCACCCTGAAAGGAGACTACCACCTCGACAAGAAGACTAAAACCGAAACATGACTAGGTCACTTGACGGATTTTGCATCTGTATGGTCGGTGGTAACGAGACCGGTTGGTTGGCCTAACGAAGTTATAGAGACCTTCCTCCCACCTAACGTATACGTATGTATAGTGCCTTTCCACACACATCATCAATCAATTGTAGTACCTACATCTCTTGTTTTTAGTAGCAAGAATCTGATTTTATAATCAAACGCGCAATAAAAAGGCAAATGGTAGAATGGGTCGGTATCTTTCAGGGCGCCAACACTGACTGTAAAGTCGTCGTCCCCAGAGACACCCTGGACGAAAAGGTAAGTAAAAACCCCTTGCGTTCTACATATACCATGAGAGGAGTATGGTTATTGACTTATACATGCTTGTATATGCTTATATTATACACATACCAATTAAACTAGTAACTCAATAATTCATAGAATACATTTTTATAACAAATCTTTCAGTAATATAGATCTTTTTTATTTATCTAAATACACTACTAAGCGTAAGGTATCTCAATGTTTAGGTTTAAACATATGATGAAACTTTTGTTGTTATGTATAATTGTATTTAAGGTTTATATATGTTTAATTTAATGTTTCATTTACAAGTCTTATAATAATAATACTAAATAGCTCATAATATCTAAAGTAAAATAAATACACAAACATACATACACGCGAACACAATTTTATTTTTAAAAACACACACACACTTATAAAACCCCGCATTATTAACAGTATAATAAACAAAAAAGAAATCTAACAATGGCCAAAGTTTGGTCTGTGATGTAAATTTTACTACTACATATTGAAATGTACTGTAGATTTTTGTAATAATAAATAAATATAATACGGTAATAAATTCTTAAAAAATAAGTAAACTACAAAGAATCATAGCAAACCCTAACCGGAATTGTAAATTTATTTCAAATAACATGCAAATTGACATGATAAAAATAATAAATATTAAAATTTAGGAGCTATAATTCCACTGTGCGTTTCACTGGCGATTTTGTTTTTTAGACGTTTTATAATTACAGGTTAGAGAAAACAAATATATTGACACTGCTCGAGATGCATAGTTTGGAGTTTAAAATAACATATAATTCAATTTTTGTGGGCCCATCCGTCATACAAAAAAAAACGATCTTCTTTAAACACGACAGCTGGGATGATTATTTTATGATGTCGTACAAAAGGGGTGGCGACAAAGACGATTTGCATTACGAGTATTTTTTTAATATCCTCACTACTTTATTATATTTTTTAAGAAAGAATATAATCTTTTTCACACTGATTTTGATCATTAAATTTAATGTAATTTCTCAATTTTATTTTAACATCGTGTACTATTATTACAACAGTAAGTAAAAGGAAATCGTCTAACAAATAATTCGAAAACGCTTCCCAGCTAGTATGTCTGAAATTCATTTTGTTACAAGCGCCAAGACGAGATTGTGTCGGGGTAAGCTCGTTGTGAAATGTCCAATAGCTTTTATTAGATTGGATTTTTTAAATGAATGTCAAATAATTTTTTATTAAACTTTTATATTTAATGTTTAAAATCGCTTCATCTTTAGTACTGATTTTATAAAGCTAAAAATTTTGTTTATATGTGTTTTAGAATGAGCTTATCTTAGGAACTACCCTTGACGGGTTGAAAAAAAAAAATTATTTTACTGTTGTTACCTACAATATTATTATACAAAATCATGCTATAACCTATAGTCACCATAAATCAAAATGTAATCAAGTATCTTCAATCTACATCTAAAAGCTGTAATAATTGAAAGATCTTTGCCTTTCCACTCTGGTGGAAGAAAAGAAAAAAAAACAATCTACTATTATAATGGCTTCTAAGCATTGCGCGTAATTTTGCCAATGATAAATAGCGTAGATTTATAAATGTGAAAATCTAAAATAAAAGAGGGATGGAAATGAATAGGATAGAATAAGGAATGCAAACATAACGGTACTTTTTGCAATGCCAAAAGTAGAAGAATAGAAAAGAACAACAAACACTAAAATGAGGACCGCCATTTTACCGAAGTATATGATACGTAAGCAAAGCGAGACTAACGATCACGCATATGCCGAAACAATAATATAAATATATTTCATAAATAAAATATAGTTTGTCTATAACTTCGTTAGGCCGCCAACCGACCTCTTCGTTCGCAAAAACCATCAAATGACCTAGCCATGTTTCGTTATTAGTTCGTAGTGAGATTCACCAGTTTTCAGGAGTCTACTGCATCGATTTCTTGACGAGTTGGTAGTCTCCTTTTAAGGTACGGTTACTAAATGGGCAGTTGATATGAGGCTAAAGCGCAAGGATATTAAATTTGAGTACTTAGTTCGTAACCAGTTCGTTTAGTCAGCATAGTGGGTGCGACAATAATCTAATGATCGACCCCATTTATAGACTGGAGTGATCAAATAATGCGGTTACAAAATGGTCAACGACAAAGACAAATTTATTATTTACTATAATTGCTATACAATGTACAATATTGCCAAATAAATTAGTTCAAGTAAATAAAAACTCATTAGTGTTTTCATGTACACGAAATTTGTTTTTAAATTAGCTAGGCTTTGCTTAAATTCAAACACAAATATCTTGAATTATATTGACTTCTTGGTTAGCGTTTTCAATTAAAATTTGTGCCGTCTACCCAAACAAGGTCGGCAATTATAGAAGATCCAGAGACAAAGCTTGCATCCCAACTAGGTGATGAATTGTGGTTAGACGAAACCTGTCTTCTCGGCAGAATTACATCCGATTCCCCGCCGTCTACCTAACTATTGAGTTCCCAACGTAGTTATGTAAGTTGGTATTATGACATATATTACCTAACATTTTTAAATACAAAAATGCAATGAAAAATATTCTCGAACCCCGCTTTCACGCCAAGGTACTCAACCACTTAGCCAACCATGTTCCATTCACTTTGTTTACAACTATTATTATTTTCAAATTTTGCATGCTTATAAATTATTGCATTTAAGTTTAATTAATATTAGCTGTGCCCTGTGGTTTGACCGGCCGTTTAATTTAAAAGAAATCGACATTTTATTTAACAATATATGAATTTTATGTTGGCCAAGTTGGTTAGACCTTAGACTTAAAAACACTTGTAAAACGGCGTATAACATACCATCGGCTACGACGAAGTGGAATTAAAAACCCCTCCGCTGGCTACTCTGAAGCCATCTAGGCGGTATTTCTATATCGCGTGATGTTTATTCATTTATTAAATTTTATAATATAAATGGGGGGCGACAATGACAAATTGCATATACTCGCTGCCTTATCGTCAGTCCAACTACCCATTTCGTAACCGCACCCTGAAAGGAAACTGCCACCTCGACATTAAACCGGTGCAGTAGTCTCCTGAAAACCGGCAAACCCACAGTCTAAAAACGCAACATTATTAAGTCACTTGACGGTTTTTACATCTGAATGTCTATATCAGGCGCCTTTAGAACAACAGCAATGGGATTATATTAAATTTGAAACCTTTACACGTGTGAATAGAAATAGAGGCTAGGAAATCACTCTTTCGTCTACGAAATAATATCGAGCGGTATCCAAATATACCCAAAACTGTTCAAACAAGAATGGATATGTGTACTGACAACATTTGTACTATTTGAATTTTCAAAAGAAAATACAACATGTACTTTCTATTACGGGAAGAATGGGAAGAAGGCTCTAAATTTAACAGTAAATGTGAAAACTGGTTTACTGATGGACCAAAGATAAGGTCAACGGGTACAGGAATACATACCAAAAGTTATGATATTCATAGGCCATTATCTTACAGTTTTTCAAGCGGAGCTGTATGCAATAATAGTGTGTACAAAGGAGATCCACAATGGACTTCCCATGGAGAAACCATGAATATTCTCAGCGGTAGCCAAACGGCACAAAGTCCTGAGCTCATATGAGACGAAATCTAGTCTGGACTGTTGAATAAAATCTGTAGAGACAACAGGGTGAGAATAGTCTGGGTTCCGGGGCATACGGGAATTGAAGGTAATGAAATGGCAGAAGAAATGGCTAGAAAGGGATCAGAAACTCCTTTTATGAGACCTGAACCATTTATAGGCATACGGCATACCTAGCAAAACAATAAAGCAGTTTGCTAGTGACAAACATACAACTTGATGGTTAACTCAGCAAGGCATAAGAAGGCAAAAAATTCATTGGTACAAAGGTAATAAACATCTCCATACTATAGGAGATAGATGACGATAAGAGACGATCCCAGATGCAGATTTTGCCCTAATGAGCCCGAGTCGAGAATGAAATACCTGGGACAGGCTTACCCAGAACCGGAAAGCTACATGCTCCTCAAACTAGATGAAGACCTATTAGATGAATTTATTATTATTAGATGAAGACATATTTAAATATGTCAGCAACATATTTGAGGATGTCATGTGAAAAATGTGTTAGGTGAAAAGGAATGGGGCCGTTTAATTTAAAAGTAATAAGATCGAAATTAAAATACAGCCAATTTTACTCACTGATAACTTCATTGAATATTTCCAGTGAAGAAAGATTTTTTTTTAAATCGGTTTTGTAGTATTTAAGTTTATTCGGAACAAACAAAAAATAAAATCTTTTATCTTTATAATATTAGTAAAGAAAAAAAATTAAACTTATTTTTGTTAAAATATATAGTTTTTTTTATTGAACAAATATATTGCTGCTTCAGCTCGGTTTCTTTTTAACACATAGGTACAGCCGTACATTTTTTTTCTGTGATGTTATTTTTATATTAATACGAGTAGGTATATATGATCTTAATTCTAAAATCAAAACTTATAATTCAAGCCATAATGATGTAAACTAAATCTTTCCTTAAACTCAATTTCCACGGTTTAAAGTAAGTAAGCTTTTTATATCACAAACTTTAATAAATATTTTAGATAGGTACCTACAAATTTAATAGGAAAACTTTTCGTTTCATTTCGCTATTTCCTGTTGTCGTATAATATTTTAAGATCAAATGCATTTCGCAAAAGTTTGGCTGACCTATTTATTATTTTATACGGGTTAGGTGTCAGCGCCCAGAATTCCTACCTACCTACTTTGAAACCTACTTTACTACTTATTAGTTAGGTCTCTATTTTATATTTATTAGCTTATTTAACGTTTGCTAGAATTATTAAGTTATATTATATTTTTGACTCTTTTAAATTACCTTTTAAGCTGAAAATAGTGTGTTGACGAATATAATAGTGTGTTTAAGCTTAAAATACGTATACTCATATGTATTTTTACAATTTCTAAAAATATAAGTAATATATACTTCATTTATTAACAGTTTAAAAAATACTTACGATTAAAAAAAAAAATCCTCAACATTCGACAACAATTTGGCGACCACGTATGGTCGCCAAATTATTTAGTAAAAAAAACTCATCTGGTTGAAAATAATGCCTCGGATAACAGTTCCCCGTTTCACTATAACAACTTGTGACACTATATGACTATATAGTGTTACGCGGTGTTTACAAAACAGATGGGAATATAAATCCCTCCAACCGCAAAGTACCCGTGATGATTGTAAAACATTTACAAAAAATATACTTTATTGGCATCCTTACAAGGCTATATTAACTCCTCAAAAGCCTTGAAAATTACAAAACTATTTAACACGCAATTTCCTTTACATAATTCGAATTCGAAACTATTCCTAGTTTAAATGACACCTGTCCCAAACCCCAACCAATTCTAACTTTGCAAACTATTCTGTCATTGGCAAACATTATAATGACAAAGGTGGTTACCGGGTTTGACATTAAATTGAGATAATAAACTTCTATAAATTACATAAAATGTACGCAGATATACGTGAAGGCCGAGTTGGTTAGCTAAGGTCTATCTAACCAACTCGGCCAACTTAAAAATGCTACAGTTTTTAGGTTATACGTTGTAGAGTACGGTGCAAGTAAAAAAAGTACAGTAATTTTTTACTAAAGTCGCTGGTAACTATAGATAGAAATCAACCAATAAGGAAAATAAAGCGTTACTATTGGATCTATAGTTACTAGTAGAAACTGTTTGAAAATATTGTGGTAGAGCTACTGAAAGTTGTTGGTCCCAGTTTCACTATACCAACTTATGAAGCTATTGTAAAATATTGTAGATGAGTCATTGATTCTCTATATAAACACCGCTACGTGCCACTTGTTCCGTGTAAATTCAGAATGCTATTGTCTACAACGAAGTGGAAATAAAACACATCCACTGGGTACCCCTAAAGGTGCCGTGTCTTCCGTGATGGTATAAGTATATACATAAAAATATAATGAGTATGTATAGATAAAAGACAAGTAGCACTTCGTTAGTCTTTCTGAGAAAGAAAATACCATGAATATTGGATTTACCTACATAATACATAGTTACCTATAGTATATACATATTCTGAAAGCTTTGAAAAGGTCAAAATAAAATAAATATTCAACTAATAAATTCTATAGTTTTTTTTTTATTGGACATTGTTATTTAATAATATTGATCGCTCCTACTATGCCGGCTAAATGATGCGGTTACGAAATGGGCGGCGTCAAAAACGTATTTGCATTACAAGTATATTTTAATATCCTCGCTGCTTTACCATCAAATCAGTCGCCCGTTTCGTAACCGTAACAAGAAAGGAGATCTCGACAATCTCGACAATAAATCGATGCAGTAGTCCCCAGTTAACTCAAATTAAAAAAAAAACTTTATTTCCTGTGTATCTAAAGGATTTGCAGGTACTATAAGTGTTGCGGTTTGATTGCTTGACAAAGTCAAATTGAGCTAAATTTATTAAAAAAATGAATGGCTAAAATTTACCGATATTCAACTCTTGGGATGTATTATGTTTATGATATAATTTATTTGACATTATAACAACAGAACTTGATTAACCTGATTATTCATGAAAATCATCAATTTTTCGTCGTCTAGGTAACCAGTGATCATGTCTAAAATGCGCTCTACACGTACAGTTTTAACTGTACAGTTGAACTGCGCAGTTCAATCGTTGCGTCTGTAGCGAAAACTGACAACTGTGCAGTTAAACTGACAATCTAATCGAATTTTCATTTGATAAAACTGTACAGTTAGGACTGTGCAGTTAAAACTAAACGTCTATAGCAAAAAACTGTGCAGTTGTCAGTTCATTTGTAACTTCTGAAGAGTCAACACGCGTTTTTTTTTCGAAATTCTCTGTTGCTCCTTGTGTAAAATGTCAAATCAACGTGATTTTTTTGAATAATTAATAGATATGTTCGGAGCAATACTTATGGCAAATAAAATCTGAAGACTACCACAACCATGTATAAAAATCTGCGGGAAAGTTATTAGTGAAACTTAAACAGATCGAGCCAACAAGCACAAAGGATAGCGTTGTGAAGGAAATTAATAACATACGATGCGCATATATACGTACGAATCTGATCGAAAAAAATAACAACTGAAATAACAACTGAAGAACTGATGATGAAACTGAATGTCTGTAGGCACAAAGAATGTCAGTTGTAACTGACAGTTCAACTGTACAGTTAAAACTGTACGTGTAGAGCTCGCTTTAGGTCTGCTAAATTACCAAGCGGCTTTTCCAACCTGTCAATCTTTATTCGCCATTCAAAAGTGATACGGCATCAGTACCACATGCGACTTTAAAGCGTTTATCACACTAAAATCAATATTTACCCTCTCTACCATTAAAAAAATATTATATTCCTATTTAAATACCTATAAGCTGATTTAGCGCCCTAGCCACTTTTCCGGAAAATCTGCGGGCCATGCTCACGTGGGCAATATCCGCTCTCTCGCCCTATTTCCGGCGGTCACCGTCCCAACTTACCGCTTCATGTCACTGTCAAAGACTTTGAATTTAAAATAAGCTTTAACTTTACTTTAAAATAACTTTGAACTTTTTAAAGTATTATGAGTACTAAAGTATAAAGAAAAATTAAGCTAAAAGTATATATTTATAATATAATAATATATTTTTTTATTTATTCTCATTCACCTAGGTATATAACAAAATCATTATAGGTATATTGGCACGTCAAAATAATTTATAATTATTACGTATGTAGCTAACATACTTACAGCTAAATATTTATATTACCTACATACAAATGAAACAACAACAAAAGAAATCAGAAAATCATTACATAAGTATACTCGTATATATTATATAAGTAGGTATATAACACAGTCACACAATAAGTTCCTATTCAAGCAAATCACTTCTCTGATATATTTTCATATCAAAAAAATATTCTATTATAAAGCATGACGTTGAAAAAAAAAATTTTTTAAATTCATTATTTATTTATTATTGCATACAAAATACAAAAGCAGACTTAATACCGCTAGGCATTCTCTACCAGCCAAATTCTAATGGTTTATTTTTTTATTATACACAAAGTAGTTTTTAAACAGTTTTATTATATTAAGTAACCAAAGGTTTGATATAATATTCATTCGTCCTTTTCCAGCGGCCTCCGTTCATGTCACTGTCAAAGACTTTGAAGGAAAATGGAAGTAACATTTATTATTTAGTATAATTTATTAGATATAATAAGTGATAGTGATAGATAGTATAGTAATGGTCTTGTTCTCATGAGTAATATACGCTGTCTCGCTTTATTTCCGGCGGTCACAATCCCTAATGACTTCTTCATGTCACTGTCAAACACTTTAAATTTATAATAATTAATCTCTGTAGCTTTTGTTAACTATAAAAGCTAGCGTCTTCAGTCGCTTCACCACTAGTTTTTGAAAACAGTTTCTACTATAGTCGCTAGTGACTATAGATAGGTATCAAACAAAAGGATATATATTGTGGTAGAGTTAGGTTCCCAAAACGTAAAACTGTTCTATTTTAAAATATTTTTCCATTCAACATTAGAAGTAAACAATATTTTTGAATCCGCATTTAAACACTCGGGTTTAGTCGGTGGGTTCACCGGTTTTCAGAAGACTATTGCACCGATTTCTAGTCGAGGTGGTAGTCTCCTCCCCCAGGATGCGACTAAACGGGCAATTGATTTGACGATCAATCAGCGAGGATATTCAAATGTCTTTGTCGTTTCCCATTTCGTAACCCCATCATTTAGTCGGTATAGTGGGCGCGATTAATGCTGTTCAAAAACAATACATTAGCCTAATAAATAGTAAATAACAATTTTGTTGTAATTCGTTAAATAGTTTAGTATATATATATATATATATATATATATTATCACGCCTGTAAACCTAAATGTTAAACAGTCAGTAAAGTATGTACGTTGCACGATCTCTACATAAGTAGATACCCTATGTGGAAACATCTATGCACCAATCATAGGACTGCATTAGACTTACAATATATATATATATATAATTATAGGTATATAAACAACATTTTGTTTTATAAATCCTTAAAGCTGTCAAAAGAAAAGATCTCAAAACACTCATCCTCAAGGTGTAGGGCCTTGACATGTTTTTGAGAGCTTGTTATCTTCGAGAAATATCTTCAGACGAATCCTACCAACTCTAATATTTTGTCCAGACGTTACCCACTTATTTAAAATCTGGAAGGATGTTTTTTTATTTTAATTAGTTATTTATTAATAAAGTATTGGTACGAATATTAAAGTTAAAGTGATAATTAAAATACTTTTACTAACACCTAAAATTGAATATTTAAGAATATCAGACGATAATTAATCAAGTAATCTTCCCACAACCTAATTAAGACATCATACTAATCACCTCTGTGAAACAGGTCTCAAGGTTAAATTCTTTCACATTCCATAAAATGGCCGTAACAACTCTCGTCTGCTTATCAAGTATATCATCCCAATTCCGCTGCCGTTGACACTTACCGCTATGGTCGGAGGTTTCCACTGCACACACACAAGCACAATCTCACTATCACTAAGGTAGCCGTTTGAGCACTGGCCCTGTGCAACGTATATAATTAGAACACCAAAGTTGTCTACGGAGACGCGCGCCCGAACAGCTTCAGTGGTCGACTGCCGGATTCTGCCCGCCCGCGACAACTCGGCGCCCAGACGCGCGCCCGCCCCGCTTCTCTATCGCACGAATAATATTCATTTAATGGATAATCGCCTAGCAATGGGATTACCATTGAAATTTCCTTTTTACGAGGAAATTTTATTGGTTGTTGTCACATAACATGAGTCATGTGACCTAGTCGCTGTTTTTGTGTTTTTTTTGAATCAATACGTTAAAGAATTAGAATTTTAGATCGATTTTGATAAATAATACCGATTTAATTTCGTTCTTAAAAAGTTATTAATTGTAGATAACAGGCCTAGTGGTTATGCCATTGGCGTTATTTCCGCTGGGTTCGATTCTTATAACAAACAAATAACAAATAATATTACTTAGCTTTTCTCTACAGCGTGCCTAGGTCTGTGTGTTTATAAAATAGAACAGAATATATTTATTTATTTTCTCAGTTTTGTAAAGTTAATTATGTACTTATTCCATAGGCATATTCGTTAATAAATTTCATAGGATAACGACACTAGACAAACCTGTGTCGTCGTTACCCAGGTCCTTTTTTGGGAAATATGTATCTAATTAACTAAAATATTTGTCATCATCATTAGAAGAAACATACATAAATATATAACACATACACAAACATAATACATACACCAATAAGTATTAGTATTTGTTGTACATATAGTAGGTACTACAGACGTAGAGCCTAGTTTATAACCAATGTATTACGTGAAATATTGGTATATAGAACATATTATTATTATATTATATACTAGCTAACCCGCGCAATTTCGTCTGAGTAACTTTCCGTGTTTTTACAACATTTTTCATTGACGCTTCGCTTCTATTGATCGTAGTGTAATGTCATATAGCCTTCCTCGAAAAATGGGCTATCCAACACTAAATAATCTTTCAATCCGAACCTATATTTCCTGAGATTAGCGAGTCAACCAAACAAAGGAACAAACTCTTCAGCTTTATAATACTAGTACCTATGTAAAATTTAGATTTTGGGAGCGATTCGATTTATTAGTTTTTATGCCAGCGGTTATTTTAATGATTATTGCAAATTCATTTTTATCTCCCCTTTTCATAATTAATAATCGCTTCATTTAGCTAGGTCAGTGGATACCCCCAAAAATGTTGTTAAACAACATTGTATTGGTTGTCTTTATTTGGGAACTTTGTAAAAGCGTGTTTATTTTAAAACGAAAAAAAACATGTAAACTTTACTAAGGTAAAGTAAACATGTTGACCATGGCTACGTGCCCACGTATGCCCTTTTATTATAATACATTTTAAACCCCAATTTATAGGTGTAATTTTGGGTTTTAGTAAATACTTATATACGAAATTCTATAGTAAAAAAAATCTCTATACAAATTAATAATGTTAAAATGACTAATTTGTATGGGGAAGCAATTTTTTTTTTCATCTTCGACCACCGACTTTTTCATGGTTCCGTGAGAAAAGTTGTTCGATTTAATCAGTAGAGCCTCATATTAGCGCAAAGTAGGTACATCCTTTCAAATTCACTGTATATATAGATATAGACGAGTATAAGTAAGTACAAAATAATTATATATATACGTGATGGCCGAGTATATACGTGGTGGCCAAGTTGGTTAGACCTTAGACTTAAAATACTCTACGGTTCAAACCCCGGTGTGTACCAATGAGTTTTTAATCTAAAAATATATGTACATTTGTTAACAACACCACTATAGTGCCTCGGAGAGCACGTTAAGCTGTCGGTCCCAGTTTCACTATACTAACTTGTGAAACTGTTTATAGATGGTTTTTTGAGTCTCTACAAACTTCGTGACGAGCTAGCCACTTGTTCGGTGTAGACTCATACCATCGGCTTCGACGAGGTGGGACTAAAAACCCCTCCGCTGAGTACCCTGAGGCCGTATAGGCGGTCTCGGGCACCGTAACGCACAGCACATGATGATATTTTTTTTTATTTAGAACCGTTAGTGATTTAAGGATTAACATTGTCGGAATCAAATAAAAATTATAAATCTATATATTATTTTTATCCGCTTTTACTTTACTAAAAATCTAAATTCTAAAATAACTAGCAACAATCTGTAAAATGTTCAAGATAAACCTATAGTTTGCAACGCTCCAAATCGGAACACTGAGCTCGTTAAGGCAAATCAGCGATCTAAATGTGCTATTATAAAGACTACGACCGCTAGAAATGTTTCAGCTGTAGTCATTTACAGCTGTTGACGTTTACAGCTGTGTTGTTTATTTGTATAAACAAAGCCGGAAAAATTGGGATGGCTTAAAATACTATTTAGTTGATACCCAAATGGAAATACGACTTAAAAGATAATTTACGAGATTTTAAATGGTATGAGAATAGACTGATGTTGAACTGTGTGGTCTTTAGATGGGAGAAAGATCTCTATAACAGCGTTAGACCAACCGACAATCTCGTTACCGCCGCCCATATATGCAAAAACCGTCAAGTGACCTAGTCATATTCGGTGGAATAGCCGTTTACGGGAAAGTATTGCATTGGTAAATTTTAGAGGCTTCGTTCAGGGTGCGGTTAGATAACAAGCAGTTGATTTGGCGATAAAGCAGCGAGGATATTAAAATAGAGTCGTAATATGAATTCATCTTTTACGCCGTCCATTTCTTAATCGCATCATTTAGCCAGTATATTGGGAGCAATCAATGTTTTTAAAGATTGTATTGATCGACCCTATTCATGGACTTTGTAGATCTGCCATCATTAGGTAGTTGGAAAATCACATGCCATGTTCCAATAAAAAAAAAGTATGAAATAAAAAATAACATTTAAATCCCCGTGGAAATATTATTTATTTTTATTTTATTCTATTACATCCATTTATTATGAGAAATTATAAATGCGATTAGCCTTTTAAATTTAAAATATTAATTGCAATTGGTATCTAATATCAAACCTTAAGGTTTTAATAACTAAAAACATCATTAACCTTCCGCGTATAACGTGGGCTTTAATAGACCCCAGACGTAATATTTTATGGATATCTCTTTTAATTTTGGTGCTATTAACTTGTACCTCCAGCTAATCTCAAGTGCGACATCGCCAAATCGACTGATTAGATGTATTTAGTCTAAATCGTGCCCTGAGCCTCAGTGAACGCCTGGGGTCTGTGAGACCCCACGTTGTATTGCACGCAGCTAAAACGTAAGTACTTATTTTTTGTATTTACAGGGCTTTTCATTGTTTTTTTTATGTGTTATATTTTCAATTATTGTATATTGAGCCTGTAGCAGTCCGCTGCTGGACACTGCCATTACCCAAAGCACGCCCATCATACCAGTTTACAGTTTTATACATCGCGGTTTTTTATTTATATTTATTATACTTATATTTTTTAGATTTACCTACATAGCTATTATGTGTGCCTGAAGGATCATCAGATTGAGAGGTGTATTTGGATGAATATAGTAATATAAAAGAGTCAGAATTTTCTTCTTATATTATTATATTGAAGACTTGGTGAGGATTACGAGACTGACCATATTAGTTGTTCATTTCAATTTGCAACATCTGATACTTCAGTGAGCGTACAGCATTTTCAATCAACAATAATATGTCCATAATCAACACCGGCCTATATAATTTATTGAAAAATATTTTTTACCCTTTTATCAATCAGGACGACATTTATCAAGTGCTGCCTTATAGTTGCCATGGATGGGACGAGATGGGCTAAAACTTGTCAGAAGATATCTACCAGATCCACCTAAAGTGAAGCCTTATGAAAACAACAAAATAACTTATATCTCTATATCTTTTTTCGGAAGAAGATTACAGTTTTGCTTCATCGAAAGCACGACAGGCCCTACTAGTACAGAAATAATAATAACAGAGCTCGAAGAACTTCTTGGTTTATTGGTATACGACAAAGAACTACTTGTGGGCCTATGATGGGACAGGCATAGAAGCATTTTATTATGTCGTTTTCTTAGTAATTTACAATTTGACGACATGCTTACTAGAAATATACTATGAATTTGGAAGTTTGAAAAAAAAAACTCTGTGGATAATATCTAAGACAATGAGCTCTTGTCTTGAAAAACTTCTTGGTTTATTGGTATACGACAAAGAACTACTTGTGGGTCTCTGAAGGAACATGCATAGAAGCATTTCATATACCTAATTATGTCGTTTTCTTAGTAAGTAATTCACAATTTGACGACATACTTACTAGAAAAGCGTCCCCAGCCTAGTGGTTAAGTCACTACGCAACTGATAACAAGGTTAAGCAGATGACAACAAGGCCGGCCTGGGATGGGTGACCGCTTTATACAACGAGGCTATTTCATCATAAACACCGCAACAAGCTCGCCACTTGTTTGGGGTTGCCTCCGAATACCATCGGCCAAATGAGGATGGGTTAATCCCTCCGCTGGGACCCCGTTTAAACGGTTCTCGGGAGCCAAATAGGTACTCGTGATGGTATTTATTTATTTTATTTTTACTTACTAGAAATATAACATGAATTTGGAAGTTTGAAAAAAAAAACTCTGTAGATAATGTCTAAAACAATTAGCTCTTGGTTTGAAGAACTTCTTGGTTTATACGATAAAGAACTACTTGTAGGTCAAAAAGCCAAATGTCAAAAAAAAATCCATAGATAATGTCTAAGGCAATAAGCTCAATGAAACTTTGGATTAAGTCTCAGAAAGAATTATTTGAAGAATATAAAAAACATATGGAAAACGCCACAAGAATATTTGTTATCTTTTTTAAGAGAAGAAACGAATTCAGAGTTCCCAATTCGTGCTCACAGATTCAGATTTGTATTTATCCTAGAATAATGGACAGAAAAACCAAGTTAACACCAGAAAATGCAATTCCAATAAATGACTATTGTCGTTACTCTTGTCAAAATAGAGAATATCGAGTTCAGAGTTCAGACCGTGACTAACTTTTATTCTTAATTTGACGGTAATTTTTTGTATGTTTTTATTAAATATTATAATGTAAGGGATAGTACAATGTTAGTAATGATATAATTTATATATTTGGCTATTAAGTTAAGATATTACATTATTTTAGTAGGTAAAAAGGTGACATTTTATTTTTGAGATTTTGTAATAAATGATTGAAATCTATTTTTATTGTATTTTTATTTTTCATCCTATTGAACGTTAGAATATAAAAATATAATCAATTTAATTAAAATAAACCTGTATTACCTAAAATGTTAATATATTGTTGGGGTTTACTAGACCCCACGTTGTACAACTTGTAATTTTATTCCACGCATTTAGAACTACTTAAATGGGATGAAATAAATATTTTGTCCATCATTAATAAGAAAATACATACATGCTTAAATTTATATAGTTGTAAATTAAAGGTGTATTATGTATTATTTTATAATCATTGCATTACAAGTCTGTATGTTTCTTTAAATAAAGATAAATATTAAATATAAATAAATTAATAAAATAACTGTAAAAACAGCTGTTTCATTAATTCGTTCAGTAGTACTTTTCCGATTGTATTTAATTTCACGTTCATATAAAGTTGGTTACATAGTGAAATTATTTTATGTATGTATGTATCATCACGGGTGCCTTACGGCGCCCGAGACCGCCTAGACGGCCCCAGGGTACCCAGCGGAGGGGTTTTAATCCCACCTCGTCGTAGCCGATGGTATGAGTCTACACCGAACAAGTGGCTAGCTCGTCGCGATGTTTTGAATAGACTCAACAACCCATCTATAAACAGTTTCACAAGTTGGTATAGTGAAACCGGGACCGACAGCTTAACGTGCTCTCCGAGGCACGAAATTATTTTATACCATTAATATAACATTTTGTAAATAATGTTACATAATAAAATATATAATATTAAAACTATTGAACACATGAACAAATTGGGGCACAATTTCTTGGCTCAGATAAGCATCCCTGAAAATTTCTGAAAGCATCATAAATCTTGTAACCCCAAGTAGGTATAGTTATGAGCGTTATGGCCAATTCAAATGACGCATTTTCATGAAAGTACACTTTTGTAAGGTTTTTTTTACTGCTTTCTCTATTTGTAAATTATTGCACAGCATTTTAAAATTCAATTTAATTCACTGCAGGATTCAATTTTCGAAATTTTATCAAAATAGGTGCAGTAGTTTAGCGAAACCGCCACAAAGAGACAGACTAATTTTTATATTTATAAAAAACTGCCTTTGTAGTTCAGGGGTTGCATTGTATCCGAAGTCGTATGTTCGTGGGAATCAAATCCACAACTCCGGATACACACTCATCACATTAATATTAGTACATATTTCTGTACACTTTGACACGGTCTGGGTGTTTATAAAATATAATATGTTTTAGTGTCGTTGTTTCTGGTACACATAGTACAAGTTTAGCTTAGTTTGTGACCAGGCAATATGTGCAACATGTATTTATTATGTATGTAAGCCAGCTACAATAATGCTTCTCGCAATTTCTGTTGCCAACTGTACTTTCAAGTTCTTGTTCTATGGAGGAGTTTCCTATTGTATATTATAACAAGGTCTCTTTGACAAAGTGATTCTTAGTATAGTGAACACTAAGGTAAAGAATACACACTGGTCTTTACCGACTCTATTCCTTTGTATTAGAATTCAATTCACGCTGACGATACCCAACTGTCCACGGTACTTAATACCATTTTAATTAAAGGCTGCTGGTTGTACTATAAAATCACATAATGGAGATTTTATAAAACCTTTTAACTAAGGTAATAAGATTAAAGAGCAGATGCCCTAGTTGACAATGCTAAGACCAAGGAAGTATTAAAACAAGGTGGAAGCGCCATAGGGGCATGTGTCACCATCAGTTTGCGGTTTTACGCAAAGGCAACAGTGGGTAGTTACAATAAATTACTTAAAACTTAGTAAATATGCCTATTAATTCTAACAAGCAAAAAAATATAAGTAGTTTCGTTACCACTGCCCATACGGATGCAAAAACCGACAAGTGGAAATATCTTTTCATCTGTGGGTCGTATTAGTAAAATATTATTAATATTAGCATAGCTTTAACGATTCGTTACACTCAATAATAGCGGTGCGAACGACGCGGAAAATTTTAGGAAAACAAAAGATAGTTATCCATATAAAATATAGCAATAAAAGTCAACATCCGTCGCCTGAAACGCTAATAATTTTCTATTTAGGTAAATGAAAAGTTTAAATTGAAGACGTAAATAACTGTTAAATGGGACAAAAGTCGAGGTTGCCCCTTTGATCGTGTCGCGCCTCGTTTGCGGCGAATCTCTCAATTTTTGATTCCCAGAGCAGATTTATTCATTAGATATGGCATAAAGTAACTACGAGCTAGTGCCGACAAGAATAGTCCCTTAGATGTTATCTACTGAATTATTTCCAAATGATATAAAACATATAATTATTTAGGGAATTACTTTAAAAGGATGTACTTAGGGTTAATATAGCACCACTGATCAAATCAAAGACTTTTCCCATGCCTTCTCCATACGAACTAGTAATTAGTAATGTTTAAATGACCAATTGCTATGGAAAAGCCGAGACTTGGTTCCATGGATTTTTTTTAGATTTAATCAGTATAGCCTCGTATTAAACCAAAGTACAACCTTGCAAAGTGACCATGTTGTATTAGTGGCCGAGTCAGAAAGACCTCAGAATTAACAACATTCATTTTTAGGTCTCAGGTTTAAAACCCGATGTGTACCAATGGGTTTTTAATATAAAAAAATAAATATGTTAATTTTATTGAAAACTTCACTATAGTGCCTCGGAGAACATTAAACTATAGGTCCCAGATTCACTATACCAACTTGTGAAACTGTTTATAGATTATTATTGAGTCTCATCTAAACACCACGATCAGCTGGCCACTTGTTTAGTGTAGATTCAAAATACCACCGACTACTACGAGGTGGTAATAAACCCCTACCGTTGGGTGTCTCCGACGTTTTTAAGCATTCGTGTGCTAAAAAAGTAGTCTAAAGTAGTCTTTTTTTAAATAAAATTAAACCCACAATATTTTCAACCCCAATACAAGAAAATATACGAGTAAAAGATACTACCTAATATAATTCTTACTTGTGTCGCAAACGTACAACCTATAATGTATTTAAAAAAAATACAAATAAACTACTCGTAGGGTGAAAGTCAAACATTTATTTCATGTAAACCTTATACAGGCATTTATGAAAATTCAATGAAAAAAATAATAATCTAAGTTGCCATACCTTCCACACATACACAGACAAAATGTGTTAAAAATATAATAAAAAATAAACGACTAGTAAACTATTAACTAAACTTGCGGGAGAAAAAAACAATCAAATCGAACACACGCTACATAGCTGGCCACTTGTTTAGTGTAGATTCAAAATACCACCGACTACTACGAGGTGGTAATAAACCCCTACCGTTGGGTGTCTCCGACGTTTTTAAGCATTCGTGTGCTAAAAAAGTAGTCTAAAGTAGTCTTTTTTTAAATAAAATTAAACCCACAATATTTTCAACCCCAATACAAGAAAATATACGAGTAAAAGATACTACCTAATATAATTCTTACTTGTGTCGCAAACGTACAACCTATAATGTATTTAAAAAAAATACAAATAAACTACTCGTAGGGTGAAAGTCAAACATTTATTTCATGTAAACCTTATACAGGCATTTATGAAAATTCAATGAAAAAAATAATAATCTAAGTTGCCATACCTTCCACACATACACAGACAAAATGTGTTAAAAATATAATAAAAAATAAACGACTAGTAAACTATTAACTAAACTTGCGGGAGAAAAAAACAATCAAATCGAACACACGCTACATAACGAACTAGTATAAGACTAGGTGGTTAGAGCTGTTGTTAGGTGGTAAAGATACAGTCTAAATACAAATGGTTAGTTGTGAGCCTTTTTATATTTTACTAGCTGACCCGCGCAACTTCGTCTGCCTTTAACCGCAGCGCACGCAACGGAAGCACTCAAGAGGAACAAATTTTCCCCGTTTCCCAACATTGTTCATTGATGCTCCGCTCCTCTTGGTCATTGCGTGATGTTATATAGCCTTCCTAGATAAATGGGCTATCTAACAATAAAACAGTTTTAAAATCGGATCAGTAGATCCAGAGATTACCCCTACGACCTCACATCCTCACAAACTTTAATACCATCACGGAGAACCGTTTAAACGGCCTCAGGGTACCCAGCGGAGGGATTAACCCATCCTCATTTCGCCGATGGTATTCGGAGGCAACACCTAATAAGTGGCAAGCTTGTTGCGGTGTTTTTTATGGTATAACCTCGTTGTATAAAGCGGACACCCATTCCAGGTCCGGCCTTGTTGTCATCTTAACCTTGTTATCAGTTGCGCAGTGACTTAACCACTAGGCTGGGGCCACAAACTTTACCTCTTTACCATCTATATCAATTTTTTACTATATATTATATATAGTAAAAAATAGATATTAGATGTCGAAGGGAAGGTCTCTATAATAAAGGCGGACTGACTGGTTCCGATATCACTAATCAATTAATATAATAATATAATGTACTTCATATTATTATATCATATATTTATGGGCCAAGACAAAACCTACTATTTTTTTCGGTTTAGTCTGTGGGTTCAGCGGTTTTCAGGAGGCTACTGCAACGTTAAATACGTCTCGATATTCCGGGGATGTAGATGTGATAACAATTAAACAAAATAGCTTTCGGTAGCTTATGACCTATTTTTAACAATAATTGGAGTTTAATACAAATTGAAATTATAAAGTAATTTTATGCAGTGGATGCTTCAAGTATAGGTCATATCTGTAACTTTATATATCCGGGCTTCATAAATCTACAGCTTAGGCGATTCTTTGATGACTCGATGAGGGAACATCCCCGTTAGGAATATTAATATCGTTTGCAAAGTTTGAGAAATGTTGAACGATGAAGTTTGCGGTTCACTGGTTTCTTAAAGAATTGATTGATTCCTCGTTATTAAATTAGTGTCTAACTAAGCTATTATTTAACAACAAATCTTTTAGTAAAAATAATATGTAACTACTACTACCCAAATTGTAATATTAGCCAATACTTTTTTGTGTACAGGGTGAATTTTTCTAGTGTGCCTTCAAGACCTAATCCTAAACTACAAGGAATAGCGAAAAATGCTCAAAGAAGTCTCGGAGCCGATTTTAATAAAAACTAAAACTGCATCATTAGATTTGTGAAAAAAATATTCTCCTAGCCGGGAATCGAACCGGTTGAATTTGAAAAAAAAAACCTATCTGTATTATTACACCAGGGGCCTATTTCATAAACTGTGACAATTGTAATTTACCATGACAATTCATGATACATTGCTTGGTTTAGATAGTTCTAAGTAAATAATTCTAACTAAACCAAGCAATGTATTATAAATTGTCATGGTAAATTACAATTGTCACGTTTATGAAATAGGCCCCAGCTGATAGTGTCGGTTATAAGGATCAAATTCTGGTAATAATTTAATATCTAACGGAAAACAAAAGGAAAGTGTTTTGTGTTTTAAAAAAAAACCACCATACTTTACCACGGTCTTACTAACTAATCAAATTGTTTGATATAATGTAAATATGTAAAATTGTTTGAAATACCTATTCAACATATTTTAGAAAATCATCAAAATTCTATAAACCACAATTTCGAAATACTACATACCTGTCAAAAAGGATTACATTTGAATATTTGGGAACAATTAGAAATAGTTAAAAATTTGACAGACAGCCTAATTAATGAACAAATCAACGCTACGAATTTACCTATCCTCAACCTATTTCGGCCATCATAATTAAAATTCAGTCCTGAAGATGCTTCGTGGAGAAGCGAAACATGTCGACGTCGTTTAAGTCGTCGTTTAACTAGCGGAAGAATTTGCAATAAATAAATATTACCTCTATATTATTATATAAAATAATGGAATTCCGCAAAATAACGCCTGATTCAATCAATTATGAAATACCTATGTAAAATCTTCAAAACCCATCCATATTGAAAACATGTATGTTTTCATCTTTATTTCTCATGAAAAAACCTTCAAGTGACCTAGTACTGTTTCGGAAAACTCTCCTGAAAACCGAAGGACTAAATCTATGGGTTTACCGTTTTTCAGGAGATTATTGCCTCAATTTCTTGTCGAGATGGTAGTCTCCTTTTAGGATGTAGTTGCGAAATGGGCAGTTAATTTGCCTATAAAGCATCGAGGCTACTAGACTCTAATGCGAATTTGTCTTTATCGCCGCCCGTTTCGTAACCGTATCTTTTAGCCGGCATAGTAGAAGCTATCTATGCTGTTAAATAAATTAAAGTATGAAAAAACGAATTATGGTATTATGTATTGATAATATTGGCTAAAATTTTGAACAAGAAACATATTTTCTTAAAAATTAGCACTTAGTTTGCCATTTAAAATTACATTCCACCATTTGATCCTTATAAGCGACACTATCAGCTGGTGCAATAATACAGGTGAGTTTTTTTTTCTAAATCAACTGGTTCGATTCCCGGCTAGGAGAATAAATTTTTAAAAAATCTAATGCGGCAGTTTTAGTTTTTATCAAAATCGGCCCCGAGACTCCATTAACCATTTTTCGCTATTCCTTGTAATTTAGGATTTGGTCTTGAAGGCACACTTTAAATATTCACCCTGTATATAGACTGAAAACATTGGTATCGGTATTCACAACAATGCCGTTTTAAAGATGCTGCTACAAAACACGTAATTGTCTTTAAATATTAAAAATATGTTTATAAAATTATTAAACCCAGGTTGAGGAGACCTGTTATTTCCCAGTACCGGGAAATGTTGTCCTAGATATTCTTTGGGTGGCCTTTGCGTCATAATCACACAGTGGGTTCTGCTGTTTTCGGCTAGCGAATCACCTAGCCACGCCACCGTTGGAAACAGATAATGCCCCTCAGGCTTCCTGTATTAGTTAGTCAAAAAAAAAAGTAGGTTCTGCTGCATGGACGTGGGCCTATTACCACAGAATCTACACGTGGGATCATCTCTTATTCAAGATAACGTTATAGAATTTAAAATATATATATAGACTTTATTACTGAGACTAAACTTTAAGATTTTACTGCTAAGTCATAGTTTTAAGCTAACAAAGTATGATGTGTAGGTGAATTTGTTATTTCTTAAATAAGCATAAATATACTGTAATTTTACAACAATTAGTTTAATTTAAATACGTGGTGGCCGAGTTGGTTAGACCTTGGACTTAAAAACTCTTAGGTCCCTGGTTCGAATCTCGGTGTGTACCAATGAGTTTTTAATTTAAAAAAATATGTACATTTGTTTGACCACACCACTATAGTGCCTCGGAGAGCACGTTAAGCTGTCGGTCCCGGTTTCACTATACCAACTTGTGAAACTGTTTATAGATGGGTTATTGAGTCTATTCAAAACATCGCGACGAGCTAGCCACTTGTTCGGTGTAGACTCATACCATCGGCTACGACGAGGTGGGATTAAAAACCCCTCCGCTGGGTACCCTGAGGCCGTCTAGGCGGTCTCGGGCGCCGTAAGGTTCCCGTGATTATATATATATATATAGTTTAATTTATTTGCTTCAATTTATCACCAAATAACCGTTTAATGGTATTGGTTCTTTTTGCCCCATCACCTACGGGGCATAAAGGTCCTTTCAGCTGAAGTTCTATATCACTATTTTCTGTCGCAAGGATATTTATTTGGTCATGTATAAGTGTTTTAAATGTATTTTTCAGGAACCTTATACATAAATAGTTATGAAGCAATATATGTATGTATATACGTGGTGGTTGAGTTGGTTAGACCTTAGACTTTAAAACACTTAGGTCCCTGGTTCAAACCCCGGTGTGTACCAATGAGTTTTTAATTAAAAAATGTATGAACATTTATTTAACAACACCACTATAGTGCCTCGGAGACAGGCGCGGACCCAGCCCTCAAGAAAGGTTGTGGGTAAAGCCTTGCGAGAAACACTAGAAAATTATTAAACCTATACAATATTAGTTTTATCGCTTACAAAAATTATAAAAATAAACTACAAGTCTATTATGGTTGTGTGCATGGCCATAGTATCCACAACGGTGGATCCGCGCTTGCTCGGAGAGCACGTTAAGCTGTCGGTCCCAGTTTCACTATAGCACCTTGTGAATCTGTATCCAAACATCACGACGAGCTAGCCACTTGTTCGGTGTAGATTCATACCATTACCTACGACGAGGTGGAATTAAAACCCCTCCACTGGGTACCCTGAGGTCGTCTAGGTGGTCTCAGGCACCTTAAGATATATATATATCATCACGAGAGCCTTAAGGCGTCCGAGACCGCCTAGACGGCCCCAGGGTACCCAGCGGAGGGGTTTTAATCACACCTCGTCGTAGCCGATGGTATGAGTCTACACCGAACAAGTAGCTAGTTCGTCGCGATGTTTTGAATAGACTCAATAACCCATCTATAAACAGTTTCACAAGTTGGTATAGTGAAACCGGGACCGACAGCTTAACGTGCTCTCCGAGGCACTATTTGTTGTCAAACAAATATACATAATTTTTTTAATTAAAAACTCAGTGGTATATACCGAGATTTGAACCAGGGACCTAAGTGTTTTTAAGTCCAAGGTCTAACCAATTCAGCCACCACGTAGATACCCCACCCAAGATACCACTGATAATATTAAAAAAAAAACAATATATTCGAAGTGGACCTTTTAGCCCTGCCCTACCCTACTAAATGCTATCCAAAAGAACTCTTTCGTTTGATTTTGACAACTACCAGTAGGCAGTTTGTTGATGACGTCGCTCCATAGAGACATTAGAGACAATGTTTGGCAAACACTTTAATCGCCAACTTATTTTCATATGAAATAGGCCCCTGATCTCCTACTAGTGTATCTACAAGGTGAAAAACCATCCAATAACCTTATGATACGAAGACTACTGCGCCGATTTCTTGTCGAGATTTCCTTTCATGATGCCGCTACGAAACGGACTATACAGAAAAAAGGATATTACTCTAGACCCAAAATACAAAAAAATAAATAATTGCCGATATAGTAGTAGCGATCAATTCTATTTAATAACAATGTATTGATCGATCCCATGAAACTAATAATTAAATAGCACCTTAAATGACCTATAAAAGGAAATATCAAACGAGTTCTGTTCTCTCTTCAACATCTCACTTTTTTTATTTGTAGTGAGGCGGCCATCTTCTGTTCTCAAAACTGGAAAGGCGATGGCACCTCCCTATTTCATATCCATGATCGACCTTAATCATAGATTTTCTAGTCACATGCTGTGCTCCAATAATATTTAAAAATAGAAACAAATGAATACACAAAGTAATTGTAGTTGATAATTGAAATGTCTGGTTATCAACGTTGATATAGCTATTTATAGATATCTAGGTCACAGTACTCAAAGCATCCTGACAGATCTAGTCACAAAGCACGTACGTATACAGACACGATCGTCATACAATCATTATTGCACTATATTATGTATTTATTTTATTTGTTGGACTTTATTGCATAATACAAAGGCGGACTTAATGCCGTTGGGCATTATCTGACAGCCAAACCTTCAGGACATTAGAACATTAAGTTTAGGTAGATGTGCAATAAAAAATATAATTACCTTGTTTCTATTTATATTTATAAATAAATACTTTTATTTTATTTTATTGTGGATTAATGTCATTTAATCTACTATAAAAATTAAACCTACCAAAGAAAATATATAATATATAAAAATAATATATATTATTCATTGTCCACCATATCCAAACCCCGTCCCGGTCCGAAAGTACCCATAACACTGGCAGCATTAAACAACGTATTTCACTGGCAGTTCAACGAGGTAATTTTTTTTTTTATAGTAAATTAAATGACATTAATCCACAATAAATACTTATACATTCTATATAATATACTACATATTATATAATATACATATTAGTATATAAACAAACAGTATCATGACTAATTTGACAGTTGTTGGGATTTACTTAAAAAGTGCTCAGCAAACATTTTCTGAAAAATTAATCTATTTGGAGCATTTCGTATAAAAAGAGGCAGTTTATTGCACAAGTTTACCTATTGTATTAGCTATAGATCCCAGGTTTGAACCCTGGTGTGTACCAATGAGTTTTTATTTAAAAAAAAATGTACCTACATATATTTAACAACACCACTATAATGCCTCAAGTCGGTCCCAGTTTCACTATACCATCTTCTGAAACTGTTTATAGATGGGTTATTGAGTCTATTCAAACATCGCGACGATCTAGCCACGTTCGGTTTAGACTCATACCATCGGTATTTCATCTACTTGAATAATAATGTCATGGATTTTGCCAGATGAACTTACCTATAGCATAATTTTAATTGGATTTAGGTCATACAGCTATATTGTATGTACATATAGTTTGATCACAATAATTTGGTCGTGAGTTGGCGCTGTCGTCAATTTGTGGTCAGCAAAATTAACGAAATGAAATGAAATGATATTTTGTAATTTTAACAACCGCAGGCGTAAAATTTAAATTTTGTGCCTACTGAAAATGTTTAAACACTTTAATAATAATTATTATCTGGACAAATAATGCAATTCGTCTTTGTCGAGTCGCCGTCTATTTCGTAACCGCATCATTTAGCCGGCATAGTGGAAGCGATCAATACTGTTAAACCCTTTTATGGTATTAGTAATACAAAGTCACATGCTCCACTAAAAAAAAGCAAGACTAGATCTAGTATTTATAAAATAGATTTTATATAAAAAAATAGTCCTAGGAAGTGATATCAGTCAAAATAAGACAATCACCAAATAGAGTCATATTAAAAAAAGAGTTTATGAATACTAAAATAATAATAATATGTAGGATAATTTACACATATTGTTCTAGTCACAAACTAAGCTCTAGGCTTGTACTATGTGTACCAGAAACAACGATATCATACATATGTTATTATTATATTTTATAAACACCCAGACCATGACAAACTGTACAGAAAAACGTAGATACCAATATATTTTTTTTATGGGTGGGAATCGAACCCACGCCACCGGATACACGCCAAAGACGCAACCACTAGTCTACGGAGGCTTACTATCTAAATTCATAGGTAGTATTTATTTATCTTTTATTATTCTATTCTTATCCACTTTGTTACTTCTTCTTACTCATTTTGTAGTTGGTAGTTTGGTGTATATGTAGTTTATGTATGATACATACATGGTGACTTTGAAAGGATGTACTTTGGGCTAATATGAGGTTCTACTCATCAATACGAATAACTTTTCCCATGGCACCATGCGCTGCAAATGAAAAAAAAAAAGCCTTCTCCATACAAACTAGTAATGTTAAAATTACCAATTTGTATGGGGAAGCCAATATTTTTTTTCATTTGCGACACATGGTTCCATGGGAAAAGTTGTTCGATTTGATCAGCAGAACCTCATATTAGCCCAAAGTACATCCATTCAAATTCACCCTGTATATATAAGATATATTTAAGTAGTGTATATTAATTTGTAAGTATTTTATATAATATTCACTTCGTTATATACTCAGTTACTGTATTGCACCTACCTCACTTATAAACTGCTTTGATTGTCCCGAAGGTTTAACTTGTAGAGAATGCCTAACGGCATTAAGTCCTCCTTTGTATTTTGTATGCAATAAACATTTAAAAAATAATAATAAATATTTATAATGAAACTAAATACTACATTAGAAGCAAACTTTTAAACTTAAATATGCATAACTAGAGAAGATAACTTGTATAATAAGGAAACTACAGTTCTAGGTTTCACAGTTATTATATTATGCAGTAGGACTGTGAGCTGACCCTAGTCTTCCGTCTCATGCCCTAGAAACTACAGTGTCATGCTCACTGAAAGAACATAAATACTTAGACAGACTTCGACTTTAACGCTTTTATCTAGCAAATGATAAAAAGTATGATATATGTTAACGAAGTAAAATTAGAGACTTTAAGGTATGTGTCTGTGTATCTACCTGATGGTAAACAGTCAATGAATGCTGTCGATCAATACATTGTTGTCAACAATATTGATCGCTCATAATATGCCGGCTAAATGATGCAGGTACGAAATTGATGCAGTAGTCGACGGAAAAACCCACAGACTAAAAGGGAAACATGACTCGCCACTTGACATAATAAAAAAAAACGTATGACAGAACCCTACAGATACGATCAGCGACGTCATGACAACGCGGCCCATAAATGTTTCACAGACGATCATGGAAGATCCTTCAAAAGATAATGCAAAGACTTTTCTGGAATTCCTCTTATACTGCGAGTTCCATGGATTCACCGTATGGGTACCGAGTCGCGTGGTGGGTATAGGCAGAGGTTTCCGGTCTTGTAACTGCAAAGTTGGGTTACAGACTTTTTACGATATCAATGCTCTGTATATCTACCCCTCTCCGCTGGTGTTAATAATCCTATCTACCTAATAAAATAGAAAAAAAGCACGACGACTTGTCAAAAAATGATGTCAATGATCCATAAAAGTTTCACGGACATCACATCTTGATAGGTAGATCCTTTAAAAACCGCCTTTGCTCCGGCTTCCATTATGAGTTTTAAAACATATTCAATAATAATTTTATTATGCATGAGAATCAGATATCTTGATTTGAGTTTGGTCATTTGATTTTTATTTAAGTAAAATCATAATACGATTTTGCTTATCTAGTACCTATATACTAAGTACACATTATAAGTAGTACGTAGATATGATTTTTTTTAGATTGTTATATTGAAGAAGGTACAAAGTAGAATTTAAGGGCTCTGCAGTCGACTTGACGCCAATACAAACATAGTTCGCTGTTGGTCGAGTATCAATTATTATTTTTGTACGTAATCAATTGTGGGTTTTATTTTGTATTATAATATTTGTTTTTAATTTGATTAAAAAAGAAATAAATAAAATACCCAAATTAGCAAAGACCGACACAAATATTATTTTACGAGTAATTCCGCGACAAACAGTCGAGTAATATTAGAAGGGCGAAAGGTCATTTTGTATGGAGAACATAGACTTCGCGATTGTGTATTGCAGACATTCTCTACCAGATAACCATCGGGACAAATTAAGTTCTACTTAAATTTTTAATAAGTCTAAAGTCTTTATTTAAATTATGCTGACGTTAGACGTATAATGTCTCCAATAATAATACATTATTATTTAATATTATAATAATAATAAAAGCTTCTTTTTGTCTTCGTATTTGTACTTAAGTGGTCAGGAAAAGGATTCGCGAACTCGAGCGTCAAAAAACATCTAAATGTTGTTTTCAGTTATAATAAAGTTTTTTTTTGGAAAAAAAGAACATGGGGGTGTAGATTTTATTTACTCGATCCTAATTACATAATTTCTTTATAAAAAATATGTTAAGTTTTGAAATGATAACTAAAGTAATATTTTTAGAATCATAAATCAAACTTTGGGTGTCTTTTCAAAAGTTAATATTTTTTTAATAAAAATACTATCTAATTAGGATCGAGTAAGTAATATTTACACCTCTACGTTCTTTTTCTGTAGAAATAAACTTTGATTTCACTGAAAACAACATTTACACGTTTTTAGACGTTCGAGATCGCGAAACCTTTTACTGGCTTCTTAACATACAAAGACAAAGAGGCCTTAAAATTAAAATAAAGAATATATACTACATAAAAAAATGCCTCAAAATAATAACTATTTACATTTTTGTATATGCTCGGTGTAATCAGCAAATATATAATTAGGCTTATGCCTCCCTCAACACAAAACTTCACAAAATAAATTGTTATTAGCCTTTCTAACGATTGTAGTCCTAAGAGCACAATGTCCTCACCCTAGAAAGCACTTAAGCTCTCTCTCACCGACTGTGATAAATTACATGAGAATGCTACCTACAATTGTAGTGCCGATTCCCGACATAAATAAATTACTTTATAAATATTCAAAACATAAAATTATTGTTGACCGCCTCCATGTTTGTTTACAGAGGTCGAATTTTATAACATTTTTACACATAGAATAAGCGGCCCCAGTTTAGTAGTTAAATCACTGCGCAACTGATAATAAAGTTAAGCAGATGACAACAATGCCGGACCTGGATAGATGACCGCTTTATACAACGAGGCTGTACTATCTTAAACACCGTAACAAGCTCGCCACTTGTTAGGTATTGCCTCCGAATACCATCGGCGAAATGAGGACGGGTTTTAATCCCTCCAGCAGGTACCCTGAGGCCGTTTAAACGATTCTCTGGAGCTAAAAAGGCACCCGTGATGGTATAAAAATAATAATCATAAGCTTAGTCGGTCTATTTCATAAATATTCAACAATTATAATTTACAATGACAATGTATAATAATCATAGCTTAGTTTAGTTAAGTTTAATTTGCGTGACGTAGTGGTTGTGCCTTTGGCGTTGTGTTGTATGTATTGGGTTCGATTCCCACTCATGGCATAACAATATTAGTTTTTGTTTTTTGTATAGTTTACATGAGTACTTTAGTTTAGTCTTTATGTATTTACTGTCTGTACTAAAATATAATAAAATAAAACTAGTACATTTTATAACGCTGTGTAAAATGTAAATAATCCCGGTGTGTACCAATGAGTTTTTAATAAAAAAAAAAAATGTACATTTGTTTTACAACACCACTATAGTGCCTCGGAGAGCACGTTAAGCTGTCGGTCCCTGTTTCACTGTACCAACTTGTGAAACTGTTTATAGATGGGTTATTGAGTCTATTCTAAACATCGCGACGAGCTAGCCACTTGTTCTGTGTAGACTCATACCATCGGCTACGACGGGTGGGATTAAAACCCCTCCGCTGGGTACCCTGGGGCCGTCTAGGCGGTCTCGGGCGCCGTAAGGCACTCGTGATGATATGTATGTATGTATGTATTTTTCTGTATAGGTATATAATTTGTATTTGTATCGTTGTTTCTGGTGCACATAGAGCTTAGAGCTTAATTCGTCACCAAGACAATATGGGATAAATTGTTTTATATAGGTATTATTAATTATTAACTTTAATAAATAAACTGATGGCCTTATTCATAAAAACTTATTGAACTTATTGTTTTCTCTCTTTTACGCAAAATCATTTTTGTTGCTAATAAAAAGAGACAAAACCTTCCATAACTAAAGTGTTCTTCAAGGACTCAATAAGTTTTTATGAATACCGGTGTCTACTAATGTATTATAATTTGTCATTGTTAATTACAATTATTACGTTTACGAAATAGGCCCCAGTGTAATATGTGGAAATGTCTTGCATATTATTATAAAATAGATCTTTATCATTCAATTTTTTTAAGGTACAGTTTTGTTTTACTCTTTTGTATAGCAGACCAAGGCCAGTCAGAGGACAGGGCGGATCGGATGAAGTTGAGTAAACCTTACTTATCCATACACACCTTTTTCTCTTACACAATGGCGGATTTACCTGTAGTCTGAGTAGGCCTAGGGCGGCAGATTTTAGGGCGGCAAATTTAGCGCTACTTTTTTTTATATATCTTACAGAAATTGAAAAGATTAATAAAAATAATAATGCATTAATTTCCTTTAAAATATTACAAAAGTCTTATATCTAGGGTATACAAAGGTTAATGTGGCGAGCAATCTACTAGTGAGTAATCTATATAGATTGTGAATTGATTGGTGTGTTTAAATATCACTATAATAATAATAATATTTAGGACAACTTCCACATATTGCTCTGGTCACAAACTAAGCTCTAGGCTTGTACTATGTGTACCAGAAGCAACGATATAAAACATATTATATTTTATAAACACCCAGACCATGACACACTGTACAGAAAAAGCGTACTAATATTTTGTTGTCATGGGTGGGAATCGAACCCACGACCTCCGGATACAACGCCAAAGATGCAAGACCACTAGTCTACGGAGGCTGTCACTATAAGATTGTGTTTGTTTGTTTATAATGATGGGTTGTAAGCTTTTAGTATCTAGGGATTCCTGGCTCCCAAACTAGAACTCTCTATATATATTTGTATATCTAAATGTTATTAGGTCCACAAAAACAATTTGGTTGCTGGAGTCACATGACCGATTACTAAATGTGTCGGCGAAATTTGAATAGTCTACTGGGGAAATGAATAGGCTACTGGCGGCAAATCTGTATTTCCGCCACTGCTCTTACGTCACTAGGCTTTTTGTAAAGTTGCCTTGTGACGTAAATATATATATTTAAAGAAATAAATTAGCAATTAGTCATGTTTCAGTTATTCTCAAATGTTTTGCCGTTGCCTGATCTAGCTATACTTATAATTAGTGTTTTAGTGTTCAAGGAAGAGGTTTTTTTTAATTTTTATTTGGAGCACATGTGACTTTGTATCTATCTGGTTCTAAAACAATATTGATCGCACCCACTATGCCGGCTAAATGATGCGATTACGAAATGGGAGGTGACAATGATGTATTGCATTACGTATTGAGTATATTTTAATATACTCGCTGCTTTGTCAATCCAACTACCCATTTCAATTGATCTTTTGGATTATAATTTTTTTTTTTGTTCGACTTTTTTTTTTTATGGGAACTATGATGTTGACATTCTGTGATTCATTCATGGAACGATACACGGTTCAACAAATTTTCATCGTGAAAACTCACTGAAAATATGGGGAAAATTATGCAAAAACGTGCAATAAGCAAAAAGGTCGCGCAGAGTTCGGTTTGGCCGCCCAGATTATGTGATTTGTCTCTTTGAAATATTTTCTCTAGGTCTACTTGTAAAGCTAAGTGTATGCTAACAGACCTCAAACGATTACAGAGATAAAGGCCGAAATCGCACAAATAATTGATAAGATAAAGCCCCATTTTTTCTAAAATGTGTTGTAATTTTTTAATAAAAGTATGACGGGTTGACGAATACATTAGTATCATATAAACTTTTCATATTTAATCGGCATGTTTTTTTTTAATATCTGGTAAATAATCATAATTCATACGTTTTATTAAGAATAAATGCTACCCATTTCTTGAACATCCATTGTTATAAATATGATCTAGTTTTATTTGATTTTAAGCGAAAAAAAAAACTTTTATTTGACCAAATAGCAACAAAATATCGCTGAGTATGTTAAAACAATGCAGACATAATATATACACTTCGTAAATAACGATTTATTTACGAAGTGTATATATTATGTCTTAAAGTAATAAATAGTCCACTGCAATCTCATTTTAAATATAAAATGACGGCCCAGTACCCATAGTGTGAGTTTTCTAACTACTTTTCTTAGTTCAGCGCTCCAAGCGGAAATTTTGAGAACTGGAAATTCGAGCGTGTGAATGGTCAAAATGTTAACGCAGTAGTATAATAAAATTAACGCGAAAGTAAATGTTAAAAAAACTTACACAAGGGTTACAGTTATAAATAATGTTTTTATTTTGGGTTCCTATTATTATAAACTAAAAAGTTTACCGTATGTACCGGCCAAACCCGATATTAGGACAAACTAGTTTTTTCGTAGGCCAAATCATAGGTACCTTCTAAGCAAATTATTAGCCCTACTAAGTATATTAGCCATGAGTGGGAATCAAACCTGCGCTTTCAACGTCAACGACACGTAATCTATAGACCACGGAGGCTGTCTATTAATAGGTAATTAGTTTTAAATTGTATAATCATATAATATATCTTATGTTGGATTCAGGATTAAATTTACCTCCCTCATAACTTCATAATTTCTTTGTCAGAATGTTTCTTTAAATTAAAATTTTTCAAGTATTGTATTTGATATAATTTAAATATAATTACTTATATTCTTTACTATCTACCTATATATTCTGATTATAGCAAAAGAATTATGAATAACAAAATACCTGACATTTTCAAGGACCATAAACAAGTGAGGCGGTACTCTGTATCCAGGTGGTATTAAGTAACTTCATTGCGTCACAAGCCGCACGTTTACATCTGTAGCGGTCCCTACTACACGTCCCTTTGCATTTAAACATGTGAGATTGACAAACGATTGTGAGTAGGACAAACGTCTGGAATACTCAACTAATTTAACATAACATTAAGAAGGAAGCTGCTACAAAAGGTGTAATAAAAAGGGTAGTCTAATTAAAAATTGTTAGTAAAAATCTTGTTACACTTAAAGTTGCTGATTATTTTTAATTAATTTATTGACACAGATGTGATTTTTAATTAGGTAAAATATATAAATTGGAGAGAATATATTTATATTTGTGGGTTCACCGGTTTTCAGGAGTTTTGGATTGACGATAAGGCAGCGAGTATATTAAAATATACTCGTAATGCAATTCGTCATTGTCGCGATTACGAAATGGGGGGCATTTCATAATCGCATCATTTAGCCGGCATAGTGGAAGCGATCAATATTGTTTAAGAACAATTATTGATTGACCCCATTTTATGGACTTTGTAGGTCTGCTCACCACCAGGTAGATACAAAGTCACATGGCGTGCTCCAAAAGAAAAAAAAAAAGTCTGTGTAAAATGTTTATCTAATTTAGGGATTTTTTAATGATGTATTTCGTTGATAAAAAAATATATATTAGACGTTTTTTTATGTTAATTGATGAATAACACTACTTTTTAAATGTTATTATTTACATTTTACCTCATTACAGGTGTGCATAATAATAATTTAAACAACCAAAACAAACAAAATGACAAAAAACCCGACACAGGTGAACAAAGGTCGTAGTTCACCAACAATATAATACAAAATAAAATTCAAAAAATCAATTAGGTATACCTAATAATAATAATACTTGTTTAAAATGTTAATATCTATACTAATATTATAAAGCTGAAGAGTTTGTTTGTTTGGTTGAACGCGCTAATTTTAGGAACTATTGGAAAAAAAATTCAGTGTTGGAAAGCCCATTTATCGAGGAAAGCTATAGGCTACATAACATCACGCTGCGACCAAAAGGAGCGGAGTAACAATGAAAAATTTTGTAAAAACGAGGAAAAATTATTCCTTTTGGGAGCGTAAACGGTGTAAGTATCTAAATCAACTTAATCATAGATCTTTAAAATTAATAATTATTTCAATACACGAATTTTAGTAGAAATAATGAGATAGGAATTTAATAAATAAATTGATGTCTTATTAATAAATTCAACATTTATAGTGTAAATTGTAATAATAAATTAAAATTGTCACATTTATTAAATTAACTAATCATACAAATTACTTAATTTAATTAACTTCGTTTGGTTAAAAGTGTCTATTTAATTCGATTCCTCTCTTTTTATATTAAAATTAGATGATAATGCAAAATGTAGGGCGGCATGATATGTTCTGAAATTAATGAGAGGGCTATGGAGTGCCGTACATCTCGCGTTAGAAGAGACATGAATTTTTAAAATCTGAGTGGTATTACCTCACTTACTTAAATAACTTTGCTTTTATATTTTTAGCGAGTGTTTTTTATTAGACTAGCTGCATGGTGATTACGCGCACCAAAGTTGCTCGAAAGCCGATCGCTATGATGATTTTTTGAAGCCGTTAGGCCAATTGAATGAACTACGTTTTAATACGTCAAAATAATTCGTATGCGAGCCAACTCGGTGAGCTCACTAGTGCCTGCAATATCGTGTGCATGTTTTTTTTTATTGTAGCACGACATGTGACTTTGTATCTACCTAGTGGTGAGTAGATTATCCAGGAATGAGATCAATCAATAATTGTTCTTAATCAATATTGATCGCTCCAACCATATCGTAACCGCACCTTGAAAGGAGACTACTATCTCAACAAGAAATTGATGCATTTGCCTCCTGAAAACGGTCATCCCACAGACTAAAACCGAAATATGACTAGGTCGGTTAACGGTTTTTGCATCTGTATGAGTAACAAGACCGGTCGGCCTACTTAACGAAGTATGACCTTACTTATAACAAAGTAGAGACCTTTCCTCCCACCTAAAAATATATTAATAGTTACTTTATTTTAATGATTATTAAATTTAAGCCTATAATTTCGCAGATTTTATCAATAAAGGCCATTGAAAATATGAAATGAAATTTAGAAAGGCTTCATTTACTATTTAATATTAAAATAAGAAATTTTATAGACAGGAATTCAATGAAAATGTGGCATAAACTAAGAAAAATATTTTAATATCAATAAACAAATATATAAGTACTTATTATCTATAGATACCTAGGTATTATAAGATAGGTTTTTTTTTATTGAAACACGACATATGACTTTGTATCTACCTGGTGGTGAGCAGACCTACAAAGTGCATGAATGGGGTCAATCAATAATTGTTCTTAAACATTATTGATCGCTTCCACTATGCCGGCTAATTGATGCGATTACGAAATGGGCGCGACAATGACGAGTTACCTTATCGTCAAACCAACTACGCATTTCGTAACCGCACCCTGAAAAGAGACTACCACCTCGACAAGAAATCGATGCAGAAGTCTCCTGAAAACCGGTGAACCCAATTATTTTTTAACATACGCCCAATAATACGGTTCAATAACTTTGAATCCTAAACTTGTGAACAATTGATGTGATCGAAGATTCCCTTCAGCCACGAACGTGTAAGCCTCCTCGCCTCGCTCCAGCTGTTCATTCACCAGAACTCGCAGTAAATATTTCGAATATCCCATTTTCCTGCACTTTTCCTCGCAGAACAAATGGCATATGAAGTTGTACTCGTTAAGAAATACCCAGGCCATAAGTGAGTGGTCCGTAGTAGAGTATAGGCCATAGGAATAACCTTTCTCTGCTAAAGTAGAGAAGTACAGTTCAGATGCTTCATGCTTGTATGGCCAAGAATTGTTTATATGTGGAATGTTTTGTGGTTTTACTGGGCTTATGTAGGTGTTTGCTGGTGGGCTGAAAATTAATTTTTTTTTTTTCAAATTAGATACTCATCATGAAATGCGGTATATGAAATACCTAGATCGTATTTTTTTTAATATATTCAGATATTTATGGCCTAATTCATTAAAAATAATTGAGTCTTGAAAAACACATTTTTACTATTACTAGTGTTTTTTTTATAAATAAGGCCATTAATCTATACAAGATGAGATAGATATAAAATAAATAATTTATGAAACCGTTTTGCCTCATTTGTTATGGCATAATTATTAGGCTTATTTAATAATTATGCCATAAGAATTAGCTAGATTTAATATCTTCCGTTGTACCTTTTTTAAAACTTAAAATAACTATTAAAATATAAACATCTACTTTTATTCATAGTAAAATCAACTTTGATTCTATTATTAAATCTACCTATATGATTACCATTAGATAAGTTAAAAAAAAATCTTTAACTTCTATAAAAATACTAAACAAAAATTTTATATAAATGCGGCAAAAGCAATGCGTAAAATATCTACATATTCGCCCTGTGTCATCGGTGTATGCCTTATAAAATGAATAATTTTAATTTCAATGAATTTTATACGGGTTTATCATGTCAAAAGAACGAAAGAAAAATAAATGCAGTAAAAATACGCTAATTGTGATGAATATAACAGTCCGAATCCGAAATGGCGTAATTTAAGAACGCGTGATGTGAAAAGCATGCTGAGTAGATACGTGCGATTAAAAAGAATGATTGATAAAGGAATGACGAACCAGAAATATAAAACGTTACGTTTTCTTTTCACGGCTCGGCAGGTATCGTTTTAGCCTGTTTTTTTCTGACCCGCGGGCTAAGTGGCCACTTTTCTAAAATAATATTTTTTTGGAGGGGTGTTGTGCCCCGCAAGCAATGTAAGGTCATAGTCAAAGACAAAAGTGCTTTTTAATTTATTTTATTTTTTTAATTTTAAACAAAATTAATCATTGTTCGTTTACAAGGTGATGGCGGGGAAGACCAAGGCAAAATAAACACCATCAAATTGGAATGGTTTTTAAAGACAATATATCTACTAAAATATCTCAGAAATTGCCGTACATGTATGATAACAGTTATGACTGTGGACGAGGCAAAATAAGTATGTGGAGATATAGAGTCAGGTCAAGAGAATCAAACCTGCATGATGTGAAGATTGTTTTTCAGATCTTGTGGGCTTTACGCATTCTGGTATCGATCAACCCCTAGCTACTCTTTTAGTGCTTGGTACGTAAGCTGTTAAACTTTGTTAATATTCACATCGTACCCTATATTTTTGTAGTTTTTAGTATAGATCTACTAATCTACAATTAGTTCGAAAACTGCATAATAATAAATAATAATTATGAAGAATATTAAACACCTATTACCTTAGTAACAAACTAAGATATCGTTGTTTTTGGTACTAATAAAGAAGTTACTAAAAAAGTAGCTGCGGTTTAATATTTTGCTATTACGCGATTGAAAAATTTATGGAACCATTATAATAAAAATTAAATATAATCTAACATGCTTTTAGTAAAAGATGTGTATTTTCATTTGGAATATTATTATTTTGACCTAGTGGTCTAAGATAAACTTAAAAAAAATATTTTAAAAAGCACTTTCTTTGGATTTTTTTTCGTTTGAACAAAGTAATATTAATTACGTTTTGAGTCCCACACAAATACCAATTAAATATTCTTCTATGACATATATTTTATTCACAAAATGTATCATTTTCATGCCTAGAACTTTAAAATTGGCAAAACTGGAAAACATCCCGTTAACACCTTAACATGACAAATTACGTACATTATTTTTGCCATAAGTGGGAATTGAACCCACCACCTTCAGATTCAACGCCAAAGCGCACTATTTAACGGAGGTCTATAAATGCCGGCAACATCCTAGGTCTGTGATAAATATAAAGCCTGCATATTTACCTACTTCATGACAAAATGTACCTATTACTAATATGTATAAGTCATAAAATATAATAATGTTGTCATAAAACTAGAGAAATCTATAGCACTTAAAAGCATAAGTTTATGACCTTTTGGATCTTTATAATAAAAAGTGTTGTACTAAAAAATACCTTACTCTCGGGAAAGGAGCCATATTTTTGTCATAGTAAAATGTAGTCGCAAGTAAAATTTCGCATTCACTAAATCCTATTTGGATTTTCAATCGTTTGAGGATCGCTACCGCTCGTGGGCATAGTAGATTGACACAGGCTTTTTTGGTCCAATCAATGAACTTTGTCTCTGTTAAAGCTTTTTCTAGTTTATCGTTGTTGTCATCAGAAAATGGTATTATTACATATTCCATGATTCCCTGAAACTATAAACAAAAAGAAAACAGTTACTAATGAAGCGAAAACGCTTTGTAGGATTTGCTGAGATAAGTCGTCGGATAAATGAGAATAAAATCTCTAAAATTTAGTACACAAAGAGGTTCGTGGAGTTGGCTTAAAATGCTACAGATTTTCGGTCCCCGATTGTTCAATGTGTAAATAAAACTCGGTGTGTACTAACTTTTTAATAACAAAAATCAATTTACAGTTTTATTAAACCAACTTGTAAAACTGTTAATAGATGGATTATAGCAGCCTTCGTAGACTAGTGGTTTCGCCTTTGGCGTTAAATCCGGAGGTCGTCGATTCCCACCAATGTCAAATAAATATTCGTACGTTTTTCTATACAATTTGTCATGGTCTGGGTGTTTATAAAATATAATATGTAATATATCATTGTTTCTGGTACACATAGTACAAGCCTAGACCTTAGTTTGTGACCATAGCAATTTGTGTAAATTTTCCTACATAAAAAAAAAAAAAAAAATTGAATCTATCCAAACACCGTAACGCGCTGGTCACTTGTTCGCTGTAGACTCTAGATACTATCAGCAATGACTAGGTGGGAACAAACCCCTTCACTGCACTGTGTACATTGAGACCGTCTACACGGTTTCAGTATACACGGTATACAAATAAATAACTATGATCAGGTAATATAATAGTTATAACCATGGATGTAACTGATAACAAGGTTAAGCAGATGACAGCAAGGCCGGACCTGGGATGGGTGACTGCTTTATACAACGAGGCTATACCATCATAAACACCTCAACAAGCTCGCCACTTAATAGGTGTTGCCTCCGAATACCATCGGCGAAATGAGGGCGAGTTAATCCCTCCGCTGGGTACTCTGAGGCCGTTTAAACGGTTCTCGGGAGCTTAAAAGCACCCGTGATATCATTTATTCGCTATGGATGTGTCAAAATTAATATGTAAAGACAAATGGCGCTCGCAGATCTTTGCCTAGGGTTAGTTGTACGATAATATGAACATGCACTCATATTCATTCATTCGAACATCCAAATTTTTGCACATTATAAGAATACCGTAAATAAACTTCGTAGGTACCCATTAATGAACACCTTATTATTTTTCCTTATAATAAGAATAACGTAAATACACGTTAATGAACACCTTAATATTTTTGCTTATAATAAGAATAACGTAAATACACGTTAATGAACACCTTAATATTTTTGCTTATAATAAGAATAACGTAAATACACGTTAATGAACACCTTAATATTTTTGCTTATAATAAGAATAACGTAAATACACGTTATTCTTATTATAAGCAAAAATATTAAGGTGTTCATTAATGGGTGCCTGTTCATATTATGGTGCAACTACTCTACCTACCCTGGAAATGATAAATAAATATATTTTATCAAGAAATCAATAGGTACCTTTAAAGATTAGTTCCTAAACGTAAACGTGATGAATAAAAACGTAAAAATAAAACTTACATGGAGATATATATAAAATCAAATAAAACCTGATCGAGTATGTTAAAAAGCATGACATGTTAAACTGCTTTCACCTAATGGTAAGCGGTATGTAGTATATACAGGACTATGTCGATTTTATTAATATGCTAAATCCCGGTTCTTTTAAAATACATATTACATAATAGCAGAATTAAATATTTCTCAAACGACATACCTTTTCAAAAATTACAACCAAACCATTATTAGTGTCTCCAAAAGGGGTATAGAGTCTAAATTTAAAGGCTTTTCTTAAGGCCTCGTTAGATATATTGGCTTGAAATGCGTAGTAATAAGGAACATTAATAGTCCAATTTTTCAAAAGTTGTTCTTGCATTTCTTTCCACTTTGCAAAAGATACTTCTTGTAAAATATCAGCCATTATCAGTTTTTTTTTGCCAAATTCATGTACATGTACAGTAAGTAAATCAACACGTCTTTCTTATATCACTATAATTTAATTATGATAATATCTTTCTTAAACAATTAAATTGCTGGTAAGATAATTTAAAGATATAATGCATGAGTATAATTTATTATTATTTGTATATTTTTATGACTTAATTATTATTATATTAATATTTAACTTTTAGTCCAGTGCAATTAGGTTTATATCTCGGAATCCAGCTATAATGAATGGATTTGGAAGTATCTGGATTTATTGAACACTAAAATGTAAAAAGTTTACCCATTGAAACCTTCCGCTAATGTTTTTTTTTTTGCAAGGATTGTCCCATGAGTTTTTGTACTAGGTAGTCGTTTTTTTTAATTCTTTTGACTGGAATGTCCGATTTGAATAATTCATAAAAGTAATCAATAGGTACTAAAAAAACCTAGAATACCAAGTGATTTATATAGATAAGGAATAATACCTAGGTGATAATAACGTGGTCTAGCTTCTACTGGCATTTCTATACAAAATATTATTATAGTGACAGAACTATAATAGTTGGACACCACGATTTTTTTTTTGCAGATTTTTTTTGTTTTCTAAATCTGTAGTACATTATTTTGTTCTATCATCAACAGTTTTCGCAGCGCACGCGATGTTAAGAAATATGATTTTTCAAAATTGGTTGAAATGGGGGGGTAAATGTTTTTTTAGGGAAGTTAATATCTCGTCAATGAATGGTGCTACATACGAGTAATTGAAATTTGGTATGTAGACTCTTCTTAGAAAATAAATTAATAGGTTTAGGTAAAATAAGTTTGGTTTCACCATTAAAAAAAATATATTTAAAAAGGAAAAAAGGGAGTGATATTTCTAACTTTATCATATCTTAGGAACGACGGAGGCTACAATAGTAAAACTTTATATGTAATAAACTCTTCTTTTAAAACTGTTGAATACGTGTTTCACTAATTTTCGAAATATTAATAGGGGAAGATAGGGAAAAAATTAAATGATTTTTTGTTGTAATATAACAGAAACCATGAAACTTTATATATATACTCTTAAGCGTCACGTGTTTTACTATTTTCCAAATTTCGTAAAAAAATGACGGAAAATATTACATACAGTATTATTTATTACTTATTATGGATACCAGATTTATTGACACCTTATTAGTTTTACATAAATAAAGATAGTTTTAACGCAGTGAAACTAAATAAATGAAATACGCATAATATTTTCCTTCACAAAGCTGCTTCAAAAGTGTTGCCTATACCTACTAATTTGTGAGAAATGGGCAAAAACTTAACTTATTCCTAAAGCTTACTTTTACAAAGTAAAACCGCGGGGTACAGCTAGTAGTATTTTAAATTAAACAATAATAGAATGATCTCAAAATTTATTTTTGTACAAAAGCCCAACTGTAATCTTCAATTATTTTAAATCCTAGTTTTTCAAACAACTTAAAGGATTTATCATTTCCTTCCGAAACGAAGGCATAACTGTCATACCCTTTTTTTAGTCTGTCATTTACGAAGTTTTTAATCAAAAACTTTGCATATCCAAATCTTCTATATGGTTCTTCGCAGAACAGGCTGCAGATGAAGCCGTATTCATTGAGGAAAACCCAGGCGGTTAGGGAATCATCTTTGGATGAATACAAACCATAGGATAGACCGCTGGCCACGAGGATTGAAAAGTATTCTAAAGAACCTGGATGTTTATACGGCCACGCGTTGTCCACTTGAGCTACATCCTTAGTTCTTACTGGGTTAAGATACATGTTTTCTGGTACCCTGAAATATTTTTAATAACTTTTAAATCGAAAACTGTCTTTATCAGCAAATTAACTGTCCGTTTCGTAATCGAGCCCTGAATGTAGCCCCAATTTATGTCGCAGTACCTCGACATGATATCGATGCAAATATCTCAGAAAACCGGTGATCCCATACACTAAAAGCGAAACATGACTACGACTCTCATATCTGTATATGCGGTGCTAACAAAAAATATAGAGAATGGAATGGGAGTACTTGTGAAAAAGTGTGAAAACTATGTTTATATAAATTAAAAAGTGTTCTCATTTGTAATATTTGTTAAAGGCAAAATAAAGTCATATTAATTTTTGAAGAATAACCAACCTAATATCAACAAAAGGAGTTCCATTTCTATTATAGAAAAACGTCGTTACTGGCATAATATTGATGTAGGACAGCCCCAATTTATGTCGCAGTCGCTTCAAGATGTTGACACTCCTTGGACATAACAAGTCAACACACGTCTTCTTCCTCCAATCAATCAGTTGTGTACTCAATAATGCTTTTTCTAGAATATCTACATCGTCAGACATTGGCATCATTACAAATTCTATGTCTACCTGAAATAAAATTTAAACATCAGTTAAAATTAAATTGGAAGAATTCAGTAACATTACTAACTGGTTATAATTTGGATGTGGATAAATTTAAAAATTATGCAACCCTTTTATTATTATGTATAACAAACTATTATAATTAACCTCAATCTTGCCTGACAAAAAGTATTATTGAGGTGTAATTATTCTGTATGTTGATTATATGAAGTGTCTGGAAACACAGACACAACAAGAGAATTCCACGTCTCAGCTATGCGCACTAAAAACGATAAAGCAAACGCTTTGTGCGTGCTAATGGAGTAACAAAGGAGTTTTCCTGAACACATACTCGTATATGCAATATCTCTAAATTGTTAAATTATTAAAAATAGCTTTGTTAAAGATCAAAATATGTTTAAAGCACAAAAGCTTACATAGACAAGTTCAATACCTACCTTTACATTAATAGAAACTAAACCATTGCGAGTATCTCCATATGGACTATACAATTTAACTTGAAATCCATTTCTCATCGATGGATGATTAACATTAACATCCAGTGTGTGGTAGTGAGGAACACTAATCGTCCCATTTCTCCTTAAAATATCACTTAGTTCTGGCCATTGTTCTATAGGAACTTCTACCAATGGATCGTTTTCAAACATCCTGGGAACAAAACAGGAGATTATTAACCAAGGATAAAGTGTATTTTATTTTATTGAAGCACGACATGTGACTTTGTATCTACCTTGTGGCGAGCAGACCTACAAAGTCCATAAATAGGGTCAATCAATAATTGTTTTTAAACAATGTCGCTCCCACTATCGGCATAGCTAAATGATGCGATTAGGAAATGGGAGGCGAAAATGACGAATTGCATTACGAGTATATTTTAATATACTCGCTGCCTTATCGTCAATTCAACTACCCATTTCGTAACCGTACCCTGAAAGAAGACTACCACCTTGACAATAAATCGATGCAACAGTTTTCTGAAAACCGGTGAACCCGCGCACTTGCATCATTGGCGCCATATTGAATTCCAAGCGTATCGAAAGGAGCTAGAATTCTGAGTGAAGAAAACTATTTATATATATGTCATTAATGATAGTAGAAAGTGTGAAAAGTTGAGTATTCTCCTCAAGGTAGCCTCTTTTTTTAAGCGACCTTAAATCCTTCGCTCTCTGCGAATGATTTAATGTTAGTGTTGTGAGCAGGTTGTGATTGGACTATCTATACGTCACTTATTTATCCCCTTGTTATACTATATTATGATAGGTAGTATATATTAGCATTATAACATCATTTTAGCATTATTGTAATATGTTTTGGATAAGATAAGGAGTACCTGTATATAAAAGTTATCTGCTTGGCAACTGTTGTCGTCCCATTAGTGATAAACATCTAAATAATCTACAGACACTGGCTTCATGTAACGAAAACACTATAAATATTATGCTATAAACATCACTATAAAGCATTAACTGACTGGATAGGTATTATGGCTACGTTGAATCAGACCCTAATTGATTTTTGGTAACGTCACCGATGTGTAACTAAATAACTTCAGGGACCAAAACAAGTGCCGACAAGTGCGCGAAAACTAGTCAGATTTGGTTTTAAAAAAATACAAATTGGTATTGTTTTATTATCCACAAAACCAATAAAAAAATATAATATTTTTTTTATATATATTAGTATTTATTTGAAATTATTGATATAATAGTAAGGGCTCTGTTTTGGTATATGGGCATATTTAGTGATCGTAAATTCGGGTGCAATTATACTAATTATATAAACTTAATTTAAAAATATTAAAAGTATGTCGAACGTGATATACGTCCCGTTTTAAACGGGACTGTCCCTTTTTACGCTACTCCGTCCAGGTGTCCCCGAGAAAAGCTTCGGGGCGCCAAAGTATCTTGTTTTCAGTTTTACAGACGTCAATACTGATAAAACCCCAAAATTTATAATAGAGAATTTAGGCCATTTCTATATTTATAACAAATTTTAGTTGAATCTTTGATAGCGTCGAACTATTGATTATTGTAGACATCTGAAAAATGTTTGCTTCTGATGTATATTCTCAAAGCCGAATAACGAAAATGTAAATGTAAAACATTTGATGAGAATTAAATTCTTATTCAAAATCGTCAGATAGATGTATCTTATATTAAATATATATATATAAAACAAATTATCAGAAAAATATAATAAAAATTGTCTTTCTCTAAAAAAGTTGTTGAATAATTATTCCATACATTTCTTTTATGGAGCTCGGCATGTGACCTCACATCTACCTGATGGAAAGCAGTACGAAGGTCCAAGAAAAAATGCAATAATTACGATCTACGTAACTGTTGATTGCACCTATTATGCCGGCTTAAGATGTCTCACACTTCGTTTAAAGGACTCGAGATTTTAAGAAGAAGGAAACGCAATCATGTAGAGCATTCCACATTTTAATTGTGCGACAGATATATGATTTTTTTTTGTTCGTGTTGGTATATCTGCCACAGTATATGCATACATTTTGTTACCTGTTCGTGAAGTCCTATATCGGAAAGGAGAAGGAGGAAATGAGATGAAAAAGTTCTTCAGAGCACTCTCCATGATAAAGGCGATTAAACACGTTCAACGACGCTACATCTCTGCAAAGCTGCAATGGCTCTAGAGTGTCCGTGTCGATAACTCTCACGCTTCTGCAGACTATCTTGCAGCAAGTATTTGGCAGATCCACTCCAAAGATGCGAACAGTATTCCACACATGGCCGTATCTGAACTTTATAAATCAGATGCCTGAGTCGAGCAGTAAATTACCGTCGCACCTTATTAAGGACGCCGAGCTTCCTACTTGCTGTCTTTGCAATGATTTCAATATAGTTGCGGTGATTTAGGTCGGAGCGTATTTTTAATCCCACGATATCGAGAACTGGAGACAATGGTAAATGTGTGATTTGAAGGGAGGGAAAGTGAGAAAAGTGAGTCTTTTTTGCTGTTAATGCACAAGCCTGGAATTTTTGGGCATTAAATTGGACCAGATCAAGAGAACCCCAGTTTAATGTTTTTTTCCAGAGTTTGGTCCAATTCATTTACCAAAGAACTCCTATACCTACTCCTCTGTTTCGACGCGACTCCTGACGTGTCGAAGTATTGACCGTGGACAGTGCTATCGTCTGCATAGCAACGTATGTTACCGAGTGATAACAAATCATTGATATGCAGCAAGAATAGAGTAGGGGATAGCACAGATCCTTGGGGTACCCCTGCGTTAACGGTTTCGCGACCCGAGGTCATACCATCAACGAGGACTCGTATAGTCCGGTCTGATAAAAAACTTGAGATCCAGCCACAAAGTCGCGCCGAAAATTAAATTTGTTTTATTATTGTGATTGGACTATCTATACCTTACTTTGCTTGTGGGCTTTATCGCCCCTTCAATAATAAAATATAAATAATTATTAAAAAATCTGAGGTCAGACACCTCATGTCCGGTTTTGAAAAAAAAATAAAAATTTGAACATTGAACATACATAACGTGACCAATGTATGTTCAATGTCCATATGTACTATTTTTTAATTAAATTTAGGTGCCTACCTATAATTTCACCCGAATTTCCGGTCACTGTTTATTACATAATTTGTGTATAGGCATTTAAAAAAAAAACATTGTACGTACTAAACACAATCTTCTCTTTGTATCTATTGATCTACAATCTACATAAATATCTACTCAGTGTCATTGACATTGACCGCAATTATAATGTATGTAAAGAAGTCATTGTTGTTGATGGAATTATTTTATTTTATAACTGTTTTATCAAACATTTCCTATACAAATAATGCAATCAAAAAGATTTTAACATATTAAATTATAAAGATAAAAGTAATAACATAGACTTATATAACCCAAATTGAGTAGCATTATATATTATAACAAATATAGGATAATAATATCACATATATATAAAGTAAATATTTACCGTGATTAGTAAGAGGTTCTAAATTTAAAAGTCTTTTGAGTTATTAATAAAATCAATACACAAAGCGTTATCTCGTCTCGGCGAATAGTGAGCTACTGAGCTAGTCACTAGACAGTTGGTTAGAGAATCAGGTCAGTTAACTCGGATAGCGCAAAAATGTATGTTTCTGTGAACAGTCAGTATTACTTATAATGTTTAACCAGAGAGTCGTGTTTAGTGAATAAATAACAAAACTAAATAACTGTAAGTTCTATATACATATATATATAATAAAAAAAGTTATAGGTTTTTACCTCGTGTATATATTTGAGTTTATGTGATTATATGAAATGAATGAATTATTGTTTATCAACTATAAATAAATACCTAGTCTATTTTGTACCATTCATTATGACTAGAATAATTTTAGTTAATGCCAGAATTGAATTAAAACTTTTGATTTGGACCGCATGGTTTGGTCTACACATTTATTGAGACTAGGTATTTTATAATTATTATTATAATTGGTTATGTGAACACATGTATAATATATCTACATAATATATTTATAATTTAAGTACTTTATAGGCTGAATTTAAGGAAATGCTTAATAAAATTACAAGGCCAAATTGAATGAATGAAGAATGAGGAAAGGAGTAAAGAGAATGACGGACCAAATATAAATATATATATATATATATATATATATATGTTTTTTCCATACTTTAGAAAAATAATTTTGCATTTTCAGGAAATTCGAATAACATGATCTCGGTTGGCCCATATTAGGTAGGTATGTTCTTTATTAGCAAGAGTTCTGAATGGGATAAAAAAATATAAATATCTGGAGAACTGCTGGTCTGATTTACTTGAATTTTGGAAAAGTTATAGAATTTATTGACATAAATACCTACCCAGATATTAAAATCTGGTATTATGTCGGGATTTTATTAATAACAAGAATTTAAGTTTGCGGACTGATTTTTGTTTTTAAATAGCGAATACTTAAGTTTAGTACGTATAATGTTTTATTTATTGTTGATTATTTTTTAAATGCGAAAATTAAGGTTTGACAAATGCCAATGAAAAAATATTATTAAATTTATAAATTATTATAGAAATCATTAATTAATAAATAGTTAATTTATTTCTCACAAAAGCTTATTGATAATTCATTGATTTAAAGAAATGTCGGAAAAAAAAAATGTTTTAATTTTTTTACTGAAACGGTATGTTAACTTTGTACCTATCTATCAGATGGTAAGCAGGCCTATGCATGGTATCGATCAATACTGTTGTTAGCAGTATTGATAGCTAAGTGTGATCACGCACAGCAGTGATCCTAAATTCCTCCCAATACATACTCGTATATGTGTGAAAGAATTTTTAAACACAGATAGAATTTCAGTATTCGAGAGAAGTTTATATTTATGTAAAATACATATTTATTTATTTACAGAAAGAGGGGAACGTAATATAATAAATAAATAAATGGCTTATCCATATATTAATGTTAAAATAACTAATTTGTATGGAGAAGCCAATATTTTTTTTTTTATTGCGACACATGGTTCCATGGTGAAAGTTGTTCGATTTGATCAGCAGAACTTTGTATTAGCTCAAAATACATCCTTCCAAAGTCACCCTGTATAAATACATTATATTTGGAACCTCTCGTGGACGAGTTTTCACACTGTGGGGTTTTTTACATACATACATATCATCACGGATGCCTTACGGCGCCCGAGACCGCCTAGACGCCCTCGGGGTACCCAGCGGAGGGAATCGTCGTAGCCGATGGTATGAGTCTACACCGAACAAGTGGCTAGTAAGTCGCGATGTTTTTTCTTGATTTTGTAAAAATCTATAATTTATTCAATATATAGCTAGTCATACATATTTTATACAAAATCTAAAAATTCAGATATGTAATACAGTCCAAAGCTCCTAGGTAAATTATTTTATTGTAACTATCATATAATAATGGATTATTGCACTGGTGTGGATTATTGGAAATTATTTTTTTAAATTAAATAAAGCATTTATACTTAAATAAGTAATTTCTTAACACATAATAGTGAGATGAAGGTAAACGTGGTTACAAAGGACACTTACTACAAAATCGAGAATTAATTTTCGTACAATCGGGCGGTGTACCTACATGTATGAGAAAAGCTGTCGACAAAGACGAGATAGTACGAGATAAGACATAGAAATATGAGACAGAGATAAGGGGGAAGATATGATGGTCTCCAGGCCACTATTGATAACAACTAGAACCGGTTATCAAAAAAACTTATTGTAGTCCTTGAAAAAACCTTTAGCAACAATGCGTTAAAGAGACAAAACCTATTTTAACTAAAGTGTTCTTCAAGGATTCAATAAGGCCAATTATAAATAATGTCAATTTTATGATTAAAATCTTAATAACAATAATATATTAGAATATATATATATAATTTATATGTAAGATACTTTACACATATTGCTCTGGTCACAAACTAAGCTCTAGGCTTGTACTATATGTACCAGTTACATATTTTATAAAATCTCAGACCATGACAAACTATACAGAAAACGTACGAGTATTTTTTGTCATGGGTAAGAATTGAATCAACGACCTCCGGATACAACGTCAAAGGCTCAAATACTAGTCTATGGAGGCTATTCTGTCCCCTATTCCGCATAAAAGATAGTTCTATTGCGTTTTATTTTTTAATGAAGCACGGCATGTGACTTTTTTTAAGTTAAAAAGTCAAAAAAGCCCTTTACAGGCATTAACAAAAAGTAAAAAACAAGATGTATATATTAGATCCAAGTTTGCACTTGGCTAGGGCGCCATTGCTCCTACACATGCACAGAAAAATGTTGAAAATATAGTGAAAAATAAACGGGTAGTGAACTATTAAAGTCCTTGCGGGAGAAAAATAAACAACCAAACCTACATAACCAACTAGTATGAGACTAGGTGGTTTGTATCTACCTGATGGTAGGTAGACCTACAAAATCCATAAATGGATTTATAAACCTACTCTTATGGTATGTTATACAAAAGGCAACATTATTTACTATGATAGTTTATTAAATTTATAATTTATAAACATAACTTTTGTTGATTATTGAGTATATCTAATACATAATATTAGAATAAATGTCAGAATTTCCAAACTCGGACGATAGTCGAGAAAAGCTCGCTTAAACTTTGAACTTTTGAAAACTTCAACAGCTTTTGAGTTTCCTAGCTTTGTAAAAGAGCGGCATGAGCTATTTGTCTAATTTTAGACATTTTAATATAAATTTTACGTGTAAAATTTGGAATTATTTTATATATCACAATTAAGTAGGTCATACCATTCACGATTATGAATTATACTTTTTTTGAAGATCAGTTATACAACATTTATGTTTATATTATGTAATGTTTTGTAAGTTTTATTAAAGAAGTTTACAACATTTATTGTACAACAACTTTTGTAATCAATTTTTCCCACTCACACTTTAAAATGTTGCTCTACATAAAATTACCAGATCCCTAGTAACTTAAATGCGCTTTTGTACATAATAAATATATTTCTTCCGTAAATATTATGTCTTATATTATCTATAATAAAAAGATTATTAAGTATTAACGTACATTGGTTGCCGAGTTGGTTAGACGTTAAGATTTAAAAGTTTACCACTGCTTTAAGATCACGCGTTTAAGTTTTAATTAAAAATGTAAGTACATTAAATTTGTTTCAAAACATCACTATAGATAAAGCCTCGGAGAACACGTTAAGCCGTCTATCTAAGTTTCACTATAATAACTTGTTTAACAGTTCATAGAGTCTAAAATTTATTTTATATTTTTAAACACTTTGTCGCACCAGTGAACAAAAGTTAATGCCTTAGGCATTATCTACCAACTAACTTTTAAGATTGTGTTCAAAGTTGACAAAATCTGGGATGAGTTTGCCACTTGTTTGGCATATACTAGTAATCCTTAATCCTTAATCCTTAGCAACAATGAGGTTTTTTAAAGGCGAGCTTAATGCCTTAGGCATTATCTACCAGCTAACCTTTAGGAGAGTGAAAATTGTAATATAGGGTGCATAGATTAGTGTAAAGAGAAATCAAAATACATAAACTACAAAGATACAATTACATAAAATACATAGCAAAAATAAATACATAAATATAGTATATTATGTTTAATTAAACCTAACCTAAATTATGATAATAAGAAATGAGTAATTTCTGAAAATGGCGAGAGACGGAGACTGTCTGGTGTTCAGAGGGCAAGTTCCACTGGCGAGCAGCTGACACCGTAAATGAGTCTGAATGAACAGAATATTTGGTAGAGGCATGTGACGGAATTTTTAATAGGTTATTATCAGTAGAACGGAGGTCGCGATCATGAGTGGAATAAAACCCCTGCCGCGGATACCCTGAGGCCGTCTAAGCGGTCTCAAGCTATCCTCATAAAATGTTTCTATTCCTCTGCATTTTATATAGATACATACATCCAGATTCTTAACGGTATTATTTTTTCTTTTTTCAGAATGGATGCCTTAGTGCCCTTACCACGGGATCAATGGAGGCAATTACAGGAGGAATTTAGAAGGAACTGGCCCTTCGGAATGCCAGGGTTCTATATGCTAGAAACCCAGTTATTGCACCCGAACCTAGAAACCGAATGTGACTTACAAGTTTTCTGCCCTTACGGAGATCTGTCTAGTGGTCTGATTGCATTTAACGTAAAAGTAAGTTTAAATTTGATCTCCTGTTAAATTGTAAATTCTACTCTTTATTGTAATTTAATTCTATACTACTAATGTCCCGAAGGTTTGACTGTCAGATAATGCCCAACGGCATTAAGTCTGCCTTTGTATATTGCAATAAAGTTTTATAAATAAAAATATAAAGCTGAAAAGTTTGTTTGTTTTGGTGAACGCGCTAATCTCAGGAACTACTGGTTTGAATTAAAAAAAACATGAACATGACTATAGTGCCGATTGAAAACTGCTAAAAACGATAATATTTTTTTGAATCCGATTCCATGGAAGGAATCGCGTTAATTTCTCTAGAGCCTTGGGGCATTATAGTGGTTTTGTCAAACAAATATAAGTACCTATATAAATTGTTGGTAAACACAGGAGTTAAAAAACTGTAGTGTTTTTAAAGTTCTAACCAACTCGTTTAACACGTTTAAAACTTTACTGACCCACGCAACTTCGTCTGCGTAACTTTAACCGTTTACGCAGCACATGCAACGGAAGCTTTAAAAATAATAAAAAAATCCCCGTTTTTGCAACATTGTTCATTGATGCTCCGTTCCTATTAGTCGTAAAGTGAAGTTATGTAGGCCTTCCTCGATAAATGTGCTATCCAACACTAAAACATTTTTTCAATTCGAACCAGTAGTTCCTGTGATTAGCTCGTTCAACCAAACAAACAAACAAACTCTTCAGTTTTATTATAGATTAACTTAATTAGCGTAATAATAATATTATATTACTTATATAGATAATATTTACATTTACAGGCTGCTTTTAATGAGATCATAATATTACCAACTTCTGAATTCGCAATTGACAAAATGACAGCAGCTCTTGCAACAACATCTAAAATTGATTGGACGAAGAAAGTCTGCATACCCTACGCTAACTCTGTTGTTTTGAGGATACTCGCAAAATTGTGTCCAAGGGTCGGGGTCAAAATTATAGACCCGTGCTACACCTTAAAACATTATTTGAGTAAAGATACACCGCTCTATGAATATGAGTAAGTAAATCAATAAACATATAACCGATATTTTAAAAATCTAGTATTAGAAATTAGCACTTCTAACTTCACTCATTATTAGAAGAAAAGCTAATAAAGGGCATCTGTGTATAAGTAAATAACGATCAATGACAAAATTCGTGAGGGGTGACTGGAACCTGGTTGGCTCAGTGGTTGAGCGCCTTGCCGCGATATTATTATTATTTATAAAAAAAAAAAAATGGCGAAATTAAAAAAAATAGCACAGCATTAATTTAGCGGTTAATACATAGACTAAAACCGAAACATGAATAGGTTGACGGTTTTTTGTAACAATTTAGGCGGGGTAACAAAACCGGTCGATCCAGCGAAGTTTAGACAAACTAAAAAAATAATTCGTGTCCATGGCGACCATGGAGGATTGTATTTAAAAATATATATATATATATTATTCAGTTCACCATATTATAATTAATTTCATATTTATTGTATATGGTTATAATTCATTTTATAATTACCTACAATCCCTAATAATTCAAAAAATGGTCCTCATATTTAGAGATAAAATGTAAAAACTCCAATTATTTTTGATATTTCTGATTAAAATTCAATTCAATTTTACACTTATTGCTTCTGGAACGAATATAGATCTTGTTGTCCATATTTCAAGTAACTCGGACCAGTACTCCCCGACATTTTGTTGCGGATTGGCAGACAGACGGCAGAATACCTGAGTTCAGTTACCATGTTCTCTGTAACAGATTTTTTTAGGCTGGTACCATAAACCAAAGTAGAACCTTTATGATTTCAACTCCATTCTCTACATATTTTTAGTAATATGTCAACCAATCAAATATTATGATTTTTTTGCATCTGTGGTCTAGTAGTTGCGCATTTTTGGTGTGTATCCGAAGGTCGTGGGTTCGATTCTCACTCATGAAAAATCAATATTACTACGTCTGGATGTTGTTAAAATAAAATATAAATATTATAAAATAATTTCGTTATATACGTGGTGGCAGAATTGGTTAGACCTTGGACTTAAAAACACTTAGGTCCCTGGTTCAAAACCCGGTGTGTACCAATGAGTTTTTAATTTAAAAAAAATATGTACATTTGTTTGACAACACCACTATAGTGCCTCGGAGAGCACGTCAAGCTGTCGGTCCCGGTTTTACTATACCAAACTGTGAAACTGTTAATAATAGTCACATGCTGTGCTGCAATAAAAAAAAAACGTTACGAAAAACTCACGGTAGAGCACACTCACAAATTACACTTTAGCCTTATAATAGGAGTACCAGTAACAACGAAATTACATACATATATATCATCACGGGTGCTTTACGGCGCCCGAGACCGCCTAGACCGCCCCAGAGTACCCAGCGGAGGGGTTTTTAATCCCACCTCGTCGTAGCCGATGGTATGAGTCTACACCGAACAAGTGGCTAGCTCGTCGCGATGTTTTGAATAGACTCAATAACCCATCTATAAACAGTTTCACAAATTGGTATAGTGAAACCGGGACCGACAGCTTAACGTGCTCTCCGGAGCACTATAGTGGTGTTGTCATACAAATGCTCATAAGTTTTTTAATTAAAAACTCAATGGTACACACCGGGATTCGAACCAAGGACCTAAGTGTTTTTAAGTCTAAGGTCTAACCAACTCGGCCACCACGTAAGCGTAATATAAGTCCAGGCGAAAACAGTTTTGCCTTTATTCTTTCTTGTTGTTCAGTTTTTACATGTAATTTTACAACGTTCAACGATAACCATTTAAATTTTAACTTTCTGTTAATTCAGTAATCATTTATCTTCCAGCCCTCCTCCCGGGACATACGTTGCCCCTTTTAAACATGAACATATATCCCAAGTGGACAACGCTTGGCCAATGCAGTACGAGACCTCAGATAAGTTCTTTAAACTCCTCGTCGACAATGGCCTTACCTACGGCCTCTTCTCCACAGAAGACAACAGTCTCCTAGCCTGGTTAACCATATCAGAAGTTGGTTTCCTAACGCATCTATACTGTGAAAAACCTCACAGGAAAAAAGGTTACGCAGAACATATTGTAAAATTCGTTGCTAATGATCAGATAAAGAAAGGAAAAGATGTGTTTTGTTATATACTTGAGGATAATTTGAGGTCCATGCAATTGTTTAGAAAACTTGGATTTGATATTAGTGGTAGAGGTGTGTGGTCGTTCTTGACGCCTGATAAAATTTGTTAACTTAAGTCTTACTTTTGTTTAACGTCAGTATTATTTAAGTATTGAATTTTAACATAATTATACTTATTACTTATTTAAAAATTGTTTTTGATTACCATTTTTTTTCATAGGTCATCCAATAAGATACAACGCAATATAATAATATTATTATTTTTTTCTTAAGGTTTAGTTTAATTAAAATCATATTTTTGTCAATTAAATTTACTATTATAAATAACAATAAAGTTTCACAATAATATTACTAAGTATACCTTGCTATATTTCGCCTTATTAGGGCGTCTTTAGGCTACAATATAAATAATAATAAATAAATACCATCACAGGTGCCTATTTGGCTCCCGAGAACCGATTAAACGGCCTCAGGGTACCCAGCGGAGGGATTAAGCCGTCCTCATTTCGCCGATGGTATTCGGAGGCAACACCTAACAAGTAGCGAGCTTTTTGCGGTGTTTATGATGAAATAGACACGTTGTATAAAGCGGTCACCCATCGGCTACAATATCTACAAAATAAAGTAGTATTTTTAATTACCGTAATCTTTCATTGTAATTTACAATGCTGAATTTGTCCAAAAAGATTAATCTAGGTATACTAATATTATAAAAGTTTACATATTTGTTACTTCATAACTAAACCATTGTACCTGATATCCGGCTACTATATATCCTGGTACCATAGGAATTACCGGTACATAAATATAATCAGTCCGTGTATAATAGATTAAATTTAAAATTTCAAGGGTTTGAAGTAGCGGGCAGATGCTAGTTTAAACAATAAGAAATGTTTTTTTATAAGAGCACCGCATATGACCTTATATCTACCTGATGTTAAGCAGACCTACAAAATGTATAAATGACTTAAAACCGACTAAACATGACTAGATCACTTTATGCGGTGGTATTTTACAAATTGTCATTGTAAATTATTTGTCACGTTCTGAAAGAGTCTAAAAATTATATATGTATAGAGTCTTTAGTTTTATAAAGAGGTTTAGGCCTGTTCTATTTAAAACATACTTTTGTGGAACATGGTGACAAATTAGGCGATTGTTATTCTATTACCAACAATCAATCAAATTATTTCATGTAAATCTTTACAGATATTTATGAATAGTAAAAAAAATATTTTTACAATGAGGTCGTTAGTTTTAGGCTCCTTATGCACTCTTGGCCTCATTGTTATTTTTTTCTTAATTTTATAGTCGTAATAGATATTTTTCAAGAGCTTTACATTTAAATTAATATAATTATTAAAGTGGAATCGTAAAATGTGTCAATAAACTAAAACTAATGTTAAATTAAAAAATAAGAAAAAATAACCTAACGACCTCATTGTTAAAACTTTTTTTTGACTATTCATAAATATCTGTAAAGATTTACATGAAATAATTTGATTGATTGATCGTAATAGAATAACAATCGCCTAATTTGTCACATTTCGTATTTTTCTAACCATTTTTTTATAGAAAACTGTCAAAAAACAACGTATTTGTGATTATGTTACTATGATGCCATTACAGTAAATTGTTATTATTATTATCTTTGGTGAATGGCTTTTTGCTTAAAGCGTAACTCTGCTAATGTCAAGTTAAGAAGGCATGTATAAATATTTTAATTTTAGTTTATAAAAATAGTAAAAAAATCTTACTTTGTTAACGTTTAACATTTAACATTATAATCAATACATCTACAAACAAAGAGATAAAACATATGGAAACATATGAATACAAGGGTCCGTGGACAATACGTCCTGTATTGTCCACGGAAAAAGAAACATTTATCTATACTACAAGTATATAATATAATAAAGAGGCAAAGTTGTGTATGTGAGGTTGTAGGGGGTAATCTCTGGATCTACTGAACCGATTTTGAAAATTATTTTAGTATTTTATTTTTTATTTATTTATTTAATATGTAGGACAATTTACACATATTGCTTTGGTCACAAACTAAGCTCTAGGCTTGTACTATGTGTACCAGAAGCAACGATATAATACATATTATATTTTTATAAACACCCAGACCATGACAAACTGTACAGAAAACCGTACATTTTTTTTTTTTTGCCATGGGTGGGAATCGAACCCATGACCTCCGGATACAACGCCAAAGGCGCAACCACTAGTCTACGGAGACTGTCTGAGTATTGGATAGCCCATTTATCGAGAAAGGCATTCCATTTACAAAGTGATAGAGAGCAGTGGCGATTTTGATTACACGTGATGCCATATTTCTAAATATTTTGGATAGACAAAACAAATATATTTACACTACTAAAGATACATAGTTTGGAGTTAAAAATAACATATAATTCAACCATAGGTCGGACACTTCGTATCCCTATATTAAACGAAGAAAACTATCTCCGTTTAATATCAAAATATCCCGGTACGGGAATATATAAAAATGTAATTCTAAAAATATTTTTATTAGAATGAAAAGTAATTGTTAAAAAAAATACAATTTTATTGGGAAATAAAAAAAAAATACTATACTAAACCTATATTACATTTACATAACATTTAGGCCATACCATTACCTAAACAAGAACCTAGAAGACTACCTAAACTTTCACACATTTCATTTCGACTGCCTACATTAAATCCCTATACAACATCAAACAAAGTGAATTTTACACTAAAAATTAAGGCGTTTGTAATACTTACAAGTTAATTTACAGAACACCTACCAAATATCTACAATTACGTATATTATTACAAATGTACAAATAAAATGTTAGCGGTTGTTATCACTATAAGTGCTGATACAATACGTTTAGATACATACAGATAAACAACTGGGATGACGATAACATAATTTGAAAAACAAAAATTACCTAATCAAATGCTTTGCTATAATATCTCTTTTATGTTTATGGCGTCAGTAACTGACAATCACTAGTTATTAGTTAACATAAAATAAAATGGATCCATTGCAATATTTGCCACTAGAAAATTGGAGCGAATTGCAAAATACATTTTTAAAGAATTGGCCCACAAACATTTCTGGGTATTACATTTTGGAACTACAAAAACAGTGGATTGAAAACGGCCTCGATTATGGATTTAAAGTGTATTGTCCTTTTGGTAAGGTCGAAAATGGAATGGTCGCACTAAATATAAAGGTGCGTATTTTATTTTTAATTAGTATGCACTTTTGGCTTTGACGTTGGGTCAAAGCAAAAGGTCCAATAAACGTAACTGATAAAATATTTGTGTGAACAATATTGATGAACATGGCAGTATTGTGTGTGATGAACAATGCCTACTTAATTATTACTTTAATGAGAATTTAGCATGGAAGTATGAATATAGTGAAGTAATAAGGCTTAGGCTGAGTTGCACCAAAATTAACTCTCTGTAATTGTAATGATTAAAGTTAAAAATGGTGTCAATAGTACCAATTGTCATTTAAACTGCAAAATAAAATTTTGGTGCAGCGCTGAGCCCTAAAATCACCTGCTCAAACATGAGAACAGGGCAACCGACCGGGTATCCAACGGTGGAGTTTTAATCCCACCTTGTCTTAACCGATGCTAATCCGAGTCCACACCGAACAAGTGGTTAGGTCGTTGCGGTGTTTGGATATACTCAATTACCCACAATAATAATAATATGTAGGATAATTTACACATATTGCCCTGGTCACAAACTAAGCTCTATGTAGTAATGTAATATGTATTATATCGTTGTTTCTGGTACACATAGTATAAAAATTCGTTTTTAATAAACTCAAGAGGCGTGAACCATGCACCTAAAAACTGTGTTGTTTTTAAGTCTAAGGCCAACATGATATTATGATAATTTCAACATGACTACCACTTATATTGAAAGCCTCATATACAGGGTGAATTTGAAAGGTTATATACGTGGTGGCCGAGTTGATTAGAACTTAGGTCCCTGGTTCGAAACCCGGTTTGTTGACCAATGAGTTTTTAATTAAAAAAAATATGTACATTTGTTTGACAACACCACTATAGTGCCTCGGAGAGCACGTTAAGCTGTCGGTCCCGGTTTCACTATACCAACTTGTGAAACTGTTTATAGATGGGTTATTGATTCTTATTGAAAACATCGCGACGAGCTAGCCAGTTGTTCGGTATAGATTTATATCATCGGCTAAGATGAGGTGGGATTAAAACCCTCCGCTGGGTACCCTGAAGCTGTCTAGGCGGTTTTGGGCGTTTAAAATACAGAATTTAAGTCTTTGTAAAAAAATTTAATTGTAAAATTCTTTATTGCACAAAAGCTTAACACTATTGTACATAGGCGAGCTTAATGCCTTAGGCATTATCTACCAGCTAACCTTTGGGAGATTGACCAAAAAAAACAGGCAGAGTGCTATTTAAAGCAATATATAATATAAAATACAAGGTATATAGATAAATTATTAGATAATATGAAAATACATACTGGTAGGTATTATAACATATAACATGTATACATAAACTTACATTAATAATAATATATAGACATACATAAATAAGTAGATATATATACATACATAAATAAATAAATTCGCATACTTACAGTAAAAAAAAAAACAGTTTTGATTATTAAGGAGAAAAAAGTGAAGATGGGTAAGGAGAAAAATGAAGCTGTAGTAACTTTTGTTCGTATTGACAGGGGAAGATCTTTCTGTATTTTATCATGCAAACTATACAAACTACATAAAAACGTTAGACATTTAACAAAACGTACTAAAATACAATAGGTATAGTTTATATGAAATACAATGAAGCTAAGTGATATAGGTAACTAATGCAAAAAGTATATATACATACATACACATAAATATATATCTGTATACACATCTGTGGCTAATAAATAATATTAAAACTTAATTAAACAGGATGGATTTTATGAAATCGTCATTCAATGCGGCAGTGAAGACACATCAAAGTTAGAAGAAGCCTTGATTAAAACCAAGCTTATCAACTGGTCCGGGAAAATTGCTGTACCATATGCGCCCATACATATCGTCAGATGTCTTCAGAAGATAATCCCACTGGTCGGATGCAAAATTTACAAAATTAATCAATGCAGCAGCTATATCTATGAAAAGTCTAGAAATCCATTCACAAATATTAAAACGTAAGTCTGTACGAATGAATACTTAAAAGAAATCCTTTAGTACAAAGAATTCCGGGATAATATTAATTGAAGTTTGTTTATTGAGTTAAATACTGTTGAGTAAGTCAGTGCTATCCGAATTATTGCTAATGTGAGTGAAATGTACTTAGTAATGTTAAATTATATATATTATTTAATAACAAATTTTATTTTATCATATATATATTCTTTTTTTATCATATAGTTTAATTTAAAAAATAAAAAATAGTTAAACCTAACCAAGTATAAAAAAGCTATAAATCTAACCAAGCTAGAAAAGGATAAGTCTTAACGGAGGTTTTCCAGCTTTACTGATTTTTTAATTAAGTTTTTTTGAAAAGAATACCTTTTAAACAGCGAAACCGCCGTTTTACAACGAGGCTATACCACACACATAGAAACAAACTCGCCACCTGTTAGGTGTTACCTCCGAATACCATCGGCGAAATGAGGCTGGGTTATATGTTATTATAATGGCTCCAAATAATATTAAATCAAAATAATAGTAAAATATTGAGCCGAAGCTGCCTACTTGATTTACAATTATGAACCTTATTTCTTAGCAGAGCTAATTCGGCTGTAAAATTTGCCTTTTAATAAGTCTCCTTTTCCTACATCAAAGTAACGCAAAGTGTTTCCCCAAAAAAATAGAGACCCTCTAACTTAAAACTTTTTTTTGTTTCTTTTTTAGCTTACCTAACAACGCTCATTTCGACACACTACGAGAAGAAGACGTACAAACAGTTAACGACTGGTGGCCGTACAAATACTCTACTTCCGATTGGTACTTCAGGAAGCTCATCGCATCCGGTACCGGATATGGCATCTACGAAGACGGCACGCTCGCATGCTGGATCCTCGTCAACGAAGGAGGCAGCCTATGCAATCTTTTCACTTTAGAACAATTCAGAAGAAAAGGATATGCGGAAATTATTCTCAAGAAAGTTTGCAATACTCTTATTAACAACAAAATGGATGTGTTCGTATTTGGTATACACGGAAATACTGAAGCATGTAATTTGTATAAAAAACTAGATTTTAAACAATTTTGTGATGTTGCTTGGTGTTTTATTAAACATAAAGAAACTTGATTGGTTTTTAATTTCCTGGTTTACGAGTAGAATCTGGTTTTATAAGAATACTATTATGAGGTACTCATTAGAACTGTGACGTCCGTAGATTGTTAAGCACGTACCTAATTGTATTTATATTTGAAAAATAAATCGATGTTTGAATTAAAAAATAATTATAAAACAATTAGATTATAATACCAAAATTAAAAAATAATTTTATACAAAACCTCTTGTTTGTGCAATTTTTAAGTACGATAAATGGACTTTGCAAGGCTTATCTTAATTAAGTACGTTACATGTTTGCACCCAATACATATTTAATTAAAGTTTAGTATATTATCAAATTATTATCAGTATATATTCTTAAAATATTTTAACCATTAACTATAATTAATATTTGTTGTTGATAAGTCAATGACCATATTGCTTATAAACAGTTCAGTGTTTAATGCGACAACAATGAATTCCGACGACAGTTTGGTCCTTCTGCAGCCAGAAAGTTGGGAAAATCTACAGAAATTATTTTTAAATGATTGGCCGAAATATATTTTGGGCTATTATGCGCTAGAAGTTCAGAAGCAATGGACGAAACAAGGATTGGACTATGGATTTAGAGTCTACTGTCCCTTTGGGAAAGTGGAATATGGTATGGTGGCTCTGAATATAAAGGTAAGTAAAGTGTAATTATTTTCTTATCTGTTTAACTAGATACAATGAATAAATTTATTATGTTTTAATACGCTGGTATTCGTAAAAAAATATTGAGCCCTTAAAGAACATTTTAGTTATAGAAGGTTTTGTCTCTTTTTTTAGGAACAAAAATAATTACTCACCTTTTTATATTTCTACTACTGAACCTTCAGTAGTTTCAAAGTTATAATATTTTATATCCCTCGTTGTGGCGTCTCGAAAAATTCAATATGAATATATATACTCTATAGAGTACCGGTTAGTAGTAGTAGTTACCGGGTAGTAGTATACTACTACCCGGTTCAGACGCGTAGAAAACCAGAGTTTGATAACCAGTATTCAAACAGGAAATAAATTTTGTTATTTATTATTATATTATATTATATTATATATATATTATATTATATTATATATTTATTATATTATATTATATTATGTTATACCCAGCTATGTAGAAAGACGTTAAAAATCCTTTTAGATAACTGGTTGGTAAACCGCAAAGATTTATTTAATAGACTTCTTACTTACTTACAATACTTCTTAGTCTAAGAAGAATTATTACTCCCTTTGGAAACTGCAGTTTGAACATAAAAAATACAACATAACATTCTTCTCTTCTGTAGTTCAATGAGAACATTGTTTTCTTTTTGTAATCAATTTTTGATTAAAAAGATGTATAACTCACAAGACACATACATCCATATTGTCGATTATTCAATATTATTGCACTTATTTACTTACTTACTGCTTAATATGTCCCGTAGGTTTGACTGTATAGAATGCCTAGCGACATTAAGTCCGCCGTTGTAGTATATTTTTAAATAGAAAAAAAGTGCTAACAAAAATAATTCTGTGGCCAGCCTGCATTTCAAAAACGGGGTAATAATTAACCTGTGCGATCTCTCGGGATTAAGAATACCACGGAGATATGTAATTTATTTATATTTTATCTCTTTCTTTTCCCCGAGAGTTCGTACGGGTAATAATATTTGAATTTTGGAACAGCCCCCTAGTAGTCACAGAGTAGGTTAGGTCTTAGTAGGTTAGTAGAGTAGGTCTCTAAAACTTCTGAAGGGAGAGAGAGAGAGATAATGTTCTTAGCTTTCCATGGCACCGTGCGGGTGCCGGGTCGTGTTTTTGCAATTTCAATTTAATTTATCTTGTTCCAAGATATAGAAAGGAATATAGATGCATAATTCAGAGAATTTTGTGATAGATAGAGCGTGTAAGCAATCAAATGATCATTTGATAACAATCAATAAATATAAATAAATTTCATATATATCAAATTTTTCCATATACACACACCGGCAGAATTAGCGGAACACAAAAAAAAGGAAGAATTAATATATCTTTTTCGTAGCACTGGCCGGTTACATTACTTTTTTTTATAATTTTCCACATATATTTTTTGAAAACAAACATATATTTTTCTAAATTGAAAATGTCAACAGTCATTTTTTTCATTCGTTTGTTTAAATTTTTTATTCATAATCTCTATCGGTTGCTTCGAAGTAGTTTTTCCGTTTTTGTAAAGTTCATAAATTCCATTTGAAAAACATTATATTGCAGTTTTATGAGACTTTTGTGTTTTCTTGCTTATTGATAAGTTACGAACGTCTAAGTATGCCTGATTTAACGCTATCAGAAATCATCAGGGCAAATGAAATGAGAAGAAATTGTCAATTCTACAGATCGATTGAAACAAGACTTCGTCGATCGTTATCAACGATTTATCGTAGCATCAAACGGTACAGATTGACGAATTCTCTAGTAAGGAGAAGAGGACAAGGGAACAGTAAAAGGTGTTACTTCAAGGAGAGGTGACCGTTTTCTACAACTTTAAGTTCGTCAGAACACGAGACTTACGGCGGTGCAGGCCCGAAATGCATTGGAGGAGGTTCGAGGAGTAAGAGTGAGTGAGCGGACAGTTCGCAGAAGATTCGTGGAAATTGGTGCTCATTTTTACCCGCCATAGCACCAAAACTTGAGAGACACCACCGCACAAACCGACTATATTGGGGACAGGTTCTCTAAAGGTACTGATCAATGTAGAATTCTGTTAAATCAGATTGATGGAAGGCAGCGAGTAGGGAGACGCAAAGGACAGCGTTATTTACATTCTAATTTTGAAAATACAGTCCATATGGCGGCGGCGAATTATGGTCTGGGGAGGGATATGTTTAGGAGCTCGCACGGAGTTAGTTGTAGTCGACGGCGGGAATCTGAATGCTGATCGGTATATCAGGGAGATTTTAGAGGAATATGTTGTGCCATTTGCCCCATTTATTGGTAACGACTTCATTTTAATGCAGGATAATGCCCGGGCTCACAGTGCTCGCTCCGTACAGGCATACCTAAACCATGTTGGTGTTACGGTAATGGAGTGGGCAGCACGGTCTCCGGCTATGAATCCGATTGAACACGTTTGGGACTTGCTAAAGACGAGTGTCAAATCAAGAATGCCACCTCCTGACAATCTGAACGAGCTAAAAAACACATTAGTTGAAGAATGGCAGAGGTTGCCCCAAGAATTCATTGACAACATCATTCGCAGCATGCCCAGACGGATGGAAACCTTAGTCAAGGCACGGGGGGGGGAAACACTCGTTATTAAACATTCATTTAAATAATTTTAAACCGTCATAAAATCTAAAATCTTCAACTGTTTCTCTGTCACTACGAAATCTAAGAATAATGCATTTTGTTTAGTTAAGTTTTTTTTTTCATTAAACTTTAAGTATAGTGTTGCAAATTAATGTTAAAACATATTCATTTAATTGTTGTTTCATGTTTAATTATTATTTGTTTAATAATAAAAACTCTCCCTTTTTTTGTGTTCCGCTAATTCTGCCGGTGTGTGTATATCCTTCATACCATAATGTAGAGATGAAAATATATTTATATTTACATTATGCAGGTACTCTGTTATTATATATTATTATTTAGTAAAGTGCCTGTACTCTTTAGTATTTGCACTTCTGTACATTGGTACAGCATCATGTTGTGTCCGTTTTGCTATACTGTTAAATAATCTGCCATAGGGTGTTTTGCGCATGCTTTTAGTAGGGTTAGAGCATTTTATGTATGCTGCGATATGCATATCGGTAACTCAATCATATCGCTATGTTCCTCTGTTAGTTTGTGTGAAGCACCAGAGTTTTTACTTGCTGGTACCTTTTTCTCCGGGGTGTATCTGGAGAGATCGACTTTACAACTAGTGTTTACGCCCTTAATGATACCGATCCATATAACTATGTTAATGCGATTGATTGTCATTTAAAAATATCTACAGCCAATATAATGATAATATAATATAAGAACTAATATTTAAGGCGTGGATACGGTTGGTGAGGTCGGTCGCCTCGGTGGCACCCTTGTATGGCAGATGATAATCGGAAGGTCAATGGAATTAGCTAACCACCAAGTCTTACATGTAGCGTGCGTTCGGTTGGTTGGTTTTTTTAATACTTTTATTTAATGACACCTATTATTTAACACTACTTTTATTTAATACTCTTATTAATTAATGTTTATATATATATATATAGCAGCCTAACCAAACGCAAAAAAAAAGTTAAAAAAAGTTTTAACAATAAGGTCTAGAGTCCTTATTGTTAAAACTTTTTTAAACTTTTTTTTTTTACTATTCATAAATATCTGTAAAGATTTACATGAAATAAATAATATTTGATTTGATTTGATGAACTCCTATAAGTATATAATAAAATCAAGTACAAACTTTTTAGCTTTATACTATTAGTAATTAGTAGAATATAGATATAAATAAATATATACCTAATATTTATATTAAAAGATATCGTTATGCAATAAAAATGTTTTGTATTTATTTTAATATAACAATATAAACCTATAAACAAATAAATCGTTAATAAAAAAATTATAAAACTTTCTACGCAACATAAAAAAGAATGTATGAATAATGATTATGTAACAAATATGGTGGTTTCTTCTTGAAAACCGCGGATGTCAAAATTTCCTAGATGCCAGAGGCTCTACCATTGGTTTGCGCATTGTAGAAACGTAACGTATTTATTTACGTATACGTGAGCAACAACCAATAGGATCGCTTTATTCAATCCTGTTACCAAAAATAAATCAATCCTATTGGTTGTTGCTCACGTATACGTAAATAAATACGCTATGTTTTTACAATGCGCAAACCCATGGTAGAGCCTCTGGTTACCTAAAAAGAATATAAATTATTGTTAGGTATTGAGTTATCTTATCATAAAGGAATAACAAAAACATCAAAGTCAAATCACTTATTTCATGTAAACTTTACAGATGTTTATGAAGAGTCAAAAAAAAAAGTTTAACAAATTAAAAAGTTTAAACAGCTATTCATCGATGCAGTAAACTCCTAATAAATCCGGTCAACCGACAGACAAAAACCGAAACATGACTAGGTCATTCGACGGTTTTTGCATTTGTTACTCGTATATGCGGTGTTTGTGAAATTAGATAGTCGGCCTAGTGAAGTTAGTGAAACATCCCTAATATATTAACTAATATTATTATTATTAATTTCATTTACAGGAAGGATTTTACGAAATAATAATTCAATGTAATAAGGAAGTAACACATAAACTAGAAGAAGCTCTAATACGCACAAAAGTTATAGATTGGAGCAGAAAAATAATTATTGCATATACCCCACTACATGTTGTGGAGTGCTTAGAAAAAGCTATACCTAAAATCGGCACTGAAATAGAATTTGTATTTCCTGGCACCACATATTTATTTCGAAAGAACAGAAAACCCTATACAGATCTATAGTAAGTACTAGTAATTTATAGGCTATCAGTGAAATATCCATTTGTTAAGTGACGAATGAATGAATGACATTATGGAAACTGAAAAGCAGTGGCATATTTACGTATGGGCCAAACGAGCCATTGCCCAGGGCGGCCAATTGTAGAGGGGAAGCCTTGCCCGGTGCAAAAATCTCGTTCGTTAAAAATATTGATTGACTTTTTAGTCAGACATATTTTTACATTTATAATATTAGTGGGTTATGAAAAAGTAAGTACTATGGCGGTCGATTCACGAACCTAAATACGCCCCTGCTGAAAAGGCTTCAAAGTGCCTAGTTTTATTGTAGGATTCAAGTGGCAGCCTAAGTGTACCCAGCGGTAGTTTTATTTCCACCTCGTCGTAACTGATGGTATTTCGAGTCTACCCCGTACCAGTGGTGAGCTCGACGCAGTGTTTGGATGAACTTAATAACTCACCTATACATACTTTCACAAGTATGGTATAGCAAAACTGCGACTGACAGACAGCTTAACGTGCTCTTCGAGGCAATAAAGTGGAGTTGTTCAAATAAATTTTGTCATTGGTACACACCGGGTTTTGATCCGCGGACCTAAAAACTGTGGTGTACCTATTTAAGTCTAAGGTGTAACCAACTCGGCCACAACGTATATAAAAGAAATGTCATGTAGTCGTAATAGGCGTGTCTTGGCTTATAGTAATGATAATAGATGGAATAAGACTACAATGCTTTCAGAATTTGTATTTATTGTTCATTGACAATAAATATGTAACAATTTTTATGTTTCGGTTATTTTCTCAATTGTTAACATTATTACTTTCAGTTTACCAAAAGATGTAAAGATCGATCCCTTACGAGAAGAACATGTAAACACAATAAACGCTGCATGGAGATACAAATACGCTACTTCTAACTGGTATTTCTCCCAAATCATCAAATCAGGAACTGGGTATGGACTATATGATAATTCTGAATTGGTTTCATGGGTCTCTATCAATGAAGTTGGTAATGTCTGTAACATGTATACTGTGGATAAACGGAGATGTAAGGGGTATGCCGAGGTCCTGATGAAGACTGTATGTAATGAGCAACTGACCCAAGGAAAGGACACCATAGTTTATTGTCTACAAGGAATAGAAGAAGTTTGCAACTTATACAAGAAGCTTGAATTTGAATCGTTAGATGATGTTGCATGGGTTTATATTAAACCAATGGTCTAAATCACGGAGTAGATAATAGTTACTGATATAACAATATTATGATAGCATTTTTTTTTAATTCGTGAAGTCTTTTGAAGTGATTTTCTACTTTTTTTAAACGATTTTAATAAAGGAGGAAGTTTATCGATTCGACTGTATTTAATTTTATGTATGTCCGACAAATCTAAATTTAATTTAATGTTTTTAAAGTATGACTAAATTATAGATTATTATGGCCTACCAGACCCAAAACCAATAAGTTTTTCGGAAAAAAAAAAGTTCATTTAAAAACCCGCGATTTTTCAATAAAAAAAAAACATTTTAGTCGCGGGTTTTAACTAAGTCATAATAACGAAATCCTTTAAAAGTGATATTATACATCCAGCATTAACGAAAAGTAAAACGGTAGTGCTCTATTCCTTTGTATTACAGGTGCTTTTACCTTGAAAGTTTATAGCATTTTAGATCGTGGCAATTTAACGGAACCTTAGTGCACAATCTTAAAGGTTAGCTGGTAGATAATGCCTAAGGCATTAAGTTCGGAAAACGGTGAGGCCTTAGCATTTTCCAGCAAGCAATAAAAAGACCGGGGCTGCCACAAGCCTCAATAAGCGATCTCAGTGTTCCATATTTCACCCGTTGGGAAGCAGGTTTCTTCAGTTTTCATTCATCCTCTACATAGAGCGTTATTAGTGATACCTATTATTTTTTTTTTGATTGTTAGTTGATTACACTTATAAAATATTTAAATAAATATTTTATATAAATATTTGATCCAAAATACGGCCTATCGGCAAGGTGCCCAATACGCTGGCAGCATTATTGGCGCTCTAAACTAAAGTTTCGACAGCGCTAAAAATACATAATCATTACATATGTTTACATACGAGTATAGGTTCTTTCAGCGCTTGCTTAAGTGTACCTTTTCCGCCGCAGCGCCAACTCTGACAGAGGTACCAGAAACGTAAAGTATCTGGTAACATAGGTACCGACACGGAATAAAGTTATTCCGTGGGTACCGACTTGTTTTTGCAGTCTAATAATAAATATCAAAAAGGCAACAAGAGTATTTTTGTTTAATTAGAACCATTGGATCACAATTAAAACATAATTGGTTGATAAAACTCCAGCAATTTATTTGCCTAAGCTAAGCGTAAATTTTCGTAGAAACTTTAAACATTTGTAAAGCAATTAAGACAGATTTCTGAGTCTCGTAATGTAATTACAGTTCCTGGACTGTTAAGTCTAGTTTACATTAATGAGATCTACTTAGCAAATTGCTTAGCAGTACTATGGAGATGCTTAGATGCCTCGAATATTCTTAGTAATTGGCTAGTGTAATAGTTTTGTACCATGTGGCAGGGGTGTACCCAGGAGGGGGGGAATGGGGTTCAAAGGGTCTGGATCCCCCCCCCCCCTTAAAGTCTCATTTTTGAAAATATCTATTAAATAATTATGATGTGAAATTGATTTGCTATTTATTTCAGAGTAGCTTTTACGTAGCAGTACTAAGTACTATGGGTCATGGGGTGCAAGGGGTCTGGACCCCTCCCCTGAAAGTCTCATTTTTGAAAATATCTATTAAATAATTAAAGATGTGAAAATTTATTTGCTATTTATTTCCGAGAAAGTTTTACTTGTCATTTAAGTACTGTAATCATTTACCCAAACGGACCTCCTCGACAAAACATCCAGGGTACGTGCTTGCCATGTGGTTATACAGAGGATATATCGAGTATTTTAATTTTTTGGCCTCGGGTCTTGTGTCAAGGTTATTTGTTAGATTATATATATGATTACTGGAATTATCATAAATTGTACTAAGTATAAGGAATTTGCTCTACTCTTATTTATATTATATTCCCTTTAAAAAATATTTTAGCTTGGTTTGTATCTTCTGTATCCGCTTGTTAATATTGTATAGCGTACATAAATAAACATCAGCAATATTAATGTCATTATATAACAATAATACAGTTAGGTAGTAACTTTCATAACTCAGAAAGGTATTAATCACAAAGTTTAAACCTATTTCTGATTCCATTAAAATTTATTGAGCGTTTTATTTAAAATGTCGTTTAGTTTCTTTCTCCAATGAAAAATATCTTTGGCAGAAAAGAGATAAATACATCATTTGATTTGGCTCAATAAAGTTTTTATTAATAAGAGTGTTTATAATTTTCTACAAGTTAAAGTAGGTAATAGCAGTAATAGGATCAATAACAAATGGAGTTAATTTTTTTTTTTTTCCATTTTTTTTGTAAATGTTAAACATCATCATCCTAACCCCGTTGTCAAACAACCAATATTTGCCAATTCTCTAGTATACTTCTACACTATAAAGCTAATCAAAAAACCTACAGAATTTATGACTGGAAACCTCGTCACCCAACCATGCTCCCACTGATATTTGTTTTTTTTTATGTCGGTATTTGGATTTTGCAGTGTAATTATTTCAAATCCTATGAGGCGGTGAAACATACTAAACCCAGCCAGTCACCTTTCCCAGGATTTCTATAGCAGAGGCATTAATCAATAACGTTAATAACCAATAATTCGATTATCTAATTAAATATGTAGATACTTTTCAGTTATGTAACTATATAAAACAACAATTTCATAGATATTAGTATAAACAAATTTGCGTTTCACATTAGATAGCTAATCTTTGAAATCAAATTTTCACACGATAAAATAATATAAATATAGCATTTGCTTATATCGCCAATTCTATTTCACACACATGAAGTAAGTAATTTACCTACCATACAAATTACGATAATAGGCAAAAACCGATAAGTACATTCCGCAACAATTAATGCATTCGCACTGTATAATTAGCCACCGTGTTCCCTAATCTAGACAGGTCTAGCTATAAGCTCACTAAAATGTATAAAAGTAGTGACCCGCCCCGGTTGTGTACGTATTAGTACTAATTATATGTTTCAAAATAATCTGTATTATACATACATGCATAATACATGCATTTAGGAAGAAATTACCAAAATAATGATGACAAACGCATCGAAATTCGTTGCGTAGCTTGCATTTAAGCGTCCATACATACAGACGCGGGAAGTGACTTTGTTTTATACTAAAAGTTAGCACAACAGCAATTAACAGCATCGATGGCCTCGATAAAACGATAAAATATAAGCCTGAGAATAATAAGCTTAGCCTTTGCTTCGGACTGTCAGACTACAAAATAGAGAAGTGCAACAACGACATGGGCTAAGAAACGACTATAATCTATATCATCTGAGCCTTAGGGCCGGATTAATAGTCGTTGCTTAGCAAGTGCTAATGCTTAGCCAATCCTTCCGACTGTGTATAATAAAAAGGAAATTTTGACATTTCCATGCAATGGCTTTGGCTAAGCAATTGCTAATGCTTAATCAATACTTCGTACAAACTGCTTATGAAAATACCTAGACTCGGAACCAACACGACCCTAGACTCGGAACCAACACTAGGTCCGATAGCCGTGGCGCTTCTGTAGCGCACTGTCAAACTACATGACATTTTTTTTTAGTTCCAGTTTTAGTCGCAGGACTTTAGTGGTGGTACTAATTCTACATATTATTATCGATTGCTTATGAATGCTCATTCATAAACTTCATTTTATCAATTGACAAACTGTACCCACCGACGTGGTCCTGCTATGCATTACGAGATGAAGAGAATTAATCTTCACCTCACCATGGTCCGATTTTAGTCTATGGGTTTCAGAAAAATATTGCCTCGATTTTTGCTCTAGGTCTTCTTTCAGGGTGCGGTCACGAAATGGACAGTTGAATTTACGATAAAGCGTCATTCATGTTTATCACCGCCCATTTCGTAACAGCCCCAATAAGCTGGCATAGTAAGAGCGATCAATGTTGTTAAACAATATATAATACATGTCGTATTGCATTAACAAAAAATATATACATAATATAGGTAGGTACGTAACCTACGTACTTACATGTTTTTTTAATTTTGTATAAGTATTTAATAAAAAACATATTAATATTTATTAATAATAAAAACATATAATATGCTTTAAGTATTTTGAGTAGGTATATGCTCGGCAAAGGGGGATTGGCTTCGAATGGAGGAGGTAATGTTTTTTTTCGACTAGCGTTATTATAGGTATTTATTTTTAAAGAAAAATCTAAATTTGTGGAGTAAATAAATTATTGTGTTTAACATCCAAAAAATAAGCAACTATAATAATTAAAACAAAGGCCTTTGCCACATAAATTAAGACGCAATTTGGTCTAAATAGAGTATATACAGGCAGACACAATATTGAAGGTTCTGTAATAGGCAATGCATTGATTACAATATTAATCGGCGACCAATTGAATCTAGAGCATGGGATCTACGCAGCTATTGTTTACCGGTGTTTTATACCATTGGATAAACCAATTTTATTATATAGGTACAATGAAATTAATAGATAAACATAATATGTAAGAACTAAATGAATACAACAACCAATAGGATCTCTTTATTTAATCCTGTTAGCAAAAATAAAGCGATCCTATTGGTTGTTGCTCACGTGTACGTAAATGAATACGTTACGTTGCTACAATGCGCAAACCCATGGTAGAGCCTCTCACAATCTAAGCTCTACTGTACTGTAGCTCTAGTGTGAGTTTTTTTAACATTTACTTTCGCGTTAACTTTACTACAGCGTTAACACTTTGACCAATCACACGCTCGAATTTTTAGTTCACAAAATGTCCGCTTGGAGCGCTGAACTATTTCCCATACAAATTTTAGTTAACTCAAACGCAAAGTAATAGTAAGAAAACTCACAGTAGGGGTACTGTAGCGGATTTACCAACAGGCTGAGTAGGCTAGGATCTAGCCTACTGGGCGCCAGATTTAGAGACACCTATTTTTTACAGAAATTGTTAACTTTCATATATACATATCTAAATGTGCATAAGGTCCACACAAACAATTTGGTTGCAGGTATGACATGACCGTTCGCTAAGTGTCGTAAGTTCGCAAAAAAATTCAAATAGTAAACTGGCGGCAAAATTTGAATAGGCTATGACGGCAAATCTGAAAATCCGTCACTGTGAGTACAAGAAACTTTGTTTTGCAAGCTGTACAGGTAAAAAATACTAATATTGTTTTGCCACGTGGAATCGAACCCACGACGCAGGCGGCACATTTGCACAAAATATTGTTGCACCTATTTAGTATTTATTTTCCTATTAACTGTGTTTGTACCGAAGCTAAGGTTTGAATGGTAGAAAATGCCTAACTGCAATAAAGTTTTAAATCTGTATAAAATATAATAGGTATTAATGTGTATTAGTTTCGTTATCTCTAGTACATATAGTACAAGTTTGGCTTAGTTTGTTACGAGGGCAATATGTGTAAACTTTATACTGGACAAATTTGCGTACCATCCTTACCTACAATTTGTAATATACAATATGCACGTATAATACGTTTTCGAGTCGGATTTGACGAAAAAGCCGAATTTTTTTTTCTTTGCCGCCGCCCGTTTCGTAACCGCATCATTTAGCCGGCATAGTGATATAGATCAATGCTGTTAAAAAAATGTTTGTCAACTTCATTTATGGACTTACCATAAGGAAACAAAGCCATATGCCGTGCTCTAATAGAAGAAAAGAAATACTTAAATAATAATTTGATACTCGTATAGAGTAGTAGTATAAAAACACCTCGCACCTTGGATCCTTTTTATTTTATTTAAAGGAGCACTATGATGAACAGAGTCATTAGAATTTCCAAAAGATAAGAATATAAAATAAAAACTTAGCTATGTCTCTTGTGATTAAGTGTAATGCGCTTAAAACACCAACACTGTTACCATAATCAACGAACCAAGTAAGTAATTAAGTATCTAAGTATCCAGTTTTTGCATCAACGTCTCAATCGATAGCTACCTAATGCATTGTTGTAAGTTAGTATACGGGAACGGACGCAATCCTATGTGTTTCACATTTCTTCAACACCCATTCTCATGACAATCATCTTGGGCTATTTCTGTTCTGTTTCACTGATATCTTTGCATATTGCTGCATCAACTTTATTATGTTAATTAATGCTATATTCTGAAACTCTCTGAAGCAACCTACTGTTTTCTTATTATATCGTTTGCAAAAGTAAATTCTAATTAATGGAATTATTTTATTTGCTGAAATTTTTTTCCAGTTGCTGAAAGTGTAGCAATCAATTAAATCTAAGTCATTATCTAGGTATGCATGGGTAATCCTCTAAAGCCTAATAACAAGGCGGAGAAGGAAAATGGTTAGGTTACCTTACCAAACAACCAATCGATAATCGAATCGAAATACCCATCGAAAGCCAAATGTATGGGATTTGACGTTTCTCACGATCAGGCTCTACCCATAGAGTGAAATTCCTATATATTTTTATCGATCGATGCAGCGATTCGATTGGCGATCGTGTTCTTTGGCCAGGCCCCAGGTATATAAGTAAAATATTACAATCTTAATTAAGTTATTTCTTTAAAAAAAAACTAATTATGACATACTCGTACATTAATACAAAAACAGCCTAAAGATTAAATTAAATTATATCAATAATACCTAACAAAAATCTCTTTCAAATCGCTGCCAACAGGCAGGGCCCCGCAATATGCTAGCCGCATTTCCTCCAAGTCGTGTTTTCCACTTCGCTTTCGCCCAAGGATTGTCTGTTTCTTCAGGTTTCCTCCACCAAATATCAAATTAAGATAAATAGAATGAGACTATCCTTGAGAGAAAATAGAGTGGACAACACGACTTAATACGGGGTTTAATCTTTGGCCGAGGAATGAGCCAGCCCTTGGGTCCCCAGATGTTTTACCAAACGCTTTGAAATATATTTAAATATTTTTAAAGTTCCTAATTCGCACGGCCTCATCGTTTCGAACCCAAATACGTAATATCTACTGAGCCTGCGTATTTAGCGCCGTTGGAGGTTTCCCAAAGTATTAGCGACAGCGCCAACCTTTTGGTAAGTCCTTGAAAGATGTGATGGCGCAAAGGACATTGGTACATGTCGCGTCCAATACCAAACACCGTCCAGCGTACTAATGTCATTCCATCACCATTATCCCTAGCCAATCCGCTAGGTTCTAAAACAGCTGGTATCGAGTTACTGGTAAGAGCCCGATAATTGATCTGGTTTAGGTTGGCGTGTCGATAAATAATCCGTCCTGCACTTCTTACGCAAGACAGGCCGTGGTGAGCAAGTTGGTCGACCATCTCTTCACATTGCCAGCGAAGTGTCAAATTATATTAACCCCCAAACGCATACTTATAGCTTACGTAATGTTCTCGTAGCACGGTCAAGTAATGTGCCGATATTCTATGAAGGTAAAGCTTGTAACCACAGCTCAGACTCCCATTAGGCAATACATATATAATAAACACTTGATAAGCGGCATCCTCCGCATTTATTTTTAATTATTAATAAGTTAATTAATTACAACAACAAATGTGTTTTTTTTCTGGAACTCTTTTTTCTCTGATACTCTTTTTGCAACGTAAAATGTACCTTTATAGCATAAAATTTCCACTATCTTTTAAGCCCCGTGGAAGGGATTACCTCACGTCGTACCTCCAGCATCCACGGGTATCAGTATATCACATAGACCACCGCCTTTCACCCGCGAGCACCATGTTGCTTGGTCCAACTTATACTTGACGTTAAATACAGTATACTGCGACCGTATAGTGTTCAGTTGACATTTCTTCAGTGATTTGTGCTTGAAGTTTGATGGATTTTTAAGTGTTTTGGACATTACAATGAGGATCATTTTGTTTATAGGTATGAGTTTTGAATTATATTTATTTCTTTTACCATTAATTACTTCAGGATGAGTTATTGATTGTATTATTCATAATCGGAATTCAGTTAGTTACCCTGAAAGCTAATAAATAGGAATTTAGGTACTATGCAGGTATTAATTAATGAAAGGTTTTTATCACTCACTAAGTTCATACAAAGACCCAAGCTGCGCGTTTAATTTTAATATAATATATCAAAAGAAAAAGTGGAACTTGAAAAAAATATTGGAGGACGCATTTAACCTTGTATATGGTGATAATCAGGCATACAAACCCATGAATGGGGTCAATTTGTCGCTCCACTATGCCGGCCAAATGATGCGGTTACTTCAGTGCAATTTTATTGTCAAACCATGTAAGAAAATTGTAAAAAGTAGTCTCCTAAAACAGGTCAATCCACTTAAACCTAAACATGACTAAGTCAGACCGTGAGACTAATAGTGAAGATATAGAGAACCACCTAAGGTATATGCAACCTAGCCAAAACATCCATACTAACACAAGTATTCTCAGTAGTCATGTTTTCCACACCACTTTCACTTAAGGAAAGTCTGTCTCTCTCTTTCCACCAAATATTTAATCAAAACCAAGACAAAAACAAAAATGAGACTGTCCTTAAGAGAAAATAGAGTGGAAACCACGACCAAGAATACGGGGATTAGACCTTAATCTTGAAAGTTGAAACATGTTTTTACTTTTCATGTAAAGATTTTCATGAATGAAATAAATATCAAGCCGTGCATTTTAAATGTACTTACATGTACATTTATATTTCACTGCACGATCACTTTTAATTATGACGTATAGACTTTTTCACGGGTGAGATGAAGTGAGAATCACAAGAGACGGACCCGAAAGACAAGAGTAATATAATACCGAAGCCACTCGGCTTCTCAGTTTTCTGCAGGAACTGAGAAGCATCTGTAAGGTGATAGTGTTAATGTTAAGACACTAGTTAATCAAAATCTTTAGGTTTAGACGGTAGGAGTTAACAGAGACTTAAGCTCCTAACAAGTTACACATGTTATCTTAATATAAAGGGTGAATGTGAAGTCCTTTTTCGGTTTAAGTCTGTAGATTTACGGTTAATTTGGCATAAAGCAGCGACGTTGTAATGCAAATTCGTATATTATTATGTCGCCGTCCATTTTGTGACAGCGTCATTTAGCTGGCATAGTGGGAGCGATCAATACTGTTAAACAACAGTGTATTTATTTGTCGACCCCATTTATGGTGTAGATATTTCGATATAATAAACCCTATTTTACAGGGAGTCAAGATATAAAAGGTGTTTTTGTTTTATGGTCTTTTAGCAGAAGTTTTTAAATAAACCATATAGAAATAAGTATTCTATGAATCAAAGTTGAGTATATTTTAATGACATAAACGTTTTTGCAACATTTTACATTAATATTCGGCTGTTATAGGTTGTTGCATGATGTAGGTGCGAGTAGGTATATTGCCTTGTTCCTCGATATATAGGATATTCAACACTAAAATAGTTTTTCAATTCGAACCAGTAGTTCCTGATATTAGCTCATTCAACCAACCAAACTCTTCAGCTTTTCAATATTAGTATAGATTTATAATTTATTATTTGCACATAGAAAGCAAAAGTTTAAATTGTTCTTCTGTCGCCACACAGCACGGGGTGAATAAATTGTGAACTTGTATTGACATCCATATGCGATGCTGGGAGAGAACTTCGCCACCAGTTTATATCTTTGTGACTTGGTTTATGATTAACTATATCTGCAGTACTATATGACTGTATTGGACTAGGCAAAGTATAACTTTATTACGTACAGCATGTGGTTGATTTAGGTTTGTTTTACTATTATCAATAAAGTTAGTCCATTTTATAAAGTTTGCTAGTTTTTTCTTGTATTATTTAAATATGGTCTTAAAAATCATTTAAGCCCCTTAAATAATGATGAAGATAAAGCAAATCAGAAATCTCCGATTATGACAATACCTCAAACAAATCCAACAAATATATTTAAAAACATAGTAATACTCGAATTCAATATATTTAAAAGTAACTGGCTCTTAAAAAACGTAATATTTATAAAGTTGCCCTGATAGATAGAAAAATATCGCAAAGTTACCTCCATTTTTGATCGATATTTCCTATTACTTTAATATGGCAATGTTTTTTATAAGTTATATGTAGGTATAAGATCTAGTGCATGGCCTATCGTTTTTGTAAAATTCAAAATATTTTGAAAGTTATAGCAAATAAACTATTTTTCCAAGAATTCCGCGCGATAATGTTTGTGCTTCTCACTCGCACGCATTGTAACAGGCATCTTTTATTTCACCTGTTTTATTTGCCTTTATACGCCCTTTTGACTAAGTGACCTGTGGCTGTAGGTACTAGGTATGAGTTTTTGCTACCGTATTTTGACACGTTAGGTTCTACCAATAGGAAAAGTTATTTCAAATATATAGGGTCACCTATTGGTGGGACCTAACGTTCCTACGAAAGCAAAATACTGTAAAGCTTACTGGAACCTTACGTTTGTATGGGCGTACAGTCGACTACAGAGCCCTTAAGCTAACCTTCTGAGAAAATAACTCCGCCGCTCTAAGGTCTCTTGAGACGTAAACTATTTATAAGGTATTATGAAATACTATTTTTGAGGTGGTCCTTGACTTTGAAAGATTGTACGTTGGGCCAATATGAGGTCAAATAACTGATCAAATGGAAAAATTTTTCCAAGGAACCATCTATGTGTCGCAAATGAAAAAAAAAATCTCCATACAAACTAGTACCTACTGTTAAAATGACCAATTTGTATGGGGAAGCAAATTTTTTTTTATTTACAACAGAAGGTTCTATTGGAAAAGGAACAACTTTTCCCAAGGAACCATCTATATGTCGCAAATGAAAAAAAAAATCTCCATACAAACTAGTACCTACTGTTAAAATGACCAATTTGTATGGGGAAGCAATTTTTTTTTTTATTTACGACAGAAGGTTCCATTGGAAAAGTTGTTTGATTTGGTCAGTAGAGCCTCATATTACAAATTAGCTTACATAGAGCCCAAAGTACAAATTCACCCTGTATAAACTTACCTACATAAAATATTATAATTCAGTAGCCAACAAACAATTTCATGGTTGTCCTTGGTAGATTGGATATGTATACAAGAATATAGGTAGGTACATACTGGAAACAATTGAAATAGAGTGTATAATACTCGTGTAACAATCAATTAGCTACGTGCGGTTACGATCCATTAAGAGGCCGATAAATTTAACGTCACTAAATGTGCTATTTGACCCCTCCATAAATATACCAACCCCTATACATTATTTAAGTACTTTATGTAGGTAATTGTTTTTATAATTTAAAAAAATCTCTATATAGCGTTTCCTTACATAAACTGTTTATTTTGTTGAACGTAATTTCTGAAGTGAATAAATAATATGTATATGTATCATCACAGGTGCCTTACGGCGCCCGAGACCGCCTAGACGGCCCTAGGGTACCCAGCGGAGGGGTTTTAATCCCACCTCGTCGTAGCCGATGGTATGAGTCTACACCGAACAAGTGGCTAGCTCGTCGCGATGTTTTGAATAGACTCAATAACCCATCTTTAAACAGTTTCACAAGTTGGTATAGTGAAACCGGGACCGACAGCTTAACGTGCTCTCCGAGGCGCTATAGTGGTGTTGTCAAACAAATGTGAATAAATAAGTATAATTTAAATTAAAAGAGCTTATTTTCTTTAAACGAGTACCTACATGGAGGACACATTTGTTACATTTGCCACTGAACGTGTGGTTACATTGATGGTTTTTCATTAGTTAAATAATCGTAGGTATATTAAGTATTATTATAAATACCTATTATTATTATATATAAAGTAGTAGGTATTATAATATCTAAATAACTTATCATACGGCGTATTTTTAAGTTAGATAAGGCTAGTTGTATTCGTCGACCAATCACTACTCATAAATGTGAGGTAAAAATTACGAATAGGTACGAACCGAATACTAGGTTTCGCCAATTCTGACAATCAGGTTACGGTTCGTTATTCCCATACAAAAATGTTAACATCCGTAGCTTGTACTGTCATTTTTTTGTAGGTATAACAAACCGTTATAAGTAACTTATAGGAATTGGTGGTCATAAGAGTAATGTCGTCAATTAGGACGTGCCGGGGCCCTTGGGCATAGAATTATTTGGAGTTGAAAAGTAAAAAAAAACAAGAAAATTTTATAATTTTATTACAATATAATATCATTTTTTATTTTCTTTATATATTTTAATTTATTTGTCTACAGAAATGCGATCAATTGCTTATCTTTATATAATAATTATTTTAATATAATTTACATATTATTATTTATTACGCTCATAACATATCATTTTTGTCCAATTAACATTTTAATTAAGTTTCCTGCAGTCGCCATCGCGAACTCCGCGTTCTCCATACAAAGTTAGCTTTCGCAACTTCCAATAGTACTCGATTACTGTTTGTCGCAGGATTAAAATTATATTTTTCTCGGTCATTGTATGTATTAATCTTTCTGTGTTAGGTTTTAATTTTTTTCGAAATCAGAAAAAAAAGATTTTTAATATTATAATACAAAAAAAAAATACCCACAGCAGAAAGATTTTTACATACGTACATAATAAAATTAAAAAAACTTCGACCAACAGCCAAGTTGTAATATTGGAAGTAAGTTTGTATGGGCGTCAAGTCGACTCCAGAGGCTCTACCATGGGTTTGCGCTTTGTAAAAACGTAACGTATTCATTTACGTATACATGAGCAACAACCAATGGGATCGCTTTATTTTTGGTAACAGCATTGAAAAAACGATCCTATTGGTTGTAGCTCACGTATACGTAAGTATGGGGAATATGTCAGTCAAATCTTAACTTTGATTTGCCGTTGATATCCAATTAATTTAAGTTTTATATTATTTTTTTAAAGATGGTGAGAAAGCAATGAAAAATATCCTGGTGGGCGGGACTCGAACCCATGAACCTCGCTATCGCTGCAAGGTACTAAACCGCTGAGCAAACCAGGTTCCAATCACCCCTCACGAATTTTGTCATTGCCCACCAGGATTTTTTTCATTGCATTTTATCTTTATAAAAATAATATAAACATTATCCTGATAAGGAATTTATAAAAATGTACAATTAATTTAATTAAATAGGGCCTCTGATATTTAGTAGGTACATGTACCTACTTATTCTTTTGAAAACTTGTTGATTTTCAATTTGTGATTGTGTTTAGTAGACTAGTGGTTGCGCCTTTGCCGTTGTATCCGGAGGTCGTGGGTTCGATTTCCACCCATGGCAAAAAATATTAGTACGTTTTTTCTGTACAGTTTGTCATGGTCTGGGTGTTTATAAAATATAATATATATTATATCGTTACTTCTGGTACACAAAAAAGTACAAGTAAAAAGTACAAGCCTAGAGCTTAGTTTGTGACCAGAGCAATATGTGTAATTTGTCCTACATATTAAAAAAAATATGTACAGACCACTTTACTTTGGCAATATAAACATTATAGCTATAATATGATTATAAATGCGTTAACACCTTCTTAAACGATGGTTAGAATTATTCATAAACGATTAATTACAACGCCACACCTTAATTTATTTTGGTGATTATACATATGTACGAGGTGGAAGAAAGGTCTCTAATATGTGGAGATTTTACAACCTCATCATTTAGCCGGCATAGTGAGATCGCTCCCATTATTACTATTACAATATATAGGTCGGCTTACCATCATAAAAATAAAAAAAAGATTAATGGGTTCCATAAATGATACCTACTGAATGCAAAAAAAAGCGCTGGACAAACCTCCAGAATCGATCAAAACAAAACGTTAACTGTTTTTATATTTTTTTTTTTGATAGCCGACATAACTCTGAGATGGTAAGAACATCTCGGACATATGCCTAAAATGTTTTTATAATCACCGCCATCTACATATTGAACCCACGTAAACACCTCTAACTAACCTATAACCCTGAAGTTATATAACGCATAAAATTCCTAAATCTTGTATGCCGGAAACCAAAGATTATTTAGGGTCTGGTAGTTTATTTGGTGTTTTATGAGGAACTAGTCACATGCGATGCGACCTCTTGGGCCCCTAAAATTAGTTCATTCGTAATCATTATCTAACACATTGTCAACTTTCCATATAGGCATAGATCTACCTGTTTATTATACTTTCGCTGTTATTTTGTAGAAATTTACATATTATCTAAATAGATTCCATATCTTTTTGCTATAAAATTGCTGCAATAACTCTTGCTGGTGAATTTTAAATAGGAGGGCCACGTTTGATGTGTAAATGAACGACTTGAATTTATCTCTACTGCATATTGTTAACATAGTTTTTTATAAGAACACGCTACTTCAAATAATGTTTAGTTAGTTCCTCAGTTCTAACAATTTATAAATTATTACAATGAATTTTAATTGATTTAATTAATAAAATAAAAAAAGTTATGTTATTTAAAATGTGTACAAAAGATATGATTGGAAGTCGGCATAAAATGGCCTAATTCATAAAAACTTATTAAAGCCTTGAAGAACACTTTAGTTGTGGAATGTTTTGTCTCTTTTACACATATTCATTTGTGTTGGTAAATAAAAGAGACAAAACCTTCTATAACTAAGTGTTCTTGAAGGATGTCAGTATGTCAACATGTCATAATGATAGTTCAACCCTTTAGAATAAAATTTATTATTCTAAGGTTCGACCCATATTCCATGCAAGGTTTCACAGTTCAAGCGTTTTTTTAGTGGAGCACGGCATGTGTTTTTGTATCTACATGTTGGTAAGCAGACTTCAGCAGTTTGACAGCATCGTTCGCTCCCACTTTACCGGTAAAAAAACATATACTCGCTAATTTCTTGTCAAATCAACCCCCCGTTTCCTAACTGCACCCTATTTCAACGAATGATTTTAACGGTTACAAAATAACAAATATTTTGCAGGGAATATTATTTAATTACAAATATAATATGGTACCCCTCAGACGGTTAAATTAAGTATAAAAATAAAAAGCGTATTTTTCTAAACTTTATAAATAACATACCTAAATAAAATATTTTACATTAGATAGGGTATGTATATACCTACCTACGCGCTACTATTTTTTTTTTGTAAATAGGACCATTTTACACATATTGTTCTGGTCACAAACTAAGCTCTAGGCTTGTACTATGTGTACCAGAAACAACGATATAATACATATCATATTTTATAAACATCCAGGCCTTGACAAACTTTACAGAAAAACGTATCTACTAATATTTTTTTGCCATGGGTGGGAATCGAACCCACGACCTTTGCATACAATGCCAAAGGCGCTACCACTTGTCTACAGAGGCGATCATTATTGAACATAGGTAGAAATGTTTTTTTGAGAACATACAAAAATACTTGACGTATTTTTTTCCATTTTATACGTGGTGACTGGTTGTAGGTACTCTGGGCTAATATGACGTTCAACTGAGGCTCTACCATGGGTTTGCGCATTGTAGCAACGTAACGTATACGTATACGTGAGCAACATCCAATAGGGCCGCTTTATTTTTGGTAACAGAATTAATAAAGCGATACAACCGTAAAAGTAGGTACAAAATTTTAAAATCACCCTGTATAGGTATACTTTAGACTTATTTTTTAATTGACTCCCTTATCAGCTTCACAGACTTCGATCATTCATACTCTGGTGTCTGGACGGATATAATAAGTAATTAAAATCATACTAAATATGATACGATAACCTTCACTGCAGAAGTATTAATAACTAATTAAATAAACCAACAGCAAAACTCGGATTTTGTTCGTGAGAGTATCGGCGACTGTATCTATAGATAGCTAGATAAACAAACTTTTTTCGCTACGATTGCTATTTGTCACAAAAACTATGTGAACTGTCTCTACTATAGTGCGGGTTGCGACACCATCGCCACTCGCATGCCTTACGTTTATATCTACGTGTCATGGTGTAAGGAACAATATGCGAATACCGAAGATACCTATTAATTAAACAAAACGAATAGTAGAATATTTTATTGTTCATTGTAAGTTTGAGCATACATTCAAGTGTCGATGTAAGATATTAATAAATAGCTAATAAAATGACTGACAACATAACATGCAAGTGGATAGATAATTATTTCTTAGCTATCCATGCATTCTCCGTGCCGGTGCCGGAGAAAATGACCAAAACATGAAATGTTGGGTGATACATTTTCTTATGGAAAATACGAGTTTTAGATTATGGTTTTTCGGTACTAACCAAATTATTGCTATAAAAAATGCAATACTCAAGTATTGCATATACAGGGTGTTTGGAAGGGAGCTGTACATACGCCTAGGGTAGAAACTAGGGATAGTCTGCTACCTACCCCCGCCCAATATATTGACCTTGGCCTCAAGGTTTTTTTTTAATTTATTTTTATTTTTTATTTGACTTTTTTACTAAAACTACCTGTAGCTCAAAATCTATCCATGGGACCGGTCTGCTAATGGTCTTGTTTTAATTGTTAGAGTCAGGGTCCTGCAAAAAAATATTTTACACCAGAAAATTGTGGAGAAGAAAAGTTATGGGGCCTGAAGTACCGTAGTAAGGTAAAGAAATAATTTTAAGGGCAACTTTCTATGGGGTTTAAAAAAAAACTAACAGGGTTGGAGTTCTTCTGATTTTTTTAAAACATCCTCAGTCCATGCCCTTTCTAACGATATGCTAAAAGTGTAATTACCACTTTTAGTTTTAAAGTTATTAATTAATTTCCGCAACTAGGGCACTTTTACCACCACGACTCGACATTTGTAAGACAAATTAGTAATTAATTAAAGTTTGTAATTTAATGACATTAGTCATTACCAAATTTTTTGTTTCATTTGCCATCCTTTTACGATCGAACACATTTAATTTTCATTAGTTAAAATTTTTGCTTAAAGTGCCCTAGTTGCGGAAATTAATTAATAACTTTAAAACTAAAAGTGATAATTACACTTTTGGCATATCGTTAGAAAGGGCATGGACTGAGAATGTTTTAAAAAAATCAGAAGAACTCCAACCCTGTTAGTTTTTTTTTTAAACCCCATAGAAAGTTGCCCTTAAAATTATTTCTTTACCTTACTACGGTACTTCAGGCCCCGTAACTTTTCTTCTCCACAATTTTCTGGTGTAAAATATTTTTTTGCAGGACCCTAAGACACTAACGATTAAAACAAGACCATTAGCAGACCGGTCCCATGGATAGATTTTGAGCTACAGGTAGTTTTAGTAAAAAAGTCAAATAAAAAATAAAAATAAATTAAAAAAAACCTTGAGGCCAAGGTCAATATATTGGGCGGGGGTAGGTAGCAGACTATTCCTAGTTTCTACCCTAGGCGTATGTACAGCTCCCTTCCAAACACCCTGTATATACTCGTATATCCATAAAAACCACATGTTTTTTATAACTTAGGTTATTTCATAAAATGTGGTTTTTATGGAGGAATTTTATTTTTGACTTCACCATTTTTTTAGAAAAGCATATATCGGAAGCCGTCATAACAGTGGTGTAAATAATATGAAAAAGTGGTGAAAATCTATTTGTTTTAAATATCTACCATCGGTTGCATCCAAAAAAAAAAATTTTTTTAATTCATTGATTTTACATAATTTCAGTGTGGGTAACTCTATCGCCATACAGCGATGGACAGTACGCATACAGCAGAAACCAGCTGGCCAGTCAACGACAGGAACGTCAGGGTAACAGCTGGGACATACGACTGGCTGTGCCAGGGGAACCAGGGACAGATTACCCCACGCTGGGAGGGATACCAAAGACTTCTTTCTCTTGTGCAGGAAAAAAACCAGGTACCTACTTTAATAATAATAAAAAACTCACACATCACTTTAACTTATGCCTTCACGGATAAAAACATCTTGGATCAAAACTATTCAAATAATACGTATACAAAAACAGATGGCCTTGGCTTAAGAACGTTTACTTAAGTTAAAAAAAATGTAATAATATTTCTGTAAATATTTGTATTCGCTGAAGAATTTATTTTTATACGTGTTGGTAACGATGGTATAACCTTATTACCTATACCGGCTTATTGACGCTTAATGTTATATGTTTCAGGTTATTATGCTGATATAGAAACAAGTTGCCAAGCATTTAGGATATGTACCCTCGGTGCTACTTACGGATACCAATCGTTCCTATGTCCAAACGGAACTTTATTCAATCAGCAAGTCTTCGTATGCGATTGGTGGATGAATGTTAATTGCCAAGAGTCTCAAAAATATTACATTATGAACAACGACAAATATGAAAACTTGAGACTAGGCGCACACATGATGAACGACATAAAAAGCATGCTGACACACTCCATGAGGAACCCTTACGACAAAGCCAACGTCAAGAGCAACTACATGGTCATGCAAGATTACAAACCACCCTCCGGACAAATGTTCCCTAATGGAGCCCAAAGATCAGGGTTTGAAAGAGCTTTAACTAATGTATATGTTCCCGCCAAACAACTACAATCTCCATTCAATCAAAACAATGTCGCAGCAGCGTCGACGCCGAGTCCTCAGTACGTTCCATCAGTATTCAACAACGGAAGAAATAATCAATTAGAAACATTCCAAAGACAGTCCAAAAGCGGTCACTACTCTCAAAATAATCAACAAACATTTTCCAATGGACATTCCGGTAAAATTTCCGAAACAAATAATGCATACCGAAATGGAAAACCACAAAGTAATACTCGCAATAACTTTCAACAAGCTAACTATGAACAAAATCAAGTGACAAATGCTCATACCTACAACACACCAAATACTTTCAGCAGTCAAGTAAACACGCAGTACCGAGACAACACATTGGGATCTGCAGGAAATACACATAGACAATCTGAATTCGGAATTTCTTTCAAAAAAGAACAATTCACATATCCAACTCAACAGAGCACTATAAGCACTTCTACACAACAATTCATAAATGTTGTCGGTCAAGTAAACCAAATAAACGAAGCTAAAAGTAACTTGGTAAGTGAACAAGATCCTACTCTTACTAGTTTAAATAAAAAAATAACATTTAACAGACGTGTAAAAGAATCTAACCAACCTAGTTCTGCTTCTCGTTTGACTTTCAATGCTTGGCTTATATCGCAGCCCCGGAAAACAGCTCGAGCTCGAGTCCGCTCTGAACAAGGTCCTTATGTGTATAACAAACCCACGGTTCCGACTGCTCCTCAACCGGCTAGACTGATTTCAGAACCTGCTTCTTATGTCTATAATCCACCTACTAACACTCCCACCCGACCGCAACCAGCCAGAATCATTTCCGAGCCTACACCCTATGAATACAATAGACCAATAAATGCCCCTACTCCACAGCCTGCTAGGTTAATATCTGAGCCGACACCATACTTATATAACAAGCCAACAAATCCCCCTGCTCCACCACCTGCTAGATTAATTTCATACCCAACGCCATATGTGTATCCAAAACCCACAGCCCCGCCACAAATAGCTAGGTTAGTTTCTGAACCCACTTCTTACTATTACAACAAACCCCGACCTACTCAGGCAGCAAAATTGATATCAGAATCTGGATATATTTACAATAGACCCACAGTCGCTGCTAAACTAATTTCTACAACTACTCAACCACCCCGAACATACCTAGCTCCGACTACTCATAGGCCAACGCCACCACCTCAATTGTATTTTGTTCCTACAACTATCAGACCTACCTTCTCAGGTCCCTTTTACCTAGTACCGACGCAAGATTCAAATAACTTACGCCAACCAGAAATCACTTTTGGTCGACAACGTCTGGAACCAAATGTAGTTCTTAATAGTAATTCTGATTTAGAAGTTTCACCAACAGCACCGACACCAGTCTATTTACCTGCTCCAGCCAAAAGTACTCAACTAAATACACCTTCTTTTAGACTTACTAAACAATCACGAATAAATTCCAATCGTAATAATTTAACATTTACTGATATTTTAACTAAAGAAAAATTAGACGTAACTGTTCATGATATAGTTAAAGATACCAGCAATGTATTAGGCACTGTGGAGTCAAATCAACTGGGCCAATTACGTCAAGAACCTACACATATCGATTATCCTGATGATAACTATTTGCCTCCAGGAACAATTTCCCCTAATGACCACATAGAAAGCATTCCCCTCCAACACAATGAGGCTAATTCCGCAAAACTTGGTAAACTTATTGCAGCTCCGGCAGCCAATCTCGAACCTCCCCTTGAATCTTTTGATACCTATAATGAGAATAACCAAAATCCTATAGCAAAATTACCCTTTTATAAACAAACTAACAGTATTCCCGCAAACACGATAGAACGAACTGTTTCGTTAAAAATATCGATCCCTGAAAAAACTGCTGCTTATTTATTTAACACGAATAACGGTACAGAATATGATAAACTAGAAATACTTAACACTGGAAGTAGTAATTACCTTGTATTATCTAACCACAATACATACCACTATTCAAAACCTAACTTTATACCTATTGGCAAATTGGTTATTGATGAAAATTCAAACATTTCTAATTCACAGGCTCTGGTGTTTTCATTCCTAGCAGATTCTTTAAACGCGGCAAAAGAATACAAAAATATTGTCGATGAAAATTTACAAACACAACAACAATATAACAACGAAGACGTCTCTGATATAACAAATAACATATCACAATTAACATCATCACAATATACCCAAAATACTGTTAATACCAACTCAAACATAAGAACTTCAGAGAACTCCAATATTGAGCGCGGCAATATAAAATACTCCAATGGTATCATACAAACTCAAGCTCAAATCACACAGAGGGCACAAGATAATCCGTCTCATAGTGAGATAAACTCCAATTTACAAAGAGAACATTCAGCCGATTATACACACAGACAGACTACCTCACTAACTGATAACCAAAATATATTTAGTGGGCAACTGTACCAATCACCCGTGGTAGAAGTAACTAATCAAATCTACAATGAAGCAAATAATAATTTTGTGCCATTAAAAAATACAAATGTAGATCACACAGATTTACAGGACTTGCACCAGGTAAATGCACAAAGCAACGTCGGAAGCAAACAAGGTAGTGCAGAAGTTGAAATAGTAAAATCTCATACTTTACAATTGCCTTCAGCCGCTGCAAAGTTGCAGGTGGCTTCGACCGTCAGTAGTGAGGCACAAAATAGTCAAGAAGATACAGCTCAAATAATATTTAACAATTTAATAAATGGTAATGGAATAACCGCCCAAGTGAGAGACAAGATTATTGGTTCTATCTCACACCCACACGATGATAAAAAAATTGTTACATATAAGAAAGACCAGTCATATTATGTCTACACAAAATTAGAAGATAACATACAAAATAAAATAACCTCCCAAACAACAGACGAAAGAAACGGGAAGCTAATACAGGGTAACAACGCAGATAACACTGTTACTTTGCAGCTGGTCCCTTCTATAAGTTACCAGGTAAACGACGAGAAAGAGAAGCAAAGAATATTGAATGCCTTCCAAATCAACGAGTACGGTAGTCCAAATATAAGGAATGACAATGGAAATACTGGTTATGATAATCAAAACAAAGTTATCAGTAATGTGGATTACACAGTTGATCATTCAGTATCGAATCAGAGTAACGGTCAGTATAGAAACGTAGAGAATTTATACAAGGGTCCGTCCTCATACTCGGCGCCACAGTCTTCGGTGGGGCGGTTAGAGGTGCAGCAGCAGAATACCAATCAAAATAACAACTTTCCTGCTCGATTAGAACAATTTAACGAAGACACTGGTTATCAAAAAGTTACCCCATCTCGACAATTTTCTTATTAATAGTTATCTAATTATATACGAATAAAAAATATTGTAAATAGATTAGGTATAAAAATAATTATGTAAAATAAATTATTTATAATCGACAAAAAGCTATATTACTTAGGTAAGTTTAAATTTTTAGCGTCTTATAATAAGTTTTGTATCCTATTTGCGCATTATTGACGCTGTATCGTTTCTTATTTTGAATTTTGTATTGTTTCTGTCTGCACGATAAGAATAAGAAAACACAGATTATTAAAGTTTAACTCCATCTAGAAATGTTTCTTATCAATAGGTACATAATATAAATAAATGTAAATAGATTATTAATATACTTTTACTTACATTATGTAAAATAAATTATTTACAATTAAATAAAAACACGTGAGTTTTGTTTACATTACATTGCATCTCTGCCGGCAATTAAAATAATTTTGCGAAAACACTGGCTACCAAATAGTTAAGTGACCGCATCCATAGACTAGTGGTTGCGGAATTGGTGTTGTATTCGGAGGTCGTGAGTTCGATTCCCACCCATTGAAGAAAATATTAGTACCTACATTTTTCTATACAGTTTGTAATGTCTGGATGCTTATAAAATATAATATGATATCGTTGTTTCTGACACACATAGTACAAGCCTAGAGCTTAGTTCATTGCTTAGCATAAGTTGTTGCTTTGTATTAACGTAATGTTAATACGTCAGAAACAACCAATAGGATCGCTTTATTTTTTAAATAAATCGATCCGTGGTTTCTCACGTATTAACATTACGTTAATACAAAGCAACAACTTATGCTAAGCAATAAACTAAGCTTTAGGCTTGTACTATGTGTGTCAGAAGCAAAAACTTATAGTAAAGCCTCTTGAGCAATGTGTAAACTGTCCTACATATTATTATTATTATTATTATTATAAGTATGTACCCTGAGCCCGTCTAAGTTATGATAAATAAATTAATAAGAATGATTGATTAGCAAATAATACGTTATCAACCACTATAAGCATATCAAAAGCTCTGAAAAGGCCCTTTTCTTCATGTGTTTATAAAATTATCGTATAATTGTATAATATGATAAACATAAATCATATTGTTTCCAATATGATACTCATTGGTGGCCGGTGTGGTGGCCAGCACGTCAGTGAGTTTAGTTAGACTCAATACCGCATTCGTAATCACGAAATCTGCGTTCTCTATACAAAAAAAACTTTTTGTACTTCCAGTAATACTCCTACTTACTAATTACCTACTGTTTATCGCAATATTAAAATAATATTTTTGTCAGTCATTTATTAATCTTTCTGTAATGGTTTTTTTTTTATTTAAAATTAGAAAACTTTTTTAATATTATAATACAAAAATTTTACCCACAAAAGAGATTTTTGCGTACAATTACCAACATAAAAATAATAATTAATTGAAATACGACTAACAGCCAAGGTGCAATATCAGTAGTAGGTACGTATCACAACGCCACTATTAATACACCTACATTTTTTTTATTAAAAACTCATTAGTACGCACTACGCCGTTTAATTTCAAAAAATGCGATCGCAAATAAAATACTGTTTCAGAGAGAGACAATGTTCTTAGCTACCCATATAAACGTGCTGGGGCCGGGTCCACAGGTTGGGAGGCAGGAGAGTTAAGGGCCCTACGGCCATATTCTGTTTCTTATAAGGTAACCGTTAGATTGACAAAATAACAAATCCCGTTATTAGCGCTATCACCTCCAATCAGCGAATACTCTGATTGGAGGATAGCGCTCTTTATTTTTGGTAACAGGATTGAATAAAGCGATCCTATTAGTTGGTGATCACGTATACGTATACGGTATGTTGCTACAATGCGCAAACCCATGGTACAGCCTCAGAATGGGGCCGCTGGAGTCGACTTGACGCCCATACAAACGTACTTCCAATATTACAACTTGGCTGTTGGTTTAAGTTTTTTTTTTTTTTTAATTGTACGCAAAAATCTTTCTGTTGTCGGTAATATTTTTTTTGTATTAAAATATTTAAAAACTTTTTATTCTGATTTCGAAAAAAAAGAATGAACCAACACAAAAAGATTAATAAATACAATGATCGACAAAAATATTATTTAAATTCTGCGACAAACAGTAATCGAGTATTAGTGGAAATGCGAAGGGAATATGCATATTGTTTTTTTTTATTTGATTACTTGATAGAGTAACTACATTAGACCCTAAAAGCAAATATTAAACATTTTTTAAAGGGTAATAACACAAAAATAAAAGCGTTTAAACTTTATCTGCCACTACCGCAGTAAAAAACGGTACATCACTAGCCGCCATTCTGTGACGTCATTCGTGCTCAAAAAGCATATTAGTTCAATGTTATTGCACCTCAAAAGTTAGTCAAAAGGTTTGTTTATCACAAATTATCGATGAATGAAAGCGGCCCTAGCCTAGTGGTTAAGTCACTGCGCACCTGATAACAAGGTTAAGCAGATGACAACAAGGCCGGCCTGGGATGGGTGACCGCTTTATACAATGAGGCTATTTCATCATAAACACCGCAACAAGCTCGCCACTTGTTAGGTGTTGCCTCCGAATATCATCGGCGAAATGAGAACGGGTTAATCCCTCCGCTTGGTACCCTGAGGCCGTTTAAAAGGTTCTCGGGAGCCAAATAGGCACCTGTGATAGTATTTTATTTTTATTAAATTATCGTAATAAAGGACAATAAATACCCAAGAAAAAAAGAAACTGTGACTACAGAACACACATTGACATTTGTTTGTGCACGAATGACGTCACATGCAGTGTTTGCTAATGACGGAGCGTTGAGCAATGCGTTCCGTTTCTACAAAAAAATGGATTTTAAAAATAGTATTTATAAAAAAAAATAGCTAATCATAATAAAATAGATTACTGTAAATATGTTCAAAGACATAAAAGGAACATTATATATTACAATAATAATAATTGGCGTTACATGCATATTCCCTATTATGTATGGAGAACGTGCGAGTTCGCAATTGCAACGAATGCAGTGCCTTAAGCAATGATTCCGGGCTTAAGACCGGAAAGCAGGTTTTGAAGGCCTTTCCTTATTCACCTTTTGAGTTTATACGGAACAAACTTTTCTCTTTATCTCACAAACGAAATTACTAGAAACGGATTTAAAACTCAACTTTATGCAGTGGAAGTTGGTGCAAGAGGAATTCCAGCAAACTCTTTGCACTGTCTATTGAAGGACCTTGGCCTTCCGAGAACAGCCGTCGGAACTTTTATGGAGTGTGTTTCCAGGATGGCGCTAACAGGATCATCAACACAGTGCAGGTGAGAGTTCAAAAGGCCTTTAAACCTACTTCGCGGTCTGAAGTCCGGGAACGCTGCAGTTCATTCCCCTGCCTTTCAACCACGCGATGAACCCGGCACCCGCACGGTGAATCCATGGTTTGCTAAGAACATTGTCTCTCTCTAATAATATGTAGGACAATTTACACATATTGCTCTGGTCACATACTAAACTCTAAGTCTGTACGATATACAAAAACAACGATATACCCAATTGACCATGGCAAGAAAATATTAGTACGTATCTCTGTAGTTTGTCATGGCCTAGGTGTTTATAAAATATAATATGTGTTATATCATTGTTTCTGGTACATATAGTACAAGCTTAGAGATTAGTTTGTGACCAGAGCAATTTGTCCTACATATTATTATTATAATACATATTAAATGTGCAATTTCTTTTGTGTGAAAATGGAATATGTAGAAATAAATATAAATGAAACTAAATATAAATTAAAACTATTATTTTATTGTAATAAACATTAAGATTCAAAATTGACCTTATTTTAATAGTTAATCATGTATGAGCCTTACCTTTAAATTAGTTTTTTTTGTGTTTATTAATACGGACCTAAGTCGGTACTTGGATTACACATGATATTCACTCAAGTAACGTCTGTAGCCCTAGTGTGAGTTTTTTAACATTTATTTTCGCGTTAACTTTACTACTGCGTTAACATTTAGACCAATCACACGCTCGCATTTTTAGTTCCTAAAATTTCCGCTTGGAGCGCTGAACTATTTCCCATACAACTTTTAGTTAACTCAAACGCAAAGTTATAATAGTTAGAAAACTCACACTAGGGGCACTATTGAAAAGAGACAAGACTTACTTGAGTAAATATTGAGTTTGATTAGTGTTTTTAATATTTTTAATAGCATTTGTTTTGCAAAAAATCACAGTTACAAAAATATATTTCCAATTATTATTTTAATTTAATTACACATTTAAAATGCTTTTACGTTATCTAAACTGTTTCAGTTAAAATCAGTTAGGTATAAAAATTACAAATGAAAATTTTTACTACTATTACCATATTTAAGTAAACAGGAAGGATTCGCGAACTAGAGCGACAAAAAACATCTACTCGTAAATGTTGTTTTCAGTGATAATAAGGTTGTTTTAAAAAAAAACATCATGGATGTAGATTTTATTTACTCACTCCTAATTTCATAATTTATTTTTAAAAAATCTATTAAGTTTTGAAATTACAACTAAAGTAATATTTTTTAAATCATAAATCAAACTTTAGGTGTATTTTCAAAATTTAAAGATTTTTAATAACGAGACTATCTAATTAGGATAGACTAAGTAATATTTACACCTCTACATTTTTTTTTCATTAAAAAAAACTTTGATATCACTGAAAACAACAAATATACGTTTTTAGGCATTCAAGATAGCAAATCCTTTTCCTGGCTTCTTAAGGATGTTATTTAATAATCTATAAAAGATATTACATGTGCAGACTTTGAATTAATTTAAAATAAAGAGTTTGTGCAATCTTAATTATTTATTAAAAAGTACTATTCAAGTTAAAGAAATATCTTTTTAACCTTCAATTGAAATGTAGCTGTCTCAATAACTGATTAATCTTTTTTGACGGATAGTAACCATGGTAAAATTTTGCATGTCAATTTCTGGCAAACTTCTTGAACACTGCACATACCAAAGACGAAATTTCTAACAAAGGTATATCATGATGTTCACCAACGTGTGCTCAAACTAACCCCACTATGCCTGACTGTGTTCAAGTTATTTTTTAGTATCTATAACTAATGAAATTTGTACTGAAATTAGCCAGCTAAGTTTGCTATCCGTTAAAAAAAGATAGATCGATTTTGAGAACTGCCATAATTAATGAGACTCGTAAATATTAACCAAACAACGTCATTCATACGTCCAAACAAAACAATGAAAAAGCTTATAGTATAGAATAATAGGCGACAAATTATTTAAAATACTTAATCTTCTGCATTATCATTCCCATGACTGTTGTCTGAAAATAAAAATATATGTAAGTTAATAATTATTTCTAGCAGCTTTCCCCACCCTCTCATTCTCCTAGGAAGGTTTTTTAAATTTTACAAGGTGTCACAGGGCTTGAAACAAGATTATAGACAAAAAGAACATAGTTTGCTGACTAAAACCTTAAAAAATCTGACCTTATTTTAAGAAATCTTCCACAAGAAACTAGAAGTCTTACTAAAAAGGCTGTAAAAAAATACTTTTTTCGTAAAAACTGACTTTTTCTGGCCAATGTTCAAAAAACTGACTGATTTAACTGAGCAGCCAGAGGCCTATTTCTTATAAAGGAAACGTTAGCTTGACAAAATAAGGGAAACCTATAACTATGACATTAAACAATCGGCAACAAGGAAATCCTAAAAAGTCATGCACTCATTGCCTCATATTACAGGTGCTTTTGGCTTGAACGTTTCTATATTTCGTGTCGTATCCATTGTACTTCAAGTATTTCGTTATTTTGATAATCCAACGTTACCTTAAAAAGAAACAGAATATGGCCACAGGGGCCTTGAGAGAAAATTCAGGCGAGGCGAAATATCATGTCGCATTTAATCTAAATTGTGTACTTTACCAGTAAAAAAGAAAATTACAATAAAAAAAAATTGTCTATGTACAAACAAGCTTTATAAATGTTAAAGTTTTATTTATTTACCTTCACAATGTCCATTAGTGTTCTGAATACGCAGTTGTCGCAGTCTGTCTGTGGCTTCATCAGGTTGTGCATTACTCTCTTCTGCGTCTTCAAACATATCATCTGAAATAGTATAGAAAACTTTATATATATTATAAAACGGTCTTGTTTATTTTATTTTGAGGCTTTGTATCTACCGGTCTACAAAATGTAATCAGACCTACAAAGTCCATGAATTAGAATCAATCAATACATTGTTGTCTAACAGCATTGATCAATTGATCACTATGCTGACTAAATGATATGGTTACTGAAAAACTGCATTAGGAGTAGTTTACTTTATTAACCTTGCTGTATATATCATCAAATCAACTGCCTTATTATACCACATATCATAGCTGAAAGCTGGCAGCCACTTCCTAACCAAGGTAAGCAAGGTAAAAAGATTTAAAATAATAATAGGCTTACTTACCCTCATCAAAATCTTCTCCATCCATGTAGTTCTCATCATCTTCTACCTCATCCTCAGGGTCTGGATGCAGAGTCTGACCTTGGCACATGGCATTGTACATAATTTGGAGATCATGTTCATTTGGTGGGACAAACCTAAAATATTATTTTAAAAAGGGATAAAGTCATCGCATCACTTCTATAGTTGCTCACACTGTTACATGACTCAGCATCGCATTGAAGAAGGTTTCACTTATGGTGGTCTTAAGCACACCTTGTTTTTTATTAATGTTTTACCTATCCATGCATTTATAGTGAAGATGTCGGGTTGTAGGAGTGTTAAATAAATAGCATTTATTTATACATGCCACAAGTTTATGTTACACTGCACTTTCAATTTTCATATCTAATAAGCTATTGAAAAGCAATTGATGTATTCTTGCTGACAAGTGGAATGAATGGCAGCCTAACTAAACAGAATGACCGAGGACCTTCTTGTTAAAAACATTAACTCTTCTCAAATTTTGATGGAATTTGTATCACGTGGAAGTATGGTAGCAAATTAAATTTAGACCAGAAAGTAGAAAGGGCCTGTATAGCAAATGCATGTATAGAACAAAACATTAGTCTTTTCATAATTTAGTTAGTAATAAGCATGAGCCTTTACCTGAGCTGTGTTATAGGTTGGTCATCTGCTTCATACTCATCATCTTCATTCTGGTTTCCATCTCCCCCTCCTACATTGCCTAATTGTGGTAGTCTGCAATGCAAAATTTATAATGTTAAATTTGCACTTTTATTGGATTTTGAATAACCTGTACCAATTCTTTAAGACATTAAACAACTATCCAGTAACAAACTAAGCTCTAGACTTGTACTATGTGTACCAAAAGCAATGATATAATACATATTATATTTTATAAACACCCAGACCATGACAAACTGTACAGAAAAAGCGTACTAATATTTTGTTGCCATGGGTTGGTATCGACCCCACGACCCCCGGATACAACGTCAAAGACACAACCACTAGTCTACAGAGGCTGTATGTTCCCCAACAATTTTTAAATTGACTTATGGTCTTTGATACATAGAATCTTACCTAAGTTCATAGTTAATAACCATAAGCAGTGCTGGTGTAGGTTCTTTCTGTACCCCATGAATAGATATGCTGGTGTACTGTAGGGTAAGGGTTGGCACTGGAGCCCCATCTTGAATACCACCACCCCATACTACATTGCTGAAAGCAGACATTTTTTTTTTATATGTACTATTCTAGAACAATCTAAAATAGTAAAATAGGAGTTGCAATGACATCATTGCTAACTCACATCTACTGAGCTCATTTGTAGGACCTAGTGGCTCATTTAAAATATATAAACTAATTAACAATAATAATATGTAGGACATTACACACATTATATGTATTAACTGGACACAAAGTAAACTCTGGGCTTGTACTGTTACCAGAAACAATGTTACTAATAAATGTTATATTTTAACATTCAGACCATAACAAACATGATAGAAATGTGCAAAGAAACATTCCTAGTAATATTGTTTTGCCATGAGTGGGAATCAAACCCACAACATCCAAACACAACGCTAAAGGCGCAACCACTAATCCACGGAGGCGGTAATTGTCACCTATACCCAGAAGTTTCTTCTGCACCCCTTGCAATAGTTAGTTAAACATGGTTATAGATACCTAGTATACACTTTATAAAGATAATCTCATACAAGTCCTCTGCGAGTTAGTACTCGTAATTTTATTATACTATATCGCAGCTTTAAACTTACTTCTCTGTGATATACAACGAGCCAGTTCCTAATTCTTGATCATTTACAAGTAATTTTGTGGATGGTTGATGAAAAATTAAAGCGTCAGTTGGAACAGTAAACGTGGACGAAATAACCATTTTTAAATCAAACTTTAATATTTTTAATATGTAGTATGTAATTAATTTATATTAGAGAAATTGTTAAATGTGCGAAATGCGGCTCTTTCAAGGGGTATCAACTACGGTATGTGCATTTGCGCCACCTCTGGGCAAAATATGCGAGAAAGAGACTATATACAACAATACGGAAACAAGAGAGACAGAATGATATACAACAACACGGACACAAGACGATACAAAACGGATACATATTTTTTTTTTTTACTCGGAAAGCAAATGAACTTATTATTTCTGAATTATTTTTAATTTAATAAAACATGGGTTTTATTTTATTAATATTAACTAAAGAACTTCATTAAACTACGGCGTAATTACAGTGTAAATTAATTTCTTGTTAACTAAACATGGCAGAATCACGCGCAAAGCGAGAAGCCATTCAACAAGAAAAAGAAAGATATTTATTTATTTTACGAAAGAGCGGCATATTGTTTATAAATGTTTATTTAATTGTGATGTGTTCATTAAAATTTTGCAAATGTTTACACTTGAAATTGTCTTGCATTAATAATTTATTAAGTGACTATGAACTTGTGTCGTTTAAAGAAATCCTATGTTTTTGTGTTATTAATTTCTGTGTAATGGAAACAGGAAAGTGTAGTAAATGCAGAGTGCGGACTAATATCCTCGTATACTGAACCTTTCATAGGTTTCCCGCAGCTACTAAGCCTAATCCGGTTACATTTTCTATTACAATATGCTTAATTAATTTAATTAAAAACGTATTATGAAATGATGTTTTATTCAACTGTACCTACTTAATTTACCCTTAAATATTTTTCTTTGAAGTGAATTTTAATTGAGTACGTTATTTGATTGATGAAAATCAGATATCTACTCAATTAAATTTCACTTCAAAAAACTTTAAATATTTATATCAGGAGGCCATTTTGAATTTTAGTTCCCAGGGTTAACGCTGTGGCGCTTAAAACTTGTCGGCATTTATTTACTATGAAGTTGGCTTTCTTCTCTCGTAGAGAGTATTAAGTTCCTTGGGCTCTTTACAACACGAAAAACATTTCAAAGAAATTGGAAAACAAAAGTTTTTTTTTAATAATGAAGATAAATGACGACGTTTTATATATCTTTGTGGGAAAGGCAAAGGCATGAACTATACCGCCAAATCCTCAAATTATGTTTTCTTAAACACGTTAATAATGTTCCTACAATCAGTGTGTTCGTTTACTACTGTTTTTCGCTTAAAGCGCTTAAGCTTTAAGCCAATCTAATTAGCCGTCAAAGTACTCAAAGCGAAGCAAAGCAATCGCAGCGTTTGCAGGAGTACTCGAACAGTTTTATGTGCATAAATAAACATCTTATAAAATTCATAAGAGAATACAAAATAGAGTTCATAAAACTTTTAAGTGAAAGGGAGGAACAATAAAAATAATCAAAAAAAAAGTATTTGATACACAATAATTGTGACCACAGACAATTTACTTTGATTGCACTACTTGTATTTTCCAAGCGTTCGCAGCGAATTCAATGACGTAATTTGCTTTTTTTCTGTGACGTCATCAAAAATCAAAAGCAAAGCGAAGTACTAAAAAAACACCTGTCAAGTAAAGTAAGCTAGCTTTGTAAGCCTTTTAAGCAGTACTCAAACGTACCGAATAGCAGTTATACAGCGAAGTTTAGTGACATCACGAAAAGTCTGGTTTTAATGTTTATATTAAGTTTGTCACACTTATGTTTCTCTAAAGAGAATATTACACGAAATCACCAACACTTTCGAAGAACAAACTATCACGGATATAATAATACAAAAAAATAACATTAACACAACCTTTCCACACTTTACTCATTTATAAAAAATATTGCTAAATCAGAAGTAAATTATTCTATAACGCCTTTAATAAAAAACAAAGATTAGAATTTTTTTTTTTTGGTCACCTTGTGTTGACCAAAATCCAAATTGTAGTAATATGAATGGGAAACCATGCTTATGCTACATCCATTGGTTATAATTATGATCGAAGGTGTCAAATAGATGTAGCATAAGCATGGTTTCCCCTCTGCCAAAGTAGATGTTAAAATGGCCATATACAATATATAAAACATGTTCACGTGCAATCGGCGTCACATGTATCGTTTGGTGTTCCAAAAAGGTTCTTCCCCTACTCAAAAAAAAGTTGTGCAGTTAAAGCTTCAGACAAACCAACGCGGTGGCGGTGGCGATCAGTTATTGCAATAGTACTTGTATCAACAGGTTCAAACCAAACACGTTCTGCGGCTGCACGTGCGATCTGTACAGAGTTTACACGCGCGATCACAGGCGGACGCGATCTTTTGCTGTCGACACTATTTGAATGCTGCACGCAAATAATTTCTAGGGATTTGTCAGCTTTATAGCAAGTCGGAGACCGAAATATTATTGCTGAAGTGTGAAAATATAAAATATTATCTGATACATCACACCCGTGTTATACAAATAATCGAAAAAAAGATATATATATATATTGTAAAGAAATATGGAAAAATGGACATTAAGTAAATTTAAATACCTCCAGTTTTTACTAAACTTTTAATAACTTATTTTTAAACATTAATATAATAATAATAGTAAATACCTACCATACCATCGAAAGCCAAATGTATGGGATTTATTGGCGACGTTTGTCGTTTCTCGGCGATCGGAATCTACCCATAGAGTAAAATTCCTATACAATTTTATCGATCGAGGAGGCGATTCGATTGGCGATCGTGTTCTTTGTTCAGGCCCCAGGTTGTATAATAATACTATGTAACCAAAACCTTATCGTATTTTATCTGAAAATATCATTGAACAAAATATGATTTATTCCAAATATACTTAAATACCTACATCTTATACCTTTTGTCATCTTCAACAAATGCTACTAGTAAAAGAATTTTGTCTAAAATATCTTCCATTTTGTCATTAAATTCAATAGAGGACGTTCACTCAGCCCGAACGCAGATATCCTGAATACCTTTTACACTGTGTCTAAGGCGATCTCTTACATCAAATTTGCGAAACATATAAATTTATTTATATAAATAATAAATCAATCAGTATTAAAAACAAAACTTCGAAACGAGGATATACAAATTTTATTTTCATTTCCAGGAAATAATAAAGATTTTTTGTTTAGATTTATTTGTGTCTTTTTAAGGATTTTATTTTTTAAAGCAGTCTATTGTAGACTGCTTTAAAAAATAAAATATCCGGAATTAAAAACTTTTTCAAATTTAAATATAAAATTATTTATTTACTAAAATTAGTCTTAGATTTGTTCTTTAATAAATATTTATTACCGAGAGCTGCGAGAGCATATAGTTTTATACACAAAAAAATATCATATTTTAACACACCCACCCAAATGGTATAAAAAAATTTAAGCCTGCATAGAGCAAAAAAAGCTAAATCACCACACACGGTTTTATCCGATTTGAATGAAAAATAATGCAATAATGAATAATAAACTTATGTTATAGTATCACAGGGAATGTAGCTACATTTTAATAAAATATACGAAAATAAAATAATTAATAATTTACTATTAAAAACTATCAAAATTTAGCGGAAAAGGCTAGTTTGCGTTTTAAACATTTTAATAACTTAACGGCTACCGTTAAGTTATTAAAATGTTAATATATATATATAAATAAAAAGTAATTTTATCTCAAAATTAATTCAAAGGTATTCTCAAATGTATAAACCATCACCACGGATATTTGCAACATTTATATTTTTGTTCCTAATATTTTAAATAATTATTTTTTCGAAATATATCCCAAATCTGCTATACATTTTAAATATTACGCGATGAACGCGTTCGAAAATTCAGTCGCCCACGAGAGCTCGGAGTGGGGGTCACGTCTCTTTGCGGAGCCGTGCCATGTGACCTGGGGCCTTAGAGAAAAAGCAGGTGAAGCGACGTGTCGTGTCGCCTTCAATCAAAACTGTATAGATTTTGGCAGGTACATACATACGTTTACATACGTAATACATACGTTTTTGACTGAGGCGACGCGACATGTCGCCTCGCCTGCTTTTTCTCTATAGCCCCTGGGGCCTGGGGCCCTACCGGGAAGCCACATGAAATACCGATCGCCACGTCGATCGATCGAAAGCGAATGTAAAATGTATGTGATTTGACGTTTCTCGGCGATCGAGTTCTACCCATAGACAATATTTCCTATACAATTTTATCCATCGACGCGTCGATCGGTTTGTCGATGTGGCTTCCCGGTAAGGCCCCTGACCAAAGAACACGATCGCCAATCGAATCGCCTCATCGATCGATAAAATTGTTTAGGAATTTTACTCTATGGGTAGAGTCCGATGGGAAACGTCAAATCCCATACATTTGACTTTCGATGGGTATTTCGATTCGATTATCGATCGGCTCTTTGGTAAGGCCCCTGTCCTGTTGTGTGTGTTGTGTATGTACACAAAACGTGGCAAAGAAAAACAAAATAAGTAGATTTTTGGAATAATGAGAATTTTTTAGTACGGAATAAAATTTATACAATAATATATTTTAAAAAATGGAAACATTTTAAAGTCAGACATTATAAATTGAATAACAGTAGCAGTACCTACTACATACAAGAATAAATAAACTAAAGATGAGGCTTCGCTCGTTTTGGAAATAAACGTCATTATACATATTTTTAAGTAACTTTAATATTACAATTTTAATATTTGTAGTTACAACGAGTAATTTGAATTTTAAATGGCGACTTCGGTTATTTGGAATTATACGTCATTGTACTCGTTTATAAGTTATAAGTAATTTTACCAGGTCAAGTTCGATTTTTATAGTTATTTAGAATTTAATGGTGACGGCTTCGCTCGTTCGTAAAAAAAATTACATTATACTCGTTTTAAAGTAACTTTAGTAGTCAAAATCAGAATTTTGTAATTATTTTGAATTTAAAGATCGCCAGCTTCGCTCGTTCGAAATTGTGAGACATTATATTTGTTTTTAAGTAATTTTACCAGGGCAAATTCAATTTTTATAGTTATTTTGAATTAAAAAATGGCGGCTTTGCTCGTTTGGAAATAAACGTTCATGTACACGTTTTTAAGTAACTTTACATGGCCAAATTTGATTCTTATAGTTATATTGAAAATAATGATGGGGGCTTCCCTTGTTTGGAAATATAGTCATTATACTAGTTTTTAGTAACTTTAGTATTCAAAATCTGATTTCTGAAATTATTTCGAATTTAAATATGGCGATTTCGCTCTTTCGGAAATAAACATCCTTGTACTCGTTTTTAAGTAACTTTAAAAGTCACCTCACCCGGTCAAATTCGATTAAAAGTAATTGAATTGTAGGTATATATTAATTTTAATAACCGCCTCCGTAGACTAGTGGTTGCGCCTTTGGCTCCGGAGGTCGTGGGTTTGATTCCCACCCATGGCAAAAAAAAAATTGTACGTTTTTCTGTCCAGTTTGTCATGGTCTGGGTGTTTATAAAATGTAATATGTATTAGATCGTTGTTTCTGGTACACATAATACAAGCTTAGGCTTAGTTTGTGACCAAACCAATGTGTGTAAATTGTCCTACATATAAAAAAATAAATTGTAAATAAAAAAAAAAATGTTTGTAATTAAACGTCATTGTATTCGTTTTTAAGTAATTTTATCAGGGCAAGTGTGATTTTTATAGTTATTTTGAATTAAATGGTGGCTTCGCTCGTTCGCAAAAAAAATAGACATTATACTCATTTTAAACTAACTTTTGTAGTCAAAATCAGATTTTTTACATTATTTTGAATTTAAAGATGGCGATTCGATTAAAAATAATTGTATATAAAAAAAAAATGGTGAAAGAAGCGTTTCAATATCTGAAAAAATCCAAAATGCAGCTATAATTAAGCTCTTAATAAATTCCGAACATATTCACAAGGAGCATTCGCTCTGTGATATCACAAGTCTCGATATCTTTTTTAAACTTATACCTTACTCCCGTTAAATATAAGAAAATGTGTAAAAAATATAACACAATTTTAAATCTAAGATCGTCCCACATCTATAAGTACCTAATTTAGATAACGGTGGTGGTGTCGATTGATTTCTGTAACGGACATGAGTGAACACCTTAATTTAATAGCAAAATTGGCCCATATAAATGGTCTATTTATGTTAATAATATTTATTTCAATAAGTACCTATATTATATTTGTCAAGTGTATATATGTACAGTCAACGGGTTGTTAAAATAAATAAAAAATCTATAGTGCCTCGGAGAGTACGTTGAGCTGTCGGTCCCAGTTTCACTTTACCAACTTGTGGAATTATTTCTATATGGTTATTTATAAATAATTTTAGAGTCTGTCCAACACCGACAAGCTAACCACTTATTCGGTGTAGACTCAAAATACCATCGGCTAAGACGATGTGGGAATAAGTATAGACGGACTCAGGACTACCCAGAATTTGTCTAAACTATTTGGTACCAAATGACTAACGAGTAACTTAGTAAAATTTAAATCAATCTATTAAAATTAGTTAAAATAAGTATATCATATTTTTTGCCGAGGGAAGCGACTATAAATTAAAAATCTTTATTTCAAAGGGTAATATTTGATACATATATCGGCGTCGTCTCGTCGACACTACTCAAATTGTTAAAAAAGTGGTTACTTTAAAAAAACCGACGGGTGCGTGCCCCAAGACATCAGTGAGCGTTCACGCACACTAAAACAATCGCGCATATGTACCTAATCAGCGTCCGCTCTGCATGAGTTTATCGTGCGTATGACGATAAACTCTTAATGCAGAGCCAGGATTTACATTAGTCTCTAAACGCTTTAGAGAAACTTGCTTCTCAAAGTGAGTCTAGTTGGGTATGTGGATATTAAAATGGTCCTATTGTTAGTTTAAGATTATTTTATATATCTATTCTAATATTTAATATTTAATGTTATAAACATTATTGTTTTTCTTTTAGTAAGAAAAACCTTGTGAAAAATGCATTTTTATTATTGTATAATTTAAATTCTTACAGGTACTTAATAGGTACATGTAAAAAAATAAACGTACATGTAAATTAAGTAAATGATTTATATTATGTTGTACTTTTTTCAATGAATTTTCTCATATCTATAAAAATCAATATTACTTAAGGTCGGATTAATAGTCGTTGCTTATCCTGAGCCATTGCTCGGAACTGTCAAAATTTAGTTTTTTTATATGCAGTTTGACAGTCCGAAGCATCGGCTAGGCATTAGTAATGGTTTAGCAACGATTATTAATCCCGCCATTACAGTACCTAATTTTGAAATGAAAACGGGTAGTATTCATATAAATCAAAAACATATAAGCAGCTTAGAAGTTCATATAAAAAAGAAGCTTTGTACGTACTGTAATATAAATACGTAAATGACTTAATTAGATTATCTTGTATTTTTTTTAATTCATTTTCTAATCTCCTACATAATCAAAAACATCGCAACCAACTCGCCTATTAGGTGTTGCCTCCGAATACCATCGGCGAAATGAGGACGGGTCCCTCCTGGTTATCGGGAGCCAAAAAGCACCCGTTATGGTATTTATTACTATTTATTATATCTCATCTAGTTATAAATCAATATCCCTTTATATATAGCATTAGCAATTGCTTAGCTATTAATCCGACCATTAGGGACGGCTTAAGTGGGCAGGAAAAGGATTCACGAACTCTTCACGAACTCGAGCGTCAAAAAACATCTAAATGTTGTTTTCAGTTATAATAAAGTATTTTTTTTTTGGATAAAAAGAACATGGAGGTGTAGATTTTATTTACTCGATCCTAATTACATAATTTCTTTATAAAAAATTTGTTTAGTTTTAAAATGAGAACTAAAGTAATATTTTTAGAAACATAAATCAAACTTTGGGTGTCTTTTCAAAAGTTAATATATTTTTATAAAAATACTATCTAATTAGGATCGAGTAAGTAATATTTACACCTCTACGTTCTTTTTCATTAAAAATAAACTTTGATATCACTGAAAACAACATTTAGACGTTATTGGACGTTTGAGATCGCGAAACCTTTTACTGGCTTCTTAATAGCATGGCTGAGGCTAAGCAACAACTATTAATCCGACCATCAAACTTCTATCAAAGTACAGATTTTCATGCTGATGCAAGTATTTCTTATGCTGGGGCTACATTAGCGGGCGAAGATACGTGTCACGTTGTCGCGCAAAAAACATCGTGTTCCGGGCTCACGCGATGCTCTTGTCTACATCATCGCGTATGCCCGACACGGTGCTGGGGCTACATTAGCGAGCTACGGCGAATATTCGTGAAAGCGCGATGAGTGTGGCCGGGTAGATCGTTGCAATGCGCAGTATTCGGACGAAGACGATGTATTATCGAGGCGCTGTCGGTAAACTGGTGTGCATCAAAGGGATTTGTCGCGACAATATTCGCTTGGGTGGCTACACCTTTATCGTACAGACTTTGTAGCGGGACGGACGTGCTTTAGTTTTTTGTACAACATGGAGTGGAGTAATGAAAAAATCGATCATATCTCTCCACGGGTCCTTAAAAATCACCCGCTTCATCAACATTTATTAAACTCTACATGCATAAAAAGTAATTGTGCAGTATACTTACATCGTTCGGTTTCGATGAATGGTAGTCATCCACCATCTCCTCTTTCTCCTTTTGTTTATATTATTTTGTAACTGATACTCGTATATTTATTTTTATTTTTATTGGAGCACGACATGTGGCTTTGTATCTACCTGGTGATGAGCAGACCTACAAAGTCCATGAATGGAGTCAATCAATAATTATTTTTAAACAATATTGATCGCTCCCACTATGCCGGATAAATGATGCGATTACGAAATTGGGGTATTACGAGTATATTTTAATATACTCGCTGCCTTATCGTCAATTCAACTACCAATTTCGTAACCGCACCCTGAAAGGAGGCTACCACCTCGACAAGAAATCAATGCAGTAGTCTCCTGAAAACCGGTGAACCCACAGACTAAAACCGAAACATGACCAGCTCCCCTAGCCAAGAGCATTGTCGCTTTTTACGCTCGAACGTCGCAGAAGCGTGAAAGAGAGGGAGATAACAAATTTATTATCCTATTGGTGTATCTATATTGTTGTCTCGTTTTGGTTATTTCTGTAACGATAAAAACGAAAGTGACGTCATCACCAAATGTCATCTTCATACAAAACTTTCGTGCGCGCTTTTAGCGCTCATGCTCTTGGCTAGGGGGGCAGGCCACTTGATGGTTTTTGCATCTGTATGTAACGGACCGGTTAATGATAACCGGTCCGTCGGCCTAACGAGGTTATAGAATAGCCTACAATCACAGTTGCTCAGAACAACGGGTATGTTATGAAAAGCACGATGAAAAGTCGCGTTGGCGCGCTAAAAACATCGTGTCGGGCATACGCGATGGTGTAGATAAGAACATCGCGTGAGCCCGAACACGATGTTTTTGGCGCGACAACGCGACACGAATCTTTGACCGCTAATGTAGGTAGACCCAGGGCCGTGTTCGTAAACTAACACTTTAACAGTGGGTAATGTCCCTACATACACTATATGCATCTCTTCTTCTCTAAGCATTTTTCAATATTTTTATCGCACTCTGTAACACTACCCAGTGTTAAAGTGTTACGTTTCCGAACACGCCCAGCATTACAAAATAACCGGAAACGGATACTGTCAGGCATTGTCAGGGAGAGCGAAAATCTTTAAATTCAAAAACCTGTCAAAAAGGTTTTCGTTTCCATGACACAAGTTGTTTATAAAAATATATTATCAACTTGTATTCAATAATGTTGTTCTGTTCTACTGACAACTTTTATCTTTAAAGTTTAATAAAGTACAATTTGGTGTTATTAATAAAGTTAAGTAGTATTAATAGTAAGTACCTATAAATAATCCGTACCTATTTTAGTTGAGCCTTGCATTAGTAGTAATAGTAGTTCTTCCATATAAATAAATAAATAGCTCAAAGTTCCATCCATGTAGTCCTTAGACACTCCGCTATTTTTGAAGTATGCATTTTGTTTTAAAGGTAATTACGAAAAAGCATCATGCCAATTATTATTAGTTATTTGTTTATCATATTGACCTGCCAGAAGTGCGTCCCAATTTAATCTATGTGGAAGCTACTCGTAAAAACTTCTACATATTATAAAATCAATACAATTCCGAGCATTTATCAAGCAAACTAAAGCCAAGTGATTTTGGTCAGAGGGTGGGTATCCTTGGCAGGTATGGCTTGGTAGGTATCAAAACTTCAAGAGAAACTAAAAAATATTATTATTTTACGAAATATTCAAATAGTATGAGCCACAGTCTTTGAAAACTTAAATAGTAAATCAGGCGAAATTACTTATGCCCAAGTAATACATAATGTAGTAGTTAGTGCTCATAGGATATAGATACACCTGATAAGATATTATTATATGAATAAACCTATTTAAAGCTGCTGGCAAAGGCTTGTAACCTATAATGATTCTATGTTTTTGTTATACTCATTTCCTAGTAGGACATTAATACATGGGTTCCCAAAGTTTTTAAGTTGGCGACACATAGAGGTTTAATATTTTATCTCTGCTAGTCCTCCCAATATAATACAATGATACTATATAAAGCTGGGTTTTTATAATTCATTCACACAAAAGAATACTTTTATTATATTAGAAAAATAGGAAATAAAATGTCATCGCAATTAAATCATTGTTACATTATTTTTTCTTTACGATCTCTACACATATTTGTGAGTACCTATGTTTAGTTTCCAGGTAGTGGTAAACAGTACAGCCACATGACACCCCTCTCTATTCTCTCCAGTGCAGTTTGGGAACCCTTGGATTTATGACATAGAAGCTGCTTTTTTCTTGTAGAAGAAAAACTGAAGTTGTCATTATTTTCAGATATGACTGAATATTTGGATAAGAAATCAGCCTATATAACTGACTTTGAGGGAGAAATAAATTTTAGGAATGATCCACGAGTATTGTGGATCAAGAACAGAATTTTAGCCTTCATTGGCATGGATGATGATGATATATTTTTCACAATGATTGAAGAAAGCAATGTAAAAAGTAAATTAGCGTCATTAATATTAGAACCAGTTGAAAACACTGAATTATCCTTGGACAAAAGGACTTTGTATATCTGCAAAATAATTGTTGATAAATTAATTCATGAGGATAGAGAATTTACTGAATGGAGTAAGTATCGGCAATGTTATTGTTTTGTCACTATAAAAAAATATTATAATAAGTAGGTATTAATTACATACTGACCAACTTAAGAACCATGGTATTAAAGTTTTTTTGTTCTTGTTATAATTATTAATGGGCACAGCTAATAATAATTATAAGAAAGAAAAAAGATGAGTTTTTCCCACCTTTTAATTAAAAATAAATCTTATTGAAAATTAAATAAAACCTGTGTTACCCGCTGATAATGAACTTTCTATTGGTGGTTTTTTACAATTGGTTTAGTAGTTTTTGAGCTTATCTGGTACAAACAAACCATCAAATCTTTGCTCTTTATAATATTAGTATAGATAAGCACACCATATGTGCCACTAATAAATGCTTATGAAATACTAAGGATATATCCAGGTATATACTTAAAGCACTTCTATAATATTTGAATATTTTTATACAAACAGATTACCATATTAAATTACATATTAATAATACTTTACTACATAATTATAGAAATTAACCCTCCACCACCAAGACCAACAACTCCACCAAAAAAGGGTAAAAAAGGAAAAAGGGCCACTGAAAAAAATACTGATAAAGCTGCTAGCAAAGAGAAAGTCAAAGGGAAAAAAGGTACTCTTTTATTTTATATACATACTCTAAAAATATCAAATACATATTAACTGTTTAGAATATTTATTTTTATTTAAAATACTTGCAAAAAATTACAAAATAAAATTGTACATAGGTGAACTTAATGCCTTAGGCATTTTCTACCAGCTAACCTTTGAGAGATTGGAAGATTATGCTTAGGGTGCAAAAGCAAATAAAATTACAATTTAAAAGACATAGCGAATAGTATATAAACTACTTAAATATTACATGTAAATACTTAAATATACACACAATATATAATATACTACTTATATAAATCATACATATGGTGGCCGAGTTGGTTAAACCTTGGACTTAACATCACTTCCCAGTGTGTACCAATGAGTTTTTAATAAAAAAAATATGTACATTTGTTTGACAACACCACTATAGTCAGTGCCTCGGAGAGCACGTTAAGCTGTCGGTCCCAGTTTCACTATAGCAACTTGCGAAACTGTTTATAGATAGGTTATTGAGTCTATTCAAAACATCGCGACGGGCTAGCCATTTGTTCAGTGTAGACTCATACTATCAGCTACGACGAGGTGGGATTAAAAACCCCTCCGCTGGGTACCCTGAGGCCGGCTAGGCGGTCTCGGGCGCCGTAAGGCACCTGTGATGATATGTATGTATATATAAATCATACAATATGTATAATACATATAGTACATATCAAAACAAAAAATACTAAAGGATAAATAGGTAGTTGATTATTCAAATAATGAGTTGTGAGTAGATGTTACTTAAGATTATTTATGATTTGTTTTAGAATCCATTGAAGAGACAGCTGTGGGTGAAGGTAAGTGTGTCTTATAATGAAATTTTTTATTGGGTGACTCTGTATCTACCTGATAATAAGCATGCCTACAAAGTCTATGAATGAAGTCAATCAACACATTGTTGTTTATCAGCACTGGTCGCCCACACTATGCCGGCTAAATGAGACGGTAACGTAATTGACGGCGACAACAACTACACTGAATAAATCAATCAGTGTTAAGTAAAAGATTTGTTCTAAAAATATATTTAAATAGTTGAATTGTTTCAAGAATTAGAAGGTGCTGACATAGAAACAGCTGCAGCTGCTGAATCGAGCGCGGGAGATATTGAACCTATAAGGACGTCCATAGACTTAAGACTTGGCGAAGATGCTCCCACTGAAGACAAGGTTGATGATCCTTTCTACTTCCCACCACGTAAGTATAAAATAATACGTTCTTTAAAAAGTGTATAGCAATATTATTAAGATATTAATTAAAATGTATTTATTTATTTATCTTCAATTCGTTTCCAATTTGATCTGATTAAAATAGCTAATAATAACAAACATATGGCCCTGGTCACAAACTAGTACTATGTGTATTAGGCTTGAACTATGTGTAAAACTAAATACTAACGATATCTGGGCACAAGCCTGTTAATATGTTAATTTATGTAGTTAACGTTTTGATTAACGGATTAGCTTTTAACTTAAAATAATATTAATGGAGCTAATATTAACTTTCGTTTCTCATAAGGTATTGTGACCGAAGATATGATTTACTTCACTTTTCGGTCACCTTACCCAATTTCCTCAGGTAACTCCTCCAAATACTTCTTTAAAAACAACTTTATACCTTTTATACGTTTATTTTTATATTCTCTTTATTTCCCTATAGAATATAATATCCCTGCGAAGCTATATAAACTTAAACTGTGAGGATTAATCGCGGTTTCTATTCGTTTTATATTAAATTAATCAATCACACTTCCATCGTGTGCCCCTCTATTGATCTCTCTTTCGACTCTTTTGGTCCTTCGATTTGTTCTATTCCCGTCACAAATGTCATAAATACTCAAATAAGAAAACTAACAATATTTATGGCCAGTAGTAGCTTTACTCTACAATTAGGTTACAGTATTTTACCAAAAGTACACCGCCAAACGTTTTCTTTGCAACATTTTTTTATATAAGCATTTCACACAACAACAAAAAATGCTATTTCTATTACCTACGAATTAGTTAAAACTTTCGATATAACGAAGTTTTAGCAACGATGCCCAGCTACAGGTACTACTAATATTTTTTGCCTTGAGTGAGAATCGAACCCGCGATCTCAGAAAACAACTCTAACGAAATATAATAAGGTGTTAATCTAAGTTATACGCATTTTTTTTCTCAGCTCCAGAAAACTTGGACCCAGATATTGATGGCACGGTGGAGTTTTTTACTGTTATAGTAAGTTATATTAACTTCAAGAGTATTATTTAGTTTAAAAACTATTATTCATACTGCGGTATTCCCGGTGTTGTGGGTATTTTTAATCTAAATTGTCCCATAAAAGTTATTCTCTTGCATGTAAGTTTTCTTACTGTGGAGTGGACAATACAAGATGACTATACCTACTCTTATATACTGAAATAGAGCTTTTGGTCTGAGTCTACCTCGCAAGAGACATGTCGCGTTTTTTATATATGCATTAGTGCAATTCTAATGGACTGATGTTCTGACACTATTCACTCGATTGTATCAATCGACGCGAAGTTTTCTTACTGTGGAGTGGACAATACAAGATGAGTTCCTATACCTACTCTTATATACTGAAATAGAGCTTTTGGTCTGAGTCTACCTCGCAAGAGACATGTCGCGTTTTTAATATGCATTAGCGCGATTCTAATGGGACTGATGTTCTGTCACTCGAATGTATCAATTGACTAGTAAAATTTTTCGACAAAATTTGGCCTTAGAGAAATTTTACTGAAGATCGTCGCCTTATCGAATATGGGGTGGGGTGTCAGTGGCACATTATTTTGTATGGGAATATATTTTTTTTTACTTTTATATCCAGTGTTAATTTAGTGAAATAAGGCGACTTCTTGATACATATATTATAGTTATTATACATCTATCCTTTTTTACTTTTCATATATTAATGCGGATGCTTTATCCACAAACTCCGTATATATAAAATATACTGGATGTTTTTTGTCACGATGATAAAAAAAAAAATTAAATAATGAAACACGTATTTTTTCCTTTTAGTGTCGCCTATACAAAAACAAAGAGATATAACAAAACATATCTACAAATCACGTTAACTTTCATACTAAACTCACGAATTAAAACCTATCATTTGTCTAATTGTGTTTTACTTGTTAGATACGAAGACTTATTATGTATTTGTAGGAGTAATTTTATGCATATAGGTAGACGTTTGTTCATATAATAATTTATTTTTTTACTACCTTTTTTATTTTAAAAATGGGTTCTAAAAGTGATATTGGAGGCATCCAGAAATATTATCATTGTTAAAAAACACCCAGTATATGTACATGCTAGTAGCAAAGGTAATAGTATTTGTCTTTTAATATTACAGCACCCAGTTCCAAAAGTAATAAAGTATCCAAAATTGATTCCTCTGTTTGGCGAGTTTAACCCACAAGACGTGAATCGCAACCGTAGATACATGTACTTTATGCGCCAGACTAAGCAAGAGGTACCCCTGATGGACAACCCCATCGCAACTGCTCTTAAAATGCCAGACTATTTCTTAGTGGGATCTACGACTGGGAAGGTTTTGAGGAGTATGCGACTGCAACTGCAAAATGTAAGTATTTTGAGGTTTGGCACGTTTTTAAACGGTACTCTTATGGGATCTCATTTCGTTTCTGTGGTTTTTAAAGTTGTATATTTTTTTCTACAGTTTAACGTAGGTATAGTAACAACAAAATAGTAAAAGAAAATGAATTGTCACCTCAATTCACCTTATTTAATTTCGTTTAGAATAGAAAATATTAATCAAAAAGTGACGGCCTGTAAAAATTGAGATCTTTATTGTATTCGCAATCATTTATATAAATATAAATCATTACGAATTCAATATTGGATTTAATTATGAACTATTTGATGAACTAGGTCTTAAAATAGTCTATATTATTTCAGGTGTTCATACCATTATTTGAGAAACAGTTCCATGAAGTATCGGTTAGTACTGAAGAGTCCAGAGTGGAGCACGTGGCGAGAGAGCATTCTTATGCTGGCGAACATCATGACAGAGAGGATACAACGTCGAAGGTACGTTCTCATAGTCTTGTATTGTATATTGCCGATCATCATTATCAGTTTTTAGAACTGGCCACTTGTAAACATTATATTAAAAACAAATAAGTTATTTTGATAATGGAACTCTTTGCCCATATTATTGAGTATGTATTTCATTCTTCTGTTTTACGGTTTGAAAATTGTCTGTGTCACGTCAGCATAAATTTAACGCGAGAAAATTTTCTTGCAATGATTTTTTATGACTCGATGACATTTAAGTCAACAAGAACGTTAAGAAAGACTTCGATTGGCCTTTTACGCTGAAGCCCCATCTCGTGCCACTGTTTACAACTGGTATTAAACCAGTTTTAAACAGTGGCACGAGATGGGGATTAGTTTAAACGTGATCGCATTAATCTCACCGATAATCAGCGTGAGGGATTGCTTACTACGGCGACGACTGAAGATAGCATCAGTGTTTCCTATCAGCAGATTCGGACAAACTTAGGCATCGTTATGAGTCAAGTGCACAAAAGTATACATGAACATTTAGCGGTCTGGAAGCTTTGTACCCGGTGGATACCTCATCATTTGACCGAGGCCTAAAAACATCGCCATGTTGATTGGTGTCGTGAAATGATTCAATGATTTAACGGAGGTGATTCAAATGCTGTTTTTGACATACTTACGGGTGACGAAAGCTGGATTTATTGTTATGATTCTGAAACTAAAAGACAGTCTGCTCAGTGGGTGTTTTCTTCCGAGGAGTTGCCAACTAAAGTGAAGAGAGGTCGAAATATGGAAAAAAATTCGTCACATTCATTCACATCACTACGCGACAATTGTTTTAGAGGATTAAAATACAGTTACTGCAGAGTGGTACACTAACCATTGTTTGCCACTTGTCTTTGAAAAAGTTCGGGAGAAACGACCTCGCAGTAGGATCCTCCTTCACCACGACAACGCCTCGTCACTTGGCGACGTCAAACGTGGAATTACTGGGAACTCGGCGAATATCCCCGAACTCGTACCTTGCGATTTTTATTTATTCCCGAATATAAAAGAAACATTTGGAGTAAAACGTTTTTTTGGACGCAGAGGATGCAGTGGCGGCATCGCCTTAGGCGATGTTATCGGAGGTCGTGGGTTTGATTCCCACCCATGAAAATAAATTTTAGTACATTTTCCTGTACAGTTTGTCATGGTCTGGATGTTTATAAAATATATTATTTTATTGATACCGTTATTTCTGGTATACATAGTACAAACCTAGAGCTTTGTTTGTGGCCAGACCAATATATTATATATATATGTCGGTTGTAATGTAAAAGTAAAAAAAATCTATTATATAGGTATTGACTTGAGATATTGTTTTCTTTAGATAAATTACTTAAGACCTTCGGACTACCGCAGAATGTCTAACATTGCTCGAAAAGAAAACGCCGAGAGTAGGTGAGTTTTGCGTTTAGTTTTCCTATCACAAATATAGGCACAGGGCTTGTCCATTCTTAATTCCAACATGTTTGATTACAGGATGAAAACTTCTCGTGGTTATATCTCTACTTCATCTCACGCAAAGCAATCTCAAAAGTCATTGCTTGACGTAGATGTAAGTACCTATATTATGTTATGTAATTGTATATTATGTTTATTTCCTAAAAGCGGCCCCAGCCTAGTGGTTAAATCACTGATAACAAGCTTAAGCAGATGACAACTAGGCCGGACCTGAGATGGGTGACCGCTTTATACAACGAGGCTATACTATCTTAAACACCGCAATAAGCGCGCCACTTATTAGGTTTTGCCTCCGAATACCATCGGAGACAACACCTAATAAGTGGCCTAATAATAACGGGTTAATCCCTCCGCTGGGTACCCTGAAGCCGTTTAAACGGTTCTCGGAAGCTAAAAAGGCTCCCGCGATGGTATTTATTTATATCCTCCTGGGAACAGGATATTTTCAATGTCTTTAAAACTTTCAGGATGAAATAAAATTGGAAAACCAAATAAAGAAAGGAAAGGCAACTGCGGATGAAATTTCCACTGATATTATTGGTCTCGTTGATGTTGTTAACTGGTAAGAATAGTCTTTATAATGCGATTTTTTAAATATTTAATAGGGAAAAGAGGGGCAGGTTAAATAAACTTCGGGTGTTTTTTTAATATAAATATACACGCGGGAAATAATATACGTTGAATAAAAGATAGAAGTGGAATGTGTTTTATACCGAAATAATAACGGGCAAAGCCTGGTCAACAAAAACTAGTCACATGATATAATTAAATAACTGCTTTCGATCGCGGTAGTAAACACTACGTACGTCGAATCCGTAGTCCAAAAAATAGTGGCCTGTTGTTATAGGGCTTCCGAGAAAACTAAAAATATTAAATTTGATTTTTTATTTCGAAAATATATCATAAAATAAGAAACTAATTTCGTTTTTATCAATAAAAAAAAACTGTTTTTAAGATATTCTTGTTTGAAAATTTTAATCTATTCTTTTTGTGATAGGGTACGTCATTATCACTATGGTAAAGAAAACAAGCTAACTGTTATTTAAAGAATATATAATACGAATATATGTCACAAGCAATCGTTTCTATTGGTTACCGCGGTTTAACAAGAAGCGAAGTGAAAATTTGGGTTCGATAATACTCTACGGTTTATGAGTGGTATGCGTGTTTTTTGAAACTTCTTTCTTTTTCTCTACAAGAAATCTTGTGAAACTTTATTTTTATCACTTTACATATTACCATGATTTTTTTTGGAGCATATTGCACCACTTTTATCAAATATTACTGTTTTCAATGCCTATTAGTGTATGGGTGCTTGTGATGTCATGCAGATTTTTTAGATTTCAGATAAAAAATATGAATATCACAAAAACCATTATTTTATTTTAAAAAAAAACGATATAGATAGGTTTCATATTTTTATAGCTATATTTTCGAAATAAAAAATAAAATTATATATTTTTTATTTTCCTCAGAAGCCTAGTGGGAGGAAGGTCTCTATAACTTCATTAGGCCGACCGACCGGTCTCGTTACCACCGCCCATACAGATGCCATAACTGTCAAGTGAGCTAGTCATGTTTCGGTTTAAGTCTGTGGGTTCACCGGTTTTCAGGAGACTACTATATCGATTTCTTGTCGAGGTGGTAGTCTCCCTTCAGGGTGCGGTTACGAAATGTGTAGTTACATTGATAATATGGATGCAAGTATATTAAAATATACTCGTAATGCAATTCGTCATTGTCGCCCCCCATTTCGTAATTGCACCATGTAGCCGACATAGTGGGAGCGATCAATATTGTTTAAGAAGAATTTTTGATTGACCCCATTCTTTGTAAGTCTGCTCACCACCAGGTAGATACAATATCACATGTCCTGCTCCAATAATTAAAAAAAAAACCTATTGACCAAACTGCACCGCCTTTAGTTGATCTTACTAATATTAAAACAAATAATTTTAAAGGACAATTGAGCATATAGAAGGTGAAATTCACATACCTATGCCAAGTATTCCATTACTGGACGAGGATGTAATACCCGATCACGTCCTTAAGGATCCTAGCTTCATCAAACAACTGGAGCAAGCTGTTGTTAACTGGGAAGCTCATATTGATTCTACTATTGCTTCTTGTATTGGCAAGGTAAGTATCCCCATCCTAGACGAAATTGTATAACTTGATCACGTCCTCAAGGATCCCAACTTTATCAAACAACTGGAACAAACTGTTGTTAACTGGGAAGCTCATATTGTTTCTACTGTTGCTTCTTGTATTGGCAAGGTAAGTATCCCCATCCTAGACGAAATTGTATAACTTGATCACGTCCTCAAGAATCCTAACTTCATCAGACAACTGGAGCAGGCTGATGTTAACCGAGAAGCTCACATTCATTCAAACATTGTTTCTTGCATTGGCAAGGTGAGTATACCGCATTCTAGGCGAGGATGTAATACCGGATTACGTCGTCGTCAAGAAAGATAGCTTAATCAAACTACCCGAGTTCCTGGAAATATGAGGTTATTTTAATATTCATTGCTAATCTTGATGCATGAAGGAAAATTCTTTATTATAAAATAGCCTAAATCTATATACATAGACGACCTTAATGTCCTAAGCATTATCTACCAGCTAACCCTTGGGCTATAGACAAATAACAGGCGGATGGCCGATCAATAATAAATATATACATACATACTACACAGATACGTGCAATCATATACCTATGCCCTTATAAACTTAATGAGTCCTTCAAGAACACTTTAGTTATTGAAGGTTTTGTCTCTCTTACGCATATAATTTTTTTTTGTAATAAGAAGAGACAAAATAGTTTATCACTAAAGGATTGAATCTTGAAGGACTCTATAAGTTTTTATGAATTCCGATGATAATCTATACTCAATTAATTATTATTAAACCTTTATTTACCGATAAAATATATAACAAAAATTTAACATTGGCAATTATACAAACAACAATTTATCAGTACGTCCTTCGACGAAAGCCTCCTCCAGCATTTTCCATTTCTTTTTTTCTGATGCAAGTCTCATCCATATCGGGCCACTTACTTTTTTTAATACATCTGGCCATCTTCTATGTTGTCGTCCTTATTTTCTTTTCCCTCAATTAATATAGGCTGTTAATTTCTTTAGGCTAGAGAAGGCAATGGCCCGGTGGCAGAATATCTATATTGGCGAGAACGCGACGCTGACATATCTACATTAGTAGAACAACTGAAAGCACCTACTGTTGTTAAAATACTAAATTTATTGGAAAAAGCTTCTTCGCAATATATAGAGGTAAGTTATCTACTCGTAGAATTGTTGTAATTACCAAACTACTCATACATGAACAATATGGGTCTTATGAGTAGTTTGAACAATCATGTTAAAGAATATTCCAAAAAATCTTGGATTATAAATAGTAACGTATATTTAAAGGTCATTGGGCACAATCCGACCCAATTTGTGAAGGTTTGCCTACAGAAACAAAATTACTTTTAAATTAATAAGGTAAATCCCACTTTCCATTTATTTTTTTTTTAAACCATGGGAACAAAATATTACAAGTGATTTAAAAGTTGAAGATATTTGTTGCAAAGAACAAAATAGAATTTAAATGGAGGAATTGTATTAAAAAACACCATGCGTATGCGTATTTTTAGATGATACAATTGTACCTGTTGATATTGATGAAATAGAATAAATCTTATAAATTTTACAAACCTTTTACAATTTTTTTACAAACCATCATGAACAATTATCGATATTCTTTAAACTATTTTATTTCTGTAGATTCTGGATATATTTTTTGTACTAAGTGAGATAGTACGATTGCACCTGTAGATATTATTCAAGTTGAAATAAACCTCAGTAATTTTTTTTTTTCTAAGATACAGAATTTCATTTTCTGTCTGATTCCCATTATTTATGGTAATGCGTCCCATATATTCGTAAACCAGAGATATATGTCGAAACATCCCACATCAATTAATTTCTGTAGGTCGTGGGTAAATTTTTCATACTTAAGTGCCCAATGACCTTTCAATTAATCAATTACTTTAACAACCTATAACTGTAAATTTTACCTATTTGTATATTTGTTTGTGTTAGTATTTTTTTTTAAGCTTTAAAACTCTTTTACATATATTTCTGAAAAAAAATGTTCCATTGCATTTACAGGAGTTTGAAAATTATCGGGAGAAATTGCTAGAACAATATAACCTGACTGGTGATAATTTAAAGTTTCTATCTACTTTGATGAGATTTTTTTCTGTAAGTATTATTTGTTTTATATTATTGTATTTTTTTTTTCAACACAAAAGCGAACTTAATAACTTGGGCATTAACTACCAGATAACTTTTACAAAAAAGGTTTTACGGTAATTGTCGAGCTGCACGACATGCAGCCAGGGAGGCCACTAAATGAATTGGATATCAACTGCATGACAAAGTTAAATTTTACATATTTTCCATACAAAATGCGTCAAATTTTAACTTTCATATGACGTTGATACACAATTGATTTAGTAGAATAAGGCCCTTGGTCCTATTCTGTGGGGGTATTCTGATTCCACTCATCAATTACGCATACTATACGAAATTGTTTTTTTTAAATATAGGAGCACAGCATGTGACCTTGTATCTACCTGTTGTTAAAAGCAGACCTACAAAGTCCATGATTGGGGTCGATCAGTAAATTGTTGTTTAACAAAATTGATCGCTCCCACTATGCTGGCTAAACGATGCGGTTACGTAATGGGTTACGAATTTGCATTACGAGTCTATTCTAATAATATCCTCGCTACTTTATCGTCAAATCAACCACCCGTTTCGTAACCGCATCTTGAAAGGGGACTACCTCAAGAAAACGATGAAAATCGGTGAACCTAAAGACTAAAACCGAAACATGACTAGGACACTTGACGGTTTTTGCATCATTATGGCCGTAGTAACGTCCAGTCGGTCGACCTAGCAAAGATGTATAGGCCTTTCTTCTACCTAAAAAATTGTGCGGGGACTAAAATGAAATGTATTCGCTGGGTGCCTTCCGACAAACGTTAGATTTTTTAACATCTATTTCTGACTTACTGCGTGCGCCTATAACGTCTTCGACTGTTCACCATGTATATGCTTAGCGATAAAACAATATTTTAATATGAATAGTATTCTTCGTAAAAAAGATAACCTTGCAAGTATATTTCCATAAAGGTATTTATCAACTTCCAGATGATAGAAGACTCCTCCCCCCTCCAGAATACCCTGGAACTGCTTCCTGAGTTAGTCCAGGGTGTTCAGATGACGTGGGTACTGTCGCAAGGTTACCGCACTGACGATACTATGTTCCCACTCCTGGCCAGGATATCTTGGGCTCTGTCTGACAAGCTGGAAAGAATTTTAGATGTTCATAAGCTGTTTGAGTAAGTTAATTATTTCATATTGTTTTTTTACATTCATTTTGGCCGATTATTGGCTGGATTTTATAGTATTTGGTTGGGTTTTGGTATGGTATTAGGCATTTAGCCCTACTTTGAAAGTGGTGCGAGAAGAATAGAGAAATTCTAGCAAAGTCTGCAATAAGTTATAATTATATATACGAGTATATAAACAATTCAGAGTGGCCACTTTCTGGAAAACATGGAAAGAAGGGAATTTTCGGAGACTGGAAATGTCAGGGAAAACGCTAAAAGGTCAGGGAAAATATTTAATGTGTGCACTTTAAATATTTGCTACTGTAAACGACTGGTAACCTAACCGGAGCGATTCCATCTAAGTTAAAAATATGCTTATTTTTTTAAGAATGTGAAATATATTTTGTTGCTCTATATTTTCCGAAAATATTGCTAAAAATAATTGTTTCCATTTTCTAATAATCTTGTTCATAAATACTAATTGATCATAATAGTGGTGGCCTAGTTGGTTAGACCTTGGACTTAAAAACACTTAGGTCCCTGGTGGGCAATTCTCGCGCTTTCATCTCGATTCGAGATTTTTAAACGAAAACTGACTAAATATGTCATTTTTCGTTCAATATTTATATTTATTATTTATTTCGTTTAATGTTCGATATTTTTTAACGAAAAATGGCATATTTAGCCAATTTTCGTTTAAAAATCTCGAACCGAGATGAATGACGAAAGCGCAAGAATATAAAAATTTTAATTAAAAAAAAATATGTACATTTGTTTGACAACACCACTATAGTGCCTCGGAGAGCACGTTAAGCTGTCGTTCCCGGTTTCATTTATCCAACTTGTGAAACTGTTTATAGGTGGATTATTGAGTCTATTCAAAACATCGCGACGAGCTAGCCATTTTTTCGGTGTAGACTCATACCATAGGCTACGACGAGGTGGGATTAAAACCTCCCGCTGGGTACCCTGGGGCCGTCTAGGCGGTCTCAGGCGCCGTAAGGCACCCGTGATGATACATATACATACATATATAAATTCCTTTTTTTTCAAAAATCGATTAAAAAAGCCAAATAATATATTTTTGGGATTTTTTCTTTTCTTTTTGAAGCTTATTTTTTTCGAATACGTATTTTCCTGACTTTTCCATATATTTTTTTTATTTTCCCTGACGTTAATAGCGACACCTGCATGGTACTACTGTACAGGTGTCGCTTCATCTTTCTATGTGACATGAAATAGAGATAATTATAATAAGAAGCGGTTTAACTTGTCGTTTAAATTGAACAAACAACTAATTTTAACAGTAAGCCAAACGAAGAAATCCTCACCCTGTCACGGACTGGCCAAGCCATAATGGATAAATGGCATGAGTTATACCGCGACACGCGTAGGAACATAGAGATTAGCGGTAAAGGGGCTCGGTGGGAGTTCGACCAGGGCATTCTATTCACCACCACGGATTATATTGGTACTGTTGCCAAGGATTTGGGAGATGTTGTTCAGGTGAGTACAGAGGACAGCAGGTTAAAAACACTTTGATTTTTCGATTTTGTCATCTCAGTATAAGTTTTGTCTTTTTTTGGTTCTAAATGAATTGTAACTGCATATCAAAGTAAAAATGTGTCAAAATTTGATTTGCGAAAAAAAAATTTGAAGCAGTTGATATCCATTCGAATAAGGCTCTATACGAATTTATTATCACATCAAAGTTTACTTTGTCTGTTTATCATTTTTACAAATAACAAAATTCTTTCAGGTTCTAATCGACTTCGAAAGCATTTTTGGTGCAGAGTTAAAGTCAATAATAAGTGATCCCACCCAAATAGATGACGTCAGGAAACGAGTGACCAATCTCGTGTATCCAATCCGAACTATCGATTTCAGTATATTTGTTTATGATAATAAAGAAAATTGGGATGTTGTTATGAATGATTTTTGGAATGAAGTCAGGTATCTGGAAGAGGAAGCGAAAAATTATATTAATCAGAGCTTTGGAAATTTGAGGTAAATTTCCCACCTGATGCCGTTTAAAAGATCCCAGGCTCTATTATATAGGCATACATATTTTATAACAACTAAAACCAAGAATTGTAATATTAAAATTGCAGTATTTTGCAACACCTAGGGGTTTATATACACCAAATCTGTGTTATTTATCTCATGTAAAATTGTATGTATTTTAACAATGTGTATGTAATTGCAGATGAATTTTATACAGGGTAAATCCCATGGATCCATGTGTCATGAAAAAAAAAATGCCTTCTCCATACAAACTAGTAAAATGTTAAAATTACCAATTGGTAGACGAAAACCATTTTTTTTTTCATTGTGCGACCCATAATTTTATTTTGTAATTTAAATAAAGTAAATTAAATAAATTATTTATTTCATGGGAAAATTTGTTCGATTTGATCGGTAGAGCATCATTAGCCTAAAGTGTAACATTTCAAATTCATCCTGTATATAAAATATATATGACTAATAGCTCCTGGGATCTTTTATAAGGCATCAGACGACCATATCTCGCGAATCAAACTGACAGTTTTCTATAGAGATCTGTAATTTTTCACTCGAATATATCGAACGTGTCGATATTGGGTGTCAGAAACTACGTTATATTTAAAACCGAAACGAAACTATGAAAAGCAATAATAAACAACTATTTCACAAAAATCACTTTTAGTCCTTTCAAAAACTTTTGGTCTTCTTCATACAAATATTGAGTCCTCGAAGAACACTTTAAGTCTATCACTTCAAAATTAGTTTCAAAATTCAAATATTATTAAGAGGATCGTCTGATCAAAATTTTAAATATAGTCACGACCTTTTGGTCGCATATGTTAACTATTCCCTGAGAGATCGCACGGGTCCCTAGGAAAAATGTGTTTTGTCTCTCTTTTCAGTAACAAATATGAATATACGTAAAATACAATCATATTTTAACTTTAGTTATCTTTAAGGACTTAAGGCCCTTTGTACTCGTATGTATTTAGTTGAGTATGTTAACCCTAAGTTTTTAGTAGTTTTTTTTATATGATCACCGTTATTAGCGTTATTAATATTATAATTGATTGCAGATCATCAGAAGAAGCGTTAGACGTATTGTTAAAGTTTCTAGAACTGCAAACGAGGGAATCCATTCACAGACAACTCTCGTCTAAGTTTGATTTGGTTATGAGACAATTCATTAAAGAAATTACCGCCATTGAAGACAATTTTACTGTAAGTATATTAAGGACTCTATAGGTGTCTTGACGCCCATACAAATGTAGGTGCTTCCTAAAGATTAAATAAAAACCCTAATACAGAAAGATTATAATAAATACAATGACGGACAAAAATATTATTTTAATACTGCGACAAAGAGTAGTCGAGAAATACTGGAAGTTCAAAGCTAATTTTGTATGGAGAACTCAGACTTCGCGATCGCGAATGCAGTGTCCTTAAGAATTATTTTCTTCATTCGTATTGGTTATATATTTCTGAATAAATAAACGAAGTATAATATGATGATGTATAATTGACAGCGTTACCGCAAAAATCCCCCTCTTCTAAGAAACCATCCCCCGGTGGCCGGAGCTATCTACTGGGCAAGATTTCTTTATAATAAGATGAAGCAACCTATACTCAAATTTCAAAAGGTACAATTCACAGTTCCAATATTTTATATAATCGCCTCCCATCTTTGTCGTTTTACCCGGAGGTCGTGGGTTGGGTCCCACTCATGGCAATAACATTTCAAAACCTTTTTCTGTACAGTTTGCCATGGTTTGCGTGTTTATAAAATATAATATGTATTGGTATCGTTGTTTCTGGTACACATTTATTTTTATTGGAGCACGGCATGTGACTTTGTATCTACCTGATGGTAAGCATACATACTAAGTCCATGAATTCTGTCGATCAATACAATGTTGTTTACCAATATTGATCGTTCACACTGCCCGCTAAATGATGCGGTTACGACAAATAAGTGGCGGGCCACAAAGACGTATTTACATTACTAGTCTATTTTAATATCCTCGCTGCTTTATCGTCAAATCAGTCGCTCATTTCGTAACCGCATCATGGAAGGAGACTACCTCGACAATAAGTCGATGCAGCAGTCCCCGGTATAATGTCCTTCATATTATTATTGTTCTAATTAACATTTGTGGTTTTGTGGTTGCGCCTTTGGCGTTGTATGCGGAGATCAAGGTTGTATCGCACTCAAGCCAAAATAATATTGGCTTAAAATATTACGTATATATTATTATTAATTAATTTCTTGAAAGTAAGAATAACGTATTTATTGATAAGTGACCTAAGACCTCAAATCTTCTAATAAACGCAATGTCAAATATGTTCGTGGTTGACATACCTATAATCTGTTCTCACTTCTTAATCCATGATTGGTTGTAATAATTTTTGTTTTGGTTTGTATGCCAGGAGGCCATGTTCTGTTCTCATGTTTGGAAAGGCAATTTACGCCTTAGGGCACTTTCTTATAATAATATAAATCAATGGATATAATAATAATAAGCTGTAGGCTTGTACTATGTGTACCAGAAGCTACGATATAATACATATTATATTTTATAAACACCCAGACACACAAACTGTACAGAAAAATCGTACTAATATTTTTTTGCCATGGGTGGGAATCGAACCCACGACCTCCGGATACAACGTCAAGGCGCAACCACTACGAACCCTAACCAACAACGGAGGCTGTCAAAATATATAATATGATATATAATCATAGTCTATTTAGGTGCCAGAACTAAATGAATCTGAACAAAAGAAGGAAGCCTTCGGTCTCTACAAGAACTTGGCTAAAACTATAAAAGAGTACGAGGATGTGAAGTACAAAGACTGGGTGCGCGGTGCTAGCGAGTTTGTTGACAATACCATGAAGAAAAATATACTCAAAGTAGTGTTTAAAGACGAACAAGGTAACTTAGGAGTATTTATTCATTTGTTATCACTAGTGATCAGGAATTCTGGTGCAAATATTTATTTATTTATAACCCATTTCCTATAATACATAACATCATTAAAAAAATATTTACCTACATAAAAAAATTAAGTTAAATTTGGAAGGTCTCGTCGCGAGTATAGGCCTCCTCCAATTTCTTCCACTGCTTGCTCCCGATCTTTTGCCAATTTTCTCCTGCAATCTCCTTAATGTCATCTTCCCATCTTTTTTGTGGTCTTCCCTTAGGTCTTTTCCCTTTATCAGGTCCTGTCCATTCAGTTACTATTTTTGTACATCTTTCTACTTCTATTCTAGCTAAATGCTTTGCCCATTTCAATTTAATTTTTTTGGCATGTTTTAATGCGTCGAAATATTTAAAAGTAATCTACATATAAACATAAAGACAGCTGTAATGGTGCAATGATTTTGCACTGGAATTTCCCTTCACTAGCCATTACGGGTTCTCACAGGCGCCCAAGACTGAATAACCAGTCTCTCTTGGTATCTGGTATAATAATAAATGTATTTATTGACACCCAAAGTACACATAAATACATTTAAAAGATTAACATTTTGTACCTAATTAATTATATATTTACAATTAAAAATAACTGATCCCTGGCTCCTGTGCTAGGTTACCCTGTATTACAGGAACCAGATATAACCGCTCCATTATCCTTATGTAGGTATAATATTTACAACAAAAAAAACTACTACTACATTTCACCTTTAATAAGAAATACATGTGTAGGGTACCTAAATTAATTAAATATGTGTCTGTAAAATTTTGTGTGTATGTATGTGCGTGTGTGGGTGAGGGTGTGTGTATGTGTGAAATAATAATACAATGATAAGCAACTTAATTATTTGGTGTCCAATTTCACATAATCTTAAACGCTTTTATAATTTAATACTTTCATATTTTGATGCAATAAATGTTATAATTTATTTTTTAAGCTAAACATTTGGAGCCAGAAGGTAAGTATATTTTAATTTCGTAAGAAGTTTGTGTGTAAATCAAGAATCTCATAAAATATCAACAATACTACTATAGGTAATACCTAAATACCCGACCGCCTCCGTAGATTAGTGTTTGTGCATTTGACGTTGTATACGAAGGTCGTGGGTTCGATTCCCATCCATGGTAAAAAAAAATGTACCTTCGTTTTTCTGTACAGTTTGTCATGTCTGTTTATTAAATATATGTATTAATATCGTTTTGGTAAACAGTACAAGCCTAGAGCTTAGTTTGTGACCAGGGCAATATGTATTTAATGCCTTTTATATTATTTAAAAACAACAAGCCCTAAGCACTCACTAGTAGTCTTAAATCTTAAGAGATAATAAACCCTAACACTTGTCGGGGGCTAAATTATCGCACCAGAAAAAGCCAGAGAAAAAAATTATACTAATATTATAAAGAGGTAAAGTTTGTGAGGTTTTAGGGGGATAATAGATAATTCCGGGTTATCGGGATAATCCAGTGAATCGATTAAAATATATACCAAAGATCGTATAGTAAAAGATAAATCTATTAACTTCGACAATTTTCAACACAATGAATCGATTATATTAATTATCAGGAGACTCTTCCAACGATTGTAAGTCTGAAAATGATGACATTGGCTTAGGCTGTGCAGTATTAAGTGAATAAAATTGTTTAGATAATAATTACTGCAATATTATACTTATGTAAGGTAAATAATAATATACTATATTTACAATATAAGAATTTATTATTTTTTAATTCTTTTCTATCTACCTATATATTATATCGATAAAAATGATAAATCTAAATTTAGCTATTTGCCCAACCCTAGTCAGTTTAAAAAGCAACCTCTCAAAGAACAAATAAAACTCTTACATGCTTTTAAATAAAAAGTAAATGCCATTCATTTACTTTTTATTTAAAAGCATGTAAGAATTCAGTGGATTTTATATAATTTGATAAAATACGTAATTTAGTAAGTGTTTTGTTAAAAAAGATTGTGATTATTCTTTTTTTCCTACAAAAAAGGAACTGTCTTTTTAAACGCAGTGGCTTCTGCCATCGATCAAGCTAAATTTAACAGAGTATAGGAAAAAGTTGCTCTAATATTATTTTCACAACAAATGACAGATCTGGTGCCGACTTCAAACCGCACCAAACTATCGGGAGGTCCGCGGAAACGTACTTCTGTGACATCTCTGCAGCCAATAGACGTTGTTAACAAAGAGATCTCTGATAAACGACGAAGGGACAAAGCTTGTAAGTTGTTTTGTTATTTCTACGATTTTACTATGTGAGACCAACTCGAGTAGGCAATGAACATTTATCTGTACATTTGTTTGACAACAGTGTCTCAGAGAGCATGTTGAGCTGTCGGTCCAACTTTCACTATACCAACTTGTGAAACTATATGTAGATGGGTTATTGAGTATATCCAAACATCGCGACGAGCTAGCCACTTGTTGGGTGTAGGAAGACTTATACCATCGGGTAGTCAATTGTATAAGTTTATCGAGATCTTTATTTTATGAATTTAATATCATCAGAGTACAGGTATCCAATGAAGAGGTTTTAATCACCTCGATAGACTTGGGTATATCATCGACCTGAACCATTTGTATACCTGATCATACCTGAACCATTTGTAGGCATACCTAACAAAAACAATAAATAATGCATTAAAGGAGTTTTTTGAGGATAAGCACAAAAGATGGTGGTTAACGCAGCAAGGCCAATTAATTTTTTGGAATGTGTTAACATTCCAAGAAATTAATTGGTATTAAGGCAACAGGCCTAGACATGATCTGGAAATTCAACTCAAATAAGGTTACTGGTGGAAATCTTCCCAGGACACTACACTAATAAACACGTGTTTTGGCTGATGTCAACCCCAAAACCAATAAAAATATAATACCATCACGAGTGCCCTTTTTTCGGCTCCCAAGAACCGTCTAAACGTCCTCAGGGAACCCAGCGAAGGGATTGACCTACCTCATTTCGCTGATGGTATTCGGAGGCAACACCTAACAATTGACTAGCTTGTTGCGGTGTTTATAATGATATAGCTTCGTTGTATTAAGCGGTTACCCATTCCAGGTCCGGCCTTGGTTGGAACTAATAAGATAAGACATTACATCGACTAGCCGATGGTATAAGTCTGCCTACGCCAAACACGTGGCAGGCTCGTCGCGATGTTTGGATAGACTCAATAACCTATCTATTAACACAGTCACAGTTTCACCAAAAAAATATGTTGGTACATTATGTGAGTGTGAAATATCCCATTTAATGTCACTCACGTAGCTTATGTTTTCAGTAATGTTGATGAGAATACCAGGCCAGCACTATGAAAACATCAGGTCTCCAAGCTCTGTATCTATGCTGGCTAAGGAAGGCCTCGTAAGTTATATTATTTATATGTTTACCAGGTGCTAAAGGTACGTAAAATAATTACTCACTTTATTTTATTTAAATTTGCTGAGAGCTAATTTTTATATATGATATTTAGTGGACATTTCTTGTAAGTTGCCAGACCAATCGTAGGGGCCAATCATCACCTAGATAGGTACATTTAAAATATCGCTGTGAGTATTTTTAAGACAACTACATTTAAATTATTTTATGTCTTAAAAAGGTACGTAAACTTTGATACTGTATGTATTTAGTTTACCGTTTGGAGTTACTTTCCACCATTTAATCCTTATAAGCAGCATTATAAGCTGGTGCAATAATACAGGTGACTTTTTTTTCAAAATAAACCGGTTCGATTCCCGTCTAGGATAATTTAAAAAAAAACTAATTATGCCGTTTTTTTGTCGCTATTCCTTGTTTAAGATTTGGCCTTGAAGGCATACTTGAAAAATTCGCCCTGCATATACGACAATTATTTGCTTGCTTAAAATAAATTCAACTATTTAAACTAAGCCACTCCTTTTAACATATTTTTTTCCTGTATAGCACCCACACCTTTAATTATATTCTCTATACCTCTTATACTATAGATTAGCGACCTAATTACAGAAGTATTTTGAAAGATTGATATTTCCAAATTATGAACGTTCTTTTATTCGTTCACTCATCGCTGTCATATTATCGTCAAAAATTTCAGACTGATGTAACCTGGAGAGATTTGACTGTACACAAGTTACTGCAAGAGTATGGATTACAATTTAAAACTAATTTCGACACAGAATTATTCCTTGTAATACACGAAGCGGAATTAATGGAGCAGTTAGGTTAGTAGTAAACATACCTATCTTCAAAATTCAAATATTATTAATCTGTGCGATCTCTCGGGAAGAAAGAGATATATGATTTGTGTATATTCTCTTTTCCCCGAGAGTTCCCCGGTTAATAATATTTGAAGTTTGGAACAGCCCCCACAAGTCTCATTGCTTAGGGGTTAGGTAAAGAAAAAAAAATATTTGGTTATTTTTTAAATGAAAGAGATTACGGATAGGTATATTCCGTATTTGTTCAACATGAACCCATTTTTTATATGAATCATTATAAAATAAAGGTTATTTACGAAACTAGCGGTGATTTTAAAATAGCAGGTTTCGCAGTAGAATTTTAAGAAATATCAATAATATATTCAACATGTCAATTTATTATACTATTGGCATATCGTCCGGTATTAAAAAAAAACTTTTTTTTTTAATTATCGGACGATATGCCTATAAATTAACATTAATATAATTTGTTTTGTCGATGTTTTTTTTTCTAATATGTAAATTAAGCTACTTTTACATACTAACATAGTTATAATATTATATTTCAAAACCCAGGTATAAACATCCCGATTAACATTCGCAACACGGCCATGCAAAAAGATCGCCTCTACTACGAGTTGGAATCTTTAAAAGAAATCATCATCCAATACAACTCCAGCAATGCATCACTAAATACCTCCGAAACCCACCTAATGAAGAAACATCTTCTGGATACTGAAAGACATATTTTGCCCGGACTCACTCGAATAACCTGGATGGCTTTAGGCATTAGAGAGTATATTACTGATATAGCTAAAGGTAAATATTGCAGTCCATAAGTCATTGGACGCCTCTGTAGACTAAGTTGTACCTTTGGCGTGGAATTTGGTGGTCGTGGGTTCAATTCCCACCCATGGCAAAAAAATACTAGTACGTTTTTTTTTACAGTGTGTCATGGTCTGGGTGTTTATAAAATATAACATGTATTATATTGTTGTTTCTGGTACACATAGTATAAGCCTAGATCTTACTTTGTAACCATGCAAAGCAATGTGTGTAAATTCTCCTACTTATTATTATTATTGACTTGATAGGCTTTTTATATCTCTTCAATCGCTTATCGTAGTTTGCAGTGGTAGTTTCTGCTAGATTCAAAGGTATTACTGCAAGTCTGCGGCGAAGTAAATATATCTAAAGATGGATTTAACTTATTACTTATCATTATTTATTAGACTAGTGGTTGCGCATTGTATGCAGAGGCCAATACGTGAATTGTGGGTTCGATTCCCACCCTCACCTAAAAAAAGTCGTTTTATACAGTTTGTCATGGTCTGGGTGTATAGAAAATATAATATCTATTAATATCGTTGTTTCTGGTACACATACCTAGTACAAGACTAAGGTTTAGTTTGTGACCAGGGCTATATGTTCTTTAAATACCCTTCATATTTTTATTATTACAAATGGTAAAAGCGAGCATGGAGCTATATATATATATAGGCAGACGTCCTAACGCCTAAAATCGCTTTTCTAAACTTGAAAACAGAAGATGGCCACCGCCATAACAAAAAGTGAGAACAAAAAATATTATAAGCAATCACCGAACGTTGATTGGTTGAAGTGAGAACACAACATGGCGGCAACAACACGTTGTCGTAAGGGCGGTTCCATATTTATTCTTAGTTTCATGGAAGAGAGACAGTTTCAACCAATCGTAATCACTTGGGTTTTACCAAAGACCCAATCGATAATCGAATCAAAATACCCTTCGAAAGCCAAATGTATGGGATTTGACGTTTCTTGTCGATCAGGCTCTACCCATAGAGTAAAATTCCTATACATTTTTATCGATCGATGCGGTAATTCTATTGGCGATCGTGTTCTTTGGTCGGGTCCCTGGTCTTTCGTGCCAATTTTAATTATAATCGGTCACCTATAAGTATGAGAATACTTGCCTATAACATCTGCTTTCTAACAAATTTTAGCTCAAAATTCCCTACAAGCTGTATATCAGCAATTAAAAATGGTTGAAAAGGAGATCCAGTTTAATCTGGAACAATTAGAGATGTTTGACTTGTTCCCCATAATGACTCCGGACGACTATAATGATCCGGAAACCGGAGAGGCTGACACCACCTGGATTTACCCCTGCAAGGTTAGTTCTAGATGCAGTGGCGGACTTTCCTTAAGGTCGGTCAAATATTAGGGGCGGAAAATCTGCTCCCAAAATCAAGTTATATCCTGTACCCCTAGTGTGAGTATTCTAACTATTACTCTGCGTTTGAGTTAACTAAAATTTGTATGGGCAATATTTCAGCGCTCCAAGCGGAAAGTTTAAAAACTAAAAATACGAGCGTGTGATTGGTTAAAATGTTAACGCAGTAGTAAAGTTAACGCGAAAGTAAATGTTAAAAAAACTCACACTAGTGAGAATATGACAGGTGAAAAAAATAAACAAAAGAACCGAACTCAATGTTGTTTTTCACACTTTAGAATTGGGCGGCCGCTTACACGGCCTAGGGCGGCCGAAACTACTAGTCCGCCTCTGTCTATAATTCATAATGTAAAACCGAACTATTAGGTATTTTTAACATTTTCCCCGTAATGACTCTGGACGATTAAAGTGGTCTTGAAGCAGTGCACAAGCAGTTTAATAACAACCAATCAGAGTACTGAAAAGTTGCACCTGATTGACTGATATAAAAAAAATATTTTGTTTGACATCAGCTCGCGACTTTATGTCTTGGCTTGCCTTGGCCGTGGTACGGGTATATTAGACTTTCCCCTCAATGAATCTGGATTTTACGTGATCAGGAAACAGTCGAGAGTAGGATGTCTCCTAGATGACACCCATAAAAAATCTTTACTTTCAGACATACTTCGTGGAAGTAGAAAATGAACGATTAAAGCGTGTAGCTATGTCGTCTCGAATATACGACCGGATTGGTCCTATTTTGATGAAACTTGAGTTTTTGATTCTCGGCACCAGCACGGGTAAATGTGAAGTTATGTCGGCCTATTATGCTTTTTGGGAAAAGAAGATTTTTAAATCTCTTGTCAGGTAAGAAACTTATATGTGTTGCACAAAAAAATAATGCTCTGCCAGCCTGCATCTTCCCTTCACCTTCAATTCATATCTTACTTAATGCGAGGCTTGGAATAAGTTCCTTAAGCCGACATATTTGCGGATGTAACTACTGAAGTACGAATTGTTTCAATATCAAAAAATATAGATTGATTATTGAGAATGGCCGTTATAGTGTACACAACCATTCATAGACAATATATTTCCACTTACCATCAGGCAGATGTTGATCAGATTTATGTGTGTGTGATATATACATATTTTTTAAATGTTTTATTAATGTTATGCTTTCACTTGAAGATTTCATTTTTATTACAGAAATAACAATAAATAAATACCATCACGGGTGCCTTTTTGGCTCCCGAGAACCGTTTAAAAGGCTTCAGGGTACCCAGCGGAGGAGTTAACCCATCCTTATTTCGCCGATGGTATTCGGAGGCAACACCTAATAGGTGGAAAGCTTGTTGCGGTGTTTATGATTGTATAGCCTCGCTGTATAAAGCGGTCACCCATACTAGTTCCTGCCTTGTTGTCATCTGCTTCACCTTGTTATCGCGCAGTGACTTAACCACAAGACTGGGGCTATTTTTATTGCAGGCTTACTTTATATTGGAAATAAAAAAGTCCCTTTTGAATGTAAGATAGATCTAAAATTGAGCTAGGTGCTTGGAAATTCAAAGAAAACAATATGGCTGACTATAACCGCCCTTTGGTAACTGTCAATTAAATTGTAGAATAGTGCTAAAAGTTGTTGTTATTGATGGCAGATTGATATTAGAAAACTTAGAAGAATTCCAACATAACCTGAGTTCTACTACGCCCATATTCCAAGTGGACGCCATTCTAGTGCCCCCGGATATCACCATGAGGCCTACGTCATCGGAAATATGCAACATTGTGCAACATAATATTAAACACTTTTTGAATAGGTATGTTATTGTTATTATTGCTGTCTAAAATATAGCTCATTTTATAATTAACACAAAATAAAATACTAAAAAGTTTTAATTGATAGCGTTGTTTCTTCTTGTTATTATCCTGATAAAATTGGAAATCCTTTTAATAAAGGATTTCGCTTGGGAATTAAAAGATTTCAATGTAATCACTGTTTTACATGTTTACTAACTCTCAACCAAAATGATAAAATATACATTTAAAGGCTTATTTTTTTATACAAAACTTTTTTACAATATCTAACCTTAGACTTTCACTGTAGGACTATGGATTTTCCGTAACAGAACTTCTTATATGTGACTCTCATTGCAAAATATTTTATTAAAATGGTATAAGATACACGGGTGCCTATTTGGCTCCCGAGAGCCGTTTAAACGGCATCAGGGTTACCCAGTGGACCGGTTTAACCCGTCCTCATTTCGCCGATGGTATTCGGAAGCAACACCTAACAGTTGCACAGTGACTTAACCACTAGGCTGAGGCCACCTATTTTCTGGTATAAATAACAAGAAAAATATAGAGTTAAGTAATAAAAACTGCTCTGAGCGTAGAAGCGACTATGAGGTGATCGGAGAGGTCGAGAGGGACGCACCTACAAAGGAATAGGACAAAATGACTTCCTTTTTAGTTTTTATTTTATTAAGAACATTACACTTTGCCTTGCTCACATACTAAACTCTAGGCTTAATCTATGTGTACCAGAAAAAAAAAAATATACATATTATATTTCATAAACGCCCAACCCATGATAAACTGTACAAATATTTTTTTTGTTTGCCATGGGTGAGATAGAAATAGAACCAACAACCTCCGGATACAACGCAAAAGGTACAACCATTAGACTACGTAGGCGGCCATTTGTACATCCCTCTCGGCGTCTAGTATGTCTGTCCTGATAGTGTATGGTCTCCAAGCTAAAAAAAATAATACATTTTTACTGTAGACTGACATCGTTTCCTCGCTGGATGAAGAAGTCTTGTGTGCCGTGTCCTCCACAGAGAATGGCCGAGGCCACAGCGAACGAGTTCTATGTGTTCTCGTTCTTCGAGGATGTGCTGCGGGTGGCGGCCATCAATGACGTTATACTTCTCATACAGGACACCGTCTATAGACTTACTTTGGATATTAACACCTATATACAGAAGTTTGTATTACTTTTGTTTTTATTTTAACCAAAGGTCATTGGGCACAATCCGACCCAATTTGTGAAGGTTTGCCTACAGAAACAAAATTACTTTTAAATTAATAAGGTATATCCCATTTTCCATTTTAAGTTTTTTTTTTTTTTAAACCATGGGAATTAAATATTACATGTGATTTAAAAGTTGAAGATATTTATTGCAAAGAACAAAATAGAATTTAAATGAAGGAATTGTATTAAAAAACACTATGTGTATGAGTACTCGGTCTGGCGGCATATATTATGCCATGAAGCTAAAAAAACGCGCCCCGCGCCAATGGAGTAAGCATGATACATAAATTGTTTCATAATAGTACGATACCGGTGTCGCCAATTTCTGAGGCGAACAAATGATGAATGGGAATAAAGGTGTGGCTTCAAATGGCAGCTCAACGCTTCTGACACTTAAAAAACTGCTTGAGAAAAAAAGAGATACAAGCAAACACGAAAGTGTGCGCGTGTCAATGAAGTGTATTGTTTTTTTATTATAAAAAGCTAAATATTTAATTGCATACTTAATAGTTTCGATAGTGTTGCCACCGACAACAAATATTATTACTTATCGATATAAACCAAATATTTTGGGATTTATAGAGATCATCAAAGATTAATAATTATTTATCGATATACAATTGTAATACACACACATATCATCAAGGTAACCGAAAAAGCGGAGGGGTTTGAATCCCACCTCGTCGTAGCCGATGGTATGAGTCTACACCGAACAAGTGGCTAGCTCGTCGCGATGTTTTGAATAGACTCAATAACTTTGATAAATATACTTTGGGCTAATATGATCAAATCAAACAACTTTCCCATGGAACCATGTATCGCAAAAGAAAAAAAAATGGCCTTCTCCATACAAACTAGTAACGTTAAAATGACCAATTTGTATGGGGAAGTACATTTTTTTTTTCATTTGCGAAATATGGTTCCATAGAAAAAATTGTTAGATTTTATCAGCAGAACCTCATATTAGCCCAAAGTACATCCTTTCAAATCCACCCTGATAGACACTTTCGCATTTATAATACTAGTGGATTTAAAAATGTAGGTAGGTATATAATAATATAACAATAAGTTAAAATACTTTATTAAATTAAATTATTTATTAAATTAAAACACATGCACAACTAACTACATGTACCTACTAAACGCAATCTCAACATTTTTGACCGACCTCCAAGAGGAAGTTATACTCAAACTACAAAAGGCGAAAAACAATTAAATCGTAGCTTGATTCGTCAAAATGTACTGAACATACATGACGGGTGTTCTTGTTGGTTATCAATTTTCTTCTCTTTTAATTGCCTCCCCATTTACGTTTTAATGCCGGATCTTTCGGGAAACTGTATCATGTATAGAAAATATAATTAGTATTATATAAAAAAAACAATAATTGTATAATATCTCATAACCATGAAAGTATTTACAAAAATCCAGTATATCAACTATAAAATCACATCACTAAATAGTAACTGACAAACCTCGTTGGACGCTTCTGTTGTCGCCATACCTTTTGATTAAATTAAATTGAAAAAATTATAAATTATTTTAAAGTATCGAAATTCTCATTAAAAATAAAAACACATCACTAGTTCTTCAACTTCTAACTGATGCACATAGTTTGACAGTTACCATAGTTACGACGTTAGATTTTGATATTTTAATTATGGGTTTTATTATAATTTTTTATTAAGGTTTAATATAAGAAAAACATGTTAAATACATACTTGAAAAACGTGACACTAGATACTTTTTTTAAATAGTAGTTTCTACACAGCTTTAATGCACAATTAACCATTTTTCCGACAATAAAAGCGGAGCTCTTTTCGACTTTCTCCGCCGAACGCACAAATCAGACTGAGGATGTAAAAAATGTAAAGGTGTGTGTGAGTGACAAATTTGTCACTCGCGCGGCACCCTGCAAATTGAATGATGCTTACTCCAGTAGGGGCGCGCGGACGGGCACGGTTTTTACCTTCATGTATTATGCTATCTCTCTCGCACATTAAATAAATCTTTTTTTTTACAAACCATCATGAACAATTATCGAAATTCTCTGCACTATTTTATTTCTGTAGATTCTGGATATATTTGTTGTACTAAGTGAGATAGTACGATTGCACCTGTAGATATTAATCAAGTTGAAATAAAACTCAGTATTTTCTTTTTCTAAGATACAGAATTTCATTTTCTGTCTGATTCCCATTATTTATGGTAATGCGACCCATATATTCGTAAACCAAAGATATATGTCGAAACATCCCACATCAATTAATTTCTCTAGGTCGTGGGTAAATTTTTCATACTTAAGTGCCCAATGACCTTTAAACCGATTTATTACAATTATTTATATTTTTTTGTTAAGCACGACATGTGACTATGTGACACCGAATGGTAAGCAAAATACGAGACCTGTGTGATACTTTTTTTTTTTAATGAAGCATGGCATGTGACTTGGTTTCTATCTGGTGGTAAGCAGGCCTAAAAACTCTATGAATGGGGCCGATCAATATATTGTTGTTTAACAGATTGATCGATATCACTATGCCGACTAAATTATGTGGTTACGAAACGGACGGCGATAAAGACGAATTTGTATCACGAGTCTTAATACTTTAATATTCTTGCTATATATAAACTTATTCTATTAGCAAAGAGTGATTACTTACGCAACCTAAAGGCCCGGATAGACGTACGAGTTATAAAATTAGGAGGTTTTAAAGTTTGCATACTTACTGGGCTCGACGTCGGTGACACGTGAAACTTACACGGTAACGCGACTTTTTCATTAAAATCGGTCGTTAAAAATTACACAGAATAAATTCCAAAAACATAAAATACCACTGACTGCCGAAACAAAATGATGACTCGCGACTCGTGGTGATGACAGACGTACGAGCCAAAGCAGGTTACGTGCAAAATTTTAAACATGTTGGATCGCCGACGAACTTGCTTGGCGGTTTTAAAGTACGCGTACTTAGGATGACACACGGGCGAGAAAGGTCATCGAGGCACAAGTACGCGTACTTGCTCGAACATCTATCCGGCCCTTTAAAGTTAGAAAAAAAAACTCATAGGGCCTTAGCACAACAGAATCGATATATAATTATACAGGGTGACTTTAAAAGGATCTACTTTGGGCTAATATGAGGTAACAATTTTTCCCATGGAACTATGTATCGCAAATTAAAAAAATGCCTTCTCCATACAAACTAGTAATGTTAAAATGACCAATTTGTATGGGGAAACCATTTTTTTTTTGCATGTACCTATCTCAGGTAATATCATGTGCTAAGCCCCATAGTAAATCTACAATTCATTAGTAGTACCCTCATCCATGTTGTATACCTTGTGGTTGACGTTTAAAATGATAATATTTTTACAACAGATGGCAGAAATACCACCACCTCTGGGCCTACGACAAACAACAATCATGCGAGAAGTATATTCAAAAATTCGATCAAATTCACAAATATGAAGAAAAAATATTCTTTTTTGAAGATATAATTTCTGATTTAAACAACCATGTTAAGTTTGTCGACGTTGGTTGTATAAGGGTTAACTTAAGACTCATTATAAAGCAAGTGCAGGAACATGCTAGAGACTGGAAAATGACTCTGGGACATTGTATCTCTACTCGGACTAGAGCGAACATGACTGATTTTAAGAATTCTATAGAAGTATGTTTTTTTTTTCTTATTAGAATAAGGCATATGATGTTATGCAGATCATGCAAAATCCATAAGTGGAGTCAATCAATACATGTTTTTTTAACTGGTCGCTCCCAGTAAGTCGGCTTAAAAATGCAGTTACGAAATGGTCGGCGACATAGACGAATGTGCATAATGAGTCTACTTTAAGGATACTGCAATCGCAAACGCGAAGTTTGCGTTCTCCATACAAAATGAGCTTTCGAACTTCCAGCAATACTCGATACTTGATACAGGGCATCCCAGAATAAGGGTCAGGGCGTTTAAATAAAAATTCATGAATTAAAACTAATTTATGAATTAAGGAACATTTGTTAACATTTTATTGTAATTGTCTTAAATATTTTTGTATCAATATACATATAAATTTGGGGGATGTATTAAAATTGTATCCCTAAAAAATACATATAAGCCGTGTTCTGGTGTGCTTCAGTTCATAGATGACATATTATTTTAATTTAACTCGTAAAATAGGTATATGTAATAACTTAGTTCCAATGGTATTCCGCAAAATGGCGACGATTTTGATGAATGAGTATTTTTCAGTCACTCAAAGCTTCAATGAATATGAACATAAAAGGATTAGAGGACTTTAAACTGGTGATGGCGACCATTACTACCGTACAACAGATGACTATAACCGCTGAAGTCAAATATAAGATCATGCAGCAAACATTTATGATGCTGCGAAGACATCAGATAGAGGTACAGCTTTTGTTTTTCCAAACCCGCGGTCTAAATCACGCCAAATCGCTTTTATCGTCGGATTGACAATACCGAATACGTAGTTACAACCATTAAAATATAAACATAATCATCGTCATAATCAGCCATAGGACGTCCACTGCTGGACATAAGCCTCTCCTGTAGATTTTTAAAAATACCAGTTGGAAGCGGCTTGCATGCAGCGAGTCCTGCGGTCTTAATAAGGCCCACCTTGTGGGTATAAACACAATAGGTTGTTTAAATTATATGATAAAAGAAGTGACACAATGGACCGTCGAACAACAGCATCGAAGGCCTCAATTAAGCGACAAAATTGATTTATGAATGAATATTCATTCACAAACTTTAATTTATCTTCTGTCAAATCATATTGATGTGGTTACGCTAAGCCCAAATGAAATTTATTTAAATTTTAAAAATAATAATATGATATTTGACTTTTTGGTTTGTTATTTATTCATTTTGTTTGCAGTACAAAATTATACATATATTATATACTTATGACAGTTTTAATTATTTATTTTCAATAACTGTTATTGTATGGTTTATACTTGCTTAATCATTACATGATAGATGATTTTATATAACTGTAGTATTTCGTAAATCCCTGTATACTTCTGTAAATTTTAGGTGTCTGATGATGATATAGAATATGCAAAAATGATAGAAACTGCCTGGGGTGGGCTATACCAAACGTCTTTGTTCCGAGGCCACACGCTGGAGCAGACCAAGGAAAAGTTCTCCAAGCTCAATGTAGTGGAGATAGCTAACTTTTTGAAGGAACTAGATGATTTTGTAGAAAAATTTGATCATGAAGGTCCCGCTACCGTTGATCAAGATTTTGATAGAGGACTTATTTTAATGGAGGTGGGATTTTACTCATAATAATAAATAATAATAATATGTAGGACAGTTTATACATATTGCTTTGGTCACAAACTAAGCTCTATACTTGTACTATGTGTACCTGAATCAACGATAATACATATTATATATATTAAAGTAATGAAAACAAAAATATAATATTTTATTTGTTTGAGGATTTACAATTTTTAACAGTTGCCACTTAAGATTCCAAAGATTCTTAAGATAAAAAGTACGGAATTTCAAACAATCAGTTTAATCCACTATAGTCACTTCAAACAAATAAAATATATAATATGCCAAATATTTATTATTTTTTATTAGACAAACAGAATAACACCCCTTTTCCCAGAGTTTTATTATCATTCAAAATTTATTTAGAATATTTAATTACTTACATAGACTTTAATTTTACTACTTAATATAAAATCATAAACGTTATTTATTAGGAATACGGGAAACTAATCGACGAACTGGAAAATCGCAAGAAATCACTACAAGCAGCAGAACAGTTGTTTGATAATCCTCTAGCGGATTTCTCTAACTTCAATCGCGCGAAAACTGACTACAGCGCCATGGAGCAAATCTTCAAGATATACAAAGCCCAGCTGAATGCCAGAGAAGTGTGGGCCAAAACACTGTGGGTTAACCTGAACCCTAATGTCTTGGTTGATGGAATTGAACAGTTTTTTAAGGAATATAGGTATATTTTTATTGCATATTTAATTATAGAAAGAGGTTCAATAAATTTAGGTATCCATGGATTGACATCAATTTTGTAATAAAATCAATAGTTTAACTGACACTTAAAAACTTAAGATTGTTTAAATGTAATAATAGTATTGCAATTAATGAATCACAGATCAATCTCAAAATAGAAGGTCAAGCCTTTTGCCTTCGACCTAATTTTTTTTTTGTACTTCATCCAATAGTTTTTTAAATTGAATAATTAGACAAAGTTGGTGACACCACTACACCATTAAACGACCAGCCCCCTTAGCCAAACACATGGACAATTCTATCAATCAAATATCTTGATACCAGAAATAATAATATTATATATGAATACCATCGGCGAAATGAGGACGGGTTAATCCCTCCGCTGGGTACCCTGAGACCGTAAACGGTTGTCGGGAGCCAAAAAGCCGCCCGTGATGGTATATATATTTTTTATATTAATATATGTAGGACAATTTATATATATTGCTCTTGTCACAAACTAAGCTCCAGGCTTTTTCTATGTATACCAGAAACAACAATATAATACATATTATATTTTATAAACATCTAGACCAAAAAAAAAGAAAAACGTACTAATATTTTTTTTGTGATGGAAATCGAACCCACGATCTCCGGATACAACGCCAAAAGCGCAACCACTAGTTTACGGAGGCAGTCGGCGGTGGTGCCATGGTGACGTCATTCCGTTACGTAAAATTGATACATTTTGTTAGTAAGATTTTGGATTGATAGGTATCCATATGTTCTTGGCTAAGGCGTCTGCTTTGGTTTATAGAAAACTTCCCAAACCGGTGAGGTTGATAAACACTGGCTTGATCCTCGATATGAAGATGAAACAATTCAAAAACGTCGTCCCTCTAATGGTGTCGTTAAAGAATGAAGCCATGAGAGAACGTCACTGGAAAGAGCTTATGTTCAAGACTGGTTTGTATTTCTATATTTTTGTTTATAGAGGCGTGTTCTTAATACTTAATTGGAGAATTAAAAGGGTTATATAAAACACACAACAAGTGAGAAAAATCGCCCGCTGGGCATTCCTATCTTGTTTTATTTTTATTTTTTTTATTTAAAATTAAAAAAAACTATGAAAATTACTGGTGTTTTGGGGGGAATCATATTTCGTTATAACTGAATACAAATATAGATTTCTATATATTTAGTACACTATTTGATGTAGACAAATAAACAGACAGACTAATACCTGCATTTATCCACATGGGTTTATTTTTTGAAAATATGGAACCCTAATAATTCAAGGTATTTAAGAAATAATGCCTTATATAAAAGCTCAAAAAAGCTCTTCCTTGGAGTCGATTTTAATAATGATTTACTTCCAGGTCAGGAGTTTGACATGTCTCCCGAAAGATTTACACTGGAGAATATGTTCGCCATGGAGCTTCACAAGTATCAGGCGGTTGCTGAAGAAATAGTTAACCATGCTATCAAGGTAATTATAGGCATGAACGACGCCGTAGTCTAGCGCCATAGGACGCCACACTAGCGTTGCCGTGGTTGCAACGCTGTGATTTCAACCCACTAAGTGCCCATGAGAGTTGCGATTGCGGAACGCCTCTTACTACGACGTCGCAGCATTAGTGTTATAAAAGAGATATTTCTTGAACCAATGAAATAAGATAATCTAAATCAATATCTTCCGCACTCATTTTGACATAAATAATTGTAAATACGTACAACTGTTCCTTAAGTTTCTTTGATATTCTAAAAGAAGGGCTGCGCTGTCGCTTCATTATCGCATCTTAGCACCTCCTCGTCCGTTACCCGCGCGTTCCGTCGCCGCACGTCATTTCACTTTCAACACACCGTTTGGTATTTATATGTAGAACGAAGTGACGCTCCGTTGTAGAACTACGGAGCGTTACAGCGTCGACGCAACACGCCGACAACGCCTTTATGGCATCACACATAGGCATTGTTTCTGAGTTTAGGACGTTTAGGTTCCCACTCAAGACAAAACATGTTTTAATTTTAGTTTTCTTTAGACTGAGTGTTTACACATTGCTCTGGTCACATACTAGGCTTGTACTGTGTGTTCCTGAAACAACGATATAATTATTTTTTATAAACACCCAGACCATGACAAACTGTGTAGAAAAAACGTACTAATATTTTTTTCCATGGGTGGGAATCGAACCCACGACCACCGGATACCACGCCAAAGCAGCAACCACTAGTCTAGGTAAAAGCTTAGAGCTTAATTTGCGACCAGGACAATATGTGTGTAATGTAATGTCCTTTATAATATTATTATTTGTTTCAAATTAATTCAGGAATTGGCAATAGAACGCGGTGTCAAAGACATACAGGATACCTGGGGGAGCGTGGCGTTTACTGTGGCGCGCCATCATAACCGCGGGGAAGATCGCGGCTACACGCTCAACCCTTGCGATGACATTGTCGTCAAGCTGGACGACGACATGATGACCTTACAGAGCATGGCGGCTTCCCAGTAAGTACGGGCTTACCAGGTTAGACAGGTTAAAAAAAGGTAGTCAAAAAGACGAAATTACGTTGCTAATCTATATTTTTAGTCTTGTCAATATTTTAGTACGTAGGTTAGGTACTTATATTAAATCCACACTTTATTAGAGTAGCTCAGGACTTGATATTGATTTTAGTCAATGTACTATTTCAAAGAGACTCCAGTACTGAAATATAATCAAAAAATATACGCGGCAATTTTAAATTACGAGTCTACTTTGCTTTATAGTCAAATCAAATATCCGTTTCGTAGCCGCGCCTTAAAATATACCACCAATTAAATAAAGAAATTGGTGATTGCACCAATTTCCTATATCAAGTGACCTAGACAAGTTTGGGTTTAGTCTGCGAGTTTATCGGTATTCAAGTTTAGACCAACGCTAGCTTAATAGCTAGTGTTGGTCCAAACTTGAATACCGATAAACTCGCAGACTAAACCCAAACTTGTCTAGGTCACTTGATGGCTTTTGCATCTGTAATAGGTGGTGGTTAACCGGTCCTAGCGAAGCTATAGAGAACTTCCTACCTATATCCTACAATGCTATGAGTAATTTTGTGAAATGTGATGTTCTTAGTATAATATTATTATTTTAATAGGGCTTAGCTTGGATATGTATCGATATATATTAAGGTCCAATATCTAATACAAACATCATTCATACAGATTTATTGGGCCTTTCCTATCCGTGGTACAAACCTGGGATCGTCGACTCGCCCTTATATCCGAGGTGATCGACGCCTGGTTCATGACGCAACGAAAATGGCTCTACTTGGAAGGGATCTTCGTGGGCGGAGACATCAGACAGCAACTACCTGACGAAGCCAAGAAGTTTGATGACATTGATAGGTCTTTTAGAAAGGTTACATCCTAAAATTTCATAAATATTTACATTTAGTGCATATAGTTAGATAGCTGCCCATATGATTTACTGACTGGTAAAGAAACCGTTTGCTGGGCATGAAATATCATTGTTATCGTTGCCCCAAGTAGCCTTTAAATACCTCTATGGTTTGTGCAAATACATTTTTTTCCATGCATAAGATTTTCGAATTTGGAAAATAGCGATATCTTTAAATATAATCTTTTTTTTTATAGGTGTATATTTTTGTTTTGAATATTTCTAAAAGAATCAGCTTCCGACGTAAATAAAAAATAGTATGAGATGTATTGTTTATTTTAATTAAAATGTCGAAAGTCTCTTAGATCTCATGCGAGAAATATACCTATTTTCCATGGTATTTTTGTTCACTTATTCCTAATGGAAGCATTCATTTCCGAATGGGCTTCCGAGAAAAATGAAAAAAAAAAACTATTTTTGATTTCGAAATTATAGCCTAAAATAAGAAACTAATTTCGTTTATTTTTCAAATAATTAACTGGTTTCTGAGTTATTCATATTTGAAATCTGAAATCTAAAAAATCTGTGTGACATCACAAGCACGCTTTAATAGACTAAAACTCGTTGAAAACAAAATATTGGATAAATGTGGTGCGATTTGCGCCTTTATTTAATGAATGCGTAATAAATTTTTTTAATGTATCTTGCAGCATGGTAATAAGAAAAAAGTATTATTTTTAAATTTTATTGCTATTCTTATAGACAATAATGAAGCTTCACAAGATTTTTTGTATAGAAGATGAGATTCTAGAAACACGTATAACACTTAATAAACTGTAAAGTATTATCGAACCCGAATAGTTGCGGTAACCAATAGAAACGCTTGCTTCCGACATTGACATGTCAACTTCCAACCATGTAGGTACTTTTTTTTTAAAGCAGCCTGTTTACTTTGCCATCCTAATAATTACGTATCATAAAAATAATAGATTAAAATTTTCAAACTTATCTTAAAATCTTTTTTTTTTTTTTTATTAATAAAAACTAAATTAGTTTATTATTTTAGCCTATATTTTCGAAATCAAAAATAGTTTTTTTTTTTCATTTTTCTCGGAAGCCCATTCGGAAATGTATGCTTCCATTAGGAATAAGTGAACAAAAATACCATGGAAAATAGGTATATTTCTCGCATGAGATCTAAGAGACTTTCGACATTTTAATTAAAATAAACAATACATCTCAAAATTAAAACAAGAAGTAGCGAATCTCTTATTTTAATATGACTCGAGTTATAAGCTCAGAAACGGACAGACAGACAGATAAACGTTGCATTTTATATATTATACTAAACGTTTTATTATTATTATGTATAGATAATGCTGGATACTGCAAAGCGCCTTAACGTAGTGGACTGTTGTACCATCGGCGGCAGGCTTGAGGAGTTCATTAGTCTTGAACAAGGGCTACAGAAGTAAGTTAGTTTGAAATAAAAACAATTAACTATTTTATATACCTATAAAATTAATAATATAATCCCGAGGACAAGTTAAAGAACAGGACGCGTAGAATGAAGAATTTATCAACGGCAGAACACTATACACTCAATAACCCATCTATAAATAGTTTCACAAGTTGGTATAGTGAAACTGGGACCGACAGCTTAACGTCCTCTCCGAGTCACTATAGTGGTACAAATGTACATATTTGTTTATATTAAAAACTCATTGATACACATCGGGGTTTGAACTATTATCTATTATTATATTTATATAAATTATATTTATTTATTTTATATTAATATTAATTGTAATTTCAGATGTCAAAAGTCGTTAAATGACTACTTAGACTCAAAACGACGTATATTTCCACGATTTTTCTTTATTTCTACCGATGAGTTGCTGTCGATTTTGGGAAGTAGCGAATGTACTTGCGTACAGGAACATATGATTAAGGTATGGTGGATACAATGCTAAAACTACTATCAACTGATCTCAATAACCGATGCATGTCAAGCCAGATTAAAACTTAAGGGGCCTGCGCATTCGTCTACGTTGGTATGGGTATCTAACCCATACAAACGTACTTCCAATATTACAACTTGCGTGTTAGTCGAAGTTCAATTATTATTTTTATGTCGTAATGAGGAGTTTTCGTTTTGACGGTTCCAAAATATGCCACTAGATTGCAGCAGGAGAGATATTCACAAAAACTGTCTAAAAAGGCTGTTTCTATATATTCAGTAGTCTATATTTCCGTATGTCTTGTTACTCTGTGAGTCGAACTTCAAATTAAAGAAGAACGGTCATAGCCCATGTATTTTCAGACCCAGGCTTAGAAGCCGCGTTCAAAAATGAAACCTATCCAGTTGGATAGAGGAAAATACATATAATAAAATTGTTAATTACATCGAAGTTCGAGAAGTTGGGAGAAAAAAGTTATTCTCATTTGAATTTCAATTTGAGGTTAGGACTAGTTATTAGGTTAGTATAGCGAACAAATTCGGCCCACGAATAATTAATCCTCAAAATTATTAGTAGTGTTTCCTTGGGCTGCAGCATGACAGATATAATCTGACCTAGGCTGTATGGTTCATAGAGACCTTTGCCTACTCTATATTTGAGAAAACCGAACAAAAACAAAATTATATAATCTGTGGATGATATATCGTCACTCTTTTTTTAAATTATTTATTTTGCACTGGATGCAAGTCCATCGACTTATCGTCGCTATATATTTTTTTAATTTTTATTCTGTTCATGCGATAAATGGACAAAGGTCATTCAATACTATTCGGCCTTTTCTTTTTCTTTCAAAATAATGTGAAATCTCTCTTTATTTTGTTAAATCTCAATCCAGATAAGCAAAAATAATATTTTTTTAATATATAAAGCATTTTTTTTCTGTATAATATGGACAAATATACAGAAAAGGCAGAAGAATCAGCACGTAACAAAAGTTGTCAGAACTTTTTTTCCCAACTTCTAAAATTATTTTGAATACTGGAAAACAATGCTTAAATTATCTATTATTAAGTAAGCATATTTATGGGACGCTACTTGTGTGGACACCCTAGCTCCAAGTTACGTCCACATCACCTCTGTATCTTCCGGTGCTGCGGCGCTTTTGGCCCAAAACAATAAGATTCAAAAATACAAAACGCATTGCTCCTCTTTTGAATTTCTGGCGTTTTCGGTGGAAACTTTAGGACCATGGTCCCCAGATGCATTAAAGTTTGGTCAACAACTTGGTAAATTATTAATTAATGCATCTGGAGACCATCGCGCTAGGTCTTATTTCTTCCAACGAATATCGCTGGAAATTCAGAGGGGCAATGCGTTGAGTATTTTGAACACGTGCGCAGCATCGGAAGATCTTAATGAAATATTTTATTTAGTTAGTTGTTTTTGTATATTTTATTGAATAAAATTTTAATCAGTAAGCATATCGTTGTTTGTAAACGCTAAGCTTTTACGGTTGGGTCCAGAATGACCGTACTACTTTTGGTATTGCCAGACGTTTTATATTTTTTACCATATTTTGTCACTATTAATGTAATTGATCAGGCGTTATTTTGCGGAATTCCATTATTTTATATAATTATCTGAAACAAATAAAGTGTGTTAGATGTGTTTCTTACTTGGTAAAATATATAAATTGAAGCTATAAAATTTTATTGCCAAATATTTCGCCTCTCTATGGAGCGGCGTCATCAGTGACAGTGACTGAAGGTCTTTGTCATAAATTTTGAAGAAGTAATTTTATGTCTTTTAGCAATGGTAAAGGCAATGCACTATACAGTTTTGTATTTATTTTTTAGAAAAATATCATCACCACCTAGCCCATCATGGAAAACATCATCAGCATGTTATGTCCATTGTTGGTTCGATATTAATAAATTTACAAAACAAGTTAGACAAAACCTAATGCATTACATTCAGACCAGGGCTATAGTATGCACCAAGCTGCCATATAAAAGAGCTTTCCCATGTTTTTAAATCAATAGACCGAATAGTTTTAGGAAAACTCTTTAATACTCTTACTGTGAAACAATTGTTAAAGGTAGTGTTATGTATACGCGCATGGGTGGGCACAGGTAAAATATTATTAATTTGAGAATCTACTGAATGTCTGTGTCCATTCATGCGAGTACGAAGGGGTGTCGTAGTTTCTCCCACATAAAAACTGTTACAAAATCTGCACTCCAGCATATATACGCAATGAGAAGTAGTACATTGTGCGAAATTTTGAATTTTGATGACAACAGGGTTATGATGAGTTTGTATATTGATATCGGAATTTATTATACGACATGTTTTGCAACGAGATTGGTTGCACTTGTGTGTACCTAACAATGTGTTATTGCTCCGTGTATTTTTATTTTTTGCCAAAATAGCTTTTAAATTTTGAGTTTGTTTATACGTTACACTAGGGCACGTTTCCAAAAGATTTCGTGTTATTATTATTTTTAAGGATAGAGAAGCTATCCTTTAATAAATTTTGAATTTTGTGTGCCCCGTGGAAGTATGGTATTATAAGCCGAAGGGAATTTTGTTGTTGTGTGTGTATAGCGTTTGGAGTGTTAGAAGGCCTGTTCATGTGTTTGTGTAAAAAGTTTGGGGGATAATCGCGCCTACATAACCCATTGAAGATTTTGCCTTGATATTTAGCCAAAGATGTTGAATTATTACAAATTCTTTTACCGCGGATAGAAAGTGAATGTGGTATAGACCGTTTTGTGTGCGACGGGTGGCAACTACTGTAATGCAGATACTGTAACTTGTTGGTTTCTTTAAAATGAACAGAAGTTGAAATATTATGATTATTATAAGTAATATCTACATCTAAAAATGTTATGTTAGTTTTAGAAATTTCATGAGTGAATCTTAGACTGCTAAATGAATTTAGTTGACTAAGGAATGTATTAAGAGTTTGTAAACTGTGAGGCCAAATCATGAAAATATCATCTATGAATCTTAACCATGTTAAAGGTTTGAGAATTTGACTATTTAAAAATTTTGTTTCGAGAGAACCCATATATAAATTTGCATAAGAAGGTGCCATGCGCGTACCCATGGCAGTGCCTTTTATTTTATATAATATAGATTATTACTTTATTGCAAATTCAGTAAGTATTTCAAAGTTACTATTAATACTATTAATGTATCTACCTACTCTATATTCTTGCTCTCTATAATCATTAGTAGCGAAAAATAGCCACCTAATTAATAACTACTGGAAACTCATTGTTCGTAAAAATATTTTGGTATTATTAATGAAATAAATAAAAAATCTGATTAAAAAACACCCACACTGAAAGTTTTAACCGATAAAAATATTATTTTTCTACGACAAATGAGAAATACTGGAAGTGTGAAAGCTCATTTTGTATGTAGAACGTGGACATCGCGATCGCGAATGCACTGTCCTTAATGCAATCTTTATATAAAAAAAATATATAAGGAATGTGGTTATATATATACCTACTAATATTATAAAGAGAAAAGTTTTTGACTATTTGTTCATTCCGGATAAACCACTGAAACCATTTAAAAAACCTCTATTATTAGTTAGTAACAGAGGTTTTATTTTCGATTCGTTTTTTTTTAAAATTAAACGTGGGTAAGTTATAAAAATTGACTATTTCGAGTAATTTATAAAAAAATGTAATGTATGTTTCAGATGTTTGACAATGTAAGAGCTTTGGAGTTGTATGTGGACCATACGAATAGACCTGTGGCTTCCAAAATGATTTCTGCTGAAGGAGAGGTAAGTTAAACGATTTAACACAGTACACTTGGTGATCCATCAAAGCAATACAAGTAACAAATTTATAAATGAACACATTATGTAAAGTAGAAATCATAAATATTAGTCCGTCTTGTTCGCCACTGCATAGCTACTTTTTGTTTTAATTTTCTAATGAAATGTCAACTATTTTTATGGCGAGGGTCCGTTTTTTGCTAGTAAATGAATTGGATATCAAAGACATATCCTATTAATTTAATGTCTCTGGGCCTTAGCACAACAGTATCGATAGGCTCGATAAATCGACAAAATATATACATATCGGTTTTGTCGATTTACGTTCATTCATAAACTTCATTTTATCTAATCGATGTAGTTATGCTAAGCGCTGTTCTCATATTTTTCGATTTTATGCCTCACGTGAACTAATGTAATTTAAGAAAGATATTAAAAGTTGTTGAATATAAGGCAATTATTCTAAGTATACTATCTCATAATGTTTTAGGTATTGGAGTTTCGAACTGTGGTATATACTGAAGGTAGAGTAGAAGACTGGATGAACGTAGTGCTCTCTCAGATGAGAGGTGCTAACAAATTTATTACCAAGAAAGCTATTTTTTGCTATGGGAGGAACTGGAAAACCCCTAGGTAATAAAATCATCATTAAATTCACCAACTTACTAGAAATCATCAGTTTTGTTGATTAAAGTTCGTATTTATAAATCGCCCTCGCGTATGGTACTCAAGTGACGTCTGTATCTGTATAATTCAATTATTGCTTTTAACATGTGGCTCTCCCGTCACAGGATGGTTTGTGATTGATTAGGTTTATTACTGATAAATATTGTGTATGTAATATTCTAATTTAGAAATAAAAAATATAATAAAACTTGTAAAAAGAATCAAATACCTGTATAGCTTGGTTAGCGTTTATAAATACGGACCTAAGATCGTAATTTTACTGTGATGATTAACATCTATTTATTTGTAGATATATTTTGTTTACCCAGAGGTCTTACAGAAATTACACTCTATTCCATAGATGGAATCGTTCTCAGTCAAAAAAGAACGATATTCGACAGTTGACAGCGTAGAGGTACGCCTAGAGTACCGACCGAAAACTGTTAAATACATAATATTTTAATTGAGTGCGGTTCCATAAATGGAATCGCCGAAATTTCTCTAGAGCCCCAGGGCTACTAAAATAAACTCTTAAGCAGATTTCGTATTTTTTGCCGCTTTTATTACCAACAAAAGCATTACACTATAAGATTTATAAAAAAATAACCTTAAAAAACGGCCCCAGCCACTGCGCAACTGATAACAAGGTTAAGCAGATGACAATAAGGCCGACCTGGGATGGGTGACCGCTTTATACAACGAGGCTATTTCATCATAAACACCGCAACAAGCTCGCCACTTGTTAAGTGTTGCCTCCGAATACCATCGGCGAAATGAGGACGGGTTAATCCCTCCGCTGGGTACCCTGAGCCCGTTTAAACAGTTCTCGGGAGCCAAATAGGCATCCGTGATTGTATTTATGAATTATTTAACTTTTAAAAAAGTGCCTAATAAAACATTTTTTTATTGATAATAAATTTATAAGCATATAATCATTATTTACGTGATATTGATATACATGGCGACCGAGTTGGCTAGACAGGGTGGCCACTTTCTGGAAAACATGGAAAACCGGGAATAGTCAGGGAGATTTCGGTGATTTTACCAGTCAGGAAAATGTCAGGGAAAACGCTAGAAGGTCGGGGAAAATATTTAAATAGCACACTCAACTTGCTACTGCAAAAGAACAACAAACTACCCGGGACGATTCCATCTAAGTTTAAAATATTATTAGTTTTTCTTATAATATTTATCTCAAAGACTATTTTCTTTTTCCAAAAATCAATTTATAAAACCAAATAATATAGTTACCCCGAGATTTTTTCTTTTCTTTTTGAAGCTCATTAGGGTCAGGGAAAATCTAAAAAAAGTGACTGGAAAATCTGGAAAAGTCAGGGAAATTCGTATCCGAAAAAAAGTGGCCAAATGGAAGGCCTTTGTTTGACTTTCATTTTGCACGGCATAAAGCAATAAGGTCGATTTTCCCTTTTATTAGTGATATTATGATAACACTGTTGTCAAACTTGATAGACCACTTTTTTGGCAGACTATAGATACCGTGGTCCTTAAAACTGTAGTGTTTTAAGCCTAAGGTTTGGCAGGGTGGCCACTTTTTTTCGGATACGAATTTCCCTAATGAGCTTCAAAAGAATGCAGTTCCAGGAATGAATACAGCCAGCTCTTAGAACTGTATTGTTGTAAGAGCTGGTTTCATCCATTATGCCGGCTTAAGATGCTTATTCACGCTTCGTTTAAAGTTGTAAAAATTTAAATAAAATTAGTTCAGTAGTTTAGAGTATAAATGTGACAATGTGATGTGCAAACAAACACACATTTACTTTTGTAATTTTCGTGAGCGAAAACTAACATTTTACACTGTACAAAGTCTTAGTGAGGCCATCATATATTTTGTAAACATCTCCTTTGTAGGATGCACTATATCAGTAATGAGCGAGTTTATATACTTCGACTCGCACTTGGCTGATTTTCGGGTGGCTGTGACCACAACCTTTTTTGAGGGCTGAATCCGCGCCTGAATAAAACTCCTCTTCTGGGTACCCTGAGCCTGTCTAGGCATGGGTACCAACACGGGCGCCTTCAGGCATCTGTGATTACACATATACGTACACATATCATCACGGGTGCCTTACGGCGCCCGAGACCGCCTAGACGGCCCCAGGGTACCCAGCGGAGGGGTTTTAATCCCACCTCGTCGTAGCCTATGGTATGAGTCTACACCAAACAAGTGGCCTGCTCGTCGCGATGTTTTAAATAACCCATCTATAAACAGTTTCACAAGTTGGTATAGTGAAACCGAGACCGACAGCTTAACGTGGTCTCCGAGGCACTATAGTGGTGTTGTCAAACAAATGTACATATTTTTTTAAATTAAAAACTCATTGGTACATACCGAGCTTCGAACCAGGGACCTAAGGGTTTTTAAGTCCAAGGTCTAACCAACTCGGCTACCACGTATATATGAATATATATTGTACATATACCTACATATAATAAATTATATTACTTATTTAATCAATAACAGAACAGAATGGATCCTAGAATATCAAGGTATGGTATGTCTGGCTGCCAACGGTGTGTGGTGGACAGCGGAGACAGAGGAGGCGTTCGTAAAGATTCGCAAAGGCAACATGCGCGCTATGAAAGAACATTTACAACAGCAAAACGAACAGCTGGATGCATTGGTGGTTAAAGTTAGACAGGGTGAGAATTACAATAATATATAATTCTTTAATATCAGAATATAAAAGCGGCCCCAGCCTAGTGGTTAAGTCACTGCGCAACTGATAACAAAGTTAAGCAGATAACAACAAGGCCGGCCTGGGATGGGTTGACCGCTTTATACAACGAGGCTATTTCATCAGCCACAAGCTCGCCACTTGTTAGGTGTTGCCTCCGAATACCATCGGCGAAATGAGGACGGGCCTATTTGGCCTCAGGATACCCAGCGGAGGTAATCCCTCCGCTGGGTATCCTGAGGCCAAATAGGCGCCCGTGATGGTATTTATTTATTATCAGAGAGAGTCCTCTCTCGTGGAGATTCGGAAAGGAAACATAAAATAGAAATAGTTACAGCAGTAGAACTAGCAGTTGTGTGATTGTTTTCCTGCTGTAAATGCTATCTGAAGGTTGCGTTCCAAAATAATTAACCTGTGTGATCTCTCGGAAAAAAAGGAAGTGACGGAGGTATATAATTTGTGTATATGCAATCTCTTTTTTCCCCCGAGAGATGTGACTTTGTATCTTGAAAATCGATGAACTCGCAGACTAAAATCAAAATATGACTAGGTCACTTAACGGTTTTTCTATCTTGTAAAGATAGCGATAGGTCGGTCTAGCTTTTTTCATTCTCGTTCCCTCCCCCCTTACGCGATACCAAATATGTAATAACATTATCTTTACAGACCTCAAACCAAACGACCGTCTAAAGTTTCGCACAATCACCACAGTGGATGTTCACGCCAGAGACATTATCGAAGGATTTGTTCGGGACAGCGTGACTGACGCCAGTGAGTTTGAGTGGGAGAGTCAGCTCAGGTTCTACTGGATAAAGAAGGACGATAACTGTTGGCTCAGACAGTGCACTGGTATGTATCATAGATTTTTTTTAACAATATTTAACATTCTTGTGTATAAAATGAGTACGTTTAGATACGATAACGTCACTATTAGTTCTCGTAGACTTTAACTAGTTTTTTTTTTTTGAAAATATGGAGATTATAAATATTTTAATTCATCAAACTTATATTTAAATTGCTACTGAGATAAAAATGTCTTTCTGAATTTATGATTTTTTATTGAAAAAAGAGCACAACAAACCCACGTTCTGCTACCAAATGTGCAAATAAAATACTTCGAAAACGTGATAAACGAGGACTTCCCACACAGTCGTTTATTCACTATGCTTAGGAAAATAAAATAATCCGATTGATCAATTGACGCGCTATTATTACACAATACAAATTCACGTCAAAAGGTATTTCACAGTTTCACACACTTTAAACTAATAATTTATCTTTAAAAAACTTAAACTTAACACTTCCTAATGGCTTAGTCATAATCTCCGCCACATTGTTTTCACTTGGTACATAGCACACTTCTAATAACTTTTTACACACAATGTCTTTTATAAAATGCACTTTAATGTCTATATGCTTAGAACGCTTTGTATTTTCATAGTTAGATAACATTTTTATTGCACTATTATTGTCCACAAACATCACTACACTACACTCTTTAAATTCACTGCACAATCCCCTAATGTAATGCGACATACTCTGCCTCGGCGCTGGATAGTGCCACACTCGTCTGTTTATTTGATGACCAGGCTATAAGGTTACCTCCATGATAGATAACCATACCGCTAGTGCTTTTACGGTCTACCTTGTCACCTGCCCAGTCGGCATCTGAAAATGCTGAAATAAAATTTTGTTTTTCTTTGTTCCTTGTAAATAATATTTTCTTCTCTAGTGTTCCACTTAGGTACTTCAATATTCTTTTAGCTGCTTTCCATAGTTCTTCTGTATGTTTATCCAAGGATCTACTCAAGAAACTTGTAGCAAATGTTATATCCGGTCTACTTGTCATAGAAAGATAAATAAGACATCCAATCAATTCTCTATAAGGGTTCTTCGGTGAAATTTTCCATTCTTCCTGAGACTGAAAATTTGCTTCCATTGGTGTTTCTGCAGATTTACATTCTGGCATGTTAAACTTATGTAAAATTTTCTTAATAAACTTTGTGATAATGTTATTGTGTTTTCATTTCTTACAATATCTATACCTAAAAAGTTTTTAATATTCCCTAAATCCTTAGCATTAAATTCCTTTTTAAGTAACTTTATAACTTTTTGTATTTCTTCTGACTTTCTAATTAATAGTATATCGTCCACAAATAAAATTAACCATATGCATTCTCCTGTATATAAACAAACATCATATTTTGATCTCTTCATTTTTGTGTTTGTACAAAAAATATTAAATCTTTCATTCTATCTTTTTGGTGATTCTTTTAGTCCATATAATGCCTTATGTAATTTTAATACTTTCTTTTTATTTTTCATTATTATGCCTTCGGGTGGCTTAATGAAAGTTTCATTTCCTATGTTTCCGTTCAGAAAAGCTGTTGGAACATCTAATTGTCTCACTTCCCAATCATTATGTAACGCATGTGATAGTCCTAGTCGCACTGTAGTCATTTTTGCAACAGGTGCATAATATATATTATTATCCATTGACTCTTGCTGGAATCCTCTTGCTACTAATCGGGCTCGCTTTGTACCATCTTGCTTGGTCCGGAATACCCATTTTGCATCAATAAACTTTTTCCCTTCTGGTAACTCACTTTCACTCCAAACCCCGTAGTTTTCTAATGATTTAATCTCTGTTTTTATGGCTTCTTTCCAGTCTGAATTTTGCTGTGCTTCTTGATAATTAGTAGTATCGTCGTCTCCTACTAGTGCGTATGCCATAAATAATTCATCAGCAAACCATCTTGGTTGCTTTACTACTGGCTTTCCAATTATATTTTCTTCATCTTTCTTTTCTTCACCCTTTTCATGGTCACTTTGTTCTTCTTCACTTTCTTCAACATAATTTCTTTGTATTTCAATTTCACTTTTCTTTTCATTATATATGTAGTCGGTCTCATCGAACTGAACATCCCTTGATATAAATAATTCATGATTTTCTGGATCCCATAATTTATAACCATTATCTGCATAGCCTACCATTCTCGCTTCCCTTGCTCTTGGCTCTAGTTTACTTCTTTTGGGTAATATTGTAGCCCACGCCTTACTTCCAAAAATTTTCATTTTATCTAATAGTTTACTTTTCCTTAAAAATATTTTAGCAGTATTATTTTTAAATGTTACGTTACATCCATTTTTGTTAAGTCTTCTTACTGATAATAAATTTTGTGACAGGTTGTTTACAAGCAAGCTTTCTATAGTTATAGTCTGTCCTTTTTGCGTCCTTACTATGATTTTTGCTTTTTTATTTACTGTTATAGTTTCTCCATTTGCTACTCTACATTTATATTTGTCATATTATAAGTGACTCCTGAGTCAATTACTAACATTATCTTTTCATTATAAATTTCTTCTATTACGGTGTTCGCTTCTTCTGTTATAAAATTTACTGGCTCTGACGTATTTGCACTATAGTTTATTCTTCCTCTGTATCCTCTTCTCCTAAAGTTTCTATTCTGTCTGTTATTATAATTTTGTCCTCGGTTGTTGTGGTAATTATGATTAGGTTTCCTTGGGCAATGTCTGGCTAAATGATTTTGTGCTCCACAGACAAAACACTTTCTGCTTTCGCTGGAGAATGAGCTTTCCAAGTGTTGTGAGATGTTTTCATTTTTGATTTTTAATTCCGCATCAAGTAATTTACTTTTCCCATAATATAAAGTTAAGTCCATGTTTGTCGCTTCTAATGCTGTTATTATGTTTTGATAGTTCTCATTCATACTGAGTAGTAAATGACACACTTTGTCAAATTCCTCGATTTTTTAAATATTATTTAGTTCACTAATCAGGGCATCAAATTTATAAAAACGGTCTTCTAGATTTTTATCACTTGAATTTTTCATACTTAATAATTTCTTTCTTAAATAGAATTGATTTATTGTGCTTTTTCTTTCGAATATGGTTCTCAATTTTTCCAACATTTCTTTTGCTGTTTGCATATTTTTAATATATTCTAGTTGTTTATCAGGTAATGACTGCACTATTATATTTTTCGCTTTACCGTTAGATGCGCTGAAACTTGCATCCTCCAATATCTTTAGTATTTCGTCTTTATTCAGTTTTTCGTCTACCACGTGCTTGCATCCTTTTTCCTCCATTAATATCAAAACCCGAAAAATCCAGTTGGAAAAATTTCCACTTGGCAAGTTATTTCCATGCGTCGTCATCTTGATTTCTTTTTATTTATATAGAAATAAAACTTTGCTCTAACATAAAATTTATAACCTGAAATTCGAGTCGAGAAAATTTAACACGGGAAAAATGCGGGCTATGTAGGTATATCATTTCATATTCCTACATAGCCCGCATATTTCCCGTGTTAAATTTTCTCGACTATTAATTAAACTGCCTATGCTTATTTCTTTTGCTATCTGGCTTACCGAGCCTCTGGGCCCATAACCTGTCGGGAATAATTGCGGGCTTTGGAAAGAAACACTTTATAATACGAACTACATTTATTAAGAGGCTCACACAGCGGCCATATTTTACAGACTAGCTAAATGCTATGGGTGACCACAGATAATCTTAATAATTCTAACATTAAACGTTACGAAATCTTTCACAAAATCACTTTCCGAATACCACCGGCGAAATGAGGACGGGTTAATCCCTCCGCTGGGTGCCCTGAGGCCACATTCTGTTTCTTATAACGTGATCGTGAGATTGTCAAAATAACCTAGAGTAGTTTTTTAACCTTCGCTGATTGGAGGACAGATCGCTAATAACGGAATTCTTTATTTTAACAATCTAACGCTAACGTTATAAGAAACAGAATGTGGCCGCTGAGGCCTTTAAACGGTCCTTTGGGGCCAAAAAGGCACCGTGATGATGGTATATTGTGATTTTCAGGCACTTTCGAGTATGGATACGAGTACATGGGACTGAACGGTCGCCTAGTCATCACTCCATTGACAGACCGCATCTACTTGACTATCACACAAGCACTCACTATGCAACTTGGTGCTGCACCAGCGGGTAAGTAATCTGGAACCAAACTATGGAGTAATGCTAGATAAATAAATGAAAAAGCTTTGACCGATTGTACATAGGCGAACTAAATATCTTAGGCATTATCTACCAGCTAATCTTTGGGAGATCCACAAATAACAGGCAGAGTATTACAGTACAAGATTCTATCACTACTGCTTTTAAAACCCATAAAATTGTTAAGACTTTTATGACAATAATAATCGTGGTAGTACCTTTATATGTTCTTGCTTTTGAGGCAGACATCAGTCAGAACCATGAAGATATAATAGAAAGGTGCCCATGGCCCTTAAAATGCCTTTCCAGTTTTAAGAACAGAAGATGGCCGCCGCCATACCAATTTAAAAGAGAAAGTAAGAACACAAGCAATTCCTGAGCGTTGATTAGGTGAAGTGAGAACAGAATATAGCGGCAACGAGCTCGTTTGACATATCTTTTGTAGACCATTTAAGGCACTATGGCGGTTCCAAATTTTATTATTAGTTTCATGGTCAAAACACTTCGACCTTACGGGATCTATTGTGTGTTCCCCGTTTCTATTCACCTGTACATATCAGTCATGTCCTCAAATATGTTGATGACAGACTTGGGCCTTGCGTCACAATTAATCACAGTAGGTGCGGCATGGACTAGGGCTCATTATCACAGAATCTCCATATGAGATCATCTCTTACTCCTATAGTCTGAAGACGTTTCGTGGTAGTATAAAATAATTGTATAATGTGTTCTTATTTTAAATTCAGGTCCGGCTGGTACGGGTAAAACAGAAACGACAAAAGATCTAGCAAAAGCCCTGGGGTTGCTCTGCGTCGTCACTAACTGTGGTGAAGGAATGGATTTCAGGGCTGTGGGACAAATATTAGCAGGTATACGCCAGGTGCCTTCTGGAATATCTATAAATTACTGACTACTATTAACTGTCTTTATCTTTGCATACTTTTTTTCCTTTTCCGTTAAAACAATGGTGGGCTTAGAAGAATGTGTTAAATATTCCGGTTTGAAATCGTAATATACACACACTCATACACACATACAATCACAACATACACTACATACTTATCCTTACTTTTTTTTTATTAGTTTTAGTAGGTAACAATGTTTAATTGTAATATTATAAGAACACAAATACCCACAATATAGGTAACCTAAAGTGGGAACGGCGTTCTATATACTACTGTAACTAATTTAGGGAAATAATAAATTTGTATATTTATTAAACCTGTATTGCCATGACGTGACTATTATAGACCAATTCTATAGAATTACCATTATGTAAGGTCCACCAGTTTATCACTCTGATAAGAGCTAGTTAGCAGTTTTTTTTGTTATATATTATCATAACCGGAAAGTATTAGTGGTTTGTGGTTTTTTTCACGTTTAGGTCTATGCCAGTGTGGCGCATGGGGTTGCTTCGATGAGTTCAATAGAATCGATATATCGGTTCTCTCCGTAATATCAACACAACTGCAATGTATTAGAAGTGCTCTACTTATGAAACTCAGTCGATTTACGGTGAGTCATGTTTTACATATTATTTAATCGAACTTTATTCACGTTATTTAAAATAAATATTATCACATGATCTTGCCTTAGGTGCTCCGAGACCGCCTAGACAGCCTAAGGGTACCCAGTGGAGGATTTTTAATCCCACCTCGTACCCGATGGTATAAGTCTACTTACACCGAACAAGTGGCTAGCTCGTTGCGATGTTTAGATAGACTCAATAACCCATCTATGAACAGCTTTACAAGTTGGTAGAGTGAAACTGGGAACGACAGCTTAACGTGCACTCCCAGGTAGTAACCTGGGAGTGCACGTTAAGCTGTCGTGTTGTGTGTGCCTAGTGTAGTGTTGTCAAACAAATGTCACTTCAGAGTTTGTCTATTATAATTATCGTAAAGTGAAAAATACTGATTACAGGGTGTATGGTGTATTTTACGTTTGTACATAAAATTTCGAATAGGATTATTTATATAGAATAATCAGATCAATAATTTAAGCTTTAAATTCTGTTAAAATATTCTTAAAGTTTTATGTTAATAATTTTCAGTTTGAAGGACAAGAAATATCAATGGACAGTAAAGTAGGTATCTTCATAACAATGAACCCAGGGTACGCTGGTCGCACGGAGCTGCCAGAGTCCGTGAAAGCCTTATTCAGACCTGTCGTGTGCATCCTGCCCGATCTGGAGATGATATGCCAGATATCTCTGTTTTCTGATGGGTTTCTTACAGCTAAGGTAGGAATTATATTTGGACTCCATATTGCGGACAAATGTTGAACTATATAACTAAACATGGCAGTCATAGCGCTGCCAATTTGGTTTTTTTTTAAGGTACAGAGTTGGTTTCAGTAAAGATCTGAAACATGTTATCAAGCTTTACGAGTAAATATATGCTACATAAATAACATAGTAGTAAGTTAATTATGTAAAACCGCAGAATACATAACAGTAGAGAATGTACACTACTCGCCACTCCTATCTTAAACTTTCGGCAGGCACTTCAAGACACAATTTGTTAAGAGTTTCAGTAGGAGTGTCGAACGATCGTCTCTGGCTACATGTATATATAGTTCGCATACATCGCCGTGTTAGTATAGCCCTAAATAATTTACGCATGTGTACAAATGAAGCTTGTCTCATTTCCGAGTATAGGTAATTAGTTATACATTTTGAGTCGACTGCCCGGGTGTGATAAAACATTAATATAATCGTAAAACGATTTCTCGTCAAGGTGACATGTCAAACTTTTTTTTATTACTGTAAATGCGTGGATCCACTATGACGGCAACTAGACTTACAAAACATATACATGTAATAAATAAGCTTTTTTTTTCTACTGGCAATATTTTTCAGGTTTTAGCAAAAAAAATGACAGTACTATACCAAGTGGCAAGAGAACAACTGTCAAAACAGTCGCATTACGACTGGGGCTTGAGAGCGCTGACTGCTGTGCTCAGGATGGCAGGCAAACTGAGAAGGGATTCTGAAGGGCTTAGCGAAATTATGGTTCTGATGCGAGCTTTACGGTGAGAGCCTTTCTTTTTCAAGCGCACTATTCTATTAGCTGCTGAATAGCACGATTAAAACGTTGCATTGCCACGTTAGTACATACGTTCTAGACCTCGATGTTTTATTGATTATGCCGTGTGTTCGGCAAAAGTTCAATTACCTAATCTATTCTTGGGAAAATATTTTGTAATTTCCTAAATATACTGTACTTACTTAATAAAATGACACCTAAAAAAAGTACTATCACGGGTGCCGAAAACAGAAAGGTTGATAAAAAAAAATACATCGGCCACCAAAAAAAAACCGCCGAATTCGAAATGCAGTTACAAGTTTCACTCGTTTGTATTTCAGTGACATGAACTACCCAAAGTTTGTATACGATGATGTGCCTCTATTCCTTGGTCTGATCAAGGATTTGTTCCCCGGCCTCGAGTGCCCGAGGGTTGGGTACCCTGACTTCAATACCGCTGTGGTGAACGGGCTCACCTCTGATGGCTATATCATATTGGATAATCAGGTATTTTTTCCTACTTTCTAAACACGCATTATGTCATCAAAAATCAGTGCCATCATTCATTTCAGATACCACCAATATACCGGTCTCGTTACCACCGCCCATACAGATACAAAAACCGTCAAGTGAATTAGTCATGTTTCGGTTTTAGTCTGTGGGTTAACCGGTTTTCGGGAGACTACTGCATCGATTTCTTGTCGAGGTGGTAGTCTCCTTTCAGGGTGCGGTTACGAAATGGGTAGTTGAATTGACGATAAGGCAACAAGTATATTAAAATATACTCGTAATGAAATTCGTCATTGTCGCCCCCCATTTCGTAATCGCATCATTTAGATAGTGGGAGCGATCAATATTGTTTAAGAACAATTATTGATTGACCCCATTCAAAAAAACAACAAGTCACATGTCGTGCTCCAGTAAAAAAAAAAAAAAACAAAGATAGTATTACTTTTTTCAATATAAAAAAAAATCGTTTCATTATAATTTAGCTATAACATTTAGAATAATAATATAATAATTTTTAAAAATTACTTACAGTAATTGATAAAGTGCATTTTTTTATCAATAATTGAATAATAATGTAACTAGTTAACTGGGAGCACTGTCGGCTGGAGGAGCCTGAAATACACTCAAATATACTTCTTTCCAGGTGGACAAAGTAGTCCAACTATACGAGACAATGATGACCAGACACTCCACTATGCTGGTGGGTCCTACTGGGGGAGGGAAAACTGTCATCGTCAACACCTTGGTCCAGGCGCAAGTTGCTATGGGGTTAAATACTAAACTCATCATACTAAATCCTAAGGTATTAACCCAATATTATTTGGTGGATTTTTATTTTTTAATTTCTTAAGAGCACATAGTGTACTCTTAAGACGTATATGTCGTAGGTATCCATGAATTAATCCTTCATGTGTGGAAGAAGCCTGGGAGTTAACACAGTGTGAACTTTTGATTCTAAAATAAATTTAAATAACTTTTATATCTCTCTACGCTTGCTCTTTAAAAATATGAAAAGAATTTCGTTCAGTAATTGACTTGAAAGGATTGATACAGTTCTGAGTATTTTCCCAAATAAGGGAAAAATTATGTTTATAATTAAAGAGAGTAAAATATACAAATTGAAATATGTATAGAGTCAAGCTGAGTATTCTGAACAGTCTGTGATAAGCTTTTATTAATCTTTTACATTGTGAATATTATATACTTGAGTAGACGACTAATGGCCGTATTTATACCAGCGACGAATCTGTCAATTCTGGCGTTGGTGGCGCCTATTCATGGACTGCATAATCTTCTTATCATATAGAGTTATACAGTCTTATGTCATGCTATTATTAAAAAAATGTACTCAAAGTAATGATTTCTCAAGTACGTCTTGTTCTTTTCACTAAATGCCAAAAAAAATTTATTTGTGTGAGTGATATATCAAAAATATGATTGTTTGTATATTCTAGGCATGCTCTGTGGTAGAGCTGTATGGCATTCTGGATCCTGTTACCAGAGACTGGACGGACGGTCTCTACTCCAAGATATTTAGAGATATGAACAGGTGGGAACTTATATATTTTACTCTTACCTTAATGTTAAAGGATTTCAAATGATCAATGACAATAAAGTGTTTTTTACAAGGTATTATTCTAAGTGGGATTTTTTATTCTTATAAAAAAAGTACCATCAGGGATGCCTTACGGCGTCTAGTGGTTGCGCATTTGGCGTTGTATCCGGAGGTCGTTGGTTCGATTCCCACTCATGGCTAAATAATATTGGTACGTTTTTATTTGTACAGGTCGTCATGGTCTGGGTGTTAATTAAATATATGTATTAGTATCGTGGTCTCTGGTACGTATAATAGGTACAAGCTTAGCTTAATTTGTGACCAGTGCAATATGTGTAAAAAAAGTCCTACATAGTATTTGTGTATATCCCAAAGAACTTCTTAAATAAAATTACATTTACACAAAAAAATAATCTAGTTACAAAAAATATAATTATAAACAAGGAATACATGTTACGGTACAAAAATCATATATAGACTATTATATTGAGAAAAAGGATACACCTTTAGCTTATACGTGTAATAAATACCATGAGCTGGTTTCCAGGACGCACCAAAATGAGTAAAAATGGTCCTCTTATATATTTTTTTATCCAATATAGACCCGCAGAGAAGAACGAACGCCGCTATTCATTATTCGACGGCGACGTGGACGCATTATGGATAGAGAACATGAATTCTGTGATGGATGACAATAGACTGCTGACGTTAGCGAATGGCGAACGAATTAGACTCGAATCCTATTGCGCCCTCTTGTTTGAAGTCGGTGACCTGAACTATGCTTCTCCTGCCACTGTGTCGCGAGCTGGCATGGTGTATGTTGATCCAAAAAATCTTGGATTTCAACCTTATTGGGATAGGTAAGTTTTAATTTATTTAATAAAATAAATATCACGGGTGCCTTACACCGTCGTAGATCAATTAGACGGCCTCAGGATACCCAGTGAAGGGGTTTTAATCCCACCTCGTCGAAGCCAAACAAGTGAGTAAGCTCGTCGCGATGTTTGGATAGACTCAAAATAACCCATCTGCATAAACAGTTTCACAAGTTGGTATAGTGAAACTGGGACCCACAGCTTAACATGCTCTCCGAGACACTATACTGGTCCAGTCAAGCATTTTTTTAAAATTTATTTTTACACCGGGGTTTGAACCTTGGACCTAAGAACTGTAAATTTATTATTTATTTAGTAGTTTATTAATTAGTTTTATTTTTAAGTAGTTTTACACTAGTTGGTGTCGTATGGAGTGGTATTTTTTCATATAATGACATAAATTGCTATTCCACTGCTTTTTTAATTTCTATATGAAAATTAATGCTAATAAAAAATCGTCTGTTTTCTTTTGGTGAGGAATGTTACTTAACTAATCGGACTCTGTTTACATAATTGTTTGTCCTCTATATATATATATATATCATCACGGGTGCCTTACGGCGCCCGAGACCGCCTAGACGGCCCCAGGGTACCCAGCGGAGGGGTTTTAATCCCACCTCGTTGTAGCCGATGGTATGAGTCTACACCGAACAAGTGGCTAGCTCGTCGCGATGTTTTGGATAGACTCAATAACCCATCTATAAACAGTTTCACAAGTTGGTATAGTGAACCCGGGACCGACAGCTTAACGTGCTCTCCGAGGCACTATAGTGGTGTTGTCAAACAAATGTACATAAATTTTTTAATTAAAAACTCATTGGTACACACCGGGATTCGAACCAGGGACCTAAGCGTTTTTAAGTCCAAGGTCTAACCAACTAGGCCACCACGTATGTATTTTAATACCTGCTAAAATCATTTCTTCAAAATTTATTTTTAATTATAAAACTTTAATTAAAAAAAAGAACAAATTCGGGCATTTACCTACTTATGAAACTTTATTGCATAATACAAAGGCGGGCTTAATGCCGTTGGGCATTATCTGACAGATTAATGAATTAGTAAATAATTCTAAAAAATATACAATTTTTTCATTATATTTGATAATCTTAAATAAAAATAAAGGGTAAAAAATTTAAAATGTTCCCAAGTAGCATTTTGAAGTTCCTATGAAGTCAATAACATCGAGAATGACACTAAGTTGACGTCATAGGGACATCAAAATGCTATCTGGGTTGTGATTTACCAACATAAAAATAACTTACAGACAAATTGTAATAATAGAAGTGTACGTTTGTATGGGAGTCAACACCACTGGACAGCTTTTAAGTATAAATGATTAAAAAAAAAGTTATTAGGTATAACCTTGCGGTTTAATATATTGCCTTATTTCTTCAAAGATGGCTCCGAGGTCGTTCCAATGAAGAGGAACGCGAGCAGTTAGACGACCTGTTTACTCATTATGTTCCGGGCGCCATCAACTACATTGTGTTTGGCATGTTCGGGCTGCAGCAACAGACGCCACTCAAGACCATAGTCCCGCAGACGCCGCTTAATTTGGTAAGAGTTTATCCAGTTGAGGATACGGTAGCTAAATTAAGAGGAACGTGGACAGATGCCACTCATTTCATTAGATCAGATATTACAAACTATAGAGCGAGTAAACTAAAGTCATGAAAGTAAGAACAGCGGCGATGTAACCAAAGGTCTTGGCTTCGAAAATTAACTTTTAAGAAAAACGTACTGATATGCAATGAGTAGCATAACGATTGCATATTATTACGTTTTTCTTAAAAGTTATTCTTATGGTCTGGGTGGTTATGGGTTTTTTTTATTAGAGCACGGCATGTGACTTTATCTACCTGGTGGTGAGCAGACCTACAAATTTCATGAATGGGGTCGATCAATAATTGTTCTTAAACAAAATTGATCGCTCCCACTATACCGGCTAAATTATGCGATTACGAAATGGGTGGTGACAAATTACATTACAAGTATATTTTAATATAATCGCTGCCTTATCGTCAATTCAACCCATTTCGTAACCGCACCTTGAAAGAAGACTACAGTAATCTCCTAAAATCTGGTAAACCTACAGACTAAAACCGAAACATGACTAGGTCACTTGACGGTTTTCCGGTCGGCCCAACAAAGTTATAGAGACCTTCCTCCCTCTGAATATATTATATGTTCGCCTTTTCTTGTACAAATAGTACAAGCATAGAGCCTAAAATCGTCTATCTAACGAAACGTCAAACATGTTCGATGTCGCCATATTTCGGGCAGATTTTTTCGTTCGCACTTTGTGTTTTTGTTTGTATGGCGGGCGGCCATCTTCATTTCTCAATAACTGGGCACTATTATATTATTATCTCTATTGCTCGCATATTAATTTACATTACATACTAATTTGGTCCCTGGTTCGAATCCCGGTGTGTACCAATGAGTTTTTAATTTAAAAATTTATGTACATTTGTTTGACAACACCACTATAGTGCCTCGGAGAGCACGTTAAGCTGTCGGTCCCGGTTTCACTATACCAACTTGTGAAACTGTTTATAGATGGGTTATTGAGTCTATTCAAAACATCGCGACGAGCTAGCCACTTGTTCGGTGTAGACTCATACCATCGGCTACGACGAGGTGGGATTAAAACCCCTCCGCTGGGTACCCTGGGGCCGTCTAGACGGTCTCGGGCGCCGTAAGGCACCCGTGATGATATATATATATATATACATACTAATTTAAACACACAGAATTTTCTTATAGGTATTATATTTGTACGGGGGGACAGGCATATGTATTTTTTTTATTTATAAAACTTTATTACATAATACAAAGGCAGACTTAATGCCGTTGGGCATTTTCTGACTGTCGAACCTTCGGGATATTAGAACATTATGTAATGTTATTTGCCAATATTCTTTACCTATGTTTCGCGTCAACATTTCTGTAACAATTTAATTTAAATTTTGCAATGCCTTGGTATTGCAGGTAGTTCAACTATGCTACATGATATCTGGACTCCTGCCTGACCAGGGCAGTGAGGCAGAAGTCGATAAATCGCTAGTGGAGTGTGTCTTTATGGTGGTAAGCATTTTTATAATGATAAACATTACCTCTAATTAAATTAGTAATTTTAATCATTTACTCTTTTTTAATCGGAGTACCACATGTGACTTTGTATTTACCAGATGGTAAGCAGACCTACTAAGTCCATATCGGGTTTAAAAAATACAATGTTGTTTAACAGCATTGATTGCTCCCACTATGATGGCTATATAATGCGGTTAAGAAATGGTAGGCGATAAAGACAAAATTTTCATTAAGTGACTACATTAATATCATCACTGCTTTATTGTGCAATCAACTGCTCGTTTCATAATATCTTAACTCTGAAAGGAAACTAATACCTTGACAATAAATCTATGCAGTATGCGGTGAACCCACGGACTAAAGCTGAAACATGACTTGAAAGGTACTTGTTGGTTTTTATCTATATGGGTGCTACATGGGTGTACTATATGGGTGTTAGTAAATTACGTTTTCCAACTGCCGTTTACGATACATTACGAGCAGTCTCAATACTCTATCTACTTACTGTACGGACGCAGCAAAGAATGAATAATGTTTATTGATCCTACATTTATTCACTAGTCTGTAGTGCAACCAAGTCAAGTGTTTATACGTTAATGACATCTACGTTGAGTGATAAGTGACGTAAAATACGTTCTCAATAGAAAATTAAATATAATAGGTTGTTGTTATTTTGACTTATTAAAATAAAGTGGTTTCTTGTTAACAATTATTTTATTTGATGATATATATGATTAATGCAAAGAATGGCACCAGCCAATTTAATATACCAGTCCATTTGATTCTCTACCAATTTGTTATTATTTTTGGTCCTTTGAGCCGCAAAGAGTAAGAAGTAAGCTGTCATCGTGTGGAGTTCTTTCTCTTCCGCGCATGCACTTTATCTTTGTATAGCTAGACTAGTCACAAAAAATATATAAATATTGAATTGTTTTAGTCAATGTACAACTCGCTCGGCGCCGCCATTGTTGACAATGGACGCTTAGATTTTGACAATTATGTGAAGAAGGCTTGCCCAATGATGCTCGTAGAAGATACTTGTGAGAAAAAGGCTACTACCAGTGAGTGATATTTTTTTTGCTGCGTTTTAATAAATAGATGAATTAAATAATTGCGAGTTCTACATTTTGTAAATTATTATTAAATAGGATATACGCATGTTTTTAAGGAAATACAAAACCCTTGTGGGCAGCTGTGTCCAAACTGATATCTCGAACCTAGCTAATAAATATACATAAATAATAAATATTTACTAAAGAGAACACCTTTCTTAATGGGATATCGATACGACCCCTTTTTGGAGTTGTGTGGGAATGTCTAGTCATGTCTTATGTAGAGAGTTAAAATTTTCATAATTGTTGTAACTTTTATTAATTTACACGTTCATTTATTTTTTGAATGCGGATTTGACGGAGAGTATTTTTGCCTTGTTTATAACATACCACGTGGTAAATACGGATGTTAAGATAGTTTGTTCAGAAACTCATGGAGGCGGTGATATTAGGATCTATAATAACTGAAACGCCATATAATTGCAAATGTTGAAAATATAGAACAAATATTCTAAAAAACATATTGATGACCTTGTAAAGTATATACCTATAGCGACTAAGTCAAGACCGTAGAGTATGAATAATATAGAAGAGCCCTAAGGCCTAAATGTAACTGTCTAAACATAATAGAAAATGGCCTAGGCTGTCACTACACAATCTCTTTCGTTAGAAAATTAAATGACAAACAAAGGAGTAGCTATTTATCTCTTTACAATACTATTATGTAGGAGGAAGAGTGCGACACATTATTTTTTGTGATTTTTAATTTAAAATATACGCTATAGCACTTCTATAGTATTCATACTTTAAGGTTCATGCTATAACCATAATAGCTGTTGTTTGTTCAATTTAAAAAAAAATGTGAAAACAATTGAATTTTGACAAAACAAGTACTTTTCTAACCACAGTTTGCAGACGTAAACCCCCTATTTTTTTATAAATAAACTATTATTTACTCCAGAACACTTCCCAATGGGCTTTCCGACTCTCTACGAGTATTGTCTGGACCTAACAACGCATTCCTGGGTGGCTTGGGAATGGCTAGTACCGACTTATGTCCATGACAGAGAACTCAATTTTCCACAAATTTTGGTACCCACTGTGGATACTTTGAGACTAACTTGGCTTATTAAAATTATGGATTCAGTAAGTACTGCATAATACACTTTATCATCTTTATATAAACCTACAGTTCTTTAATCGAAATACCTGGGGCCTTACCAAAGAGCCAATCGATAATCGAATCGAAATACCCATCGAAAGCCAAATGGATTTGACGTTTCTCGTCGATCAGGCTCTACCCATAGAGTAAAATTCCTATACCTTTTTATCGATCGATGCGGCGATTCGATTGACGATCGTGTTCTTTGTTTAGGCCCCTGATATATCTGCACGAATAATTACAAACTACGTAACCGTAGTTTGCACCCATAATGCCGGTTTAAAATCTTTTAGACCATTAATAGAAACTAGTGAAGCATGTAGTCGGAATTCCAATACTATTATATATTTTTTATCCACTTCAACTCACTACCACACTTTACCCACTACAATTCAATTCACTACATTTTTTTATTTTAGTTTAATTTAATAACTATGAAGTTCGACTAGTTAAAACTCCAAAAAAATGCAGTTAGCTGATATAGTGGGAATAAAATCCCAGTAGTTCAACGGTTGAACTAGTGACATTGAGCGTCTATATCAGAGTAGCCTGAGCCCTAGAATAATATAAGTTTTATTCCTCTACTTGTATTATCAATATATTTATATTTCAGCCGCAAATCATAGAAAAAACAATGTCCAACTTCAAAACGTACATTTAGCTACCCTCACCCCCTCCTGAAACTTTTAGCCAGTTGTCTTGTTTTTTTTTACTTATTACTCTAAATTTTCTAGTATTGAAAATCGGATTTGCCATATACCTATATTAAACCAAATTATTTTACAGGTAGAAAGACCGGTACTCCTAGTTGGTGATACCGGTACATCAAAAACTGCTATCATAACTAATTATCTGCGGGGGTTGCCAACTGATAAATACGTAAGTAACTTGTTTCTATACAACAATTACCATCTTATATTCAAAATAACTATCGAATTCATTCATATTGTTGTGGACTGCAGTTTAGATTGTGAAATATAGGTCTGGTTGAAAGAATAGAGTAATTGCACTGAATTAGACTTTTTTATTAATACACACGAAATTATATTACAATGAAAATAAGACTGAAAAGACTGACGAGATACATTTGACTTAAACCAATAAATAACAACAACAGAAGTAACCATAGCAACCGTAGAGTTGTCATTAATAAAAAAATATAATTAATGTTGCTGCGTTATATAATTAAATAAATCTTTATGTCTAATGGCGCGGCTACATTAGCGGGCGAAGATACGCCAAAAACATCGTTTTCAGGCTCGCGCGATGCTCTTGTCTACTTGATATAGACGATAATACATCGTCTTCGTCCGAATACTGCGCATTGCAACGAGCTACCCGGCCACACTCATCGCGCTATCACGAATATTCGCCGTAGCCCGCTAATGTAGCCGCGCCATCAAACACATATTAACTTTCCACCAATCTCGGGCTTAATTTATGACCCTGCTAATCAGCGCGTCTCATACTGCGGTGTATCCACGCACAATCTGAGAGTGTAACCATTTCAGTAAATTTTCAATATTTTAATATGTTTTAACCGTGTTATAATTTGAAATATCTCTATTTATAAATTAGTATAGGATTATTTTGTTAGTGTTTATATTTTTTGAACAAATTTTATATATAAATAATTATTATCACATATAAATATTTTTATTTTTATATCGACACCGCGACGAGTTCGCTACTGGTTCGGTGTAGATTCATTATGCCTTATATCGGCGACGACAATAAGGTGCAAACAATATTCTGCTTAAGGAACCTGTGATGATAAATATACCTTGGTTTAGATTATCCAACAAATGAATTTCTCATCCCGCACATCTTCGATGGACGTACAGCGGAACTTGGAGTCTGTGGTGGAGAAACGTACCAAAGACACGTTTGGGCCTCCAATGGGAAAGAAGATGTTACTCTTCATAGACGATATGAACATGCCTATCGTGAGTTATTTGTTAAAGTTATAAAGTCATAACTTACAAGCACATACATTTATTTAATTTAGGTAACTACTCGTGTATTCTTACTAAAGCTGAACTGTATTTTATTTTATTTGTATTTTGTAAATATTGTACCTACATGAGCATGGAGCTGTTATAACTGGTTCCTGTAACACAGGGTAACCTAGCACAGGAGCCAGGGATCAACAGTAATTTGTAAATGTAAATATAATTAATTAGGTACCTACATAAATTTAATCTTTTTGATGTTCATTTTTCTATTAAAATATATGTTGTGTGTGTCAATAAATAATTTTATTATTATTTATATAAATATTATATTAAATATATATTTTGTTTGCATAAAGGTGGATACATACGGTACACAGCAGCCAATAGCTCTTTTAAAACTGTTGTTTGAAAGAAAAGGATTTTATGATAGAGGAAAGGATCTTAACTGGAAAAATCTTAAAGATATTGGTTTCTTAGCTGCTATGGGCAAAGCTGGTGGCGGAAGAAATGACGTGAGTGTTTATATTATTGTTATGATATTGGTTTTTATTTTGTGCAATACGGACATATTATTAGTATTCGTCCATGTATAAAAAAATCTAAAGTTAGAACCGATTTAGATAAAATTTGGTATATCACTTTTCGAGATAGCTACAAATATACAGGATGTTTGTGTTTTAAAAATCTCTTAGGAAAAGTTTTTAAAGTGTTCTATGAAGCAAAGTTGCCTATTTTATAATGACATTAAGCTGCATTAAAATATTTTTTTATTTATATTTATCTATTTATATTTATTTTATGTATTTTTTTGTTTAAAAGTAAATATTATATGTTATCATATCGGCTACTTAAATGATTGTGTAGGTAATAAACTTACTAAAACTACTTAAGTACTTTTTATTTTCATAAAAATTGAAGAAGAAGAAATGAAGAAAAAGAAGAATGGGAGAATATGGCAATGTCTTATTTCATAAATAATTTATAAATTTATTAAGGTGTTATTACAAATATATTTGCTCACAGAAACCAGGTGCTGCATATAAAAGAGTGGATATTGTTTTAGGTTGACCCAAGATTCGTGTCCATGTTTTCTGTATACAACCTTCAGTTCCCGTCAGAGACTACGCTGCGTCACATCTACGTGTCCATCCTCAATGGCCACTTCTCTATATTCCCTCAGCCCGTTATGGATATTGTGGAAAGTCTTGTGCTCATGACGCTGGACTTGTATAAGGTAAGTGTTTATATACATACGTGGTGGCAGAGTTGGTTAGACCTTAGACTTAAAAACACTTAGGTCCCTGGTTCAAACCCCGGTGTGTACCAATGAGTTTTTAATCTAAAAAAATATGTACGTTTGTTTACCAACACCACTAGTGCCTCGGAGAATACGTTAAGCTGTCGATCCCAGTTTCACTATAGCATCTTGTGAAACTGTTTATAGATGGGTTATTGAGTCTATCCAAACATCGCGACGAGCTAGACACTTCGGTATAGACTCATACTATCGGCTACGACGAAGTGGGATTAAACCCCTCCGCTGGGTATCCTGGGTCGCCTACGAGGTGTCGGGCGCCGTAACGCACCCGTGATGATATTTATTTATTTTAAGTGTTTAAAGTACGCATGTGTCCTCAGGGTACCCAGTGGTGGGTTTTTATTTCCACTTTATCGTAACCTGCAGTGTTCTGAATCTACACCAAAGAAGTGGTCAGCCCGTCGCGGTGTTTGGATAGACTCAACCAACCATCTATAAACTTTATCACAAGTTGGTAGAGTGGAACTAGGACATACAGCTTAACATGCTCTCCGAGACACTATATAGTGGATTTGTTGAATAAATGCATTTTATTTTAATTAAAAACTCATATGTTTGTCACCGGATTTGATGCGACGACCTAAAAACTGAAGTGCTTTTAAGTCTAAAGTTTAACTAACTCGGCCACCACGTATATTACAGACTAACTATGCCCCACGGTTTCACCCGCCCTTTAATTAATCTATACTGATATTATTTATTTATTAACAGATTAGAAAAATAGCACAAAAAACTAAGGACCATTGAATGTCTTCACAAATATAAAGCTGAAGAGTTTGTTTGTTTCGCTAATCTCAGGAACTCCTGGGCCCTATTTCATAAAGGCGACAATTGCAACAATTGTTAACAAGTGTCAAGAATAGTCACCTTATCGTGGTGATGCTTGTTTCATGAATTCTGACTATGACTGGTGTGACAATTGTCAAAAAATGACAAGAATTGTCAACTAAATCATAAGATGGATTGCCTAAGGTAGCATACTTAGCATCACAACTACGAATAAATTATATTGGATGTTATTCCCTTGAATTTAAAAATATTATGGTTGAAATTGCAGTTATAAAAAAGCTACAGTTAGCGAAAACACTATTGTTTTCTTTCTTTTATTACAATTATTGGGAAGGCAAAGGGATCTAAGCCTATACAGCTTTTGTTGTCTATTCCTCCACCTGTGTGGAAAGGCAAAGATCTTTAGACCATACAGCCATTAAAAAAAGGAAATATATCAGATTTTTGATTTTTTTGTACTAAAATGTGTTTTTAGATTTAGGTGTTTAATATAAAGATTTATCAATATATAAAATTAATATATTTAAGTATGTAAGTTTATTGAACAAGATGTTATTAAATGAAACATACTATATTAATTATACATATTTAACTGTTTATGATCGAGTTTCTTTGAAGACATTGAAGTAAATTAACACAATGAAATTAATGAAAATAAAATAGTCAGGGTGGGTGGTATGTGGTGGTGGTATTCATTTACCCATTCTTCTTACGATGAATGAACCAAATAACCAAATAAAAACACATTTAAAGATAGGCTGATAGATCCTCTAATTTTTTATGGAAAATTATTTATTCATAAAAAAAAGGAAATATACAGAAGGCCTAAAATTGCTCTTCGAATGAAATGTTAAACATCTTCGTTTAAGTACATAATATTTGATTACCTATATAATATTTTTGTTCTGACTTTTTGTTGTGGTTTGTATGACGGGCGATCATCTTTTATTTTCATGTTTGGAAAGCCTATTTTAGTCCTTAGGGCACCTTTTTTTATGCCTCTATAGAAATACCTATAAATAAATAAATACGGTAGGTATTTATTTATGCATGAAGGTATCTAATAATAATAAGTACTTATAGTTATCATAGTTATACATAGTTGAAAATAGCGGATTTCATAAACAGCTCTCAAAAATATTATTAACGTAACGTGTGCTATTAAAATACCCTATTTTCAAATATTTATAGAATACCTACAACATTTTTGTACCTATTTATAAATTTTATCTTTCCCTAAAAACTCTATTAATAATTCTCCAAAAACATTTTTGTCGCTATTACTTTTATTAGCCATTTTAAATTTAATTCTGTAATTATTATATTAAATAGGAAGACGGGACGTTATTTACGTCATTTAGTGACACAGATCTTAACTCATGTCAATTATACCCGACAATTTTACAAATATGTCGATTTGTGAATAAAATTTATGTTTCATAAAACAAATTTAACCAATTGTATACTGACAATGATAAAAATATACCTGTCGTGAAATTATGTCAACATTTGTCAACAATTCTAATACAATTGGTCCTGTCAAAAATATTTATGAAACGCAATTATAACAACTTGTCAGATTTTCATAGTAATATACTTGTCTATTAAAATGTTATATGAAACAAAAATTACATAATTGTCAAAATGTCACTTGTCACCTATCACCTGTAACTTGTCGCCTTTATGAAATAAGGCCCTGGTTCGAATTGAAAAATTATTTTAATGTTTAATAGCCCATTTATCGAGGAAGGCTATAGGCTACATAACATCACGCAGAGTATATGTAGCCTATAGCCTTTCACTCAGAGTATCAATGAAAACTATTGCTAAGGCGAAGAAAAATTTCCCTTTTGAGAGCTTTTGTTGTGTGCATTGCGTAAACGGTTATCGTTACGCAGTTGTAGTTTTGTAGGTTAGCTAGTTTAAAATAAATCGGATCGAAAATAAAATATCGAAAAACTGCCCAAGTTACTACCTAGCTGATAATATACCTTTATATTTTATTTAATATACCTTATTATGATAATATATCTTTCTTTCTATCAGAATTTTAGAAATCGGTTTAGTCCTTTTTAAGTTAATCATGGCACACACAAATACTAAAATATTTTATTTTTTGTAATATTAGTATAGATTATATGGTAATTTGGAATGTAGACTCAGATACCATTAGTTACAAATAACAAATATAAATACATTTAAAAACTTTATTGCACAAATTTAGTATAAAGGCGGACTTAATGCCGCTAGGCATTCTCTACCAGTCAAACCTTTGGGACAAATTAAGCAGTAAGTAGGTAAAATAGGTGCAGTAAAATACATTTAAGAAATAGAGTATACAAATATTATACATACACACTAATGCTGACTACATATACATACATATCATAAACTATATTAATAATATACATACATAATAACGAAATAACAATTATTACAGCAACAGCACAATATAGCACTACCCACAGCACAATATTTATTTAAAGCAGAAACACAGGATGAGATGAGAGAGAGAGCCAGCCTAAACGAATAATAAAAAGGAGACATTCACACATTCAGAAAGTGTTTATACACTAGTCTCTTAAAGATACCCCTGTTAGGAGCTTGTCTAATGTCCACCGGTAAATCATTCCAGAGTCTTGTAGCAGCAACAGAAAAAGATTTTGAAACAACGGTAGAATGTTGAGAAGGTATAGAAAGAGTTGAGTTATTACATTCATATATATTTTTTTACAATTTGCAGATCGTAATAGTAGAGTTGCCCCCCACTCCAGCCAAATTCCACTACATCTTCAATCTGCGTGACCTGTCGCGCGTCGCCGCCGGTCTCTGCCTCACGCACCCCAACTACTTCTTCGAGAAGAACACCATCGTCAGGTGCTGGAGAAATGAGTTCATTAGAGTCATCTGTGATAGACTTATTAATCAACAGGTATGATATATCGGTGTATCAACAAATTTCTAAGATTTTTGATTAAATACTTTCAAACTGACAAGGATTGAGAAAGGAATGTTATGGTGGTTTGGGCACATTGAGAGGATAAATGAAAAGAGATTGACGAAAGAGATATAAATCAGAGGTGAATGAAAGGATAAGGCGGGGGCGACCCAGAAGAATGTTCCATGACCAAATCAGGGACATTCTCAAAAAAGCTGGGATCCTCAGTGCCCATAACCGTATAGCTTATATGAAGACAGTTGTGGATGAGAAAGGAGCGAGAGAGTTGTGCCAGGATCGTTATAGGTGCGCTCCCTTGTCTCTACCTATCACCGTGGGAAAAGGGCGTGACAATTTTAGTTTTAGTTAGTTTAATTTAGATCTGGAGGTCTTCTCCGAACGCACGAAAAACAAGACTTCGGGCGTTGTATCGGGCATTTCCTAATCTGAACACTTTCGGGCCCGATTTCGTTCACGAGAGTCGTACTTTGACGTCTCGCGCCTCATAAACCCTACTCTGAACGCATTTATAACGAACGAATATTCGACTTTGACAGTTGTTTCTTCGGGAATTTTATGTCAATATTCACGAGAGCTTTATAGGTATCTTATAATTATCGGATAATCTAATTTATTCTCAAAGAAGTTATTTTTCTTCATAAAATTAATTGTATGTGAAAGTACATTTTGTGTGGATAAATAAGATATATAGATAGTATATAGAGAAGACTTGTTCGAAGAGTGCGGGGCGGTTTTCACGGCACAACCTCCTAAACGATTTGATTCGCAGATGTCTTGCCGTAATTAATATTCCATCAATAAACGAATCTTGTGGTCTATTACGCGATGACGCCAAGAGACCTGGCGGATTAAGTATATTCCCTTGGAAGATGGGTAGCTGCTTAGTGTGGGATACGACATGTATTGACATCTTGGCAGTTACACATCTTTCGAGGACTAAAGATGAGGCTGGTGCCGCTGCTGCCTACGCTGAAAACCTCAATCGGCTAAAATATTCTCAAATTATTAATAACTACATATTTGTGCCGTTTGGGGTAGAAAAAATGTGACCGTGGGGCTTCAAGCAAAAACATTGTCCAAAGGGATTGCATTAAATTTGGTGGACGCCGCAGGTGACCAGAGGGCTGGCGTATTCTTTTCAGTTTTCACAAAGAATAAGCCTAACCATACAGAGAGGCGTGTATGCGTTCTGGGCAGTGGGCACTACTATGCCGCGCGACCACTGTGAGGATTTTTTTAAGGTGCTTTGTAGGAAAGCTGACAAATTAAAAACATGACAAGTACTAGTTATGTTTCAGTGAAAAATGTCAAGATTTTATTTATTTTTAAAGTACTAACCTACTAATTTAAGTTATAAATTTCTCTATTACGGCTAATACAAATTTCATGGTTTTAAAATTTGTCGTATAGAACGTTGTCAAAAAAAAACGTTCTTTACATGTCATGAGTAAATTTTAACTATATTTTTTAGATTAAAATTTACAAGTTAAATGCATTTTTTTATATAAAATATCTTTTAATTGTTTGTTACTTTATAAAAAGTATATTATTTTGGCAATAAATAGTATAAATTCAAGACATTTTAGCAAAACATTTAAATTGAATTCTACGATTTGTTCCTATGTAAAAAAACCTAATGACATCCCTAATTATTCATTCAATCCTTCGTTGTCACTAGTCTATGGTTCTAACCGAAAGTATGTGGATCCGTAAGTATTTCAAAGTAGGCCACATTTTCGTTCATCGTCTACGTATCGGCCCGACCGAAGCCCGAAACTTCGGTATTTCGGAGTGGACCTCCTGCTTCGTCCTTTTTTCACTTTCTATGTGGATGAACCCGTAATATAAGATCTAAATTCTTCTTTTCAAAAAACCATACAAACCAGTACAAAAAGCGATATCAAATTTTCTTATAACCAATCAATGCTCAAGGAGAGACAATATGGCGGCAACGAATATGTTTGACATTTCATTCGTTTGGCTACTTAGGATTGTATTCTTACTTTCATGAGCCTTTTAACTTCTAGGATAACGAACTAATGTGCGTTTACATCAGAGAGCACATCATCAAGTACTTCCCCGAGGAGGAGCCGGTTGTTCTGGAAGAGATCACAGTGGCAGACGACACCGATAGACCTGTGGATGAAGAGGAATTACTAGAGGGTAAGCTGATGTTAATGCCCGCTTTGTGATCTTATGGTTACCTCGATGTTTTGTGAACACAATATAGCCAAATAGCGGTGCATTTATGCATTGATGTCAAGTATCGTTTGTCTTTTTATTCTTTCTTGATTTTACATTTGTTGAAAAGAGAAGATATACTTGAGTAAATATTTACTTTATACTACACCTGCTCGGAAAGTAGGTTCTTACTTGCGTAAGAATAGGTCAGAAAGTACGTCTTTGTAGTCGTACAAATATGCGGGAGGAAAAAGTGTATGAAAATCCATTGTTAACGTGCTTAAGCGGGAGGAAAAAGTATATGAAAATTCATTGTTAACGTGCTAGTTTTTTTTTTAATTTTTTTTCTTAAATTCTTCCAAATTAAGAAAGGCAAGGGTTCAAAGCTATACAGCCTAGTTTTTTTTTACAAGTTCGAAATTTTAATCAAAATAAAATAAAAGTATTGGTTTATTGGTTGTTTCCTTTCTTTGCATTTTTGCTTTAATTAATAGAGATTTTATTTTTTATTTTCCTCGTAGGTGTAGTATAAAGCACTATGTATCACTCGGCGAGAAAGTGCGATTCCTAACTCAAGCGAATTAAGGCCCTCCGCTTCGCGTCGGGCCTCAAACTTCGCCCTCGTTAGTAATCGGTGACTTTCAACCCTCGGTGAACAATTACTATTAAATAGCATTTATAAATACAACACTGACATTAATCTTCTGAAGCAAACTTCATTCAAACCTTTTCATTAGTTAATTGTTGTAACATGTCAAAAACAATCCATATGAATGTTATACACATTCATAAGTTTTTTTTTAAAGTAAAAATATTTAACTAAGGTTTCGCCAGTCGTGTTCCCGCCAATGCAAACGTACTTCTAGTGTAACAACTTGGCTGTTGTTCGTAGTTCATTTATTATTTTCATGTTGGTAATTGTACGTAATAATATTAATATTACAAAAAAAAACAGATTTAAAAAAAGAATTCCTCCAACATAAAGATTGTATTTATTAATCTTTATACTGCACGAAAAGTATTATTTTAATTCTACGACAAACAGAGCTGGAGAAACACTGGAAATGTGAAAACTCTTTTTGTAAGAGAGCACAGACTACACGATTGCGAATGGAATGTTTATAATAGTGTTTATGATGTTCTTAGAATTGGAGTTTGATATCAAACCCAAAGTGGAACAATCAGGCGCAGGGTCGGACGCTCTGGGCGAGGAGGTAGAAGAAGAGGAAGTCGAAAAGGAGCTCACGGTATGATATACCATTTGTTACTATATACTTATTTACAATGTCTTAAAGTTTGTTTAATACGTACGTTATGTATACCTAGGCATATTGCGAGAGTAGCGGGTACTGTGTTTGAATAGGATATGTAGACAAAATGGTAAATTAAGTAATTAAAACCTGGAAACAATATTATTTTTGTAAAACTGTTTTATGAACAAGATAACTGAATAAATTTGACAGTTTTTCATACAAGTTAACTGTCGAATAACTATATCTGAAGATTGAAAATTCAGCCCATAAACAATTTATTTACCCCTGTGTACTAAATTGTACGGATTCTCAACTTTACTTATCAAAATAACGAAATCCTATAAAATGGCATTAAACAATAAAATTCACTTCTTTTGCTTTAGCAATTAAAAAGTTTTTGCATTCCTTGTTTCGGCCATTGTGTATAAACGATTACGTTATTTTGACAATATAAGAAGCAATATGGCCGCTGACGTATAGATAAATACTAAATATTTAGTCACACTAATAACCAACTGGCGTGTCGGGGTCGGTATTTTTTTTCTCTTGAAAGGACACGAGTTTCCGTTCTATTACGTGTTTAATGTCACATGTCGAAGGACATTACATCTATATTGCCCTGGTTACAAACACAATCTAGGCTTGTACTATATTTACCAGAAACAATCATAAATAATACTTGACATATTATATTTTATAAACGCCCAGATCATGACAAACTGTACCTAAAGAAAATCAAATAAAAATATAAAAATATATTAGTAAATACGATTTTCTTGCATGGGTGGAAATCGAACCCACAGAAAATATAAAAACAACACGGTTTGTCTCATTCTATTTGATGGAATAAATAATAAAGTACAAGGTATACCATTTCAATTGTAATTTATTTGTATTTTTGTTTAATAGTTTTTGTATTCGGTACCTTCTCCCCAAAAATCTTCAATCTTCAGTAAGCCCAAAGTTTTAAAGGTGATGGTTTTGTACTAAGCTTCCATTGCCTGCTGCGCCAATGCCAAAGACGATGCTTAGCCAGCGCTAAAACCGCTATGCTATCAACATTACTCGTGCTTTCTAATATGTTTTGAATATATTATTGTGGAAAAATGCACATTTTGCTTAAAAATTATAAGAATTAATAAAATATAAGTATTTTATATTTCCTACATTTTTTGTGGCTCAGCTAAATCTATAAAACTTTTTCTGTAATGAAATTAAATAGAAAACTGTTTAGTATTATTAAGGCAGGCGATTTCTATAATCCTTAATTATTAAGGATAATTAAGGATTATAGAAATCGCCTTAATCAGCGTAATTTTTAATTCATAAATATGAATTTAAGCATATGTTTGACATGTCATTTTGTGCTATCGAGCTTATACATATTATTTCATTAATATATAAATAATAGTATGATATTGTTTGGGTTTGAATATAAATGCTTAGCTCAAAAATAAACTGTTAATTTAATATTTCCTACTAAAGAAGCTGATTATTTTTAGCTAGAAGAATATGTATTAAGAGATCCCCTGCTGTTTGGCGACTACCGCAATGCTCTGGATGAAGAAGAGATACGATACTACGAAGACTTATTGGATTACGAAGCTGTATACTTTCTGTTTCAAGAGGTGAGAATCTTAAGCCCCTATTAGGTATCTACTCAAAAGATTTAAGTTCTATATTCACATTAGATATTCACTTTAATTTATGTTATATTTATGTCTTCTTTATTATACATTTAGTGATAAGAGCGTATTGATTTTGAGTAACTATTAAAAATTTTAGTTACAACTGTTCTAGGTAAGAGATTACAATTCATACTAACATCCGCGGCGAGAAGCCATTATAACCTTAAATAAAATGGCGTATTTTTACTTTCAATCGTGAACGCGACCACAATTAATATTTAGACCACTACTTTCATGTCTTGACTCTCTTTGAACAGCATTATTCCAGATACTTGAACTAAATATGCAATGGCCAATTCTAACAACTCTGTTTCACTTTTCGTGATACCAGAAACATTGTTCTCGATCTGAATTCAAACAAGATCTCACGCTATCGAAGTATGTGGTCATTCTGCTGTTTTTTAGTCCGACATATACATACATATACATGGTGGGTAATTTGTAGATACAATACGAGTACACGAGTACTGCTATATTGGTTGATCTCCAACTATAGTTATAATGATAATAATATGTAGGACAATTTACTAATATTGCTCTAGTCACAAACTAAGCTCTAGGCTGTGTACCAGAATCAACGAATAATACATATAACATTTTATAAACAGCCAGACCATGACAAATTATACAGAAAAAAAAAACTATATTTGTCATGGGTGGGAATCGAACCCACGACCTCCGGATACAACGCCAACGGCGCAACCACTAGTCTACGGAGTCGGTCCAAGTTACTAGCGACTATAGTAAAGTGGTAGAACCACAGGATGTGAATGCAACCTTGTTTTGCTCAGTTATGGTATACATGGTGGTTAATTTGTAGATACTATTCGAGTACAAAGAGCGTGTGGGCAAGATGTCGGTGGTGCTGTTTGAGGATTGCCTGCAGCATCTGACGCGCGTGCACCGCGTGCTGCGCATGGCCCGCGCCAACGCCATGATCGTGGGCGTCGGCGGCTCCGGCAAGAAGTCCATATGCAAGCTCGCTGCTTTTGCCGCTGGTCAGTAAACAATACTAACACCAATACTCCACCGCCCATACAGATGCAAAAACCGTCAAGTGACCTAGTCATGTTTTGGTTTTACTCTGTGGGTTCACCGGTTTTCGGGAGACTACTGCATCGATTTCTTGTTGTGGTGCTAGTCTCCTTTCAGGGTGCGGTTACGAAATGGGTAGTTGAATTGACGATATGGCAGCAATTATATTAAAATATACTCGTAATGCCTTACCTCATTGTTACCCCCATTTCGTAATCGCATCATTTAGCCGGCATAGTGGGAGCGATTAATATTGTTTAAGAACAATTATTGATTGATCCCATTCATGGACTTTGTAGGTCTGCTCACAAACAGGTAGATACAATGTCATCTCTTATCATTGGATTTTAACAGACACATATCTAAACACTGACCGGTACCATGGAATTTCGCTTTCGAGACCGCCTAGACGGCCCAGGGTACCCAGCGGAGGGGTTTTAATCCCACCTCGTCGTAGCCGATGGTATGAGTCTACACCGAACAAGTGGCTAGCTCGTCGCGATGTTTTGAATAGACTCAATAACCCATCTATAAACACTTTCACAAGTTGGGTATAGTGAAACCGAGACCGACAGCTTAACGTGCTCTCCGAGGCACTATAGTGGTGTTGTCAAACAAATGTACATAATTTTTTTAATTAAAAACTCATTGGTACACACCGGGATTTGAACCAGGGACCTTAGTGTTTTTAAGTCCAAGGTCTAACCAACTCGGCCACCACTATTGTTTACTATACACAATTAGCGACATCAAAACGATATTTACATTCTTGTGTGTTCTTCAACTATGATAGCGCCAAAGCGTGAAACATAAGATCGCCCAGATGGGCATCTACCCTATATTTGTGATATTTTTAGGAATCAAATTGAAATAATATTCACAGTTTTTAATAATGCAAATCACTTATTTCGGAATTTAAAAAATATGTTTATCAGGCCACGTGACTAAATATTTATTTAGTTTTTTTTTTACATGTGCAGGTTGCGAGTTTTTCGAGATCACCATCACTCGTAACTACAATGAGAACTCGTTTAAGGATGACATGAAAAGGCTTTACAACCAGATCGGTGTCGACGGAAAGAAAACTATTTTCTTCTTCACTGCTGCTCAGGTAACATAGTGTCATCAATAATATTTATAGCTTCATAGTTTTGGGACCAGTATCCCTTAATGCGGAGACAGGTGTGTCGTATCATTAAGAGAGCTCAAGTTTTATCACAGTACGAAATATTATGTTATATTTCGTAGCGTCAATACACTAATAACTTTTCTTATTTCAATTTCGGTTACTATATATTTCGTCTCCACACTAAACTTAATTTTATTTTTGATTCTGATTGAGAGGTTAGCTATTTTCCTCTGTGTATCCACCCACAGTAAGAACTTCTCTTATTCCAATTTAGGGGCTACCTTCTTCTGTGTACCCACAGTAATAACTTTTTGTTTTCGATTTGAGGATTAGCTACGACTGCATTCCTATGTATCCACAGTAATAACTTTTATTTTTCCGATTTTATGTGCTAGACTTATTTCACTGCCTTTCAACGTCTTTGCAAATTTAAGATTGTTTTTTAATATGTAAGAAAAAAGCTGGTTTAAAATATTTGTGTACTAAAACAAAATATTGATTGAGTCAGTTGTTATATTTTTTAGATCGTTGAAGAAGGTTTCCTTGAGTTCATTAACAACATTTTAATGGTGGGCATGATCCCAGCTCTGTTTGGAGACGATGAAAAGGATGCCATCATCAATGCTCTGCGAAACGAGAGCAGTGATGCTGGACACGGAGTTGCCAAGTGAGTTCTAAGTATCTACATTACCGTATACACTATAGTTATTATACCCAATTATATATATATACATGGTGACTTTGAAAGGATGTACTTTGGGCTAATATGAGGTTCCACTGATCAATACGAACAACTTTTCCCATGGAACCATGTGCCGTAAATGAAAAAAAAAATTGCCTTCTCCATACAAACTAGTAATGTTAAAATGACCAATTTGTATGGGGAAGCCAACATTTTTTTTCATTTGCGAGACAAGGTCCCATGGGAAAAGTTGTTCAATTTGATCAGCAGAACCTCATATTAGCCCAAAGTACATCCATTCAAATTCACCCTGTATATTTTAACTTAAGTAGAGTTCTGATTCATTTAAAAACAAAATTGAAGTGCCTATACGTATGTATTAAAAAAAACAATAGGTAGGTATATCATCATGACGAATGGAATTTTTAAAATACATTTGGAATAGCCTAATACAATTGGCACTGATTTCATAATTCCACCTCGACAAGATTTTTTTTTGTTAAATATGTTTATAAGTGTTTGTACACTGTGACGAGCTTATCGCTTAGTATATACTAAGAAGGGGCCTTGACTTCGATGAGTTGAGAATAAAACCCCTCGTGGGTACTGGGTACCCTGAGGCCGTTTATGTGGTAGGTACCTACATATAAATTTGACGTTTCTATCTAAGAAAAAAGTCTAGCCTAGACATATTCATGGACTTTGTAGGTTCGCTTACTATCAGGTAGATACAAAGTCACATGGAAAAAAAAAACTATTATTGACAGAGACGCGGTGTGGAATTACTTCTGCAACAAATGTTCAGACAACCTTCACGTGGTGCTCTCTATGTCCCCCAGCGGTGATATCCTAAGGAACAGGTGAGTAGTTACTTGTTTATATATTTTGAAAAGACATATTCGAAGCCATTTGTAGGTTTTCAGTTCTGTGTGTAAGCCTGTCTGTCCCAGGCATTTGATCCTCTGTATTTTATTTATTTATTTAAAATTCTTTATTGCACAAAATTGTACATAGGCGAGCTTAATGCCTTTGTATGACCCTTGCGTCATACACACAGTCACAGTTGGTGTTGCATGGAATTGGGCTTATTATCACAGAATATATATGGGATCATCAATTATTCCTATACTAGTTGACCCCTTCGTCTACGAACTTTAACCGTTTACCAGCGCACGCAACGGAAGCTCTCATAAAGAATTTTTTTTTCCCGTTTTTGCAACATTTTTCATTCATGCTTCGCTACTATTGATTATAGCGTGACGTTATATTTATAGCCTTCCTCGATAAATGAGCTATCCAACACTAAATTATTTTTTCATTTGGAATCAGTAGGTCCTCAGATTAGCACGTTCAACCAAACAAATAAACTCTTCATCTTTATATTATTAGTATAGATGCTATAGATTATTTGCATTATATTTAACTTCTAGATCTTGTCAAGGCCTATTACTATCTTACCAATGAAATTCTTCCTTCCTTTCCTTCTCTTATCCTTTCTTTATTTTAAAATATTATAAAGTCGAAAGTTATTTTTCTAAGGTATGGAAAACTATAAATATATAACATACTCTTGTTAAAATATAATTATAACACATAAACGTAAGAGAAAAAATCTTTTTGGCTGATTCGGATTTATTTTTAGTATTGAGGGTTTATTATGAATTCCAGATGCCGTAACTTCCCGGGCCTGGTAAACAATACCACTATAGACTGGCAGTTCCCCTGGCCCAAGCAGGCGCTGCTGGCTGTGGCTAACGTGTTCTTGTCTGACGTAAGATATAATTATGTTTTATATTATCCACCAAATTATATAATTTTAAAATTCACACGAAAAATATACTTATAACTAAATCGTTTTAGGTGCTATCCAACTAAATAATATTTGTAATTTTTATATGTTGTTATTTATTTTTTAATAAAAAAATACCTTTAAAATACTCCTAAAATAAGTAAAAGGGTATTTGAATCCTTTTTGAAACTCGTTTTATAAAATTATTCATTACATAATAAGCACACTACATTGATATTTCCGGGATGTCTACTCTATTATTAATAAAATTCAATGTTAAAGTTGTATTTCCACAATGGCGCTAAAAACGCTGTTTCGCAGTCTATGTCAAGTGTGACGTCACACGTAAGTAAACAAACAAGCACAGATTAAATAATCTCCTATATATTATACTCTACTCTATTTCATCCACATGATTTATAATCTGTATATGGTTTTGTTTACTTGCGTGTGACGTCACCAGTCATCAAACAATCATAGATGTTTTTGCTATAAATAAAATTGTAAAAAATATTCAATTTTATTTCGTGTAATTTACAAAATATATACATAATTTAGTTTAAAATAAAGTGAAATATGTTTTTTATGCCATTGTCTGATAGGATGACCATAATTTATAGTATATTTTTAATGTAGTCAATAGCCTATTCCATTTCTTTCTCGCAAGTATTTCACAACCATACGTAATCGCGTCTACGTAAACAATTTAGAGTGATATAAAAAAATATGTATAAAAAAAACTTTAAAAAGTGAAAGTGCACGAAAGATAATGTCCCATAACTCAAAATTATACATATAACAAGGATTACCTTTTGAATCAGAAAAAACTTCAATTAAATACTTGAGTTTTTTTTAGACTAAAACCGAAACATGACTGGGTCACTTGACGGTTTTTGCATCTGTATGGGCGGTGGTAACGAGACCGGTCGGTCGGCCTAACGAAGTTATAGAAACCTTCCTCCCACTTAAGAATCTAGTATTCTAATAACTATCAATGCGAAACTTCTCATTACTATAATTACCATTTTAATTTTAGGTTGAAAAAATCCCAGATGACTTCAGACTAATAATAGTAGAACATGTCGTCCACGTCCACATGTCTGTGTCTCGGTACTCCGCAGACTTCCTCCTGAAGCTGAGGCGCAACAACTACGTCACGCCCAAACATTACATGGACTATCTCACCAACTACCTATCGCTCCTCAACGAAAAGGACGCTTTCATTGTGGCACAGGTTTGTATCTATACTCTATTCCACGTGAACTGATAGTGACGTCAGCAGATTTTAACAGATAATACAGTACTACGCATGACTAAACGCAGACCGGTGGTACCACGAAATGTCGATTTGTTCATTTAAATGTCATTTTTACATTGACATTAGTGACATTAAAGCGATATTTACATTATTGTGTATAACGAAGTACGTTTAGACGCGATGACGCCACTATCAGTTCTCGTGAAATAGACTTAAGTACTCAATAACTACGTCATACTCGAACATTACTAGGAATATCTTACCTATTACCTATCGCTCCACAACGAAAAGAATGGTATGCAAGAACCATTTTGTATCGATATGCCAAATTTTGCCATGGGAAAAGTGCTTTAATTTGATCAGTAGATACTCATATCAGTAGCCTAGTACAATGCTTTTAATGTCACCATGTATTATAAAAAGTAATTAACAATTATTTAATTAGTTTTTTATTTAATATTTAGTGTGAACGTCTGAAAGGAGGTTTGGCAAAAATAGCCGAAGCAAATGTTCAGCTGGAGGACTTGAATGCAAAGCTCGCCGTGCAAAAGGTGATCGTCGCCGAACAGACTGCCGAGTGTGAAGTTCTACTTAGAGAAATATCTACAGGTAAACAAATGTTTTTGAGAATTAACTTTAGTAAAATTGATCCCAAAGTATCCGCCGCATTAAAGATGTCAGCTGTAAAGGTGCCGAAGGCATGTTAGCGGATCCTGATTTCCTAAGAAATGCAAGACACGAACTACGACCTTATAACATAAGGAGAAGTGAAATCTGTCAAAACCCATCTTTTATATATATACTTGAGTACCGAATCTATAGGTACTAATATTATAAAACTGAAGAGTTAGTCTGTTTGATTGAAGGCGCTTATCTCAGAAACTACTGGTTCGAATTGAAAAATTATTTAATGTTGGGATAGCTCATTTATCGAGGAATTCTAAAGGCTATATAACATCAACACGCTACGACCGGAGCGAGGAATAGGAGCGGAGGATCAATGAAAAATGTTGCAATAACGGATAACAATTTTACCTTTTGAGAGCTTCCGTTGCTTAGGCGGTTTATGTTTAGGACCAGATAGTGGTAAATAAAAACGTTGGTAACCATTTTTTTGCATCATGTTTTTTAAAATATATATAATTAAAGTTTTTTTTTTATTCATAAAGTCTTCTAAATCCGTATTCCTGTTTCAAACTTCACCACATTGCTTACTGTAATATTTCAATTTGATTGGTACAACAATTAACTGTGGTCATAAGTGCATTAGATAGTCTAACGGCCGTTATTTCACCAATAGTAACTATGGTAACTTCTTAAATCTGTTATACTTCGGATAGTTTCTATATGTTCTATCAAATAAAAGGTCATTTTAATATTGAAAACGGCAGTAAAGGGTCGAAACATAACGTTACTTCTTTAACTATGTTATTTTATAGCAACTACTTTTCAACATTTTATATACTTACAGCTTAATTATTATTTATAGCAACGGAAGCAGCAGTAGCAAAACAAAGTGTAGCGGCTGTGAAAAGCCAAGAAATAACAGAACAGAGCACCGTCATAGCGGGAGAGAAGGCCGAGGCGGAGGAAGCCCTGCTAGCCGCTATGCCGGCGTTGGAGGCCGCGAGACTGGCTCTGGCAGACCTGGAGAAGAATGATATTACCGAAATCAGATCGTTTGCTACTCCGCCTGAAGCTGTACAGGTATGTAGTGGATGCATTTCGTGGAGAGAAAATAGGGGAGATGCATGCCATCATGCCAAGGCTAAAGATGCGCTTGAGCAGACCTGGTGTGCAGGAAATAATTTATTATCTTTGTTGCACAAAAACCGGCTACCAAACTCAACTATAACTCACGATAAGAGTCGCAACGAAACAATAGACAAATTTACCTAGCTCGCATAAATATCATCCAAACAAGTACAATACTTGGAATCATTTGAATTAGAATTTATATGGTATTCAATTATAGAAATATGCAAATCATTCTAACATAAACAACAACATTCAGTTCTTCTTTTTTAATTACTTTTAATTTTCAAATGGCAAAGGCTAAAAGGTTTCCAAAACCATACATGACAATATCGAATACGTGGAGAAGTTTATTTATCACTAAAATTTGAGCGTTAGCCACCAGAAACTGTACAGGATTTGAGCGTATTTCCGCCATACCAGCGCTTGACAGTCCTTGAGAAAAATGTAATTTCTGAAATCATGCTAACAGCAAAATCGACTGCCGAAGCACTTAGATAATCTTCAAAAACCTATAATATTAGCCGTATTTGTTTCAGGTGGTCTGTGAATGCGTGGTAATAATCCGCGGCATCAAAGATGTCAGCTGGAAAGGTGCCAAAGGCATGTTGGCAGATCCTAACTTCCTACGAAATTTGCAAGACATGAACTGCGACCTTATCACCCAAGGACAAGTAAAAGCTGTCAAAACCCATCTCAAGAAGAGTAAAAAACTAGACACCATGCAGCAAATCAGTAAAGCTGGCTATGGGCTACTCAAGTTCGTCTACGCTGTCCTAAGTTATTGCGCTGTTTACAAAGATGTTAAACCCAAGAAAGATAAAGTCGAAGCTTTGGAAAAAGAGTACTCTGAAGCTTGCAACTACTTAGCGAGTTTAAACAGAGAAATAGATCGATTACAAAAAACTCTCGATGGTCTGAACGCTAAGTATGATACAGCTATGTTTAGAAGACAAGAGTTGCAAGAAGAAACAGATATAATGATGCGGAGATTAGTAGCTGCTGATAAGTTGATGTCTGGGTTAGATTCTGAACAGAAGCGATGGACAATAGATTTGGCAGCGTTATACGTGGAGCAGTCTCGGTTGATCGGTAACTGTTTGCTCGCGGCTTCGTTCCTCAGCTACGCGGGACCGTTTTCCTTCTCGTTTCGGCAGACTATGATATATGAGGACTGGTTGATGGATGTGGTTGATAGAGAAATACCGTTGACACAACCGTTTACTCTGGAAAGGAATTTGACTAATGAAGTTGAAATTAGTGGGTGAGTATTATGTTTTAAGAAGTATGAAAATCAATGAACAAAATACACTAATTTCGAATTATGTTGTTTATGAATGTAGATCTCTTTAAGGGTACACCAAATCTATCCGTGACGTCTTTTGCATTCCGACCTATTACTTTTTTACATCTCTTCGTTAGGAGGGCTTTTAATCTAAGCTCGATCTGTCATCTGTAGCGTGAGTTTTTTTAACGTTACCTTTTCAGGTAACTATACTATAGCAGGTAACTATTTCACCAATCAGTTGCTCTACCACAAGTTTATGCAAACAGTTTCTACTATAATACAGAAATGGTTACAGTGATCATCCAATAGGATCGCTTCATTTTTCAAATAAAACTCTTATTGGTTGGTTCTTATCTATAGTTAGAAGCCAATATAGTGAAAATTGTTTGCAAAAACTTGTAGTAGAACTACAAGGTTGTTTTGTCATTCGACAAGTAAACGCGATAGTAAAAGTTTAAAAAACTCACACTACGGACACTGGTCAAGCTTTTAGAAATTCGGTGAGCTTTATGACAAAATTATTTGTTCCCAACAACTTTGACACTTAACTTCTTTTCTAATTCATAATGGGTATATATATAATAAATAATGGGTATAGAAATAAATTATATAATTAACTAGTTATTAAAACAGATTTAAGGATTTTTATAATGTTAGTGCTTCTCTGTAAATACCATACTTATATAAACAATTAAATATTTTAATTATATAAGTTAATAGGTAAGTAAATTGTAAATATAATAATAATATGTAGGACAATTTACACATATTGTTCTGGTCACATACTAAGCTCTAAGCTTGTTACTATGTGTACCAGAAACAACGATATAATACATATTATATTTTATAAACACCCAGACAATGACAAACTGTACAGAAAAACGTACCCACATACTAATATTTTTTGTCATGGGTGGGATCGATTCCCACCCATGACCTCCGGATACAACGTCAAAGATAAGCCTATATTAATAATAAATAAATAATTTGTTGTCTTGCAGTTGGAATTCAGAAGGGTTGCCTCCAGACGAGTTGTCCATACAGAATGGTATCCTAACCACTCGGGCGTCGAGGTTCCCGCTGTGTATCGACCCGCAAACTCAGGCACTCACGTGGATCAAGAGAAAGGAGGCCAAGAATAATCTAAAGGTAACACTTGTATTTACCAAATCATCCCTTAATTTTTTTTTTCTTTATTACTGTAACAATGTACCGAAACATTTAACTATAATGGTCATTGATAAAGGGAAGTAGAAAAACAATTAATTAACATTAACACTGGTATTCATAACAACTTATTGGGTCCTTAAGGCTGTATTCTGAAAATCTAGAACTACAAAACTAAAAATGTTTGTTAAAGAAATTTACTCGATACTCATAGACAACTATTATTATGCAAATAGTAACTCTTTAACTTGAAATGTATGAAGAGATTAATATAGTCTCCCATATATTATTTCAAAAAAAAATGTATTTATATTTTCCAAAACATGAAAATTTTGTACTTTTTAACATCTCTGCAAGCGACAAAACTACAACAATTTATAGTGGTAAAAAAATAGATATCAATAGTTTATTATGTATTCTAAAAATGTATGGAGAGATTTTTGCAAGTTTAATAGAAAATTATTAATAAAATAATTACAAAAACTTGCCAGACAGAAATCTTCATACAAAATCCATGACAGGCCGTCATTGTGCGGGCGATCCCGCCTGTGAAAGGTGGCTCCGCGTCGCTTTTTTCTATTGCACTATCGAAACACTTAATATTCACTGTTGGGAATTTTATAAGACAAGTACATATTTATTTTGATTATATTCTATATTTTAACACGATTAACTACAGATTCAGCTAAAATAAATATGCAATTTTCACCAACTGTCACTGTCAGTATAACCTTACAAAAAAAAAGACAGACGGTCCGATGTAACTAAAACTACGCAACAGCTATTTAATTTGGTCGCTTTTATATTTTTAATAAAATGTATCGTCGGGCGCACATTATTTTACAATTTTTAAACATATTTTACCTATTTATTTTAATTGTTATTTTTTTTAATAAAGTTTTTTTTTATATATGTCCAAAGCAAAGCTCAATAGGGTTCCATCCATTATCCAAAACTTTATTTTTATAAATGGCAGAGTAGTTCAACAATTTTATTATCTTCCTAACATTTAAATACTAACATAATAATGTATTGTCTCATTTTATAAATATTAATATTATTACAAAATCAAAGTTTTTTTTTAGTTTAGCACGTGTGACTGTTTGTATCTTAACTCATGACAAACATACAATATTTATGAATAGGGACCAATACGATGTAATTTCTATAGAATTAGACCGATTTACTATGGCCGGCCAAGATGCTGTTACCAAATGGGCGGCGATAAAAAAGAACAATAGGAAATAATAATAAATAATTTCTAGCATAGAATAATTCGAACTATGTTTTAGAAACTGGCGGTGGGCAATTTCTAGAACATTGTTTGAATTATTTTACGCTAAATATAAAACTAAAATACATATTGAAAATATTACGCTAAAAAATAATTATAATCATTCCACATGATTGGTGGAATGCCAGGTCTCTGAGTTTTCAACATTAACTGCTACTGCGTTTTATAACTACCTACACCATGAAAGGAGACTACCGCCTCGATAATCGAAAAAATCCACGCCTAATCCAAATCATAACTAGCCACCGTTCTCTAAATTCAATCTATATTTTTTGACGGATAATAAACCATGGTAACTACTAAAGTACGGATGGTTTATATGATATTTGTCGGTAAATGTAAATAATAATTTTTCAGGTATTTATTGGTGAGTCCACCTACTAAGTATGACAATATCTTCTGTATAGACCGACAGCTCGTATCCAATACATCTATTATAGTAACCAATGTTTATTTTTTAAATAGTGACAGCTGCTTTTATAAAATACTATTGCAGTTTTACAATATTTAAATAAAAAACATTTTCCAACGCTGAAAAGATTTTATTATTTACTTTTTACAATTTTATACATATACCTACCAGCGGCCACATTCTGTTTCTTATAACGCGAACGTCAGATTGTCAAAATAACAAATTCCGCTATTAGCGCGTTGTCCTCCAATCAGAGTAGTTGTTAATCTTTTCTGATTGTAGGAGAGCGCGCTAATAACAGAAATCGTTATTTTGACAATCTAACACTCACGTTACAAGAAACAGAATAAGTAATTAAAGTTTATAAGAATTATTGATAAATATGAATGAGTATGGGTGTAATATGTGTAGTGCACGTCTGTGTGTGTTGTGTGTATGATGCGTGTATGTAATGTATGAAGAGTATATTTTTGTAGGCTATGGTGTAACAGTAAGGTCAATTTTATGATAATATATTATGTTATGTCAAAAAAACGATAGACTAATTATTGTGAATGGACATAGGTATAATATCTAGATGATCAAAACCGGTAAACACAGATATTTTGTAAAATGTAAGAACGTGATACTTAACTTGCATAATTTAGTACGTGCAGATTTTAAATGTAAATTTTTGTTTCATATTTTCCTACGTATCTTTTTATATTTAAGCCTTATGAGTGTTAATTAGAGACAAGTTCAAAACAAACGGACAGATAATTGATATATATATATATATAATGTAGAGATTATGATTGCTTTGAATACCCTGAGTCTGGGTACCCTGAGGCCCTGTAGAAGTTATGTATATATATATATATGTAATAATTGCAAGAGGCTATGGAAGGCTATAAAGACTATCACACACACTAATAAATTAAAGAACTCTGCCACGGAACTGTTAAAAATTAGCACGGAACTGTTAAAAATAGCACGACAAAGGAATCTATTAATACAATTAATGACTTCTTTGCTAATGTTGGCAAGAATCTGGCAATAAAGGTGGCTAACGGAAAGAATTCCCAATTTGGTGGTGGTATAGTTAATGCAACTGCAAGTTCTTTCGTTTTGCTTGGGACTGACGAAGCTGAAATTGAAAGTTTAATAATGGGTTTGCGAAATGATTGTGCTGTGGGTTATGATAATATATCTGATAAAATTATTAAAGAGTCAAAACATGTACTTATCCCTCCGCTTACATATCTATGTAACTTGTGTATTGATGGGGGAGTGTTTCCTAAATGTCTTAAGCTGTCATTAATACATCCCATTCACAAGGGTGGGGATAGAGGCTGTGTCAATAACTATAGGCCGATATCTATTTTGCCTGCTTTCTCCAAGATTCTAGAACGAGGCTTATTGATTATCTGGAAAAGCAACAACTCTTGGCTACTACTCAATTTGGTTTCCGTTTTAATAAATCAACCAATGACGCTGTGCATGAGCTGACGGATAGTATAGTCGATAACATAAATAAAGGCAAAAAAACGTTATCAATATTTTTAGATCTAGCTAAGGCCTTTGACACTGTCTCAGTCCCCATCCTTCTGAACAAACTGCACACATTGGGTATTCGGGGCTCCCAGCTTGAGTTGTTCAGGGATTATTTGAGTGACAGATACCAGTGTTGCACGGCAGGTGGCTCCATTAGTGAGCCCCGGCCTGTTACTTATGGGGTCCTTCAGGGCAGCATTTTAGGTCCAACATTATTTCTCATTTATATTAATGATCTCTGTCTACTCGTACCTCCCAATTGAAAAAATATTTCATATGCTGATGACACGGCTCTGCTTTTCTCTGGTGATACCTGGGAGGATGCCTATCATGCTGCCCAAAGTGGTATGAATATGGTTACACAATGGTTGAGGGAAAATATGCTGACCCTTAACGCGGAAAAAAACAAATATTTGACCTTCTCCATTGGCAAATCCTTAAAACCACCTTTGGAGTTTTCTATTACAGCCCACACATGCTCTGATCCCTATTGTAATGAGTGTTCTTGTATACCTCTAGAAAGACCAAGTGTTGTTAGGTACTTGGGCATTATCCTCGACTGTCATCTAAATTTTAAGCAACATATCAGCACCCTGGCTTCACGTATAAGAAAATTAATATACATCTTCAAAAATTTAAGACATGTTGCTGAAGCTAAAGTTATGAAATTGGTATATTATGCTCTATGTAAGTCCCTTATTACATATTGTGTAACGGTTTGGGGTGGTGCTCCAAAGAGTATTATGATGCCTTTAGAAATTGCACAAAGAGCTGTGCTTAAGGTTAGCACTTTCAGACCTTTTCGTTTTCCAACTTTTCAACTATATCAGGTGTGCTTACCGTACGCCAGCTATTTGTACTTCATACAATTCTTAAAAAGCATTCCCATCTTAATTTTAATAACCGACTTGCTGAGAATAAGAGACGACATGACATTGTATGCGAATCTTTTGTCTGTAGTAGCAAATTTTCACACAGGTTTCACTGTTTTCTTGGTGGATACATTTATAATAACTTAAATAAAATTCTATCATTTTACTCATGCACTAAATTTAAGTTAAATAAGATCGTGACCAAGTGGTTTCTGACACAGACATATTATGATACTGAGCAATTATTGCATGTTATTTCCTAAGGAATCATTGTGCACTCAGTTATTGTTCTGTTTAGTCACAGCCTTAATAATAACATTCATAAAATTTGTATATGCATATTTTTATGACACACACACACACACACAAACACACACACACACACACATAACACATATTCACACCCTCTAATGTAATTTAGTTTATATTCAAATTGTTATTGTGTCACTGACGTCTAGAGAGGACAATCAGAATCAGTTATTATAATGTTTTTTTTTTTCTTAATTCTTAATTCTTTTTTATTAGTGTCACCTGGAAGGAAACTGATACCTGTCATACAGGTTACCCTAGTACGGGTATCAGGACAACCTAAAAGTATTGTGAAACATAATTTTTAATTTTTTTGATGCAATAAAGATTATTATTATTATATACATAACTTCTACAGGGCATATTTAAATGTATGTGTATCTAAGTTGTTTTGCTAGAAAAAACTAATTTATTTAAAATAAAATATTTTACATAAAATTATTCTAATTAGGTAACTCCGGAATATTTTTAATGTAGATAGATGGATAAGTAGATTAAAGTGACGCAGACCCCAATCCTTAGTAATGTCAATTCATATGACAGCATTTTTTTAAACAAATACTTAGACTGGCTGAATTAGTCCAAAATAAAATAAAAAGTTTTGTTTAATATAAATTCTAGTTTATTATAAAGCGGAGTCTAGTAATTTAAACTGTTAAAATGAATATATAATAATAAAATGTACCGGTAATACCACACTTTGTACGCATGTCTGGAAATTATAGTAATACATCAATTTTATTGAAACATTAAATCCCTGCATATAAAATTACATTTCTTGACTATTTCGACAATACATTACTTAAAATAAAATAGTAAGATTTCTAAAAATAGATATCTAAAATAATAAACTATCACATTCCATACAATGAAATTTCAACAGAGTGACTTTTGGGCTCAACTGTCCACAGTTAGAATAAATTGAAGAAATAATCTCAAACATTTTTGAGTGAAATCTGACAGAAGGTGATGACGTCACATATACGAATTCCCCCTTAAAGAATACTTTAGTTATAGAAGGTTTTGCCTTTTTACCAACAAAAATAAATATGTGTAAAAACAAAAACCATCTATAAATAAAGTGTTCTTCAAAGGTTCAATAGGGTTTATGAATAAGGTCATAAATAGTTTAAACAGATATAAATTATCTAACAATTTAAAAAAATACAAATCGAGCTTCAAATATACCACGTGCACATTTTGTTATTTTAGAAAAATAAAATTGTATTTTCTTTTGGTATTACAGGGTGAAATTTTCAAGTGTGCCTTCAAGGCCAAGTCCTAAACTACAATAGCGAAAAATGCTCAAAGGAGTTTCGGGCCGATTTTGATAAAAACTAAAACTGCATCATTAGATGTTTTTTATTTGAAGGCACACTTGAAAAATTGGCCCTGTGTACCAAAAGATTTTTGACACATGTAACTTATATATATGTACTTAATACATTTTGAGGAAAACTCGCTTAAACACTGTCAAGTAGGAATAACATTCAGTTTATAAAAAAAATAAACCAACATAATAATACTGTTGTACTCTTTCAGATACTTTCGTTCAACGATCCTCAGTTCTTGCGTCAATTGGAAATGGCAATAAAGTACGGACTGCCGGTTCTGTTCCAAGATGTTAACGAATATATTGATCCTGTCATTGATAATGTGTTGGAGAAAAATATTAAAGGTACAACACCAAGCTGTTAGCTTATTGACATTTTTAATATGTATTTATTTGGCGATTTTAGATGCCGCCTAGATGGCCTCGAGTCTTAAAAATGGTTTCACAAGTTGGTATAGAGTAACTGCGAGTCGACAGCTTAACATGCTCTCACCACGTATATTGTCTATCCAACTCGGTCACCACGTATATGGTCTGTCTCGTCCACCATGTATATATTAAAACCATTTCGTCCACCACGTAGGTGTATTGTCTAACCACCTCCTCCACCAGCGTATATTGTCTAACCAACTCGTCCACCACGTATATTGTATTGACTATCTCGTCCACCATGTATATGGTAAAAACATTGCGTCCACCGCGTATATTACTACATTCAGCTCTCTCCAGCATGGCTTTCTTCGTGGCCGTTCCACTGTATCTAATTTATTATTATTCAATGACTTCCTATCTGAGCATATGGACGCTGGTTCGCAAGTTGATGTTATTTACACCGATTACAGTGAGGCGTTCGACAGAATTGATCACAAACTACTTTTCTCTAAACTTAATTGTGCAGGTATTCGTGGCAACTTGTTTCGCTGGCTTACCTCTTATATTAGTGATAGGTCTCAGGCTGTAGTTGTTCATAACTTTAAATCTAGCTGGATGACTATTCCGAGTGGTGTTCCCCAGGGATCAATTCTTGGACCTTTATTATTCTTAATATTTATTGGTGATATAGAACACTGTCTTAATTATTCCAATTTTCTTATATTCGCTAACGAAATTGAAATCTTCAAAAATATTAAATCTATTGATGACACGCAAAGACTTCAGAAAGATTTACACAGGTTGGATGAATATTGTAAAATTAATAGATTGGACATTAACCGTATAAAATGCTCATGCATATCATTTACAAGAAGCCCTTCTCCAATACTACAGAGCTATTATTTAAAACATTAAATCCTTGACAGACCATCCGCTATTAGAGACTTAGGTGTAATTCATGACCCAAAGCTCATATTCGACCAACATATTGACAACATCATATCAAAAGCTTCTAAAGCATTGGGATTTATAATAAGAACATCGAAAGATTTTAGAAACATTAAGACAATTAAAATTCTGTATTACACATACGTTCGTAGCTGTCTGGAATATGCTTCAGAAATTTGGAACCCTAGATAAATATATCCATCGTATAGAAAAAATACAGAAAAGATTTATAAATTACAAAAGTAAATACAGTAAAAATAAAAACTTAAACTGTTGCAAAAAACACCATATACTTCCATTGTATATGCGTCGGCAAATTGCTGATGTAATATATTTAAAAAAGATTGCTACCTCTTCTTTTGACTGCCCATCCTTACTAATAAAATTAAACTTTAATCTTCCCATGAGAACAAAACGTTACTTCCATACCTTTAATTTAAATAAAGCAATTACTGGTTCACGCGTGTAAGCACATACAACGATTTAAGTCGTACACCGGATCATGTTTTATTTAATGATAAAAGTGCGGCACTGAGGCTGGCGTTGACAGGCTTATTTTTTGATGAGATAGATTGATTAGTTATTTTTTGTTTACCTTCATGCTGTGTTCATTCTTCTTCTTGTTGATATTATTTGTTTTATTACTTTATTCTTTTACTCTGTTAATACATTGTTTGGGAACCAAAACTCGTCCAGGCTTCTCAAACGGGTGCGTTTCGCACCGCTAATGAAATTCAAAAATTAAAGTTACTGAATGGCTTGTGGTTAGATTCTGGACGGTACCCCTGGGATGTCTGAATCACTATTTGTAGGCGCCTAATACATGGCGAACAAACCACTACATATATAAATGGTATATCTAATAGGCCGCACAGATCCCATTACGGGACGAAAACTATTCACAAATCATATTAGAAACAAAATAATTATACCATTTTACAAAGAATTAATCACCATTTTTCAACTTCTTTTTTTAACTGACAGACGTGTCAAAAGGTCATGACCACAGATTAGCGTCCATAGACTATTATCAAAATCGAACACTTTCTATGTTTATATTAGTGTTATGTTATGATTTATGGAAGTTGGTTTTCCAAATACCTAATAAATAAATAAATAAAATAAATATTATCTAACCACCTCCTCCACCACGTATATTGTCTAACCAACTCGTCCACCACGTATATGGTCTAACCAACTCGATCACCGCGTACATATTTGGCTTTATATTTTGACCTTTGTTAAAGATAAATAACTTTACTATTATTATATATGTAAACATTGTATTTCCAGTGGAAAGTGGTCGCAGTTTCATAATGCTGGGAAGTATGGAAGTGGACTACGACCCGCGGTTCCGCATGTATCTCACTACCAAGCTTGCTAACCCACAGTTCAACCCGGCAGCTTATGCCAAAGCTGTAGTTATTAACTATACCGTCACTGTTCAGGTATGGCTTTTGTTTATTCATTTTATAAAAAAAGAACCGCTATTATCTACTAGTAAATAAATTATATAAAGGTTTGTTAGCTATTATATTTTATTTTGTAAAGTTACAGCCTCCGTTGTCTAATTGCGCAGCATGTTGGTTTAATGGGCCGGGGTGGGTTCGATTCCCAGTCTAGAAACTGTATTTTCCTTTTAAAGGTCACAGGCCACATTTTGTTTCTTTTAAAGGTTTTTTTTTTCTCTTTTTTATAGCGCTTTTGTCATTTATATGACCATGTCAGCCCTATTGGTTTACAATTTATATATAACTTAACCTATTGAATATTCTGATCTTTTTTCTACATATATATTTACAAAGTTATATAGCATCCTAGCAGAATCGGAATACGGTTCGGCCAGAATACTATTAAAACAACCAACATCATGAATGTTGATATGGAGGTCAGCGAACAGAGTTTGCCTTTGGGCCTCGCACCGCACACATATATAACAGATGAGTAACATCCTCTAGCTTTCCTTTTAAAGGTTGTTTTGTAGATTGTCAAAATAACGAATTCCTTTAGGTACAATTGTCACCACACGGAATGCTAAAAACTGTCAAAGCAATAGCACATATAACACAAAGGAATAAAATACATGTTTTTTTTTGTTTAGTTATTTATTTATTTAAAATTCTTTATTGCACTAAGAAGGTTTGTACAAAGGCGAGTTTAATGCCTTAGGCATTATCTACCAGCTAACCTTTAGGAGAGTGAAAATTGTAATATAGGGTGCACAGATTAGTGTAAAGAGAAATCAAAATACATAAACTGCATAGATACAACTACATAAAATACATAAATAATATAGAAAAAATAAATACATACATATATGTTTAAACCTAACCTAAATTAAGATAATGAGTGATAATGAGTAATTTCTTGAAAATGGCGAGAGACGGAGACTGTCTAATGTTGAGGGGGAGCAAGTTCCACTGGCGAGCAACTGACACTGTAAATACTACTTTGTTACTTCTCCTTTCTCATTTTGTAGTTGGTAGTATTGTGTATATGTAGTTTATGTATGTATATATATAAGATATATTTAAGTAGTGTATAATAGATTGTAAGTATTTTATATAATATTCACTAGTTTATATACTCAGTTACTATATTGCACCTACCTCACTTATTAACTGCTTTTATTGTCCCGAAGGTTTGACTGGTAGAGAATGCCTAGCGGCATTAAGTCCGCCTTTGTATTTTGTATGCAATAAAGATTTAAATAAAAAATAAATAAATGAGTCTGAATGAACAGAATATTTGGTAAGAGGCATGTGACGGAATTTTTAATAGGTTATTATCGGATTTTGAGCTGTTTTGTATACTCCGAAATGTGATCATACTTTCGCAGGCCAAAAACGTAACGTATGCACATGTTTTGAAGTTTTGTTGTTGCTGATTGTTCAATGTCATTTATAACGGATTTCGTTATTTTGACAAGCTAACGTTTCTGTTATAAGAAACAGAATTTGACCGCTCTGGTACGTTTTTACAGTATATTTTATAAACCACCACACCATGCCATGGTGCATGCCTTTTTGTTGTGGGTAATACATATTTTGGTATTGTAATATTTAAAAAGTTTTCTTTTTAATTTCCAAAAAAATAACAGAAAGTTCAATAAATACAATGACCGACAAAAATATTATTTTTATTCTGCGATGAATAGTAATCGAGTATAACTGGTAGTGCGAAAGCTCATTTTGTATGGAGAACGCGGAGTTCGCGATTACGAATGCAGTGCCGTTAACGCTTAAACATTCAAATATCGTCCAGGGTCTAGAAGATCAGCTCCTAAGTGTAGTAGTTCGAGCAGAACGTTCGGACCTGGAAGAACAACGAGAAAGTCTGATCATAGAGACGAGCACCAACAAGTCCCTGCTGTCGGGGCTCGAGGACTCGCTGCTGAGAGAGCTGGCCACCTCCACGGGCAACATGCTGGACAATGTGGAGCTGGTCAGCACGCTAGACAATACCAAAAGCAAGGCACATGAGGTAACATTTTCCGTTTAAACATTAACTTAAAAAGCAGTCAGGAAAGGGTTCACCGGTTTTCAGGAGATTACTGCATCGATTTCTTGTCGATATATTAAAATATACTCGTAATGCAATTCGTCTTTATCGCTATCCACTTTGTAATCACATCATTTAGCCGGTATAGTGGGAGTGGGAGCGATCAATGTTGTTTAAGAACAATTATTAATCGACCCCATTCATAAACTTACTGTTACTGAAAAACACGATATATAATAATCTAACCACTTTTTCCACCACGAAATTTATCTAACGACCTTAGTACCTTTGACTTTAGTATCCTGGAAGAGTGGGCGGTGCTTAGTATGGGATGCTACGTGCTCCGATACTTTTCCTCTTTACATCTTTCAAGGACTTCTAAAACGGTTGGTTCGCAGAGTCGCGTTCGGTAACTAACATTGCATATTATGTTGCGTTTCCTCTCTATATATATATATATATATATATTGTCGGATAACCGAGGGAGTTGAGACCATGAGCGCATGAAATTTATAAAGAAATTTCTAAGCGATTGGCCGAAACATCCGCCGGCCAAAAAGCAGGCTCGTTCATTAGACAACGTTTAAGTTTATATATATATATATTGTCGGTTTGTTTGTACGCTTGTGCGCATGTAAAAGCTAGTATTTTGAATACCTTAATATAGTCCAAGGCAAGAGTAAATAAGTTATTAATTGTAAATATTTTTTAAAAGGTAATGGAAAAACTCGAGCTAGCAGAAGCGACAACAAAAGACATAGAGTACCTCCGAGACGGATACCGACCTGTGGCTCGTCGCGGCTCCATTCTGTTCTTTGTTCTTTCGGACATGGCGGCCGTTAACACTATGTACCAGTACTCGCTATCTTCATATTTGGACGTAAGTTTTATTCAGATCTTATCTTAGGAAGGAACAGCACCGCATTTAGGCTATGTGGGCCCCTAGGCTACATCTGTAGTGGGGGCCCCATTTTACGTATAAAATAGATTATTTTATTTCTAAATTTTACCTTAGAATTACAAATTAATGTTATGTTATTTTTTTTATCATTTTATGAGATAAAAATAGAAATAATTATTGAGATATTGTATATTAAATTACACGTGAAACGGTCATTTAGGTCCTTGCTAATTGCTTGTTTACTCCACTTTTATAAATGGACATAAATAACTAATCCTGTTTTTGTTTTTAATACTACTTTGACTAAGGGGAAACCCCAGTCATGGTGACAGCCACGTTGGTAGAAAATTAAGTCCAATTTTTCCATTTACTAACTAATTTTTCTCATTTGTGGTGGAGGCCCTTAGGCTGTAGCTTATGTAGCTTATGCTTAGAAGCGGCACTGGTTAGGTACTTTATATTTAGGTACTTTATGCTTTTGAATCGTAGCGTAGTAGCGTTCAACACTCGTTACATTATCTACAATTGTGCCAATATATTTCTACGTTATCTATCCTGCGCGGCTTCATTGTATTCTTTGTTCTGTCGGACATGGCGGCCGTTAACACTATATTACACTACCATTACCAACTGTCTATATATTTGGATGTAAGTTTCAATATAAGATATCAGAGCTCATCTTAGGTAGATTCTTTATATTTCGCCTTTGAATCATGGCAGAGCGTTTATCATTAGAAATAACGAATTTTCATAGAACCTATCGATAATATTTTTGGAGCTGGTTTATAAAATCCGCCATTCATATTTAATAGTTAAGTATTACTTAAAATTTTCGAGAAATCGTATTTACTTTTCGTCCTTTTGTCTTAAGTAGGTACTAGATTTTCAGCTTTTGCATCCTAGCTTGGATTAAAAATTACAATTGCCAATAGTAGAGTTATTAGTCATTGTTTTTATGTAGATTTATAAGCAGTTTATCGATTTAGTTTTCTTTATTCGAATAATGATAAAAACCATTCTTAAAATAATTAAAAAATATTTTTAGGTGTTTTCATTTTCACTCCGGAAAGCCATGCCTAATGTGATTCTCAACAAGCGACTGAAGAATATAATAGACATGCTCACCAAGAACGTGTACGATTATGGGTGTACAGGTATTTATTTAAATATAATATAACTATTGATATTAATTTCCCTTAAATAATAGGCGGATTTAAGCAACCAATTCAATCAAAAGCAACGGTAGTCGCTAACGTCTACGTTTAGGATCCGCCAATAGAACAACTTTATTTATACCTTTTGAAATAATGTTTTTATTTTATTTTATTCGTAAATACTATCCAACGTCAACGATAAAACGTAAAACTCGTGATAGAGTTACAGACAATAGAGTAGAGAGGCAATGTTCTTAGCTAACCATGGATGCTGCGGTTGGAAGGCAGGGGAGTGAACTGCAGTGTTCCTAGGTTTGAGACCGCGAAGGAGGGTTTTTTTTTTGGAGACCGGCATGTGACTTTGTATCTACCTGATGATAAGAAGGTCTACAAAGTTCATGAATGGGGTCGATCAATACATAGTTGTTTATAATATTGATCGCTCCTACTATGCCTAATAACTGTTGCGGTTACGAATTGGGAAAAGGACGTTTTTGCAATACGAGTCTATTTTAATATCCTCGCACGTAACGTAATCGCACCATGAAAGGAGACTACTACTTCTACAAGAAATAGATGCAGTATTCTCCTGAAAACCGGAGAACCCACAGACTAAAACCGAAACATTAATAGGTCACTTGCCGGTTTTTGCATATGTATGGGCGGTGGTAAGGCGAGTTGAATTCTAAAAAGCTGAGCAGGGATGCTCAGTACCCTCTCTCAACAACCAAATACTATATGACCCTATCAGCGCCATCTTGAAAACGTGTCTTATAAAAGTATCGACGGCCGTTCTTAGAAAATGCCAAGATCTTAGAAGAGACGATGTTAGGGTTTTGATAAAATTTATATATTTGTAAAAAACGTAAATTATAGGTATTTTCGAGAGGCACAAGCTATTGTTCTCGTTCCAAATGACGATAAAGTTGGAACAAAGCGAGGGTAACGTGAGTCAGGGCCAGCTGGAGTTCTTTATCAAGGGCAATGTGTCGCTGGAGAAGTCTCCCAGAGCGAACCCGGCGACCTGGATACCTCCGCAGGTTCTGTGTGGATACTGTTGTAGATAGTGTGCACTTTGACATTACAAAATTGCAAATATTTTATTTAATTAAGAGTTGTACTAAATGTACATCTTTTTAACTATAATAAATTATATCGAAAATGGCGGTTCCAGTAGATTCATTCATATCAGCTGTTTTTGACCTGAAAAATAAAATTGTCTAACGAATCTACGCGATTTTTTACTTTAATAAATTGGTAATAATTACAGTTATATCATTTTGGTGCAACCCAGCCTTTGTACGTTAATGTCTATAGAATATTATTATAATGGTTGATAAAATTAGGTTTATGAATCTAATACTTTCGTTCATAAAATGGACATATAATTATTGACATATAAATATTTTTTTAAGTATAATAATTATAAAACTTATGAAAAATATAATAAGGCTAGGCTATTTTTTTATAGTGACCGTCCCTAACCTTTTATTAACAGAAAAATAATCGCTTATTTGTAAATACCTACGTGTGAATAAATAATAAAATAAAAATAAAAAATTATAAAAGGAGGTTGTCTCCTAAAATGTATCAAAAAATAATTCAATTTCACTCTATATTTGGAGATAAATTAATATTCGTGTTTTTAAAGAGCCTTGACTTTGATAAATAATTCTATTGAGAAAAGTTTGAAGTTAATAGCGTTTCCGACTCATCATTTAATTTAATTTAAAATTCGACTATTCATTGGGTAAATTCATATCTGGTATTTATGCAGTTAAAGGCAAATATTGAAATTTCGCATTAGCTTCAAGAAATTTAATTTAATTTAAAATTCGACTATTCATTGGGTAAATTCATATCTGGTATTTATGCAGTTAAAGGCAAATATTGAAATTTCGCATTAGCTTCAAGAAATATATACAGGGTGACTTTGAAAGGATGTACTTTGGGCTAATATGAGGTACTGCTGATCGAACAACTTTTCCACTTATATAACCATGTGTAAATAAAAAGTGAAAAAAAAATGCCTTCTCCATACAAACTACCAATGTTGAAATGACCAATTTGTATGAGGATGCCAATTTTTTTTTTATTTGCGACACATTGTTCCACGGGTAAAGATATTCCAATTGGTCAGCAAAACCTCATATTAGCCCAAATTCCTTTCAAATTCACCCTGTATAGCGTCTTGAATATTTTATGTTAAATCAAATCAGACATCATATTGAATTTTGTTTTAAATTTTACAATTGTTCTATAAATGAAACTACACTGAATGACTAATCATTCGCATAATAATGGCAAAAAAAAATATCAAAGTAATTTGATGAAAATTTTATTAACAATGCTTACATATAAATTTGCGAACAAGCTCATTTTGCACTTTACATTGGGTATTTATTTTGTAGTTTGTTTTTCACCGCTGTAGCTTTAAGTAAAATGTAGTTATTTAATAATTTGTTGAATAGTAATACTTAACAAAATTAGCGGCTTGCACATTTCAAGCTTAACATTTTTATCAGTCACAATTGTTATGACTTTTAAAGTCAGTAAACGCATTCAATATAATTTAAAAAATGTCATGTACCATTATATCAACAGTTAAATCAAAAAATACTTTTTATTTATTTTTAGGGATGGCAAGACATTATGAAGTTGAGCACGGACTTCCCGGAATCGTTTGTTGAGTTACCAGATCATATTACCAGAAGCATCAACCAGTGGCAAGAGGTATGGTAAATTAATAAATAAGTAAAACCTACATACGAGCTCATATGCTTATTCTTTGGGATTGTAATTATGTTGATGAACTACTTCTGCAATAGCATTATTGCGCACATAACAAGCCTATTTAGAAGTGGGATCACCAATGGGATCTCTTCATTTTTACAAATTAAACCTTCCTATTGGTGGATCTCTACAGTAAGTGAAAGATTGTTTAACAAAAAACGCGACCAATGTATTTACAATGACACTTGTAATTTACCACATTGCTTATTTTTATTTTGAATTATTCACTTTAAGATTATCTTTTTAGATTATCCCGAGAGTTACTCAGGATTTGTTGCTTGGTTACACGTAAATGTTTGTACAACTCAGATGGTTTTTTTAAATTCATCCCAAATTGTTGCTGTCCCCTGAACAGCGTAGAGGAGTCAGCGCCCTGAGCTAATCCAAGCCAAGACTTAAGTTTTCTTATGACAGTTGCATCCAGATTTACCAAAAGAGTTTTGTTGAAGTCGTATACAAGAAAAGGCCATGTTAGACGAGATGTTAGGTAGTTGTCATAAATCCAAGCTTTCTTGACATTACTAATTGGCTGTTGATCTACCTTGTTGATGTCATTAATAAAGCGTTCCACAACCACATCTAAGTCATTTTAGTTAGTGTTAGACGTTTAACTTTCTGACATCCTCAGTTTCTTTTAAACATATTTTTTTATCGTCTTTGTTATTATTTGCCAGTGGTTTGACAGCGACAACCCTGAGTCTCGTCGCATCCCGGACGGGTACAGCGACCGGCTCCACCCGTTCGAGCTGTTAATGCTGTTGCGGTGCGTGCGCGTGGACCGCATATACAGGGCGCTCAACGACTACATCACGCACACTATGGGGGAGGAGTATATCACGCCGCCTGTTGTTAGGTTTGTTCTTAACAAGTGCTTATTATTAGCTTTTCTTCTCTTTCGTACGCATGAATAAATCTACAGTCTATACATGGTGACTTAGAAAGGATGTACTTTGGGCTAATATGAGGTTCTGCTGATCAAATCAAGCAACTTTTCCCATGGAACCATGTGTCGCAAATGAAAAAAAAAATTGGCATATTTTTTTTTCATTTGCGTCACATGGTTCCATGGGAAAAGTTGTTCGATTTGATCAGTAGAGCCTAATATTGGTCCAAAGAACAACCTTTCAAATTGGTCCTGTATTAGACAAAAAGGCACTGGCTTATCTCAAGGATATTATTGATGTTGACTATTCATTAATATTTGTTTGCCAGAAAGAACCACATCGTTCATGTCTAGTTTGTATAATTGATTAAATTTTGTAAGTTGGTCCATAGAAACATTTTATATAAGCCGCTCATGTGACTCAAATCAAAGTTTTGGTAAACTGATCGTGTTGGTCCAGACCAGAATATTCCTATAATCTTGGTGTTTATTCTGCGACTTCCCATCAGGTCACATTGACAGATTTCCAGACAAGTTCACACTTTGTGAATAAATTCTTTATCTTTTAATATTTTGAACGAATTAGTAAATGCACAAATTAGGAAAGACTTACGAACTAGTAGTTTTAATTAAATTGTACAAATAAGGAATTAAATAAATTGGATGTGAACGAAAACGTAAGTACAATACTGTGCCCCAAGTGAAAATCAAACCACAGACCTTCGTATATAACGCCAATGGCGGCGTAACCTATAGACCACGTCCATTGATTTACACAATATGAGTTATATCTTTAAACTAAGAATAATATATGGAACCTCTTTAATACCAAAAATCGCCTATAAAACGAAATGTCAAACATGTTCGATGCCGCCATATTGTATTCGACAGCCAATCAACGCTCTTTGTTTTGAGTTTGTATCACTGCGGCTATCTTGCGTTCTCACGTTGGCGATTTTAGGCTTTAGGGCGGCTTCCTATATCTCCATGTTAATATCCCGCAGCCTGGACATGATATACGAACAAAGCACAGCGCACACCCCCGTGGTGTTCATACTGAGTGCGGGCTCCGACCCCACCGCCGACCTCATGAAGCTGGCGGACCGCAGCGGCGCGGGCGGCGGGAAACTCAAATACCTCTCGCTGGGGCAGGGGCAGGAACCGGTAACCCACCAATATTATTACACAATATATACTTAACTAGCGACTCGTCTCGGCTACGCATGGATTATTTATTATAATGTGTCACAGTACTATAATAATAATAATATGTAGGATAATTTACACATATTGCTCTGGTCACAAACTAAGCTCTAGGCTAGTACTATGTGTACCAGTAGCAATGATATAATACATATTATATTTTATTAACACCCAGAAGCGTAGTTCAAGCGTACAGACTCGGGAAGCGACTTAAATTTAATCCAAGTAAAATATAATAGTGTTGGTTTTATGTTCATAAGAGTATTTTCTCGTGACAGCTTTTTTTTACCACTGGCAATTTAATTGCAGATTCTACGAAACCGTCTAGGAGGCCTACCACACCCTTATTTAGCATTATTCATTTAATACTATGCAAAATTCTGTAGTACAAAACTGCACTGTACTCTTTTTAGAATGCATTTTTGTAGTACGAATTATCAATTCTTATTAAAATAATAATATTATCTATAGTAATATAATAAAGCGGGTAAAGTTTGTGAGGTTGTAGGGGCTAATCTCTGGATCTACTGAACCGATATTGAAAATTGTTTTAGTTTTGGATAGCCCATTTATCTAGGCTATATAAAATCACGCTACAGCCAATAGGAGCGCAGCATCAATGAAAAATATTGGGCAAACGGGGAAAATTAGTTCTTTTTGAGAGCTCCCGTTGCGTGCGCAGACGAAGTTGCGCGGGTCACCTAGTAATAATATAAAGAGGTGTTGAGTTGGAAAAGCGATAGAGATTATGAGCCGACCTCATACGAGAACCTACTATGGTTGACCACAGAATCCACTCGTCTTCGTTTTTGGTCGTGTATGATATATTATGTCTTTCAGGCGGCATTGGCCTTGCTGGAAGGTGCGATAGCTCACGGGCAATGGCTGATCCTCCAAAACTGTCACCTTCTGGTATCGTTTTTGCGGGAGTTGGAGAAGCAGCTGGAACTAATGAGCAAGCCGCATCCAGAGTACCGGCTGTGGCTGACTACCGATCCTACACCGACCTTCCCCATCGGTATACTGCAGAGGTCGCTTAAAGGTTAGCTCACATTTATATACAGCAGTTTTGCGCACATGTTTGATAAATAATGCGCACAGGGTTCGACAAATTATGCGCATGACAAATTGTGTTTACAGGATTTCTCAATATTTGCGAACAGCTAAAAAAAGCAAGTTATGAAACCTTTGCATATCATAGGTTTATCCGGATTAATAATATTAAATGCATGTTACTGGTTCCAAATTTAAACTGTTTATTCAAATACCGGTAAACCATAAAGATAGGAAGGTGTCCTAAAGCCTTAAATCGTCTTTCCAAACGAGAGTAAAAGATGGCCGCCCGCCATACATTCTTATATTATTCTTTACTTTATGCATTATACCGATACCATGTAAGTAAGCAACCCTGCAAAGAATATCAATATTTTTTTATAACTAGTGATGTAGCAGATATACATCACTAACTACAGCTAGGTCTATTCAATGGTGAAAATTATAAAATCCAAATAATTTCCAAAAAATCTTCTCAATAGACGTAAGTGAATCAATGTGACATAAAAATGATAAATTAAAATATTTTAAAATCTAAAAAGAATATACTAGGCTTGGGCTGATTGGGTATCGGTCACAAGTGGGGTGACAGTAATGGGTGAATTTATATATATATTTGTTCTTACCCTATGGATTTATTATTATTATGTGAACCAATCAGAACCTTTAATCTTTCTTATTTTCATAACAATACTTTCAGTAATGGAGCCTGTTAACCTATTTGTTCTTACCCTGTGGATTTATTATTATTATTATGTGAACCAATCAGAACCTTTAATCTTTCTTATTTTCATAACAATACTTTTAGTAATGGAGCCTGTTAACCTATTTGTTCTTATCCTGTGGATTTATTATTATTATGTAAACCAATCAGAACCTTTAATCTTTCTTATTTTCATAACAATACTTTCAGTAATGGAGCCAGTTAACCTATTTGTTCTTACCCTGTGGATTTATTATTATTATGTAAACCAATCAGAACCTTTAATCTTTCTTATACAACAATACTTTCAGTGATGGAGCCTGTTAAATCTTTCTTATTTTCATAACAATACTTTCAGTAATGGAGCCTGTTAACCTATTTGTTCTTACCCTGTAGATTTATTATTATTATGTGAACCAATCAGAACCTTTAATCTTTCTTATTTTCATAACAATACTTTCAGTAATGGAGCCTGTTAACCTATTTGTTCTTACCCTGTGTATTTATTATTATGTGAACCAATCAGGAGCTTTAATATCTTTCTTATTTTCATAACAATACTTTCAGTAATGGGTCCTGTTAACCTATTTGTTCTTACCCTGTGGTTTTATTATTATTATGTGAACCAACCAGAACCTTTAATCTTTCCTATTTTCATAACAATACTATCAGTAATGGAGCCTGTTTACCTATTTGTTCTTACCCTGTGGGTTTATTATTATTATGTAAACCAATCAGAACCTTTAATCTTTCTTATACAACAATACTTTCAGTAATGGAGCCTGTTAACCTATTTGTTATTACCCTGTGGATTTATTATTATTGTGTAAACCAATCAGAACCTTTAATCTTTCTTATACAACAATACTTTCAGTAATGGAGCCTGTTAACCTATTTGGATTTATTATTATTATGTGACCCAATCAGAACCTTTAATCTTTCTTATTTTCATAACAATACTTTCAGTGATGGAGCCTGTTAACCTATTTGATCTTACCCTGTGTATTTATTATTATGTGAAACAATCAGAAGCTTTAATTCTTTCTTATTTTCATAACAATACTTCCAGTAATGGGTCCTGTTAACCTATTTGTTATTACCCTGTGAATTTATTATTATTATGTAAACCAATCAGAACCTTTAATCTTTCTTATGCAACAATACTTTCAGTAATGGAGCCTGTTAACCTATTTGTTTTTACCCTGTGGATTTATTATTATTATGTAAACCAATCAGAAACTTTAATCTTTCTTATACAACAATACTTTCAGTAATGGAGCCTGTTAACCTATTTGTTCTTACCTTGTGGATTTATTATTATTATGTGAACCAATCAGAACCTTTAATGTTTTTTATTTTCATAACAATACTTTCAGTAATGGAGCCTGTTAACCTATTTGTTCTTACCCTGTGGATTTATTATTATTATGTAAACCAATCAGAACCTTTAATCTTTCTTATACAACAATACTTTCAGTAATGGAGCCTGTTAACCTATTTGTTCTTACCCTGTGGATTTATTATTATTATGTGAACCAATCAAAACCTTTAATCTTTCTTATTTTTATAACAATACTTTCAGTAATGGAGCCTGTTAACCTATTTGTTCTTACCCTGTGGATTTATTATTATTATGTAAACCAATCAGAACCTTTAATCTTTCTTATACAACAATACTTTCAGTAATGGAGCCTGTTAACCTAATTGTTAGTACCCTTTGGATTTATTATTATTATGTGACTCAATCAGAACCTTTAATCTTTCTTATTTTCATAACAATACTTTCAGTAATGGAGCCTGTTAACCTATTTGTTCTTACCCTTTGGATTTATTATTATTATGTGAACCAATCAGAACCTTTAATCTTTCTTATTTTCATAACAATATTTTCAGTGATGGAGCCTGTTAACCTATTTGTTCATACCCTGTGTATTTATTATTATTATGTGAACCAATCAGAACCTTTAATCTTTCTTATTTTCATAACAATACTTTCAGTGATGGAGCCTGTTAACCTATTTGTTCTTACCCTGTGTATTTATTATTATGTGAAACAATCAGAAGCTTTAATATCTTTCTTATTTTCATAACAATACTTTCAGTAATGGGTCCTGTTAACCTATTTGTTCTTACCTTGTGGATTTATTATTATTATGTGAACCAATCAGAACCTTTAATGTTTTTTATTTTCATAACAATACTTTCAGTGATGAAGCCTGTTAACTTATTTGTTCTTACCCTGTGGATTTATTATTATTATGTAAACCAATCAGAACCTTTAATCTTTCTTATACAACAATACTTTCAGTGATGGAGCCTGTTAAATCTTTCTTATTTTCATAACAATACTTTCAGTGATGGAGCCTGTTAACCTATTTGTTCTTACCCTGTGGATTTATTATTATTATGTGAACCAATCAGAACCTTTAATCTTTCTTATTTTCATAACAATACTTTCAGTAATGGAGCCTGTTAACCTATTTGTTCTTACCCTGTGGATTTATTATTATTATGTAAACCAATCAGAACCTTTAATCTTTCTTATACAACAATACTTTCAGTAATGGAGCCTGTTAACCTAATTGTTATTACCCTTTGGATTTATTATTATTATGTGACTCAATCAGAACCTTTAATCTTTCTTATTTTCATAACAATACTTTCAGTAATGGAGCCTGTTAACCTATTTGTTCTTACCCTTTGGATTTATTATTATTATGTGAACCAATCAGAACCTTTAATCTTTCTTATTTTCATAACAATACTTTCAGTAATGGAGCCTGTTAACCTATTTGTTCTTACCCTTTGGATTTATTATTATTATGTGAACCAATCAGAACCTTTAATCTTTCTTATTTTCATAACAATACTTTCAGTAATGGAGCCTGTTAACCTTTTTGTTCTTATCCTGTGGATTTATTATTATTATGTGAACCAATCAGAACCTTTAATATTTCTTATACAACAATACTTTCAGTAATGAAGCCTGTTAACCTATTTGTTCTTACCCTGTGGATTTGTTATTATTATGTGAACCAATCAGAACCTTTAATCTTTCTTATTTTCATAACAATACTTTTAGTAATGGAGCCTGATAACCAATTTGTTCTTACCCTGTGGATTTATTATTATGTGAACCAATCAGAAGTTTTAAGATCTTTCTTATTTTCATAACAATACTTTCAGTAATGGAGCCTTTTAACCTATTTGTTCTTACCCTGTGGATTTGTTATTATTATGTGAACCAATCAGAACCTTTAATCTTTCTTATTTTCATAACAATACTTTCAGTAATGGAGCCTGATAACCAATTTGTTCTTACCCTGTGGATTTATTATTATGTGAACCAATCAGAAGTTTTAAGATCTTTCTTATTTTCATAACAATACTTTCAGTAATGGAGCCTGTTAACCTATTTGTTCTTACCCTGTGGATTTGTTATTATTATGTGAACCAATCAGAACCTTTAATATCTTTCTTATTTTTATAACTATACTTTCAGTGGTGACAGAGCCACCCAACGGACTGAAGCTGAACTTGCGTAACACATACTTCAAAATGCGGCCGCAGTCCCTGGAGGAGTGTCCGCACCCTAACTTCAAGAAACTTGTCTATGTGCTAGCCTTCTTCCACGCCGTACTGCAGGTTAGTATTGGCAGGCTGTATTAATCATAGGTCTAGTGGGAATACTAAAGTCGTATTTTTAATTAGACGAAGTAAACTGACAGCGGCTAATGTCATTTTGTGAAATAATGTTGCCATGTTAAATTTAATAGTGATGCGTTCTGTTTTCGTTCAACCACAGGAATTAATGATTATATGAATGAGTACATCGTTAATCTTATTTACTATACAAAAAAGGAACTATTTTTATTTTACTGTATTAAAGTAGGTCGATATCTACTGGTATGAATCGCTGCCTACAATGTCTTGGACTAAACCAAGAATACAAGAGTGGCTAACGAGCAAAAATATCCCATTCGAGGCAAAAATGGTTAAAGCTACTCTTATAGACATTGTACGGCAGCACAAACAAGAACACTGCGACAAGTATGCTGTGGACGAGATGGCAGCGGAGCATGGTATTATTGTTTTACGTCTGCCCCCATACTACTGTGAGCTTAATCCCATTGAGCTGGTTTGGGCGCAGGCTAAAGGATATGTTGTAAGAAATAACAAAATGTTTAAAATGACAGAAGTAAAAAATCTTTTCGAAGAAGGACTTAAACATGTAACCGCTGAAAAATGGAGTAGCTGCGTGGCTCATATAATAAAAGATGAAGACAAAATGTATAATTTCAACCACATGATCATTTTCATTATCATTACACTGCACGTAAGGAGAGGCCATAGCCTCACCACTGTCCTATTGGATGTTGAAGTCTTCGAAGAATTAATCATCTCAGACTTGCAGGTTTCCTCACGATGTTTTCCTTCACCGTTAGAGCACTCGGTAAACGTAGGTACTATACTTAGTCGTCGAAAAGTACGAAAACTCATTGGTACCTACATAGCACGACTAGGATTGGAACCCGGTACCCTATATTCCGGCGTTCTAACCACTCACTAGGCTACCGACGCTATAAAATAGCATGTTGATAATAATTATAATATGATTGTTTCAATCATTCACTTTGTCACAACACTATTTTTGTTTTATCAAAACCTGACAACCCAGTAAACGTCAGGTGACTTCGTCTAATTAAAAATACGACTTTAGAAGAGCGCTTTTTGTTTTACGTCAGAAAATGCTGCATTAAAACCTTACCAAATTATATAAATCTATTTAAAATGTACATTAGAAACAATATTTGAAAAAATACCATATCATTTAAAGGTTTCGAAAAAAAATCATTTCTTTTTGTCACGGTAAATAATTCATATAATAATATTGTAGAGTTTCCGTATCTGTATAAGATTTTTCCAAACAAAACAAGTACCGGATGACACGAGAAATAAAAAAGCTTTTTTTGGAGCAGCGTTTATTTCATCAAAATCGACCTACCGGTTTCACGAGACCCACCAATAAAAGATTTTTTTTTCTAATTAGAAACCTCATAGCGACAGAAGGGGAAGAAAGTTAAAAAGTTATATTTGTAGGTATTATGGAACAACAAAATTGATCTAATCAATAATTAATTTTTAAACTGATATTATTTTTTCGAACATAGAAGACACTAATTTCTATTGCTATACCAAATTACAGCTTTCGAACTCAAGAGATATCGGTCTGGACAAACTCGGACAAATTGGGTCAATAATGGTTTTGTTGTTATTTATGTGTATGGAACCCTAAAAAATACTATTAAGGGACCTATAGTCGACTTGACGCCCATACAAACGTACTTTTAATATTACAATTTGGCTGTTAGTCGAAGTTTAATTATTTCTTTCATATTCGTAACAACCCAGATTGATTAACAAATACAATGATCGACAAAAATCATAATTTTAATTCTGCGACAAACAGTAATCGAGTATTACTGGAAGTGCGAAAGCTCATTTTGTATGGAGAACGCGATGTTCGCGATTACGAATGCAGTATCCTTAAAATATTTATTAAATATTACTGTCGGGATTTTAAGTATTTTTATTATACTTTTTAAATAATAGTGTAAATAATTGAAACCGCCGAGACATTTCACGTGTTAATGTGCTCTGTTAGAAACCACGTGACACGTGCCGAAAAGTTAAAAAGAGGAATTTATTTATTTTTGATTTCGAAAATACAGACTAAAATAAGAAACTAATTTCGTTTTTATCAATTGAAACAAACTGGTTTTTAAGATATTCATGTTTGAAAATTTTAATCTATTATTTTTATCACGACGGCAACAATATTTAATTAATTATCACGATGGCAGAGAAAACAGGCTGCTTTTAACAAAATATATACCTATATGCGAAGTTGACATGTCAATGTCACAAGCAAGCATTTCTATTGGTTACCGTGGGTTACAGCGAAGCGAAATGAAAATTTGGGTCAATTTGGATAATACTCTTAACAGTTTATTAAGCGGTATACGTATTTCTAGAAACTCAACTTCTATACAATAAATATTCTGAAGTTTATAATTATCATAACGTATAAAAAATAGCAATAAATTTTGCAAAAGTACTGTTTTCTTATTACCATGCTGTAAGATAAAAACAAGCTCACTACTTGTTAGGTGTTGCCTTTGAATACCATCGGCGAAATGAGGACGGAATAAACCCCCACTGGGTACCCTGAGGCAGTTTAAACGGTTCTCGGGAGCCAAATAGGAACCCGTGATGGTATTTATATTTTTATTTAAGACAAAAATATATTACATTACGCATTCATTATATAAAGGTGCATATCGCGTCGTTAGTCTATTAGGTATAGCGTGCTTGTGACGTCACGCCGATTTTTCCGATTTCAGATTTCAAATATTAATATCTCAAAAACCAAAATTATTAAAAAAATATTCGAAATAAGATTTTTTTAGGCTATATTTTCGAAATTAAGGATACAACTATTGTTATTATTCTTTTATTTTTTAGGAACGTCGTAAATACGACAAAATCGGCTGGAATATATCGTACGACTTTAGCGAGTCGGACTTCGTGGTTTGCATGCAGATCTTGTCCACGTATCTAGAGAAGTATGCCACGGGGACCGTACCTTGGGCCACTCTCAAATATCTTTTTGGAGAGGTAAGAAAACACATATAAAGAATACTTTATCAATATTAAAGCTTGTTCTGACTGACTGACTTAGTGCTAATTTCACCGCTATAAAACTTAAGTTCTGCATATTCAAATTTCGATATTGATCTAGGTTTACATGAATCCAATTTCACCAGCTAAATTTTAATCGCGTTTACGAAAACGAAGTTGAAAATACTAAACACATCGCGTTTATGTCTTTCAACAGATAAAAGCAACCTACTACTGTTTTGTAACTAAATGTTTTTCGTTTCGGAACGAAAGAAACGAAACGTAGTCCTCCTTTCCTTTTAGTTGAAAAAATAACTTTTTTTTTTCGTTTTCTTTTGGTTTTTTCTAAAAAATCACTTTCTTTTGTAGGATTGTTTGACGTTGACAGTGACAGCTCTTGAACGAGATTAAATGAGCAAAACGACTAAAATCGGGCGTGTTTCCCAATTTTATTTAATAGAGAAATGTCATGGAGTGTTTTTTTTATTTTGTTACGAAAATTTAATAATCACCTCTTTTACAATCCGGAAGTGGGATAAAATATCAAATAATATGACGGGCGAAACGGGCGTTTTCGCTTGTCAATTCCGCTCGTATTCAATTTTCGGTAATCATAAATTACTTAACCATTTTTTTTTTTTATTACTCTAATCCCATCTATTGCAAAGTTATAGTACCTACTAAAGATATGGCGGTATATACCTCATCATAAATATAAATAATATCATCACGGGTGCCTTTTGACTCCAAGAACCGTTTAAACCTTGAAGCCGTTTAAACGGTTATTGGAGCCAAAAGGCACCCAGCGGAGGGATTAACCCATCCTCATTTCGCCGATGGTATTTCAGAGGGAACACCCAACAAGTGGTGAACTTGTTCCGGTTATTATGATGGTATAGCCTCCATGTATAAAGCGGTCACAGCCCAGGACCGGTCTTCTTTCAATGCTTAACTTTACCTCATCATACATTTTAATTTAATTAAAATTGTTTTAAGATGTATTACAACTTATAAAACACTGACAGATATGTATGTAGGACAAATTACACATATTGCTTTGGTCACAAACTAAGCTCCAGGCTTGTACTGAAGGCTGTGTACCAAAAACAACGATATAATACATTTTATAAACACCCAGACCATGACAAACTGTACAGAAAAAAACGTACTAATATTTTTTGCCATGGGAGGGTATCGAACCCACGACCTCCGGATACAACGCCAAAGGCGCAGCCACTAGTCTACGGAGGCTGTCACTTAATAATTTGTGGTACGTTTATTGACAATTTTTATTTTCAGGTAATGTACGGAGGACGTGTAATAGACGACTTCGATCGTCGAGTGGTCGGCACATACATGGACGAGTATCTCGGGGAGTTCCTGTTCGATTCCTTCCAGCCGTTCCATTTCTATAAGGATAAGCGGGTCGACTATTTTATACCTGATGAAGGGCTCAGGGATGATTATATTGGTAAGCCGTATATTTAATACAGAGTTTTTAGTCTCGAGTTGAACCCCCGGTTTGCACGACTTTTTATTATAAAAAAAGTACATTTTGTTTGGCAACACCACTTTAGTAATTCGGAGATCACATCCCAGTTTAACTATGTCAACATGTGGAACTATATAAGTTTATACATACACCGCGAGCTTGCCAGTTGTTCGGTATAGACTGAGAATACCATCGGCTACGGTGAGATAAATTTGACTATAAAAATACGTTTCATTGTTTTCATAGTAAAGCACCTTTTTAACATAGTAAATAAAACACCCAGCTACAATTTAAAAAGTGTGATCTATGTATGGGATAAAATATGTGACCTGTCTGTATAAATGGTTATCCCACCCCGTACAGTGTGCGTATATGAACTGCTATTTTCAGCGTTTATCGACGGTTTACCGCTGGCAAACTCCCCAGAAGTGTTCGGTTTACATCCTAACGCTGAGATTGGGTACTTCAGCCAGGCGGTGAGGGAGATCTGGAAACATCTTATAGACCTGCAGCCACAGACAAGTCAGTAAAAAAAACATTATTCTGAAATAATAGAAAAGGTTATAAAATTTAGCTTTTTTAAGTGAAAGTTGGTGGACAAAATAAATATATATATATATATATCATTTCAGTTCTTCTGTTCATTAATCGTTAGCACCGAATTAATATTTTGTCAATAATTGGATTAATAATATAATAAGTACGTTTGTGTGGCACACTGTCAACTGGTGCTTTAAACCTAATGGATCTCTCAATGCAATAAATCTCAATAAATTTATCAATAATAATAATAATACAAATATTTATTGCATCAAAAAAAAATATGTTACAATACTTTTATGTTTTCCTGATACCCGTACTAGGATAACCTGTATGACAGGTATCAGTTTCCTTCCAGGTGACACTAATAAAAAGAAATAAGGAAAAAACATAACAACTGACTCTGATTGTCCTCTCTAGATGTCAGTGACACAATAACTATTTGAATATAAACTAAACTACTAAGAGAGGGTGTGTATATGTGTGCGTGTGTGTGTGTTTGTGTGTGTGTCATAAAAATATGCATACACAATTTTTATGAATGTTATTATTAAGGCTGAGTTTAAACAGGACAATAACTGAGTTACACAATGATTCCTTAGGAAATAACATGAAATAATAATAATATGTGTGCGTGTGTGTGTGTGTGTGTCATAAAAATATGCATACACAATTTTTATGAATGTTATTATTAAGGCTGTGTTTAAACAGAACAATAACTGAGTTACACAATGATTCCTTAGGAAATAACATGAAATATTAATAATATGTGTGTATGTGTTTGTGTGTGTATGTGTGCGCGTGTGTGTGTGTGCGTGTGAGTGTGTCATAAAAATATGAATACCCAATTTTTACGAATGTTATTATTAAGGCTGTGTTTAAACAGAACAATAACTGAGTTAAATGTTATATTATAATGTTAAATTAATAAATGATTCCTTGGGAAATAACATGAAATAATTGCTCAGTATCATAATATGTCTGTGTCAGAAACCACTTGGTCACTTATTTAACTTAAATTTAGTGCATGAGTAAAATGATAGAATTTTATTTAAGTTATTATAAATGTATTCACCAAGAAAACAGTAAAACCTGTGTGAAAATTTGCTACCACTGACAAAAGATTCGCATACAATGTCATGCCGTCTCTTATTCTCCGCAAGTCGGTAACCAAAATTAAGATGGGAATGCTTTTTTAGAATTGTATGAAGTACAAGGAGCTAGCGTACGGTAAGCACACCACATGACTGATGAAGTTGAAAAGTTGAAAGTTGGAAAACGAAAAGGTCTGAAAGTGCTGACCTTAAGCACAGCTTTTTGTGCAATTTCTAAAGGCATCATAATACTCTTTGGAGCACCACCCCACACTGTCACACAATATGTAATAAGGGACTTACATAAAACATAATATACCAATTTCATAACTTTAGCTTCAGCAACATGTTTTAAATTTTTGAAGATGTATATTAATTTTCTTATACGTGAAGCCAGGGTGCTGATATGTTGTTTAAAGTTTAGATGACAGTCGAGGATAATGCCCTAAGTACCTAACAACACTTGTACTTTCCAGAGGTATACAAGAACAGTCATTACAATAGGGATCAGGGCATGTGTGGACTGTAATAGAAGACTCCAAAGGTGGTTGTAAGGATTGGCCAATGGAGAAGGTCAAATATTTGTTTTTTTCTGTGTTAAGGGTCAGCATATTTGCCCTCAACCATTGTGTAACCATATTCATACCACTTTAGGCAGCATGATAGGCATCCTCCCAGGTATCACCAGAGAAAAGCAGGCCCGATCATCGGCATATGAAATAATTTTTCCATTGGGAGGTACGAGTAGACAAAGATCATTTTATTCAATGAAAGGATCTAGGCATTTTAAAATCTGTCATCTATTAATCTTGTTTTCAAGGCATGGTAGTATTGATGAAAAAAGTGTTTCATTTATTTATATAAGAGATTAAGGCCTGTGACATGATTGTAAGCCATATGAAGTTTTCAAACGTAATTGAAACACTGCTTACGAGTATGTAGAGGATTCACCGTGGTTATAGCTAGCTAACTATTTTTCTCTCTTTCATGTTGGCATTAATAACTTTTATTAACGTGCGTGTAACCCTGTAGGTTCGGAAGGTGGCGCATCACGGCGCGACGAGATAACAGACGGGGTAGCGCAGGACGTGATCGCGCTGCTGCCCGCGCCCTACGACGTGTGGCGCGTGAGGAAGGCGCACGAGATGAACATCACTCCCACGCTAGTTGTGTTACTGCAGGAGCTAGACAGGTATATGTCGGACCAGCAGCGGCCACATTCTGTTTCTTAAAACGTGATCGTTAGCTTGTCAAAATAACGAAATCCTTTATAAATGACATTGAACAATCAGCAACAACCATAACTAAAAAAAATCGTGTACTTTATTCCCTTGTGTTACAGGTGTTTTTGCTTTGACAGTTTTTAGCATTCTGGGTGGTGATAATTGTAACTAAAGGATTTCATTGTTTTGGCAATCTAACGTTACCTTTAAAATAAACAGAATGTTATCACAGACAATGAAACTAAAAATAATACATGGAACCGCCCTAAGACTTAAAATTCTCAATAAAATGTCAAACATGTGCGTTGCCGCCATATTGTGTTCTCGGGCTTTAGGGCGGCTCCCTATTATATATCCTCATGGACCAGACTGTTAGTTAAATTTAGTAATATAAAAAAGGCACGACAAACATACTGTGGAATGAAGTTAGCGATGGTGTAGCATAAAAAGAGTGAGAAAGATGTCTGAACGGTCTCTAGATCGTACGGAAAGTCCATAGATAGCTAAGAAAAATAGCTATCTATGGACTTTCCGTACGATTCCGGGCCCATGGTGTGGCTGGCAGGGGAGTGAACTGAGGTGTTACCGGAAGAGGACAATTGCAATGCAAAGCAGAGTTTTCCGATATCAATTGTCCTCTTCACTGTGTTTATTATAGTATAAAACTCCAACGCAACCTATTAAAACGAGATTCTCACTACCAGGCATATTTCATGTTTTGTTGGGGTACACAAGATGATCACCGAAAAAGTCCCAATTGTCATTGAGAAATTTACAGTTCATTTTTTATTCTTAGTTCAGTTGGAGCAACAGTAGTTTATAAAATATTACATTTATTTGTTAGTATATTATAGTTGTTTCTGGTACACATAGTACAAGTTTAGCTTGGTTTGTAATAATATGTGTAAAAACTGTCCTATATAAAAAAATCTTGAGCATTATAGAATTAAAACTTGTTTCTCATTATTTATTAATAAGTTAATAATATTTATGAAAAGCGGGCCACCCTAAGACATGTTTTAAATTTAAATTTTAGTTTTTTTATACATCAGGCTGATTATATTTTGCCTATATATATATGTGTATGTCCAGATTCAACGTCCTCATCAGTCGCATGAGCAGCTCCCTGTCGCTGCTCCGCAAGGCTCTGGCCGGGGAGCTGGGCATGGACGCGGTACTGGACGACGTGGCCCAGTGTCTGTACAACGGTCAGCTGCCACAGGTAACGTCGGCCACGTCTCTATATATTATTAATAACTAATATAATCAAATTAGTATATACTAGGTGGCCGAGTTGGTTAGACCTTGGACTTAAAAACGTTTGGGTCCCTGGTTCGAATCCCGGTGTGTACCAATGAGTTTTTAATTTAAAAAACATATGTACATTTGTTTGACAACACCACTATGGTGCCTCGGAGAGCACGTTAAGCTGTCGGTCGCTATACCAACTTGTGAAACTGATTATAGATGGGTTATTGAGTCTATTCAAAACATCGCGACGAGCTAGCCACTTGTTCGGTGTAGACTCATACCATCAGCTACGACGAAGTGGGATTAAAAACCCCTCCGCTGGGTACCCTGAGGCCGTCTAGGCGGTCTCGGGCGCCGTAAGGCACCCGTGATGATATGTATGTATGTGTATGTATAATCAAATAAAAAAATGTATATCTTGCAGCGAATAAGTATATCTTTAATTTATATTGTTATTCTTATAATGATAAAAATTAAGCTACACAAGATTTCTCGTAGAGAATATAGTTTCAAGATATACGTATACCACTCTTAAACTGTAGAGTATTATCGGACCCGAATTTCGGTTACCAATAGAAACGCTTGCTTGTGACATTGACATGTCAACTTCGATTTTTTTAAAGACGCCTGTTTATTTTGCCATCTTGATAATAACGACACAAAATTAATTATAATAAATTTTCTTACATAATAACGATAAAAACCAAAATTGTTTCTTATTTTAGGCTATATCTTCTAAATCAATAATATTAATATTATTTATTTACTTACAATGTAAGGATATCTGCCACACATGAAGGTCCGTATTACAAATAGCCCTTCTAAAAATATTTTACCGAATAGTATAATTTATAATGCAATCTGTTTTGCAAAAGATATTTAAACGAACTAAATAGTTAACTATTAAATGATTTAGGTATATGATTATAGACCGACCCGAGATCATTTTTAGGTCAAATTTAGGCCTCAGAACACATCTATATTATTTATATTTATTAAAAAAATCTGGCATTTTTTTAAAATTCAATTATAGGTATACATCGACATTCTGCCCCGAAATCTTAAAACGACTATGTATCCAGTATTTTTTTAATATTATAAAAATGAACCGTTAATAAATTCTGGCAATAATATACATGGTGACTTTGAATGGATGTACTTTGGGCTAATATGAGGTTCTACTGATCAATACGAACAACTTTTCCCATGGAACCATGTCTACATACATGTTAGTTGCTGCGTAACTAACATGTATGTAGTAAACAACAGTTCTTTTTACTCTAGTGAATTTTTCTAAATTGATAATAGAAATGGATAGTGAATGTTGTTTTACTAATTCAGCTATTGCTTGTTATAATTAAAAACAAAAAAAAAATCGTATGGACAAGGGAGGCGACAGCATATTGCAGCGATTGAAATTATCAATATAAATTTAACTAGCTTATTGGCTTTATGGCTTTTCTAGAATTAATAATTAAAAAAAATGTGTTGCCTTAATATTCCAAATTTCGAGTTTCTATAGTATATAAAATAGTTGCTGGGATTATTTTTGTATCGATTCCAAATTTTATATAAATTGGTTCAGCTGTTCAAGCGTGTGAATGACTCTGTCTGTGTGAATGATGCCTTTATATCATTCACACAGACAGAGTTGCTTTCGCGTTTATAATATTATAGCATCGATGTCCGAACGGTCTCTAGAGCCATTTTTTTTTAGTTTATTTAAAATATTGTAATAGTATGAAGCAATAATCGGGCAAGAACACGACAGAGCGTTTGGCCTACTGAGGTCAAAATGTATTTCGGTATGGACATTCACGAGCCGGAACGCGGCGCGCGGTGTCCGCACACACGAAGAGTTGGATTGCGACTATTGGAACGGCTGACTATTGGAAATCCATCTGTCATCCGAACTGGATTTTAAAAGGTTTGGGTTTCCAAAACTTGGAGCCCGGAACAAACCATGCGCTTTTCGACATTCACGACTTTAAGTTTGAAGCCTATTTTGTACCTAAAATAATATACCTTTGTTTATCAGGGGCCTTAGATTGGCAACCGTCGTTATTTTAATTATCTCTGGTACAACCTGCCATTCTACCAATCTACCAAAACGTGATCATTAACGTCCCCCCAGGCAGGTCTGATATATTTTTATTTACCTGAATAGGTGTGGCGAAAGCTGGCGCCGGCTACGTGCAAGACTCTGGGTGGATGGATGGATCATTTCATGCAGCGGACCAAACAGTATACCGACTGGGTGAGTTGTATTGTAATATAGTCTTTTTACCCCGTTTGAGGGTGATAAGCGGGTGTTACTAAATACCAGCCACCCTACAATACTTTTTAGGTCCAATACAAAATATCGTTACCTTGTGCAAGTTTAAAAAAAAAGGGACATGGACCTTTTGAACCTTTAAACAAGCCAAGTGCCACCGCCAATGAAAAAAAATAGCCTTCTACAACACCATCAACACTTCTAAAATAAGTTCAAACACAGGCTTACCCCTGAAGTTAGATAGCATGCTATGAACATATAGACCTTGGCATCATTTCTCATACGTATAACAACCGTTCTTAAGAATCAACTATCCTTACTTCTAAACTTTCATTAATTACTATGGTTACTATCTATGGGTCATAAAAAAATAGATCTATTTTTATTTTTTTTGATTGATGGCTTCAACTATAATTATTTATTTACTCCACAAAATAATAAAAAATCTTAACTAAAATAAAATAAATTAATGCTCCTCTATGTCCCAGCTATCGCTGTGGCCAAAAGTACCTAGTATGCTCGCAACATTGCTTCTTTGAATTATAAATGATATTCTTTAAATGAAATGATAGTGAGCCCGAGCATCACCAGATGTATCCTTTAAAATAGCGCCCAGCTCACACCCAATCCAATTTATTTTGCTTCTGCAGACCAAACGCCTGAAGTTTCAACAGAAAAAGGTACAAATAAATAGTTTTGTTTTAAAGTTGAATATTTCAGGTGTTTGGCCTTAGCAGCCGCCTCCGCGGCTGATCCTGCTTTGACAGAAGAACCATTAATATGGGATGCAGCATATGTGTCTACACGTGTCGCATCCCAAATTAGACTGCGACCTCTGCGCCATAGAAGAAGCGTTAAACCATCTGGTCGCTTGCCGTCTGTGCGGCTAAGACCGGGTGGCTCCATGACAGACGGAAAATTTGCTAATGATAAAGCTCTCTTAATCGCATCATTAAGAGCGTGGTGACGCGAAATCCTCCCGGCTGCAACTAAGGCCGTGATAACCGTCACTATTGACTAGACAACCACAGGTGCATGTATGAGACTGACAAATTTCGCAACCTAATCGCAAAGCTATCGCGACTCTAAGTGTACGAGGTGAGGTGTAACGAGTTATCCAAAAAAGTTCCTAGAGAAGGAGAAGGTATTGCATCCAACCAAGCTCCTGATTCATAAGTGGAGACTGCATGAAAACGGGCCAAATTAGATGTGGAGTTATTTTCAAAAAGTTTACTATGTATTCTTTTGATGTTTAAAGAATCCCATGCGCGTTGAGAAGTCAGGATTAGCGGATGTGTAAAATTAGGGCAGAGTGAATCAAAGGTGGAAATAGCCTCCGACAAAAAAGGAATTTCAGAATCTCAGAAACCCATATCAGGTAACAAAGAAGTGACCAAATCTGAAACACCGTGTGTGGAAGCGATAAATGCGGGAAAACTCACATCTGCCAAACGACGAATTCCGAGACCTCCAAATTTGACTGGAAGAGAAGCCTGATCCCACTGAGGCTCAGAGAGATTAACATTAAGAATACACTCTAAACTTGATTTTATTGTTAAATCTAAGTCTGAAATTGATGCAGGAAATTTCCAAGAAGGGGTTGTTCGGATTAAATAAGTAAATTTTGGCATAGCAAAGCAGAATTTTAAAATGATATATGCTACATGTGACTGCAAATGGTTAAGATGATCATGGAGTGCTATTAATTGGGAGTTTTTTTTTAAATAGAGTATTAGGAATAGAATCTAAAGTAATTGGTGCGCCGAGTAATTCAAAATCAGAATGGCCCAATAATTTGACACCTGGAATTAAATTTAACATTGATAAAACTGATAAAGATGTTATTGGATTTCTAACACATGGAAAAAGCTCACATTTGTTTATGTTAATCTTTAAACCTATATCTTGCAAAGAATTTGATAAAGTACAAAAATCTTTATATACAACATCAGGTTTGCCACCTAGGGTCCCATCGTCAAGGTACCACACGTTAAGAGATGATTTTAAAGAATTTATAATGGGGTGAATTGCCAAACTAAAAATTAGCGGACCTAAAGGATCACCCTGTTGGACACCTACTTGTGAAGATATAATATTATTATCGTAAAATAAGTTGCTGGGTTGAAAATAGTTTTGAAAAAGATAGTTATATAGAGAAGGAATTTTTTCTTTAACTTCTTTTAAAAGTTTGTCGCGTTCCAAAGAATTAAATGCGTTCATTAAGTCAATTTTTAAAATTATTTTATTAGAGTTATCATTCTGATATACAAATTTTCTGGTGGCATGAATGGCAGCTTCGCACCCAAGGCTTGTGCCAAAACAAAGTTGATGGGGGCGAAGATAATTGCCAACAATATCCCGAACATGTCTACAGCCTAGTTTAGCCGATAGGCGTCGGAATACATTACCTATAGCTATAGGTCTTACGCCTCCATCCTTTTTTGTGAGTGCACAAAGGCTAGCTCCGTAAATATATGGACATATTTCGACATTTAGTTTGCCACTAAGTAGGAAATTGCAAAGATCGCACAAAGTGGATAGCAGCTCGAAACCTTTAACTCCAGCAGATAAAGATAATAATTCTTTTAAATGATTTGGGCGTAAACCGTCAGGGCCACCGGCTGAACCACTTAAAAAACTACTAATAGCTGCAGCAACTTCAGAAGGAGAGGCCTTATACGAAATAGTATCTTCAATTTTAAAATGTTTTGGAAATAAGTGGCCTTGATGGAGAAGGACGTTTATCCCTTAATGCTGTAAGTGTGGTTTGATCAGAAGTAGCCAAATATTCGAAGACTTTATTTTCGACTTTACGGATTGAAGATTGACCAGAAGGTAAATGTGAAATTATATCTTTATCAAAATCTATAATATTTTTTTTTACTTTAAAAGTTAGTGATTTTTGAGTATTGTCCCACGAAGGGCAATTAAAGCAAAGGATAATAAAGCAAACCAATCAGTACCTAAGTTTGAGGAAATCGCTGACTTGATAAGTGAGTTTAATTTTTGCGCAGCAACTGGACGAGCACCTTTAGGAATTCTATGCAAAACTTTATATGAGTGCATCAATTTTAAAAAACGTATCCGCCGAGTGTCTGGCTTCATCTGGTAATGCTTGACCTGTTATTATGATTGGGGTACTGATTAAAGATGAAAAAGTTGATGATGGTAATGGAACGATTGAGGGTAAAGATGTTTGAACTGGGATTGAAAGTAATTGAAAGTGTTGTTAAAACGAACGGAACTGGATGAAGATGATGAAGGGGCAATGTGCGAGTGTACCTTAGCAGTATGTATGCTTAAGCCTCGTTTTCCTTTAAAAAGTTTGTTGGGACATAGAGGACATGCTAATAACAATAAATCCAAGGAAGACATTAATAATATAAATAACTGTTAAAAACAATAATAACATGTACAAACTAAAGACTTACTTAAAACAACAAAAAAAAGACTAAAATAAGTACCTACCAAAGAAAAAACCTAAAAAAAGAGTAATCTGTAATAAACAAGTTTGTAAAGAATAATATCTATAAGTTACAGTAAATAAAAATACCTATTAATAAAATATATTTAAAAATAAAATACAAAAACTTTCGACGTCCTTCTTCGGGTGATCTGGCTTATTACAGTTCCTCGAAAGTTACATCACATAGCTGCTAGTAGTAGAAGTAGTCGGAGATAGAATCTAATGGGTCTGTCATTTGGGCCCGAAAAATTTAGAACCGCGCCGCGGTCCAAAAAGAGCAAAATTTCTTCGTGATAGTTATATTGCCTTTGTACAATTCCTCAAATCCTTTATATACAATTTACGCCTGAAATAAATTTGATGTCGGATCCAATGGTCCGAATGAACTTCAAACAGAACTTGATTTGCTTTTGGGTCCAGGGGTCACAATATAAAATGAATATTTTAAATCTATAACATATTTTATATCGTTTTATAAGTATACAATTGAATTTTATCCTAAAATAATATAATATAAAAATAAAAAAAATACGTCTTGTTTTGTCATTTTTTTTCTTTTTTTTTATTATTGAAAACCAAATTTTAACACTTCCCTTACCGTTCGAGGCAGCTTAGTTATAGCATATTTATTTCATTATTGGTTGTACAACGGCCTTTAAACAAAACATTGAACATTAACAACTATAAACTAAACAGATCTTAACCAGTCTAAAGCCCTAAGAGTACACACCCAGAAATAATTTTCGTATTAAATTACACAAAATAAAAACAATATATATAAAATAACTAAGTAAGATAATAATAATAAAAACATAACAATCAAAATAACAAAATAAAATTTGTCCATGCAAAACATTTATTTGTTTATTTATAAGAAAACAGATAGACTTTTTTTTAACAATTATTATTATTATTATTTTAAGCTATTACGAAATGCACCAATATTGGGTTTAAATATGTTAACGCCTTGCAAGGCTTGAAGATCGTTGTAACGGCGGCTCATTCTGACTACCGCATCATAAAATGAGGTGTTATTAATATGCACATTAGGAGTAAATGTTATGGGCGTCCTGCTAGTGTATCCAGGTGTTGAAATTAATCAGGGAGAGGAGAGCTGGGGAATCGATTCTACCATGAATTATTTTATGCAATGTCTAAGCTATTTCGAAAAGATTGAGATTTCGAAGCTAGACTTCTGTGTTTGTGTATGAATAGAGTTAGAGCAATAACCAAAATTGGACCTAAAACATGAGATTTTAGAAATTTCTTCGGTACACCCTCAAATCTTTTACAGTGAATACTATATTCGGAGACCACACAATATAATTATATTCTAGGATGCGTCTTACCAAAGAATAATGCAGGCACATGACACTTTCGTTGCTTTTAAACTCTTTGGTGCTCTTATAATAAACCCCAGTACTTGAAAGCTGTTACTAATTATATGGTGCAAATGGCCATAACAAGGCATGCATACAATTCAAGGTCCTCTTAACCTCCTGACTAATTAGCATATTTTTTATACTTACATCAGGATGTCTTACGGCGTCTGAGACCGGCTAGATGCCTGATGATACCCAGCGGTGGGTTTTATTTGCGGAGTTTCGTCCCACCTCGCGTAAATAAAAAAAAACAATGATAAATCTTGATTGCTCAATACTATTGTAGACAGCTTAATAGCTAACCTTCACAAAACTCATTAGTACATATCGCAGTGACCTTAAAACTGTACTTAATGGCTTTTAAGGTCTTAACTACCACGTATATAGCATGTTTTCTCAAATGTTATTAAAATATGTAGGTGAGTATCGAGGAACCCCTGGTGATATGGTTGTCAGGTCTGCACGTGCCGGCCTCGTACGTGACGGCGCACGTGCAGCAGTGGGCACGCGACCTGCCCGCCGCGCTCGACCGCGCCGCACTCACCACGCGCGTTATAGCCGACCCCTACCACGCGCCCGAGGAGCGACCGCAACACGTACGTTATATACACATACAACACACACTCCGCCATCATAGCCGACCCCTACCACGCGCCTGAGGAGCGGCCGCAACACCTACGTTATATACACACACAACACACACTCCGCCATCATAGCCGACCACTACCACGCGCCTGAGGAGCGGCCGCAACACCTACGTTATATACACACACAACACACACTCCGCCATCATAGCCGACCACTACCACGCGCCTGAGGAGCGGCCGCAACACCTACGTTATATACACACACAACACACACTCCGCCATCATAGCCGACCCCTACCACGCGCCTGAGGAGCGGCCGCAACACCTACGTTATATACACACAATATGAACACTCGACCATCATAGCAGACCCCTACCACGCGCCCGAGGAGCGACCGCAACACGTACGTTATATACACACACACAACACACACTCCGCCATCATAGCCGACCCCTACCACGCGCCTGAGGAGCGGCCGCAACACCTACGTTATATACACACAACACACACTCAGCCATCATACCCCGACCCCTAATACGCGCCCGAGGAACGATCGCAATACATACGTTTTATACACAACACACATTTAGCCATCATATCCGACCCCTGCTCTCATCGTTGCTTTCCACTTTTTTGCAGACGCAGACTTAAATATAGTTAAGACCCAATAATCACATTCTCAACTATTATTTACCAACTAACCAACAATGAAATGGATTTTTTTTTATATGGACCGGCTCCTATATAGTACATTTCTACGGGGCTCTATCAACTGGAAAAACCTTAAATTAAGTTTGAAGTCATAACGTGTTTTGTTAGGGGTGTTACGTGCGCGGTCTGTACCTGGAGGGTGCTCGCTGGGACCTGGAGGCGGGGTGTCTGCAGCGGTCCCTGCCCAACGTGCTGCTCACCGAGATGCCCATCCTGCACATCATACCCGTAGAGCTGCACAAGCTGAAGCTGCAGGCAAGTACTCACACACTAGGTCCTGCATGTTGGTGAGGTCCGCCAGTTTTAGAGACCTTTCTCCCTTCAAACGCATTTAGAAAATGTCTTGCAAATCTTTATTTTTTATTGGAACACGGCATGTGACTTTGTATCTACCTATAAAGTCCATGAATAGGATCAATCAATAATTGTTCTTTAACAACATTGATCACTCCCACTATGCAAACTAAATGATGCGATTATGTAATGGGCGGCGACAAAGACGAATTGCATTACTAGTATATTTTAATATAGGTACTCGCTGCCTTATCGTCAATTCAACAAGCCATTTTGTAACCGCACCCTGAAAGGAGACTACCACCTCGACTAGAAATAGATGCAGTGATCTCCTGAAAACCGGTGAACCCACAGACTAAAACCGGAACATGACTTTTTAACGGTTTTTTCATCTGTATCAGCGGTTAAGCTAAACTTTAACCAAAATGACGTACCTAGTTGTCTGTAAATTTTCAATGTCACCGGGGGCTCTAGAGAAAAAGCAGGCGAGGCTGTTACCTGCCAAAGTCTATACAGTTTTGATTGAAGGCGACACGACACGTCGCCTCGCCTGATTTTTCTCTAGAGCCCCTGGGGCCCTACAGCCAAAATACAATATATTTGATTTGACGTTTCTCGGCGATCGAGTTCTACCCATAGTCAATATTTTCTATACATTTTTATCCATCGATGCGTAGATCGGTTTGTCGATGTGAAAAATTTACTAATATTTAATGCCATTGGGGGGAATCGAACCCACAACCTCTGGATACAACGCCAAAAGCGCAATCTTCATCATCCTGAAGGGAAGCAGACCTTCAACGTCCATGAATAAGGTCCATCACTACATTGTTGTTTAGCAACATTGATCGATCCTACCGGGAAGCCAAATGAAATACCGGTCGACAACGTCGACCGATCGAAAGCGAAAATAAAATGTATGTGATTTGACGTTTCTCGGCGATCGAGTTCTACCCATTGACAATATTTCCTATACATTTGTATCCATCGACGCGTCGATCGGTTTGTCAATGTGGCTTCCCGGTGCCTTACCAAAAGCCAATCGATAATCGAATCGAAATACCCATCAAAAGCCAAATGTATAGGATTTGACGTTTCTCATCGATCAGGCTCTACCCATAGAGTAAAATTCTTATACATTTTATCGATCAATGCGGCGATTCGATTAGCGATCGTGTTATTTGGTCTGGCCCCATGAATGGCCCCTTGTTATTTGACGATTTTTACATCTATATAGACGTAACAATATAATATTGTAATTGGTTTATATCAGAATACCCTCCGCACCCCGGTGTACACGACGTCTCAGCGCCGCAACGCCATGGGCGAGGGACTGGTGCTGGAGGCAGACCTGTGGACCACAGACCACATCAGCCACTGGGTGCTGCAGGGCGTCTGTCTTATCATGAACACAGACTGATTATACAGCTAAGCTGTTTTGTATCTTTTGTACTTTTCATAAGGCTGAATCTTGACAGTACGAATAAAAACCGGAGTGGTCTAAGCCCTAAAATCGCCCTTCGAACAAAATGTCAAACGTGTCAGTTGCCGTCGTATCTACGTGAAATTAATACGTAAGGAACCAATTTAATAAAACGCTTTGTTTTCCGGGTTTCAAAAATAAAGCGCTGCTATTGGTGGTTCCTCGCGTATTTACGTCACGGTAATACGAAACAAAACACCCAAGGTAGAGCCTCTGTTCAAAATTTTTGAACATTAAGAAGCCAGGAAAAGTATTCGCAAACTCGGTACGTCGGTAATATCAATTATTATTGTTAAATAAAAAGAACGTAGAGGTTGTAAATATTACTGCCTCGATCCTAATTAGATGGGATTCCTTGAGCGTAGCCCGAAGACTGTAGTCGTGTGTTTCTGATATATTTTTCATAGTTAAGTTTATAGGATATTATTGTGCAAAAATGTACAATTTTTTTTAGAATAAGCATTCCGTTGTAATCTTAAGTGTGTGAACTGTAGCATTTACACAGTGATCTCAGAATCTGTGCTATCTCAATGAATTCCTTAATCTTCGATAAAATGGCGGTAGCTACCCATTTTATCGTTGGGTTTTGTCCTCTTCTTTACTTGACATTGGTAGGACTATATAGTATGTCTGCATAAGGTCACATGACCATTCCTTTTTCTACCATTCCTTTTCCAATTCCTTTCCATCCTATTATCCCTCTTTCACAAATAATATAAAGAATTTGAAACTACCCACTAGACATTGGCAAAATTACGCGTAGACGCCATTTATCAAAATATAATAATAATAATCCTAATTAGATAGCCTCTACAATATTTTTTTGTTGTCATTTAAAAACTTAACAGATTTTTTTATAAAGAAATTATGTAAATAAAGATAGAGTAAGTAAAATCTACAACTCCATGTTATTTTTTATTTTTGTTAACATTATCACTGAATACAATATTTAAATGTTTTTTGACGTTCGAGCGAATCCATTTCCTGTGCATTGGTTGTAATAACTTTTGTCTCACTTTTTGTTTAGCTTTATATGTGGGCGGCAATCTCAAATCGCCAACTCTGCGATTGAGTTAATTAAAATTAGTATAAAAAATAGCACAGCGCGTCGACCGGAAATGAGAACTAAAAATGCGAGCGTGTGATTGGTAAAAAATTTAACGCTATAGTACGTTCAAAATTTTCACCAATCACACCCTTGTTAACATAAAGTTAACGTTAAAAAACATATAGTAAACCTAGTGCCAGTATCTACTACTTTTACCGCGTTTGTTGAGTTAACAAAAATTTGTATGGAAAACATTTCAACGACCCAAGCGGAAATTTTAAAAACTAACAATTCGAACTTGTGTTTGGTGAAAATGTTAACGCAGTAGTATAGTTAACTCGGAAGGTAACGTTAAAAAATTCACACTTCGGCTACTAATAAGCTTATTTTGTTACGTTTTGGAAAATAAAGCCATTCTATTGGTGACAATAGAATGGCTTTATAAATTAATGACATGATAATAAAAGTTAAAAAAAAAACACCTGTTTTCATTTTTGGAAAGGCGATTTTATACCTAATAGGGAGGTACCTATCTATATCCTATTAGGTACCATGGGCTGAATCGATTTAAGTAACATTTGGGTTATTTACTGTCAAAAGAATGATTGTATAAGAAAACCAAAGAGTATAGAACTGCTATATACATAGATATCCTTTGACTGTGCACATTGGTTGTTTATTTTTTCTTGAATTGAATATTTATTTTCATTATTGGGTGCAGCAATTATTTATAAATTAGTCTTTGTATCAACTTCTGGTTGGCAATTCTCGCACTCGAAAAATACCATATTTAGTCATTTTTCGTTTAAAAATCTCGAATCGAGATGAATGCCGAAAGCGCGAGAATTGCCCACCTGGTGGGCGATTCTCGCGCTTTCGAGATTCATCTCGATTCGAGATTCATCTCGATTCGAGATTTTTAAACGAAAAATGACTAAATATGTCATTTTTCGTTCAATATTTATATATTTATTATTTATTTATTAATATTTATTATTTATTTCGTTTAATGTTCGATATTTTTTAACGAAAAATGGCATATTTAGTCATTTTTCGTTTAAAAATCTCGAAAGCGCGAGAATCGCCCACCTGGTCCTTTTGAATCTTTCGAGATGAGATTATTTTTTAAAGCACCACTGGTTTGCGTTGACTTAAACAAAAAAAATTGTATGAATTTCACAGTTAGTAAACGCATTTGAGGTGTAAATATATTTTTAAAAGTGCAGGCGGTGTGACAGTTTTCGAGAAAGCAATCGCTTGTAGACCCTCAAGCGGAAATTATAGGCAGCTTAAAACGTCAAACTAAGATGTGACGTTAGTTTAGGTAAATTGTATTGATTATGTTGTAGTGAGTGAGACTGGGGAGCGATTTTTGAATATCAGCGAATGACTAAATATCACTGAAATGTCAAAAAAGTCATAGATTGCGAAGTTCGTATTTTTTAATCTCATTGGGTGAATAAAATATCATACCCATGATATCAATACGATGACATAATAATCATAACAAATAATGTACGTTAAGTTCCGTTCTATCATTGAGTTTTTTATGTTTTAGCATAGACAGTCAATTATTATGAGAATCAAGAATGACAATGTTTATTGTTAATCTTTGACAGATGTCAAACAATCCGTATTTTCCCGCGAATAATTATTAATAACCTAATACTATTCATCTTAAAATTATCTTTGGAACTATAAACATTTGGTTTTATAATATACTTTTGTTTAATTTATGTGTTTAATTACTTTGTAGATTTTAGTTTTTTATTTACTTTACATTATTCAGTAAAGAGAAGAGAAAAAATTTTTGGAGATACAAATAATAAAAACATTAATTTCTAGAAGAAATTATGACAATGATGATGATGAAATAGAATTTTTTTATTTATATTTTTGGCTTTTTTACGTTTAAGGTACATGTCAAAATGGCAGATGTCAGAAATCAGTATTTTGTGGTAATTATCGTTTTGTTTGCATTGCTAAAAATACTAACAAATGTTAACATGATCTAAATAAAACGCCAAAACAGCTAATTTTCATGCTAGCACGAAATACTGGTACGAGTTAGCCAACAAAACGCAGCCATAGTGAATGAGAAATTATTTGACACATACGATGTTTGATCATTTTAAAACTAAAGCTTCAAAAGGTTTTTGATTTTATGTCTAATTTAATTTTTTGTGACACTCACTGTCTTTGTTTCGACTTATAAATTATTTTATTCTTATTTAAGCAATCTTCATCACCCCTACCTTCCATATTTAGAACCTGCACACTTACATATGACTTTCAAAAATGGGACTTTTGATAAATCGTGATTTCCTAGTCATTGGTGAAATTTTTCTCACTGGTGATATCAAACGCCTCAACGACATTCAAAAATCGCACCCCTGATATTGTAAATGATATTATATTTTTATTTTAAATAACAGACTGATTTAAAGTTATGAACTTGTTTTATTTATGGGATTGTTTGTGGAAGACATAAATTATAAAATGAGGTGCTCGGGAAATCTCTCAATGGTTGCCATTTCACCCAACCCTTCCTTTTTAATAATCGTGGTGAAACTTTTTTACCAATAAAATGTGGATCCTGCAAAGACATAGAAATTATTAAACATTTTACATGGTTTATTCACAGTAGACTTATCAATGAAGAATTTTCATACTAACGGTCTTATTCATAAAAAAAACTTAAAACACTCTTAAAGAGTGTTTTAATAGTTAGAACGTTCAATAAGGCTATTGGCTCGATAACTTTTTTGTTATTCATAAACCTCCAATAAAGCTCCTATAACTATTTGACGTTTATTAGCTAAATTAGTGATGTGTTGATAGAAAAAAACAATTGATTGTCAAGAAAGTTGTCAGAATCGCGGAAAACCAAGACCATAAAAGTAAAGAAAAACGTTTTTGACACCTCTAATGAAATAATTTAATTTGGTTCAAGTCCATTCGTGTTGTAAAATTTTGAGAATTTGTTGAACGGAAGCCGACTGGGCATTATTATTTTTATTTGTAATATAATTTTATGAAGTAATAGAAGTCATTTAATAAAATTTTAAACTAAAAAATAAAATATGAATAAAAAGTGAGGTTAAAATAGGTTTATAGTGGGCTCCTGCCTTCAATAAAGTTATGGAGCTGTTATTTGACGTTTATCACTATTAGAGGTTTATTTTTGCGTTTATGAATAACCTTTGAGGTGTTTTGCTATTGAGCTGTTATAAAGCATCAATAAAGGCTTCGTAAGTTTTTATGAATAAGACCGTAAGGGTTTATTTAGAAAGTTTAATTTTACCACCACTCAACTGTCAGTCAGGAGATAGAAATCACAAATAATAACAACACTTGTCAATGTAATAGCTTGGTTCAATTAAATAATTTGATTTTGCATTGTACTAGGAAGAACACTTCCTGTGCAGTGATATTTTAATTATGGATTTTTTTTAACGTTTTTTTTTATTACATCCGAAGGTACATGATTTTAATACCTGGGGGTGGGTGATATGTAGTAGCATGGGCGTAGCCAGGGTTTAAACCCCCCCGAAATGTTAGATGTGCATGTGGATTGAGAGATCTTATCAAAACCAAACAAAATGGCTATGTTGGCATTTCGTAGCATAATGTAGAAACTTATATATGAAATATTTTAATTTGTAAAGGCGAGGAAAAAAGTTAGCGTCCAAAAATAGGAGCTCTCAATCCTGACGTTTTTGAAAAATTATAAAAAAATACTTTTAGAAATACTTACTTTATGTTATATTTTTTTGTACTAACATTCAGTACACTCATCGTAAGAAATAATCATAAGAATTTAAAATATTTGGAGGTAAAATGAAGAAGATATAAGGCAAAACATGGATCTCTCAATCCAGACGTTTTAGATTGAGTGATCCTTTGAAACACCATGTTAGGCTGAGTAGAAGCAAAAGTTGATTATCCCAACATTTAATAGTACTTCTCGACATTATCGCAAAAAAAAAAAATATCCAAATGACAACCGTTAAAAAGTTATAGCAACTTCGTCATTTTTAAAACCACAGGACTGAGTGATCTATATTTTCACATATATCTACTTTTACTTTTATGGCACGGAAAATCTAAAATTCTACGAATTATTAAAAAAACATCTTCTAAATCCTGGTATTTAAACAATTTGTGTAAAGATTGCACTTTATTAGATTTATAGATTCCAAATTTACCGATACAGCAGTCGTGTAGGGTGACCATGTTTTGTTTTTAATTTTTATGAAGCATGGCATATTATTCTGTAAATATGCATAGTTTAACTTTCATTTTAATGCAGTAAAATTACAAGTTGTGTAAATCAATGCTAAAAAAATACATAATAAACCATTAGATTTGCCTATTGATTTAAGTGTATGGATGTCACTGATGACGCTGCTCCCCTGAGAGGCGAAGTAATTTAGATATTAATATATTTCGTTTTGACGTTTATTTAAGCACAGAATACTGGAATACTATATTGTGTGAAGGTACTATGGAAGTATAAATATCAAGGAAATGCTGTAATAATTTTCACAAAATACAAATTACTTGTTAAACGTTTCTCTGTGTAGTAATCCATTTTGGATTATCACTTTTTGAGCATTGAATGATTATAATCACTTGTGTTCCCATTAGGGTTCCGAATTTATTTATTTTTTCAAAAAAATAACTCTTAGGTGTCTATTTGTTTGTCGGCATAAATATCTCGAGAACCGCTGGTCCGATATACTTGAAATTTGTGGTATTTATATATATTATATATATATATATATATATATATATAAATATTTAGTAAAATATATCCTAATAGGTGTAGGTGTAAAAGGGTTCAAGTCAAAGATAAGCGCACGTTAGGCTCTCGGTCCTAGTTTCACTATATAAACTTGTGAAACTGTTTACCGATGGGTGATTAAGTCTAAAAAAATACCGCTATGAGTTTGCCACTTGTTCAGTGTAGTGTAAACTCCCAATTTGCTACGAGGTGGAAATAAAACCCCTCCGCTACCTTCGGGACACTCCGCTGGCGAGTTTTCGGACATGTCATTTTTTTGTATTGACTTTGTGTCGCGGGTGGCTATATTGTGTTCCTATTTTTAGACAGGCTATTTTGGGGCTTAAGGTACTTCCTAGTATTTATATTTTTTTTTTTTAAAACATTAGCATTTTAAAGAAATTTAAAATGACTAGGTTTTAAATGTATCTGGTTTAAAAAAAGTTTTTTTTAAACACATTATTAGTGTTTACGGGTTTTCAGGAGATTCGACGGTTATGTTACGGGATTAGTCTGAGTTTAGGTACCGCTTTTCAGGTAGCTCGAAAATTTGAGATCAGTCGTAATTATAACGGTATCCAGATTTATTTTTAAGGCATCAATCTGTGGGTTTACAGTTTTTCAACATTAGTCTATGGATTTACTGGTATTAGTAAACACTAAAGTTTGTTTCGGAATCAATCTGAAATTGTATGGTTTGGCATGTGTTCATACCGAGTGCCAACAAAAAAAAAACATGGTCACCCTACACGACTTGCTGTATGGGTAAAATTGAAATCTAAAAATATAATAAAGTGCAATCTTTACACAAATAGTTTAAATGCCAGGATTTAGAAGATGATTTTTTTATTATTCGTAGAATTTTAGATTTTCTGTGCGATGAAAGTAAAAGTAGATATATGTAAAAATATAGATCACTCAGTCCTGATGTTTTAAAAATGACGAAGTTGCTATAACTTTTTAACGGTTTTCATTTGGATATCTGTTTATTTTTTGCGATGATGTCGAGAAGTACTATTAAATGCTGGGATAATCAACATTTGCTTCTACTCAGCCGAACATGGTGTTTCAAAGGATCACGCAATCTAAAACATCTGGATTGAGAGATCCATGTTTTGCCTTATATCTTCTTCATTTTACCTCCAAATATTTTGAATTCTTATGATTATTTCTTACGATGTGTGTACTTAATGTTAGTACAAAAAAATATTACATAAAGTAAATCTTCTAAAAATTTTTTTTTTATATTTTTTCAAAAACGTCAGCATTGAGAGCTCCTATTTTTGGACGCTAACTTTTTTTCCTCGAACCATTAATCAATGGCGTCCAGTCCATATAGGCACAAAGGCACTGCCTACCCCAGAAATTCGGTAATAAAATCATATTAAAAACCTATTATATTTTGTAGTTTGTCAATGATTTTGCTTGTTTTATTTATTTCGTGATATTGACACTTTGTATTTCAAATAGCGCCATCTATAGTTGTTTTTGTGGTACTATCTTCGGTCGCGTTCCGACCTCAGCGTCGCTGCCACGGATCGCTTTTTTTTAGCCCAAGTCGTTCCAGCGCCTGGAAATGTTAGCAATTCAAGTTACCACCAATCGTTCCGCGAACAGAAATTTTAACACGAAAAGTTAGCCAGGCTACTTTTTGACAGATGTTTGTTTACATGTGATCTACAAATTGGAATTTAATTAATTATTTTATATATTCATATCTGCTTTAGTTTTAAAAGTTCATATAAACCTAAAAAATAAGTATGGTGTAACTAAATTCAGCTTTAGTATGTTTAGTTTGAGGTTGTTAATTGAATTAATATTGTGATATTATAAAATTATTGTACTTAAATAATAGTTAATTAAAAAATATTGATTTATTATATAATGAAAAGGTAGTAATATTTGTAATTTCAATGATTTAATTAAAAATAGTGCTTCTTGTCAAAAAGTGGCATCAAAAATCAACACCGATCGTTTCAGATCTGCATCGCTAAAAAAATACATGGCCGTGTTAAAACGGGTGGTCGCGCTGGTTTTTGATGGCACCACGAAAAACTGCCCGCGCTACCGGTCGGAACGCAGGTTCATATGGTACTAGCGCCATCTATCGCTATTTTTTTATACTATTCACTCCGTAGTATTTTTGGTTGCTTAAGTTTTCCTTCCAATTTTTAAATTATTATTATTATATACATATATATATATATATATCTTCACGGGTGCCTTACGGCGCCCGAGACCGCCTAGACGGCCCCAGGGTACCCAGCGGAGGAGTTTTAATCCCATCTGGTCGTAGCCGATGGTACGAGTCTACACTGAACAAGTGGTTAGCTCGTCGCGATGTTTTGGATAGATTCAATAACCCATCTATAAACAGTTTCACAAGTTGGTATAGTGAAACCGGCACCGACAGCTTAACGTGCTCTCCGAGGCACTATAGTGGTGTTGTCAAACAAATGTATATAATTTTTTTAATTAAAAACTCATTGGTACACACCGGGATTCGAACCAGGGTCGCATGTAGACGTTTATGGTGATAATTTTGTTTGTGTAGTGTAAAACCTTTTAATAATAATAAGTACCTTTAATGCTGTTTCGACTATTCGCAAATATAAATGAGTTTTTAAGATTGCTAATTTCAAAAACTCATTTTTTTGGTATGTTACTATATATATATATAATTCTGCCATTAATAGGTAATATTGTGACGATGGCATTATCAGTGTTAGCATCTCAAGCAGATACTATATTTATGAAGCAGACACTACATTAAGTGTTTGTGCGATGACCTTTTTTTTTGCTCACTATGAAAATAAAATTCGATGTTTAACCCCCCAACCCCCCCCCCCCCCCCCATTCGATATTAAATCCTGGCTATGCCCATGTGTAGTAGGTATGTCACCCACAGCCAGGAAGTATGACACAAGGAACTATTATACTTAATATAGTGTAATATAGGTAATTTCTGATCATAATTACCACTATAAGTAGACTGGTCTCTGAATCTTTAGTGCATATTCCCATGATTGCCTTTGAAGAACAATCAATGTCCCCTCCCATCATGATAGGACAACTTGTCTTCAGAAAATGATCATGAAGTTTTTCTGTTATATCATTTAAATTACCTCCTTTATTTACATGAAGTATTTTGCATGGAATTTTATAAAGGCAATCTATAACTAGACTTACCTGAAAAAGATATTTAAAATTTTTAATAATTGTAATCAATTAGAGAAGAGACAAAGTTCTTAGCTATCCATGGCTTCACCGTGCGGGTGCAATGAACGTTTAAGGGCCTTTTGAACTCTCACCTGCACTGTGTTCACCAAATTTAATATTAACGTAAATCCTGAGTTAGAGCTCTAGAAAAATTACCCTCTGACTATTTAAAAAAAATTGATTTAATTTATATCTATACTAATATTATAAAGCTGAAGAGTTTGTTTGTTTGTTTGTTTGTTTGTTTGTTTGAACGCGCTAATCTCCGAAACTACTGGTTCGAATTGAATAATTCTTTTTGTGTTGGATAGTCCAGTTATCGAGGAAGGCTATAGGCTATATAACATCACGCTACGACCAATAGGAGCAAAGATATAGTGGTAAATGTGTAAAAAACGGGAGAAATTATTTCATCTTTGAAGCCTTCCGTTGCGTGCGCCATGAAAACGGTTCAAGATACACAAAAAATATGTATTATAGAATAATCTAAATATATATAACTCAAAGGTGACTGACTGACATAGTGATCTATCAACGCACAGCCCAAACCACTGGACGGATCGGGCTGAAATTTGGCATGCAGGTAGATGTTATGACGTAGGCATCCGCTAAGAAAGGATTTTGATAAATTCTACCCCCAAGGGGATAAAATAGGGGATGAAAGTTTATATGATAAAAAAATAACTATTCCACGCGGACGAAGTCGCGAGCACAGCTAGTCAGTTATAAATATGTAATAGGTACATAGAAATAACAAGACACTGGCTTTCCTGCCTGGCAAATAACAAATATAAATGTCCTAAAATACCATCTTTTTTCACCTCTTACTCGTATATATATATTTTTAATGGAGCATGCCATGTGACTTTGTATCTAACCTAATACCTGTGAATGTCTATGAGAGGTTGATCAATACTTTGTTCATTTAACAAAATTAATCATGGCAACTTTTAATTTCCTACCTGCTTTATCATTCAATATGCCTGTTTCGTAACTGCACCCTGAAAGGAGTTTACCACTTCGACAAGAATGTGATGTAAAATTACAAATTGGGGAAGATATTCCCAAAAAGTTTAATATTATTTAACACCATCTGTACACAATTTGTAACCTTATTGTGATTTATGTATATGTTATCTAAAATATCTGTAGTATTTTGCTGGTTAATTTAGCGTTTTCACTACAGAAATGTTCATACACATATTTTCTTATAGCAAACATATTGATCCTGATATGTTTTGAACAATTATTTAATGATTCAATTTCTGATACAAGAATGTTATACATAAATAGAAACTTAATTTTCCAGAACATAATATTATAACTCCTATACTTTTGACGTTTATGATTTAAAAATAGTTTATTGTTGCCAAAACCTGATAACTTTGTGATTTCTTCTTTTAGCACTGTATATAAACTAGACTTACCTGAAAAAGATATTTAAAATTTTTAATAATTGTAATCAATTAAAGAAGAGACAATGTTCTTAGCTATCCATGGCTTCACCGTGCGGGTGCAATGAACGTTTAAAGGCCTTTTGAACTCTCACCTGCACTGTGTTCACCAAATTTAATATTAACGTAAATCCTGAGTTAGAGCTCTACCATATATAATGTAAACATGTAAAGATCCATGAATAGGAACGCTTTATTTTTTTAAATAGATTTCTGAAAAATTACCCTCTGACTATTTAAAAAAAAATAGATTTAATTTATGTCAGTTATAAATATGTAATAGGTACATAGAAATAACAAGACACTGGCTTTCCTGCCTGGCAAATAACAAATATAAATGTCCTAAAATACCATCTTTTTTTACCTCTTACTCGTATATATATATTTTTTTAATGGAGCATGCCATGTGACTTTGTATCTAACCTAATACCTGTGAATGTCTATGAGAGGTTGATCAATACTTTGTTCATTTAACAAAATTAATCATGTCAACTTTTAATTTCCTATCTGCTTTATCATTCAATATGCCTGTTTCGTAACTGCACCCTGAAAGGAGTTTACCACTTCGACAAGAATGTGATGTAAAATTACAAATTGGGGAAGATATTCCCAAAAAGTTTAATATTATTTAACACCATCTGTACACAATTTGTAACCTTATTGTGATTTATGTATATGTTATCTAAAATATCTGTAGTATTTTGCTGGTTAATTTAGCGTTTTCACTACAGAAATGTTCATACACATATTTTCTTATAGCAAACATATTGATCCTGATATGTTTTGAACAATTATTTAATGATTCAATTTCTGATACAAGAATGTTATACATAAATAGAAACTTAATTTTCCAGAACATAATATTATAACTCCTATACTTTTGACGTTTATGATTTAAAAATAGTTTATTGTTGCCAAAACCTGATAACTTTGTGATTTCTTCTTTTAGCACTGTATATAAACTAGACTTACCTGAAAAAGATATTTAAAATTTTTAATAATTGTAATCAATTAAAGAAGAGACAATGTTCTTAGCTATCCATGGCTTCACCGTGCGGGTGCAATGAACGTTTAAAGGCCTTTTGAACTCTCACCTGCACTGTGTTCACCAAATTTAATATTAACGTAAATCCTGAGTTAGAGCTCTACCATATATAATGTAAACATGTAAAGATCCATGAATAGGAACGCTTTATTTTTTTAAATAGATTTCTGAAAAATTACCCTCTGACTATTTAAAAAAAAATAGATTTAATTTATGTCAGTTATAAATATGTAATAGGTACATAGAAATAACAAGACACTGGCTTTCCTGCCTGGCAAATAACAAATATAAATGTCCTAAAATACCATCTTTTTTTACCTCTTACTCGTATATATATATTTTTTTAATGGAGCATGCCATGTGACTTTGTATCTAACCTAATAACGTGGTGGCACCTATTATGGACAGTTTAAGGTTTTTCTTGTCTAGTTTTGGCTACTGCTGATCCGCTTATGAATTTGAAAGCTTGTAATATTATGCAATATGAAGTTGGGCTATGTAGAAATATTACTAATATCTAAAAGCATTAATTAATCTATTAGTTAAAAAAAAAAATGCCAAAATATAAAATACACACTAAAACTCCTGTTTTGGACAGTTGATATCCAGTAATGAACTACCAGTGTTGGACAGGGGCCAATAATGGACACCCAATAATGGACTATGGGCCTTAGCACAACAGCATCGATAGGCTCAATAAATTGATACATATCGATTCATTCATAAACTTCATTTTATCGACTGTCAAACTATATCGATGTAGTTATGCTAAGCCCCTATGTTATGAGGTTAAGACAGAGGTTATAATAAAGGCGAAAAACCCGTCAAGTGTGCGTTAAAAAATATACATAACTTTATATATTATCTTAAAATAATAGAATCTCCTTAATAAAAATAATAAAAAGGGGTCAAAATTAATTAGGCACCCTATGTATTATTGTTAATTTACCCATAAAAATAGTAGTGAACAAAAAATAAGCCTTAGAATCTAAAACATATAAACAACTAATAATAAAAAATCAAAATATTAAATTTACAATAACATATTTGGTTAGGATTATACCCATATGTCAGGCAAAAACTTCTCCATCTCTGGAACTTTAAAAAAACCTCTATTATTAAATTTAACTGGAGGGTTTATAATTTCAATAATATCGTTAATTTTATACCATATTTTATCAAGTCTGTTTGGCCATCTAAATGTGTTTCCGGTTGATAATATCATCGTACTAATTTCGTAATTTTCGACTTCTTTATTTTCAACTTTACCAGGGAAATATTCCCCTTCGTAGTTAATTATAACAAAACATCCTTTTATTAAGTCCTTATTTTTATTTAGCAAATTCGCGACTTGAGTTAAAGGTAACTCAGACTTGGATTTCATGTCTTGATCTTGCGTTTCTTCTTCATAATTAATAATTGAATCGCTCTGTTCATTCCATTCACTTTCATCGCTTTCATTATATGTAATTTCCATATCTGTATCTTCGGAAGATGAGATTGCACGTACTATTTTCTTTTTAGCTGTTATTTTATTTATTTTTTCTTTAAGCAATTTTTGTTTATTGTTTCTTTTCTCTAGTCTCTGCTTTGCTTTTAATTCTTTTTCTTCTGATTTTTTTATTTTTTCTGCTTCTTTTTTTTCATGATACTCTCGCCAAGCTCTGCTTGTCACTGCGGATGGAATTTTTTCTCTTTTTCTGATATTTGTCGTTTTGATACTATCCGGCCAGAAGAGACATTTCTTGAACGGTGAAGGCACATGGACTCCTAGCGCATCACTTAAAGTATTCTTATGGGGTGTGCAAATTTTATTATTAATTATTTTATCTTCATTTGTGTTGCTCTGCTCTAGTATATTAACGGGTTCATTAGTATTGGTAATATTCTTCTCTACTGTACTTACGGCATCATTAGTATTTGTGTTAACCTGCTCTACTATATTTACGTTGTCATTAGTATTTGTATTAATCTGCTCTACTATATTTACGGTGTCATTAGATGTGTTATGCTGTTGTAATTGTATATTTTGGATGTCATAATCAATTATCTCAATATTCTGAGAAGTTTCTTGTTCTTGGTATATGTTATGTGCCGCAGAACAAGACGGCATGTCTGCGGTAGGTGTTATTATCATTTGTTTCGTATTTGCCCATATAATATACAGATTTAAATCTTCTTCCAAACTTCTTGTGTTTTCGAGTATATTTCTGCTCTCATAATATAACTTGTTATAAAAGGTTAATTTGTCTTCACCAAAAGTTGTGACGATTTGTCGTTCCAATACACTCAAAAATTGCTTTCGTTTCTGGTCTTCTGTTTCATTTAGTGCTGCAGAAACGGGATTGCGGTTTCTAATTTTTGACACATCTATATATTCTGGACCGAAAGGATATAACCCTCCACCACGAAAACCATTCTTAATACAATCTTCTGTTATATTATCTAAAGCTTTTTTAAAAACTGGTGCAAAGTTTTCCTTTTTTAATTTATTTCCCTGATTATCCATCTTCCACTGCACAACTTGTTTGCGGAAATAGACTTTAAGCGGTCTGAAAAGGGCAATGTCCATAGGTTGAAGAATATGAGTAGAATTAGGGTATAATGCAATAATTTCTATTTTATTTTCAGTGCAAAATTTAGACAAATGTAGGGTGAGGTGTGACCTATGTCCATCTAAAAAAAGCAAAACCGGTTTCTTTATATTTTCCTGGATCAACCAAGGGTTAAACACTGTTGTGATAAATTCGTAAAATGTCTGACTGCACATCCATCCACTCTCTGACTTTCCTATACCCCAGTCTTCTGGCACAGAGTGGGCAATGTTTGCGGGGATACGCTCATATGGGAATACGATCATCGGCGGTGCTAGTTTTCCAGCAGCATTCGCAGTCACTAATACCGTTAGATTTTCTTTTTCGTCGCCACTGGCAGCGTACACGTGTTTTTCTCCTCGTTTAACGACCACACGGCCAGGTTTCGGAGAAAGAAAAAATGCGCTTTCATCAGCATTAAAAATTCGATCTGGTTCACTGAGGACGTCAAGCAAACCCATCTCAGTTAAATACTGCTGTATTTCACCAAACCAGTTAGTTATTTGGCCTTCGGTGACATTGTCACGAGCTGAACTGAGATTTTCTGCAGTTCGCTGCGACAATATTTCATGTCTTTTTAAAAAAGACCCGAACCATTTTTTGCCAGGCCTATTTCTTGTGAATGGTGTGACTTTATTTTGATAGGTAATAATTTGTTGGACGCTATCCAAGAGTTGGTGTCTGGAAATGGGAAATCTTTTTTCGCCAGAAGCAATGACCCATTTCACCAGCAAATTCTCTTCTGCTTTTGTTAATATGGTACTAGGACCCATGCTACATTGCAAAGGGCTTTTTCCCGATATTTTATTATAAAGCGTGACTCTTGGCACTCCAAAACGCTTAGCAACAGATGATAGCGATTCACCTCCTTTTTGTGTTGCCGCAATGGCATCATCCATTTGCTGACGAGTATAATTTCTTCTTGGCGCCATCTAAACAAACAAGGAATCCAATTATGGACACCCATTTATGGACAAGTGTACATAACTGGAATTATGTAAATACGGTGAACCAATAATGGACACCCCCTCTAAAACGGTTAAAAATGATTCTGAACGCATAAAATTTATTACTAATATTAGATCCATTTTATAACTTATCGACAAAATCATATTAAAATAATATAACTAATACAATCTGAAACAAATTATAAAAATTAACTACTTACCTTGTTAACGATTTTCTTAATAAAACTCGATTTATTTTTAGGAGCACTTACAAGTTTTTTTCATTACTTAGCCATTATCATACAAAATGGCCGAAACGCACGTGAGTTGTCAACATGACAGTTAGGAGTCGGTTCTTTCCAGCTATAGTGTTACCAATTGTAAAAAAATAATTTTAAGTCTTATTTCTGCATTCAAATTATTAATTGTCCAAGACCGGTACCTTGTCCATTACCGGTGCCACCACGTTACCTGTGAATGTCTATGAGAGGTTGATCAATACTTTGTTCATTTAACAAAATTAATCATGTCAACTTTTAATTTCCTATCTGCTTTATCATTCAATATGCCTGTTTCGTAACTGCACCCTGAAAGGAGTTTACCACTTCGACAAGAATGTGATGTAAAATTACAAATTGGGGAAGATATTCCCAAAAAGTTTAATATTATTTTACACCATCTGTACACAATTTGTAACCTTATTGTGATTTATGTATATGTTATCTAAAATATCTGTAGTATTTTGCTGGTTAATTTAGCGTTTTCACTACAGAAATGTTCTTTTATACACATATTTTCTTATAACAAACATATTGATCCTGATATATTTTGAACAATTATTTAATGATTCAATTTCTGATACAAGAATGTTATACATAAATAGAAACTTAATTTTCCAGAACATAATATTATAACTCCTATACTTTTGACGTTTATGATTTAAAAATAGTTTATTATTGCCAAAACCTGATAACTTTGTGATTTCTTCTTTTAGCACTGTATATTTAATCATATTTTTTGCCAAATTCCAATATGTTCACTATATCTCATTTTGGTATTATTTTTTTCAAATTAAACTGCTTCACTGAGTTCACTAATCCCTCTACCGATATAAATACTATATGATCCTGTCAGCACCAACTAAAAAACGCATTCCTTAACAGTTCCGACATTGCTTGCCTAGCCGCGGTTGAGAGCGGACGTGCGTGTTGTGTAATTCAATACCTTTCCCAATCTCTTCTGCGCCATCAGTGAATTACTGTGTCTACCCTACAGTGTAACTTTTGTGTGTTTTGTCGCATCAGTGTTGATTTCTGTGGTTTATCGAGTCGTTAGGTGCTGTCGGTTCGAAGGTCAAGTGTTAAGGGCACCGCAAACAATTGTAGTCCCCCGTAACTGCTTGATCGGCGAACTGCACGGCAACAAAAAAATCGAGTCGGTCGTCCTGCCGTGCGTTTGGTTTGGTTTTTCGTAACTCCTAACAACAGACGAAACAAATCCCATCGGGGCCCAGTGCCCTGCCGGGCTTGCCAAATCCGGCGGGGCCGAACTTCCTCCCGTGGGATCGAGCACAACTCCCCTAGAATAGGGCTCGCCCGAGAGAAAATATCCCATTTTCCCTCCGTCCCTATACTGGTTGTCGCGCGGCAGGTCCCTTTTGCTTGGTTGAGTTCCAACTCTTTATCAAGCGGACGGCTGGATATTCATAAGAATAACCACCCCGTCCGCATTGTATTGGGGAAAGTCCTCCCCAGCTTAGGTCGGTCTTAGCTCGTTGTTTTTGTTACTTACAAATTTAAACCAATAATAATAGAAACATAAATAAATCTGGGGTCTCCATTCGGATAACGCAGTGTGTGTGACCTTTGGCCTCCCCCATCCCTTCCTCTTGGAGTCTGCTTAGAATACCTATGTTTATATAGGATTTTGATCAGACTCTAACAGTGAATCTATACCGATTTTTATACATTCCAAATAATTCAAATATTTGGTTTAGTACTACAATTAGTTAAAAATTTAACAAATTATGTCGGAATAATAAATAAAAATTTAACTATGTCTAAAACTAATAAGGACAAGGTCCCTAAGCCTGTATTCAGGCTGAGATCCAAATCATCAGGCCCGGCCATAAGGCCGAACCCAGGGGCTCATCCCACGGACCCCGGGGGCCCCGCTCCGGTCGAGGTCGCTCCGTCCAGTTCACGTCAAGTGGTCGGGCGTATTACCCTCGCCGGGAGGGAGGCCACGGTGGTCTCCGCTAGCCCCAAGTGGAGGCAGTTGGTGTCCCAAACACCTTCTGGACATCCAGTCCAAATCCAACCGTACGAGGTTATCGTTCCCCCAGCCTCCTCGTCCTCTCCGGATGACTATAACGAACCGGGTGCCATGGCAACCCAACTTTCCAGTGAATCAACATGGTATCAGGACTTACCGTCGACGCAGCCTCAGCGCCCGGCGAAACATCGCAGAAGCTCCAGCGGTGATAGCCTGCCTCCTGCACAAAAGCCGGATTTAAGGCCGTCCCCATCAGCGTCCAACGTGTCGCCTATTCCAGCCTCGCAGACATCGACGTATACGAAATCGGCACCTACCAGCCCACATGCTCGCAGGGACCATCGACTTGTTGCCAATCAACAACGGGAGGTCGCCATGCAGGCTGCGGGTATGACCTACGCAACGGTGGCGAGTCAACCAGCGTCGCAGCCCCCGCCGAGACCCGTCTCTCCAGTGACTAACACAGCAACCGATCCAGCCCAGCGGAGACAGAGAATCCCCCCCATTACGGTGGAAACTCTTCCGAACTGGACCGTCCACTTTCGGGCCCTAAGGGCCATCTTAGGGCACCCACCAAATGCCCGCCCCCTTGGCAGGGGCGTTAGATTCCTCCGGCTCGCATCACGTTGCCGATTGCGACCGCGAGCGTGATGCTGTCAAATGTGTAAATTGTGGCCAACCGCACGCGGTAGTAATAGAGCATGTCCTGCCTTTCGTAGAGAGGCGCGAAAGACGGGCGTATCTACCCACCCCCCTATCCCGGAACCGAACAACCGTTTCGCGCTGCTCGCGGAACCGAAGCCAGGCCGAAAGAATTGTAGTTACCGCGAGGAACCCGGTAACCACCCAACCAAGCAGTCCTCTAATAAAACGGAAGACTAAAAAACTAATTAGAAAAAAAAAAGCCGCGGGACCGAGTTCAGGAGCTGACTGTGCAGCCAATTGAAACCACGAGCACAGCCACCTCCACGCCCAAGAAGGAGGCCGGAACCACTAGTGCCCGCCTTAGTCCAACGGGCGCAAATTCCGTCTACCCACCAGCACCAACCACATCAATGGCAGTTTGGCCGCCACTTCCGATACCTAACCGCCCACATACAAAAAATGAGAGGCCTGTCGCCCCAGCTCCACAAGCCCAACCACAATTGGTCTCCCAAATGCGGGCTCCACAAATATCCAAAGGGCCAACACGGGCACCCACACGCCCCACCACTCGCCCACCGCCACCACCGACTACCGCCGCAAGGGATAACCCAAACGCACCGACCCACCGCTGCGGGTGCTCGGAGAACCGAGGCCGCCAGATGATACAGGCTGCCATAACGGTCCTCCTAGAAGTCCTGCAGGCCGTGTTCACCGGCCACAGCAATCTACATTCACACCTTCGGGGTTAGGGCTCCGAATAATATACTGGAACCCCGGGGGTATCCAAACCAATCGAAACAAGCTTAGTCTCCTTGCTCAGGAGCAGGCTCCTCACATTATACTCTTGGGGGAGACGAAGCTGAAACCAATTAACGAACTCCGTCTGCCGAACTTCTTTGTCTACAGGCGGGACGAGGTCTCCGATCGTGGCTGCGGCTACCGCGGTACCGCAGTCCTCGTTCTCGTCCTCGTCCACGAGGAACTTCCCGCTCGCGGAGTTCGACAGCATCCGCACAATTGGGATCAGTCTACAATCTCCGGCATCAAATTTAAAGTTTACGCGGCTTACCGCCCCCCAGCCAGCTCTCTAAACCTCCGTGACCTTCGACGGATTCTTGATAGGGAAAATCCGACACTGGTAGTAGGGGACCTCATTGCTAAGCACCCTGCATGGGGTTCCCGAGTTACCAACCCAGCGGGTAGGGCCCTATTCAAGGATTCCGAAGAAAAGGGGTACGAGGTGCTAGAGCCTGACTCACCGACCCACGTTCCTACATCGGTGAATCACGCGGCCGACGTCCTCGATATCGCTCTGGCCCAGGCCATAAGCGTACCGGTTCACGTTGAAGTTCTCTATGACGTGGACTTCAACCATTTTCCACTGCTTGTGGTTCTGGGCACACAGGTAGACGTCGGAGCCGCGAAAGGGCAGTATAAAACCGATTGGGACCAGTATAAAGCGACCCTAAATTCTTGTTCCCTTGCTGGGGCCTTACCAAAGAACACAAGATTATCGATCGGCTCTTTGGTAAGGCCCCAGGACTATACTGTAAGGGATTCATTTCTTGAAAATGCCAGGCGGATGTCAGTAAAAAAAATACCAAGGTTGTCTATGGTACTTTTAGCTTTTCGGAACCCTAATTGGCAGTGTCTCCAACCACGCCGTAATTACGGTAAATCTACCGTATTTTTTATAGATCGACCACCTATCGTAGAGAAATTATTACGGTACCACTTTCTACCGTAATTTCATATGTATGAATCGGGCCTTATGAGAATCTTTATTAAATAATTTTAGGGTGAATTCTATAGATTATAGTAAATAAAATTTAGATAATTAAAAAACAAACATGTTAAAATCGAAGGTACTATAGGTATTTAACTATTTTTTTTTACATTTTTACTCTTAATTTGATTAGTTCCACTTTTTGCCGCGCGAAACCTTTACGAGAGGTTTTTTTTTGCTCATTAATATTTTGAGGGGTATAATCGACGCCTATTATAATATATTGTTTCTTTTTTTTTGCTCAAATTAATATTTTGAGGGGTAATTCTGGCAAAATACTATGGCAATACTGATATTGTCATACAATTTAAGCAATTATTTGTTACGGTATTTTTACCGTATATTTATTATTTTTATACCGTAATATGATTGCATTTACCGTATTTTTAAACTAACAACACCGTATTTTTGACTGAAATAGTTGGAGACACTGCTAATTGGTATTGACTTGAAATTTGGTTACTTTCTATAAAATACTACAATCCAAAAATTTTTTATAAGGTGTTCAAACAATTTAGAAATAATAATAATAATAATATGTAGGACAAATTACACAGTTAATGCTCTGGTCACAAACTAAGCTCTAGGCTTGTACTATGTGTACCAGAAGCAACGATATAATACATATTATATTTTATAAACACCCAGACCATGCCAAACTGTACCAAAAAAAAACGTACTACTTAATATTTTTTTGCCATGGGTGGGAATCGAACCCACAGAAATAACAGAACATAAAGCAATGGGCCTGTATGATAAATATGACGAAGGATCTTTGCCGGGTTTCAGAATTGGAATAATCAGCTGAGTTTTCCAATCTGCAGGAATTTTTCCAGAAGAGAAAATGAAGTTAAATATTTTTAGAATATATTCCAAAGTTAAGTCCCATGAATTTACAAAAAAAGAGTAAGGAATCCCATCTACACCTGGAGCAGAATCCTTAACGGAAGATAAAATGATTCTTAATTCATTTAATGAAAAAGGAGAATCAAAATGATGATGATTGTATGATAATGAAATAGTGGAAGGACAGCTTTCGCTTAAGCATGGAACATAATCTGGTGCAATTTTGTGAAAAAAGGAATTAGTCTAGGAATAGTAAATAGGCGTATACATATTGTTTGAATTTTGTGATCACCTAAAGTTCCTAATGTTTTGCCAGACCTGAGAGGATGGTGTCTCAGGAGATAATGCTATGTCACTGGAGCAAATTGTTAAGTCTACTGCACTGACATTTTGGATTGGTGATGTTAGTCGTGTAGGACTACCATCATTCAACAAAACTAAACTATAATCATCAAAAAATTGCACCAATTTATTCCCAAAGCTATCGCAGAAAGCCGAACCCCAAAGAGAATGGTGATAATTAAAGTCGCCTGATCTGGAGAGCTTATATACAAAGAAACTATGCTAATACTATTTACACTACAACCTACAACGTTAATATTTTCATTATGTACAGGAAGAGAAAGAGGAGAGAAGGGGATAGAATTAGAAATGAAAAGAGCAGATCCTGCCCTTCCATCTTGCCTGTCATCCTGGACACAGGTGAAGCCTCTTAAACCAAATGGGGAAAGAGGCTTCAGCCAAGTCTCAGAAACAGCCAATATAGAAGGGCAATATTTATTAGAAATAAATTCAATCAGCCTTCTTATTGCGAAGGCTTTGGCTATTCCACTGTTTGTTTTTTTTTTTTTTTCTCTTTTTTTCTCTTTTTTAAAGGGCCTTTGTCATTTATATGACCATGTCAGCCCTATTGGTTTACAATTTATATATAACTTAACCTATTGAATATTCTGATCTTTTTTCTACATATATATTTACAAAGTTATATAGCATCCTAGCAGAATCGGAATACGGTTCGGCCAGAATACTATTAAAACAACCAACATCATGAATGTTGATATGGAGGTCAGCGAACAGAGTTTGTCTTTGGGCCTCGCACTCTGAACTGTCTTGTACCAAATAGCCTTATTCAGTGATCTTTCATTAAAATATTCTTTCCAACCAATATAACATTTTAGGCGATATTTAGGCAAGAGTTCTGAATAGTGAGGAGCAACATATACTTCCTCTCCCTCTTCTATTCCTAAGTTAGCTAATCGGTCAGCCTCCTCGTTTCCTCTAATACCAATATGACCAGGAATCCACTGCATATTTACAATACAATTTCTGGACCATAGATCTAAGACTTTTTTTAAAATAGAATATGCTGTTGATGAGCCACCCCTTCCTGATCCACAATAAAGTATATGTTGAAGGGCACTTTTACTGTCTGTTAAAATTACAACTTTTTTGTATGAATTACTGTTGATATATGATAAAGCTTTAGAAATCGCGATAAGCTCAACTGACATTATTGAATTTTGACTTGTAACTTTATAATTCTTGCCAAAATTGTTTTTAGAATCAAAATAAGCTGCTCCTAAACTGGAAGAATGTTTCGAGCCATCTGTAAATACTTTGTGCCATTCATTATACACCATATTTATCTCTTTCAAAACATTAAATTTGAGATTATTAATGTTGTAAGTTTTTTTCGATGCTTCTACACAATACAGATTAATATTGATAATATTACTTAGATTAATACTAGTGACCCATCTGTCTAAGCTATACAATTCCTGCCAAACAGAAGTAGACACACATTCATCTTTCATTTCGTTATATACTTCAACAAGAAAAGGGGTATTCTTTTTTATCTAATAGCTTATATTTGTCAAATCTTTTAATTTTCTACATAGATCGGTAATAACGTTATTCTCTACCGATTTTGCTTTTAACATGTATTTATTTGCTAAGTACTTCCTGCGGACAAACAATGGTGAAACGCTGAGCTCGCTTTCCATCGCATGAATTGGTGTGCTCTTAATGAATCCGCCTACTATTCTTAAGGCTTGATTTTGTATTTTGTCTAACTTAAACAGATGGGAATGGGCACTACTATGATATAAAAAACATCCGTAATCGATCCTACTCCTTATTAAGCATATGTACAATCTGCGTAAAAAAATAGGATGGATCCCCCAGGATGATCCCGCCAATACCTTAAGTAAATTAAGAAACTTTTCAGTTCTTTCCCTTAAATGATTAATGTGGTATGCCCAACGCAGAGACCGATCGAGCCAAATACCTAAATACCTATAACATTCAACAGAATAAATTTTTAAATCATTAACCATTAAGTTGATTGATTCCTTTCTTCGACCCCTAGTAAAATTACATAATTTCGACTTATTAATTGATAATTCTAAACCCAATTGTTCCAATAAAAAATATGTATCATTTAAAGCAATTTGCATTTTAGCTACATTGCTTTTCGAATTCTCGCTAGTAGTATACAGAACAAAATCATCTGCATATTGACAAATATTTACATTATTTATTTTATGACAGATGGCGGAAGTACAAATGTTAAATAATAACGGAGATAATGGATCTCCCTGAGCCAAACCTTTATTTGTATATCTCACAAATTCCGAATCAACACTACCAAAGTCACCTACCAACATTAATTTCCTATAACATAAATAATTCCATATATATTTACAAATTTTGTTACCAACATTAAGTTTATCCAAACATTCAACCAATTTGTTTGGTAAAACATTATTGTACGCACTTTCTATATCTAAAAAACATGTAAGAGTAGAATGATTTTTACTTAATCCTATTTGTACTTGTGTTACTAATCTGGATACACAGTCTAGACTAGACTGTGCTCTTCTAAAACCAATTGTGTTGGAAGAAAGGATTTTGTTTTTCTTAACAAACCATTCAAGACGTTTTGCTAGCATAGTGTGAAAAACTTTACACACACACGAGATTAACGATATTGGCCTAAATTTGGGTACCAAATTCGCGGAGCTATTCGAATGCTTTTATCAAGTGATGATTTCGCTACAAATAATGAAGAAACATTTAAGTCATTATGTTCTAAACATCCTTCTCCTTCTCGTCCTCTCAATTTTCCTAGTTCACCTACTGAAAACTGTACCAATCTCAAAGCAAATCCTAATGATATAATAGATGCCATTCGCAGCTTTCCAAATGGTTCTGCCGGCGGACTTGATGGTTTAAGACCACAAGTCTTAAAAGATTTAATTTCTTTTTCAGCAGGTGTTGTTAGCACGAAGCTTATTGACCACTTATGTGGTATAATAAATATGATGCTTTCTGGTTCCATCAATGAAGATTTTTTAAAGTATTTGTATGGTGCTTCACTATGCGCTTTAAAAAAAAAAGATGGAGGAATTCGTCCCATAGCTGTTGGTAATGTATTTAGAAGGATTGCATCCAAAATAGCTTGTAAAAACATTTCAAAATCAATTGGTTCAAAGTTAGCTCCAATACAAGTCGGTTTTGCAGTTCCCAATGGTTGTGAAGCTGCTGTCCATGCCTCACGACAATTTATTAATTCAAAATATGCTTCGTCTAAAGTTTTACTAAAAATAGATTACAGAAACGCTTTTAATTCTATAGAAAGAGATATTATGCTTAATGAAATTAAGATAAATTGTCCTAATATTTATTCCTACATGTGGCAATGTTATAAAACACCTTCATCACTTTTTTTTGGTAACAAAATAATTAGTTCGGAAGTTGGTTGTCAACAAGGAGATCCTATGGGACCGGCTGCCTTCTCTCTGGCTATCCATCCATTAATTAGCAGTTTGTCATCAGAATTAAATATTTTTTATCTCGATGATGGCACTTTAGGTGGTGATCCCTCCACCGTTCTTTCTGATTTTGAAAATATTATATCTAAATCAAAATATCTTGGCTTGGAAGTAAATAATACTAAATGTGAATTGTTTTTCCCATCTCAAATAAACCTTGAGTTAATTAAAGCTTTTGAAAATATCGCCCCAGGAATAATAATTCGTAACAATGAAGATATCACTTTACTCGGATCTCCTCTGATTGACGAAGGAATTACTGCAGTATTAAAAAATAAATTAGATGTATTTAAACGGGCAGCTTCTAAATTAGAGGACATAGAACCACATGTTTCATTTTTTTTGCTATCAAATTGTCTCACTTCACCGCGGTATATGTACACTTTACGTACATCTCCTTGTTGGAATTCTCCTGTTGTAAATGAAATTGATAATGAAATAAGACTAAGTCTAGAGTCTATTTTAAATTTAAAAATTTCTACAGACCAGTTTCATCAGGCCTCTCTTCCGGTTAGATTTAGTGGTTTAGGTATAAGGAAAGTTAGTGATTTAGCAATACCTGCTTATTTAAGTTCTGTCTTTATTACGAAACCTCTTTGCACGTCTATTTTATCAAAAACAAATGTTAATACCAATATTTTTCATAGAGAACCAGAAGCGGCTGATATCTGGAAAACAAAAGCATCTATAGATCAATTTCCCAATTGCATATCCCAAAAAGATCTAGATGATACTATAAACAAAAAAATATTTCATAAATTACCTAGAAATTGTACCAAAGACGAAGCCCGGCTTAATGCAAGTTGCAAAAGCGAGTCCGGCGCCTGGTTACGTGCTATTCCCTCTCCACATACAGGCACACTACTGGACGCTGGCTCACTCCGTATTGCAGCAGCATTACGCTTAGGGTGTACTATATACGAATCCCATGTTTGCATTTGCGGCGACACAGTTGATTCCGAAGGTCATCATGGCCTTTCGTGTCAAAAAAGTGCTGGTCGTTTTTCAAGACACCATAACATCAACGACATTATCTGTAAGTCCTTATCAAAAGCAAACATTCCTTCTGTTCTTGAACCCTTAGGCCTACAAAGATCTGATGGCAAAAGACCGGACGGTATGACTATTATACCATACAAATGTGGTCGTGCTTTGGTCTGGGATGCGACCTGCGTGGACACACTTTGTCGGAGTCACGTTTCGTCATCTTCCAAACGTGCGGGAGCTGCAGCTGAACAAGCAGTTCAAATAAAGCGCAATAAGTACGCAGAGCTCCTGAACTCGCACATATTTTTGGCATTTTCCGTTGAGACAATGGGTCCGTGGTCCGAGGATGCTAGCAAATTTATCCGTGACCTAGGTAAAAAAAATAAAATAGCAACTGGTGATCCTCTGAGCAAGGAGTACCTGGTTCAGAGGATCAGTATTGCTATACAACGGGGTAACGCCGCTAGTGTCCTTGGTACCCTACGCCCATTGTCTCATTTCCAAAATTTTTAAAATAGTTAATAATTAATTATTTTTATTTTTATAGGTAGGTATATTTTATTATATTTTTGTTTAATTAAATGAATTATTATATAAATTTGTGAGATAGTACCAAATTATCACCTGGTTTTGGGATTAATAAAATCTGGATATTTTTCCAAGGTTGAGGAATCTGACCAGTAGCAAGAATGAAATTATATAGTGCTAGCAAATACTTCTTTCCATCATCAGGGAGATTAAAGATCATAGAAAAGGAAATGTCATCCTCGCCTGGTGCTGTATCCCTGCTCTTAATGCTATAATTAAGTTCATGGAGAGTGAAATCTATTTCCAGGGAACTGTTTATAGAATCAAATATTGGCATAGGAGGTCGAACTGATAATGGAGCCAAATTTTTTATTATGCTCTCTTTAACATCAGGGTTAGCATATACTCTGGATCTTTTGTAACCCTTCATCCAACGCATTTTATTCCACATTTGAGAGACATTGGTGTTTTCGTTTATAGAATTACAAAACTTACGCCAACTTTGACTTCTTTTTTGACGAAGAATGCGTTGAGTTTCAGCAATTCTTTCTTTCAACACAATGAGGTTTTGAGGGGTTGGATTTCGTCTGAATAGCTTTAGCGCTAGCCTGCGTTGGGCTACTAGCTTGGAAAGTTCAGGACACCAATACTCTTTGGGCTTAAAATTTTTTTCAGGATTAGAACAAATTTTAGTCAATGGAATACTGTCTTTGGCAGCATTATTTATATAATTTATAAAATGGTTATAATAATTCTGAAAGTTATTCAGATCTAATTCAATTAATTTTTTTTTTTTTTTTAATGACTGACGATATGCTGGCCAATTAACTTTCTTAAAGTCACGTTTTTGAATAAAATTATTTGCACCAGAATAATTTATTTGCATTTTAACAATTAAGTGATCGCTACCAAGATTTTCATTGGTTACTTCCCAGTTAAAATGTGCTATAATATCAGAAGTAACAAATGTAATAACTGAGGATGAATTTTGTAGAAAGTTGTTAACTAATTTGATTCTAGTAGGCTGGCCATTATTTAAGGTAGCAAAACCACTGTCCAAAGAAACATCCATTAATTTAATGCCCCGAGTGTCGTTTTTATATGACCAGTTTGTATGGTGTCCATTGAAATCGCCAGCTATCAAGGATTTAGTACAATAATTGGAAAATAACTCCTCCCAATCGTAATCTGAAGTATGTACAGATGATGGACAATATACAGAAATAATATTTTCTAAATATTTACAGTTTATTAGTTTTATATGTACAATTTCTATGTTACAGTTCTTAAGAATAGTAGGATATGAAATAGCTTTAATGGATTTATGAACAAAGATAGCAACACCACCATAAGAATCGGCTCTGTCTTTTCTAAATACATTATAATTACTAACCTTTAAAGACGACTCACATTCAAGCCATGTTTCGCTTAACATCGCAATATGATTTTTTTCTTGGGAAAGAAGAGCTTCAAATTCAATGAGCTTTGGTCTTAAACTTTGAGCATTCCATTGAAATATATTTAATGAAAATTGATTCTGATTACTCCCCATTAAATATATTTAATATTTTATGTAAAATGTTACCTTCTTGAAATGATTTTAGTAAATATTGTGTAATTTCCCCGACTAAGTAGTTGATAACTGATTTTATTTTCTCGTCAAACTTTATATTAGATAATATTATTTCTTGAATTCTTTTAAATAATCTCATAAAATTAAAACTATTTTCCGACTTCTTTGTATGGCTTAATGGGCTATTCTTTTGTGTTTCTACATTAATATTTTCATTGATGTTATGGCTTTCTAACTGCTGATGCTGCTTCTTCTTCTTTTTCTTACTTTTCTTTGACTTGTGACTATCAATGTTTACGTTATCTTCCGAACTATCGTCTTCATCAGTAATATTAACGGATTCTTTCGGCGGATTAGACGTGTTCATTAAAACATCTCTATATGCCCTAGAAAAGGATGGTATAGTTACCTTAACTGGGTCCTCATATTCATTTTGTTCAACGATATTTTGTTGCGTTATTTGACTAAGGCTTGTAAAAGCTGTTCTATATGTACAGTTATCTTTAGACATTATTTTACGAATTTCTTTTTCTTTTAAAAAAATTGGGCACGTTTTATCTAAAGCCATATGTGATCCGTTACAATTAATGCATTTGTATATACTTACATCGCAGTTGGCATGTACTTCGCCACACTTAGGACAAATAATCCTTTTTGTTGGACACGTTCGTCTCGTATGCCCATATTTCCAACACCCAGAGCATTGAGTTACGGGAAATATAAAAGGCTCTACCTTAAATCGACATCCGAATCCATAAATATATGTAGGTAACATGGTGCTTTTAAATCCTACTCGAACCGACTCGCATTCAATCCACTGACCCGCGGAAAAACTTTTTAATCTTTTAATATTAATTATTTCAAGATTGCACTTAAAATTGTCTATTAATTCCTGTTCTTCTATCTCAATGTCCATTTGTTTTATTAAACCATATATAACATTATCTTCGTTCATTTTTTTTATTCGGAAATCCTGATCTACTAAGTTCTGGTTATTTAATAATTTTAAGGTGTCTTCCTCGTTATTAAATTCCAAAATAACCTTATACGGGCTCTTATATTTTATTTTAATAATATTCTGAATTCCTTCTGCTCTCAATAACTTAGCCAGAGCTATCAGCTTTGGTAAAGGTTCTTTTAAGGATGTGATACATATTTCATTATTCTGTTGAACACTACTATTTATTTCCTCGCTCTCAGTATTTGATTTAATCGGGGATAAGACCGCTGTGCGTAAACGTTTTGCTCCTCTTTGTATGGAGGTGAACCCATCATTTTCTTTTAATACATCACTATTGTATCCCTGCGTCTCCATATTTTCGATATTATATAAATCGACTCCTACATTGTCCCACTCATATTCACTATTTTCGTGCACTACTGCACTTACTACCTGACACTCCATAACATTTATTTCGTACTCACTCGAACTAGGCAACAGCGACAAATCCACTTTATTATTATTTTCACTCATATTACTTTAATGAAAATAGAAGGTAGATATAAAACTCCGCGAAAATCAACATTGCCGGCGCAAGCGTGTGTCCGCATCGAGAGTTAGCACGCGACTGGTATTATTTTTGTTGCTGAGCAAGCCAATTTTTTAAGATGAGCAAAAGTTAATTATAATATTGTCTGCATTGTCTGGTAAATTATTGTTTTTGTAAAGTTCAACAAGTAAAGATAAAATAGATTTTAATGATTCAGATTTATTATTAATGCTGTCTTCAGCATTGTTTTTAATAAAGCACAACCATTTTCAGGAGATGGTATCATAAATTCCTTTATAAGGTTTTTGTGAAAATTTACATCATATTCCTTATAATTATTTTCTTTAAAAGGTTTTGGTTTAATAAAAACCGTTTTTTTATAAGACATTTTGGAACCAGTTACCTCGGCAAAAGATTTATTCAAATCTCTAGGTTCAAGTTTGTTAGCCTCCATGTAGGAGATTGATTGTTGAGACATCAAAGATTTAATATTTTGCTGCCTGCTATGCTCTGGGCACTTTCTATTAGTGGCAAAGTGAATACCGGAACACATCAGGCAACAAGCTTCTGATTCATCAATTCCACAAGTCACCATAATGCCCTTGGCCACACTTAAAACAACGCGGTTTAGACCTGCAATTGCTTTTCATGTGCCCAAATCTACAGCTAGAATAACATTGAATTGTAGGATATTTATAATTGTTACCACCACAGAATGTGAAACTAAATGCTTCCATGTAACTAAATCATTAACAATTTAATGACCTTATAGTTCAATCTTCTTATTTTTAAAATTTTGATTGGGTTATTGGGAATAACTGTCTGATATTATGTCATCATCATTAACATCCGTAGGCACCCTAATTACACCCATTTTTGTTACACAAAATAAAGGAATGAGTGCATTATACCCATTTTCGGACAATACAAGATTATTTACAAAATTATTTGCATCCTTAAAAAACTAAAAGATATTTTTATTCTATTTTGGCCAATTCTAATTATACTACCGGGGACGATGCCTCGGAAGCTATTTTTGTGGATAAATTTACCAAATATTATTGGATTCAAAATAGTGCCTTTATCATTATCAGTTAATATACAATAACTTTTCTTTGTACGTAAACAACAATGGACCTTTGTCATTCTCACTATAAAAATATTGTACAACCGGTGGTGTGTCAGAAGAGATAATCAGAGGACTTGATTGAGGAATCTGTGAAATAGGTGTAACAGGCGATAAATTATTTACTGAAGCCGAATTAGATACTTGACCTAAAGGAATAAATGAGTTTCTGCAATCGGACTTGTGTCTCTTCTTACCATGCTTTCTTTTATTTTTTTTAATAGATTTTACCGATGATGTATCCATAAACAAACTAGAAGAATCATCTTCATTCACGGTAATATAAGCCGCTAGGGATAGTGGAGGAACTGGAGACTGTGGTGTCGACAATCCTATGTCAGGCGGTTTAGGAGGAAGAAAATTTATACTCATTTTTTATGATTGTGAAAAACTATTAATGAAAATGATTTTATTACAATGAAGCTAAAATAACAAATGACTATATTACATGAAAGAATTCTAAGTGATATAATACTGCTAAAACTAAATGCAAATAAATGAAAATAAGTTTTAAAACAGAACAATCTAACCAAATTAATCCTTTTTAAAGCATAAATAATAATTAAATGTTAATAAATTGAAAAAAAAATCTGATGTAGTCGCTTTGAAGGTCAAAAAAAAACTAAATAATAATAGAAAAGGGATAGCTCCGGTTAGCATTTTAGTTTTTTTCAAAAAAAAACTAAATAATAATAGAAAAGGGATAGCTCCGGTTAGCATTTTAGTTTTTTATCTGTAATCATTAGGCATTGGATATTGGGTATGTAAAATGAATAAGAAGTGTATATTATTACATGAACTAAAACTTAGTCAGGGTTACTAAGTGCAGAAATTTCTTTAGAATATTACCTCAGAACTTCCAATCCATTGTGTAGATCCAATTAATGAATAATCTTTATCATGTAGCAGCACTAAAGTCGATTGTATTTCTTTGATTGAAGGGACTTCGACTCCATTATTAATATTTTCGGTTAACCATGAACATAAAGTTTGTAGGGTTCTGTAACCACAACCCCAGCCCTAAAAATATGTATTGGTACATATCAAAGGCATACAATATTGCTTAAATTTCAATTTACTCTACATTAAAACACAACGCTTAAAAATAACAAATATTTTTTACCCTGTCGTCAACCCCATCGCATAAGTAATGATAGTATTCATAATCTCCAGATACAAAAGACGCTTGAGACGCTTTTTTTAAGTCTTTCACATTTACAAGAATATTATGAACATTTTTCAACATTTTACTGCATTTACCTTTTTACCAAGGAACTTAATACTCTCTACGAGAGAGCTTTTTACTCACTGAACAAATAAGTAGAGGTGAGCGTTACGTAACGTAGATAGTTACAGTAAAGTCGATATTTTTTAAATAACTAATAACGGTTATTATATTTGTAATAACTATTTAATTAAAAAAACGTAATTAAGAAAAAAAAACATAATATTGATTTTTGAGTATTAAAAGGGTTAGATCTCATTATTTCCTTTTATTAGAGTACAAACACGATAGGCTTACGACTGACGGTTGACGAGATAAATTGAAAAAACATTTTCGACCTTAATGACATTGATCGAGTACCTTTTTTTTAAATTCAATTCGACTTATTAGATGGCATACCATCGAATTCTACCAATAAAATGCAATTGTCAATAAGGTCGAAAATCCTTTAACAAAGCTGAAATTAGCTTTCATTGGCTAGATATCATCGATACCTATCGTTTAAGTACAAACACTTTGGGTCTAGGGCCAGGGGATAATAAGTTATAATAAAAAAACGTTTTGACATGACATATCGCCAGACACCATAACTATGAGTCCAAAATCAAAATATAAGCCATGAGTTATTATCAAAACAAAAATTTAATACTTTTATTAAAAAGAAACAAAATAAAAACTAAAACAAGATAATTTTTAAATACAACTACAAAAAACCTAGAAAGAATGCGTCACGGAACGTACCGCAACCAATCACAGCAATAGCGTGAACATCATTAACCACCTCGTCGGAGTGCAACGACGATATTTTAAAAACCGATACAAGAAAAAGAAACTAAAACGAGGATAGCAACAATAACTCAAAAAAAAACACAACGTCAAAAAACCTTAGAACGAATGTGCAACCAATCACGAAAAAACTACTATAACAAAAATCACTAAATATCACAATCACGTGAAGTAACAATAACCACCACGTTACAAGAGTTTCCATCGTTACAAGTTACAACCGTTTCAAAGTGATATCCATATAGATAGGTACATTTGTTCCGTCCGTTTAAATCACAAGTTGTGGAATGTCGGCGAGCAGCGACATAGCGCAAAGCGGTGATATAATGAACTAAGTAAACCAATTTATAACAACTACTACAGAGAGATGGCGCTAATAAATTAAATAATGCAGAATATAAGTATTTTGTAGTCAATAAAACTTTAGCTGTCTTTTGGATGTTAAAGATAAAAATTGATTTAAATAAAAATACATGTAAAAATCATAATAATAATATGAAATAAAAAAAATGAAGTGCAGAAGCGGGGATGGAACTGGGGCCTTATTCCGAGTTTTGACACGTTCACCGTCCGAATTTTGCGTACGTTTTTTCCGTTTTCGACGATCACCTTTGTATGGGATGACAGCTGTCATTTTTTAAATGGTATTACGAGTAATTGGCGAAATTTCCGTCACGCACGGTCGCGCATTTATTGTTTTGTCTATGAATTTTAGTATGGATTTCGAGTAATTTTGTATTACGAGTTGCATGCATTCAAACAAACGAAAAAAATGTTTTCTGCGACTGCCATAGAGTATAATTAATATCTAAAGAAAGCGGCAGCCTAAATCTGACTATTATTATTATAGATTATTGTGATTTTCGTTGTGTTATTTTTTGTTCCTTTTATGTTTTTTATATTTATTGTGTTTTTTAGCCTGACTATTATTATTATAAATAATTTTGTTCCTTTTGTAAATATTATAATTTGTGTGACTGTATTGTGTTTTAATAATATGATATAAAAACCTGTTTATTTTATATCATATTTTTAACATTTATCTAATAAACTATTCTCCTTGCGGAAGAAAAAACAACAAATAATTTATAATAACATATAATTAAATACTAGAACCCATGAAGGTAAAAACCGTGCCCGTCCGCGCGCCCCTACGGGGCGCGTTTTTTTAGCTTCATGCTAGAACCCTTTGTGAATAAAATTAATAATGGATTGTAGGGTAGGCAGAAAAAAAAACACTCTTTGGAATTGTTATATTTTTAATTAATTATTATATTAATATTAAAGCATTGAAAGATAAATGAAAGTGTAAATTACTTTAAGCACATCCCTGCCTTTTTGTTGTTTTTCAACATTATTTACTCCAAAACAATCAACACTATGGAAGTTAAGCCAATCTTAAAACTTTTGGGCCTGGAGGACAAATTTGAGAGGACCATGAAGACCTTTGAAGCACACTTTTCATCTGCATCTCTCTCCTCAATTTCAAGGGCGCAATTGGCTAAGAATTTCAATACTTTTAAGGACTTTGTACGGGAAACACTGCCCAAATCAATAGTGTCGCTATTATGGCTAAAGATATTGGGAACAGAGCCGGCGTAAGTTTATTATATTCCAGGGTATAAAAGAAGAAGTTGGTGAAAGCACTCCCAATACTATTTGTAATGTGGTATCCAACAGGTTACATCAGCATTGTACACCAAGTAACATAAGTTTTAGCTATCGGCTTGGATAACAAATTGAGCCGGACAAACCCCGTCCAATTCTGGTAAAATTTCAAGGTGAGGATATCCGAGTCAGTATTTAGCAGGCCAAAAAGAGTCTTAAGGGCTCTGGTTTATCACTAGCTGACTTCATGACACCAACTCGGAGGCAGATTTTCATTGAAGGCCGACAATAATATGGTCTTAATAACTGTTGGTCCCAAGATGGCAAAGACTACTTAAAATTGCCAAATGTTCAAAAACATTGCCTGCCTTCTGCTGCCCACCTAAGTGAATTGGCTGCCAAACATCCACCGGTTCAGGCTGAAACACAAATCAATAGGAAAATCCATGTTGCAAAAACTTCTAAAACAAAATAATTCAAGAAATATTGTTAATTATGTATATTTACCCAGGTCTATAATTTTCTGTATATTAACATCAATATTTTATTAGTAGTTTTAGTTTTATTCCCAGAAATGGTTATTACAAGTTAAATTCATATTTCCTGTTTGTAAGTGTATTTCTCTATATGTTAAGTGAATACCCAATATTTCTTTCCTACAAATGTTGTAATTGTAACCATGCTTGCAACTAAAAAGGCTCTTACCATAGAAATTAAAATTACCAAATGTCTTCTTCTTCTTCTTTTACCTTAATGACCTTCTACGCTTTACGCATAATTTTGCCAATGTCAAGTGGGTAATTTTAAAATTATAATATTGTACGGTAAAAGTGGGATAATAGGAAGGAAAGGAATAGGGAAAGGACTAGGTTAGAATTAGGAATGGCCACATGACCGTATGCAAACATACGGTATAGTGATGCCAGTGTCAAGTGAAGGAGGAAGAAATAATCAACAGTAAAATGGGTACCGCCATTTTACTGAAGATAAAGGGATTCGTTGAGATAGCACAAACACCAAGATCACTGCGTAAATACTACACTTCTCACACTTAATATTACTATACGAATGCTTATTCTACAAAATTAGTACACTTTTGCACAATAATATTCAATAAAATTAAATTTGATAACTGTAATAGACACACGCGTCTACAGTCTTCGGACTACCCTCAAAGAATCCACCAAATGTTGTCTTTCACAAATATTCACAATGTTTGTTTACATTTCTGTTTTTTTTTATAATTTTTTTCTCTTAAAATTTGTATGAGCTTTGGCAAAGGTACTGGAAAAGGCTAAGATCAATGTACCATGGGGGTTCTGTGTTATCCATAAATTCCATAATACTTATTAACATTACTATTGCCTATCTAAATATATAATGTTTAATTATATATAGTATTTAATTTAATTACTGCCTTACTTTATTGATGTTGAGTTACGTATTGTTTTCTTTTGGTGATTTCTCTTCAATTGTGAACCAGCTAACTGGCGGTTGATGTGGCACTTCAAAATATTGGCAAATTATTGCTGTTTTAATGACTTTATACATATATATATTGTTTTTATATTTATTATTTATTATACTTATTTTTATATATTATACCATATTACCTATATATTATGCCTAACTCATCTTCAGAAGATGAATCTATAGAATTTTATTCGTGTAACTCATCCACTCCTGATGAGTTTGAAGTCAGCAGAAGCGATATTCTTCTTGGTAAAGCATTACATAACACTAATTTCAACGTTTTATAAAAATTTTAACCTTTTTCATATAAATGCCCAAAGTATTCCAAGTCACTACTCTGGGGCCTAACCAAAGAACACGATCGCCAATCGAATCGCCGCATCGATCGGTAAAAATGTATAGGAATTTTACTCTATGGGTAGAGCCTGATCGCCGAGAAACGTCAAATACCATACATTTGGCTTTCGATGGGTATTTCGATTCGATTAACGATTGGCTCTTTGGTAAGGCCCCTGATTTGCTAACCGTTTTAATCTCGATTATAAAATCAAAGCCCAAATTCCTGCTGCCTATTCTTATTTTAATGGGGAAAATTCTTATGTATTGAAAAATTGGGACTTTTTCCCGATTTTTCATTAGGTGGGAATTTTTCCTACTTTTCTTAAAATTAGATTTTTTTCCCACTAAAAAATCTTTTCGTCAAGTGGGTTCTTTTTCCAACTTTTAAAAAAAGTGGGACTTTAAAAAAAAATCCCTCCAAAAATATTTTTTTCGTTAAGTGGGACTTTTTCCTACTTTAAAAAAAATGTTTTTCGTCAACCAGGACTTTTTTCCTACTTTTTAAAAAAAGTGGGACTTTTTAAAAATCCCACTAAAAAAACATTTTTCCGTCAAGTCGGACTTTTTCATGATTGTTCGCAGTAGTGATAATGGAACTCATTGCGTTGTTCCATGATGGAACTAGTGCGAATTTTTTTTCGCACACATTTTTTAAGAGTAATGGTAATAATGGAAATATATAAACTACTGCGAATAATAAAATAATTAATAATTCGCACTAGATCTATTATGGCACTATTAGTTTTTTTATGCAATAGTTTCATTTCTATACAATAATGTTGCTGCGAATAATAAAACTAAGTTCGTCACTTGTAATGACGATTATGCTTTAAAACAAATATTCCGCAATGCACCAAGGAACAGATCCAGGAACTCTTGATTTGAGGGGGGGCTCGGGCCTTTTGACAAGATTTTTAAATTATTTTTTTTGCCGTAATAATATACGTAATGAGGTTCAGTGGCGAATCCAGGGGGGTAGGGGCGAAAGCCACGAAATTTATGAAAGGGATGAAGAATTGGTTACAAACGTTCATGTAATGGGTGAAGCGTTAGTGATTACGTGACCGATGACACATAATTTCTGTAGGTCATTATTGTAACATTAAAGTTACGTTCGCACGAGTGTTTAATAAAGCGTTAGGAGTTCGGCGTTGGTAGTTTTTTTTACTAGTTTTATTTTAAACTAGTATCCATGTTGTTCTTTATGAAATAGGATGGTATATCTTTTTGAATTATCCAAATCGGACCATTAGTTACGGAGATATTAAATAATAAACATAGACCGTTCCTGCCGCTAAAAGCCAGTGTGCCAAGCACGCGTGACGTCACTGTGGCTGACAATTTCGTGCGCTAGCTGTATTTAGCGCAGCGAGAACACATTACAAGATAGCAACAGCGGTAGCGGCTTCTTTAGGTGTAGTTTTTGTTATGGAAATCAATTATTATTTAATCCTTAAGTTATCTGGGAAACGACAACAAACTTTCCATTACACCATTAGTTTTGGCACAATAGCGCTCACAGTATTAAAATTCTCTCATTATATAATTTTCCCGTAATTCCCACTTTTTTTTACTAGAATTTAAAAGATTAAAAAAAGTTAAACATTGTCACGGGCGGCCCGAGAGATTTATTATACCCTATATATACAAGACATGAGTCTTGTCTTGAAGTGGCCGTGCAGCTATGTTTTCTTGTTTTCTCTAGGTACAGTTTAAAAAACTGCTACTTTATTTTTCTTCTTATTATGGCAACTCGTGCAACTTGTACATTTCTGCCAGTGTCACGTCAGTGTATAATTTAACCTTCAGATAACTAACAGATTTATTTAAATTAAATTTATTATATATTCATATTCTAATGTTTAATAGGATGAAAATTAAAAATAATAAACAATTTTATTTCAATCATTTATTACAAAATCTCAAAAACAAAATATCACCTTTTTACCTACAAAAATAATGGAATATTTTAACTTAATAGCCAAATATATATATTATATCATTACTAACATTGTATTATCCCCTTACATTATATTATACAATAGAATATTTTAAAAAAACATAAAAAGGTTTTTCTGTCCATTGTTCTAGGACAAATACAAATTTGAATCTGTGAGCACGAATTGGGCACTCTGATTTCGTTTCTTCGACAATTTTTCTAAGATAACGAATATTTTTTTGGCGTTTTTCATTTCTGTTTTATATTCTTCAAATAATCCTCTTTGAGTCTTAATCCTAAGTTTCTTAGAGCTTATTGCCATATTATACATTATCTATAGACTTTTTTTTTCAAACTTCCAAATTCATTTTAAATTTCTAGTAAGCATGTCGTCAAATTGTAAATTACTTACTAAGAAAACAACATGATAATGTGAAATGCTTCTATGCCTGTTCCATTAGAGAGCCACAAGTAGTTCTTTGTCGTATAGCAATAAACCAAGAAGTTCTTCGAGCCAAGAGTTTATTGCTTTAATCATTATCTACGGATGTTTTTTTTTCAACTTCCAAATTCATGTTATATTTCTAGTAAGCAAGCATGTCGTTAAATTGTAAATTACGTACTAAGAAAACGACATGATAATATGAAATGCTTCTATGCCTGTTCTATCAGAGGCCCACAAGTAGGTAGTTCTTTGTCGTATACTAATAAACCAAGAAGTTCTACGAGCCAAGAACTTATTGTTTTAGTTCTAGTAAGCATCTTGTCAATTTACAAATAACTTACTAATAAAACGACATGATAATATGAAATGCTTCTATGCCTGTTCTATCAGAGGCCCACAAGTAGTCTTTGTCGTATACAAATAAACCAAGAAGTTCTTCGAGCTCTGTTATTATAATTTCTATACTAGTAGGGCCTGTCCTGGTTTCAATGAAGCAAAACTGTATTTATTTTTGTAATTTCTTTCAATAAAAAAACGCTTTGGGTAATGACCGTGTCCAGCAGCGGACTGCTACAGGCTTAAGATACAATAATTTAAAATATAACACAAAAAATAATGAAAAGCCCTATAAATACAAAAAAAAATTACACTTACGTTTTAGCTGCGTGCAATACAACGTGGGGTCTCACAGACCCCAAAGGCTATTTGGCATATTCATTCATTCATATCTTTATTTCCACCATAGGTACAATACAGAACACTTGGTTATCGTCATACATAACAAAATAACTAATCAAATGAAATACAAACAAATATGAAAAATAATAACAATGATACAGCTAGTAACCAAAAAGTACATATAAAATACACAAGCTATATAACAGAAAATCAAATGTACAAACAACAAGAAATAAAATAAAAATTTAGATGCTATTTATGTATTTCAATATAAAATTTATAGTAAAATTGCAGCTGTAAATGGGCTTTGTCGGTGAGATAAATCAAATAAAAAATAGTACAAATATGTTAGCAGCTGTATAGGGGCTTTGTCCTAAATACATCAATGTCTTTAAACACTATAAATATATATATATATTTAAAAAAAATGATAGTATGTAATAAATAACTAAGCGACCGTTAATGGCCTCTGTCAGAAATATTTTATAAAGATATAATTAATAATGGGTCAGTATAATAAAACCTAATGTCACAACACAACTTAGGGGTAATTAAATATCAATACAAAACAAGTAATACAAATAATAGACCAAAGTCAAATGCTATGTGAAGTCTTTTATATCATATAGTTTAAGGTCCCGGAGCCAATTCTGACATTTTATTTTAAATACGTTTGAATTTAGTTTCTTCCACGGAATAGAAAAAACAAGTGGAAGTGCAAAGTAGGCGTGTTTAGTGTGGCACAATTAAGCGTAGCTACGCTTATTTGATCCCAGTCGTTATCAGTCGTGCGTGTCTAACATCGCTTCAAGTTGGTAGTCTCGCGTCTTTCCTGATTTTTCCGCATAATTATTGTAAATATGCCGTATTGTTGCATTCTGGAGTGCAAAAACGATAGTAGGAGAAAAAATCTTCGTAATGGAGGTGTTTCGTATCATCGGTAAGTACGATTTTGTTAGTATTCTTTAAAAACCTTAGCTTATTTTAGTTTACTAATAATTGTAGTTTAAATGAAGTTAAAATCAACCTTATGTAATTGTAATAAAGAATACTTTAGATTGAACTTTGGATTTCAAAAGTTCTTGCTACTCGGTTAGTGTTGTAGTGGGTGCTTATCGATATAACTTATTTATTTAAAGAAAAGAAGGAACAGTTTCGGCAGTTATACAAAATTATATACTTACATATTTTTTTAAATATTTATTCATATTGTATCGCATACAATTTTTTAATAGTGTGGGCTTAGAATAATAAAATGTACGTGTAAACTCTTTATAACGATAAACTCCCTATACGTAGAAGTCAGCACAATTTGGTTGGTTTACCACATACATAAAAAAATATTTATAGCGCAGCAGCTATTCTCTATTATGAAGAATTGTGTTCATATTTAGACACAGTAACAGTTGTTTGTAAAAAGAAATTGAAATTAATAGTTTATAAAATTGAATAATCAAAATTTATTAGGCTACCATTGTTACAATTACTTACCATTACCATTACTTACTATTTACCATATTGTTATAATGAGCGGTTTATATATAATTTCATTAAAATCATTGAAAGGTCATCAATAAGAACTTAACCAACTTTCTAACCTTCGTCATATGCACAAACAAAATTGGGGTCTGTACCATTGCGACTAAAAACTCATTTTTTTTAAATAACGATAAAAAATATTTTTATAAAATATTGTAATATTCCAGGCAAAAATAATTTCTTTATTTTGCCTAATTTCTTTATTTTTATTACAAAAATACTAGTTATATTAAGATTGCGTCCCAAAGTTTTGTTTCGTGCTCACGTCACAACAACGTCACCCAACTCAACTTAAAAAAATATACTTATCTCAAAAATCAGTGTTTAAGCCTTTATATTTTCTAAAAGTTTTATAGCTATGTTTTCTAAAATGTTTTCCCTTCCATCTGCGTTTAAATATATAGAGCACAATTTATATTTAAAAAAAGCATCGATATCGATACTTTAACTATTTTATTATGTCGCCGCCTTTCAATTATTATATTTTTATGCAAGGAAAGTTCTAGAATAAACTAAAATACTTTTTTATATAAAAGATAATATGCCTTATGTCGACTGAACAAAACATTTATTCGAATGTTGTAGTAATCACGCCATCTGTGTTGGAATAGCAGAACAAATTTTATAGGAGGTTCTTACTACTTTATGATAGATGGCATGTTTATTTTTTTATATGAATTTAAATCTAATTATTTGGAGAATAGTGTTTAAAATTGCTGTGTATATTTGCAACCAATCAGGACGAAGTGGTTATAGATTCTATACTTATAGATATATGATTTTGGCGACACCGGTTCTAATACATTTGGTGCTTTATAGCATTTCCACTTGTTTTTTCTATTCCGTGGTTTCTTTCAATCATCGTCTATTTTATTATAAAATTTTACACTATTTATAACATAACTTTTATACTTTGTATTTAATCTACATTTAATATTAGAAATTTTATTTTTGTTTCTTGTTGAGAACGAGTGCTTATCAGAGTTAAATGGAGTATTATGAATATTTTTATTTGCATATATAATATTATTTAATACATACATAGATGGTAATGTCGCACTCGAAATTATCTGGAGGTACAAATTAATAGCACTAAAATTAAAAGAGATCCATAAAATATTACGCCTGGGGTATTAAACCCCACGTTGTACGCGGAAGGTTAAAACTCAAAATCACTTTACCGCGATACATCGAAAAGGTTTCTTGTGTTGCCAAAGCTAACTTTTTTAACTACTTCTCAGAACTAACTAAGATGAAACAACAACAAAAAATATATAAACTTTACTATTAAGTGATATAAATCACCAAATTTACAAACTAATTATTACTTATTACCAATAAACTTAATGTAATATACTAAATTAATTTCCTCCATTATCAAACTTTACCTTAATATTATTTTCTCTTTAAAAACACATTAAATTATAAAGTACTTCATATGACATTATACTAAGTACTAATGCTTTGGATTTAATTTTCAAGGTTTGAATAGTCTGTGCAATGAAATAAAGATATATTAAAAAAACTTTACGCAAAAACTGTTTTGTCTATGGTGCTTGCGACAACGCGAAAACACGAAGTTTAGTGACTCGTAATACGAATCGACGTCATCGCAACTCACGAAAAAATTGTAACGCGCGAACTTGTCGTGTTTAACGTTTGCAAACTCGGAATAAGGCCCCTGGTGTTCTGTGGTTGTTAAGTTTTAAAGAAATAATTGTACAATGTAGATAAGTTTTCTGACTGCTGTTATAGCGAATAAGTTTTTATATTAAAAAAATATTGGTACACGGGGTAAGTAAGAAAATAATTTAAAACAATGATTGTTTAGAGATTTATTTGAGAGTAAAGTTGGTACATAAAATTAAAATTATTTTCGAGGCACTACGCTTGTATTTTTTTTTTTTTTTTTTTTTTTTTTTTTGCTTATAATTAGATTTTACAATAATAACTATAAATAGTTACATAACGGGTGATTAACAAAAAGAAACGTAGCCGTTACGTTACAATGAAATCACGTAACGACCCACCTCTACAAATAAGTAAGAAGCCGCACTTAGCCTTTTTTGCAGCTGAAGCCACTGAACAAATAAGTAGCTGAAGCGACAACGTGGCCAAACAGGCGCAACTTTTGAGTTACATTTTTGACACCGCACTCTTTTTTTTTAAGATAAAAATATAGCATTGGATGGACATGTAATTTTGCCATATTTTTTTTTAAAATATTATATTTCGAGGGGTGAAAGGCTACTTGATTTAAGCGCCATTTTGGAAACTTTACAGGAGAGCGTTTTAAAGTTTTGAAATTAAGAAAAAAAATCATAGAAATTCAGTTTCTTAACCAATTTAGGTTATAAATATACAGCTTTATGTAAAATTAAAAACTTAACAACATGTTTCAATATTTAGTATAATAAAATAAACGGTTGCAGTAATAAATGTCGCTTAAATCAATAATTTCTTATCGTCATCTTTTTTTGAGCAAGGAAAAACGACTTAAACGACGATTCCCTTTGTTTTTAGAGTAAAACCAAATGTTTCAAGGTACAATGAGTATGATAATTAACGAAAGGAAAAAAGGCTTAATGTAGTAATAACAGCAATTTTCGTGTAAAGCTAAAAGTTTAAACTACCTTGTTACTGGTGCAATAGATTTAGGCTAAATGCTGTAAGGCCATTTCAGTCCTGATTTAAATATAGGATAAGTAGCTCAAGCAACGGTTAATATCCCAATCTTCTTAATTTAAATCCTGATAATTTAGAATTCTATTTGAAGTTGGCAGTTAAAGCCACTACTACAACTTATCTACATGAAAATTATAGGAAACCTAACAAAAGATTTTTAACAAAAGTTGGTTTTGATGAGAATAAAGTAAAACAAAGTAGTCATTTATAGATTTTTTATTTTTGAATGGGATCTATCATTATTATAATAATCAGTCTCGTAAAATGAGATAGGTGTGTGTGTGTTTATGTGTGGTGTGTGTTTTGGTGTGTGTTTTGGTGAGTGTTTTGGTGTGTGTGGTGTGTATGGAGTGTGTTTATGGGTGTGTGGTGTGTGTTTTGGTGTGTGTTTGTGTGATGTATAAATAGATTCAAGTAGAAATATAATAATTTATTTTTAATTTATGTGACATAGTATTGTAAAAAATATAGAGACATTATAGCTTAAACAACTACTTCAATTAAAATTTGTAAAACTCTAATTACTTTATGTACTTCAATAAATGTAAAATAGAGGAAGGCCAAATAAATCAAACGACTTACTTTACATAATTTTGTGGAAGGCTAATTGTTTCAAGCGACAATCGTCATGTATTTCTGTTGCAGGCTATTTGCCTTAAACGACATTGATTTGTATATTTTGGAGCAAGCTATTTAGCTTGCTCCAAAATCATTTGATTCAACCTACAATCTGTTATAATAATAGAAGCATGAAATAAGCTTTAACAACCGTATAAGTTTAAATATGAAAAAGGCGAAACGGTTCAAGCAACAATCAATAATATTTTGATATAGCTCAATCAACCATATTATGAATAAGGCAATTTTTTATGTCGGTTGAGTAAGTAACGGCGTGGAAAACAGCGTCCAAATCTAAATGCTTCAAGCGACAAAAAATAGCTCAGATTTGCATGAAACCCAACTCAAAAGACGCAGAAAAATCCGCTGTTTCCGAATATATATATAACTCAATATCGCCCATGATGTCGCTTAAAGCCATTAGCCTTTCACCCCTCGATTTCTTCTTCTTCTTTTAAATGATGGCCTCTACTCGTTATGTACGAGTAATTTTGCCAGTGTCAAGTGAGGGTAGAATTAAATAGTTTTTTTTTATTATAAAGTGAAAGTGGGATAATAGGATGGAAATGATAGGGAAAGGACTAGGTTAGAATAAGGAATGGCCACATGACCGTATGCAAACATACTGTATAGTTATGCCAGTGTCATGTGAAGAAGGAAAGAATCTACAGTAAAATGGGTACCGCCATTTTACTGAAGAAATGGATTCGTTGAGATAGCACAAACACTGAGATCACTGCGTAAATACTACACTTCTCACACTTAAGATTACTTATGAATGCTTATTCTACAAAATTGGTACACTTTTGCACAATAATATAATATCCTATAAACTTAACTGCGAAAAACATATTAGAAACACACGACTACAGTCTTCGGGCTACCCTCAAGGAATACACAAATATTATATTTTCAATTCAATTTCTTATTACTACATGACACTGGCAAAATTCGCGAAAAGCGAGAGGCCATATAGCCTCTCGCTTTTCGCGAATTTTGCCAGTGTCTAGTCGTGAAAAAGGCACTTAAGGAGGAGAAAAATAATTATAGAGACTTTAACTTATTAGTCTTTAAGTTTAGAATAACATTGTTAATCAAATAGGGGAGAATAAAATGCAAAGATATTACTCGAGGTACGGTTTAGGAGGGGGAATGCAGTATTTAAAATTAGTTAAGACATCACAAGGGCCAAAAGTTAGGAGACACAGGACAGCACACTATCTGAAAAAGAAACATTCAGCAATTTAGTATATAAAGGATTTAAAACACAAATTTATACTCAGTTATACAGAATTATAAATACATGATACAATAATATAAATATACAAAATAAATACATATACACTCAGAGATACCAACCAAACTTTTTTAGGAACCAATGATGCTGTTATACCTCTCTTTTTCATAAGAAATAGTAGGATAAACATAAGAATAATTTTAATGATTGTATGGTTGGCATCTCTGAATGCTACAGGGGGCCCTAAAATATCTTAATATACAAAACTGTACATATTAGTTACAGTTTTAATTTGAATTTTTCAATATATTTTGCTAAAGCACAGAGTCCAGAGAAGCTGGACAAAGTGAGTAAAGTGTTTAAGTTGGTAGGTCGGGGGACATCACAGGGAAGAGTGTCATATAATGAGGTTGACTGATTTGGACATCTGAAGAATATATGTTCCAGGGATCCCAGCTCGCAGCCGCAATCACACAATGCACTATCACGGACCTTAATTTTATTAAGATGTATAGGGGAACTATTATGCCCCAGCCTAAGTTGGCAAATAGTGGATGTAATTTGTTTATTAAATGTTTTGTAAGTAATGAACCAAGGTTTCAAACTGATATGAGGTTGTATAGTTCTGTAATGTTTAGCCTTTTCCTTATCTTTATTCCAGATTTCCTCCCAGCAACAAGCCAGGTCAGATTTAGCAAAAGGGTTTAAGTCCTGAGTATATAGGGCATAATCAACCATCAAACCAGTAACTGTGGCTTCCTTAGCCAATCTATCTACAGTTTCATTTTCCTCGATGCCACAATGGCTAGGGATCCAAGCCAGAATGACATCAAGGCCAGAGTTGTTACACTGGAGGAGTAAGTGTCTAATTTTGAAAGTAATAGGGTGAGGATTACTATTTGAGGAATAGTCTGATAAAGCTTTTAAACAGCTTTGAGAATCAGAGAATATAATTGATTTTTTAATTTTATGGGAGTGTATGTAAGATACAGCTTCATAAATAGCAAGGGATTCCCCAGTGTAGATTGAAGACAGAGGAGGACTTCTAAAGTTTAAAATAATACAATATTTTGGTATCCAAACTGCTGAACCAACATAGGTATCAGAACCGTATTTTGAAGCATCACAAAAAATTGGTAATCTATCTGACCAGTGTTTCTTAACTTCTCTATTGAAAATACTATCTGCTAAGGGGGAGTCCTTATCAATATCAAAATGTACAACTTTTGGGATGTAGAGTGAAGAATCGTATGGAAAGGCAAAGGAGGGGAAACATTGAGAGGTATATAAAGGGGTATCAAACTTACGCAACTTTATATAGCTGGCCAATAAGCATGGCATATCCCTATTTTTCCAGTAAGAAGATTTTGAGAGGCTATATAATAACTCCAATTTACCCATTATAGGGTGAGAGGCGTTACAAGCTATTTTATATAAAAAACGATCCGAGAGATACTGTCTTCTGACAGACAAAGGAGGCTCAGCACATTCAGATTGCAAGGCCAAAATAGGAGATGACCTCATGGCACCAAGAATAACACGCAAACTTTTATATTGAATTTTGTTTATTTTATTTAGTGCAGATTGATTGCAGGGTGTGAGAACAAATGAAGCATAGTCTAGATTACTTCTAATGACAGCATTATACAGAAGTTTCTGGCAGTATGGGTGAGAGCCCCACCATGCTCCTGATAAGCATCTAAGTAGGTTAATCGATCTCTCACACTTATCTATATAATATTATATTTATAGCACTGGATTGACACATACGCCCAGTTTTTTTTTTAAATATAGCATTTGTAATTTATCGGGTTTATGCCACTAATTTTTTTTTTTTAATATAGCATTTATAATTTATCGAGCTTATGCCAATAGTTCTATTTATAGGTATTGTATCAAGCTTTAAGCTGACGTAATACGTCAGTGATGTAGGCTATACCATAAATTTTGCTTTATATTAACGTATTGTTAATATTTGCCATGAGGATCGCTTTATTTCAAAAAGTCCATTGGTTGTGCCTCATGTATTAACATTACGTTAATACGAAGCAAAAACTTATGGTAGAGACTATAATTTTTAAAAACCAAAATCATTACAACAAATAAGAATTCATATTTTAAATAAAATAAATGTCTATTGCATATATTTTAGGTTGATTATTAAAGATTTCTTATTTAATTATAAGAAGAGGAGATTTAAAGAAAGGATGTCGTTCAGTTTATTTTTTAATTAGTATGACTATAGTTCTTAACTAATAATAAAGATACTGATACTTAAAGAGAAAGCACAAAAAAACTGATTAAAAAAAAAACATTTTATAAAAGTAAAAAAAAAAATTTTGCACACTTCATGGTGTTTGCACACTAAGTTCTGACAAAACTATAAATATAAATAATGAATAACAACTAGTAAACTTTAAATTATGTAAAAAAATATTCATCTATCTTTTTCTTTTTCATCACAACAAAAAACAGCTAGCTTGATCAACCGATGCAGCAAGTAGGAGTCTGCCTTTCCCATCTGAAAAGAAAAGTTAAGTTGTTACAATTTTATTAATATATATATATATCTTCACGGGTGCCTTACGACGCCCGAGACCGCCTAGACGGCCCCAGGGTACCCAGCGGAGGGGTTTTAATCCCACCTCGTCGTAGCCGATGGTATGAGTCTACACCGAACAAGTGGCTAGCTCATCGCGATGTTTTGGATAGACTCAATAACCCATCTAAAAACAGTTTCACAAGTTGGTATAGTGAAACCGGGACCGACAGCTTAACGTGCTCTCCGAGGCACTATAGTGATGTTGTCAAACAAATATGAAATAATATAAAATATGGACCTCCTCTGTAGACTAGTGGTTGCGCAAAAAAAAAGACTGAAGATTTATGGGGGCTATCTGTAAAAGCTATCGAATCAATTATTCTTACTATAGGACCGGTACTCGCTGATATTTTTAATGGTTGTGTTAATGAAGGAATTTTTCCCGACCTTATGAAAAATAGTTCCCAAATTCAAGTCCGGCTGTAAGACAGATCCAAATAATTATCGCCCTGTTTCTGTCCTGCCAGCCTTAAGTAAAATATTCGAAAAAATACTTCTTGGTCAGCTGTTAAGTCATTTTAATACTCATAAATTGTTACATGATCAACAATACGGGTTCACAAAAGGTAGAAACACAACAAATGCCGGTACAAGATTGATTACTGAAATAATTGACGCTTGGGAAAATTCTCAGGATCTCGTTGGCGTTTTCTGTGATCTGTCTAAAGCGTTTGATTGTATTGACCATCAAACTTTGTTAGATAAGCTGGAATTTTATGGCATTCGCGATTTAGCTTTAAATCTAATAAAGTCCTACCTTTCTAATAGAACTCTAGGTGTTAATATTGATGGTTGTGTATCAGACGGAACCCTTGTAAAGATGGGTGTCCCCCAGGGATCAATTTTAGGCCCATTCCTGTTCCTAGTATACATCAATGATCTTCCACATATGGTACAGGAGATGGCACAGATAGTGCTATTTGCTGATGATACATCCTTACTTTTTAAAGTTAGTAGGAAGGATAATACATTATCGGCAGCAAATGACACTCTGGAAATGGTTTCAAAATGGTTCTGCCTTGATAATTTAGTTTTAAATTCAAAGAAGACTAAGTGCCTGAAATTTACTTTGCCTAATGTATTTAATATCAATGCCACAGTGAAGATAGGTGGTACTGACCTGGAATTTGTTGACTCCACTGTGTTTTTAGGGATCACAGTCGATTCCAAACTACAGTGGAAAGGTCACCTTACTTCTTTATCCAATAGACTGAGCTCTGCTGCATATGCAGTCAGAAAAATCAGAAAGTTAACTGATGTTGCAACAGCCAGACTAGTATACTTCGCCTATTTTCACAGTATAATGACATATGGTCTTATAATGTGGGGATCTGCGGCAGATATTGATACTATATTTATTCTACAGAAGAGGGCCATTCGGGCAATATATAACATGAAAGCTCGTGATTCTCTTCAAGAAATCTTTCCTATGATTGATGAACTGACACTACCATCTCAATTGATTTATGAAAATTTATTGTACGTTAGGAAAAACTTATATATGTTTAGTAAAAATGGCGATAGACATAATTTAAATTTAAGAAACATAGATAAAATCGATATACCAAAGTTTAGACTGCAAAAAACTAATAAATGTTTCGTCATTAACAGTATAAGGTTATTTAATAAATTACCTAATAGCATTATAGATCTGAGTGAAATAAAGTTTAAAAATTGTATAAAACACATATTAATCAATAAGGCTTACTATAGTGTAAAAGACTATCTTAACGATAAAGACGTCTGGAACCGTCCTGATATGCAATTGAGGTCTCGCAACTAGTAAACAAATGGCTTATGTAGAATCTACCCTAGTTTAGTGGGTATATAATGTCCGATATTGTAATAATTTTATATTACATAATTTATTTTCATTATATTATGTAAATTTTGTCTTTGGATAAGGTAATCATTGATTATTACTTACTTATTTATACTTAATTTATACTAATAGTATACTGTGTAGTTATGTACATTGGTACCGTAACAAATATTCTGCCATAGGGTGTTCTACGCATGCTGATCAGTGGGGTGCATTTTGAGTATGTTACTATATATATATATTATATATATATCCTATATAGCATAAGTCAATCAATAGCTGTACCGCTCTTTTAGTTTGTGTGAAGCACTAGAGTTTTTACTTGCTGGTTTCTTTTTCTCCGGGGTGTATCTGAGGGGATCGACTTTACAGTTAGTGTTTATGCCCTTAAAAATACCGATCCTTATACCTTTACTTATATGTGATTGGTTACTTAGCTTTTATTTACAATAAATATTTAAGGCATGGATATGGTCGGTGAAGTTGGTCGCCTTGGTGGCTCTCTTATATGGCAGATAATGATTGACAGGACAATGGAATCAGCTAACCACCTAGTCTTACACTAGTTGGTTATGTAGTGTGTGTTCGGTTCGGTAGTAATTTTCATATTAAGATTTCCATTCCATCGTGTCTAAGTTCAATTAATATTTGTCGTTATTTTGTTAATGAATAGCTGCCTAACCAAACGCACTCTAAGACCTCATTGTTAAACTTTTTTTTTTTTTTGACTATTCATAAATATCTGTAAAGATTTACATGAAATAAATGATTTTGACTTTGACTTTGACGCCTTTGGGGTTGTATCCGGAGGTCAAGAGTTCAATTCCCACCCATGGCAAAAATATATTAGTACGTTTTTCTGTACAGTTTTTTATGGTCGGGGTGTAATATGTAATATATCATTCTTACTGGTACACATAGTACTAGTTTGTGACCTGCGGCCATATTCTGTTTCTTATAACGTGATCGTTAGATTGTCAAAATAACGATTTCCGCTATTAACCCGCTCTCCTCCAATCAGAATATTTTTTTAATCTTCGCTGATTGGAGGAGAGAGCGCTAATAACGGAATTCGTTATTTTGACATTCTAACGCTCACGTTATAAGAAACAGAATGTGGCCGCTGACCTATGAGTACGTTATTATTATTAAATTAACCTTAACAATAAGTTATAAAATGCATTATACATTAAAAAAAAACTGAAATCTTATTGTATGTAACAATCCAGACTCTAATCTCAAAATACAGATAGAAAAGAGAAAGGTATCTATACTCTATACCAAAAATACAAAAATATTTTATTCATATAAGTTTACATAACATTTTGTAACAAACCCCTTCTTTTAAGTTTGAAGAAAACTGTGTTAGAAGGGATCTTTCAACACATGATTCTTATTAACTTATTTATTTATTTAAATCTTTTTTGCATACAAAATACAAAGTCGGACTTAATGCCGCTAGGCATTCTCTACCAGTCAAACTTTCGGGACAATAAAAGCAGTTAATAAGTGATATTTAATATTATATTAATAATTGGATTTATTTATATTATTAGTTTAGATTAGGTTTTGTACCATCTCTTAAGTATGCCTTTGTACAATTTTTTTGCAGTAAAGTTTATAAATAAATCCCTAGGCTATATATATAGGAATCGTGATTTGTCTTTGACATTTCGGCCGTCCGATATTTTGACTTAATGATCCATTTATAAACGGTTTTACAACTTTGTATAGTGAAACTGGGACAGACAGCTTAACATGCTCTTTGAGGCCCTATAGTGATGTGGTCAAACAAATGTATATGTATATTGTTTTAATTAAAACTCATTGGTGGGATCATCATTAAATAGGAATTTAATATTTCAGACAACCTAAAACATTGTTTAAGATATTCTCATTCATGGAAATTGTAAGTTTATTTACTATAAGTACATTTGAAAGGGTGTACCAAAGTACATCCTTTACCTTTTATTAGCCCAAATGCTAATATGAGGTTTTGCTGATCAAATCGACCAACTTTTCCATGGAACCATGTGTCGCAAATGAAAAATAATTTTGACTTCCCCATACAAAATGGTTATTTTAAACACTACTAGTTTGTATGGAGAAGGCCCTACCATAGGGCGAACGGAGCGGCCACTCCAGTGCCCTCGGGAACCTCAGTGGACAAGAAACTGTAGCTCTACCAGAAGTATTCATCATTTATTTATTTATTATCTTTCATTATTCAATTCCTTTCCAGTTTATTATTTTTCCTTTTTCCAGAAACCTATCAGTCTAATCTAAAAAGTTTTTAGTATAGTCGCTACTAACTATAAGTAGCGACATAAATTTTTCAAGTGTGCCTTCAAGGCCGAATTTTAAACTACAATAAATAGCGAAAACTGCTCAAACGAGTCTCGGGGCCGATTTTGATAAAATCTAAAACTGCATCATTAGATTTTTGAAAAAAATATTGTTCTAGTCGGGAATCGAACCGGTTGATTTTGAAAAAAAAACTCACCTGTATGCACCAGCGTAAAGTGTCGCTTATAATAATTTATTGGTGGAAAGTAACTTTAAACGGTAAACTAAAGGAAAGTGCTAATTTTAAAGAAAATATGTTTACTGTTGTTAAGCCTAACTAATAAATTGTTCGAAAAGATAGCAATTATTTTCAATACATAGCTAAATTGTTTTTTTCTTACTTTTATTTTAAAAATTATGACGTTGTTTTTATGTGACTTTGTATTTACCTGATGGTAATATGTCCTATATAATAAATGAATGGGGTCGATCAATTCATTGTTTTTTAACAGCATTGATCGCTTCTACTATGCCGGTTAAAAGATGCGGTTACGAAACGGGCGGCGGTAAAGACGAGTTCGCATTACGGGTCTACTAAAGTAGCCTCGCTGCTTTATCGTAAAATTAACCGCTCGTTTTTTTCGCAACTACACAGTCCTAAAAGGTAGTTGTAGTAACTACTTTTTAGGAAAGGACACTACCACCTCGACAAGAAATCAATGCCTGTCTCCTGAAAACCGGTAAACCCACAGACTAAAACCGAAACATGACTAGGTCACTTAAAGGTTTTTGCATCTGTATGATTTTGTTATGAATTGCAAAATCGATTGAAAATTAAATTTACAGCCATAAAGTTAGTCGAAAACGAGTATAATGGTGATTTTTCACACATTGACCAGGGCCGCCATCTTGAATTGCAAAATCGATATGAAAATTGAATTTACAGCCCTAAAGTTAGTCGAAAACGAGTATAATGTCAATTTTATTCACATTGACCAGGGCCGCCATCTTGAATTTCAAAATGAATTTGAAAATTAAATTACAGTTCTAAAGTTAGTCGAAAACGAGTATAATGTTGATTTTTGACACATTGACCATGGCCGCCATCTTGAATTACAAAAAGGATATGAAAATTGAATTTACAGCCCTAAAGTTAGTCGAAAACGAGTATAATGTCGATTTTATTTGATCACATTGATCATGGCCGCCATCTTGAATTTCAAAATGAATTTGAAAATTAAATTACAGTTCTAAAGTTAGTCGAAAACGAGTATAATGTTGATTTTTGACACATTGACCATGGCCGCCATCTTGAATTACAAAAAGGATATGAAAATTGAATTTACAGCCCTAAAGTTAGTCGAAAACGAGTATAATGTCGATTTTATTTGATCACATTGATCATGGCCGCCATCTTGTATTTCAAAATTGATATGTAAATTGAATCCCATCAAAAACAATACTTGTCAAAAAACCCAAGTCTCGCAACTCAGTTGTTCTGCGGTAAAAAGTTGTGAGTTCCATGTAATACCAAGTCGGTTATTAATTTATTCAGTCTCTACTTAAGCGACTTTCTGTCTTAATACGTCCAGTCTCTAAGACCACGATCGTGGTCCATAACAATTGAAAATCAATTGTGTCTGGAATCTCCGTACTCGAAGCATTAAGTTGTTACGTAATAATTAACAGCATCTTATAGTGACGCATATCAATATTAAAATTCTTTAATGTTTTATATAAATATATCGAGACTTGGCCATCGCACTAAATAATTGAATTTACATGTGTTTTCAGGCGATTGAATTTACACGTGTTTTCAGGCGATGGCCAAGTCTCAATATATTTATATAAAACATTAAAGAATTTTAATATTGATATGCGTCACTATAAGATGCTGTTAATTATTACGTAACAACTTAATGCTTCGAGTACGGAGATTCCAGACACAATTGATTTTCAATTGTTATGGCCAAGTCTCAATATATTTATATAAAACATTAAAGAATTTTAATATTGATATGCGTCACTATAAGATGCTGTTAATTATTACGTAACAACTTAATGCTTCGAGTACGGAGATTCCAGACACAATTGATTTTCAATTGTTATGGACCACGATCATGGTCTTAGAGACTGGACGTATTAAGACAGAAAGTCGCTTAAGTAGAGACTGAATAAATTAATAACCGACTTGGTATTACATGGAACTCACAACTTTTTACCGCAGAACAACTGAGTTGCGAGACTTGGTTTTTTTGACAAGTATTGTTTTTGATGGGATCTCATTTCTTTTTGTATTTTGTAGACAGTTCTACTTTTTTCCTTTTCGGTACCTTCTACTTATTGTATATATGTATATCTACCAGCAACGAATTTTCTTAAAGCCCTCTCTCTGACTTATGAACTTTTCTTATTTTTGTAGGTAGCCTTCCGTTTTCTCTTTTCCGGTACTACTTCTTGAGCTTCAGCTACAGTTTTTCTAAGAGCCCACTCCCTGTCTCTATGCGTTTTTCTGGGAGGCTTTGATGTTACAATTTTTGACAAATCTGGACGGTAAATGCTTCTTAGTCTGTTGTATTCACAAATTGAGGATTCCTGCGCTTTAACACTTCCAAAGTCGACATTAATTAGATGTAAACCGCCCAGACTTGTGAGTAGCCTTTAGTCGTCAAACTAATATAGCAATCGAAATTATCTATGAAAATCGCAAACTTATAGGTAAGAATTCTGGGCACATCCAAACAGCATTGGGTCGCTCGCGCGTAAGTTCCTTGCTCGCGCGTATGAGCGCATTCACCTTTCCGCGCGCCCCGCCACTGTCCCCGCCCCGCGCCCTCGCGCTAGCACCGCGCAGCGCGTAGTAACGGCCCGCGCTCACTCGCTAGCATCGCAGCGCGTGGTATATAATTATACAACCTTACGCACTCGTAATAAGTACGAATACGCACGTAGGTACGTTTTTTGCATTAATAAATAATATAATAATATAATAATATGTATGACAAATTACACATATTGCTCTAGTCACAAACTAAGCTCTAGGCTTGTACTATGTGTACCAGAAGCAACGATATAATACATATTATATTTTATAAACACCCAGACCATGACAAACTGTACAGAAAAAAACGTATTAATATTTTTTGCCATGGGTGGGAATCGAACCCACGACCTCCGGATACAACGCCAAAAATAATTTAATACACGTGTTTTCATGACGGGAATACCCATTTTTTGCTCGATTTGGCAGGGGCACTACCATGCGCCTATATTTATATGGGACTAGCTTAAACCCGCGGCTTCGCACGCAATAATAATAACTGCCGTAAAACATCGTTACGAATAAAGCCAATATAGAAAAATTTAACTGAAGACTTGGCTGTATGGGCTTAATTTTCTTTGCGGTATTTTCTAGATTTTTTAGTTTTTCCTTGATTCATACACCAAACACTACTTATATTCCAAATTTGAAGCTTCTAGGTCTGCTAGAAGTGCCTTAGAATTTTGATGATCGGTGAGTCAGTGAGTGACAAAATTAAGAAATTTGACCCGTTATAATTCTTAAAAATACTGGTTCAAATTGAATGAAATTTGAAATATACGTGTTTTTACAATGCCTGCATGGTTACTGAAAATTTCAGTCTTCTAGTTTTATCCACAACGAAGTTACAGGGGGTCGAAAATGGTCTGAATTGCTTCGAGAAAAGGGTGGTACGGCCGTGACGCTTTTTTGCTCGACTTGGTGGGGGCACGGCCGTGCCCCCAGATTTACAGCCATAAAGTTAGTGGAAAAAGAGTAATAAATATAATGTTGATTTTTGACACATTGACCATGGCCGCCATCTTGAATTTCAAAATTTATTTGAAAATTGAATTTACAGCCCTAAAGTTAGTCAAAAACGAGTATAATGTTGATTTTTAAAACTTTTACCAGGGCCGCCATCTTGAATTTCAAAATTGATTTAAAAATTGAATTTACGTCCCTAAAGTTAGTCGAAAACGAGTATAATGTTGATTTTTGACACATTGACCAGGGCCGCCATCTTGAATTTCAAAATCTATATGAAAATTGAATTTACAGCCCTAAAGTTAGTGGAAAAAGGGTATAATGATGAATTTTGACACATGGACCATGGACGCCATCTTGAATTTCAAAATTGATTTGAAAATTGAATTTACATCCCTAAAGTTAGTCGAAAACGAGTATAATGTTAATTTTTAACACATTTACCAGGGCCGCCATCTTGAATTTAAAAATTGAATTTACAGCCCTAAAGTTATTCGAAAACGAGTTTAATGTCGATTTTTTACACATTGACCATGGCCGCCATCTTGTATTTCAAAATTAATATGAAAATTGAATTTATAATAATAATACAATACAATAATACGTAGGACAATTTACACAATATTGCTCTGGGGCTCTAGAGAAAAATCAGGCGAGGCGACGTGTCGTGTCGCCTTCAATCAAAACTGTATAGACTTTGGCAGGTGACAGCGTACCTCACGCCTACTGTCACTGTCAAAATACATACATTTTTGACTGAGGCGACGCGACTTGTCGCCTCGCCTGCTTTTTCTCTAGAGCCCCTGGTCACAAACTAAGCTCTAAGCTTGTACTATGTGTACCAGAAGCAACGATATTGTGATGTCTCTCTTTTAGGTAATATAACGTGTAATTGCAAATAACAACACTTTTAGTATTTTCCACGTGTCTGCGACACACCCGGGGCCTGCCCCTCTAGCAAAGAGCATGAGCGCTAAAAGCGCGCACGAAAGTTTTGTATGAAGATGACATTTGGTGATGACGTCACGTTCGTTAAATTCGTTGACAGAAGAAATTGCCAGCCAAGAACACGGACTGTGTGCGTTGGGCTTTCGTTTTCGTTAAAGCGCTCGCGAGAGGCCAATTTCCCCATACATTTTGACAGAAACCGCTACATACTCGGAGGGAATTGCCAGCCAAGAACACATTTTTGTTCGTTTTTTGCGACTGCTAGACACTAAATTCGACGGTATACGGGCACCCGGTGGTCGGAGTCTCCCTTTCGAGCTATATTCTATCAAAACGACGCCATTGTTTTGATTTAAATTAACTCAAAGTAAAGTATTCTTTTTTTTGTTTTAGAAGTTTTTTATTATGTTGTGTAAATTAAATTGAATAAATAAAATTGATTAGTAAGTGCAAATAACGAGTGGCGAGTTCTCTCTATTTCATACTTACAAGCATCTCAAAATACAGAAGTGTGCTTAAAACCAACGTGATCAAACTAAATATTTAAGAATCTTAAGTACTAAAGAGTTCATATAACAATTTTAAAACTACAGCAAAAGTATGACTAGGAAAAATTGGAGAAGAATTACTAATAAAAGAGTATATTGGAGGAAATTTTCCGTCATTTAATTACATGGATTGGAATTATTTCGGAATAACTATGAGCTTAACATAAATGGAAGTAAACTATCTCGCCAGAGATTTGAGGATGACCTAGTTCCAGTTATTATGCAAACAACTAGCAAGAAAAGTGAAAAAGCGGGGCTTATAAGAACCATGTGTGAAAACCAAAGCTATGACAAACAGACATAAACAAAACCTGAAAGTAAATTATCAAGAAATTGAATAGGTACTTTTATTTAGGTCAAACAATGCTCCAAAACTTTATATGGAGAAAGATATACATAGAATAGTATGTATGTTCTCAGGTCTCTGAAAGAAGTATAAAAAAATCAAAACATCCCAATGCAGAGTTGTTGGAGACCGCTGCCAATGGTATTTGCTGGAGGAGGCCTATGTCCGAGGACAACCTGAACAAATATCTGATCTTGATTGATAATAGTGGATAGAAGTGTTACAACATTAAATCAAACAAAACAATATTAGGCAAAAAAATGTATAAATTCTTGTAAAATATCAACAAATAAAGTTTATTTTTATTTATTTATTTATTTTTAATGAAAAGTTCACATTTTCAAAGAAATAGACCGGGGTGAGTTTAGGTAACATTTTAGGTTTAACAAAGGATTTTTCAGAGCCTTTGTGAAGTCCTTTTTTCGTCCGAGACTTAAAATTTTATTAATTTAGATTATTTGAGTGTATTTAAATTTCAATCATATTTTAAGTGCAATATAGTTTATTTTTGCTTAGCATAAACAACCTAAACTTAGAACGTTGAGTGTCGGATTCATTGAGCGGTTCACAGTGTCGAGCGCGCCACCGTCGTAGTTTTGGCATCTGTTTCAAACCTCTTACCACGTACGTACAGCGTATTGCTATATAACACAGTTGACTTCACTTGTGCTATCTCGTTTACTCATCGCCCAGTTGCTTTGGAATCCGATTAGATTGTTTAAATAACAAAATGGAAGGGTCGTTGAATAGGTCTTTTTCTGACTCAGACATTACAACAAAAACCATGTGCATAACATCACCGAATTTTGCCAACACAAATAAGAGGAGGCGATATGATGAAGAAGATGTGCACCTATGTTCCTTCAAAGAGTCCGATCGCCGAGAAACGTCAAATCCCATACATTTAGCTTTCGATGGGTATTTCGATTCGATTATCGATCGGCTCTTTGGTAAGGCCCCCGTTCACTCTTGCTTCACCCAGAGAAGCAAGAGAAGTGGCGCTACAATCGCGGAAGCGGGCGGTTCGCAGTCACTTATTTATTTAATACGTCACATCTCTTCCTTTCAATTAAATTAAAAATAAATATTTTTACAAATCAGACATACTAAGTTAACACGCTAATTTAATAAATCAATATTCTATTCGGTGGATATTCAAATACATTCTGGTTTGAAAATAATAAAAGACAAATAAATAATGATTTGCTATGCTCGCATAAACTGTATACATAAAGACTAAATATTTATTCTTCTTCATTCATTTCTATTTCTACATAATTCATAATTCATTTATTCAATATAAAAGTACACATAATTAGTTGCACAAACATAACTCTCCTTTTCCTTTTTTTTTCTCATTGTAAACTTTCCATTGTCCTTCCAGTTTATCAGATGTATTATGTTTCTTCTTAGCTCCTTTCCTTACTTGTCATTCCTTATGTTTATATCTCCTCCCTTAGCACTTTTCTCCTATATTAATTTCGTGGTCTTTTGTTTTCTTTTTCCTGTCTTCTATAATCTTCCCCTTTTCATTCTTTGTTTTATCTTTATCATAAACTTCTAAATTAACATGTCTATTATAGATATCTGTAACAGAACGATTTTTATCTCTAAACTGTCAGTTAAAAATAACTCTGAAGGTAGTTTACCAGTGCTACGAGGTGTGTTGTTGTACATCATAAGGTACCGTAGTAGTTCATCCCTCCAATCAGACTTTTGGCTTTGGCTTATTTTTAAGCGCTTCATTTTGTCGCAGTTCTGTCTCCCGATTTCACAATTTTGTTGGGGCCAATAAGGTATCGTATTATAAAGTTTGATGCCAAACTCTGACAGAAGGAATTGAACTCCTCGCTGACAAACTGTCGTCCGTTGTCTGTGTCATACTGACTTGAATGCCAAGCCTGAAAAAAAAAGTTTTAGGACACAGATTGTATCTTGGGATATTACAGACTTCATAATTTTGATCTTTTTATAGCGATTGTAGTAATCAATTATTATGAATAAGTAATATCCACTTGGCAATGGTCCTAGGAAACCCATTTCGATTTTCATTCGCTCTAAGTAAGTGATGACAATTCGTGTCTCTTTATCGGTACAGCGGCCACATTCTGTTTCTTATAAAGTGAGCGTTAGATTGTCAAAATAACGAATTCCGTTATTAGCGCGCTCTCCTCCAATCAGCGAAGATTAAAAAACTACTCTGATTGGAGGAGAGAGCGCTAATAGCGGAAATCGTTATTTTGACAACCTAACGATCACGTTATAAGAAACAGAATGTGGCCGCTGGAGGGTTTGGTCCAGAAACTAAAGTACAACTCTTACATCTTTTGACTGTATTCTTTTAATCCATATAGATATACATCAAAATGTTCGATGGCCCAGACCAAAGCTAGAGCCTCCTTTTCGGTTTGGTAATAACGTTTTTCGACGTCGGTGAGACTTTTATGACCATAAGCAATAACCCGTGGTCCGTGCGAGTCATACTGGATCAAGACTGCTCCTAAGCCTACAGGGCTAACGTCTGCCACTAATTGCCTTTTGTCGTGCACATTATAAAAACTTAAAGTATAAATATTGCTTAAACTTTATTTTAATATCTATTTGAAACTCACCAGTTGAAAATATATATTAAAATAAAGTAAAAGTTAAATAGATTTTCTTTTGTTGAGCATTACATTATTTTATTGTAAGGTATGTAAAACGTTATTTAATCTAAGTTTGTATTCCTTTTCGTCACTTCCAAACACAATTTCATTACATATTTAAACATAAGTAAATTAAAATATAAGTAATTTAAAATTATTATTTATAATGTACAATTATGTATAATTATATTATTTTTATTAATTATTAGATATTAACAGAATAACTTTGTTTATTATTAGGATTACATATGTATAGATAAATTTTATTTATTATTATTATTATATAAAGATAAGTATGTTCCAAATAATTTCAACTTAATCACGCCAGTAACAAATGGCCTATAAATTCAAAAAGTGCAACTTCAAGGATTTCTTAAAAGATATCATTGTTTCCGATGCTTTAATATTCACTGGTAGAGCATTGTATATTTGAGCACCATTGAATGTTATGTTTTTTTTTTTCCAAAGTTGGTTCAGGGGGTAGGCGATTTTATATTTCGAGAATTTCTTGTAAAGTGTGTGTGAATTTCACCATTTGTACTAAAATTTAACTGTGATTGTATTTCGTCGTTGAGCACTTTTTTAATAAAGATACATGTATTATATTTGTAAATATTTGCTAGTTTTATTTCCCTGTATAGTGTTTTAGTTGATGTTTAGTTACAGAATTGTTCAGACTCGGCAGTTTTCTTTAATCTCCACATTTTGAAAAACATCCTTGATGTCAGCTTAGAGAAAACACGAGCATCTCTTAATTGGGGTAGAAGTTGAGACATAGTAGGCAAAGGATGATTCTCTCTTATGATGGCGTGATTTATCTATTGCAAGATATTGCAATAGATAAATCAATTAACTGGACGTTTCTGAATTTTGGAAAAATATTAGTATGTATAGAATTTATACTTACCCCTTATTCAAGTACCCACGTTAAGGCCCATGCCTGTTTACTTCCCCAACAAAATACGGGTGCCATTTCTTATGACGAAAACCTGGCAGTTGTCCTTCCTCCACAACAGTTGAATCTTTAAAACCCTATGCCATAAAAACTTAATCGGAATCTTTCCACGCTGGTTGAATACTTCGACCGCATTTAATTTTAAATATTTCCAAGTTCTGTCCAAGTTTTGTCGTCTATTATATTACATTTGCTACCTAAATCAATGAGCATGTTGAACTTTACACAACCCACTTGACAGGTTACTTCTGCATCATCATCTATGTGAAATGCTAGCTGTACTCGCGACTTCGTCCTCGTGGAATAGCTATTTTTTATAAATTATTTATATTAATAAAAATATATATATAAATTTTCTAAAATAAAAGCCTAAGTTATTTCTTATTATATCAGCTATCTGTCACTGAAAGACCCATCAAAATCGGTCCAGCCGTTTCAGAGATTAACCGGAACAAACAGACAAAAAATGTTATTTTGGTATATGTACTATGTATACATCCATATCATTTAGTAAAAAGCGGTTATTTTAATATTACAACAGATACTTTAATTTTATTTATTTGTATAGATGTAATTTATATTTGGTGCTAGTGATTTGATAGATTTTTGATTTTGCTGATTGATTGTTTTATTAGTTTTATTATTAGGTTTATTATTATTGTTATTTTTATTTTTTTTGAGGGCCGGTCGTAAATTTACGATTATCACGCCTAATACGGCATTATTTTTGTAATGGCCTTTAAATCCACACCTCTGACAGATGTTATTTAACGCAATACAGCGCTTGTCATCTTTATCATGATATGCACTCCCGCATTTAGTACACCGTATGCTTTTGTCATTCGGTCTTGTTCCAACTCTATTTACGTCGAAGTTTGGTTTAACCAGTTTGCTTCCACTATAATTTTCTCTACGGTAACCCATTCGCCTAGAACCAGAAACTTTTCCTAAGTTCGGATGAACTGCATTTTTCAACTATTTGATCAATATATATTTTAAATGAAATACCTATCTAATTCAATTCTAAATGTTATCGAGGGAGTATTCTAGTTATCATTATAACTATAATTTATACTAAAATATATAAGTAACTATGTAGGTAGGTTAATGTAATTCATAAATAATAAAATTGGAATCGATAGAAGATCGAACTTATTTTATAATGGAAGCATCCTCGAGAATTGGAACTAGTAATAGCATAAACTAATATAAAAATGCATACCTGATAGTTATATTAGTTTAAGTAAATTTAAATGATTTTTTCTCATTAGTACGGTGTATTTTAAAAATCTGTCGGATTATTCACCCGGCTCGGTTAATACAGTATATTTAGTTGTATGTGCAGTCGGTGATATCTGAGATTAACGCACCAGCTCCCCTAGCCAAGAGCATCGGCGCTTTTTGCGCCCAAGCGTCGCAGAACGGACAGTGATCGACAGAAATCGGTAGCCATGAACAATTTTTGACGTTAACTTTCATTCTGTTCAACGCGGGAGGGCGACTGCTCGGCCCGATTATTGACGTTCCGATATTATATTCAAAACCCGCGAGTAATTTTGAGTATGATGTTTTATAACACATAATAATTATATTACGAATGAATTGAGAATATAAATTAATAGCAATATACATTTTTTATCATATTAATGGGGTAAAATTTATTTGTACAATAAATTTTACACCATTTATATGATAAAATTAATTTTACACCTGTATATTAATGCTTATTTTAACTTACATGTCTAATCGGAACGATATTCATTATTTTAGTGTTAAAGAGAGAGAGATAATAAAAAATAAATCGTATTGGTGTATGTATATCTCGTTTTATTTGCTCTTTACATTTGATTACAAACAAACCTAATAGAAAATAGAAAATTGCAGACAAACTCTTCGGCATTATTAATATGGCACTTTTAAGTTGTAAATATAAACTGAAGAATTCTAAATATAAATTCGAGGCATCCGGGGCGGCCTACGACCAATTATTTTTTTAAAACTGTGATCAAGGAAGAAATGTTGCAGTTATATCGTTCTCGGATTGGAAATTACTTTTTGAATAGGTAAGAATCAAAATAAATAAGTGCTTAATAAATATTTAATAATTGATCAGACACGTTGTTAAAACATTTGTATGCCGAATAGGCGAAACAAAACGGACCTTTGTGTTTACAACACCCATCTATTTACCTTTGTTTCTCATACAAATAAATGTTATTTTAGGTGATTTCGGATATGCCTTGCAACCATGATTGATTACCCTTGTCATGGATGCCGTACCTAATTAATACCTTAGCGGACCAATACACTGCCAAGTCAGGATATGTGTGAAGCAGGCTAATTGTTTTTTTCGGGGGGTCATTAAAATACCTTGGAATAGACAGAGTTCTGCACTATGATTCTGAAGAGTCTTCCCAAATTGTAATGGCTTGTGCAGCATAATAACCAATATGATGTTACACTATAGGTGAGTTAAGAAAAATAAGTTACAAATTGTCCGCTTACTTTTTTTTAAATTAAATTTTTATTTACTCTCCTACTATATTTGGAAGCGCGGAGTCAACTGACACAGATGGTAAAACCTGACTTCAACCCAGTTATGTTGCAATAGTGATTTTTGTTATTTAAAAAAAAATAGGTCTTTTTATTTTTTTATTAAACTAATTATTTGTATTTTTTTTATTTCAGGTTTATACTTTGCAGAGTTTTAAGGACAGCTACCCCCTTCCCCATCAAGAGAGGTTACAAACTATGGTGCTCAAAGTTTTAGAGTGGCCCAAGCCAAACAAAATTATTAAATAAATATTTACTTTTAATTTGTTTATGTTTTATTGTGAATATTATCCAATTTTAAGAAATCAATATTATGGGAAATATTTAATTAAATATACATTAACAGAATCAAGAGACATATAGGTGGATAAGTTTAAAGGTCTAAGTCTGTCGGATGGACCCATTTAAACATAGAGTATTGAATAAGAACTGCTAGTATCATTATTAACATTTCTTATTGATACTTGTATCATTTAAATGGGTCAGATTAACGAAGATAAATAAATATTAAATTAATAATGGTCTTAATGATAAAAACTTAATAAAGTTCTTGAAGAACAATTTTGTTAAAATAAGTTTTGTTTATTTTTTACTTATTTATTTTTGTTTGGTAAATAAAGAGACAACCTACTATTTACAAGTATTTTTTTTATGAATACCAGTGTGTTTAATATTAAGCTTTGTAGATATGCTTACCATTATGATAAGTATATCTACAAATGCCCACATTATACATGTAATTCCCTAATAGTATTCATATAAAATAATAAAACGTTACTCTAGGTACCATCCTAAATATTTATAGTGCTTGCATGGGAATTAAAATTCCTATAAATAAAAGAGCTTTTTTAAACAATATAGGTCTAATAGTACATACTACACATACCCTACTTAGTACCATTTATATAATATATACATGTAATTCCCTAATAGTATTCATATAAAATAATGAAACATTACTCTAGGTACCATCCAAAATATTTATAGTGCTTGCATGGGAATTAAAATTCCTATAAATAAAAGAGCTTGTATAAACAATATATGTCTAATAGTACATACTACACATACCCTACTTAATACCATTTATATAATAGTACTAAGTAATTTTTACTTAACAATATTATACATATATATTACAGCGTTAAGTGAATATTTGTGTGCATGTATGGGTCATATAGTGTATATAATAAAATACCTAATATTGTAAATATCTATTGTAGCTGAGTATAAATTGTATTATTATTACTAAGGCTAGGATTTTTTTCTTTAAATAATAATATACCGCTATAAAAGGATTCTTTTAAATTTGAAACTCAAGGAGGTGAAAAGTCATTCTGTACAACCAAAAAGACCATCATCAGTCCCTGAAATACCAAAAGTTGTAACAAATTTTATTAGTAATGGTCAAGAAAAATCATATTCTTTCAGGGCACTATATACAATTATATGATTAAAGAAGAATATAGCAATACTAATATATTAAACCATAAGTTTGTGCGGCTTGTGAAACATTCTAGGTCTTCACAAAGGGTCTGAAAAATCCTTTGTTAAGCCTAAAATGTTATCTAAACTCTCCCCGGCATCCCCTATTTCTTTGAAAATGTGAACTTTTCATTAAAAATAAAGAAATAAATAAAAATAAACTTTATTTGTTGATATTTTACAAGAATTTATAAATTTTTTCTTAACTTTTTGCCTAATATTGTTTTGTTTGATTTAATGTTGTAATGTAACACTTCTATCCACTATTATCAATCAAGATCAGATATTTGTTCAGGTTGTCCTTGGACATAGGCCTCCTCCAGCAAATACCATTGGCAGCGGTCTCCAACTACTCGGCATTGGGATGTCTTAATTTTTTTATACCTCTTTCAGAGACCTGAGAACATACATACTATTTTATGTATTTCTTTCTCCATTTAAAGTTTTGGAGCAATTGTTTGACCTAAATAAAAGTACCTTTTCAATTTCTTGATAATTTACTTTCAGGGTTTGTTTATGTCTGGTTTTCACACATGGTTCTTATAAGCCCCGCTTTTTCACTTCTCTTGCTAGTTGTTTGCATAATAACTGGAACTAGGTCATCCTCAAATCTCTGGTGAGATAGTTTACTTCCATTTATGTTAAGCTCATAGTTATTCCAAATAATTCCAAACCATGTAATTTAATGACGAAAAATTTCCTCCAATATACTTTTTATTCGTAATTCTTCTTCAATTTTTCCTAGTCATACTTTTGTAGTAGTTTTAAAATTGTTATATAAACTCTTTAGTCCTTAAGATTCTTAAATATTTAGTTTGATCACGTTGGTTTTAAGCACACTTCTGTGTTTTGAGATGCTTTGTAAGTATGAAATAGAGAGAACTTTTCGTGGCTCTAATCTATATTTGGCGTCGATGAAGACGCCACTCGTTATTTGCACTTACTAATAAATTTAATTTATGTAATTTAATTTACACAACATAATAAAAAACTTCTAAAACAATACTTTGTGTTAATTTAAATCAAAACAATGGTGTCGTTTTGATAGAATATAGCTCGAAAGGGAGACCCCGACCACCCGCCCGTATACCGTCGAATTTAGCGTCTAGTAGTCGCAAAAAACGAACAAAAATGTGTTCTTGGCTGGCAATTCCCTCCGAGTATGTAGCGGTTTCTGTCAAAATGTATGGGGAAATTGGCCTCTCGCGAGCGCTTTAACGAAAACGAAAGCCCAACGCTCACCGTCCGTGTTCTTGGCTGGCAATTTGTTCTGTCAACGCATTTAACGAACGTGACGTCATCACCAAATGTCATCTTCATACAAAACTTTCGTGCGCGCTTTTGGCGCACATGCTCTTGGCTAGGGGGGCTGGATTTTCTGCTATGTAATAGGTATGACTGATTTAATAGTAATATTGCAGAAACACAAGCTACGCCCCAATAAGAACAGACTATACAACAAAAGAGTTATTGCACGGTAACAGATTACTTGGAATAGGCAAAGTGGGTAGGTAACTATATTTTAAACCCTTTAAATTTATTATTTAACATATTATTATACCTAGATTATTTTGTAAATATTGTTGCCTGTAGACAGTGTGTCTTAATAAGGCGAAATATAGCAAGCTGTAGTGAAGTGTAGTTTAGACATGTATTAACAGGATTATAACATAAATGTAGGTAGGTAAACCATTAATTAGTGTTGTTTACAAAATTTTGCTAAGTTTTTAAGTACTACCGTACCGTGCTGATTATGTAGCAATAGAAGTTAAAACAAACCTTGTGATTATTTCACGTTAAACATCTGATTTCAAAATATTATTTTATATTAAATTGTCAACACTTCGCACTAATAACATTAGGTTTACACGATATTTTTTTATTTACTCACATTGTTTATCCTCGTCGCCAATTTGTGATGTCTATCTTTTAGGTAATATAACGTGTAATTGCAAATAACAACATTTTAGTATTTTCCACGTGTGTGCGACACACCCGTTCACTCTTGCTTCACCCAGAGAAGTGGCGCTACAATCGCGGAAGCGGGCGGTTCGCAGTCACTTATTTATTTAATACGTCACAGATATAATACATATTATATTTTATAAACAGCCAGACCATGACAAACTGTACAGAAAAAACGTACTATTTTTTTTTGTCATGGGTGGGAATCGAACCCACGAGCTCCGGATACAACGCCAGACAGACATTTTGGTCATACCATTCATGGACTTTCTAAGCCTGTTTAACACTACTTTACCTAAATACAGAGTTAATTAGCATGTACATAATATATTAAATAACATACTATTAGGTCTACATTCTGTTAGACAGAGGGCCTGACGGGTGGTGTAAAATAAGAAATACATTTTAAAAAGAGCTTTTAAATAAATAATTATGGGAAATACAATATAAAAATACAAAAATATTTAATATCTGTCATTAAAAAAAGTTACAAGGGTAGACAATATGGCAGACAAAAATATTATTTTGGTCATGTCATGGACTTTGCAGGCCTTTACTCTTAGGTAGATTCAGAGTTAACTGCCATGCTTTTGTATTTAATAATGTACAACTCAAGTCCATATTATGTAAGTAAGGGGGGGTTTAAAATATGTTTCAACCCCCAGAACTAATATTTATCCAACATTTTTTTTTACATTAAGTATAATAATAATAATATTATAATAATACGGACAAATTACACATATTGCTCTAATCACAAATTAAGCTCTAGGCTTGTACTATGTGTACCAGAAGCAATGATATAATACATTATATTATATTTTATAAACACCCAGACCATGACAAACTGTACAGAAAAAACACAAACAGTTATAAATTATTATAATGAATATTTATTTTTGTGTAGCCTATTTAAAATTCGATTTCTTATTTTTTTAAATTCTATGTAAAAAAATTGCATTGCCTTTTGTTGAAAAGGCTTTGCCCGTCTTATCATTTGTACAAAAACAGTACATAGTTTAATTATTTCCTGTCCCGCACCTAACCTATTAGAATTTCAAAAAATACAAACTGTATACAAATTGTTATTGTTCCTGTTAAAATAAACCAAAACCTAGTTTTGCTCTACCACACCTTTCCCTAATAGAATATCACCAAATATTAAAATATATGTTTATTAAATTATTGTACAAATTGTACCTACCTATACTAATTTCATTATTTAATAAAAAAAAAAATTAATTACCCTATTCAAATTTAGGAAATTATTGAAACACATGGCCATTATGTTATTTAAAGAGTATACATTTAAAATTTTATGATTTATATACCACAGTGGTGAAAAAAAAAAACCTTTTCATTTTCCCCTTCTTAAATAATTTTAATGACCCCAATATCGCATAATAATGTGTAAAATTTACATTATTTTTTAAGCAAAAATTGTAAATTTGTGAGACTGGAGAGGGAGCTAAAAATGGGGGTTTTTTGGTATTGAATTACGAATGCTATTAAATCACGGATTTTTTGTACAAATTATGACGGGCAAAGTCAGTTAACAAAGGCAAGTAGAATGTTAAATGCATTTACTTTAGAGGTGGGTCGTTACGTGATTTCATTGTAACGTAACGGCTACGTTTCTTTTTGTTAATCACCCGTTATGTAACTATTTATAGTTATTATTGTAAAATCTAATTATAAGCAAAAAAAAAAAAAAAAAAAAAAAAAAAAATACAAGCGTAGTGCCTCGAAAATAATTTTAATTTTATGTACCAACTTTACTCTCAAATAAATCTCTAAACAATCATTGTTTTAAATTATTTTCTTACTTACCCCGTGTACCAATATTTTTTTAATATAAAAACTTATTCGCTATAACAGCAGTCAGAAAACTTATCTACATTGTACAATTATTTCTTTAAAACTTAACAACCACAGAACACCAGGGGCCTTATTCCGAGTTTGCAAACGTTAAACACGACAAGTTCGCGCGTTACAATTTTTTCGTGAGTTGCGATGACGTCGATTCGTATTACGAGTCACTAAACTTCGTGTTTTCGCGTTGTCGCAAGCACCATAGACAAAACAGTTTTTGCGTAAAGTTTTTTTAATATATCTTTATTTCATTGCACAGACTATTCAAACCTTGAAAATTAAATCCAAAGCATTAGTACTTAGTATAATGTCATATGAAGTACTTTATAATTTAATGTGTTTTTAAAGAGAAAATAATATTAAGGTAAAGTTTGATAATGGAGGAAATTAATTTAGTATATTACATTAAGTTTATTGGTAATAAGTAATAATTAGTTTGTAAATTTGGTGATTTATATCACTTAATAGTAAAGTTTATATATTTTTTGTTGTTGTTTCATCTTAGTTAGTTCTGAGAAGTAGTTAAAAAAGTTAGCTTTGGCAACACAAGAAACCTTTTCGATGTATCGCGGTAAAGTGATTTTGAGTTTTAACCTTCCGCGTACAACGTGGGGTTTAATACCCCAGGCGTAATATTTTATGGATCTCTTTTAATTTTAGTGCTATTAATTTGTACCTCCAGATAATTTCGAGTGCGACATTACCATCTATGTATGTATTAAATAATATTATATATGCAAATAAAAATATTCATAATACTCCATTTAACTCTGATAAGCACTCGTTCTCAACAAGAAACAAAAATAAAATTTCTAATATTAAATGTAGATTAAATACAAAGTATAAAAGTTATGTTATAAATAGTGTAAAATTTTATAATAAAATAGACGATGATTGAAAGAAACCACGGAATAGAAAAAACAAGTGGAAATGCTATAAAGCACCAAATGTATTAGAACCGGTGTCGCCAAAATCATATATCTATAAGTATAGAATCTATAACCACTTCGTCCTGATTGGTTGCAAATATACACAGCAATTTTAAACACTATTCTCCAAATAATTAGATTTAAATTCATATAAAAAAATAAACATGCCATCTATCATAAAGTAGTAAGAACCTCCTATAAAATTTGTTCTGCTATTCCAACACAGATGGCGTGATTACTACAACATTCGAATAAATGTTTTGTTCAGTCGACATAAGGCATATTATCTTTTATATAAAAAAGTATTTTAGTTTATTCTAGAACTTTCCTTGCATAAAAATATAATAATTGAAAGGCGGCGACATAATAAAATAGTTAAAGTATCGATATCGATGCTTTTTTTAAATATAAATTGTGCTCTATATATTTAAACGCAGATGGAAGGGAAAACATTTTAGAAAACATAGCTATAAAACTTTTAGAAAATATAAAGGCTTAAACACTGATTTTTGAGATAAGTATATTTTTTTAAGTTGAGTTGGGTGACGTTGTTGTGACGTGAGCACGAAACAAAACTTTGGGACGCAATCTTAATATAACTAGTATTTTTGTAATAAAAATAAAGAAATTAGGCAAAATAAAGAAATTATTTTTGCCTGGAATATTACAATATTTTATAAAAATATTTTTTATCGTTATTTAAAAAAAATGAGTTTTTAGTCGCAATGGTACAGACCCCAATTTTGTTTGTGCATATGACGAAGGTTAGAAAGTTGGTTAAGTTCTTATTGATGACCTTTCAATGATTTTAATGAAATTATATATAAACCGCTCATTATAACAATATGGTAAATAGTAAGTAATGGTAATGGTAAGTAATTGTAACAATGGTAGCCTAATAAATTTTGATTATTCAATTTTATAAACTATTAATTTCAATTTCTTTTTACAAACAACTGTTACTGTGTCTAAATATGAACACAATTCTTCATAATAGAGAATAGCTGCTGCGCTATAAATATTTTTTTATGTATGTGGTAAACCAACCAAATTGTGCTGACTTCTACGTATAGGGAGTTTATCGTTATAAAGAGTTTACACGTACATTTTATTATTCTAAGCCCACACTATTAAAAAATTGTATGCGATACAATATGAATAAATATTTAAAAAAATATGTAAGTATATAATTTTGTATAACTGCCGAAACTGTTCCTTCTTTTCTTTAAATAAATAAGTTATATCGATAAGCACCCACTACAACACTAACCGAGTAGCAAGAACTTTTGAAATCCAAAGTTCAATCTAAAGTATTCTTTATTACAATTACATAAGGTTGATTTTAACTTCATTTAAACTACAATTATTAGTAAACTAAAATAAGCTAAGGTTTTTAAAGAATACTAACAAAATCGTACTTACCGATGATACGAAACACCTCCATTACGAAGATTTTTTCTCCTACTATCGTTTTTGCACTCCAGAATGCAACAATACGGCATATTTACAATAATTATGCGGAAAAATCAGGAAAGACGCGAGACTACCAACTTGAAGCGATGTTAGACACGCACGACTGATAACGACTGGGATCAAATAAGCGTAGCTACGCTTAATTGTGCCACACTAAACACGCCTACTTTGCACTTCCACTTGTTTTTTCTATTCCGTGGAAGAAACTAAATTCAAACGTATTTAAAATAAAATGTCAGAATTGGCTCCGGGACCTTAAACTATATGATATAAAAGACTTCACATAGCATTTGACTTTGGTCTATTATTTGTATTACTTGTTTTGTATTGATATTTAATTACCCCTAAGTTGTGTTGTGACATTAGGTTTTATTATACTGACCCATTATTAATTATATCTTTATAAAATATTTCTGACAGAGGCCATTAACGGTCGCTTAGTTATTTATTACATACTATCATTTTTTTTAAATATATATATATATTTATAGTGTTTAAAGACATTGATGTATTTAGGACAAAGCCCCTATACAGCTGCTAACATATTTGTACTATTTTTTATTTGATTTATCTCACCGACAAAGCCCATTTACAGCTGCAATTTTACTATAAATTTTATATTGAAATACATAAATAGCATCTAAATTTTTATTTTATTTCTTGTTGTTTGTACATTTGATTTTCTGTTATATAGCTTGTGTATTTTATATGTACTTTTTGGTTACTAGCTGTATCATTGTTATTATTTTTCATATTTGTTTGTATTTCATTTGATTAGTTATTTTGTTATGTATGACGATAACCAAGTGTTCTGTATTGTACCTATGGTGGAAATAAAGATATGAATGAATGAATATGCCAAATAGCCTTTGGGGTCTGTGAGACCCCACGTTGTATTGCACGCAGCTAAAACGTAAGTGTAATTTTTTTTTGTATTTATAGGGCTTTTCATTATTTTTTGTGTTATATTTTAAATTATTGTATCTTAAGCCTGTAGCAGTCCGCTGCTGGACACGGTCATTACCCAAAGCGTTTTTTTATTGAAAGAAATTACAAAAATAAATACAGTTTTGCTTCATTGAAACCAGGACAGGCCCTACTAGTATAGAAATTATAATAACAGAGCTCGAAGAACTTCTTGGTTTATTTGTATACGACAAAGACTACTTGTGGGCCTCTGATAGAACAGGCATAGAAGCATTTCATATTATCATGTCGTTTTATTAGTAAGTTATTTGTAAATTGACAAGATGCTTACTAGAACTAAAACAATAAGTTCTTGGCTCGTAGAACTTCTTGGTTTATTAGTATACGACAAAGAACTACCTACTTGTGGGCCTCTGATAGAACAGGCATAGAAGCATTTCATATTATCATGTCGTTTTCTTAGTACGTAATTTACAATTTAACGACATGCTTGCTTACTAGAAATATAACATGAATTTGGAAGTTGAAAAAAAAACATCCGTAGATAATGATTAAAGCAATAAACTCTTGGCTCGAAGAACTTCTTGGTTTATTGCTATACGACAAAGAACTACTTGTGGCTCTCTAATGGAACAGGCATAGAAGCATTTCACATTATCATGTTGTTTTCTTAGTAAGTAATTTACAATTTGACGACATGCTTACTAGAAATTTAAAATGAATTTGGAAGTTTGAAAAAAAAAGTCTATAGATAATGTATAATATGGCAATAAGCTCTAAGAAACTTAGGATTAAGACTCAAAGAGGATTATTTGAAGAATATAAAACAGAAATGAAAAACGCCAAAAAAATATTCGTTATCTTAGAAAAATTGTCGAAGAAACGAAATCAGAGTGCCCAATTCGTGCTCACAGATTCAAATTTGTATTTGTCCTAGAACAATGGACAGAAAAACCTTTTTATGTTTTTTTAAAATATTCTATTGTATAATATAATGTAAGGGGATAATACAATGTTAGTAATGATATAATATATATATTTGGCTATTAAGTTAAAATATTCCATTATTTTTGTAGGTAAAAAGGTGATATTTTGTTTTTGAGATTTTGTAATAAATGATTGAAATAAAATTGTTTATTATTTTTAATTTTCATCCTATTAAACATTAGAATATGAATATATAATAAATTTAATTTAAATAAATCTGTTAGTTATCTGAAGGTTAAATTATACACTGACGTGACACTGGCAGAAATGTACAAGTTGCACGAGTTGCCATAATAAGAAGAAAAATAAAGTAGCAGTTTTTTAAACTGTACCTAGAGAAAACAAGAAAACATAGCTGCACGGCCACTTCAAGACAAGACTCATGTCTTGTATATATAGGGTATAATAAATCTCTCGGGCCGCCCGTGACAATGTTTAACTTTTTTTAATCTTTTAAATTCTAGTAAAAAAAAGTGGGAATTACGGGAAAATTATATAATGAGAGAATTTTAATACTGTGAGCGCTATTGTGCCAAAACTAATGGTGTAATGGAAAGTTTGTTGTCGTTTCCCAGATAACTTAAGGATTAAATAATAATTGATTTCCATAACAAAAACTACACCTAAAGAAGCCGCTACCGCTGTTGCTATCTTGTAATGTGTTCTCGCTGCGCTAAATACAGCTAGCGCACGAAATTGTCAGCCACAGTGACGTCACGCGTGCTTGGCACACTGGCTTTTAGCGGCAGGAACGGTCTATGTTTATTATTTAATATCTCCGTAACTAATGGTCCGATTTGGATAATTCAAAAAGATATACCATCCTATTTCATAAAGAACAACATGGATACTAGTTTAAAATAAAACTAGTAAAAAAAACTACCAACGCCGAACTCCTAACGCTTTATTAAACACTCGTGCGAACGTAACTTTAATGTTACAATAATGACCTACAGAAATTATGTGTCATCGGTCACGTAATCACTAACGCTTCACCCATTACATGAACGTTTGTAACCAATTCTTCATCCCTTTCATAAATTTCGTGGCTTTCGCCCCTACCCCCCTGGATTCGCCACTGAACCTCATTACGTATATTATTACGGCAAAAAAAATAATTTAAAAATCTTGTCAAAAGGCCCGAGCCCCCCCTCAAATCAAGAGTTCCTGGATCTGTTCCTTGGTGCATTGCGGAATATTTGTTTTAAAGCATAATCGTCATTACAAGTGACGAACTTAGTTTTATTATTCGCAGCAACATTATTGTATAGAAATGAAACTATTGCATAAAAAAACTAATAGTGCCATAATAGATCTAGTGCGAATTATTAATTATTTTATTATTCGCAGTAGTTTATATATTTCCATTATTACCATTACTCTTAAAAAATGTGTGCGAAAAAAAATTCGCACTAGTTCCATCATGGAACAACGCAATGAGTTCCATTATCACTACTGCGAACAATCATGAAAAAGTCCGACTTGACGGAAAAATGTTTTTTTAGTGGGATTTTTAAAAAGTCCCACTTTTTTTAAAAAGTAGGAAAAAAGTCCTGGTTGACGAAAAACATTTTTTTTAAAGTAGGAAAAAGTCCCACTTAACGAAAAAAATATTTTTGGAGGGATTTTTTTTTAAAGTCCCACTTTTTTTAAAAGTTGGAAAAAGAACCCACTTGACGAAAAGATTTTTTAGTGGGAAAAAAATCTAATTTTAAGAAAAGTAGGAAAAATTCCCACCTAATGAAAAATCGGGAAAAAGTCCCAATTTTTCAATACATAAGAATTTTCCCCATTAAAATAAGAATAGGCAGCAGGAATTTGGGCTTTGATTTTATAATCGAGATTAAAACGGTTAGCAAATCAGGGGCCTTACCAAAGAGCCAATCGTTAATCGAATCGAAATACCCATCGAAAGCCAAATGTATGGTATTTGACGTTTCTCGGCGATCAGGCTCTACCCATAGAGTAAAATTCCTATACATTTTTACCGATCGATGCGGCGATTCGATTGGCGATCGTGTTCTTTGGTTAGGCCCCAGAGTAGTGACTTGGAATACTTTGGGCATTTATATGAAAAAGGTTAAAATTTTTATAAAACGTTGAAATTAGTGTTATGTAATGCTTTACCAAGAAGAATATCGCTTCTGCTGACTTCAAACTCATCAGGAGTGGATGAGTTACACGAATAAAATTCTATAGATTCATCTTCTGAAGATGAGTTAGGCATAATATATAGGTAATATGGTATAATATATAAAAATAAGTATAATAAATAATAAATATAAAAACAATATATATATGTATAAAGTCATTAAAACAGCAATAATTTGCCAATATTTTGAAGTGCCACATCAACCGCCAGTTAGCTGGTTCACAATTGAAGAGAAATCACCAAAAGAAAACAATACGTAACTCAACATCAATAAAGTAAGGCAGTAATTAAATTAAATACTATATATAATTAAACATTATATATTTAGATAGGCAATAGTAATGTTAATAAGTATTATGGAATTTATGGATAACACAGAACCCCCATGGTACATTGATCTTAGCCTTTTCCAGTACCTTTGCCAAAGCTCATACAAATTTTAAGAGAAAAAAATTATAAAAAAAAACAGAAATGTAAACAAACATTGTGAATATTTGTGAAAGACAACATTTGGTGGATTCTTTGAGGGTAGTCCGAAGACTGTAGACGCGTGTGTCTATTACAGTTATCAAATTTAATTTTATTGAATATTATTGTGCAAAAGTGTACTAATTTTGTAGAATAAGCATTCGTATAGTAATATTAAGTGTGAGAAGTGTAGTATTTACGCAGTGATCTTGGTGTTTGTGCTATCTCAACGAATCCCTTTATCTTCAGTAAAATGGCGGTACCCATTTTACTGTTGATTATTTCTTCCTCCTTCACTTGACACTGGCATCACTATACCGTATGTTTGCATACGGTCATGTGGCCATTCCTAATTCTAACCTAGTCCTTTCCCTATTCCTTTCCTTCCTATTATCCCACTTTTACCGTACAATATTATAATTTTAAAATTACCCACTTGACATTGGCAAAATTATGCGTAAAGCGTAGAAGGTCATTAAGGTAAAAGAAGAAGAAGAAGACATTTGGTAATTTTAATTTCTATGGTAAGAGCCTTTTTAGTTGCAAGCATGGTTACAATTACAACATTTGTAGGAAAGAAATATTGGGTATTCACTTAACATATAGAGAAATACACTTACAAACAGGAAATATGAATTTAACTTGTAATAACCATTTCTGGGAATAAAACTAAAACTACTAATAAAATATTGATGTTAATATACAGAAAATTATAGACCTGGGTAAATATACATAATTAACAATATTTCTTGAATTATTTTGTTTTAGAAGTTTTTGCAACATGGATTTTCCTATTGATTTGTGTTTCAGCCTGAACCGGTGGATGTTTGGCAGCCAATTCACTTAGGTGGGCAGCAGAAGGCAGGCAATGTTTTTGAACATTTGGCAATTTTAAGTAGTCTTTGCCATCTTGGGACCAACAGTTATTAAGACCATATTATTGTCGGCCTTCAATGAAAATCTGCCTCCGAGTTGGTGTCATGAAGTCAGCTAGTGATAAACCAGAGCCCTTAAGACTCTTTTTGGCCTGCTAAATACTGACTCGGATATCCTCACCTTGAAATTTTACCAGAATTGGACGGGGTTTGTCCGGCTCAATTTGTTATCCAAGCCGATAGCTAAAACTTATGTTACTTGGTGTACAATGCTGATGTAACCTGTTGGATACCACATTACAAATAGTATTGGGAGTGCTTTCACCAACTTCTTCTTTTATACCCTGGAATATAATAAACTTACGCCGGCTTCTGTTCCCAATATCTTTAGCCATAATAGCGACACTATTGATTTGGGCAGTGTTTCCCGTACAAAGTCCTTAAAAGTATTGAAATTCTTAGCCAATTGCGCCCTTGAAATTGAGGAGAGAGATGCAGATGAAAAGTGTGCTTCAAAGGTCTTCATGGTCCTCTCAAATTTGTCCTCCAGGCCCAAAAGTTTTAAGATTGGCTTAACTTCCATAGTGTTGATTGTTTTGGAGTAAATAATGTTGAAAAACAACAAAAAGGCAGGGATGTGCTTAAAGTAATTTACACTTTCATTTATCTTTCAATGCTTTAATATTAATATAATAATTAATTAAAAATATAACAATTCCAAAGAGTGTTTTTTTTTCTGCCTACCCTACAATCCATTATTAATTTTATTCACAAAGGGTTCTAGCATGAAGCTAAAAAAACGCGCCCCGTAGGGGCGCGCGGACGGGCACGGTTTTTACCTTCATGGGTTCTAGTATTTAATTATATGTTATTATAAATTATTTGTTGTTTTTTCTTCCGCAAGGAGAATAGTTTATTAGATAAATGTTAAAAATATGATATAAAATAAACAGGTTTTTATATCATATTATTAAAACACAATACAGTCACACAAATTATAATATTTACAAAAGGAACAAAATTATTTATAATAATAATAGTCAGGCTAAAAAACACAATAAATATAAAAAACATAAAAGGAACAAAAAATAACACAACGAAAATCACAATAATCTATAATAATAATAGTCAGATTTAGGCTGCCGCTTTCTTTAGATATTAATTATACTCTATGGCAGTCGCAGAAAACATTTTTTTCGTTTGTTTGAATGCATGCAACTCGTAATACAAAATTACTCGAAATCCATACTAAAATTCATAGACAAAACAATAAATGCGCGACCGTGCGTGACGGAAATTTCGCCAATTACTCGTAATACCATTTAAAAAATGACAGCTGTCATCCCATACAAAGGTGATCGTCGAAAACGGAAAAAACGTACGCAAAATTCGGACGGTGAACGTGTCAAAACTCGGAATAAGGCCCCAGTTCCATCCCCGCTTCTGCACTTCATTTTTTTTATTTCATATTATTATTATGATTTTTACATGTATTTTTATTTAAATCAATTTTTATCTTTAACATCCAAAAGACAGCTAAAGTTTTATTGACTACAAAATACTTATATTCTGCATTATTTAATTTATTAGCGCCATCTCTCTGTAGTAGTTGTTATAAATTGGTTTACTTAGTTCATTATATCACCGCTTTGCGCTATGTCGCTGCTCGCCGACATTCCACAACTTGTGATTTAAACGGACGGAACAAATGTACCTATCTATATGGATATCACTTTGAAACGGTTGTAACTTGTAACGATGGAAACTCTTGTAACGTGGTGGTTATTGTTACTTCACGTGATTGTGATATTTAGTGATTTTTGTTATAGTAGTTTTTTCGTGATTGGTTGCACATTCGTTCTAAGGTTTTTTGACGTTGTGTTTTTTTTTGAGTTATTGTTGCTATCCTCGTTTTAGTTTCTTTTTCTTGTATCGGTTTTTAAAATATCGTCGTTGCACTCCGACGAGGTGGTTAATGATGTTCACGCTATTGCTGTGATTGGTTGCGGTACGTTCCGTGACGCATTCTTTCTAGGTTTTTTGTAGTTGTATTTAAAAATTATCTTGTTTTAGTTTTTATTTTGTTTCTTTTTAATAAAAGTATTAAATTTTTGTTTTGATAATAACTCATGGCTTATATTTTGATTTTGGACTCATAGTTATGGTGTTGGTGTCTGGCGATATGTCATGTCAAAACGTTTTTTTATTATAACTTATTATCCCCTGGCCCTAGACCCAAAGTGTTTGTACTTAAACGATAGGTATCGATGATATCTAGCCAATGAAAGCTAATTTCAGCTTTGTTAAAGGATTTTCGACCTTATTGACAATTGCATTTTATTGGTAGAATTCGATGGTATGCCATCTAATAAGTCGAATTGAATTTAAAAAAAAGGTACTCGATCAATGTCATTAAGGTCGAAAATGTTTTTTCAATTTATCTCGTCAACCGTCAGTCGTAAGCCTATCGTGTTTGTACTCTAATAAAAGGAAATAATGAGATCTAACCCTTTTAATACTCAAAAATCAATATTATGTTTTTTTTTCTTAATTACGTTTTTTTAATTAAATAGTTATTACAAATATAATAACCGTTATTAGTTATTTAAAAAATATCGACTTTACTGTAACTATCTACGTTACGTAACGCTCACCTCTAATTTACTTGCCAAAATGACAACGAACAATTTTCATCAAAATACACTATTCTCACTTTTACACACTTTCACTTCAAATAAACACTAAAATTTTCCATAACAGAGAAACTATTATAGTTTAGGGTTAATTAACAAAAATAACTATAATTCTACTTAATTTTTAACACTAAATAAAAAGTTGAATTACGAAAACAAAAAATACAAGAAGTTACAAGCGCCATTTTCCGATTTTTTTCACGAACGGGGTCACACGTATCTTGAGTAGAGGTGGGCGTTTTTCAATCAACGATGCCGGCATCGGATGCCAGTAAGAGATGCCGCGCAACGATGCGGGTTGACTTCCAGTTTCGGTGCCGAGAAAACGGATGCCGCATCGCATCGTCCCCGGCATCGGCATCGGCGCAACTCGCGTTTCGTTTTCGAGCGACCGCACCGCATCGACCGCGGCACCGGCATCGGGCGCAACATCTCGCGTTTCGTTTCCGAGCGTACCACAGCGCATCGACCGCGGCATCGGCACCGGCATCGGCGCAACATCTCGCGTTTCGTTTCCGAACGTACGGCACCGCAACTACCATGGGCATCGGCATCGGTGCAAGATCTCGTGTTTTGTTTTGACTCACAAAATGTTAATTCGTTTGTTTTTTTTTATTAATTAAGTTAATTAGTTGTTTATTTTATTCAACTCCTATTGGGTACGTATTTATTGAAAAATAAATACGTACCCAATAGGGTATTTTTTTATTTCACTATATTATAATGTGCCCATGTCCGTCGTACATTAAATATTGATTATTATTTCAGGTTTGTATATTCAAATATTGATTATCTTTTTTTTTTATTGTTAGGAAATAATAATCCCTTCAAGCTTTAAGAAGCTTTTTTTGTCCATTCATGCTGTAGCAAAAAAACTAAGAAACGATGCCGGCATCGGATGCCGATTTGATGACAACGATGCGCATCGATGCCAAAAAAATACGAAAACGCCCATGTCTAATCTTGAGTAGATGAAAGTCGTAGCCCGCGTTATCAAAAATATAACAAAAAAAAAAACGAAGTAAAAACATAAATAAACAACCTATAGTCTGTGAGCGCACTCTGCAAATGATCAAAAAAATGTTTTAACATGAAACTGACTTATTTAGATGCATTGATATACATTAAAAAAATCTGGCTTGACTATGGTAAGTGTCCGACCACTGTTTTTACTATTTAATAATCTACGTAGTACTCTACACTGAACAAATAAGTAAGAAGCCGCACTTAGCCTTTTTTGCAGCTGAAGCGACAGCGTGGCCAAACAGGCGCAACTTTTGAGTTACATTTTTGACATCGGACTCTTTTTTTTTAGATAAAAATATAGCATTGGATGGACAATTATTCTTGCCATATATATTTTTTAAATATTATATTTATACGTAGACAGAGAAAATATTTATAGCATGTATTGACAGCTATGCCCAGTTTTTTTTTTAATATAGCATTTGTAATTTATCGAGCTTATGCCAATAGTTTTTTTTTAATATAGCATTTGTATATTATCGAGCTTATGCCAATAGTTCTATTTATAGGTATAGTATCAAGCTTTAAGCTGACGTAATACGTCAGTGATGTAGGCTCTACCATAAGTTATCTTTATATTAACGTATTGTTAATATTTGCCATGAGGATCACTTTATTTCAAAAAGTCCATTGGTTGTGCCTCATTTATTAACATTCGTTAATACGAAGCAAAAACTTATGGTAGAGCCTATAATTTTCAAAAACCAAAATCGTTACAATAATGATTATCAAGATATGTTTAATGATTGGCTACAAAAAGGAATTATAGAAGAAGTAAAAGAAGATAATAAAGAAGGTCATTATTTGCCGCATCATGCCGTGATTAAAGAAGCGAGCTTAACGACAAGAGTGCGACCGGTTTTTGACGCCTCGGCTAAGGATAAGCAAGGCAATTCATTAAACGATTGCTTAGAAAGAGGCGCAAATGTATTAGAGAAAACTTGGATTTTAAAATATAATTGGGATGACGAACTACCTACTGAAATTACAAAACAATTTAAAGAATGGTTGTATGAGATCGATATATTAAAATAATGTCGTATTCCACGTAAACTTACCTGCTATCCTATCGCTAAGAGTTCAAGATCATTACATGTATTTTGTGATGCTAGCAAGGTGGCATATGCGACTTGTATATTTTTAAGGAGTGAATATAATAACAAGGTAGATGTTAAGTTAGTGATGGCTAACAAATAAAGAAGGATTTGGGGATTGATTGTGAGATATTTTATTGGACTGACTCTACAGTATCACTTACATGGATTAAGAAAAATTGTAATTGGGCGAAATTCGTTCAAAATAGAGTTAATGAAATTCGTAAATATTCTAATGTCGGAGATTGGTACCACGTGCCAGGAAATAAAAATCCAGCTGATTTGTTGTCCAGGGGCTGTAATCCCAAGACGCTTGTCAGTTCTGCTTGGTGAGAGGGTCCATCTTGGTTTAAAATGAATAAAATATTATGGCCGATAAATATATATAATGAAGATGAAATGGCTAAGACGGAACTAAAAAGTAATGTAATATAAGTAAAGTAAATTAATTGTAAATAATTATATTAAATTTAGTGATAACTTATTATATTTTTCTAAATTTTCTAAAATTGTTAATTTGACGGTATGGATAATGAGATTTATAAATAATTGTCGTTTAAAGATAAATATATATATATATATATCTTCACGGGTGCCTTACGGCGCCCGAGACCGTCTAGACGGCCCCAGGGTACCCAGCGGAGGGGTTTTAATCCCACCTCGTCGTAGCCGATGGTATGAGTCTACACCGAACAAGTGGCTAGCTCGTCGCGATGTTTTGAATAGACTCAATAACCCACAAAGATAAATAAAAAGCAATTATTAATGAATAAAACTATAACTTCTAATGAATATATTTCTGCTGAAAAGAAAATATGGTTATTAGTTCAGAATGAAATATTTAATGGAAATAAAAATAATATAAACTGAATAACTTATTATAAAGATGATGAAGGTTTATTACGGGTTAAAACTAAACTAACTTAGTGAGGAATATAATAGTTTTCAATATCTGATTCTTTTACCATTTAATAATGAAATTGTATATAGGTTCGTTCAACAAAAACATGAATTACTTGTCAACATGTCGGAGCTCAAACAATGATAAATAACATAAGGGAGGATTATTGTGTTTTACGCATCAGACGCTTAGCAAAAAATATTGTAAATAAATGTGTAATTTGCAAAAGGTTTAAATCAAATAAATACGAAAGTCCTTTTGCTTCGTTTCCTTATAATAGAGTTAACCGGTTTTTGGAGTGTTTGAGGTTTGTGGGATTGATTTAGCCGGGCCTATATATTTGCGTTCTAATGTTAAATGTTATATAGTTTTATTTACTTGTGGTGTATATAGAGCTGTGCATTTGGAATTGGTCGAATCCACGGAATAAATAATACAAGTTTACAATAATACTTGTTTTATTTATTTCGTGGTCGAATCATTGCCGACAGAAAGTTTTTTAATGTCGATGCGCAGATTTATAGCACGGCGTGGTAGAGTTTCCAGTATTTATAGTTACAATGGATCGAATTTTGTTGGCGCCAACAACTTATTTAATTCATTAAATTGGAGCAAAATTCAAGACGAAGCCAACATAAATAAGATTAAATGGATCTTTAATCCACCAACTGCTGCCTGGTGGAGTGGATGGTGGCTAATTAGGACTGTTAAAGACCTATTGAAGAGAGTATTAGGCAAGACAGTGGTTACATACGTGGAGCTGGAGACAATATTATGTGATTGCGAAGCTATCATAAACTCAAGACCACTTAGCTATATAAATTCAAATTCTACGGAACTGACCCCTATATCTTCAAATTCATACCTCATAATAATGTGAATGATATTGATTAAATTGATACAGATGCTCTAAATAGAAGATTACAATTTATACAGAAATTAAGAGAAGATCTACGACACAGATTTAAAATTGAATGTCTTGGCTATAGAAGAAAATAAAAATCGTCTGTAATAAATATTGTAGTACTTATTGAAACGGATAAAAAGAGAGTTGAATGGCCACTCGGTATAGTAAAGGAATTATATCCAGGAACCGATGGGATTTCGAGGGTGGCTAAAATTAAAACGGGTGCTGGCGCTATGGTTAGGCCCATACAACGGTTATATCCTTTAGAAATATCAAATTATGAATGTCGACGAATTAATAAAGACAACACTACTAATTCTGAACAAGTGAAGGTGAAAGAAGTTAATAAGACGCCTGAATATAAAACAAAAAGTGGGCGAGTAGTGAAGGTGCCTCAAAGAATGGCGTAGTGTTTTATCCACTTAACCGGGACCAACCAAGCTAGCCTCTAACGTCCGCGGTTCGCGCGGTCAAGCGCTACCTGTAATTGCATTTCAAACGGAATTAAACACATATTAGTTACGCCGTATATGCCTAGTAGTAACGGCGCGGCTGAAAATTCAGTTAAAATAATAAAAACATTTTTGAAAAAGGCGGTCTATGAAAACAAATCACTTAATTTAGCATTAGACGATTTTTTATTGATGTATCGCGCAGCTCCACATAGCATCACCGGTTAGTCACCGTCGGAGCTGCTACTGGGGCTACCGTGCGCACCCCTTTAGATAACCTTCTTCCGAAACTAGGCGATAAAATAATTAAAAAACAGCAAAACCAAATTGACTAAAAAGGCGGCGACCCTAAAAGACATTTTAATATTGGAGATAAAGTATTTTTTTAAAAATATAATAATAATAAATATGATTGGGAGCGTGGAACGATTATAGAAATTGTAGGTCCGGTTTCTTATAAAATTAAATACGGAGATAAAATAGTAAAAAAACATTTAAATCAAATATTTAATGACGTAACAGAAGATAAAGTAACCGTGGTTATGGGTGAGCTTATGCATAGCTTCCCAGATGTGTTTTCTCCTGGTATAGGTAAGTTCAATAAAGGTGTAATTAAATTAGAACTAGCAGCGGGCGCCCGGCCCGTGTGGCGCCGAGCGCGGTCGCTGCCTCTAGCGCTGCGCAGCGCGGTAGACGCTGAACTACAGCGGTTGCAGCGAGAGAACATCATCTCACCGGTGGAATGGAGCGAGTGGGGCACACCGGTCGTTCCCGTCATTAAGAAATCAGGTGAAGTGCGTTTATGTGGCGATTTTAAAACTACTGTTAACCCTGTATTAGTAGACGACAAATATCCGATACCTAAAATAGAGGATCTGTTTTAGCTTTACAGGGAGGTCGTTTATTTAGTAAAATAGATTTATGTCAAGCGTATCAACAACTGGTGTTGCATGCTGACTCGCGAAAGTTTTGTACGATAGTGACACATAGAGGTACTTTTTGCTACAATAGACTACCATTTGGTATAAAATGCGCTCCGAGTAAATTTCAACGCATAATGGAACAACTACTACGTTTACCTTACGTTACCGTATACTTCGACGATGTGCTGATTACAGGGACAGACGACACCGATCATAAAAATAGGTTGTTTAATGTTTTTAAAACATTATCATTAAGCGGGTTAAAGGTATCGCCGGAAAAATGAAATTTTTTTAGAAAATCCGTTTCGTACTTAGGACACGTCATAAGCGGTGACGGGTTAAGAACTGAAATTTCTAAAATAGACGCCATCAATAATACCTCACAGCCTAAGGATATACACGAATTGAAAGCATTTTTGGGCCTCGTTAATTATTATGGTAAATTTGTCTATAACTTGAGCAACGAGTTATATCCGTTATACGACTTATTAAAATTACAAAATGATTATAAATGGTCTGAAGGTTGCGAAAGTGCATTCAATCGTGTAAAGGGGCTTTTGAGTAGATCATCATTATTATCACATTTCGACCCTGCGAGGGCGACGACGCTGGCGTGCGACGCGTCGCCGCGCGACATAGCGGCCGTGCTGCGGCAGACCGACAGCGCGGGTCGGGAGCGCCCCGTGTGTCACGCCTCTCGCGTCTTGTCGGCGGCCGAACAGAGTGTCGATTACGAGATACTTGAACGGTGAGCGTGCGCCGAACGTCGACAAGATTTGCGTGGACATTTGTATGGGATGACATTAGTGACCGTTCACGACGTATTACGAGTGCAAAGATAACCAAACAATATTTGCGTGAGCGTGCGCTCGACGATTTTCTTGTTTTATCTATGGTTCGCGACAAAGATTTGTATGAAAATGTAATCCCATCAAAAACAATACTTGTCAAAAAAACCAAGTCTCGCAACTCAGTTGTTCTGCGGTAAAAAGTTGTGAGATCCATGTAATACCAAGTCGGTTATTAATTTATTCAGTCTCTACTTAAGCGACTTTCTGTCTTAATACGTCCAGTCTCTAAGACCACGATCGTGGTCCATAACAATTGAAAATCAATTGTGTCTGGAATCTCCGTACTCGAAGCATTAAGTTGTTACGTAATAATTAACAGCATCTTATAGTGACGCATATCAATATTAAAATTCTTTAATGTTTTATATAAATATATTGAGACTTGGCCGGCTGCTGCTCGCTCGGCGACATTCACCTTTCCGCGCGCCCCGCCACTGTCCCCGCCCCGCGCCCTCGATCTAGCACCGCGCAGCGCGTAGTAACGGCCCGCGCTCACTCGCTAGCATCGCAGCGCGTGAGCGCGGGCCGTTAATCGCGTGTTTTTCCTTGATTCACACACCAAACACTACTTAAATTCCAAATTTGAAGCTTCTAGGTCTGCTAGAAGTGCCTTAGAATTTTGATGATCGGTGAGTCAGTGAGTGACAAAATTAAGAAATTTGACCCGTTATAATTCTTAAAAATACTGGTTCAAATTGAATGAAATTTGAAATATACGTGTCTTTACAATGCCTGCATGGTTACTGAAAATTTCAGTCTTCTAGTTTTATCCACAACGAAGTTACAGGGGGTCGAAAATGGTCTGAATTGCTTCGAGAAAAGGATGGTACGGCCGTGACGCTTTTTTGCTCGACTTGGTGGGGGCACGGCCGTGCCCCCAGCCAGATTACGAGTGCCATTTTGACATTGCGGAGCGTACGCCCATCGCACGATCGCACGATTTTCTTGCTGGCGCGCTGACGTCGAGAAATACTTAATAATTTTTGTGTTATTATGACTAACTTTTGACTAAAAAGAGTTTTGTTGTTAGTTCTTAAATTTATTCAGTGCTTTTTATTAAATAATATAGTATAATTCTCATTTAAAAGTAATGTTTGAAGCCGTCATGTGTACATCCAATCAACCGGTTAATTCTCTCTTAAATCACCACAATTTACTTATTTGTATTTTAGGATGTAATTTTTAGCTTATAATTTATATTAAGCAATAGAACAATACCACAGATGTGATAATAGTTACTACATAAGCCAAGACATAAAATCTAATAAAATGACCGTTCTCTTGTAAGAGAAAGAGCCTTGGATAAAATATATAAAATTATTAACGGCCGAAATCTAATTAATGATAATATAGAACAATGGTATTTTTACAGAACACATTAAACTCAATAAATGTAAAGATGGTAAGTTATGTACAACTAAAGTAATAATGGTGTGATAAATTCTTTAGATATGTCACAGTAACTTAAGGCTATTAAAAGTTAATGGCAAATTTAGTGGTGCAAACCATGATGCACATATCTGATGGCTTAGTGCAATAATTAATTAAGTATATGAAAAATGTTCATATAATTACTATTTGGTGGAAACATGATTATTTGGTAAGTTTTATTTTTTTTAAAGTTTATACATTCTTATTAAAAAACCTATAGGATCTTATCCTACCTTATTAATTATCACACTAATGCCTGCCACTTCTAAGAATTGTATAAACCAAACCCTTATTACCCCACAGTATTCAATGGTTTAATGTTTATGAACTCAATAAATAACATTCACTTACATTGAGTTATCACAACAATAATAGTACAAAGATTACCTACAACCAATATGCCTCAGTGCACCCATCACCTTTAGGGTTGTATATGGAGGTTGTGGATTTGATTTCCCCACCCAAGTTAAAAAAATATCAGTATGGTTTTCTGTAGTTTTCATGGTCTGGGTGTTTATTGTACACAAAGTACGGCCTAGAGCTTAGTTTGTGACCAAACCAATATGTGTTATATATTGTCCTAATATAAAAAATATAAAAACAGTCCACACTACATAAAAATTTTAAACAGAATTACATAGCAATTGACCACCTCATAAACTAGTTTTTACATAGTACTAATGGTGTTATAAATTCTTAACAGATAAGTAGCAGTAACATAAAGATATTAAATGTTAATGGGAAATTTAGTGGTGCAAACCATAAAGCACATATCTGGCGGCTTAGTGCAATAAATAAATATATGAAACATTTACATAGAAATTGGGAAACCGTATGGTTATTATTTGGTGGGTTTTTTTTTTAAAGTTTATATATTCTTATTTAAAACCTATAGGATTTTATCCATATACCGATTATAACACTGATACCTGCCCCCTTCTAAGAATTGTGTAAACCTAACCCTTATTACCCCACTGTGATTTAAGAACATTTATAAAATCAATAAAAAACATTCACTTACATTTAGCTAACATAACAATAAGATTACAAACAATTCTGCCTCCATAGACTAGTGGTTGCACCTTTGGCTTGTATCCAGAGGTTGTGGGTTAGTTTCCCACCCGTGGCAAAAAAATATTAGTCCTTTCTGTACAGTTTGTAATGGTCTGGGTGTTAATAAAATATAATATGTATGATAGTGTTGTTTCTGGTACACATAGTGGGTACACCTTAGAGCTTAGTTTGTGACCAGCGCAATATGTGCAAATTGTCCTACATATTAAATTATATATTATTTAGGATATATATGTATTAATTTTATTTAATATTATAGGATTATACTATTATTGTATAGTATATCATTGTAAAGATAACCCAAGCTACACTTCTCTAGTCACTTGCAAAATTTACAGCTTATAGGTAGCTTCAATTCCCCAAACATGTTTTTTTTTTATTTATTTTTTTCAGGACCGCATACACTCTGCTACCTTGATAGCTTACTCTGATTCTAAATGCATCAGAGGGTTCAAAAATACTATCAAGATGTTTTGGACTACTCGAAAATAGATACTTATTAAAACACATTGATATGGAAAACCAGCGGTCTTGTTAGAGCAAATATAACAAGAAATTATATTTAGTTTAATATTCTAAATATAGAAAACCAGCAGACAACTGATACAATTTCTGGAGACTTAAAGTGTTCATATGTTAGAGCAAATATAATGAATTATTTTTAATATAATATTCTAAATTATAAATATATGGGTACATACATATATATACTTATAGTGTTTTATTTAAGTTGGCCTTGCCTTTCAGCTGACTGCAGGTCAGTAATCATCAATCCACTTAGCCGCTTGCTAATTATTGATAATTAAAACGACTATTTTTGTGTACTTTACACTCAATCACTACATGTACCTATGTTAAAATAGTTGCTGCGGCTACAAATAAGCAAGCAACTAAGTTGCTTGATTGATAGTATACCATCTGGTCTGTATTATAGACTAGGTTTTTTTTTACTAGAGCATGGCATGTGACTCGTTATCCGTATATCTGATGGTAAGCGGTATGTAGAGTCCAAGATATAAACTGTATCTGAAAAATATTGTTATTTATATGATACTTTTATTTAGCCTCAATACCCACCTTGCTATTGTGCATATCAACTTGAGAACCGGTTTATAGGTTAGGTTATTGAGTATATACACCGCAATGAGCTGGCCAATTGATAACTGTTGTTTCAGAAAACCTATGGTTCAGCTAAATTTAGGTCCACGTTTATAACCTATTTACCTACTGTTACAAACCATTTCAGTAAACTATTTGGTAACAAATACCATCCCGAAACTTCTTGAGCCAAAGTCTAAAGCTGGATACCTTAGTTGTAACAAACTATTATGTACCTATTGTTAAAGTCGTATGCTCTTAAATACACTCCAGTTGCTATTGCTGTCAAACCATTATTTGGCATAGAATTAAAATTATATTTTTGTGGTCATTGTATTTATCGAACTTCCGTTGCGGACAATTTAAAATATATAATATACCTAAATGATTCAAAAGTATTAATTAATTTGATTACACCTGTTTTTTTTTCACATACAATTTTACCAACATAACATATCCTAATGATGTTTCGGTATTAGTCTGTGGGTTCACCGGTTTTTCAGAGACTACTGCATTGATTTCTTGTCGAGGGGGTCTCTTCTCATGGTGCGATTGCCGGTTACGAAACGGGCGAGATTGATTTGACGATGAAGCAGCGAGGTCATTAAAATAGGCTCGTAATGCAAATACGTCCATGTCGCCCCCATTTCGTAATCCCATCATTTAGCCGGCATAGTGGGAGCGATCAATATGGTTTAACAACAATATATTGATCGACCACACTTATGGACTTTATAGGTCTGCTTAACATCAGGTAGATACAAAGCCACATGTCGTGCTATATTAAAAAAGTAAAAGTAGGTAACCAGCAGCCAAGTTGATAACGTGAAAGTATGTTTGTATGGGCATTAACACTGGAACCTTAAGGCACTGTCTATACTAATATTATAAATGCGTCTGTGTTTTACGCTATCACGTCTAAACTGAACCAATTTAAATAAAATTTGGTACAGAGACAGTCTAGAGCCTGAGAAAGGACATACGTAATTTCATGCAATAATCGTCTAGCCTATGGGTTCACCGGTTTTCTGGGGTAGTCACCTTTCATGGTACGGTTACGAAACGGGCGATTGTATTGACGATTAAACCGCGGATATTAAAATAGACTTGTAATGCAAATACGTCCATGTCGCGATCATTTCGTAACCGCATCATTTGGCCGGCATAGTGGGACAAAAATGTATTGATCAACCCCATTCGTGGAATTTGTAAGTCTGCTTAACATCAGGTAGATAAAAAAGCACATGCCGTGTTTCATTAAAAACATTGCAACAGACAGACACCTACGCATTCTACCAGTCAAACATTTGGGACAAAGCAGTGAATAGATGCAATAACTAAGAAACTTCTTCATCCAATATATATATATTTATTAAATGACACAATGAAACAAGATAATTTACAATCATATAATAAACTCCAATAGTTAAGTATATAAAACAGCACATTTAATTAATTACAGTATTATAACGTGAGTTTATGACATTAACTCTACAATATAACAATCCAATGAGTTTTTAATTAAAAAAATTATGTACATTTGTTTGACAACACCACTATAGTGCCTCGGAGAGCACGTTAAGCTGTCGGTCCCGGTTTCACTATACCAACTTGTGAAACTGTTTATAGATGGGTTATTGAGTCTATTCAAAACATCGCAACGAGCTAGCCAGTTGTTCGGTGTAGACTCATACTATCGGCTACGACGAGGTGGGATTAAAACCCCTCCGCTGGGTACCCTGGGGCCGTCTAGGCGGTCTTGGGCGCCGTAAGGCACTCGTGATGATACATACATATAACAATCCAAATCTTTATTAGATAACGTAGTCGATGAAACTAGATTATTAAAATTCAGTTAATAAGATTACTTCTCCAGTAATAAAATCCAAATAGTTACAAAGCACAGTCAATCAAACCATTATTTATTACAAAATAAGTTAATGAGACTTCTTCTTTAGTATAAAAACTAAATATTTAACAAATACGTATATCTAAATATATAATAATATACATGGTGGCCGAGTTGGTTAGACCGTGGACTTAAAAACACTTTTCAGTTCGAATTCCGGTGTGTACCAATGAGTTTTTTAATTAAAAAAAATATGTACATTTGTTTGACAACACCACTATAGTGCTTTGGAGAGCACGTTAAGCTGTCGGTCCCGGTTTCACTATACCAACTTGTGAAACTGTTTATAGATAGATGGGTATATTGAGTCTATTCAAAAACATCGCGACGAGCTAGCAACTTGTTCGGTGTAGACTCACACCGTCGGCTACGACGGGGTGGGATTAAAAGCCCGCCGTTGGGTACTCTGGGGCCGTCTAGGCGGTCTCGGGCGCCGTAACGCCCCCGTGATGATATGTATGTATGTATTAACAAATAACACAGTCAATAATACTGGATTATTACAACTCAGCTAATAAGATCACTTCTTCAATATAAAAATCAGTATATTTATAAAATCAATGAAAATCTTTGTTAATAAAATTGAATTTCCAATATAAACAAATAATAGGAGGTGACGAGGGATCAGAAAATGTGCCCATAGCACTAACTGCATTTCCGCGTTGTATGGCCATTGATATTCGTTGGCCTAAAAGAAAACCTGAACGCGGATCCCCTGTTACCTGTTTAAGCTTTTTACCTAAAGACAATATAAAGGATTTTGCGGACTTAGACCAAGTACCCATTGTCTCGACAATGAATGGGACAAAAAAATAGGAATTTGAAATTTGAGTGTATTTGTTAATTTTTTTTATGGCATAGGCTTCAGCGGCAAATCCGGCCGATTTTAAAGACCCTGAGGTATACGAGGGAGCCAGAGTGTCCACACATGCAGCGTCCCATAATAGACACTTTCCGTCTTGCCAAGGAATGAGAGAAATGCCATCGACGCGTTTTCCATCATTCCTGAACAAGCCGGAAGGCTCGAGGCTGCTCGGAATTTCTGCTGATAATAAAGCTGATTTTATAATAGAGTTGAGAGCTGCATGTCTGGATATTCTTCCTGCAGATCTACTGCAACTTAAACCGTGGTGGCCATTAGATTGCACTGCACTGCCACAGTTACAGGAATGAGGGTGACTAATTGAAGCACCTAGCCTGAGGCCTATGGCAATTCGAAGAGAGTTATTATCTAAATAAGAACCAAAAGAGGGAGATGGGATTGCGTGAAGCCAAAGGCCTGCTTCTGGCTGTGAAACTGCGCGCAACCTTGCCAGATCAGTGCCTGATGATGTGTGCAAAAGATCAGTAAAAACGGTTTTAACAATAATATTATCCCAGGCATGTTGACACGATGGGTCTTGTGGCGGAGAAGAGTTCAGGCTTTTTAAATCCCAGGCAGATTTCGCCTCATCAAGGTATGAAGTCTCTAACGAAGTATCCATAGATTTAGAGAGAATAAAAGATACTAGATTAGACACTCCATAAGATGACGAAAGGAATCCCGGTAAGCATATGTCTCGAGCCCACCTCAATCCAAGTCCACCAGAGTTGATTGGTAAAGATGATTGACGCCACTGAAAATTGTTTAAAGAAATATTAAAGATTGATTCTATAGAGGATTTAATTATTAAGTCATACTCTTCTAAAAGGTTTGGAAATTTAAAAGCTGGAATAGTTCTTAAGGTATAAATAATTTTTGATACCGAAAAACAATGTTTTAAAAGGGTATATGCTACATGAGAATTCAAGTTATTTAAATAATTTACAAATATTTTTAAATTATTTAAACAATTGGTTAATTTTTCTTCAATGGCGTCGAACATTATTGGAGAACCTAACAGACAAAAGTCGACATTAGAAATAATTTTTAAATTGGGGAGAATATTAGAAAATGATAATAAATTTTGAGAATCTACCGATTTACACCCGAAAAGTTCACATTTTGAGGTATTGAAAGTTAGACCTAATTCCTTAAAACTTTTAACAAGTTGTTCTAAATCTTCGGTTAAATCTTCAACACTTCCTGCTATTATGCCATCATCTAAAAACCAAATATTTAATTCCGATTTTAATTTAGAAATAATTGGGTGTATACATAAACTAAAAAGTAAAGGGCCAAGTGGGTCTCCTTGTTGAATGCCAACTGCAGAGTCTATTATTTGGTCGTAAAAAAATAATTTTGAATTGGAGGAATAATTTTGCCAAATAAATGGGTAAATTTCTGGTACGATTTCCAATGCTGATTTTAGAATAATATCTCTTTCTACAGAGTTGAAAGCATTTTTCAGGTCCATTTTGATTAAAAATTTATCTTTATTTATGTTCTTGTAAGTATATGTCCGGACTGCATGGATAGCTGCTTCACATCCAAATTTAGTTCCAAATCCGAGTTGAATAGGCCTGAGGTAATTTCCTGTTTTATCCCTTACCAGGCCACATGCAATTTTAGCTGAAAGTCTGCGAATGGTACACCCAATTGCGATGGGTCTGATGCCTCCATCTTTTTTGGAGAAGGCTAGAAGAGAAGCTCCATAAATAAAAGGGCAAGCCTCTTCGACGACTGAACCTGATAGCATGAAATTGCATAGGTTTGTTAATGATGTTAATAAACGTTGACCTGCTTCGTTGGCATTGTGGGAAATCATTTCTTTAAGATGTTGAGGACTTAGTGCGTCTATGCCTCCGCTTGAACCAGGGTGAAAGCTATGAACAGCCTCCTGGATTTGAAAAGGGTTATCAACTAGTGAAAAAGATTTTGATAAAGGGGCTGGAGGAAAAGATAGGTCGCGACCTGGACTAGGATGCTTATCAGAAAGAATAGAAATTGTATTTTGATTTGCAGGTAGAATTACATTATTATTTAATAATAATTTCGCAGCTCCGCTTAAATTTCCTTCGGCTACTTTTAGTTCCACTCTCCTGAAATGATTTGTATTTTGTCTTATACAGGTTAAGTCTACTGAATGAAAGTTTATATTACTATTATCTTCATTGGATATAATTTGTTTAACTTTTGATGTTAAACATCCGTTTTGATTGTGATCAGGAACCTTTAAAAATTTATACGAAAACGTTAAAAGTTGTTTCCATTCCTCAAATGTGTTTTTATTTATACAGCTGTTAATAATAGTGGAAAGCTTATCTGCTGCAAGGTATCTTGCGCCCTTCGGTATGTGTTTAAGGATCTTTGTAGTTTTCTTTAATTTTATTAAAAGGTCGGAAAATAAAACGTTCGAGTCTTGTTGTCTATATTGGAAATTATTAGTTGGTAAATTATCTTGGGAAATGAAAGGAGCTACCAATTCTTTGTGAATTTTACTAATATGGATCCTAAGCCCACGAATTGAAGAAAAAGTCCGGGAAGATAGGCAGTAGTTACATACAAAATTAGAGACACTTGTATCTGTAAAATTTGTTGGTGAAGGCATCACTTCATGGTATTTTTTTGCACAGCACTGTTTAAAACTATTCAAAAATAAATACTAATCTAAAAATAAAGCTAATTTTAGAAATTAAAATAAATATACTATTGTTGTTATCTGGTTGACGTTGACGTTTTTTTTTTCCTCCTTAAATGTAAATATTGTAACTTATTATTATAGTTGAGAATTGTATTTAAGCTACCTAACATAATGAACAAATAATATAATTATAACAAAGAGCACAGTCAATGAAACTATATTATTACAAACCAGTTATTAAGATTTCCAGTGTAAAAATCTGAATTCTTAAAAAATAACACAGTCAATTAATTAAGTTACAACTTTTGTTACACATATAATGATATGGAAAAATATATGTTGTTAAACAGTAAGATATTACTTACAGTATTGATGAAGTCAAATGAAGTGCATTTTTTTGCCAAATATTGGATTCATAATATGAGAAGTATATTTGTATGGCAGCACTGTCGACTGGAGAAACCTTAATGGGATTGCTTCTTGAATATAAAATGTAAATATTTGAAAGAAAAGAAAGAAATACTTTATTTATACATCAAACAATGCTTATATAAGTAGGTACAAATTACTCGGTCAATGAAACTACATTATTACTTGGTTATAATATCCTTTGGCGTTGTATCTGGAGGGTGTGGGTTCGATTCCCACCCCAGGCAAAAAAATATTAGTATGTTTTTTTCTGTACAGTTTGTCATGGTCTCGGTGTATATAAAATATAATATGTATTATATCATTGTTTCTGATACACATAGTACAAGCCTAGAGCTTAGTTTGTGACCAGAGCAATATGAGTAATATGTCCAGATATTATTATTATTACAACTCAATTAAGCTTCTCCAGTCCAATTCCATCTTATTACAACTGAGTTTATGAGATTACCTCTCCAATATAACAATCCCAATATTTATTAAATAACAGTCAATGAAACTAGATTATTCCAATTCATTTAATAACATTACTTCTCCAGTAATAAAATCCAAATGAAACTATTATTTATTACAAAATAAGTTAATAAGATTACTTCTTTAGTATAAAATCTAAATATTTAATAAATAACACAGTCAATAAAACTAGATTATTACAACTCAGGTAATAAGATCACTTCTCCAATATAGAATCTTTACATTTATAAAATAACAGACATCAATGAAAAACTTTGTTAATAACATTGAATTTCAAAAAAAATCATATATATATAATATAACAAATAGCACAGTCAATGACAAGTTTCATTGCCAATACTCAGTTACTTAGCAGTTACCAATTACTCAGTCAATGAAATTACATTATTACTACTGAAATAATGAGATTACTTCTGCAGTCCAGTCCCATCTTCCTCCTTCTCCTCCCATCCTTCCCTCCCCTAATCGCAAATAGTTTTTTCATACTTGTAGTTGGTGTCGTATAAGGGTCTCCATGACTAAAATTGAAAGATACATACATATAATTAAAAATATGAATTATGATTAAGATATAAATACCACTTTGTGGACATAGCATAGCATGATTGCAATGTGAAAGGTATATTGAGTACATGTAATACGCTGAGTATAACTGATGCATCGCTATGTCGAAAAATCATACTATTCTTTAAAAAAATGGCCAAGTGTATTTTACCATAATAATACCTACGCTTCAAGGTTCAGTACAACAAGAAAAAGTTTTTTAGTAAATAACTAAAAAATAAAATCCAAAAATAATATGATAATACCCAAAGACCTAGATATATAAATCTTTAATATTTAAATACAATTGAGTTGATATTCTAAAATAACAAAAAAAAAATGTGGATAAAGTAAAAACACATTCAAACATTTGAAATTTAATTATCTTAAATGATGACAGAGATAATAATTTCTTTTTAAGAACAAAATTTTGCCCTTTAAAAGCATTTATTTTCAAAAATGATACTTCAAGATTAAGAGTCATAAAATCTCAATATAACATAGCAAAATCTTGGCACAATATAATCCACCAAGAGTTTAAATTTCTTCAAAATTTTAAAAAATCTACCACAATTGGTTTTTGAGATATCTGGACCCCCAGAGTTACTATATATATGTATTGTTTTTGTACTTGCCATTCCATATATTCCATCAATATTGCATACTGTGCTGCAGATGTCATTGTTTTGTTTGCTAAAAGAAAGAATACTATCAGTAAAACCCACAAAAAATAACTATTTTACTAATTAGGTGTTTATTACATCATTTTGGTCTTTTAACATCCATCCAACCATTACATGAATAGAAAAATTAAGTAGTGAAGTTGGAAAGTTTGAGTAAAAAATAATAGGTACTTTTTTTTTCTCACAGCACCTGCTTGACGATCAAACAACAGATTAAGAGAGGATATCATAAAATCTCAATATAACATAGTAAAATCTTGGTACAATATAATCATTTTATTAAGGTTTAATAAAATGTATCAAACAGCGGCTTTATAAGGAATAAAGGAATGTTGATTTTACAATAATTTAGAGAAATTATTTATGGTTTGTCTGTTATATAATAAAATATAAAATAAACTTTAATTGAAACAAGTACCCCAGTAGCTGTTGTCGCAGAAGGTGTAAAAAGTGAGCATATATGTTTCTCTGAGATAAAGCTGTCTTTCAATCTTTCCCACTATGCCGGCCAAATGATGCGGTTACGAAATGATCGCGACATGGACGTATTTGCATTACAAGTCTATTTTAATATCCGCGGTTTAATCGTCAATACAATCGCCCGTTTCGTAACCGTACCATGAAAGGAGACTACCCCAGAAAACCGATGAACCCATAGGCTAGACGATTATTGCATGAAATTACGTATGTCCTTTTTTAGGCTCTAGACTGTCTCTGTACCAAATTTTATTTAAATTGGTTCAGTTTAGACGTGATAGCGTAAAACACAGACGCATTTATAATATTAGTATAGACAGTGCCTTAAGGTTCCAGTGTTAATGCCCATACAAACATACTTTCACGTTATCAACTTGGCTGCTGGTTACCTACTTTTACTTTTTTAATATAGCACGACATGTGGCTTTGTATCTACCTGATGTTAAGCAGACCTATAAAGTCCATAAGTGTGGTCGATCAATATATTGTTGTTAAACCATATTGATCGCTCCCACTATGCCGGCTAAATGATGGGATTACGAAATGGGGGCGATATGGACGTATTTGCATTACGAGCCTATTTTAATGACCTCGCTGCTTCATCGTCAAATCAATCTCGCCCGTTTCGTAACCGGCAATCGCACCATGAGAAGAGACCCACCCCCTCGACAAGAAATCAATGCAGTAGTCTCTGAAAAACCGGTGAACCCACAGACTAATACCGAAACATCATTAGGATATGTTATGTTGGTAAAATTGTATGTGAAAAAAAACAGGTGTAATCAAATTAATTAATACTTTTGAATCATTTAGGTATATTATATATTTTAAATTGTCCGCAACAGAAAGTTCGATAAATACAATGACCACAAAAATATAATTTTAATTCTATGCCAAATAATGGTTTGACAGCAATAGCAACTGGAGTGTATTTAAGAGCATACGACTTTAACAATAGGTACATAATAGTTTGTTACAACTAAGGTATCCAGCTTTAGACTTTGGTTCAAGAAGTTTCGGGATGGTATTTGTTACCAAATAGTTTACTGAAATGGTTTGTAACAGTAGGTAAATAGGTTGTAAACGTGGACCTAAATTTAGCTGAACCATAGGTTTTCTGAAACAACAGTTATCAATTGGCCAGCTCATTGCGGTGTATATACTCAATAACCTAACCTATAAACCGGTTCTCAAGTTGATATGCACAATAGCAAGGTGGGTATTGAGGCTAAATAAAAGTATCATATAAATAACAATATTTTTCAGATACAGTTTATATCTTGGACTCTACATACCGCTTACCATCAGATATACGGATAACGAGTCACATGCCATGCTCTAGTAAAAAAAAACCTAGTCTATAATACAGACCAGATGGTATACTATCAATCAAGCAACTTAGTTGCTTGCTTATTTGTAGCCGCAGCAACTATTTTAACATAGGTACATGTAGTGATTGAGTGTAAAGTACACCAAAATAGTCGTTTTAATTATCAATAATTAGCAAGCGGCTAAGTGGATTGATGATTACTGACCTGCAGTCAGCTGAAAGGCAAGGCCAACTTAAATAAAACACTATAAGTATATATATGTATGTACCTATATATTTATAATTTAGAATATTATATTAAAAATAATTCATTATATTTGCTCTAACATATGAGCACTTTAAGTCTCCAGAAATTGTATCAGTTGTCTGCTGGTTTTCTATATTTAGAATATTAAACTAAATATAATTTCTTGTTATATTTGCTCTAACAAGACCGCTGGTTTTCCATATCAATGTGTTTTAATAAGTATCTATTTTCGAGTAGTCCAAAACATCTTGATAGTATTTTTGAACCCTCTGATGCATCTAGAATCAGAGTAAGCTATCAAGGTCTCAGAGTGTATGCGGTCCTGAAAAAAAATAAAAAAAATATCATGTTTGGGGAATTGAAGCTACCTATAAGCTGTAAATTTTGCAAGTGACTAGAGAAGTGTAGCTTGGGTTATCTTTACAATGATATATTATACAATAATAGTATAATCCTATAATATTAAATAAAATTAATACATATATATCCTAAATAATATATAATTTAATATGTAGGACAATTTGCACATATTGCGCTGGTCACAAACTAAGCTCTAAGGTGTACCCACTATGTGTACCAGAAACAACACTATCATACATATTATATTTTATTAACACCCAGACCATTACAAACTGTACAGAAAGGACTAATATTTTTTTGCCACGGGTGGGAAACTAACCCACAACCTTTGGATACAAGCCAAAGGTGCAACCACTAGTCTATGGAGGCAGAATTGTTTGTAATCTTATTGTTATGTTAGCTAAATGTAAGTGAATGTTTTTTATTGATTTTATAAATGTTCTTAAATCACAGTGGGGTAATAAGGGTTAGGTTTACACAATTCTTAGAAGGGGGCAGGTATCAGTGTTATAATTAATACGGTATATGGATAAAATCCTATAGGTTTTAAATAAGAATATATAAACTTTAAAAAAAAAACCCACCAAATAATAACCATACGGTTTCCCAATTTCTATGTAAATGTTTCATATATTTATTTATTGCACTAAGCCGCCAGATATGTGCTTTATGGTTTGCACCACTAAATTTCCCATTAACATTTAATATCTTTATGTTACTGCCACTTATCTGTTAAGAATTTATAACACCATTAGTACTATGTAAAAACTAGTTAATGAGGTGGTCAATTGCTATGTAATTCTGTTTAAAAAATTTATGTACTGTAGGACTGTTTTTATATTTTTTATATTAGGACAATATACACATATTGCTTTGGTCACAAACTAAGCTCTAGGCCGTACTTTGTGTACAATAAACACCCAGAAACAGACCATGAAAACCACAGAAAACCATACTGATATTTTTTTGACTTGGGTGGGAATCAAATCCACAACCTCCATATACAACCCTAAAGGTGATGGGTGCACTGAGGCATATTGGTTGTAGGTGTAATCTTTGTACTATTATTGTTGTGATAACTCAATGTAAGTGAATGTTATTTATTGAGTTCATAAACATTAAACCATTGAATACTGTGGGGTAATAAGGGTTTGGTTTACACAATTCTTAGAAGTGGCAGGCATTAGTGTGATAATTAATAAGGTAGGATAAGATCCTATAGGTTTTAAATAAGAATGTATAAACTTTAAAAAAAATAAAACTTACCAAATAATCATGTTTCCACCAAATAGTAATTATATGAAAATTTTTCATATACTTAATTAATTATTGCACTAAGCCATCAGATATGTGCATCATGGTTTGCACCACTAAATTTGCCATTAACTTTTAATAGTCTAAGTTACTGTGACATATCTGTAAAGAATTTATCACACCATTATTACTTTAGTTGTACATAACTTACCATCTTTACATTTATTGAGTTTAATGTTTTCTGTAAAAATACCATTGTTCTATATTATCATTAATTAGATTTCGGCGGTTAATAATTTTATATATTTTATCCAAGGCTCTTTCTCTTACAAGAGAACGGTCATTTTATTAGATTTTATGTCTTGGCTTATGTAGTAACTATTATCACATCTGTGGTATTGTTCTATTGCTTAATATAAATTATAAGCTAAAAATTACATCCTAAAATACAAATAAGTAAATTGTGGTGATTTAAGAGAGAATTAACCGGTTGATTGGATGTACACATGACGGCTTCAAACATTACTTTTAAATGAGAATTATACTATATTATTTAATAAAAAGCACTGAATAAATTTAAGAACTAACAACAAAACTCTTTTTTGTCAAAAGTTAGTCATAATAACACAAAAATAATTAAATTTAAAAGACACACTTGATAGCACGGCAAGTATTTCTCGACGTCAGCGCGCCAGCAAGAAAATCGTGCGATCGCGCGATGGGCGTACGCTCCGCAATGTCAAAATGGCACTCGTAATTACATTTTCATACAAATCTTTGTCGCGAACCATAGATAAAACAAGAAAATCGTCGAGCGCACGCTCACGCAAATATTGTTTGGTTATCTTTGCACTCGTAATACGTCGTGAACGGTCACTAATGTCATCCCATACAAATGTCCACGCAAATCTTGTCGACGTTCGGCGCACGCTCACCGTTCAAGTAACTCGTAATCGACACTCAGAACTACGCACAGATTTGTCGCGAAGGTTTAGCTATAATTTTTGGCGTGACAAAATTTCACGATTTTTTATATGGCAGAAAATTTACACTAGTAACAGATTGTAAGCCATTAGCGTCGATATTTAGTGAAAAGAAAGGTGTTCCATTAATGGTGACAGGTCGTTTACAGCGGTGGGCGGTAGTATTAAGTGCATACAATTATACGGTTAAATGTATAGGATCGAAACAAAATTGTGTAGCTGACAGTCTGTCTCGCATACCAGCGAACGAAGAGCTGTTGTACTTTGATAGGACAGAAGGTTATTTAAATTTTATAGATAATGACGCGCCTATAGATTGTAAGTTAATAGCAAAACATACAAAGACGGACGAAAGTTTATCGAAAGTCATGCAGGCTATTAAATCTAATTGGCAGTACTGCAACGTAGACGAACTTAATCCATATTTTAGATTAAAAGATTGCCTAGGCGAAGAACAAGGCTGTCTAATGTACGGTCATCGCGTTATTGTCCCGAGTAGTCTTAGAAATAAAGTACTACAGAAAATCCACAGTACTCATCAAGGCATGGTCAAATGTAAAGGTTTAGCTCGTGGGTATGTATATTGGCCGGGGATCGACGCGGACATCGAACGCGAGTGTCGAAGCTGCGAGAGCTGCGCGCGACAGCGGCCGTCCCCGCGCGCGGCGCCGCTGCACCCATGGGCGTGGCCGCAGCTCCCATGGTACCGCGTGCATGCAGATTTCTTCTCCATGTCGGGCTCCGGTGCATCGTATTTGGTAATTGTAGATGTTCACTCAAAATGGATTGAGGCGTTCAGAATGACGTCAACGGCGGCGGCCAGTACTATAGGTAAAATGAGTCAAGTATTTGCCCGTTTCGGTCTTCCCCGAGAAATCGTTACGGATAATGGCCCCCCGTTTAATGGGTACGAGCTAAACAATTATTGCATTTCAAACGGAATTAAACACATATTAGTTACGCCGTATATGCCTAGTAGTAACGGCGCGGCTGAAAATTCAGTTAAAATAATAAAAACATTTTTGAAAAAGGCGGTCTATGAAAACAAATCACTTAATTTAGCATTAGACGATTTTTTATTGATGTATCGCGCAGCTCCACATAGCAATTAACGAGGCCCAAAAATGCTTTCAATTCGTGTATATCCTTAGGCTGTGAGGTATTATTGATGGCGTCTATTTTAGAAATTTCAGTTCTTAACCCGTCACCGCTTATGACGTGTCCTAAGTACGAAAAGGATTTTCTAAAAAAATTACATTTTTCCGGCGATACCTTTAACCCGCTTAATGATAATGTTTTAAAAACTTTAAACAACCTATTTTTATGATCGGTGTCGTCTGTCCCTGTAATCAGCACATCGTCGAAGTATACGGTAACGTAAGGTAAACGTAGTAGTTGTTCCATTATGCGTTGAAATTTACTCGGAGCGCATTTTATACCAAATGGTAGTCTATTGTAGCAAAAAGTACCTCTATGTATCACTATCGTACAAAACTTTCGCGAGTCAGCATGCAACACCAGTTGTTGATACGCTTGACATAAATCTATTTTACTAAATAAACGACCTCCCTGTAAAGCTAAAACAGATCCTCTATTTTAGGTATCGGATATTTGTCGTCTACTAATACAGGGTTAACAGTAGTTTTAAAATCGCCACATAAACGCACTTCACCTGATTTCTTAATGACGGGAACGACCGGTGTGCCCCACTCGCTCCATTCCACCGGTGAGATGATGTTCTCTCGCTGCAACCGCTGCAGCGAGAACTACAGCGCGCTGTAGTTCAGCGTCTACCGCGCTGCGCAGCGCTAGAGGCAGCGACCGCGCTCGGCGCCACACGGGCCGGGCGCCCGCTGCTAGTTCTAATTTAATTACACCTTTATTGAACTTACCTATACCAGGAGAAAACACATCTGGGAAGCTATGCATAAGCTCACCCATAACTATATTATGCAACTCACTATATTTTTTCTTATGATTTACTACGTTGTTTATATTTTTATTTTGTGGAAACCTAATATTAAAAGCTTTCATCCAATTTCGACCAAATAAGGAGGGACTAAAGTTATTATTCATTATAATTAGCCTCAATCGATCTACTGAGCAAAATATTTCACCTTTAGGTTGTACTTTTTGACCACTATACATTTTTAAACTAACATGTGACGGTAACAATTTTACATGTTTAAAATATTTGTCATATACAGCGTCCGACACGACGCTTACGGCCGACCCGGTGTCGCCTTCCATAGTTAACACGATATTATTAATTTTTACCTCGATATTCCACCGCTCGTCGGTGTCCTCGTCATCACTCACACGATAAACCTCCACGGGGTCGTCGTCTCCAGGGTTTCCCGACCGTACCGAATCCCGGGATGACGCATCGCTCACAAACCCGCTCACATTGTTTACCACTCGTTGCTTTCGCATTTTACACATTTTAGCCAAGTGCCCCCTTGCACCACATACGTAACACTCACAGCTATAATAGGGGCACTGATTCGCACTATGATTTAAACCGCAACGGAAACACTTATTAGACGTGGCTGCGCCCCCATGCGCGCCCCCGTTCCGCTGTTCTGAGCGGTGTCCCCAGGCGCCGCGCGAGCCCCGGCGACCGCGCCTAGGCCCGCCGCGCACCTCCACGGCGTGCACCCCGGCGCGCTCCACGGCGCCGACGACGTCCCCTCGGCCGCCGCACGAGTCTCGAACCGCCGCCTCCAGGGACAGCGCCAACTGGATCGCCTTGTCGAACGTTAGCTCTTCTTCTACGAGCATCCTTTGTCTGATGCGATCGCTCGCGAGGCCGAAGACCAACTGATCGCGAACATTTTTTTTCAGCGTGTCGCTCCTAAACTGGCAACGCTTGCTAGAATTCTTCAGTTGCGCGATGTACTCTGTTATGGATTGCGAGTTTGCCTGTCTGCACGATCGGAACAACATTCGCTCCGCTATGACAGAACGTTTCGGCGCCAGATGTTCTTCGACCAGCTTCACGATGACCTCAAACGCCACATCTTCCGGCTTATCCGGGTAGCATAAGTCTATGATTAGATCTAGCGGCTCGGTGCCGACCACGGCCACCAAGTATTTAGAAAATAAACTGGATTTAATATTTTTTAAAAGCGGCCTAGTGGTTAAGTCACTGCGCAACTGATAACAAGGTTAAGCAGATGACAACAAGACCGGCCTGGGATGGGTGACCGCTTTATACAACGAGGCTATTTCATCATAAACACCGCAACAAGCTCGCCACTTGTTAGGTGTTGCCTCCGAATACCATCGGCGAAATGAGGATGGGTTAATCCCTCCGCTGGGACCCTGAGAACCGTTTAAACGGCTTTAAACGGTTCTCGGGAGCCAAATTGGCACCCGTGATGGTATTTTTTTTTTTTTTTTTTTATATTTTTGATCTCGTACCATATTTTTAGTCGACTTATGTAGGTAGGCCATCGATCACTGTGCAAATTAAATTCTTTAAATTCCGTAATATCGATAACTTTTGCTTCACTCATTATTACGATTGGTAGGTAACTACCTAAATAAAATTTATAATATCTTATTATAATTTTATACTCGTATTATTAAAAAATCACTATTTGCACACGTGAACTGGTTCGCCTCGTCGTCAATGGTGTATAGTGATAATATGTACTTAATAAAACACAGCGTATTCGAGACTGACTACGTTTATTGTCACATTAACAGTTGTACTTATATCTACCCTCTCTTATTATATATACCAGGTAATATAAAAAAATATTGATAATGTTAATATATGTTACTAAAACCCAAACAAAACATGCGAAAAATATAAAAAAAAAGTGTTATATTTCATAATTATAATAATAATAAGACTAATTCAAAAATACGTATAAAATTCTACATTATTTTCCCTTTCCAACAATGTAAAAATATTGATATTAAATTTAGTGTTCTTCTTCTTCTTCTTTTTTGTAGAATGGCAAATACCCCTTAATTGTACGAAGGGATTAGTGCCAGTGTCGAGTTGGATATAAACAGTCCATGGTATTACAAAAGGGAGCGTATTAAATAATAATCTAATACTACTGCTTCCCGAAAACCTGTTGGAATTGTTAGTATTGTTTTTATTAGTGAGTATTAATGAAAACTAGAGTTAAATAAAGATACATCATGCAAAAAATAAAATAAAAAACATAACATAAGTAAAATCAAAAACAGGGGTAATTTAGCTAGGTAACTACTACTAAAGCTAAGTTAAATTTATTGCTAAACTATTACATACTTAAGTGCAATCTCTATATATATTTTTTTTAAAGAGAATTACAATGAAATTTACAATTTAATATTATGGTGGGTAAGAAATTGGGAAATGGCTTTCAGGGAATTATAGGTTTCAAGGGATAGTAGACAATTAAGGCTAGTAGGTAATGGGACTTTGTTAGCTGCTAGGAAGTGGTAAAGAGGAAAGGAGTTATACCTTGGGCAATTAAATAGTATGTGAGTGACATCACCAACAGCGGTGTCGCATTCACATTTATCAGTGTTATTAATTTTAAGTCTGGCTAAATGAGAGGGTGATGAACAATGGCCCAGTCTTAGTCTGGAAATTATAGATGTAGTAATTTTATTGAATCTAAATTTAGAGAACCAGGGTTTAAAGTTGACATAAGGTTGGATATTGTACAGATGTTTTCCTTTTACTCGGCTAGATTTTTTCCAGTGTAAATTCCAGGATGAGAAAAGGGACTGTCGGGGGATTGATACAATATCATGGGGATAAGTAATGAAGGAGGATTTTGAACCATGGGCAGTAGCAGATTTGGCGAGTTGATCGACCCATTCATTACCTAGTATTCCTATGTGACTGGGGATCCATGCCAATGTTATGTTAATACCGTTATCTGAACAACTATATAGTAACTTTTTTAATTCTAGAGTAAGGGGACAAATTGAGTTTTTAGAAAAAGGGTTGGAGGAGAGGGATTGGATAGAACTTAAAGAATCAGAAAGAATGAGGGCTTTGTCAAATTGATTTTCAATTATGAATTTTAAGCATTCAATAATTGCTAGGTTTTCTCCTGAAAAAACTGAGCTGTAAAATGGATATTTGAATTGTTTAGAAAAACTGGAATTATGATGAAGATAGGCAGTCCCTGCAGAACCAAGGTCATTAAATTTAGAAGCATCAGTATAAAAAACGTCATATTTATTCCATTTTTTTGTAATTAATTCATTTAATTTAGTGTTGGGGTTGGTAGACTTTTCGTTGATCCCTAGAGATGCTATATTAGGAAAGAAAATAATGGAAAGGTAGTCAAAATAGTAGAGAGGATGACAAGGGAATTGTTTAATGGGAGATTTAATAGCGTTAATGCGATCAAAGCTATTAACTAAACATGGGGCAGCTTTGTTTTTCCAGAAAGGTTTTGTTGATATGTATTCTTTAAGTAATTTTAATTTAGGGAATAAGGGGTGATTTGAAAATAATTTTATTTTGGAAAGGTAGCGGTCTGATAGATATTGGCGCCTGAGGTTAAAGGGGGGATCACCACATTCGGTTTGAAGGGAATTAGTTGGGGTAGATTTCATAGCACCAGACAGATCGATGACATTTACTTTGGGCACGTAAAACTTTATTGGTATTAGCTTGGGAGTCAAGGTTAACAAATGATGCATAATCAAAAATACTGCGAACTATGGCATTGTAAACTAATCTTAAATTAAAGGGATGGGCGCCCCACCAGACGCCTCTTAAAGCTCTAATTATATTGCAGCCTGCTTCCGATTTAGCAATAATTTCATTTATTTGTGGGGAATTGCTCATTTTGCTATCAAAAATTTTGCCAAGAAAATTCACTTGTTTTACAATTTTAAGAGGCTGATTGTGATATATGATTGAAAGGTTAGGAAGTTTTATTTTTTTTGTAAATACAACAATGGAACTCTTTGAAGGTGATAACGAAAGGTTGTGTTTTTGTAGCCAAGAATGAAGAAGGGAAAGGGACGTATTAACACGGTGGGCAATATCTGATAAATCAGACCCAGAGGAGTAAATCAACAGATCATCAGCATACTGAAGTATTCTGCTATCAGTCAGTTCCCGTTCAAGGTCAAATGTATAGACATTGTATAGTAAAGGGCTAAGGACAGAGCCTTGTGGGAGGCCCTTCCACACAGTCCTCGAAGGGATATCCCTACCAGGGATGCGGAGATTAATTTGTCTTTCAGAGTAAAGATTATAGAGAAAGGTAGTTATCTTACTAGGAACTCTCAGCTGGTGCAGTTTGTGCCTGAGAGTAGTAAGATTAACATTGTCATAGGCTGCTGAAATGTCGAGGAATGCAGCTATGACTGACTCATTTCTAGAAAGGGAAAGGTATATATCTGTGGAAAAGAGACTTAGGTTATCGAGGGTGCAGTGACCTTTTCTAAACCCATGTTGAGATTTTGCAAGTAGAGAGTTATGTTCAAGGAACCATTCTAGCCTATTTTTTATAAGATGTTCTGTAACTTTTGATGCGCATGAAGAAAGAGCGATAGGGCGAAAGGAGGAGGCAGAGGAGGGTCTTTACCGGGTTTTAAAATTGGTATAATTGTTTGATTTCGCCAGGAGGATGGAATATCACCAGAGAGAACTATGAGATTGATTAACTGTAATAAGTAAGAGAGGGTGTGAGGTTTAGCTTTGGATAGGAGAATGTATGGTATACCATCTGGGCCAGGAGCTGACTTAAGTTTAACCTTTTTAAGAACTAAGTTTAGTTCCTTGATGGAGAAGGGAGAATCAAATAGGGAACAATTGGGAATTAAAGAATTATTTTCAGGGGAATGAGTATTTTGGGTTGGGGCTGGAATGGGGTTCGAATTAGGGGCTAAGTTATCCATAAATTGGTCTACCCACTCTAGAGAAAAGGATTGGGGGGAATTAAGTTTGTAAGAGGATCTATATCGTCTTATATTTTTCCATACAACTGAAGAGGGAGTATCAGGGGAAAGGGAAGAACAGAAACTTTTCCAACCTTGGATTTTCTTTTTTTTTAATAAACGTTTAGTTGATGCTTGTATGTTTTTTAAGTTAATGAAATTATCTACATTTAGGGATAAATTGCATAGTTTCTCAGCTTCTTTCCTTTTACTTATTGCCATGGTACATTCATCATCCCACCAAGGAGGAGAGGAAATGTGTTTTTTGTTAGTTTTTTTTTTGGAAACAAGGATGAAGCAGTTTGGTGAATGGCATCAAAAAATAAGTCGTAGCATTGCAACAGATTATTAGAGGTAGGAATATCAAGTAATAAGATAGAGTCTTTAAGAGAGGCAGAAAATGAAGCCCAATCAGTAGATTTATTAATAATATAGGGAAACAACGGCGGCAGAGGGGGAATGTTGGAAGAATTCAAGGGAGAAGAAACTAAAATGGGGAAATGGTCACTGCCGTAGGTTAATGGGAGAATTGACCAAGAGAGAAGGGATGCTAAGTTTGCCGAACAGAAGGTAATATCTACAAAGCTGCTGTTGACCCCTGGGGCAGTTCTTCTTGTTGGGGACCCATCATTTAATACACAAAGGTTGAATAATTCGAGAATGTTTTCAATTAGGAGGTTGCTGAAAGGGTGAGTATTATTACCCCCCATAGACGATGGTGGGAATTAAAGTCACCTAAAAGAATCATAGGGTGAGTAAATTGTTGCATAGTATTTTTTAGGAAAGGAATGACAGTAGGGTCTCTTTTAGGGATGTAAAGCGAAATATAGGTTATATTGTTTACTTTTGCTGCAATGATATTAAAATTGGGATAAGAAGGAGTAGGGATTAAAGAGAAGGGAGTGTTATTTTTTATTAGTAAACAGGTGCCACCCCAGCCATCGTCTCTGTCGTCTCTGAGACATGAATATCCAGACAGGGCAAAACGAGAGCTAGGGTGGAACCATGTTTCTGATAGAGCGAATATAGCGGGTCTAAGTTTTTGAGCTAGATGGATTAGTTCAGATTTTTTTTTAGAGGGCGCTTCTAACGTTCCACTGAATTTCTTTTAAATCCATTTTCATTTTGAAAAACTAAAACTATATTTTTAATTAAATTTAAGGCAACGTCATGCGGTAGATTTGTGTTTGAGACTATTTCAATTATTGAGAGGAGAAGGGAGTGAAATGGAGAGGGATTATCGTCACGGGATGGGGGAGACTGTGGTGTAGGGGGGTATCCACATCCATTTTCTGGAACAGGCATGGCGAAATCATTAAGGATTTTTTTATGAGCGGCAGAATCCTAACCTTTGGAGTGTACCCGAGAGCGTGATTTTGAGCGTGAGGTTCTAGGTTTAAGTGTAGAGAATGTGGTATAAGGGTAGGGGGATGAAATGTGGGAAGTCTCAGGTTGAGTTTTTTTTGTTAAAATATCGGAATACGACTGTCTGGTTTGGGGCGTTTTCTGGCTAGCCTCTAAATAAGGAATGTTTTCCTGAGTCATTGTTCTTTTGATGGTGTACTGCCTCATGGTTTCAGGACACGATTTGGAAATTGCAGTATGGGACCCTTTACAGTGTATGCAGACAAGATCAGTAACCAAACATTCAATGCCATCATGGTCCAGCGTACATTTAAAGCATCTAGACCTTGAGCGGCATTGGGATCTGGTGTGACCGAACCTACAACACCTAAAACATTGAATGGTTGGGTAAACGTATGGCTCTATTTCTATAGACGAGTAATAGGAAAAAATCTTTTTAGGCAATTCTTGTCCATCAAAGGTTAATACCATTGATTCAGTTGGTACCCAAGAAATATCGTTGTTTATTTTTTGTTTCTTACTAAGTCGTCTCGACTTAATAATTTGACCGAAGCCCTCTGGAACCTTGATTTTTTCGATGACATCCTCATGAGACCAATATAATGGGATGCCCCTTGCAAGGCCTAATCTCGAGATATTAAATGAGGGGATATAAATTTTATACTCGGATTTCAACCACAGCTCACTTTTTAGGAAATTATTTGCATCTTTATAATTTGAAAATGTAACAGAGAGTCTATTTCGTCCAATTTTTTTAATGCCATCTTCCATGATTTTCCTTAAATTATGGTTAAATAAAAAGGCGACAAACTTCAAGGGATGAAGGGTGGCCAGAGGCAGGTTCAGCGGTTAGTTCCACATAGATAATAAAGGGGCCTAAATCCGTTACAGCATATTGTTGTCTTATAATAACAGATGGAGTTGGAGGAATAATGTCTTTTGAAATAGAGGGGGGCGGAAGAAAAGGTAGGGAGGGTCTTAGCGAAATATTATCTGAAGAGACTATGGCTCTTTTTAGTGTAGGGGATTGATTTGAATCCTTCAATTTATTTTTAGTAATTGATTTTAGATCCGATTTTTTCTTTGGAATAACAGAGGTTGACAAAACAACATTAGCCCCTACCGGTGGTGTAATATACAAATCTTGAGATTCCATAATCTCTTCATATTGGGGAATGCCAGGGTCTGGTGGATCAGGATTTAAGTTGGCTATATCCATGTTAGCATAAAATAACTTACCGGTTACTAATCTAAACCTTACACGTGCAAAAACACAAAATCAAACAATAATTAGAAAAAAAAACAAAAAAACCCAAAATAAAATATGAAAGTTGAAACAGTAAGTATTTTACAAAATTAAATTAAATTAAATTAACGCGGACGCGAAACACATGGAGAGTCTAAAATAGTTCTCAACACTTCTGCACTATGCAAATTGTCATTTATTTAGGTTTCCACAGTCAGCTCTTGATTAAATAACAGGTCCAGGACAAATAGTTATTTAATGCACTTTTTCCATTTATATAAGAAGCAGATAGTAGACAGTTAGTAAATATTAAGCAATTATTTATCGCAGAGGTAAATATCTCTTCTATTTGGTTTGTTTGTAATCCTAAAGAATCTTTAATCTTCCTTTGCTTCAATTTAGTGTTCAATTGTAAAATAAATTGAAACAAAACACCTACTTCTCGAATTTCGGCCGCGTTATCAAATTTCATGCGCATAAACATGCCGAAATTTCATTGAAATATTAATAATCTTAATACATTTCTATAATAAAAGTATATGATTATGGAAATAGTGAACTATTATAAATTTTTTAGATATTATTTTATTAAAAAGAATGTAAAGTAAACTGTAAAACACAAAAGCCCGGGTAAACCGGCCATTGTTCTCGTCCAAATAATACCTATCTTTTTGACCCTCTATTTAGACTAGGATTACTATGATATCTTAAAAAAACAAATCCTCAGGATCATTTTCATGTATAATAATACTGCTATTATTATACATGAAAATGATCCTGGAAATATTATTTACGAGGTATATTTCAACAATATTCTTCAAAATCTAATTCCAACGCAATAGTACAACGCCGACTAAAGTTTTTATATTTTTTTGTTTTAAAAGAATCATTCTATTTAGCCATAGTATATCTGCCATGGGGTGTTCTACTTGTGCTCTTCAGTAGGATGAGAGTTTATTACCATATGCTATAAGCACAGTTGTAAGTCAATAATCATGCTCCTCTGATGATATGGCACATGACGCCAGAGTTTTAAACTTGCTGGTACTTGCTTCTCCAGGGTGTCTACGGGGCAATCCACTTACCCTAAAAGATACTTTCCATCTATCTACTTGAACCTATGTATTATTTATAATATATGATATTATATTAAATATAATATCATATATTATAAATAATACAAGGAATAGAAGAAGGGTGCAGGCAAAGAACAGGGATTGTCCTAATGAATCAATTATAAGAAAAACGCAATTTAATGTTTAGGAGTCATATTATTTTTATTAAGATTAAAGTATGCGGTGACTTTTACTTAAAACTAATAATTAGTTATTATAAAACAGATTTTTGTTAAAAACAGACTTTTTAGTTTTTTAAATAATATAAAATAAGAGAAAAGACAACTCTAACCATCTTATAAAAAGTACAAAACAAGGAATGTCCAATTTAGCTCTTTGTATGCAAAATCTGGAAGCTCAAACCCAATGTCAGGGACATGATTACAACAATTACTTATAATCTTAGTTTTCTCCCAAGTCCCATTGTAATTTTCTCTGTGCAGTATCACAAGACCATGTTCTTTAGAAACCATTACTTCTCTTTGCTTTTGAATTGGAATTTTACATTTCTTCATGAATTTTCCAGTCAAAAATTTTGTCCATTCTCTAACAACTTCTCCTGGAGCAATTTCTATAACATTAAAAGGTGACGGTTTTGTCCTTGAACTTATGAGCAGGTTATACCAATGAAACGGCAATTCCATTTTAGTTTTAAGATTAATCAACCCCATATTCTTTTCACACTCAAGATAGCTGTGCCCTCTTATTGGAAATGTAATTTTTATAGAATCTAGTAAATTTAATTCATGAGTGATAGTATGTATGAACCTAAACATGGTATAATTTTTATTTTGGCCCCCACAGGAATCACAGAATATAATAAGATGTCTTACAGCTTTGTCCATGTGGTTAGTAATAAAATCAAATAAAAATGAAACTACTTCATCAGATCCTTTCTTGGCACATGTTTCAGGATAGGAATAGAAAAAAGATTCTGCAGTTCCCAGATTATGAATATTGAATGTGTATATAGATAATTGTCTCTTGTAATAAACATCATTTGTTGTTATATTTGGAAGAGAAATATTTTTTTGGAAGTCCAAAGCTATTGCTAGAAAATTCTTTTGATTCTTACTTAGTCTTTTGGCTGTTCTTTTCCTATCATAAAAAACATGAGCTTTTGTTAGGTGAAGTTTATTCAAAAGTGATTGCTGTTTTAATTCATCAAGTTTATTTTCTTCGTCAAGTACCTTAGCTTTGGCTAAATAAGCATCACAGGAACTGCATGTATCCATTCTCGGATAACCAAAAGCAATGTTAAACTGTGTGTTAAAGATATGCCTGTATGACTCATACGACATTAGCTTTGTATTTTCATTGTCTTCTAAAAACATCTTGTACATTTTCTTTATTGTCAAGTCTTCTGGTAAGTAAATTTTCCTACTGTCTTTTAAACTGTAGTGACTCAGTCTACCCTTGAAAGAATTAATATGATTAAATACTTTTTCTTTTATCTCTGGTGCAGTTTTTTTGTGGTTTTCATGCCTTCCTCTTTGATCTACAGGAGCTTTACCTGTTGTTTTCAAGCTTTTTTGCAGATATTCCACCTTTCCCTTGGTAATACCATGTAGTGAAATGAATGCTTTGAAACACACAAATACATCTTTTAGGGGTTCGGATTTCCCTTATTTTTTAGGTGACACAATAACACTACAAAGTTAATAGCATAAGTGTTTATTTTTCGTATGAAACAGTTAAGACTAGGTACACTATAACATTTAAACACTAAAAACTATAACTATTAACTAACGAGTACGCGGTGGCGTGAGCGCGTGTCGAGCTCCTCGGAGCGTCACGCACAGGGGTGTGTTACTTATCCTGCTTGCCAGCGGCCACTGCTCGTCCAAGGATCTCGCATCCCGATCGAAGGCTTTCCCCCACTGCTCTAAGCTCCGCCCACCCGATCACACCACCGCATAATGCCATATTTGGCATTGAAATTCAAACAGTAGGGTGGTAGTACCCGTTCTCGTGCAGGGTAAGCTACCACGTTATATACCACCATCCTACTATCGGTAACGAGCGGGTTTTATTCCCCGACTAGAGCGCGGGCCGCACGCTACATCCTCCCCCTCGAGTGCAGGAGATCGCCCCCGTTCCTGGACTCGCTGGTTACGTGGTCGCCCCCTATTCCGCTTTGGGACGACGGGATCAGGCACAAAACCGTCTCTAGTATTATAAGGCGTTAGCTGGGAGACGTGAAACTTTCCCAGCGATTCTGTGTTGTCTTGGTTTCCTAAATAATAAGTTGTAGGACTAGATTTCTTAGTTATTATATAAGGACCATCGCGTTTGGGTACAAACTTCGCCGTTAGACCCTTTGAAGCGTTACTTAAAACATGCGACTTTAAAAGTACTTGCTGACCTACTTCGAACTCTTCACCTATCTTCCGACTTTTGTCAGCATAATCCTTCCTACGATCTTGTTGACTCTCTACGCGTTCTTTTATATCGCTAAGGTTATCTAAAAATTTGTTAAGGTACGGAGTAATTTGTGGAACGAAATTTTCTTTTTTGAGAATAGACCTAATGTCAGTTTGTACGTTGATTGGTGAACGAAGTTCACGTGCAAACGTTAAGTATGCCGGTGTAGTACCGGTGGTATTACAGACAGTAGAATTCATTGCAAACCTCACTGAAGGTAAATAACTTGGCCATGAACCATGCTCCTTTTCGACCAGCTGAGACAGCTGGAATTTTAATTCCCTATTCTTTCGCTCTGCTGGGTTTGCTTCCGGGTGGTAAAATGGAAGCAACTCTTGTTTAATATTAAAGAGAAACATGCACTGTTGCATGACTGCGGATATGAACTGTACGCCATTGTCGGAAATGACGCGTCTAGGGAATCCGTATCTTAAAAAAAAATCTTCAATTAATACCTGAGCACATGCTTCAGATGTTGCTTCTGCTAAAGCATAAAGCTCAACCCAACGGGTTGCGGTATCTTCTACTAGGAGTACCCACCTCTCACCATTATTACCTAATGGCAAAGGCCCAAACAAATCTATAGCTAATACCTCAAATCTTTGAGCTAGCACCGGAGTCTGTAGAAACCCTGATGGTTTAGTATTAGACGACTTGTACTTTTGGCAAACCGTACACGTCTTGACATAATCAGCTATACAACGTCGCATACCTGGGAAATAATACTGCTGAGCGATTTTTTGAAAAGTTCTATCAAAACCAGGGTGACCTGACGACGCAGTGTCATGACATTCTTTTATTATTTCATTTCGTAGACCGACAGGTATTACTAACTGTGGCTCCTCGGACTCGATGTCTGGATTTTGACGATACAAAATACCTATTTGCATAAAATAACCCCTATCTGTCCAACGTTTTGTTACTACTTCTACATCGCTTTCGAGGTCGTTTATAATCTTTAATAACTCAGGATCATTTACTTGAGCTATCCGTAGCTCACTAGGACTTCTTGCCGGTAAGTCGACAACAGCTGAGCATAACCCACAGCTTGGTTGCGTATTTTGATCACAAGCTGGTCGGCTTAAAGTGTCTGCAACCACGTTTATTTTACCAGGAGTATATTGGTACGTTATATTAAATGCCTGCAACTTTAGTGCCCAGCGCACTAGTCTACCTGTTGGTGACTTTAGTGTCATAAGCCATTTTAACGGTTGATGGTCACTGGCTACAATAACCTCATGTCCCTCAATGTATCCACGAAAGCGTTCGACAGCCCACACTACTGCTAAGGCTTCCCTCTCGATTGTACTATAGTTTTTTTCAGCAGAATTAAGAAGACGACTTGCAAACTCAATTTGTCGTTCATTAACTCCCTCACCCTGCAACAATACTGCTCCTAAGGCGTATCCACTTGCATCCGTTCTAACAACGAAGGGCTTATCATAATCAGCCTGAATAAGAATGGGTGCAGACGTTAACCTTACTTTTAACTCGTCAAAGGCCGATAGCTGTTCTTGCCCCCATTGCCATGCCTGATTTTTTTTTGTCAGGCGGGTAAGTGGCTCAGCTACATTAGAAAAGTTTGGAACAAACTTTCTGAACCAAGCGCATGTTTGCAAAAACGTGCGCAAATGTCGCAGGTTAGTAGGCGGCTTCATATTTAAAACAGCGTCTATTTTACCCGGATCGGGAGATACACCATTCTCCGTGATGACATGTCCTAAATATTTTAAGCTTTGGCGTGAAAACACGCACTTTTCACGATTAGCGCGTAATTTAAATTTCCGCAGCCTATGAAAAACTAATTCTAAGTCTTTTAAATGTTGCTTATAATTCCTAGAAATTATTAGTAAATCATCTTGATACGCTAATAATGTTATATTTTTTAGCGACGAACAGGCCCTAAACCTATCAATTAAACGCTGAAAGGTTGCCGGAGCATTTTTCAGCCCGAATGGCATTCTTTTAAAGCGGTACATACCAAACGGTGTTACAAAAGCCGTTTTATCTCTATCACTCATTCTTACAGAACATTGCCAGAAGCTACTAGCCATATCCAAACTACTCATCACACAATTTGGCTTTGTGGACTGAAGCAATTCGTCTATTAGAGGCATTGGATAAGCGTCCGCCTTTGTAACAGCGTTTAGCTTACGGTAGTCTATGCAAAAACGTACCTTTCCGTTAGACTTTGGGACCAACAAAGCCGGAGAAGACCAAGCCGACTCACATTCCTCTATTTTGTCGCTTTCTAACATTTTTTTTATTTCCGACTGCATCAGTTCCCGTTTTGCAGGTGTCACCCTATACGGTGGTACGGCTATAGGCTGGTGCTCACCCGTATCTATGCAGTGCTCCGCATAAGGCGTCGGGTCTCCCCCTACCTTAAATATATCATCATTTTCCGACAATAGTTTAGAAAGTTCATCGCGTTCACTACTACTTAAAGAAATTCCCTCTTCGTTTCTTAATATATTGATGGACGCATACGAAGAAAAATTTTCAACGGACTCGTACCTTAATACGTACAATTTATCCGTGTCATCGCCAAAATTCCAAAATGAATTACCAAAATTAATCACTACATTAAAACGCGTTAAAAAATCTATTCCCAACAACGACTCGTTGTTTTCAGCTTCGGGAAGAATAATAAAATTAACTTTTTCAGTTTTGTGTTTTAAAGTTACATTTACCTGGGTTGTAAGTACGTCCATCAACCTACTAACTCCGTCCGCAAGCTTAACCGTAGCGCGTGAAGGGTTCAGTGGATGTTGTACCGCACGAAGATGAGAATAAAGCGTGCGACCCGCTATGCAACTCTTAGCAGCTGAATCAACTAACGCGGTTCCGTGTGCACCCAAAATTTTAATATCAAAAATTGGTCGAAGACCAGTGGAGACAACACTTGAAAAATTATTATCTGTATAATTTGACTTTGTTTCTGTTAAACAACAAGTACTTAAACTCTCCCCCTGGCCGCAACCCGATGTGCACTCGTTACCGTCAGACACAAAATTTAAAATGTTAAAATCATCATTGCATACACAAATAAAACAATTACAATACAAACAAATATTTTCACCCGTAGGTATTTTAGAATTTACATCTACAAAAGAATCATTAAAACTAGGTGAACTATTTCTAGTATAACTATTCTTATAACTAAACACATCACTATTATAATCACAACAAAGTTTACTCACAGACGCCGAACACAAACCCTCCTGAGGGTCTTGACTGTCCACGGTAAGTAATTGTACGTCAACAGCTGAGCGGCGGCGCCGGCTTGAACGCGGCGGATCGACGCGCGCCTCCGCGTCGCACGGATCGGCAGCGTAGGCCTGCGTAGCCGGACTACGCGGCTGTAACGCCTCCTCGCTACCCGTTGAACTGTTCTCGACCGAGACACCGGTCGGCAACGTCGGCGACACTACACTACTACACGAACATTTATAATCGACACAACTATTTAGATTTACACATGACTTATTATAATAACCACTAGAAAAACGGACACTTCCGGTCGCGGGGTGGTCGGCAGCGTTGTCGGAGCGTTTCTCATACACGCGAGACCGAGACCGAGACGGCGACTCCTCGCCCGATGATGTAGTGGCGGCGCTAGGAGCGTAGCGTTGGCGCGCCGCCGCCGGAAGGGCGGGCGACGCGTTGAAACTGCGCCTCCCGCGCGGTTCTACGACGACGTCGCGCACACGAGTGTCTAAAGAGCAGAATGCCATTTTTACTTCCTTATTATTATTACTGCATTTAGGGCAGTTTGACCGGACAACATTCTTTTGACCACATCCGTAACAACTAACAGACTTTTTTTCCGTGCCAACATTTTCCTTCTTTGCAACCAGCAACTTTGGGCAGGACTCCTTGACATGGTCACTCTTTTTGCAATAAAAACAAAATTGTCGTTTATTCGACTTTTCTACTACACTATTTTTATTTTCTGTAATGGAGTATTGAGACTCCTTGTAGGCCTCTTCAATTTCACGTGCTCTCCTGAGTAACTCTTCGAAGGAGTGCACGGTAGACCTCTCCAGCCGTTTCCTCACCCGTCTATTTAGCAACCCAAAAACCATATCAAGCTGTACTTTTTCTTTTAGATCGTCTGGTGGAAGTTTGGAGAGTAACGCTCTACATTTTGCGACGAAAACATCTGTCGACTCGTCTTTGTGTACGAGACCGAAAAGTTCTTTATAAATATTTGAAGGCGTTCGTCGTTCTCCGAACGCAAACTGAAACCTGGCTAGGGCATCACTCCAGGACGTCGTCGACTGTTTGATACCCTGCCACCATAGCGCTGCATAACCCTCTAATAGCATAGGGAGCGCACGTAAAGCATTTTCATCACTTACGTTTTCACACAATTTGTATACCTCGACCGCGTCCATAAACGCCTCGAGTGCTGCCGAGTCCTTCGAAGTCCCGTTGAACCTGGCAGTACATTTTGAAAAACTTCCGGCGGAAACCGAGAAGGAACTGTGGTGTGCTGGTGATGTGGGGCCGGGAACCAACTCCCGCAGACTCCTGTGGGCCTCAGCTTGCGACCTCGCAAAAGTGTCCATCAAGGCCGTAAACTGATCCGACGACATCACCACTTGTGTTGGTCCTGAAGACTGGTGTACAGTCTCCTCATCCTCGTCAGGCGCGTGCTGACCTCGAGCACTGCGCGGCATCATGGAATTTAACACCGTACTGACGAAGGAGAAACCAGCACAAACACTGTTAATGTATCACTGAACACTGGGCGCCAATTTAGGCGCACGGCATTAACACGTTGGGCGCCAATTTAGGCGCACGGCATTAACACGTTGGGCGCCAATTTAGGGGTTCGGATTTCCCTTATTTTTTAGGTGACACAATAACACTACAAAGTTAATAGCATAAGTGTTTATTTTTCGTATGAAACAGTTAAGACTAGGTACACTATAACATTTAAACACTAAAAACTATAACTATTAACTAACGAGTACGCGGTGGCGTGAGCGCGTGTCGAGCTCCTCGGAGCGTCACGCACAGGGGTGTGTTACTTATCCTGCTTGCCAGCGGCCACTGCTCGTCCAAGGATCTCGCATCCCGATCGAAGGCTTTCCCCCACTGCTCTAAGCTCCGCCCACCCGATCACACCACCGCATAATGCCATATTTGGCATTGAAATTCAAACAGTAGGGTGGTAGTACCCGTTCTCGTGCAGGGTAAGCTACCACGTTATATACCACCATCCTACTATCGGTAACGAGCGGGTTTTATTCCCCGACTAGAGCGCGGGCCGCACGCTACAATCTTTAATATTATTTTCTTCATCTTTAACTCTCACTTTATAGCTGTATGCAGCTGTATGAAAACTATTCTCACCTTCCAATTTTCTGCTTCTTCTTCGTTGGACATTATAAACATTTATTAACCCCGACAAATATAAGTTCTGCTCACTGACACTACCCAAAGAATTGAAGTATTGAATAATGTTTTTTCGATTATTTTCATTCAAATTATCGAAACACTTGAGTCTTGAACAGTTACATAGTGCCCCTTGTTCATGAGAAGAAAGGCGCAACTTTTTCATGACGTCTTCAGTCCTACCGGTCTTCGTTCTTTTCTTTGTCGATCTATTAATAAAACTGTTATCGTTTTCATCATTATCTGAGCCAGAAAGCATCGCTTAGTAGTTTAAAATTTAAAATTATAACGTAAACAATGCAAATAAAGCAAAAGAAAGCAAACAAAATTAAAGAACTCCTAACCTCAAAACCACAACTGTCAATTTTGGACATTCCTTCTTCTTTTACAGTATGTCATGGACATTCCCAGTTCTTTTCGCCATGCGCATAAATAAAAAGGTAATTTTAGCGACATCTGTTGAATTTTTGTGAAAACTAGTGGTTGGGAATGAAATTGTAATACACATAGAAGAGTTACCAATACAAAAACAAAAAAAGCTAAAACTGTGACATTCCCTGTTCTTTGCCTGTACCCTTCTTGAGACCTTAATCTGTTGGGTTGGTCGCCTTGGTGGCACTTTTGCAGGGCAGTCAACGATGGGCAGGTCAATGGAACCAACTAACCACCTAGTCTTAAACTGGTTGGTTATGTAGCGGTTTGGTTGTATTTTTTTTTTCCTGCAAGGATAGTATTTCAATCGGGTACATATATACGTATGGGCCGTCGGGGCCATTGCCCAGGGCTGTCATTTGAATTATAGGGGCGGCCGTTATTAAAATCATATAATACCAGATCTTTGTGCCAAATTTCATCCAAATCCGTTATTCCGTTTTCGCATTACATAATATATGTTTTTCGTTTTACATCATTAAGTAAAGAACTAACTTTTACGTTTATAATACCTATTAGTTTGATGTGAAAAAAATAGATCAGCCATACCAGCCTAGCCAAGTACACACTTGGACCTTATATATATATAAATTTTTACTTTTCATAAATGCCTGTAAAGGTTTACATAAAATAATTATTTTTGACTTTTACCTGTCATAAGTATATTTATATTTTAGTTAAATACCTGCTAACTAACATTATTATTATTTTGATTATACCCCAATGCAAAAAAATAACTGCTATCTACAAAAACACGGTAATCCTTATAATTTAATAAATAATATTATTACCGCAATTAAAGAATGCCCTTTTATAATAAAACTTCACTTACATTATTTTTATGTCTCAAAACGTAAATAAATAAAATGTTATTTTGCTGTTCTGTAAAGTTGACGTTTTGTGGATAGCAGTGTTTGGTACTTAACCGTCGTGACAGCTCTATTGTCTCCTGAGATCTCGATGAGCTTTGGGGCTATTTCTTTATAGAGAGATTTCGCCTCAGATCCCCACGGACCCATCGTTTCCACAGCAAACGTCGAAAATATATAATCTATAGATATAGACTCATATTTTCGACGTTTGCTTACTTGAGCTTGTTCCGTCGCAACGCCAGCTCTGACTGGGGTACCCTGAAGATGGGACGGGGGAAATGTATCCCAACATGTGAAATCCCAAATAAGGGAATGTCCCAGTCTCCATAGTACTAGAGTCATTCCATCTGGACGCTTGCCATCGTCTCAACTCAAACCATTTGGCTCTAAAATGGAAGGAATTGTGATGAGGCCAAGCGTTCTACGGGGTCATTGATGGCACTGTGGCGGTACTAGAGTCATTCCATCTGGACGCTTACCATCATCTCGACTCAAACCATTTGGCTCTAAAATGGAAGGAATTATGATGAGGCCAAGCGTTCTACGGGGTCATTTAAGGCACTGTAGCGAAAAATTCTGCCGGCACTTTTTGTACACGAGAGCTCGTGGTGACCAAGCTCATCAACATCTTTACCACATAGACAGTGATGTGGTTCGGCAAAGACTGATAATCTAAAAATGTTGTTGTCTAATAAAGTTCCCAAATTTTTAGAGGGGAGCGAAGACAATAATTAAGCCAATGACCTGCCTCATGTTCAGACATAGTCAGAATAAGTGCACGGTCATCAATTGTAGAGGACGAATCCAGTAGCAATTGATGCTCGCGCTTAACCAACGGTAAATCCCAAGACCTTTGAGAAGTTAAATTATCAGGAAAGCTTTCCCCTGGATAGGCCGCTTTCCAAGCTTCCTTGGCCTCCGTTAGACACACAATTTCGACATCCTCGCAGGGTGTGCTTAAAATGTTACCGATGAGATCTTGTGTGCTATGAACGGAGGACATATTCGCAGGGAGAGCTATATCTGAAATTTTCCTGATATCTAGAACGCCATATTTTACAGGCAATTTAGCCTGCTGAAAGGCGCGTGGATTTAATTTTGAATTTAAAATAGTTTCAATTTGATTTTTAATTACAAATTGCCTTATAAAGTAAAAAGTTGCTCTGTGTGTCTCGCTCGCACTCATTTAAATCTACATGTGGAAAAGATATAAATAGCAATTTTTTGTTTCTTAAAATTTTTCATTTAAATGTCAAAACTGGTGGGCAATTCTCGCGCTTTCGACATTCATCTCGATTCGAGATTTTTAAACGAAAAATGACTAAATGTGTCATTTTTCGTTCATCAAAATGATATTTTAATCAGACAAAACGGAGTAATGATATCTGAAAAAAATAAAGTTGCCAGCTTATTTGAAGATTTTTTTGTTAATATCCCTTTGGAAGTCACGAATAGCATTAATTCGTCATCCAGTATTGCTAAGGAACTATTAAATCGTTATGTTAAACTACCTGCGGGGTGAGAAGGAACTTTATTTAACACTTTCGCTTTCGTCAGTGGAATCGTTACAAATAAATACAAATACAAATTCTTTATTGCCTCATATTGTGGTTAGTAAGGTGGTTAGTAGTAATATAATAGTTTACAATATGAACCCTGCTAGGGCACTGCAAAATAACTTAATTGTGTACATATAAATTAGTTAGGTAAATCATAGCGTTATTTCATTAATTAATTATTACATTTCATTAAATTTAATTTTAATTATTACAATATTCAATCAAAATTTATTATAATATTTTATTATCAATCAAATTTATACATCATAAATCAAAATAGGTATATATACCTATATATGTAGGTATATCTATTGTAAAAACTATTGTAAAAACTCCTGCAACGTGTAATATGCTTTTTCTTTTAAGTAATTTAGTTTTAAATGTTTTGAATAATTGTTCATTTCGTATATTTACAGGTATTTTATTATAAATTTTTAGGGTCATTATATATGGGCTTGTATCAAATATTTTTAAAGTTTTAGTTGGTAGCATTAGTCTTGGTTTTGGTCTTAAGTTTACTGGTCTATTATAAGTTTCGTTTAAGTTAGGGAAAAGGTGTTCATGTTTTTTTGCAAAAGTGCATAACTCAAAAATATATAGGGACGTAAGAGTTAGGATTTCAAGTTTGTTAAAGTGTGGTCTGCAACTATCTATTTGTTGAATATTTGCTAATTCTTATACATTTCTTTTAAAGAGTAAATATATAAGGTGCTTCTGTACTATTTCCCCATAACACTATACCGTATCTAAGCCATGCGTGGGCGTATGCATAATAGGCTGAAGTGGCGGTTTGAATGTCCGTGGCTTTCTTAAGTTCGTATAGAGCGTACGTAAATCGACACATCTTACTCGCCAACCCCTCGATGTGGGCCTTCCAGTTCACGTTTGTATCTATTATTAGACCTAAAAGTGAGAAGTTATTTACGCATTCTAAAGTTATATTCATAATGGAGTAACTAATATCAAGTGGGCGCTTCTGGTGTGGCCGAAATTGCATTAACTTTGTTTTGGTGAAATTTACTTCTAGGTTGTGATCGTTTAGCCAGCCCATTAATCGTGTAAATGTGCTATCTAGACGAGTGTTTAGCTCCATAATGTCCAAACACGGAAAAACAACCGAAACATCATCGGCGAACAAGATGCTCGAGTCTTCAATCACCGTAGGTAGGTCGTTGATGTAGATAAGGAACAAAATACAACCAAGTACACTACCTTGGGGTATGGACTGCGCGCAGACAGGTATTTTAACCTAAAACGTGCTCATAAATCAAATTTATCAACATTCACTTCTAAGAATGAGATTATGTTCCAAAGCAGGTAGATAAACTGACCACGTGTTAAAGAACCCGCTACCTAAATAGATCGTTCCAATTCCCTGTGCCATCAGTCGTAACTCAGCACTCGTTATTTACGCGCGTATTTGTTTGCGACATTTCTCAAAAGCCTTATTTCTGTGTTGTATTTGTATATGTTAAAAGTGATTTTAGTGAAAGAAGTTAATATGGATATCGTCAGTCAAGGTATGTACAATATTTTGAGTATAAATTTGTTTTTGTTTTAAAGTTTATTTAGTCTTATCTAGTAGTATAACTAATTACCTAAAATACTTTACCCTTTTCGTCTTTTTGAACCAACATTGGTGTTTTTGAATATATACAACAGGCCGCAACAACATCAAACCCACTTGGTATTATAGTTTAGGGTATCTACTATAAATGTAGCTAAGAAAATCATTCACAACTATTCACATCCTGGAAAAAAAAATCCTTGAATACACACCCTTTGGTGCAATTTCAAACACATTTTTAATTTGTTCTAGATATTGGTCGTTCTGTCATGTCTATGACCAGAAAACAACTGCATGAGTTGGTTAGAGGAAGCTCCCGACGATTGCTTAATGAAAAACTTGAAGATTTAGAGGAAAAAATTGTAGTGATAACAAAGTGCCCTCCTGAGAAAATAAATGAACTTAAAAAAATTATCAAAGTTTTTAAAGTTGTTTATAAACGAAAATGGATCTCTTGAAACTCGTTTCTTAGAAAACAACAAAGAATGGCTTAGCGAAGATATTGTACTACCTTCTGGTCCGATTCGCAGAAATTCCAAAGGTCGCCCAAGTAAAGAATTCGGAGAATCAAGTGACCAAACAAAGCGCCGCAAAACAATGGATCTTAGAAGAAATGTGCCCGTTAATGAACTTACATATGCCGCACAAATGAGTCAAAGGGCCGCAGGTAATATTGATGCTGCTAAAGTGATACAAGAAGTGACCAAATCTCCAACGAGCGCTATGAAATTTCGGAATGCGGCTGCGATTGGTAGTAAAACCACAACTACTAATAAACATACCGCAGAAGAAGCTTTAAGCATATACGTCGAAGCTAATTTGACTGTTAATCAATATGAGGTGATCTATCAGGCCAACAAAGAGGTATATCCCTGCTATACCTACGTTCAAAGGGCTAAACAAGATTGTTATCCATCAAAACAAGTCAGTGAGACAGTTGCAGAGGTGAAACTTCAAGATTTAGTGGATCACACATCATCGCGATTGTGCAAATATTTGAAACCGGTTCTCGAGCAGTGTTTTGAGAATACAAACACAGTTTTAACTCTTATATATAAGTGGGGATGTGATGGATCTGCTCAAACCCAATATAAGCAAAAGTTTGAAGAAGACGGTAATAGCGATGCTAACATATTTGTGAGTTCTCTTGTGCCCCTTCGTCTGATGTGTTCTGATAAAATTATATGGCAGAATATGCAACCTTCTTCGCCAAGATATTGCAGACCAATACGCTTCCGTTATGTGAAGGAAGACAAAGACTGCATCAACAATGCGTTGCTATATTTGCGGTAAAACTTCAAAGACTTTTAACGATTTGTCTTCCACAAACCTGGAGAATCCTGAGACATTTAAATTTGGGCTGTCAATATTGCACGCCAGAATCAGGTTTTTTGAATTTTTGCTGCATCTTTCATATAAAATAAAAGCAGGAGTGTATGAGAGTCGCATAACAGCGAAAAGTGATAAAGAAAAAATCCAAGCGGCCAAAGTCAGTATTCAAAAAGAATTCCGCAATAAAATGGGTTTACTTGTGGATATTCCGAAAGCTGGGTATGGCAACACCAATGATGGTAATACATCACGGAGGTTTTTTAATAACGAAGAAGACGCGGCTTCTATTACTGGTGTGGACCTATCTTTAATAAAGAGATTTAAAGTTATTCTAGAAGTGTTGTCTTCAGGATATGACATAAATTTAAATACATTTTCAAAATTCACAATGGATACAGCGAAATATTATGTAGATTTATATCCATGGCAACCTATGTCGCCCACAGTACATAAAATTTTAATACATTCTGCGAGTGTCATGACCCATGCATTATTGCCGATTGGCCAATTGTCAGAGGAAGCTTCAGAAGCCAGAAACAAGCACTTTCGCCAATATAGAGAGAGTTTTTCACGAAAATTTTCTAGGACGGCATGCAATGAGGATGTGCTTAACCGGCTTCTACTAACATCTGATCCTTATTTAAGTAGTATTCGGCCGAGAAACAAGAAAAATAAAAATATGTTTTTAAAAGAAGCTCTTGATTTTTTCATAGTAGAGAATAAAACAACTAGTGATGAAGAATGAGCTTATTCCAATATAATATTTATTTTATTAGTTTAATTTAGTAGTTTATTATTATGTTTATTATTTATAATATATATTTTATTATATTTATTTAAATAACCTACTTGTGTCATTTGTATATATTTAAAAGATTGTGTATTTTGTAATAAAAATGTTTTTGACTAACTTTTATATTTCTATTTATTTAATTACTAAACTTGCACTTCTATATCTTCCAAAATATGTTTTTAGTCATTTGATACCTTTTTGCAAAAAAAAAACTGTAAAAATATTTTTGAGCACGTTTTAGGTCAAAATACCGGTCTGTGCTGCGTGACGTCTGCCCTTCGCGACCTAACTTGTGTTATTTCGCCGGTTCGGAAGTTGTGATTCTCTATTTCCACATATTGCGAACGGTTTTTAAGATACGATGAAAACCATTCGTATGCAACTCCTCTAACGCCTATCCCGTACAATTTGTTCAATAAAATATTATATGAGACCCTGTCGTAAGCTTTACTCATATCTAATAGGATCCCGACAGCATATTTTTTATCGTTAATTATATTTAAAATTTCTTGTATATACCTGTATACGGCTAATGTTGTGGATTTGTTTTTCCTAAAACCGTTTTGGCTATTATTAAATATTTCAAATTTTTCACAAAAGGAGTGCAGGCGATTTGACATTGCGGTTTCCAAGATTTTAGAAAATGTTGGTAAAAGAGCTATCGGACGGTAATTATTAAAATTTGTTCGATCGCCTTTCTTGTGTATCGGTTTTATAATACATGTTTTCATATAGTCTGGGACCTCGCCTTCCGCGAATGATTGGCTTACCAGGTACGTTAGGGGTAATGATAGTTCGTTGGAGCATTTTTTTATTAGGGTTGGGGGTAGTTCATCAATACCGAAACTTCGCTTATTTTTAGATTACGTATGATACGGTGTATTTCGTTAACATCTACTGGTTTAATATAAATTGAGTTTTCCGAGGGTGCAAGGACGGGTCGTCCGCACGGCTCACTGCCTCCGCAACGACCAAGGAACATAATACTCTCTACGAGAGGCAACGACTATGACTGCGCGACGTCACCGAGGTTGACGTCGCGGCGGTGCATGCATCGCCCGCGCCCACTCCCACCGATATGAAATAATCATTAAAAGTATTTGCGATTTGTATTGGATCATCTGATAGAACATTATTGATATTTAGTTTTATATTTGATTTATTTTTATTTGTGATTTTATTTGCTTTCTCTTTGATTATTTTCCACATTGTTTTGGATATGTTTTCAGAGTTCTTAATATTACGTATGTAACATAGTTTTTTTGATCTTAGTACAGTCTTTTTTAGTAGCTTTTCATATTTCTTATAGTGTTCATTTAGCGTAGGATTATCTGTTTGCGAAATTAGTTGTTTTAATAGTCTTTTATTTTTACACGATACTTTTATACCACGCGTTAACCAAGTTTTTTTTGTTTTATTATTTATTTTGTTTTAGGTATGTTTAAATTTAATATGTCGTTTAGTAGTATTTGGAATGAATTATAATTTTCAGTTATATTTTTTTGATCAGATAATATTTCGTTCCAATTTATAGTTTGTAAGTGTAATTTAAAATTTTCTATTTGACATTTACTGTAATGTCTTTTATATATGAACCATTTTATATTATTTTCTATTTTTTTATTTGCTGGAATAGATACTAAAATGCCTTTATGATCGGATAATCCGTATTCTTTAAGTGAAGTTGAAAAATTATTATTTTGAAAATTTGTGAATATTAGGTCTATACAAGTGGCGCTTTTAATTGTTGTCCTAGTTGGTTCTTTTATGTGTTGATAGAAATTATAACTTGCCATAAGGTCTAAGAAGGTTTTTGTTGATTTATCCTTCAATAATATATTTTGATTGAAATCTCCGCCCAAAACTATAGATTTTTTAATATCTTTCTTTATCAATGCCTGCAGGAGTTTTTCCAATGATGTGCAAAATGTTTCATATTCCCTATTCTTTTGTGGCCAATAAATTACAATTAATAAAATATTCAAACTTGTTATGTCTATGGCACAAACTTCAAATATGAATTCATTTGACATGTTTACAATATCCTTACGTTCAATGAAATTTAGGGTTTCCTTTAAAAATATACAAACACCGCCTCCTTGATAGTTTTGTCGACAGTACTTGGATGCCAGGTTATACCCTTCCAAGCGTAATAGGTCTAGTTTGGTATTATTTATCCAAGTTTCTGTGAGACAAAGTGCATGTATATCTTTATATTTATCAGTTATACAATCTATTAAGTGGGTTTTGTTCTTAAAACTACGGATATTCTGGTACAAGGCATTTACATTATTAACGAAAAGTATGACTAGTAGAATGGGATGAGACTTCATTGACGGTTTAGGTAATTTGTCTGTGTAGAATATTTCGTTCGTTTGGGTGCACGAGTCAAGTGTAGATTCGCGTGTTGGTGAGGTATTTATAAAATAGGTTTCTTCGATTTCCTTTCCATTAATTACTAGTTTGTTGTGTTTTATTACAGCATGGTTTCCCTGTCGTCGTGCTTCAAAAAGTTGTTCTCTCAGGTTTTTCCGGTGTTTTAGTGATTGCTCGTTTAAGAACTCCGCGATAGCCAGTCCAGAGTGTTTAAAAAAGGAAGAGTGTTTAAGTAGGTGCTTTACCATTCTCTTACTAATCAACTCAATGACAATAGGCCGTCGGCCCTTCTTACCTATTCGTTTGAGCTCTTCAATGTATCCGGTCAGATCCAAATTGAGTATATTACCAAAGACAGAAATCACTCGATCATGTAACTCGTGTTCGGATTCCCATTGATATTCTTCCAAGCCAAAAAGTATAATTTTATTACAATTTTCAAAGTTGTCAATGTTTTTGTTTCTTTCGCTTAATGTTGAAGATTGTTGAGAACTAGTCGACTGTTTTGTAAGTGACGTCTGTAAGTGTCGTAATTCACTTTGTAGTTCTAGGTGTTTTTCTTCCATATTATTAATTTTTACATTTAAATTTTCTAAATTAATTTTTAGGTTTTTTTGTTCTAGTGTCAATGTTTTTAAATTTTCGGCAGTGTTAGATTTCAATTGGGCTAACTGGTTTATTATTTCGACAAATATTGTGGTTTTTATTTCGGTTAATATCGTCTCTTTGCAGTGTTCAAATTTTCTATCCAGTAAACCTTCTAATTCATTAAATGTAATCTTGCTGAGGCATCTGTGGTCGTTATGTGATATAATTTCTTCGGTCTCTGGAAAATTATTATAATTTAGTGTGTCGCCTATTATACTGGGGTCTACATCGGAGTCCATGGTGTCGTTCTTCGTTTGTCTTTTGTTCCTGATGGTTACATTATTGTCTTCAGAGTATTGGGGAGTTTTCGTTTTCGCCTTGTCTATGGCCAGAACCTGTATGAATAATATAAGGAAGTGCTTTAACAGATCATGTTAATTATTAAAACTGTGCCATAATTCTTTCGATTCAACTTTAGAAAAGAGATAAATATCAATTATTCGTTTCTTTGAAGAATAAAATCGAAAAATCATCAACCTAATAATTTTGAAGATGCAGTAAAGCACTTCCGTATATTATTCATACAAGTTCTGACCATAGACAAGACGAAAACGATTCCACTGGCGAAAGTGAAAGTGTTAAATAAAGTTCCTTCTCACCCCGCTGATTTGCTAGAATTTAATTTTATACATGTCTCAAGTGATGATATTATTAAACACTTTAAAATGTTAAATAAGAAGAAAACAGAGGATTTATGGGGATTATCCGTAAAAGCAATCGAACCTATTGTTCACACCATAGGGCCTATCTTGGCTGATATTTATAATGGCTGTGTGGATAAGGGTGTTTTTCCGGACCTTATGAAGCATAGTAAAATAGCCCCTATATTTAAATCGGGCTGTAGAACAGACCCTACTAATTATCGGCCCGTGTCCATATTACCTGCTCTAAGTAAAATATTTGAAAAAATAATGTTAAGTCAATGATTAATACATATTAATAGAAATAAATTATTACATATCAAAGTATAGTTTATTTTTAATTAAACATATTAAGTATAAAAACTAAAAATATATATAATAAAACCTACCTAATTAAATTAAATTAAAAATTTCATCAAACCTCTCCGATGCCGACGAATCACATGTTCCTAATATACTAGCGGCATTGCCGCGCTGAATTTCTAAAGAAATTTTTTGAACAAAAAACGCCCTGGCTCGATGGTCTCCCGACTTATCTATTAAAAGTTTTCCTAAGTTAAAAGTAATTTTTTTAGAGTCAGGAGACCACGGGCCAAGAGTTTCTACTGCAAAAGCTATAAAATTAAAATTTTGAACAATTGCACTGTATTTGTTTTTTTTTTTAATTTTCTGCTTTAAGAGCTGCGGCACCGGAGGACATAGAGGTGACGTGGATATTAGATGATGCCAGTGTGTCCGTACAGGTGGCATCCCAAACGAGAGCACGACCTCTGTGCCACGGCACTATTGTCATTCCGTCCGGCCTTTTACCGTCATCGCGGTTAATGCCGGAGGGTTCCAGAAGACTAGGAATATCCGCCGAAGCCAACGCACATTTTATAATTTTATTTATGTTGGCATGGTGAGATATCCGGCCTGCACTTCTTCTACACGACAAACCATGATGGCCGGATTCATCGACGTCAGCACCGCAAAGACAGAGGTGCGGTCTGCATAAAGGGGCACCTATACGGAGAGATATTGCAATGCGGATGGTGTGCCTATCGAGGAGGGTTCCAAAGGAAGGAGATGGAATAACATCCAACCTGGGGCCTTACCAAAGAGCCGATCGATAATCAAATCGAAATACCCATCGAAAGCCAAATGTATGGGATTTGACGTTTCTCGGCGATCGGACTCTACCCATAGAGTAAAATTTCTATACAATTTTATCGATCGATGAGGCGATTCGATTTGCGATCGTGTTCTTTGGTCAGGCCCCAGGCCCCGGACTCCTTACAGAGCGACGCTAATATTCTGGCTTTGTCTATTGGGTTATTTGATTGTTTAAGTTCGTTAACTGAATTTATTATGATTATTACATAATCATCAATACGGGTTTAAAAAAGGTAGAAATACAACAAATGCTGGTACTAGATTGATTGAGGAAATATTTAGTTCATGGGAAAAGTCTCAGGATCTTATTGGTGTTTTCTGCGATCTTTCGAAAGCATTTGATTGTGTAGATCACGAAACTTTGTTAGGTAAGCTGGAATTTTATGGTGTTGGCGGAGTAGCGTTAAATCTGATACGGTCCTATCTAACAAACAGAACACAATGTGTCAACATTGATGGTAGTGTTTCTAAAGTATCTCTTGTGAAAATGGGAGTTCCCCAGGGATCGATTTTAGGGCCTTTTCTCTTTCTTGTATATATAAATGACCTTCCACACATGGTACAGCAAATAGCGCAGATAGTGCTGTTTGCTGATGACACGTCACTATTATTTAAAGATGATAGGAAAGACAATATATTGTCAGTAGCAAACAATACCCTGACTATGGTTTCTGAATGGTTTACGGCAAACAATTTGGTTCTAAACCCTAAAAAGACCAAGTGCCTGAAATTCTCTTTGCCAAACGTTCCAGTAATCAACTGTTCACTTAAATGAGGCGGCACTGAGCTGGAATTTGTTGACTCCACTATGTTTTTAGGAATCACGATCGATTCCAAACTGCAGTGGAGAGCTCACATAAACACTTTATCTAAAAGATTGAGCTCAGCTGCATATGCAGTCGAAAAGATCAGACTTTTAACTGATATAGCAATAGCCAGGCTTGTGTACTTTGCTTATTTCCACAGTATTATGACTTATGGTCTTATTATCTGGGGCTCAGCTGCAGACATAGAAACAATATTTATCCTTCAAAACAGAGCTATTAGAGCTATTTATGGCATGAAGACCCGCAAATCCCTTCGGGATAATTTTCCTAAAATTGAAGTAATGACACTGCCCTCCCAATACATATTTGAAAATTTATTATACGTTAAGAAAAACTATAATACATTTAACAATGGTAACATTTTAGCAATGGTAAAGGCAATGCACTATACAGTTTTGTATTTATTTTCTAGAAAGACATAAAATTACTTATTCAAAATTTATGACAAAGACCTTCAGTCACTGTCATTGATGACGCCACTCCATAGAGAGGCGAAATATTTGGCAATAAAATTTTATAGCTTCAATTTATATATTTTACCAAGTAAGAAACACATCTAACACACTTTATTTGTTTCAGATAATTCTTATCGTTCATACGATTCGCGACCTGCCCCCCTAGCCAAGAGCATGAGCGCTAAAAGCGCGCACGAAAGTTTTGTATGAAGATGACATTTGGTGATGACGTCACTTTCGTTTTTATCGTTTCAGATATAACCAAAACGAGACAACAATATAGATACACCAATAGGATAATAAATTTGTTATCTCCCTCTCTTTCACGCTTCTGCGACGTTCGAGCGTAAAAAGCGACAATGTTCTTGGCTAGGGGGGCTGTCGTCGGTGCGCTGCCTGTGGCAGATAACGATGGACAGCTGGGGCCTTATTCCGAGTTTGCAAACGTTAAACACGACAAGTTCGCGCGTTACATTTTTTTCGTGAGTTGCGATGACGTCGATTCGTATTACGAGTTACTAAACTTCGTGCGTCCGCGTTGTCGCAAGCACCATAGACAAAACAGTTTTTGCGTAAAGTTTTTTTTAATATATTTATATTTCATTGCACAGACTATTCAAACCTTGAAAATTAAATCCAAAGCATTAGTACTTAGTATAATGTCATATGAAGTATTTTATAATTTAATGTGTTTTTAAAGAGAGAATAATATTAAGTTAAAGTTTGATAATGTAGGATTTTAATTAAGTATTATTAGATTAAGTTTATTGTTAATAAGTAATAATTAGTTTGTATTTTTGGTGATTTATATCACTTAATAGTAAAGTATATATATTTTTTGTTGTTGTTTCATCTTAGTTAGTTCTAAGAAGTAGTTAAAAAAGTTAGTTTTGGTAAAACAAGAAACCTTTTCGATGTATCGCGGTAAAGTGATTTTGAGTTTTAACCTTCCGCGTACAACGTGGGGTTTAATACCCCAGGCGTAATATTTTATGGATATCTCTTTTATTTTTGGTGCTATTAATTTGTACCTCCAGATAATCTCGAGTGCGACATTGCCATTTTAACATTACCATCTATGTATGTATTAAATAATGTTATATATGCAAATAAAAATATTCATAATACTCCATTGAACTCTGATAAGCACTCGTTCTCAACAAGAAACAAAAATAAAATTTCTAATATTAAATGTAGATTAAATACAAAGTATAAAAGTTATGTTATAAATAGTGTAAAATTTTATAATAAAATAGACGATGATTGGAAGAAACTAAATTCAAAAGTATTTAAAAGAAAATGTCAGAATTGGCTCCGGGACCTTAAACTATATGATATAAAAGACTTCACATAGCATTTGCTTTGGTCTATTATTTGTATTACTTGTTTTGTATTGATATTTAATTACTCCTAAGTTGTGTTGTGACATTACGTTTTATTATACTGACCCATTATTAATTATATCTTTATAAAATATTTCTGACAGAGGCCATTAACGCTTAGTTATTTATTACATACTATCTTTTTTTTTTTTAATATATATATATATATTTTTTTATAGTGTTTAAAGACATTGATGTATTTAGGACAAAGCCCCTATACAGCTGCTAACATATTTGTACTATTTTTTATTTGATTTATCTCACCGACAAAACCCATTTACAGCTGCAATTTTACTATAAGTTTTATATTGAAATACATAAATAGCATCTAAATTTTTATTTTATTTCTTGTTGTTTGTACATTTGATTTTCTGTTATATAGCTTTTGTATTTTATATGTACTTTTTGGTTACTAGCTGTATCATTGTTATTATTTTTCATATTTGTTTGTATTTCATTTGATTAGTTATTTTGTTATGTATGACGATAACCAAGTGTTCTGTATTGTACCTATGGTGGAAATAAAGATATGAATGAATGAATATGCCAAATAGACTGATTAGATTTATTTTGTCTAAATCGTGCCCTAACCTCAGTGAACGCCTCTGGGGTCTGTGAGACCCCACGTTGTATTGCACGCAGCTAAAACGTAAGTGCTATTTTTTTTGTATTTACAGGGCTTTTCATTGTTTTTTGTGTTATATTTTAAATTATTGTATCTTGAGCCTGTAGCAGTCCGCTGCTGGACACGGCCATTACCCAAAGCGTTTTTTTATTAGAAAATAAATTACAAAAACAAATACAGTTTTGCTTCATTGAAACCAGGCCCTACTAGTATAGAAATTATAATAACAGAGCTCGAAGAACTTCTTGGTTTATTTGTATACGACAAAGACTACATGTGGGCCTCTGATGGAACAGGCATAGAAGCATTTTATTATGTCGTTTTCTTAGTAAGTAATTTACCGTTTGACGACATGCTTACTAGAAATATACCATGAATTTGTAAATTTGAAAAAAAAAAAACCTGTGGATAATGTCTAAGCTCTTGGCTCTAAAAACTTCTTGGTTTATTGGAATACGACAAAGAACTACTTGTGGGCCTCTGATAGAACAGGCATAGAAGCATTTCATATTATCATGTCGTTTTATTAGTAAGTTATTTGTAAATTGACGAGATGCTTACTAGAAATATAACATGAATTTGGAAGTTAGAAAAAAAAAAGTCTGTAGATACTGTCTTCTAAAACAATAAGCTCTTGGCTCGTAGAACTTCTCGGTTTATTAGTATACGACAAAGAACTACCTACTTGTGGGCCTCTGATAGAACAGGCATAGAAGCATTTCATTATTTTCTTAGTACGTAATTTATAATTTAACGACATGCTTACTAGAAATATAACATGAATTTGGAAGTTTGAAAAAAAAACATCCGTAGATAATGTCTAAAGCAATAAACTCTTGGCTCGAAGAACTTCTTGGTTTATTGCTATACGACAAAGAACTACTTATGGGTCTCTAATGGAACAGGCATAGAAGCATTTCATATTATCATGTTGTTTTCTTAGTAAGTAATTTACAATTTGACGACATGCTTACTAGAAATATAAAATGAATTTGGAAGTTTGAAAAAAAATGTCTATAGATAATGTATAATATGGCAATAAGCTTTAAGAAACTTAGGATTAAGACTCAAAGAGAATTATTTGAAGAATATAAAACAGAAATGAAAAACGCCAAAAAAATATTCGTTATCTTAGAAAAATTTTCGAAGAAACGAAATCAGAGTGCCCAATTCGTGCTCACAGATTCAAATTTGTATTTGTCCTAGAACAATGGACAGGAAAACCTTTTTTATGTTTTTTTTTAAATATTCTATTGTATATTATAATGTAAGGGATAATACAATGTTAGTAATGATATAATATATATATTTGGCTATTAAGTTAAAATATTCCATTATTTTTGTAGGTAAAAAGGTGATATTTTGTTTTTGAGATTTTGTAATAAATGATTGAAATAAAATTGTTTATTATTTTTAATTTTCATCCTATTAAACATTAGAATATGAGTATATAATAAATTTAATTTAAATAAATCTGTTAGTTATCTGAAGGTTAAATTATACACTGACGTGACACTGGCAGAAATGTACAAGTTGCACGAGTTGCCATAATAAGAAGAAAAATAAAGTAGCAGTTTTTTAAACTGTTAGAGAAAACAAGAAATTTATAAACATAGCTGCACGGCCACTTCAAGACAAGACTCATGTCTTGTATATATAGGGTATAATAAATCTCTCGGGCCGCCCGTGACAATGTTTAACTTCTTTTAATCTTTTAAATTCTAGTAAAAAAAAGTGGGAATTACGGGAAAATTATCATAAAGAGGGAATTTTGGGAACGTGTGAATGAGGATCAACGAGGATTTTAGTTTTGAATGTAATATTAAAGTATATAAAAAATCCAAAAGATTGGTGTAATTATTTTTGTCATACGACTAAAAATTAGCTAGTAGCAATCAAATGAATGTGCCGATCTTCAAGTTGTCGCGGCTCTGAGTGTGTGACGTCACTGTGATGTTCGCCGCCAGTTAGCCGTAGGCAGTTGTGAGGCGCGCTGTGTTTCGGCTTAGCTGATTGTGTTTAAAACTAATTAAATGTCGGTTGTGTGTCTGGTAGAACTTATTTACTATGTATACATATTGTATGGTGCCGAAATGTATTAATACGTCCGTCAAAACTCCAGATAAACTATTTTCGTGCCAAAAGAAAGACCAAAAAAAATTTTGGTTTGACTTGGCTGCGCCCGGTAGCCATAGCTAGCCACTGCGCGGTATCGAGCGGAAGGAGGAGGTGGTGGGGGGAGTTTAACACTGTGAGCGCTATTGTGCCAAAACTAATGGTGTAATGGAAAGTTTGTTGTCATTTTCAGATAACTTAAGGATTAATAATTGATTTCCATAACAAAAACTACACCTAAAGAAGCCGCTACCGCTGTTGCTGTCTTGTAATGTGTTCTCGCTGCGCTAAATACAGCTAGCGCACGAAATTGTCAGCCACAGTGACGTCACGCGTGCTTGGCACACTGGCTTTTAGCGGCAGGAACGGTCTATGTTTATTATTTAATATCTCCGTAACTAATGGTCCGATTTGGATAATTCAAAAAGATATTCCTATTTCATAAAGAACAACGTGGATACTAGTTTAAAATAAAACTAGTAAAAAAAACTACCAACGCCGAACTCCTAACGCTTCATTAAACACTCGTGCGAACGTAGCTTTAATGTTACAATAATGACCTACAGAAATTATGTGTCATCGGTCACGTAATCACTAACGCTTCACCCATTACATGAACGTTTGTAACCAATTCTTCATCCCTTTCATAAATTTCGTTGCTTTCGCCCCCACCCCCCTGGATCCGCCACTGAGGCACATTACGTATATTATTACGGCAAAAAAAAAAAATTTTAAATCTTGCAAAAGGCCCGAGCCCCCCCCCCCCCCCCCCCCCCTCAAATCAAGAGTTCCTAGTTCTATTCCTTGGTGCATTGCGGAATATTTGTTTTAAAGCATAATCGTCATTACAAGTGACGAACTTAGTTTTATTACTCGCAGCAACATTATTGTATAGAAATGAAACTATTTCATAAAAAAACTAATAGTGCCATAATGGATCTAGTGCGAATTATTAATTATTTTATTATTCGCAGTAGATCCATTATTACCATTACTCCTAAAAAATGTGTGCGATAAAAAATTCGCACTAGTTCCATCATGGAACAACGCAATGGAACTACTGCGAACAATCCTGAAAAAGTCCGACTTGACGGAAAAATGTTTTTTTAGTGGGATTTTTTTAAAAAGTGACGGAAAAATGTTTTTTTAGTAGGAAAAAAGTTCTAGTTGACGAAAAACATTTTTTTTTTAAGTAGGAAAAAGTCCCACTTGACGAAAAAAATATTTTTGGAGGGATTTTTTTTTTAAATCCCACTTTTTTAAAAGTAGGAAAAAGAACCCACTTGAGGAAAAAATGATTTTTTAGTGGGAAAAAAATCTAAATTTAAGAAAAGTAGGCAAAATTCCCACCTAATGAAAAATCGGGAAAAAGTCTCAATTTTTCAATACATAAGAATTTTCCCCATTAAAATAAGAATAAGCAGCAGGAATTTGGGTTTTAATTTTATAATCGAGATTAAAACGGTTAGCAAATCAGAGTAGTGACTTGGAATACTTTGGGCATTTATATGAAAAAGGTTAAAAATTTTATAAAACGTTGAAAAAGTATTATGTAATGCTTTACCAATAAGAATATCGCTTCTGCTGACTTCAAACTCATCAGAAGTGGATGAGTTACACGAATAAAATTCTATAGATTCATCTTCTGAAGATGAGTTAGGCATAATATATAGGTAATATGGTATAATATATAAAAATAAGTATAATTAATAATAAATATATAAACAATATATATAAATATGTATAAAGTCATTAAAACAGCAATAATTTGCCAATATTTTGAAGTGCCACATCAACCGCCAGTTAGCTGGTTCACAATTGAAGAGAAATCACCAAAAGAAAACAATACGTAACTCAACATCAATAAAGTAAGGCAGTAATTAAATTCTATATATAATTAAACATTATATATTTAGATAGGCAATAGTAATGTTAATAAGTATTATGGAATTTATGGATGACACAGAACTCCATGGTACATTGATCTTAGCCTTTTCCAGTACCTTTACCAAATTTTAAGAGAAAAAAAAAAAACGGAAATGTAAACAAACATTGTGAATATTTGTGAAAGAAAACATTTGGTAATTTTAATTTTTATGGTAAGAGCCTTTTTAGTTGCAAGCATGGTTACAATTACAACATTTGTAGGAAAGAAATATTGGGTATTCACTTAACATATAGAGAAATACACTTACAAACAGGAAATATGAATTTAACTTGTAATAACCATTTCTGGGAATAAAACTACTAATAAGATATTGATGTTAATATACAGAAAATTATAGACCTGGGTAAATATACATAATTAATAATATTTCTTGAATTATTTTGTTTTAGAAGTTTTTGCAGCATGGATTTTCCTATTGATTTGTGTTTCAGGCTGAACCGGTGGATGTTTGGCAGCCAATTCACTTAGGTGGGCAGCAGAAGACAGGCAATGTTTTTGAACATTTGTCAATTTTAAGTAGTCTTTGCCATCTTGGGACCAACAGTTATTAAGACCATATAATTATCGGCCTTCAATGAAAATCTGCCTCCGAGTTGGTATCATGAAGTCAGCTAGTGATAAACCAGAGCCCTTTTTGGCCTGCTAAATACTGACTCGGATATCCTCACCTTGAAATTTTACCAGATTTGGATTTGGTTTGTCCGGCTCAATTTGTTTTCCAAGCCGATAGCTAAAACTTATGTTACTTGGTGTACAATGCTGATGTAACCTGTTGGACACCACATTACAAATAGTATTGGGAGTGCTTTCACCAACTTCTTCTTTTATACCCTGGAATATAATAATTTTACGCCGGCTTCTGTTCCCAATATCTTTAGCCATAATAGCGACACTATTGATTTGGGCAGTGACCGTGTTTCCCGTACAAAGTCCTTAAAAGTATTGAAATTCTTAGCCAATTGCGCCCTTGAAATTGAGGAGAGAGATGCAGATGAAAAGTGGGCTTCAAAGGTCTTCATGGTCCTCTCAAATTTGTCCTCCAGGCCCAAAAGTTTTGACATTGGCTCAACTTCCATAATGTTGATTGTTTTGGAGTAAATAATGTTGAAAAACAAAAAGGCAGGGATGTGCTTAAAGTAATTTACACTTTCATTTATCTTTCAATGCTTTAATATTAATATAATAATTAATTAAAAATATAACAATTCAAAAGAGTGTTTTTTTCTGCCTACCCTACAATCCATTATTAATTTTATTTACAAAGGGTTCCAGTATTTAATTATATGTTATTAAAAATTATTTGTTGTTTTTTCTTCCGCAAGGAGAATAGTTTATTAGATAAATGTTAAAAATATGATATAAAATAAACAGGTTTTTATATCATATTATTAAAACACAATACAGTCACACAAATTATAATATTTATAAAAGGAACAAAATTATTTATAATAATAGGTAATAGGCTAAAAAACAATAAATATAAAAAACAAAAAGGAACAAAAAATAACACAACGAAAATCACAACAATTCCACAATAATCTATAATAATAATAGTCAGATTTAACTAATAAATAAATTACAAAAAAATCCACTCTTTTTAACAAAAATAAAGAATATCGAAAATGACGACCACAAATCTACGTATACGAACAAGCTGCCGCTTTCTTTAGATATTAATTATACTCTATGGCAGTCGCAGAAAACATTTTTTTCGTTTGTTTGAATGCATGCAACTCGTAATACAAAATTACAAGAAATCCATACTAAAATTCATAGACAATACAATAAATGCGCGACCGTGCGTGACGGAAATTTCGCCAATTACTCGTAATACCATTTAAAAAATGACAGCTGTCATCCTATACAAAGGTGATCGTCGAAAACGGAAAAAACGTACGCAAAATTCGGACGGTGAACGTGTCAAAACTCGGAATTAGGCCCCAGCCCCCCTAGCCAAGAGCATCGGCGCTTTTTGCGACCAAGCGTCGCAGAACGGACAGTGATCGACAGAAATCGGTAGCCATGAACAATTTTTGACGTTAACTTTCATTCTGTCGAACGAGGGAGGGCGACCGCTCGGCTCGAATATTGACGTTCCGATAATATATTCAAAACCCGCGAGTAATTTTGAGTATGATGTTTTATAACACATAATAATTATATTACGAATGAATTGAGAATATAAATTAAAGCAATATACATTTTTTATCATATTAATGGTGTAAAAAATATTGTACAGTTTTTACAGATTTGTATATTAATGTTATAATTAACTTACATGCCCAATCGGAACGATATTCGTTATTTTAGTGATAAAGAGAGAGAGATAATAATAAATAAATCCTATTGGTGTAACTATGTGATATCTCGTTTTATTTTACGGGCCAAAGCTTTTTACATTTGATTACAAACAAAACCAAGGAACTTAATACTCTCTCTCTACGAACAAACCTAATAGAAAATAGAAACATTGCAGAAAAACTCTTCGGCATTATTAATATGGCACTTTTAAGTTGTAAATATAAACTGAAGATTCTAAATATAAATTCGAGGCATCCGGGGCGGCCCACGACCAATTTATTTTTAACAATTCTCTGATCAAGGAAGAAATATTGCAGTTATATCGTTCTCGGATTGGAAACTCACTTTTTGAATAGGTAAGAATCAAAATAAATAAGTGCTTCTAAGGTTATATATTTAATAATTGATTAGACACATTGTTAAAACATTTGTATGCCGAATAGGCGAAACAAAACGGACCTATGTGTTTACAACACCCATTTATTTACCTTTGTTTCTCTGATGATGTTACACTATAGGTGAGTTAAGAAAAATAAATTACAAATTGTCCGCTTACTTTTTTTTAAATTAATAGAATTTGGTTGAGTAGAGATGGTAGTGAAACACAGTGCAGGTGAGAGTTTAAAAGGCCTTTAAACCTACTTCGCGGTCTTAAGTCCGGGAATGCTGCAGTTCATTCCCCTGCCTTTCAACCACGCGATGGACCTGGCACCCGCACGGTGAATCCATGGTTTGCTAAGAACATTGTCTCAAATTCACTCTCCTACTATATTTAGAAGCGTGGAGTCAACTGACACAGATAGTAAAACCTGACTCCAACCCAGTTATGTTGCAATTGTGATTTTTGTTATTAAAAAAAAATTGGTCTTTTTATTTTTGTATTTTTTTTATTTCAGGTATTTATACTTTGCAGAGTTTCAAGGACCCCATCAAGAGAGGTCACAAACTATGGTGCTCAAAGTTTTAGAGTGGCCCAAGTCAAACAAAATTATTAAATAAATATTTACTTTTAATTTGTTTATGTTTTATTGTGAATATTATCCAATTTTAAGAAATCAATATTCTGGAAAATATTTAATTAAATATACATTAACAGAATCAATATAGGTGGCACAGACATATAGGTGGACAAGTTTAAAGGTGTCTAGGTCTGTCGGATGGACCCATTTAAACATAGCGTATTGAATAAGAAATGCCGGTATCATTATTAACATTTCTTATTGATACTTGTATCATTTAAATGGGTCAGATTTATGAAGATTAATATTTTTTATTATGAATTTTAATTAATACCAGTCTTAATGATAAAAATATAATAAAGTCCTTGAAAAACACTTTAGTTAAAATAAGTTTTGTTTCTTTTTTACTTATTTATTTTTGTTTGGTAAAAAAAGAGACATAACCTACTATATATAAGTGTTCTTCAAGGACTCAAAAAGTTTTTTTTATGAATACCAGTGTGTTTAATATTAAGATTTGTAGATATGCTTACCATTATGATAAGTATATCTACAAATGCCTACATTAGATACATGTAATTCCCTAATAGTATTCATATAAAATAATGAAACGTTACTCTAAGTACCATCCTAACTATTTATAGTGCTTGCATGGATGGATGGAATTTAAATTTCTCTAATTAAAAAAACTTGTATAAACAATATAGGTCTAATAGTACATACTACATATACCCTACTTAGTACCATTTATATAATAATACTAAGTAGTTTTTACTTAACTATATTATACATATATATTACAGCGTTAAGTGAATATTTTTATGTGTGTGCATGTATGGGTCATATAGTGTATATAATAAAATACCTAATATTGTAAATATCTAATGTGGCTGAGTAATGAGTATAAATTGTATATATTATTATTACTAAGGCTAGGATTTTTTTTTTTTAAATAATTTACTAGTATAAAAGGATTCTTTTAAATTTGAAACTCAAGGTGAAAAGTCATTCTGTACAACTACAAAGACCATCATCAGTCCCTGAAATACCAAAAGTTGTAACTTTATTAGTAATGGTCAAGGAAAATCATATTCTTTTAGGGCACTATATACAATTATATTATTAAAGAAGAATATAGCAATATATATTAAACCATAAGTTTGTGCGGCTTGTGAAACATTCTAGGTCTTCACAAAGGCTCTGAAAAATCCTTTGTTAAGCCTAAAATGTTACCTAAACTCTCCCTGGTATCCCCAATTTCTTTGAAAATGTGAACTTTTCATTAAAAATAAAGAAATAAATAAAAATAAACTTTATTTGTTGATATATTACAAGAATTTATACATGTTTTCTTAACTTATTGCCTAATATTGGTTTGTTTGATTTAATGTTGTAACACTTCTATCCAATATTATCAATCAAGATCAGATATTTGTTCAGGTTGTCCTCGGACATAGGCCTCCTCCAGCAAATACCATTGGCAGCGGTCTCCAACTACTCGTCATTGGGATGTCTTGATTTTTTTATACTTCTTTCAGAGACCTGAGAACTATACTATTCTATGTATTTCTTTCTCCATTTAAAGTTTTGGAGCAATTGTTTGACCTAAATAAAAGTACCTATTCAATTTCTTGATAATTTACTTTCAGAGTTTGTTTATGTCTGTTTGTCATAGCTTTGGTTTTCACACATAGTTCTTTTAAGCCCCGCTTTTCCACTTCTCTTGCTAGTTGTTTGCATAATAACTGGAACTAGGTCATCAGCAAATCTCAGTTGAGATATTTTACTTCCATTTATGTTAAGCTCATAGCTATTCCAAATAATTCCAATCAATGTAATTGACGAAAAATTTTCTCCAATACAGCCGAGCAGAGTTTGAGGGATAATAGGTTTCCTTGTCGGACTCATTTTATTTGTAATTCTTCTCCAATTTTTCCTAGTCGTACTTTTGCTGTAGGTATAGTTTTAAAATTGTTATATTACTCCTTAGTCCTTATGATTCTTGAATATTTAGTTCCTTGATTTAGTTTGATCACACTCTGTGTTTTGAGATGTTTTGTAAGTATGAAATAGAGAGAAATTTTCGTTGCTCTAATCTATATTTGGCGTCGATGAAGACGCCACTCGTTATTTGCAGTTACTAATAAATTTTATTTATGCATTTTAATTTACACAACGCAATAAAAAACTTCTAAAACAACAAAAAACAATACTTTAAGTTAATTTAAATCAAAACAATGGCGTCGTTTTGATAGAATATAGCTCGAAAGGGAGACCCCGACCACCCGCCCGTATACAGTCGAATTTAGCGTCTAGCATTCGCAAAAAACGAACAAAAATGTGTTCTTGGCTGGCAATTCCCTCCGAGTATGTAGCGGTTTCTGTCAAAATGTATGGGGAAATTGGCCTCTCGCGAGCGCTTTAACGAAAACGAATGCCCAACGCTCACCGTCCGTGTACTTGGCTGGCAATTTGTTCTGTCAACGCATTTAACGAACGTGACGTCATCACCAAATGTCATCTTCATAGAAAACTTTCGTGCGCGCTTTTAGCGCTCATGCTCTTGGCTAGGGGGGCAGGTCAATGGAACTCAAGCTAACTACCTAGTCTTACACTGGTTGGCTATGTGGTGTGTGTTCGGTTTGGTTTCTAATTATTTTATGTATGCAAGAGCCTACCTAACCAAGCGCACACTTAGACCTTATACTAAATATAGTTTTTTTTTTTTTTGACTATGCATAAATACCTGTAAAGGTTTACATGAAATAAATATTTTTGACTTTGTGCGCTCTTGGCGCTACGTAGCCGACACAAGCGAGGGCGGGGAGGCTACGCTGTTCCCGTAACCGTGCGCCTTCCTTTTTACAAAGATTAGCTTATTTATATATGATTTATTTTACATTACACCGGGAATTAATCTGAATTGTGCATGAGGGAGATTATTAAAAAAATCGACTTTCATGCTCACAAATTGGCGCAATTCTTTGGTCATTATGAGTTTTTGGGAGAATGTCTTAAATATGGCATAGCTCCTAAAACTCTTATACACAGTGTGCCACTGGATGCCATACAGTGAGACAACCATTTACTGACTTACAATACATACATGCTTTACAAACCACACAATTATTACACACACAATACTACTATCTGTCCATACATCACAAAAACAACTTAGATGACACTATACAGGCTTCGTTGCTAGCTTTTCTACATCTAAATAAAATTATAAGTGATATCTTAAATAGAGCTAGAGGTATACAAGTCAAACATAGACAAAGATTACTTTTAAAATTTTCCAAATTAATCAGATAGTATCGAAACGAAAATTCCATTTCATAATCAGATCTCCAACTCTCTTCTTTTTAAATCTTAAACCAACAAACTTGTCTAGTTTATTTTGTATGCCTCAAGCTATCCGTACGTGTAATCAACAACAACGATTAGTACGGACAAACACAAATAACGAAAGTAATTTAATAAATTTTTCATCTAAAATTCTTAACTCCGCAGAAAAGTCAGTGCTATCTAAGGGACTGACATTCTGCCCGACTAACAAAATTAATGTTTTCGAAATTACTAAAGATATATTAACATTTGGTCGTAACTTAAAATGGAAATATTTTTGGCATAATCGCGTACCATCTGGCAATAATAGTAATAGTTTGCATGAGGCATTGCAAAAATTTAAATTACCTTCGGCAAATGAACCACCTCTGTTACCGGCTGGTCATCCCATCAATACATTTATTAATCATATTTTACATAAAATTTCGGATCCTAACTTTATAAATTCCCTTCAAAGTAGTAATCAAAATTTATCCATTAGTGAAAAAATAGCTTTATAAAAATTAAAAAATGATGAATCAATAATGGTTTTACCAGCAGATAAGGGATCTACTACAGTAATACTTAACAAAACTGACTACATTAATGAGGGTCTAAGACAACTAAATGACGCGTCATTTTATACAACTGTTACAGCTGACCCCTGTGAACAGTTAGTTATTGAAATTCAAAATTATATTTACATAAATGCGTCCGATGAAGGACTTTCTGACAATGATATTTCGGCCTTAATTCCTTCTAATCCGAGGACACCACATTTTTACATGTTGCCGAAAGTACACAAACCCGCCCCCCTAGCCAAGAGCATGAGCGCTAAAAGCGCGCACGAAAGTTTTGTATGAAGATGACATTTGGTGATGACGTCACGTTCGTTAAATGCGTTGACAGAACAATTTGCCAGCCAAGTACACGGACGGTGAGCGTTGGGCATTCGTTTTCGTTAAAGCGCTCGCGAGAGGCCAATTTCCCCATACATTTTGACAGAAACCGCTAGATACTCGGAGGGAATTGCCAGCCAAGAACACATTTTTGTTCGTTTTTTGCGAACGCTAGACGCTAAATTCGACTGTATACGGGCGGGTGGTCGGGGTCTCCCTTTCGAGCTATATTCTATCAAAACGACGCCATTGTTTTGATTTAAATTAACTTAAAGTATTGTTTTTTGTTGTTTTAGAAGTTTTTTATTGCGTTGTGTAAATTAAAATGCATAAATAAAATTTATTAGTAATTGCAAATAACGAGTGGCGTCTTCAACGACGCCAAATATAGATTAGAGCAACGAAAAGTTCTCTCTATTTCATACTTACAAAGCATCTCAAAACACAGAGTGTGATCAAACTAAATATTCAAGAATCATAAGGACTAAGGAGTAATATAACAATTTTAAAACTATAAATACAGCAAAAGTACGACTGATAAAAAATTGGAGAAGAATTACGAATAAAAGGAGTCCGACAAGGAAACCTATTATCCCTCAAACTCTGCTCGGCTGTATTGGAGGAAGCTATGAGCTTAACATAAATGGAAGTAAAATATCTCAACTGAGATTTGCTGATGACCTAGTTCCAGTTATTATGCAAACAACTAGCAAGAGAAGTGGAAAAGCGGGGCTTAAAACAACCATGTGTGAAAACCAAAGCTATGACAAACAGACATAAACAAACCCTGAAAGTAAATTATCAAGAAATTGAATAGGTACTTTTATTTAAGTCAAACAATTGCTCCAAAACTTTAAATGGAGAAAGAAACACATAGAATAGTATGTATATTCTCAGGTCTTTGAAAGAAGTATAAAAAAATCAAGACATCCCAATGCCAAATTTGAAAGAAGTATAAAAAAATCAAGACATCCCAATGCCGAGTAGTAGGAGACCGCTGCCAATGGTATTTACTGGAGGAGGCCTATGTCCGAGGACAACCTGAACAAATATCTGATCTTGATTGATAATATTGGATAGAAGTGTTACAACATTAAATCAAACAAACCAATATTAGGCAAAAAGTTAAGAAAACATGTATAAATTCTTGTAAAATATCAACAAATAAAGTTTATTTTTATTTATTTCTTTATTTTTAATGAAAAATTCACATTTTCAAAGAAATTGGCGATACCAGGGAGAGTTTAGGTAACATTTTAGGCTTAACAAAGGATTTTTCAGAGCCTTTGTGAAGACCTAGAATGTTTCACAAGCCGCACAAACTTATGGTTTAATATATAATGCTATATTCTTCTTTAATCATATAATTGTATATAGTGCCCTAAAAGAATATGATTTTCCTTGACCATTACTAATAAAATTACAACTTTTGGTATTTCAGGGACTGATGATGGTCTTTGTGGTTGTACAGAATGACTTTTCACCTCCTTGAGTTTAGTAGTTTCAAATTTAAAAGAATCCTTTTATACTGGTATATTATTATCTAAAAAAAATATTCCTAGCCTTAGTAATAATAATACAATTTATACACAGCCACATTAGATATTTACAATATTAGGTATTTTATTATGTACACTATATGACCCATACATGCACACACATCCACACAAATATTCACTTAACGCTGTAACATACATGTATAATATTGTTAAGTAAAAACTACTTAGTACTATTATATAAATGGTACTAAGTAGGGTATGTGTAGTATGTACTATTAGACCTATATTGTTTATACAAGCTCTTTTATTTATAGGAATTTTAATTCCCATGCAAGCACTATAAATAGTTAGGATGGTACCTAGAGAATGTTTCATTATTTTATATAAATACTATTAGGGAATTACATGCATCTAATGTGGGCATTTGTAGATATACTTACCATAATGGTAAGCATATCTACAAATCTTAATATTAAACACACTAGTATTCATAAAAAAAAACCTTTTTGAGTCCTTGAAGAACACTTGTATATATATAGTAGGTTATGTCTCTTTTTTACCAAACAAAAATAAAAAAGAAATAAAACTTATTTTAACTAAAGTGTTCTTCAAGGACTTTATTAAAATTTTATCATTAAGACCGTTAATAATAAAAATTATTAATCTTCATTAATCTGACCCATTTAAATGATACAAGTAACAATAAGAAATGTTAATAATGAAACCAGCATTTCTTATTCAATACTCTATGTTTAAATGGGTCCATCCGACAGACCTAGACAACTTTAAACTTATCCACCTATATGTCTCTTGATTCTGTTATTGTATATTTAATTAAATATTTCCCAGAATATTGATTTCTTAAAATTGGATAATATTCACAATAAAACATAAACAAATTAAAAGTAAATATTTATTTAATAATTTTGTTTGGCTTGGGCCACTCTAAAACTTTGAGCACCATAGTTTGTGACCTCTCTTGATGGGGAAGGGGGTAGCTGTCCTTGAAACTCTGCAAAGTATAAATACCTGAAATAAAAAAAATACAAAATTGTACTTAGTTTAATAAAAAAATAAGATTTTTCTTTAATAACGAAAATCACAATTGCAACATAACTGGGTTGGAGTCAGGTTTTACTATCTGTGTCAGTTGACTCCACGCTTCCAAATATAGTAGGAGAGTGAATAACTTTAATTTAAAAAAAGTAAGCGGACAATTTGTAATTTATTTTTCTTAACTCACCTATAGTGTAACATCATATTGGTTATTATGCTGCACAAGCCATTACAATTTGGGAAGACTCTTCAGAATCATAGTGCAGAACTCTGTCTATTCCAAGGTATTTTAATGACCCCCTGAGATAACCATTAGCCTGCTTCACACATATCCTGACTTGGCAGTGTATTGGTCCGCTGAGGTATTAATTAGGTACGGCATCCATGACAGGGGTAATCAATCATGGTTCCAAGGCATATCCGAAATCACCTGAAATAACATTTATTTGTATGAGAAACAAAGGTAAATGGATGGGTGTTGTAAACACAAAGGTCAGTTTTGTTTCGCCTATTCGACATACAAATGTTTTAACAACGTGTCTAATCAATTATTAAATATATATAACCTTAGAAGCACTTATTTATTTTGATTCTTACCTATTCAAAAAGTAATTTCCAATCCGAGAACGATATAACTGCAACATTTCTTTCTTGATCACGGAGTTTTAAAAAATAAATTGGTCGTGGGCCGCCCCGGATGCCTCGAATTTATATTTACAACTTAAAAGTGCCATATTAATAATGCCGAAGAGTTTGCCTGCCATGTTTCTATTTTCTGCTATTAGGTTTGTTTGTAATCAAATGTAAAGAGCATTGGCCCGTAAAATAAAACGAGATATCACATAGTTACACCAATAGGATTTATTTTTTATTATCTCTCTCTCTTTAACACTAAAATAACGAATATCGTTCCGATTAGGCATGTAAGTTAAAATAAGCATTAATATACAAAGGTGTAAAAACTGTACAATAAATTTTACACCATTAATATGATAAAAAATGTATATTGCTTTTAATTTATTTTCTCAATTCATTCGTAATATAATTATTATGTGTTATAAAACATCATACTCAAAATTACTCGCGGGTTTTGAATATAATATCGGAACGTCAATAATCGAGCCGAGCGGTCGCCCTCCCTCGATCGACAGAATGAAAGTTAACGTCAAAAATTGTTCATGGCTACCGATTTCTGTCGATCATTGTCCGTTCTGCGACGCTTGGGCGCTAAAAGCGCCGATGCTCTTGGCTAGGGGGGCTGATAATCCAGGTAGATCATGAAGGTAAAAACCGGGCGGTGGCTATTTTCACGGAATAAAATACCATATGAAAAAATTATACACCAGCCCCCCTAGCCAAGAGCATCGGCGCTTTATGCGCCCAAGCGTCGCAGAACGGACAGTGATCGAAAGAAATCGGTAGCCATGAACAATTTTTGACGTTAACTTTCATTCTGTCGAACGAGGGAGGGCGACCGCTCGGCTCGATTATTTACGTTCCGATATTATATTCAAAACCCGCGAGTAATTTTGAGTATGATGTTTTATAACACATAATAATTATATTACGAATGAATTGAGAATATAAATTAAAAGCAATATACATTTTTTATCATATTAATGGTGTAAAAATTATTGTACAGTTTTTACAGAATTGTATATTAATGTTATAATTAACTTACATGCCTAATCGGAACGATATTCGTTATTTTAGTGATAAAGAGAGAGAGATAATAATAAATAAATCCTATTGGTGTAACTATGTGATATCTCGTTTTATTTTACGGGCCAATGCTCTTTACATTTGACTATATCATCTGTGACATTTGATTACAAACAAAACCAAGGAATTTAATACTCTCTACGAACAAACCTAATAGAAAATAGAAACATTGCAGAAAAACTCTTCGGCATTATTAATATGGCACTTTTAAGTTGTAAATATAAACTGAAGAATTCTAAATATAAATTCGAGGCATCCGGGGCGGCCCACGACCAATTTATTTTTAACAATTCTCTGATCAAGGAAGAAATATTGCAGTTATATCGTTCTCGCATTGGAAACTTACTTTTTGAATAGGTAAGAATCAAAATAAATAAGTGCTTCTAAGGTTATATATTTAATAATTGATTAGACACGTTGTTAAAACATTTGTATGCCGAATAGGCGAAACAAAACGTACCTTTGTGTTTACAACACCCATCTATTTACCTTTGTTTCTCATACAAATAAATGTTATTTCAGGTGATTTCGGATATGCCTTGGAACCATGATTGATTACCCCTGTCATGGATTCCGTACGTATATATTAATACCTCAGCGGACCAATACACTGCCAAGTCAGGATAAGTGTGAAGCAGGCAAATGGTTATCTCAGGGGGTCATTAAAATACCTTGGAATAGACAGAGTTCTGCACTATGAATCTGAAGAGTCTTCCCAAATTGTAATGGCTTGTGCAGCGTAATAACCAATATGATGTTACACTATAGGTGAGTTAAGAAAAATAAATTACAAATTGTCCACTTTTTAAAAAATTAAATTAATAGTATTTGGTTGAGTAGAGAGGGTAGTGAACACAGTGCAGGTGAGAGTTTAAAAGGCCTTTAAACCTACCTCACGGTCTCAAGTCCGGGAATGCTGCAGTTCATTCCCCTGCCTTTCAACCACGAGATGTACCCGGCACCCGCACTGTGAATCCATGGTTTGCTAAGAACATTGTCTCAAATTCACTCTCCTACTATATTTAGAAGTGTGGAGTCAACTGACACAGATAGTAAAACCTGTCTCCAACCCAGTTATGTTGCAATTGTGATTTTTGTTATTTAAAAAAAATTGGTCTTTTTTTTTTTTTATTAAACTAAGTACAATTTTGTATTTTTTTTTATTTCAGGTATTTATACTTTGCAGAGTTTCAAGGACAGCTACCCCCTTCTTCATCAAGAGAGGTCACAAACTATGGTGCTCAAAGTTTTAGAGTGGCCCAAGCCAAACAAAATTATTAAATAAATATTTACTTCTAATTTGTTTGTTTTATTGTGAATATTATCCAATTTTAAGAAATCAATATTCTGGGAAATATTTAATTAAATATACATTAACAGAATCAATATAGGTGGCACAGTCATATAGGTGGACAAGTTTAAAGGTGTCTAGGTCTGTCGGATGGACCCATTTAAACATAGAGTATTGAATAAGAAATGCTGGTATCATTATTAACATTTCTTATTACTTGTATCATTTAAATGGGTCAGATTAATGAAGATTAATATTTTTATTATGAATTTTAATTAATAACAGTCTTAATGATAAAAATATAATAAAGTCCTTGAAGAACACTTTAGTTAAAATAAGTTTTGTTTCTTTTTTACTTATTTATTTTTGTTTGGTAAAAAAAGAGACATAACCTACTATATACAAGTGTTCTTCAAGGACTCAAAAAGTTTTTTTATGAATACCAGTGTGTTTAATATTAAGATATGCTTACCATTATGGTAAGTATATCTACAAATGATAAGCTTATCATTATGGTAAGTATATCTACAAATGCCCACATTAGATACATGTAATTCCCTAATAGTATTCATATAAAATAATGAAACGTTACTCTAGGTACTATCCTAACTATTTATAGTGCTTGCATGGGAATTAAAATTCCTATAAATAAAAGAGCTTGTATAAACAATATAGGTCTAATAGTACATACTACACATACCCTACTTTATATAATACCATTTATATAATAGTACTAAGTAGTTTTTACTTAACAATATTATACATATATATTACAGCGTTAAGTGAATATTTGTGTGGATGTGTGTGCATGTATGGGTCATATAGTGTATATAATAAAATACCTAATATTGTAAATATCTAATGTGGCTGAGTATAAATTGTATTATTATTACTAAGGCTAGTATATTTTTTTTTTAAATAATAATATACCAGTATAAAAGGATTCTTTTAAATCTAAAACTCAAGGTGAAAAGTCACTCTGTACAACCACAAAGATCATCATCAGTCCCTGAAATACCAAAAGTTGTAACTTTATTAGTAATGGTCAAGGAAAATCATATTCTTATATACAATTATATTATTAAAGAAGAATATAGCAATATATATTAAACCATAAGTTTTTGCGGCTTGTGAAACATTCTAGGTCTTCACAAAGGCTCTGAAAAATCCTTTGTTAAGCCTAAAATGTTACCTAAACTCTCCCCGGTATCCCCTATTTCTTTGAAAATGTGAACTTTTCATTAAAAATAAAGAAATAAATAAAAATAAACTTTATTTGTTGATATTTTACAAGAATTTATACATGTTTTCTTAACTTTTTGCCTAATATTGGTTTGTTTGATTTAATGTTGTAACACTTCTATCCAATATTATCAATCAAGATCAGATATTTGTTCAGGTTATCCTCGGACATAGGCCTCCTTCAGCAAATACCATTGGCAGCGGTCTCCAACTACTCGGCATTGGGATGTCTTGATTTTTTTATACTTCTTTCAGAGACCTGAGAACATACATACTATTCTATGTATTTCTTTCTCCATTTAAAGTTTTGAAGCAATTGTTTGACCTAAATAAAAGTACCTATTCAATTTCTTGATAATTTACTTTCAGGGTTTGTTTATGTCTGTTTGTCATAGCTTTGGTTTTCACACATGGTTCTTTTAAGCCCCGCTTTTCCACTTCTCTTGCTAGTTGTTTGCATAATAACTGGAACTAGGTCATCAGCCAATCTCAGTTGAGATATTTTACTTCCATTTATGTTAAGCTCATAGCTATTCCAAATAATTCCAATCAATGTAATTGACGAAAAATTTCCTCCAATACAGCCGAGCAGAGTTTGATTGATAATAGGTTTCCTTGTCGGACTCCTTTTATTCGTAATTCTTCTCCAATTTTTCCTAGTCGTACTTTTGCTGTAGGTATAGTTTCAAAATTGTTATATTACTCCTTATGATTCTTGAATATTTAGTTTGATCACACTCTGTGTTTTGAGATGCTTTGTAAGTATGAAATAGAGAGAACTTTTTGTTGCTCTAAACTATATTTGGCGTCGATGAAGACGGCACTCGTTATTTGCACTTACTAATAAATTTTATTTATGCATTTTAATTTACACAACGCAATAAAAAACTTCTAAAACAACAAAAAACAATACTTTAAGTTAATTTAAATTAAAACAATGGCGTCGTTTTGATAGAATATAGCTCGAAAGGGAGGGAGACCCCGACCACCCGCCCGTAAACAGTCGAATTTAGCGTCTAGCATTCGCAAAAAACGAACAAAAATGTGTTCTTGGCTGGCAATTCCCTCCGAGTATGTAGCGGTTTCTGTCAAAATGTATGGGGAAATTGGCCTCTCGCAAGCGCTTTAACGAAAACGAATGCTCGACGCTCACCGTCCGTGTTCTTGGCTGGCAATTTGTTCTGTCAACGCATTTAACGAACGTGACGTCATCACCAAATGTCATCTTCATACAAAACTTTCGTGCGCGCTTTTAGCGCTCATGCTCTTGGCTAGGGGGGCAGGTGAAAAAACAAATGTATTTCGTATAGGGACAGTATGTTTTAAATATATATAATTTACTATGTTTATAATAATATATAAAGATGTTTTCTTAATTTTGTTTTGGTAAATATTGTTGACTTAAGATTAAAATAATTATTTAAGTTTTGTGTATGGCAATAATAATGTAATTTTTCATCGAGAAAGTCCGTGGAAATAGCGATGTTTTGCCGATTTGACACTAAAGGCTAAACTGTACATTAGCACCCGCTGATTTCAGCGTTCACATTTTTTTGGCAGTAGCACTTATATATGAGGAGCCTGTATGTAAAATATTTTTCGTCGGAAATTCCTAGTTTTCCAGAAATTAATTATTGAAATACTTAAAAAATACGTCTTTTTTTTTCAATTCTGCATTATACCTTGGCTTTTAGCTTTTTTCAAGTAGTTGCCAATTACCTTTCGATAACAAAAATAAATTATAATTTAGTCAAATACGTTTTTTATTCACTACAAATCGTTTATAAAATACATTAAACATATAAAAAGTAATTATAGTATTGCAGAAATTATAAATATAAATACTTAAATTATAAATATATATATTTCGTGTGGAAACTAAGACTAGGGCACTTTCTTCATATTAATATCTATGTCAATTATTTTTTTATGGGGTGATTTACGATTACCCTAAGCTTAAATTTACGCCACTTGGAAAGTTTTCAAATTAGGCAGCAGGAGCGAGCGAAGCGAGCGAATGGATAAGTACCCAAAACCGAATTGGATGGGTTAGGTTTAGAAGCTCACCTTCGGCATTAGGTTATTTTTTTATAACCACGCAAAAACTTAAGTACCCAAGTTACCCTTAAGTATCAGGAGCGAGCGAAGCGAGCGAATGGATAAGTACCCAAAACCGAATTGGATGGGTTAGGTTTAGAAGGTGTGCAGGAAGCGAGCGGAGCGAAGCTTCCTGCCTCACCTTCGGCATTAGGTTATTTTTTTATAACCACGCAAATACTTAAGTACCCAAGTTACCTTAAGTATCAGGAGCGAGCGAAGCGAGCGAATTGATAAGTACCCAAAACCGAATTGGATGGGTTAGGTTTAGAAGGTGTGTGTACTAGTTAAACATCTATTATTTGAGTTAGGTAAAATTAGAGACCATGCTGCCATCTAGCGGCTAAATGTCAGAAAATCCATAGCGGATGTCAATGACGATCATTATTATAGTTCATAAACCCACGATATGATACAGAATCAATAATTAGTCTAGTAAATATATTCCGTTAATCATTATACTTATTTAAATAATTACATAAGTTAATTAAATGCTAATTTAAAATAAAAGAAATAATAAACACTTGTGTTGAATGCCCGTTGCATTGAAAGAAAGTTTGTGATTGGTCAAAAATAAAATAAACCAATCACAACGATGCGCATCAAAATTTGTCCGTGGAAAGAATAAAAAGGAGCGCAAGTGGAAGCGTCCCGCATTTTATATCTAAATTCTTAGTAATAATTTGTCTTTTTAAATTTATTAAGTGCAATTTTTATAAACCCGAAAGTAAGTGCAATAACGTATAAATCGAGTTCAAAGCCTGTGATTCAAATATTAATCGGATTGAATTTCACAGGGGTTCATAGTACCCGGTTAGAGTTACCCATGCGTGAATTGTCCGCATAGGATCTAGTGCTGGTGAAATCCGTCTGCGAGTTCTATCAGGGGCTGAGGAATTGATACAACGACCGAGGACAGATACAGGACACCATCCACGTCACATCTTCGTCGTGAAGCTGGTGCTGCTGCCAAAAGGACCTCGGGCGTCTCCTCATCCCATGTGGAATCCTTGGCCTAAAAGGTGACCTATATGTTCTAAATTCGTGTTAGGCATTTGCTATACGCTTAGGCGGTAGTGTGTCCCTCTTAGGCAGTGTCGCGGAACGACATCTCCAGTCAATGCTATAACCCATATATAAAAACTTAGTATATAAACTGTTAAATAAATTGTACCTTTAGTCTTAAGTTAGTTTGTAAGTTTTATTGTTTTGTTGTGTAAATAAATTAATTTGTGTGATTGTGAAGTGTATTTTAATTCCACCTCTGTCAAGGCGCCCTGAGAGTTATAGAGTCCCTTTCCTTGAGCCGGTGGTAGCAGATTCTCTTGTCTCGAGAGGGACAAGAAAATAGGTTACAAAATTGGCGCCCAACGTGGGGCTGGGATTGTAAAATAAATATAGACAGAGTGTGGAATTTAATTATTAATGTGTAATTTTTTTTCAGCTGTAAAAAATTTAATCCATACCCTCATATTTTGTTATTTTAATTTTGGGGTTCAACTGTTAAAAATTGAATTCAAAATTTTTCTTATACCCTCGGGTCATTTAATTTTTTTTTCAGTTAATTGTTTTGTAGTTGCATATTAAAATTTTAGATTTTAATTTTATAATTCTTGTTTATAATTATAGTTTTTTTTCAATTTTTGTTTATAATTATAGTCTTTTTATTAGTATTGATCTTGGGTTTTTTTTTGGAATTGAGTTTAATTTATATTTATTAATTTAAGCAATGTCTTCTAAACCCAAGATAGCCTTCCTCCTCAAGGATGAACTAATTAATGAACTGGCTCTTTATGGGATTTCAGCCAAACCTGAGGACACCAGAGATGCCCTGAGACAGCAGTACCGGCAAGCACTGAAGCAATGTCGGCGTGGAAGCCTGCATCTGTCCTCTCTAGATTTAACCAGCCTAGACTCGGAGTTAGACACTTGCGACCTGAAGATAAAGGAGTTGGAACAGGTATCTGGCGGCGATGAGTGCAAGGTTAGGGTTAGGGCTAGGGCTGATTACATGTTGTTGAGGTTGTCCCGGTTGCCTAAGGAGAATGAGAGAGTGAATAGGATGCGTGGTAGACTCATATCCTTATTGGCGGACGACAATGATGATACCTCCGACTCTGAGTTTGAAGCCAACAAAGGGTCAGGTCTAACAGAGGTGTGTACGAGGAGTGAAGGGATCAATACTGTATATATTAAGGAGAAATCTGTTAATTTAAATTCATTAAATTTAAAATTTGATGGAACTACATGTGTACGTGTATTCTTAGAAAGGTTAGAGGAACTTAGAATTGCTCGCCGTGTGAATGATGCTGACTTATTAAATTGTTTTTGTGATTTCTTGGATAAAACTGCATTACAGTGGTATCGAACAAATAAACATAATTTTCGAACTTATCAAATTTTACAATTCATAATAAAAAACTATATAGAAATTGTAAAAATAAATATAAGTTAACGTCAGAGTTCGCTTGGAAGTTGCATTATTTTTGGCCAAACATGTACAATGATACAGTTTCTTATGATAATAAATGTGAGGTGTGTAAGTCTTACAAACTTGTGAACATTGCGAGACCTGGTCTCATAGGTAGGCCCAAGGCAGTCACTAAGCCATTTGAAGGTTTGTCATGTGATTTGCTAGGACCATTTCCTATATCTAAAAATAGGAATACCTTTTTATTAGTTTGCTCTGATTACTTTAGTAAGTACATTCTGTTGCATCCTATACGGAGAGCAACAAGTACAAATATAGTAAATTTTATTGAGAAGCAAATATTTTTAGTTCACGGTGTTTGTAAATTTATCTTCATAGACAATGGACCTCAATTTGTATCTAAAGAATTTAAAAATCTATTATTAAAATATAATATCCCCAATATCTATTATAACCCTCGTTATCATCCTCAGGTAAATCAGGCAGAGAGAGCAAATAGAAATATTGTTTATGCAATAGCATCTTATGTTAAGAATGAACATCGGACTTGGGATGAAAAATTGGTGGAAATACAATGTGCATTAAATACTGCTGTAAATGAAGCCACCAAATTTTCACCTTATTTTCTCGTACATGGAAGAGAGTATTTAGGAGATGGATCTCTATATAGAGATGCTGAGCAACCTATCCCTCAATCGGAGATTGTTGTGTCCAATCCCGAAAATCCTGCTCATAATTTAACTGAGTTATCTGAAATTTATAAAAGAGTCGAAAAACATCTTAAGGCTTCTCATGTTCGTAACGAAAAGTATTATAATCTCAGGAAAAGAAATGTGCAATTAGAGGTAGGTCAAATTGTGTACAAGAAAACCAATTATTTATCCGATGCGTCTAAAAACTTTATGCACAAACTGGCACCTAGGTTCCAAAAGTGCATTGTTACTAAAAAGCTTTCTAGTCTGGTTTACCAATTGTCTGACTGTGATGGTAAAAGCTTAGGTAATTACCACATAAAGGATATACTGAAGCATGATGAATAATGTTGTATGAGTCGAAGAATGTTAGAAGATGCGTGAAAGAAGTAGTATGAAAGATGATATGTAAGGAAACCTCTATATGTGAGTGATAGGTTGTTTTGTAGGATTAAGCAAGGGGACAACTCAGCATTCATTGGAATCACCACTTCAGTAAACAAATTGTAATAAAATCAGTCGGAAAATAAATACATATATATATACACATATATTTATATGTAAATAAAAATAAAATGCATGTAAATCAATTAAAAAAAATAAAAATCGGATTTACATGTTTATAAAAATATAACTTTATTGTAGCTAAAATAAGTATGAAACACTATTAACTGTTACAGTTATATAAATAAAGTGTCATACTAGTATAATATATAATGTCTATCTTAAGATAAGACTTAACATTTGTTTTAAATACACATAGAATATACAACTGCATAAAATAAATATGTATGTTGTATTTTTCTTAATTTCAATTGTTCTTAATGAAAATTGATTATCTATATGTTATATTCATTGTTATACATGTTACATTATGTTATCAACCTTATAGAAAATGAACTTGTAAATTTGTATATTAGGTTTTGCTTAAATTTTCCACAATAAAATAGAAAATATTTGTCTTGCACTCATCTCAGTCAGATGCTATGTCTGACACTTGCCTGTGTCTTTCTATTTAGGAAAAAATTAAAACTAAGTTTTAATTTTTTTTACGTAGAAAGGGTGCTGTGTAACATAGAAAATTTGTCTCTGCGAGATATAAGCGCCATCTACTGTAATAAATAAGAACTAGTTAAACATCTATTATTTGAGTTAGGTAAAATTAGAGACCATGCTGCCATCTAGCGGCTAAATGTCAGAAAATCCATAGCGGATGTCAATGACGATCATTATTATAGTTCATAAACCCACGATATGATACAGAATCAATAATTAGTCTAGTAAATATATTCCGTTAATCATTATACTTATTTAAATAATTACATAAGTTAATTAAATGCTAATTTAAAATAAAAGAAATAATAAACACTTGTGTTGAATGCCCGTTGCATTGAAAGAAAGTTTGTGATTGGTCAAAAATAAAATAAACCAATCACAACGATGCGCATCAAAATTTGTCCGTGGAAAGAATAAAAAGGAGCGCAAGTGGAAGCGTCCCGCATTTTATATCTAAATTCATAGTAATAATTTGTCTTTTTAAATTTATTAAGTGCAATTTTTATAAACCCGAAAGTAAGTGCAATAACGTATAAATCGAGTTCAAAGCCTGTGATTCAAATATTAATCGGATTGAATTTCACAGGGGTTCATAGTACCCGGTTAGAGTTACCCATGCGTGAATTGTCCGCATAGGATCTAGTGCTGGTGAAATCCGTCTGCGAGTTCTATCAGGGGCTGAGGAATTGATACAACGACCGAGGACAGATGCAGGACACCATCCACGTCACATCTTCGTCGTGAAGCTGGTGCTGCTGCCAAAAGGACCTCGGGCGTCTCCTCATCCCATGTGGAATCCTTGGCCTAAAAGGTGACCTATATGTTCTAAATTCGTGTTAGGCATTTGCTATACGCTTAGGCGGTAGTGTGTCCCTCTTAGGCAGTGTCGCGGAACGACATCTCCAGTCAATGCTATAACCCATATATAAAAACTTAGTATATAAACTGTTAAATAAATTGTACCTTTAGTCTTAAGTTAGTTTGTAAGTTTTATTGTTTTGTTGTGTAAATAAATTAATTTGTGTGATTGTGAAGTGTATTTTAATTCCACCTCTGTCAAGGCGCCCTGAGAGTTATAGAGTCCCTTTCCTTGAGCCGGTGGTAGCAGATTCTCTTGTCTCGAGAGGGACAAGAAAATAGGTTACAGCCTTCCTCGCTATCTATAGGCTATTAAAATATTTATTTTTGTACAGAGGGCTAAGATATTCGTAATTATACGGGATATTCGGATTTTAAAGAAACTCTTTGAAAAAGTTTTGATATATAACAGATAAGTGAAAATGAAGCAAAGATGCGCATTTTTGCTTCATAACAAAGCATAAAGCTGTATTAAAATATATACGATTTTTATTGGGGATTTAAAGTTTCAGTTCTAAAACAATTGTTTTTTTTTATAATAGTTTTTTTTTAAGATTTCCTGCTAATGATATACGAAGGGAAGTATGGACTCGTATTATAAAGAAAGTTTGGCATTGAAACTGCCACTGTCAGCTTTGTAAATAAAAAAATATAGACACAAACTTAGATTTTAAATATTGATTTCTTGAAAACCAGGTTAAAAAAAGTTTTTTAAGATAAATTATAAAATTAGGACCTTTTATTATTTCGCCAGAAGCTCATGCTGTATGTTTTAGAGATGATGTTTTTGGAGTAAACTTAAACTCCTTTTAATATACCAACATTATTGCATTTTTAATATAAGTTAATATATTGCTATATAATATTGCAAAGTAAATAATATTCATCATTGATGGTTATTTTTTCTTTGTTGTTCGGTACTGTTGGCTCACGGTATTTATTATCGCTCTTTGTGCTAGAGTAAACTCCTTCTAACACAAATAATTTTCATTTAACGAGAGCTAAACTGTACCTAATTTAACTACATAAATATATTAATATTTTATAAATAAATACCTTTCAGGTGACACCCCACATGACCCAATTTGTCCCAAATTTATTTATTTTTCTATTTACACCCTTTTTCACTCGAGCCTATAAGTAACTATGACTTATACCATTTTGGATGAATGTGGGTTAACAATATTTATAACTATTCCAAATTTCAAGTCAGTCGGACGATTAGTAGATTCATAGACAGACTAATTATTCTGTCTATGAATCTACAGACTAATTAGTCTGTCTATGAATCTACATCTTATTTATCAATTGATAAACATACATATCGATATACAAACACCTGAGTCATATATACATATTTATGAAAAAAAAAACGGAAACATAAACCAGTGGTCGGACACTTACCATAGTCAAGACAGATTTTTTTTTATGTATTTGATTGCATGCACAGAGTCGTAGTACTCTATTTTATCTGTGCACAGAGTGTGCTCACAGTTTATTTGTGTTTTTCCTTCGTTTTTTTTTGTTATATTTTAAATAACGCGGGCTACGACTTAAATCTACCTTATAATACGTGTGACCCCGTTAGTGAAAAAAATCGGAAAATGGCGCTTGTAACTTCTCGTATTTTTTGTTTTCGTAATTCAACTTTTTATTTAGTGTTAAAAATTAAGTATAATTATAGTTATTTTTGTTAATTAACCCTAAAATATAATAGTTTTTCTCTTATGGAAAATTTTTGTGTTCATTTGAAGTGAAAGTGCGTAAAAGTGAGAATAGTGTATTTTGATGAAAATTTTTCTTTGTCATTTTGGTAAGTAAATGCATTTAACATTCTACTTGCCTTTGTTAACTGACTTTGCCCGTCATAATTTGTACAAAAAATCAATGACTTAATAGCATTCGTAATTCAATACCAAAAAACCCCCAAATTTAGCTCCCTCTCCAGTCTCACAAATTTAAGTACTTTTTTTGCTTAAAAAATAATGTAAATTTTACACATTATTATGCGATATTGGAGTCATTAAAATTATTTAATAAGGGTTTTATTTTTTCACCACTGTGGTATAAAAACCATAATATTTTTAATGTATACTCTTTAAATAAAATTAATGCCAAGTGTTTCAATAATTTCCTAAATTTCAATAGGGGAATGAAATTTTTATTTTATTGAATAATGAAATTAGTATAGGTACATTTTGTACAATAATTTAATGGACATATATTTTAATATTAGGTGATATTCTATTAGGGAAAGGTGTGGTAGAGCAAAAATAGGTTTTGGTTTATTTTAACAGGAACAATAACAATTTGTATTTTTTGAAATTCTAATAGGTTAGGTGGGGGACAGGAAATAATTAAACTATGTACTGTTTTTGTACAAATGATAAGACGGGCAAAGCCTTTTCAACAAAAGGTTAATGATTTTTTTTTACATAGAATTAAAAAAAATAAGAAATCGAATTTTAAATAGGCTATACAAAAATAAACATTCATTTTAATAATTAATAACTGTTTGTGTTAGTACACTTAATGTTAAAGTTTTTGTTGAATAAATATTAGTTCTGAGGGTTAAAAACATATTTTAAACCCGGGGGGGGTTTCCCTTACAGGCAGCAACTTTGAATCTACCTAAGAGTAAAGGCCTGCAAAGTCCATGACATGACCAAAATAATGTTTTTGTCTGCCATATTGTCTACCCTTGTAACTTTTTTTAATGAAAGATATTAAATATTTTTGTAATTAATTATATTATACACATGCTTTGTAACTCTGTATTTAGGTAATGTACTGTTAAACAGGCTTAGAAAGTCCTTGAATGGTATGACCAAAATGTCTGTCTGCATACTCTGCATATTGAATTAATAGTAATTTATTGAAAGAGACATTAAAATATGTAACTATTTTTCAGGACCAACCTCTTCGGGCCCACTATATAAATACCATCATGGGTGCCTATTTGGCTCCTGAGAACCGGCCTTAGGGTACCCAGCGGAGGGATTAACCTGTCCTCATTTCGCCGATGGTATTCGAAGGCAAAACCTAACAAGTGGCGAGTTTGTTGCGGTGTTTATGATCAAATAGCCTTGTTGTATAAAGCGGTCTCCCATCCCAGGGCGGCCTTGTTGTGGTCTGCTTAACCTTGTTATCAGTTGCAGCGCAGTGACTTAACCACACGGCTGGGGCCGCTTTTTAATGTGGATTTAAATGGTATGTTTTCTTTTTTTTATCTATATGTATATTATACTGTTTTTGTTCAAATATTACATAGGTGAAGGCAGGTTATTAATATATCTGAATATCCATACAACTCTTCTGTCTGTGTATGTCACTGAACTCCTAATCAGTTGGACTGATTTTGATGATTTTTTTGTGCGTTTATGTGAATTTAAGATTTGCAGTACAATCTGATAGATTTTTTTAATTAATTAACTTTGATATTGATTTTTTAATGGTTTAAGGCCGTTTGGCATTATCTGACAGCTTAACCTTCAGGACAATAATAAAAAAAAGCTGATTGCAAAATAAAATTAATATTTATATTTTTACACATACATTTAATATTCTAAATTATAATAATTAATTAAAAATAAAACAGTTTAATAAATGACTACTTTAAGGATGTATATTCAACTACTTTGTAAGTATTACTACTTTGTATGGAGTTTTTTTTTTATTTGCGACACATGGTTCCATAGAAAAAGTTGTTCCTATTGATCAGTAGAACCTCATATTAGCCCAAAGTACATCCTTTCAAAGACACCATGAATATATATGTGCAAGTTTTAACATTGTGTGCGTACCCGACTAGAAATCGCGCTCATAGGGCTGCAAATTAAATTTTCATATCAATTTTAAAATTTAAGATGGCCCTGGTCAATGTGTAAAATATCGACATTATACTCGTTTTCGACTAACTTTAGGGCTGTAAATTCAATTTTCATGTCGATTTTGAAATTCAAGATGGCGGCCCTGGTCAATGTGTAAAAAATCGACATTATACTTGTTTTCGACTAACTTTAGGGCTGTAAATTCAATTTTCATATCGATTTTGAAATTCAACATAGCGGCCATGGTCAATGTGCATAAAATCGACATTATACTCGTTTTCGACTAACTTTAGGGCTGTAAATTCAATTTTCAAATCAATTTTGAAATTCAAGATGGCGGCCATGGTCAATGTGTCAAAAATCGACATTATACTCGTTTTCTACTAACTTTAGGGCTATAAATTCAATTTTCATATTAATTTTGAAATTCAAGATGGTGGCCATGGTCAATGTGTCAAAAATCAACATTATACTCGTTTTCGACTAACTTTAGGGCTGTAAATTCAATTTTCATATTAATTTTGAACTTCAAGATGGCGGCCATGGTCAATGTGTCAAAAATCGACATTATACTCGTTTTCTACTAACTTTAGGGCTATAAATTCAATTTTCATATTAATTTTGAAATTCAAGATGGTGGCCATGGTCAATGTGTCAAAAATCAACATTATACTCGTTTTCGACTAACTTTAGGGCTGTAAATTCAATTTTCATATCAATTTTGAAATTCAAGATGGCGGCCATGGTCAATGTGTTAAAAATCGACATTATACTCGTTTTCTACTAACTTTAGGGCTGTAAATTCAATTTTCATATCAATTTTGAAATTCAAGATGGCGGCCATGGTCAATGTGTTAAAAATCGACATTATACTCGTTTTCGACTAACTTTAGGGCTGTAAATTCAATTTTCATATCAATTTTGAAATTCAAGATGGCGGCCATGGTCAATGTATTAAAAATCGACATTATACTCGTTTTCTACTAACTTAGGGCTGTAAATTCAATTTTCAAATTAATTTTGAAATTCAAGATGGCGGCCCTTGTCAATGTGTCAAAAATCAACATTATACTCGTTTTAGGCTAACTTTATGGCTGTAAATTAAATATTAATATACAAGTAACAAATCAAAATTTGGAGGCCGTAAGTTACTATAAGAACTATATTGAAGAGTTTCTACTGGTATCTCAAAATTATTATAGTTGAGGCTTATTAGATCTAGGCATTTAAAGTTTAGATCTTTAAATGCCTAGGTATACATAATATACTTCTCACAAAATATGTTTTAGGTAAAATATCTGTAATGTTTTTCAAGGGGAATTAAAATGTATATGAAGCATTTTTGCGATACCAATTTAGGTGAAATTTGGTATGGAGATAGTTTAAGACCCTGCGAAGGACGTAGGGATTTTTTTATATATAGCTATGGGGGTTTGGATATATACTATATCTATAGCTATATATCCCTATGAAAGGTATGGAAATTACGTAATTTTTAATACAGAGATTTTTTATAATAAGACTATCTTATTTGGATCAAGTAAGTAATATTTACACCTCTACATTATTTTTTCATTAAAAAAACTTGATATAACTGAAAACAACATTTACCCGTCTTTAGACGTTCGCGATCGCGAATCCTTTTCCTGGCTTCTTAATCTGTCAGCCCCTAACAATATCAACGGGTTATTCTTAAGTCTACCAAGACTACTTATTTAGTGTAGACTCAAAGTACCATAAGTTACTTCGAAGTGGGTATAAATTCCATATAAATCTCGAGGTACCCTGAGGGTTTCTAGGCGGACGGTAGCGACGTAGTGCACATGTGATGGTATATACATACTTTCATCTCATTGTCTGTCGCGCTTTCACGCCAAAATTACTGAACCGATTCAAATTAAATTTGGTACACAGATAGTCAGATAGATAGTTGAAAGGGAAGATGAAAGGTTGTATGGAAATGATGTCATTTTAAATACATATAACCAATTTAGGTGAAATTTGGTATGGAGATAGTTTGAGACCCTGCGAAGGACATAGGGATTTTTTTATTATATAGCTATGGGGTGTTAGATATATACACCCTCTATAGCTATATATCCCTATGAAAGGTATGGAAATTACGTAATTTTTAATACACATAACCAATGTAGATTAAATTTGGTATGGAGATAGTGAGACCCTGGGAAGGACATAGGGTATATCGATTTTTGATATAGCTATGAGGGGTGCAGATATATACCCCCTATAGCTAGGTTCAGGGTGCAAAAAATCCGATTTTTATAATAAAAATCAAAAAATCGGATTTTTGATATATATCAGATATATCCAAATAATTATTTTTTATCGTTTGAAAGCCTTTTATCACTATAATAGTTTTAATTTTAATTAGGTACCTACGTATTAGTTATTTATTTTGTTAAAGAATGTAAGTAAGTAAGCAAGTAAACAAGGAACCTTTTTATAAATAGCCTCTTAATCATTTATTAAAATCACAATATTTGACTTAGTTTACTTATTATTTGTATTTATACTATTATAAAATTATAATTCCTTACCTAACTGGTAAACAAAAAATAAAATTGAAAAATATAATATAAACACGCGTCTACAGTGTTCGGGCTACCCTCAAAGAATCCCTATATTATGTTATAAATTAATGATTTTACGAAAAAATCCATTGATATATATCCTCGCACCCTGGCTAGGTTGATATTTTAAGAGGTTCTTAAGAAGAATAAATAAATACACCAGATATAGAAGTGTTATATGGAGCAAAGATAATCAAAGGGTATATTAAAATATTTTGAAGAATATATATATTTTTGTTTAAAAGTTGATATTATATGTAAACTTTTTACTAAACTTTAAAACTACTTAAGTACCTTTATTTTTTCAAACTTACTAATGCGTGCGAAGCCACGGTCAAAAGCTGGTAGTTGTCCTATATATTATTTTTATTTTCATTAAAATAGTGGGCATGTGTGTATTCTGTTTGTGTACTTGAGGTTTCTATTAACAAAAGTAAAAAGGGGAGAATAGGAGGTATAAGGGGAAAGTCTTATTACAGAAATAATTTTGTCCCACCAACCATCATGTTGTATCTGGAGGTTGTGGGTTTTATTCCCACCCATGGCAAACAAATAATAGTACATTTTTTTGTACACTTTGTCATAATCTGGGTGTTTTTAAAATTATATCATTGCTGCTGGTACACATAGTACAAGCCTAGAGCTTAGTTTGTGACAAAGGCAATTTGTGTGTAATGTTAAATATTTATGGTGTAGGTAGTTGGTTAGACTTTAAACATAAAAACACTTAGGTCCCTGGTTCAAATCCCAGTGTACCAATGAGTTTTTAATTTAAAAAAAATATGTACATTTGTTTGACAACACCACTATAGTGCCTCGGAGAGCACGTTAAGCTGTCGGACCCAGCTTCACTATACCAACTTGTGAAACTGTTTATTGGTGGGTTATTGAGTCTATTCAAAACATCGCGCGAAACATGTAAAATATATATATTTGCACACAACAAATCTATATCTACCTGACCCTACCAAAAATGTCTGATTGCATGGGATAGTACCCTAAATATTAATAATATCAAATTTTACTGAAAGGAAACCTTTTTTTTTTTAAATATGTAAAATAGCATTGAAAGATAGTTAAAATAATTTGTATGGGTAACTATATTTTTTTTTTTACTTTTGAGTTTCTTAGTTTTTCTTTAATTTATGCAAAAACATTTTTTTTTAAATTTAATACTATGTTGTTTAAAATAAATTTTGAAACTTATGAATGACTGTTGATTGGTGCAATAAAAGTACAGGTGTTTAATTTTGGATTTCAGTTGGTTTGATACCCGGGTATGGCAATTGTATTTTCAAGAAAAAATAATGTGTATATTCTTAAAAGTAAAGGATGTTTTCAGTAAAATTTGTCATCATCAATATTTAGGGCCCTTTTCTAGTACAGCCTGTATATATTATATTCAGGGTGAATTTTTCAAGGCCAAATCCTAAACTACAAGGAATAGCTAAAAATGCTCAAAGGAGTCTCGGGACCGTTTTTGATAAAAACTAAAACTGCATCATTAGATTAATTTAAAACGTATTCTCCCAGCCGGGAATCGAACCGTTTTATTGTAAAAAAAAAACATGTATTTTGAACCAGCTGTAGTGTCGCTTATAAAGATATAATTCTGGTAAGTAATATCTAGCGGCAATCTATAGGAAAGTGCTCATTTTTAATTTAAAAAATAATAATTCAAAAAGTTTTATAACAATTTGTCTACTTTAACTCTTTTATCAACTAATCAATTTTTTTTAAATAAAGTTCTTCTAAACACATCCACATTGAAATTGTAGCGACATACAAAATCATACAGATGCAAAAACCTTCAAGTGACCTAGTCATGTTTCGGTTTTAGGCTGTGGGTTTACCGGTTTTCGGGAGACAGGCATTGATTTCTTGTCGAGGTGGTAGTCTCCTTTCCTAAAAGTTAGTTGTAGTACTGTGTAGTTGCGAAAAAAACGGGCGGTTAATTTTACGATAAAGCAGCGAGGCTACTAAAGTAGACTCGTAACGCGAACTCGTCTTTATCGCCGCCCGTTTCGTAACCGCATCTTTTAACCGGCATAGTAGAAGCGATCAATGCTGTTAAACAACAATGAATTGATCGACCCCATTCATGGATTATATAGGACCTATTACCATCAGGTAAATACAAAGTCACATAAAAACAACGTCATAATTTTTAAAATAAAAGTAAAAAAAAAACATTCAGCTATGTATTGAAAATAATTGCTATCTTTTCGAAAAACTTATTAGTTAGGCTTAACAACAGTAAACATATTTTCTTTAAAATTAGCACTTTCCTTAGTTTACCGTTTAAAGTTACTTTCCACCAATAAATCATTATAAGCGACACTTTAAGCTGGTGCAATAATACAGGTGAGTTTTTTTTTTTCAAAATCAACCAGTTTGATTCCGGACTAGAACAATTTTTTTTTCAAAAATCTAATGATGCAGTTTTAGTTCTTATCAAAATCGGCCCCGAGACTCCTTTGAGCAGTTTTCGCTATTTCTTGTAGTTTAGGATTCGGCCTTGAAGGCACACTTGAAGAATTCACGCTATTTATAGTTAGTAGTGACTATACTAAAAACTTTTTAGATTAGACTGATAGGTTTCATCAAATAAGAGAGGTTTATTTGAAATTAAATATTGTCGACAGTAGGTACTACCGACAATAGTAGAAACTGTTTGCAAATACTTCTGGTAGAGCTACATGTCCATAAATGAGAATATCTAAAGCAATGTTTTAGGTTGTCTGAAATATTAAATTCCTACTTAATGATGATCCCCCCTATTTATTTAAAACTCATTTTAAATAAAACAATATACATGTATATACATTTGTTTGACAACATCACTATAGGGCCTCAAAGAGCATGTTAAGCTGTCTGTCCCAGTTTCATACAAAGTTGTAAAACCGTTTATAAATGGATCATTAAGTCAAAATATCGGACGACTGAAATGTCAAAGACAAATCACGATTCCATAGTCAGTTGGCCTAGGGATTTATTTATAAACTTTACTGCAAAAATTTTGTACAAATGCATACTTAAAAGATGGTACAAAACCTAATCTAAACTAATAATATAAATAAATCCAATTATTAATATAATATTAAATAAGTTAATAAGAAGAATCACGTGTTGAAAGAGTGGATCCCTTCTAACACAGTTTTCTTTAAACTTAAAAGAAGGGTTTTGTTACAAAATGTTATGTAAACCTTATATGAATAAAACATTTTTGTATTTTTGGTATAGAGTATAGAAACCTTTGTCTTTTCTATCTGTATTTTGAGATAAGAGTCTGGATTGTTACATACAATAATATTTTAGTTTTTTTTATGTATATATGCATTTTATGACTTACTGTTAAGGTTAACTTAATAATAATAACGTACTCATAAACCAGGTCACAAACTAGTACTATGTGTACCAGTAAGAATGATATATTACATATTACACCCCGACCATAACTGTACAGAAAAACGTACTAATATATTTTTGCCATGGGTGGGAATTGAACTCTTGACCTCCGGATACAACCCCAAAGGCGCAACCACTAGTCTACAGAGGGGTTCCATATTTTATATTATTTAATAAAATTAAAACAACTTAACTTTTCTTTACAGATGGGAAAGGTAGAATCCTACTTGCTGCATTGGTTGATCAAGCTGTTTTAGTGATGAATGCCCAATACTCAGAATGCCCTACCTACTCAGAAAAAGATAGATGAATATTTTTTTACATAATTTAAAGACATAAATAATGAATAACAACTAGTAAATTGTTATTCATTATTTATGTTTTTAGGCCCATTCTTGTTCCTAGTATACATCAATGATCTTCCACATATGGTACAGGAGATGGCGCAGATAGTGCTATTTGCTGATGATACATCCCTACTTTTTAAAGTTAGTAGGAAGGATAATATATTATCGGCAGCAAATGACACTCTGGAAATGGTTTCAAAATGGTTCATGGCAAATAATGTAGTTTTAAATGCAAAGAAGACTAATGTCCGGATTAATAATCGTTGCTAAGCCAGTGCTTAGCAAGAGCCACTGCTTAGAACTGTCAAAGTGACAGTTGTTTCTATAATAGTCGGTGCTCCGAGCGGTGGCTCAGGCTAAAGCTTGAGCCGTTGCTCGGCTAAGCATTAGTCACGATATTCCTTTACTTAAGTCGTGCTCAGCGTTAGATTCTTCATGTTAGGGCCAGTCCACACGGCGCGTTGCGTTGCGTTGCGTCGTCGCAACGCAAATATTTTGACGCATAGCCGGCCACACGGGCGCTGCAGCGTTACTATGACGCAGTCCGTTCCGTCGGCGCAGCGGCGACGCACAGTTGCGGCAAGTATTTTAAAAAAAATTCGCAGTCAGTCTATAGCAAATCATGGATCGGAAAAGACGTCTAGCATTGCTCCTATTACTACGTCACCACCGAAATCGACGCAAGATCACAAGACGGTACTGGATCAGTCCTTTCATTTCATTAAGAAATCGTGATGGACAGTTTTTTTTTTTAGAATATCGGGAGTTGCTATTAGACGAAAAGAAGTTTTATAATTTTTTTAGAATGAGTGTATCCAGCTTCGAATGTTTATTGAAGTCCTTAGAACCACACATACGAAAAAACTATACTAATATGAGGAATCCAGTGGAACCAGTAGAAATGCTGGGAATCACTTTAAGGTAACTATATAAATATATTTAAGTAATAAAAATATAACAGTTTTTTTGGTTTGTTTAATTAGTAATCAACTCACAAATAATCAGCAATTGTCATAATTTTAAATTTAGACATTATTTAAGAGAGATATCATCCAGTAATTACAAATTAGAAAAATCGTATTCAGTTTCTTCACTTGCTTGAGATGTTTCTGGAGATGTAATTGAATTATTATAATCAGAAATGTATGTACTTTGAAAATTTGCTGTTTGATACCCATATGGTGGTTGGTGAGACGTTGATGGGCCACTCACATATGATGATGTTTGTCCATACCGCATTTCATCTATAATTTGTATAACTTTACTTTGGAAACGGAGAGTTTCTCGGTCGGAAAATTCTTGAATAGATGGCAATATAGCTCTGAAAAAGGACATATGGCGATTTTCCGGCTCCTTGAGAAGTTTTAGTCCTTCTCTTTCAAACTCATCCATTTGCATTGCCCTTTTGCGCGCGACTGGAACATAGTGCGGAGTGTTGTCTGTGGTAATGTCATCATTTGTAGACGTAGATTCATTGTTGATTTCTCTAGGCGAGTCTAAGCTAGATTCGGTGGCATTTTGTTCTACTTTTCTCAAAAAAAGGAGTTGATTGTATAAATGATACTTCTTCAGTTTCGTAGCGCCCGAGCCCGATTTTGATGCTTCTTTTAATTTTTTTGAATATCTGAAGTAATTATCTTTTACACTTCTCCATTTTTTTATTAAATCATTACCTGCAAAACCAATAGTAAACATGATTTAATAATTTATACATAGTGAATTTCTCGATAAAATTTAATGACATATTCAGATATCGTTAACAAACACTATGTGACCGACTCTGGAATCGTGAAAATATAACAGCTGTTACATACAAAAAGCAATACCTACTGAATCAAAATGTATGCAACAGCTGCTATTTTTTTCGCGATTCCAGAATTAATTGGTTACATAGAGAAAGTTATTTGCTTTGATATATATCGATGTCTGAATATGTCAGTATTTTTTTTCGGGTATCTATCTATCTCATAAATGCATATTATAATAATTATTTTCTTTTCAGATACCTAGGAAGTGGAAATTCAATAACTGATTTACATTTCAAATTCAAACGGGGAAAATCTACTATTGCATATATAATACAAAGAGTTTGTCGTGCTATATGGACCAATCTTCTTCGAGACAACATCCCTGAACTGACAACTGAAAGTTTCCAAACAATAGCGAGGGGTTTTGATGTAAAGGCAAATTTTCCTCAATGTGTTGGTGCCATCGACGGCAAACATATCCGCGTGTGTAATCCTGCAAATAGTGGCTCACTTTTTTTTAATTATAAAGCCTTTTTTTCGATTGTGTTGCTAGCTATTGTGGATTCAAATTACAAATTCGTATTTGTCGACATCGGTGCATACGGAAAAGAATGCGATTCAACCATATTACAAAATTCTAAACTGTACGAGCTAATGATTAACAACAACTTACCACTACCTCAACCCCAGCTACTCTCTGGTAGCAATATACCAACCCCGTATGTATTTGTGGGTGACGAAGCTTTTGGACTGAGCAAACATATTATGCGTCCATATGGCGGTCAAAATCTCGACTTACAACAAAAGGTTTTCAATTACCGTCTAAGCAGAGCCAGAAGATATGTCGAATGCGCTTTTGGGATTATGGCTAACAAATGGCGCATTTTTCACAGACCGATAGACGTGTCCTATGACTTCGCTACTGACATTATAAAAGCATGTTGTGTATTACACAATTTTGTCGCTGATCGAGATGGTTTTAGACAAAGAGATAAATTTGCTATAAGTGTTGATGAATTTCTCCCAATACAACCCGTACATGAAGAACAGACAGCACCGAATGTCATAAGACAGCAATATGCGACCTATTTTATGACTAGAGGAACTCTGCCTTGGCAGCTAAATAAGGTATAATTGTATTATGAGGGTTTTCAAGATTTTCTTGCACCGCCAATTCCGCGATCAGTAAAAAAATAATATTTTATACCTACTCAGCGTAGTCTAGGTTAGTTTTGAGCTAAGTAATAAAATAGTACTCACGCTAATCTAGATTCCCTAAGTTTTAAAATTTTAGAGTGTCAAGATATTAATTTTGTACTGATCGCGGAATTGGCGGTGCAAGAAAATCTTGAAAGCCCTCTTCAATAAAAAAAACATAAATATCTGTACTGTGAACTCACCAACTTTGTTTTTTCGTTCAGCTGTGAAATTCTCGTAATCAGGAAATAAAACTTTTGATATGTCTTCCCAGGCTTTTGTTTTTAAATTTTTATTTTTAAAATCTACGTTTGACTTGTCCCATATAATTTCCCTTTCCTGTATCAATGTAATCAAGTAATCTATGTCAAGTTCTTCAATGGTATTCATTTTACCCTGCAAATAAAACTAAATACAAAAACGTAAACGTAAAACGAAATGAGCTTCCGTGTATCCTCTCTGTCAACGCACAAGCAACTGAGCGCTGGCGCTCCGACGTCGCACGAGTACACCCCCTCCCGCTTCGTCTCGGGGGCTGCTGTCCGTCATGTGTGCGGTGCGACGACGCAGCGCGCCGTGTGATCACCTTGGTTATTTGTATGTAAAACAACGCAGTGGTAGCACTGCGTCGACGCAACGCTGACGCAACGCGCCGTGTGGACTGGCCCTTAGTCTGTTATTTCTTTAGTTTCTGTTGATTACATAATTATGAAATTTCTTGTCGTTTTAAAAATATTATTCCCTAGTTTTCTTTTATTTCTTGTGTATTTTATAATTTAATCATACAAAATCTATGATTTCTTCTGTGCCAGTGCAAATTATAGATTTAATATTATAAAACTTCAACAGTAGAGGGTTACCTAACTCCATGGAAATGCAACTTCTCAATACTTTGAGATTTTTTACACCAGGATTCCAAGTAATATACATATTTCAGCGAGCATTGGCTCGAGGCGTTGCTTGGCTTAGCTGCGTCAATTTACTCGACTATTATAGTGCGAAGTGGTTGCTCGGCTAAGCATCGCTTGAGTATTACTTTCGTGAGCACGACTTGAGTCAGTGCTTAGCCATGACTATTAATCCGGCAATAAGTGCCTGAAATTTACGTTGCCTAATGTATCTAATATCAATGCCACAGTGAAGATAGGTGGTACTGATCTGGAATTTGTTGACTCCCACTGTGTTTTTAGGGATCACAGTCGATTCAAAACTACAATGGAAAGCTCACATTAATACTTTATCCAATAGATTGAGCTCTGCTGCATATGCAGTCAGAAAAATCAGACAATTAACTGATCTTGCAACAGCCAGACTGGTATACTTCGCCTATTTTCACAGTATAATGACATATGGTCTTATAATGTGGGGATCTGCGGCAGATATTGATACTATTTTTATTCTACAGAAGAGGGCCATTCGGGCAATATATAACATGAAAGCTCGTGATTCTCTTCGAGAAATCGTTCCTATGATTGATGTACTGACACTACCATCTCAATATATTTATGAGAATTTATTGTACGTTAGGAAAAACTTAAATATGTTTAGTAAAAATGGCGATAGACATAATTTAAACTTAAGAAACATAGATAAAATCGATATACCAAAGTTTAGACTGCAAAAAACTAATAAATGTTTCGTCATTAACAGTATAAGGTTATTTAATAAATTACCTAAAAGCATTATAGATCTGAGTGAAATGAAGTTTAAAAATTGTATAAAACACATATTAATCAATAAGGCTTACTATAGTGTAAAAGACTATCTTAACGATAAAGACGTCTGGAACCGTCCTAATATGCAATTGAGGTCTCGCAACTAGTAAACAAATTGCTTATGTACAATCTACCCTAGTTTAGTTATATAATGTCCGATATTGTAATAATTTTATATTACATTATTTATTTTCATTACATTATGTAAATTTTGTCTTTGGATAAGGTAATCATTGATAATTACCTACTTATTTATACTTAATTTATACTAATAGTATACTGTGTAGTTATGTACATTGTTACAGTAACAAATAATCTGCCATAAGGTGTTCTACGCATGCTGATCAGTGGGGTGCATTTTGAGTATGCTGCTATATATATTATATATATATATATATGCTATATAGCATAAGTCAATCTATAGCTGTGCCCCTCTTTTAGTTTGTGTGAAGCACTAGAGTTTTTTACTTGCTGGTTTCTTTTTCTCCGGGGTGTCTCTGAGGGGATCGACTTTACAGTTAGTGTTTATGCCCTTAAAAATACCGATCCTTATACCTTTACTTATATGTGATAGGTTACTTACCTTTTATTTACAATAAATATTTAAGGCATGGATATGATCGGTGAAGTTGGTCGCCTTGGTGGCTCTCTTGTATGGCAGATAATGATTGACAGGTCAATGGAATCAGCTAACCACCTAGTCTTACACTAGTTGGTTATGTAGTGTGTGTTCGGTTCGGTAGTAATTTTCATATTAAGATTTCCATTCCATCGTGTCTAAGTTTTATTAATATTTGTCGTTCTTTTGTTAATGAATAGCTGCCTAACCAAACGCACTCTAAGACCTCATTGTTAAACTTTTTTCTTTTTTTTTTTGACTATTCATAAATATCTATAAAGATTTACATGAAATAAATGATTTTGACTTTTGATAGTTTTGTCAGAACTTAGGCACCCATGCAGTGTGCAATTATTTTTTTGTGTTACTTTTATAAAATGTTTTTTTTAATCAGTTTTTTTGTGCTTTTTTCTTTATATATCAGTCTCTCTATTATTAGTTAAGAAATATAGTAATACTAATTAAAAAATAAACTGAACGACAGCCTTTCTTTAAATCTCCTCTTCTTACAATTAAATAAGAAATCTTTAATAATCAACCTAAAATATATGCAATAGACATTTATTTTATTCAAAATATGAATTCTTATTTGTTGTAACGATTTTGGTTTTTGAAAATTATTGGCTCTACCATAAGTTTTTGCTTCGTATTAACGTAATGTTAATACATGAAGCACAACCAATGGACTCGCTTAATTTTTTAAATAAAGCGGTCCTCATGGTGCCGCACATATTAACAATACGTTAATATAAAGCAAAACTTATGGTAGAGCCTACATCACTGACGTATTACGTAAGTAAAGCTTGATACAATACCTATAAATAGAACTATTGGCATAAGCTCGATAATTTACAAATGCTATATTTAAAAAAAAACTTTTGGCATAAGCGCGATAAAATGCAAATGCTATATTTAAAAAAAAAAACGGCGTTTCTGTCAATCCAGTGCTATAAATATAACATTAAAAAATATATATGGCAAAATTACTTGTCCATCCAATGCTATATTTTTATTTAAAAAAAAGTGAGTCCGATGTCAAAAATGTATCTACAATAGTTGCGCCTGTTTGGCCACGTTGTCGCTTCAGCTGCAAAAAAGGCTAAGTGCGGCTTCTTACTTATTTGTTCAGTGACATAAACTATGAAAATTAAAAATAATAGTTTGGTCAATTATATTGGTACGCCCTTACAACGTCACATCATACTAAGTATTAGTTCAAATTCTTGCCGCTAGTGGCGCTAGTTGTTACTTTATTGACAAAAAATCGTTGGGTTTTTGTATGGAAGGGCCTATCTTGATATTTATATCTATGCCTTTACAACGATATGTCAAACGTGTTCGTTGTCGCTATATTGTGAGCTCACTTCAACAAATCAACGCTCAATAATTGGTCGAACACTCAAAACAAAAAGTGACAACAAAAATTATTAATTTTTGTTTTGAATTTGTATGGTGGAGGATAACTTCAGTTCTCATATTTGGAAAGGCAATTTTAGCCATTAGGACGGCTATCTCTATTTAAATCTCCATGCATCACAGCCTTAGGAATATCATCTCTATTGTGATCATTAGACTATTTATATTAGTTTGAAAAAGTTTTTATTATACGTATTCTTTGGCATTTTGGAAATTTGGGAATTTAAACTTTAAAATAATTTTATTGTAGTATGAAATTCTCTATGAGATGAAATTCTCCTACTTTTTATTACAAATTTGTAACTACCACCAAACATAATAATAACTTATATTTACTATAATAATAAAATCTTGTCAATTATAATTAATTAACAAATTGGTCTAATTATAAAACGATTTCTTGGATAGATCACTATCATTGCATTTATTGCATGGCATTAAGAGCGACGAGAATTCAAATTTCTATTGGAACTAAGAATAATATATGGAACCGCCCTAATGCCTATGTTAATCGCCTGTAAAACAAAGTGTTAAACGTGTTCGTGTCGCCATATTGTTACGCGTGCTTAAAAACCGCCGAGGAAGTCCGTCGGCGATCCAACATGTTTGAAATTTGCTCATAGCCCGCCTTCTGTCATCACCACGAGTCGCGAGTCATCATTTTAAATATATTTATTTGGCTGACATTTATTTTAAAATACTTAGGATAAATGTATTCCAGCGCGAATAAGTATATGTGTAATATAAAAAAATATAAAAATAAGTATTCGTTAAAAAAAGATAGTACGTACATCACTAAACCAATTATTAAAATGAGAACATAGACCACGATTTTATGATCCATGCTGAGAACAGTCACATTTAAAAAAAACGTGAGAACAGAATATGGCGCCACTGGACAGTTTTGACATTTCAATCAAAATTTTAAGAAACAAAAAATAGCTATTTATCTCTTTGCATTATGTAGATTTAAATGAGTGCGAGCGAGACAGATACATGTACGTGACTTTTTACTTTATAAGACAATTTGTAACAGTTCCCTTTTATTACTAGTTTCATGCTAGGGGGGCTGTTCGTTGGCGCCATATTCCTTACCAAAGAGAATATATCGAATCGAAATACCAAAGCCAAATGTATGGGATTTGACGTTTCTATCAATCAGGCTCTACCTATAGAGTAAAATTCCTATACATTTTTATTCCAGAGCCGTAAAACAAATTAATAAAATAATCACATTTTTATCGATCGATGCGGCAATACAATTGACGATCGTGTACATACATTTGGTCAGGGGCCTTACCAAAGAGCCAATCGATAATCGAATCGAAACAGCCATCGAAAGCCAAATGTATGGGATTTGACGTTTCTCATCGATCAGCCTCTACCCATAGAGTAAAATTCCTATACATTTTTATCGATCGATGCGGCGATTCGATTGGCGATCGTGTTCTTTGGAATAAGCCCCCTTGGGGCTTATTCCGAGTTTGCAACCGCTAAACACGACAAGACGTTGCGTAAAATACAAATATTGAAATATAAGTTCTATACTGTTAATTTTAGAGTTGAAAGTCCAATGTTCCACACATGTTCAAACTTGCGAAGAATTCGTGTATTTCAAGATGGCGGCATTATTATAGCCAACCTAATACAGACTATATAACCATTGGTTTAGGACTTATATTTCCATATTTATAGTTTACGCAACGTCTTGTCGTGTTTAGCGGTTGCAAACTCGGAATAAGGCCACAGGCCCGTAGATATGGGGCCTTATTCCGAGTTTTCAAACGTTAAACACGACAAGACGTTGCGCAAACTATAAATATTGAAATATAAGTTCTATTGCAATAGATATATAGTCTGTATTAGGTTGGCTATAATAATGCCGCCATCTTGAAATACACGAATTCTTCGCATGTTTGAACATCTTATGGGCATTCAACTCTATATTTAAAAGGATAAAACTTATATTTAAATATTTATAGTTTTCGCAACGTCTTGTCGTCTTTAGCGGTTGCAAGTCGGAATAAAGTCCCTGCCCCCCTAGCCAAGAGCATGAGCGCTAAAAGCGCGCACGAAAGTTTTGTATGAAGATGACATTTGGTGATGACGTCACGTTCGTTAAATGCGTTGACAGAACAATTTGCCAGCCAAGTACACGGACGGTGAGCGTTGGGCATTCGTTTTCGTTAAAGCGCTCGCGAGAGGCCAATTTCCCCATACATTTTGACAGAAACCGCTACGAACTCGGAGGGAATTGCCAGCCAAGAACACATTTTTGTTCGTTTTTTGCGAATGCTAGAGGCTAAATTCGACTGTATACGGGCGGGTGGTCGGGGTCTCCCTTTCGACCTATATTCTATCAAAACGTCGCCATTGTTTTGATTTAAATTAACTTAAAGTATTGTTTTTTGTTGTTTTAGAAGTTTTTTATTGCGTTGTGTAAATTAAAATGCATAAATAAAATTTATTAGTAACTGCAAATAACGAGTGGCGTCTTCATCGACGCCAAATATAGATTAGAGCAACGAAAAGTTCTCTCTATTTCATACTTACAAAACATCTCAAAACACAGAGTGTGATCAAACTAAATATTCAAGAATCATAAGGACTAAGGAGTAATATAACAATTTTAAAACTATACCTACAGCAAAAGTACGACTAGGAAAAATTGGAAGAATTACGAATAAAAGGAGTCCGACAAGGAAACCTATTATCCCTCAAACTCTGTTCGGCTGTATTGGAGGAAATTTTTCGTCAATTACATTGATTGGAATTATTTGGAATAGCTATGAGCTTAACATAAATGGAAGTAAAATATCTCAACTGAGATTTGCTGATGACCTAGTTACAGTTATTATGCAAACAACTAGCAAGAGAAGTGGAAAAGCGGGGCTTAAAAGAACCATGTGTGAAAACCAAAGCTATGACAAACAGACATAAACAAACCCTGAAAGTAAATTATCAAGAAATTGAATAGGTACTTTTATTTAGATCAAACAATTGCTCCAAAACTTTAAATGGAGAAAGAAATACATAGAATAGTATGTATGTTCTCAGGTCTCTGAAAGAAGTATAAAAAAATCAAGACATCCCAATGCCGAGTAGTTGGAGACCACTGCCAATGGTATTTGCTGGAGGAGGCCTATGTCCGAGGACAACCTGAACAAATATCTGATCTTGATTATTATTGGATAGAAGTATTACAACATTAAATCAAACAAACCAATATTAGGCAAAAGTTAAGAAAACATGTATAAATTCTTGTAAAATATCAACAAATAAAGTTTATTTTTATTTATTTTTTTATTTTTAATGAAAAGTTCACATTTTCAAAGAAATTGGGGATACCAGGGAGAGTTTAGGTAACATTTTAGGCTTAACAAAGGATTTTTCAGAGCCTTTGAGAAGACCTAGAATGTTTCACAAGCCGCACAAACTTATGATTTAATATTATATTGCTATATTCTTCTTTAATAATATAATTGTATATAGTGCCCTAAAAGAATATGATTTTCCTTGACCATTACTAATAAAGTTACAACTTTTGGTATTTGAGTGATGATGGTCTTTGTGGTTGTACAGAATGACTTTTCACCTTGAGTTTCAAATTTAAAAGAATCCTTTTATACTGGTATATTATTATTAAAAAACAAAAAATCCTAGCCTTAGTAATAATAATACAATTTATACTCAGCCACATTAGATATTTACAATATTAGGCATTTTATTGTATACACTATATGACCCATACATGCACACACATCCACACAAATATTCACTTAACGCTGTAATATATATGTATAATATTGTTAAGTAAAAACTACTTAGTACTATTATATAAATAGTACTAAGCAGGGTATATGTAGTATGTACTATTAGACCTATTTTGTTTATACAAGCTCTTTTATTTATAGGAATTTAAATTCCATCCATGCAAGCACTATAAATAGTTAGGATGGTACCTAGAGTAATGTTTCATTATTTTATATGAATACTATTAGGGAATTACATGTATCTAATGTGGGCATTTGTAGATATACTTACCATAATGGTAAGCTTATCATTTGTAGATATACTTACCATAATGGTAAGCATATCTACAAATCTTAATATTAAACACACTGGTATTCATAAAAAAATTTTTTTAGTCCTCGAAGAACACTTGTATATAGTAGGTTATGTCTCTTTTTTTACCAAACAAAAATAAATAAGTAAAAAAGAAACAAAACTTCAAGGACTTTATTATATTTTTATCATTAAGACTGTTATTAATTAAAATTCATAATAAAAAATATTAATCTTCATTAATCTGACCCATTTAAATGATACAAGTATCAATAAGAAATGTTAATAATGATACCAGCATTTTTTATTCAATACTCTATGTTTAAATGGGTCCATCCGACAGACCTAGACACCTTTAAACTTGTCCACCTATATGTCTGTGCCACCTATATTGATTCTGTTAATGTATATTTAATTAAATACCTCCCAGAATATTGATTTCTTAAAATTGGATAATATTCACAATAAAACATAAACAAATTAAAAGTAAATATTTATTTAATAATTTTGTTTGGCTTGGGCCACTCTAAAACTTTGAGCACTATAGTTTGAGCACCTCTCTTGATGGGGAAGGGGTTCCTTGAAACTCTGCAAAGTATAAATACCTGAAATAAAAAAAACAAAATTGTACTTAGTTTAATAAAAAAATAAAAAGACAATTTTTTTTTAAATAACAAAAATCACAATTGCAACATAACTGGGTTGGAGTCAGGTTTTACTATCTGTGTCAGTTGACTCCACGCTTCTAAATATAGTAGGAGAGTGAATTTGAGACAATGTTCTTAGCAAACCATGGATTCACCGTGCGGGTGCTGGGTCCATCACATCATGGGTTCAAAGGCAGGGGAATGAACTGCAGCGTTCCCGGACTTGAGACCGCAAAGTAGGTTTAAAGGCCTTTTAAACTCTCACCTGCACTGTGTTCACTACCCTCTCTACTCAACCAAATACTATTAATTTAATTTTTTTTTAAGTAAGCGGACAATTTGTAATTTATTTTTCTTAACTCACCTATAGTGTAACAACATATTGGTTATTACGCTGCACAAGCCATTACAATTTGGGAAGACTCTTCAGATTCATAGTGCAGAACTCTGTCTATTCCAAGGTATTTTAATGACCCCCTGAGATAACCATTTGCCTGCTTCACACATATCCTGACTTGGCAGTGTATTGGTCCGCTGAGGTATTAATTAGGTACGGAGTCCATGACAGGGGTAATCAATCATGGTTCCAAGGCATATCCGAAATCACCTGAAATAACATTTATTTGTATGAGAAACAAAGGTAATAGATGGGTGTTGTAAACACATAGGTCCGTTTTGTTTCGCCTATTCGGCATACAAATGTTTTAACAACGTGTCTAATCAATTATTAAATATATAACCTTAGAAGCACTTATTTATTTTGATTCAATTTTTTGATTCTATTCAAAAAGTAAGTTTCCAATCCGAGAACGATATAACTGCAATATTTCTTCCTTGATCAGAGAATTGTTAAAAATAAATTGGTCGTGGGCCGCCCCGGATGCCTCGAATTTATATTTAGAATTCTTCAGTTTATATTTACAACTTAAAATTGCCATATTAATAATGCGGAAGAGTTTTTCTGCAATGTTTCTATTTTCAGCCCCCCTAGCCAAGAGCATGAGCGCTAAAAGCGCGCACGAAAGTTTTGTATGAAGATGACATTTGGTGATGACGTCACGTTCGTTAAATGCGTTGACAGAACAAATTGCCAGCCAAGAACACTGACGGTGAGCGTTGGGCATTCGTTTTCGTTAAAGCGCTCGCGAGAGGCCAATTTCCCCATACACTTTGACAGAAACCGCTACATACTCGGAGGGAATTGCCAGCCAAGAACACATTTTTGTTCGTATTTTGCGAATGCTAGACGCTAAATTCGACTGTATACGGGCGGGTGGTCGGGGTCTCCCTTTCGAGCTATATTCTATCAAAACGACGCCATTGTTTTGATTTAAATTAACTCAAAGTATTCTTTTTTTTTGTTTTAGAAGTTTTTTATTATGTTGTGTAAATTAAATTGAATAAATAAAATTTATTAGTAAGTGCAAATAACGAGTGGCGTCTTCATCGACGCCAAATATAGATTAGAGCCACGAAAAGTTCTCTATTTCATACTTACAAGCATCTCAAAATACAGAAGTTTGCTTAAAACCAACGTGATCAAACTAAATATTTAAGAATCATAAGGATATAACAATTTTAAAACTACAGCAAAAGTATGACTACGAAAAATTGGAGAAGAATTACTAATAAAAAGAGTATATTGGAGGAAATTTTCCGTCATTTAATTACATGGATTGGAATAATTTGGAATAACTATGAGCTTAACATAAATGGAAGTAACTTATCTCACCAGAGATTTGAGGATGACCTAGTTCCAATCGGACCGGCGCTGACAGCGCTGACATCGATTTTGTCGTGAATCGGACCGCAAGGATAGTTACACCAATAGGATTTATTTTTTATTATCTCTCTCTCTTTAACACTAAAATAACGAATATCGTTCCGATTAGGCATGTAAGTTAAAATAAGCATTAATATACAAAGGTGTAAAAACTGTACAATAAATTTTACACCATTAATATGATAAAAAAAATATATTGCTTATAATTTATACTCTCAAATCATTCGTAATATAATTATTATATGTTATAAAACATCATTCTCAAAATTACTCGCGGGTTTTGAATATAATATCGGAACGTCCATAATCGGGCCGAGCGGTCGCCCTCCCGCGTTCAACAGAATAAAAGTTAGCGTCAAAAATTGTTCATGGCTACCGATTTCTGTCGATCACTGTTCGTTCTGCGACGCTTGGTCGCAAAAAGCGCCGATGCTCTTGGCTAGGGGGGCAGGTTTGTTCGTAGAGAGTATTAAGTTTGGTTAGGGTTTGTTTGTAATCAAATGTAAAGAGCATTGGCCCGTAAAATAAAACGAGATATCACATAGTTACACCAATAGGATTTATTTATTATTATCTCTCTCTCTTTATCACTAAAATAACGAATATCGTTCCGATTAGGCATGTAAGTTAATTATAACATTAATATACAAATCTGTAAAAACTGTACAATAATTTTTACACCATTAATATGATAAAAAATGTATATTGCTTTTAATTTATATTCTCAATTCATTCGTAATATAATTATTATGTGTTATAAAACATCATACTCAAAATTACTCGCGGGTTTTGAATATAATATCGGAACGTCAATAATCGAGCCGAGCGGTCGCCCTCCCTCGTTCGACAGAATGAAAGTTAACGTCAAAAATTGTTCATGACTACCGATTTCTGTCGATCACTGTCCGTTCTGCGACGCTTGGGCGCAAAAACGCCGATGCTCTTGGCTAGGGGGGCTGGTCTATAATAATTAATTATAAAAATATTCGATTTTTTTTTCAACTTTTGTTAAAAAAAGTTCAATTTTTAAAGTAAAAGTCTGACTTAAAAAATGTATGTTTTACGTTAACAATATAACATCGAGTCGCAAGCATGAAGGTAAAAACGGACGGTTACCCGCGCACGCGGGGCGCGTTTTTTTAGCTTCATGGTCGCAAGGTTTTGTAAAATTAACTTAAGCCACTGTAGTAATAGCTTTTAGTTTAGACCGTATGTTCTACCATATAAAATAGATAAACCCATCTAGTTTTTGGATTCTATAAATGAATGTACCTACCAAACCATTTTAATATATTTTTCAAATAGTAACACAGTCTTCCGAACGAAACGAAAGTGCTTGTGATGAGCAAATACATTTTTTTGTGTCGATAACTTATTTTCTACAGAAATTTGCCAGAATCTTCAGGTATCTACAAATATATTAAATAACAACCCTCGTATGTGAGGGTACTATGTGGTGGTGCTGTTCTTCCTCTGCTAACTCAGGTGCTTAATTAATTCATGCTCACTCCCTACCTCTAATTCCTTACGGCGGCCATATTTATAAGTCACTAAGGCGTTGACGCTAGATTTTAGTAAGAATTTACGCTCTTTTGTTTTACAGAACCGATGGCCGCGATACGCAAGAAACTAGTAATCGTCGGAGACGGCGCGTGCGGTAAAACATGTCTACTCATAGTGTTCAGCAAAGATCAATTCCCGGAAGTGTATGTGCCGACCGTGTTCGAGAATTACGTCGCCGACATCGAGGTGGATGGCAAGCAGGTGGAGCTGGCGCTGTGGGACACGGCCGGGCAGGAGGATTACGACCGGCTGCGACCGCTCTCCTACCCAGACACCGACGTCATCCTCATGTGTTTCTCTGTGGACTCGCCCGACTCGCTAGAAAACATACCCGAGAAGTGGACGCCCGAGGTGAAGCACTTCTGCCCGAGCGTGCCCATTATCCTGGTGGGCAACAAGAAGGACTTGCGTAACGACCCAGCCACCATCAACGAGCTGCGGAAGATGAAGCAAGAACCCGTCAAGCCGCAGGAAGGCCGTGCCATGGCCGAAAAGATCACAGCCTTTGCTTACCTTGAGTGCTCGGCCAAAAGCAAGGAGGGTGTGCGGGAGGTGTTTGAGACAGCTACGCGCGCCGCGCTGCAGGTGAAGAAGAAGAAGAAGACTAGGTGTTCTCTGTTGTAATGTGTGTGTGGACTACAGTGTGGGCGCTGCCTGAACGTGGGGAGGCCGTCTTCGTGTCCATCGCACATCCGCTCAGTATTCACGTGGCTGCAGCCTCACAGTCGGTACTTGTATGTTTTATAGTATATTATCTATAAGAGTAAACGTAATTGCCTTAACGGTCGCGGCGTCCGCGGTCGTGCATACTATTGTGTTATCGAGTAGCATTTCTGATGGTATAGATTGACTCCTCGTCCGGCCACTCGCTGGGTCTTGTTTAGTTTCATATTTTGTATTTTACTTTTTCAATAAAATAGTTATTTATATTATAGGATGTTTATTTGTTTGACAAGCAGATTCGCAGATGGGAGCCAGGTGCCTGTCCGCCTTGGGGCTGTATCATTGTTTGTGTCAACTATTAACTTACATTGTTTACTTTGCATGCTAATATGATTTGTTAGTGTTAACAAACCCCGACTTAACAATTTTTAGAATCTTTTTGACTTTTATAATACAAGCATTTATAAATCAAAGGTAATGTAGGAAGGGGTATTTAAGTAAAAATTCAATCATCTATGTTATGTTTTATTTAGTATTATAAGTACAAAATTATCTTTCAATTATACATGATTAACATTATAGACCTACTTTTATAACTTATGATGTTTATTTTCAAACCAAATGTCCTCTGCATCTTCTACAATGACAAACAGATAATGCAATATATTTTGCTTAAAACAATGGGTCCAATACATAGTTGTTAATGAAAGTATTTTACTTATTTGCAAATATTTTATATTCATAATATGACTTACAAGTAATAATAATTATAAACTTTATGAGAAATATTTTTGGACATTACAGAACTTTACTTTAAGAAAGTTGTTATGTATCATGTCTATGCATAAAATGTTAGGATTTTGACCATATTTATCTATAATTTAACATTTAGGATATTTTTGTCACATCTTACAAATACACTGTTGGAAACTGAAACATAATTAAAAATTTTATACTTTTTTTTTTAAAACAACAATAAAATAAGATTATGACTCACAATAATCACATAATCAAATTATAGCAAAAAATAATTCTGGACAAGATTTCAAACCAATAATAATTTTTAAATGTGTCAACAGTCAATGAAAATCTATATTATTGATGATAAATGTGGTCTAAATTGACAAAAATACATTCAAAATATTAGGCAAAATATATTGTAAATAAAATGTATCAATTAAAATTAAGTAGCTTTAATCATTTTTAATAGTTGCAGAGGATTGAATCTCCTCTTAGGAGACTGCATAAGTTGATCGTGCCCCTGAAGAGTTGGAGCACGATACGGCACACAAGTCCCTAACGCTGCCACAGGTTCTGTGATGAGTTCAGGGGTCCAATCTGCATATAGAAGTATGTGTGCGCGGGTCTCGGGATCTGGTGTTGCTATGTACACGCGACCTAGAGTGGGGTCCACGCCTCGGATCAAACCTATAAAAATATATATATATAATATAAAATTGTTATCCTACATAGCAAAGTTATTGATAGCTAAAATATTTATAGACTAAGTTGTGCCAAGTACTTGGCATTTTATTATTCTAAATATGGTATACATTACTGCACATATTTAATGTTATAAACTACCTTTTGTACTCGTAACTAATTTTCTTTTTATACTTAGAGGAGTGTATTCAACAATTAGTCATGTTGTTTTTGTATGTGACAATTTTGTGTAAAATAATGTTAATTTAATATATTAATTGAAAATGCTCCTCCTACCCCTGTAGTTTCATTAAACATAATTATGTTGAAAATTAATTTCAGAACCTGCTTCATCTTTAAGATCTTCTGGGTTGAATGTACCGATCAGAATTAAGCTAAATGATTCAAGTTTATTAAGTGGGAGTGTATAAAAAGTTAACATTCGTAAAACTAAGGAAAAAGTACCTATGGTTACAACTAGAATTATTCAATCCAGAAAATAAGTTGATTGTTTTTATTAAAGTTAAAAGCTCATATATTGATTGCTTAAGTGGACATTACCAAGTAATTAATTTCTAATATCTGGGACTCAATTCTCTAAAATTTACTTTATTGTATTGTAAAATAATCACATTTCCTTAATTTGTTGCATTCCATATTCTGCTAAACAATTGCCCATAGAAAACTGTCAAAAGCGGGGTATGTGAATCTTATTTAAGAGAATTAGGGCCCTGATCAAATTGAAGGTGTCAACATATTTTCTTTCCAATAAACAGCCATTTGGTTGTTAGTTAGGACATAGTTTCTACAAATGGGCAGACTGTTATGAATTATGAGAACACATGTGACTCTACATCTACATTTTGAGAGGCGAGCAGACCTTCAGAGTCCATGAATGTCGATGACTGATACTTATGAGTCTGTACCTACCTGTTGGCTTGTACTGTTATTTCTTCTGTGCTATGTTGGTAATCATATCAACAGGATCAGGTCATGTGACTCAGTACCCCTACCTGTTGTGTGTGTGTAGGCAGACCTACAGAGTCCATGAATTATATTTAACTAGGAACTTTTATTTATAACATGTACAAACTAGGCATTAACGGTTTTTAATTCTAAATGGGCATTGCAGATCTGCTTGCTTGCTGCCAACCTTAGGGGTGTATCAAAGCCACATGCCATATTTAAACAAAAAAAGTTCTGTATTAGTGCATAGATAGTATATGTTCAAATGATTTAGGTCATGATGTAGGTTATTTTGCAACTAGGTCAGATTTTGAGAAAGTCAGTGTTTGTAATGTTAGATACAAATATGGCAGTTTCTTTTCAAATGAAATATTTAATGTGGAATAAATACTCTTAGTTGCCCTAGCTTCTTTTGTTCAGTTCAGTAATTTGGTCATAAACAAGACTGGAAACCCCAGTTATGAGTCTAACCACATGAAATTGTCTCATAAACGTGATAATTGTAATTTATAATACAGTCCTTTAAACAAACTAAACAAGTAACACATTTCTATACTAATATTATAAAGAGGTAAAGTTTGTGAGGTTGTTAGGGGATAACCTCTAGATCTACTGAACCGATTTTGAAAATTCTTTTAGTGTAGCCCATTTTTCGAGGAAGGCAATAATAGGCTATATAACACTACGCTATGATCAATAAGAGCGGAGCATCAATGAAAAATGTTGGGGAAATGAGTTCCTTTTGAGAGTTTCCGTTAAGTGCGCTGTGTAAACCGTTAAAGTTACACAGACGAAGTTGCGCGTGTCAGTATATTATAAAATGCTACTATTCATTTAATTGGAGCTAGGGTTTATTAAAAATGACTACTATAGCATATTATTGACTTTAATTTTTGAGTCTTACCATATCCATGGCATACAACTGGATAATTTTTAAGCTTCATAAGTTTATTCTCTTGCTTCGAATCACTGCATAGGCCCACTATCTTCCCGTTAAGATAGCGGTGTAAGAAACTCGCATCTATATCCACATTTGTTACTATGTCTAGCTTGTCAAGAGGTAATCTGTAACAAAAAATGCATATAGTAGATAATTATTTCAAAAGCTCCCCATAGATTCAAGGCATAAGTTAATTTGGTGGAAATCCAAGCTTTTTTTATATACAATGGATGCTTTGCGTCCAAAAATGTCTGGGATTCTGGTTGAAAGGTTAGCTGGTATATAACGCCTAATGCCCGGTCTCTATAAGTTTAACGATCGGCAATGGTAAGCGTAACCTTGAATTTGTAACGAAAGTTTACAAGACCCAATCTGGGGCTCTAGAGAAAAATCAGGCGAGGCGACGTGTCGTGTCGCCTTCAATCAAAACTGTATAGACTTTGGCAGGTGACAGCGTACCTCACGCCTATTGTCACTGTCAAAATACATACGTTTTTGACTGAGGCGACGCGACATGTCGCCTCGCCTGCATTTTCTCTAGAGCCCCTGACGTCCCAATAGTTTTTTTTTTGCCCTAACCAATAGTATATGATTGTCGGTAGGAGGCCCTCTCTCGTGTTTAGTTATTCCTTACTTTAATATGAAATAATGCAAATAAAACATAATATTTACAATAACTATTTTATGTAAAATATTTTTTGTTATATTGGTTATTTAAGTAAGTAATAAATTTTCTACTTTAACTATAATAAATTTAAAAATAATATATTAAATGTTTTATGGGAAAACAAAACGCTGTCAGAGTTCCGCTCGGGCATGCGCCACAGTCGCACGCGTAATGCATATCTATCTACGGTGCGCGATCCTAAAAAGTTATTTTCTTTATCGCGTGTGCTGAGTGATTAGGGCAACTCCAGGTTAAAGCTGGAGCCCCTAAATATGTTATCTTTAACCCCAATGTACTCTCAAACCCAAAGTGAAAATGTTTTGCAAGCAAAAAGTTATGCTACCGTCACATCAAATAATAGTTTTCCCAAGAAAGATCAAGCCGTCGTATTGGAATCAATAGAAGGAGTTACACTTAAAGAGTATATACTTTCCTTATCAACCTTAGTGAACCCTTCAAGTATTCGTTTTATATCAAGAATTTCAAACTCCAGAATCTGCATTTACTTCGACTCAAAAAAAACAGCAGATGAACTGTTAGAAGAACAAATTAAAATCCAAGGTAAAACATTAATAATATTACCATTAATTACTAGGAATAAAAGAATAGTACTGTCAAATGTGTGTCCAGTAATACCTCATGACATTATAGAAGACATATTATTACACGAATTAAATATAAAAATTAAAAGCCCTATAACTTGTATGAAAGTCGGCATAGCGGAACCAGGATTTTCGCACATCCTGAGTTTCAGGCGCCAGTTTTATGTTTCGCCAGAAGATGTTAAGTTACTGCCGGACTCATTCCAAGTTAAATATGAAGACACGAATTACTGGCTATATGTTTCCAGTGACGCTCTCAAATGTTTCACATGCAATAACATGGGCCATTTAGCTAAAAACTGTCCCCAAAATAACATAGAAGGCTCACAAACAATTGAATTAGATAGGACATACAACCCCAATCTACCTCTTACGAAAAATGCAATCCCTTCACCAAACCTTAACTTAGAACTCCATGATGACTTACCTACACCGACAAAAGATAAAGGCATTAAACGACTACACTCACCTACGACTCACCTATTGCAGAGCTTATCCCACCAACAAAACCTAAAGAACCTTATAACGTTGTTGAATATGAGACTGATGATACATCATGTAGTAATTATTCAGCGGAATCGAGAGAAGATATTACAGACGATAAGAATAAAAGGAAGAAGAAAAAAGCTAAGACTGAGGATCAAAGGAAGGAACAAGAAGTATGGGCTGACATCAAAAACGAAATTAAAGAAGAAGAACTTTCGCCACTTAACATAGACCAATTTATAAGCTTACTTGACTCAATTCGGGGAAAACATAACGTTAAAGAAATTGTAGACGATTATACCAACAACTATAAGGATCTGGTAAAGATGTGTAATACCCTGCACCCTAAAATGAACAGAAGTTTAAAGAACAGATGCTCCCGTCTCATTAAAAAATTAAATGATGTCATAAACCTTACAGCCCTGACGCCGGGCTGGGGATATATCTGATAAAGAAATATCAGATATTATATAATTTATTAATTAAATTTAGTAATTAATTCATATATATATTTATTTTTTTTGTTTTATATATTTTGTTAAATTAATGGATATTTTACAGTGGAATGTAAATGGTTTTTATAGGCGATTAGAATATATTAAAATATTAATTCATCAATTTTCCCCCAATTGCATCTGCTTACAAGAAACAAACTTTAGTTCAAACTCCTGCGGAACATTGACCGGTTACGATACATTTTACAAAAATAGACAAAATAATTCTAGGGCTAGTGGGGGGGTTTCTATCTTTATTAAACCTAGTGCTATACCAGAAGAACTTAATTTAAACACAAATTTAGAAGCAATTGCAATAAGAATTAAATTTCCAAAAGCTTTAACTATATGTAATATTTATCTACCTAATAGTCACCAGTTAGTATTAGGCGAATTAAACGAATTAATAAAACAACTACCTAAACCGTTTATTATTCTCGGGGACTATAATAGTCATCATTATTATTGGGGTTCAAATAGATGTGATATAAGAGGACGACTGGTAGCTGACTGGCTAGATTCACATGATAACCTAGTTTTACTAAATTCAAATCAACCTACACATTTCTGTAGCCAATCAGGCAATACTAGCAATATAGATCTGTCGATTTCATCCCAAAATATAGCATCATATTTTGATTGGTATGTCCTCGACGACCTATATGACAGTGATCATTATCCCATAATTTTAAAATCCTACATTGGTAATCACACTCAAATTCCAGTTAATATCCCTCAAAAATGGAAGGTGGAATATGCTAACTGGTCGCTATTTAAAGAAGAAGTTGAAAATAATATACATAAACTAAATAAATTGACATCGATAGACACTTCAATAAATATCAACGACATTGTATTAGATTTTACAAATTTATTATATGAGGCAGCTAACAATTCTATTCCGAAAACGTCTGGAAAAATTAAAAAGAAATGTATGCCATGGTGGAATAAAGAATGCAAATTAGCAGTGAAAAATGCAAATAAAGCTCAGAAACTATTTAAAAAATCCTGTAACAATGCTAATAACTTAGAATTAAAGATTGATTATAAAAAGAAACGATCATTAGCAAGAAGAATAATTAAAGAAAGTAAAACAAACTATTGGAAAGAATACATTTTAACTATTAACTCTAGAACACCTATAAATGAAGTATGGAAAAAGATACAGAGAGTTGATAAATTTAAACAGAGAAGAGATAAAATTGTATTAGAAATATCTAATAATGAATTGAGTGATGACCCCGCTAAAACATCAGATTGCCTAGCTAAAAGCTTCATATCTAATCGTATAAAATAAATAATGAAATCAATAATTTTGACGTTTCAGATATATAAACTTAAACATTTTTATGCATGAACTGTTAACTGTATTGTCACAAATCGGTAACAGTAGTCCAGGCCCGGACAATATACCAAATATTATAATTAAAAATTTACCAGACTGCGCACTAAATTATTTGCTTGAAATATATAATTTTATATGGAGTAACCAAGTATTTCCGGTTAAGTGGAGAGAAGCCCTGGTTATACCAATATTGAAACCTGGTAAGTTACCCACTTCACCTTTTAGCTTCAGACCTATTTCCTTAACTTGTAATCTATGTAAAGTGTTAGAAAAAATTGTTAGCAGAAGAATTAGATGGTATTTAGAGTCAAATAATTTATTATCAAGATATCAATATGGTTTTAGGCAGTCTAGATCAACAACAGACCATTTAATGAATTTGGAAGACGAAATTTTGACATCATTTGCTAATGAAAATCACGTTGTAGCAGTAGCCTTAGATATTGAAAAAGCCTATGAGATGGTTTGGAAGCACCGGATACTTCGAATTATGGAGCAAAATAATATTAAGGGAAACTGTTTGGCCTTTACACAAAATTTTCTATCCGACAGAACAATAAATGTAAGAATTAACAATGTACTTTCAAACTCCTTTAAAATGGAGAACGGTCTACCCCAAGGTTCCGTATTAAGTGTAATTTTGTTTCTTTTAGCCATTAATGATGTTTTTAAATCTATTCAAAAGCCAGTAAAAGGATTTTTGTTCGCAGATGACTTGACAATAATTTGTAGCGGGAATTCGATAGACCCAACGATACAATTAATACAAAAAACATTAAATAATCTGCAAACATGGTCAAACAATACAGGATTTAAATTTTCCAAAAGTAAAACAGAATTTATTATATTTACACGTAAACATATAAAAACAATAGACAATGTAACTTTATTTATAAATAATCAGTTAATAAAACAGGTACAAAAATTAAAAATCTTAGGACTAACATTCGATAAAAAACTAAATTGGAAATATCATATTCAAAATTTAAAATCAGACTGCAATAAAAGATTGAACATAATTAAAACACTATCATCATCTACGTGGGGAGCTGACAGAATATGTTTACTCATGACTTATCGTGCGATAATTAGAGCAAAAATCGACTACGCTTGTGTCATTTATGACTCAGCTAGCCAGCGCACTCTTAAAACCTTAGAAAGTATTCAAAATACAGCATTAAGGCTTTCTATTGGGGCCTTTAAAACTAGCCCAATCGATAGTATTTTAGCTGAAGCGGAAGAATCCCCATTGCACATTAGAAGAAAACAATTATGTATAACCTATGCAATAAAAATATTATCTCGACCAAATAACCCGACTTTCGAATACTATAATAGAAAAAGATCATCACTCAGAATATGGACTTAAACCTAACTTCCCTCAACCACTTAGAATTAGAATTCCCAAATATTTGAATAAAATTAATATCTCAATTCCTCCTATTAGACAACTAATAACCTTTCCGATAAACTTGGAACTATCGGATAATCTCCGAGACGATACACCAGCCTATGTTTATAAAATGTTATTTAATGAACTAATTAATAGCAAATACAGAGGCTTTAAATCATTTTACACAGATGGATCGTGTATGAATGGAAGATCGGGATGCGCCATCCTACATGAAAACCAGTTTTACCAATATAGACTTCCTAATCTAACATCCATTTTTGTATGCGAAGCTATTGCTATTTTAAAATCTTTACAATTAATAAGTACTAAACCTAATTTTAATAAATATGTTATATACACAGATTCCAAATCATGTCTAATGGCCTTAAATAATCAAATTAATACAAACACACTTATTCTAGAAATTCAGGAACTCATGATTAAACTTTTAAGAGATAACTACAAATTTGCATTACTATGGATCCCTAGCCATCAAGGTATCATTGGAAATGAAAAAGTTGACGAAGAAGCAAAAAAATCTACAAGTGATGAAAATATAATTGAAAAACGCTTTAATTGGATGTATGATGATTTTAAGAAAATTATTAAAATTGGAATTTTAAAATTTTGGGACAATTTATGGAAACTTAACCTTTCAAATCGTTTTATAAAAAATGTCCGGAACTCAGTATTAGATAAAACTCCGATTCCTTTTACAAACAGGAGAGATCAATCTGTATTATCAAGGTTACGGATCGGCCACACTAATTTAACTCACATACATTTAATTACTAAGACACCGAAAAATAAATGTTGCAAATGTAATACAGATATGACAATATCCCATTTATTGGTAGAATGCACAGCATATGACAGCGAAAGAGAACAACACAAAATACCATCCAACATTATCGATTGTCTAAACTCAGATAACTGTAGTAACGTATTTAATTTCCTTAAGTTAATAGATGTCTATAAAAGTATATAAATTATAGCTTACAAATAATCACTAAATTCCACTTTAAAAAATCCATCAATTATTAATTATATTATCTATAACTTATTAAGTTAAATTAATTACATTGTAGTCGCTAATGACCGTGTTGTTAGTGCGACTTTAAATGATATAAAAAAAAAAAAAAAAAAAAACGCTGTCACTTCGCTTTGCTTACTTGTTCTGTGAAAATTTTGTAAACACAAGTGTTACGAAATTTTTGTAATTTAGATTTCTAAATAAAGAATCATGGATTACACCAACCAAATAGGTTTGAAGGGCAATGGTATTTGAGAGGTTATAAAAACACAAAGTAACCTTGACTTGGCTACTCGTAAATAGGGGTGAATTTCCACCTAAAGTTCTTCAACTCCCACCTTACTGAGGCGGAACCTGAGGCTCTACCATGGGTTTTTGCTTCGTAGCAGCGTAACGTTAATACGTGAGGAACAACCAATAGGGTTGCTTTATAAAGCGATCCTTTTGGTAGTTTTTAATGTTTTAACGTTACGTTGCTACGAAGCAAAAACCCATGGTAGAGCCTCTGGTAGTGAACTCGACTTCATATATTATTAATTTATAATCTACTCGGGACTTGTGGCGTATTTTTGGTTTCTCATCGGATCTTTCCAATAAATCTAACGCTACAATGGTCTCCAGACCACTATCACTGTCCAAATATTCTATTTTGATTTACAAAAACTATAAAATAAAATTTTATGAAACCGTAAGTATCGCGTAAACCCCGGATCTTCAACGGTTACAACTTTTATTACGGAACGTAGGTTTGACAGTTAATTGACATTAAAAAATATTATTGGGACGCCAGTAACAACAACTCTCATACAAAAATGTGTAACGAAACGTCACCACAGGCCCTCCCAACCGTTAGTTACCAAATCTAGTTGCCAATGGTAGACGTGTGAAGTTATTGGGACACTTTTCTGTAATGAATGGTAGGAATCGTTACCACCCGCAAGCCAAACGGTTCGTTTGAACATTATAGGGACTGGGCATTAGACATTAAGCTAGCTTATATGTGCAATAATTTTAATACATACATAAATGCACTAAAAATAATAACAAAAGGCCTGAGGCCCAAAAATATTCTGCATTCAGTGTAAATGCTGTTCGCGGACTAAGGGTTCCGGAGAAGAGAAGAAAAAAAGGGGAATACAGTTTATAAATAAGTATTTAATAAAGAAAAAACTTTACTAAAATATTATGCAATTTGGACAAATGAGATACTTAGAAACGTTTGTCGTAAAAGATATCCAATACAAAATTATGCAACCTATAGCAAGTAACGTTTTAAATAATTTAAACGAGTATTAGCGCATGAATTGAAAATTTTATTCACAGATAAGTATCATGTATCGCGTCATACTACAAACTAGTTGACCAAGTTTCGCAGGTACTAAAATACAATTATTTTATTTTTATAGGAACACTAAATATACGTGGTACCTACTGGTGGCCGAGTTGGATAGACCTTAGACTTAAAAACACTGTCCCTGGTTCGAATCCCGGTGTGTACCAATGTTTACATCGCGACGAGCTAGCCAGTTGTTCGGTGTTGATTCATACCATCATAGCTACGACGAGATGGGATTAAAACCCCTCGGCTACGGCCGGGTACCCTGAGGCCGTCTAGGCGGTCTCGGGCGTCGTAAGGCACTCGTAATGATATGTATGTATGTACTAAAAACTACTTTTGCGCTACATGAAAATTAGATAACTTCCCAGCGGGACGGAGAATAAAATAGGCGAATGTATTCTAAAAGCACACATAATATTTGGGAATACCGTCATACACTTCTAGGTAGGTACGCGTATTCTTGCGAATGCGAGGGACCCGCATTATGGCGAAGAAGGATATGGTCAAACCAGCGTAATTTACTAAAACATACTAATATAAAAGGTTTACGATGAGTTGAACTGAAGCAATACAATTTAGGACGTTATAGTTCACAGACAATAATATAATAGTACCAACCAAAAATCCGCCCGAGACCCGCTGAAGCCGAAAGTACGTAAGTAAATCCTGGAATTACGTTTATTGGAAATCTTTGTAGTTTAGGTAGTTTTTTAAAGTTTAGACCTAATGTTTTTTCAATAGCTATCATGGTAATCAAAAATCTACATTTGTAAAAAAAGCACAATTATTTCTCATTAGGCATCGGCGTGCTAATCAGATAAAGGAAATATAATGATTCATTAAAACCTAATAAAAAATCAATGAATCATAATTGGAATTTTATCTTTTGTGTGCCTATAGCATATATACCAGCTTGCCTATATATACAATACTGTAAGTGTTGCATTTAATAGGAGATTAATTAAAAGCAATACGAGGAGGTTTCAAATATGAGTTTTTTTAGAATGAAAAACTTTGGGTAAAATTTTGTATTCAACTATTGGTATTTTGTATAGTTTTACGTTTTTCTTAATTCCTTAAGATAATTTTATATTGATTTTTTTAAAGTTAAAATGCAATGAACCCATGATCCTCGTTTCGCGGCAAGGTACTCAACCAGGTTTAAGTCACTTCCCGCGAATTTTATCATTGCTTGTTATGTTCTCGTACTTATACACAAACATTTTACCCACCAGGATTTTTTTAACAAGGGTGACTGGAACCTGATTGGCTCCGTGATTGAGTACCTTGCCGCGAAACGAGGATCGTGGGTGGGATTCTAACCCACCACGATATTTTTTTATTGCATTTCATCTTTAAAAAAGCAATATAAGATTATAGTCTGTATAGCATACAAATGTGCTATAGTCGTCCAAAAGGCTATGATAGTAAACAGTGTATAAAAAGAAACTGTGTATATCACGGCGTCCGGCGTTGAGGGATCAAAAGGAATTATTTATACCCAACTCATGATTTTTTAAATTCTACTTCATAGGATCCAGATATTTATTTATTACCACTTTCAAAAGATATTATTCAAAGATTTTTTCTGAATATTTAGTTATATATTTGGATATTTAATAATATTACAATAACTGTCATAATATATACCTATAGAGTTAAGGCGGATTCCTATAATCTAAGATAACTGTTTATTATTCCATACCAAGTTACTACTCTTTTATCTGTAAAAAAAGAGCTGGCAAAGGATATATAGTAGAAAATATGTGTTTGGGTCAAAAAATCATGAAATTCGTGACGTAATTTAATGGTTGGCTCTTTATCAGAATATTTATTGCGAGCATGCCATGTGACTTTGTATGTACCTGATGCAGAACTACAAAATTCATGAATGGGGATTCATCAATCAAATGGGTTTTTGCGTCTGTATGGTAGGTACCTATGTATAAAGCTAAAACAATACAACAATAATATATATACTCACTCATAGGGAATAATTCCAAAAAAATCAGTTTTTTTGTTTTGTAACATTAACTCTCCAAAATAAGACAGGACACTCAAATATCTCTCATCCTTAGGTGTAAGCCACAGGTTATGCTTTATATTATTGACTTCTTCACACAGTATAAAGTGGTAATTCAGTTGTTCCACAGATGTTAGGTCATTAAACAAAATATTTGCATGAAATGAATCAAAATAGTTTTCTTTTACTTTAGTAGCATCCATTTGACATTCATACTTTTTTTTTATATTGTTGGATTGCATTTGTATGAGGAAAGTAGGTTTTAGTTTGAGTATGATGAAATGAAGGAGCATATGTCCTGTAAAGTTACACATGCCCATTGTATTTACAATCCATGGAATGTTTTTATATTCATGTTGAGCATGGCAGTAGTCTAGCAGTTCGGACACAGCATTTACATATCTTGTTACATTATCCATCACATTTATTGAACCAATATTCAACATTCTGGAAAAAAAATTGTTAAAGTATTAATGAGAGTTAGAAATAATTTTACACAAAGACCAGGCTTGGCCAATAAGAATGCTCACCTTTAAATGAAGGAAACTAATATTTGACATTCACACACAAAATATACTGCTGACTCAATTGTTTAATAAAAATAATGTATAGTACTTTTTACACAATAAAATGTAAATATTAAAAAGTATTCTTTAAACTTACAGATCAGGTTTACTTAAATGAGTAAAATTAGGTCCAAGTAATGGTTTCTCAACAAGTGTGGCAGAGACATTACCAGCCAATGTAAACTCACACTGGCCTGGATCCAAGTCTACCACTAGAACTGAACCACTAGACAGCTTCTTGTTCACATAATACTTCAACAATGTGGACTTGCCAACTCTTTTACTCCCACAAATAATACCTCTTGTAGGCTGACCTATATATAACAGGTAAAAGGTTAAAAAATATTTAGACCCTAACAACTAATTCAGAAGATGTGTGACTCAAATACATAAATAATGGATGGAATAGATTTAGTTATTAATTTTAGTGATTGGATGAGAGTTTAAGACCGAGATAATCTAAAATAGATCAAAGTATAGAAGAAAAAAATAGATAACATACTTACTAGAATCAAACTTAAATGCTTCTTCCCACACTGGGTTTATTAATAAATGCTTAAAAGGTTGCCTTGAAAATAATGAGCAACCTAATAGTTGGGATGCTTCAACTAGAAATGGATCAACATTCTTGTTGATCTTGCTAAATATGTTTGTTTTAGGAAAATTATTTTCAACAAAGTCATATTTTCTGCTTTTAACAGGTTGGAAACATAATACTACATCTTGCTTCCCCAAGGAAATGACAAGGTCCTCGACATTGTTCACAGATAGTCCTATAGAAGTTAATTTATTAAATAAGCCATAATAGACATTCTCATTCTGTACTGTCTTTATACATTGACTATAATTATAGTTTGGGGCAAATATTTCAGAAAAACTATCAGTTAATGTATATCCCGATATTTGTGCCTTTCCACCAAGGCATCTAACTTTAACTTTACCATTCATGTAAAGTTCAGCTGGGTGTTTTAATACAACAATACAAGTTGTTTTATGGAAATAGACCTTAATCCTTTCTTCAAAGTTGGTCTTATTTGTCTCTTCCTCACTGCAATCAGACCCTATGATATCACTTAACGTGTTTTGATCAATATCTTCATTAATGACATTTCCATTATTAGTATTAATTCTATTTTCTATATTTTCAGCTTCATCTTCAGAAATATTTTGTTGTGCTTCATGTTGAACTATAGGTGCTATCAATAGTGTAGGAGCATTGAGTAGTATTGCTGGAGGAGTAACTACTATCATATGAGATTGCACATTGGGCACATCAACTGCATTATCAGTATTAGAATTTGCCAAAGTAAGAGGAGGTTCCTCAACTGTATTTGGTGTTATATCATCGGTATTAGAAGTGTGAAGTGTATCATCTGTATTAGGAACCCTAATATCCTTAATATGATTATCAATTGTATTAGGAAGCCTGTTCTTAGTTTTAGAAAGCCTACTATCTTTATGATGTGGTACAAATTCAAACACCGTAGTCTTGTGGTAATCAAATGTGTTTTTGTATGCTTTGTTTATATCATCTAAAAACGAATGTTCTTTATTTTGAGGTGATACAGATTTATAAGTGCTATGCTTATAATTTTCTAACACATCTTCTAACTGGGTTAAAGGTAGCTTTTGTTGTGATGTAATAGAAATAACTGGTGAAGAAATGTTTGCTCTTTTTGGTCTAGAACTATAATTAAAAATATGTTCATTTGCTACATTATCATCAGAATCAGTTTCTCCTGATGGGTCTGTCTTAATTTTCCTTTTTAATTTTACATATTTTCCAGGTTCAGAGTTCTCCATATTATCTATGTACAACCTCTTTTTTATATCCATTGCCAGCCCACCATTCTGATTGAATAGTTCTAAAAGTTCAGTTTCAGAGGGCACTGAATCATTATTTTCTGATATAATAGATGAAGAAGTACTACATAAACTTCTAGAAACATTACCACATTTTTCATCTACCACAACACTGTTTGTATTAACTTGTTCATCCTGTGAGGACTCTGAAGTCATGTCATTATCTGTGGATATATATTCCCTTGGCACTAAAGCTTCACATGTGTCAGTATTAATAGTTTTTACTTGTACACACTCTTCAGGAGCCTCACATTCTGACTCTTCTTCTTGCACTGTCTCCAATGTAGTTGACTCAGAGTCTATTTGTTGAGATGATTCAGAATTACTTTTATCCGTTGCTAATTCCTGTGAAAGTTTATTTATCTTGGAGAATATATCTTGGGTCAAATCAGAATCTTCTTTATCAGAAGACATAATATCAGACGCATCATCTGTACAGACACTACTGCTTGAAATGTTGTCAACAATTTCATGTTCAGGTAAACTCTGACAATCTGTTCTCGCATCAGATTCATATGAATCATTTGATGTATTTTCATGTTCCTTGTAGTTTTTATCGGCACTTTTTATTGCTTGGGGGTCATTTCCCTTGTAACCTTCTAATAACTGTTTGAAATGATTTTTTAGATATTTGTCTGATGTCTTTTTTTTTAAGTGTGCCTTTTCAAATGCCTCCATTTTTCTTAGTTTTTTATGGCAACTGTGCAACAGACTATTTCAATAGATAAATATTTTTATAATTTTGTTGTTGAATAGTAACACACGTTTTGCCTTAGGTTTTGAATACATTCCATGTTACAAAATGCATACTAAAATATAAATAAATGATCGTGAAACAGGAAAGTATAATATAATCACTTGGTAAAAATCTATAATCACATGGTAAAAATCTATATATATAAAACCAAAACCATGATTTAAAGAATAAAAATCATTTGCGATATTCACCTTGCAGTGAGTAGGCACTGTAAGTAGCGGCACTGAACAGTACGATGAAAAAATCAATTTTCGTGAACAATTTTCCTATTTTTTTTAAATCTTTGAAGCACAGATTATATAGTCATTGTGTTTTCTCTTCATACAAACTTATAAAATAAATGAAGCATCTGCGCCATCTACTGCTCATGGTGAAGTTGATTTTTATTGGTAACACCCTTTAAGAAAATATTGTTATATTTCGTTGCATCATTCTTCAGATATAATAACCAGGTAGTCCTTTTATCCTACAAGGCGACTTCGCATTTTAGAGATTAAATTTATTTAATGATCTTTTTCTTTAAAAAGAAAACAATATTCGGAACGTACTCTACTATCCTTGCGGTCCGATTCGCGACAAAATCGATGTCAGCGCCGGTCCGATTGAGCGTAAGCGCGCTAACGATAGATGATTTGACATTAATAGTGACGTCATTACAGACGCCATATTGGGCTCAAAGTGATTTTGCTTCTGCGTGAAATCGCTGTGAGCGCTGTCAAAATGACATTTATCTAGAGACATGTTTTTGAGGAAAGTATTAAAATTTCTAAAATAATTATTAAGTAGATAGTTAAAAGTGTTGTGTTCTCATTTATTTTGGTATTTATGTAAATAAATATACAAAATACATTAAAATTCATTATTTTTTTATGGCGTTTTATTTGACATTTAAACAGAGTGAGAGGAGCATATGTTTTAGTTGCGAGATAGAGGGAGATACAAGTGATGTTCTTGTGAGCGCGCTTAATCACTGGTCCGATTCATTAGCACGCTAACAGCGCCGTGAGCAGTCTCATCGCGCTTTTTGAATCGGACCGGTGATTATGAACGTCAGCGCTGACAGCGGTGTTATCGCCATTCGGACCGTGAGGTTTAGCTGTCAAGTGTCATTCTTTTTTCATGCGAGGCGACAACGCAGCTCGGCGAGCGCGAATTAGAGCGCGAGCCGAGCTCGCGCTCTAATGCGTGGAAGATAAAATCAATAAATATAAAGCAAAAATCAAAAAATTAGAGAAGAAAAGTCAACGGGATCGACGGCGTCACCGAACCCGAAACCACAGTGATATATCTAGTTCTGATGAGATTCGCGTTGATAACAGAGGTAAGTTTATTAAATAAATACACACACACATTAATAAATGCCGGATATAGGCCGAGAATCTTTACAACGGCACGTTATTCCTGAACTTGGTCGAGAGTCAACTATGGAATTATGGCCATGAATATTGGCCGCGAGTCAAACATCATGGTACATAACTCTTCATTTATATGAAGTCTTTATTTTGTGTTAAATCACTCACTTGTGCTTGTACTTAAAAATGCAAATTATTGCAGACAACGAAATTCAGAACTCTGAAATCACTGTGGAAGTTAATCCGGGGCCGTGTTCGGAACGTAACACTTTAACACTGTGTAGTGTTACAAAGTGCGATAAAAATATTGAAAAATGCTTAGAGAAGAAGAGATGCATATATGGTACGTTTGAGTACTGCTTAAAAGGCTTACAAAGCTAGATTAATTTACTTGACAGGTGTTTTTTTAGTACTTCGCTTTGCTTTGGATTTTTGATGACGTTACAGAAAAAAAGCGAATTACGTCATCGAATTCGCTGCGAACGCTTTGAAAATACGAGTAGTGCAATCAAAGTAAATCGTCTGTGGTCACAATTATTGTGTATATCAAATACTTTTTTGTTTATTTATATTTCCCGCGTTCCGTGCTTAGCATCGCTGCCACGGATCGCTGGTTTTTTTAACCAAGGTCGTTTCACCGCGCGGAAATGTTAGCAATTCATGTTACCATCAATCGTTCCGCGAACAGAAATTTTAACACGAAAAGTTAGCACGGCTACTTTTTGACAGATGTTTGTTTACATGTGAATATCAATCTACAAATTGGAATTTAATTAATTATTTTATATATTCATATCTGTTTTAGATTAAAAGTTCGATTAAACCTAAAAAATAAATATCGTGTAACTAAATTCAGCTTTGGTATGTTTAGTTTGAGGTTGTTAATTAAATTAATATTGTGATATTATAAAATTATTGTATTTAAATAATAGTTAATAAAAAAATATTGATTTATTATATAATGATAAGGTAGTAATATTTTTAATTTCAATTATTTAATTCAAAATAGTGCTTCTTGTCAAAAAGTGGCATCAAAAATCAACACCGATCGTTTCCGAGCTGCATTTTAGCATCGCTAAAAAAAATGACATGGCTGTGTTGAAACGGGCGGTCGCGCTGGTTTTTGAAGTCAGCACGAGAAACTGCCCGCGTTAGCTCACGGAACGCAAGGATAGTTTCTCCCTTTCACTTAACAGTTTTAGAACTCTATTTTGTATTCTTTTATAAATTTTAAATGATTTTTATTTATGCACATAAAACTGTTCGAGTACTCCTGCAAACGCTGCGATTGCTTTGCTTCGCTTTGAGTACTTTGACGGCTGATTAGATTGGCTTAAAGCCTAAGTGCTTTAAGCGAAAAACAGTAGTAAACGAACACACTGATAGTGTAATGACATTACCCAGTGTTAAAGTGTTAGTTTACGAACACGGCTCGGAGGTGGAGGTGTCTCTCGAAACGGAAGTGGAGGTTCCTCTCGAGCCGGAAGCGGCCTCACAACTAGACCCGGAGCTGCTGTCAGCATTGGGCGAAGCATTGGGTGAAGGGCCTAAATATGGTGAGGATATCCATCCCAATTTATCAAAAATGTGGACTCCTATTCTAAGTAAAGGAATATCAAAGCAACAAAAAAAAGAAATTTTAAGTGAAGTTTTAATACCTGATAACTGATTACAAGGGCAGGACAGCGGACGGGTCCAGCTCCACGCCGGCAGCCAGCGCCGAGGGCGCCGCCGCCACAGCCATACCAGAGCCGACCAGCAACTTACAGGAACCGTGCTCCACAGCGTCAATAATCCAGGTACATGCAAGCCGGTTAAAACATTTTTATCATTGTTGGTCGAGAATCACTACTAATAAAGTAGTATTGAGATGGATTCAGGAAGGGGTTACAATTCCATTTGGATCCATAGTAACACAAAGTAGACCACACTCTTGCACCATTAACTTAATGGATAGACCAGCAATGCAATTAGCCATTAATAATTTATTAGAAATAGGTGCCATCTCATTATGTCGACAAACACAAAACCAATATATTTCAAAAATATTTTTAGCACGAAACGGAAATGGTCCTAAGAGGTTTATTTTAAATCATTTAATAATTTTGTAAACAATGTACATTTTAAAATGGAAGACCACAGAACAGCTTCTAGGCTACTTTTAGAAAATGGTTATCTGGCAACAGTAGATCTAAAAGAATAGTATTTCTTGGTACCTATGGCACAAAGACATCGTAAGTACTTAAGATTTAATTTTGAAAGTGAAAACTGTGGAATTCTAACATATGAGTTTAATGGAATGCCATATGGCTTGTCAGTGGCACCAAGAATTTTTACAAAAATCATGAAAGAAGTTGTAGGTTACTTACGGTATCTCGGGTATCCGTTATATATTTAGACGATATTTTGTGCATGGGAAAGAGTTACCAAGAATGTTTAAAAAATGTACAAGTCACTATAGAATTACTTAAATGTTTAGGGTTCGTAATTAATTATGAAAAAAGTTTTATTGAACCTAAGCAAGTATGTAAGTTTTAAGGGTTTATTTTTAATTCAAATAACATGACATTGTCATTGCCAATATAGAAGGGTAATAGTATAGCACATTTGGTAAACAAATATAGAAGTCTCCCTACCTGCACCATCAGAGACTTTGCTAAATTCATTGGCGTCCTGACTTCTGCTTGCCCTGGCTTTATACCAAGAGCTTTAAAAGGCAGAAATACCTGGCTCTCAAAAAATATAAAAATTATGACACAAAAATTAGACTTTCAAACCTGATCATACCAGATTTACTATGGTGGGAAAAGAATATTATTCATTTATGCAGCCCCATTCAAATTCAAAATTATGACTTTGTTTGTGAGAACAAACGAACAAATGGAAGCTGGTTAGACAGTGAGCTAAAATTTCATATAAATTATTTGGAATTACTTGCAGTCTTTATGGGTTTGAAATGTTTTGCAAGTATGAGATCTAATTGTGCTATATTATTACGCATTGATAATACTACAGCCATTAGTTATATCAATCGTATGGGTGGGATTCAATTCACACACCTGAATAAGTTATCAAAAACAATTTGGCAATGGTGTGAAAAACGTAATATATGGCTGTTTACATCTTATAAAAACACAAGAGATAATAAGGAAGCCGATATAGAATCTAGAAAAAATCTGGATACTAAATTTGAACTATGTAGTTTTGCTTTTAAAAGAATAATTTGTAGGTTTGGTCAAACAAAAATAGACCTTTTTGCATCTCGGACCAATACAAAATGTAAGCAGTATATCTCATGGAAACCAGATCCTGATGCATTGATAGTGAATGCATTTACAATTAACTGGAATCCATATTATTTTTATGCATTCCCACCATTCCCTCTCACGCTAAAATGTTTGCAGAAAATTATCAGCGATAATTCTACAGGAATTATAGTGTTTCCATACTGGCCATCACAGCCCTGGTTCCCATTATTGAAAACCTTGTTGAAGTCTGAGATTATAATACTTAATAACTCTCTTTATAATGACAATAGGTCCAGCCAACAACGGCAACGCTTACATCTTACCCTGGGAGCAGCGATTGTATCCGGCTTGCGTTCGCCAGTCATGGAGTCCCCGAAGAAGCACTGGACATTGTGAGTGCCTCTCTCTCCGCTAGCACATACAAAGAGTACAATGTTACTTTTAAACTTTGGTGGACTTATTGTTCAACCAACAATCTGATTTTTTTTGAACCTTCAGTTCGTTCAGTCATTTTATTCCTAACTGAACAATACCAGAAAGGGGCTTCATATGGTTCTCTTAACACTCATCGCTCAGCTCTTTCCTTAATTTTGGGCCATAACATAGGCACGGATGACCCCGTCACACGGTTTCTTAAGGGAGCTTTCAAACTTAGACCCACAATACCCAAATACAGTTATACTTGGGATTCACAGACTGTGTTAAACACATCACAGATTGGTATCCCAATGGTGAACTAAGCCTAGACATCATAACATAGAAACTAGTAATATTACTGGCTTTATGTACTGCTCATCGTGTACAAACCCTTTCATTCATAAAGGTGAAAAATATAAAGATGTATGGTCACCAAATTAGGATCTGGGGGTTAATTACCGATGTGTCTTGACGATAGCAATTACTATCGTGAGTGCGATTTTACTTGTCAAACGCTGAATCCGAATTATGAATGCTCCCTTATTAATGAATGCGATAAAAACGAACTAAACTCCAAAATTCCTCATACATTGGCCAAAAATCGGTATCATGAAACGGTTTTGGCAGGTCAAATGATAGATTTTCGCCACGGGGACTGTCAAATGATGTTAATAACTCAAGAGTCAACTTGATGGTGTCGGACGCGGTCCGAATCACGCCAAAAGCGCGTTCATTGTGTCCCGTCTCATTTAACTAGACGAAAACGAACGAGACAAAACATAATGAAAGCGCGAAAAGTAAATCGGACCGCGGGAATATTTTCTTGTAATTTTAGGTTATTTACAAACACCAAACACAGACGAATTAAGAATACTAAAAGTACGTAATTTAAAATAATATATCTACAGAGTTACAGACTCAACACAGAGACTCACCTTGTGGTCCGATTCGCGACAAAATCAATGTCAGCGCTGTCAGCGCCGGTACGATTGAGCGTAAGCGCGCTAACGATAGATGATTTGACATTAATAGTGACGTCATTACAGACGCCATATTGGACTTACAGTGATTTTGGTTCTGGGTGAAATCGCTGTGAGCGCTGTCAAAATGACATTTATCTATAGACATGTTTTTGAGGAAAGTATTAAAATTTCTAAAATAATTATTAAGGGGGAATTCGTATATGTGACGTCATCACCTTCTGTCAGATTTCACTCAAAAATGTTTGAGATTATTTCTTCAATTTATTCTAACTGTGGACACTTGAGCCCAAAAGCCACTCTGTTAAAATTTCATTGTATGAGGAGTGTGACAGTTTATTATTTTAGATATCTATTTTTAGAAATCATACTATTTTATTTTAAGTAATGTATTGTCGAAATATTCAAGAAATGTAATTTTATATGCGGGGATTTAATGTTTCAATAAAATTGATGTATTACTATAATTTCCAGACATGCGTACAAAGTGTGATATTACCGGTACATTTTATTAATATATATTTATTTTAACAGTTTAAATTTATTATAAGGCATTGATAAGAGTGACTATTACTAGACTCCGCTTTGTAATAAACTAAGAATTTATATTAAACAAAACTTTTTTTTTTTTTGTACTAATTCAGCCAGTCTAATGGTCGGATTAATAGTCGTTGCTAAGCAATTGCTAATGCTTAGCCGATGCTCCGGACTGTCAAACTGCATATGAAAAAACTAAAATTTGACAGTTCCAAGCAATGGCTCAAGCTAAGCAACGACTATTAATCCGACTCTAAGTATTTGTTTAAAAAAATGCTGTCATATGAATTGACATTACTAAGGATTGGGGTTTGCGTCACTTTAATCTACTTACCCATCTATCTACATTAAAGATATTCCGGGGTTACCTAATTGGTAAATATTTTATTTTAAATAAATTAGTTTTTTATAGTAAAATAACTTAGATACATATACATTTAAATATATATACATAACTTCTACAGGGCCTCAGGGTACCCAGACTCAGGGTATTGAAAGCAAACATAATCTCTACATTATATGTATCAATTATCTGACCTTTTGTTTTGAACTTGTCTCTAATTAACACTCATAAGTCTTAAATATAAAAAGATACGTAGGAAAATATGAAACATAATTTACATTTAAAATCTGCACGTACTAAATTATGCAAGTTAAGTATCACGTTCTTTCATTTTACAAAATATCTTCGGTTTACCGGTTTTGATCACCTAGATATTATACCTATGTCCATTCTCAATAATTAGTCGTTTTTTTGACATAACTTAATATACATAAAATTGACCTTACTCTTACACCATAGCCTACAAAAATATACTCTTCATATATTACACACACGCATCATACACACAACACACACAGACGTGCACTACACATATTACACCCATACACATTCATTTTTATCAATTCTTATAAACTTTAATTACTTATTCTGTTTCTGTATGTCTTGTAACGTGAGCGTAAGATTGTCAAAATAACGGTTTCTGTTATTAGCGCGCTCTCCTCCAATCAGAAAAGGTTAACAACTACTCTGAGTGGATGAGAACGCGCTAATAGCGGAATTTGTTATTTTGACAATCTGACGTTCGCGTTATAAGAAACAGAATGTGGCCGCTGGTAGGTATATGTATAAAATTGTATAAAATAAATAATAAAATCTTTTCAGCGTTGGAAAATGTTTTTTATTTAAATATTGTAAAAACGCAATATTATTTTATAAAAGCAGCTGTCACTATTTAAAAAATAAATATTGGTTACTATTATAGTTGTATTGGACACGAGCTCTCGGTCTAACAGAAGTATTGTCATACTTAGTAGGTGGTCTCACCAATAAATACCTGAAAAATGATTTACCGACAAATATTTATTTATTTATTTAAACACTTTATTGCATAGTAAAAGTTATGTACAAAGGCGAACTTAATGCCTTAGGCATTATCTACCAGCTAACCTTTAAGATTGTGTTCGAAGTCGGGTGCTTAATTAAATTTTAATAAACTATATAAATATCATATAAACTATCCGTACTTTAGTAGTTACCATGGTTTATTATCCGTCAAAAAATATAGATTGATTATAGAGAACGGTGGCTAGTTATGATTTGGATTAGGTGTTGATTTTTTCGATTATCGAGGCAGTAGTCTCCTTTCATGGTGTAGGTAGTTATAAAACGCAGTAGCAGTTAATTTGTTGAAAACTCCACTGGCATTCCACCAATAATGTGGAATGATAATAATTATTTTTTAGCGTAATATTTTCAATATATATTTTAGTTTTATATTAAGTAAAATAATTTAAACAATGTTCTAGAAATTGCCCACCGCCAGTTTCTAAAACATAGTTTGAATTATAACTACTAATCTATGCTAGAAATTATTTATTATTATTTCATATTGTTCTTTTTTATCGCCGCCCATTTGGTAACAGCATTATTTGGCCGGCCATAGTAAATCGGTCTAATTCTATAGAAATTACATCGTATTGGTCCCTATTTATAAATATTGTATTTTTGTCATGAGTCACACATGCTAAAATAAAATAAAACTTTGATTTTGTAATAATATTAATGATTATAAAATAAGACAATACATTATTATGTTAGTATTTAAATGTTAGGTAATAAAATTGTTGAACTACTCTGCCATTTATAAAAATAAAGTTTTGGATAATGGATGGAACCCTATTGAGCTTTGCTTTGGACATATTTAAAAAAAAACTTTATATAAAAAAAAAACAATTAAAATAAATAGGTAAAATATGTTTACATGTTTAATTGTAAAATAATGTGCGCCCGACGATACATTTTATTAAAAATATAAAAGCGACCAAAATAAATAGCTGTTGCGTAGTTTTAGTTACATCGAACAGTCTGTCTTTTTTTTTGTAAGGTTATACTGACAGTGACAGTTGGTGAAAATTGCATATTTATTTTAGCTGAATCTATAGTTAATCCTGTTAAAAGGTGTAAAAACTTAGAATATAATCAAAATAAATATGTACTTGTCTTATAAAATTCCCAACAGTGAATATTTAGTGTTCCGATAGTAAAATAGAAAAAAGCGACGCGGAGCCACCTTTCACAGACGGGATCGCCCGCACAATGACGGCCTGTCATGGATTTTGTATGAAGATTTCTGTCTGGCAAGTTTTTGTAATTATTTTATTAATAATTTTCTATTAAACTTGCAAAAACTCTCTATACTTTTTTAGAATACATAATAAACTATTGATATCTATTTTTTTACCACTATAAATTGTTGTAGTTTTGTCGCTTGTAGAGATGTTAAAAAGTGCAAAATTTTAATGTTTTGGAAAATATAAATACATTTTTTATTGAAATAATATAAGGGAGACTATATTAATCTCTTCATACATTTCAAGTTAAAGAGTTACTATTTGCATAATAATAGTTGTCTGTGAGTATCGAGTAAATTTCTTTAACAAACATTTTTAGTTTTGTAGTTCTAGATTTTCAGAATACAGCCTTAAGTAGATAGTTAAAAGTGCTGTGTTCTCATTTATTTTGGTATTTATGTAAACAAATATATAAAATACATTAAAATTCATTATTTTTTTATGGCGTTTTATTTGACATTCAAACAGAGTGAGAGGAGCATATGTTTTAGTTGCGAGATAGAGGGAGATACAAGTGATGTTCTTGTGAGGGCGCTTAATCACTGGTCCGATTCATTAGCACGCTAATAGCGCCGTGAGTGGTCTCATCGCGCTTTTTGAATCGGGCCGGTGATTATGAACGTCAGCGCTGACAGCGGTGTTATCGCCATTCGGACAGTGAGGTCAAGCATCAAGCGCACAACATCACCGAAGTTGACCGAACTTGACCGAAGTCCTCCGAAGTTTACCGAACGGCCGAACTCCGCCGAACGACGGATTCGGCAGGATCCGGAAACTAATTTGTTATTTTTTTAATTAGTAATGTCACACTATACCGAAGATATCCCGGAAGTCAGTCTGTATGAGATTAGGATGGCTCTCAAACAGTTAAAAAACAACAAGGCACCGGGTGATGACGGAATCACGTCTGAGCTCCTGAAAGCTGGTGGAAAACCTTTGCTGATGGCTCTCCAGAAGCTGTTTAATTCCGTCATCCTCGAGAGCAAAACACCTAAGGCATGGAACAGAAGCGTGGTGGTACTCTTCTTCAAAAAAGGTGGCAAAACCCTTTTGAAGAACTACAGACCCATCTCGCTTCTGAGCCATGTCTATAAACTGTTTTCGAGAGTCATTACGAATCGTCTCTCACGTAGGCTTGACGACTTCCAGCCTCCCGAACAAGCCGGATTCCGAAAAGGCTATAGTACCATAGACCACATCCACACATTGAGGCAGATTATACAAGAAAACGATGAATATAATCAGCCCCTGTGTCTAGCTTTCGTGGACTATGAGAAAGCCTTCGATTCGATAGAAACATGTGCGATGCTTCAGTCACTCCAGCGGTGCCAAATTGACTACCGCTATATCGAAGTATTAAAGTGTTTGTACAAAAACGCCACCATGTCAGTTCGCCTCCAAGACCAGACCTCAAGACCCATCCAGCTACAGCGAGGAGTGAGACAGGGAGACGTAATCTCCCCAAAACTTTTTACTGCGGCATTGGAGGATGTCTTTAAACTCTTGGACTGGAGAAGATTTGGCATCAACATTAATGGCGAGTACATCACTAACCTTCGATTTGCCGACGATATCGTAGTCATGGCTGAAACCCTGGAGGACCTCGGCATAATGCTCAATGATCTCAGCGGGGCTTCTAAAAAAGTGGGCCTAAACATGAACATGGATAAGACCAAAGTCATGTCGAACGCCCATGTTATACCCGCTCCTGTAAAAATAGGAAGTTCCGCACTCAAAGTTGTTGACAATTATATATACCTAGGACAGTCAATCCAAACAGGTAAATCAAACTTCGAGAAAGAGATCTCTCGTCGAATCCAACTCGGCTGGGCAGCATTCGGGAGGCTACGTAATATCTTCTCGTCCCAAATACCGCAGTGTTTAAAAACCAAGGTGTTCGAGCAGTGTGTGTTGCCAGTGATGACTTACGGATCAGAGACGTGGTCGCTTACTATGGGCCTCATGAAAAAGCTCACAGTCACACAAAGGGCGATGGAGCGCGCTATGCTCGGCGTTTCCTTGCGGGATCGTATTTGAAACGATGAGATCCGTAAAAGGACTAAAGTAACCGACATAGCCTCCAGAATCGGCAAACTTAAGTGGCAGTGCGCAGGCCACATAGCTCGCAGAACGGACGGCCGTTGGGGCATTAAGGTTCTCGAGTGGCGACCGCGTGCTGGAGGACGCAGCAGAGGCAGGCCCCCCACAAGATGGACCGACGACCTGAAAAAGGTCGCGGGAAGCCGATGGGTACTGGCAGCGCAGAACCGGTCGTTGTGGCGATCCTTGGGGGAGGCCTATGTCCAGCAGTGGACGCGCGAAAGGCTGGCATGATGAATGTCACTGTATTTTTTTTAATCTGGCAAGTTTAAAAAAAGATCAGAGACATCTATTACGAAAAGCCCGAACTACATTATTCTCCTTTTACAAATTTGTTTCCATATTTTTTGTTCGAAGATTGCACAGCATGCCGATGCCCATGGTAGTTGCGGTGCCGTACGTTCGGAAACGAAACGCGAGATGTTGCGCCGATGCCGGTGTCGATGCCGCGGTCGATGCGCTGTTGTACGCTCGGAAACGAAACGCGAGATGTTGCGCCCGATGCCGGTGCCGCGGTCGATGCGGTGCGGTCTCTCGAAAACGAAACGCGCGTTGAGCCGATGCCGGGGACGATGCGATGCGGCATCCGTTTTCTCGGCACCGAAACTGGAAGTCAACCCGCATCGATGCGCGGCATCTCTTACTGTCATCCGATGCCGGCATCGTTGATGGAAAAACGCCCACCTCTATTATTATCATTATACTAAAAGAGTTGGTTTGAATTACTGACAAAACCTTATTACAGATGCAATTTATTACGTATTTATATTTATTTTATAACATTTAGTAATGTTTGGTTTATTAAAACATTTTTACAGCCGTACAGCTTTTATCTATCGTTTAGATTATAGTTAATGTCTACTTATTCTTGGTGAAACGAATCTTGCTCTGCTTATTGCTTAGCCATGATTTAAAATTATGTTGTTTTACTCCAACAACTCTTGCTTTGTGAAGTGTATATCTTTTTTTTGTATGATTCTATTAATTGTATGGCTTAAACACATTCCGGTAGGAATAATGGTGGCACATTGTAATAAATAATAAATAAATGTACATTCTTGATTACGATTTTGAACGCTGCTTAAGAAATGAAACCATAGACAATATCGTATTATATCATTTCCGGTTGCACCGATCTACGAACGGGCGGAGCGACACGGCCATTCTTTCTGCCACTAGTATTTCAATAAATTGTGAAAAATGTCGCTGATCTCCGCTCGTTTGGCCTCTTCTGTGGCCAGACGTTTACCTAATGCAGCAACACAGGTAATCGTCTTTTGATTGTTGTTTTAAATGTGTTTTTGGTGTAAAATACGCATAATAGCCGGTCATGAACGTGATCGATTGATGATTTTTATCCAATTTATCCATAACTCCTTGTAATGTTTCCTTGTACCGGTTTACTTGCCGTGTATTATTTGTGTTAAATGAATTGCTTTCATTAAAGTAATAGTTTGATAAATAAAATCTAACCACTAGTGTTATGTAATAGAGGTCGATAATTCAGGCCGTCATAATTTCCTTCCAATAGTTTACATGTGATGAGATCAGTGCGTGTGGTAGTGGAATTATGTGGAAAGTAAAATTAGTTTGGTGGAAATTAGTGTGTTACAACAAATGTATTTGGGAAATATGTGATAGGTATCGAAGGTCGCGGTGCCCGCGGCCACCGTCGCTGCTCGAAAGATTCACGTCTCAAGCAGTCAGCGTGCCGTAGAGATCTCCGCAATCCTGGAGGAGAGAATCCTTGGATCTGCTCCCAAGGTAAAGCAACTTAAAAAATAATAATACATTCTTAATTTTTTTATCATTTAACTACTTAGATATCTATTTAATTTTAGTATTATGTGGCTAATGGAAATAAATATTTTGTATGTTAAAGATTTGTATAAAACTAAACATATGAGTAGGTACCTACCTAAGTTTTTTAAAATCTAAATTATATAATGTAAACATTGTCTTATTATGTAAGTAAACTATACAATGGTTATAATTAACCTTATAATGTTATAACCTTTTTGTTATAATATTTACCTACTTAGGGCTGATTTTTCAATAATTGGATAAACTTATCCAACAGATAACCAGTATGGAGAATTAATAAATTTGTCAGTTTTTCATACAAGTTAACTCTTGGATAACCCCATCTGACTATTGAAACTAAAATTTAGTTATAGCCATAGTTTTACTTTTAATAATTTGTTTATTCTCTTACCATGAACAAAAGTTTTATAAAAAAATATTTTTATATTACCATTTTATACCTATGTAAAAGATATTTGTTAATGAAAAAAAGTGCCATAATAAGTGATTTTGTTTATTACAGGCTGATTTAGAAGAAACTGGTCGTGTCATGAGCATTGGTGATGGTATTGCTCGTGTGTATGGTCTTAAAAACATCCAGGCTGAGGAGATGGTGGAATTCTCCTCTGGCCTCAAGGTATGGATATTATGAATACTTATTTATTATAAATATGTAGGTTTTCACCTAGAGAAAGTTAATTTATCAAAATATATGAAATACTAAAATAAAGGTATTTTTCATAGTGGTGACTTTTTATTAAATAAATAAATAGTATTAGCCAGTGGTAATACATAAGTACACTAATAAGTTTTATAGTGCATGGTTGACTGACTGCTGTTTATCCTTTAGTTATACTAAAGTTTTTTGCTGCCTAAAAATTATTGTAACACAGAACTTCTTTTCATTAAACAGGGAATGGCCCTTAACTTGGAGGCAGATAATGTAGGTGTGGTAGTCTTTGGTAATGACAAACTCATCAAGGAAGGAGACATTGTAAAACGTACCGGAGCCATTGTAGATGTTCCCGTGGGAGAACAAATCCTTGGGCGTGTAGTAGATGCCTTGGGCAACCCTATTGATGGTAAAGGCCCCATCCAAACCAAGAACCGCATGCGAGTGGGTATCAAGGCCCCGGGTATCATTCCCCGTGTGTCTGTGCGAGAGCCTATGCAGACTGGTTAGTATTATTTAATTAATAAGCTTGTAAATCCTAGTAAGAACTCACTTTAAAAATTGTAACAAACAAAACTGTGCAAAGTAATGTTAATATTGTAACAATGCAACTACCGTTTGAATTATTAGTTTTTACTTGATGCTTAAATACTTCTGATAAAAGTAGATATAATAATAGGAAAGTCTGTATATATTTTTGATTGCTGAAGCTGGGTGGCCACTTTCTGCTAAACAGGAAAAATTGGCAAGCAAATGATATCTAAATATAATAAAAGCTTTAAGAAAAAGTAATGGCTAGATTTTCTTTTATTATATTTATCTGTGAAGGGAGTACAGACAGTATAATATTATAGTTTTTTATATATTTAATCTAAAGGTATTAAAGCCGTTGACTCCCTCGTACCCATTGGTCGTGGTCAGCGTGAGTTGATCATTGGAGATCGTCAGACTGGCAAGACTGCTCTGGCCATTGACACCATCATCAATCAACAGCGCTTCAACAAGGGAGATGATGAGAAGAAAAAGCTGTACTGCATCTATGTTGCTATTGGACAGAAAAGATCCACTGTTGCACAGATTGTGAAGAGACTTACTGATGCTGGTAAGTATTGTTTTACTTAAATTCAGCATGCCATTTGGTCAAAATATTTCTTTTGGCTCATTTACTATTATTATTATTTAACCAAAACAATATCTTATTGTATTTTGTTTTATGTAACAAACTAGCTATTGCCCGCCACATTGTGTGTGTATGTTATTTTATTTATGGTATTTAAACACAATTTATTTAAATAATTTTGGCTTTTACCTACTTACCAAACATGATAGTTGCCAAAATTTTGATATGATTTTCATCTTGATAATATAAATATATAAAAATCTCATAAAGTTGATATATACAATATTGAAAATATTTTAATGTAGTGTTATGTCATTTTAAAATACCCATCTTTTTTTTATTTTGATGTGACTGATATACGGCCTTATTCTACTAAATCAATGGGCTTCCGACGAAAATAAAAAAATGAAAATTTTATTTATTATTTCGAAAATATAGCATATAATAGGAAATTAATTTCATTAATTTTTTAAATAATTAACAGGTTTTTGTTTTTTTATTTTGATATTAATATTTGAAATCTGAAATCTAAAAAAAATATGTGACGTCTCATGTTCTAATAGACTTAAGGGCTGATTTTTCAATCGTCAGATAAAGTTATTCCACAGATAACTTGTTATCCAGAATAAATAAATATGACAGTTCTTCATACAAGTTAACTGTAGAATAACTTTATCTAACAATTAAAAATCAGCCCTAAAAGATGTTGAAAACAAACTATTGGATAAATGTAAATGTAATGTAATTGGTAACATATGTATTTCCAATCATATATATTTTTTAAAAAGCAGCCTGATTTCTTTGCTAGCCTGATAATGAATGGCACTGATTGGCACGTGACGTGGCACAAAAATAATAGATTAAAATGTTCAAATATGAATATCTTCTTATCATATCAGTTTTTTTTTAAATTTATGTAAACAAATTAATTTCCTAATTTTTCGAAATCAAAAATAAAATTACATATTTTTATTTCTCTCGGAAGCCCATTGTATATCAAAATGTGTCAAATTTTGTCTTTATTTATTGTTATCCAATTTATTTATCAATAGTTGATTAATGGCACTGATTCTCTTTCTGGTATATTTTAAAACTTTTAAAGAGACTCTTAAGGATAGTGTTCCTGTCTGAAATCTGAAATCCTTATGTACATCAAAACATAATGTAGGGTACATTATGTTTTTACTCTCAAATCTAACTATTAAAATAGTGAATATAAATAAACATATTATGTTTTTGTGATGATGTGATGCTCTTAAAATCCCATATTTGCCAGCATTATTTCAAACCATTTATCTACGAAGTTTAAAAACCACTATTTTTGAAAAGGTGATTTTTGGGTAGTTTCATAAATGTGGAAAGAAAAATAATATCACTGCTGAAATTTTGTTAAGAGCTAGGCAGTCAGTTTTCGTTTTATTAAGGGGTTTTGTTGGTACACAATTGTAGGTGTGTCCCTATGTGCCACGATTTTGACCCACTTAATTATATTTTTATTATATATTTTGGTTGTTGTTATTACAAATAACAGATAAAAATCCTTCTATGTGATGTAAGTAATTTCAAGTCATGTAGCAAATTAGTCTGTCTCCGCCCATTTTGTAACCAATGATGTGACCGCCAGTTATTCCTATAATCATTACCAATGATTATAGGAGGAATGGTTATTTCCATACAAAAATGCTAACAATATGGTTGTTAACATTTTTGTTTGCTGTCTTTATATGGGAATTACAAACCGTTACCGAAGGTTGGCTTTTAGCCAGCATAGTGGCAGTTCCAATGCTCTTAATAAAATCATGTATCAATCAACCCTATTCATAGACTTTGTAGTTCTTCTTACCACTGGGTTAATACAAAGTCACATCCAGGATCCAATAAAACAAGTAAACAACCAAATTGTAAATATTGTATAACTATATATTGTAAATTAATTTTATATTGTAAGATTTATTATATGATATTGTAATTACGTAAATTATTTTAGGTGCCATCAACTATACTATCATCGTATCTGCTACCGCCTCGGATGCCGCTCCTCTGCAGTACCTGGCCCCATACTCCGGCTGTGCCATGGGAGAGTTCTTCCGCGACAACGGAAAGCATGCCCTTATCATCTATGACGATCTGTCCAAACAGGCCGTTGCTTACCGTCAGGTAAATTGTCTTTACAGTGTGTACGTAGTACTCTATTTAATCTGTGGTAGTGTGCTTGTGAGGCCACGCAGATTTTTTGGATTTCAGTTTTCAAACATTATTATCTCAAAACTGGTTAATTATTTTAGTAATAAACGAAACTAGTTTCTTATTATAGGCTATATTTTCGTTTTTTTAATCTTCTTCGGAAGTCCATTCAAACACTCAAAACCTTACTACACTTTAGATAAAATATAATTAAAAGTTTTGTACATTATATACTGACTCTTTATATAATAATTATATATGTTATAGATGTCCCTTCTGCTGCGTCGTCCCCCTGGTCGTGAGGCCTACCCCGGAGACGTGTTCTACCTCCACTCCCGTCTGCTAGAACGTGCCGCCAAGATGTTAGTATTCATTTTTGCTCCATAGTCTCCATACACAGTACCCTTCATAAAAAAATATTGAGTCCTTAAACAAGACTTTAGTTAAAATAGGTTTTGTCTCATTTACTCATATTTATTTTTAAAAGGGACTCTATATGTTTTTATGAATACCAGATTATATATTTTTTATTGTGCAAGTAATGACTAATTTCACTAATCTACAGGTCCGATAAAATGGGTGGTGGTTCCCTGACTGCTTTGCCTGTTATTGAGACCCAGGCCGGTGATGTGTCTGCTTACATTCCCACCAACGTGATCTCCATTACCGACGGTCAGATCTTCTTGGAGACTGAGTTGTTCTATAAGGGTATCCGGCCCGCTATCAATGTGGGTCTGTCTGTGTCCCGAGTAGGTTCTGCTGCCCAAACCAAGGCCATGAAGCAGGTATGTGACCTTACACACTTTAGTAGTATAAGTATCTAATGCTAGATCATATGAGAGAACTTGTCCTGGCTAACTGTTTGGCTTACTCATCATTGCCAAGCTGAAACTACTGAAGCTTTCATAAAGAAATTTTGTGCCTTTGTTTTAAGTTGTCTAGAAACCCACTAAGAGAAAGGATTAATTAAAAAATATATATCCCTAGGATTTAAATATTTTGTGTAAACTGATACAGTCTTCAAAATTATTACATAAGACTCCTGTTTGAAATCAATTGATGGTTCTATATCTAATCATGCCCATTCAGGTGGCAGGTTCCATGAAGCTGGAGTTGGCCCAGTACCGTGAGGTAGCTGCCTTCGCCCAGTTTGGCTCTGACTTGGATGCTGCCACCCAACAGCTGCTCAACCGTGGTATGCGATTGACTGAGCTGCTCAAACAGGGACAATATGTGCCCATGGCCATTGAAGAACAGGTTTGTGTAAATGTATTGTATTGCTCAGGCTAAATAGATAAAGCAAACACTGCTGCTGGTGTATCTTGTCATAAGGTAGATCTTACAGAACACAACGAAGGTGTTTTTTCTATTTGTCACTATTGATATTTATTTTTAAATAGATTTTGATGCAATTTTTACCTATCATTAAGATATTTTTTTCGGATGGTTTAAATGTATTATTTTAAATGATAGTAGAGATAAACACCAGTATTCATAAAAACTTATTGAGTCCTTGAAGAACACTTGAAGGATTTGTCTCTTTCTTTTTAGCAACAAAAATGAATGTGCCTAAAAGAGACAAAACCTTCTATATTAGTTATAGAACACTTTAGTAGTGTTCTTCAAGGACTCGAAGTTTTTATGAATAAGGCCGATAATGTGTACCAAAAGCTTTAATGAAAATCTGGTACTTATAAATACAAGTTATGATTTTAAGCTTGTCGTACGTTGCTGTCCATGGCAAGTTGATGCCCGCTAGCGTAGTAGCAAAATATGAAATGAATACATTTCGACAATCTTTTTTAAATAAAAATAGTGTTCATGTCGTATGTTGCTAAAGAACAACTAATATTTAGGGTGTAAAAGAAAATAAATATATAATAAACTAAATACAGGTCGCCATCATCTACTGTGGTGTACGAGGCCATTTGGACAAACTGGACCCCGCCAAGATCACTGCCTTCGAGAAGGAGTTCACCCAACACATCAAGACTTCCCACCAGACCCTCCTCGCCACCATCGCCAAGGACGGCCAGATCACGTCAGAGTCCGACGCCTCTCTCAAGAAGATTGTCACCGACTTTGTCGCGTCTTACAATGCTTAAACGCATTATTTTTAGTTCTATTGGAAGTTTGGCAAAAGACTGCGTTATTATGTTTGCAGATAAATATCGTTGTTATTTACATTATACACATTATTTTAGCATTTCTAAAATTTCCTTCAGTCTGTTTATCTGTTGTATTCCATTAAATGTATAATAAGCAGTCTTTTGGCAAACGGCGTCTGTAATGTATTAAGTAATAAGACAAACAATGGAAGGCTTGGGACCGGCTCCGAGGAGTTCCATTGTTGTCTACAATTTGTAGTGCATATGTATGCTGAATTTAAATGAATACCAATCACGAAATGTATTTATGTCATAAACATCAGTTAACAGGAGCATTGGTGAAGAATAAATTATATATCTCAATAAATGTTTTTATTACATAAAACCCTCTAATTCCGCTCCAATTGTTATCTGCAACCTGTGTAATGTGTGGGAAGGATGGGCAAATTGCATGGGGTTTTGGGTCACTGGGACGTAAGCATGACAGCAGTAGGACCACCATGGTGTAGGTTCGCGCGATTTTCGTATGCCAGGAAATGACCACCTCGGACTAGTGCAGTCCTGGATTTGTAAATAGGCCGCGGCCTAGGGGCGGCAGATTTCAGAGGACGCTCACTCGATAACAGACAAAAAAAGTTCACTGGTTTTCTCATGGTTTTTTTACTAATACCTATAGAAACGCATTCCTATCGAAAATTATCGATCATAGGTTTAGCCGATTGACGCGTTGATCTATAAAATATAGGATCGAGATATTTTTTTTTCTGTACAGTTTGTCATGGTCTGGGTGTATATAAAATATAATATGTATTATATCGTTGTTTCTGGTACTCATAGTACAAGCCTAGCGCTTAGTTTGTGACCAAAGCAATATGTGTAAATTGTCCTACATATTATTATTATTATATATATATATTCGATCGCCGAGAAACGTCAAATCACATACATTTTATTTTCGATCGATCGACGTGGCGATCGGTATTTCACGTGGCTTTCCGGTAGGGTCCCAGGACACAGTTTGACGAGCAAGGATTCAATGATTGGACAAATGCAGGAGTTCGAGTTCGCTTTAAGAGCTAGAGGTATGATTCAAGGCAAATATCCAATCTTCTTTATCTGCCCAACTTAACGAAGAAATTTATCACTGGAAGAATATTTTAAAGAGGGTTGTTGCTGTAATAAAAGGATTAGCTTTTAGAAATCTTACTTTTAGAGAAAGTCATGAAAAATTTGGTGGCCAGCACAGTAGAAATAACCTACATTATTCTTCTGGAAAAATAGTAGAATTTGACCCATTACTAGCGAAACACATCGAAAGATGTGCAAACCAGAGGCCCTACCATGGGTTTTTGATTTGTAGCAACGTAACGTTAATACGTGACCAACAACCAATAAGGCCGCTTTACCAACAGGATTGAATAAAGCGATCCTATTGGTGGTTTCTCACGTTTTAACATTACGTTTCTACAAAGCGAAAACCCATGGTAGAGCCACAGGCTACCTAAAACGGTCTACTACGAATTCATTTATTTAATGGCTGATAATATACATTAGTGATGGATAAAAAAAGCAAAGCACTTTTCTTTCACTGTTAATTTATTATATTGTGGATTCTACACCGGATGCAACACATTTAAATGAGTTAACACTTAATGTGATTTGATATATTTTATAAACGGAGAAGAATGTGAGATTACTAGAATTCTTACCTTCTGTAGGTCACAAACAAGGCTCAAGAAATGTTTGATGCTATTTATGTAGAGCTGAAACGCGTGAAAAAATACCAAAGGTCTTCATTAAGAAAAAAATACTTCTTTAGGTCTTTTCTACATAGAAGCAGAGATAATAAACACCGTAAACTACGATGATATTATAGGTGATTTTGCTATTAAAACGTCCCGATTTTAAATTTTGGTTTCTTTTTTACGCTCTGTCTTAATAACTAAGTAATTCATTCGTTTATTTAAGCTTAGTGCCTTCCTTACCACAAAAGAAAAAATATTATTTTAGAAAAGTGCATGGGGCGGCGGATATAAAGTGGCCTATACTTAAAAAATATATAAATCCGGCACTGGACTAGTGGTTGCGTCTTTGACTTTGACGTATCCGGACGTCGCGTCGACGGGTTCCAGACGGATACAGGAGGGGGTGGGACATGTGGCCAATCCCCCCCCCCCCCCCCACTGACCAGGCAATAAAGGGTTGTGTTGAAAGCTCGTTGAAAGAGTAAGTGATGACGTGACTGATGACACATTTCTGCACGTCATACGTTTTGGACATGATGTAAATGATAGATGTTATAAAACTTGTAGAAACGTTTGGCGTTGTGGTTTCCGTTTTATTCGTTGTGCTTTAACGTAAACATGATAGGAGGGTATACGAAATGAGATTTTTTCGCTCATGTCTGTACGAGATTAGTACAAGCACAGGAGACTTCCCGAATTTACTACAAAACTTGGCCGATGGGGTTTTTGTTTTACTCATCAAAGTAAATGATATGACAAATTACAAAACTGGAAGAATACACTTACAATACACATCTTTCCGAAAAAATATGAACACAAATGGAATCCTGGGTCCGCCCCTGGTGGTTCCCACCCATGGCGAAAAAGTTTTTCCGTATAGTTTGTCATGGTCTGGGTGTTAATAAAATATAATGTCTTATATCGTTGTATCTGGTACACATGTACTAGCCTAGAGCTTAGTTTGGGACTAGATCAATATGTGTAATTTGTCCTATATATTATGAGTTTTTTTTCATCAAATGCACTGCACTGTGTTAGAGACATACTAAGCCTATTTATTGTATAAAAAAATACCGTTACTAGGCAACGGTTGTTAGAAAAACTAATGTCATTCTATAATACAAAAATTATCCAATTAATTTGGTTTAATTTAAAATGTAGTGTTTCCTACACATTGTAGGGATTAGGGATCCACCAATAGGAAGACTTAATTTGTACTTCCAAAGAAAATAGACGATCCTATTCGACAGCCTCCGTAGACTAGTGGTTGCGTCTTTGGCGTTGTATCTGGAGGTCGTGGTTCGATTCCCACCTATGGCAAAAAAATAAATAGTATTTTTTTTCTGTAGGTACAGTTTGTCATGGTCTGGGTGTTTATAAAATATAATATTATGTATTATATCGTTGCTTCTGGTCTGGTAAACCTAGTACAAGCCTAGAGCTTAGTTTGTGACCAGTGTGAGTTTTTTTAACATTTACTTTCGCGTTACCTATACTATTGCGTTGACATTTTGACCAATCACATGATCGCATTTTAAGTAAGTAAGGAGCGCTGAACTATTTCCCATACAAATTTTAGTTAAGTCAAAATATAAGTACCTAATAGTTAAAAACTCACACTAGGGGTACAGAGCATATTGTGTAAATTGACCTACATGTTATTATTATTGGTGGATCCCTACAGTTTAACCATAGGTTTTCAGCCTACAGAAGACATGAAGAGGATAAGCGAGGCATTAGGTCGTTATTAAACACATTGAAAAGAAGCGGCCCCAGATGAGATCCCTGGGGTATGCCAGAAGTTACACCAATGGGACAAGACTGTTGATAATGTGATTTGCATTCAAAGCTTGTTTGTATTTTATAAAAGTAATAAAAAAAGAATACTTATGTCTGAAAACAATTTTTCAGTCATTTAATGTTCAAAATAAATCAAGTTCTAATAAGACTTTTGTCAAAACTTGTTTCGGATGTACACAACCAGACAGGAAAAAGGATTAAGGAACTTAGGTGTGACAACGGCGGAGAATATTTAAACAGGGATTTCTATAATTTGACAAAACAAGAAGGAATTTATATTACAACGTGTCCTCCTTATACACATGAATTAAACGGTGTCGCTGAAAGATTTAATAGAACGATTATGGACAGATCAAGATGTTTATTAGCTGAAGCAAAGATTGATAAGAAATATTGGCCACTATGTGTTGATAGTGCAGTTTATATTGGAAACAGATTATTGACAAATACACCTATAAGAAAATCACCTTTTGAGATATTTACTGGAATAAAACCAGATGTGAAAGACTTAAAAATATTTGGAAGTACAGTTTTTGTGAGAGTACCTGAAGAAAGAAGAACAAATAAGCTAAATCCAAAAGCAGTAAAAGGTATACTAGTGGGATATACAGATACGGGATATAAAGTATTAATAGATGATAAAATAATTATAAGTAGGAATGTAAATTTTATAGATGAAACGGCAATATTTATTGAAGACACAGATAATGAAAAAGAAAATGAAATGGATGTAAAAGAAATAGATAATAATGTAAATAATATTGATGACAAAAAGAATGAAGAAAGTGACGTAGAAGCTGAAACAGAAGAGAGTATAAATAATAAGGAAATCAAACAATATAAGAGACCACAGAGAACAAGACATATGCCAAGAAAATATGATGATCATATTGTTTATATAAATTTTTGTAACGCATGTTTGCCAGAGACTTATGAAGACGCAATTAATAGCCTAGAATCAAGAAAGTGGATAAAGGCAATGAATGAAGAAATAAGTAGTTTAGAGAAAAACAGAACTTGGGAGATAGTGGAAGAACCAATAGACAAAAATATTATAGAAGTGAAATGGATTTATAGAATAAAGTCCAATGGAACTTATAAAGCTCGTGTTGTAGCAAAGGGATTTCAACAATTGTACAATGAAAATGAAGAGATATATTCACCTGTAGCAAGAATGACAACTCTAAAATTATTATTAACTGTAGCATGTATTCGTGGATTGGAAATTCAACAAATGGATGTAGAGACAGCTTTTTTGAATGGCCCTATTAAATCTGAGGTATATATTTATCCACCTGATGGTTATGAAATTAAAGAGAATAATGTTTGTTTATTAAAAAAGGCATTATATGGATTAAGAGAAAGTTCTAGAGATTGGTATGAATGTTTTCATGATTTTATGTGTAGTATAAACTTTAAAAGATCTAGACATGACTATTGTTTATATATAGGATCTATAAATAATAAAAGTATATATATAATTTTATATGTAGATGATTTATTAATAATTGGAGAAGATATTTTAAATATTTCTGAAATAAAACAAATGTTAAATAATAAATTTAAAATGAAGGACTTGGGAAGAATAAAACAGTATTTAGGAATAAATGTAGAATATAGTTTAAGAGATAGAGAAATGTTTTTATGTCAAGAAGAATATATTAAAAGTCTAGCTGAAAAATATAATATTATGAATTCAAAACTATATGAAACTCCTATGGAAATAAATTTAAAATTAGAACCGGCTGAAAAATTAAATGAAAATCTGAAATATAGAAACTTAATTGGAGCATTGATGTATGTTGCTAATGGAACCCGTCCAGAAATTGCTTATGCAGTAAATTATTTAAGTCGCTATCAAAATTGTTATGACAGTACTCACTATCAGTATGCTCTTCGTGTGTTAAAATATTTGTACTTTACTAAAAAATATGCATTACATTATGGTACACATTCTAATGAAGTTTTAGAAGCTTACGTAGATGCTGACTGGGCAGCTGATATATTGGATAGGAAGTCGACAACAGGAATTGTAATTAAATTATTGGGAAACACTATATTTTGGAAATCACAGAAACAAAAGATTGTATCTAGGGCATCAACTCATGCAGAATATTATGCATTAGCAGATTGTGTTGAGGAGGTGCTACCTATAAAAGGAATATTGTCTGATATCGATTTTACTTGTGAAACAATTAATATTTATGAAGATAACACTGGTGCAATAGCATTAGCTAAGAATGGTAAATTTTGCAAAAATTATAAACATATCGATATAAGTTATCATTTTGTGTATGATTACGAAAAGAAAGGATTAATTAATGTTAATAAAATATCATCAGAAAATCAAATAGCGGATATTTTAACGAAGTCTTTGTGTAAAGTGAAATTTCAAAAATTTAGAGATTTATTAAATGTTAAAATTATAGATTGAATCAATTTTGTATTATGCAGTTAGGTAGGTAGTTAATAATTGAATGCTAGTTAAATGGTTTTGAAAGTTGTAAGTTGTTGTAAGTTAATTTTTGAGGATTATAAACTGTTTATGTTATATTATTTAGAAGGTGCTTAATATGACCATAGAATGTAAATCAAGGAGGTGTGTTGATAATGTGATTTGCATTCAAAGCTTGTTTGTATTTTATAAAAGTAATAAAAAAAGAATACTTATGTCTGAAAACAATTTGTCAATGTCATTAAAATAAAATGAATTAATTAAATATGTTAGGTAGATTTATTATAGAAATTATATGGAATTTGAGTCAATAAAGAAGAAGAATTATATTACAACTGAGTATTTTACTTAAATTAACAAAGACAGACCTTTAAGTACTACTAGTTGGCTTCTCTTGCTCAGATAAGAAGATATCCATCTCAGGAGGCTTCCATGTATACCATAACGGTCAATTTTACAATGTGATTAACGCGATGCCTTGCTAAAATCAGTATATATAGAGTCAACTTGCATCCATCGGCAAAAGCATTACATAAATATTGTTTATATTCGAGCAAGTTTGTCAAAGTGATCTGATTTTAATGAAGCCGTGTTGCTTATTCGAGAGTATTGGTTTAAAGCAGGGGTGCTCAAACTTGAACTGCTGGCGATCTACCTCAATATTTTAGACTACTTACGATCGACTCTGAGAGGCTGCAAGTATGTGTGATGCAGGGTTGTCGTACATTGTACGACAACCCTGCATCGACGTGTACGACGTACATACACGATACACCCTACCTACCTACCTACCTAGTTAGGGTGTACCGTAGCATATATAGATATTAGCTTTCCGCACAATATACATTATTTTAGTCAAGGTTTGGGTTAGGTTTAGTTAGGTTCTTCTCTACAAAATCAATGAAAAAACTCACAGTTATTCAAAATTGCGAGTTTATTGGTTGTTACAAAACAAAAGAGTCACATATGGTGTTAAACTTAACTAAGGAGTGACTTTGGACGTTGAAGCGTGGCACTGCATGTACGTAACCACTGAGTGCTAATCGCAAGCATGATGACATATGATCGTCAGTTAGTCGATTGTGATATTTTGACTTAATTATCTTCATTTCAGAAAATGCAGACTCGCACAAGTAAGTTGACCCAAGCATTGCCGTCAGTTGAAGGGCGATTTGCCTTAGATTCGGATATTTATCTTCAGATATAAAACACCAGAAATTTGTATCAGATGCTGTAGCTTTGAGATGTATATCTGATATAATCTGCACCAACTCATTTTCAACAGAACATGAGTTCATATTAAATAGACTATAGCAAGTCAGTAGCTAATTCCTCAATGTTTTTACATGAAAGAGGATAACTCATAAATGATGCTAAATTTGCCAATTTACTGCAATCATAAAAACGCATTTCGAATTGTCCCAAAATATTTGATAATTCAGCCTCATATGTATCATAATTCAACTGAGGAATCCTTGCTTTCAAAGACGGAAAATGTTTCAGATTCTTTCTTTTCAGTTGATCTATCATAAGTTGCAATTTTCTTTTGAATGCGTTTACTGCGTTAATCTTTTCAATAATAGTTTTTTCTTTACCTTAAAGCTCCAAGTTAATGGTGTTTAAGTGCATAGTGATGTCAGTCAAAATTTTTGTAGTTTAGTTACCTACTTATTAAAAAATAAAATCTTTTCGAGATCTACTCAAAAAGCACTCGCGATCGACCGTTTGAGCACCCCTGTGCCTATCCAACATTCTGATTATATTTTTTATTTGCAGAATATCAATTGTACTAGTCGGCAATGTACGGTCTGGGACACCAGTACATGGTAAATTGCTATGGTCAGGAGACGTTTTGTCGAATACAGAACCAAAAAAATCAGAGAATAAATCACAAATCTCAGCACCGGATGACGATGAGCGTGAACAATAGGTCATTGTGTGGGGTATAGAAGAAGATTGTTTCCTCTTAGTGTTCACAAATCTCCAGAATTGTTTGATATGATTCTAAATCGAATCCTCCACCGAAGCTAAGAAATTTATATGACATGACTTCATAAGGACCTTACATCTGGCTCTCAACATAGATTTTTATATTTTTTTATATTGTATATGATGCTTACTCTTTTCCTTTATGCATCTTATAAAAACATCGCATTACCACGCAGGGTAGTTCGAAGGCCTACTTCTGGTCAGTGGAGTATACCTGCTAAGAATGTCTTTTACAGTGGAATAGAATCGGTCCACACATTCGTCGACATCCGGTGAGCACAGAGTCTCACCCCAATTAATGACATTCAGATCATTTTTAACTTTAATAAAGTCACATCTGTTATAATTTGGGTGTCTATCATTTACGGTCCTCAAAGCTTTCATATGTTTCACCTTATGTATACAAATTTCATATGCAATGTGATGTTGATCGCAACGACTAAGCGGAATGGCTTTCTCAATATGGCAAAATCTAATTTTATTAGCTCCAAACTAAAACAGTATAAAAATAAATCTAAGTGTGTATGGACAATAATAAATAATGAAACTGGTAAAAACATACATAAGCAAAATGATATTTCCATCAGACAAAATGGAGTATTGATATCTGAGAAAAATAAAGTTGCTAGGTTATTTGAAAAGTTTTTTGCTGATATACCTTTTAAAGTCACGAATAGTATTAAGTCGTCATCTAGTATGGCTAAGGAACTATTAAACCGTTATGTTAAAATACCAAATTTTACAGAATTTAATTTTATACATGTCTCAAATGAGGATATTATAAAACACTTCAAAATGTTAAATAAAAAGAAAAGAGAGAGACAATGTTCTTAGCAAACCATGGATTCACCGTGCGGGTGCCGGGTCCATCGCGTGGTTGAAAGGCAGGGGAATGAACTGCAGCGTTCCCGGACTTGAGACCGCGAAGTAGGTTTAAAGGCCTTTTGAACTCTCACCTGCACTGTGTTCACTACCCTCTCTACTCAACCAAATATTATATGATCCTGTTAGCGCCATCCTGCAAACACGCTCCATAAAAGTTCCGACGGCTGTTCTCGGAAGGCCAAGATCCTTCAATAGACGGTGCAAAGACCTTGCTGGAATTCCTCTTGCTCCAACTTCCACTGCATAAAGTTGAGTTTTAAATCCGTTTCTAGTAATTTCGTTTGTGAGATCAAAAGATTTATGGGGATTATCCGTAAAAGCAATAGAACCTATTATTTACACCATTGGGCATATCTTAGCCGACATTTATAATAGTTGTGTGGATAACGGTGTCTTCCCAGACTTTATGAAGCACAGTAAAATAGCCCCTATATTCAAATCGGAATATAAAACAGACCCTACTAACTATCGACCCATTTCCGTATTACCCGCGCTTAGCAAAATATTTGAAAAAATAATGCTAAGTCAGCTATTAAGATATTTTAATATCAACAAATTATTACACGATCGTCAATATGGGTTTACAAAAGGTAGAAATACAACAGATGCTGGTACTGGATTGATTGAGGAAATATTTAGTTCTTGGGAAAAGTCTCAGGATCTCACTGGTGTCTTTTGCGATCTGTCTAAAGCATTTGATTGTGTAGATCATCAAACTCTATTGGGTAAGCTGGAATTCTATGGAGTTCGCGGAGTAGCGTTAAACCTTGTGGAGTCCTATCTCTCTAATAGAACGCAATGTGTTAACATTAATGGTAGTGTATCTAAAGGATCTCTTGTGAATATGGGAGTCCCCCAGGGATCAATTTTAGGGCCTTTCCTGTTTCTGGTATATATCAATGACCTTCCGCATATGGTACAAGAAACAGCGCAGATAGTGCTGTTTGCTGATGACACGTCACTGTTGTTTAAAGTTGATAGAAAAGACAATATATTGTCAGCAGCAAACAATACTCTGTCTATGGTCTCTGAATGGTTCACAGCAAATAATTTGGTTTTAAATACTAAGAAGACCAAGTGCCTGAAATTTTCTTTGCCAAACGTTCGGGTAATTAACTGTTCACTGAAGTTAGGCGATACTGAACTGGAATTTGTTGACTCCACTGTATTTTTGGGAATCACAGTCGACTCCAAACTGCAATGGAGAGCTCATATAAACGCGTTATCTAATAGATTGAGCTCAGCATCATATGCAGTCAGAAAGATCAGACTATTAACTGATGTGGCAACAGCCAGGTTAGTGTACTTTGCCTATTTCCATAGTATTATGACTTATGGTCTTATTATCTGGGGCTCAGCGGCAGACATAGAAACCATATTTATCTTGCAGAAAAGAGCTATTAGAGCAATTTACGGCATGAAGACCCGGGAATCCCTTCGAGAAATCTTTCCTGAAATTGATATAATGACCCTGCCCTCCCAATACATATTTGAGAACTTATTATATGTTAAGAAAAATTATAATATGTTTAATAAAAATGCACATAGGCATACCCGAAACTTAAGAAATATAAACAAAATTGACATACCAAGATTCAGATTACAAAAAAACTAATAAATGTTTTCTTATAAACAGTATTAGGCTATTTAATAAATTACCAAAATCAATTATAGAACTAAATGATATAAAATTTAAAAATTGTATAAAGCAAACTTTAATAGCCAAGGCGTATTACAAAGTTAATGATTATATTAATGACAGAGATGTCTGGAATCAGTCCTCTCTGCGTCTGGAATCTCTAAACTAATAGTAACTGTCATATTGTAATAATTCATAATACTTACTATTATAGGTATATATATCGACGCTTGAAAGGAGAAATAGGATAAGCGACAATATTTGTGAAATTAAGTTATATATACCGTTGAAATTGCCTGATTTTTCTGCGTCGATTGAACCCAGTTTCAAGTCAATCTGAGCAAATTTATGTCGTTTATCCCGTAGGTGATTTGGCCGCCCAATAGAGTTTTTTTTGTACCAACCGACGTCATTTCTATCAAATTTTGTAATAATGGCACTTGGATAAAATGATGATACAAAAATATTGACTAAGGACTTTTTACTCTTCTAATTTATATATTACTGCTTCATATGTTCAGTTTTACTTTGCCGTAATAATTAGATCTAATGTCAGTTACATCTTTTTACATATCAGCGAAGCGACAAACCACGGCTGTTATTGCATTTTACCTTCACGTCTAAAATCAAAATATGTCGCTTACATCGTTTTTCTTTATTAATATTATAAAAAGATTGTCGCTTATCCACTTTTACCTAAATATAAAGTTATTCGCTTTCTATCGTGAGTATTTGAATATACCATACAATAACACAATAAAAGATATTTTGCCAGATACTGACATAGAAGATATTCATCCTGAATAGACGCTGTTACCATGTAGTGTGTTTACCACAATATTTTTATTATTATCTAATATTTTATGTTATGTATACAGATAGATGTACAGTTTTATATTATTTTTGTACTTCTTTAAGGCTTTTTACTTTATGCTTATAAACTTTATGTTCCTAAATAAATATTTCACTTTAGATCATAGCAATAATAATTTTATACGTCTATTTTTGATATCAAATTATCTTAAGCTGATGGCAATTAATTGAATAATTTTTTTTTGGTCAATGTTTAAGTTAATTTGATCTCAAATATAAAATATCGTTTTATCTTTATCTCATAGGAGTGCAGCTGATGCCAATTAAGAATATATTTTGTTATTAAGGCTAAATATTATAATTTTATATAAACAATAGTTTTATTTACTATGAAAAAAAAAACCTGGAAACTTCCATTTTGACTCAGTTTTTATATTAGCTGAGAAAGTTAAACCATTTATGCACATAAATAAGCAATAAACAATGGCGCGTATGTCTTTATACCTGTTTCCATATTAAGGTATTCATTTTAGGTATTGCATTCTTCCTGATACAAAATTTTTGTCAAGGCTTAGTTGTCCCATTTTACTTCAATAGTTAAATAAGACAATCTTAACTTAAGCCTTTTTTCATGGTTATGTGTTTGTGCCAAAATACTGTTCACCTATTTAACCTTCAAGAAACTAGTATATAATTTTTACTTGGACCCTTTTTCCTCATTAAATTTTCGTGACTTAAATGCGTTAGCGACACTATTTCCTATACTAAGTAATATTCATAGAATGTATCAATGTCATAATTTAGAGGATAATTTTAGCACCATTTTGGTCTGTTAAATTCGAAAATATAACTAATTGGAATTATGTTATGATTTTTTTTCTAAAAAAATAACAGTTTTTTGGCTCTCTTGTAAAATTTACTATATGTCGTTTATGCCTTTCTCCTTTCAAGCGTCGATATATATATATATATATATATTTATACTACAATAGGTATTTTTTATATATTTTTGGATGAGGTAATAACTTGTTATTACTATAACCTTTTACCATTATTTTAATTTTAAATATTTACTATTTTCTACAAGGTAATAATTAGTTATTACTTAACATTTATGTTATATGTATTTTGTTAACAGAGTTATAGAATACATTTCCATGTTTTTTTTTAACTAGATGTTTGCGCAGGCCTTGGATTCAGCTATGTATTTGGCCCTGCAATGTAGTAGTATACTTATCCAACGGATTTCCTCTCCTTTGAAGGTCATTGCAGTGGTGGCGCGTGTGCCGGGTTCTTGTCTGCACCCTAAGGGCCTGGTTGAGCAGAAGGATGGCTGGCACATACGTTACGTCCGTGATCGGGTGCTGCTGTGGGGGCCTTGGATCATCGCTGGGCACGCACGTTTGATTGTCATCATATAAGAAGCGGAGATCCCGAAAAATCTTCTGCTGATAGGCCGGCGCTGGCATCAAAGAAATGTTGTGTTCTGTAATTCTGTACTTTCAATATTGTAAGATAGTATATCTGCCTTGGGGTGTTCTACGCGTGCTCTTCAGTAGGATGAGAGTATATACCACATGCTATAAGCATAGGTTTAAGTCAATAACCATGCAGGACCATGCTCCTCCGATGATACGGTACATGTGGAACATCAGAGTTTTTTACTTGCTGGTACCTTTTTCTCCAGGGTGTCTCTGAGGCAATCGACTTGTGATCAGCGTTTGCGCCCTAAAAGATACCTTTTATCTATCTACTTGTAGGTATATTTTGATTACCTATACTAAAGTATGTATATTTGGGGCGTAGCTATGGTCTGTTGGGTTGGTCGCCTTGGTGGCACTTTTGCAGGGCAGTCAACGATTGACAGGTCAATGGAACCAGCTAACCACCTAGTCTTAAACTGGTTGGTTATGTAGTGTGTGTTCGGTTGGGTTGTTTTTTTTTTTTTTTCTTTCCGCAAGGACAATAGTTTAATAGTTTACGATTTGGTATTATATTCTCAACATTTGTCTGTGGGAGGAATGGCGACCTGGCCAAGTACACACAGGACCTACTTTACTTTTTATACTTTTAAACTTTTTTTTTTTTTTTTTTTTTGACTTTTCATAAATGTTTGTAAAGGTTTACATGAAATAAATATTTTTGACTTGACTTGACTTAGTACTCACGCGATCTCGTCAAAAGACATTATAACGTTCATCAAACAATTCGCTATCAAAAATACCATCTTGCAAATTAGTTAATAATTTTAATAATTATTAATAATAATAATTTTTATTTTTTTATTTTACTACAACGAAATTTATTAACAACTTACTTATTTTGTTTATTTAACCACAAATCTAATAACTTACTTATATATAATCAACCCATTCAGTTAGGATTTGCAGATTTTCAGGAGGATGTGAGGCTACAGTGCATGCCACACGTACGTTTTTAAAATTTCCAGAAAAGTCGGTATTACTCAAAATAGATGTCAAAAATGCGTTCAATTGTATTAATAGAACTACGTTTATAACGAAATTCAAAATAATATACCTCATATACGAGTATATCCTTATATGTATCAATGTTACGGATCACCTAGTTAGTAAACTAGTATACCAAAATAACGTCATTCCATCATAAGTTGGCTGCCAGCAAGGTGATCCACTGAGCCCGGCAATTTATAGTCTAGCGATTCACCCAATTATAAAAAAAAATCAAAATTAAACGTATGGTATTTGGATGATGGAACTTTAGGGGGTGATGCAAACAACCTTTTTGATGACTTATCTGATTTAATTTCAAAACTTTCTGATGTTGGACTAAATATAAATTTTGAAAAATGTGAACTATATTTTTCAAATTTTGACTCACTTTTAGAAAAGCATGATATTATTACAAAATACATTGGCCCCAAATATAAAAATTATTTGTTAGGTTCACCAATATTTGACGAGAGCGTTTCAACCTTTATTGAAAAAAAAGTAGAACATTTTGAAAGAGCTTACCCGTTTAATTGAAATTAAAGCTCACTATGCATTACATATATTTCGATTTTGTTTATTCGTACCAAAATTGACATATTACCTAAGGACTAGTCCTTTGTTTAAATTTTCCTCACTACTTGACGAAATAGATTTTAAAATAAAGTTAAATTTAGAAACCATTTAAAATTTAATGTAATAACTTGGCAACAGGCCACTTTACCAGTAGCTCATGGAGGAATTGGCATAAGAAAAATATCCAGCATTGCACTACCAGCATTTCTGTCTTCGAGCCATAGCACTCAGAAGCTTGTGGAAAAAATATTAAACCCATTCTATATGGATGAAAAGCTTGAGTGCATGGACGAAGCCAGAGATGCGTGGCTGGTTTCTTGTCCTGGAGAACCTCTTCCTGATAACACTAATATACAAATCCAGGGGTCTACCTTGTATAAAGAAACAAAAACAAATTTTATAACAATCATCTACGAGAGCTGTAGACCAAGCCTGAATTTTAGCAGTGTCAGAGAAAGAGGGGGAGGGCAATGGTTAAACGCGCTTCCTTCTAAAAATTTTGGCACTATATTGGACAATTGTACGCTTCGAATAGCTATTTGTCTTAGGTTAGGTATAAAAGTCTGCGAACCACATCGCTGTCCGTGCGGCAGAGACGTTGACCAACTTGGCCACCATGGACGCTCGTGCTCTAAAAGCGCGGGACGCTTATTTCGCCACAGTTCCATTAACGATATAATCCGCAGGTCGCTTACATCAGTCTCTATACCATCAATACTTGAGCAATGTGGCTTAAGTCGAGACGATGGCAAGCGGCCTGATGACGGTATGTCTATAGTTCCTTGGAGGTTGGGACGATCTTTAGTGTGGGACGCAACATGCGTTGATACTTTAGCATCGTCTTACCTGCAGGGAACATCCGTAAGTGCTGGAGCTGCGGCGGAATCAGCGCAACTGCACAAATGCAGAAAATACAGTAACATCAAAAACGACAACAGTTATGTATTTTTGGCATTTGCTGTAGAGACGATGGGTCCATGGGGGGCGGATGCCTTAGAGTTCTATACAGAACTTGCTCCAAAGTTGGTTGACGTTTCAGGCGACCTGAGGGCTGGCAGCTTTTTCTTGCAAAGAATCAGCCTTGCTATTCAGCGAGGAAATGCTGCCAGCATCTTAGGCACCATGCCCATGGACAGCGATTTGGAGGAAATTTATAATTTAAAGGTTTTATTTTGTAGTTAGATTTTTAATTTAGTTTTTTATTTTTAATTTAGTATTTTTAAGTATTATGTTTTTTTAACTTACTTAACTACCTACTATTATCGAATAAAAATAAAATAAAAATTACTACTAAGAAGCAAAATACATAAAAATAAAAATCAATAAAGACAATAATAGCTAATAATAAAAAATAAAATGGAGCCTATTTAAGGTTAAGCAAAGTATCCATATTCTTTACATATATTGCATTTGTATTTTCGTCTTTGCGCAAAAATATACGGCCGTAGTTTACCCATACAAATTTATAATATAAGTTCTTGGCTGCTTTTCTAGCCGCTGCATCATAGATATTTACGTCAATGCGCTGCATGCAAAAATTTAGCTTCCGGTGAGATATGTTACCATATCAATGAGATATGGTAACGTAACCGTAGTCTATAATATGTTACCATATCATAGACTTACGGTTGTTTTTAAGTAAAATCAAGCCTAACAACCCCTTAAAATGCATCAAATTCAACTTCAGTTAGATAAGTTATAAGTTTATAGTCTTGAATGTACCTATGTGCAGCATCACGGGCCCTATTGCGCCCTAAGTCATCTAGACGGCCTTAGAGCACTGGGTAGGGTTTTTTTCCCACCTCATCGTAACCGTATTCTGAGTACACTGAATAAATGGTCAGCGTCGCAGTGTTTAGTTCCGGCGATGGGTAACCTGAGGCCGTCGCGGGCGCCGTAAGGCACTGTGATGGTGCGCATCATTTTTACTGGGTAATCGTAACTTTTATAATTATTAAGTCATGGGCGTAGGCAGGGCCGTCTTTAACCTTCTGCACATAGGCCCAGGGCACAAAAAAAACGCTGCCGTCATTAAATCACTAAAATTCAGTAAGGTATATAAAAACAGCCCATTTTTTTTTCATTCGCACGCCAATCTTGTATCTAATTAAAAATAAGTTTCAATAGAGTAAAATTTTATTTAATCAGGCTAATATAGTTATCCTTGACTTAAGAGACCTTCATCCCACCTAAATGCAATGCGGCCACAACTTCCGTTATTAGCGCTCTCTCCTCCAATCAGCAAAGGTTAAAAAACTACTCTGATTGGAGCAGAGAGCGCTAATAGCGGAAATTGTTATTTTGACAATCTAACGATCACGTTATAAGAGCGAGACCGGTCTCGTTATCACCGCCCATACAGATGCAAAAACCGTCAAGTGACCTAGTCATGTTTCGATTTAAGTCTGTGGGTTCACCGGTTTTCAGGAGATTACTGCATCGATTTCTTGTTGAGGTGGTAGTCTCCTTTCAGAATGTGGTTATTAAATGGGTGGTTGAATTAATTATAAGGCAGCGAATTTATTAAAATATACTCGTAATGTGAATCGTCTTCGCCCATTTCGTAATCCCATCATTTAGCCGGCATAGTGGGAGCGATCAATGTTCTTTAAGAACAATTATTGATCGACCCCATTCATGACTACAGGCCTATTTCAATATTGCCAGCTTTTTCTAAAATTATTGAAAAATTATTGCACAAGACTGAATTGTTTTCTGGGAGTCCAATAACCTCTTATCGCATAATCAGTTTGGTTTTCGTTCAGGAAAATCTACTAGTGGTACTGTTCACGAACTGACTTATTATCTCGTGAGGAAATTGGACTCTAGTAAGAAGACAATTGCAATATTTTTGGATCTGGCTAAAGCCTTTGATACGGTCTCTGTTCCCGTCCTTGTGAGGAAACTGGAGAAGATGGGGATAAGGGGAAGCCAGCTGCAACTGTTTTCTGACTACCTCTCACACAGGGTCCAATGTGTTAAAATAAACGATCAAATAAGTGACTAACCCCCGTATTCTAAGACGTATCCTTAACTTCACTTTACACTCAAGGAACGTCTTGTCTCTTTCCACCAAATGTGAACTATAAAAAGCAAGTTGAGACAGACGCTCCTTAAGTGAAGAATGGAATTAAGGAAACGTCTTAGAATACGGGGGTAAGTCCCCGTTACTTACGGCGTTCCTCAAGGTAACATATTGGGCCCTACTTTATTTCTTATATATATCAACGACTTGTGTGAACTACAATTGCAGAATGGCAATTTTATCACTTTTGCCGATGACACTGTGCTATTATTTAGTGGTAACAACTGGGATGAAACTTATAGATTTGCTCAAGCTGGGTTTAATAAAGTCTCCTCCTGGCTAAGACTGAATATCCTGACATTGAACTCAGTCAAAACAAAATACTTGTCCTTCTCTATTCGTCCATCAGTGCTCAGTCATGGTTCTTATAAGTAATTTGCTCATTCGAGCAACGATCCTAACCGCAGCGACTGTTCTTATCCCATGTTAGAACATACAAACACCATAAAATATCTGGGCATACAAATTGATTCCAACTTAAACTTTCAGTCTCATGTCAAAATACTCACCAAACGATTGCGAAAGCTTATTTAAGTTATTTAAAAATCTTCGCCATGTGGCTGAACCTAAAATCATTAAAATTGTATATTTTGCCCTGTGTCAATCTTTACTATCCTATTGTGTATCTTCGTGGGGTGGAACAGCAAAATCATCACTCCTACAACTGGAGAGGGCTCAGAGAGCGGTTCTAAAGGTCGGGTTTTGTCTTCCTTTCAGGTATCCGACTACCTTACTTTATAGCTCCTGCAAAGTCCCAACAGTCAGACAATTATTTATAATAGATTGTGTCTTAAAAATACACTCCTTAATATAACACAATCCCTGCTTTATATCTTGTAGGAGAAGAAAAGATATAGTATGTCCTAACGCCAAATTTAAAACTACTTTTGTCCAACGTTTCCTTTGCTTTCTAGGTGGGTTCCTCTATAATAAACTAAATAGAATATTATCTATCTATTCGCTTTCTACAATTCGTTGTAAGACTAAAGTGTCCGAATGGCTGTTTGAGCTAAACTATTCTGATACTGAAGAACTTTTAATATACTTTAAATAAAACTAAATTCTCTTTTATAATATACATCTAAACTTAAATACAAACACACGAATTTCGTACATTTTCTCTCATACCCTAACATTGCTACACACATTCTACCATAATTAAGCACACACGCTCTCACAACATGCATACACATATGCACACACACATACTCACGAACATAGCTATTTATTTATTTTAAATTCTTTATTGCTCAAAATTGTACACAGGCGAGCTTAATGCCTTAGGCATTTTCTAACCTTTGAGAGAGTGGAATATGCTTATAAGCTATAATTTTTTATTTTTGTCTTTTATTAATTTTACCATTTTAATGTTATGTATGTTAATTACAATGTAAGTACACATCTGTAATGTACTCATAATTATTTGTAATAAGTAATAAATTGTTTTTTCTGATAATCAGTATAAATTGTTAATAAGGATGTGATCCTGGAGACCTGAGACACAGGCTTTGTGCCTAATTCAGGCTCCAGTCTCACAAACTTTGTTTTAAATGATGTTGTGAATTATCAATAAGTTTTTTTTTGAGAGAAATAAATGAATTATTATTATTATTCATGGAATTTGTAGGTCTGCTCACCACCAGGTAGATACAAAGTAACATGCCGTGCTCCAATTAAAATAGAAAAAACTAAACGTGGACGCTGTATGGGCGTTATATTATTATATATTTTTTTACAATTTACACATATTGCTCTGGTTACAAGCTAAGCTTGTACTAGGTGTACCAGAAACAACGATATAATACATAATATTATATTTTATAAACACCCAGACCATGACAAACTGTACAGAAAAACATAGGTACTAATATTTTTTTGCCATGGGAATCGAATCCACGACCTCCGGATACAATGTCAAAGGCGCAACCACTAGTCTACGGAGGCTGTCAAAATATTATATTAGTGCCTTTATAGTTTTAGAAGTAAGCGATCAAAATCCATAGGCTCCATTCAGTTTATTTCAAAATCTAAACCCCGACTTGTTTACTATCGGCCAGCCAAAATACATAGTAGCTTGCTTTTGTTGGACCCACCAGAAATGCATTTATACATGGTGACTTTGAAAGGATGTACTTTGGGCTAATATGAGGTTCTACTGATCGATACGAACAACCTTTTCCATGGAACCATGTGCCGCAAATGAAAACAAAAATTGCCTTCTCCATACAAACTAGTAATGTTAAAATGACTAATTTGTATGGGGAAGCCAAATTTTTTTTTCATTTGCGACACATGGTCCCATGGGAAAAGTTGTTCGATTTGATTGTGATGGGTGTTTATAAAATATAATATGTATTATGTCGTTGCTTCTGGTACACATAGTACAAGCCTAGAGCTCAGTTTGTGACCAGAGCAATTTGTGTAAATTGTCCTACATATTATTATTGATGATAGGTGCTGTACTTGTACCTACTTAACAGTAAAACTTTGTATACCTACTCTTAAGTAATTTCAAAAGGGAAGAATTTCGGAGAAAAATAATTGAAAAGTAATTTGCATATATTCCATCTCTTTATTTTCCTTGACTAGCATTGGTACAGTAAACAACACATTATATAAAACAATAAGTTACTCATCACAATCTATAATAATAATCTTACACATTCCGACATAGATGGCCGGATTTGGAGATCTGAAGTCCCTGGGTCCCTCAAGGAGTGGGGCAACTATTTATTTTCCGAATTTAACATTTTTTTAGTCAAGTCAACAAAAAAGTACCTATACTGTTTCTGCAGTATTTTTCAATGTAGGGTAAACTTTCGTAGCGTCTCGATGTATTGCTAAAACAAACGAAAACTTAATATATATCAATCAATAGTTTATTGGGTTTTAACTTTATGCATGTGTGTATGTATGTATGTATGTGTATGTAATTTTATGTATGTGTATATGTATTAATTGTTATCTTCTCCAAGCTCCAACTTTTTGTGTTTATATAAAATAGGGATAGTGATGTACAACCGTACATGTAAATAACACCTTTTTTACTTATTGTATAAAGTTTAATGACTTTGTACAATTGTTTGTTATCCTTATTAAAAGCAAATAAATAAAATGCTAACATTTTTAAAACTTATTAAAATGAAATCATATTTATTTTGGTGGACATGTAGTCATTACAATAATTAGGTCAAAAATCACCAAAGCTATGGTACCTACATAATATATACATCTGCCCATATCATACCAAAATTAATTTAGCAAGTTTTGTTATGTTATACAACTTTACATGTACCTACCTAATTAAAAAAAATCAACTTTATCTAGATATGAGATGAATAAAAATGAAACCAGCATCAAAAACAACATTATCCTAATTTCCACCCTAATATTTATATACAGGTGAATTTGAAATGATGTATTTTAATATGAGATGAGGTTCTGCTGATCAAATCGAACAACTATTGCCTACCCAGAATGGGTGAAAAAAAAAAAATCTCTGCTTATATTCTTTTACGGTTGGTGCCATTTTCCAGAAAATTTCTTTGCGAGTTATGTTGTGTTTTTATTATTTTATTAAATTGCTTCATTAGACTCGGGTAGACATTTGTCGGAACTCTTTGCAATGACAGGCTTTCCGCACTCGTAATGAAATATACTATGGGGCTTAGCACGCGGACAACGATAAGATACACAGACTCGACTTATACCGTCTGCTGTCGAAAAATATATCGAATTGGTGAGCACGCAAACCGACATCGATAAGTTTCTCGAGCTTTGTCTACTAGTTAAAACAAGTGTGTTTTCGTTGACAATTTCAAAAACATTTATGTAATAAATAAATAATTATTACCTTATACGATGCATTTATTTTATATTATTATTAATAAACGTTACAGAAATATATATTTTAATTTAAAAATATTTAAAAATACATATATTAAATAATAACAAAATAAAAATAAAGCCGAAGAAAACTCGTTACCTTGGCCTAAAAAAAGATTTTGTTTTTTGGTGAGTTTTTTTTATTTGTTAAGGCATTGGGTAGGATTAAAAAAATGTAATGGAAAGTACGCATAGATACGAAAGTGGTCTAACACCTAAAAACGGTATTCAAACGAATTTTCAGACATATTTTCTTGAGCATTGATTGGTTATGATCGCATTTGTGTCACTTTTTATTTTGGTTTGTATTGCGGTCGGCTATCTTTTGTTCTTATGTCTGGTAAGGTGATTAAGCCTTAAGGTACTTCCCTATAATAATATAATTCAATGATATAAATCAAATATTTTATTTTATGGATGTTTTGAATTTTAAGCAATACGGCGACGTGTGAATGATTTTAATTATCAGCCTGAATTAGTCTCCTGCTGAATAATCAAATTACATTACCCAATCAATACATTCCGCATTCAAGTCCTATCTGAACTTGAAAACCTCTGAACATCGGGAGTTACCGATGTTCAAAGGTTTTCACTCTGGTAGTGATCGTCCCCTCTAGGATTTGTTCGCTTTAAAATATTAACACTAACCTACTGCCACTTCATAATAATAAATACATAAAATTCAATAAAAAAAAATACACGATAATAAAATAAAACAAGAATTTTAAAATTAATTAAATTATTTTTTCTAAATAGCATAACTCTAGAAACATAAATACTTATTTTTTGATAGGTAATCTTATTTTCATAATCTATTTCTTGGTTTGGGCATCCAGGTTTTTTTTTCAAAATCATGTTTTTTGAGGTTCCAGTTGTTCCAGCAACTTTTCTATAACACGCACATTTATAGTCACTTAAGTATAACAGTTTTTCTAACGAGAATAAAACAATTTTGATTCTGTTTTTCGCTATTAAATCAATAAAAATATCAAAGCAAAAGTAATTTCGATACTTATCAGCACCTAAAAGAAAAGAAGATAAAAATTGTATAGATATCGACTTTTGTCTACAATCTGACAGTTTAGTTTTGATGTTAATAAGCTGCGTGCTACCGTTTTCGATAAAAGTCGACATATATCTTCCAATGCGTCAAATTAGTCTATTCGTTATATATCGTGGTCGCGCGTGTTAGCTTTGTAGATATATGTCTTATCGATCGATATGTATCACAGAGCACGGAATCCACGCGCGCCGCTACTAGAGACGGCATGTTCAACATATTTCATACAAACCAAGCGTGGGGGTGGGCGTTGCCTTTAACTTACACCTATACGCACACTACTACACAGATGACGTCTTGGAGTGCTGTGGCTGGGTCGATATTTTTTTTATCGACATTATTTTTTATGAGCAGAAATATACAATAAAAAGTCTGCCAATTAATTATTAAAACACTCGGATTTTTGAGTAGACGAAGTTAAGTGACACTAATAATTTTTCATTTTTGGAAAAATTAGTGAGTTAGACCCAGACTTTATAATATTTTGATCAAATATTTATACATTTTTATTTGATAGACTTGTATTTATATATTTGAATTGCGTTTTTTAGTAATCTAATTGCCTTATGCAATATCCAATGATTTACAATCCCGGAACTGATTTTCGATACTGAAGATGTAATTCCGAAACTGGTTCCGAAAGATTTCTAATAAAAATAACCACTTCAAAATAAAACGAGCTATGTTATATAAAAACTCTTGTCACATAGCCGAAGAAATGAAAACTTTAATGTAAATACAATATACATATTATTTACAAAGTCCATCGCAATTCATCATTGCCCCAAAAATAATACATTTTCAAGAGTAGAGTAGTAGTGAAAAAAACTCTTACGTTATGTGTACCAAATTATATAACAAATTACCCATTTTTTTTAGGGAATTACCAAATTTAAATAAGCTTTTATCTTATGGTGTTTGTAATAAACTATGTATTTAGTAATTTATTAAACAATTGTAAATTTATGTCAAATTATGTACTGAAATTATTTATTAACCACACTGTGTTACATGCCTGATGGGCTAATTCTGTAGACACATTTTTTATATTGTACCATCTTGTAAACTCGGAATTACTGCGAATAAATATTTCATTTCATTATTTATATGGCTTCGTATATAATATTTGAGTTGCGTTTTTTTGTAAGGTATAGTGGAGTCTAATATCTACATTTTTTCCGCTTTTATTAATTGAATTGAATGATTATTCATGGGTTCTTGGTCGAATTGATTAATCGATAAATTTTCAATTAAATATATTTCAGACATAAATGCAAAGCATATGTGGTTATATTCGAGTTAATGTACCCACTATAGAGGATATTTTTAATTACTATTTCTACTTTCTTACAAACCGTAACAATATATTTAGAAGGGTATGTTAATCCAGATCATAGATATAGTTATAGCAGATCGCTCTCGTAGATATTTTATAATACTTTCCATTTTAGCATTTTTTTTATATAATCTTCTATTGGTTTCTTGGAGTCGCTTTACGTTAAGACTTTGCCTTTTAATGGTCTGCTGAGCCCTTATCACAGACAATTTTAATTTACGTCTTCGAGGTGTGTCCAGTAAATTTGGTAAATCAGTCGCTTCGGGTCGGGCTTGCGGAGAACTACGAGAAGATTTTTTATTATCTTCAAAAGCTTCATTAGCTTCTTTTACAGGTGAATCTTTTCCATTTATCTGAAAATATTAAACTATGAAGTGCTGAAGATATCTAAAATCAGTAGGTTTTAAGATATTCCTGCGGACAGACAAACAGGTATCTGAGTGTCACCTTATGTGAAGTGGCCAGTCATTAAATGTTTTTTTCGAAGCCACATGTAATAATACACAAGATACTATAAAAATAACAACTTCACAATGACAATTAAAATATACTGGTACTCTATGGATACGCTAACTTGCATTATCGACATGATGCCAATCAACGCGTGCTTCCCCTCACTATTGCATTCACTAATGACTCGCGGCTTTCGCACGGCTGAGGTTTTGCGTTCCAACATACATCGACTCACATTTTTAAAAAAGGTAAAAGTTAACATTATATACTTACTTGTGATATGATACGTCAGAATTTTGTTTGTTGATGTTTTTACTTTGAGTCTTACACCAAATAATAGCGCAATGAGGCATTTATAACGATTTAATATTAATGTTTCTTCCGCAACGGACGAAGAGCAACTGGCGGCCGATTGCGCTCATATGTGCGCGCAACGCATTTCTTTGCCACGACTATTATTATTACTACCGTCTCTAGGAGTGGGCAGCGCGCGGCGATTCCGTGCTCTGTGATATGTATCGAACCGAATGACGCGCGTGCTCGGCCCCTATATCTTGTTAATTTTGTCTAGGTTGGCAAGTTTGAGTTGATGTTAAACAGTTACATGTGCGTATAACTTTTGCGTGCGTGTATACATTGGTTTGATTTGGTTAAAATTAATAGGTGTAATAAAGAAATTGCGAGAGTTTTATACACTACAACAAAAACATACCAATGTTTTCATCACCTTTTAAATTCTCGGTAAAAAATATTACGTAAATCTTTTAAAAGATAAGGAGGGAGGAAGGAAAACCCTACCTTTGTGGTTATAGATATATTTAAGTCTACGCTCTCTAAATGGTTACTGAAGCGTAGTTTCTATAGTCATAAGGATTTTTTTGAAAGCAGTCTGATTAAGTTTATTGTATTAAATCTATTGAGTTTTTATTTTGATTATATTCTTGAACTTTCATTGTTGGTTTAATTTGTAGATAGTTTTGTCATTTAACTTATTTGTTCACTATTTTATGATAGTTGGTTATTTCTTTTGATTATGTGTTGTTTGACTTGTGTAATGTTTTTGATGATTGACATAAAATAATACTAATAATCAAATATTTTGTACCTACCACATATTTGCATGCCATGTTGTCTTGGTAGTTTCTGATGAACAGGTATTACCTTACTAACTTACTACCATCTACCTTTACTCAGATACGAAGCAAATAAATAATTTATTCATTCACAGAATCTTCCAATTATTTCTCCAGCTTTTATTTGATCTCTTTATGTATCTTCTTTAAAGCTTTTCTTTTTAAAACCGTCCAAATTGCAGTACCCTTTTCAGTCACCGAAAGGTATCAGCTCAGCATCGCTTACGGCAGATGTCGCCCCCTTATAAAAATAGACTATAGTGTGGATCCATATGTGCTTCTCTTACTAGAGCATGGTCCACTAAATCTTTAGTCTTTCAATCCACTTCAAGTAAGCTAGTTATGGGATCTTTATATTGTATGGTAAAGTCATTTAACCAAATAACACTGAGCAGTATTTCTTGTCTAATGTCCAAATGCCAACCTGTAAGAAATTAATGATAATAAATCCGGTTAAATAAGAGTATAATTCTATTGAGTATAACTATTATGTAAGAAATTATTACAACATCTCTCTTATCCATAAAGCGGAGTGGAAACAATAATGTACAATGGGTTTCAGAGGAAAATTTAAAAAATATAATTTAATGTTTGAGATTGATATGAAGAAAATATAGTCTAAAATATTATACTAATTTCGTTTTTAACAATTTAAAAAAAACTAGTTTTAAGATAATCATGTTTTAAAATTTTAATCTATTATTTTTGTGAAATTTTGTGATACGTCATTATCACGATAGCAAAGAAAACAGGCTGCTTTCATAAAAAAAATATAATACGAAGTTGACAAGTCAATGTCTCAATCAAACGTTTCTATTGGTTACCGAGGCGTACCGTGAAGCGAAAATTTGGGTCCGATAATACTCTATAGTTTATGAGCGATATATACATACATGTTTTTTTAAACCCATCTTCTTTACAAGAAATCTTGTAAAGCTTATTTTTAACTTTACTTATAAGAATAGCAATAAAATTAAAAAATATATATAGTGTTTTCTTACTATCATAAAAGATATAACATAAATAGATTAGAATAGATAAAACAGAAATAGATTATAGTAGTATATAGCACATTATAAAAGTGCATATCGCACCAGGATGCTTGTGACGTCACGTTGATGTTTATATTTCAGATTTCAAATATTAATCTCAAAAACCAGTTTTTTATTTAAAAAATTAACGATTTCTTATATTAGGCTATATTTTCGTTTTTTTTTGCCGGAATTTATTTACTAGGCATATTTTGGGGGCGCAGATGGCAGATGTTAGGTTGGTCACCTTGGTGGCACCATTGTAGGGTATATAACAATTGACAGGTCAACGGAACCGAACACATGCCACATAACTGGTATAAGACAAGGTAAATAATTCACATTCACTTGTTTAATTTTGATATCAGATATATATATATATATATATAAGCAAATTAAAAACAAGATATTTACAACATTTGTCTGTGCATGTGTGGGAGGAATGGCGACATAGCCACTTGAACCTTATACATTTAATGGCTGTAGCTTGTTATCCCTTTACCTTTTTTGTAGTAAACTCTGTTGAAATTTGCCCAAGGACCATCTGTTCAAACCCTAACATGGTAACTATGAGATCTCATGAGGAGGTACCTAGTCAACAATTACTACTAGGCATTAAGCGTGCTAAATTATTAATATATAAAAAAAGTACCTTTTGCTTAATAGCTTCAAGGATTTTGAGGATTCACAGCAGCTTCTACATTTAAATTAGCTATCATTTTGTTTAATGTGATTTTAGACGGCAAAACAAAAAAAGTACGTAGAAAATTGTAGCATTTTAAGCTTTTTTTCATTATTGAGAGCCCAATCAATTTCTCTTCCTCTGTAAATCGCCGGCCTTTAGTTTTCTTAGAACTATGTTTAATTTGCATCCATAAAATTTTTTGAGCTATAGGGTTAATTTTTTTTGTTAATTCTTGAAATTTACTATATGTATTTGCTCTCTTTGCTTTACGACTGATGATTGGTTTTTTACGTGGTTTACGTGATTTACAGTAAACACAATAAAATTTCTTGCATTTTGGCGTTAAAGGCTTAATTCTATGAGTTAAACGTCCTCTTCCTGTAGGCTTTCCTGTAGTAGCATTTGTACTCAACTGTGTTATGTCATTGGTACAGTGTATATCTGAAAATACAAATAAAATATTATCAAAATAATAGTTTTTGGTACAACATTTGGAAACTTACGATATAACTAATAATATGTATTATATCGTTGCTACTGGTACAAATAGTACAAGCCCAGAGCTTAGTTTGTGACCAAAGCAATACGTGTAATTTGTTCCACATATTATTATTATTATTAATTAAATAATAATCATCACCATGAAAGTTATAGACATAATAATATGTAGGATTTTTTTTCGATATTGCGCTGGTCACAAACTAAGCTAAGCTTGTACTGTGTGTACCAGAAACAACAATACTAATACATATTATATACCTAGAGCATCATAAACTGTACAGGAAAATGTACTATTTTTTTTTTCTCATGAGTGGGAATCAAAACAGCAAACTAAACCATGGAGGTGGTCATATATAAAAACTTTTATTACTAACCTTTTTGGGATGTATTTAAATTATCAGGAATTTGTTCCACAAACATAGTAGATGGCATGTCATCTGAAAACACAACAAATAACATCTCAATAAAATAATCAACACCATAAATGTTTTTTTAATACAGTTGCTCTTTGAGCAACTGTATTAAAAAAACGGCGTATTGCAGGGACGTATAGCGTTCGGGATGTGGGCTATTACATACTAGAGCTTTTTTTTTACCTTTTTCGAACTCGTGCGTTCTCTTTCCCAACTGTCAAGTTTAGTTGTTTTTTTTTTTACCTTTTCCGAACTCGTGAGTTCTCTTTCCCAACTGTCGAGTTTAGTTGTGTTTTTATTATTTTATTAAATTGCATAATTTTTTCGCAACTGCATTAAAAATAGTTGTTCAGTACACGTGTCATTGCAACTTGTTCTACGAACTCTTTGCAATTACAGGCTTTCCGCACTTGTAATAAAATATACTATATAGATAGGGTAAAGTACCCATATTATTGAGAGCTATATTGTCTACAATTGCGATACAAAGCAAATCTAGAACACCTAGCAATAAAATATGATTTACAAGGATAGATTAGATGTCAATCAATGTTACCAGCGGCCACATTCTGTTTCTCATAACGGAAACGTTAGCTTGGCAAAATAACGAATTCCATCGAGCAATCTGCAACTATTTTAATTCTGCGACAAACAGTAATCGAGAATTATTGGAAGTGCGAAAGCTAATTTTTATGGAGAACGTGGAGTTCGCGATTACGAATGCAGTGTCCTTAATTTGTATCACTGCATTGAATAAATTATTTAATGATCTATAATGATTATAAAAAAATTTAAAATAATCTTCAGCATCCACCTTATCATGACTGGCTCCGTGGTCTAGTGGTCGAGCCTCTGGTATTGAGGTTGTGGGGTTGATTCCTTTTCATGGAAAAATAATATTAGTATGTTTTTCTGTAGATTAATATAATATTAATTTAATATGTATCAGTAAAGTTAATTCTAGCACACATAGTACAAGCTTAGCTTAGTTTGTAAACAGAGAAATGTGTAAAAAATATCCAACATATACATGGTGACTTTGAAAGGATGTACTTTGGGCTAATATGGGGTTCTACTGATCAATACTAACAACTTTTCCCATGGAACCATGTGCCGCAAATGAAAAAAAAAATTGCCGTCTCTATACAAACTAGTAATGTTAAAATGACCAATTTTTCCACATTTCTTTTCATTTGCGACACATGGGAAAATTTGTTCGATTTGATCAGCAGAACCTCATATTAGCCCAAAGTATATCCTTTCCAATTCACCCTGTAGAAAAAAAAACATGAATTTTATATTCGAAACCCATTTTTATATTTTATTTTTGTGTATATTCTGTAGGTCTGAAAATAGGTACGCCCTCACTTGACACTGTTTTTTATATATGAGTGATAAGGATGGCCCACCCCAAAATCTTCTTTTAATATATTGGACATTTTTTTTATTTTTTAATGATTTGGTATTACCGCCTCCGTAGACTAGTGGTTGCGCCTGACTGCAGCCCCAGTGCTTGCAGTCTCGACATAGATAGCGATCGTAAAGAATATTAGCGATCGTTAATTTAACGATGTCTACTTCAAATGCAAGTCTCTACTTCCGAGATAGCGAGTAAAATCGTAAACTAACATGTCAATAAGATAACGATGAACCGAAGCTATAGACCGTTTTATACTTATTTTGTTTTAATATATAATAGCTTGAATAATATTTCTCCGGTAAAACAATATATTTTAATACGAAAAAATGTTGTATTTATATATCCAAAATACTAATATCAATAATAACAAATAAATACAACTTTTTATTGAGATATTTATGCCACCAAATCTTCATGTCGCCAAATAAAATGTATTTTTCCCTCCTTAGATAGTATTATTTAATACGTTGTAATATACTGAGAGTGAACCTCAGTTGTCAAGTGTCAGTTTTTTTGCAAACAAAACAAGAAAAAAGATATTTGTGATAATAATAAAAAAATTGTGGAACGAATCTCAGGCTGAACTTTAATTTACAATAATTTAGCTCAAAATGCAAAATAAGAGATTTTTTGTGTTTTAGAGAAGTTAGCGACCGTAACGATGACTTGACGGGGTGTCCAAAATACGTGTTAGAAGTTTGCGACAATCGCTGAATTTGACAAGAGGAATCGATACCTTTGTCGAAAACTTTGATAATAGAGACTACCAAAAATCGTTAAAACGCAATCGTTACGAGTTTCGGAGAGCGACGGATTTCGCTAAATTCGTCAAGACTGCTGCCACTGGTTCCAGTCACCCCTCACGAATTTTGTCATTGCTTGTTATCTATTTATACACAGATGCCCTCTATTAGCTTTCTTCTAATAACTCTTTACGAGTGAAGTTAGAAGTCCTAGTTTCTAATACTAGATGGCAAAGGAGACTGTTTTTATTTTTACTTATTTAAGTATTTTAATTTATGGATTTTTATAAATTCCTTATTATATCAAATTTTCATGAAACCCAAAAAGTCCACGTATGGAAAAGTAAAAAATTTGGGCAAAAATAATCTCCATATAAAAAAGTGAATGAGTGCTACAGTGAGACAGAACATTTTATTCATTAGTACGCCCGTGCGGCAAAGCCGGGACGGGCAGCTAGTAGATATATAACAACTTTTATTACTAACCTGTCTTGGATGAATCTAAAATATTAGGAATTTGTTCCACAAATATAGTATATGGCATGTCACCTGAAAACATAACAAATAATGTTTTTTATAAAATCTTAATAAAATCAGTATAAATGGTATAGATATATAAACACTGCTATTACTAACCGGTCTTGGATGAATATAAATTAACAGGAATTTGCGCTACAAACATAGATGGCATGGCACCTGGAAATAAAAAAATAACAATGATTTATAATAAAAAATATTAAAAAATCACTGTGAATTACAAGGGCGACTGAAAAGTTTTGAGCCTATGGTATTAAAAATTCTTATAGAAATGTATAAAAATCATTTTTTAAAGTGTATTGAAGTAGAGGGCTACTTCAATACACTTATTATAAGGGGCTTTTAACCCGGTCAAAAAATATTTGCCGCCTTTATTTATTGGTGCACGGCATGTGATCTACTTGGTGGTGATCAGACCTACAAATTCCATGAATGGGGTCGATTAATAATTGTTCTTAAACAAAATTGATTTCTACTATGCCGGCTGAATGATGCGATTACGAAATGGGTAGCGAGATTTTGCATTGCGAGTAATTTTAATATACTAAAAAGAAAAACGATAAAACCACAGACTAAACCCGAATCATGACTAGGTCACTTGACTGTTTTTACATCTTTATGGGCGGTGGTAACGAGACCGGTCCGTTATTTTTTTTCCTGACTTAATACAGAGAGCCTGAGGGGCATTATCTGTTTCCGACGGTGGCGTGGCTGCGTGATTCGCTAGCCGAAATCAAAGGGTCGGTCGGCCTAATGAAGTTATAAAGACCTTCCTCCGACCTAAAAATTTATATTTACTTAGTGTTATGAAGCGAGTCATTAGTGATATATAAAGATACGTAGGCTCAAAACTTTCAGCCGCCCCTCGTACCTATATAAATAAATACTAACCTGTCCTGGATGAATCTAAATTATCAGAGATTTGTTCCACCGACACAGTAGATGGCATAACATCTGAAAACGTAACAAATAACAATGATTTTCAAAATCTCTATAAAATAATCATCACCATGAATTTTATAGATATAACTTTTATTACAAACCTGTATTGAATGAATATAAATTATCAGGAATTTGTTCTACAGTAGATTGTGTGACATCTGAAAACATAACATATAATAACGATTTATAAAATAATCATCACCATGAATGCTATAGATATCTAAAAAAAAAATACTAACCTGTCCTAGGTGAATCTATATTTTTAGGAATTTGTTCCACTGATATAGTAGATGGCATGACAGCTGAAAATATAACAAACAATAATGATTTATAAAATCTTTATAAAATAACCTTCACTATGAATTGCACAAATAGTCTTACAGTCGACCAAAAAACAGCCTTACTGGCTTATCATGGATATTTTGTATCTGCCCTCCGTTACGGCATTGTGGTTTGGGGTACATAAGTTTCTTATTTAAAAAAAAAAGTGTATCAGGGTAATATGTCGTATACAACCGTGGATTCCGTGTAGACCTCATTTTAAGCAGCTTAAACTTTTAACTTTAACAGGTCTTTACATTTTAGAAATGTGCGTTTCTGTCAAACAAAAGCATAATCTTTTCCAAAAACTTAGCACAGTAGGTATGTAATTTTAATACCAGGTATCCTCATATATTACTAGGCAAACCCCCAGATAGTGATATAGGAGATAGAAGATGTTATAATATGGCTGTCAAACTGTATAATCACATACCAAATCAACCGATTTGGTATTTTGGTAAGGATCTAAATCTGAACCGATTTAAAAATAAACTAAATTACGAGTCTGGCTGATTGACATTTGTACGTATAGTTTAACAGAATTTTATGGCTTAAAAATTAAATGTTGATAATATTTATTTACTGATTTAAAATACTTTATTGCACAAAATGATAAAATAAAATTGTACATAGGAGAACTTAATGCCTTATGCATTTTAACTTAAACGTTTGCGGTAAATGGATACATGGTCATATTTGCGCAGGCCGAAAACAAAGCGTATGCACAAGTTAAGCAGGCGGTCGAGTTTATTAAGTAGGTCTTCAGTCAGATCAGAGTAATATACATCAGCGTAGTCTAAAATAGGGAAAAGAAGTGAATTTACTAAAATAATCTTTGTCTTAAATGGAATGAGGTACTGGGACCGCTTGAGCGAATGCATGCTAGCGAAAATACGTTTACTAACTTCCGAAATGTGATAGTTCCAAGAAAGATCGCAAAAAGAATAATGATTTTATATATAAAAAAATGGAATTGTGATTGCTTAATTTGTTAACATTTGTATTAATAACTAATAATATTTAATTAAATATTTAAGATTTGGAATTATGACTAATCAATTTTATTAGTTGACAATATTATTAATGATTTTAATTAATTCGACATTACCTATATGAATGTAAGTACCTAATATATAAATGGAATGAATAAATATTTGTTTTTATTTGTTATTAATTTTTCATCAAAGATGCTATTTCATCATAAACACCGCAACAAGCTCCCACTTGTTTGGGCCTCCGAATACCATCGGCGAAATGAGGACGGGTTAATCCCTCCGCCTGGTACCCTGAGGCCGTTTAAACGGTTCTCGGGGCAAATAGGCACCCGTGACGGTATTTATTTATTTTAATTACATTGACAATAGGTGAATAAATCATAATATAATATTAAATTAATATATTATTATTTTTGTAATTTTTATTATTTGATGCGCCCGAGACCGCCCCAAGGTACCCAGCGGAGGGGTTTTAATCTCCTATCTATTATTTGATTGATTAATTAATTTCGATTTGTCAGCAATGGAATGAATAATAGACTATTTGACTGCATAAAAAATATACTATAAATTGTGGTCATCCTACCAGACAATGGCGTAAACAGACATATTTCACTTTATTTTAAACTAAATTATGTAGGTATATGTTTTGTAGATTACACGAAATAAAATTTAATATTTATTACAATTTTATTTATAACAAAAACATCTTTGATTGGTTGATGACTGGTGACGTCACACGCAGGTAAACAAAACAATACACAGATTATAAATCATGTGGATGAAATAGAATAGAGTATAATATATAGGAGATTATTTAATCTGTGCTTGTTTGTTTACTTGCGTGTGACGTCACACTTGACATAGACTGCGAAACAGCGTTTTTAGCGCCATTGTGGAAATTCAAACTTTAACATTGATTTTTATTAATAATAGAGCAGACATCCCGGAAATATTAATGTAGTGTGATTATTATGTAATTAAGAATCATATAAAACGAGTTTCAAAAAGAGTCAAATACCCTATTGTAGTCGTAATTGGTTCGGCGTTATGTGAATAAATGTATAAATAATATAAATTAAAATAGTCATTACTAGGGATTAATACCTACTAAATTTATATTGATACTGTTAAATTTGGAATAAACAAAAATATTTATTAGTATAGCAAAGTAATTAATGGCAAGTGTATTGAATTTTGTGAGTATTATTTATATTGCTGTGGTTTACGACTAAAATTTTGTGTACCACAGATTGGCTGAATGTAGTGTAGTGTATATTTGATAACACCCTTATAACTAATAGATATAACTTTTATTACAAACCTGTTCTGGATGAATATAAATTATCAGAAATTTGTTTCACAGATATAGTTTGAGTGACATCTAAAAACATAACAATGATTTATAAAATTTATATTAATTATAAATATATTACTAACCTGACTTGGTTGAGAGATTATAAATATATTACTAACCTGACTTGGTTGAATCTAAATTATCAGGAATTTGTTCCATCAACATAATAGATGGCATGACATCTGAAAACATAACAAATGACAATGATTTCTAAAATCTCTATAAAACAATCATCACTATGAATGTTATAGATATAATAACTTAAATTACAAACCTGTCTGCGATAAATATAAATTATCAGGAATTTGTTCCACAGATATAGACTGAGAGACATCTGAAAACATAACAAATAACAATGATTAAAAAATTTATATTAAATTATAATCACTATAAATTTTATAGATATAGACAGCCTCCGTAGACAAGTGGTTGCACCTTTGGCGTTGTATCCGGAGGTCGTGGGTTTGATTCCCACCCATGGCAAAAAAAATAGTACATTTTTCTGTACAGTTTGTCATGGTCTGGGTGTTTATAAAATATAATATGTATTATATCGGTGCTTCTGGTACACATAGTACAAGCCTAGAGCTTAGTTTGTGACCAGAGCAATGTGTAAATTGTCCTACATATTATTATTATACATAAATATATTACTAACCTGTTTCGGATGAATCAAAATTATCAGGAATTTGTTCCACATATATAGATTGAGTGACATCTGAAAACATAACAAATAACAATGATTTATAAAATTTTAATTAAATTATAATAACTATGAATGTTAAAGATATATACATTAATAAATTACTATATATACATAAATATATTTTTATCTGTTTCGGATGAATCAAAATTATCAGAAAATTATTCCATCAACATAATAGATGGCATGACATCTGAAAACATAACAAATAACAATGATTTATAAAATTTATATTAAATTATAATAACTATGAATGTTATAGATATATACATGAATATATTACTATATATACATAAATATATTACTAACCTATTTCGGATGAATCAAAATTATCAGAAAATTGTTTCATCAACACAGTAGATGGCATGACATCTGAAAGCATAACAAATGACAATGATTTCCAAAATCTCTATAAAATAATCATCACTATGAATGTTATAGATATAATAACTTTCATTACAAACCTGTCGTGGATGAATTTAAATTATTAGGAATTTGTTCCACAGATACGGTTGATGGTGTGATATCTGAAAACATAACAAATAACATTGTTATTTGTTTTTTGTTAACATTTATAAAATTTATATTAAATTATAATCACTATAAATTTTATAGATATAGACAGCCTCCGTAGACTAGTGGTTGCACCTTTGGCGTCGTATCCGGAGGTCGTGGGTTTGATACCCATGGCAAAAAAAAAGTACATTTTTCTGTACAGTTTGTCATGGTCTGGGTGTTTATAAAATATAATATGTATTATATCGTTGCTTCTAGTACACATAGTACAAGCCTAGAGCTTAGTTTGTGACCAGAGCAATGTGTAAATTGTCCTACATATTATTATTATACATAAATATATTACTAACCTGTTTCGGATGAATCAAAATTATCAAGAATTTGTTCCACATATATAGATTGAGTGACATCTGAAAACATAACAAATAACAATGATTTATAAAATTTTAATTAAATTATAATAACTATGAATGTTATAGATATATACATGAATAAATTACTATATATACATAAATATATTTTTTATCTGTTTCGGATGAATCAAAATTATCAGAAAATTATTCCATCAACACAGTAGATGGCATGACATCTGAAAGCATAACAAATGACAATGATTTATAAAATAATAATTAAATTAAAATTGTCACGCCTTTTTCCAATGGGATAGGCAGAGACAAGGGAGCGCCACCTACAACGATCCTGGCACTCTCGCTTTCTTCACATCCACTACTCTCTTCATACAAGCTCTACGGTTATGGGCACTGCATATCCCAGTTTTTTTGAGAATGTCCCCGATTTGGTAATGGAACATTCTTCTAGGTCGTCCCCGCCTTATCCTTTTATTTACCTCTGATTTATAAATCTCTTTCGACAATCTCTTTTCATTCATCCTCTCGATGTGCCCAAACCACCGTAACTCTAACTTATCAAACCACCGTAATCCTTGTCACTACATCGTCTTTCAAATCACACATATCACGCATAACTGTATATTTTACTATATCCGCAATTGTTACTTTACAAGCACTGCTTAATGACCGCATTTCAACTGCATTAATCCTACTTTCATCCTTCCTCTGCCATACCCAGCATACATTAATGTACAACAAGCACCGTAAAATAATAATCACTATGAATGTTATACATTATTATATACGAGGGTCAAACTGAAATTTCTTAGAAAATCAAAAACTGACCAAACTAGTTATTAATTAAAGTTAGTTAAGTTATTAGTTTTATAATATATTTTCAAAATAGAGTCCATTCACATGAATACATCGCTTCATCCGATGGAACCACTGAAAAAGCACTTTGCTCACTCGTCCTTAGGGGCCCTTTGAAACGCAGCCACTGAGTCCATAAAATGTTTTGCTCAATATTTTTCATTTATTTTCGAGAATAAATAAAAATCGCCAAATAGTTGATCGTTCGGTGTGCGACGAGGCGTTGTGGTGGTGAAGGAGGATCCTACTGCGAGGTCGTTTCTCCCGAACTTTTTCAAAGACAAGTGGCAAACAATTGTTAGTGTACCACTCTGCCGAAACTGTTTTTTGATCCTCTAAAACAATTGTCGCGTAATACCTGTCCTTCCGAAGACCGAGACCACTATCTTTTTTCCCACACTTCACTTTTTTATCACCTCTCTTTACTTTAGTTGGCAACTCCTCGGAAGTCAACACCCACTGAGCAGATTGTCTTTTAGTTTCCAGATAATAACAGTAAATCCAGCTTTCGTCACTCGTAAGTATGTCGAACACAGCATTTGAATCACTTCTGTTAAATCTTTGAAGCATTTCACGGAACCAAACAATATGTCGGAGTTTTTGGGCCTCCTCGGTCCAATTATGAGGTATCCATCGGGCACAAAGCTTCCTGACCGCTAAATATTCATGGAATTGAGCACTTGACTCATACCGATGCCTAAGCTTGTCCAAATCTGCTGATAGGTCACTCTTTTGTCAGTCTCTATCATACGGCGCACAACACTGAGGCTCTACCATGGGTTTGCGCATTGTAGCAACGTAACGTATTCGAATACGTATACGTGAGCAACAACCAATAGGATCGCTTTATTCAATCCGGTTACCAAAAATAAAGCGGCCCTATTGGTTGTTGCTCACGTATACGTATTAGAATACGTTACGTTGCTACAATGCGCAAACCCATGGTGGAGCCTCTGATAATATCTTCAGTCGTCGCCGTAGAAGGCCGTCCCTCACGCAGATTATCGGTGAGATTAGTGCGACCACGTTTAAACTCATTAAACCAGTTGTAAACAGTGGCACGAGATGTGACTTCATCGTAAAAGGCCAATCGCAGTTATGAAAAACTTTCTTGTTGACTTAAATGACATCGAAAGCTGTGATCGAAAATTATTGCACGAAAATTTACTCGCGTTAAATTCATGCTGACGTGACACAACACAATTTGCCGCCTAATCTTAAAACACATGACAAATGAATGAAATACATACTCAATAATTTTGACAAAGAGATTTTGATTTTCAAAATTTAAGCTTATTTTTTTATTATATCGTTTTCAAGTGGCCAGTTCTAAAAACTTTAAGTTTGACCCTCGTAATAACTTTGATTACCAACCTGCCTTGGATCAATATGAATTATAGGAAATTTATATCACAGATATATAAGGTATAAGGCACAACATTGAAAACGAATTGAGCTATACCAATATATAAATGAGACATTTTGAATTACAAAACTGCTGAACCAATTTGTATGAAATTTTACACAGAGGTAAAGTAAAGTCTGTTGCGACAAATACTGCTTTATATACCGGTGATTAGTAGGTACAAGTACATATGATGGATCTAATAAAATTTCAGGCAAATAAAGTCCCCGGTAGAAGCTAGCGATTTATTATTATAGTTGGTAGAAAATTATCATTATATTATTTAAGGACCTATTATAGACCGACCAGATGCCGACAGAAGTTCAACACCGATTTCCTCACTCATGCCTCTCAGAGTATTAAAAGTACTCTCCAAGATCAGGAAAATCATTGCAAAATTGAGAAATTGCCCGTGTAAAGTATTTTTAAATAAATTGTTATTTTGCAACGATTTTTTGCTTTTTTCGGCAATTATCTCACTAATGCCACAATCCTAAAACGTTATTTTATCGCCTACTGTATGATTGATAAACAAGGCATAAGTGCAGCAATTGTAAAAAAAAATATAGATGATGGTCAGTCATTTTCTCACTGCTGGATATCTGTTTGGAATTATTCAACCTACACTGTCCACAAAATATTGAAATAAGTGCTGATAAGGCCTGAATTGATTCCGGGTTTAAAAAAGTTGATGACAATTTACAGCTTGGTTTTCTCATTAATTAAAAAATGATGAAAAGTGCCTAGTAGGGATTTCATACTTTAAAATATCGGAATAGTTGTAAAAAAATTGTGCGTATTGACAATTTTCTCACTTATGCCATTTTGCATATTAGTAGAAAATAATAATACAAGTTCATACTAAAAAAGGCATAAGAGCGTTAAAGAGATTTATTAATGAAAACCACACAGATAGTTGAAAACAATGTGTTAAGACTCGAAATTCGTACAATTATGATTATTATCGTTTAATACATATTAATAATTATCAGTCATTATCAGAACAACTATCGTCAAAAATATACGGGTCATCTTCATTTTCTTCATCGTACTTTTACTATTGCTATAGAGTTCAAACATAATTATTTTTGAAGTATGTTATCTTGAATGACCGCTTTTATAAAATTAAATAAATATTACTAGTGAAATAAAAAGAGTTCTTTCGTTAAAAAAAATATATAACTACTTTAAAATTTCTTTTGATAATGTATGTACATTTATTTTCAGGTGAAATTATGATTTGAGATAGGTACTAATAGTCGCGTCAACGAAGCCTCTTTCTCGGAAGTCCTCAAAAACAGCTCCGATAGTGTTTTTTATATTACTTAAAATGAGAAACCTTTCAGTGTGGAAATAAAAATTACATAGTCTGGCCATATATACTGTTGCAATAAAAAAAAAGAAATTGAATTTGGAATCTGTCATTTTTATGTTCAATTGTTTTCTCATTTTGGCGCCAATACATTGTTACAATACAATATTTTGCGATATCAAAATGGAGTGGGGTGATAAAGAGAACCGAATCGCTGTGATTGCATTACACAGTAGGTATGGAGCCAAATGCAATTTTTAAAACTCTCCATACACTTGATATTTGTCAAATGTTTGTGTACCGAGCTATTGATAGGTAGATACAATGAGACCTCCTCTGTTTGTGACAGAAAAAGATCCACGTAGTGTTCGTACGAAAAAGGGGGTCAAGGGAAAGAATCCGGTCCGAAAGCAAAATATTCAGTGATGGTTTGGTGGGATGTTAGCTATGAAGGAGTGGCTGAGCCATATTTTTGTGAAAAGGGTGTCAAAACATCGGCATAAGTGCATCGAGATACCATTCTTGAGAAGGTAGTTAAGCCCCTCAACAACACCATTTGCTCATTCAATAACCAAGTATGGTCCTTCCAGCAAGACTCGGCGCCGGGTCATAAAGCTCGGTCCACGCAGTCTTGGTTGGAAGCGAACGTTTCGGACATCATCAGAGCTGGGGCTCTAGAGAAAAAGCAGGCGAGGCGACATGTCGCGTCGCCTCAGTCAAAAACGTATGCATTTTGACAGTGACAGTAGGCGTGAGGTACGCTGTCACCTGCCAAAGTCTATACAGTTTTGATTGAAGGCGACACGACACGTCGCCTCGCCTGATTTTTCTCTAGAACCCCTGAAGACTGGCCGTCGTCGTCTAGTCCCGATCTTAATCCGCTGGATTATGATTTATGGCCAGTTTTAGAGAGTACGTCATGCTTTAAACGTCATGATAATTTGGAGTCCCTAAAACAATCCATACGATTGGCAGTAAAGAATTTTTCAATGGAAAGAGTGCGTGCTTCTATTGATAACTGGCCTCAACGTTTAAAGGGCTGTATTGCAGCCAATGGAGACCACTTCGAATAAGCTTTTTATATTTTTAATTGTTTTATATTTATGTATTAAACTAACACACTGTCAAAGTAATAAATGTTATTTGCAAAGTAATAAATGTTATTTGCATAATTTAATAGAAAAATTGAAGTTTTTTCTTTGTTACAATATTTTTGGCAAGAATAGGTATAATAGTTCAGCGGTTTGGGCGTGAAAACGTAACAAATAGTTCAGCGGTTTGGGCGTGAAAACGTAACAAATAGTTCAGCGGTTTGGGCGTGAAAACGTAACAATTAGTTCAGCGGTTTGGGCGTGAAAACGTAACAAATAAACAGAGTTACTTTCGAATTTATAATATTAAAAATACGGATAAAATAGAAAATACTAGATTCTATTTGTGGCCAAGGGTACTAAAGAGGGATTTGCGCTATCTAGTATTTTTTTTTTGAAAATTGAAAAGGATGCAGCAAAACAACATATTCAAAGAGTTTACTTATACAATGGCAAAATAATGCTTAAATACCTCCTGAAGAATATGGTTGGAAAATATAAATTCTTAAGCAGCACTTAAGAACGTTTTGTAATTATATTTTGCTCTTGTAAAACCCTATGCGGATCAGCGTGTGGCTGCAAAAAAGTGATCTTCATTGCTTACCTGCCTGCGTGATTTGCAGTGGAAGTGACTGCGACAAGTGGTGGGTGACGACCACTTGAATAAGATGAATGGCATTATTCATAAAACTTATTGAGGCCTTGAAGAACACTTTAGTTATAGAAGATTTTGTCTCTTCTACGCAAATTCATTTTTGTTGCTAATAAAAAGAGACAAAACCTTCCATATCTAAAGTGTTCAAGTTTTTAAGAATACCGGTGTAAGTCATATATACAAACCGAAGATAACAAATTAAACTTTTTTTTAATATAAATAAACTTGCATATTTGCATATTTATTACTTGTAATTAATTGTGATGAACATTTTTTATCTATACCAATATTATAAGAGAAGATTTTTATTTTTGTTTGTAAAGAATACACTCAAAAACTACTGGACCGATAAAAAAAATGTTTCACTAATATAATGCTACATTATCATTGTGTAACATAGGCTATGTCTTTTTATTTAGGGATCCGTACAAAAACTTATATTAATATGTAACCCAAGGTGTAAAAAAATTACCTATAAATTTCTTAACATCGCGTGCGCTGCGAAAACTGTTGATGATAGAACAAAATAATGTACTACAGATTTAGAGAACAGAAGAGAAGACAACACAAAAAGTTCGCGGTACCATATGCCCAACAATTATAGTTATGTCCCTATAACTTATTTATGTATGAATAGAAATGCCAGTAGAAACTGGACCACGTTATAAGTACCTTGGTATTAATCCTTATCCAAATAAATCACTTCGTCTTTGAGGTTGTATCAGTTCCTATAGATTACTTTTTCAATTATTCAAATCGGACATTTCATTCAAAAGAATCATGAATTCAAAAAAAAGGTCAAGTGCAAAAACTCGCCCGTGATGGGTATATTTTATAGGTTTATATTTTATTATTTTAAGGGTTGGTATTTTACTTTTACGTTTTGGTACCTACTTATATTAATTTAGTTTCAATCTTTAGAGTGAATGCCTACAAACCTTTTTTTTTATGAACTCGGTTCAATAATTTCTGAGAAACATGAAACTATAAGATAGGGTCAACAAGATCTAAAATTATAAAATAGATCAGTTTTCGAGAATGTTGGTGTGAACAGTATTACAGGCACTAAGGCGAGGTATGCTCGACGGTAGTAAGTAATATCATAAAACCCGGAAAAAGAAAATTTCAGAACGGAATAGAACATAAAATAAAATAGTTTGTTCGATAGAAATAAATCGTGATATATAATCGATTTATTTTATTCGAACAAACTATTTTATTTTACGTTTCTAACTCAACAGTTATATCACTAATATCTTCCAGATTAAGAATAGTACATTGTTCACCGAGGGGAGAAAGTCACCGATTACTAACGAGGGCGAAGTTTGAGGCCCGACGCGAAGCCTCCGCTTCGCGTCGGGCCTCAAACTTCGCCCTCGCCTTAATTCGCTCGAGTTAGGAATCGCACTTTCTCGCCGAGTGATACATAGTGCTTTATACTACACCTACGAGGAAAATAAAAAATAAAATCTCTATTAATTAAAGTTTATATTAAAATTATTACTTACAGTTGTTAAAACTTAATAAATCAAAAATGCAAAGAAAGTAAACAGCCAATAAACCAATACTTTTATTTTATTTTGATTAAAATTTCGAACTTGTAAAAAAAAACTAGGCCGTATGGCTTTGAACCCATGCCTTTCCTAATTTGGAAGAATTGAAGAAAAAAAAATAAAAAAAAAACTAGCACGTTAACAATGAATTTTCATATACTTTTTCCTCCCGCTTAAGCACGTTAACAATGGATTTTCATACACTTTTTCCTCCCGCATATTTGTACGACTACAAAGACGTACTTTCTGACCTATTCTTACGCAAGTAAGAACCTACTTTCCGAGCAGGTGTAGTATAAAATATTTTTTTAGTTCGTCAAAAAACAGTCACTTTCTTAAAAAAATCAAAACTATCGACGTAATTTCTGAGCTCACCTCGACGACGCGTCGTCGACGATTGAAATTTAACGCGAGTGAAACCGCAGAAAATCTCATTAGTAAACAACATTTTTCTGTGACCTCCCTTTGCGTACCGATCCAGTAGTTGTTTCGATTTTACCACCCTATTCTTTTTTAAATTATCGGTTAAGAAATGACCAGTGCACAGCTACTTTATATATATTTTTATAAAATAATAAATAATTTACCTTTTAATATTTATATTATATATAGAAAGAATAAGTAGGTGGATCATTCTCATTTCTAACGTTTTTTTACGTGCATCATTTTTAAAAATCTAAATACTTGTTGTATTTATATAATTTCTATGTACTATTAATCAAAGTGGTTTATATTAATAGGATATTTATTAACACTAACAACATATAGACATTTATATATAAAGAATCTTAAGAAAGTGCGAAAATGTCACCTCCATGCCGTGTGCACGATCCATTTATGATAATAAAAACAATAATAATAAAAAATATGCATAATAAACAAAAAAAAAAAATATGATTTTATAATAAGTAATACATTACATAAACTTTCAAAAGAACAATAAATAATTATAACATCGATAAAATAATAGATTCTAAATATTTCATTACAATTGTGCATGAAAAAATCATAACCTCCATGGATAAATATTTTGAACGCAACCAAAATTAATTAAATCAATGAACGCAGTTTTTAAACGACCATAGACATCAAACACGACGCCATCTTGAGAGTTTTGGACAGTTTGCCATTTTCATGATAATAATTTTGGAGCATTAACCTATAAGGTAAGATTTTTTGAATATTAGCATGCTATTTCGGTCACTTTTGTGTATTCAATATCACACAGTATTTATTAAATTAACGTCTGTCTGATGTAGCAAAGAGATGAATACTTGTAATCATTATAGGGGTATAACATCGTATTTTATAATTTGTAACCTATAAATGTACAAAAACGGTATTTAAGTTTAAAATGTCACCTCCATGGATGTCACCCACGTGGATAACGGTTATCCACGGAGGTGACATTGATCATGGAAGTGACAATAGCATGAACTTTTTTAGGTTGTGCTTTATAATTATTTGTTATATTTACTATAGGTAGTCAAAAATGGTATATAAATTCTATATAATATATATAAATTCATATATAAAAATAATATATAAATTCTAAACAAAATAAGACACCTTTGATTATAGTTATGTCATAGTTATCGTTACTATGGTAAAATATTTAATTATATATTTATATTTCCATAGAAGGAATATTTTATTATACATATACTCTAACTATTAGATGACAAGTCATAAGAAAGCTCACTTAAATAAACTATTGTAATTATATTTATACTCGTATACTTAAAATATGTTTGTCACTAGGTAATTTATGGCGCCTGCGAAAAAGAGTCAGGACGAGATTAGACGTAAGAAAAGGGTATGCGAGAGACGGCGTCGGGAAAAAATTAAGTCTGAACAACTTTTATATGAACAGGCTAAGGCTAAAGAAAGAGAGCGTTACAGAATACGAAAAGAAGAAAAGAAAATTTTACCTATTGATTAAATGTCAGAAAGAAAAAAAAGAAAGCAGAGAAAAGAATGGCGTAAGAGGCAGGAAAAATGTCGAGAGAATAAGAAATACAGTGAAAGATTTTTATCCCGTCTACGTGATGATTTAACCAATATCGAAAATGAGCCGGTTAACCATTCTCCTGTCTCAAGCATAGAACCTCGTTCTGTTTCAAGCCGTCATTAGTCAATTCACAGAGACTCATCTCCATCTTTGTTGGCAAATTACTCGCCTAGGGGACTAGATTCGCCAAGTGACAGCAGTACAACATCATACCAAAAGAGGATTGGCTTGCAGACTGCAAAACGTAATAGATATGTTAGTAATAAGAAACTTAAACTCCAAGAAAAGATGATTTCAACACTGAAGAGGAAAATAAATGCACTGCGAATGAAAACAAGTAGAGAAAAGTTGGCAGCTATTCATGCACAAAATAAAAATATTCCTGAAAAGTCGAATGCTGTTACTGGCTTGAAAACAATTCAAAATAAGAGGGTTGCTGTTTTAAATTTCTTTGAAAATGATGAAAATACTCATCTATTGGCTGGAAAAAGAGATGTAATTACACGGAACAAGATTAAAAAGCAAAAGAGGGTGCTCAATGATTCACTTGGAAATCTTTACAAAAAATTTAAAGCCGAATCCAATAATCAAATAAGCTACTCTACATTTTGCAGACTGAAACCATTTTGGGTTTTACAAGTAAGTGTTCTAAAAGGTGACACTTGCCTGTGTGTTTTACACGAAAATTTAAAGTTTGTAGTCGAAAAATTGTATTTCTTGCGTATATTGCAGTGCTACTCGATAGATGAAATTGCCAAAAGAATGGTTTGTGATATAAAATCGGATCAGTGTGTATTAAGGCAGTGTGAGGTATGTAAAAACAGAGTTCCCATGATAAACAATTTTGAAGATTCTTCTACATATTTTAAAAAATGGGTAGTCAAAAAAGAACCAAGAATAATAAATGGCACTGAGAAATTAGTTACACGAACAGTTAAAGACACTATACAAATCACTAAAGTAAATTTGGTAAAACTTTAGATAGAGCAGACTCCAAAATTTTTGATTCATAAACAAATTATTACAAATCAATATGTATATATCAACAATTTGAAGAAAAATTTGCAAGTAGGAGAGATTTTAGTTCATATGGACTTCTCTGAAAATTACCAAACTAAATATTCACAAGAAATTCAAGCCGTACATTTCGGTGCATCACGCCAGCAGCTCACTCTACATACTGTGGTTGTATATTATCGCGATTTGACCACTGATCAAGTTATCACACGTTCTTTTTGTACGTTATCGGAAAATCTTCGTCATGATGCTTGTGCAGTTTATGCTCACAAATTACCTGTTCTTCATAATATTAACGAACGGTCACCAATACACAAACTGTTTTTCCTCAGCGACGCTCCTAGCACACAATATCGCAATAAATCCATGATTTACATTTTTACCAATCTGCTACCAAAAGTTTTTAATTTGTGCAAAGCTGAATGGTCCTATTCAGCCCCTGACCATGGCAAAGGTGCACCTGATGGTGTAGGCGGTTATACAAAAAGGACTGCTGATAGAATTGTCTCCCAAGGAAAAGATATTTCGGATATGCAGACTTTATTCCAGGTTCTATGTTCACAGGAATCAAATATTACATACATGTTGATACACGATAGTGATATCCTACAAATTGATTGTATAGTTCCTAATGATTTGAAACCTATTAGAAGAACAATGAATACATATCAAATCTCCTGGACGAAAGAGGAAGACAATTCCATATTTTTAAGACGGCTTAGTTGTGCAAAATGTGATGGAGATTGTTCTCATTATGGAATAGGAAAGCATACTTATGCACGCAAAGTTATTAATGAAGAATCTCTCCCTGCCTCTAGTCATGACATTCCACACCAAGTTTCAGACAATACTACAACAATAAATGAAGAAGAGTCGAACGTATCTGACAAATCTAATTTACCTGACATAACTTATAATCGCGAATTGATCGAAGGCAACTGGGCTGTAATTAAATTTGTCTGCAAAAAGACTGAAGTATTTTACATTGGCAAAATTGTCACCGCAATGAACAGTAAATATTTGATCAAGTTTTTGAGAAAGAAGAAGTGTAATGATGATTACACGGAGTATGTTTGGCCACAGTGTGAAGATATTTCGGAGGTGTATGATAAAGATATCATTGTTACTTTACCACAACCACATTGTGGTCGAAGAAATTTCTATATCTTCAAAAATATTTTTTTAAGTTCATTCCCTTATCTTCGTTTAAAAAATCTTATTTTCTTTGCTGTTACTTTTTGTTTTTTCTTATTATTACATTAATAATGATTATTTTGTTATGGTTTAAAAAGTTTAAGTTACATTATATTGAATTTTAAAAGAATACTTAGTAAATATTTGTGTTTCTATAGAAAATTTAATTAATATGTAGCTAAAGATTAAATAAATAAAGACAAAGTAGAAATACTGTCGTTTTAATTCACAGTAAATTATATACATTTCATTTAATTTGTATAAAAGGTCACGACCATGGATCTGTGTCACTTCCATGGAGAAGTGTTTTTCTTTTTCCCTTTTTTCGTGAAAATTATAGTAAAAATAGCTAGGCTCATAATTGGACCATATTATAGCATACAATATCTTTCATTTAAGACTACTTTGAGCGATGAAAAAAAAAATTTTTTTAATCACAATTTTAATGCTGTTTTTTGAGAATGGCCCAGGTACATATGGTATTGTAGCAGCACAACTGACAAAGTGAAAGAACCAAGTGAACGTCCTGAAAAGGACGGTTATTCGTAAATGTTCTCAAAAGAACATAATATTCTCTCGCAAAGAAGATCCATCTCGTGACTGATGTGGTAGCGCCGTGCACCAAGTTGAGGATTCAGCGTCGCCGCGTCGTTTTGAGACCGCTCGATCGCCCCGACAGCCGCCAATTCACCCGCAGCGTAGTTGTTGGCGTTGCAGCTGCACACAGCATCACATGGCTCCTCTCGTCTCGACGGCCGCTCGGTAAAAGAGCGCGCGATGAGTCGTCACTATCCCCCCTTACGGGAGACGGGTAATTGTTACGAGGTCTTAACCTCCTTCAATAGTAGCTGTTCGCTACCCGTAACTACGGATAGGTCTTTGCGTGACCTTTTTACTGGTCGACGGATTCAAGGGGCTCTGTGGAGAGTCTGTGATGCTGTTCCTTCACGTAAAGCAATCGTGCTAGCCGTCCGAGTCGCTTTCGCTTCCCGAACTGCTATCACTCTCGCTCGTGAGAGGTACCAGGTCGCGCGCATATCGCCGTTTGGCATCCGGTGGTCTCGCATGCATAGGCGTCAGGTCCCGAATGTGCGGGTGGCCTGATGCATCTGCACGCGAGAACATACGGGTGGTCAAACGAACGACGAAGTCGTGCAGTGTTTCCATCCGGAGGTCTCGTCGCAGCGAGTTGTTGCGCATATAAAATGGTGCGCCGGTTATGAGGCGCAGGCTTTTACTTTGTTGGGCCTCTAATTGCGCCCTATGTTTATTCCCACATAACGCGTACCAGGCTGGTGCCGCGTATGTGAGAATAGGCCGTATATATAATTTGTAAATGGCCGCTTTGGTGTGTAATGGTAATCCGGATGACAACACTGGACGCAGCCGACAGCGCGCGACCGCCGCTTTAGCTCGCGTCATTGTGACGTGCGGCTTCATTTTCAATTTGTGGTCAATTTTGACTCCGAGGTACATCACGGTTTTGGACCAGTCAACGGACTGTCCACAAAGCTGGAGCGGGGGCGGGGGGGTACGGCCCACTCCCCGGTCCTCTCTGCGGATGATCATAGCCTGTGTCTTTTTTACGTTTACACGTAGGCGCCAGAGTGAAAGCCAGTCGGGAAGTAAATCGAGCTGTCTCTGCATGTAGACAGCCGCCATTTTCGCGTTTAAAGAAAACGAGAAATAGGCAGCGTCGTCCGCGTACAGAGCCAGCTCCACGTCCTTCTCGGCCAGCGGGATATCATCAGTATAGCAGCAGTAGAGAACCGGGGAAAGGCAGCTTCCCTGCGGTACGCCCGCTGCGATGGGGTGATTTTTGGAGCAAAGACCTTCAACAGTAACGTGGTAGCTACGGCCCTCCAGAAAAGAGGCTATGACTCGTACTACGCGACGGGGTATATCAGTTAGCAAGATTTTGAACAGAAGCCCGTTATGCCAGACTTTGTCGAATGCTTTTTCCATGTCTAGGAGAACCGCACAGGAGAAGATTCGCCTATCAGACGCCATCGTCATCCTGTGCAGGATTCTCGTCAACTGGAGAGTCGTCGAGTGCTCGCTACGAAAGCCAAATTGTTCGTCGCGAGGAGAGAAATGAGGCACGATATGTCGCAAAAGTAGCTTCTCAAAGACTTTGGAAATCGCCGGTAATAAAGTTATCGGACGATAGCTTTCTGGGAGCTTGATATTCTTCCGAGGTTTAGGTATCATAATGATGCGCCCCTCCTTCCACAATGTCGGGAAGTGGCCCGTGCGCATAATGCCATTAAATAGGCGGGTGTAGGCTGCGATTGTTCGCGGTGGCATGCACCTGATGGCCATATTATTAATGCCATCGGCCCCGGGGGCCTTCCGTGGTTGTACGCGGCTGAAGGCGCGCGCTACCATACCAGGAGAGAATATCACAAGGGGTTCCGTCTCGGGTATCGCGCCGTGGAGGCCGGCCTCCACTACGCGATCTACCTCTGCGACATGTTCGATGGATTTAGGTGGGTTAGGACGAAACTGTCCTTCTAGGCATTCGGCAAAAATCCGGGCACGATCTTCCGTTCGAAACCTCGGGGCTCCGTCACTATCGAGGAGGGGTTGAATCGTTGGTGGCGCACGGGACATCGAGGAGCACAACCGGTGAACTCCCTGTAGGTCACCGGTTGCATCCTGGATCCGAGCATCCCAGCGGTCGGCGTGAAGCTTGTCGAGGGCCTTCCTCACTCAAGCCGCGAGCGCGTTTAGGTCGGTCTTCACCGACGGGCAGCGAGTGCGCTGCCACAGTTTCCGCAGGTCCCTCTTACTTTTCAGTAAGTCCCTGATGTTCTGGGGAAGGGGTGGTGAGCCCCTTCGCGGGGGGGACTCCGTGGAGGCCCCCTCTAGGGACTTGCGGGACTGTACAGTCAGATCGGACGCGAGCCTATCCACGTCCGCCGGCGTCGAGATGGGGAAGGTCGGCGTGTGATCGTCGAGCAACCTTGTAAATTTTTCCCAGTTAACGCGTTTACGTGGCACTGGAAGAGAGGCCTTGATAGGGAGGGTGGATAAAGTGACTAGGACCGGGAGGTGGTCGGAGTCGAGGTCATAGAGAACTTCCTGCTCCGGGGAACAGGGCAGGTTTCGGTGAACTATTATGTCCAGCACGTCCGGCGAGTGCGCGCTCTGCGCAGGCAAATACGTCGGGCCGTGCGGGCCGGACACACAGAACCCCACCCGCTCCGATTCCCGCAGCAGGAGGTTCCCCGCCGGGTTGGTTTGGCCGGAGTTCCAGGCTGGGTGTTTACAGTTGAGGTCGCCGGCGACGAGGATCGGGACTTGCGTATCCAGCAGTTGACGCAGTCCCCTCGTATCAAGCTTCGCCTGCGGCGGCTTATAAATGGCATATAGGTGCAGCTCTCTGTCACCTATATGCAGTGCCACACCCAACGTGTAAAGGGATTGGAGCGACAGGATTGGGAGAGGTTGGTGGATGATGTTCCTACGTACCAGGACCATCAGCCCACGAAAGACGCGGCCCTGGTCCGTAAGTTCATCTTTCCGGTAGGCAATGTAGTTAGGAATATTGAAGGGGATCGAGGAGGAGAGGAGGGTCTCGCTAATCAGCGCCACGTCTACTCTCTGATCTCTGAGGAAAATCTGCAAGGTGCGACGTTGCTCTCGCAGTCCGCGGGCATTCCAGTGCAACACGCGCAAGAAGGCGTGAGGCGCCTTACTCGTCTCTGCTAACAGTAAGTCCGGCGAGTCCGGACATGATAGCAGTTTGAGGTTCTTTCCCGGCCTCGATAGCTCGTAATATATCGAGGAGGAGCGTGGCTACAGCCTTCACTGGAATGAGCTCCAGTGCTGTTTGCGCCACGTATGGTATCGCTGATGGCGGGGGGGCTGAGGGCCCCCCCCTTGGAGCGGTGGAGTCCGGTCCGGCTCGAGCCTTTCGGCTTTTACTTTTCCGGCCCCCTCGCTTTTTGCGCTTGGGAACGGAATTCCTCGGCGTTGGGTCGTTGGCCTGGGGTTGGAGCGTGGTGGGCAGAGAAGAGCCTCCCGCCACCTGCCCCGTCCTCACCGGGTCGAAACTGGGGCCCTGCCGGCGGTCGACAGGGCTATGGTTCCCGCCGATTTGTTTCGCAACTCACGGCGAAAGACGGGGCAGGAGGTATTATTGGCGGTGTGATCGCCGCCGCAATTGGCGCAGCTAGGTGCATCCTCCCGAGAGCGGGGGCACTCTTTAGCCGGGTGTCCTCCTCCACACCTGACACAAGCTTGCGGCCTGTGGCACATGTGTGAAGAGTGCCGAAATTGCTGGCACCTATGGCATTGTGAGGGGCCCTTCTTTCCCCTCCAGGCTTCAATGATGAATCCCTTCATATCCAGCAGCTCGGTAACGCTGAATATTCCAGGAGTGAGGTCTGCGGTTCGTCGCAGCTGGGCGAAGAATATGCACCCGGGACGCCCGGCCCGACCCTGGATTTGTTTGACAAATTCAGGGTCGTATCCGAGCTCCCGGAGTGCTTCTTGAATATGCGGCTCCTCTGTATTGACCGGCAGACCTCTGATCGCAACCTTCAGGCTGCGCTCTGCCGGGAGTGAATAGGAGAACCACGATAGGTTCTCCTCTTTTTCGATTTTCGTCAGGTACCGTTGAACCTCTCGGAACTCGGTATCACTGCGCGGCAAAAAACGAATGCCGTTCCCGAACGGCCGTGCGTTGACTGGATGCCCTAGCTTAGCTTTGAGCACCCTAAAATGAAGTGCCCAGTTGGGCAGGCTTTCCACGATAAATGGCGGAAAGCGCGGTGGGGAAACCCGTTTTATACCCGCTGGGGAGATAGTGGCGTTTACCGTCTCGCCTGCGGCCGCGTTCGTAGCTGAGGGCTTCGAACCTATGGCCGCGGCGTATGAGACGGGGGTACCTGTTAATACTACGTCCATGCCGCCTAAACTTCGCGGTCGGGCCCCCTCGAAGGTAGGCTCAGCGGCGGCAGAGTGGCCGGCAGCGGGTGCAGTGGTGGTTGCGGGGCGGGCGCCGTCGGTGGCTGCAGGGCGGGTGAAGCTCTGCACAGGGCCGGCGGGGCGGGTGGTGGGGCCGGGGCGGGAGCCCTCGGTCGCTGCGGTGGGCCCGGAGCGGATGCTCACGGGCTGGGCGGCGGCGGGACCCGCGCGAGCGGGACCCACCGATTGGGTAGCAGGGCCTGGGCGGGATGTGCCCGGGCGTTGCACGGCGGTGTTGGAGCGTGCGGCGGCCGCAGGTTGAGATGCGGCGCCAGCGCGGGCGGCGGCCGTCGGCTGCACGGCTGCCCCGGGACGGGTGGTGGCTCCTGGGCGCACAAAGCTCGGTTGAGCTGTGGCGCCGGGGCGGGATGGTGCGCCTGGGCGGGTGAGTGCGGGCCTAGCCGCGGGCGGTGGGCCGGTGGCGCTGGAGCGGGCGCCCAGCGGGATGTAGCGCTGGGCATCGGTGGTCAGGCGGGCGGCGAGGCCAGGGCGGGTAGCCCCGGGTTGGGCGGCAGCAACCGGGCGCGGAGCGCTCGCGGTCGGCTGGGCGGGTCCGGTGCGGGCCGCATCGCTGTGGCGAGCGGCGCCGGCACGGGCGACGGTGGCGGGGCGAGCAGCGCTCGCGTCCGGTTGTTCATATTTAGGCGCCACAACCCGGGCGCGCCGTGGGTCGCGCTGTGGTAGTGGTGCTGGTGGATCCGGGATCGGCTCCTCCATCTCGGCTCGGAGGGCGCGCGGCGACGGCAGCACCCCAGTGGAGTAGCTGCGGTGCAGGCGCGGGTCCGAGCGGCGGCGCGGAGTCGGCTGGATGTCGGGGTCGGCGGGGGGTGAGGGGGCCGCGGGGTGGCGTTCGCGACGCTCCCTCTTCTCCTCCGGCGAGGGCGAGGTGCCGCTGTAGCGGCTGCGGGGCCTCTTGATACCCGCGGTCAGTTTGTCGATAACAAACTGCACCCGCGGGTCTATCGGGGACTGCGGTGGTCTTGTAGCATCCTCGGGGTCTTCGGGTTCGTCGGCGGGCTGCGAGCTGGCAACCGCGGTCACAAACTCCGCGAGGACCTCCGGCGACAGTCCCGATGCGCGGACACTTTCCAAAAGGAAAGCTTCCTGCGCATCAGAGTCACCGGATGCGATGGGCGGAGGCGATGGTGAAGCAGGTGGCGGCGGTCGGCCGCCCGAAGCCTCGTCCATCCTCGGCTGTGTTCGTTTGTTCGGGTCTGGAGTGGGGGTATTCTGCCGCGCGGCGATTGGTCGGAACAGAATCAGGGGTGGGGATAGAAATCCCCAATCGCCCGTGCGCGGAACTTGGAAAGTTAGCAAAATACGGCTAATTCCTAAAAGAGCGCGTGCACGCCGTGCTCGACTATATGCGACACCCGCGCCATCGAGTACTGCGGAGGGGAGGCTACGTCATCGGCATTATGGACGTTTCTTATTCGAAAACTATTTAAATTATCATGTTTTGTTTACATTTGTTTTTTATAATTTCCTTTTATAAAATCAAATATAAATACGGAAAATAAATAAGTAAATTCATTCAGTCACTACCAACCAAGAGTTTCACTTCTAACCCTACAAGTACACCAGATCCCTAAAATATGAAAAACTTTTTTTTAATATAAATTTCAAATAATTATTTCCTCGCTTCAAAAGGTTTCCGACTTTAAATAATATAAAAATCCGAAATAATAAAAAAAAAACATCAAAACCGGAGCTTTTTCTGAGGACAGGCCGAAGATTGCCTGTTTTATGCATTTATTGACGCGACTATAAGATGATATTCCAAAATATAAGTTTAGGAAAGGACAATGGGCAAAAGTAATAATTGCATAAAATTTGTTATGAATATTAGTTTTATTTTCGTTAACATTGTTTTTTACCAATACATAGCAATAATAAGTTTTTGACCGTACGTGACGCGATTGTATGCGTCCACGTAAAAGCCAAGCATCTTAGTTTATGCTATATTCATGTAAATCTTGGAGTGCGCTTTCTCTATATATTTCTAAAATGTATAGTCCATTTGACAAATGCTCGCTGCAGTAGGATCGGGCCAGCTTCAGTTGATAGGTGCCCAAAGAAAGTAAAATAATATGTTCTTCCGTCAATAGTGGGAAGTTCGGTATTTCATGACTTTCTATTCTTTGAAAATCCACCCTTCGCCTATTTAACCCATTTCTTTCTACATAAACATAAAGTAGATTCGGGGAATCTGTTTTCTCCCTGATTATGTTTAGGAAGGCCTCTGCGTGAATGTTATCAACGATGGGTATGTGGAAGTTATTTAACATAGCTGCGGCGATTTTACAATCGAAGAACATTTTTGGTAATGATTTATTAAAATATTTTTGCCGCATAAGCTAGAAATCGCGTTTGAAACTCCCGTTCACCACTTCCACTACCCACCGGCATATTTGACTGATGGAGCTTCATTACCTTGCCCAGTAGTTAGCTGTGTCTCCCATCTGTCCCTAGATGGTGGAACGTAGGATTCATATCCACATGCTTCTATAGCATCTAAGCTGTCCCATAAGCCGCGATCTAATATGAATACATCGTTTGGTTGAAGAAAGCAATGCAATGGGTTTTCTCCATCATTCATTATATCGGTCATGATGTTTGCATAGGTCTTAGTGGCAGCGTATGGTCCCAAAACATCGATTATATAGCCATTGGAACACACAAGTAAAAATGGCTTCAGCAAATTCTGGAACTTATGCAGGCTATAAGACAAAAAGTTCAAGCTTTTATTAATATATATATAAGTCCCATCGCATATCACGATAGCCTTATTGTTTTCTTCATTGCCAAATAACCCTCTTGGTATAGTGAGGTTCTAAAACTTCGCTTCTTTTCATATGGTCCATGATAGGTACGTAATATCGTATTTTTGCAATTATTATATCTACTAAAACTGGAACTTTTGGGGGCTTCCCGTGGTTGTCGGACAAGGATTTGGGACAAGTCGCCATATAAAATTTATTTTTGCATATTTAAAGACCTATCCAATGACACCACAATGATTGCTATTGGAGCGAGTAACAAAATGGGAATGTCCTTTGATTCAAATTGGTAGAAAATAAAGAGAATTGAATGTTTTTCGGTGATCTCAAATATTAAATTTATTCTCGTAAAAAGTGTGTATTATTACATACAATCGAATGTCTTACAACTTTTTTCGGCATTGCTAAACTGCTCACATGCTTTATAACTTATTGATAACTTTGTGATTAATTAAAGAATGAAATTTTTTTTATTTGAAGCTGACGTTCATGTGTTAATTACGTCAATGGTTCAATAAGAACTATTTTTTTCCGAATAATCGCTTATTGGGCATCGACAGTTATATCCGTGATTATATCGTCGTCTTTTTTGAACTACTCTGTTATTGTGCGGTGTAGCGATTCTTTATACATATAAAGAATCGCAATGGTGTAGTTTCTTAATTTATACATCTAGGTACATACATAGGCATAAACATGAATCAATATAAAAGTAAGACAAAGTTGAATGCCATCAATCCATCTCGCCATGCCCTGTCCAAGCATCTAGTAGTGTATTTAAATTTTGTTGATTTGTAAACTATATCGCGTTCGTTTTTATTTGGTTTTAGGCAACATCAGGCCAGTGACGAAAATAGAAGAAAAATATTATTGAGCAGACCGTAAATGCAGACGCTAAAAAAAATACCGACTCTCTTAACCCAGCTTACGTCGAACGGCAGGATTGACGGAATAATGTGAATTCACAACATTTAAAATTTTAGATTGTGTTGAAATAAATTTCTGTATTATTGTCATCTCATAACTTTTTTTTCAGAATTTGTTAACGATCCATTTTTAAATATTTGAAATAACGTCATCATCATCATAAAATAACCTAATGTATATTTACACCTTCAGGATTTGTAAACACGCAATACTCACGATTTTTGGTCAGCAATCATAAAAAAACAACATCGTCACCTGTTCGGGGGGGGTTTCCGCCTACAAACACTCAAACATACGCCGCCCCATGTGTACCACCCCATACATTTTTTTCTATTTCCAAATTTTACGCCCAAGGAAAAAATTTACAATTTAATATTTAGAGGCCGAATTATTGCCGAATCGCTGCCTATATTTTGTCACAGATTTAAGACCAGTGGCCTTATTCCGAGTTTATATATATATTCCAATGGTTATTTAAGTTCTATACCAATGGTTATATAGTCTGTATTAGGTTGGCTATATAATGCCGCCATCTTGAAATACACGATTTTATTCTTCTTCGCAAGTTTGATAGATGGCATAGTTAAGCGTGCTAACTCACTTCTCTACGCCATCAGGAAATCATTCCAGCAAATTACCCTAGTCATGTTCCTCAAAATCAATAAAACATTCATTAGACCACTTTTGGAATGTGGGTTCCAAGTCTGGAATCCGTATTTTAAACTACCAATGCTGAGAGACCGCCGATCATGTGGAGATTTGATTGAGAGCTTTAAAATCCTCACAGGCAAATATGATTGTCCCCACTTGGCTGAAATGTTCCATTTCAACGATTCTATATTTCCCCGTCGTGACCATGACAAGAAACTGTCAAGAACACTTAGCAGCAAAAATGTTGGATATAACTTTATTAGAAACAAAGTGGTGAATATGTGGAACAGGCTGCCACAGGACATGGTCAACTCGTCTACTGTTAACACTGTTAAGAATAAACTGGACAAGTGATAACTAACAAATTAGACAATAAATAAAAAATTAAGAACTATACACCAGTGCTTGATATAGGCATATCAGCAATACGCTGCTCACCTATTATTTAATAATAATAATAATTTCAAAATACTTGCCCCCATGGGCCATTCTCAATTTTGCAATTATTTTCCTGAACTTGGTAGTAGTACTTTTAATGCTCGGAGAGGCATGAGTGAGAAAATTTGTGTTGAACTTCGTTGTCACGTTACACCTGCTAAATATTTATTTTAAACATATTTTATTAACAAAGTTAATATCTTTTCTTTACATTTTTTAAAACCCCCACGCTACAACTTCTGTCGCCATCTGGCAGTCTATTATTGTTGTACACTTACCAGCTAATTTTGCTTTCTTTCTACAATAGGTATGGTCCTCATGATTCCTCGTTTTTTTGGAGTAATTATGGTCTATATGTGAAGATGATACTAAAAAATAATTTTATTACTTAATGAACATTTTTTTTTTATCAAAACATGTGTCAGACAAAAAGAACGCAACCTTGGTTCCAAAACAGGGTAAAAATTTACCTGTGCATTTTGTTGAGGATAAGCAAGAAATGGAGATATGTAATTTGTGTATATTCCATCTCTTTCTTTTCCCTGAGAGCATGGGTAATACTATTTCAATTTTGGAACAGCCCCCAAAAGTGCCTTCCAAATTAGGGGTAACCTGTCAAATCTCTCAGAAAAATAATTGGATAAGTATGTAATTTGAGTATCTTCATGTTCATAGTTGTAACTAGTCTTCCATTATACATTATTACAGTATTAGTGTATACAATATTTATTTAATGTATTTAAATAAAAATAAATTTAGCATGTAGCGACAATCAACTCTCTTTCCAACTAAATAGTAAAGGGGTTTAGATTATAAAGTCAAATATATCTACAACCCAACCAATTTGATCTTGAACTCTCTGCCATCACAGGAGTTCACAAGTTTGAGACAATGTTCTTGGCTATCCATGGATTTTCTGTTTGGGTGCCGGGACAATTGCGTGGTTGGAAGGGAGGGGTAAAAACTGCAGTGTTACACAAACTGCGACTTGAGACTGTGAAATAGGGTTAAAGGCCTTTTAAGTCTCCCCTTCACTGTGTTCACTACCCTCTCTACTAAACCAAATATTATATGATCTTGTCAGCTCCATCTTGGAAACACATTCCATAAAAGTTCCGGTGGCCAAGATCCTTCAATAGACAATGCAAAGACTTTGCTGGAATTCCTCTTGCACCAACTTCCAATGCATAAAGTTGACTTTCTAGTAATTTCATTTGTGAGATTATATGTAAGTATTTCTTTGACTTGATGGTGTGGTCCTAGTAATGTTTGTTTCCCACGAAATTGTGAGTTTTATAAGTATTGCCCGACTGTGTAATTTTGTAAATAATCATTATAAGTCATCTGAAATGATAACAATTTAGACTATCTACTTACAAAATATGACCATGATCTTTGTGAGCGAGTCCTACTAATATCCCTACAGGTTATGGTGCATTTAATCAATAAAAAGCACAGTATTAAAAGTAGGTAACACTTACCGAAATCATCACAAGCCACAGCCGGTGTTCCACTAGATATCTCGTCTGTTGTGAATAGAGATGGATACGCATTCAAACTCAGACGTTTCCTTCTTATATATCTTTTTTCAAAGTGCATATGGCACACAAATAAATTTTTCAACGACTCCTTAGGCACACGCATTTTGAGGCACTTTAACCACTTTAGGAGTTTCATCTCATTGGAGCGAGGGAATTTGTGTAATTTAGCGTTCTGTCGCGAACTCTTACACCCCCTGACACAACACACATAGTACATTTTCTAAAAAGAATCTTCTCTGTATCGTTCCAATTTTACTACACTGTTTTACTATTTGTTTTTTTTTATTTTTTTATTTTACTTCTTCTTCTTCTTCTTTTAATTAATGGCCTCTACTCCTTACGAGTAATTTTGCCAGTGTCTAGTGTGGTAGATTATAGTAAAAGTGGGATAATGGGATGGACAGGAAAAAGGAAAGGACTAGGGTAGAGAAAGGAATGGCGACATGACCGTATGCAAACATACGGTATAGTCCTGCCAATGTCGAGTGAAGAGGAAAAAATCTACAGTAAAATGGGTACCGCCATTTTACTGAAGATTGTGGGATTGTTTGAGATAACACAAACACCGAGATCACTGCGTAAATGCTACACTTCTCACACTTAATATTACTATACGAATGCTTATTCTACAAAATTAGTACACTTTTGCACAATAATATTCAATAAAATTAAATTTGAAAAATATAATATAAACACGCGTCTACAGTGTTCGGGCTACCCTCAAAGAATCCCCTGTTCAGTGTTTACCACAGGTGTTTACTATTATATTTTTCAAATTTTATTTTATTGAATATTATTGTGCAATAGTGTACTAATTTTGTTGAATAAGCATTCGTATAGTACTCAGTAGGAAGCTAGTACTCTAAAATTATTATTAACTTATATTAATGGCCTCTACGCGTGCGCGTAATTTTGCCAATGTCACGTTGATTGAGGGTAGATTCAAAAAATTTCGGTTGTTAAAGTGAAAGTGGGATAATAGGATGGAAAGGAATAAGGAAATGACTAGGTTAGAATTAGGAGTGGCCACATGACCGTATGCAAACATACGGTATAGTGATGCCAGTGTCAAGTAAAGGAGGAAATAATCGACAGTACTCTAAAAGAAAGTGTTGGAAAATGTGACGACTGACGAGGAAATATTATAGAAATAACAAATAAACACCTCCACAGATAAAATAGAGTACCAAGTTCCTTAGCATGGTGTGTTCTCTTCATACAAACTTATAAAATAAATGTAGCAGCTCCATCTAGTGCTCATGATTAAGTTGATTTTTATTTTTATTGGTAACACCCTAGAAAATATTGTTATTAGCAACATTTAGTTGGGATTCACATCGATGTTCTAGAAATGCTCGATCCTTCTCACGTTCCATGCTTAGCATCGCTGCCACGGATCGCTGGTTTTTTTAGCCAAGGTCGTTTCACCGCGCGGAAATGTTAGCAATTCAAGTTACCATCAATCTTTCCGCGAACAGAAATTTTAACACGAAAAGTTAGCACGGCTACTTTTTGACAGATGTTTGTTTACATGTGAATATCTACAAATTGGAATTTAATTAATTATTTTATGTATTCATATCTGTTTTAGTTTTAAAAGTTCGATTAAACCTAAAAAATAAAAATCGTGTAACTAAATTCAGCTTTGGTATGTTTGGTTTGAGGTTGTTAATTAAATTAATATTGTGATATTATAAAATTATTGTATTTAAATAATAGTTAATTAAAAAATATTGATTTATTATATAATGATAAGGTAGTAATATTTTTAATTTCAATTATTTAATTCAAAATAGTACTTCTTGTCAAAAAGTGGCATCAAAAATCAACACCGATCGTTTCCGGGCTGCATTTTAGCATCGCTAAAAAAAATTACATGGCTGTGTTGAAACGGGCGGTCGCGCTGGTTTTTGAAATCAGCACGAGAAACTGCCCGCGTTAGCTCTCGGAACGTCGATTTGATTTTAAGGATCGCAATTCCTCGATCCGATTCTCGGATCGGATCGGATCGCATTCCGTTGATCCGATATTCAGGATATCGAATGAAAATAATTAAGAAACCATTCTATTATATATTTGAAAAGAAAAAACAACGCTTATCAATACGAACAATTCTTATAGGAGAAATATAAAGAATAATTCGAATGAATATTCGCCATATATTGAGAATGTTACTAATATGGTTATGGTTATAGGATAATGACGTTGCAATTGTCTTTACACAGTTGAACATAATTTACATTTTCCGCCCTGTTGTATCTTTGTAAACTTACTCCATAAGTCAAAGTCAAAATCATTTATTTCATGAAGAGTACTATATATACTATTTAAGTCAACGGGATTTTTAGAGGTGGTAATTCGATCCTAGGCATTGCATCGAACGAAGTTTGAACCCGGAATTATGATCAGTAGATTTTAGTTTTATTTTGTCTTCGACGGACTTTGCTAAACAATATAAATCGTCGAAAGATTCGAGGGAGCTGTAGTTAGGAATATAATTATGATTAAGACCTGCGTACTCCATATTAAGATCATGGCAAATTTTAGAAAAATCGTTCTTTGTTCGCCGCAAGTGTTAACAGTGGAGACCAAAAACGGTTCATCACTAGCCGCTATTCTGTGACGTCATTCGGGCTCAAAAAGCATATTAGTTTAATGTTACTGCACCTTAAAAGTTAGTCAAAAGTTTGTTTATCACAAATTATCGTAAAAAAGGACAATAAATACCCGAGAAAACAAGAAACTGTAGACTACAGAATACTCGTTGACATTTGTTTGTCCGCGAATGACGTCACATGAAGTGTTTGCTAATGTCGGAGCGTTTACAAATGCGTTCCGTTACTACAAAAATATGGATTTTTTAAATCGTATTTAGGTATAAAAAAATTAGGTAATCAAAATAAAATAGATTACTGTAAATATGTTCAAAGACATAAAAGGAACATTATACAGGGTGTTTGGAAGGGAGCTGTACATACGCCTAGGGTAGAAACTAGGGATAGTCTGCTACCTACCCCCGCCTAATATATTGACCTTGGCCTCAAGGTTTTTTTTTTAATTTATTTTTATTTTTTATTTGACTTATTTGTGAATTTTTTACTAAAGCTACCTGTAGCTCAAAATCTATCCATGGGACCGGTCTGCTAATGGTCTTGTTTTAATCGTTAGAGTCTTAGGGTCCTGCAAATAATATTAAATTATTTTACACCAAAAAATTGTGGAGAAGAAAAGTTATGGGGCCTGAAGTACCGTAGTAAGGTAAAGAAATAATTTTAAGGGCAACTTTCTATGGGGTTTAAAAAAAAACTAACAGGGTTAGAGTTCTTCTGATTTTTTTAAAACATCCTCAGTCCATGCCCTTTGTAACGATATGCTAAAAGTGTAATTATCACTTTTAGTTTTAAAGTTATTAATTAATTTCCGCAACTAGGGCACTTTAAGCAAAAATTTCAACTAATGAAAATTAAATGTGTTCGATCGTAAAAGGATGGCAAATGAAACAAAAAATTTGGTAATGACTAATGTCATTAAATTACAAATTTTAATTAATTACTAATTTTAATTAATTACTAATTTTAATTAATTACTAATTTTAATTAATTACTAATTTTAATTAATTACTAATTTTAATTAATTACTAATTTTAATTAATTACTAATTTTAATTAATTACTAATTTTAATTAATTACTAATTTTAATTAATTACTAATTTTAATTAATTAAAAATTTTGTTCAAAATTGATGACCATGCTCGGCACCTCTAAACCTGTAAACATGCTCGGCACCTCTTCCTCATTTCCACGGTCACCGTTCCAAGCAGCAGGTCCTCGCGCATTGTATCGAATGCGGCGTGGATCCTGTTAATTAAAACCTCCCTTGTTGGTACTTCTTCTGCGTACACCAACTCTTTCGCCCTTCCCTAGACGTAGAAGTCGAGCGGGGTAAGGTCAGGCGACCTTGGGGGCCAGGGAATTCGCCCACCCCGACCAATCCAAGAATTAGGAAAGCAGTTGTTCAGAAGCTCCCTCACACACCTCGACAGCCGTCGTGCTGGAAGACTATGGGCCGATCTTCGTCAAACACTTCTTCCACTAAATCGGGAAAATCGTTTTCGAGGAAATCTAAGTAGTTTTGCCCGTTTAGGTTGTCTGGCAAAAAGTGCGGCCCTATCAACCGATTACCGATGACGCCTGCCCATACGTTCACTGAGAACCTTTGTTGAAAACCTCTGTGCCTCTTCACTCTTGGGTTTTGATCTCTGGGTCTTGTCCCCCCCATGGTGGGATGCAGATTGTACTAAAAAGATTAAGGACCGTAAACACGCAGAAAGGCTTTACAACATCTCAATGACAATGGATAATTTTATTAATTATAAAAGAATAGCTGCAGAAACAAGAAGACTACTATCATTTACAAAAAAAATCTGGTTGGAATAAGTTCTGTGAAAACCTCTCCCCTAATTATCCATCCTCAATGGTTTGGAAAAATATTAAAAAATTTCGTGGTTCATTGTCTTCTAGCACTTCTGTGTCTTCCAATATTTCTTCGGGCTGGTTGCTGCAGTTTGCAGATGCCATGTCCCCTCCTCATAACCCATCCCTGGATAACTTCCCTTCTTTGCCAAGAAGTTTAAATCTCCATGACCCCTTGGATGACCCTTTTACTAGAGAGGAGCTAGTAGCTGTTTTTTCTAAGCTAAAAGATTCTTTCCCTGGTTGTGACGGTATTCCATATTAATTTATTATAAAATCTAGTCTCAATTTCCAAAATATTTTCCTTATAATTTTAAACAAAATCTTTGTTAATGGTTTCCTACCTCATGGAAAAACCAAATTATTATACCTATTCCCAAACCCAATAAAGATCCTACCCTTCCATCATCCTACCGCCCCATTGCCCTCTCCTCAGTGTTCTGTAAAATACTAGAACATTTAATAAAAAATCGTCTGGAATAGTATGTTGAAAGCCGAAGTATTATTGACAGCTCCCAATTTGGGTTCCGTAAAGGCAAGGGTACATACGACAGTTTAGGTATTATATCAACAGACATCCGTAGTGCTTTCTCAAGGGGGGACCCTGTAGTGGGTGTCTTCCTTGATATAAGTTCAGCATATGACCACGTCATTCTTCCTCTGCTCAGGCAGAAAATGCTAAAGCTGAGCATTCCAGTGAGGACTCTTCAACTCATATCCAACTTATTATCTGCCCGGTCAATATATATTAGATACCAGGGTCACCACCTCGCCCCGCGTACTATCTGGAGAGGCCTCCCTCATGATTCTGTGCTCAGCCCGCTTCTCTATAATATTTACACTTATGATCTCCACCATTTTGTAATATTCTACAGTATGCCGACGATTTGGCTCTGTATTCACCAGTTGGAAATATTTTAGATTCCCAATCCCTCTTGAATAAAGCTTTGTATTATCTTTCCAATTGGCTCTCAGACTATGGTCTTTCTCTATCATCCGAAAAAATGTGCCTTGGTTCCTTTTTCAAGAAAGTATAAAGTTCCTTCTCTAGATATTAGAATAAATAATCACCCCATTCCCCAACTCTCAGCCTTTAGATTTTTGGGAGCGGTCTTAGACTCTAGAATGACTGGCAACCCCCACTTTGATTATGTATCTGAAAAATGTGAAAAATCTATCAATGTCCTACGCTGTCTTTCTGGTGTTTGGTGGGGATCACACCCTTACTCCCAAAAACTACTTTATAACTCTATTGTAAGAAGCAATCTAGATTATGCTTCATTCTTCGTTGCCCCCTGTAATAAAGCATCCTTAAACAAATTAGACAAAATCCAAGCCAAGAGCATTCGAATCATCTTTGGAGCAATGAAATCAACTCCCATTCTTGCCCTGCAAAATGAATGTGCCGAACCTCCTTTATGCACAAGAAGACAATACCTATCAGACCGCTTTTTTTACAAAATCTCTCTATCATTATTAAATCTTTTAAATTCTCCATATTGGAGAAACAAAAATAACCCATCCCTGTTAGTTAGTTACCTTAAATTTGTTAAGCTCAAATATCCCATTTATTCCTCCGACTGGTATCCCACTTTTAAATATCCATATAAGTCATTATTACTCATCCCCAAAGTTGTATATTTTGACATTGACAAGGAGTCTTCCAGAGAAGATAGTATTTTTAATAGGGAAATCCAAAGGCATTGGTTAGATAGACTATCAATATTCTGCGATGCCTCAAAATTTTATCTGGAATCGTTTGTGGGTTCAGCTGTGTGGATACCCATGCTCAGCATAATTTTAAATTTTAGAAGTCTTCCTCAAGCATCAATTTTCTCCGAGGAGTCTCTTGCTATTTTAGAAGCTGTGAAATATGTCCAATCCTACAATATTAAAAAATCCATAATATTCTCTGACTCTTAGAGTTGCTTGAAAGCACTTTCGGCCAACCCCTTCTGTGAAAACCTCCATCCCCTAACTCTAAAAATTAAGCACCAACTATGGCAATGCAGCTGTCTTGGACTGGACATTGTACTGGCGTGGATTCCAACCACTGCGGTATAGTGGGCAATGAGGCTGTCGACCTACTTGCCAAGGAGGCTTCATCCATTGGCTCAATGGACAATTTTGTTTTGTACCCGCAGGACTTGATCCCTATGGCTGGAAGGGATCATGTTGCCTCATGGGAGAGTATATGGAATTCTGACCCCACTAAGGCTAAACATTATAGATCAATCCAACCTACCATTTTCACTAAACCTTGGTTTTTTACATTAAAACAATTTACTAGACAAATCACCTCTACTATCTGTCGACTTCGACTTGGCCATAATAGTCTACCTTGCCACCTACATAGAATCAGGGTTAGAGAGAGCCCCTTGTGTGACTGTGGGACAGATCTGGGAACATTAGAACACTCTCTATTTGGTTGTCCCAATCAGAATATTTCCCTATATGATATTCTTCCACCCATAGTCCCTCGTCCCACCAATTCAACTACTCTCTTATCACTGCCCAATTATAATGAAATACTGGCTATAGCAAAATATTTAAAAAAGTTCAAATTAAGATTCTGATTATAAATATATTCCTATTATACTTCCTATGAATATTTACTTCTGGACCGCTGGATCCGGTTTTTATTAGTTTCAGGGGCTTCTTGTATAATAAATATTTTGAAAATTTACCCAAAATGTATCCTTTTTATTGCGCAAAACATCAAAATATTTATAAATGTAAAATTATTTTTTAAAATTGAAAAAAAAAAAAAACCCGCCATCTGCCTCACCCAGAAATAGTTCCATTCGAGAGCACAAGATGGCGCTATAGTCGCTTCTAAAAATTATGACGAAGAGTACACCACGTCATCAACCAATCTAAGATGTTTTTGTTGTCCATTGGCCTTCAAGCCATCGGTAAGCGTGAGCCAAAATCGCCAATTCGGATAGAGAATTAAAAGCGAGAGGCATTCTGGCTTAGGAACGAATGAAACCGGTCATTTCGTTCACTATTTTCCCGGGCCGTGTTCGTAAACTAACACTTTAACACTGGGTAATGACACTACACTATATGCATCTCTTCTTCTTTTAAGCATTTTTCAATATTTTTATCGCAGTCTGTAACACGTGTTAAAGTGTTACGTTTCCGAACACTCCTCTGACAGCAGCTGTCATTAGGGTAGGGTAATAGTGTTCTGTGGTCATTAGTACTTAGCAAAATTTTGGAAATTTCGTCTATACTAATATTATAAAGAGGAAAGATTTGTATTTTTGTATTTTTGTATGTTTGTAATGAATAAACTCAAAAACTACTGGACCGATTGCAATAATTTTTTCACCATTAGAAAGCTGCATTATTCAGAAGTAACATAGGCTATATAATATTACGCTAGGTCCTATAGTTGTGGAGCAGTAACCAAAAATGTTTTAAAAACGGGGGAAAAGTATCGTTTCTGAGGCCTTCCGTGGCGTGCGCTGAGCATATAGTTAAAGTTATACAAACCCGTGCGAAGCCGGGACGGGCCGCTAGTATTTCATAAACATGTAACGAAATATTATATTTATGGTGTTTTATTAAGCAGTTAATAATAAAATAAGTGCACCAAATAATATTACGCCGGAAAAAAATACATAGAAACGGAAACATGCAGTAAAATTGTTGATTTCTTGATGATGTAAGTATATATTATTTGTTTATATTTTAAGAACTCTAATCTCGTCTTGTAGCTAAATACATTATAATTTCTTCACATCGAATTGTAGCCCGATGTAATACCTAATCAAATAGTTTGTTGCTACAAAGATTAAGCTGTTTTTGTAAACGTGTGTGATATGTTATGATAAATAAGTTATCATTTGTCTAGATTAGCAGCATTTAGTTGAGAGTGATTTATTTGTCACCCTGGGAGATCTTGCTAGTGCGCCATTACCCGAAGAAGAAGAAAATGAGATTTTGAACCGTATTAAAGTTCTGGCAGAAGAATTTCTTCCGGAGGGATGGTGGTCCTGGAAGACTTGTAATTTACCCGAACAGGAAGTTTTCGGTGAAAATATTGACGCACAAATTCTCAACAAAATTCGTTTTGCCCTACCAACTGTGGACATCGCTAAAGCATTTAACCCTTCTATTAAACATCTGTCTAAAAAATAATTTAGAGATATTAAAGTTAAAATGTTGCATTGGGCATTTTTCAGAGCGCTAATTATAAGTCCACCGTCGTTGGTCAATAAATTGAAAGGCACAGTAGGCCAAGCTAGTACTTTCCTGCATGATATCGCCCCGCTGAAGAATCTTCTTTCTAGAAAGGAGGCTTCTGCAATCTTGTCTGGTCATGAATTTGAGGAGAAATCTCATGCTTCACAAAAACGTACCTTATCAGTAGATGTAGGCAGTACCTCATTAAAAAAGTCGAGATTAGACTTATTAGAAGAAAAAATGGACAAAATGTTTTCTATCCTCACAAAGAATAGGGCTCAACTAACTCAACCTTGTGATATACAGCCACGTCCATCAACTTCTTCGCTTCATGGTGATTCTGACTAATCAAACAAAGAAAATTTCTATGATATGGATCAATCGGATGACGAAAGTGAGAATTCGACGTGGATGGCGCAGGCGCCATCTCTGAAATATCCCAGGATCATGATTTAGAGACTCTCTCATTCATCCCTTACGTAAAGGAAGACGCTCCACCAATACCGCTACCTACCCCGTCAATCAGAGCGCAAGGTATTTCATGCCAAAAGTTTTGTGAACTAGGCTGGAACAAGATAAGGTACAAGGAAGTTCAAAAGAGGTTACAGGCATCACCAGTTTTTGATGCCCTAAAAGTAAATGATATCATAGGGAGCTGGGAAAGTAAGACCTATAGTCAATCTCTGCTGACAAGAATGGATGGAATAGTAGGCACTTTTACTCATGGTCTTTTAAAACAGAGAGCTAAGATATCAGATGGTTTAAAAACCCTAGCACAAAAACATCCTGAGGCATATAAAGACATAACAGAATTTTTTATTGGCGAAGATTCGGTGAAAACTATTTCAGAACGGGAAACTCCGCCAGATTTTCAACTTAAAACCCTAAACGAATTTCTCAAGCCAAGGAAATTTCGTTTAATAAATCAACTCTGGGTACCAAGATTCCTACAGAAGAACGATTTTATGGTCAAACTGGATATAGCCCAGGCGTACTTTCACGTTTCGATAAAAGAAACTCATCGTCGTTATCTTTGTCTGGCTTACGAAGGTCGGGTTTACAATATGATTTGTTTCCCATTCAGCCTTTCCAGTGCGCCGCTGGCCTTTTCATCAATAGTAAATTGAGTCGCAAACATACTACGTCAAAAAGGAATAAGACTTAGTAAATCTAGACGATTTCTTGATTGCAAATAAGGACCCAGATGTTCTCAGAAAACACCTACACGTGGTTGTAGTCTCTTCAAAATTTAGGTTGGATTCTAAAAATCGAGAAGTGCACAACAAATCCTTCACAGAAAATAGTGTTTCTTGGTGTTCTATGGGATACAAGAAAAAATGTTATGTGTTTAATACCACAAAAAAAGAACGGAATTCTTAGAGACCTCGGAAACCTCCATCAGAAAAAGAAATGGGATTGGCAGAAAGGTACTTCCATCTTGGGAAGGTTGAGCTTCGCGTTCCTAGTAAATCCTCTGGGTCGACTACACCTTTGGCAGCTTCAGATTGCATCTCGTCACCTAAACGAAGACACCCCGAAGCTCTCCATAAGAATTCCGGAACCTGCGCTTGTAGACGCGGCTTGGTGGATAAAGAATGGAAACCTGAACAAACCTATATTCGAAGCAACTCCATCCATATTTCTAACCACCGATGCGTCAAGCACTGGCTGGGGATTCCACATGGAAGGAGACTCTCACGCAGGCATGTGGTTACCAGCGCAAAAGCAGTGGCACATCAACCGAAAGGAATTATTTACAGTCCTAATTGCAATTCAAAAATGCAAAACATGATTGACCCGCAAAGTGTGATGCTTCAGTCCGACAACAAAACGGTAGTCGCATTCATACGAAAGCAAGGAGGGACTCGATCCCAATCGCTTCTATCAATTGCCAAGAAGATATTGCTTATAGCTTATGCTCATCAAATACAATTAAAGGCTTTTTACATACCCGGTGTATACAACAATTACGGGGAACGACGGTCGAGAGGTCTGCTCCCAACGGACTGGCATCTGTCACAAAGCATAACGGACTTGATATTCGCGAAGTGGGGCATACCTCATATAGACCTATTTGCGAGCAAATAATCCAAAGTACTTCCGATTTATGCAACGATAGATGCCCAAAATCTCGAAGCTCTCTACGTGGATGCCTTCAGTCGACCTTGGAGGGTGGAATTAGCCTGGGCGTTTCCACCTCCGACTCTGATCCCAGAGGTTCTTCAACGCCTGAATTCGGCGGAAGGGACATTCTTGTTGGTTGTCCCCAGGTGGAAGAGGACATTTTGGAGCGGAGATCTGAAGAAAAGGAGCATCGACATTCCTTTCCAGATACACAATCTAGAACACTATCTAGACACTAACGAACACTACTTAGACGTAATTATGTAGTCTTGATTCCTTACATTATTACTTAGACGTAATTATGTAAGGAATCAAGACTCTATTATCTTATGGCCTAAATTTGGATCTAAGACTGATAATGCTCAGAAGCGGCAATCTGGATGGAAGTTAACTAGTTAGGGATTATCCGAGTTTGACCTTATAAAATGGATAGATTGAAAATTTATTTATTACTACAAGGGGAAGAGTTAAGGAGGCGTCTCGTACAGTTATTTCGGGATGGATTAAAACTATATTTTTATACCTGGGAATTGACGCTAGCCCGGGTTCGGTCAGATCAGGTGGGCGATTCTCGCGCTTTCGAGATTCATCTCGATTCGAGATTTTTAAACGAAAAATGACTAAATATGCCATTTTTCGTTCAAAAATATCGAACATTAAACGAAATAAATAATAAATATTAATTAATTAATAATAAATAATTAAATATTGAACGAAAAATGACATATTTAGTAATTTTTCGTTTAAAAATCTCGAATCGAGATGAATCTCGAAAGCGCGAGAATCGCCCACCTGGTGGGTGATTCTCGCGCTTTCGAGACTCATCTCGATTCGAGATTTTTAAACGAAAAATGACTAAATATGTCATTTTTCGTTCAATATATATATATATATATATTATTTATTTATTAATATTTATTATTTATTTCGTTTAATGTTCGATATTTTTGAACGAAAACTGGCATATTTAGTTTAAAAATCTCGAATCGAGATGAATCTCGAAAGCGCGAGAATCGCCCACCTGCAGTAGCCTCATATGGGTTTGAAAATAATATTCCTTTAGACACGTTGCTTCAAAGAGGTAATTGGCAAGGATCGTATAACTTTTTTAAGCACTACTGTAAGTCAGTTGCAAGGCCTATAAATAAGGATGGAACCCCTCCAGTGTTAAAGGTTTTTGAACCTGTTTAGATATAATCTAGATATTATAGATTTAAAAAAATTCCCCATGTTGATTAAAGTTTACGTTATACCCCGAATGGGATATTTGTTTTTTTAATATTTTTATTATAATTTACTTTATAAATATGTGTACCAAATGTATTTGACTATATTATTCTGCAGACGGTAATAATATAGTATTAAAAGATTTTATTAAAATACATTATTTTATGTTTTAAATTTATCTCAATCATTTGATTTCTCAAATTAAGTATTAAATTAAGTTACAGTACGCTAGAGGGGGCCGGCAGACAATAAACATCTCTCCGAAAGGTCAAGCCGAAGGACTGATATATTATCCGTTTTCTACCCTAAACGGAGGAAAACGAGTATTTCAGGCCTTGCCGAGGCTTGACCTGAGTAAGCCTCTTGCCGGCAATTTCATTCTCGGAGCAGATACTGGCGGGATGGCGCGTGAGACCTCCCGCGCACCTAGCCGCCCTCCTCTTCCATCGTCCGCGGGGAGCCCCGCTCCCCGCGTAACGCTTTCGCAGGCGAATGGAGTCGATAATCGGGCAAATTCACACGTGAGGCACGATAGGTAATCTCGAAAGGTCAAGCCTCGGCAAGGCCTGATATACTCGTTTTCCTCCCTTAACGGATAATATATAAGCCGACAAAGTGGCCGTGGGCCGACTTTATAAACCGAACCCGTAGGTTTCCGGATACATTATAATTTAAGCTGGAAAAACGTATATTATTATACGATTCGATCCAACGAAAACTTTGTTTACAGGATCCGATGCGTCAACCTTTAACAATCACTCTCACAAATAAACAAAATACAGCACATATATAATAAATCATTCACCGTCTCGGTGCAAATACGCGCGCGATCCGGTAAACACAGGCACATGCACACTTCACAAAAGACAATAGAGTACTGGCAGTGGCAAAGCTTGCGCGGGCTGAGCGTTGGGCGCCCGCGCCTTGCTGGCACGGCATGACAGTGAGATAGCGCTAGATCTCACTCTCACAGCTAGGTTTAGGGACATATGCACATGAAACAGACAGTAGGTAATCTCCGGAAGGTCAAGCCGACGGCACAGAGCTGAAATATACAATTTTATTTCGTGTAATCTACAAAAGATATTCATAATTTAGTTTAAAATAAAGTAAAATATGTTTTTTACGCCAATGTCTGATAGGATGACCACAATTTATAGTATATTTTTAATGTAGTCAATTATGTATAATAGCCTATTATGAAATTTGTTGTCGTTTTAAAAATATTATTCTCTATTCTCCTAGTTTTCTTTTATTTCTTGTGTATATTTCATAATTTGTTCACATAAAATCCATGATTCTTTCTGTGCATTGGCACAGAAAGAATCATGGATTTTGCATTGGCAAATTATACAATTTTTATTATACAACTTCAATAATAGAGGGACCTATCTCCATGGAAACGCAACTTCCCAATACTTTGAGGTTTTTTGCACCAGGATTCCAAGTAATATACATATTTCAGCAAGCATTGGCTTGAGGCATTGCTTGGCTTAGCTGTGTCAATTTACTCGACTATTATAGTGCGAAGTGATTGCTCGGCTAAGCATCGTTTGAGTATTACTTTCGTGAGCACGACTTGAGCCAGTGCTATTAATCCGGATATGAGATAAATGCTACACTTCTCACACTTAAGATACTTATGAATGCTTATTCTACAAAATTGTTACATTTTTGCACAATAATATCCTATAAACTTAACTATGAAAAATATATTAGATACACACGACTACAGTCTTCGGGCTACCTTCACCAAGGCATCTTCTTCTTCTTTTACCTAAATGGCCTTCTACGCTTTACGCATAATTTTGCCAAAGGCATCTTGTGGATAGATATTTACATGTAAACAAATATCTGTCAAAAATTAACACGAGCAAACACCTATTTACCCGTGTTGAAATTGTTAGATTTTGATGTTAGGAATTCCATCTTTGTTTGGTAAAGAAACGCCTGAAGTTAGCTTCAGATGTTAATATTTTTGTTAATGGAACGACTTTACTAAAAAAACTAACTTTTCATGCTAACATTTCCTTAAACGGAACGGGAATACTTACGTTACTTGCATCACGTTCCGTGCTTAGCATTGCGATCGCTGCCACGGATCGCTGGTTTTTTTAGCCAAGGTCGTTTCACCGCGCGGAAATGTTAGCAATTCAAGTTACCATCAATCGAAATTTTAACACGAAAAGTTAGCACGGCTACTTTTTGACAGATGTTTGTTTACATGTGAATATCTATCTACAAATTGGAATTTATTTAATTATTTTATATATTCATATCTGTTTTAGTTTTAAAAGTTCGATTAAACCTAAAAAATAAATATCGTGTAACTAAATTCATTTTTGGTATGTTTAGTTTGGGGTTGTTAATTAAATTAATATTGTGATATTATAAAATTATTGTATTTAAATAATAGTTAATTAAAAAATATTGATTTATTATATAATGATAAGGTAGTAATATTTTTAATTTTAATTATTTAATTCAAAATAGTGCTTCTTGTCAAAAAGTGGCATCAAAAATAAACACCGATCGTTTCCGAGCTGCATTTTAGCATCGCTAAAAAAAATGACATGGCTGTGTTGAAACGGGCGGTCGCGCTGGTTTTTGAAGTCAGCACGAGAAACTGCCCGCGGTAGCTCACGGAACGCAGCTTATTTCTTCTGTGCTTACGTGACATATTACTATATAATCTGTGATGGTAATGTTTCCGAATGGAATGTTTCGTTTCGAAAAATATTTTAAAATATAGTTAAATTAAGTTTGGGTGCTGCGTAGATATATTATTAATCTATTTGTGCTGCTATCAGGATTTTAGTCATGTATTGATTTAATAACATGCATACACTTACTGTGGTAATAAATATAAATAAGTATAAATGGCTATTTTTGAAAAAATCGAACAAAATAATGTCACTGTGGATGATACGGATACTTTGATATGTTTTGTAGAGAACACACGTAATGTTGATAGGCACACTGTAAGTTTGTATATATTTCCCATTTATTGTTATGTATATTTCTTATCAAAATTATAAATTTTCTAAATAATTATTTTACAGGATTACATTGTGCGGATTCAAAGAGGACCATTAAAGGACAATCAGTGGTATGTGTCCCATAGGTATAGTGACTTCGCAGTGCTCCATGGAGAATTACAACTATCTAATATTGAATTATTATTTCCACCAAAAAAGTTTATTGGGAACATGCAACCATCTTTTATTGTAGAGAGACAGAAGGCTTTGCAGGTATCTTGTTTAGTTGTATATTTTTATCATATTATATCTGTAAAAGTATTGGTAATCTTTTGTTATATTTTTGATTTATGTTACTGTTAATCCATTTTGTTTTTGGTTTAGCATTCAGGCTATGATAAGTGGGAAACTGAATGTAACTGGGAAACTGAATGTAACTGGGAAACTTTCCTAAATGCTAATAATGTGGGCAAGGAAAGAGAATTTCAATAATACTAGTTAAGTGGTTTCCAAACTTTTTAATTATACAGAGCACTCTTAAAAGAGTTTTTGTATTTAATTGCGCCAGGCAAATAAAACACTGCTAGTTTGGGTGGTTTAAATAGGGTATAACTATACTATATGAAGCTCGATTACTTATAGTTGTTGGCCTAAGCCATTGCTTAGAACTGTCAAAATTTAGTTTTTTCATATGTAGTTTGACAGTCCGAAACATCGGCTAAGCATTAGCAATTGCTTAGCATTGACTATTAATCAGACCCTCAGCAGGGGTGTTCCACTCCGCACTTTAGGCATAACGCTACAAGTACCCAGCTGTACCTATAAAAAGGTATAATTTTACAGGTATATATATCTGCTGTATGTTCGATACTCACTCATGCACCGCATCATGATATTAAAATAAACAAAAATGAGGTCTATAACTTATTGAATCATAATCGGCTGCTTAAAAAATAGTAACAAGGATCCGGACCTCATGTTTTCACACTTCAAATGGGCCTTAAAAGATAATAAATAAATCTACTCTTACCTATAGGTTATTATTAGGCTATACACTAAAAAATATAGTATAGTATAGCTAGGTTTTTATAAGTTCTTTTTACAAGGTCTGGTTTAGTTTGATAAGTATAGGTAGGTACACAACTGTGCACTATCTATTACTAGAAGTATTATGCAGTTTGATAAGTATTTACTTATTTATTTGTGGTTGTAGGTTGCAATAAATAACATAGAATAAGCAAATATACTGAGACAATGTTTTTGTAAGCTTTTCTTTGAACATAGTGTGTAGGTACAATCGGTTTCCTTTAAAGATATTTAATGAAGTTCAGTAGGATCATTCATAATATTACATAATAGATAGAAAAGCAATATTTAGTTTCATAGACAATGTAGTGTGCCATATGGCTTACTTATCTTCTTAGTTTAAAGTAGCTATGCAGCAGACAACCTAAAACAATGATTTGTTTCATGATCTACATACTTACTACTTTTCTTTAATTATTATCTGATTTACATATTAATGATTATTATGCTCTTTATAAAGAATTTTTAAACAAGTAAATATATAATGAACACATAAAATAAATAATATTGCCATTTGATACAACACATTTACTTAATGTGTCTTTTATTATAGATATATAATATTAAATTATATAAACTTTTGTTAGAGTATATATATTAGGGTCACCCTTAAAATTCAAATTCAATATATTTTTACCCATACCTTTAAATTTTTTTATTAATAATAATTATTGACAATAATAAATAAAAAAATATAAGTCTGTTTTGTCAACGATAACCCGTGCCGACTTGCGATTTAAACTTGTTCATATAAGCTGTGCTGACACTACTCGTGCCATTTGTTATTTTATACTTGAATTTTTAAGATTATCAGTATCAGTGTGCTATTGTTTATTGCATAAAGATGTTGGTGGAATTACGGAGTAATAAAAAAAAAAGTTTCTTATCGAACTGCCTAGCCATCAAATAAGGGGTGCAAAATTAACCTCATAATAAAGTTCAAATAATGTGCTACAATACAACAGCTTCGAATACTAGGCGTTTCAATGGAGCTTGTGCTGTTTTGGAGCAGACTTTAGAAAGAGAACTATTGCTTTTCGCTTGTCGTCATCATGTTTATGGATTGGTTCTGAAAACTGTATTTGAAGCCAAGATAAAGCAAATTACTAGCAGCCCTGATAATTTGATCTTCAAAAAGTTCAGAGACAATTGAAAAAACATAGATTCCAGTAACATTAAACTATCTCTTGATTTCGTAAATGAACATTAACACAAGACAAACATTACATCTTTGATAATGTTTTATAAGGCAGAACTGGACAAAGGTTTTATAACAGACGATTACCGTGAATTGGTTGAACTGTGCGTAGTGTTTTTGGGAGCAGATACAGAGAAGAAATTAAAACTCAGGCCCCCGGAGCTATGCATCAGGCATGATGGATGGCAAGAGCGATCTTTTCTTTAAAAATATGTTTGCTTCAGTCACAATTTATAATGAAGAAGCGAAGAACAAAAAGGCCCTACAAGATATTTGCTTATTTATCGTCACATTGTATGTTAAACCTTGGCTCGAATGCACAGTGGCGACTAAAGAACCTAACCAAGATTTGGGCTTCTTGAAGACGTTAAAAGAGTACGAAAAAAGTGACGCATTAATTTCTAAAGCCCTCTATAAGCAAGTTTAGCCAACAAGAAAAAACCCTGGATGTTGATGTTGATTTTGTATCGGAAAAGAGCAAACAACTTCTATCTCAACTGCCGATCGACCACAGTTTTCTTCAGGAAGATGTATCTTCTTGGGATGATAATGCTGCTTTTCTGGAAGCTAAAAGAAGAATAAGCCGTTTTATGGTTGTAAATGATACCGCTGAAATGGCTGTCAGATAAAATAAAGATATTAACGGTCTTACCATGGCAGAAGAAGAACAAAAACAGATCTTGTTGCGCTGTGTCCAGGAACATAGAAATTTGTATCCTGAATGTAAAAAACTACGCTAAAGAGAAGTTACCCTGGATGATTCTTATTATTTTATCTGTTTAAATAAATATTACTGTTAATGGTTATTACATTTTAAGTCTTATTTACATAATTTGTTGCATTTAGATTAGTTTTATAGCAGACCAAAATATCAGGAAAAAGCACGTTTTTAATAAAGTTTATTAAAAATCGTGCTTTGTCCTGATATTTCGCTCGGTCGGCACAGGGTGCCATTATGCTGGAAAGGTGAAATTTCATGTTGAGTATGTTTTAGCATTTATAAAAAAATAAGAGGGTATGCATTTCGAAATTTAATATATATTATATATTATTATTATTTATATGTATATACGTGGTGGCCTAGTTGGTTAGACCTTGGACTTAAAAACCCTTAGGTCCCTGGTTCGAATCCCGGTGTGTACCAATGAGTTTTTAATTAAAAAATTTATGTACATTTGGTTGACAACACCACTATAGTGCCTCAGAGAGCACGTTAAGCTGTCGGTCCCGGTTTCACTATACCAACTTGTGAAACTGTTTATAGATGGGTTATTGAGTCTATCTAAAACATCGCGACGAGCTAGCCACTTGTTCGGTGTAGACTCATACCATCGGCTACAACGAGGTGGGATTAAAAACCCCTCTGCTGGGTACCCTGGGGCCGTCTAGGCGGTCTCGGGCGCCGTAAGGCACCCGTGATGATATATATATATATATAAAATATTTAAATATCATCAATTAAGTTTGATTATATTTTTTAAGATTATTAACAATAAGTGTAACATATTCAAGAAATGAGTCTATAGTGTTCTCCCTATTAATAATATCACTTAATGTATAAGGTTTTACTTTATAAAAATTACAAAGAGACTCATGCGAGTACCTAGCCTTTTAAACCTGGGGCATGATTCTAACAAATGTTTAATTGTTTGAGAAACTCCTGCATCACAAGGACAGTTATCATCATCAATAATACCAAATCTATTTAAATAATATTTATGATAACCATGTCCTGTCAGTACTTGTGTGAGATGAAAGGTAATTGGTACTATTTTCCAAAGTTTGTTAATGAAGGTTAAATTTGGACACCATCTTCTTGTGTGATCACCTTGATCTGCTGACATATAAAAATCGTTTAATGTTTTAATTTTTGATAATCTCTTTACATAAGATATAGGAAAATAAGTGTAATCTAAAGATCTATGTAACTTTGTAGCCAATTTTGCTGTTACATCAGCCGCCTCATTACCCTCAATACCAATATGTGCCTTTACCCATGATAAATCAATACTTCCCCTGTATGGTATAACCTTATCAAAAATTTAAACAACTGAAGGATGAGTGTTACTTCTATTATTTAACAATTGCAAAGCAGATAAACTATCGCTTATAATAATTGCGTTATCTATATTGTTTTACTACCATTCACAAGCTTTGTATATAGCAAATAACTTTGCCTGATAAACTGTACAACATTTATATAGTTTATATTTTTTAGTAGTTTTAGCATAATTATTATTAATAATGCATAGATAGAGAGGCAACTTTTAGGTAAATATAAATGTAGGCAATTAGTGCTGTGCGATCTGAACTGAACTTTGTTGTGTTGGTGCAAGAGTGGCTATTTATTTAATTTATCTTTCGGAGTGCAGCTTTTCTACTTGTACTATTATGTCTTCTGTGCCCTCAGTCAAGAATACCTAAGTTTAGTTTTCAGATAATGGTTAACAGGAGCACAAACTACTCATTATGGCATCAGGGCCCCATGGGGCACATTTTGGGAACCTCTGAGTTAGTTGATTATTCAAGAGTTAAATAAACACTGATTTCTTTATTGTTTATTATCTTTTAAAAATCAGGGGAATGTATTGAGCAATTCAGGCTTGTAATTGGAAAGTTAGTTAATAGGCCCTTCTATAAATTCTATATACCTTTACTGCATTAGTACCTTTTATACCCTTCTAAATATTTGCTTGGGATATAATTTAATATATAAAACAATTTTTTATGTTAAACATTTTTATAACAATAGAGTTTGTAGGTCAACAACATATAGCCTATAATACCCTTAATGAGTAAGACCTTTATCAAAATATTTTATAACTCTACTTTGTACTTTTTTATTTCAGAAATATATGGACTTTGTATTGAAACATCCTATCTTGTCCAAGTCAATGCCAGTAAGAAGTTTTCTAGACCCAAATAATTATCCCAAAACCATTAAAGGTATGTACAAAATGCAAATGGGCTATGGTATAGGATTATAAATCAATGCATTACACTGTAATTTATTATACCTATTGGAATTTATTAAATAATTGCTTTTGCCTGTGGATTCACAGATAAGTATTTTTTAAGTTTAAATATGTATATATTAATTTCTGCAACATTTGTGAGTGTTCACTATGGGCCGAAGTTACTACTTGGGCATTCCCTATCTAAAATGGTTACTGAGATTATAAATTATTTTTATAATAAGACTTACCTATATACTCCCTAGTTTCATTTTTTTTTTCCTTTGTACAGATTTCTTTGCGCCCTCTATAGCTTTAACAAAAAGTGATAAACCCTATGTTCTAGCCAAGGGCTTAAACTATCTTCTTACAAAATTTCATCTAAACCAATTCAGTAGCTTAATCCGAGAGCCACTGACGTTCCAAGCGAGTTTGCTATGTGCTGCAACCGTCAGCGTCGAGCGTCAAAATCGTCCAGACGCATGGGTTCATATCTGAAAGGTGAATTGGTTTTTAAGTTTCATAAGGTTTAGATTCTAAAACCTTATGAAAACATTAAAACCTGCTGATTTAACATGCTGCGCGTCGAACAAATTCGTAACATTACAATTTTGGACATTTTCAGTTATAGATATGACAATCGTTTAATACGGCAAAGAATTCAAGCATCCGTTCCTTGGGTGCATTGCGGAATATTTCTTTTAAAAGCATAATCGTCAATACAGCTGCGAATTTAATTGTATTATTCGAAGTAGTGCCATTAGTAACATACATGAATACATTCATCACGGGCCTTACGGCGCCCAAAACCGCCTAGTGACTAACTTCTCGCGATGTTTGGATAGCCCCATCTATAAACAGTTTCACAAGTTGGCATAGTGAAACTGGAACCGACAGCTTAACGTGCTCTCCGAGGCACATTTCTATTATTAGATTAAAGACTTATTGGTATACACCGGTGTACATTAGTATTAAATAGTACAGAAATGAAACTAGTGCAAAAAAAAACTCGTAAGTACTATCATGGAACTAGTACGAATCAATATGTATTATTGACAGTGTTCCATTATTACCATCACACTCAAGAAATGGAACAAGTCAATGAAAACAATTTTTGCTTTAATATTCTATGTTTGCTGGGATATATATATTTTTCTTTAATAGTACTTTTCCCTGTACATATTTTTTTATATTTTATTGTAAGGAAGTGTAAGTAAGCGAACATTTACACTGATTCCATTTATAGGTGAACAAAAATAATATAAATTATTTAGGTACTTAACTAAGTTAAATCTGAAACTTTTTATTTAGTTTTAGTAATTTTAGTTTTACTCCAGGGTCCGTTTGACGCCTTAATCTGTGAGCACTGTCATAATACGAGGTCAAACTGAAAGTTCTTAGAAAATTAAAAACTGAGCAAACTATATTTTCAGTTTGACCAAGCTTTTCAGTAAGTTATTAGTTTATTATATCTTTTCAAAATAGAGTCCAATCACATCAATACATCGCTGCATCAAGGAACCACTGATAAAAGCACTTTGCCCACTCATCCTTAGGGGTCTCTTCGACAGCTTTTGAAACGCAGCCACTGCTTCCTCTGCGTACATAAAACGTTTTCCTCGAAGTTTTACTTATATTTTCGGGAATAAATAAAAATCGCAAGATTTGCACCTGCGTCGGGGCTATACGACGGGTGACCCAGTAATTCCACGTCTGACTTCGCTTTTTTTAGCTTTCGTCACTCGTAAGTATGCCATTTAAGTCAACACGACAGAGTTTTTGGACCTCGGTCAAATTATGAAGTATCCACCGGGCACAAAGCTTCCAGACCGCAAAATGTTCTTAGAAGATTTTGTGCACTTGACACATACACTGCCTAAGTTTGTCCGAATCTGCTGATAGGTCACTCTTTTGTCAGTCTCTATCATACTCCGCACAACTGATGTTATCTTCAGTCGTCGCCGTAGAAGGCCGTCCCTCACGCAGATTATCTGTGAGATTAGTGCGACCACGTTTAAACTCATTAAACCAGTTGTAAGAAATGGCACGTGATGGGGCTTCATCGTGAAAGCCAATCGAAGTCTTTCATAACTTGTTGAATTCAATGACAAATCAAAAAATCATTTCACGAAAATTTTCTCGCGTTTAATTCATGCTGACGTGACACAGACAATTTTGAATTAGCTGCCAAATAGTAACGCAAATGGCAAATTAATGAAAAGTTACATTTTCAAAATTTAAACTATTTTTTTTATTATCTTATTGTTTACAAGTGGCCAGTTCTAAAAACTTTAAGTTTGACTCTCGCATGTTTTGTCTTGTTCGTTTACTGGTACATACGGTACGTTTGAGTACTGCTTAAAAGGCTTACAAAGCTAGCTTAATTTACTTGACTGGTGTTTTTTTAGTACTCCGCTTTGCTTTGGATTTTTGATGACGTCACAGAAAAAAAGCAAATAACGTAACGAATTCGCTGCGAACGCTTGGAAAATACGAGTAGTGCAATCAAAGTAAATTGTCTGTGGTCACATCTGTGCCAAATTTTACTTTTTTGTTTATTTTCACTTAACAGTTTCTGAACTCTATTTTGTATTTGTATGAAAAACAGTAGTAAACGAACACACTGTTAAATGCATGAGTCGAGTCGCATTCTGACAGTGATGAAAGTTATTTTGGTGTGGTATGGACCGCAGCCTAGTAAGTTTCTTACCTAAAGAGCAGGCATTACATACCCTTGATTTATTATCAAAATAATTTGGGTACTTAAATGATTTATATATTGATATATTGCATAACAAAAGAAAAAAGGGAGAATACAAGGTTAATTTAAGGAAATATTTTATTAAATTTAGGAATAATTTAATCCTAGCAACGATTTTAGATTTGAGAAACTTTACATTTGTAATATTAACAACAACACATTTTTTTAAACTTATTAATGGGTTATTGACCTAGCCTAGCTAGGTATATTCTTAGTTTATTCAAACAAATTTATAATCTAGAGGTTTCACATTAATTTATTGCAGTTTAGTATTGTAATGATGTTACGGTTTTAGTCACTGGTATTGCATTAATGGTGCCAGTCTCCTTTTAGGGCGCGATTACCAAACGGGCAGGTGATTTGATAAAGTAGCTAGGTTATTAAACTAGACTTGTGATGCAAATTCATCTTGATTGCAGTACATTTTATATCTTTCTTGCGTCATTTATTTATTGCAAGCAAACAACAATGTATTGATTGATACTGCTTACCATCAGGTAGATATAGGTATGTTGACCAAAATGTCTGTTGTAACTGTATCTTGTTCAAATGTGTGCACAATTGCACATTGTATTTGTATACAAAATGATGAGTATTATTCGGGCATTACCCAAAATCCTTGGGTGATTCTAAGTAAACTTGGGTAAACCTAGGTTTACTCAATCTTCTAGCATTGCCTGTAACATATAATACCTAAGTCAATTTGAATCTTGTCATTGTATTTTTGTGATTGATGCAATAAAACGTATTAATTAAAAGTAATCGTTATTATAACTTTCGAAGTAAATTCAATAATTATCTATAGAATATTTACTTGTGTATCTTTTTTATAGCTTGGGTAAAAGTCTATTAAAATAGGTACAAATAATACTTGTATGTGTCACTGACTGTTCAGATAACAGTTTTCTTATCTTAACTAAAAAGTCACTAAATAACAAAGGCACTAGTCAGATATCATATTTACTAACTTTATAGGTAGGGCGAGGACTTAAAGACCCATACACCCCTGGCAAGCGATGTGTGGGCACGATGGGCATGCCCACAACCCTAATAGACTTGTGACGTAACACTTTCACGGTCTATTGAGGTCGATAGACTGATGATATATATATCCAATGACTTAATAAAATAAATATAAATAGAGAGTTGCCTGGTAAATAAACTGGTCTTCTGGGCATGAAATATCATTCTTTGAAGTTGTAAAAAATTTATTAAAATCCGTTCAGGATTATAAATATAGACATTGTGATATGCAAATAAACACACATTTACTTTTGTAATTTTCGTGAACGAACAAACTAACATTTTACAGGTTCATTAACGTGGAATTTACACTGAATTTTGTCAGGGCACTATAATAATATATTTTGTAAACATCTCCTTTGTATGATGTAATATATCGATAATGAGCGAGTTTATATACTCCGACTCGCACTTGGCCGATTTTCGGGTGGATGTGACAACCCTTTTTGAGGGTCGGACCCGCCTATTGTGAAAAAGTAAAAGAAACAATTCTGTCGAACGCACATGTGGGTCCTATTCTGTGGCACAATCCTTCCTAGCTATTGTGCTCTATCTGTATACTTACGTCTCTCTAGCAGGTGGTTATATGTAGACACCGACAACCATGGAGGTAAAGATAGGGAGGGCCCATGGGCCTTAAATCGCCTTTCCAGTTGTGAGAACAGAACCTGGCCGCCTCCATACAACTAAATAAAAAAAGTGAGAACAAAAGCAATCACTGAGCGTTGATTGGTTAAAGTGATAATATAGCGGCAATGAACTCGTTTGACATTTCGTTTATATAATCTTTCTACCTATCGAACATTTGGGCGGTGGCACTAGTGTAGTCGACTTGACGCTCATACAAACGTACTTCCAATATTACAACTTGGCTGTTAGTCGAAGTTCAATTATTTTTATGTTGTTTGTGTATTTTTGTTCCAAAAAAAAAACACATAGATTAATAAATCCAATGACCAATAAAAATATTATTTTGATTCGACAAACAGTAATCGAGTATTACTGGAAGTGCAAAAACTTATTTTGTTGCTAGCTGATCATAATTACGAATGCAGTATCCTTAAATAATTAACCTATCTGAAATAAGTAATATGAGACAAAACATAATCGGTGTGTTTTTCCCAGACTTCGACCTGATATTATTAATAGGGAAAAAATATGAATGCTTGCACTGTACCCCTAACACTTAGAAATATACACAAAAACAATGCCATAAACAATTCTAATACAATATTGAATTTAGTTTCTCATAACTGTACGGCCCTTGTTCGACCCAAAACAAAGCGAACACTAGGTATCCTAAAGACTTTAGATTGTTAATATAATCTTATTTTCAGAGCAGGCTTTACAAACAGTCTCTATTGCTTTAAGAGGGCACGGCCAGTATGATTTAAAACGACCTCTAAACGATATTGGATGGAGAATTCGAAAACATTATTTTTTAGTAAGTATTTTTTTTCCTGGTTCGAATCCCGGTGTATACCAATGAGTTTTTAATTAAAAAAAATATGTACATATGTTTGACAACACTACTATAGTGCCTCGGAGAGCACGTTAAACTGTCGGTCCCGGTTTCACTATACCAACTTGTGAAACTGTTTATAGATGGGTTATTGAGTCTATTCAAAACATCGCGACGAGCTAGCCACTTGTTCGGTGTAGACTCATACCATCGGCTACGACGAGGTGGGATTAAAACCCCTCCTCTGGGTACCCTGGGGCCGTCTAGGCGGTCTCGGGCGCCATAAGGCACCCGTGATGATATGTATTTTTTTTACTGACGGCATTGCGCCCGTAAGCAGACCTACAAATTTCATGAATGGGGTCGATCAATACAATGCTGTTTAACAGCATTGATCGCTCCTACTATGCCGGCTAACTGATGCGGCAACGAAACAGACGGTGACAGACGAAATTGCATTACGAGATATACATACAAATTATAATTGTATACGTATTCTATTTTTTTTTGAAACGGATGAATTTGGAATATATCGTAATGTAAACATTTCTTTAATTGTTACATTCTTAAAATTTTAGGTCACAGACTCTGAAAATCACACTAATTGTTTATTGTCGTGGCAGAATTATGGTCCAGATAAATATTTAGAACAAAAAGATATGCAAGCTGCTTTCAAAAGTATAAGGAATATTTCAGTAAGTTGTACTATAAATTATTTCAACTTTATGACAATTCGATGAGACTAGAGAGGAAATCCCATAATAGGTCAACATACAAGTGTTATACAGGGTGTTTGGAAGGGAGCTGTACATACGCCTAGGGTAGAAACTAGGGATAGTCTGCTACCTACCCCCGCCCAATATATTGACCTTGGCCTCAAGGTTTTTTTTAATTAATTTTTTATTTGACTTTTTTGTGAATTTTTTACTAAAACTACCAAAAATTTTTAACAAAAAATTTGGTAATGATCATTACCAAATTTTTTGTTTCATTTGCCATCCTTTTACGATCGAACACATTTAATTTTCATTAATTGAAATTTTTGCTTAAAGTGCCCTAGTTGCGGAAATTAATTAATAACTTTAAAACTAAAAGTGATAATTACACTTTTAGCATATCGTTAGAAAGGGCATGGACTGAGGATGTTTTAAAAAAATCAGAAGAACTCCAACCCTGTTAGTTTTTTTTTTAACCCCATAGAAAGTTGCCCTTAAAATTATTTCTTTACCTTACTACGGTACTTCAGGCCCCATAACTTTTCTTCTCCACAATTTTCTGGTGTAAAATATTTTTTTGCAGGACCCTAAGACTCTAACGATTAAAACAAGATCATTAGCAGACCGGCCCCATGGATAGATTTTGAGCTACAGGTAGTTTTAGTAAAAAAATCACAAAAAAGTCAAATAAAAAATAAAAATAAATAAAAAAAAAACCTTGAGGCCAAGGTTATATATATATATATTGGGCGGGGGTAGGTAGCAGACTATCCCTAGTTTCTACCCTAGGCGTATGTACAGCTCCCTTCCAAACACCCTGTATAATCGGCTTCCGACGAAAAAAATAAATAAAAATTACTTTTTTTTATTTTTCTCGGAAGCCCATTCGCTGAATTCATCATCCATTCGCGCGCGTACATTGAACGCGCGCGAATGGTACCTTGTCACAGGGAATTGCAAATGACAGAACTAGGGTTAGAAAAAGAATTGGTATAACAAGCAAAAATCTACACAACATTAACACGTCTAACCGTCTCACTAGCCTACACGCGCTAATGCCGACCCTACCCTGTATAACAATAATGTTATATGTGTCCTTCGATCAACAAATGAGCCCGTACAACATAAGATGAGATCTTTTGGAAATGGGACAAGTGGCAGCGGCCCGGCAACAGTGGCAGCGGGCCGGCAACAGTAGCAGCTACAGTTGTCGGTTGTCAGGTTTCATCATATTCTGCAAGGGCACATATTACATTACTATTTATGCGCTTTCATTTCAACTAATAAGTATATATTTCTATAATATATATTTTTTGGTCGGTCCCGGTTTCACTATACCAACTTGTGAAACTGTTTATAGATGGGTTATTGAGTCTATTCAAAACATCGCGACGAGCTAGCCACTTGTTCGGTGTAGACTCATACCATCGGCTATAACGAGGTGGGATTAAAACCCCTCCGCTGAGTACCCTGGGGCCGTCTAGGCGGTCTCGGGCGCCGTAAGGCACCCGTGATGATATGTATGTATATATATTTCTTAAAAAAAAAGTCCAGTCGTGGTTAAGGCACTGCGCAACCGATAACAAGGTTAAACAGATGACAACAAGGCCGGACCTGGGATAGGTGACCGCTTTATACAACGAGACTACACCACAAACTCGCCACTTGTTAGGTGTTGCCTCCGAATATTATCGGCGAAATGAGGACGGGTTAATCCCTCCGCTGGGTACCCTGAAGCCGTTTAAACGGTTCTCGGGAGCAAAAAAAAGGCACACTTGGTTGTATTAATTTTATTACATTTCTTTTAATTTTCAGCATCCAAATATAGCGCAATGTCTTGCTATACATAACTTAGAAAATGGTGCCTATGTAGTTAGAAAATTACATGAGAGTGGCAGCGTCCGGGACTTATTGTATGGAACACAGTATAATAACACATTTTTATCTAAGTATGGTAACCCTAAAACCAGAAATACCTTAACAAATGGAGAGATTGCTAACTATGGCGTGCAGATTCTGCATGCATTACAGTTTTTAAACGAAAAGGATATTCCTCATGGTAATTTGTCTTTAAAATTATTAATTCCTTTAATTAGCTTAAATCTGGCTTTTTGACCTCAATTACGTCGAGAATGACACTAAGTTGACGTCATAGGGACGTCAAAATGCTACCTGGGCGTCATCATAATATTTCTAATTTTGGCAGAAGAGGGATGGATATGTGTATAGATACACATAAACATAAAGTATTATCTATCCGCTTCTGTACATTTATTTTGGCCGCTTCTGTAGGTACATTTATTTATATGACTAATGCATGCCATGGCTTGGTCTGTATTTCTTTCCAATAATTATTACGACCACTTTTTTATTTTATGGAACTTTTATGGAACGTGTTTCCAAGATGGCGCTAATAGGATCATATAGTATTTGGTTGAGTAGAGAGGGTAGTGAACACAGTGCAGGTGAGAGTTCAAAAGGCCTTTAAACCTACTTCGCGGTCTCAAGTCCGGAAACGCTGCAGTTCATTCCCCTGCCTTCCAACTATGCGATGGACCCGGCACACGCACAATGGTGAAGCCATGGATAGCTAAGAACATTGTCTCTCTAGGTATTTTGAAATAAGCACAAATATATTTCAGGTCATTTACACATAGGAAATTTATTTATGGAAGATCACAAAATTTTACTCTCGGAGATTGAGAACAGCATAATGGGAGTTCCGTGCCTGTATAGGTCTTTTATTACTGAGCATAAGAAAATCAACAGTCTGGAGGCAGTGGACGTGTATTGCTTCGGGCACACGCTGTATGAGATGGCGTTTGGTGAACCTTTACAGCAGTCCACCTGCGATGACTTCCCTCAAGGAATCTCAGATCATTTAGGTATGTCATAATGTTAGGTGTTAGTTCTAAGCCATTTCCATCTGAACTCAAAGTTAAAGAATAAAAGATTTCTAGAATATTCTTAAATACCATCTGTGATTTGTTCAATAAATAGACAAAATCAATAACGCTGATTTGGGCACTCAGATTATGCTTCAACTTGTTTTTGTTTTTTTAAGTCTGGTGTATGTCATCATTAAAATATTAGAAAATATTTTCTTCTGATTTAGAAAACAAAAAAAAACAACACAGATTAATGAATACAATGACCAACAAAAATAATATTTTAATTCTGCGATAAACAGTTATCGAGTAATTACTGGAATTGCGAAATCTCATTTTGTATGGAGAACGCAGACTTCACGATTACGAATGCAGTGTCCTTAAAAGGGTTAATATTTTGTTTTGTCCTTAAAAGGTTTTTTTTTTGACTATCTGTCCAATAAATGTCAAACCAAGTAACGTCTTTCTCTTTCGTCTTACTTGACGAAAGAGAAATACGTTACTTGGTGATTGTGATCGTGCGTGTGATCTATAAATATAGATCAGTAACTAATTTGTATTGTAGAAAGTATTCTCCGATATTGTCTGTCGAGTGCATCGTGCAAGCACGGTCTGCCCTCCATAAACACTCTGCTCCTCCATCCGTTCTTTGACGTCCACCCCATTGCTAACGGCACCGCGATACATCTCAAGTTCTCGCTGGCCATCAAAGACGAACTCAAGAAGGCTCGATCTGTCATCGAACAGAGGCTGAAGAAAGATCAATCTTTGGTAAGCTCATTTTAAATTAACATAGTTTATTGATTTAAAATACTTTATTGTACAAAATTACCAAATAAAATTATAGTTTTTATTTTTTATTTTTTTAGGACAATTTACACATATTGCTCTGGTCACAAACTAAGCTCTAGGCTTGTACTATGTGTACCAGAAGCAACGATATAATACATTTTATATTTTATAAACACCCAGACCATGACAAACTGTACAGAAAAAGCGTACTAATATTTTGTTGACATGGGTGGGAATCGAACCCACGACCTCCGGATACAACGTCAAAGACGCAACCACTAGTCTACGGAGGCAGTTAATAGTTAAAGGATGTTTTCAGCCAGCTGTCAGAGTCCGTAATTATTATTTTATGACAACAGTTATTTTAGTCCAAGACATTTTAAGATCTAGGTTATTTGATTAAACTGATTAAAGTATTTACTGATTGTGCTCTCATAGAAAATTTAAAAAACATTAAAACCTACAAAAAATAAGATTAATATAAAGTATATAGTATGTAGAGAATATAACTTAAAACACTTAGGTCCCTGGTTCGAATCCCGGTGTGTACCAATGAGTTTTTAATAATAAAAAAAAGTACATTTGTTTGACAACACCACTATAGGCCTCGGAGAGCACGTTAAGCTGTCGGTTTCGTTTTCACCATAGCACCTTGTGAAACTGTTTGGATTATTGAGTCTATTCAAAACATCGCGACGAGCTAGCCACTTGTTCAGTGTAGACTCATGTCATCGGCTACGACGAGGTAGGATTAGAATCCCTTCGCTGGGTACCCTAAGGCCGTCTAGGCGGTCTTGGGCGCCGTAAGGCCCGATATAAAAAAAAAAGAGTTTCTGTTAAAAGTCCTTATACGATATGCTCCGAGAATGGATGTAAACAAACTAACCAAAGATTATCTTTTCAATAATAAATATAACATAATGTGTATTCCGCTTTGTATGTGGAAAAAGATTTATAAAGTCTCAATGACATTCAGAGAACAATGTACCGGCCCAGAATTCTGTGTTCTTCAATGCACGGTTTCTTCAACTCAGAATTTCTATCTCACTCAAAAACTTTAACTTTGACAGTTCGCTGAGTTCTAAAAGAAATTTAGAGTTGAGGAAACGTCTTGGAATGCGTATGATAAAGGATAATTATTATTTGATTAAATACAAATTATTAATTTTAAAATAATTTATTATACTATATGTACTTATCAATGAATATATTTTTCAGAACCGTAATGCAAAGAGGGAAGCTAGAATTCAGCAAATATTGAACTCAGACGAAGAACTAAAGAAATATAAACGTAGAATGGTAAGTCTCTGCTTATATTCAGATCTGTAGAAACAACTAACAACTTAGCATAAGTAAGGGAGCTTTCGACAGGGACTTAATGGCCGTAGAAATAATTAGTTCCAATGATGATTCGCAATTTATTTATTGTTTTACTGCCCAAGTATTGATTTCGTAAAATTGCGGTGTCGCTACATTACCGTCGTAATAAACCGTTTTATTGAATGACGTCACTATAACATTGTCTATGTCAACAAGATGGCGTCGTTTACTAAACAGCGTTTTTGACGTGTGCCGCTATTTGCATGACGGCCATCTTTACGGAGCTGAAGAGTCTTTGAACGATTTATTTCAAAATTAATGTTAAAGCAGCGAAAATTACGTTTTAATATATTTTGTACTTTTTGCCGTTGTTGACACGTACAGTTCCGTACCACGTTCCGTAAAAGATAGCCGCCGAAGTTTCGAACAATCCATGTGTCGTCACCGTTAATACGGTCGTCTTTTTCCGGCTGTTATATTGTGTCCGCGTAACGGCAAGGCTATTGGAGGAAACCAAATCTTTAGCGTCCTGTTATTTATGAAACGTACATATATTACAGAAAAAGAGGGACAGCACTTGGAAGTCTTCCTCGTCTCTAGCGGAGACGGTCCGCTCTCGCAGCATGAGCACGGCGTCTTCTCCCACGCCGCCGGATATGCGTAAGTTATTCCCTAAAAACATATTTAATAAAAAAGAATGCTATATAAATATAACAAAGTTTGAATTAATTGTGGTCCATACTTTGAGGCCCAGTTTATAAAATAATCACCCCCAGTTTCTATAATGTTGATCAAATCATTCTATGATTAACTTTCCGTAGCAGGGCACATACCTATTAGTAATTAGTAGAGATGGGCCGACTAGTCGGGAAAGCTGACTATTCGGCATCGTATGTAGTCGGCGATTATTCGGGAAAATATGCCGAGTATAATCGCCGCATACAGTCTTTACACATTATAGGAAGCTATTAATCAGTCATTACCCAATTGTAATTAAACTAACTTAACATCATTAATCAACATATTAATATATAACCAAATAAAATGGCAATTGGTAAGAACTTAGTTGGAAGTATTAATTAAGTAACAAAACAACATGGTAATGGTAAGTAAGTAAGTATTCATTAATTTTAAGTCAGAAGTTTTATTTAGTTTAAAAAAAGTCCTTAATTTTTTTTTTAAATCTAAAGTTACAGTCTTGAGACATATTTAAAAAACATTATAGGAACTTATTAATTAATCGGTCAGTAATTAAGCTTAACATCATTCACTAACCAACGAAATATGGCACAAACATAACAAAATAACATGCCAATGGTAAGTATTTATTTAGTGTTAAAAAAGTCCTTAAATATTTTTATTTTTAATTAGAGGCAAGTTGTGATGTCAATGTTTCGGTCTCCCACAAGTAGGTATTAGAATGATCGCCATTGGCGATCAGTCGGTCGACGTTACGTCGCCCATCACTACTAATTAGTAAAAACAATATGTTATATGTTTTGCATATTATGAGGGCAACTGACCGTAATAAATATATTTGTATATAAATAATTATTTTAGCGGACACAAGTCGCAACTCTACCGCGATGTCTGTGTCGGCCGCCAGTCCGCCGGAAGGTCGCTCGGCCCTGCTCTCCGCTATCTGCGGGTTCGACAAGGCCAAGCTGGCCAGGGTCAATTCACACTGACATCCAGTTTTCTTCTCATCTACCTGCTAACCCTGCTCAGTATGCGTTTTTGCTAAACAATCTTTCACTTACTCACTTTAAGGGCCCTGGAGTCGACTTGACGCCCATACAAACGTACCTACTTTCAATATTACAACTTGGCTGTTGGTCGAAGTTATTTTTTTTTTATGTTCGTTATTGTACAAAAAAAATCTTTCTTTTGGGGTACGTTATAAAAGTATTTTTTTCTATTTTCGAAAAAAATATAAATAATAACCCAACATAATAAGTAGTGTAAGTAATAAATACAGTGGCCGACAAAAATATTATTTTAATTCTACGACAAACAGAAATCGAGTATTATTGGAAGTGCGAAAGCTAATTTTGTAATGCAGTGCCCTTAAACAGTAGAAATCCACCAATCAGACGGGTTTATTTAAACAGTCAAGAAAAATAAAGCTATCCATTTATTGGATCCCTACAGTTGAAACAATTGAAAAGCAAACAATTGCAATTGAAAGATTTTTCATAAAAAAATTATGGTAAAGCTACTGATTCAAGTTTCTTTACTTAGAATAAGCTACTACTGATACTGTTGTAATAGTATGGTGTCTACCCTAATCGATCATACGGCGCCGAGTAGCTTGTTATTTTTGCCTATAACGAAGTGATATATTAAAAGTTTTCTATGAACAAATTATTTTTACTAAAATTGAACTATTTATTTGATAGGGTTTTGGGCAAAAATAACAACCTACTTAAAAAATGGTCATTTATGAACCCAAAATCCAAATAACCTGTCATTCACATTTTTGTTATAAGAATATTTTTTTAATTCACTTCCAATGAAGAACTAAGGATTTATATTAGAATTAAGTAGTCACAGGAGTTATATTACTGTATAAGCACATAATTTAGGAATTATTATTTTAACATTGCTAGTTTGTATAAAGAAGACATTTTTTTTTTCATTTGCAATAATGGTTTCATAGGGAAAGTTTTTTGATTTGATTAGTAGAGCCATCATTAGTCCAAAGTCCAACTTTTCAAGGTCACCATGTATATTAGTGATAAAAAAAATCTAACTGAAACTTGATATGTTGGAAATGTATAAACTTAAAGGTGCGAAAGCAATTGTCAATCATGCTGTTATGTTTAAAGCAAATGAACATAGTGTTCGTTTGCTTTATTATAATAGTGTTAATGCACAACTACTTCATAATCAATTAGCATTGTGAAAACTCTAAATCGCCTGAAGCAATTTATAATTTTGCCATACCCATTTACAAATAGATCGAAGAGAATATAATTATATATCTACATACACTATTGTAATATTGACAATAAATAAATATGTGATTGATTATTACATACCTCAATTAACATTAATTAAATATATAATTAATTGTAGAAGAGTTGTAGATTAAAATAGAATCTTTATCATCTCATGTGTAATATTAAATTAATAATAACATAAAAATAAATCTAACTTCATTGTGATTCGTTTAAATAGATAAGTTATTTAAATATTATGTATCGCGGACTTAGCAAGGTTTTGTACATATTATTAACGGGATTTGTACCTAAAGGTTTCTCTGGTTAACAGTGCTGTACAAACATACTTCTTAATCATAATCCAATTATTGATAAAATTTTAATTTTATGCACTTTATCAATGGGCTTCTAACATGTTAATTTTATCTTTTTATTCCAAAATATAGCCTAAAAAAAAACTTATTTCATTTATTTTTTGAATAATTCTAGTTTTTTGAGATATTAATATTTGAAATCTAAAAAATCTGCGTGACGTCATAAGCACTTTATAGTAGATTAAAATACTTTTAAAACTGTACTATTGGATCAATGTGGTGCGATATGCACCTTTATAAAATAAATGCGTAATTTTTTTTTTATGTTACAGCATGGTAAAGTTTTATTTAAAAAAAATATTGCTATTCTTATAGGTAATGAGAATAAGCTTCACAGAATTTTTTGTAAGAAGATGAGTTTCTAGAAACACGTATAGGTACCGCTTAATAAACTGTAGAGTATTATTGGACCCAAAATTACATTTCCCTTCGCGGTAATCCGTGGTAACCATTAGAAACGCTCGCTTGTGACATTAACATGTCAACTTCGCATTTTTTTTATTTTTTAAAGCAGCCTGTTTCTATGCCATCGTTATAATGACTTATCAAAAATAATAGATTAAAATTTTCAAACATGAATGTCTTAAAAACCAGTTTTTATAAATTCATAAAAACTAAATTTTCGGAACCAAAAATAATTTTACTTTTTTGAATTTTTCTCGGAAGCCTATTATTGTAAGTAATATCATTCTGTTCATCACTAATATACATTTTTCCAAGTCATTAAACTCTAAAAGTTATAATGAAATTATAACCAACCTGGTCGGGCCAGCGAAGTTATAATTAAATTATAACTTTTAGGATATAATAAATTGTAAAGAACTGTCGACTGTAGAAACTTCAATACTATAAAGTCATATTTGTTAACGCGCCGGCGCTCTACTCAATATTGTAGACGTGTCTCAGTGCATTATAATAACTAAATTCGCCCGCCACCGCACCCGTGCATGTATTTGAACAAAGGGACGTGTGTGTCGTCAATGAAAAAAAAGCCTTTTCCATATAAACTGGTAATGCTAAAATATTTTGTATGGAGAAGTCAAAATTTTCATTTGCGACACATGGTTAAAGTTGGTTAGTAGAGTCTCATATTGTACAACCTTACAAAGTCCCCATGTATGTCCCCATATAGCTTGTTGTCCAATGTAGGTACTAAAGTTTATAGTATAGGAGTAACTTTACAGATAGCCTTGTCACGTATGAATGACAAGTATGTAGGCAGATACAGAGAAAGATATCGAATACATTTTTCGTTTATCTATTTCATGTTTCGCTCGTGTATAACGCATTTATACAACTAGAAGCCAACTCTCCCAGTGCGGTATAAGACTATGTAAAGTTGTACGTCTGTAGGTAAAAAATGGCGTTTTGCCGCCATTACTGTAGATATGTATGTGATTTAAATATAGAGATTTTTGCAAAATAATGGTGTTGTGAAGACTGAATCTGAAATTAATTAATAGAACAATATAGTATACATTTGTATTATACTGGATTGATGTTATATTTAAACAAAAAATATAGCGTGACAAAAACAAACGGGACATGGATGAGAAGTACATTTATTAATATTAGATATAATATATGTAAGAAAATTGCATTTAATATGGTATTTTGTAACAAAAATAACTTTCAAAATTTTATGATTTTCCTTTTGACATAATGCACAAAAGAGAGCATTTACCATTGGTGATGTAAAACCACAACAAACAATAGCTTTTCTACAGGTTCGATTCCCAGCTGGGAAAATGGAAGTTTGAAAATTCTGTACATGTTTTTAAAAATAAGATAAATGTTTATTTCGAGACAGTAGTTATTTTTATTGTTTAAGATAGTTGCCATCCATGTCACGTATGTTTTTTTTCACCCTGTATAAACTGCATTAATTTCTGTAAAAACAAAATTAAAGTTTATCAATAATATATTTATATAATATTAAATAAGTTATGTTTATTTCAAAGGTTGGCAGAAACGTAATAGCCTAATTACTATCAACGATATTCATAAACTCTTAGTTAACTCGAGTCGTTAAAGAACACTTTAGTTATAGAAGGTTTTGTCTCTTTTTCTTTAGTAACAGAAATGAATATGCCTAAAAGATACAAAACCTTCTATAACTAAAGTAGTCTTGAAAGATTCAATAAGTTTTATGAATAAAGCCATATACTTATAAATAAATAAGCAGTTGATTACCTTACGGCCATTTTCTATATTCAATATAACTTGTTTTGACAGATAGTAACCCCAGAACGTATTCGTACTTTCCTACATCTTTCAGTAGTTACTATGGTTACTATCGGTCAAAGTAAAGAGACATAGACCTTATACTTAAAGTCAGATTAACTACAAATTCAAAAAGATAGGAAAGTTTTTTTGTAAATAAGTTTATAATTTATATGGATTAAATATTTAACTTAACCCTGTTTACATTATTGGTCAAAACTTCACTTTGATTTTAATTGGCTGGCCTATTGTAGAATCCCAATAGGACAGTGGGTCTTAATGCAACCAAAACTTTTATGAGGCGGGGTGCCCAGTGGGTGGGTCTATCAGTAATGTTGGTGAATGTACCAATTATTATGATTGTTGGCTGCGGTTATATGTTGTTTGTAGCCTACTATAACACCACCTTTTGGAGTTTACTAATTATTTTGTACTTTAATGTTGTTTTAAAAATCCAGTACCAATAATTTGCATTCAAAACTTTCAGTTTAAGTTGTCAGTTTGTTTTGTCAGTAAGCTATATTTTCCGAAAAATAAATTTATAAGATATTTATACCAAAATTATTTTAATTTAAGTAGCAATTAATGGTTATGTATAATTAAATGTAAGTTCAAACAATTATAGTAGAAGTATATATTTTTGATAGATACGAGCAGTTTAAAAGTAATAAATAAGATATATTTAATTTACTTATTGCTATGTTTATATTATTTACAATGTTATTTATTTTTTGTTGAATTTATTAAATTGTTATTTACAGTAGCCTTAGTGTGGGTTTCCTTAACGTTTACTTTCGAGTTAACTATACTACTGCGGGAACATTTTCGCCAATCACACGCTCGCATTTTTAGTTCCCGATATGTCCGCTTGGGGCGCAGAAATATTTTCAATATACATTTTAGTTAACTTAAACGTAAAGTAATAGTTGAAAACCCACACTAAGGCTACAGATCTCATCTATGGATTGTATAATACTGAGAACCTAAAAATAATATTTAAAAAATCTAATATTTACTTTTATGCATTTAAATAATGCAGAACTGTATTTACTACTAATATAAAATAAAAAAGAAATTTTATAAAATTATATTCTGTTAACATTATAAGCATGATTTTTTTTAAAGGTGTTTCTCCGGCCGTACGTAGGTCAAGACGGTCTCGGCTATAACACTATTTTTCTAAGTACTATTATAGAAGTCAGCTGGTTAAAAAGATCTTGATCAGAATTGTCTTTGTACAAAATTATTATTGTTGAAATAAACTTTTAAAAAAAAACTTACTTAAAATGTAATGTACTTAGGGCCGATTTGACCAAAAGATGGCATAACTTATACTGCAGATATTAATGTCAAATTTCAAACAAATTCATAGATTAAAATACTAATTTTGTATGTGATTTAATGTCACTAATCTTGGTATAAGCTATGCCTTCTTTTGGTCGAATCAGCCCTTAGATACAATTTATACTTGAATTATTCCAAATAGGTAATAAAAAAAATTACAATCACATTATGGTGGAATTTATACGTCACATAATGTCATGTCTTAAAAAATAAATACCGTAAGGGATATCAAATAAATTTTATTTAAAAGATGATTGATAATTTGTATAATGTAATTTTGAAAAAAAACGAATGAACCAAAAAAATATAACTATAGTTTTTATATATATTTTTGTATTATATTTAAATACTAGTCAAAAATATATTTAGTGTCTTCCTTGTATTAACAAACCATTTTTTAACCTTGTGCTAATTTCGCTCAATGAAGCCCATATTACCTAAACAAAGGCCGGTGTAAATTGTAATTACCTATTAGAAATATTTTTGATTGGCGTTACAAAATACCATGAAATCACAGCATTGAACTATAAATAATGTACAAAATTCTTGAGTTATTTCATTGATGCTTCTGGTATCATAATACATACTTATGTATAACAACGTCTCATACATCAAGTCTTATACATACTTATGTATAAGACTTCTGTTGATCACATCTTGTATTTTTTTATTTAGATAAACCTTTTATGTAATGATATATCTACTTATGTATAATATTACATTAAATATATTTTTATTGTTATTATTTTATTATAGTTTTATTTTCATATAAAATTTATCATATACCAACATGTAAATAATCTAATATATATAAACAATGATTATACTACGTAATCTAAAGCAGAGTCCATGAATGGGATCAGAGTTCTATCAGGACCGAGGCAATATAATCTAAATGTGCTAATATTATAGAACATTTTCATGTTTATTATAATATTTCCATTAGTAGGAATCGAACCCACGACCTCGGATACAACGTCAACAACGCGACCACTATACTACTGGGGCGGTCGCAGCGGACCACTTCACTCTAAACGTAGCACGCGTTTGGAGTGAAGTTGTCTGTTCGTAGGAAGGCGTTGACTTAACAACAAAACATGTTGGCTGTTCGTTGGCATTTATTCTTGTTGGGGATTTTCATATAAAATATTACGCTCATATAGTCAAGACGCTTGCGCCACTATATGCACATTTGTTTGGTATGCGTGACACCAGCAGGACCACCACGTGTGATATCGATTTTGATTAAGCCAGGTGTTAGTACGTAATTTGTGCGATTTTGTTAGCTATACAGATTTCGTTCAAAAGTTACAGGGATGTATTTGTGGTCCTGCCGATCGCGAAGTAACGTTACTTCGGCAGGACCACCATAGAAATAATGCTCTTACGAGGTTAGTTTTTGATTTTGAGCGATTTTGTTAGCATATTTTCATTTTGCTAGACCGCTTGGTTCAAAAGTTACAGTGGTGGCCCTGCTGATAAAACGTGACATTGGCAGGACCAACATGGAAATAATGTACTTACGAGGTTAGTTCTTTCGCAGCAATTAGTTATCGATTTTGTTGGCCTATTTTCATTTCGCTAGAACGCTTGATTTAAAAGTTATGGTGATTATCAAGATCTACGGGTACAGTCGCGAATCAGTTAATAAAATAGAAAAGCACAAAATTACTGACAATAAACGATCTATTACTCTAACAAGCGACTGCTTAGCTTATAGATTTGTGTGAGGGTATGACCAAGGCAAAAGTAGTATCGCCAATGTGCGCGTACGTTAAAATGCGCTCTTCCCTGCTCCCCTATGTAGGATTGGAGGAAGATAGCGAATAGCGTGGCGCTACGTAGGAGAGATGCAGGAGCATCTCTCCCCGCCCGCTACTTCTGCTATAATTTGCTGTGAACTTTTAGGTTGTTAGAAGCTGATTAGGCTGCTTTTATATCAATAGATTTATAGTGGAAGGGCACAATTAAATAAATAAAACTAATAAGCACAAGTTCACGACACAGACATTTTATTAAGACAGAAGTCAACATTCAAAATTATGACAGATGTATTCTTTTATATTTTTATTTTCAACACGCCCTCTTAAAAGGTAATCTGTTGCTTATATAACATAATATGCCTACTGTACAAATAACTTGTTAACACAGTATGAATGTTTGACATAAGGTAAAGCCTTAGTACATATATCAGCCACCATATCTGTTGTAGGTTGATATAATAAAGTTATTTTATTTTGAGAAATAGCTTCTCTTACATAGTGATACCGGACACTTATATGTTTTGTTCTTTTATGAAAAATTGGATTATGAGCCAATTTTTGTGCCGACTGACTATCATTATATAGCTCAATATCTTTATTGCTACTATAAATAAATGAAGTATCACCTGTACCTAAAATTTCATTTAGTAATTCCATCAAATACATTGACTCTTTTGAAGCTTCGCTTAATGCGATATATTCTGCTTCTGTGGAAGATAAAGCTACGCAAGACTGTTTTTGACAGCCCCAGGATACAACATTATTATTTAGTTTGAAAATATATCCAGTAAATGATTTACAATCTATATCACTGGCCCAATCTGCGTCAGCATATCCAGTTATTTTAAAATTATTATTATTAGATTTATTTTTATTATATACAAGTTCCATATCTACTGTCCCCTTCAAGTAACGCAATACTCTTTTAGCAGAGTTCCAATGTTCCTCAGAATAACAATTATTAAACTGACTTAAATATGAAACACTATAAGCTATATCAGGTCTAGTCATTTGACATAGATACATTAAGGACCCTATTAACTCCCTATATGGTAAATCGTAGTTAATAACTTTACTAGGTGTTAATTTTAAATTAGTTTCTAAAGGAGTTTTTACAGTTTTACAATCAGCCATGCCAAATTTATCCAAGATATTTAGAATATATTGTTTTTGACATAATATTAGCTCCCCCTTGTCAGAACAATATTTAATATTTACACCCAATGCATTATTTATACAGCCAAGATTTTTAATCTTAAATTTTAAAACTAATGTATTTTTAAGTGAATTTGCCATTTCTTGGTCGTTATAAAATATAAAGAAATCGTCAACATATAAAGCTATATATATAATACTTTTTGCCGACCTTTTCACAAAAATGCATTGTTCAACTGTACATTGGTTGTATCCTAATGACAAAAGAACTTCCTTCACTCGCATGTACCAAGTACGCGATGATTGTTTCAGACCGTAAATTGCCTTTTTTAATAAACATACTTTAGATTCATTGCCGGGTTTTATAAAACCGTCAGGCTGACACATATAAATCTCTTCATTTAAGACACCGTTCAAAAATGCGGTTTGAACATCTAAATGCTCAATATATAAATTTAATTCTGTAGCTATACAAAATAATACTCGAAGTGAAGTGTGCCTCACAACTGGCGAAAATACATCCGTATAATCTTCACCATACCTTTGTGTAAAACCTTTGGCTACCAAACGTGCTCTATATCGAGTTATCTTCCCGTCTGAATTACGTTTTATTTTGTAAACCCACTTATTTTTAACAATATTTTTATTTATAGGTTTATCTACCAGAACCCAAGTATTATGCTCTTCAAAAGCGTTTATTTCATCTTGCATGGCTACTTGCCATAATTTAGCATCAGATGAACTAAGAGCTTCTTTTAAAGTGTTAGGTTCAGAACTATTATTACAAAAATAAGTAATATAGTCATCGTACCTTATAGGGGCGCGATGCTCACGTACTGGATATCTCCTACCTTGATCATTATAAACAGAAGCAGCTTCGTTGGGTTGAACATCATTCGATGTAGATGCTTGATCTTCAAGTGCATCTGAAAAAATTTCGTCTATATCATCAACTTCAGAAGTAGTTACTACTTCAGTAACATTATTATTGTTGGAAGTCATAGACTGCGTTTCAGACTGTCCTCCAGTAAGCTGAATAGGAACACTTAGGTCTAAATTGATTTTATTTACAGATCTTTGAGAAAAAGTGTTTTCTAGAAATTTTACGTCTCTAGATAGTTTTATACACTTAGTTTTAGTATCAAATAGTCTATAAGCTTTAGAATTAAGATCATAACCCACGAAAATATATTTACTGCTCTTAGGTTCCAGTTTATTACGTTTATGGTTATCAACATGAGCATAAGCATCACAGCCAAATATTTTAAAATGATTTAGCTTTATAGTTTTGTTAGTCCACAGCTGTTCAGGTACCTTATTAACTAGCTTATTTGTAGGACATCTATTTATAATATATACAGCGGTATTCACGGCTTCGGCCCACATTTGTGAATCACATCCTGAGTCGTAAAGCATACATCTAGCCTTATCCAAAATAGTACGGTTCATTCGTTCGGCCACACCGTTTTGTTGTGGCGTGTATGGAACTGTTCGTTGATGAATAATGCCTTTATTTTTAAAGAAATTGTTTAATTCTTTATTGCAGTATTCAGTTCCATTATCTGAACGTATTATCTTAATTTTATTACTACATTGACTTTCAACCATATGAATGAATTCCTTAACAAACGAAACAACTTCGCTTTTATATTTAAGAAAATATACAAATACTTTTCTACTATGGTCATCAATAAAAGTTAGAAAATAATGCTTACCTCCATATGATTCCACCGGTAAGGGTCCACATAAGTCCGTATGTACTAGATCTAAAATATTTTCCGCCAACTTCTTGTCAGGATTTATGCTGAACGGAGATCTAGACTGTTTACCCTGTATACATATCTCACACATATCTAAAGAAATATTATCATTAAATTTTATATCGGTTAATTTCCGTAGTAATTTCAAACTATTTACATTTAAATGCCCCATACGTTTGTGCCAAAGTTCTACGTCATTTTTAGTTATTACAATATTTGCCATATTTTTTTGACACAAGTCAAGACAAAAAGTATTTTTAAACATCGAACCAGTAATAGACGGATTTCCTTTTATTTTACAACTATCGGAATCGAATATTTTACAACCATTACTATCGAATACAACCACGTAATTCTTTTTTATGAGGTCACCTACGGATAATAAATTAACAGATAAATTAGGTACATACATTACATTAGTTATAGTTTTGGAAGTATTATTAGAAAGAATAACATCTACATTACCAAGTCCTGTACATTGAACTTTATCACCATTCGCAATAGAGATATCAATTGGTTCAATATCACTGTAGTTTTTTAACCACTTTTTGCACCCCGTCATGTGACTAGTCGCACCAGAGTCGATGTACCAGCTAATTTCGCTATCACAGCTCACATTCAAGGCTAACATGCTTGTATTTTTTGGTGATTTAATATCTTCCTTGTTAGCTGTCAAATTCTTGTCTTTAAACCAGCATTCCTTTTTCGTATGTCCTGTACGCCTACACTTCCAACACCATTTCTTGGTTTTTTGGTCAGTTGGTATATTCTTCCTGTTTCCTGAATATAGGCATGCATCGGAAGACTTATTGCCATTCATCTCACTCCATTTTGTGTCTTGCAGCAATTTAGTCTTTACAAGATCACTGGAAACGGTAACGTTCGAGTGTTCCAATGCCATGACCATTGGGTCAAATTCTGATGGTAGTCCCTTGAGCAAAATGACGCCTAGAAACTCGTCATCCACGGGTTTTCCTATTGAAGAAAGTTGGTTCCCTATAGATAGCACGCCATTTACGTACTGTTCCATGGTAATAAAATCGTTCAACTTGACTGAACATAACTTTCGTAAAAGTTGTAATCGTCTATTCAGTCCTTTGTCATCGTAAACCCTTTGCAAAGCCTCCCATGCTTCTTTGGCCGTCGTCATATGAATTATATGCGGGAAACACGATTTATCCACCAGCAAGCTTATTTTAGCTAATGCCCTCTCGTCCTTGCGGAGACGAGATTCAGCGGATGACGTGTCGGCCTCTGGGTAACCAACTACGGCATACCACAGACTGTCAAGTTTTAAGTAGTGCTTTATAGCAAACTTCCACGTTTCGTAGTTTTCTCTCCCTCTCAATTTCTCGATGGAGAACGACATATTTGTGGATGCGGATTCTTCCGAAGCCATCATATAGCACCACACAAATATATAGGAGTTTTTTTGACAAATTTAATTGCGCCAATTATGATGAATGCCCATAACCTGTTAGAAGCTGATTAGGCTGCTTTTATATCAATAGATTTATAGTGGAAGGGCACAATTAAATAAATAAAACTAATAAGCACAAGTTCACGACACAGACATTTTATTAAGACAGAAGTCAACATTCAAAATTATGACAGATGTATTCTTTTATATTTTTATTTTCAACATAGGTCCGTGGGTTCCTGGTTTGTTTTTAATTAAAACCAATTAATTATTGTACCACATTTCACTTTATTCACTATTTATAATAATTAAATAAACGGAGAACAAAACACTGGTTGAATCGAGCGTCTAAAAAGGTTGAGTGTTGCCAACTACAAAATATGTTGAATTAATTGCTGATATAAAAAAATATGATTAATTATTATTCCAAATATATAACACCTTCGATCCGACCTCACTCTAAAACTTTCGTAATTTTCTTTGTTTTTTTTTTAAATTATTGTTATTATAAAGAGAAGTTATTTGTATTTTTGATTTAAAGAATGAACTCAAAAACTACTGGACCGATGTAATTATGTTTTTCACTAATAGAATGCTACATTAATTAATCTATAAGTATTAACTATATTAAAAAAAAAATGGGATTCGTACGAAAACCCATCAATCATCGCCGCCCATTTCGTAATCGCATCATTTAGCCGGCATAGTGGGAGCAATGTTATTTAATAACATTGTTTTATTGATTGATCCTATTCATGGGCTTTGTAGATCTGCTCACCAACAGGTAGATGCATAGTAACATCGTGCCAGTGCCGTGCTCAATAATAGATTATAATAATATTATATTTTGACTACCTACCTATAAAATTCCTATCCATCGCGTGTTCTGCAATATGCGTGACACCAGCCGGACCACAACGTGTGATATCGTTTTTGATTATGCCAGGTTTTAGTACGTAATTTGTGCGATTTTGTTAGCTAATTTACAGATTTTGTTATCATTTCGTTCAAAAGTTATAGGGATGTATTTGTGGTCCTGCCGATGTAACGTTACTTCGGCAGGACCACGATAGAAATTACTCACTCACGAGGTTAGTTCTTTCGAAGAAATTAGTTTTTGAATTTGTGCGATTTTGTTAGCCTATTTTCATTTTGCTAGACCACTTGGTTCAAAAGTTACAGTGGTGGCCCTGCTGATAAAACGTGACATCGGCAGGACCACGATAGAAATAATGCACTTACGACTTAGATATAAATATCAAGATAGGCCCTTCCATACAAAAACCCAACGTTTTTCTGTCAATAAAGTGACAACTACCGCCACTAGCGGTAAGAATTTGAACTAATACTTAGTATGATGTGACGTTGTAAGGGCGTACCAATTTAATTAGCCAAACTATTATTTTTCATTTTCATAGTTTATTTTTGTTTCCGTTTTTTTTTTCATAATATGTGTGACTGACTCAGATGTTTGTATATCGATATGTATGTTTATCAATTAGTCTGTCTATGAATCTAAGCGTCAAATATCTCGAGAACTAATCGTCCGACTGACTTGAAATTTGGAATAGTTATAAATATTGTTAACCCACATTTATCCAAAATGGTATAAGTCATAGTTACTTATAGGCTCGAGTGAAAAAGGGTGTAAATAGAAAAATAAATACATTTGGGACAAATTGGGTAATGTGGGGTGTCACCTGAAAGGTATTTATTTATAAAATATTAATATATTTATGTACTTAAATTAGGCACAGTTTAGCTCCCGTTAAATGAAAATTATTTGTGTTAGAAGGAGTTTACTCTAACACAAAGAGCGATAATGGATACCGTGAGCCAACAGTACCGAACAACAACGGAAAAATAACCATCATTGATGTATATTATTTACTTTGCAATTTTATATAATAAGTTACTCCAAAAACATCATCTCTACGAGTAAAACATACAGAATGAGCTTCTGGCGAAATAATAAAATGTCCTAATTTTATAATTTATATTAAAAAAACTTTTTTTTAAAACTGGTTTTTAAGAAATTAATATTAAAAATCTAAGTTTGTGTCTATATTTTTTTATTTACAAAGCTGACAGTGGCAGTTTCCGGCCAATCTTTGTATATAATACGAGTTCATACTTCCCTTCATATATCATTAGCAGGAAATCTTTAAAAAAAACTACTAGAAAAAAACCAATTGTATTAGAACTGCAACTTTAAATCCCAAATAAAAAGCGTATATATTTTAATACAGCTTTATGTTTTATTATGAAGCAAAAATGCGCATCATTGCTTCATTTTCATCTATCTGTTATATATCAAAACTTATTCTAAGAGTTTCTTTAAAATCCGAATATCCCGTATAATTACGAATATCTTAGCCCTCTGTATAAAAATAAATATTTTAATAACCTATACATAGCGAGGAAGGCTACGTATAGGCTTTTTTTTATACAGGGGGTTAAGATATACGTAACAGGTTAAACAGGAGTTATAACACAAAAACAATTTTTCAAATCGGACAAGTAGTTCTTGAGATTAGCGCGTTCAAACACAATACACAAAAATCTTCAGCTTAAGAATATGAGTATAGATAATCATAACTTTTATTAAATTTTCACACTTTTTCATTCGAATTTTGTTTGAGACATATCTTATTGTATTCAGTATAAGTATTCTAGGCGTAAAAATATATAACGTCATTACAAGGTTAAGTCGTGATAATAATCTCTCCATACATTGAAATTGTACGAATGAAACATAACCTAAATTTTTTTTTTTAACATTTAAGTATGATATTTTCGACTATCCGATGAAAAGAAATATTGTCTTTTTTTTTGTAGAACTTTGTCGAGTAATTTGTGCAACGTTGTACTACACAATACGGGATCTTGGCTAGTTATTTTGAGTACTTTTCGCTGCCGGCTCCTGACACAGACTGACAAAAAAAAAGTATATTGTTGATGATAGAACAAAATAATTTACCTATTTAAATCTAATTCCATTAACCTAGGTTTCTTTAAAAGAAGACAACCCTAACGTCGTAAGAAAGAGGAAAATAACGGGTTAAAAAGAGAGGCAACTTTTAGGTGAATATAAATGTAGGCCATTAGTGCGATCTGAACTGAGCATTGTTGTGTCGGTGCAAGAGTCGCTATTTATTTAAATGATCTTTCGGAGTGGAAATTCTGTACTTGTATTATTATTTCTTCTGTGGTATGGTGTATTACATCTACTTAAAGGTATTATGACAAAAAAAACAACACAGGCATATATTGAATTATTTATTATAGAATAATATACTCAAACATTTATCTTATAATTTAAAATATTTTTAACATAATACAATTACACAATTTTACTCTTAAATAGTGTAACAATAATGAATCTAAATAATAAAAATTCTTAAATCAATTTATGAATGACTGCGAGCCAAAACTATAGAGACCAAAAAATATAATTTAGACTGTCATATTTTTATTTACACAACTTAAAATTAACCTCCATTTTTTTTAACCACATAGAATATTAATAATGTTCATTATTAAAATGCGATTGACGTTAGCAATAAAGTATGGGGAGTACCTTACACAGACTGCAGTAGGTACTCGTAGTCGTAACTAATCGCAGACATCTCATTTAGGTAATATTGGTATCACATAATATTATTTAATAATAAAGTCGTATGGTTAGCGTTTCAATAACCAAGTACTAAAAGATCCATTAAACACCGACACGCTTATTACATATGTTAATAATACAATTTAATATTTTATATTCGAAGTAAAAAAACATATAAGTAAATTGGCATAAACCAAATGTACACTCTATTCTTAGATGCCTGTGGCAGTACGGCGCTAAAACGGCCAAATAATTCTACGTGTTATACTAATCTATTCTAATTCTATTATATCTTCTAAGTCGTCCAAAGAGAATTCCTTCAGAGCCATGGGAACTGAAACAAAAACACAAATTTATTAATAAGCTTATAATATATAGCATAACACATTGGTATTTTTTTTTATATGTAGGACAATTCAATTAAAATTATTTATTTCATGTATTTTTTACAGATATTTATGAATAGTAAAAAAAAGATTTTAACAATGAGGTCTTGAACAACGAGGAGTTGCACCAAAATAAACTCTATGAAAATGTAATGATTAAAGTTAATAATATCGTCGAATGTACTAATTCGAATGACAGCCATTATTGACGCCATTTTTAACTTTAAGGGGCCTGGAGTCGACTTGACGCCCATACAAACATACTTCCAATATTACAACTTGGCTGTTAGTCGGAGGTATCAATTTTTTCATGATCGTAATTGTACGTAAAAATTTTTGACGTAACGTTATGGAGGTAAATCAGATCTGAGGCTCTACCATGATTTTTCGCATTGTAGAAACGTAACGTATTATTTTACGTATACGTGAGCAACAACCAATAGGATCGCTTTATTCAATCCCGTTACCAAAAATAAAGCGATCCTATTGGTTGTTGCTCACGTAAACGTAAATGAATACGTTACGTTTCTACAATGCGCAAACCCATGGTAGAGCCTCTGTTCTTTTTCAACACTATTCCAAACAAGTCAGAATTAAAGTAATTCCAGATTTTTTAAATCCTAAAATCAACCTCGATAAATAAACTAACCCCAATAACATATTCTGATACTTAGTAGCAGTATGTACCAGGGGGTACTTGTTATGAAAATGATGTATATTGAGTATGAAAAACCTATATTCACAGTGGCATAAATATGAACTTTCCCCAACTCTGGTAGGACGAAAACAATATCAGCTGTTTTACATATTTTAGTGTGAAAGTATATTTATGCCACTGTGAATATAGGCTTTTGATTACACCGCATACTCGTATATAACAACTTAAAAAAGCAAAACTCTAAAAATACTTACCATTTAGTTTAAGTTTAGTGCTAGTGTCTTTGGGCTTGTACTTCTTGTCGGCGACCATGCTGGGTGCCTTGCTGGGTGCCTTACTGGATGCCTTGCTGGATGATGCGGTCACCCTCACGTTATCCATGTATACCACAGTCGGCTTCGAGGCGCTAAAACATACATTAATTTTCATTAGATGCCTCTATAATTTCCCTAGGCAGCTGTTTTTGATTATCGGCGCCCTATATAGTGCAAGTGTAAAATACTGGGATATGGTATTTTAAATAAAGGTAAATAAAACATACGAAATAAAATATTACTGTCACAAAACGCGCGAGTGCAAAACAAAACAAATTTTCGTGCGGAATTCTTTAAGAAAAAACCATGTTTATTGCTATAACTTAAATAATATTATGAATTCAATCAAAAACGCTGGGCTACGTACTATTGAATATTATCATCTATACTATATATAAAGAAAAAATATTTTTATTGTTTGTTCCGAATAAACTCATAAATAAATGAACCGGTTATAGAAATTCTTTCAACTATAGGTAGCTTTCTATATATACGAGTATATATATCAGCGGGAAACACGGCCTGTATTTTATTTACGACCCGATTTCTGTTTAATTAAATAGTATAATAGACCCATTATTTTGCCGGCTATCAAAAACTGTTCCCGGCTAATGGATTTCAATCAGGAATGTAACATGATAGTTTTCGCAGCCATTTTATATGATATAGATAAAGGGTGTCATACAAAATGGCTGCGATAAACTATTTAATCAGATCTCTACACACGTGCTATTGGTGTATTATTAGATAATAATGTCTAGGTGTTATGGTAAATCAGAGGCTGTCATGATATTATTATGTTCAAATTATTTAAATCAAAGATTATAAAATTAATATGGATATCCATATATATATATGAGCTCGGCATGTGACCTCACATGTATCTGTTGGAATGCTGTATGATGGTGCAAGAACAAAGGTAAAGCTACGTAATCGTTGACTTCACCAATTATGTCGGCTTCTTAATGACTATAAACGACTCGTTTAAAGCACCCAAGGAAACACGCAAGCAGCTAGAGCATTCCTCATTTTAATAATGCGACAGACATACGAATAACTTTTTTTTAGTTCAGGTTGGTATATCTGCCACAGTATGAGCATATATTTTGTTACCTGTTCGTATAGTCCTATATCAGAAAGAACAAAATTTATTAATCCATAATATGATTTGGCAGGATACGCTCATTACATATAAAACTTTAGATAATAAAAAACAGGCCTTACCTAACAGGCTGGGGTTTTAATTTTGTATCCTTGATGTACATTTTCCCACTGGCCGATATCAAGATAGACGACGAACTTCCTGAAATCGTCGACGAAGAGGACTTAGGCGAGGGGCCCTTGGATGTCGTAGCAGTCTTGGGAGACTGCGTGTGCGTCTTCTGCGATACTTTGGTATCCCTCGTCAGGTCCACGGTGCCCAACATCTTCCCTTCCGGTTTCTGCGGTTTCGGAAGAATATTTTGCGGTTTCTTTTGACCGGAGCTCTGTTTGGCCGGTGCCGGACTACTGATTGGCTCAGTGCTGCGCTTGGGGCCCTCGGGGCTCAGCTTGCTTGGCGGGGCCTTCTTTTTGTTGCCTCCCCTATAATCGTCGGCCTGAATGTGGACCACGTTCTTGAGCACGTCGAGCGGATCCACTGGAGCCGGAGCGAGAACATCGTCGTCGGAGTCCAAGTCTATGCAACTGTCTGTCGTGACCGTGGCCGAAGTGGAGGGCATGGGGGTCAAAAGAGGCACTGGGATAACTGGGGTCATAGCGGCGGGGATCACGGGAGCAGCGCGAGTGGCAGGAGAGGCACGCGTAGCGACAGAGGCGCGAGTAGCGGGAGAGGTGCGAGTAGCGGGAGAGGTGCGAGTGGCGGGAGAGGCGCGAGTGGCAGGAGTGGCGCGGGTAGAGGAAGCGGCAGGGGTGATGGGAGAGGTAGCGATAAGGGGAGCGGCGGCAAGCGAGGCCGCGGGGTCATCGGTGGAAGGGCACAACGTGTAGGTGGTCTTACCGTCGACGATTTTACTCTTCAACACGAACGTCTGGGGCGTAGGCTTTGCGTTTGACGGCGCGGGGCTATCCTGAGAAGGCGGGACGACGTTTTTGGCGTTGGTTTGTTTTGATTTTTCGACAACTTTTTGTAAATATTTGGGCAGGGACTTGTTGGTACTTAAACAAGGATTAGTCGCGGGCACTAGGACCGGAGCCTCTAGGTTCGAGGTCGTCACTGACGTCGACGCCACATTGAGAGACGACGTCGGAATTATGTATAGTTTGCCGGGAGTGTTCTGGGATAGGGAGAACTGTGACATGAGGGAGTTGAACACGTCCGGGTTGTCGTTCTGGTTGACGAGGTAGGGGGCGAGGGGGGGCGCGGCGGGCTCGGGCTCGTCGTCGCTGTCGAGGCAGATGGTGTCGCTGGTGGTGGCGGGGTTGACGATGTGCACGAGGCGGCCGGGCGCGACGGGGTTCAGAGTGACGGTGGGCGTGGCGGAGGGTAGTTGTACGACGGTCAGGCCGCTGGGGGTGAAAGGGGGTGCCACGGTCATGGCGCTTGGGGTGGGGGTGAACGGGGGCACGGTCTGGGAGGCGGGGGCGGTCGGCACCACGATGAGGGGGGGCAGTACGGGGGAGCACACGCGGACGTCGTCGTCCGGCAGAATGCACTCCTCCGGCTTCGAGCCGTCGAAACTTGCTTTTATTCTGAAATTTCATAATTTATTACAATGTGACCATAAAAATAAAATCTACGCGTAGTAAATCACTAAAAAGTTATATCATTGTATCAGTCACTATATGTTAAAATAATTGATAAAACAAATTGTATTGAAAACCAATATGTTTTTTCATTTGCATTGGGTCACCTATCAAAATGTGACCGCTAGAGTATTTATTATTAAAGTAATATTATTTGTTTTTCCGAACAAAATTACATTAACTTGTTTTTAAAATAAAACATTGTTCAATTTACAGCAATATATCAGGAGTTAAAAAGTTATGCGCACTTGGCCGCAACCTCTTCGCAGCCAGGTGCAAAAACAGGTATAATTTTGTTACATTTATATGTTCATGACATATATTAATAGTTTATATATCGAATTAAAGCTATTTTTTTCTGAGTATGGTAGAATACCTCTGCCTATGTACCTGTGGCCGCAAGTAAGGGTTGCTAGCTGTAAAAGGGAGTTAGCGCGCAACATCACTTGACGGACTTTGTCTGACTTATTGCTCACAAGTGTACCTACTTTCATAAACTTTATTATTATAACAAAAAACACTTACAATTGAATAGGAACTACACTTTTATCAGTTTTTTTTATTTGTTGAATTTTTATTTTAGACGGGTCTTTGATGGGTACTGTTATAACCGATTTGATCGGTGGTATGTTTTGAGAGGGTAAGCGCCGTCTGGTCTGCAATAACAATGGCTTCTTAACCATAGTCTTCTTTATACCCGCTATAGTCACAGGAGTGTTCTCCGTTATCTGTATGTCCATATTGATAGGTTGTGACCTTTCGATCTGTGGTTTCTTTACTTCAGCAATTGTAGTGTTGGGGGTAAGACTAGCGGTAACGTTAGTGGTAGGGCTAGCGGTAACGTTAGGGGTAAGACTAGCGGTAAGGCTGGCGGTAATGCCAGCGGTAACGTTGGCGCTGGAAGCTAGAGACAATTGAACAGCTGAGACGCCGTCGTCCACAGATGTTGAGGTGGTCTTCCATAACGCTTCTACTGTTGATCGTCCAAGCATCTGTAACAAATAAGATACGTTTTTAGGTTTTAAATACAATATTACATAGTAGATTGAACCTTAAAAAGGTTCAAATAAGATTTTCTGTTAGTAGTATATAACCGACTAGCGGTTCCTTTAGCCAAGTTCTATCACTTTCAGGATAATGTGCTGTTCAAAACGTATTGACCACATCATTTCAATACTTTAAAATAAAAATTATGTAATGGGAGTGACAAAGATATGTGTACAATTATGTACATTGCATTTAGTTATTTCACTTCTAGCTGTTGTTGGTGTATGTTAGCTAACCTGAGATGTTCTTAGTATTAATTAGTACATGGGCTGTTCCAAAATTCAAATATTATTAACCTGTGCGATTTCTCGGGAAAAGAATAAGATGGAATATACACATTTGAATTTTGGAACAGCGTCCAGTTAAAGTCTGGCAAACGAAAGTAGAGACTGAAATTATGACACCTGTTTTCGTAGAGCAACAAAAAATCGATTGTCAATATGCTAACATTCGTTACAAACTTGAATTCGCCATGTCTTCGTCAAATTCAATTTAAAAAAAAAATGTTTATATACAATATTGGAAAAAAAAATGACGGTACCCATTTTATAGTTGGTTATATATTCTTTTCCTCTCTTCACTTAATTTTGGATAAACGAATGTGTTAAACGTGGACATTGAGGGTCTGCTAGTTCGCAAAAAGTATGCAATTTGCATATTCAATACAATCGCCAGTGAGTTGCATACTGTAAAAGATAGGTCACTAAAATGACCGACTGACACGATTTTATTTCAAATTTGCAACGATTTTCGGCAAAGTTATGCAAACAGCAGCGGATGTTTTTTTTTGTTTTTCCATTGATTGTTTGCAGTATTGTTTGTATACTGTAAATCGGGGGTCAAAATGATTTTTTTTTACAATATCAAACATAATTTACAATAAGTTGTACATGGTTGGTATTTTACGTTTTGTCACTAATTTGGTCGCTAGTGATATTTCTACTGAGTTGCATGCTGTAAAACGTGGGTCACTAAAATATGTCACGACCGCCCGGTGTTATTTGGAATAATTTGATAACTATGTAAGGAGATAGTTACGCGTTAAGGAGGTAGTTATTTATATTAAGTGTAATAATGAAAATGAACACAAACTACTACTTTAAATACCAAATACATACCTACTTATAATACATTAACAATACATACACTTATACATATATAGGTAAAATGCTATCAAATAAATATTATAACTATGTATTACCTGTAAGGCTATGTCATATATGGGACCCTCGCATAATGGTTTATTAGTTTTGCTAATATTTTCCAATTCCTTTTTAATACTGTATTCTGCGGCCAACTTGGCGGACTGGTCATCTAAATCTGGATTCCGTTTCTGATAGATATGTGCCACAATGTAAATAAAATTGGTGTTTTTGAGTATTTCTGGATTTAAAGGTACTGGAGTGGTGTCGATTTCTTTTTTAATTTCTGTTTCCTCAATACTAGTAACGGGCATAAGCTTGGATTGCGGCATCACTTTGATGTTGAACTCCTTCTTGACATTGATGGTGGGTACATCGTCATCATCGCTCAAGATGACCACGTCGGGGTCTGGAGCGGGAGGATTGGTCTTTTTCGTCGGGGTATGTGGTTCGAGTTTGATTGGGGCCACATCTTCAGGAACTTCTTCAGGTTTCTTTACTTTACTTTTCGGTCCTATTTTAGGTTTAAGTTTTGGTGTAACAACAGGTTCGCTTGGTGGTGGGGCGATTGGTTCCTCTTCAGTTTTGTTCCTGGTTTTCCTCTTGGGCCCCGGTTTTGGACGTGACACGGCGGGTTCTGGTGTGTCTGGTTTGGCGAGAGTAATTTGTTCATCGAGGTCGTCCACGATATCGTCAATCACTGCGCCAGAGTCCTCTATCAGGTCAATATCGAAATCGACATCGTCTTCGTCCACAGCGGTCCATTCCGGAAGATTTTTAAATTTGTCTATATATTTCTCCGCACTTAAAGCTGCTTTTCTCCTGGTTCTTATACCGCTCGCTTCTACGGTAACGTCGTCGGGTGGTGGTAAATCCTTCTTGTATTTCTTTTTCTTCTTCTTTTTCTTTGCAACATTTTCGACGTTGGGACTTTCAATCAATTCAAATTTACGTTTTATTGAGTTGGGAACTATAACCATACTATTTTCGTTCTTCACGATCGGATCTGAAGTTATGAGTTCATCTTCTTCTTGATCGTTTTGTGGACAGTTTGCATCTGCATAGCTATTTGGTGTTAGAGAATAGTTTTCTAATGCTCTAGTAATCCTTTCTGATAAATCCAAATGTTGTCCATCTGGGTTTTGCAAAATGGCTGAACTGTTAATAAGCTGTGAGACAGCTAAGGCAATATTAGAGACCGGCGCGGACTCTCCTAATTGATTGTGGAAGTTATGTTTCATTAGTATATCAGATATTTTGACTACCAGGTCGTCGTTGTTTCCTACTTCGGGTCCTACGGTCGGCGTGTTTGCTACTGAGGGTTCGACAGCCGGCGTGTTTTCTACTGTGGGTTCTATAGAAGGCGTGCGATCGAGCTTAGGTCTGCCCTTTTTACGTTTTGTTTGAGGCGGCTCATAAATTGAATTATTTGCGACAGGCTCTTCTATTTTTATTTCACTTTGTCCTTCAATATTATTATAAAGAGGTCTTTGCTGGTCGTCTATTGAACATCGCTTGGCAACGTTTCTCTTTATTCTCGGCGCACATTGCATTTCTGTAACAAAAAATATTTAATTATTACATGATGTTACAACTTAAAGTGACAAAATTTATACATATAATAAGATTGTACAAGGAAAATCATCTGTACACTGATTGTATAAAAAAAAGAGTTCTAAATAAGTTCTACTCTAAATGGAACAATAATTATTTTTATCTTAAAAACTACTGGACTTATATACTTATGTTATTTTTGAAGTTGAATAGTTTTTAAAAATAAGGTATACAGGGTGAATTTTTCAAGTGTGCCTTTAAGGTCAAACCCTAAACTATAAGGAATAGTGAAAAATGCTGCAAGCAGATTTTTTTTTTTCAAAAATCTAATAATAAAGTTATAGTTTTTTTTTTAATCCGCCCCAAGACTCCTTTGATCTCCGCATTTTTCACTATTACTTGTAGTTTAGGATTTGGACTTGAGGGCACACTTGAAAAATACACCCTTTATTATATTTCGATATACGTACAGGGAGCTCAGTATATATTTTTGACAGTACAATAAAACCCTTCCTAAAGGTGGCATCCCTACAAATTCAGTTGTGAAATATTGTTTAACAAAATCTCATGGTAGAGCTACAGATGTAGTATCTTTAGAAAAGTTTTAAAATACATATCAGATAAGTGATCATTTTATGTCATTTCTTTGGCAACTGCAGTAGTTGGTAGATACTTACTAAACTCCAAAATTATACACATAAATCGTTGTTTTGAATTTATTATGGAATACAGGCAACTTTTCTTATGACAGTGATACGATGGACATAGTTTTTTATTTGTTTCACTCAATGCAGCAAATTTGCGTCAATTTTAGTCTTGTCTATCAAAATATATTACTGCTGTTCCAGCTGGAACTGGTCCCAGGACTCGTTGCGCTCGTGCTCGGGCAGGTGCTGGTCGGCGTTTCGCAGCAGGGAGTCGCGCTCGTGGTTGTCCGTGTTTACTCACGTTTGTGAGACTGTTCCCGCTGGAACTGGTCCCAGGCCTCGTTGCGCTCGTGCTCGGGCAGGCGCTGGTCCGTGTTTACTTACGTTTGTGGGACTGTTCCCGCTGGAACTGGTCCCAGGCCTCATTGCGCTCGTGCTCGGGCAGGTGCTGGTCGGCGTCGCGCAGCAGGGAGTCGTGCTCGTGCACGGCGTGCAGCGCGGGCAGGTCGCGCGCAACACGCAGCAGCACCACATCCCGCACGCCCGGAGCCACGCCGCTCGCCACGCGGTAACATGCTTCGTCGAACCTAAATGTATCACATGATTTATTTTTATTGTTTTGATAGAATCTTTCAGTAGCTACATTGGTTGCCAACAATCACAAAAATATATAGTCAATCTTATCCAAAGTTTCCAAAACGTTGATCAAATTAATACATAAACAAAATTAGCCAACAACATATCGTAAAATATCCACCAATCGATATTAACTAACTGTAATAGATTAATTTGATAATGTTTTAGAAACTGAAGGTTAGTTACTTTTAGGGTTTAAATAGGATTTTATTGTCTGTATTAACAAATCATATTATGGAATAGTACAAACAAAAGTGAAATATATAGCGAAATTGACTAATCGGAAGATAAATGTGATTAGTCAATTGATGAGAATGATGCACATTTAAGAACTAGTAAATAAATAAACAATTCATTTATTTATTATTAACCCGAGACTGTATTTGACCTCAATCGTACCTGATGGAAGCACCAACTAAAACCAACAGTTTTATTATAAAGCACTTAATTTATCATAGAAAATTCACTCGGCCATCAAAATCAAAGCCAGATTTCAAGTGGTGTATATGTAGAGGAGATTCTCTGTACAAATAGAACCACTTCAAAGTCTTTATAAAGCCTGCAAACCGCTAATGAAATAGACTCTATCCCATCTCTATCCGATAGACAGTAAACAATATTGTGAGATTGAGAAATGGGATGCATGTGTGCATGTCTGATGATGATACTGGAAAGGCTTCTACTGAGCCATTATACCTATTTCGGGATCAACTTTCAGATTTACTGGAGCATGGAATGTGACTTGAAATTATTGGTTGGTTTTGAAATTATTTTATATTCATCAAGCAAAAGATAAATATAATATGTCAATTTAGTAGAATCTCGATAATCAATATTCTGCTCAACTCTTTAAGAGCTGTTTTTCCAACCTATCCCGATAATTGCAAAATAACAACTGCTTCCTCTGAACACTGCATTCCTATGAACTTCATAATATTTAAACGAGGAAAAAAAAAACACACAGTGCAGCCCTCTCCAGCATATACTAGAATGTGTTCTTCATAATAGGGTGGTACAGAACCTACAAGCAATCACTAGATGGCGTGATCACAATAACATAATGTCTAACCTGTACAACTCTGTAAGTTCCCCCATACTGTAGTGTCGCTCTATCTGCTGCTCGTCCACCACGCGACATGCCACTGCTTGCTTGGACACAGACCTCTCGTAAATCTTTTGCTCCATCGTACCCTGAAACAAATATCAGTCAACTTCTAATTCTCCATTTATAAACATTAACCAACTTAGCTGGGCACCAGCTAAATCACAATTCAAATGCCTATTATTTATTATAATAAAGAAACCACACCCCAATCATTCAACCACCCTTGAATTCGCAAATACATGTTAAAAATAACGAAACTAATTTCGTTTTTATCAATTTAAAAAAACTGGTTTTTAAGATGATGATTTAATGTTTGAAATTTTTAATCTATTATTTTTGTGATACGCCATTATTACGATGGCAAAGAAAGCAGGCTCATCTTCCATACAAGAAATCTTGTAAAGCTTTATTATTGTCATTAACTATGAGAATAGCAATAAAAATTTAAATAAAACTTTTTTCTTATTACCAAGCTGTAAGATACATAAAAAAATATTATATTACGCATTCATTTAATAAATGTGCATATAGCACCACATTTATCCAATAGTTTGTTTTCAACCTCTTTTAGTCTACGTATTATAGCGTGCTTGTGACGTCTCAAGATTTTTTAGATATCAAATATGAATTGCTCAAAACCCAGTTAATTATTTAAAAAATAAACGAAACTAGTTTCTTATGTTAGGCTATATTTTCGAAATAAGAACACATTTTTTTTATTTTCGTCGGAAGCCTTTGTTACTGTACCATGAGTTTTTGCAGTTTTCACTACAGTCTAGCGACTATAAATAGGGATCAACCAATAGAATCTTTTTATTTTATTTTTTAATAAACCTCTATTATTGGATGGTCTCTATTACTAGCGACTATGTAAAAACTACCCAGTATGTAAAAACTCACGGTAGAGATATTGTAGGCTGATTTTGATAAAATAAACCCTAAATGTTACTCACAAAAAAACCTCTTGTCTTTCAGTAATATATTTATAGTTATATATTGTTTCATATATAACTTCACTCGTATAGTTAATAGAAGAAAGCTAATAGAGGGCGTCTGTGTATAAGTAGATAACAAGCAATGACAAAATTCGTGAGGGTGACTGGAACCTGGTTGGCTCAGCGGTTGAGCGCCTTGCCGCGATAGCGAGGATCGTGGGTTCGAGTCCCACCCACCAGGATTTTTTTCATTGCATTTTTATCTTTAAACATTTCATATATAGCGGAAACAAATGCAACTTGAATGGATATATAAGACCGTGACTTTTTTGACATATTAAAGTGCTTTTCTGCGTGGTTCCATCGAACGCAGCAATGTATTGATGTTGATGGACTATATTTTGAAAAGATATAATAAAACTAATAACTGGCTAGATTGCTCAGTTTTTGATCTTTTAAGAACTTTCCGTTTGACCCTCGTATTCATTATTGTGCGGTAAATATTACATTTTGCAACGATTTTTCGCAAAAGTCTCATTCGCGGAAAAGGTCTGAACTGCATCTGATGATTTTTAATGTTTTAATCGTTTTGTATATTTCTATTGATCAGTATTGTTATACTGTAACACGTGGGACAAAACAGGAATTTGTTTTTCACAATATCCAACGTAACTTACATTAGCTTGTACACGGTTGATAGTATTTTTCAAGGACTCGTTAAGTTTTTAAGAATAAGCCCATTAGTATTTAATAAAATGTTGCAAATTATGACGGAAATCTTCACTCACCATGGCTACAAGTCTGTAGATGTAGCAGTCCTTCTTCTGTCCGAACCGGTAAACCCTGAAGATACTCTGTATGTCATGCGCGGGGTTCCACGACGTGTCGAACAATATCACACGGTTGGCGGCCGTCATGTTCAGCCCCAAGGAACCGGCACGCGTTGAGATCAGGAATAATCTATGTAATAAATAAATAATAAAAATAAATACCATCACGAGTGCCTATTTGGCTCCCGAGAACTGTTTAAACGGCCTCAGGGTACCCAGCGGAGGGAATAACCCGTCCTCATTTCGCCGATGGTATTCGGAGGCAACACCTAACAAGTGGCGAGCTTGTTGTGATGTTTATGACGAAATAGCCTCGTTATATAAAGCGGTCATCCCATCCCAGGCCGGTCTTGTTGTCATCAGTTTAACCTTGTTGCGCAGTGACTTAACCACTAGGCTGGGGCCGCTTTCTATATATATTTAATATTATTATTCTTTATCTATGTAATACATCATGGATAAGTGATTTGCATTAAAAAATATCAATCTAAGATGGACTTAAGAATTTGAAAAAGTTTATTTAATTATTTAGGTAAAAGACTTATGCCTTTTTACATAAGAACACTTTAGTTATCGAAGGAGCGGAGCTTCAATGAAAAATATTGCATAGAGCTTCCGTTGCGTACGCTGCGTAAACGGTTAATGTTACACAGACGAAGTTGTGCAAATCACATAGTTATCTATAAGTATATTTATTATTATCGGCAAATAAATTTTGTACATGGTATAATACTAATACTTAAACATCTTAAAAAATCAGTTTACAGTAGGTCGGCTACTATATTTTGACCCTATTTAGTTTTCAATATAAAAAATCCTGTTTAGACTTTGGTAAATCTGGAGTACAAAATTTAAGAAAAAAAAAATACAGTACGCCTAGCCGATTGCGGCAACATGCTGGCCCTCGCCGTCATTAATTAATAATGCACTAGAGTTGTTCATTGTACACGTGCCTTACTATATAAATAAGTATTTATAAAAAGTTTATTAAATAGTGAAGCGTATCATACTTACTTAGTTTTAACATTTTTGTCACTATTAAATTCTCGGCACCATTTCTGTCGCACCTCTGCTGGTACAGATCCGTCCAGTCTATAATATTCTTGGCCCAAATTCCATAAATTTATTCGTTTTAGGAAATACTCTAAAGCATCCAAGGTGAAGAGGGACGTCGAAAATAGTAACCTGAAATGTTTACAAATTATTTAGTTCAAAGGTAACGATCGCCTGGAGAGAGAAATCTTTGAAATCAATCTATTATTTCACGTAAATCTTTACAAAGATGTATGAAGAATAATAAAAAATTTAACAATAAGTTTCCTCAACTCCTAAACATTCTAATGCATTTCTTAAAAAAAAAACTTTAACAGTTTCTTAAGAACTTTGCATAAGGAATTCTGAATAAATTCCTTAATTTCGAGATAAACGCGAAATAACAGATGACTGACATCGCTGTTGGGTGACCTTACATTATACTTGTCCTATGTTGTTTTATTATTATGGCTTTAGCATTGACTAATGTAGTGATAGGAGTGATATAAGAGTGCTGGACTCACACTTTGTCATTGACCTGCACACACTCGTGCAGAATGTTGAAGACGGCCCGGAACTTGTTGGATGTCTCCAGGGTATCCAACATGTTGCCGCCGTCCAGATGGTCCAGCCACCACATGTCTTCCATCTGAGGCTTCACATCACGCTCGCTAGCTAGGTCCTCGCGAGCCAGGTCGTCTTCGCATTTCTCGTCTATAAATAAGGTGTAAATTTTTTAGGTGGGAGGAAAGTCAAGGTCAGATGCAAAAACCGACTAGTGACCTAGTCATGTTTCGGTTTTAGTCTGTGGGTTCACCGGTTTTCAGGAGATAACTGCATTGATGTCTTGTCGAGGTGGTAGTCTCCTTTTAGGGCGCGGTTACGAAATGGGTTGAATTGACGATAAGCATCAGGTATATTAAAATATACTCGTAATTCAATTTGTCACCACCCATTTCGTAATCGCATCATTTAGCCAGCATAGTGGGCGCGATAGATTTTGTTTAAGAACAATTATTGATCTACCCCATTCATGAACTTTGTAGGTCTGCTCACCACCAGGTAGATACAAAGTCACATGCCGTTCTCCAATAATAAAAAAATAGGACATTTTTACACGTTTCCCTGATACAAACTAAGCTCTAGGCCTGTACTATATTTTTAATTATATTTTATAAGCAGATAGACCAAAGTAAACTGTATATAAAAACCTACTATAGTTTTCCCCTGAGTGTAGGTTGTTGTAAGATATGAATTAAAATGAAAATCTTTTAAAACTCGGGAAGTTATAGAAAACTGAGTTAAGTCAAAAAAAAAAACATTACACTTACCTTTAACTGCAGAATTTTCTTCTCTATTTTTAATTAAAAAGTTATGCAGCACTTGTGGGTGAGACCAAATCTTTTGCAGTATATGAAAATCTTTTAGGATATTCTGTTTTAATTTCCTAGCAAATTTTTGTAGATAATGTTTGTAGAGGTTAGATTGACACTTGGTCAGGGTTATGAACACTGTGTACTCATGCTTGGATGGCAAATATGGGTAGAGGACGGAGGCCTCTTGTCTTTGCAGACACCCTTCTAGAACTTTGTGTAGGATATGAGTACGGGTTTTCATCAGTTTTATATCGGCATCACTTGAATCTCGATGCTGTCCATTCATAATTGGGTTCTCGAATCTGTAAATTAAATTGGTATATAAATACCTTTGCAGTGGGTCTTTTGGTAGATGGCGCTGAATATCTGTTACACCTAATGAGGATGTAGAAATAATGCATAAGCTCCAAACTTATTGAAAGAAATTGCTGCAGTAAAATAAATAAATAATCAATGACTCAATAGTCAAGGCGCACACGAGACCGTTTAGACGGCCTCAGGGTACCCAGCGGAGGGGCTTTGTTATTATTGTTGCCGATAGTATTCTAAAATATGTCTAATATGTCTTGGAAACGCGTTCCATAAAACGGCCGATCTTGGGAGGCCGAGATTCTTCAAAAGACGATACAAAGACTTTGCTGGAATTTCCCTTGCGCCGACTTCCACTGTACAAAGTTGAGTATTTAAATCATAGTTTAATCAAAGACACTCACCGATTAGAATATTCAGAATAAGTCCCCAACAAGTTAGGTTTAACAAAGTTGACCATACAATAATATTCCCTCAAGTTGTTCTGCATGGGGGTGCCCGTTAGCACGATGCGCCGCTTCGTCTTCACCCGACTCATAGCCACGGCCAAAACAGAACTGTCGTTTTTAAGCAAATGCCCTTCGTCGCATACAACAATATCTGGACCTGGGTCTAAAAGTGCTCTTCGAATTTTGTTGACGATAGTAGGCCTTATATCGTCAAGAATAGCGTCTAAAGTAGATAAACTACGGAACAGTTCATATCCAATAATAAATATTCCACCGCCATTGTACCAATCTTCTAGTTGATATGCTCTTTCGTAGGTTTTCTTCAGTTTTGATAATTCAAATACCTGGAATAAAATAAAGTTCTTAGGCAAAGCGCTTTGGTAAAGGATGCTAAATCCCAAGTTAGATTTATAGAATATTTGGACAAAGACTTAAATTTGTAGAAAAAAAACATCTGGGTAAGAACTTTTACAATGTGAAAATCAGGGACCGGAAAACCAGGGACTATACATTTAGGTAACCCTTTTGAAAGGGAAACCCCTATGTTTAACATTATAGCCTGCAAGACGTATTCTTAAACAGAATGTATAAAAAAATGTTTCTTTTTGAACTTTGGAAGAGGGAGGGAGAAAAAATAAGTTGATGTTTATTGCAGTTAATTAAAAAATTGCAGTTAAAATGACTTTTATTAAATTATACAGTAATATCAAAATTGTTAATAAAATATTTAAAACCCTTAAAAACATGAAGGGGTTTCCCTTTCATTGGGTTACACTTTCAAAGGCATTTGATTACCTCATTTGGTATAGTTTGATAGGGTAATGCTTATTTTGATTTCAATGGGTTAGCGCTTTATAATTGACTTTTGAGGTACAACAGGTTTGGTAAGCAAATCCTTATTAAAAACCCATTCAAACACCCCGGTGACAAACGGTGAAAATAATAAAATTACATAAATCTAATAAACCTTAAGTTATTTCTATATTCAGAAAGGTTTCGCTAAACTTGGTATTAATGTGTTTTGAAAGTTTTGTTCAGCTAAGTTTGGATTATCGAAAATATCAAATAATCCAGGGTATCAATTTCACCTTAAATAAAATTATGTATGTCCTGGAGTTTTACTGGTAGAAAATTCATAGCAGAATTACGTACCTACTTTATTTGGGCAATAGTTTTAAATAAATAAGCCGATCTTCTTTATAATTTTTAATGGATGAAAAGTTCGAAACACCGAAATTGTTATCAATATTAGGCTCAAGGGGCGACCACGGATGGTTTTTTGGTGTAGCATGCAATCAAAAGGCGTCCTCCGTGGTCCCTTTGCTGTCCTACAAACGATATCAAGGAAAATATAAACCCTCTAGGTTTAGGATAGCAACAGATTAAAAGTTTTAAAAATAATATATAAACAATATGATCTTCGCCAAATTGATTTGGGGTGCATCGAACTTTGATATGTTGAGTGCTTCTGATGAATCCTATGCGATGATGCAAAAATAAACAATATACTAACTTGCAACTTCCTTCGAGCTTTCGGAGGCTTGCAAAAAAATATTTTATATATTAAAATTTTATTTATTCCTATTTTTATCCTTATTTATAAAATGTAGGACTTTTTTAGTGAGTTTATACACATAAACTTGACTATTCATATTCATTTATTGGCAACCATAGGTACACTTTTGGAACACTTGTAATTGTAGTAATTGTCATAATTTAACAAAAATCAGAACAGTATATATAAAGGAAAAAAGTAACTCATAATAAATTTAACAAATAACAGTACAATACAACAAATTCAATTAATAGCAACTGTAAAGGGGTTTTGTCAAGTAAATAACAACTCTTAGTTGTATAAAGTTTATTAAGCAAGTTTGTTTAGTTTGAGATTGTTGAAAAATTAAAATGAGAACTGAATAAAATGAGCTACTGTATATTACATAAATTATATTCTGTATTTTCTTCAGCTTACCTGTATTTGATTAGTGACAGGTCCAAGCCATTTGTGTATTTCGTCCACCCAATTGAGTACAGTTGACAGCGGACAGCATACGAGGACCCTCCGGACTCCAGACCGAGGATGCGTCAGTACAGTGTGCAACAGGGCTAATACCTGCACAACATTAAAATACACGAATGAGCGTATTTAATTTGTTTATTTATTAAATACTAGCTATTGACGCAGCTTCGCACGCAGTAATTTTTTTTTTTAAATATAGGTACTTTCCAAATCATATATTCTCTATATAGTGTAATTTTTTTTAAGAATCTTAAAACACAAACACTGTATATCTGCACCCCCTATATAGCTATGTCAAAAAGTGATGTACCTATGTTCTTCAACTATCTTCATACCAAATTTTATCTTAATTGGTTCAGCGGTTTAGGTAAATTTGCCTTTCGCATTTATAATTAATATGGATACATAGAGTATGACTTTTACTTAGAAATACTAAAAAAAAAATTTTTGTTAAACATTATATTCACTTATAAAAAAGTTTATTTCTCATTAAAAAATATCAATCGCAATCAAATAGCCTATGTGACACTGGAATAATGTAGATTTCTACTGGTGAAAGTATTCAAAATCGGTTTAGTAGTTCCAGAGATTGCTCCTACAAACAAGCTCACTACTACTTCTTTATAATATTAGTGTAGATAGTGTGTTAGACTAGCTTTCCGACCGCGACTCGTTACCTTGGGAATTAAAACATTTATATATTTAGAAGACGTTACAGCTTTTCACAGCGTATAACCTTTGTTACGGCCTTCACAGGCTTTAAAAGATACAGAGCATACATTAATAATATAAAAATGTTTACCTGTAATGTTTTCCCTAGTCCCATACAATGCGCGAGAATGCATCCACCGCCAAGGTGTCCAGAACTCGCATACTCCAAGCTCTCGAAGCACGCGTCCCATAAAAATTTCACTCCCTCACACTACAATCATAACAATATTGATAAAACTATAAGTGGCTCATTACTCATCTATATTATAAATCAACATAGAATGGGGGCTTTAAGAAAATCTGTAATAGTAGATAATAGGAGCTATAAACTCTGCTTTTCACTTGCGATTGCGAGGAAATAAAACAGTAGTATAACATAACATTTCTTTAAATAAAATTAGTACAGTTTTAAATACTGAAGGAAATTGTTTTTGTCTTAAAAAACACATAAGTCAAATAAATTTAAGTAAATATTATAAAATAACAAATTCTATCTTTAAACTTCTTTTTGTGTTTGGCTGTATGGCTCATTTTCTTTGCCTTAATATAGTTACATTTAAGAGTAGATACGTTAATGCACTTGTGCACAAAATTTGATTTTGTGCAGCTATATCCTGCACAAATAAGCACTTTCAGAGTGAAAAAAAAAATGTATAAGATTTTTTTAATTAAAAATACATTTGTTTTCTTATACTATAGTTACGTATGCTTGTAGAATATTCAGAAATAAAACGGATCTCATGTTTTAAGTCAGACTTGATTGAAATTTAAATTATAATACTTTATCACATGAAAGGGAGGTGTTTTACCTGATGAGCCTTCATGACTTTTGTAAAGAAGGGATGCACTGACACCAGGGGTTGAGATTCTTCAAAGTCATACTCAAGACAGAGTTCATTATTTATTACCACCGCTTGAACATTTTCTTCATAGCCCAGTAATTCTCTCTGCAATTTAATAACAATTTATGTTACTTTTTTTTTGTAGGACAAATTACCAGGGACCGGAAAACCCGTTCCCCGGCTTAGCAAAACTATGGTACAATTGTTTTTGAACTTTGAAAGAGGGAGGGACAAAATAAATAAGTTGATCGTTATTGCAGTTCATTAACATTAAACATTTCGCTGACAAAAAAATATATGTAAGCTAAAATGTCTCTTATTATATTATACAGTAATTTCAAAATCGTTTAAAACCCTTAAAAAAATGAAGGGGTTTCCCATTCATCGAGTTACACTTTCAAAGGTATTTGGTAAAGTTTGATAGGGGTAAGGTTTATTTTTATTTCAATGGCTAAGCGCTTTATAATTGAATTTGCAACGGGTTTGGTAAGCAAACCCTTATTAAAAACCTCAACCTCTTAAGGGGATATAGGTCTGGTCGTAAAAAACGTATTAATATTTTTTACCATGGGTGGGAATCGAACCTACGACCTCCAATTACAACGCCAAAGGCGCAACCACTAGTCTACGGAGGCTGTCATATTGTAGTTATAGTCTGTGCGAAAAGAAACCGTTGTAACATACAGAATGATTAAGAAAGTTCTTTGGAAAAAGAACTGGACAACTATGGTCTAATATAACAATTTGTACCTCTTTAATGCTAAACAGTGTGCACCCATGTTTATCTTCTTATAATAAATAAACAGACAGATTAAAAAAATCTTTATGACTTGTTTCATATACTCTTATTTATATTATTATAATAATTTACATACCAATTTATTCTGTAGATAATTCAATCGTTTTTTTCTCTCAAATTCCTCCATATTCGCCAAAACAGTACTCTTGGCAAGAGATTTTTTATCGATTACCTAAAACACACAATATTGATATTAGTTTACATTTTTGTATTAATTTCTCTGGCCCAGGGCAGGGATATGCTAAAACTAATAAAGCCGTTTATATTTTTTATTTATTATTTTGAAAAAAAAATGTTTAACGTTCATCTGTCAGTCTGTTTGTTTGAATCAAATATCTTGTCATCTATTAGTCCAATTAATTTTACTACTATTTTACCACTTTAAACTTCAAATTTGAAATTTAAAGTGGTTACAGATTGTTCTTGTTGACCCATAAATATTCAAAAGGATTTAAGTTTAAAAAAAAAAGCTTAAGTGAGGCCGGGATTAATTACAATTTTAACAAATAGTTGAAAATATTAATATAATAGGTAATTATGAACCATAGAAAGCTATAACTGCTTGTTTAAAAAGTGTGTTCATCGTCACCAATATAGACATCACTTGTTTTGTAGCAAAGCATTTACCTTTCTGATATTCCTTCTTCCTTTAAAGAAGCTCCCACTTCCTTTTTTCCCTGGTATTAGAGAGTTGTTAGAGGCACCAAATAGTTCTTGACTTAAAACCCTGAAAAATAAATACTCATTACGTTTTCGCCGGTGATTTTCTGAGTCTACACAACAAGTGTATTTTTTAATCCCAATTAATATTTAGCACATTATTTTTAAATAAAGTGCTTATTTTGTTTGTGAGGAAATAAAGGCTTATTATTTTTACTATCGGTTTGCAACATAAAATACTTGGAATATAGAAATAGATAGAGTAAATGATTATATGTATAGACCACCTCTGTGTGGTCTTCATGGTCAAGGTTTTATAAAATATAATTATGAATTAGTGTTGTTGTTTCTGGTACACATAGTCCAACCCTAGAGCTTAGTTTGTGACCAGGACAATTTGTGTGTAATGTCTTCATATTATTACTTGCTATAGAAGAGTAAATCATAATACTATTTGTATGATAATACATATATTGCTCTGGTCACAAACTAAGTTTTAGGCGTGTACTGTGTGTACCAGAAGCAACGATATAATACATATTATATTTTATTAACACTTAGACCAGACAAACTACAGTAAAACGTACTAATATTTTTTTGCCATGTGTGGGAATCGAACCCACGACCTCCAGATACAACGCCAAAGGCGCAACCACTAGCCTACGGAGGCGGTCAAGCTGTGGTAATAGATACAGTAAATTATTAAAATACCATGTGCCATCAAACTATTGACAGTTCTGGTGAGACAATGTGAGCTATCCATGGCTTCACCGTGCGGGTGCCGGGTCCATCGCGTGGTTGGAAGGCAGGGGAATGAACTGCAGCGTTCCCGGACTTGAGACCGCGAAGTAGGTTAAAAGGCCTTTGGAACTCTCACCTGCACTGTGTTCACTACCCTCTCTACTCAACCAAATACTATATGATCCTGTTAGCGCCATCTTGAAAACACGCTCCATAAAAGTTCCGAAGGCTGATCTTGTAAGGCCAAGATCCTTCAATAGACAATGCAAAGACTTTGCTGGAATTCCTCTTGCACCAACTTCCACTGTATAAAGTTGAGTTTTAAATCCGTTTCTAGTAATTTCGTCTGCGAGATTAAAATATTTGTTCGACTTAATGTTGTGGTCCTTAGGAATGTTTGTTTCCACGGAACGGTGAGTTCTATAAGTATTACTTTCTTCAAGTACCGAGAGTACACCAGTATATCTGGTCTATAGGCTGAAACTGCTGAATTCCTATAAAACTAACCGTAATTGTTTTTCCCTTTCCAGGAGCCTTTGCGTGAGATTTTCCCTATAAAACTAACCGTAATTGTTTTTCCCTTTCCAGGAGCCTCTTGCGTGAGATTTTATAGCCTCGTTTTCGCGGGCCTCGTCCTAAGCCGCCATGCTTGCGGATAAAATCGTTCACCAATCTTGCCCTTTTAACATCATCAATTCTGAAAATAACATATAGGAAAAATAACAAAATTAATAGAATATAAAGACACATTTAGTAGCAAAATGCATATTTTCGATCTGTTGTTACTCAATACTAATAATTAAATTAAACTTTATTTATTAAAATTTATTATAAGTCATATTAAATTTATTATTAGGATTAATAATAATTAAACAGAAAAAAATGTATTTTAATAATTTAACTATATTAGTCTATCTGTTTGAATTATTCAAGAATAATTGAATTTCAATACTACTATATTTATACCACAAAAAGTTTAAACTCCTAGTCTTCAATTTTCGGAATATTAAACATAAAAGAGATGGTGGTTTTTAGGACACTAATGCCCGAATTCACCAACTAACTCAGGTTAAGAGACAGTTAATGAGAGTTATTTCATAGCAAATATGTCCAAATTCTTATTTAGGGGCCCCTTTAGAGTTAGGGATTGTTGTTCAAATCGGGCATAAGGCTGAGTTGCACCAAAATGTCTGTTTAAGTAACACGGTAGTGCAACTGGAGCTAACACTGGTATCAAATAGGTATATTACTCAGAAGACAAACTGTTTGAATACCACTAAATATATATTGACGCTTAACAGAATATTTAGAAAGTATCTATGTAATTTATTTACCCAGCACTTTCACGAATGTTTTTCTCCATTTTCTTTAATAATTTAGTCTTGGTGCTAACCCATCGCTTTTCTTCTTCAGAAGAGGAGTCATCCTTAGTTTGAGAAATATCTGGCTTACGCTTTCTTCTCTTTTCCTACAAAGTAATAGAATTCAAATTGAAAACAAGCCCAGAATACCCTAATTCTGGGATATAGATTTAGAACTGAAAATTAAATCTCTAAACCTAAAGTTTTTTTAAACATCAAGAAACCAAAGCATGGTTACTGAAGTTTTTAATGAAATTGTTGAACTAAGCAATTAAGCAATAAAACGAGGGAACAAGTGAAAAGAAAAAGATTGATTATTGGAAACAGCTGTTTTAAACTTTAGACCAGAGTCTGATGCGGATTTTTCATACAAGAAGTCTAGACTGTTTCACCCCCCTAAACATTCATGGATTTTTATGAATTTTGGAGGAGTCATAATTATGATCGATATCTAGGCTCTACCTTTTCCTTTTTTCAAAGTTTTGTGTAGAAAAGAAAATATAAGCCCCTAAAATGCAAAAAAATCCTCATATTAAAATAATTCCTATAAAATATTAAGACAGACATTTAAAAAAAGAAAAACGTACAATCATCGTTTATTATCTCTTTAATAAAATAAAACCATTTTTATTCAAATCCATTATAGTTTAGGGGTGGGACTTGGACCGAAAGTAGTTTTGCTGCCTGAATTGTAGGTAAAATCTCATACTGAGTGCAACGTGCTCTATCTCTCATTGAGGGTCAGGAAGAAGGTTTACATACATATAGTGTAGATCTCTAGATATCAAATAGTGTTGTCTAGTGATAGTAACGATAGTAGTGATGTACAAAATATCGATATTATTTTCATATTTCTGAGAAAACAAAATTTAGTTGTTTTGGTTATCCTAGCTGTTGCTCTAGCTAGAGTCTAACATTTCAATTTTGGAATCAATATAAACCCATCAAGAATATAATTATATCTTAGACACCTTTGTTTTTGAAATAGATACAGCTGGTTCAGATTTATCGAAGAACCAGCATAGTTGTAACTATTTTCTACTCAGTTTTCTGTTTCACCCCTAAAGGTAATCCCATAGGCGTAAGAGAATGTGTATATGTGAGTATGCGGAAACATGTTGTACACTGAACCATAATTGTACAAATCAAACCTAAGACTACCTTAGTGGTATAGTTTAGTATATGACTTTATGACGTTACGTCGATTGCCTTATGAATACATGTATTTCCGGTTTTCTGTACAATGTGCATTTGTGTTCATTATTATCATAATTCATCTTGAACTAGGTCCTTTATGGGGTAGTCAGAAATAACTGAACGCAGTACACACATATATTATACTTGTATTATTCAGAATATTTGTCGTGGTCTGATATTATTAGGTAGTAGCAAAGATTAATAATACTAGTTAGGTTTTGTTTTATTAAGGCACGGAATTTCACTGGGGCGTTAAGCACACCGATAATGGGATGACCAATACATTGTTTAATATCAGTGTTGGTGGCTTCCAATATGATGGCAAAATGACTGCCTCCGTAGTTGCGCCTTCGGCGTTATTTCCGGGGGTCGTGGGTTTGATTCCCACCCAAATATTAGTATGTTTGCCATAATACTAACTACTGGGTATTTAATAGGTAATAATATCTGTTTCTCGTACACATAGTATAAGCAAGAATATGTTTTATTATATTTATTCAATAAATGGAACAAAAACTATGCATGTTAAAAAGTATCAATCTATATTCTGGCAAATGAAGGGAAAATAATACGAGTAAGGATGTACATTGTGCCCATCGAAATGATGAATTCTGGAACATGGAAAGGAGACTTAATAATCGATATAAATATTAAGAACATTGAATAATTAATGTGTTTCCTTAAAATTCTTTATAGCACAAAAAAAAATCCTAGTTATCCAGTGGAGGGAATTTTAATCCCACCTCGTCGTAGCCGATAGTATGAGTCTACACCGAACAAGTGGCTAGCTCGTCGCGATGTTTTGAATAGACGCAATAACCCATCTATAAACAGTTTCACAAGTTGGTATAGTTAAACCGGGACCGACAGCTTAACGTGGTCTCCGAGGCGAAAAGTGGTGTTGTCAAACAAATATACATTTTTTTAATTAAAAACTCATTGGTACAAAACGGGGTTCAAACCAGGGACCTAAGTCCAAGGTCTAACCAACTAAATATCAACAACGACGCATAAAAATAATGTAAATATTACCTATATTTATTGATTACTATAATCTTTGCCTGACCGGCAGATTTCTTGGCACCCTCGGGTATTTTGTATCTATACTAATTTATAAAGCTGAAGTGTGTTTAGTTGAACATGCTAATCTCAGGAACTACTGGTACAAATTGAAAAAATATTTTAGCATCGGATAGCCCTTTTATCGAAGGCTATAATACAACATCACGATATGACCAATAGTAGCGGAGCAGCAACAAAAAAATATGAAAAAACGGGGGAAAAATATTCTTTTTGAGATCTTCTCTGGCGTATAGGGTTAAGATAGGATAAGATAGACGTAGTTGCGAAGTTGCGCGAGTCAGCTATTATATGATGCTAACATAAGTAAAAATAATGTTTTTTTACACATAGGTATGCCCTATTCACAAACTAAGCGAAGCCTGTAATATGTGAGTAAAAATAATCTGTTTTTTGCGTGGTAGCGAGTCTTTTGCGTTGCAGCAATCACGTATGCGGTTACACTAAATAAATATATTTTATGCATTCTATTTATTTCACAACTAATTGCAAATTTTAATAACCTACCAATGTACCTATTTTTGTAGTAGGTACATTGGTACTATCTAAGGCGAGGCACGTGGATAAATTTACCGTCGTGATCAAATAAAACTCAAGCTAATGTAAAACCACAGAAGAAATAATAGTACAGAGGTAAAACGAACTTATTTAAAATATAAATCGATACTTAAGTACCTACGTGCAAGTACCTTTATTTTCCATAAAAATAGATTATAGATAGATAGTAAGAAATAAACCTGTTTTTAATATTCGATAACATTTGAATATACCTACCTAATTCGTTTATGTATTTCTTTTACTGTTTATTATATATATTTAATTAAATAGTAATAATTGTGGAAACCAACTAGGTACTTAGACGAGATAGGTATGTTGATTATAAATGAGTAGGTAATTAGTGTTTTTTAATGTTATATAAAATAAATAACATATACGGTACTAGGTACGAATAAAAAAAATTGTTCAAAATTACAAATAATACCAAAAATATTAAAAAATAAAATAGTTCAACCGCGTCCAATTGCCAAATCACTAATTATTACCAAAATAAATAATAACGTATCGGACGAAGTTGTTTGAGTAAAATAAGTTTTAAAAAGGAGCTCAAAGTACCTACACTCAACGATTCCTCCGCTCGATTTTTGATAAAAATGATACCAAAATATGTCGCGGCGGGCGCGGTGCGGGCGGCACGGCAGTTTTACAATACATTCATGTTTTTATTTTCTAATGTGAAAAATCCTAGTATATGAAATTTAGATTATCCATTATTTCATAAGCATATTATAAAAATACTTACCAGTCTGTTCTTGAAAATGCTCTTGGTATCTACCTTCTCTTCAACCATTTCATTATCTAGCACTACAGGGGCATGCAATAGATCTAGTTCTTTCTTCATCATCTTATCCACAGTCAGCACCAGAGATTGGGAGCTAACTACAGATTTGGTCATGCATCTCCTTTTAGATTTTGGTCCAGACATAAACCGTCTTTCCTGGTTCTGCTCTAGTTTTATTTCACTCAATGGTATATCAGTATCACTGTCATTGTCTTGTATCAATAAGTGTCTTGCTAATGTATTTTCAGATTCATCAACCTGAAAAAAATACATATAATAGGTTTCAAAACCGAGACTGCATATGTCATATATATTCTTTTATTTTTAAATGTATGAAATGTAAGAGAGACAATGTTCTTAGCAAACCATGGATTCACCGTGCGGGTGCCGGGTCCATCGCGTGGTTGAAAGGCAGGGGAATGAACTTCAGCGTTCCCGGACTTGAGACCGCGAAGTAGGTTTAAAGGCCTTTTGAACTCTCACCTGCACTGTGTTCACTACCCTCTCTACTCAACCAAATATTATATGATCCTGTTAGCGCCATCCTGGAAACACGCTCCATAAAAGTTCCGACGGCTGTTCTCGGAAGGCCAAGATCCTTCAATAGACGGTGCAAAGACTTTGCTGGAATTCCTCTTGCACCAACTTCCACTGCATAAAGTTGAGTTTTAAATCCGTTTCTAGTAATTTCGTTTGTGAGATCAAAATATTTGTTCGACTTGATGTTGTGGTCCTTAGGTATGTTTGTTTCCCACGGAACGGTCAGTTCTATAAGTATTACTTTCTTCAAGCACCGAGAGTACACCAGTATGTCTGGTCTATAGGCTGAAACTGCTAGTTCGTCTGGAAACTTGTAATGTATTTTAAATGTATCCATGAATATTTTCCAGTCTTGTGCTTTGTCCAGGATTGAGAAAGGTTTACTTTGAGTTTTCTTGAGTTGTCCCTCCTTTACAAAAGTAGTCAGTCTTTCATTTGTTGTTAATCCTTTTCTGGCTCTAGCAATACTGAGACTTACAGCTTCACGAATAATTTCTAGAACTTTATCATGTCGGTGCGAATAATGACCTTTTTCAAGTAGAGTTTTGCACCCAGCAAGTATATGTCTGGCCGTCCCTACAGCAACACCGCACAATGTACATGTCTTATCTGTTGCCTTCCCCCATCTTACCAGATTACTCTGGTCAGGTAGGGACATTTGAAAGGCATTCAGATAGAACTTAATAAGTGCCGGAGACCAATCGTACATGAGTGTGCGCCATTTCAGGGCTGGAGGAATACAAACTTCCCCCAAAGTAAGCCATTCATTCTGAACTTCTAGGGTCATCGCGTGAACTCTGTAGCCATGCTCTTCATCTTCCCTAAGGAAAGATTTAATAACATCTTTATCACATTCCTTTTTCTTCCAACCTAAACCCCTTTTGCTGATCTGGGCACCGCTCATAAATGATTTATGAAACTGAAGTCTTGACTCCATCTCAGAGGCCAATGAGTCTTTTGGGAGAGATGCAATCAGATTATCCCGAGAGTTACTCAGGATTTGTTGCTTGGTTACACGTAGATGTTTGTACAACTCAGATGGTTTTTTAAAATTCATCCCAAATTGCTGCTGTCCCCTGAATAGAGTAGAGGATCCACCTGATAGTAAGCGTATAATAATCCATACATGGGTTACAAAAATACACTTTGTATATAGCCAACTAATGAAGAAGAGTATATTAATTAATTCATCATTGTATGATGGATATATGAAAAAAAAAATGAAAATGTATATAAAACAAGGTTACAAACATTGTATATATTTTTTTAATTGAATTTAAATACTTCACAGTAAACAAAAGTTAAGTACAAAGGAGAACTTTATCTTTAAGGCTGTATCTACAAAGCATTTTAATAAACATTTAAGTTTAAATCAATGTAATATACACAAATATAGGTACACTATACACAAATAAAATTAAAATAGATACTAATAGATACCACACAAAAGATTAAGTTAGACACTGTTGAACAATCATTTAGAAAGTGTGTGATCAAAAGTTGTTTTAAAACATTTAAAGATGAAGCATGATAATGTAATGACAAAAGAAAATTTATTCCACTTAACCCCATAAAGTTAAGTCTAATTTGGTAAAGGTATAATAAAAATCATTGACTATGTGTCAACTGTGAAGTAGCTATATGCAGTCTCCCTCACACTCCAATTCTGTGTGAAGAAGCCAATTGTTTAATATTATACAAGTAGCAGGGTTAAGAAGTGAACTCATCATAGGAAATTCTTCCTCCACATGTTGATTCTTTTGGTTGATCTCTATCTATTGTTACTAATAACTATACTAAACACAGTTAGCAAAAAAATCATGATAAAGCTATTGTCTCAACTAATTATTATAGTATTATACTACAATTAAAATAAAAAACCTTTTGGTACATTATAAATTGACTGAATATATTTATATTGAACATAAATAATATAGTTTTACTTACTGGAGGCAAACATTCAGTTTCCACAGCTTGCTCATCCTCTGATGGTTCAAGTTCATCACAGTTGTCCATGTCGGAAAATTCATTTTGATCAGTGACTGAGTTTACATCAACATTGTTCTGTTTTGTTTTATCATTAGATTTTAGACTATCTTTAATATTTTGTGGTTTTACTTTCACACTTGATTGTCGATGTAAATTACTCAAGTCAGTAAGCCTATAAAAATTAAATAAAAAAAATATTAATAATAAATGATATTATGGGATAAAGTTAATAAACACTTTACTTATTCTAGTATCAAATATAAATATATTTTAGAAAATTAAATTTACCTGTTAATTTCAGCATCATTTTTATCAGGAGGGTTTTCACAAATTTTATTATATTTCATATAAATTTCAACAAATTCTTCTGGTAATTTATGTAAAGGTATATAACTAACTTGATAGAGCTTAGTATCTTTCTGATTAATATTATAACAATGCCATCCATCACGTTCTGAGTATTCAATATTTTTATATTCATTCTGTTTATCCTCACTCTCCATTTCAATACTAACTTCAAACATTTTTTTATCTTCAGCATTTAAAGGTGTTTCTGTTTCTTTAATATCTTCATTTAATGGTATATGAATTCCTTGGACATTTGGCAGTAAATTAGTTTCTTCTGTGGTTAAAGGTTGATTAGTACTAACATTAGGAACTGTTGACTGAAGACAAATTGGTTCACTCAATTTGGTCTTAAGGTTTTTGCCTTTTTTAGATTTAAAATCCAACTTTTGTGTAGAATCAACACTATTGCATTGAATTTCGCTTTCTTTTGCTGAACTCCGTAACAATCTAGATTTAGATGATCCTGATTCTTTTGTAGGAACTTCAGAAGTTTTTGCGTCGCGCTTTGAATCTTTTGCAGCAACTTCAACACTCTTTGTGTCACGCTTTAAATCTTTTGAAGGAACTTCAACATCTTTTACGTCGCGCTTTGAATCTTTTGTAACGGTTTCAATACCCTTTGTATCTCGTTTTGAATCTTTTGTAGCAACTTCAACATTCTTTGTGTCGCGCTTTAAAACTGCTAAATTGTCGTCTTCTGATTCTGTAGATTCTTTTTCTTCTAGTCCGCTTCTTCTTAATTTGTATCTCATTACTTTGGTTAATACTTCAATTTGCTTATTATTTTGATCTTTGTCAATATTATTCTTACCTTGTTTTGAGGTATCTGTAGTTTCCGTACCGTTTTTCTTTTTCTTTAATTTTTTTCGTTTATTTTTAGATTCTTGTGATTTTTTATTTATTTGTGATGAGCTTTCTTCATCATCAGTCCAGTTTTTCATTAAGTTATTTTTTACTGAATTTGTATTCATAGGTTCTGATGAATGTGGAACTAATAAACTCATATCTATTTGGCACTGAGAGTCTTCATCACTATCTGGTTCATACTGTCTACGTACCTTTAAATTATTTTGTGTTAATGTAGAAGTGTCAGACCCAGCTATAACACTTTGAGCAACAGGATTGCTTCTCAAAAATTTTTCAAATAAATCAATAGCTGCTTCATCTTCATTTGAAAGATTTTTATTAGTTCCATCAGATTCTAAATGTTGATTCATCATTTCTGTTTTCAACATTATGTTTGGAGTTTGATTCAGTAGAATTTCATTTTCGAGAGGTTCTTGCTTAATATTAGGCACATCATTTTCGAAAAAATGTTCACTGGGTTCTATTTTGACCAGCTCTGGGGCTAAAGCAGTAATAATATTATTATCAACATTTTGTATATCTTCACAAAAAGACGGATTTACATTTTGTAAATCCTCATTTTCAATAGATAACTGTGTGCGGACATTTTGTATTACAGGTCCAAGACATGATTTTAGTTCCCTAAGCTGGATTTGGGCATCCCAGCCGCCGTCGCTATCATCATTATAATGATCATTGTCACTATCTGGAAAATTTTCACTGTTATTTTCAACAAGATCATGTTCAGTCTCTGAAAATTCTTCTTGAGTAATTGAATTTATATTATTAATAAATATGTCATCCACTGACATACATGATGGATTAGCCCTTCTTTGATTGTTCATGTATCTTTGAATAGTTTCTATAGCAATCTTTAACAATGTTTGAACTGCATTAGATTTATTTTTTGTTGAAAAAGCCATGGTCTTGATAGCATTTGTATGAGTAGTGCCTTTTCCATACATATGCTGAATTAGTTTTTTATAAGCAATGCTTGACAATGATGGTAGATTATTGTATTTTTTTAAGCAGGAAATATTATTACTTATTAAAACTTTAGATTGTAAAACATCTAAACATTGAGATAACAAAGATTTTATATTTTGCTGAGAGACCTGACAAATAATGGCGTTGGATTTGTCTATATTATTGAATAACTTTTCGTTTTTAATATCTATATTATTTTTTAATTGTAAAGTCTTTTTGTTCATTAACTGCATACCAAATAATTTTAATATTCGCAAGTAACAAATGTGGCTCAATGATATCTCAAATTTTTGGTATTCAAATTGTCTTTCAGCATTGGATGTATTGATATCATTATATAATATTGTTTCCTTTTCAAGATTTTTTAATTGCAAAACTTTCCTATTATTTGACTGTATATCCAATAATTTTAATATTTGAATGTAACAAATATGATTCAACGATATATTCAATGTCATAAACATGCTTTTTGCAATACTTTCTTCTTGATCTGATTGCATTACTTTCTTAAGTGATATGTCATTTGATATTGGATTAACAAAATCATCCGGTTCTTTATTATTTTTAAGAATATTAATATAACGTAAAGATAATTCAAGTAATGTAGCTGGAACATCATTGAATTGTTTTTTATTCATAATTTTATAACTCTTTGATTCACAAGGTAAATTTGAATCAATTCTAATAGAATTTATAACATTTAAACTCAGTTTAATTAAGGACTTTGGACCATAACTTCTTTCTAAACTTATAAATGGTATTGAGAATCTCTTACAACCAGAATTCAATTCATTTATACATAATTGAAGCAATGATTTTGGATTTTGTATTCTCAAATAATTTATAGACAATGGTTTTGATATTTTTTTATTTTTTCTGTACATTGCATTTAAAGACAATTGTATTAATGATTTTGGGTTTTTTATTTTATTATATTTAACTCTTTTGGTTGTAATTTTACTCCTGTTGTTATTTTTATTGTACTTGTTATTTAAATATTCAATACAAATTGTTAATAAACTTTTAGGGGTTCTGGTAAAATTATTATTTTTAATTGTTTTTTCACATGTATTTAGAGAATTTTCATTATGATTTATTTCCTGAAATAAATTTTCAGTACTGGTGTTAATATCAAAAAAAACATCATCTTCTGAACATGAATCTTCAAATTCACTGGAACTTTCGTAGTTAGGTGGTTTCTCTACACAGAAATGGTTGCAAATAATATTATTCGGCTTTTTTAAGTTGAACCAATATGAGGATGTGAATGGAGCACATATAGATTTATTTCCATAATAATTATCAAAAAAGGCTTTTACACTATCCTCAGAAATATAATCTGGAGGTTTTTTACATCGGCTGTCCTGGGCTAAAAAAGACTGAGGTTTTACTTTCTTAACCATAATATCATTATTAATCCAAACTTCATGAGATGGACCTGGAACCTGATAGTTTTTGCTCTTTTTGGTTTGCTTAATTTGAACTGGTTTTTTAGCCATTTTTATGGACAATTCCTTGTTTAGGAAAACTGTTTTAGGATTAAATTTGGGTTTTTTTACCGTTATAGGTTCTTCAACAATTTCACAGTCACTATCATGAGTAGATTTTTGTGGAGCTATTTTTTTTTCAAAATTAAAAGAGGATTTCAGATTATTTTGCTCCAAAAATGTTTCATATTCTTTTTGCAAATTTTCTTCCATTGATGTTAAATTGTCTTTAGCCAATTTGAATAAAAGAAAAGATTTTTGTATGCAATAGTCAATTCTAGATGTATCTTTAATATATGTAGAGTTAATTTTTTTTTCAACAAATTCATCAGATTTTTGGCACATGAGTTGTCCTAATTCTGAAGTAGTATTTATTATTCTCTTAAGGAAATCACAGGCATTTTTTGTTTGATTGCCAGATAAAGTAATATTTTTATTTAACTTCAGTAGAGACATGGTACTGGTTTGTGATGATGAAGACTGTGTTGAAATGGTGTTTGTTTGTGTAGCTATTTCATTTGACTTCTTTTCTTTATTAGGGTCTAAAATAGGAATGTCTAATTTACCTCCATTCTGAGCAATAACCTTTTTGATTTGCAAACCAGCTCCAAGCGTTTTGACTCCTAGTATATCTTGTAAACCAGATGATGTCCCATCTGGTATAGTAAATACAGATTCACTTGTATCATCAATTTTAATTTCATTTTGAGATAAATCATTGTCATCACAAAATTTTTCATTTAATGATTTATTACATTTCTCAATATCACTTTTTTTCTTAGATAATTTCTTTTTACGATATTTACTTTCCAAGTCATCATATGTTTCTACTGCACTGTCAGAAGATAAACAAGTTTCTTTCTTCCAAGGAAGATATTCATCATCAGAATAATATTTCCGTCCTTTTCTATGTGTCAGTTCAGAATCACTTTCTGATAGTTCTATTTTAGAAAAAGGATCCTCATCGGAATCTTCCTCATAGTGGGTATTTTTTGTTTTTTTACGAAGTGATCTATAATCTCCTAAAATATCTGCAGATTTAGCTTCATTATCCTCTTTATCTTTCACCAAATCATTTTTTTCTAATATTACTTTATCAATATCATATTCAAAGTCAACCATAATTGGTTGTTTGGAACTACGCTTTGAAGGGCTGTATGTCAACTCTTCCAGCAAACTTTCATTTTCCTTGCCTGTATTATTTACAAGTATATCAGTTGTATCATTTACATCAGATGCATTTTGCATAAGATTATCATCATTGCATTCAATTAAAGATTTTTCTTTTAATTTACTGAGTGAAATATCATCTACATCTGAATTGTCATCTGTACCTTTAATACACACACTGGAATCATCTGTAATAATTAAAGGTTCCTTAATCTCAATTTCTATGTCCATTTCATCGGATGCAATATCCTGTTGTTCTGCAATTATAGGTGTATCTAAAGTTTTATCACTTTCTTCATTTGTTACTTCTGTTTCAATTAAATTCTGGGATTTATTTATTTTTCTTTTACCTTTGCCCTTTTTTGCACTTGATTCTGAACCTGACTTTATGGCACCTAAAAGATCATTTAGTGGCACATTTTCTTCATTACTAAGTTTATTACCAGTAATCAAATTAGACTTAGATAAATTATCGGTAAAATTATTTTTTTGTTTCCTCTTATTTCTACGCTTTGAATGTGATTCAGTTAGCTCCTCTTGTACACTCCGAGTATCTAGAACTTTAGTGTTAATAATTTCTTTATTAGTAGTTTCAATTTCCAGATCAGGTTTATCAATTTTCTTCTGTTTACCCTTACATGTCTTCTGCTTAGAAATTTTAACATCATTCAAAGATGTATAGTCCAAAATTTGATCATTACTTTCATCTTCATAAAGTGTACTGTAATCTAGTTTTATGGAATCCTCTGTTGATTCAGGCTCTTTAGCTTGTCTGCCTCGTCCTTTACTCTGTATTGTTTTTTTTACAAGAGGTGTATCTTCAATTTGATTTGCTGATTGTATCTGCAATTTTGAAGTTGCAAATATTGTGTTGGAGGTCTTTGCCTTTGATCTGCCTCGCTTTGGATATATAACAGTATCCTCTTCAGAATCTTCATGGTGAGGTTCTTCCATTACAAGGTCATTATTAAGTGAATTCTTCTTAGTTTGCCTTCTACTTCTTTTTGGTGGAGGAACTACTATTGGAGATACCTCTACTGGTTTCTTTCCTCGCCCCCGTTTAATTACAGGTGTTTCCAATGACTTGGGGGTTTCAGGCAAAGAGATTTCAGATTGTAGTTTTTGACGTCTAGTATATTTTCTTTTTTGTTTAACTTTTGGGATATTCACTTCAGGATCAATCAAAGGTGTTGAAGAACTTGGCTCCTCAAGGTGTTCCACTATAACATTTTGTCCCAAAGAATCATCAAAACTTGTAATTTGAGATGCATACTCACCATGAATAGGACTATGATGGTCTTCAGAACCAATTAATATATTCAATGCTTCCGATTGCGATGGCAATTCTTTTTTGGGTTCTGATACAACATTTTCAACATTTAGAGGTGGTATTTGATCAAGATCTAAAACATCCAAATCTTCCACGGATGGTAAATTCGTCGTTGACGGGTTTTCCTGCGGAGCGATATCAGATAATTCTATAAAATCACTTTCATTACTGTTTCCTAAATTATCTTCAACTATTTCTTCGGCCGCAACATGGATGTCAAAGTTGTTTTCGGTATTCATAAAGTCAGACATTTTATATAAATGATATAATAACACTTTGCAAAATTAACACCATAAAGGACATGGTCATTGTAGATTAATTCATTTTGTAATTACAATTTATAAAACACACAAAAACAATATTATTTTACTTTACAAAAAACCCTCAATCATAGACAAAAACACAAAGCGCATTTTTTTTTTCTTGAAATATAAAAAAAACAATCCGCCTGTTTCAAAACGGTATAGTAATAACCAGATTACGATCGTGTTCTTTGGTCAGGCCCCTGTATATTAATAATAAACGAGAAATAAAATATTAGTCTGTCTTGCTCATATTAATTCGAATCAACATAATATAGAAGAAGATAAATAATTATTTTTCGTGTCTTTTAAGCTTTCAAACGAAATAGTAAATATGTTCGTTGTCGCCATATTGTGTTCTCTCTACTACGAGTATAAACATCTTACGATGGACGGTCTGGGACCTGCGGCCACATTCTGTTTCTTATAACGTGAGCGTTAGATTGTCAAAATAACGAATTCCGTTATTAGCGCTCTTTCCTCCAATCAGCGAGGTTAAAAACTACTCTGATTGGAGGAGAGTGCGCTAATAGCGGAGATCGTTATTTTGACAATCTAACGATCACGTTATAAGAAACAGAATGTGGCCGCTGGGACTATTAATATTGAAATATAAGTTTTATCCTATTAAATATAGAGTTGAAATTCCAATGTCCATAAGATGTTCAAACTTGCGAAGAATTCGTGTATTTCAAGATGGCGGCATTATTATAGTCAATCTAATATAGACTATATATCCATTGAAATAGAACTTATATTTCAATATTTATAGTTTGCGCAACGTCTCGTCGTGTTTAACGTTTGAAAACTCGGAATAAGGCCCCTGACCAAAGAACACAATCGCCAATCGGATAGCCGCATCGATCGCTAAAAAGCAAGCGCGCGCGGACGGGCACGGTTTTTACCTTCATGCTAAAAAGCATGAAACTAAAAAAACGCGCCCCGCGCCAATGGAGTAAGCATGATACATAAATTGTTTCATAATAGTGCGATACCGGTGACGCCAATTTCTGAGGCGAACAAATGAAGAACGGGGAAAAAGGTGTGGCTTCAAATGGCAGCTCAACGCGTCTGACACTTAAAAAACTGCTTGAGAAAAAAAGAGATACAAGCAAACATGAATGTGTGCGCTGTGTGTCTATGAAGTGAATTGTTTTTTTATTATAAAAAACTAAATATTAAATTGCATACTTAATAGTTTCGATAGTGTTGCCACCGACAACAAATATTATTACTTATCGATATAAACCAAATATTTTGGGATTTATAGAGATCATCAAAGATTAATAATTATTTATCGATATACAATTGTAATACACACACATATCATCACGGGCCCTAAGGTAACCAGTGGAGGGGTTTTAATCCCACCTCGTCGTAGCCGATGGTATGAGTCTACACCGAACAAGTGGCTAGCTCGTCGAGATGTTTTGAATAGACTCAATAACTTTGAAAAATATACTTTGGGCTAATATGATCAAATCAAACAGCTTTCCCATGGAACCATGTATCGCAAAAGAAAAAAAAATGGCCTTCTCCATACAAACTAGTAACATTAAAATGACCAATTTGTATGGGGAAGTAATTTTTTTTTTTATTTGCGACATATGGTTCCATAGGAAAACTTGATAGATTTTATCAGCAGAACCTCATATTAACCCAAAGTACATCCTTTCAAATCCACTCTGATAGACACTTTTGCATTTGCATTTATAATACTAGTGGATTTAAAATATGTAGGTATATATAACAATAAATTAAAATACCTACTTTATTAAATTAAATTATTTATTAAATAGTCAAAAATATTTTACAATAATAACAGTTTTAAATTAAACAATATAAATCTTGTCCGTGTGAAATGGTGGCAAGAACACTGGCTGCATTCCCATGCACAACTAACTACATGTTACCTACTAAACGCAAATTCAACATTTTTGACCGACCTCCAAGAGGAAGTTATAAAAGTCGATCCAAACTACAAAAGGCGAAAAACAATTAAATCGTAGCTTGATTCCTCAAAATGTACTAAACATACACGGGTGTGCTTGTTGGTAACCAATTTTCTTCTCTTTTAATTGCCTCTACCCATTTACGTTTTTTTTGCCGGATCTTTCGGGAAACTGTATGTATAGAAAATATTATTGGTATTATATTAAAAAAAAAACAATAATTGTATAATATCTTATATAATTATGAAAGTATTTACAAATATAGAGTATATCAACTATAAAATCACATCACTAAATTGTAACTGACAAACCTCGTTGAACAGTTCTGTTGTCGCCATACCTTTTGATTAAATTAAATTTAAATGATTATAAAGTATCGAAATTCTCATTAAAAATAAAAACACATCACTAGTTCTTCAACTTCTAACATAGTTTGACAGTTACCGTCAGATTTTAATTATGGGTTTTATTATTATTTTTATTAAGGTTTAATATAAGAAAAACATGTTAAATACATACTTGAAAAACGTGACACTAGGTACTTTTTTTTAATAGTAGTTTCTACACAGCTTTAATGCACAATTAACCATTTTTCCGACAATAAAAGCGAAGCTCTTTTCGACTTTCTCCGCCGAACGCACAAATCAGACTAAGGATGTAAAAAATGTGAAGGGCTGTGTGAGTGACAAATTTGTCACTCGCGCGGCACCCTGCAAATTGAATGATGCTTACTCCAGTAGCGGCGCGCGGACGGGCACGGTTTTTACCTTCATGCTAAAAAGTATAGGAATTTTACCATAGAGTAAAATTCCTATACATAAAGGTAGAGCCTGATCGAGGAGAAATGTCAAATCCAAAACATTTGGCTTTTGATTCGATTATCGATTGGCTCTTTGGTAAGGCCCCTGTATAGGCCTTCGATCATATAACCAATGCATATAGCATAAACAAGCTTTCCAGTCTGCCAAAATACATGGTCATATTGGCCATATACAATATATAAAACAAGTTCACGTTCAATCGGTGTCATTTGGTATCGTTTGATGTCGCAAAAATGTTCTTCGCTCACTCAAAAAAAAATAGTTAATTGTGCAGTTACACTATGGGTGCGTTTTGTTTGCTGCATTGGTCGTTTTTTTTGGAAAAAATATCGATAAATACCAACATCTGATGTTAGTAACAGTCGTTTTTTTTGCGAAATGTTACCAATAAATGTTAACATTTTTAGCATCGCGTTGGAGGTGAATTTTTGACAGAGGTCAAACAAACCGTATTTTCATACGAATGCATTAGGTTATTAATCTTAAAATTATCTTTCGAACTATAAATATTTGGTTTTATAATATATTTTAGTTTAATTTAATATGTGTTTAATTACTTTGTAGATTTTAGTTTTTTATTTACTTTACTGAATAATGGAGAAAAAATTTTTGGAGATACAAATTATAAATACATTAATTTCTCGAAGAAATTATGATAATGACGATGATGAAATAGATTTTTTTTATTTATATTTTTGGTTTTTATTACGTTTAAGGTAAATGTCAAAATAGCAGATGTCAGAAATCAGTATTTTATGGTAATTATCGTTTTGTTTGCATTGCTAAAAATACTAACAAATGTTAACATAATCTAAATAAAACGCCAAAACAGCTGATTTTTATGCTAGCGCGAAATACTGGGACGGGTTAGCTAACATCGCAGCCGTTCGCACGAGCGTTTAATAAAGCGTTCGGAGTTCGGCAATGGGAGTTTATTTTACCGTCTTGATTCGACGCTGTTCAAACGAGCGTTAAAATAACCACTTTTTAGCAGCTTGCGCTTGAACGGACGCGCCATGAATTCAGATAAAATTGCAGCAATTGGATTTAAGCTGTAAGAAGGCGAAAAACAAAACTGTGGGTTCATCCAATTATTAATGAATGGTTAATAAAAGTCCAATTTGTGACGCTATATGGAGAAAATATAATTATCATTTTCTTCTTTTATAAGTAGTAGTAGCTAACATTTCACTCAATGTTTTATTGTAGTATTATAAAGAGCCTAATTCCCACAACACAGCCTTTTCTATTTTTGAGAAAACTGCACTGAAAATATATAGGGTTTCCTAAAGTGGAAACAGCCTACAATATTTATTATTGGTATTTTTTTAATGAAATAAAATAATTATTAATAATATCCTGAGAAGTACTTCAGAATGACAATGAATACGACGAATTACTCGCCATTGTGGGTCCTAGAATAACGCTGCATGATACAAATATGAGATTGATACAAAAACACGCGCTATCGTCGATATCGCTGGCGCAAATGATGCTCTATTGGCATTTAAAAAAGCGCTCTTGTGAACATATCGGTATGTTTCCCTTTGTTGCATTTATGTCGAAAAAAGCTCGCGTGTGAACACGTAGCGGTTAAGTCATAGGCTGCGTTCGCACGAGCGTTTAATAAAGCGTTGGGACTTTGGCGTTGCGAGTTTTTTTTACCGTCTTGATTCGACGATGTTCAAATGCAGCTTACACTTATTACGAACACGCCATGAATTCAGATGAAATTGCAGCAATCGGGATTTACGTTGTAAGAAGGCGAAAAATAAAACTTTGGGTTCATTGAATTATTAATGAATGGTTAATAAAAGGCCAATTCGTGACCCTATATGAAGAAAATATATAATTTTCTTCTTTTATAAGTAGTAGTAGGTAACATTTCACTCAATGTTTTATTGTAGTATTATTTAAGAGCTTGATTCCCACAACACGGCCTTTTATATTTTAAGAAAATTTTACTGAATAAAAACAGCCTACCTATGTACCTAATTAAAATGGTATTTATTTTTTATAAAATAAAAAAAAATATATATCCTGAGTAGTACTTTAACTACTTCAGAATGACAATGAATACGTTCGATGAATTACTAGCCATTGTGGGTCCTAGAATAACGCTGCATAATACAAATATTAGATATAATATTATAATATATGTTTATAATATTAGAGATTGCATACATATACACGCGCTTACTCGTCGATATTGCTGGCGCAACTGACGCACTATTTGCGTTTAAAAAAGGGCTCGTGTGAACTAATAGGCACGTTTCCCTTTGTTGCACTGTGTGTCAGCGCTTTCCGCTCGGCGCGTTTAAAATGGAGCGCGACGGATAAAAAAACTACCGGCATAAAAAAAACGCTCGCGTGTGAATACATAGCCACATACACATATGGGTTATTCGAAATGTTTATATTAACGCGCGTAAAAACGTCGAAAATGCGCTCGTGTGAAAGTAGCCTAAGGCTAATGGAATTTGACTCCAAAGCCTTTATAAATAAATCCTCCTATTAATCTGTAGCTTCTTCTATTTCCATGATTTCTGCAATTTCTGATCTGTAGTCTGTAGACATATTTTTTTATAGTTTTTTTCTAGATTTTTTTTATAATTTTCAAAAAAAAATTTGCTTTGTATTTAATTTTGTTTACTGTTGTCTGTTATTTTAGCAACTATGTTTTAGATAATTTTATATAAAAAAAATACAAAATGTATTTTCCTATTGGATGGCCCAAAGTGTTAAAGAAGTTGGAAGCGAACAATCGAATAATTAAACAAATCGTTTCAAACAGGGATAAGATACTGTTTGCGTCTTTAACAGATGATTGTCTTATGGTATGGTTTTGTAAGGTAAGCTCTTCGAGGCTTGTTTATAGATTTTATTGATATTACAAAATCTGCAGACTTTGTTTCTTATTTGCAGCCATCTGTGCCTTTAGTATTCCATAAAAGAACTTCAGAATCTCTGCAACGATTGGGAATAAACATAGGAGTTGAATGGAAACCTGATTCATCTATGCTATGTATCTCTGTAAGTTCATATTTAAAATAATAATATTTAGGACATTTCACTCATTGCTCTGGTCACAAACTAGGCACTAGACCTGCACTATTTGTACCAAGGGCTTAATTTTATTAAATGGAGTTGGTCCAATTAAAGGCTCTATATTTAATAAACTTGAATAATTTCACTATTTTTGAGATTGATACAAATATTAATCTTGGTAGAGAATCAATGTTCTATTTTTTGTTAAGGGAAACCATTTGCTTGGTCATGTACTGTGCAAAAAGTGAAAAGACTTGTATTTTTTTTAGTATAATACTATAATATCACAAGTATTTATTATTATTTTTATTAAAATTTGCAACATACTCAACAAAGTTCTGTACTAGGTCCATCTCTATACCATATTCACAATAGTAACCTAACCTTTATCTAAATACATTATGTTTCATTTAGAAACTCACCCAAATATGACAACTGCTATCAAGACCTGCCGGTGGTCATAGTTTTTAGCAGGGACCGGAACACCCTTTCCCCGGCTTAAGTCTTTAAACAGTGTACCTCTTACTATGAATTACCCATGAACTTGCTTATCCAATTCAACTGCTTGTAATCTTTTTTTTTTTTTTAATTTAGCCAACCCTTTGGAAAGGGAAACCCAATGAAAGGAAAACCCCTTTATGTTTTTAAGGGTTTTAAATGATTTTGATATTACTGTATAATATAATAAGATTCATTAAAGCTTAAATTTTTTTTTTGTCAGCGAAATGGTCAATTATAATACAAATACAAATTCATTTATTCATTGGAATATAGGTTATACAGATGTTCACATAATTTTTTGTCCTCTATACTCTGCCACTTTAATGGCGTACAAATATTTTTATACACTATTTTGACATTATTACAAACTAAAAATATCTATATTTTATTACATATTTTTTTACTATACAATGTTATACCTGTTATGTACTGTTTATACTTTTATTAATGTCTACTGGTTAAACAAAATGTATTTACTAATATTAATTATATGAAAAATATTACAATTATTGTCAATATTATTATTTTATTTATCTTAAAATGAAACAAAATCAACTGCAATAACCATCAACTATTTTTTTTTTCTCCCTCCCTCTTCCAAAGTTTAAAAAGAATTGCACCATAGTTTTGCTGCTCCTTATATTTTGTGTGCTGGCTGTTTAAGAGTAAGTCTTACAGGCTAACCTGTTAAACATAGGGGTTTTACAGGTTAGCCTGTAAGACTTAATCTTACTCCATTTTGCTGACAAAAAAATAAATTGTAGGCTAAAATGACTCTTATTATATAATTCAGTAATATCAAAATCACTTAAACCCTTAAAAATATGTAGGGGTTTTCCCTTAATTAGGTTACACTTTCAAAGGCATTTGATTACCTCATTGAGTAAAGTTCGATAGGGGTAATGCTTATTTTGATTTCAATAGGTTAGCGATTTATAATTGACTTTTGAGGTGCAACGGGTTTGGTAAGCAAACCCCTATTAAAAACCCTTTCATAAAACCAGGATGGGGTCCCTGGTTTTTAGCAGCTTGCAAAATTTTTGCCGCTCTTCATTACCACTGGTTCATTCATCTAAAGATGGCTAAGGTTTTGGTTGAATTATTAGCTGCAAACTAACTGCTTACAGACCAAGCAATTCTCTTTGTTGCCTGCATGCAACTTGTCTATGTTGTATATCCAAATACAAGAGAGGGTTGTTTGTAGGAAGTTTATGCCTCTTAATTACAAATTATGTACAAATTGGTTTGGTTCTAGGTCTCTTGCCAGCCTGTTATTGTGGATTCGGAGTCTTTTTTATTATTTTGTGGAGTATCTCTCTGCTTCGCACCTGATGGTTGGTACCTGTAGATACTCATGTAGTCCTCTGTTTTAGTGAACCATGGTGCTTTAGTGATTATTCTTAGGATTTTGTTTTGAAATCTGTAGAATTTCCAGATTTGAGTTGGACGCCGCACCCCACAGTTCTATTCCATAACTCCATATTGGTTTTATAACACTGTTGTATACAAGGAGTTTAATGTTCATAGAGAGTGATGATTGGTGGCCAATTAGCCAAATTAGGTTGTTCAGTTGTATATTTGCCTCTGTTTTCTTTATATGGGTGGACCAGGTCATTTTCCTATCCAAGTGCATGCCAAGATACTTAACACAATTTTGTTTTGAAAGAATTTTATCTCCTAGTGTAATTTGGGGACAGTCACCTTTTCTTAGTGTGAAAGTTATGTGGTTGGACTTCGAAGCACTAGACTTTTTTCTCCATTTGGAAAGCCAGTCACTAATTTTATATAGCTGAATTTGCAATTTTTCAGAAGCTTTCTCAGGGTCTTTGTCACTTACAAGACAAGTAGTATCATCAGCAAATGTTGCTGTTTCTAAATCTTCTGTGGTTGGTAGATCCGAAGTATAGATGGAGTATAAGATAGGTCCTAAGACTGAACCTTGAGGCACTGATGCTATCACTTCATAAAATTGAGGGCATTCTTGATCAAATTTTACATGAAACAGTCTCTGTTCAAGATATGATTTAAAAATCATAAACATTGAGTTGGGAAGCATTGATTTGAGTTTATATAATAAACCTTTATACCAAACTTTTTCAAAGGCCTCTTTTTTGTCTAGAAATACAGCAGAGCAATATTCTGTTTCCTCAAGTGATTTTCTAATTTTAAGTACATCTCCACTGTGTAAGCCAAGTCACACCTCAAGTCAATGCTTGCTGAAATAAGTATATTACTCGCAAAAAACCTCAAAATATTAAGAAATTGCATTTCCACGGAGATAGGTGACCCTCTATTGTTGAAGTTTTATAATATAAATTGTATAATTTGCATTGGCACAGAAAGAATCATGGATTTTGTTGAATAAATTATGAAATACTCAAGTTTTAGCCTGAGCTCAGAGCACTGACTATTATAAAAACAACTGTCACTTTAACAGTTCTAAGCAATGGCTCGTGCTAAGCACTGGCTTAGCAACAAAGATTAATCCATACATAAGATTTCTTAAGTAATAATGTCAAACCCTGGTGCTTTTTTACTCTTTAGGTTTCTCAGAGTTTTTCTTACTTCGCCAGATGTCACACTTTTTATTGGGAGTGATAACTGTTGGTCAGTATTTATTGCAGTATCTATTTCATTTTCAAACTCTAACATTGACGAGTCATTAGGTTTAGAAACGTTGCTGACATTGTTTTGCAAATAGCTCTGCTTTCTCACAAGACATTTTAGCCCAACCACCATTTGGAGTCCTAAGGGGGTCCATATGCTATTTGGGAAGCTTAAGTTCCTTAGTCATTTTCCACAATGAGTAATTATATTTTTTTGTAGCCAAGAGTGAGGCCAATTTGTCTTTTAATGTTTTATTTTTGTTATCTCTAATTAAGTTCTTTAGAATTTTAGAAATGTTGTTTAACATTCTTTTGTCAGATGGATGGCGACTTAATTGCCACTGTCGTCTAGCTTTCCTTTTTCTCCAATTTTTAGATGTATACCCAATAGAATATTTGTTGTGAATTCTTCGAGATTAAGATATGGTGTTGATCTCCATGCTGCTCCTTATATTTTGTGTGTTATCTATATTGCTGCATCATCAATATCCTCTTTGGATTTTAGTTGAATCTTGAAATCAATTTCTGCCTCAAGATGTATCATTCTTGACTATACTTTTATTGATTTGTTCTAATCATAAAAATAAAATCAATATTACTAGCTGTTACCTGCTGAAGGCTTTAGAATTCCTCTTGCATTTTGTTTAACATCATTAAATTATATTTAATTCGATAACCATATGTATTAACAAGTAAAATATATAGACTAGTGGTTGCGCCTTTGGCGTTGTATCCGGAGGTCGTGGGTTCGATTCCCACCCATGGCAAAAAATATTAGTACGTTTTTTTCTGTACAGTTTGTCATGGTCTTGGTGCTTCTGGTACACATAGTACAAGCCTAGAGCTTAGTTTGTGACCAGAGCAATGTGTAATTTGTCCTACATATTATTATTATTATTATTATATATATATATTTTTGAACTAGCAAATGTGGGCATATCCTTAAAGCTACTGAAAGTCCAATTGATAATATTTTAATCTATAGGGGTTTTCTACTCTTGCACAGCTCTCACACAAAAATAGCTAATGTAATAATATACTACCTATAACCTACCAAGATAGTTTAAGCATATAAACAAAGAGACATTCCATTTTATATGTATTACAGAAAATATGATTTCAGACCTCTGAAGGGCATCTTTTATTGTATAATTTGGAGACACAGACTGAACAGACAGCTTACCAGCAGGCTGACCCTCCTAATGCCAGCTTAAGACGTGACTCTGCAGAACTTTTTGTCAAGGAAATAATACCACACCTGAAGTTAAATCTGGTAATTGTAATTAATTTGAAGTATTTAGATTTATTTAAAAAATAATTTTACAATAAATCCTTTACATATTTTAGTAAACTGAATCTACTAAAGCCACCTCCAACTTTTCCTATTTGATTCATGCCTGCTATTTCTAATATTTTGTCTACGCAACTTCTATACTCCCAACATGGTAACAAGCAAATAAAAGAATGTCCATTACAGCTTGCCATCCACTGTACCATATTCATTGTATAGATAGTTATAGGTTGTTGATGTAAGTTGAAGTATCATCACGGGTGCCTTACGGCAAGAGTTTACACCAAACAAGTGGCTAGCTCGTCGCGATGTTTTGAATAGACTCAATAACCCATCTATAAACAGTTTCACCAGTTGGTATAGTAAAACCGGGACCGACAGCTTAACGTGCTCTCCGAGGCATTATATATGTTATAGGTTCTACAATTTAAAAACTTATAATATATGTATTTTTATCCAATCTGCAAAACAATTTTCACACTAATTGTTATAATAATTGTATGACAAAGTCTATAGTCAGAACACAAGCATTAATATTGTGCACTCTATTTTAATATCCCATTCATTAAACAGTGTAAAGAAGTCTTAGTGTGGGATGGAAGAATTATCCGAATGTGCTGTATATCTGGTACAGAGATATTGGTCTGCACATCCAGATCACATCTGTTGAGGTACCGCTGGGATGGGACACAAAACAGAGATTATTGCCTGGATCTAGGAAGAATACCTTTCTCAATTAACCAACAGGTCTCTAAAGGTATAGTATATTCTTTTTTAATTTTTATGTATAAAACTTTTTAATTTATTTTTTAGTATTACAAAATACATGCTTACATCTATTCATGTATATAGATAGGCCTTAAGATCAGTAAAGTATAGGATATGCCCAAAATCCCTGATGGTAGATGCAATGTCACATGAGCACTTATAAAAAAACCAATTAGAGTTTTTGAGGTATTTTTTAAATAATTTCTGTCATTCTTGGACATTGCATACTGCTTAACATCAGTTAAGCAGTATGCAATGCCCAAGAATGACAGCAACCAGCGGATGTATATAGGTGCGCCGCTGGTTACCACCATATGCCGGCTTAGGATGCCTATTATTGCCTATTCACGCTTCATTTAAACGACTCTAGGTTATAAAAGGTAGAAAACACGCAAGCTGGTAGAATGTTCCACATTTTAAAGGTATGGCAGATGTTGAATCGCCAAAACGTTTAGTACGAGTTGGTACTCGTACATCCAAAATCAGTTAATTTATATTTTGCTAACAACATGAGTTCCAAAAGTTCATGGAATGAAGGTTTTACGACCTCCTGGTCGTCAGTAGAATTCGGTCCGGTTGGAAAATGTCCGTATTGGGACCGGACCTTTTGTTGTAGGTACGCACTGGGTACTACTTGAAATGAAACCTCTTCGGAGGGTAAAACAAGACTGATTTATTTGAAACATAAAGTAAAGAATATAATTATAAAAATGTGACATGAACAGATGACAATTAAATTGATTTGAAAATGATATGAAAAATTGTTATAAAAAATGTAAATAATTTGTTGGCCGCTTTGCAACAGGCAAAGGCTGATTTTCATCAGCCGGCACAAAGGGGATGGAGTGGGGATAGGGGAGCATTCTAATTGGGGATTCATCATTAGTATATAAATTGAGTTTCAGCCCTATTGCGTCAACCCGCCCGATAAGTTCTTTCTTCAAGTTCAGGAATTAGTGGATTAGAGCTCCCAAGGTTCACGCCAAACCATCCTTTGACCCTCACGGCTAGGTAGCCTCACACACACACACCTTTTCTGCAGTGTCTATTTTCACAAGATATTACGGAATACGGGCCCACCCTCCCTGCGGCACCAACTTAATTGCTCAGGATATTGGTGTATATATTAAACAAAGTTAAGTTTTTTTTAAATTAATCAATCGTATGTAGGTATTTATTTTCCTATTTACCCTAAATTTTAGGTATATTTTATATTCAGTGTGTTCGTTTACTACTGTTTTTCACTTAAAGCGCTTAGGCTTTAGGCCAATCGAATCAGCCGTCAAAGTACACAAAGCGAAGCAAAGCAATGGCAGCGCTTGCAGGAGTACTCGAACAGTTTTATGTGTATAAATAAAAATCATGTAAAATTCATAAGAGAATACAAAATAGAGTTCAGAAACTGTTAAGTGAAAGGGAGAGAACAATATAAATAAACAAAGAAAAGTATTTGATACACAATAATTGTGACCACAGACAATTTACTTTGATTGCACTACTCGTATTTCCAAAGCGTTCGCAGCGAATTCGATGACGTAATTTGCTTTTTTTCTGTGACGTCATCAAAAATCCAAAGCAAAGCAAAGTACTAAAAAATCACCTGTCAAGTAAATTAAGCTAGCTTTGTAAGCCTTTTAAGCAGTACTCAAACGTACCGATTATCACTCTGTTTTGACAGTTTTTGTAGATAGCGACGAAACGCCACCTATTGAGTTAAATAATAACTACTGGAAAACTCCTCATTAAATAATTGAAACTAAAACGATTACTACCTTATCATTATATAATAAATCAATATTTGTTAATTAACTATTATTTAAATACAATAATTTTATAATATCACAATATTAATTTATTTAACAACCTCAAACTAAACATACCAAAGCTGAATTTACTTACACGATATTTATTTTTTAGGTTTAATCGAACTTTTAAAACTAAAACAGATATGAATATATAAAATAACTAGCGGCCCGTCCCGGCTTCGCACGGGGGGACTTAAGATCAGCGCACGCCACGGAAGGCCTCAGAAACGATACTTTTCCCCCGTTTTTAAAACATTTTTGGTTACTGCTCCACAACTATAGGACCTAGCGTGATATTATATAGCCTATGTTACTTCTGAATAATGCAGCTTTCTAATGGTGAAAAAATTATTGCAATCGGTCCAGTAGTTTTTGAGTTTATTCATTACAAACATACAAAAATACAAATCTTTCCTCTTTATAATATTAGTATAGATTAATTAAATTCAAATTTGTAGATATTCACATGTAAACAAACATCTGTCTACTTTTTGCCCGGCTAACTTTTCGTGTTAAAATTTCTGGTCGCGGAACGATTAATGGTAACTTGAATTGCTAACATTTCCGCGCGGTGAAACGACCTTGGCTAAAAAAAACAGCGATCCGTGGCAGCGATGCTGAGGTCGGAACGCGATGCCTGTGTGGGACTAGGGATGCGCGATCCTGTTCGACGATCCGATTTTAAGAATCGTATCGATTCGTAATGCCTCGATTCGATCCTCGGATCGGATCGCATGCCGTGGATCCGATATTCAGGAAATCGATCCGGATCGGATGCAAATAATTAAGAAACAATTATAAATATATAAGGAATAATTTGAAAGAATATTCGCGATATATTAAAAAAGTTACTTGTAAGGGATGACTCCATACAATGGATTTTACTGAAGGAACTATTTTTTTCACTAAGTTTAATAAAAACAAAACGTTCTTATTTCTGAAACACTCACAGACAGTAACAAACAGAAACTAATCGGGCCACACATTTAAGTTTACTTACCTACAAAATTTTGTTATTAATAAAATTAAATAAGATTCGCATATATTTACCCGCAAAAGATACCGCCAAGTTAGGAACGTAACGTAAACAAAAGATCAAGTTCGGTTTATAACAACAAATCCAAAGTACCCTACTCAAATGTAGTAAATAAACTGCCTTTCAATTCATACGATCCGATATTTGGTCCGATATTAGTTTTGTATAAATCCGCAATAAAATTGTCGAATCGGTCTCGATCCGATCCAAAAATCGCCGGTTCGTATGCTCTCAATCCGATTTTCTAAAAGATCGGATCGGAACATCCCTATGTGCGACCAGCAGCGCTCGTACACACCTCTCTCACCGCGAGTCAGACAATACGTCGGGTTTCTTGGTACTTCTTTGACCGACGTGTCTTTTTGTGAAGTACTGGTAGAGTCTCTCCCATTTGGTCGGAGCCGGCCTCACCGACTCCAATAGTCTTCAAGGAGAAACCTCACTCGCAAATGGTGAAAGCCCCGAGCTGACCCCATTTACCTCCTCGGTGATCCAAGTCAGAGCGCACCCCCTCAGGGAAAGCTTCGATAAACCGAGCATTTAAAACTTTTTCGGCTAGCCAATCATGCAGCCACGCCACCGTCGGAAACAGATAATGCTCAGAAAAAAAACAACTTGCGTCATTTGTGTACGAACACTCGCCCGCTAAACAAGTCAATCCGGAAGAAAATTGAAACTATGGCGAAAATTTAACACAGTGGTGTGATATAATTCCTTACCAAGCAAGGAAAGAATGCTAAAAAAAACTGCCCTTTTGAATGAAATGGAAACCGTTTATGGTGAACAGTGCCCTAGTAAATCAATGATTTATAAGTGGCATGGTCTTTTTAAACATGGTCGGGAGTCGATTGAACTACAACAGTATTTATAATTTTATAGTTAGGGGTATTCCCTTAGCACAGCATTATTTTGTAAGGGGAAGATCAATTACCACCGATTAACGGAATTTGTATCATTTGTCTCCTCTGCTATGGATAAACGTAACCAGATCGATGTCATCTACACTGACATTCTTTTGGCTTTCGACAGAGTGGATCACATCGTCCTGCTACGTAAGCTTCAGCGTCTGGGTATTCGTGGCAACTTATATCGCTGGGTTTGCTCTTATCTAGATAATAGATCCCAAGCCGTACGTATAGACAGTCATATGTCTGGTCTTGTTAAGGTTACTTCCGGGGTTCCACAGGGCTCGCATCTGGGGCCTCTATTATATAATGCTTATTTATATGACACATATAACGTGGTGCTTGGCTCAAATTATCTTTTGTATGCTTACGGTACCAAAATTTAAAATAAAATCAACAGTATTTCTGACTGCAAAATACTTCAAAATGATCCAGATAGGTTATTCAAATACTATGAATCAAATAGAATAAGCATTAACCCTTTTAAATGTGCTCATATGACCTACTCGCGAAGTAGGAATATTTTACAGTATAATTATAACATCGGTGGATCTGTTATTGAAAAAGTGGACGTAGTTCGGGATTTGCGTGCGACCCTTGATTCTAAACTATTTTTTGATAAACATATACTAATAAATCACATATAAATCTGAGTTTCATTATGAGGGTTTGCTCAGCTTTCACAGATATTTTCTGTATCAAATTGGTTTATTATGCTTATGCACGCAGCGTACACACACACATAGACACCCACACACGCAGATATATTTATATACAGACACTTCACACACGCAAATACACCTTATACCTAATCACATAAACATCATACTTACAAACATACGAGTACACTTACGAATAATATAATATCGCCGCATTAAGTTATTGGTATTTATGGCATAATTTTGTAATTTTTATTTTTTTCATTGTTTTATACATGGTTATACAATTTGCATGTTGGATATACAATAATATACATATTATTATACTATATGTGAAGATCAATTATTGGTTCTTTGAAATTATTATACCTATTTGTTCATACTATTTTATTGTACCGCTATTTTTTCTTCTAATTAATAAATAAATAAAAGGGGACACCACAGCCAAAGAATTTTAAAGTGTCGGAGTCTGCTGGAAAGTTGATGGCTACTGTTTTTTAATGATTGTAAGGGGATAATACTGATTGATTACAAAGAAAAGGGAAGGACCATAACCGGAGATTGCTACGCAACGATACTAGAAATATTTAAGGAGGCCATCAAGAAAATACGTTGAGGAAAATTTACCAAAAGTATATTTGCTCTTGCAAGACAACGCACCGGTTCACAAGAGTTGCAATGGCTGCTCTGCACACGCATGATTTCGAATCAGTAGTCCACCCACCCTACATTCCAGATCTACTCCCTAGTGATTTTTGTATCCTTAATTAAAAAAAAAGACTTAAGGGGAAGGAAATTTTCCGACGACAATGAGGTAAAGGACTCAATTTTGGCTCATTTTGAGGCGAAAGATAAAAAATACTTTTACGATGGTTTAGAAAAAATAATTTATAGATCTAATAAATGTATTCAGCTTAAGGGTAATTATATTGAAAAGGAAAAATATATATATTGTTAAATTTTATTTAAAACACCTTCTGGTGTAAAAACATCGTCAATAAACATACCCGATAACAATAATCATTAGCCAGAACTATTTTATGAGCAAAAAAAAATCGTAGTTTATCGGGTATAAACGTTCCCTTCACTCTCGAATTTATATACGATATGTTACCGTACCAGGAATGAAATTACATCTGGCGTTCCTGAATCTGGCATCACCACCACCACTGGACCCAACTCTTTTTTTATTTTTTATTTGGGGGGGCCTACGGGCCTGGGCCCTTTCTGGATCCGCCAATAGCGTGGAGGTCGAACCTCTTGCAGAGTTACATGGATCTAATGACAGTCTTAAGCCGAGAGAAAACACCGGGAGGAATCTCCAACCCCATCCCCATAATAAACATTACTTTCCGGTGCGCTGTCGCCTACCGCAAACACTGGCCGGTATTCGGCCGAAAGAAAAGTCATATGCTTAGACCTCAGTTAAATTTATTCAAAGTAACAATCAGATGATCCAGTAACAATAGTGATAGTAACATGAATGAAGTTGTCTATGAGTACATCTTTGCTTGTTAACTATATTGTGTTGAAATTATTTTTACAGCCGAGCCAATATTAGAAGACAATATACATGTAAATGATATAGAATACTCTCCATTGGTGTGCGGATTTGGGATTACCCTCAATGACGGCCGAGCAGCTTATCTCACTGCTCCAAACCTTAAATTTGACCCCAATGTAAGTGTTTAATATAAAGAATTTTAAGTTTTTTGTTCATTGTACATTAGATATTTTAGCTAAAAAGCTAGCCAAATTTATTTAATTTTTTTTAAAGTGTTGTAAAAATGAATGCTGCTAGACATCATATTCAACTACACAGAAAATTATTTCAACTTCATTATAAAAAATAAAATATTTTTGGCTAGCTTTTATAATAAAATATGGTAAAGTGTATCAAAAAGTCTGTACATACATATTTCGCCAGCTTTGTGTTAAAAACTATATTATACTGGATAAATTATGTGGAAAGGATAATTTGAGTTAATATCACGAATTATTAACGTTTGACCACGTAACGTTTGGAATTGTTTTCGTCTTGTCTATGGTCAGAACTTATATGAATAATGTAATGCATCTTCAAAATTATTAGGTTGATGATTTTTCGATTGAATTATTCAAAGAAACGAATAATTAATATTTATCTCTTTTCTAAAGTTGAATCGAAAGAATTATGTTACAGTTTTAATAATTTACATGATCTGTTACAGCACTTCCAAATATTATTTATACAGGTTCTGGCCATAGACAAGACGAAAACGATTCCACTTACGAAAGCGAAAGTGTTAAATAAAGTACCTTCTCACCCCACAGAAAAGCTTTGGCAAAAAACTCAACCCACCGACTAAACCCACAACATATTATAATATTTCATAGTGAAACTTTTCAAAAGCCAATAGCATGTGTTTTTTATCATATGTTTCTGTTTAAATTCACTAAAAATTTCAATATAAATAGATACCTATGCAATCTTTTGAATGACTTATGACTCAAAAAGGAGAATAAAAACTTTTTGACTCCTAAAATAGTATAAAATAAATGAAACTTTTCTATTATACGAGTAGGTTTCAAGTTGGCACCAATGGAAAATAAACTAATAACACAAAATTTGTTCTAATAGGTAGAATTTGGTTTCTTAATGGCACAGAACATGTAAACGTTTTTCAACAAGAACTTTATTTCTAAAACAAAAAAAATATAGATGAAGATGATTACATTTTTTATTGAATTACAAAGAGAAAAGTTCGGCAATTATGAATGCAAAATGATATTTGGCAAATGTCCACCACAAGCCCGCTGACAAGATGTCGATTCTATCATCAAAGTTTTTAATCACTTTTTGACAAAATGGCGGGACTATTTCATTAATCTCATCACGGATTTTGAGTTTTAAGGCTGCAATCGATTCGTTTGGCTCCGTATAGACTGCCCTTAACATAGCCCCATAAAAATATCCAGTGGTGATAAATCACACGATCTGGCTGGCCACTTTCAGCAACAGCTGAGTTTCGTGAAATTATGCGATCGGGAAATTTGGTTTGCAATAAATTTATCATTTCATTGGCCGTGTGAAATGTGGCACCGTCCTGTTGAAACCACATATCAGTGATATCCACGTCATCAATAATAGGCCAAAATTGAGTTGTTAACATCTCGCGATAGCGTGATCCATTGACCGTTAGCGCATTTCCAGTCTCATCTTCGAAAAAAAATGGCCCAATCACGCCTCCAGACCATAGCGCACTATACAATGACACGTTGAGCATGCAAAGGCTTCTCAATAATAATAATATAATAATAATAATATGTAGGACGAATTGCACATATTGCTCTGGTCACAAACTAAGCTCTAGGCTTGTACTATGTGTACCAGAAGCAACGGCATAATATATATTATATTTTATAAACACCCAGACCATGACAAACTGTACAGAAAAAACGTACCTATACTATTTTTATTTTGCCATGGGTGGGAATCGAACCCACGACCTCCGGATACAACGCCAAAGGCGCAACCACTAGTCTACGGAGGCTGTCAATAATCGCTATAGGATTTTCAGAAAATGCCAAATGCGGCAATATTGCTTGTTGACATACCCTGAAAAGTGAAAATGGGCATCGTCTGAAAAAATATTTTTTTCAGAATAACCAGCGTGTTGATCCTGAATGAATTGAGCCAATCTACGGCGATGTAAATGGCCGTTCATAATTGCCGAACTTTTCTCTTTGTAATTCAATAAAAAAATTAATCATCTTCATCTAATTTTTTAGTTTTATTTTGTTTTAGAAACAAAGTTCTTGTTGAAAAACCCTTTATAATACAAACTAAATATTACTTCAAAAAAAAATCTATGTACATTTTAGTAATCTTCAAGTCGTTTTTTTTTTGTAAAAAAAATTTTATAATTATTACTTAAGGATATTTTACTAACCAGTATTTATTTATTATTTATTTATTTCAATTTAATGTCTTGGAAAGGAGGTAGATTTAATGGTAAGAAACAGTGCAAGCTAAGATAAAATCCTGGTAAAACTACATGGGCTAGCTCCTTCAAATATAGCAAAATAAGCTTGTATGTAGGTATGTACATTATTAAACATTTTTCGCCAAATTACACTGTATGCCATTAATCATCATATAGATTACTAGCGGCCTGCCCTAAATCCGTTGCTTAGTTTAGAAGATCTAAGTATACATACAGACAGATGCGGAAAGCGACTTTATTTTATACTATGTAGTATAGTAAATTGTCCATTGTTCCTAAATTGTACGTGTAAGAATAGTATAATAATAATAAGCTCTACTATGCATATTTTGCCATTAATACTATATCTATTGAATCACTTTGTATAAAATATAAAATTTCACGCATATTGATATTAAGGGCTCTGCAGCCCATACAAATGTACTTCCAAAATTACAACTTGGTTGTTAGTCAAAGTTTAATAATTATTTTTATGTTGGGAACTGTATGTAAAAACGTCGGGTTTTGTATTTTTAGTAATATAAAAAAAACTGATTAAAAAAAAGCAAATAAAAGTCCAACACCAAAAGATTAATAAGTACAATAACCGACAAATTATTATTTTAATTCTTCGACAAACAGTACCTAGTGGAGTAATACTGGAAGTGCGAAAGCTCATCTTGTATGGAGAACACAGACTTCACAATCTCGAATGCGTCCTGTGTCCTTAACTTGGAAACTAGCTCTACAAGTAATGTATAGAAATCGAAAATTCGGGTGCAATAGAGAATATGCATGATTTTTTTTATTGCCGTATTTGATAAATTACTTTATTAAACCCTAAAAAAATATATAATACTCCAAAATAAATGTAATAAACCTTAAAAACGGGATTAACATTTATCATTCTTTAATGTATCCGAAAAAGGCGAATCACTAGCAGGCCATTGCTGTGACGTCACAGCACACTAAAAAAACAATGGTTCTATCTCCTCTTTTGTACGGTTAGAAATATACTACAACCGTAATTTGTTTGTTTCGGCTGCTGTGACGTCATCACGTCAGAAGTGTCAACTCTCGCCGTTTTGGAGCGCGTTCCGTTTTTTACTTACGTAATAATACATTTTAGTTTTGAAATTAGAAAATAATGGACCAATTTAAATAAAAGATATACATATTTTAGAGTTACATGCATATTCCCTATTATACCTATACTTCACTTTCTCGAAATAATGAAGTTTAGGTATAATTGCACCCGAATTTCCGATCACTATAGTAATGTATCAGAAAGAATGATACTACTACTTTATCTGCTAAACCTTGTTGTAAAGTATCATATCCATACTAGCTCGTGCCCGCAACTTCGTGTGTGTCTTATTTATTATAGACAAAAGAAAACGTCCGGACACACGATCGTCGACGTTGTGCTATATGAGATTTATAACTAAATTAAAAAATAATATATTTTGATTTTGTAAATCAATTTTTATCAAATAAACGCTACTTCCTTAAATGTTACTCCCGTATATATAATAAAGCGTCTTATCTTTCACTAGGTAATTCGATTTTGAATCCAATGAGTTGCTTTTGCGTGGTTCAAGCAAATTCTAGTTTACAATTATCTTTATTAATGTACAGACACAGAAGGTCTACGATATTATTATATATTATATATCAGGGAGAAAACAGGTTTAGCTAGCTTTATGTTATCAAAACGTTTCTAAATAGAGCCCTGTGTGTATAACTAGAACAGGGTGATTACGCGCAATAAGTTCGCTCGCACTCGATTCGTTGTTCAAGCCTAACGGCTTTAAATTATCTAAAAAAACTGCGTCATAGAGATCGGTGTGCGAGCTTACTTTAGCGCGCGTAATCACCCTATGCAGTTCCATGCGGTAGAAGATGCAAAAATATTTGTTGACAGTTGTTTTTTAACTGTTATGAAATTAATCATTTACATACTATTAAAATTAAATGTATTACTTTTTAGCAAGTCCAAGGAATTTGGGCCCAAAATATAGAAGATGCTACATCAGTAAGAGTCAACCACAAGTACCGATTAATTGCTATTGGGAGAAAAAAGTAAGTTTGCTTTTTTAATTCATCTTCTCCTTATAACAGCTAGTACCTACTTAACCGGTAATCTCAGTTAAGTAGTGACCCAGTTGATGCCTTTCTCTTTAAGGGAAAGTTTACATAAACAGAATTATAAAAAAAAACTATTAATACATAGCCAGACATACTGGTATACACTCTGTGCTTGAATAAAGTAATACTTATAAAACTATCTATTCGGAAACAAACATTTAAAAGGATCACACCATCAAGTCGAACAAAGACTTCGATCTTACGAATGAAATTACTAGAAACGGGTTTAAAACTCATCTTTATACAGTGGAAGTCAGTGCAAGAGGAATTTAGGCAAAGTCTGCATTGTCAAGATGGCACTGACATGATCATATAATATTTTGTGGGCATCGATTCTCTTAAATTAACCTTAGTACAATCGTATCATAATCGCATCGTAATAGAATCACAATAACTTAATTTGTCACATTTCGTATTCTGCTAACCAATCGCCCACATAACAAAAATAGCGAGCATGTTTCCATTACAATGCGAGTACGATTCTATTGAACTAAGTTAATTTAAGAGAATTGAGGTCCTGTACACAGTTATGGTGAGAGTTGATTTCGGAAAGGCCTTCATCCCAGCTTCGCGATCTTAAGCCCGGAAACACTAAAGTTAGCTGCCCTGCCTCCCAACCACGCAATGGATCCAGCACCCGAACGGAGAATCCATGGATGCTAAGAACTTTGTATCTGAAGGTTATGGAGCTATATATATATATATATATATATATATATATATATATATATATATATATATATATATATATATATTAGGAATAATGAATGAAATTACTAAAATTTGTTTAAAAATTTAAAATTTCAGTTCTCAAGTGGATGTTTTTACAATAGACGAGGCTACAGGAGGGCTAGAACTGTCACACACTATGGTTTTAAGTTCTAAGGACTTCCCAGGTGATCCCGGACCTGTGAAATGCATTCGGTAAGTTTTATTCTAAATGTAGTGAGAGGCAACACTGTGGACAACAAGGTTTAATACCAACAAATTTATAACGACACGACACTATTCAGAAACGTTTGGGGAACCGAGGTTTGCTAAACCTCTGTTTGTCCATCACATTGACATAGAACATATGAAACAAAACACATTTATTATATGGTGTCATACAGTCTTATAAATGGTATATACTTTATATAGTATACCAACTACTTAGTGGTTTAAATTATTAGATATTCATTTTAAAGTATATTTTGTGTTTTTATTTATAGTTTAAGTTAATTATTAAATAGTCTCATAAGTCCATAACGGGAATAATGATGCTGTTTGTATAGTTACAATATATACTGTATACCTACTAATGTATTAGTTTAAGACTCCGCTGTACAATCGTTTATTGTTCACAAAAAAATAATATAAAAATACAGTGGACACTGTTGAACTTTTGCTCTAAAAGTCTAAGTGAAGCTAATATTGATATTTTTAAAGATAAAAGAAACTAGGTTCGAATACCACTACCAGAGAAATTTCATTGCATTTTATTATTTTCAATTTCAATGTAAGATTACCCTGTTAAGGAATTTATAAAAATATAATGAGTGAAGCTTAAATTGAATTAGTATAGTTAAATAAATATAAAGATTGGTGCACCCTAAAAATAAAATACTTTGATGAGATAACAATGAGTAGAAAAATAGAAAAATAAATAGGTTACAAAAACAAAGGGCTTTTCGATAATTAATTCCAATAGACTACTGTCAAATTAATTAATATTTAGTCTAAATGAAGTAAAATTTTGTCAATAAATATATTATACAGCTTTATAACATTAAAACTTAATCATTCTTACAAATTGATTTCACATTTATCAAAAACATCACAACTAACAAATATCATTGAATCTAGAGTATAAATAGTAGGTATAGGAATTTAATTGGCGTGGCCATTTATTATTTTATTTTTCTTTGCACAATTACACATATTGTTCTGGTCACAAACTAAGCTACTACTACTATTTGTTCCCGAAACAATGATATAAAACATAATATATTTGTTAAAAATATATTGCAACTTGAGTTCAAACGCTTGCAGTTGCCGGTGTTATTAAATACCTATATGTATAACTAGCGGCCCGTCCCGGCTTCGCACGGGTTTGTATAACTTTAACTATATGCTCAGCGCACGCCACGGAAGGCCTCAGAAACGATACTTTTCCCCCGTTTTTAAAACATTTTTGGTTACTGCTCCACAACTATAGGACCTAGCGTGATATTATATAGCCTATGTTACTTCTGAATAATGCAGCTTTCTAATGGTGAAAAAATTATTGCAATCGGTCCAGTAGTTTTTGAGTTTATTCATTACAAACATACAAAAATACAAATCTTTCCTCTTTATAATATTAAGTATAGAAGTATAGATAATCATAGGTTTGTCTTCTCTATTGTCATTTGTTATAAAATTATTTGTGACAGTTGTTGTAAATTTTAAATAATGTCTCATGAATGCTAACCCAATTACTTTCTTCATCGTATACAGGATTTCCTAGTGCGGGGCCCATTGTGCAACTAATAGGGTATTTGATTCCTTTTTGAAACTCGTTTTATATGATTCTTCATTACTTAATAAGCACACTACATTGGTATTTTCGGGATGTCTACTCTATTATTAATAAAAATCAATGTTAAAGTTTGAATTTCCACAATGGCGGTAAAAACGCTGTTTCGCAGTCTATGTCAAATGTGATGTCACACGCAAGTAAACAAACAAGCGCATATTAAATCTCCTATATATTATACTCTATTCTATTTCATCCACATGATTTATAATGTGTGTATTGTTTTGTTTACTTGCGTGTGATGTCACCAGTCATCAAGCAATCAAAGATGTTTTAGTTAAATATAAATAAAATTGTAAAAAATATTCAATTTTATTTCGTGCAATCTACAAAAGATATACATAATTTATTTTAAAATAAAGTGAAATATGTTTTTTTACGCCATTTGTCTGATAAGATGACCACAATTTATAGTATATTTTTAATGTAGTCAAATAGCCTATTATGTATACTTTTATCTTGAATAAATGAATTATATATATATATATATATATATACATATATATATTTAATAACATTTCATACAAAAAATAGTTTATACAATGCAGTTAACAATAGTTACAATTCAATTTAATAAATAAAAGTAATAAAAAAATAATAAACATAAATGTTTAATGACATAGGTGGACAGCAGACGGGCGCGCTGTGGCAATAAGTTGGGAAAAAGGAGGTATTTCCGTGTGGAGTACTTTTGGATCCTTACTGATGTGCTCCCTGGCGTGGGACTACGGCATCAACCAGGACTTGGCCAAGCATAATCCTTTAGTTGTGTCTAGTTTGGTAAGCTCTTATATTTTAAGCGACACGATGCTACGAGGCACGCAAGTGTTTGAAGAATTTAATTGTTCATCATATGCACGAGAAAAGAAGTTTGCGTTAATAATACTGAGATCTCAGTTTCACTGCCACGTATGCCCACGCGATTCGAAGCGGCACTTGGCGCTATGAAGTTTCTTAACAAATTTTAGTATTTGGACACCCAAACATGTTATATAATTTATTGAAACGTTCACGGGAACTAAGTCGCGGGCCGAAAGCACTGACATAAATATTACAGAACGAATTTACGGAGTATTACATATTGTTTCGGCGCTAACAGAATAATATAGTATTTGGTTGAGTAGAGAGGGTAGTGAACACAGTGCAGGTGAGAATACAAAAGGCCTTTAAACCTACTTCGCGGTCTCAAGTCCGATTTTAATAGTACATTTCAATAATAAGGACTTAAATTAATTTGTATGAAATTGTTATTTGCTCAATAAAGAATGTTATATTCTTATATGAAGCAAAATGTTTTTTTTCCAGGAATGGTCGACAGAAGGCTATCAACTTTGGATGGTCAAAGTGGAGGAAGACGAAGATTCTAATCTTATACAATTAGATTTTGTCAAAACCCCCTTAGCTGTTAACCCCTGCATGGTAAGCTATTGGAACGGCTATTATATTTGTATGGGTCTACACGAGAGCCTTACGGCGGCTGTGTTTACTATAGTTTCTAGTAACTTTGGTTAGGAATGAGTCCACTATATATAGTTACTAGCGACTATAGTATACTCAATTAGCGATGGGGTTTTATTTCCACCTTATTGTCGTCGTTTGTATTTGGAGTGTATATCGAACACGTTGCGAGCTAGTAGTAATAATATGTAATAGGTGCTGTGCTAAATGCAAAAGCTCTAAAGAAGAATATATTATTTAAGGTTTTCTGAGTTGAGCAGTCAGATCGTCGCGGTGTTTGGATAGACTCAATAACCCATTCATAAACAGTTTCACAAGTTGGTATAATGAAAACTCATTGATACACACCGGGGACCAAAAAACTGTAAAAGAACCACTTATATAAAAAAATAACACTTGGAAGTAGTTAATTGCAAAATGAGATTACATTTATGCGACTACTTTTTAATTCATAGGATGAACGTTTTTGTTATTTAAGCAAATCGGTCTAGGTGCTACTTCTAGCTTTTATTATTATCCAGGGTCTTAAATATATTTTTATCCAAACAGAGCAACCAAAGTCATCTCTATTTACAAGCTGACGATAAACTGTACGTAAACCTAGAGGATAATCTTACCAAACGAACTAAAATGACATCCATCGACGCGTCCGACTACAACTCCGAGAGTCTGCACGAACACACGAACGGATTGGATTACGACACTAACAATAAATACAGGGATTTTATAGATGATAACGAATGTCGGAAGCAATGGATTGTTTTGCCTTTACCCGCTACGTATATCGCTACTAACTGGCCATTGAGGGTGAGTACACTACCCTTTCCCTTACAGAAACTCTTTGTTAAGGTGAGGCTCGATAGTTGCGATTTTTTTAAGAAAGGGACTGTTTTTAGAAGACCAGAAAAGATATTTTCTTAATCTATAGGATATCAGTGATATAATTGTTAAGTCAAAAACGTAAAATAAAATAGTAAAAATTGCTCAATATAAATAAATCGTGAAAATTGCTCTTAAAATTTATTTTTTCGGATTTTATGACATTACTATAAATGTTTAACATGATTTTGTTGTTTATAAAAGTGTATAATAATATGATATTTTTTTTATTTTTTTTTTCATTCATATTTTTTTTATGTAGTTTTACTTAATTAATATTTAAACTCACTTACGACATTTTGTTTCCGTGCGACATTTCGTAGTCCATGCTGCTTACTCTCATCAGAAACCGTACTTATAACGCTGAGATAAAACATAGGAAAGTAAATACAAATACGTAATTTCTTAAACCAGGCAGCGTCATCTAAAACTCTGTTCTCACGATCACATGGACATAAAGGGAAACAAAAGCGACATATTTGATAATAGTAACACTTATTGCCCTGGCCACAAACCAAGTTCTAAGTTAGCAGTATGTGTAACAAGAACAACTATACTAATACTTATAATATTTTATAAACAACCCCGGGCCTACGGTTTTAATACTACGTTAAAATTCCGTAGTAAAAAAATACACAGTATTTCAAAGTTTTATTAAAATAATGTTTTAAGAGGTGACGTTACCTCCAGATCAAGAAAAACTGTATAGAAATACTTATATTGTTTTGCCATGAGTGGGAACCGAATCCACGACTTCTGGATACATCGCGGTTAAATTTAGAGTACAAACTGGCCTAATATGACTTCTATTTAATCACCAACCTTTTCGTTTGTTGACCCGATGCAGGACAATGTTTGGGTGGTCAAACGAAAATCAATGTAGTCAATATAATATGTATGAAATACATTTTAAAATCTTCTCAAGTACAACAGTTTCATAAGTTTCATAGATCAGAGCTTACCAGGCTTAAGCTAATATAAACCTTAATTCAAAGGCATTAAAATGTTATTTTCAGTTTAGTGCCATAGACCGTGAAGGAGTGAACCTATGCGTTGCTGGACGAACGGGCATTGCTCATTATAACTGTACAAACAAACGATGGAAGCTTTTTGGCAATGAGACCCAAGAAAAAGACTTTGTAGTAACAGGAGGCATGCTGTGGTGGAAGGAATATATTGTTATTGGTAAGTAATATGCTGTTGGGGTAGGAATATATTATTATTGATAAGTCATATGCTGTGGTGGAAGGAATATATTGTTTTTGGTAACAATACGAAATTACTAGAAACGGATTTAAAACTCAACTTTATGCAGTGGAAGTTGGTGCAAGAGGAATTCCAGCAAAGTCTTTGCACCGTCTATTGAAGGATCTTGGCCTTCCGAGAACAGCCGTCGGAACTTTTATGGAGCGTGTTTCCAGGATGGCGCTAACAGGATCATATAATATTTGGTTGAGTAGAGAGGGTAGTGAACACAGTGCAGGTGAGAGTTCAAAAGGCCTTTAAACCTACTTCGCGGTCTCAAGTCCGGGAACGCTGAAGTTCATTCCCCTGCCTTTCAACCACGCGATGGACCCGGCACCCGCACGGTGAATCCATGGTTTGCTAAGAACATTGTCTCTCTTATTTGTTAGTTATGTTCTGTTGGGGAAGGAATATATTGTTATTGGTAAGTAATATGCTTTTGGGGAAGGAATATATTGTTATTAATAAGTAATATGCTGTCAGGGAAAATGTATATTGATCAACCTAATGGTCTTTTTAAAAAGTAGCATTATAATACTATAATATTATCGTATATACGAGGGCAAACTTAATGCGTTAGGATTTATCTACCAGCTAACTGATAGGATTGTGTACGAAGATGCTTAGTAATAACATATAGGTAATTAGTAATGGTACATTTTTCGTTTAGGATCCCCTAAAGATATATGTAATTTAAGTCTTAATGCAGACGAGTAGTCAATCGCATTTCCGAGAAGGACTAAAAAGATGACATTTAATTTGCTAAAAATATAAGCAAATGAAATGAATAGATAATTTAAATAGATTTAGCGGGTCAGGCGGTAAATTCGATGACATTCTTGACATGTTAATGTTTTTTTGTGAAAGCCTTAGTTGTTATAAATTTTTAAAGGTTGTCTTTGTTTGAACATTAATTATTAAAAACAAACTTAGGGGACGAGTTGGTTGGTGTGGGATTTATTTATTTATGAAACTTTATTGCATAATACAAAGGCGGCCTTAATGCCGTTGGGCATTGTCTGACAGACAATGTAAATTTTACCGTACTGTGTGAACATACTAAACACTTTTTTTTATTTGATTAAAGCTACTTTCTCGTTTCAGGTTGTTTCAGTATTTTAGACAGTCTCGACGAGATTAGGTTTTACCCCAGAGAGTGTAAGCTGGACAACAAGTTTGCAACGATAGTGAAGACCCAATCTCAGGTGGTTGTGCTGGACATACTTGACAATCAGCTGGTGGTGTTCACTGCTGATGCCCTGGTCACTATTTATGAACTCTCTGTTACTGATAATGGTAAGTATACAATACATAATACCAAAATACAAAAAAGAAATACAAGGGTTGTAGGGACACTATACATTAAAGTGTATGCACCTGTAGCTCTACCACAAGTTTTTACAAACAAATTTGTTATAGTCGCTAGTAACTATAGATAGGAATGAACCAATAATAGAGGTTTATTTGAAAAATAAAACGATGCTATTGGTTGATCGCTATCTATAGTTACTAGCGAATATAGTAGGAACTGTTTGCAATAACTTGGGGTAAAGCTACTGTATTAGGAATCCTGATCTTCAGTAAAGTTGTAGTTAAAAAAATTAGGTAAATAATATATTTTAACCCCATTTATAAAAACTCTACCGAAGTTAAAATTGCGTTTACATATCTCTGTTCTGTCAAAGATTCTTTATTTCTTAATTAAAGCCACCTAAATTGTAATGTGAAGAAACCCTGTGTACTAATGAGCTTTTAATTTAGAAAACATGTTCAGTTGATTGACAACACACTATAATTCCTCAGGGAGCATGTTGACCTGTATGGAACTAGTAATAGAACATCTTGGAAAAAGTATACAAGTCTTTAGAAACACCACGCATTGAATACAATGACCGCCTTCGTAGACTATTACTGTGCTTTTTGCGTTGTATTCGATTCCCGCCCATAACAAAAAAATATTAGTTCGTTTTTCTGTACAGTTTATCATGTTTACAAAATATCATCATCATACCATCATTTCACACGTCCACTGCTGGACATAGGCCTCCCCCAAGGATCGCCACAACGACCGGTTTTGCGCTGCCTGTAGCCATCGGCTTCCTGCGACCTTTTTCATCTTGTGGGGGGCCTGCCTGTGCTGCGTCCTCCATAATATGTTTATAAAATATAACATGTATTATATCGTTGTTATATAGTACAAGCCTAGAGCTTAGTTTGTGACCAGGGAAATATGTGTAAAAAAAAGTTTTAGCCCAATAAACGTTGTCTTTTATATGGAAATGTTATTGTTAAATTTTACCATAGGTAAAGTAGACCATCGATGTATGCAAGCGGTAGACGTATCTGCGTTGTCACACCCAGCCTGTGTACTGTCGGCGTCCTTATGTCGCCTGCAAGACGCCGGACGATCCTCTGCCTCAAACAGACATCCGGACTCCTTGGTAAGTACTAGTATAACTTGGTGAAAGCGAGGATAATTCCTGCTGGGACCATTTCCTCTTGCGAACTTTAGTTTTAAATTTCAACTTTCTATATCAACCGGTTTTCGAGATATTGGTTTGGATAGGCAGACAAATAATTCTAAAACCTTACGGGTTTTTGTAAATACTTTTCTACAAAAACTCTAAGAAACGCTGCAAAAAAAATATATATTAATTTACTGCCATAGTTGCCTGCGCTCTGATGGATTTAAAACATTGCTTTACCATATTACACTTGTTGCCAAAAACGTGCCATAAAATGTCAACCTTAAAAAAATCTCATAAACTGAAAATGTTTAACAAGTCACCTTAAAATATCTCGCACATTAATAAAAAAATATATAATTTAATTCAATTAAATTGTCAGCATTTTAGGTACCATGCCGCACGGCACAAATTTACATAATATACCTATTCATTTTATAGACTCTGTACATACATAGATTTTTAGGTAAGTGTTGTTAATATAATTATTTTTCTTTTAGTTAGATATTTCTTTATTTTATTTTAGTTTATTTGTAAGTTAAATTAAATTCAGTTAATAATATGATAATATTTATTTATTTAAAAACTTTATTGCACAAATTTAGCACAAAGGCGAATTTAATGCCGCTAGGCATTCTCTACCAGTCAAACCCTTAATATACATATCCTTTTAATATATATATATTAGTCCCATTATATTATACCACGGCGGTAAGCTAACTGTATAAAAATTCTTGACAATGAGAATTCAATTGTTTTTAATACAACATTTTGAAACTGACCAACCAGGCAATTTTATCACTATTCGGCTTAAAAAAGCTAATTTATAGAAACAAATAATACTAACCTGAAAATTGATTTTTAGACTAAAGATATGAAAATAAATTGATTCACATAATGACTAAGTGTTGATGGATAAAATAAACTATTGCTAGCAGCGTCCTCTGGATTTATATTTGTGTTTAAGGCTGTATTCTGAAAATCTAGAACTACAAAACTAAAAATGTTTGTTAAAGAAATTTACTCGATACTCACAGACGACTATTATTATGCAAATAGTAACTCTTTAAGGGGGAATTCGTATATGTGACGTCATCACCTTCTGTCAGATTTCACTCAAAAATGTTTGAGATTGTTTCTTCAATTTATTCTAACTGTGGACAGTTGAGCCCAAAAGTCACTCTGTTGAAATTTCATTGTATGGAGTGTTACAGTTTATTATTTTAGATATCTACTTTTAGAAATCTTACTATTTTATTTTAAGTAATGTATTGTCGAAATAGTCAAGAAATGTAATTTTATATGCGAGGATTTAATGTTTCAATAAAATTTATGTATTACTATAATTTCCAGACATGCGTACAAAGTGTGATATTACCGGTACATTTTATTAATATATATTAATTTTAACAGTTTAAATATATTATAAGGCTGACTATTACTAGACTCCGCTCCGTAATAAACTAATTTATATTAAACAAAACTTTTTTTTTATTTTGGACTAATTCAGCCAGTCTAAGTATTTATTTAAAAAAAATGCTGTCATATGAAATACTAAGGATTGGGGTCTGCGTCACTTTAATCTACTTACCCATCTATCTACATTTAAAATATTCCGGAGTTACCTAATTGGAATAATTTTATGTAAAATATTTTATTTTAAATAAATTAGTTTTTTTATAGTAAAATAACTTAGATACACATACATTTAAATTTATATACATAACTTCTACACGGCCTCAGGGTACCTAGACTCATGGTATTCAAAGCAATCATAAACTCTACATTATATATATCAATTATCTGTCCGTTTGTTTTGAACTTGTCTCTAATTAACACTCATAAAGCTTAATTATAAAAAGATACGTAGAAAAATATGAAACATAAATTGACATTTAAAATCTGCACGTACTAAATTATGCAAGTTAAGTATCACGTTCTTTCATTTTACAAAATATCTTCGATTTACCGGTTTTGATCACCTAGATATTATACCTATGTCCATTCTCAATAATTAGTCTATCGTTTTTTGACATAACATAATATCATAAAATTGACCTTACTGTTACACCATAGCCTACAAAAATATACTCTTAATACATTACACACACGCACCATACATACAATACACACAGACGTGCACTACACATATTACACCTATACACATTCACTTTTATCAACAATTCTTATAAACTTTAATTACTTACCTACCAGCGGCCATATTCTGTTTCTTATAACGTGAGCGTTAGATTGTCAAAATAATGATTTCTGTTATTAGCGCGATCTCCTCCAATCAGAAAAGGTTAACAACTATTCTGATTGGAGGAGAACGCGCTAATAGCGGAATTTGTTAATTTGACAATCTGACGTTCGCGTTATAAGAAACAGAATGTGGCCGCTGGTAGGTATATGTATAAAATTGTAAAAAATAAATAAAAAATCTTTTCAGCGTTGGAAAATGTTTTTTATTTAAATATTGTAAAAATGCAATATTATTTTATAAAAGCAGCTGTCACTATTTAAAAAATAAATATTGGTTACTATTATAGTTGTATTGGACACGAGCTTTCGGTCTAACAGAAGTATTGTCATACTTAGTAGGTGTGAGACCACCTACTAAGTATGACAATACCCACCAATAAATACATGAAAAATGATTATTTACATTTACAGACAAATATCATATAAACTATCCGTTTATTATCCGTCAAAAAATATAGATTGATTATAGAGAACGGTCGCTAGTTATGATTTGGATCAGGCGTGGAATTTTTCGATTATCGAGACGGTAGTCTCCTTTCATGGTGTGGGTAGTTATAAAACGCAGTAGCAGTTAATTTGTTGAAAACTCAGAGACCTGGCATTCCACCAATCATGTGGAATGATAATAATTATTTTTTAGCGTAATATTTTCAATATGTATTTTAGTTTTATACTTAGCGTAAAATAAATCAAACAATGTTCTAGAAATTGCCCACGCCAGTTTCTAAAACACATTTCGAATTATTCTATGCTAGAAATTATTTATTATTATTTCGTATTGTTCTTTTTTATCGCCGTCCATTTGGTAACAATATCATTGGCCAAATGAATCCATAGTAAATCGGTCTAATTCTATAGAAATTACATCGTATTAGTCCCTATTCATAAATATTGTATGTTGACAAACATACAATATTTATGAATAGGGACGAGTTGTTGAACGATGAGTTAGATACAAACAGTCACACATGCTATAATAAAAAAAACTTTGATTTTGTAATAATATTAATGATGATAAAATAAGACAATACATTATTATGTTAGTATTTAAATGTTAGGTAGATAATAAAATTGTTGAACTACTCTGCCATTTATAAAAATAAAGTTTTGGATAATGGATGGAACCCTATTGAGCTTTGCTCAATAGGGTTCCATCAATTAGATACAAAATAAATCTAAGTGTGTATGGACAATAATAAATAATGAAACTGGTAAAAACATACATAAGCAAAATGATATTTCCATCAGACAAAATGGAGTATTGATATCTGAGAAAAATAAAGTTGCTAGCTTATTTGAAAAGTTTTTTGCTGATATACCTTTTAAAGTCACGAATAGTATTAAGTCGTCATCTAGTATGGCTAAGGAACTATTAAACCGTTATGTTAAAATACCAAATTTTACAGAATTTAATTTTATACATGTCTCAAATGAGGATATTATAAAACACTTCAAAATGTTAAATAAAAAGAAAACGGAAGATTTATGGGGATTATCCGTAAAAGCAATAGAACCTATTATTTACACCATTGGGCCTATCTTAGCCGACATTTATAATAGTTGTGTGGATAACGGTGTCTTCCCAGACTTTATGAAGCACAGTAAAATAGCCCCTATATACAAATCGGGATGTAAAACAGACCCTACTAACTATCGACCCATTTCCGTATTACCCGTGCTTAGCAAAATATTTGAAAAAATAATGCTAAGTCAGCTATTAAGATATTTTAATATCAACAAATTATTACACGATCGTCAATATGGGTTTACAAAAGGTAGAAATACAACAGATGCTGGTACTGGATTGATTGAGGAAATATTTAGTTCTTGGGAAAAGTCTAAGGATCTCATTGGTGTCTTTTGCGATCTGTCTAAAGCATTTGATTGTGTAGATCATCAAACTCTATTGGGTAAGCTGGAATTCTATGGAGTTCGCGGAGTAGCGTTAAACCTTGTGGAGTCCTATCTCTCTAATAGAACGCAATGTGTTAACATTAATGGTAGTGTATCTAAAGGATCTCTTGTGAATATGGGAGTCCCCCAGGGATCAATTTTAGGGCCTTTCCTGTTTCTGGTATATATCAATGACCTTCCGCATATGGTACAAGAAACAGCGCAGATAGTGCTGTTTGCTGATGACACGTCCCTGTTGTTTAAAGTTGATAGAAAAGACAACATATTGTCAGCAGCAAACAATACTCTGTCTATGGTCTCTGAATGGTTCACAGCAAATAATTTGGTTTTAAATACTAAGAAGACCAAGTGCCTGAAATTTTCTTTGCCAAACGTTCGGGTAATTAACTGTTCACTGAAGTTGGGCGGTACTGAACTGGAATTTGTTGACTCCACTGTATTTTTGGGAATCACAGTCGACTCCAAACTGCAATGGAGAGCTCATATAAACGCGTTATCTAATAGATTGAGCTCAGCAGCATATGCAGTCAGAAAGATCAGACTATTAACTGATGTGGCAACAGCCAGGTTAGTGTACTTTGCCTATTTCCATAGTATTATGACTTATGGTCTTATTATCTGGGGCTCAGCGGCAGACATAGACACCATATTTATCTTGCAGAAAAGAGCTATTAGAGCAATTTACGGCATGAAGACCCGGGAATCCCTTCGAGAAATCTTTCCTGAAATTGATATAATGACCCTGCCCTCCCAATACATATTTGAGAACTTATTATATGTTAAAAAAATTATAATATGTTTAATAAAAATGCAGATAGGCATACTCGAAACTTAAGAAATATAAACAAAATTGACATACCAAGATTCAGATTACAAAAAACTAATAAATGTTTTCTTATAAACAGTATTAGGCTATTTAATAAATTACCAAAATCAATTATAGAACTAAATGATATAAAATTTAAAAATTGTATAAAGCAAACTTTAATAGCCAAGGCGTATTACAAAGTTAATGATTATATTAATGACAGAGATGTCTGGAATCAGTCCTCTCTGCGTCTGGAATCTCTAAACTAATAGTAACTGTCATATTGTAATAATTCATAATACTTACTATTATAGGTATATATATATATTTTATACTACAATAGGTATTTTTTTTTATATTTTTGGATGAGGTAATAACTTGTTATTACTATAACCTTTTATCATTATTTTAATTTTAAATATTTACTATTTTCTACAAGGTAATAATTAGTTATTACTTAACATTTATGTTAATTTGTCTTATTTATTTTAAGTTATTTTGTTAACAGAGTTATAGAATACATTTCCATGTTTTTTTTTAACTAGTTGATGTTTGCGCAGGCCTTGGATTCAGCTATGTATTTGGCCCTGCAATGTAGTAGTATACGTATCCAGCGGATTTCCTCTCCTTTGAAGGTCATTGCAGTGGTGGCGCGTGTGCCGGGTTCTGGTCTGCACCCTAAGGGCCTGGTTGAGCAGAAGGATGGCTGACACATACGTTACGTCCGTGATCGGGTGCTGCTGTGGGGGCCTTGGATCTCCGCTGGGCACGCACGTTTGATTATTATCATATAAGAAGCGGAGATCCCGAAAAATCTTCTGCTGAAAGACCGGCGCTGGCATCAAAGAAATGTTGTGTTCTGTAATTCTGTACTTTCAATATTGTAAGATAGTATATCTGCCTTGGGGTGTTCTACGCGTGCTCTTCAGTAGGATGAGAGTATATACCACATGCTATAAGCATAGGTTTAAGTCAATAACCATGCAGGACCATGCTCCTCCGATGATACGGTACATGTGGAACATCAGAGTTTTTTACTTGCTGGTACCTTTTTCTCCAGGGTGTCTCTGAGGCGATCGACTTGTGATCAGCGTTTGCGCCCTAAAAGATACCTTTCATCTATCTACTTGTAGGTATATTTTGATTACCTATACTAAAGTATGTATATTTGGGGCGTAGCTATGGTCTGTTGGGTTGGTCGCCTTGGTGGCACTTTTGCAGGGCAGTCAACGATTGACAGGTCAATGGAACCAGCTAACCACCTAGTCTTAAACTGGTTGGTTATGTAGTGTGTGTTCGGTTGGGTTGTTTTTTTTTTTTTTCTTCCCGCAAGGACAATAGTTTAATAGTTTACGATTTGTTTATTTTGTATTATATTCTCAACATTTGTCTGTGGGAGGAATGGCGACCTGGCCAAGTACACACAGGACCTTATATATACTTTTTTTTGACTTTTCATAAATGCCTGTAAAGGTTTACATGAAATAAATATTTTTGACTTTTTTTTTTATTGACTTTGGACATGTATAAAAAAATAATTATTAAAAAAAATAACAATTAAAATAAATAGGTAAAATATGTTTAAAAATTGTAAAATAATGTGCTCCCGATGATACTTTTTATTAAAAATATAAAAGCGACCAAAATAAATAGCTGTTGCGTAGTTTTAGTTACATAGGACCGTCTGTCTTTTTTTTTTGTAAGGTTATACTGACAGTGACAGTTGGTGAAAATTGCATATTTATTTTAGCTGAATCTGTAGTTAATCATGTTAAAAGGTGCAAAAATATAGAATATAATCAAAATAAATATGTACTTGTCTTATAAAATTCCCAACAGTGAATATTTAGTGTTCCGATAGTGAAATAGAAAAAAGCGACGCGGAGTCACCTTTCACAGACGGGATCGCCCGCACAATGACGGCCTGTCATGGATTTTGTATGAAGATTTCTGTCTGGCAAGTTTTTGTAAATATTTAATTAATAATTTTCTATTAAACTTGCAAAAATCTCTCCATACATTTTTAGAATACATAATAAACTATTGATATCTATTTTTTTACCACTATAAATTGTTGTAGTTTTGTCGCTTGCAGAGATGTTAAAAAGTACAAAATTTTCATGTTTTGGAAAATATAAATACATTTTTTATTAAAATAATATATGGGAGACTATATTAATCTCTTCATACATTTCAAGTTAAAGAGTTACTATTTGCATAATAATAGTTATCTGTGAGTATCGAGTAAATTTCTTTAACAAACATTTTTAGTTTTGTAGTTCTAGATTTTCAGAATACAGCCTTAACTTGAAATGTATGAAGAGATTAATATAGTCTCCCATATATTATTTCAATAAAAAATGTATTTATAGTTTCCAAAACATGAAAATTTTGTACTTTTTAACATCGCTGCAAGCGACAAAACTACAACAATTTATAGTGGTAAAAAAATAGATATCAATAGTTTATTATATAATCTAAAAATGTATGGAGAGATTTTTGCAAGTTTAATAGAAAATTATTAATTAAATAATTACAAAAACTTGCCAGACAGAAATCTTCATACAAAATCCATGACAGGCCGTCATTGTGCGGGCGATCCCGTCTGTGAAAGGTGGCTCCGCGTCGCTTTTTTCTATTTCACTATCGGAACACTAAATATTCACTGTTGGGAATTTTATAAGACAAGTACATATTTATTTTGATTATATTCTATGTTTTTACACATTTTAACTCGATTAACTACAGATTCAGCTAAAATAAATATGCATTTTCACCAACTGTCACTGTCAGTATAACCTTACAAAAAAAAAAGACAGACGGTCCTATGTAACTAAAACTACGCAACAGCTATTTATTTTGGTCGCTTTTATATTTTTAATAAAATGTATCGTCGGGCGCACATTATTTTACAATTTTTAAACATATTTTACCTATTTATTTTAATTGTTATTTTTTTAAATTTTTTTTTTTTATATATGTCCAAAGCAAAGCTCAATAGGGTTCCATCCATTATCCAAAACTTTATTTTTATAAATGGCAGAGTAGTTCAACAATTTTATTATCTACCTAACATTTAAATACTAACATAATAATGTATTGTCTTATTTTATCATCATTAATATTATTACAAAATCAAAGTTTTTTTTATTATAGCATGTGTGACTGTTTGTGACTCATGACAAACATACAATATTTATGAATAGGGACCAATACGATGTAATTTCTATAGAATTAGACCGATTTACTATGGCCTATGGATTCATTTGGCCAATGATGCTGTTACCAAATGGGCGGCGATAAAAAAGAACAATACGAAATAATAATAAATAATTTCTAGCATAGAATAATTCGAACTGTGTTTTAGAAACTGGCGTGGGCAATTTCTAGAACATTGTTTGATTTATTTTACGCTAAGTATAAAACTAAAATACATATTGAAAATATTACGCTAAAAAATAATTATTATCATTCCACATTATTGGTGGAATGCCAGGTCTCTGAGTTTTCAACAAATTAACTGCTACTGCGTTTTATACTACCCACACCATGAAAGGAGACTACCGTCTCGATAATCGAAAAATTCCACGCCTGATCCAAATCATAACTAGCGAGCGTTCTCTATAATCAATCTATATTTTTTTGGGATAATAAACGGATAGTTTATATGATATTTGTCTGTAAATGTAAATAATGATTTTTCATGTATTTATTGGTGGGTATTGTCATACTGTAGGTGTGAGACCACCTACTAAGTATGACAATACTTCTGTTAGACCGATAGCTCGTGTCCAATACAACTATAATAGTAACCAATATTTATTTTTTAAATAGTGAATTTTATACATATACGTCAGATTGTCAAAATAACAAATTCCGCTATTAGCGCGTTCTCCTCCAATCAGAGTAGTTGTTAACCTTTTCTGATTGGAGGAGATCGCGCTAATAACAGGATTCGTTATTTTGACAATCTAATGCTCACGTTATAAGAAACAGAATATGGCCGCTGGTAGGTAAGTAATTAAAGTTTATAAGAATTATTGATAAAAGTGATTGTGTATGGGTGTAATATGTGTAGTGCACGTCTGTGTGTATTGTATGTATAGTGCGTGTGTGTAATGTATGAAGAGTATGATTTTGTAGGCTATGGTGTAACAGTAAGGTCAATTTTATGATAATATATTATGTTATGTCAAAAAACGATAGACTAATTATTGAGAATGGACATAGGTATAATATCTAGGTGATCAAAACCGGTAAATCGAAGATATTTTGTAAAATGAATGAATGTGATACTTAACTTGCATAATTTAGTACGTGCAGATTTTAAATGTCAATTTTTGTTTCATATTTTCCTACGTATCTTTTTATATTTAAGCTTTATGAGTGTTAACTAGAGACAAGTTCAAAACAAACGGACAGATAATTGATATATATAATGTAGAGATTATGATTGCTTTGAATACCCTGAGTCTAGGTACCTTGAGGCCGTGTAGAAGTTATGTATATAAATTTTAATGTATGTGTATCTAAGTTATTTTACTATAAAAAACTAATTTATTTAAAATAAAATATTTTACATAAAATTATTCCAATTAGGTAACTCCGGAATATTTTTAATGTAGATAGATGGGTAAGTAGATTAAAGTGACGCAGACCCCAATCCTTAGTAATGTCAATTCATATGACAGCATTTTTTTTAATAAATACTTAGACTGGCTGATTTGTCCAAAATAAAAAAAAAGTTTTTTTAATATAAATTAGTTTATTACGGAGCGGAGTCTAGTAATAGTCACTCTTACATAAAATTAAAATATTTTACATAAAATTATTCCAATTAGGTAACTCCGGAATGTTTGTAATGTAGATAGATGGGTAAGTAGATTAAAGTGACGCAGACCCCAATCCTTAGTAATGTCAATTCATATGACAGCGTTTTTTTAAATAAATACAGACTGGCTGAATTAGTCCAAAATAAAAAAAAAGATTTGTTTATTATAAATTAGTTTGTTACGGAGCGGAGTCTAGTATAATAGTCACTCTTACCTTATAATAAATTTAAACTGTTAAAATTAATATATATTAATAAAATGTACCGGTAATATCACACTTTGTACGCATGTCTGGAAATTATAGTAATACATCAATTTTATTGAAACATTAAATCCTCGCATATAAAATTACATTTCTTGACTATTTCGACAATACATTACTTAAAATAAAATAGTAAGATTTCTAAAAGTAGATATCTAAAATAATAAACTGTAACACTCCATACAATGAAATTTCAACAGAGTGACTTTTGGGCTCAACTGTCCATAGTTAGAATAAATTGAAGAAACAATCTCAAACATTTTTGAGTGAAATCTGACAGAAGGTGATGACGTCACATATACGAATTCCCCCTTAACTCCATTAAGTATATTGATAGTAGTAAAAAAAAATTTTTTCTTTCAGGTAATTAATGCTAGCGGTAAACTTATGATGGTGCAACGCGAAGAATATGACGTGGACAATGGAAATAATCCTGTAAGTACTGTAATATAACGGGTTATTTAATAAAATCAAATTGACTTCTGGACCAAGCGGAAATAAAATAAAATAAATAAATACCATCACGGGTGCCTATTTGGCTCCCGAGAACCGTTAAACGTTAAACGGCCTCAGGTTCCCAGCGGAGGGATTAACCTATCCTCATTTCGCCGATGGTATTCGGAGGCAACACCTAACAAGTGGCGAGCTTGTTGCGGTGTTTATGATGAAATAGCCTCGTTGTATAAAGCGGTCACCCATCCCAGGCCTGCTTTGTTGTCATCTGCTTAACCTTGTTATCAGTTGCGCAGTGACTTAACCGCTAGGCTGGCACAAGTTGAAATATAAGATTTAAGATTTATTTATTCGAAGTTTTAGAAAAACATGACAAAAATTTCGTGTTAAAATATACATAGTTATATAAGTATTAGTTTTGTTGATATAGAACCCTAGTCACCACACTAGGATCCCCTGTGTTGTGGCGACTAGTCTCTTTCTAGTTTCAAGTAAACGGCCTACAAATTAACAATTTAATATTTAGGTATATATTACAGTTTGGATATTAGAACAACTAAATATTAAATAAGATAATAAATAACACAAATCAAACGAAAATGCACAAAAAATAAGCAGCAACAAAAAGTATTCGTAAATACCCACAGTCTATAGAAAATACAAAGTAAAGTGTTAGTATATAAAAAGTTTAATAAAAAAGTGAACCAACAAATTATTAATAAGGAAACAAAAAAATATAAAAAATAAAATTAATAACTGATATATGTTTATATACCATAATAATAATATGAATAATTAGGTATATAAAATAAAAAATCTAACAGAAGAACAATTACAACTTTAAGTTAAAACAAAAATTACATTACAATATATATTTAATATTATATTAGGAATTTGTTTTTTAGAATCGTTGTCCCTTTTTAATCCCGGTGTGTACCAATGAGTTTATAATTAAAAAAAATATGTACACAACATCACTATAGTGCCTCGGAGAGCACGTTAAGTTGTCGGTCCCGGTTTCACTTATGAAACTGTTTATAGATTGGTTATTGAATCTATTCAAAACATCGCGACGAGCTAGCCACTTTTTCGGTCGACTCATACCATCGGCTACGACGAGGTTGGATAAAAACCCCTCCGCTGAGTACCCTGGAGCCGTCTAGGCGGTCTCGGGCGCCGTAAGGCACCCGTGATGATATGTATGTATACCATATGACTTTGTATAAACCTGGTGGTGCGCAGTTAATCTTGTTTCATTCAGAAATATCTCTATTATGATTATAAGAATATATGTGCGTGATACAGACTGTTAAGTGTGCATTGTGTTAGTGTGGCAACTTTCACGGTCCACATCACTCACTACTCGATAATTTATATTTGCATTAATAACTAGTAGGTAATTAACAGGAAAAAAACAATACTTAAATGTTAAATTTATTAGTACACTTAGTTGCTTCACCAGTTTTTACAACTTATAATTTAAACACTCTATGCGTATTTTGGCATACAATAATTTTATGCAAAAACACGCTAGAGTCATCTATAATACTATTAACTAAGAAATTAATGTTTATGGCGAATAATTAGTGATCTTCCATCCAGATGAATAGGTCCCGAAGACCAGCTTTTAACCATACCATGTTTGCCATACGTTGCTCCAGATATTGTGAGTCCAGGTTCATGTGCCGGTCCATGAGGGTAACCTTCCGGAGGTATTATCAGAGGCACAAAGTTCAAAGGGTCATATGCGGGCACCGGAAGAATATGATCAGGCACTACTATAGGTTTTCCGAACGCACCCATCATCGGCTTTGGCCCATAGGTTCTTAGAGGTACTATTGGTTTCGGTATTGGTTCCCACATTCTTAATGGTAATGGAGCTAACGGTCTCAACATTGGTGCCGGATAAATAGGAGACGTTAAAATTGGTTTTAGAATGGGTTCTTCATAAAAAGGAGCAATGGCAACTGGAGCAAATGGTATGGGGTGGTGAGCTGGTCCCAATCGTTTGACGACAGCGTTGAACCCAGTGTGGTCATCGGCGTGGTAATCCACGACGCGTAAGCTTCCATCAGGCTCCACTAAGGAGTAAGATCCCTTCACCTGGTCACCGTTCCGCATTTCCCATTGACCTTTGTTATCCCCCGTAGAAGGGTCGTTCACGGCATAGTTAAACGCGTAATTTGGATTTGGCTGGGAACAAATTTATAACCTTCAATTATCCTGTTAATTAAACATTCAAATAATAGTATTGTTAACTTACGATATGCTCTATTGTTGAAATGGGAATGTAGTGTGGGTTTGCAGATACTACAATTATCAATCCGAAGAGATAAGTAACCTGAAATAAATATTTTCAAATATAATTGTGTGTAGATACTTCCTTGATAGTTTCATTTATATTATTTTGACTTAATATTCATTTTTTATTTACGTTATATTGTGTTATTTTATTTAATGAAAAAGTTCATCAATTATAAAATAATGATGTCGTACTGCCGAATGATATTTTTAAAATGTATATAGTGAATAAACCGTTAAAATTATTGAGATGGTCCTGGAAGTACCCAAAATAGCGCGTTTTTAAATGAAAATATTTTAATTTAATTATATTATAATCTTAATTTATTTATATTATTTACTTCGTCGTTTATATTTTGGACAAAAATATAATTACCGTACAATACTGCATTTTGACAAGTATTAACTCCAGTGAGCAAACGAAGTGTACTGTATTCTTTAGCTTCAAATTTATGTATTTATATATACTTAATATTTGACCCAGCCAAAATTGCGAGTCTTGGTTCGATCGGCCGTGGAATCCGGAACGCTTTTTGTCCCGCGCGTTCTTGTTAATTTTCATAAATAACGGGTTTAGTTTTACATTTAAAAATATAATTTTAGTATAAGTAATTATTATTAATTATTTTATAATTATATTGTATTGGGGCGTTGTGAAGTGCACTTGTTTCTTAACCACGAATACGACTACGAGGTACGTACCTCATTCTCATTTTTGGATTCTATACTGGATTTTTTTTTATATGATCCATATGCCTCTTAAATTAGAATGACTTACTTATGGACTCTGCGAGCTGCGAACTTTTTAAAACCATGGAGGTACAATATTTTTTCTGTACTAAAGACAGAGTGAACCTCAATAACAGCTAATAACCCTAAAAAAATAGAAATTTATTCTTATAATCATCATAATATAATAAATTAAACATTATTAGATCAATATGTTTCAGTTTATTCATAAATTCGTTATGGGAGAGTGAAAATTGTATCCCCTTGAATATAATCCGATAATACTCTGCAGTAAACTGTAGAGTATTATCTACATATAATACTCTGCAGTAAACTGAAGAGTATTATCTACATATAATACTCTGCAGTAAACTGAAGAGTATTATCTACATATAATACTCTGCAGTAAACTGAAGAGTATTATCTACATATAATACTCTGCAGTAAACTGAAGAGTATTATCTACATATAATACTCTGCAGTAAACTGAAGATATTATCTACATATAATACTCTGCAGTAAACTGAAGAGTATTATCTACATATAATACTCTGCAGTAAACTGAAGAGTATTATCTACATATAATACTCTGCAGTAAACTGAAGAGTATTATCTACATATAATACTCTGCAGTAAACTGAAGAGTATTATCTACATATAATACTCTGCAGTAAACTGAAGAGTATTATCTACATATAATACTTTGCAGTAAACTGAAGAGTATTATCTAAATATAATACTCTGCAGTAAACTGAAGAGTATTATCTACATATAATACTCTGCAGTAAACTGAAGAGTATTATCTACATATAATACTCTGCAGTAAACTGAAGAGTATTATCTACATATAATACTCTGCAGTAAACTGAAGAGTATTATCTACATATAATACTCTGCAGTAAACTGAAGAGTATTATCTACATATAATACTCTGCAGTAAACTGTAGAGTATTATCTACATATAATACTCTGCAGTAAACTGAAGAGTATTATCTACATATAATACTCTGCAGTAAACTGAAGAGTATTATCTACATATAATACTCTGCAGTAAACTGAAGAGTATTATCTACATATAATACTCTGCAGTAAACTGAAGAGTATTATCTACATATAATACTCTGCAGTAAACTGAAGAGTATTATCTACATATAATACTCTGCAGTAAACTGAAGAGTATTATCTACATATAATACTCTGCAGTAAACTGAAGAGTATTATCGGACCTAATTTTAAGCGTTATACTGTTTTTAGAAACTCTTTAAATAATACTTTTTTCTATGCTGTAAGATACATAAATAAATATTATGTTATATTACGCATGCATTTAATAAAGGTCCATGTGCACGACATTTATCCAATAGTTTGTTTTCAAAGTCTTTTAGTCTATTATACAGCGCTTGTGACGTCACCCAGATTTTTTAGATTACAGTACTAATATCGCTATTCAAATATGTATATTTCAAAAACCATTTAATTATTTTAAAAATAAATTTAATTATACTTTGTTAAATGTAGCTTGATCTCTGATCTTGATGACAGAAGACACTTCGTTTAAAAAGACCTCCTCCTTTGTTCTTTTTTGTAAGAAAAAAATTATAGTCACGATATTTTTTAATTTAGTATTTTATCAAATTGTAGAACATAATATAAACATATCTAAGTACCACAACATCAAGTCAAACAAATATTTTGATCTCACAAACGAAATTACTAAAAGTTGGTGCAAGAGGAATTCCAGCAAAGTCTTTGCATCGTCTATTGAAGGATCTTGGCCTTCCGAGATCAGCCGTCGGAACTTTTATGGAGCGTGTTTCCAAGATGGCGCTAACAGGATCATATAATATTTGATTGAGTAGAGAGGGTAGTGAACACAGTGCAGGTGAGAGTTCAAAAGGCCTTTAAACCTACTTCGCGGTCTCAAGTCCGGGAACGCTGCAGTTCAATCCCCTGCCTTTCAACCACGCGATGGACCCGGCACCCGCACAGTGAAGCCATGGATAGCTAAGAACATTGTCTCTCTTCACTAAATTACCATCTTGTTTATTTATTTACTTTTTACTTGAAACCATTTAAGAGTTTTACTTTTCCTTCTAGAGGTTGCTAACTTACTAGGGTTGGGCAAATAGCTAAATTACTATTTTTGTTTTTTATCGATATAATATAAGGTAGAAAGAAAAGTTTTTTTTTATATTGTAAATATAGTTTAATTACCTTACTCAAGTACAATATTGCAGTAATTATTATCTAAACAAATTTTATTCACTTAATACTGCGCAGTCACAGACTAAGTCAAAGTCATCATTTTCAGACTCACTATTGCTGGAAGAGTCTCCTATATTTTATCAATTGATTGTCTCGAAGATTGTTGAAGTTAATAGATTGATCGTTTACTATACGAATTTTGGTATATATTTTAATCGATTCACTGGATTACATTCGACCTACCAGTTTCAAATCGCTTGAATCTTTAGATTAGCAAAAGTATCGAATGGCTGTTTTGTTATGTTTTCATTACAACATAACATGATCTAAATAACATTTATAAATGGTGTACAAGTAATAAAATGAGTTTAAATAGTACAAAATGCTTTCATATGAAATTTACCCGTAAACATCAAGCAAACATCAAGCAAACATCATTGACACAAATTACAATATAAGCGGTAAAATTTTACAGGAGTGTAATACAATTCGTGATTTAGTAGTTACATTTGACACTAAACTAACATTTCTTCCTCATATCGATAAAACTATAGAGAAAGCCTCAAAAATGCTAGGGTTTATTATACGAAATAACAAAGTTTTTAGATGTCCAGCTACGAAAATTTTTATCGACAATGCATTTGTTAGAAGCACGTTGGAGTACTGGTGTGTACACAGTGTTGTGTGGTCACCACATTATGCTGTACACCAATTACGTATTGAACGCATACAGAAAAGATTTTTACGGCATCTAATGTATAAAAGTCACATGCACAACAAAACCTTTGCTTATCAAGATAAACTTACACACTTCAAAATTGACAGCTTGACAGTCCGCAGACACGTATTAGATATGAGTTTTCTTTACAAAATCTTAAGAAACCATATTGATTGTCCACCCTTACTAGAACTATTTAATATTCATGTTCCTGGGCTACGTCCCCGATATCCTTCAGCTTTACTAGGACAATCTCAATCTAAAACTAATATTAAACAGTATTCAGCAATATCCAGATTATCAAAAACGTATAATGAATCTGGTCAAACAATAGAAATCTTCAAATATACACTTTTTATATTTAAGCCTAAAATATATAAGTTAAAATGTTCCTTTTACTAGACAAGTAAGATATTAAGATGCTATGTTGATTTTTTATATATATTTTTTTGTTTTAGCTTTACATTTTTGTTGACTGTACACCTTGATTTGAAATATATTATAATTGTTTTTTTTTAATATTATTTTAAGTTATATTTTGTTATCCACACTAATTGTACATGTTGTGGCTCCTAAAGGTGAAACATTTAGCTAAAAATTGTACTTATGTTTTAAGGAAGTATTAATGTATCCGACCACTGGTTGTCTTTAAATAAATAAATAACATGCACAAAACCATCAGCATTAAAGAATGGAAATTTATTTTTTTATGTTATCAAAAGATCAATCGATATTTAGTATCAACAGCGTCACATCACTAGCAATTAATGTCATAATAGCTGTCATCGATCAATCTACATTTTACGGGGTATAGTTTCTTATTTTAGGCTATATATTCGTTTTTTTTTTTATTTGCATCTATACATGGTGACTGAGCTTATAGAATTCGGCGGCGCAGCTAAAAACTAACTAATGCTATATATATATTTTTAAATTGTATATACCTCTAAGTGAAAAGGGCCCACCCCTATTTTTATATTTTTTTTGTTTATTTAACATATTATAACCCTTAATTTTCACCCTTCTACCACCAACCCTCATTTTTTAATAGCGATATTAGTCCTACTGTAATAATATTCAACTCTCAGGGGTCGATAACTGTTCAATAATCCATCGATCAGTTTGTTCTAAAATATTTTTTTTATAATATCTGTGAAATAAACTAATTTAATTTATTTTTAAAATAATTACCTGGTTTTTGAGATATACATAATTGAATGGCGATATTAGTACTGTAATAATCTTCAACTCTCTGGGGCCTATTTCATAAATGTGACAATTGTAATTCACCATGACAATTTATAATACATTGCTTGATTTATTTCTAAATAAATAATTCCAACTACATCAAGCAATGTATTATGAATTGTCATGGTGAATTCCAATAGGGAATATGCATGTAACGGCAATTATTATTATTTTAATGTTTATTTTATGTCTTTGAACATAATCATAAGTAATCTATTTTATTTTGATTAGCTATTTTTTTTATAAATACGATTTAAAAAATCCATTTATTTGTAGAAACGGAACGCAGTTCTAAACGCTCCGACATTAGGAAACACTTCATGTGACGTCATTCGTGCATAAACAAATGTCAACGTGTGTTCTGTATTACGATAATTTGTTAGAAACAAACCCTTTGACTAACTTTTGAGGTGCAATAACTAACTAATGGTGCAATAATACATAAAACTAATATGATTTTTGAGCACGAATGACGTCACAGAATGGCGGCTAGTGGTGTACCGTTTTTTACTGCGGCAGATAAAGTTTAAACCCTTTTATTTTGGTGTTATTACCCTTTAAAAAATATTTAATATTTGTTTTTAGTGTCTAATGTAGTTACTCTATCAAGTAATGAAATAAAAAAAAGCCATGCATGGGAATATGCATGGTTTTTCTTTATTTCATTACTTGATAGAGTATAGTAGAGATATTGTCACGTTTATGAAATAGGCCCCTGGGGTCGATAACTGATCAGTCAAACGATCAGATTTTTTTTAAATTATATTTTTATTTGACAGATATTTTACTCATAGATATTTCTACCTATTTTCTCCTATATTTCGATTATTTACTGAAGATTTTACTAACCTTGATTATTTTTCTAAATAAATTGATATTTAAAAAAATATTTACCTACTCACTATTAATGTTTGTACTCTATAATAAAGTGAATGAGTACAGAATGAGACAGAACATATTATTCATTAGTACACCCGGGCAAAGCCGAGACGGGCAGCTAGTATATATATATTTACAACTTTCAAAGGTTTTAATTAAAAACTAATTATTATAAAGTTGGTAACAACTTTATCATTCGAGGAATTTGACGATGCGGAAATAAAATATTATATTTTTATTATCAAACTTATTTTATTCAGTCAATAAAATTATTTACATTTAAATCTTAGACTAGTCGCTCACAGGTACATATTTTATTTTATTATAAAAACTATCACAATGTTCACACTTGTGTTAGAAAAATATGATAGCATCTTTTAGTGAAATTTAGTGTTTAGTTTTAATGACTAAACTTCCACCATGGAGTGGGATAGGGCCGGTAACCCAGGACTTCTGTAGTTTTCCATTTTTAGCGAATCGTTTGCTAAAAATAGTTGCGTAGGGTCCACCTAAAGATGAACCTTTGAGAGGAACCCAGCCTCCGTAAGAGCTTGTGAGGGGGTCCCAGGGTAGACTCCAGTGCCCTAGGGTGGCTTTAGGCAGGCCTATGGCTAGAGGAGCGGCTCCCCAACCGTAACTCATAGGTTTGAGTGGTGCGATTGGATGTCCATGATGAACGGTCGTGGGATGCACGTTCGGCCCCAGTCGCTTGACAACAGCGTTGAAGCCTGTTGCATCGTCAGCAGTGTATTCAACTACTCGCAGGCTTCCGTCAGGTTCTACCAGAGAGTAGGATCCCTTGACAGCGCCACCGTCCCGGTGTTCCCATTGAGCTTTGTTGTCTCCGGTGTGGGGGTCATTTACGGCATAGTTGAATGCGTATCGAGGATGGGTCTGAAATATATAGATTACATTATCTCTTGTTAAGAAGCATACTACTATATGCATTACCATACAGCCTCCGTAGACTAGTGGTTGCGCCTTTGGTGTTAAACCCGGAGGTCGTGGGTTCGATTCCCACCCATGGCAAATGAATATTAGTACGTTTTTCTGTACAGTTTGTCATAGTCTGGGTGTTTATAAAATATAATATGTATTATATCATTGTTTCTGGTACACATAGTACAAGCCTGGAGCTTAGTTTGTGACCATAACAATTTGTGTAAATTGTCCAAAAATATTATTTTATAAAGTACCATTATAAATAGGAACCACAACGTTCCCCTTAAATAGTATACACCTGCCATAAACGGTTTCACTTGCCGTTTAATTCATTAGAAATGCGGTTGAATAAAATATAGCCCATTTCACTCGCTGATGTACACCTATGGGTATAGGAGGTGAAATTAAAAAAAAATCGTTTTAGTAATTTTTGCGAACTAACAAAAAAAATTCTTTATAATATTTGTATAGATTTACTTACATAGGGCGCTACAATGGGGATGACTGGAGTTAAGGGGATGGCATTACCAGCAGCTACTGCTATTAATGCTGCGAGGCAGGGTAACTAAAATAAAATAAATCACTTTAATTTATTGTATTAAATTGTGCTTAGTTAGAGCTTCCCGAAATACGGGGGACAAGCAAATGCACTGAAAGATTTATTCCTCCCACTCTCAAACCAGTCGTTATATGCAATACCTTCATTTGTTTTAACAACATTTTATGACATTAGAATCACAGACTACAAGATGTTATTCGGAGTCTACACTAAACAAGTGTAAGCTCGTCGCAATGTTTAGATAGACTCAATAACCCATCTATAAACAGTTTCATAAGTAGATATAGTGGAAAAGAGATCGACAGCTTAACGACAGCGCTCTCTTAGGCACAATTGTTGTGTTGTCAAACAAATGTTTTATTTTAATTGAAAACTCATTTGTGCACACCGGGGTTGGAAAAATAAAATAAATCTAAAAACTTGTACAAGCTTATCTGGACAATATGTCGAATTTAAGCATATTTTTACACACTCCTAGTAGAGTGTTTAATGACTGCTTATACACATTAGTGAAAAGGTATAAAACCTATAAAGATAGGTATAAAAATATAAAAGGTATAAACTTTATATATATATAATAATTCCACAACTCACCGCTACGTAGGTATTCATGTTGTTAATGTCCTGTGAGCTACTGTACTAGAGTATGCTGAAGGCATCGCTAACAATACATTATATACTCCAAATAACTTCCCACCGCTAATCCTCTTTGAACCCAATTAAGTTGATATACCTGTTCCAGGAGTTCTAGTGTTTATGAAACTGGTTGAACCGGGTTCGCAGTGACCTCCGTGCTCATAGTTTTATGTAACTTGCGTTAACTATTTATTGAATGTAAACATTCACGCCTAAATTTGTTTTTTTTACATTTACATATAAAACAGATTTGACCTTTGCACGGAGGTGTGCACCTAATATCACTTCTGCTGTAAATATTTTCTTGCATAAATATCTTAATTATTGTAAAAAATGAAATAAAAACTTATCATCTAAAAATATGCATACATATATTTTTAATTTGCTCAATACTATAAGCAGCGAGATGGCGCCTCGCTAAACACCCTTCCATGACTTTCTTCGAATTTATACTCTTAGCTTTCGATGTGCTCCTGATACATTGAAAAAATATTTTGTCACAAATATGAATGATAAAGGTATTTTATCACAAAATAGATGCTAAAGTTATTTTATCACATATATTGGTGCTAAAGGTATGTTATCGCAAATATTGATGCTAAAGGTATTTTGTCACACATTGGTGTTAAAGGTATTTTATCACACATATGAATGCTAAAGGTATTTTATCACAAATATTGAGGTACTGCCTTGATAAAATACTATAATAAAATATTGATACTAAAGGCATGTAGGCCAAAAGGCAGTGCCTAACTTAATCATACAAATAGTTGTATAGCAATAAACATAAAATTGTACGTGAACGTCACTGGAATTGACCCACCATCGGATCGTTACCTTTGCCCTGGTAGAATGGATATTACAGAGGTTGAGGCCAGTATCTTTTTATTTCATGTTTTTGATGCAATGGGTCAGTTGAGGAATAGCTTGTTTTAGCCCAACAAATAAATCATGGTATAGTCAGCGTATATTGTGCTAAATAAGGTTCTAAGGGGCATAAAACATCTAACAGTAGGGGTGCAATAACTGCACCCCTATTGTACTTAACTTACTTTTTATTCGGCTTGAAGGTATTTATGTGAGCTTTCCCTCAAACTTTGTTATAAATGTCAAACTAAAGTAAATAAAATTCAAGGATTTAATGTGAATTTATTATATTAAGTAAAACAATTATTTTTCTCATTAACTTTATTCTTGTGCACACAATTATTAATGAATTATTATCAATAAATAGTTGTCTTAACATTATAAAAAATACGCTTACTAGTCAATAAGATTTTTCTTCATAGTTTTCACAGGTAATAGCAAATAGGACAAGGAATGTATATTATAGCATATGACACTAAGTAAGCCGTTATCACAGAAGTCGTTTCATACAAATTAGTTCCTTAATGATAACTTTTTCCATAATCTAAAGGTGCACCATATACCGGTCCACCCCAAGATCCTATAAGAGGTCCTTTAGCACCACTGTATCCAAAGGATTTATAACCATCATATGGCAAAAGGGCAGGAGTCTTAGGACTAAGGTATCCGTAGCCTTTGAGACCTTCGTAAGCTGAAGGACCAACAGGCTCCTTAGCTCTACTATATTCGTAGGCTTTAAAACCATCGTAAGGTACCGATGCAATCAGGGGACCGACACCTTTTGCTCCCATATATCCGAAATCTCTGTTGGTTCCTTCATAGCCTTTAGTACCTCCATATAGTGCAGGCCCTTCATAGCCTACAGCTCCTGCTATTCCGACACCTTTGGCTCCCATATATCCGAAATCTCTGTAGGCTCCTTCATAACCTTTAGCACCTCCATAAAGTGCAGGCCCTTCATAGCTTATAGCTCCTCCAATTCCTTTTGCTCCTTCAAAACCTTTTCCTTCGTTGTATCCAAAATCTCTGAACCTTTCACCACTTAATCCACCATCTTTAGCCATAAATCCTAAAGCATCAAAAGCAGCTATCGGACCTAATGCAGGAGCTATCTCTTCTCCCTTGTTGGGCGAAATGAGTGGTAAAATTGGTTCGGTTTTGATTAAAGGTATAGGTGCTGGTGCTATAGGAAGTTCTTTGGCTATTGGAATATTATCGTTTTTTATAAAACTAGCTGTTGAATAAGCTTTACCACCCATGTATGGTCCCGAGAGGTAGGGTGCGCCTACGAGACCGTCTAATTTGGCTACAGAACCCACATATAATGGTCCTGCTGAACCGATTGATTCTAGTTTTGGAATAGGAGCTTTGTAGATGTAAGGTATGGCATGTTCAGTTGGGTGTAGATTGGGTCCAATACGTTTGACCACTGCGTTAAAACCGTGTTTGTCATCTGCCCAGTAGTCAACTATTCGCAGACTGCCATCGGGTTCCACTAATGAGTAAGCGCCTGTAAAACAATTTGTATTTAATTAATTGACCTGATATTTTAAAATATTAAAAATAATATAATTGATGTGTTATACCTTTAACTAAGTCTCCATCTCGTTTTTCCCATTGAGCTTTGTTATCTCCAGTTACTGGATCTTTTACTGAATAGTCAAACGCGTAGCTTGGGTAGGTCTACAAAATACAAATATAGTTCAAAACACTGCAATCTATCCTATTACTAGCTGTGCTCGCGACTTCGTCCGCGTGGAATAGTAATTTTTTTATCATATAAACTTTCATCCCCTATTTTATCCCCTTGGGGGTAGAATTTATCAAAATCCTTTCTTAGCGGATGCCTACGTCATAACATCTACCTGCATGCCAAATTTCAGCCCGATCCGTCTAGTGGTTTGGGCTGTGCGTTGATAGATCACTATGTTAGTCAGACACCTTTGAGTTATATATATTTAGATTATTCTTTAATACATATTTTTTGTGTATCTTGAACCGTTTTCACGGCGCACGCAACGGAAGGCTTCAAAGATGAAATAATTTCTCCCGTTTTTTACACATTTACCACTATATCTTTGCTCCTATTGGTCGTAGCTTGATGTTATATAGCCTATAGCCTTCCTCGATAACTGGACTATCCAACACAAAAAGAATTATTCAATTCGAACCAGTAGTTTCGGAGATTAGCGCGTTCAAACAAACAAACAAACAAACAAACAAACTCTTCAGCTTTATAATATTAGTATAGATAGTGATCAATCAAGAAAATAGACACTTACATAGTAATCCAAAGAAGAATGTCCTGGCGCGTACACTCCGCCCATGGAACCGTCTGCTCGACTCGACGCCGTCAGCGCCAGGAGGCAGGAAATCTGAAAACACACTGTATCACTGCACTGATTCTAATAACCCATATCTCAAAACTATCTCAATCCTGTACCAACCGCTGTGAAGTAGTTCATGACTGAAGATGCCTTTAAACTCAAACAACTATAGCGTACTGATTTCAGTTCAGTATTATGTTGAATATATAGCCCGGTGTTATTTGAGTTTACATATCCTGCCGTTACGGATATCGACAGTTGGACGCGAGCGCGGCGTGGCACGATAATTGCTAAGGGTTGCGTCAGGTTTCCTCATTTTCATAGTACAGCCTTCGCCTGGTGAAAACTGTTTATTAGAAGATGCTTCGTCTATTTTATTATTCATGTTATTCTCTGTCTTTCCCGGTTGTGTAATAATAATTAGCATGTGTTTGTTGAGGATATTATTAATTTCCTTTTTTTTTGTATTTATGAAGCCTAATATTCATTTATTATTTTAGACAAAGCTTTCTAGTTGCAAGAGCTTATTTTTTATATATATATCTTAGAAGCGAAACATAATTAGGCAAACAAATTTCGTTTTCTACGAAACAAAATCGACAGTAACGTAATTGATGAATATTCAATAATGAATCGGGATGCGCTCCAATTGTTGAGTAAATGGTTGGAGTATGAGTGGCCTGATTAGGTGTCGATGCACGTGCGGATCCGCGCACGCATCGCGCGTCCGTTGCTACCGCTATGAACATAGATATTTATCAAATGTTTTAGACTGATGTAATGTTGGATTAAATTGCGTTATATAATTATTGGTTGAACTTAATAAGGTCAAGTTGATGTTATTGTTTGTAATTAAAACTAATACCTACTTACATAATTCTAAAGAAGTGTATTGACTAAAATATGTTTGGTACAGAGTAGGTTTTATAATAGATTAAAGATTTCTTGCACATATTTTTCTAATATTTGTGCATTATAAAGTACCGAATGCTTTTCCACGTCCACTGTTCTAGTTTTTTTTTGTTTAGATACATTTTTGGATCTATTATTATCACCAGAAACTTTTTTTTGCCAATTAAAACAAAAAAAATATTTAAACTTCATAGATCTTTTAATTTAGACTGCAATAACATGGTTTAAACATGCTTTCCTTATATGTTGATAAAGTTATTTAGACATTCCTTAATTTCCTAAAGCAAACCATATTTTTTTCACTCACTACATCATATTTACCTATATAGTTTAAATATATGTTATATAGTTTGTACAAACCGAACAACGAAAACTATTTATATAGTTTGGCAGAGAAATAATTGTAAAATTCTGTATTTTTACTTAAGACGAAACCTTTCTTATAATAGAAAAATACTTTAATACATAATTTGTCCCCAGGCCTACAGCTGTCTTCCAGCGACAGTCCTAGCTTCGTGCGTGGAGAGTGTATGGGCCGCAAGTTCAGGCTTCGGCACCCAACTATCAAGAGCCTTGTGGCTATGGTGCGGGGCTTTAGGGGCCCGTGTGTGGCTACCTTTACTGCCCCGAGATACGTCGAGGTACTCCGATACTAAGCGGCATACCTTTATGGCCAAGAGAATTATGCTGCCGTTTCATCTCAATATATATCCTCTTAGTAAGTACTAGATTAACACCCATATTGTAAAGCATTTCCTTAACTCGAAACATCCTTAAGGAATGTCTAAGGAAAACTTCCTTTTCTGAGGTATTTTAGTAGATTTCCTTATACGAGGAATTCACCGAACTCTCAAAATTAAGGTACCTCGGGACCTATCACTAAAAAATCCTTGAGTGGCCGTAATTTTTGACAGCAATGCAGTCTTTAAGAAAATATCGAGTCAAGTGACCTAGATATGTTTCAGTTTTACCGGCGTTTACCGGTTTTTAGGAGACTACTTCAAATATTTCTTGTCGAGGTGCAGGTGGGTGCGGTTACGAAAAAAGCGGTTGATTTGGCGTCTACTTTATACTCGTTTTGATATGAAGCGAGTATAAATTACACTCGTATTGCAAATTTGTCTTCGAAGCCACTCATTTCGTAACCGCATCATTAAGCCGGCGGGAGCGATTAATGCTGTTAATTAACAATGTTTTGATCGACCCCATTCATAGACGTTGTAGGCCTGCTTACCATCAGGTAAATCAAAGTCACTTGCCGTGCTTCAATAAAAATAAATAAATAAATGTGAAAGTCCACTAGTAGGTTCTAATGATTTTATAAATTGGTTTGGCTCGTAGGACCGCTGGATAAATCATTCAAAATATAAATTTTTCTAGTAATTGAAAAAATGTTTTCACAATAAAAAAAAGTTTTTCATAACATAATGTAACAATAGTCACACAATAACTGATTCCTAGGTAATTAATTTAGTAATGTTTATTGTTATTTGTTTTAGCTATACTGTTTGACGATGCCATTCTCCTGGGTGCTGAAAACGACACAACCCTCTACACAACAGAGAGCAATTCCGTGTTTTCGTTGCCATTCTGTGTAGTCAATAGAACGGTGAGTTATTATAATACTATTTGCCACAAATGGGTGTCAAATAATATACGGAAGTGCTGTAACACACCTTGTAGAAATCACAATTATTCATCTGTCTTGCTTACACTCTTTGAGTTTTTGTTGGGTTTGTAGCAGGCCATCTTCTGTTCTCATGATTGGAAAGGCCTCAGGGCACATCCGTATTTATTCATACTTGATTTGGAATTCCATCGGTCACGACGAGGCGAAATTACAAACTCCATTACTAGGTACACTGAGGTTGTCTAGGCGTAATTTCATGTGTAGTACCATCCGTTATTATCCCCCCCCCCTCCCCCTTTTTTTAATCTCGTTGGGATTCAGATTAATCTTTTACTATCCTATAAAAAAAAGTAAGTTACCTACCGGGACCAATTCTACAAAATGAATTGGATATCAACTACATGTTAAGTTAAAATTTGACATATTTCCATACAAAATGTGTCAAATTTAACCTTCATACGACGTTAATACACAATTGATTTAGTAGAATAAGCGTGGTTGGGCATCTATGAGTAAACCAGTTAGTCAGTGAAGACAAGCTTATAGCTACGCCCCGCGGTTTCACCCATCTTTTAATATAAAAGAAATCGGATTATTATTTTAGTTTTGATTGGCGTGCTTTCTGACTATTATTCATTAGTTTGTTCGGTTCTAAGTGTCGTGGCGTAATATAAAATAGGTAAGGTATAAGCACCTTTCCCCAAGATCTAGGAAGGTAATCAAATGTAAAATTCATTTTTCAAAACCTACTTCCAGTAATTATCGCGTTTAAACTCTTTAGCTTAGTTATACAGGGCGAATTTGAAAGTATGTACTTTGGATTAATATGAGATTCTGCTGATCAAATCGAACAACTTTCCCCATGGAACCATGTGTCGCAAATGAAAAAAAATTTTGGTTTCCCCATACAAATTGGTCATTTTAACATTACTAGTTTGTATGGAGAAGGTAATTTTTTTTTTCATTTGAGACACATGGTCCCATGGGAAAAGTTGTTCGGTTTGATCAGCCGAACCTCATATTAGCCCAAAGTACATCTTTTCAAAGTCACCATGTATAATAAGATAAATATTTTTTTTTATTAATTACTAATTTTAATTAATTACTAATTTTAATTAATTACTAATTTTAATTTTTGCGTTGCGGAAATTAATTAATAACTTTAAAACTAAAAGTGATAATTACACTTTTAGCATATCGTTAGAAAGGGCATGGACCGAGGATGTTTTAAAAAAATCAGAAGAACTCCAACCCTGTTAGTTTTTTTTTAAACCCCATAGAAAGTTGCCCTTAAAATTATTTCTTTACCTTACTACGGTACTTCAGCACCATAACTTTTCTTCTCCACAATTTTCTGGTGTAAAATATTTTTTGCAGGACCCTAAGACTCTAACGATTAAAACAAAACCATTAGCAGACCGGTCCCATGGATAGATTTTGAGCTACAGGTAGTTTTAGTAAAAAAATCACAAAAAAGTCAAATAAAAAATAAAAATAAATTAAAAAAAAACCTTGAAGCCAAGGTCAATATATTGGGCGGGGGTAGGTAGCAGACTATCCCTAGTTTCTACCCTAGGCGTATGTACAGATCCCTTCCAAACACCCTGTATAATATTAATATTTGTTGGCACATGTTGATTTAATATTATATTTTTTTACAGTATCTGGTAAGTTTTTCACGTAGTACCGTTTGTTTCCGTTTACTGAGGGTATAATTATATTTGCCTTAAATAAACTATATAATTATGTTGTTTAACTGACTCGTCTATGTTACATTTGTAAACCAATGACTAAATGCGGCGATTGGTTAATTGTTGGTACTTATTTCAAATGTGTAGTAACATAATCATTAAAAATGATATTGCATAAATATCTTGATATTTTTATATATTTAGCTGGCTTCATGCGCCATCCACAAATCCTTAACTTTATAGGAGGAACTTATTATGTGCTATTTTAGTTAGCTAATTATAATTAACATTCGGATTTATAAAGGTTTAACGAAGTTTGTACATAAGGTAAAAGAAAAAAAGGGGAAAGTAAAACTATTTCAGAAAAAAAATACAGTTACCATTTTGGATAGAAATTTGAAATCTGGATTAGTAGTAGTAACTACTAAACCATAATAGTTATTTATATTATTTAAAAACTTTATTGCACGATCTCCGGCAAAGACTAATGAGCAACCACTAGTCAATATGAAAAAAAAAAAATTTCAACTATCTATCTCAAATCTTTATAAAAGCTTTTCCAAACGACACAGCTTCTCTTAATTAATAGGTTTTTTTCTCACTTAACAGAGCCAAGTATACCTCCACCAAATTCTCCGTCAGCTGTTACGTCGCAACCTCGGCTACCACGCCTGGGAGATAGCTCGCAGCTGCGCCCAGCTCCCGTACTTCCCTCACTCTCTCGAGTTACTCCTGCATGAGGTGCTGGAGGAAGAGGCCACCAGCAAGGAACCCTTGCCTGACGCGCAACTACCTAGCGTCATTGAGTTTGTGCACGAGTTTCCAGTTTATTTACAGGTATTTTTTTATTGGAGCACATGACTTTGTATCTAACTGGTGGTGAGCAGAACTACGAAGTCCATGAATGGGGACAATCAATAATTGTTCTTAAACAACATTGATTGCTTCCAATATGCCGGCTAAATGATGCGATTACGAAAAGGGCGGCGATAAAGAGGGATTGCATTACGAGTATATTTTAATATACTCGCTCCCTTATCGTCAATTCAACCACCCAATTCGTAACCGCACCCTAGTTTTATGGGTTCATGGGGCCTATCACCATATAACAATCCTATAAGAGGTGGTAGTATGACCCTAGCAAGTAAAAAAAATATGACTTTAAAAAAAAATGTAAGAAACAAATTTTAATTTAGTGTTTCAAAGTGAGCTATAGGCTTCGAATATGTTATAGGTACCTATTAAGGGGGAATTCGTATATGTGACGTCATCACCTTCTGTCAGATTTCACTCAAAAATGTTTGAGATTATTTCTTCAATTTATTCTAACTGTGGACAGTTGAGCCCAAAAGTCACTCTGTTGAAATTTCATTGTATGGAGTGTGACAGTTTATTATTTTAGATATCTATTTTTAGAAATCTTACTATTTTATTTTAAGTAATGTATTATCTAAATAGTCGAGAAATGTAATTTTATATGCGGGGATTTAATGTTTCAATAAAATTTATGTATTACTATAATTTCCAGACATGCATACAAAGTGTGATATTACCGGTACATTTTATTAATATATATTAATTTTAACAGTTTAAATTTATTATAAGGCATTAGTAAGAGTGACTATTACTAGACTCCGCTTTGTAATAAACTAAGAATTTATATTAAACAAAACTTTTTTTTTATTTTGGACTAATTCAGCCAGTCTAAGTATTTGTTTAAAAAAATGCTGTCATATGAATTGACATTACTAAGGATTGGGGGCTGCGTCATTTTAATCTACTTACCCATCTATCTATATTAAAAATATTCCGGGGTTACCTAATTGGTAAATATTTTATTTTAAATAAATTAGTTTTTTATAGTAAAATAACTTAGATACACATACATTTAAATATATATACATAACTTCTACAGGGCCTCAGGGTACCCAGACTCAGGGTATTCAAAGCAATCATAATCTCTACATTATATATATATCAATTATCTGTCCGTTTGTTTTGAACTTGTCTCTAATTAACATTCATCAAGTCTTAAATATAAAAAGATACGTAGGAAAATATGAAACAAAAATTTACATTTAAAATCTGCACGTACTAAATTATACATGTTAAGTATCACGTTCTTTCATTTTACAAAATATCTTCGGTTTACCGGTTTTGATCACCTAGATATTATACCTATGTCCATTCTCAATAATTAGTCCAACGTTTTTTTGAAATAATTAATATATTATCATAAAATTGGCCTTACTCTTACACCATAGCCTACAAAAATATACTCTTCATACATTACACACACGCATCATACACACAACACACACAGACGTGCACTACACATATTACACCCATACACATTCATTTTTATCAATAATTCTTATAAACTTAATAATAAACTATAATATATAAACTAATTACTTATTCTGTTTCTGTCTGTCTTGTAACGAGAGCGTAAAATTGTCAAAATAACGATTTCTGTTATTAGCGCGCTCTCCTCCAATCAGAAAAGGTTAACAACTACTCTGATTGGAGGAGAACGCGCTAATAGCGGAATTTGTTATTTTGACAATCTGACGTTCGCGTGAATTATATTACGCTTAATATAAGCGTAAAATAATTCAAACAATTTTCTAGAAATTGCCCACCGCCAGTTTCTAAAACATAGTTTGAATTATTCTATGCTAGAAATTATTTATTATTATTTCATATTGTTCTTTTTTATCGCCGCCCATTTGGTAACAGCATCATTTGGCCGGCCATAGTAAATCGGTATAATTCTATAGAAATTACATCGTATTGGTCCCTATTTATAAATATTGTATGTTTGTCATGAGTTAGATACAAACAGTCACACATGCTAAAATAAAATAAAACTGATTTTGTAATAATATTAATGATTATAAAATAAGACAATACATTATTATGTTAGTATTTAAATGTTAGGTAATAAAATTGTTAAACTACTCTGCCATTTATAAAATTAAAGTTTTGGATAATGGATGGAACCCTATTGAGCTTTGCTTTGGACATATATAAAAAAAACTTTATTAAAAAACAAAACAATTAAAATAAATAGGTAAAATATGTTTAAAAATTGTAAAATAATGTGCGCCCGACGATACATTTTATTAAAAATATAAAAGCGACCAAAACAAATAGCTGTTGCGTAGTTTTAGTTACATCGGACAGTCTGTCTTTTTTTTTTGTAAGGTTATACAGACAGTGACAGTTGGTGAAAATTGCATATTTATTTTAGCTGAATCTGTAGTTAATCATGTTAAAATGTGTAAAAACTTAGAATATAATCAAAATAAATATACACTTGTCTTATAAAATTCCCAACAGTGAATATTTAGTGTTCCGATAGTAAAATAGAAAAAAGCGACGCGGAGCAACCTTTCACAGACGGGATCGCCCGCACAATGACGGCCTGTCATGGATTTTGTATGAAGATTTCTGTCTGGCAAATTTTTGTAATTATTTAATTAATAATTTTCTATTAAACTTGCAAAAATCTCTCTATACTTTTTTAGAATACATAATAAACTATTGCTATATATTTTTTTACCACTATAAATTGTTGTAGTTTTGTCGCTTGCAGAGATGTTAAAAAGTACAAAATTTTCATGTTTTGGAAAATATTAATACATTTTTTATTGAAATAATATATGGGAGACTATATTAATCTCTTCATACATTTCAAGTTAAAGAGTTACTATTTGCATAATAATAGTTGTCTGTGAGTATCGAGCAAATTTCTTTAACAAACATTTTTAGTTTTGTAGTTCTAGATTTTCAGAATACAGCCTTAAATCACCGTATGAATATAACAGTTGTTCATTTTTCTGTGACAGATCTAGACATAATGAATTTTGTTTATCGTGGTAGAATACAGTAAATCGCGGAGATTGTATCTATGCTTACCACTCGGTAGATACAGGGTCATCTACTATGATAATATTAAAATAGCTGTATATGGAAGTATTGTTGCACCCTGTACAATCCATGTGTTATTAATTCCAGACAGTGGTGCAATGCGCTCGCAAGACTGAGATAGCTCTGTGGGCGTACTTGTTCTCCGCGGCCGGGAAGCCCAAGGAACTGTTCCAGGAGTGTCTGCACAAGAAAATGCTCGACACTGCTGCCTCTTATCTTATTATCTTGCAGGTTAAATTTTATATTTACTTTATTTTAGTTTTTTTAAGTTGACATTTTATGTCACCTTATTGGAAACTGCAGTGATTGGTAGATATATATATATTTTTTTAAATCGCACGTTATCAAAGTTGCGGTCAACTAGTATATAGAACACAAAGGCGCTAAGCTCAGTTCATTTTAAGGACACTGCATTCGTAATCGCGTTCTCCATACAAAATTTACTTTCGCACTTCCAATAATACTCGATTACTGTTTGTCGCAGAATTAAAATAATATTTTTGTCGGTCATTGTATTTATTAATCTTTCTGTGTTGGGTTATTATTTTTATTTGTTTCGAATTCCAAAAATCACTTTTTAATATTATTGCCTACAATTACGAACATAAAAAAATTTTACTTCTACCAACAACCAAGTTGTAATATTGGAAGTATATTTGTATGGGCCTCAAGTGTGAAGCACTAGAGTTTTTTACTTGCTGGTTTCTTTGTCTCTGAGGGGATCGACTTTACAGTTAGTATACCCGTAAAGATTTACATGAAATAATGATTTGACTTTGAAGTCGACTCCAGGGCTCTTAAGGACAGGAATTTTATTTCAAGTTTATTGTATAACACGCTACTTAAGTTAATATCGATTTTAAGATAAATCCATAAATGCGGACATTAGTTTCCCTAGTACTTAGTAATAACTGAGATGTTAATATAGAACAAGAAACGCGAACGTGACATTAACTGGTAAACTAATTGGTTATAGAACTTGGAGAGTTCGGCAGTAAGCAGACAATTGGCCACTCAACTCTTGGACACAGCGTTACAGCAGCAGCGCTGGGACCTCGCCAGAGACCTCGTTCGCTTTCTTAGAGCCATCGGTATGTCACTGTTAATATTAAACGTGAAAATTAAACTCATGTCTGGTTTTTAGTATTCACGTTAGCAAAACTAGTTCAACATAGACTATAACACGAGCGCTTTAAAGCGCCTGAGACCACTTTAACAAAAACCAAAGATGCACAAACCGTTAAGTGATCTTGTCATATTCTGCTTTTAGTCAGTGCATTCGCCATTTTTAAGGAGATTATTGCATCAATTTCTTTTTGAGGCGGTAGTTTTGTTCCAGGTTGCGGTTACGAAAGGGATGGTTGATTTGACTATAAAGCAACGAAGATATTAAAGTAGACACGTAATGCAAATTCGTCTTTTACGTCGCCCATTTCATAATCTCATTAATTAGCGTATTGGGAACTATTAATGCTTTTTAAAAACAATGTAATTATTGACCCCATTCATGGACTTTTTAGGTCTGTTTACTATTATGTAAAGTATATTTTTTGTCCGCGGTTAGTATTCTGAGTGTACCGAAAAAAAATTGGTCGCGGTGTTTCCTTTGGAAATTATATCACAAAGTGTTTAAAGGCTTACCATCGATTACATAAGATTATTTTTTCCATATTGTTATACAATGAAAATTTTACTACTTTAAAAAAAATATATATAGACAGCTTTTGATTAATGTCAATCTACTTCAACCGAAACAAAATTATATAAAAAATACTTGTCTGAAACAAATAAAGTGTGTTAAATGTGTTTTTTATTAGGTAAAATATATAATTGAAACTGTAAAATTTTATTGCCAAATATTTCATCTTCAGTCACTGTCACTGATGACGCCGCTCCAAAGAGAGGCGAAATAATTTGCAATAAATTTTAAAGCATCTATTTATATATTTTATCTAATAAAAAAAATACATGTTACTTTGTTACCTTTGTTCGTGATGAATACTGGGCTTTTATTTAAGGTTTTTACTGTGTTGTAGATCCTAACGACGTAGACTCGCCCAGGAACTCTGTCAACGTCCAAGCCAAGTACGGACAAATCACTCAACCACAGTCAGTCAGCCCTAATGCGGAAGACCTATCTGTTATCCTCGGAACTATGCAGGTATTGTGGATTATAAAAGTACTAAATTACATATAAAAGATAATGTTCTTAGCTATCCATGGATTCTCCGTGCGGGTGTCGGGTCTATCACGTGGTTCTCTCTTTAACTGCGTTCTCTCTTTAACTGCGTTCAGTGCCCTCTCTAGGGCAGAGAGGGCATCGCCATCTTGGAAACGCGTTCCATAAATTATCTATAATCGTAACAATAGAATATATTCGTATTTCAATACAAAATTATTAGTAGTACCATGGTAACTAACGATTTAAAAGAACGTATTAAGAACGGCTGTAAGTTAACGCAATGTCTCATAGAAATAAATATCCTAAAGCCAGATTTCATGATAGTAGATTTGGACTCAATATTGTGAGATTTCTCTATATTTACATATATGGAGATCTCTATCTATATCTATAGATATAATCTTTAAAAATAAAGCTGGTTTACTCTAAAAATTCATGTCTACTCAAAGTTTAAGCGCGCCTTTAGAGAAGAAACCAGCGGCCACATTCTGAGCTCTACCATGGGTTTGCGCATTGTAGAAACGTAACGTATTAATTTACGTATACCTGAGCAACAACCAATATGGCCGCTTTATTTTTCTAACAGGATTGAATAAAGCGATCCGAATACGTTACGTTTCTACAATGCGCACCACCCATGGTAGAGCCTCTGTTTCTTATAACGTGATCGTTAGATTGTCAAAATAACGATTTCCGTTATTAGCGCTCTCTCCTCTAATAAGCGAAATAAACTACTCTTATTGGAGAAGAGCGCGCTAATAGCGGAATTCGTTATTTTGACAATCTGACGATCACTTTATTAGAAACAGAATGTGGCTGCTGTACTTAGTTGAAATGTTTGCAGATAGCAGGCAATCGTGGTCGCAGCTTCAGCACCACGGTGTCTCCCCGCGTGGAGGGAGAGGTTCCCGCGCCGCCCACCGCCACCGCCGCCGTCAAGAGGAAGAAGTCAGTGCCCACCAGGCAAGACCGGTACGTCAATCAATCACATTAGCTTTAAAATCTACAAATATAGTTATTTAATTGTAATGGTATAACATATTTTACCGGCTTTAGAGTGCAAATTTTAAGTAGGTAGTATATAATTTATTCTAGGAAAATATAACAATCAGAATAATAAATAAATATCATCATGGTGCCTTTTTCATTTTTTGAGTATACCCTCGTTGTATAATGCGGTCACCCACACCATGTCCGGCCTTGTTGTTGTCGCCACTGACAACAACAAGGCCGGGCCTGGTTAAGTCAGCTGCTCAGTCACTTAACCAACCTAGGGTGCTGCTTTTTTAATCAAAATATCAATATCAACAGACAATAGGTACTTAAAATATACACTATAATTTAAAACTTATAAATATTACAGATTCTTGTGACTATTTTTATTGTTATCATTATTACGCATTTCGCGTATTTCTGTCAATGTCAAATGATAGTTTAGTGGGTAGTTTTAGAAGTTATATAATATAAGTAAAAGACCATTTATTGGATGGAAAGGAATTCATGTAGGTTTAGATGGGAATAAGGAATGGCAACATGACTGTGGCCTTCTTGCTGCGTTAAGTGAGCACTCTCCACCAATTAGATTAGCTTATTTTAGCAGGGTTAGAAATTTAAGCGATTCTATTGGTGGAGAGTACGCACTTAACGCAGCAAGAACGTTAAAACAAACTCGCACTAGGGCCACTGTACGCAAGCATACAGTATTTCTGCCAATGTCTAGTGTAAGAAAGAAAAAACCCACAGTAAAATGGATACCCACGTTTTAACATTGATTAAGATAATCAATGAGATAACACAAATATCGCGTTCACTGTGTTAATGCTGCACTTCTCATACTTATAATCACTACGAATTCTTTTTTTAACAACAATAATATTCTATAAACTTAAACATGAAAAATATAACAAAAACATGCCACTACAGTTTTCGGGCTACAAAGAATCCCTAGTGTTTCTTACCTAATATTGATTTAAACAGCTAAAATTACAGTAGAGCATTGAAGACTTCTTAGTAAATAAAATTTCTAAGTTTTTACCTGTTTAGTACATAAATTAGGCTTTTGGCTAGACAAAAGCTTTCAATTCGGTCTTTTAAGTAAATCCGAGGTCAAAGGTGTTTGTGGGCATCAAATGTATTAAAAAGTGAGTTTTCTGATGGATAGCACTCCCTGTATATTTTTAATTTTATTTGGCATTCTGCATTTTGCCTTTTTTAACACAGACATTAAATTTAGCCATTACCGCTAATCTGCAACGTCGCTCACATCCACTCATTTTATTTCCTGGGCAAGATGGCTGTTGCTCTGACTAACATACAACTGCTGACTATATGGATAGAACATTCTATTTCTTATTTCTTTATACATATTTTTATTTCGACCTAATTTTAAAGTAATTCAACAGCGAAAACTTTACTGGAACTTCAGAAGAGTTCTTCATAGATATGATGATACAACGACACGCACGATCGTTGCTCACTTCGGCTCGTCTCCATTCGCTGGGCAAGATGGCGGCGGCCCTCGACATACACCTGGTGGCTTGGCTGGCGGGGGAGAAGGAACGCGCGGCTAGAGTGGATAGCGCCGTGCCTTGTTTGAAGAGACTGCACCAAGACTTTGGATGGCCTTACCCTAATGTTGAGGAAGCTGACCAGTATTTGCAGAGAAAAGGAAGTTCTATTTCTAGTGAGTGTTTTCTTTTACTTTACATTAAGAATATATATTAGTCATTTAAAATGAATGTTCTAACAATCCTTGGTAATAAATTCATCACACTTTCACTCAATCTTTTGTATATGTAGTATCTCTTTTCACCAAATATAAAATCTAGAAAGAATGAAACAAGCATGCATTACTTTATTGATTATGTATGTGAAAATGATCCATAAATACGGACTTGAGAATTTTAAACAAGAATTAAGGACACTGCATATGCAATTGCGAAGTCCGCGTTCTCCATACAAAATCAGTATTCGCACTTTCATTATTACTCGACTACTGTTGTCGCAAAATTAAATAATAGTTGTGTTGGGTTGTTTTTTTTTAAATCAGAAAAAACCGTATTGTCTGAACTTCACTGACAGCCTCTGTAGACTAGTGGTCTTGCGTCTTTGGCGTTGTATCCGGAGGTCGTGGATTCGATTCCCACCCATGGCAACAAAATATTAGTACGCTTTTTCTGTAATCACACCTATACCATCTACTTTATGTACGACTGCAGAGTCCTTAATAAATATAGACCTAAGATATGCAGGTTATTTTAATTAGAGTGTATGTGTTGTTTGTAGGTCCATACATCCCCCCGGCCGACGCTGACAGTCTGTGCGGGGACAGCGGCTATATGAGTCTAACGTTTAGGGCCGCCATGTTGCCGATGGGGGGCGCGCCAGCTTCTCCTAGGTAATTTATCAATATCACGTGTCAATTAATGTGCATAATATATGTATGTATCCTATAATAATTTAATAGGTGGAGTAGTCCCATATTTTTTTATGATTTCCCTGTATATACAGTATACATTTAAGTAAAACATATAGGCGTTAGTTTTCTTTGAATGATATAAATTAATAATTAACATTATTTTGTCCGTCTTCGTGGTCTAATGGTTGCGCCTCTGAAATTTTATCCAGAGGTTGTGGGTTGGATTACCACTCATGGAAAAATAATATTATTACGTTTTTCTGTACCTTTTGCCATTGTCTGGGTGTTTATAAAATACAATTGTAATAGTATAGTTTTTTCTGGTACACATACAAGCTTAGCTTATGTAGTTTGTGACAGAGTGTGTGAGATGTGTAAAGAATATCCTACAGATTATTATTATACAATTACTATTATATATTATTGTAAAGACATCACCACTAGATAGTCAAGATTATTGTTAATTCTACATAGTACATTTTCTCATGGTCTGGTTGTTTATAAAACTTAATATGTATTGTATCATAGTTTCTGGTACACATAATACAAGACTATGTTTATGCACTATGTGTGTAAAGCCCTTCATATTATTATTATATAAACCAAAACTTATTTCCAGTTCAGCGGGAGATTGTAGCGTAGCGGAGAGCGGAGCGGCTTGGGGCGGCGAGCTGGGAGCGGATGAGAGACGATACGCCGCGCTAGTGGAGAGACTGCATCACCACCAGGCCGAGCGGGGCAACCACTCCGCCAACGTACAGCTGCGGTATGTGTATACCTCAAGAAACCAATAATATATGCAGGGTGGCCACTTTCTGGAAAACATGGAAAACCGAGAAAAGTCAGGGAATTTTCGGAGACTTTCCAGTCTCAAAAAAGTCAGGGAAAATGCTAGAAGGTCAGGAAAAAATTAAAAGTACACACACAAATTGCTGGCAACCTTTTATGCGCGATTCCATCTAAGTTCAAAATATGCTTGTTTTTTTTTAAGAATGTAAAATATATTTTATTGCTCTATATTTTCCGAAAATATTGTTAAAAATAATTGTTTCTATTTTCTCATATATTTTAGGCAAAAATTAATTAAAAAAACCATATATTATATTTTTGGGGTTTTTTTATTTTCTTTTTGTAGCTCATTAAGGTCAGGCATGGGCGTAGCCAGGGGGGGGGGGGGAACCGCCTATGAGGTCAAGGAAAATCTAAAAAAAAGTGACTGGAAAATCTGGAAAAGTCAGGAAAATTTGTATGCGAAGTCACTTTTAGACCACCCAAAGTGATTTCTTGGGGCAACCTCTGCCATTCTTCAATTAATGTGTTTTTCAGCTCGCCCAGATTGTTAGGAGGTGGCATTCTTGATTGGACACTCCTCTTTAGCAAGTCCCAAACGTGCTCAATCGGATTCATATCCGGGGACCGTGCTGGCCACTCCATCACCGTAACACTATATGCATCTAATTCGGACGTACCCGGACACCAAAGTAAACTCCGACACTCACTTCGACAAGAAATCGACTCAATAGGGTTCTAAAAACCCGTAAGCCACGACTGAAACAAAAAGATGACTAGGTGGCGGGGTGGAGTGATTACGCGCACAATGCTATGCTAAACTTTAATCAATATGACAATTCTGACGTTATTCAAACCTGTGACATACAGAACTACATCATTTTGGTTAAAGTTTAGCTTTAACTTTGTGCACGTAGTAGGCCTACAGAACTACACGAATGATTTTATTACGTCTTTTATCAATAAACTATTTGTTCTAGATATTTCCTCCAACTAATGACGGAGGCCAGTTGTGTAGAATGGGCTCTAGTGCTGGCTGTAATTCTCAAGGATGCGATGGCGGTCCTGCGCACCACCAACGCGGCCAGATCCAATGACGTGTCTCTGGAGGCCGTGAAGAGGCTAAGGAAGGCTCTGCAAGACATCTCTGCTTGGGTCGACTGTGAATGGTGAGTATCCTTTATCATCATATATAGGTACCCAATTAAAAATTATACTTTTCTTATTTGTACAGTCGGCCAAGAAAGTGATCTATTAAATTTCACACAATTTCCCCATGTTATCAAACTATCGCTAAGGTTGAGTGTAGTGTAAACGTCACTACAATAAATGATAAAGATAACATTAACTGTCACAATATTCTGCAAGCGAAAATCAACTTTATTGTATTATGACGTGCTAATGAACGTCGACTCCAGGGTGGTAGACCACATTCTTAGCAGATGTACATTAAAGATTTTTGCAAAAGTACTGGAAGCCGTGAGAAATAAATAATAGATCTTAAAAAAAGGTTTTATTATGACTTCGTCTCTGCGCATTACGTAAAAGTCACATTTTGGCTTCAAAATCGAATTACTGAAAGGTAAGAGTAATATTTAGCGTTTATTTCATCAAAATCGACCCACAGAATTAAAAACATTTTTTTGTTAATAATAATAATGTACAAAAACATTAAATGGCACCCGCATTACGATGTGGTAATATGAATGAATGAATGAATGATTTATTTATTTCCATAAACTTAATCTAGTAACATTACAAGGAGTTAAATTACAACTACAATTACATCTAGAATAAACGATCTTACGGTTAGCAACCAGCTCCTGAACTAAGTTTGAAACTTGTATCTCAGGAACTGGAATACTTTCCTCGTACTTTTCATTTCGTATTAGTAGATGATAACAATAATATATATAATAATATTGTAGTAAATATGTTGTTAAATGAGTGTGTGTTTGTATGTATTTGTTTGTTTGTATTCATGTGTGTGTGTATGCGTGTGAGTCGTGTGTATGAGTGTGTGTGAAAACAAACAAAAAGAGAAGGAAAAAAAAACGATCACTAAAATGAAGTTATAATAATTTCATTGATTGTGAAATAATGTGACAATTTTATTTGTTAATGTATTTTATTATATAATGTAAGAATGTGTATGTGAATGTAAAATAATGTGCAACGTTAAATAAATTTTTATCTTATATGTAATTGTACTGACTGTTGGAGTTTGCTTGTCTAATTATTCTATCACTCTTAGTATTTTTTCAGTTTCAATATAGTTATATTTCATAAGAAGATTAGTTAGTTCTCGTTTACATTTATTTTTTGTCATATCATATATCTTTTTTTTTTGTTTAGTAAGTTCTATATGTATACTCCTAGAAAAGGAAAAAACTTTCTAATAAATGAGGTTTTAATTATTAAATTATATGGAAAATATAGGGTTTTCGATTATTGTTAAGTGAATTATCGTATTGAAGCTGGGTATGTTTTTTGAGGACTGCATATAAAATAAATAATTGGCGAACGTTTAAAACCTCACATTCTTGAGAGAGATCGTGCGTGGGGTATCTGATTGGACGAAATGTTGCTTACTTTTAAAAAACTGCTCGAACAGCTCTTTCCAATGGTAGAATCGTAGAGGTACTTGTTCCGCCCCATACAGTAATGCAATATATTACTAGCGATTGGCATAATGCGTAGTAGATTGATTTGGTTAGTTTAGGATCCGTTACTTCACGTATAATTTAAAAAACATAAATAAGCTTACGTATTCTATTTGTTTAAGTGTCTATCTGTTTATCAAATTTCATATGCTGGTCAATGTGGACACCTAAATATCTAGTTGAATTAACTTTTAAAAGAATGTCGCATGAGCATGAGTTTATATTATTAATATTTTGGTTGCAAGCATGTACTATTATTTTGAATAAATTATCATTTTTTCTAATAGAAAAGGTCATGTAGGAATTAATGTTAAAATATTATCTTTAAACCATGATGTGACCGCATTAAACCCTTTTTGGGCTATAACGAATACTTTTTCCCATGTTTTTGCATGAAAACATAGAGCCGTGTTGTCAGCAAATGAGACAATTCTGCCTTGATCGAGGGATAGACGACATAAGTCATTTAGAAAGAGCGTCGGTCCCAATATGCTACCTTGGGGAATTCCATAGTGTACCTCGAGGTCGTTACTGATGTATTCGTTTATTTTTACACATTGTAGGCGATCTTTTAGATAGTCACTCATATTCATAAGCTGATTGCCTCTAATGCCGAGATGTTCTAGTTTATCTATTAAGAGTGGGAGTGGGAATAAAAACATAAATACTACTTTCTATGATTAAAAAGATGTGCAACAAACAAATATAATAATTTTAAAACAAATTTTAGGTGGATAATCGAAATAATTTTATTCAAAAAAATTGGTACAGTTCCACCAGCTTAAATGTGAACAGAAAGGTGTGATCACTGTCATTTTTAATGCAATGATTGTCACCTGTCAGAACATGCTGTTCTCCAAAAAAATATTTCACCTTCCGGGCATAATTTTTAATAGTTTTAAAAATGCCGCCATGGAATGTTATTCTACTATAAATAACATTGCAACGGCGGCCTAGTTAGTTCCTATTTTTGCCTCTTTACAAATAATTTGGCGAAGTGATAATTAAAGATTCTTTAAATTAAGGCTTGTTTTAAATCCCTCATTTGTTGCAGTTTGGGCTACAAACCATTTGTGCTTGCCATCAGTAACCAAGTGCCATTCCTCACGTCGCTGATAGGGGCCCGCGAACGACGAGCCGCGCCGCCACCCGTACCAGAACACATTTATACTAAGGTAACCTATATATTACAAATACTTAACTATGCTCCATTTTCAATTAAAAAGTATGTTCGACTGCAAAACACTGACTAATTAATATTTAACGATTCATATTAAGCGAACGGGGCAGATCAATATTATGATTTTTACTTTACAAGATGTGTTACAGAACTTCTATATTATTCATACTTTCATGAGAACAATTAAAGCGGTGTTGGAAATACGAACGTAGTTCTGTAGACTGTCTACAATGGCCTACTCTTTTATTTCCTTATTCTGGTAACTTATATTAGCTTCTTTATTGAGGTTAACTCTATAACAATCTAGTCAGTAAGTTAAATTGTAAACTCACGTCAATATATTTCGTTTACAGCCATCAACTCAAGAACCGAAAATTCCTCCCCCACAAAAGGTGCAAGAAGTAACGAAACAGTCAGTGAGGAAGGAATCTCCCAAATCCCTACCTCCCCCGACCGAGCCATCACCCCCCACCCCGCAGCCGGTAACGCAGGACCCGCCACACTCTGGTTGTATACTAATGTAATACAAAAAATTACTACATTTGGCAAACTTTGTGAGTTTTAAAACTTATAATTTGGTAAAACGTCCAAATTCATAATTCTGTAGTTCTACCATGTGTTGTTCGTAACTATAGATAGAGATCAACCAATAGCATCACTTTATTTTTCAAATAAACCAGTTTTATTCGTTGATCCCTATCTATATTTACTAGCGACTATAGTAAACAACAAGAACCTATGATTGAGCTAATGTTTTAAACTAGTTTTATAATGATAAAAAAGTACTTATGGCCTTAGCACAACAACATTGACACCCTCGATCGATAACATTGGGATTTATCGATTATATAAATAAAAGATTAATCTGTAAACGTCATTTTATCTGTCAAATTATACTATATACATTGTCATGCTAAGCCACATAAAAGGAATTCTTAAATACTAATTGTAATCTAAATGGCTTATGAATTTGAACATAGTTTTCACCTAAAATGTGTCTTAAAAGATAATAAATTAAAATTGAAATCTACGACAAATTATTAGAAAAAATAACTAGTAGACTATACTCCTGTAGATATTTCATCGACCGAAATGCTCATGGCCGAATATATTCATGGTAAATAGGCTAAATTATATACTAATTATTAGTACTTGTATTAATTCCCAATAAGAAATCTTTTTCTAAATTCCTACATTTTATACTCACTTTGTAGTAGTGTTTTAATAACTTTTTTATACAATATATGTAGAAAAAAAAACTTTGCGTTCATTATCCAATTACAAACTAATATTTAAATAAAGTTAGATTTAATACAATTAATAAATTAAATTAGTGTGTAATTTATTATAGAACAATTTGTTGGTATTGTTATTATTAGAAAAATAAATAATTAATTTGATCTTTTTTAACAATTTAAATAATGCACTTATTTATTATGTCCATATGCCACACTATTTACTATTTTTATTAGAATTCCTCATTATTATTGGGTCTCAATTCTTTTAAATTAACTTTAGATCAATCGCATCGTAATAGAATCGCAATCGCTTCATTTATCACATTTCGTATTCTGCTAACTAATCGCCCATAAAAAGCTGTCTAAAAATCGTGTGTTATTATGATGCGGTTACGATTCGAATAACTTAATTTTAGAAAATTGAGACCTTAATGTTACTAACACTTATTATTATTACGATTAAACCACGAGATTTTATTAGGTGCTGTTCATTTATTTATTTTTATTTTCTAGTCTTAATTCTTATTTATAATAATATATTAGTAAAATCTTTAAATTATTATTTTTAATGATTCCTTATATTTTATGTTGTGATGTTATTTTTATAATCAAAAAACTAATCAAAAACGATTTTTTATCCTTAGCTTTAAAAGTTGTTCAAATCAAAACAATAATATGAAACCAGGTACCTACACAATATAGTCTGAAAACTTAATAAATACACACGTACCAAATTTTTATCACAGATAAGATTACATTAATTACGAAACTGAAGGTGAATCTCTTGAGCAATACAACTATAAGAGTTTACATTTTTATTTTTATGCATAGATAAAATAGGGAATTCCCCACCAATACTGGTGCCAAGTTTATTTATCAAAGTATATAATATAAATTATGTAAAAAACATTGTAAAAAAACTATAGTTATACTTTTTATTTCAGTACAAAAAATAAGTTTATTTTACGTAATTTAAAAAAAAACACTTTTCTTTCTGTGTTACAAGAAAAACTTTATTACTGTTTAAAAATTGTATATTTTATTATTATGGAATATCCTTCAGCCAAAATAAATCTCATGAATAATATTTACGATATAGTTAAAAACTAATAGTACCTAAATAATTTATATCTTATTCCTCGAGATATTTTATCGAGTCTAAACTAATAGGTAATTAAATTCCACGAATTTTTATTTAAATAATAATATAATGTACAAATGTAATAAATTGATATTACTTACGATTTATGTATTAATAAATTGAATTATTTTAAATAATAACACGTTATGATATTAAGGTACTTGTTATATATTATATTAATATACTTACTGAAAAGATACATACTTACAAAAAGATTATGAGTGTAGACTATTAGAGATATGTATGACTATATTATTAGTAAGTCAAATTTAATAATACATTCTTTCAAAATTAAGACAATTTTATAAATTGTATACATAATAATAATATAATTTATACAATTTGATATTAGTAAGTATTTTATAGTACCTAATTAGATTTAGAAAAATATAGAAATTCATATGCCAGTATAAAATTCCAATGAAAAATATATATTTCAAATTAATTCATCTATCGCTTCAACATTGGGTTGACAGAAATGCTGACAACTTTCTTATGTTGTCAGTATTACGATGTTTACATCAGACATATTTATAGTTGTAAGTGCCTAGTTATGTCTGAAATCAATTAATTTGTAACTATAGTATGTACGCGGAAGATTAAGAATTCCGTACGTTGACCCCATAACAGTTATATCTGCCATGCCCCACAAATGTAACGCTGACTCGCTCTCTTGACAATTGTTTAATAGTGTGCGATTACCATAAAAAATAATTTTAGTGTTTTCGTAAGAAATGATTCCTCTTCCGCGTATATACTTTAGTGCTAGGTAACGCTGCTGCTGAAAACAAATTATAATATTTTTTTATTTTTATTAAAAATAAAATAAATTACAATTTTAGATTGCTATACTACATATACTTGTGTAAATTAAAGATATTTATGATTATAGAAATTTAGACGTTTGGCAATAATATATGTCTGAAACATTCCGTCATAGTATAATTTATTAACGTATAGTATGTAATAATTAGGTCAATTAACTTTTTTTTTATATTTGTAATATTGGTATTTATTTTATATTAATGTAGTATAGTCAATTAGTATAGGTATACAGTTTGAAATGCGTTATTATTATTATTACCTATTTTTGTAGTAGTCGTATTTGTGATCTATAGATTACCATTCTGCAAGATCCATACTCCTTCAGGGGAGCGTACAAGAACTACCTATTAATACAATCTGAATTATTTGAAGTACAAGAAATATAATTTATTACACAATTTACATGTTTTTTTTTTTAACATTGATACCCAACGACAGGTAATTCATCTTGCTATTTATAATATGTGAGTTTTATGTTTGTATGAAAAATAAACAACAAGTTATCTTAACCATTCCCCTAATAAAATTATATATATATTAAAACCTGTTTTATATATCTATTTAGAATCTACATAGAAAATATAATTATTCTCCTTGTGTTGTATTCTTTCATAATATTTTATGTAATTATTATTTGTTTTGTCTTCTTCTACCCAACAAATTAAAATTTCCGAAAATATTAAAATACGTGACACTTAGGCTGCTTTCCAAAACAGAGTAATAATTAACCTGTGCAATCTGTCGGAAAAAAGGAGACATGTAATTTGTGTATATTCCATCTCTTTTTTTTTCTCCGAGAGATCGCACTGGTAATAATATTTAAATTTTGGAACAGTTCCACATGCAAAGGTCATTAGGCGCCATGGTATGAAATCCATACCCACGATGTATAGGGAGGCCTTACCAAAGAGCCAATCGATAATCGAATCGAAATACCCATCGAAAGCCAAATGTATGGGATTTGACGTTTCTCATCGATACCCATAGAGTAAAATTCCTATACATTTTTTACGATCGCCACGTCAATTGATCGAAAGCGTAAATAAAATGTATGTCATTTGACGTTTCTCGGCGATCGAGTTCTACTAATATTATTTCCAATACAATTTTATCCATCGACGCGTCGATCGGTTTGTCGATGTGGCTTCCTGGGGATCTAGACAAAAATCAGGCGAGGCACCATGGGCCTTAGAGAAATTTCATTCCATTGGCCTTCAAGCCAACGGTAAGCGTGAGCCAGAATCGCCAATTTGGGTAGAGAATTAAAAGCGAGAGGCACTCTGGCTTAGGAACGAATGAAACCGGTCATTTCGTTCACTATTTTCCAGACAGCAGCTGTCATTCGGACTTAGCAAATTTTTGGAAATTTCGTATTTCTTAAACATGTAACGAAATATTACATTTATGGTGTTTTATTAAGTTGTTAATAATAATATAAGTACACCAAATAATATTACGACGGAAAAAAATACATAGATACGGAAACATGCAGTAAAATTGTTGATTTCTTGATGATCTAAGTATATAATTTTGTAATTTGTAAGTATCTCGTCTTGTAACTAAATACATTATAATTTCTTCACATCGAATTGTAGCCCGACTATTAGCGATGTAATACCTAATCAAATAGTTTGTTGCTACAAAGATTAAGCTGTTTTTGTAACTACTTTAAACGTGTGTGATATGTTATGATAAATAAGTTAGCATTTGTCTAGATTAGCAGCATTTAGTTGTTAGGAAATGCATTTTTCGGCAGAACAACATGCTGAGCATTATTTTACAATATTTAAGTACCTATTATATGCTGTAGGTACATGAAAAATCTTCAATATCTTACAGAATTAGATGAGAGTATATTCGTGAGTTTGATTCCCAAACATGGCCTACATATTGATATTAATAAATGTATGTAATAAGATACTATTTTTGATTTTAATAAATGTCTTTGTTATAGGTGTGGCCAGACACAAGTGGAAAGTAAAAAAAAATGGAGCCCCTAGAGTATAGCTAGAGTATAAAGCATGAATGGACTAAAGTGCCCTATAAAAAACTAATTTACAAAAAAGGGGTAATTAATAGACCAACTAAAGCAGTAGTTGGCCAACATATTGGAAAAGCTGGCCTTTAGTTTATATTATTGAATTAAAACAATGGATTAGAGATTATCAACTTTTTTTTCATATATATTTCCTATAATATCCCTACCAAACATAGTGCATTACTTGGTTAGACTGTAGACTTTAAAACTACAGTTTTAGGTCACAAGTTTAAACACCGATGTGTACCAGCGCATTTGTTTATTAACACTTATTGCCTCAAAGTTAATATTGTGAAAGACAACTGTGTCATGTACCATATGTGTTTTTGTATTGGGTAGGTGGGTATCTTGGTAACAGCATTTTAGTATTTATCACAAAAGAGGCTATAAACCCTACATAAAAAATACAATGTATTAGTTTTTTTTTCTGGTACCTACACTATAAGCTAGAGAGTAAATTAGAACAGCGAGTAAAAAATATAAATTAAAAAATGGATTAGAGAAAATCAACTTTTATTTCTTTATATTTCTTACAATATCCCTAGAGAACATGGTTTCCGACTTGGTTAGACCATAGGACTAACAGTACAGTTTTAGATCTAACTTCAATTGCCGGTGTGTACCAATCAGTTATTGTTTAATTAATGTTCTAAAAAAAAATGTTTGGCAACCCACGAAGTCAAAATATTGTGTCTATACAAATACCACTATGAGCTTGCCACTTGATTGGTAGACTGAGAATACCATTGGTCATGATAACTTATTGACACTAAACTATCCGCAATGTACCCAGAGACATTCTAAACTAACATAATTAAGTATGATCATTGGTATTTTACCAATGAAAATAATTTTTGATAAAAAAGATATAAAACATCACTCCAGCCTAAACACTCAACCAAGTTTTCTTGAATAAGAGGATTAATGTTTCTGTTATTTTCATATAATTTCATTTTCAAAATATTAATTATATAAACTATAAACTTAACAATTACTTAGGTGTTTTTAAGGTGGTCTGTAGATTAAATAAATTTCAAATCATTATATATATGCACTAGGGTAACTTATAAAATATAATTAACTGCCATATTGTATGGGCTACAGTTTAAAATTTTAATTCTGGATATGGTAAGTATATATTTATGGAATGTATTAATATTGTGTAGATATCTAAAAATATACACATGTCATATATTTTTTTGTAAAATAAACTACTTATATTTTATGTAAAATGAAGGTTCTATTCATTTTATTTACTATTTACCCTATTCCTCCTCAACATTAAACCTTATTTCATGCCCTGCATATGCACAGCATGCATACCTCATTTAACTTCAAAATGTGTAGGTATATAAATTTAGATTATAAATTATGTATTGGTAATTAAATGACTCAACTTATCCTATGTGTGTTTTATATTTATAATTCTTTCTAAATATATCCTTAGTATTATACATTACTATTAACTTAACAATAAACTTTTATTATTTTTTATTAAATTCATATAAAATATATGATTTTAAATTTATAAGCATTAAGACTGTGTTCCTGAAGCCATTTATTTATTACCTATGTTTAAAGTGTTTTCTATTTAAGTGTCAATATTCTCATATAACTTTCATTTTTAATCAAAATTCATATACTTATGATCAGCAAATAGGTAACATTGGAATGGTAGTACCCTTGAAGTTGCTTTTTGGTTGCTGATGTAAATTAAAAGTAATAGGTGCCTTGTGGGATGGAACATGTTATATTTGTTATCTATTAATCTGTACTTTGTACCATATGTGGTTGTGTTAGTTAGGTACCTCAGCTTTAGAAGATTAATGGAACATATCCAAGGCACCTTTATTATATTTCACAAAGGGACTATAAACTTACCTACTTAAAAAATATAATAACGTATTAGGAGCATTGTTTTTGGTACCTACACACAGAATAAGCTTATAGCTTAGTTTATGACTAGAACAATTTATGTAAAGAAAATCCTACTTAATACCTATTATTGTTAATCCAGGCCCTTGTTTGAATTAGGTCTTAAAGGCACTCTTATAGTGATTAGATATTTATAAAAATTATCTTGCCATATTTACAAGTAATATTGACAATTCCTATTTTTAGTCTAAAAACTTGTTATATTAGTTTATTAAGATAAGCTTTTGAAGTTGTCCTTAAATTCGACACACCAATATCCTATATAAAAATATCCACTTTATTTTTAAAACTTTGGGACGATTTTTTATTGAAGCAGTAATAATTTATTAATCTATTCTCTCTGTAGTAACAACTTTAATAAAATTAAGACATACAAACAAACATTCCTATGACAAAAACTTTATAAAATGTATATATCGAACAAGCCGTGAGCCTATTCCAGACAGAATTGAAATCGTCAACTTTTTTTTCCGTTGTCCTTACGGAATATGGAAAATTTGGTGTTTTCTCTACCAATCCTATACAAACAAATGTCAAATATTTTCCAGAGTGAGTCTGGCTTACTATAGATTCTATGGAATTGCCACTTCTCTACCAATTTTTCCGTCCAATTTCAAGGCCTACTGACAACTGTCAAAATTTATACTTATTTGACTGAGAGCGATTCCATCGATGGAATGGAGTGTAATTTCTCTAAGGCCCCATGTCGCATCGCCTCAGTCAAAAACGTATGTATTTTGACAGTGACAGTAGGCGTGAGGTACGCTGTCACCTGCCAAAGTCTATACAGTTTTGATTGAAGGCGGCACGACACGTCGCCTCGCCTGATTTTTCTCTAGAGCCCCTGGTAAGGCCCTTGGTCCGGCAGGCCCCAGAAATAAAATAAGGTGAGATACATAGATGTCTCTAGTTTACGATAGTAAGGGTCGTATTGATTATTATGGGTACTGTCTGTCTAGTCGAAAAATAAAAATGTTATTTTATTTTTTAGCTTCGTTCATATATAATCTATGAATTATTGTTTTTATCCATTTTACAACATACTGAACCGCCATTTTAATGAAATCCAATCCTAAAGCAAACAATAAAACCAGTAGACTCTCCTAAAGTAATCGAATTGCAACGACAAGTGACGAAGGACGGACTGGGGCCTTAGAAAAAAAATCATGCGACATGTCGTGTCGCCTGCAATCAAAACTGTATAGACTGACAGGTGACAGTGTATCTCACGCTATCAAAATCCATAAGTCCTCGCCTTAATTTTCTCTAAGCAGGGCCTCAAATAAAATTAATGTGAAAAACGGTGCGCGAGCGCAACAACGTTCAAATAACCTATTTTTACTTAACTAATGTACGAGAGAGACAACATATACTTAATGCAAACCCTGTAGTAGGTACTAGCATAACGCCGAAATAATAATATTTACTTAACAAATAATGGGTATTGTGTAAGCATATCTTGAACAAAAATATAGATTTTTCATTAATCGGTTATATTTTACACCCACAGCACAGAAGAAATAATAGCATAAGTACAGAAGCTCCACTCCGAAAGATCAATTAAATAAATAGCGACTCTTGCACCGACTTTTCTGACGAAGTTAGGGTTGCATTCTTTTAAACAAAACCTAGGTTAGGTATTTAGTAGTAAGTACAAAGATCATAAAACAATTTTATTTTAGGATGTCTGCTGCATAGGTATTTTAACCTAAGGACATACGGAAGCCATAAGGCACACTACATTGTCTATGAAACTAAATATTGCTTTTCGGTGTATAGGTACAAAATAAAAAGGTGAATAGAAAAGTGGCGAGTAATGAAAATTCGCATTCTTATAAACAGACACACGTTTTGATATTTTTTTAGTGTACCTGCCTAATAATAACCGTGGTATGCGTGGATTTATTTACCTTTTGAGATCCTTTGGAAGTATAAAAAACGTAAGGTCCGGATCCTTGTTACTATTATTTAAGCAACCGAATGTAGCACAATAAGCTTTATTTAAAATCGTCTTTTATAGTGACGTCTTGAACTTGAAACTCAAGTGCCACGTGTACAAGAAAAAAAAAAGAAGAAAAAAACTACGATACTAGACTTAGCTTTAAATCTATTAAAATCTTACCTTTCCAATAGAACTCAAGGTGTTAATATTGATGGCTGTATATCCGAAGGGGCCCTTGTAAAGATGGGTGTTCCGCAAGGCTCAATTTTAGGACCATTCCTCTTCCTAGTATACATCATTGACCTTCCACATATGGTTCAGGAGATGGCGCAGATAGTGCTATTTGCTGATGATCTCTACTGTTTAAAGTTAGTAGAAAAGATAATATATTATCATCAGCAAATGACACTCTGGAAATGGTTTCGAAGTGGTTCACCGCGAATAATTTAGTTTTAAATGCTAAGAAAACTAATTGTCTAAAATTTACGCTCCCCAACGTAACTGGTATTAATTCCACAGTGAAGTTAGGTGGTACTGAGGCCTAACCAAAGAGCCAATCGATAATCGAATCGAAATACCCATCGAAAGCCAAATGTATGGGATTTGACGTTTCTCGGCGATCACGCTCTACCCATAGAGTAAAATTCCTATACATTTTTAACGATCGATGCGGCGATACGATTGGCGATTGTGTTCTTTGGTCAGGCCCCTGATCTGGAATTTGTTGACTCCACTGTGTTTTTAGGGATCACAGTCGATTCCAAACTACAGTGGAAAGCTCACATAAATACTCTATCAAATAGATTGAGCTCTGCTGCATATGCAGTCAGAAAAATCAGACAATTAACTGATGTTGCAACAGCCAGACTAGTGTACTTCGCCTATTTTCACAGTATAATGACGTATGGTCTTATAATGTGGGGATCCGCGGCAGATTTTGATAGTATATTTATTTTACAAAAGAGGGCTATTCGGGCAATATATGGCATGAAAGCTCGTGATTCTCTCCGGGAAACATTTCCTATGATTGATGTATTGACACTACCATCTCAATATATTTATGAGAATTTATTGTACGTCAAGAAAAACTTAAGTATGTTTAGTAAAAATGGCGACAGGCATAATTTAAACTTAAGAAATATAGATAAAATTGATATTCCAAAGTTTAGACTGCAAAAAACTAATAAATGTTTTGTCATTAACAGTATAAGGTTATTTAATAAATTACCTAAAAGTATTATAGATTTAAGTGAAATAAAGTTTAAAAATTGTATAAAACAAACATTAATCCATAGGGCTTACTATAGAGTTAATGACTATATTAATAATAAAGATGTCTGGACCCGTTCTGATCTGCAATTGAGGTCTCACAACTAGTATTGCCTTTTCAAATGAGTACCCTAGTAGGTATGTTAAATCTGATATTGTAATAACTTATTATTACTTAATTTATTTTTTATTATATTTAAATTTTATCTTTGGATAAGGTATATCTTATGATTACTTATTAATATTTACATTATGCAGGTACTCTGTTATTATATATTATTATTTAGTAAAGTGCCTGTACTCTTTAGTATTTGCAGTTCTGTACATTGGTACAGCAACCAATTGCTAAACTGTTAAATAATCTGCCATAGGGTGTTTTGCGCATGCTTTTAGTAGGGTTAGAGCATTTAATGTATGCTGCGATATGCATATCGGTAACTCAATGGCTATATTCCTCTGTTAGTTTGTGTGAAGCACCAGAGTTTTTTACTTGCTGGTACCTTTTTCTCCGGGGTGTCTCCGGAGGGATCGACTTTACAACTAGTGTTTGCGCCCTTAAAGATACCGATCCATATAACTATGTTAATGCGATTGATGGTCATTTAAAAATATCTACAGCCAATATAATGATAATATAAGAACTAATATTTAAGGCGTGGATACGGTTGGTGAGGTCGGTCGCCTCGGTGGCACCCTTGTATGGCAGATGATAATCGGAAGGTCAATGGAATCAGCTAACCACCTAGTCTTACACTAGTTGGTTATGTAGCGTGCGTTCGGTTGGTTGTTTTTTTCAATACTTTTATTTATGACACCTTTTATTAATTAATCTATAATGGTTATATATATATATATATATATATATATATATATATAGCAGCCTAACCAAACGCACTTTAGACCTTATTGTTAAAACTTTTTTTTTTTGACTATTTATAAATATCTGTAAAGATTTACATGAAATAAATAATATTTGATTTGATTGATTTGATTTGATTATAGATGTAAAACTGCGGTTGTTATCGGGTAGTTATCCTAAGCCGCCGATAATAACGTATAGACCGCGGCTGACTACCGCTTGATTATCCGACTCAATACCAAAAGGTCTTACAATTTTTACTGCCCCTGAGTCTAAATTGTTATAATATACGAGCCGTTATATACAAATAGGTGTTTTTACTAAATTATTTAACTACTCTGTCATGGTGTAAAACATAAAATGTTCAATATTATGAATTAGTTTTTTTGCAATGTCCTTCAACACGATAGAACTAAAGTACATAACTCAGGGTGCCCACTTTCTGGAAAACCGGGAAAAGTCGGGGAATTTCCAGAATCTGGAAAAGTCAGGAAAAACGCTGAAAAGGCAGGGAAAATAATTAAAGTAAGCAACTGTAAACCGTTGAATCATATCACTAAATTTGTCAATGTTTTAGGTACATTATAATATTACTTACTCACTAGATACACAATATAGAACAAGGTAGGTAATACCTAATGTCGGCTATTTGTTTGTGTTCATGACGCGCGCGCCGCTGTTTGTCGGTGCGTCTTTTGCGGCGTGAGGTCAAGCATCAAAATCAGTGCATCAAAAGCTTTGCCATCTCAATACCACTGCGCCACTATCCACGCACCGAAGTAACTACCTAACACCACAGAATAGGTACATTAAACTCACCAATTCAATTCAAAAGTGAAACAGTGCATCTAAATGTAATGTGAGCACAGTACGAATATATATATATATATATATTTTAAATAAACTAAAATTATATAATTTGGCGGTGGCGAAAAAAACTGAGGAAAATTTTGCAAAAAAATAAAAAACTATTCCTAGTTTATACTAAACTATTTGGATAGATGTTATAATGAAAGCAACGATTTCAAATCTTAAACCAAATTTTGTTATATGAATCACTAAATTCAAAGACAAACTTACCGGCAAATACTTGATAAAGAGTATTTCAAACTAATTTTGCCACTTAAATTTACGCGACGATCTACAAGTGATACTATTGTATAATGTTGCTAGATTTGAAGTTAAGAACCCATTTAAACTTTTTAATAACTTGGCAATTTAGAAACCATAAATAATACTTTAATATTTTAATTTTTCATCGAAGTGCTGATAATTTGGTGCAGTGTTGACATCTGGATCCGTCACCCTACTCAATTAAATTTTATATAAGCCAATCCTTTCGATTTTTTGTGTACTCTATACCACAAAATATATACACAGTTAAACCTAAATTTTAATACAAAAATTCAACTTCCTTTAATTTTTCCACTATGTATGTCTTCTTTATTCCCCGTACTATTATTCGATCTCTGACAATAAAGAACCGCCCTAAAGCCTGATTATTTTTCTGTTACAGCACTTCCGTATATTATTCATACATTCCCATACGTCACTACTCTGTGTTTGTCAGTTTATTTATTTTTAGTGGCAACACGTGTCCGCAGTGCAATGAACTGTCAATTTTTTTAATCAAAAGAAGAATGTAGAATATTTTTTATTTTACACATTTTATATACGTTTTGTGAATTTATTTATTCTGTTTATGAAGAAACATTTATTTGTGTTACTGTCACAAGATGGCAGAGACGTCTCGAACCGAATCTTCGGTGGTAGAGTTAAGGGCGGAGATCGAACGACTCGGTCGGGAACTGGACCAAGCAAGCAGCGATAAAATACAATCAGCCCAGCTGGGCTTGGTGCTTTTAGAAGAAAAAAGTGCTCTACAGCAACGATATGATGAATTGGAAGCAATATACGAAAACACCAGACATGATTTACAAATTACCCAGGAGGTTAGTGGCCTAGTTCTAGAAAGTAAAGTATCTATACACTCAAGTTTCTTATTTATAATAAGTTATTCTAAAGCAAGTAAATCAATAAATTAGTGTATTGTACCTATTACTATTAATTTGTAATACATTTTCTTTGAAAGAATTAAATTATATGGCATAACCTACCTGTTATAGTTATGTTGTTTAACATATGGTTCTCAATCTAGTAAGCATGAAGGTCATCTGACTTAAAGTTTTTTACTTTAACAATAAAGTTTGTTTGGAATAAATAAAAAATGTACAATATGGGCATCCCATGTAGGAAATCCACTGGAATCTAATTTAACATCAGCTTAGCCATAGATTTCAGAAATCACTTTAAAAACATTATAATAAAATACAACACTAACTTCAGCATACTTATTTTTTGTATAAATTTATTATTCCTGTATTCTAGATATTAATGTGGTTACCATCACATGCTAACATCATAAATTAGCACCACCAACTGTTTTAAATAAACTATACTAGCTTTTTTAGCATTGTCTATATGAGCTTCTGAAATGATAGATGCTGCTTTTTGATGTTACTTTTTGATCCAACTTTATAAAATTATGTTAAATTAGATAATTGAAATTAAGTTTTTACCATGTAAATGCTTAATTTATCATATAAAATCAAAAATTATTTAATTCATGTAAATGTTTACAGATATGTATGAATAGTTGAAAAAAAAAGTTTTAACAATGAGGTCTAGAGTGTGTTTGGTTAGGCTAGTCTATAATATATAATAATATATAATCATGATAGATTAATAAATAAATGGTGTCATTAAATAAAAATAAAAAGAACAACCCAACCAAACTACATAACAAACTAGTATAAGACTAGGTGGTTAGCTGATTCCATTGACCGTCTGATTATCATCTGCCATACAAGGGTGCCACCGAGGCGACCAATCTCACCTACCATATCCACATCTTATATATTCTTATATTATATTGGCTCTAGATATTTTTGAATGACCATCAATCTCATTAACACAGTTATATGGATCGGTTTAAAGGGTGTTGTAAAGTTGATCCCCTTGATCATCAAAAAAATGGTGGTACCTTTTTCTCCGGGGGGATCAACGGTACAATACCCTTAAAAGTTAAAAACTCTAAAGAGTACAGGTACTTTACTAAATAATAAAATAACAGAGTACCTACATAATATAAGTATAAATAAGTTATCACCTTATCCAAAGATGAAATTTATATATAATAAAAAATAAATTAGGTACATAATAATAAACTATTACAAAATCAGATGAAAAGGTAATCTGTTTACTAGTTGTGAGACCTTAATTGCAGTACAATTATATAAAATAAAAGTATTTTTAAATAAACTTATAATTATTAATTATACATAATAAAATTCCCTTATTTATTGTTTATTGGCAGTTAATTTTAGAATTCAACTTGAAACGGCTGCTATCAGAATAAATGGTGAATTATCAAATGTATGACAGTTCAATCAAATTTTTTTATGTTTCCTACTAAGTGGGATAACAAAGTAATCAAATTACATAAAAAAAAACTACTTTAAACAGTTATAATTTGTAAATGAATTAAATAAAACCCAATTTGATAGATTTTCATGTTAAAAATTCCAGTTTAGTTTGGTAAAGAAATGCATGAAGTTTCACATAGTTAACTGAATAGTGCTCTTAATAATAAGACACTACTTAGGGCCGGTTTAACCATAAGAAATCATAACTTATACTGGGATAGTATTGTACAAATTCCATACAAATATTATAGTATTATTCTGAGTATTAATAATTATAATAATATACTAAATAATTATTAATACTCAGAAGTTTTATGTATTTTGACGTTTCTAACCTTAGTAGTGTAGTTATTTTACTCTTTCTCACTTAGTGTTTGAGTCAGTTATGTATGTTGGTAATTGAATATTTATTAATTAAAGTCATTACCATTTAGAAAATTAAAACAAAATTAACTTATTATTCATAAACTATTTACTTACTAACATAATTATATAAAATTTTCTATTAGTCTTTACTAGTTACAGTTATGTAATACTTAAGTGGCTATACTAAATTAATTACTGATATATAACTAAACCAAATCTAAAGTTGACTAAAAACTGATGAGTAACATTACTTTTTCTGTACTTTATCTGTATTAACATTGTTTTAAAATTATTTTATTATTAGCATATATAACTATATATTATTTGTAAACCTTGTGGTCTCTGCTAACAATAAATTAATGAAAGTGGTTAAGAACCACTGCAAGGCACAATGCCTGTGATGACAAATAAACAAAGCAAGAGTGTAATTTTATATTTATATTTTTTTCCACAGGCTCTTATGAAATTGGACACCTCACAAAAAGTTACAACACAAAGTGGTATAGACCAAGAGAATGCCCTTCTCAATGAGTCTGCAGCTATTGAGAGCTCACTGACACTACAGATATTAGACTTGGAAAGTGAAACAAAACAGGTAAATGTTAAAATTAATCTTGATTGTTTACACTATTTTTTTTCTAATAACATAAACAATATTTTGATCAAGCTGTCAATCCAACTCACAACTTGGTCAAGGGTGTAGCCAGGTACGGGCAGGGACAGGCAGCTGCCCCCCACCCCCACCATTAGAAGAGTAGTTGTTCGCTGGTAAACTGTAATTCACAAGCTTCATAGCTTGTGATGCTTCTTATAAGACCTAAGAAACTAAGCCTGCCATCCCTCCCCCCTATTTTTTTGGGTTCATTGGTTTTCAATAGACTACTGCATCAATTTATTGTCGAGGTGGTTGTCTCCTTTCAGGGTGCGGTTACGAAATGGGTAGTTGAATTGACGATAAGACAGTGAGTATATTAAAATATACTCATGGTGCGTCATTGTCGCCCCCCATTTCTTAATTGCATCATTTAGCCGTCATAATGGGAGCGATCAATATTGTTTAAGAACAATTATTGATTGACCCCATTCATGGACTTTTCAGGTTTACTCACCACCAGGTAGATACAAAGTCACATGTCATGCTCCAATAAAATATATATATAATTTCCATTGAGTTTACTTTAATATCTTTGCTGCTTTATTGTCTTCTACAAACATATGTGTTTGATTATGTTGTATATATTTTTGAAATCTAATGACATCTAAGCAAATTATATTTCTTTATAATTAGACATATTATGTAGTCTCAAAAAATTAATTAAACCATAATTTTGTTTCCTAATAGGATATAGTTTACAGAAAAGTAGAAATGATACATGCTTTATACAAAGTATTTTTACAATTAAATTAATTCCAAAATAAATAACCAATCCCAATAATATTATTATTAATCTACATTTTACAACAGTCAATCTAGGTAAATTTGTAATTAAGCTATGAATGGCCTTTAAAATTTTGTTCAATGGCAATATTTACTTGTATATTTCCAAAAATGTTGAAAACAGTTCCCTACCTTGCCCATTACATCCAACGAAAGCCAAGAATATTATGTCAAGCATTTAACAATATATAGACGCACATCACTTTAGAGAGAAAACCAGTTTTTTAGACTGATTCCTTGTGAAGAAATGTAAATACGAAAGTGTTAAATAATGATAATTAAAAAGGCTTAAACAATAATATGTGTTTTAATGTGTTAGAAAAAATTCACTACCAATTTTATTTCTATTAAAGTGTATATAAATTGAAAGTAATGAAAATATATTCGTTTTGTATCAAAGTTAAGAGTAGGATTGACTCTATTAATTTCATTTTAAAATAGGCATATTATGAAAATAAAATACTTTAAAGATGGAGACCATCTGAAATGTTGAAAGAATATATTATCAACTACATTTGCAAACTTACAAGCGTTTATAGCCCTGAAATAATAAAAAAAAAAATCAAATAAAGTTTATATTTTTTTATTTTAGTTAACTAATAATAGTATCTAGGACATTTAACACATATTTAATACTTAAGCTTGTACAGGGCAATTTAATTATTATTTTAATAACGACATGTGACTCTATCTATCTGTAAGCCTACAAACTCCATGAATAGGGTGAAAATATTGTTGTTTAACAACATTAATCGCTCCCACTATGCCCAAATGACGCGGTTACGAAATGAGCGGCGATTAAGACGAATTTGCGTTACATATGACTTAATTTTAATATCCTTGCAAGTTCAAAGCAACAATACTATATATTTTTTAAACATCCAGGTGGGCAATTCTCGCGCTTTCGACATTCATCTCGATTCGATAGGTATTTTTGAACGAAAAATTACATATTATGGCATTTTTCGTTCAAAAAAAAAAAAAAACTTATTAATAAATAAATAATAAATATCAAAAATATAGAATCGAGATTTTTAAACGAAAAATGACTAAATATGCCATTTTTCGTTCAAAAATATCGAACATTATACGAAATAAATAATAAATATTAATTAATAACTAAAAAATATATAAATATTGAACGAAAAATGACATATTTAGTCATTTTTCGTTTACAAATCTCGAATCGAGATGAATGTCGAAAGCGCGAGAATTGCCCACCAGACCCGACTGTACAGAAAAACATAGGTACTAATATTGTTTTGTCTTAAGTGGGAATCGAACCTACGACCACCGGATACAAAGACAACGGCGTGACCGATAGACCACAGAGTCTGAAAGATAAACTTTTGAAAATGTCACAAAGTTACTCGTATTGTTTGATTGGAGGCGACGCTATACGCTGGTGACGCTTTTATGCCTACAGTCGTTAATAAATTGAGAGCAATTGAAATGAATCACGCTTTGACCCTCCAGTGCATTATCAGACATCGTCAGTTCTATTTCACAGCAGTCTGAACATTTCTGCCGGCTCTAATGCATCGCAATTAATAGTGTTTATAAAATATCCTTAAACTAAATACGGTCAAAATGAACCCTATTTATAGATGATGTAATACAGAGTATAGCGTATACGCAGCTTTCAGGGAATTCATAACACGATCCAGAAATACTTTTTTTTATGTGTGGCCTTGATTCCGTGTTCTTGCTTTAACAATCTGATCTTTAGTGAATCGATAGTATGAGACAATGTAATTACGTGATTATAAGATTAATTTATTAGTTGACCGAGTGCGCGAATTTGCAGTGTTTTTTTTTTCACAATGTTGTAGTGTTTTGGCAAAATGTGTGAGAAAGTGGAGGTAGGCATTTTGTCGCAGAGTCGTATGAAAGTAGCTGCACGTTTTCTTTTATACCTATTTATTTTGCTAAACTAAGATATTAATAAATAGTAATTGGTATTGATAAAGATTTTATATATATGTAAAACAAAATAAAACATGTACATTTAACTTATCGAACAAGAGAGTATAATATAGGAGAATATTTCTTAAGTATACATTTTTTTAGACATTGGGTTCTCTTTAATTCTGATGGTTTTTACTGCCATATAATTTTAATATATAACACACGTGAAACATTTTCGTATTCAAGTGGCACGCCCCCTGTCCCGTGTTGACATGACAAATATGTAAGTTTGCCAGCATAATGGTGTTTGTGTTGTGGACGCCCCGCCCGAAGTAGTTACGGTTTTAGGTCGGCTACCAACTTAGTTGACAAAAAGAGGTCAAACCTCTTTCTACACCCTCTGGCTTGTCAGATAATTCCTTGAATTTTCGGATGTTTATATTATTTACTTTTATTTTTAATGATTTTCACGAGTTCGTGACATTATAAATAAAAATTGAAGAAGACCTAGTAAAATAAATGTTTGTAGGTACACATAATTACATATTTGATAGCGGGGATATGTTGTGTGAAATGTTTATTTTTAAATACCAGAAATACAATGGTGTTGCCTCCGAATACCATCGGCGAAACGAGGACGGGTTAATCCCTCTGAGGCCGTTTAAATGGTGATGGTATTAATATATTATTAGAAATACAATGTAGGTACATATTTAAGTTTATATAGGCAGGCCCATACGTATCACGGGACTCAGTTTTGAGCTATTGTGTGTGTTTGTTAATTTTCTACCTATAAATACCATTGTAGGAATTAAAGTTTTTTTTTATTATTTCGTCTCTTTCTTACTAATGAAAATCATGATGGACAGAAAAGAGTTAAACACTATTTTAACTAAAACCCTGTTTTATTAAAATAAAGAAACATTTAGTATTAATAATAAGTATTAATTTCAGTGAAAGTGAGCAAATTTTAAACAAATTTGAGCACATAAACTTGCTAAGTAAATATTGAATAATTTTATAAGGACGAATCTCTTATCAGTTATTTTAGATAATTACGTTCGGCAATGATTACGTTTATAATGACTTACAAGGTATGTGAGTCACTTTTTTGTTTCTTAATACATACCATACCAACTTAGTAATGATAAAGTAAATAACCTTACAATCGCAAAACCTGCAAAGGGTCGTATCTTTTAAACTTAATATTTGCAATAATATATTACCCGGTAATCGAACCGATTTATTAAAAAAATCTCACCATGTACATTACTGCGCCAGATAAGAATCAGATTCTGTAGTCCTGTTTTCAAAATCAATTAGTTCAATTCCTGACGAGGATATATACAGGGTGAATTTGAAAGGATGGACTTTGCTAATATGAGGTTCTGCTGATGAAATAGAACAACTTTTCTCATGGGACCATGTGTCGCAAATGATAAAAAATTGCCTTCTCCATACAAACTAGTAATGTTAAAATAATCAATTTGTATAGGGAAGCCAAATTTGTTTTCATTTGCGACACATATTTCCATGAGAAAAGTTGTTCGATTTCATCAGCAGAACCTCATATTAGCCCAAAGTACATCCTTTCAAATTCACCCTGTATATATCCTAGTCAGGAAGTCACGATGTATATATATTTTAATCTAGAGGATATTTTTAAGCACTTTTCGCTATTTCTTGTAGTGCAAACAATAGGATTTGACCACTTAATAATACTCTATTTGTAAACGCTATTTAGTAATATTTAATATAGATAAACCAATACAATTTTAAAAACTTTTAGATGCCATATTTTGAGTAGGTATACAAAAACTTCGTAACCCATGTGGGTTACCTTAATTAGTAATATAGTCATATTTATGTATAATTTTCACACACATTGCCTATGTCATAAACTAAGCTTTAGCTTTGAACTATGTGTACTAGGAACATCAATGCCAAAACATATAAACACCAAACGATGGTTAGTTGCCGGGTGAAACCCAAAAGGCGTAACAAATCACGATAACGGAGGCGGAATATACGTAATGTATTATCTATTTTATATTTTTTAAAACCAATACAGGATCAGCTGGCCCCAAAGACCTGCCATTCAACTCCAAACTAACATACGAGTATATAATGACTTAAAATGATTTATATTTTCTTGTAAATTTTCAGCTTCGGCATGAACTAGATCGTGTAATAAGCGAAAGGGACCGCCTCGTAACAGAGAGCTCAGAACTCGGTGCTGACAAAGCGACGCGGGAGTCCGAAAGGGCAGCACTACGTGCCGAGCTTCGAGAGACCAGGCAACGGGAACAGAGACTGCTGGTCGACATCGGGGACCTGGAGGACGAAAATATATCCCTTCAGAAACAAGTGTCTGCTCTGAGGTCTTCACAGGTTAGATATCTTAAGGGACTACCTCGTAACATAGAGCCTAAAATTAGAGGCAGGTAGGGTGACGCGAGCATCCGAATGGATTACTTGCGAGCTCTGGGAAGACCAGGCTACGGGAGCAGAGACTCCCGCCAGGGCGGCATCGGCGACCTAGAGAAAGAAAACTTATTGTTTAAGAAACAAGTGTTTGCTATTAGATCTTCACAGGTTAGATATCTTAAGGGACTTCCTCGTAACGGAGAGCCTAGAATTAGGTGCGGGCAGGTGATGCGGGGTTCCGAATGGCCAGCCCTACGCGTTGAGGGGCGCAAAAAACAGGAAAGTCTTCATAAGATATTTAAGGATCCTTGTAAATGTTCTCTTCGTAATTAACTTGTTAGTAACGAAAAGTTTAACAATTTATGGTTATGTTTATTTTTTAAGTATAATAAAACCCGTACGCATTTATTCAGTCCTCCTGCCTGTCTGCCCAGACGGATAACTCGAAAACAAGTTTAGATAGAAAGTTGAAATAGTAGTAAATCTTAGAGTCTTCTCGGTGTTCAAACTATAAATATTAAACGAATGCTCCTAAGGGCTGTAAGATCAAAAAAAGTTTAAACTGTGGATCTATGAATCTACGATAAAATATAATCGATGGTTTAATCTACTGTCCTAAGATCAAATGAAAAATACGAACGGATTAGGTAAACTTCGATTAATCTTTTACACCTGGCAACATTATCTTATTTATTTGTATTTCGTTCATTAATTCTTGAAAACGATGGCAACAAAAAGGCAATTTGACAACTTGTTCTACTATGTTCTGGGAGGTTCGTCTTCAGCAGTGGAGATCTAGGACACTGTTCTAGGTCTAGGGGCTGTAAGCAATAAGATAATAGGTAAGTAAGTGCCTACCAAAATATATTCAAACTGCAGAGTGGGGTTTACATCAGAGCTCTTTTTATCTTATATTATACAGAGTGTTTTATAATGGACACAATAATTCAGACACTCGTCTGTAAATATGGTGGGTTACCTAAATGTTTTTCCGTTGATGGCTCTCTAATTTCGTCCGTTAAACAACATGATGTATATTATCTGCAAATACTTCCTGGGCTTTATTTATATACCTATTTACCTACCTTGTGGTGGGGTGAGAAATTTCGATTTCGCTTAAAATGGTTCTTGCTGAAGCTTTGGAAATACGGAAACGAAGTATAAATTCTAAATCATCCCACTAATCCCAATGATTGGTCGAACAACCTATTGTAATATCTATTCATGTCATTTAACTCGTATTTCCATTTTCAAAAAATAATATTTCGTGCACCCACGAACAATGCCTTAGGTCAAAATAATGTCATTTAAACTGTTTAATCTATACAAAGGAGTTTAACCCTCCCTTCAGTCTAGTTTAAACTAATTCTGCTCACAATCGACCATCGACCATTGATCTTACTAAATAATCGATGACTGGAGGTTAAACTCTATCTCGCAGTTTAAACTACGATTGAACTTACGGTCCTTAGAATAGGGGAAAAGTTAGATTTTAGAAATAAATAAAACCTCAGTAACCATTAAAGATAGAAACGTGATTTTTATTTGGAAACTTAAATACTATAGATCTACACATTTATGGCCTTATTCATAAAACTTTTTGAAGCACTTTAGTTATGAAATATTTTGTCTCTTTTAGACATATTCATTTCTGTTGCTAAATTAAAGAGACAAAACTTTCTATAAATAAAGTGTTCTTGAAGGACTCAATAGGTTTTTATTAATAAGGCCATTACTCTGTGCACAAATGGCATCTGATTTTTTTTTTAATACTTAGTTATTCACATTAACTAATGCCTGAAATTTATTTATTTAAAAAATATTTTAGGTGGAATTTGAAGGTCTAAAACATGAAGTCCGTTCGTTACGAGAGGAAGCCGACAACTCCCGCGCGGCCGCCGATGAGACAGCAGCGCTGCGGAGGATCGCGGAACGACAGCTCGCGGAAGCTTTGGAGGCGTTACAAGCCGAACGGGAAGCCAAGTTTGCGGCCAAAAAGGAGCTGGATGCACACCTTAGTCGAGAAGCGGCTTACAATATCTCCAATCTTGCCTATAGTATACGAGGTATATTATAAATGTACTTTTAGTAGTTCTACCATCAGTTTTTGTTAAACCACCTTTCGTGCAAGTGCACTATATCATGTAACTTACGCACGCGACGGTGGCAGTAGTTCCCTCCCCAAGCTAACAGAGGGCCATAAAGAAAAAAGATTCTTAAGAACTAGGGATCCACCAATGGAATCACATTATTTTATTCTATAATACAAATTAAACCTTTTGGTGGGTCCCTAAAGTTTAAAATCAAAGTTGTTTTAACAAAAACACAAGATAGAGCTACTGTTAAAAAACTGAGTAGGTATTTGAGTCAACATTTATGGGCAAAATTTGTGTAACACATTTCTGATTACCCATCAAATAGTGGGTCCCACAAAAAATACCCTAACAACATTATGAATATAATTATGTACTTTTAAGTATACAAATTATTGTCTTAGGCTTGAGCTTATTAAAATTTGATATCTAACAATATTTTAGACCCAAATAAATGATCTGGCGTGTTTTTTTCTATTTTATTTTAAATTAAAAAGGTATTAAAATTGACATAATGTAACATACTATATTTTCATTAACAATTATAGAAAATCATCCGTCTTATTTGTGTATTTATTAAAGCAATATGATATATTTGGCGTTGTATTCGGAGGTCGTGGGTTCGATTCCCACCTATGGCAAAAAAATATTAGTATGTTTTTTTTTCTGTACAGTTTGTACACATAATACAAGCCTAAAGCTTAGTTTGTGACCACAGCAATATTTATAAATTGTCCTACATATTACTATTATTTGGTTGCAGGTATGCCAGAAGATGGTACAGAGGCGGACGGAGAGGCCGGCGGGTCGGAGGGCGCGGACCTGGCGGCCATGGGCGACCACCACGCGGACCTGTTCTCCGAGGTCCATCTGCATGAGATCACCCGACTGGAGAAGCAGCTGGAACAGGCACACAATGATAATGTATGTTATCCTAATATATAACATTTAATTTGATATATATATGTTACAAAAAGTTATTTGACATATTTGACACATTATGTTATTTTTTAATATTCAAAAACAGATAAACATAATTATAATATATTATACTTACACTGTGACGTGCTGCCCACTTATTCGGTGGACATTTAATATTATCGGCGACGATGAGGTGAGAACAAAACCGCTTCGTTGGGTACTCTGGGGCTAGGAGACCACAGGCGCCACAAGGCTAACGTGATAATAAATAAAAATCATATATTTTAAAACCACTTAAATATAATATTTATAATGATCATTTATAATATTCATACTATAACTATAGACTTTTGTAAAAAAAAAAGATATAATATGTGAACTTTAGCATTTTAAAAAATTAATTTGGTTTATTTTAACTCAAGATTTTTTATTACCACACCTTCACAAACTCTTGCTAAATTCATCAGGGTCAGTTGTCGGGTCGCGTGCGCACCGCGCAGCAAGCGGCCGACACCGCGAGCGCCACCGCCACCGCCCTGCGCAGCGGTCTGCAGCGCGCCGCCTCCAGGGTCTCGGCGCTGCATGCACTGCACTCTAGCACCGGACCTCAGGTATATTAATTCCAGTACCTAGGGATGCAACGATATATCGGAAAACCTTAATAAAGGTGCATACCGCACCACATTTATCCAATAGTTTATTTTCAACGTGTATTATAGCGTGCTTGTGACGTCATGCAGATTTTTTAAATTTCAAACATGGATATCTTAAAAATCAGTAAAATATTTTAAAAATAAAGGAAATTAGATTCTTATATATATATATTATTATATGGCTATATTTTCGAAATATTTTTTATTTTTTTTTTATTTTGGTCGGAAGCCCGTTTAAATACCCACATAATCTGGTAAAATGCTGCTACTGATTATCTAAAAAAAACTGTTCTTTACTTTATCTATGGTTAAGTTGGCGGGAATTTCCAGTGTCGTGAGGTCGTGTTATTTCAATTTTTTGATTATTAACATAGGTAAGGTATAATTATATACATAACATATAACTAAAACTATATTGGATTTGTATAATCTTTTCAAAAAAAATAGAAATAATGTCAAAATATATATATCGGCGTACTAGATCGATACATCAGTATCGATATTTAAATATGAGTTTCTTCTGATCAAATCGAACAAATTTTCCCATGGAACCATGTGACGCAAATGAAAAAAAAAAGTTCCTTTTTCATACAAACTAATAATCTTAAAATGACCAATTTGTATGGGGAAGGCAAAATGAAAGGTTGTACTTTGGGATAATATGAGACTCCAACTGATAAATCAAACAACTTTTCCCATGGAACCTGTTGCATAATAATGTTAAAATTATAAATTATATACAAACGTTAGTTCATAGCTAGTCTTTATTTGACATAAAAACCATAACAATCCGTAACCTAGCAACTTGTGACAAATTGTGTTTTTATAAGTCCTAAGGCTAAGGAACCGTTATATAGCATTTACTCCTCCGAAAGGAAAAGCTAATAACCAAATCGCGCTGGAGGTTTACGTTTACGTTTAGATTGGCGTGGCAAGTTATTGAGAGCGGAAAATATAGAAGCTTGAGGTTCGGGTAGCTGAATGTCTTGAGGCGTTACGTTAGATGGACCAGGTTCTTCGCGGGCATCTTCGTGCAGTACCTGAGGGGCGTTCGATGTTCCTGCTTCATCTACACTGTCTCCCCTCTCGTGACTAATGTTTCTCTTGTAGTAGCTGTAGTTCTTCAATTTACCCTCATTATTCTCATCCATAGCAGAATCTCTCGGTCTGAGCTGATCGGCGTGTTTTCGCTTTATCATTCCATTATTCATCTCAACCTGATAGGAATAAAACCCTGTTCGTTTTAATATAATTCCTGGTTCGGAACCTTTAACGGTTGGCTTGTTGACCTTGTCTCCCGGTGAGTACTCTGGAGGTACTGTTTCCTTAGATGATGGTCTGAGCTGTTGATAAAGACGGGCTTTTTCGAGATCTTCTTTTACATTTGGTTTAAGCAGATCAAACGTGGAACGCATCTGTCTCCCGAACATCATTTCGTATGGAGAGCGTTTCGTGGAGTGTTTCGATAAGACCTTAGAAATTTGTTTAGGCGCTCATAAAGGTCAATGCTTTTATTAGATGCCAGCATACGTTTTTTAAATGTGCGCACTGCGCGTTCTGCTAAACCATTCGTTTGTGGGTGATAAGGCGTTGTTTTAATGTGGGTGATACCGATCTTCTTACAATAGTCTCTAAATTCATCAGATATAAACTGAGGCCCGTTATCAGTGACAATGTTGCTTGGTAAACCAAATGTTGTAAATATGTTTTCTAATTTAGATATAGTGGCTCTTGACGTTGTTGTCTTCATGGGTAACACTTCCAACCACTTTGTATATGCATCAATTATGACCAACCACATGTGCCCAAAAATAGGTCCAGCATAATCAATGTGTAACCTGTGCCATGGTTCTGGTGGTACTCCCCATGGATATACAGGAGATCTTGTTGTGTTGCTTCTAGATTGTTGGCAGTAATCACATTGTTTGGTAAAGTCCATTATGTCTTTATCGATGTTTGGCCAGTATACATGTAGGCGTGCTAATGATTGCATTGCATTTATTCCGCTGTGACCATCGTGTAACATTTCCAAAAATAGTTTGTGTAACGATTTAGGAATGCAAAGTCGTCCATTCCAAAGTACGATACCATCTTCATAAGATAACTCTAGTCGTTTTTCAAAAAATGTATGAAGTTCACTGTTTAAATCTTTTTTTGTTGGCCAATGGGATGTTATATATTTTTTTACTTCATTTAGAGTGTTATCTTTTAATGTATAATGTTTTAGATTATGTTTAGTTATAGGTATGTTATTTAGTCTTAAATGTAACAAATGTGCAAATTTAGGTAAACCAGTTCTTTCTTCTAATGTTGTTGTCGTATTTGTTAATGGCAAGCGTGATAATGCATCTGCTGGTGTGTTTTCTTTGGCTGGTTGATATTTTATTGTATAATTGTAGCTGTTAAGGGTCATGCTCCATCTGAGTAAACGGTTGCTGGCAACTTTAGGTGTTTCACGATCTTGACTGAAAATACGTTCTAAAGGCTTATGATCTGTTAGCAAAATAAATTTTCTTCCATAAATATACTGGTGAAATTTTGTTACGGCATAAACTATGCCTAATGCTTCCTTGTCAATTGTTGAATAGCGGCGTTCGATATCTGATAGTGTTCGAGATGCGAAAGCGATAGGTCTCATCATGTTATCGTCGTATTTATGAAACAGAACAGCTTCGACCCTTATCTGATGCGTCACTGCTAAGATAAATAGGTAGGTTTTCGTCAAAGTGAGCTAGAGTATCATTAGATGTTAGTACATATTTTAGTTCGTTAATTATGTTAGTGTCGTTTTCGTTCCAATCCCATTTTTGATTCTTTTTCAGATGTCTGTATAAAGGTGCACAACGGACGTGTAAGTTGTGTATAAAACGTCCGTAATATGTTATAGATCCCAGAAATGATCGAAGTTCAGGGACATTCAATGGTATAGGCATTAATTTAATTGCTTCAACTCTATCAGAAGTTGGGTGTAAACCATGTTTGTCAATTGTATGGCCCAAGAATGTTACGCTCTCTTGAAGCCATGCACATTTGGTTATTTGGCTTTTAATACCCGCTTCCTTAAGTCTCTGCAATACTGTTTTAACACGGTTTAAATGATCTTGAATATTATTTGCTGTAATTAAAATGTCGTCTAGGTAACAGACTACACCATCTAGGCCACTGAGAATTGTGTTCATAATTCTCTGGAAAACTGCAGGCGCGAATGATATGCCAAAAGGTAAACGTTTGTACTGAAAATACCCCTTATGTGTACATATTGTTAAGTATTTTCTGGAATCCGGATGTATTGTTAGTTGTAAATAGGCATCTTTTAGATCAATTTTTGTAAATAGTTGTCCTCCCGATAATTTAGATGTTATTTCTTCAAATCTCGGTAACGGGTAATCATCAATTTGTACGTATCGATTTATAGTTACTTTAAAGTCTGCACAAATACGAATGCTTCCATATGCCTTGATAGCTATTACTATAGGCGATGCCCATTCTATCGGTGTTATCATCGTGTCTACGGGTTCGATTACACCTTCTTGAACAAGACGTTGTAGTTCAATATTTACTTGTTCTTTTAAAGCGATTGGAACAGGGCGAGGTCGGAATGTTTTTGGAGTAACATCTGAAGATATATGAATAATTGCGCTATGTCCTCGTATTGTTCCAAGTTTACCGTCGAAAAGGGTTTGATATTCATCAAGAAGTTTATTAATGTCGGTGCTATGATCGGTATTGAAATGAGATGTGATATTGTATTTAATATTACAGAGTTTAGATCCTGGCGGCATTGGAACGTTAAATTGTAAACACCAATCCAATCCAAATAGTGGAATATCGTTTTGTTCGGTCTCATACGCTTGAAGAGTTTTAATTGTATTAAAAGCTTGTACAGTTATTTGGCATATCCCAAGTGTTTTGATTTTTACATCTGTGTAGGCTATGAGGTTATCACATTTCGTCAGCTCCGGTCGTCCAATATTAACCCATAAAATTTTGCCAATGACAGAATGTACAGCTCCAGGGTCGTACAACATTTCAGTATTTGTTTCGTTTAGCTTTGTTGGTATCATCACTTTAGTTGCGGAATTTCGTAAGTTTACAGAAAATGTATGATTGCTTTCGTTGTCACTAGATGTATTTGCTGAAGCGTCTCTAGCTACACGTCTCGTTCGAAATTGCTTAGGATGTGCTTTGCCACTTTTGATGCAAACACTTGAAAAATGGTTTTCTTTACCACAGGATCCGCACCGTTTACCTCTAGCGGGACATTCTTCAATGTTAGTATGATAATCTCCTCCGCAAAATATACACTTTTTGATGTTCCGGTTTGGACGTTTATTTTTAGACCATTGTTTTGGTTTTATTTTGTTAACCATAGTCTCATGATTTTCTGTATTTGTGTAATTTTGTTGTAAAATTCGTTTACTTTGAAATACAAAGTACTACTTTATTATACTTTGAAATACAGACTGTTCAAGTTTATTTGCCGTAGCAACGACATCTGTAAGTGTAGCAGTATTTGATGGATGTTCCTTAATAAGTTCTTGTTGCCATCTTATGTTGTTAATACCGATTACAAACTGATCTCTAATTCGTTCATCTAGATTGTTTCCAAATTCACAATAACCTGCGAGGCTTCGCAGTTGAAGAGCGAATTGTGACGTTGTTTCATTTTCATCTCGATATCGTGTACCAAATACTACTCTCTCCGACAGCACGTATGTTTTCTTGCCATAGTAATTGTTAAGAACTTCGACAAGTTCGTCAAATGTTTTTGACGTTACTGGTGTCGGACGATAATAGTCGACAAGTACCTTAAAAGCCGCTGGTCCAATACGTGATAGTAGCAGTTGTTCGCGTTTGTTCGCGGTGCCTTCCGTGGTACCATCGACTGCATGGAGACTCAGTTCAATCTTAAACCGTTGAATGTAGTAGACCCAATCCTCACTGTTAGGGTTGAAAACTTCGAATTGAAATTTTCCTAACGACATTATTATATTAAATATCCCATCCTCGTCGCCAGAAAACTGTTGCATAATAATGTTAAAATTATAAATTATATACAAACGTTAGTTCATAGCTAGTCTTTATTTGACATAAAAACCATAACAATCCGTAACCTAGCAACTTGTGACAAATTGTGTTTTTTTAAGTCCTAAGGCTAAGGAACCGTTATATAGCAGAACCATGTGTTGCAAAGGAAAAAAAATGCCTTTCTCATACAAATTGGTCATTTTAACAATACTAGTTTGTATGGAGAAGGCATTTTTTTTCCATTTGCGCAATTGGCAATTGATTTTATCAGTCGAACCTTATATTTAGCTCATTTATAATTATGGTACAAACTACGATATATAACACAGCAAGAATGTGAGACTGGCGAGTCTCGCGCGGGTCGCTGGCTGACGTGGTGGCGCGTGTCGGGCCCGGAGCTGGCGGGCGTGGCGGGCGCGCTGGCGGAGCTGCTGACGGGGGAGGGGGGCGGCGCGCGCGGCGAGCTGGCCGAGCTGGCGGACCGAGCGGCCTCCGCGGAGCTCCGAGCCGCGGCACTGCGGGCGGATTGCGATGTGCTGCGCGCACTGGCTGGAGGTAACATACAATCGTATTAATATAATAAGTTTGCTTTTAGGGAAGTGTAAGTTTGAATTCAGATTGGCTCGAAAGATGTAGTTATAATTTTATTTCTCGACACATGTGTAGTATGACAAAAGGCGAAAGTAAAAATATTGAGCACGTCTAATTCCTTCACAATAAATACTGGATGTTTTTTCTTACAGTGAAAAAGGTAGGTATTATTTTCTTCAAAATAAATGTCCGAAAAATAAAATATCATTTGATTATATTTTATAATATATATGTATGGTTTAAATTACTCTATCAAATACATAGTTTGAAAACTATTAATTTATATTTATCCAAAAAAGAATTGCAATGGAAAATATCAATAGAAAATAGTTTTTATTTTGTCTATAATACCACGCACACGAAGTAGCGGGCACCAGCTAGTAATGTGTATATATATGTCGTGTATTTTTTTATTGTAAAATTATATCTTTGTATTTGCCTGATGGTATGCTTGGTTCCTATTTTAAATATTTATAGAAAATAATCAAATCCTCTAACGTCGTTTACGTCGCCAAAAGACCACGAAAGCTGTCATATTATTTTATGTATATATATAAGAAAAAAAGTTTGTGTGCACAGATGCGGGTCGGGCGCTCTCGTCGGCGGCGCCCGCGCTGACGTCGGCGGCGGAGATGCTGGCGCAGCTGTACCACCACGTGTGCGCCGTCAACGGCACCACGCCCGAGCGACTGCTGCTGGAGCACGCCGGACACAACGATGGTAACACTACGTTCTACTGTCTCATCTACATTCGGCCAAAATTATGCTCTTATGTTGAGGTATTAATATAAGTGGCCTGACTAAAGAACACAATCGCTAATCTAATCGCCGCAACGATCATAAAAAATGTATCGGAGTTTTACTCTATGGGTAGAGCCTGATCGACGAGTAACGTCAAATCCCATACACTATGCTTCCGATGGGTATTTCAATTCGATTATCGATTGGCTCTTTGGTAAGGCCAGTCGAATTGAAATATGAATGATATATTAAATTTTTAAAATTAAAATGAAATGAAAAAAATCCTAGTAGGCGGGAAGCGAGGTTCGTGGTTTCGAACCTCGCTTTCGCGGCAAGATACTTAACCACTGAGCCAACCTGGTTCCACCTGGTCACTCCTCACGAATTATGTCATTGCTTGTTATCTTCTTATACACAGACGTCCTCTATTAGTTTTTTTCTAATAACTCTATGAGTGAAGTTAGAAGTCCTAGTTTCTAATACTAGATGGCAGAGGAGTCTGTTTTTTGTTTTGACTTTTTTCAGTATTTTTAATTTATGCATTTTATAAATTTATTATATCAGGATAATCTTATATTATTTTTTTAAAGATAAAATGCAATGCACGGCGTGCATTATAACAGACTACAATAGGTGTTTGTATATGTCCAGTGAGCAGCGCAGAAGGCCGCAGCGTGGAGGACGAGGCGCTGGCGCTGGCCGTGGGGGAGCTGGAGGGGCTGCGCGCCGCCGCCGCCGTGGCGCGCTCGGCCGACACGCTGCTGGACCAGCTGGCGCACCTGCGGGAAGCCATGGACACGGCGCTCGACTCCCGCCACAGGCACCAGCCAGGTCACTCACTATACCTTATCTATACGTTATTACTTAGCAAAGCCCGTCTAACAACGGAGAAAGCCTATCGAAAAACAAATAGAAAGAAAATAACGTTTATTGCCATAATAATCACCAAAAAGAGTAAAGTACATCATATGAATCCTTGTTTCATTATGGCAATGGGACCAATTGTCAGTTATACCTGTAAGCGAAATTATTCGCCAACAGAACTGGTTTTCAAATTGACCCCCTTCCACAATCAAAATTTTACATTTAGCTCACAATAACAACATTCGAATTAATTACACATTTTTAGTTTAACAAAAAACACTTTACATAATAATAAAAACAAAAAAACATCTCTCACACAATAATATTAGGTATACTTATACTAATTGCAAAAATAATAAATAAAAAAAGTAAATGAAAAAAATATTAATGGTTCAAGATTACAGTTGCCCCTTCAACAGCCGTTGTTTAACCTGCTTTTTAAAACTTGCCAAAACCTTTACACTTCTAATAGGTGGAGGCAAATTATTCAAAAATTTTGCAGCAGCGTATTTAAATGATCCCTGAAACCCGGCTTGTGTATATGGTGGAATAGACAATATTGTAGACAGATGGGATCGTGTGCCGTGTTTGTAATTATGTGCATCTTGCCAGTAAATTAGTTTTTCTAGTTTAGCTTATAAAAGCTGAATCCCATTTTAGATTGTATATGATTAATAAATCTTATTTCCGAGTCAAAAAAAAGGGAAAAAATCGAAGAGTCAACAGGTACTGTGTAGGCAGATGTCTATGCCTTAAAGTATGTTCCCAAGCACGCCACTCGTGTATCGCATATTTATATATCATGAAGGTATATAATAGAGACCCGCTTTAAGCTAATAAGGTCTAAAATGCCTTTCCGAACATAAGAACAGAAGATGGCTGCCGCCATACAAACCTAAAACAAGTGATAACATAAATAATTGGAACCAATCTTTAAGTATTGTTTGGTTGAGTTGAGAACAGTATTTCGCTGCAATGAACAGTTTTATATTTGGTTTTATAGGCAATACTAGGCCCTAGGGTGGTTCCGTACATTATTTCATACTTTCATGTTATATTTACACACATGAGTAGTTTTAGCACACTTAGCTTGGAGGCCATCAAAGCAATCTTTGCTTTGCAGGCGATTTATGAGTGGTATCTAAGCCCCTTTCTTAGCTAAGAAATGTTTTAATTAGTTCCATAATAATAAATTTAAACTATTAACAGGTATAAAGACTTCCAAGATTTCAGAACATAATTATAATAAAGAATTTATAGAAGAAGATAATGTCAACATAAAATTAAGAAAAATATTTAGTCACGAAAACTATGATGAAGTTGATTTTAACAAGAACATAATTTGTTCTGGAAATACAGTTAAAGATATTACTCAATATTTTGAACAAATATATAGATTAAAAGAAAGTGTTAATAAAAATAATAATATAGGGAAAGGACTAGATAATGTCAGTGGGCATGGTTTGGTACAGACATATGTATCAGCTAACAGCGAAGTGGTTGTTGTGCCCAGCACAGTTCTTAGATAACCACCCTTAAACACCACTTCAAGATTACAATATTTATAAGGTATATAAAAGAATTATGCGATAGTATTTTTATTATGTAGTAGTTGATATCAAATCTAATGTTTATATATTTATAATTAATAGAGTATTGTGTAGTGAGATAATATTATTTAGCTGACAAATCTTATATAAAGTAATTTTATTAACTATATGTAGAGGCGTCGCGACTCGTCGTATCATGACTTTTTTTAAATGAATTTACCCAATTAGATATATTTGTCAGACAAAAATAGTACCTATGACTGAGTGTTGGTAAACACATAAATGAATTTAAAAATGTTGTGCAAGTGAGCCTAAGTATATATTAATAAGTATGTATTATTATTATTGTATTTTTATTTACAATAATGTATGTAAAATGTTTCATTTTTTATTTGTATATAATTAAAATGGTTCAAAAAATTTTTGTATCAAAATTTTTTGAAGGAGAACCTTTAACAAAAATTAAGTTTGAGTATTTATTTAATGCAAACTAACAATTATAATTTTTAGCCCAAATAGATTTGAAATACCTAGTTTATTGAAAAAAAGTAGATTTTTAATTACATTTTTTTTTTTTTAATTATCCATATATATATATATATATTACAGTAATGGAAACGGAAGACCGTGGAGCGGAACTAGCAGAATTACAAGAACAAGTGATCAAACTGAAGTCTTTGCTTTCAACCAAACGGGAGCAAATAGCAACTCTGCGAACGGTCCTCAAGTCCAACAAGAATACCGCAGAAGTTGCGCTGGCTAACCTCAAGTCCAAGTACGAGACTGAGAAGACCATTGTCACGGAAACCATGCTCAAGCTGAGGAATGAGTTGCGCTTGCTCAAGGAAGATGCTGCTACCTTTTCAAGTTTGTATATCTATAATACTTAAAAAATGCCACGTTTGGCTGTCCGTTTGCTTATAATTTGTTAATACTTTTCAATAGCTTTACTTACAATGTCCACCCTCATGCTATTAATAAATATGTTATTTATCGGTATTTTTTCTCTTGATAGTTTTTTTTACATTGTGGCTTTATGTGGTAAATGAGTTATTTTAATTGGATTTTCCTTTTTATTTTCAAACTTTAATATTTTACATCAGGTCTTCGTGCAATGTTCGCGGCCCGTTGTGAGGAGTACGTGACGCAAGTAGACGAACTGTCGCAGTCCTTATCCGGGGCTGAGGACGAGAAGAAGACACTCAACCAGCTGCTGCGACTGGCTGTGCAGCAAAAGTTAGCGCTCACTCAGCGGCTGGAGGAGCTGGAGGTAACTGTTTTATACATATAACAAGAAGAACAACTCCCCACCGACCGAACTGAACTTCACTCAACTACCAACTTGCAGTAATAACGTTTATCGCGGGATTTCCTTAGATTTGTAGTCTAGCAACACCTCAATATGTGTAATATCACGTCAATAGCTTTGTTAAAATTCAAAAACTTTAAACGCATTTTTATTTTGAAATAAAAATAAGACTTAAATGTTCGCACACAAATATACCGACTATGCGCTCGCATACCGAGTCCATTGTTGAATGGTACTCAATTGATAGAGATAAGAAGTTCATAACAGCTACTTGAAACAAATTAAATTGTTTTTAAACTTACAAAATATAATGATATTACTTAATACAAAAATGATAGGTGTACTAGATCTTATACATATAATAATAATAAACTTTATAATTGCTCTATATTGATGCATCAATAAAAAAATAGGTAACTGTATTCTTTTATATCCAGAAAACTTTATGCTGTTACATTGTTGAAAAGCCAGTTTTTTTTTAATTTTCCTGTATTATTCATATTTATTAATATTTTTTTTGTTTTGTATTATATACTAAATAGAAGATCTATTCTGCTGATTTGCATTATGCTACCTTTTAATTTATCAAAGCAAATATCTTATCGCCGTATATGGGGGGAGTATGGGAGCGCAACGTGAAGAGTGTAATGTATATATTTGTCGTCAGGTGGACCGCGAGCTTCGTTCCCGGCGCGTGCCCAAGCCCGCGGTGGCCCGGCCTCGCGCGCGGGACTTCTAGCGGCTGGTGTGGGCGCTCAAGTGCGCCGCCCACGCTCTGCGCGCCCTCCTCGCGCACCAGCAGCGCCGCGACACCCGCCGCGGACTGCACTGACTCGGATACCTACACGCTACACGCCGTACCTTGACTCATTATTAGTGATCAGATTAAAAAATAGTATGGACATGCCTTTCTGAAAAAATAAAAAGAAAGGACATGTCCATACTATCTTTAAGTATACTCTTCATAATAACACAGTGACTCTGTATGTATAAGCTGATAAGTAGACTTACAAAGTGCGTGAATTAATATAATGTTGTTTAGCATCTGCAACGTAACCAATATCTCGTTCAACGTAATCTATCAATACCATTAGATCTCGTTCGAGTTGAGATCGAAAACGTTTTTGCTATCACGAGCAGTCTGTATCACTGCTGTTTGAATTGAACATTGCATAGTCAGAGTTTTTGAAATTGCATGAATTTTGGAAATTTCATATATATGAAACACGTCAATTTCGATCTAAACTTGAACGATATCTCGCGGTATCGTGTGGGTGAACACCTCCCTTAATATTTGTCATTTTCAGTTTACTCGCTAAATATTCGGTGGCAACGATAAAAACGACTTGATTAGTCTTAATTTAAATTTGTTTTATAACATTTGCGGTATATAATCATTTAATACTTGTATATTAATATTATATATATATATATATATTAATTATTTAAATGTCCTTTTATGACAATAGTTTTTAGTGAATTTAAATAGAGACTAATCTAGTGTTAATCATAAATAATGATTCTAGGTGCGGCATTAAGGCTCTATCAGTCCGATAGTGTAATGAAAATAATACCAATCAGCTAATGTTGTAATAGACATAAGTTACGCTTAGTTTTTAATCATAAATATTTGCCTTACGAATAAATATAAGCCCGACGTGACTTATTGTTAGGTATATAGGAGGGCTAAGGAAAATAATCACGGTAAGGATCTAACTCAGGTTAAAAAACCAGGCGATTATAAACCTTAATGTAATATTTATAAGACTTGTTCAAGTAGCTAAGAGTCATCAGTTACAGTTTATACAACTACGACAAAGATCGTTGGATGCACAAGTTTTTACAAAGAAATGTCGATTGTTTAGGTTTTACTGCAAATTATCTTTACTTTATTTCGATTTTATTTACAAAGATTGAAATTGTATTATACAACAAACGTAAAATAAATGTATAATGAATGACTCTTAGTTATATGATATGAATTGCGTATGCGCGGTGTAATATATATGCGGGGCTGCACCGCGCCACACGTACTACTTATTGTTGTATTAACACGTTAACGTATTAGCTATATACCGGTAAACTATTTATTAATTGCGAACAGAAATGTTCTATATTTATGTCCTTTATTTATTGGGTAGGAAAAGTTATATTGTTTTGAAATTATCGTTAAAGAATTATTTCAAAGTATATCATAAATAATTTTGATACTTTGAAAAAAAAAAAAATGTTATAGCTATAAAAATATTGACTGTCCACGAATATTGTAAATGCATATTGACTCCGGACACGAACTTGGGTTGCAGGAATTGTCATTTCGTTCGGATCATCACAATTCCATACAAAGCATTTGACCGTCGTTATAAATTCCAATAACGCTAGGTAAATACGAATTTATAGCCTATGTACTTGATCTCTGCACGCCGCGAGAGGGCGCCACATGTGCGTGTATTTCGTCCACTATGAGTATGACTTCAGCGGAGAGAAAGTCCTCAAGTAAAGACTTTCTGCTCTTTAAATTATTTAAAATAAATAATAATTCGTGTTAGTGCAATTTTATAGATGTCCCAGGCAGTGATCTAATTATAGTAATTGTTAAAGTTTAAATTTAATATAACGTCTAATCGTCGCTATTCGAAGGCGGGATTATTTATATACTTTTTATAAATTTTAATCTAATTATAGATTTAATGTAATTCGGTGTAGAAGGCGAGAGATGGCCGAGGTCGCAGCGTCCGGACTAGTTTGTGAGATATCATCAGTTGCGTACAATTGAACCGACGTTGTAACACCAAATATGGGTGAGGTTTGTTACCCCATATTCATTGTAAATGAAACCTTAATTTAAAGGAATAAGAGTGCACGCGTTCCCGACCTCGGCCCTTCTCGCACGCCGGCGGTGACCGACACCCGCCGGCCGCCGCGACGTCTCATACTCACATAAACTATTTTCATACATCTCTTGATAAACTATATTTTTGCGTCACATAATATGAAAAACGTTTATGTACAAGTATTTTTCTAATAGCGACTCCCGTATTTTGTTATGCAAATTTATATTGCCATTATTGTTAAAGATATAATACAGACGTACCGAAGACGTCGCTAATAAAACGATTCGAGGCCCGCGCGGCCATCTTACGTCCAATGTTGTATTCGCGTCCATCCAGGTGTGCACAAAAGACTATGTAATCTGTCTGTTAGGTGATATTGCTTGTGTTGAGGCCTCCGCCATACTTCGTCCACTCTGTTAGAGTATGGCCCGACACCGTCCGCTCCGGCGCCGATCCTCCGCTACATTCAATCATTATTTTACCATTTCGCTCAACCGTATATATTTTGCTCACGTGTAGGTCGATCGGCTGCTATTTTTAAGACACTTTTTTAAATTTCATAATAATTTGGATGTGATAAGAGTTGAGATAGTTAGTATCGTCTGAGCACGCCCCCGTATCGTAGCTCCGGCCGTCCTAGAGGGCATAGTGGTAGTGTTGTAGTTTCTTCCGTAGCTTAGTGTAGCTCTCCGGCGCGCGCGTCGCTCACAAGGACCATAGCCTTGCATTTATTGTTTTAGACTAAAGCTTCGTTACGTAGAGCACTCGTTGTACTTAATATATACTTACCATTACTAGATTAGTATTACTGAGTATTGTATATGGGTAAGCAGCAGACATCGTATATGTATGCTCTAGTCACTGTTACTCTGTTGACATGTATATGTATTATGCGCATCACATTTGACATTATCTATTAGCTTAGTATTTCTTCTTTACAATCTATTAGTTTAGTCTTTTTAAATAAATTGTTCACTTTTTGGACACAAATGTTATATATTTATATATGTTTTGTTAATATAATAAGATCGCTCACTTTATTATTTTATGTAGAATCAAATAGAATGAGGAGTCTCACGGATGGCTAGCATCGCCTCATAAGTAATATTGACTAACATAATGTAGCTAATTGTATTTATTTGTAGTTTGGTATGGTTTACGGGTTGTCGCTCGGTGTCTGCTGCCACCAGAGGTGGTGGTGTTAGAGCGATTAACCAAATGTTTTTTTCTATATTATATTTTAGAAGATATTAGATAATTTATTTTTATTATGGTAGCATGGAGAAGTATTATTTACTTTTGTTTATGTAATGATAATTTTATCGGTATGCTCGACGCTTGCTCCAGTACGTAGTCGGCAACGGGTCGATGGTTGTTCCCGTAGCGTCGGCCGCACGTCACCTCCAGGTTACAAGTCTTGTTGCCTCCAGACCTCACCCCCACCCCCTCCGAGCTTCCCCTCCCCTCCCCTCCTCTCACAAACTCATCCTCGAGTGAATGAACCAATGTACGGGAACATATCATGGTATAGTTTATATTCCATCTGTTAGCGAGCTCGTTGTCGTAATGACTGATTGAATCATGTATGAAATTAATAAATTATATATTTCAATTTTATGCTGTTTTATTTATTGACTACCCTGCCCTTGCGATCTATCTTGGGGACACAAGAAATAAGTTAAGTTCATTTCCGATAGATCACAAATATAAGTTAAAATGGATCGAGCAATATTTTTTATATAAATCATACATATTGTATTGTACTCATATAAATACAAATCGATTTTTTTTTCATATTCGATTTCCAAAAATAGAAAAATCGATAATTATTAAATCTATATTGTATGTAAAATCAACTTTTTAATCGATTTTTGTAAAAGGAGCCATCTAATAGCTGAACGAAGTTTTAAATCATAAATTTTGTAAAATCTATTCAACCTAAACCCAACCCATACACTCAACGAAAAAGTAATAATATAAGCAATGGAACTTTAAGGCTGAGTTGCACCAAATTGTCCGATAATGTACCAATTTTTTATTTCATCGCTAGTGCGAAAACTGCCCGCGTGTTTCGGCTGGCAAAAAAAAAATTAAGGTATTACCTTTCAAGTAACCACATTTAAATCCGGTTGCCTTGTTAAGAAAAAAAAAATTACCAACCCCTATATCAGAGCTATCCACTTGGAGTCAATTTGGGCTCTGTACCACTCGCCATCCGGTTGCCTCTCCTACATACATTTAGGCTGAGTTTAACTCTCTGTAAATGTAACGATTAAAGTTAAAAATGGCGTCGAATGTACAAGCTGTCATTCGACTTTCAAAATAAAACTGATACATTTTCGGACAATTTGGTGCAACTCAGCCTTTCAAGTAACCGCATTTATATCCGGTTGCCATGTTAAAAAAAATGTTTTTGACCCATCCCCATATCACAGCTCTTGTCCACTTGGGGTCAATTCGGCCGATACGATCCAAGGACCAGATTACCACTCGCCATCCGGTGGCCTCTCACCATCCGGTGATATCTAATAGAATTTAATTTTATTGTCTACCTTAAGAGTAAAATATCTCCTAAGTAATGTTCAATAACGCTTATAGACACAGTTTAGTAAAAGTGGGCACAACCTTATCCCTTCTCATAACAATGAGTTAAGAAAACATGAATAAATAGAGTTAAGAGGAGGCACTATAAATTTTAGTCTTATTTGCTTATATCTGCAGAGGCAAGCACACATCTATTTATTAAAACACTTCAACTTAAGTTTTTTCAGACCTTCCTCTCTCCATGTCTTAACCTAATTGGAAAACATTTTTTCGATACTTTTTCTATTTTAAAATGATGCCTTTTTAATGTATAAAGACATTTTTTTTCAAATATTAGTACAGTTTGTAGTTAGTCTGGGTGTTTATATATGTATAATATTGTTGTTTCTGATACACATAGTAACTTAGTTTGGTTCCGGTCGCAACGACAGTAGTCAATGATCATCAAGTATGAATGTTACTTTTTTTTTTTTTACATAGGACACGTTATATAGGTTTTTGTGTGAGCCAAGCACGAATTTGAGGTCCATTTAAAAATCCAAGATGGTGGCCTCAACTTTTTTTTAAAATTCGACATGGGGTTCTTTATATAGGTTTTTGGGTGAGCCGAGCACGAATTTGAGGTCCATTTTAAAATCCAAGATGACGGCCTTAACTTTATTTTTAAAAATCGACATTGTACTCGTTATATAGGTTTTTGGGTGTGCCGAGCACGAATTTGAGGTCCATTTTAAAATCATAAAATCATTTATTTGCCATAAAAACACGGTACATATAATTAGGTGGTCTTAAAAAAAAAAGTTCTCGTGTTTAACTGTAGTCCAGCATGCAAATGTTAATAAACAGGTTTTCAAATTTCACATCACAAACATTCAAAATAATTTTTAAGTTAAACCAGTAGCTAGGTATTATTATAAATTACTAGATTTAATCCTAACAACTAACAATTGACAGCACAACATAATTCTTCTTCTTCTTCTTTTAAATTATGGCCTCTACTCGTTATGTACGAGTAATTTTGCCAGTGTCGAGTGTAGGTAGATTTAAAATTTATATAATTATAGTAAAAGTGGGATAATGGGATGGACAGGAAAAAGGAAAGGACTAGGGTAGAAATGGGAATGGCGACATGACCGTATGTAAGCATACGGTATAGTCTTGCCAATGTCGAGTGAAGAAGGAAAAATAATCTACAGTAAAATGGGTACCGCCATTTTACTGTAGATTGTGGGATTATTTGAGATAACACAAACACCGAGATCACTGCGTAAATGCTACACTTCTCACACTTAATATTACTATACGAATGCTTATTCTACAAAATTAGTACACTTTTGCACAATAATATTCAATAAAATTAAATTTGAAAAATATAGTATAAACACGCGTCTACAGTGTTCGGGCTACCCTCAAAGAATCCCACTTTGCTAATTACAACATAATTAGCAAATTACAAACAATAACAATGAAATTATAAGTCACAACATGAGTAGGTCAAATGCAAATGTTAACAAACAGGTTTTCAAATTTCACATCACGAACATTCAAAATAATGTTTAAGTTAAACCAATAGCTAGGTATTATTATAAATTTATAGATTTAATCCTAACAACGAACAATTGACAGCACAACATGATTAGCAAATTACAAACAATAACAATGAAATCATAAGTCACAACATGAGTAGGTTAACAACAAAATTATCAATAACAATTATCATGTCCAAATATATTTTATACCACATGTCTTTACCATATTATGTCATCAGTTATACACACATAGTTAACAATACGTAATAATAACAAAATTTGTCAGGAATTCATTCATCAATCATATTCATTATTATTTATTAAAATTAAGTAAGTCAACATTAAAATTGTAAATAAGTATCATTATGTCTTTTAGTTTGTACCACATACATGTCATCAACAATACAAACAATCTTTCAGCTAAAGCAATCTTTGACAATTAATGTTTTTTTCATAATAAGGTGTCCCCTAAAAATTCGTCTAAATTATAGTACCCTTTCATTGCTAGCAAGTTAAACAACTTTGTTTTAAACAATGATGTTTTTATCTTTAAGACCATCTGGCAATTTGTTAAACAATGTTGTAGCCATATTATATGTGGTATTAGTAAAAAAAGTAGTATTAGATTGCTGATGTGGATAGACTTCGAATTTATTTTTATTTTTACGAGGATACTTACTTTCTGAAATTCTAAAGGGGTATGGATTTTGTTTACCAAAACTGCATGCCTCAAATATATACAAGGCGGGCAGCGTTAGGAGTTTTAATTGAATAAACATTGGCCTGCAGCTATCCATTTGGCTTATTCCTGTCATAGCTCTAATACATTTTTTTTGTGTTCTAAATAACGGTAATGTGTTACATTTCGCAGCATTTCCCCAGTTTAATATACCATATCGTAAATTAGATTCTATAAAGCCATAATATGCACTAAGTGAAGCTTCTCGTGATACATTATACTTAATATTTTTAAGTGCGTATACAAATCTATTTAATTTATGGCACATGCTGTCAATATGAGGTTTCCAGTTCATGTGACAATCAAGCAATACACCTAAAAACTTTATTTCTTTAACCTCTTCAATTACTTGGTTATTGTATGTTATTATAATATCTCTTTTTCTTGATTGTGGTAAATAAAATTGCATGCATTTTGTTTTTTGGAGATTAATGAGTAAATTATTACAATTCAGCCAGTTTATAATTTTATTGAGCACATTATTTACTATGTTTTCATAATGATTAAGGTCTGTTCCCCTAACTATCAAAGTAGAATCATCGGCAAATAGAACCATATCATGTTTAATATTTAAGGGCAAATCATTAATATAAATAAGGAATAATAGTGGTCCCAAAATACTGCCCTGTGGAATACCATATTCTATTGTCCTAACTTTAGACTTAATCTTTTCCTCATTCTTGCCACTATTTAAATATGCAACCTCTGTATATTGTTGTCTCATTTTCAGATACGATTTAACCAATTTGTGAGCTGAACCTCTAATACCGTAACAATACAATTTATCCAATAGTTTGTCGTGATTTACAAAGTCAAACGCTTTTGACACGTCCATGAATATGCCTATAACTGGGGTACGATTGTTTATAGATTCAGCAACAGTTTTTAGTAATTCATAGATGGCTAGATTGGTGGATCTACCTTTTCGAAATCCAAATTGTTTATTATGTAAAATGTCATATTTTTCTAAAAACTTGTACAATCACCTTTTCAAAATTTTTTGAGAAGACTGGAATTAAAGCTATTGGACGATAATTTTCGCATTTTTCTTTATCGCCCTTCTTGAAAAGAGGTTTAACTACTGTAATCTTAAGCATATCAGGAAAAAATCCTTGCTCCATTGCAAGGTTTACTATATAGTATAGGGGTGTTGCAATATATATAATCCAAGATGGCGGCCTCAACTTTATTTTTAAAAATCGACATGGGACTCGTTATATAGGTTTTTGGGTGTGCAGAGCACGAATTTGAGGTCTATTTTAAAATCCAAGATGGCGGCTTCAACTTTATTTTAAAAAATCGACATGGGACTCGTTATATATATTTTTGGGTGTGCCAAGCACGAATTTGAGGTCCATTTCAAAATCCAAGATGGCGGCCTCAACTTTATTTTTTTAAATCGACATGGGACTCGTTATATATGTTTTTGGGTGTTCCGAGCACGAATTTGAGGTCCATTTTAAAATTCAAGATGGCAGCCTCAACTTTATTTTTTAAAATCGACATGGGACTCGTTATATATGTTTTTGGGTGTGCCGAGCACGAATTTGATGTGTATTTTAAAATCCAAGATGGTGGCCTCAACTTTATTTTTAAAAATCGACATGGTACTCGTTATATAGGTTTTTGGGTGTGCCGAGCATGAATTGGAGGTCCGTTTGGGCCGAGCACATAGGACTGGGAGCCGAGCACATAGGACTCGTTATATAGGGTTTTGGGTGAGCCGAGCACGAATTTGAGGTTTATTTAAATATCCAAGATGGTGGCCGGAGGCCGTTATATATATTTTTGGGTGTGCCGAGCACGAATTTGAGGTCCATTTAAAATTCAAGATGGCGATCTCAAGTTTATTTCTAAAGTTCGACATGGGACTCGTTATATAGGTTTTTGGGTGTACCGAGCACGAATTTGAGGTCCATTTTAGAATCCAAGATAGCGGCCTCAAGTTTATTTTTTAAAACCGACATGGGACTCGTTATATATATTTTTGGGTGTGCCGAGCACGAATTTGAGGTAGCTCCATGTCGATTTTTAAAAATAAAGTTGAGGCCGCCATCTTGAATTTTAAAATGGACCTCAAATTCGTGCTCGACACACCAAAAAACCTATATAACGAGTCCCATGTCGAATTTTAAAAATAAACTTGATATCTCCATCTTGGATTTTAAAATGGACCTCAAATTCGTGCTCGGAACACCCAAAAATATATATAACGAGTCCCATATCGATTTTTAAAAATAAAGTTGAGGCCGCCATCTTGGATTTTAAAATGGACCCCAAATTCGTGCTCGACACACCCAAAAACCTATATAACCAGACCCACGTCGATTTTAAAAAATAAAGTTGAGGCCGCCATCTTGGATTTGAAAATGGACCTCAAATTCGTGCTCGGCACACCCAAAAACCTATATAATGAGTCCCATGTCGATTTTTAAAAATAAAGTTGAGGCCGCCATCTTGGATTACACAATCTAAACCCATATATATCTTTTTTTTTTTATGAAGTCAAATCTGCCATTGCTATTTATCGCGATAGCGATCTGTCATGACGTTGGTAATTTGAATTGCCACAATTCAAATTACCAACGCAAGATCGCTATCGCGTTCGATGTTTTAGCCACTGGTTGATGCTTCACATTATATCAGTTTTAATTAATAGATTATTTTAAAATTATTTTATCTATCTCATGTCGATTTAAAAAAATAAAGTTAATGCCGCTATCTTGGATTTTAAAATGGACCTCAAATTCGTGCTCGGCACCCAAAAACCTATATAACGAGTCCCATGTCGAATTTTAGAAATTAACTTGATATCACCATCTTGGATTTTAAAATGGACCTCAAATTCGTGCTCGGCACACCCAAAAATATATATAACGAGTGCTATGTCTATTTTTAAAAATAAAGTTGAGGCCGCCATCTTGGATTTTAAAATGAACCTCAAATTCGTGCTCGACATACCCAAAAACCTATATAACGAGTCCCATGTCGAATTTTAAAAATAAAGTTGAGGCCGCCATCTTGGATTTTAAAATTATTTTATCTATCAAATTTAATATTTATATAATTAACCTTAAAAATATTAATTATGATAAATAAAATAAAAATATTAAATACGACTCACATTCATTTATTGTTCGTAAAATCGCGCCAAATAGAAAATTCTTGCCTGCGACAGCGGCAAAACAGTGATGCCTGGGCCGTGTTCGTAAACTAACACTTTAACACTGGGTAATGTCACTACACTATTTGCATCTCTTCTTCTCTAAGCATTTTTCAATATTTTTATCGCACTCTGTAACACTACCCAGTGTTAAAGTGTTACGTTTCCGAACACGGCTCTGCGGGGAAGCTCCGCCTATAGGGCGGGGCGATAATAAAAAAATATTTTGAGCGCAGGGTCTTAAGAGTTGAAAATTTTCAAATCGCCTATGGAGATATTTCTAGTGTCTCACTAAACTGTTTATAGACCACAAGTTATACTTAGATAGTTTATAGATACAGTTGAGACCTTTAGAGAAGTCTTTACTCGTCAAGTTTTAAAACCAAATTAACTCAAGACTAACAACATTAATAACTATAAAATAATTAAAAACGAAATTAAAATTAAAAATACTTACCTATAAATTAAAATATTCTTCCAAATCACTGTCTGTTAGTGGCATGGTACCCAATACGCTGGCAGCATTTCCTCTTTGAATTATTATACTCAATTTTTGTATGAAATAGCTGCCAGCTTTATTGTTTCCCGAAACATCGACGAGCCTAGGGGCAATTTCCTTATAAAAGGCTTTTGCCTTAGACCCCCACGGACCCATCGTCTCTACAGCAAACGCCGAAAATATATAATCTTTAATAATTGATTGATATTTTCGACGCTTGCTTAGTTGCGCCTGTTCCGCCGCAGCCCCTGCTTTCACTGAGGTACCTTGGAGATGGGAGGGAGCCAATGTATCACAACAAGTAAAATCCCATACAAGAGACTGCCCCAAACTCCAAGGTACCAAAGTCATCCCGTCAGGGGCCTAACCAAAGAACACGATCGCCAATCGAATCGCCTCATCGATCGATAAAAATGTATAGGAATTTTACTCTATGGGTAGAGTCCGATCGCCGAGAAACGTCAAATCCCATACATTTGGCTTTCGATGGGTATTTCGATTCGATTATCGATCTGCTCTTTGGTAAGGCCCGCTTAGGCCCGCTGGTCGCTTGCCATCGTCTCGACTTAAGCCGTTGGGTTCCAAAATAGACGGAATCGAGACCATGGCAAGCGTCCTACGAATAAGGTCATTACAGGCACTGTGACGGAAAAATCGGCCAGCACTTCTAGAACACGAGAGTCCGTGGTGACCCAACTCGCCGACATCTTTACCACACAGACAGCGATGAGGTTCGCACACCTTTAATCCCAAGCGTAGGCAAACGGATGTTCTTAGTGTACTGTTATCCAATAACGTACCCAAATTTTTTGAAGGAAGCGCATTAAGCCATTAACTGGCCTCATACTCTGACACCGCAAGAATACGTGCGCGGTTATCAATTGTTGGGGATGAATCCACCAATTTTTGATGAACACGCTTAACCATTAGTAAATCCCACGACCTCTGTATTGTTTAGTTAGACCGTTTATCAGGTAATTTGATGTGTTGTGAACGGAATAATTTTATGCAGTAAGAAGCAATTTAATTAATCAATTCATGAGGGTAAGCTAAATATATTTCTGTTTTGTTTATAGACAATGTGAAAAATAGTAGTTATATACGTCGGCGGCGGTGCTAAAGTGGCAACTTGTCTTTCCGCCGACGATGAACTAGAAGCAAGTAGAGCTAGAAACTAGAAAGGTGTTGGCGAGCAGCGAGAAGCGAGTGTGTGTATAGTTCCATTAGTTTTGTCGCTGAGCTATAAGAGAGTGTGCGAGTGCGACAGGTGATTACTCTGTAGAGAAATGGTCTCTCGTCTCTACTGACCGCCAAGCGAGCATAGCTGAGCGAGTATTTTCTTTGATAGCTCTTGTCGCTCAGCGACAAACTAGTGGAGCAAGTCCTCGCCGGCATCAGTGTGAACAGTCAGCGATCAACTATCTAAATATATATAACTCAAAGGTAACTGACTGGCTGACATAGTGATCTATCAACGCACAGCCCAAACCACTGGACGGATCGGGCTGAAATTTGGCATGCAGGTAGATGTTATGACGTAAGCATCCGCTAAGAAAGGATTTTGATAAATTCTACCCCAAGGGGATAGGAGATGAATGTTTGCATGATAAAAAAATAACTATTCCACGCAGACGAAGTCGCGAGCACAGCTAGTTAATACATCCCTTTTGTTTAAAAGGAATGTATATCTATTTTACGTTTCTTGAGCGAGAAAATTGTTGGTCGTTTCCTCGCCGGCGTTGTAACAATTGTCTGATATACAAAAGTGGACGGATCCCTCCGTTGCTGCGTATTCGTATTAAATTTGTAATGTGCATATTCACATATTTGGGTACAGCCCATAATTTGACCAAGTGGGCGATTCTCGCACTTTCGACATTCATCTCGATTCGAGATTTTTAAACAAAAAATGACTAAACATGCCTTTTTTCGTTAAAAAATATCGAACATTAAACGAAATAAATAATAAGTATTAATTAATTAATAATAAATATATAAATATTGAACGAAAAATGACATATTTAGTCATTTTTCGTTGGAAAATCTCGAATCGAGATGAATGTCGAAAGCGCGAGAATTGCCCACCAAGTAATAGATGAGTAACGCATGTTTTGACTTGTTCGGTTTTCGGAAAGAGTATCTGCTATGATTTTTATTTATGGTACATCGGGAAAAGCAAAAGGATTTTTTTTTCACTTTTTCCATTGCATAAAATCATCCAATTCAAATATTTAATACAATTACACTTAATTAATCCATTTGTAAGAAAATAAGTACTAAAAAACGTTTTCACTATCATTTTTTTAGACAAACTGAAAAATATCTATTAAAGTATTTTATCTAGACTTAAGTCTCTTTATAAACAAAGATGTACCAATAGCTAAAATATAATGTTTGTACAAAGTTATATCTTAAAATATATTATCTTACCTATAAAATTACTTCAAGTTAGGCACCTTTAACTTTATTAACTATTTGTAGAGCATTTTATCTTAAAACATTCAATATAATGGGTGTAACACAGTGTCGGCGTTCAGTGGAAGAGGGAAAAAACTGCTTATGAAGCGTGGAATACTTTTCCATCAGCAATTATCGGATTTAATATGCTAGGTGATAGACACATAGGAAACGCCAATGAAATTATTCAAAAGTTTATCATAACGATGTATAATAAGTAAGTATAAATTAAATTATATCTAAATACATGGTTACAGATGATAGGTACTATATAGCTGTATTTTATTGTAACCAAAATATACTGCAATAATTACCTGATATTCATTTCAGATTCAGCCGGTGCACATCGTTAAACGAGTGCAGAAGGGAACTATTCTCTCAAAAAGACCGACAGCTAGAGAATATTCCGCCGACGGATGCCAGTTTTCAGCAGCATCTCCTAAGAGCTGTTTACCAGGGTGTGCACGTATGGGGCCAAGCCACAGAGCACGGAATCGCCGCGCGCTGCCCACTCCGGTAGCGGCGCGCGTGGATTCCGTGCTCTGTGGGCCAAGCGATAGTGGATATGGCTATCGGGGTAAATTAGCTTGGATTTACCTATCATACATCTGTGCGAAGTGAATTCATCCGATACAAAATTTTGTACCTTATGTCATTACATACCGAACTATTTAACAGAAACAATGGTTTAATAACACATAAAATTCAAAGTCCTGACTGACTTATATCAACGCACAGCCTAAACCGCTGGTCGTAGAGACATGTGGGTAATGGGAAGAAATAGGTTATAAGGGAAGCAGCTTAAACCACTGAAGTAAAAGGATTAAATTTGGAATACCTATAGATGTCATCCTTTATGGGTACAAGAGGTGCACAAAAAAATTTTTTTTTCAAAACTAAAGCTTATTAAAGCAAAATTTTTTTTTTCGATTTTATACGAATTCAAATTTTTTTTAAAGTACTAATTTTCAATCGCAAAAGATGGTTTATTTTTTTTAATATTATTTAAACCTTGCTTATATATTTTTTTGTCTATTCAAACAAAAGTGCTCTGTCAAGGTCATGGGCCCCATTATCCTAATGTGCCCAGCCTTGGATCACCGGAATTCAGAAGACTACTGCATCGATTTCTTGTCGAGGTACTACCTCTCCTCTCAGGGTGCATTTACGAATCCGCATCATTTATCCTGCATAGTAGGATCAAAATATTCCTAACATCAATGTATTGTATGACTTCTTTCATGGACTTTGTAGGTTGCTTACCATCAGGTCGATAAAAAGCCACTTTCCGCACGCACGGAACGTGGCTTTTTATCAAATAATAATAAAAAATAAATTACGTATTATCAATATAGGATTTTTTTTCCTTTCAATGTTCTCTATTCTTTAGGTATCATAAAAGCTCAAAAAAGCTATGCTGTTGCTTACTAGAATTCTGTATACTTATAGAAAAAAAAGGAGGGAATAGCGGAATTTTGTTTCGAATTGAAATTTTAATAATGTTAGAATTTTAATTACAACAGAAATGTATTCTTTTTATTTGGAAAAAATATAGTTTTTGTTTGTATTTAATACAACACAAAAAGGCGTAAAACATTCAATACAAAAACTCCAACATCTACGACATTACAGCACAATTATTTTCATTTAAACATGAATATAGGTATAAATTTTAAACGTCTTTGTTAATTAATATCAATAAGACATGTCAAAAGTCAAAATCATTTATTTCATGTAAATCTTTACAGATATTTATGAATCGTCAAAAAAAAAAAGTTTAACAATGAGGTCTGCGTTTGGTTAGGCAGCTATTCATTAACAAAAGAACGACAAATGTTTATTAAACCTCGATATCAGATTTAGAACTTAAAACGCGAATGGAAATCATTATATGAAAAATACTACCGAACCGAACACACTACATAACCAACTAGTGTAAGACTAGGTGGTTAGCTGATTCCATTGACCTGTCAATCATTATCTGCCATACAAGAGCCACCAAGGCGACCAACTTCACCGATCATATCCACGCCTTAAATATTTATTGTAAATAGTTTATTTATTGTATGTATAAGATTTGGTAGTATAAAAAAAAACGAAACCACCAGAAACATGTCATTTATTTATTTTACCTAAAATAATTGTATTTACCCAATTTTAACCATTAATAGTGCTCTAAACAAAATCAGAATTGTGTATTTGTTATAATATATTAAAGGTGTAAAAATCCCACAGCAAAATTTAATAGATTGTGATTGTGTCATGACCAGCTGATTTTCCTATGGATTTGATAGATGTCAAGAATTCTTACATAAAATAACAATAAACATTTCTAGATTTCAGAAAAATTTACCTACTTTTAAATACTTATAGAGCTATATCACAAGGAAATCTGAATTTATTTACCTAAACTTCAATGTTACCGATGTACCCAGGAAATTCAACATACATTCAAATAATATTTTGGGAATGTCATTTAAGATATACGTATTGGACTTATTACATTATGTTAGGACTTCAATCCAGGATGCCACAAGAATAGAAAACCGAAAGTTTCAATTTGATAAACGTCAATTTTTTGTTAGGCTTTTTACTATACCTAGTTATTATTTTTATTTAATTGTTATACTTAGCTTTTTATTTTAGATTTATTAATAATTAATAGGTTATTTATGGAAATAAATACCCAACCAAGCATGTTGGCGTGTCCACTTTGTCCAGATTCTACCAGACTCTTTAGAGGAAAACGGCTTGAATATCCATAAATCCAAAATTCATGGTCATAGAGCTTTAAAAGAAAATTGAATATTATTGTACTGTTTTGTGTGAAAAAAAGAAGTTAGCAAGTATAAGATGGTATGCGGTTTGTGACCCCCATGCAAATCATAAGTCATGCAAGTTATAAAAGTTATTTTTAATAAATTATAATATTTAGGTAAAGAAGTGGTTAACTGGGAAAAAAGGCCAATAATCAGTATTACATAATAATTTATTTGTAACAAGGGTAGGTAAATAAAAATATAAAAATTAGCGTGCATTTTATGTAAATGTACATAGGTATGTGAAGAAGTGATATAGCGCTGTTCGGCAATCACAAGTTTGACTGGGTTGGGATCCATTACAACATTTAGGTATATAAAATTACACCAAAAATATTTAGAAAAATAGGTATTTATAGTAAAGTAGGTACAAGTAAGAACTATATAGACACAGATAATGGAGCAGTTAAGATGAGGTAGATTATGACTATAAAGATGTTAATATAACTAAGTTTTATTTTTGAACCTTGTGATGTCATCCATGGTTCGGATTGCAAATACAGCGGACGTTTCCTTCTCCCTAACAAGGACGGTACCATGTTTAATCCAGACGAAACGATAGTTCTTGGCTCTAGCTGCTTCCCGTGCTTCCCGAAACAAATGTTTATTTTTTAGGGTGAGATGCTCGTTCACATAGACAATACGGGAATCACCAGATATATTTAAGGCACTGGACTTAAGACCCTTAATCATTCGTGAAGCTGATAGAACATTGTCCCTGGTGGTTCTAGAATTAAACTTCAGAATAATATTTTTTGGGTGTGGACTTTGTTTGTTTGCATGAGGCACACGGTGCACGTAAGAAATGTCGCTGCGGTTGATATTGCACTTGATCGCTACACCGAGGTTCTCCACGATTGTCATTAGGTCTTCAGCTCGTCTCTCCGGGATATTGCAAATCTCGACGTTACATTGCCGAGATTGCTGCTCAAGAAGATTAATTTTTGCCTCCAACATCATTACCTGATTAGATTGACTCTCCACTTTATCCTCCAATGCTTCAACACGCTTATGAATGACTTTACAGTAATTATTTAGTTCGTCAATTTTTCCGCTCATGAATTTGACTGAGATTTTTAATTCTTGAAACTCTTCAGTAAATTGAGCCATCCTCGCATCTTGTTTGCAAAACCAGTTATCTATGATGTCAAGAACGCTGTTTTGAAAATCTTTGTCGCTTCTTTGGGTCGGCAAAGTAGCTGGCTGCAGGCTCGGGTTACGACGAGTGACAAAGTCTGGTGGAGAATGTCCCTCCAAAAGGGATGTGTCACTTATGTTTGCACTTGAACCCGGCCTAAATGTGCTATTCATTATCACGTCAATAAATTTTAAACAATTTTACTAGAAATACTTGTAATATTTATAATTAAGTACGTAAACTTTTGCTATATTGAAATTGTTGTTGAAATACGCGGCCGGGTAGATACGAATGTATGCGGGTAGAACACTGTTGGCGGCGCGCGCGATCGACACAACGAACAATGACGGAATGAAAGAGTAATATTGTTTTAAAAAGAATACCCAAAGGTGCTCGTGGTATAGTGGCACATAAATTGGATACACTTATTATCGACGCTATCACTTCAAATAATTCGGAAAGTTGGTATACACTTTTATCGTTTCCTTACATAGCCAAGACTTCCCAGTAAAAATGATGTAGCAAATAATAATAAAACTTTAACTTCTTTAGTTAAAGAAAATACTTTGTTATTTGAGAATAATGCTCCATCTACAGTAATTAATTACCGTTCTACTTCTATATATAAACGGGCGGAAACGAAAGTGTTTGATGGTGATATTAAAGGTGCAATTAGATTATTAACATCTGAATGTCCATTAGCACCTAACAATAGTGATACTTTAAATACATTAAGAAGTCAGCACCCATCACCATCACATTTACTTATATCACCAGACCCATCTTTAATAAACGTAACATTTCCAACCATTACAGATAATGACATTCTAGATGCGTTAAATAGCTTTAATAATGGCTCAGCTGCTGGGATTGATGGCTTAAGACCCAATCATTTAAAGGAGCTCACCTCATATACTGCAAACAATTACGGTGTAAGTCTAGTTTCATCTCTGCGCAGATTATGTCAATTTTTGCTCGAAGGAAAATTAAACTCCGAAATTTGTCCATTATTATACGGTGCCAATTTATGCGCCCTTACTAAAAAAACTGGAGGAATAAGGCCCATTGCAGTTGGTAATATTTTTAGACGCCTAGTAGCCAAAATATGCTGTAAAAATGTTAGACAAGATATGGGAAATTATTTAAGACCAATACAACTGGGATTTGGTACACCTCTTGGGTGTGAAGCAGCTATTCACGCAACAAGGAAATTTGTTTTAAATAATAATTTTGACAAACTAATTTTAAAATTGGATATTAAAAATGCCTTTAACTGTTTGGATCGAGATCAAATTCTAAGTCAAATTAAAGAACGAATTCCATTTTTATATTTTTTTATATACCAGTGTTATTTTCATGATACTAATAATAATAAATAAATAAATACCATCACGGGTGCCAATTTGGCTCCCGAGAACCGTTTAAACGGCCTCAGGGTCCCAGCGGAGGGATCAACCCATCCTCATTTCGCCGATGGTATTCGGAGGCAACACCTAACAAGTGGCGAGCTTGTTGATACTAACCTTTTTTTTAATAATGACATTATAAAGTCTTCTGTTGGAATACAACAAGGTGACCCCTTAGGACCCTTGCTTTTTAGCTTGGGATTTCACCCAATCATATCAACATTGACATCTGAACTTAATATTTGGTATCGGGATGATGGTACTTTAGGCGGAGATATAGATAGTATAATTTCAGATTTATCCAAAATTCGTTCTTCTTTTGCAGATATAGGTTTAGAAGTAAATTTAGATAAGTCTGAGATATTTAATTGTGATCAGTATAACAGTTCAGATCTTGAATCTTTTTTTCCCGGCATCAAAATTATTAACAGTCAAAATTTCGAGTTGTTAGGTGCACCAATAACCTTAGATTCAGTTGATACCATTATTAGAAAGAAAATTACCAAATTAAAAATACTTCATGATCATTTACCTCGTCTACATTCGCACGTCGCTTATACCTTATTAAAATCCAGTTTTTCTATTCCTAAATTCACTTATATCATTAGAACGACACCATTATGGAAGTTCCCAAATTTGTATTCTGCTATAGATGATTGTATTAAGTCATCTTTTGAACTAGTCATGAATATTCGGCTGTCTGATTTACAGTGGGATCAAGCTTCTCTTCCCATTAAGTGGTACTGGAATCAGAAGGGTATCGGATGTAGGTTTATCTGCCTTTATTGCTTCCTGTTATGGAGTCTCAGAATTAGTCACAAATATTTTGCCAAATTTAGGTGTCAGTTCTGAGATTTCATATTTGTCTGAATCTATAGAGGCATTTAGATCTGCATACGATTCTCTTCCACCACCACAGTTGTCCTCACAGCGTCAATGGGATCAAATACATACTTTAAAAATATACAATAATCTCCTTGAAATTTCCATTGGTACAGATTTGGCACGTTTAAAAGCAGTCTCTTCACATGAGTCAGAATTATGGTTAGAGACGTTTCCCTCCCCTTCTTTAGGTACTTTTTTAGATGACCAGTCGCTAAGAATTGCAGTTGCGTTAAGGTTAGGCGCTAACATCTGCCAACCTCATCAATGCAAATGTGGTTTGCAAGTATTAGCGAATGGTCATCATGGATTAAGTTGTAGCAGAAGTGCAGGGAGACTATCTCGACACCTTAATCTTAATGATGTTCTTCGCAGAGTTCTGTCCTCGGCAAATGTCCCTAGTGTTCTTGAGCCTCAGGGATTAAGCAGGGTAGATGGGAAACGCCCAGATGGATTAACACTGGTGCCATGGCAGAAAGGGCGTTACCTGATCTGGGATGCCACCTGTGTTGATACGTTTGCGGCTTCCCATCTACATGCGTGTGTGGGCTTATCAGGGGCAGCTGCCGAGGTAGCTGCTAAAGCAAAACATTTAAAGTATAATAATTTAAAAAATTAGTTTTTGTTTGTTCCATTTGCTGTGGAGACTACGGGAGTGTGGGGTTCTGAAGCCAAAAACTTTGGAAAGAGATTGGGTGCTGTTTTAAATGAAACTTCAGGCGATCCCCGCTCCGGATATTATTTTAAACAGCGCATTTCACTGGCAGTTCAACGTGGTAATGCTGCCAGTGTAATGGGAACATTTGGGGCGGGTCAGAATCTGGACACGGTGGACTTATTTTCTTATTAATATTTATATATTTTTAGGAGATTTCTATTTTCTTTTTATTATTAGGTTTATATTCTTTTTAGGTTTCTAGTTTATAGGAGGGTTTTCTTTATAGTTTATTTATTTAAATTTTAATATTACTAAAGTATAATTAAATACAAAAAGCATTAATGTATAAGGTAAGTAGTTAATAAAACATTTTTATTCAGTAAACAATTTATTTAAAAAAGAGCACAACATTAGTAGATCCTGCCACAAAACATACACTTGTGAACATGTTGGTAGGTATGCACCAAATAAAAGTTAAATTAAATTGTTTTCAGCTAATTTGACAGAGGGCGATGCAATCGTTTGTTTAAAAAAATACTACACAAGCAATTTATTTTTAATATAGAATTTAACTTAAAAATATTAATACAATAATTGAACGACTGTTGAAAATTCTTAGTGTTATAGCATAAAACATCCTTGAAGAATATGTTCTAAGGACTTGAAAAAAAATTACTGACATAACATCCTTCCTTAGGCTCCTCCATATTAAGTTACAATTTGTCCCTTAACAATATGTTGTATTACAGTAAAGTCACCTTATTACAAGGCTTTCTTAAATTTAAGTCAAAATTGAATTAGCAACCCTTAATCTATGGGGATTATTATTTTGTAGATAACTAGTTTTGTATTTAAAAAAACTACTATAGTACGTTGTTACTAAATGTTTTACCTATATAAATTTAAAATGCATTATAAACAGCAATTTCTCAATAAAAAACCCGTAAATTATTTTCGGTCCGTGAATACTTTATCTATATGTACACTTTAGTGACTATAATATATCACAAACATTCAATTCAAATATAAAGACAATAAAATGCCTCGACAAGTTTTTAGTCGTAATTTCTGAATTCTTAAATAAATGCTTTAAATTAATAGTAAAGATAATAGTTATAAATGTTTATACATAATGTCAAATAATGAAATACAATATTGGTTAAAAAACTTAATGACTAGGCAATACAAATATTTTATTATTATTAAATACATTAATTCCTATAAAAAATCTAAATTAATTTGGTTATAAACGTTTTTTATTCATTTCATTCAAATTACTTTTTTTTACAAATTAAACACTAACAAAACTAATAACAACATTTTTATTATACAATTAACAATACGACAACATATGGCTTTTATTCAATCTATGTTTAACATTTTATTTCTTAATACGAGTGTCTATTTTTATTTATTATTTCATTGTGCTTTACAACAGTGTTAAAAACTGTCTATAATTAAGTAATGTGTTTAGGCGAGTATTAACTAAAAATATGTTGCAAGTATCAAACGCCATACTAATTTATGTAAACATTTTTTTCCCAAATTATTTTTTGTTACCAAAAAATACTAAATGTACTCAAATTAATATCCCATGATCTCTAAAATACTTACATAAACAAATAAAAGCAGCTTTATAATGCTTCCCATGAGGTTTCCTAGTTTTCAACTGCTTTTAAACTGTAGTATTGTTGTCATCACATACATTTGCCATTCAACCTATATAAAATAAATAATAAAAAATATCTCAGAAACAACTGAAGGTAATTAAAATTATTATTTAATAATAATAACATTAAAAAATATATAATCATCTAAGGATGACATTTAGTACCTGCATAGTATTGTGTTAAAAACTTAGTTTTTACAAGTGAACTAAGTTAGTAACGTTAGTGCTGGGGTGTATGGTGCTAGGGCGGAAGTACTGGCAGAGCTGGTCGAAGATCTCGATCCGGGTGTTGCGCTGATGGTCGGCCTGGGACCCCGCGGAGGGAGAACATGTTTCACATTCTGCACAACCGGGGCACCAACTCTCGTTGATGTCCTCGTACGGCTGGTGGTTCTCTGGTATGGAATCCTCTGCGCCGAGGATCTGTATGCAATGTTTATTTATTTATAAAACTTTATTTCATAATACAAAGGCTGACTTAATGCCGTTGGGCATTATCGGACAGTAAAACCTTTGGGGAAATTAGAACATTAAGTTTACAATGTTAATTTATAACAAACAATAAAGCTCATCAACTCATTATGGGATATATTTTGTTGTTTATGTAAATAATAGTAAGATAACTCATTCATTCACATTTATTGATCCCCAAAATTTTTGCTAATTAGAATATAGCAAATTCTCTAGTTCTGTCATTCACTCATTTGCGAACCTTATAAATACATATTTTCGCCCGAAACTTGCTGTTCATGCACAGATATAATGTCAGGGTCCAATTTGTAGTATTTTTTTTGTATGCCTCATTAGGAGTGGTGATAGTGTTCGGCGATAAGATATTCCGATGGTCATATTGTTTGTATTTTATTCAATAGCCTTTACGCATTACGCGTAATTTTGTTAGGGGGGCGGCGTAGGTTGTGTTTTGTAGGTTGAAACCCCACCCGAAAAGTGTAATGAAGGGTACTTGCAAATTGCATCCTGGACAAGCAGATACTATTTATTATGATGGTGACCTTCTTTTTTTGTCCAAAATGTTTACCTTAAATTGGGGGGGAGCCCCAATATATTAAATCCTGGCTACGACTATTATATTATGGCATTTTATAGCTAACCGTTAGGTTAGCTATAAAATGCTGCATGGGCGTAGCAATGCTGCATCTTGAATACACGAATTCTTCGCCTTATTGGTTGTGAGTATGGGAAGTTCCACTCTATCATAATAGACATTCAGCTCAATTTGCGGATTTTCGGTTTTAAACGATAACATCATAATAAGGCCCTATAAAATGATGGTCGTATACATACCGCTGGGGGCACGAGCGCGGCGCGGGGCCGGGCGCGAGGGGCCAGGCGGTGTCGGGGCCGCTGCGGGGACAGCGCGCGCGGCGCGGGCGGGGCCGGGGCCGGCCGCACGAACAGCGCCGCGGGCAGCGAGTGGAAGTGTTCGCGCTACAACAATGATCATACAAACTTATCATTCCCTTTTATCACTTTAGATAAAAAAAAAATAAGGGAAAGGAAGGTATCTGTAAATTCGCTAGGCCTACCGACGGGTCTCGTTACTACCAAACATACAAGTGACCTAGTCATGTTTCGGTTTTAGTTTATGGGTTCACTGTTTTCAGGGAATTGTATCAATGTATTATTCAGGCGGTAGTCACTTTGTGCGGTTTTAATTTGATGATTATCCAGCTGGTATATTAAAGTAGACTCGAATTCGTCTTTAGGCTTCACCAAACAGAACGTTGACTTAGCGCGCGCTAGAGCGTTTGCTTGACGCCGAACTGTGTTGATCTATGAACGGTATAAGCTGTCTAACAGAGTACCGGTACACAACGCCCTGCCGAGTTAGGACGCTTTGACGCCAGCATTTTTTCACAAAATATCATTTTAGCGTATGAGTGAAAATCTAATAGAGTTGGTTCGGAAACAACCGTGCTTATGAAGGATAATTGTTATAAAACATAGCAATAAAGGCAAAATTTTATTGTTGGGAACAAGTCGGAAAGGAAATCGTATAATAGTAGTAATAGCGTATAAAAGTATTAATTCTTCCACATCTGAATCACTGGACATCTAAATACGAGAACTTTCCAAAGGCGATCTGCACTACGCTCTGGAATGGTACGTTGCGTTAGCGCTAATCTAGTCACATCAAAAGAGCGCGACGTTAAAACGCTACACAAATAACGCTTAACGCGGCGCTAAGTACGCGTTCTGTTTGCATATCCGTTTCGTAATCGTAACATTTTGCCAGAATAATGGAAATATTCAATTATGTTAAATGGCAATGCATTAATCAAATAATAAATTTGCCACTATGAAATACTTCATATTCAAATTTGTAAATAAAATAATTTATCGAAACTGGAAATCAGAATTTACACGGACAAAAGCTAGTAAAGAACCAAATATGTACCTGTTTGGGATCGTGATGGTCAAGGGTTTCGCTGAGGCTGCTCCGCAGGTAGTGCAGCGCGCGCGCGGCCTGTGCCGGGAGCGCCGCCAGCGACCGGTAGCGCGCCTCCCGCAGCCGCGCGCGCACACGGGCCCGCACCGCACCGGCCGACGGCTGGCTCAGCTCCAGCGCCCACAGGTCGTCCAGCCGCAGCCGCGGGTTCAGGTGGTTGCCCGGGTTGCCGCCGAACAGGTAGTGAACCTGCCAATTATTAAATATGAAAGACATTAGGCGAGCTCTACACGTACAGTTTTAACTGTACAGTTGCACTGTCAGTTATAACTACAGTTGAACTGTCAGTTATAACTGACTTTCTTTGTGCCTACAGACAATCAGTTTCATCATCAGTTCTTCAGTTATCATTTTTCCATCAGGTGGGCAGTTCTCGCGCTTTCGACATTTATCTCGATTCGAGATTTTTAAACGAAAAATGACTAAATATGATATTTTTCGTTCAATATTTATATATTTTTTATTTATTAATTAATATTTATTATTTATTTCGTTTAATGTTCGATATTTTTGAATTGAAAAAGAATTGCCCACCTGATTCGTACGTATATAAGCGCATCGTATGTTATTAATTTTCTTCACAATGCTATCCTTTGTGCTTGTTGGCTCGATCTCTATAAGTTACACCAGAGGTGTTCCACTCCGCGCTTTAGGTATGAAGCTACAAGTACCCGGCCGTACCCATGGTTGGGTTTTATTTTGGAGGGCTGCCGCGCACCGGCCGAGTACACGTTTGTATGATACTCACGCGCCTCGTCGCGATATTTAATATTAACTAAAATGCGGTCTAAAGCTTACATTCGGTTGCTTAAATAATAGTAACAAGGATCCGGACCTTACGTTTGTCATACTTCCAAAGGACCTCAAAAGGTAAATATATCCACGCCTACCTATAGGTTATTATTAGGCAGGTACACTAAAAAAATATTAAAACGTGTGTCTAGTAGTCTGTTTATAAGAATGCGAATTTTCATTATTCGCCACCTTTTCTATGTACCAAATGTTGTCTTTTGTTATAGTTATTTAAGTCTCTCGTATTTACGTAGGTACTTTGTTAGATATTGAATTTTAAAAAGCCATCTGAGTTGCACAACCATCCACGTGTAACCAAGCAACAAATCCTGAGTAACTCTCGGGATAATCTGATTGCATCTCTCCCAAAAGACTCATTGGCCTCTGAGATGGAGTCAAGACTTCAGTTTCATAAATCATTTATGAGCGGTGCCCAGATCAGCAAAAGGGGGTTAGGTTGGAAGAAAAAGGAATGTGATAAAGATGTTATTAAATCTTTCCTTAGGGAAGATGAAGAGCATGGCTACAGAGTTCACGCGATGACCCTAGAAGTACAGAATGAATGGCTTACTTTGGGGGAAGTTTGTTTTCCTCCAGCCCTGAAATGGCGCACACTCATGTACGATTGGTCTCCGGCACTTATTAAGTTCTATCTTAATGCCTTTCAAATGTCCCTACCTGACCAGAGTAATCTGGTAAGATGGGGGAAGGCAACAGATAAGACATGTACATTGTGCGGTGTTGCTGTAGGGACTGCCAGACATATACTTGCTGGGTGCAAAACTCTACTTGAAAAAGGTCATTATTCGCACCGACATGATAAAGTTCTAGAAATTATTCGTGAAGCTGTAAGTCTCAGTATTGCTAGAGCCAGAAATGGATTAACAACAAATGAAAGACTGACTACTTTTGTAAAGGAGGGACAACTCAAGAAAAGTCAAAGTAAACCTTTCTCAATCCTGGACAAAGCACAAGACTGGAAAATATTCATGGATACATTCAAAATACCTACATTACAAGATTCCAGACGAACTAGCAGTTTCAGCCTATAGACCAGACATACTGGTATACTCTCGGTGCTTGAAGAAAGTAATACTTATAGAACTCACCGTTCCGTGGGAAACAAACATACCTGAGGACCACAACATCAAGTTGAACAAATATTTTGATCTCACAAACGAAATTACTAGAAACGGATTTAAAACTCAACTTTATGCAGTGGAAGTTGATGCAAGAGGAATTCCAGCAAAGTCTATTGAAGGATCTTGGCCTTCCGAGAACAGCCGTCGGAACTTTTATGGAGCGTGTTTCCAGGATGGCGCTAACAGGATCATATAGTATTTGGTTGAGTAGAGAGAGAACACAGTGCAGGTGAGAGTTCAAAAGGCCTTTAAACCTACTTCGCGGTCTCAAGTCCGGGAACGCTGCAGTTTATTCCCCTGCCTTGGACCCGGCACGCGATGGACCCGGCACCCGGTGAATCCATGGTTTGCTAAGAACATTGTCTCTCTATAGTAAAGCTAGGTATTTATAAATTATGTTTACAAGGTCTGGTTTAGTTTTTTTTGGTAATAGTTAGTGCACTACCATGAACTATTACTAGAAATATTATGCATTTTTGATAAGTAGACAACATACATACTTATTTATTTTCCCAATAAGATACGTAGGTTGCTTAATAATAAATAACATAGACTAAGCAAATATACTGAGGCAATGTTTTTGAAAGTTTTCATTCCACTTGGATAGGTTGAATAATACCTTTAAATGTATTAAAAGGTATTATTCGCACTTATATCATTCCACATAATCTACCTATACTACTTGTACCTACTATTATTCATTTTGTGCCTATACACCGAAAAGCAATATTTAGTTTCATAGACAATGTAGTATGCCTTATGGCTTCCGTATCTCCTTAGGTTAAAATACCTATGCAGCAGACATCCTAAAATAAAATTGTTTTATGATCTACATACTTACTACTAAGTGCCTAACTTAGGTTTTGTATAAAAGAAGACAACCCTGGCCAGAAAAGTAAAGAATGATGCTGTGCGATCTGAACTGAGTTTATTGTGTCGATGCAAGAGCCGCTATTTATTTAATTGATCTTTTGGAGTGGAGCTTCTGTACTTGTACTATTATTTCTTCTGTGGTTACACTAACAACTTTTCATACACATTTCACCACGCCACAGTCTATTTTGTTAGGGTGTTTAGTAAGCAGAAAGGAATCTACCAGCATAAAGATTAGTATGTCTATGTACCCGGTAACTGGGGCAATTCATCGTGAAGTCAGGGCCGTGTTCGGAAACTTAACACTTTAACACTGGGTAGTGTCACAGAGTGCGATAAAAATATTGAAAAATGCTTAGAGAACAAGAGATTCATATAGTGTAGTGACATTACCCAGTGTTAAAGGATTAGTTTCCGAACACGGCCCTGGGTGGCCACTTTTTTTGGGATACGAATTTCCCTGACTTTTCCAGATTTTCCAGTCACTTTTTTTAGATTTTTCCTGACCTTAATGAGCTTCAAAAAGAAAAGTAAAAATCCGAAAAATATTATTTGTTTTTTTTTAATTGATTTTTGGAAAAAGAAAATAGTATTTGAGATTATTTGAAATTATTAGAAAATAGAAACTATTATTTTTAGCAATATTTTCGGAAAATATAGAGCAACAAAATATATTTTACATTTTAAAAAAAAATAGCGAATTTTGAACTTGGAATCGCCCCGCTTAGGTTGCCAGTCGTTTACAGTAGCAAGTTGTGTGTGCACTTTAAATATTTTCCCTTACCTTCTAGCGTTTTCCCAGACTTTTCTAGTCTCCGAAAATTCCCTGACGTTTTCCAGTTTTCCATGTTTCTAGAAAGTGGCCACCCTGTAGGAAGTTTATGGCTTCCTGGTTGTATAATGTAGAATATATATACTGACCCGCCTGGTGGGATCGTACACGAGTTGGTGCGCGAACCTGGGCCGCGGGTCGTCGGGCGAGCTGCTCTCGTTGCGGTATATGCACGCCCACGTGAGCCGCTGCAGGGAGAACACCCACAGGGTGTTGAACACGTGCTTGTCTTTCTCTTTCGTCATACCCTGACAAACAAATACATCAGTCGTCATTCAAAATTCATCTCTCTAAAAAAATATTTTTAAAATTGCAAAGTTGATACACTTTTTACTTTCATAGATAAAAATCATATAAATTACCAGTAGATTTACAAAAAAAAAAAAACATTAAGTTTCGGTTTTAGTTTATGGGTTCACCGGTTTTTTTGCCGATAAAGCAGCGAATATATTATAGACATGCAAATTCCTCTTTCCGTCCATTTCTTAACCGCATCATGGGAATGATTAATGCTGGCATTGTGGAAACAATCAATGTTGTTAGACAATAATATATTTGATCAACTCCATTTATGAATTTTGAGATCTGCTTACCATCAGGTAGATAGAAAAAATCACATGCTGTGCTCCACAAAAAAGAAGATTTGTGCAATGTTCAACGAATAAATTTGTGTGTGTCTACAAATTTAACCAGTCTACAGTAGAATTCAATGCTGTATTTTTAAAACAAATGACAGTATTGGGTCTTATCGAAAATTGCAGCCAAAGGTGGTCAAATTCACTTTTGTGCCATTAAAAAAAATGCTTTGGATGAAAAAAAGTTTTATACAAAAGTTATAGAATTAATCAATACGGATCGATCCAGCCCGGTCCGATGTTAAAAAATTCGAAAATAATGTGGTAATTTAAAAATAATTGTTAAAAATCGCTGATTTAGGAAAAATCTCTTTGAAAAAAAAAATCTGTATATCCGATAAACAGCCGAAAAATGTAGAATGACTGGTCTAGTGGTAACGTAGCGGTACTCACAGAGAGCACGACGATCTCGTCGGCGGCGGCGTCGAGCGTGGCGCGCTGCGTGCAGGCGGCGGTGCCGGGCGCGGCGGCCGCGATGCCGCTCACCGCGCCGCCGCAGCCGCGCCGCACGTCCCAGTACCACAGCCCCAGCAGCACCTCCTTGTTGCGTTGGCCCGCGAACACGTACAGACGTTGCTGGCTCTGGAAACCTCGCACATGGTTAATAAATCGCCAACGGCAATTCTCCACACAAGACAGTTTTATTGCTATAACTTTGAAAACATTTTTAATTATACAAAAACTGCCGTGTAGGTCTTATACATATAGGTGCATAATTAATAAAAAAAATGCTTTGTAATTTGCTCCATATTGAAGTCATTTTATGCTATTACGTTTGTCAAAAATCAATTAATTTCCAAATATCTTGTATTATAAATAAATTATTACAGTATATTTCATAGTTTATAGTATTCTTATAGATCTAGACAGATGAATTGCTTTATTCCTTCTATTAAGTTATTGTATTTAAACAAATAAATAAAAAAAGTTTATTTGAACAAAATATATTTATTAATATTATTTTTTTATAACTAACCTTAGCATATATTTATTAGTGTTTTTGTGTAATACTATTATTGTTTTTACCTTTGCTTGTGTAACTTATCTATAAAACTTTTTAATGATTCCTTTGTATCTACCTCAAGAAATTAAAGTAACTTTTCTGTGTAAAATTAAACAAGTAATACCGGATGGTAGAGCATGGAGTGTCCCATCCTGGGCAGCGGTCCGTTGGCTCCCTCGGCCTCCAGGTCTATCTCCTGCCAGGTGTTGGTGCGGATGTAGTACATGAACAACCCTGAGTAACGCACGCGAGAGGAATCCTCACTGAAACAAATATACATACATAGAGATATAAAGAAAAGGAAATTTTATGCCTAAGGCCTAAAATTGCCTTTCTACAACATGATAATTTGTTTTTTACCTACAAATCCATGAGTGGGGTCGAACAATACATTGTTGTTTAACAATATTGATCGCTCCCACTATGCCGGTTAAATGATGCGGTTACGAAATGGACGGCGTCAAAAACATTTGCAATACTAGTCTATTTTAATATCTTCGCTGCTTTATCGTCAAATCAGTCGCCCGTTTATAACTCCTACACCTCGACAATAAATCGATGCAGTAATCCCTGGTAAACCGGTAAACCCACAAACTAAAACCGAAACATGACTAGGTTTCTGCAATTGTATGGGCGGTAGTAACGAGTCTGGTCGGTCGGTCTAGCAGAGTTATAGAGGCCTTCCTCCCACCTAATATTTATCAAATAGAAGATTATTAATCGGTTAGTATGAGATTTAAATTAAACGCCACTGCTGGGTATCCTGAGAGGTGAAAGGTGGTCACGGGAACTAAAGAATCTGTAAAGGACTGTATATATAGGAGCTGATTTACTGTAGCCAAGGAGTTGGTGGAAACGAAAGATCTTTATACAAACCAATATTATTTATTATTAATTACATGTCTGAAGCAATCTTTAGTATCCCAACGACAACCTAAACCAAACTCGAAACCTAGCAACGTATTTGAAACTATTCAATTTGACTTTAACATTATAAAAATACAAGTAAAGGATGTGTTCGTCACAGAACCCATGATAAGTTTTTTTTGTGACAGTTCTGCTTTGCTATGATTTTTTCTAACTATAGAGACTAGCGTCTACCTGCAAAAACGGTATGTTGGTAAATTGTGATCCTAGAGGTAGGGCCTTATTGTATATCTATATATAACTACTGACTGCAAATATTAATTTAAATTAGCAATGGTGCCAACAATATGCAGTTTATATATTAAATTATAATAAAAAAAATATAGATCTGACTCTGCAAAAATGTAATGAAGTGATTAACAATCTTTCCCTCTTTAGCTAGATAATTATATTTAAAACCTAATCCATTTAAATCTGACCAATTGAAATGAATGATACCGGCATTACAATATTATGTATGTGAAGAAAGAAAGAAAGAAAAACTTTATTTAAACACCACGCACAGAATGCACACAAATAAAATTACATTATTACATAATATATAAATAATTAACAAAATAAGTTAGAGGTTTGTTGCGCGGCGACAAACAGGAAATCAGCTCAGCACATGCTACAGCAATAGATTGCTGTAACGCTGATTTTAAGCTGATGCCTTGAAGAGGACGTGCGGCTTTTAGATACAGTAGGTAGGTACCGATGTATATAAGAGTAGTTAAAAAATATATCAGCTCTAATAATATGGTGCCTCAAATGTTAGTTTTTGGTAATTGGATTTTCAATTTTATAAATTGTACTAAAAACAACAACTACAGTATCTGTGTATTGGTTTAGCTGAAATAAAATGAAGTAATTTGGCTTTGACCGCTTCCGTAGACTAGTGGTTGCGCCGTAGGCGTTGTATCCGAATGTCGTGGGTCCGATTCCCACCGATAGCAAAAACAAAAAATTATACGTTTTTCTGTTCAGTTTGTCATGGTCTGGGTGTTTATAATATATAATAATATGTATTATATCATTGTTTCTGGTACACATAGTACAAGCCTTGAGCTTAGTTTGTGAACAAAGCAATAAGTGTAAATTGTCCTACATATAAAAAAAAAAAAAACCTCCATAGAGCTTACCTAGTAGGTATGAGCAGTCTTCCTCCAAACACGAATATGATTTGGTCTTCAGTGTCGATACACATTTGGTGATCATACAGCAGCCCGGGACCGCCGGCCACGCGAGTGTCTTCCATCAGCAATGACCATTCGTCGGTCTTGGTGTCGTACGTATAGAAATCACTCTGCAAATATACACACAATAAGGGACGATGAAGAGCTAGCGCTTTTTAGGTGGGAGGAAGGGCTCTATAACTTGGTTAGGCCGACCGACCGGTCTCGTTACCGTCGTAACCTAGTCATGTTACATTTTAGCCTGTGGGTTCACCGGTTCTCAGGAGACTACTACATCGATTTTTTTTCGAGGTGGTAGTCTGCTTTCAGGGTACGGTTACAAAATGGGTAGTTGAATTGACGATAAGACAGCGAGTATATTAAAATATACTCGTAATGCAATTCGTCATTGTCGCCCCCCATTTCGTAATTGTATCATTTAGTCGGCATAGTGGGAGCGATCAATATTGTTTAAGAACAATTATTCAATGATCCCATTGACGGACTTTGTAGGTTTGCTCAATAAAAAAAAAGCTTGTCGCTATCGTATGCTGATTCACTAGCTCTACCAAGAGATTTGTTAAACAATCTTTCACTTATTGTACAGTTAAAACTTATGGAATAAACCATTTTTCAAATAAGTTTTCGGGGGACTGATGCATCAATTTTTGTCGAGGTGATAGGCCTTTTTACAGAGTAAGCATGCTACATCTTCAACCTCATCATTGTTTTCCATCAGGCAAGATTGAGGTCAAACGCAGACTCTGTTTATAATGTTTATAAAAAAATCCTTCCTATTAAATCCCTACATTTTATAAACTGTAAAGAAAAAGATTGTTAAACACAAAATCAGGTAGAGCTACCTGTACTTTGAATTAACAATCGGGTGTCTACACCTGGAGTGGATTAAAGGAAATGTATTTATATAATGTGGTAAACCAGTAATATTTCTTTTATATTTTTTGTTTCTCAATTCCGCCCATTTTTTAATGTACATTAAAAATAACTTATGATTACAAATACTATAAATACAATTTAATTTCATTTATAACAGATATAATGTACTATCTTTTGCCCATTTTCTCGTGCATTATTATTATTAGTAAGTAATGATAACATACATACATATCATCACGGGTGCCTTACGGCGCCCGAGACCGCCTAGACGGCCCCAGGGTGCCCAGCGGAGGGGTTTTAATCCCACCTAGTCGTAGCCGATGGTATGAGTCTACACCGAACAAGTAGCTAGCTCGATGTTTTGAATAGACTCAATAACCCATCTATAAATAGTTTCACAGGTTGGTATAGTGAAACCGGGACCAACAGCTTAACATGCTCTCCGAGGCACTATAGTGGTAAGTAATGATTAATTGTATGTAAATGTAGTAGCATTAAATGTAGAACTTTGAGCTTTATGCAAATGAAACTATCCTATAACCTAAGGCCTATAAAATATAAATAGACATTATACAAACTAATTTAGCGCGCGGCAAGTCACAAGTATTTTTTTCGTTAAAAAAATAAATACATTGATAATAGTATAGAGTGTTGCATATCACCTTCATGTTATGTGGTTGTCTCCTTGCGGTATCCAGATACCTCCCCAGGGTGTACAGCTTGTTGTTGTGAGGCAGCAGTACCATCTTGTGACAAGACCTGGCAGACGGTCCCCCTGCGAAGGCGGAGTTCTCGCACCGCAAGCTCCAGCGCTCAGCCTCGACGTCGTACGACCACAGATCCGACAGGTCTTGTCCGCCGTCCCAACCCCCATACAGATACAGGGTATCTGGCATAGAGAGTAATTCATGTTAATTTTGTTGATTTAGCATAAAGGCAATCCAGTTTCCGTTATATTTCAATTGGAGCGAGAAGTAACCGTTACATTTAAAGATTAGCTAAAATATTATAATGCAATGGCGATGTATTCCAATGGAGAGTCACAAAGTCATACAAAATAGCTTTTTAGAAAATAATACTAGAAGAAAATAGTCTGTTGCTTCACTGTGAACATATCCTAATTTGACACAATATGCTTACAGAAGTCTCAGTAATAACACAATTTGCTTGGAGCAGCCTCAGTAATAACACATTTGCTTGGAGCAGCCTCAGTAATAACACAATTTGCTTGGAGCAGCCTCAGTAATAACACATTTGCTTGGAGCAGCCTCAGTAATAACACATTTGCTTGGAGCAGCCTCAGTAATAACACATTTGCTTGGAGCAGCCTCAGAAACCGCACAATTTGTTTGCAAACATTACAGTTACTGCTGTCTAGTAAGTTCCTGTCAAGACAAATTTCCTAGGGAATACATACTACTGACAGAGTCCAGCACAAGCTGGTGTCCTCCGCGCGGCCCAGGTTTGCAGGAGCACGCGTCGTCAGTCAGAACGTCGTCAAAGAATTCCTTGTCATTAGGAGTTTTCTAAAAATGAAAACCAAGTTATTTATCTATATATAATCTGAAAAATAATATTGATCAATATTATTAACATTATGCTATCAGCATCTAATGTAAACATAATGCATACACTACTATATGCACATTATGGAACTAACCTAGTCTAGTTTCCGTTTTTTTTTACAATTAGATAAAGAAAATACAATAAGAGTAATTTTATTTAAATTATACTACGCTAGATAGAAAAGTATGAGTGTACACTGACCTAATATATATATATATATATATATATATATCCATTAGTCGCCACATAGAGTCGGCCTTAATTCCCTTAAATTAACTTTAGTCAATCATATTATAAAAAACTTAATCACTTAATATGTCGAATTTTGTATTCTGCTAACCAATTGCCCAAAGAAAACGGTATAAAAATTGCATATGTGATTCATGGTAAATAAGAATGTAATTCACTCACTATCCACTCCCTGTCAGCACACGGCGGGTCGTTACTGGGTGGCGGGGATATGGGGGCGTATGGAACCCATTTTTCCTCGGGAGCAGAACACATTGACAGTTGTCGCCAGTGCGGTGTGTACTTTTGCCATGATAAGTACCATTCCAAAGCACCATCTAATGACATATATATTATTATTGAATAATAGGCAAGCAGCATATTGCTGATATGGCTGATTCTGGACAGTTCATGTCATGGTCACGACGGAGAAATATAGAATCGTTGAAATGGAACATATCAGCCAAGTGGGGACAGTCATTTTTGCCTATGAGGATTTTAAAGGATCAAATCTCTACGTGTTTGGGGGTCTCTCAGCGTTGGTAGTTTAATGCCCGATTTCACCAACTCGTAGGGAGCCCCTAACTAAGTTAAGGCACAGTTCATGACAGTTGTTTCATAGTAAATACGTCAAAGTTCTTATTTAGAGTTTTGTTGGTGAAATGTTTTGTTTGCATAAGAATCTCAAAAATTCACTAATAATTATAAAAAAATATTGAATCCTTGAAAAACACTTTCTTATAGTTACTTAATTAAAATAGGTTAAGCAACAAACATAAATATGCTGTCAAGGACTCAATAAGTTTTTGTAAATAACAGTGTTAGAATTTACCTCTCTTTAAAAATTTAGAAAGTGTGTATTTATTATATTTAGTAGGCACACTTGCATCAATTGCCAGCACCCTTAAGACATACCTTCCACTGCATCTTCAAATATCCTCTCAGCCTCCTCAAAGTCTCCGTTTTCTACAAGAGTGTTCCATAGACGTTCTTGTATAGGACCTTCCAGTTGCACACCACTCTCTCGAGACAATGCTTCAAATGCATCTTTGTACTTTCGACGTCGCAAATGTTTTAAAACAACACGTACTGCTTCTTCTTCCTTTCTCTGAAATATTAACATAGGTAAATCAATATAAAAAGAACTATTTTAAAAAATTATGCTATTTGCATAGCATAATTTTTTCACTAATATTTCTTTCTCACAAATACTTTAGTTAGTATATACATAAGTATGTGTATTGTGTCAAATACATATAATGCAACTAGTAAAAAATTATTGTTTTTAAATAGTATCTATAGATACATTATTTCATTAGAATTGTAAGAAATAAGATAGATAAGATAGAACAAGAAGGGTTAAAGTTTACAATAGTGAATAAAATGAGTTTATTGACTTTCTCAAGATAACAACAATAATGCAATAGCAAAGACAATCATTTCATAAAAAATAACTTATGAAAACAATATATTATTATAGCTTGAGTTGTATATGTTCTTTTATTAATAATTATGTATAAGAAAAAAAAATTCTATACATATATATGAAAATCTGTAGATATAGCATCAACGGACACTACACTATTCAGCTGAGTACTGCAAAAAGTGCTATGTACCATCAAGGTGACTTCACTTGCGGAGCCCATCACCGCCATAGAGGGTGTCATGGTACCCAACAAAGATGTTTTATTTTACCTTGCTGTAGCAAACTATATAAATATGCAACATGTTGATACATATTGGGTTAGGTAAGGTTATTATTTAATATTTATAACGGTTCATTAATTATTTTTTAAAGTTGTTGATGCTTGGAATAAACTACTAAAAGAAGATATCTCAGCTGAGACCATCAATCATTTTAAAAAATTTTTGGACAATCACACCAGCTAAGAATAACAAAGTACAGGCTTCTATCAGTTGTTTCAACTGACTGATAAATAATAATAATCATATTAAACATACCAAATTAATAGATTCTATACATTTTCTTACAAATTCATCATCATTCTTGCCAGCAAGAGCAATATGCCAAATTGTAAAATTATGTGGTGGTCCCCAGGATTGGAGTGGCACTACTTTCAGGTACAGTACTGGCAAATAAAAGCCATCAGTAGTATGATGGCGCAGTCTAAATACTTCAGAAGTATTGTCATTCTTCAACCCTCTGGAAATAAAATAAAATTCGAGTTCATAAAGTTGGGCCATAGGAAAAGCAATTATAATTTCATAAATGAAATTAACAGTACATATAACTATTGTTATTATACAGGGTTACAGAAAAAGTCGTGCTAGATCTATGAAACACCCTACCCTAAATTTAACCCTTTTCGAGATTTTCGACTTTTAATTTTTTTATTGAAAATTGCCGATTTTTTGGGCTACTAAAATTTTTTTTTTTTATTCTGTGTGCCTTATTATTATCATTATTGCATTTTTACATGTGTAATAAGATGCTTTAGGACGTCAATCATTAAAATAGTGCATAAGTTAATTGAATAGGCCGTAGTAGACAAGTGAAAGTTAAGAAAATACAAAAATAATTAGCCGAGGTGGGCCGTTGCCATGGCCAGCAAGAAGTCTGGAACCAAACCCCCATGGATTTTCATGTGTGGGGGCGCATGAAAAGTCTTGTCTACAGCATACTTTACTTTTAAGGGCTAAGTATAAACTTTCTTTCCCACTGTCGCCTATCAAACTAAGTTTTTGCCACGAAACGTAATACAAATTCTAGATTGTTATACCTCGTTAGATAGCTAATGATACATAGATATTTTAAAATACATCTGCCGAACAACTGCCATAATATTTTTTTTAGATATCCCTTAGAGAAAAAAAAACTTGCTAATTATTTTTGTAATTTCTTAACTTTCACCTGTCTACTACGGCCTATTCAATTAACTTATGCACTATTTTAATGATTAACGTACTAAAGCATCTTATTACACATGTAAAAATGCAATATTAATAATAATAAGGCACACAAAATAAACAAAATTAATTTTAGTAGCCCAAAAATCGGCAATTTTCAATAAAAAAATTAAAAGTCGAAAATCTCGAAAAGGGTTAAATTTAAGGTAGGGTGTTTCATAGAGAATTAAGTCAGAACTGATGAGTACTCCAGGCCCTGAACGGATCTAGCACGACTTTTCCTGTAACCCTGTATATATTATTTTTCTTAAAAGTAGAGGTCAAGTGGGAATTCCATTCATGCACTTAGGGTTTAGTATAATAAAAAAGGAGAGAATAGGAGGTATATGGAAAAGTCAATATATAACAAAATCTATTTTAATGAAAGTGTTCTTTCAGGACTGAATAAGTGTTTATGAATAAGTCCAAAATATTCTTACACTAACTTATAAATATGACAAATTTCAGTTTATTGAATTGGTTAGCTGGTGATTATTTTGTTATCACACTAATATACAATAATATAGTTTTAGTCTATATTAATATTACATATATAAATAATTCCAAATACTAGTTTGTTTTTTATGGGGAACAACCACACTGGCAATACCTTAATATTAATCCACACAACACAAGCAAAAAAATCTGTGGGACATTTTGCCAGATAGTGGTCATGATGACAGTCTCTAAGTGATATACAGCATCTGTTGCAGTTGTCTCTACTCAGTAAGGGTCCTGGCGTGACAATAAATAAATAAATGCAACCTCTTAACTTTTCATTTGGGATTACTTTTTTTTGATTTGATACATAACTTTAATGAAAGAATTTGCATAAATCTCATTAGTTAATGAATTGAACTAGGGTGAATTAACTAATATACATATTTCTTAATGTTTGAATATTTCAAAACTTATACCTACACACATAATCATCATTTCTAGGATTATATTAACAATATAATTAGTTATTAGTTTTGAAAACTTACCCATTTAATAACAAAGACAAATTTTGTTCATCAAGTCCACCGAAAACTTGAAACTTTTTCAAATCACTAACATGAGCTTTGAAATATTTACCAAAGGTAATAGTCTCCACGATTGAAGGAGTGTACAATTTTAGCATTAGAAACTGATCCGGCTGATTACTATCTGTAAACCATCTAGACCCATGATTTTTTGTATTATCTACAAGAATATTCCTGGAAACAAAAATCGAAAATAACCTAACATATAAATCAAATAACATCGTGGTTAGATATTTAAATTATGCAACTAAGCTAAATTTAATAAAATTATTAATTTGTAAACACTTACTCAGGCCAACAACTTCCCGAATAACTAGAACATTTATGAATGTTATAATCCAATTTAACAGTTTCAAATTGGTCACTCATTTTGTGTAGGAAATCAATATTACTTCAAAATAGTTCTATTACCATTTATTGTATTTATTTTATTAAAAACTACTATAAATTATTTATTCTCCCAAAACGAAAGAGAACCAAAACGAACGACATTAAATATGCGACTGACAGGACAGACTGACATGAGTGACAGGATAGTGAGGATAGTAATGAAACGATGGATACAGACCATAACTCTGTGCTCGACTGACTGTTATTATTATTATTATGGATACTTATTTTAATTTATTTAACGGCTCTGCGGACACATTCAGTTTCATAAAACGAGATCGTTATATTTTCTAAAAAAAATACCCCCTAGAACAGCCCACCGCGCCTATGTGAGTGACATAGCAGTCAAGTTCTGCGTTCCGAGAGCTAGCGCGGGCAGTTTTTCGTGGTGACATCAAAAACCAGCCCGTTTCAACACCGCCATGTCATTTTTTTTAGCGATGCTAAAATGCAGATCGGAAACGATCGGTGTGGATTTTTGATGCCACTTTTTGACAAGAAGCACTATTTTGAATTAAATAATTGAAAAAGATTACTACCTTATCATTATATAATAAATCAATATTTTTTAATTAACTATTATTTAAATACAATAATTTTATAATATCACAATATAAATTTAATTAACAACCTCAAACTAAACATACCAAAGCTGAATTTAGTTACACGATATTAATTTTTTAGGTTTAATCGAACTTTTAAAACTAAAACAGATATGAATATATAAAATAATTAATTAATAACTATAACTCCATAACTAAAACTAGGTACATTAAAAGAAAAATAAATAAGACAATGTATTATTATATAATTCAAATGTATATTTAAATAAAATATTTTTAAATGAAGTACAGCATGTGACTCTACTTTGCTGATGGAAAGTGCACAATTTAAGAGTGAAAACAATCTGAGGCCTTACCAAAGAGCCAATCAATAATCGAATGGAAATACCCATCGAAAACCAAAGTATGGAATTTGACTTTTCTCGTCGATCAGGCTCTACCCATAGAGTAAATTATTATTATTTTCATTAATGGCGTCTTCGCATTACGCGAAATTTTGCCAATGTCAAGTGGGTAGTTTGAAAATCTTTTTTATTATTACATAGTGAAAGAGGGATAAAAGGATGGAAAGGAATTAGGAAAGGACTAGGGCAGAAAAAGGAATGGCGACATGACCGTATGTAAGCATACGGTATAGTCTTGCCAATATCAAGTGAAGAAGGAAAAGTCTACAGTAAAATGGGTACCGCCATTTTACTGAAGATTGTGGGATTATTTGAGATAACACAAACACCGAGATCACTGCGTAAATGCTACACTTCTCACACTTAATATTACTATACGAATGCTTATTCTACAAAATTAGTACACTTTTGCACAATAATATTCAATAAAATTAAATTTGAAAAATATAATAAAAACACGCGTCTACAGCGTTCGGTCTACCCTCAAAGAATCCCCATAGAGTAAAATCCCTATACATTTTTATTGATCGATAACCTATACATTTTCGAGAAACGTCAAATCACATACATATTATTTTCGCTTTTGATCGATCGACGTCTCGATCGGTATTTCATGTAGCTTCGGAGGTAGGGCCTCTTGTTAAGATGTTGTTTTTTAAAACACAAGGCTTTCAAATATGCTAGGTTTCTTATAAGCAACCCCTTGTGGAGGAATGAGTATAAGCAGCACTGGAGATACAGTTGATGTTTAAAGTAAAATCATAAATTACAAGGAATAGCGAAAAATGCTCAAAGGAAGATGGCGGCATTATTATAGCCAACCTAATACAGACTATATAATCATTGCAATAGAACTTATATTTCAATATTTATAGTTTACGCAACATCTTGTCGTGTTTAGCGGTTGCAAACTCGGATAAAGGCCCCAGGGGCCTTAGAGACAATTCAGGCGAGGCGACATATCGCGTTATTATATTAGTGGGAAAAAGTCCCAAAGTAGTCACGTAGAAAAGGTAAATACCTACTTTTTAAAAGGTGGGAAAAACTCCCACCTAATGAAAAAGCGGGGAAAAAGTCCCATTTTTTTCAAAAATTAGGTTTGTCCCCATGAAGCTAAAAAATGCGCCGGGCGCGCGGACGGGCACGGTTTTTACCTTCATGGTTTGTCCCACTTTTATAAAATATTTTTTAGTGAATATATATATATATATATATATATATATATATATACGTGGTAGCCGAGTTGGCTAGACCTTGGACTTAAAAACACTTAGGTCCCTGGTTCGAATCCCGGTGTGTACCAATGAGTTTTTTATTTGTAATTTTTTTGTTTGACAACACCACTATATTGCCTCGAAGAGCACGTTTAGTTGTCGGTCCCGGTTGCACTATACCAACTTGTGAAGCTGTTTATAGATGGGTTATTCAATACATCGCGACGAGCTAGCCACTTGTTCGGTGTAGACCCATACCGTCGGCTACGACGAGGTGGGATTAAAACCCCTCCACGGGCGCCGTAAGGCCACCATTTTTTTCGTCAAGAAGGAATTTTCAATTTCTACATGACTACTTTTTACGAATTCCCATGTCATAGCATACTTTCTCTTATAAGCATTTTCCCACCTTTACATTGACTAGTATTTACAATTCCCACTTTCCCAAAATTTATCATAATTTTCCCGTAATTCCCACTTTTTTATACTAAAATTTAAAAGATTTGAAGTTAAACATTGCCGAGGGCTGCGCGAGAGATCAATTATACCCAATACCTCAACCAAGACAAAACTTATGACAAGACATGAGTCTTGTCTTCTACGTTGCTACAATGCGCAAACCCATGGTAGAGCCTCTGGAAACCCGTATCCCTGTCCGATACACCGGAGCGTTGGTGACCACGGTTCCACGGGCATAATATCCACTCTGAGTGCCAGTCTATTCTAAATCCTAGTGAAAGAGTAAAATCGGATGAGTAAGAAGTTTCGTCAATTACCTTACACACAACATTACCTCTCACTATTTTTATTATACTGAGACAATGTTCTTAGCTATCCATGGATTCTCCGTGCCCGTGCCCCCGGACACGGGCACGGAGAATCCATGGAGTCATTGGAAGGCAGGGGAATGAACTTCAGCGTTGGGTAACTCTTAATAACATTAGTGTAAATAACGAAAGTTATTTTCATATTTTTATTATTTTAGGAAACAAGGTTGTATAATTTATAGTGGCATGCCGCTTTAAGGTAAGACATTACATATTATTACCGTCGAAATCCTACTTTTTTAATTTTATTAACTTCGCCTACATTTTGGCACATTATTAAACTTTACGGTTAAATGTATAACTTTATGTTGCAACAATGTTTTAAATAATATTTGTTTAAGACTTAGCTCCACCTCTAAATGAAAAACGAACTTATAATTAAGACTTTAAGATAGAAAAAACGATCATAAAGCAAACAGGCGAAGATTGGAAATTTTGCGTAACTTCGCCTACGCTATGTAACTTCTATGTATCAAAGCGTTCATTGGCTGGAATTTATTAAAATTATTGTACATTACAATTTATCAATACAAAGAGGCAATGCTGCTAGCGTATTAGGTACCCTACCAAGTGGCGCATCATACAGTGTTTTTTTTTATTAGTTTAAATTTAAGGCTTATTTTTCTAGGTTATTTATATATTATGAGAAAGTTTTATCAATAAATATATTTATCTACATTCAAAATCATCATAATTTTCTTGAATTTAATATTACAGACGAAGATGGGATGGGCATCTCACTATTTTTATACAAACTTGATAAATTGTCTAGAGCTGTCAAAAATATTGATTCACTTACCCGACTTGATAAAAGGGAGGTTTTGTTTGAATAAATAAATGTACTAAAACCACAAATAATTCAGTATTATTTATTTATAATCACAACAATGACTAAAAATAACAAAATTCTTATATGGGTACTTTCCACTCAACAGTTGTAATTTTAATTCTATATAGTCTAATAAAGACAAATTTAAATGTCATTTAGAGGTACTTTATAAAAAAAAATCTTGCAAAAAAAAATGTACGCTGTGGTATGCCAAACATTCCATCTGCATCATAGGATGAAAAAATAATTATTTTCCATAAAATCCAGGGCAAGATTCACATCTCTTTGTCATGAATTGTGTAGTTCCTTTTATTTTTCACAACTGCACAGGGGGCTTATTCCGAGTTGGCAACCGCTAATCACGACAAGACGTTGCGCAAACTATAAATATGGAAATATAAGCTTTATTCCAATGGTTAGTATGTATTAGGTTGGCTATTATAATGCAGCCATCCTGAAATACACGAATTCTTCGCAAGTTTGAACATGTATGGGGCATTGGAATTTTAACTTTATAATTAACAGGATAGAACTTACATTTCAATACCCATACTTTACGCAAAATGCGCGACGGTGAACGTGTCAAAACTCGGAATAAAGCCCCAGGTTTTGGCCGGGGCTATTTCTGTAAATAAAAAACTTATTAAAAACAAAATAAAACGTAAAATCTCATTCACTCAAAAATGTGTTCTAATAATACAAATTAACAACTTTTTCAAAAAACAAAGGTTAGTTAAGTCAACTTATTCTATTCCTTCCCTATATAATAAATAAAATGATATACACTAATACACTTCTTCCTCTTGCCTAAGCAGCCACTTTTGGCTATGTTTGCTATTTGCTAAACGTTAACTATTATACCTTTCAATTTCAATTCAAATTTAACAAGTCTTATTTTTCAGAACTGCTAAAATTACTGATATAAAATCTCAACCAAAACCCCCAATTAATAATAATATGTATGACAATTCACACATTTTGCACACAAACTAAGCTCCAGACTTGTACTACGTGTACGAGGAACAACGGTACTTATACATATTATAAACACCCAGACCATAGGATACTGTACAGAACAACGTAATAATATTATTTGGCATGAGTGGGAATCGAACCCACGACCTCCGGATACAACGACAACACCGTAATTACTAGACTTCGAAGGTTATTCAATTATTTCCATCGTTTTCACATGTACCGACAATTATCCCCTGAATCCCCTCTAAGTTATCTACTACTAAGGTTTTTTATAAGTACATATATATTTCCACCCATATTCCTTGGTTAATAGGATGGTTGCAAAACAATAATCTATTGAGATACCTAACCAAACACCCATTTAATAAAAACAGATAAGATAAAAAAAAAACAGGTAAGTATGCAAAGTGACAACCCTAACAGTAGGCGAAGTTTATCAGAAACATGGTGTCTGACATACCCCCAACAGTACTTTAACCTTGTGTTAATTTAATTTGTGTTAATCTTGTGTTATTTTGCTCGATATTAACACAAGATTTTTGGCAAACATTTTATTGTATATGGTATAACATCTATTCTATAATAAATTAAATCATAATTTGTAAGCTTACCTCTTTTGTTTTCGCCGCTGCAATCAAAGTTTTTTGACACATCACACACCATAAAAATCTTCTCGACCCACTGACAGTTTAAAAGTGACTAAACGCAAGGACGTGAATTTAGCTGCAATACTCACGCAAAAATGTTGCCAGAGATAAAGAAGGTATATTATGTAATAGTTTATTTCAAAGCTTTAGTATAGTTTTTGGCTAGAATTCACCCTTTTCAAATTTAGGCGAAGTCTAGGCCAGTAGGTGAAGTTAGGCATTTCGACGGTACAGGCTTACCGGTAAATATTTAGCAAGTATGAAGATGTGTATCTTTAAGTATAGATAATAAAGGTTAACAACAAAAGGTCAAGGAAACATATCGTACCAAAACAACGTTGTAAGTATTACTTATTTGTCAAGTAGATGTGATGTGTAGGTATATAGGTAAAAACCCCAGTAAAAGTTAGTAGGTACTCGTAACTAAAGTAAAATGTTATACGAGAGCAAGCAAACAGACGTTACATTGTATTTATGTTATTTATAACATTAGTTACAACATATATTTTCACTATTTTCTTTTGGAGACTATTTTGCCTATAATTTATAACTATCACATAAGGTTTCAAATTTAAAAAAAAGTAGGTAACTTCGTTTATATCAGAACGAAACTAACTACTAGTAAAACTAAAAACATGAAAAAACAAAGGAATAAAGTTAACGTCTTTAAATTAGGGACGATTAAATATATTCAATACTTTAGATTTAAAATCTGAATAGTTGTAAGAAGGTATAACTTGGCGATTGCTCTAAGAATATGTTGTATAATTTTATAGTAAAATGTGATAGTAGACAGTGATTTCAAACCCGCTAAATACGTATTCGATTTTTTTTTTAGGGAAAGCGCAGTAAGGGCTTTTTGTTATGCTACTAAAGGGAGTTAACAGGCCCTCTTGGTAATAGGACCGTGTTTAAAAGCAACAATCATTTTTGAAATGTTACAATTTAAGACATTATGAGCCCTCCAAAGAAATCAAGGGGACGATAACAAGAGCTGGGGCGGTTCCAACCCCAGCTCTTGTTATCGTCCCCTCAGAACGCCAATGAGCACATTGGACCTTGTTGTCTGCTGTACACATCATTTGGACAAACGAACAAAAATAGTGAACTTGTAAAGATAATTCCTTTTTTTTGCTAAGTGGCAGTGAACCTTAAAAGATACTTTTATGCCTATATACTAATTAACTGTTAAGCATGCAACACGTCACTATCCGAGTTGAACCGCCACGCGCCCATGCGCAACTAAACGTGTCGAAAACGAACTTAATGCCCGGTTTCTTGTATTGTAGTTAACCGACACTTTACATAGCGGTTAAATGTTTTTCATGAATACCTAATCAAGTATGGATGCTTCATCAATCAACAATAAACAAATGTTTAAATCTAATCCAATTACATGGTAAAAGTCGGTTAACGGTTCATATTAATTCCTTGATTTCTCTTATACCTATACTTCGGTAATGTTGACTTAAACAAGCTATTTAACCGCTACCAAGCGTTCAGCAACTCGACCTTACTCGTAAAATAAGTAGATACAATAAAATATAATAAATTCACAGTCATATATCATAACCTAGTAATCACAGACGTGTCTCAATATTATCTATCAACAAGTAAACAACAATGATTTGGCGTTTGCTAGTATCTTTGTTTTGTTTGGTGCCGGTGTTTACTCTACAGCTAGACGAGTGTTGGCGAATACGAACCACACAAACTATTACCGAAAAAATACTAAAAAGTTTAGCCAAAGCATCCATACCGGATTTAGATGGAAAATATAAGGGCCAAGCTGGGAAGATTGGGGTGATCGGAGGCTCTGTGGAATATACTGGAGCACCGTTTTTTTCTGCCATCACATCTTTAAAGGTAGATCCTACTTTATTTCAATAGTCAATTTCTATCCATACTAATATGTGAATATAAAATATGTAAAATGCGAAATTAAGTACGTCTGTTTGGGAAAGTATTACGTCTACTCTACTCAATCGATTTTGATAAAATTGCTAGAGAGGTAGATTGAATCCTGGGGGTCAACATAGGGTATATTATATTTCTGAATATCTACAGGGGGTTCAGATGTATATTGGTCGTTGTTTTAAAAGTATTTTCGCAAAAAAATAATGGTCTTATTCATAAAAACTTTTTTGAGTCTTAAAGAACATTTTAGTTTACTAAAATAAAAGATAAATAGTATATCTTCAAGGACTCCAAGTGTTTATGAATACCGGTGAAAATTGCACCAGATAGAAAATAGTGGTCTGAGGCTCTACCATGGGTTTGCGCATTGTAGAAACGTAACGTATTATTTACGTATACGTGAGCAACAACCAATAGGATAGCTTTATTTTTGGTAACAGGATTGAATAAAGCGATCCTATTGGTTGTTGCTCACGTATACGTAAATAAATACGTTACGTTTCTACAATGCGCAAACCCATGGTAGAGCCTCTGAGCAAAATTGACTAATATTAATTTATTATAAAATATTAGTAAATAATAATAAAAACATTATTGCATTTTCATTTCATTTTATATACATACATATAACTACCACTACGACTACATTTAGATAATATTATTTCTGTAATTTACTTTCCTCTACTGTTCCTTTTATTTTGTTGTAGGTACAGAAACCTAAGGCACGAACAGCAACTGTTTTATTGTATAAAAACAAAAATAATATGTACCTAGTACATATTATTTTAGTTTTAGTAAATTTTTGTTATCTATCTTATCATTGAACTAACCACTTTATTGACATAAAATATTAACTTTAAAAGAAGAAAAATAATTCTAGAAATAAATATAAATTGGAAATATTATAATGAAGTTTTATGTCAGTTTACATAATATACTTACGCAAATTTGCCTCATATTCTACCACTTATTTGTATTTTAAAACTTTTTCTAAGAGACTCATTCTGAGTTGGTAACAATCATTTTTGGATTTTGATTGGTCTATTTAGTTATAAACGATTTGCTTCTAGACTCATAACAATTGAAAAAAGGATTTCCCTTTATCCAATACAAAAGTAATAAACTTATTATTTACCAAGTTGTACCTATTATAATAAAACATTACTCACACCCTTCAGAATATTAGTCTGATTGTGCTGTAGTTATCTAAATATATAGATAACAGGTAACTGAAAACAAAACTATGCCATGAAAAAACTATTAGTCATGGTCTTGGTTTTATATACATACGCATTTTTTATATATTTGCAGATGGGTGCAGACTTGGTATACGTCATAACAACCGAGGACGCAGCCCCGGTAATAAAGTCTTACAGTCCAGATTTAATTGTCTATCCTCACTTGGAATACAAGCACATGAACACAATCAACAGTCTATTGTCTAAGATGAATCTGGTAATTATCGGACCAGGTTTAGGAAGAAACAACAACACCATGTATTTGACAACAGAAATTATTAAAAGCTGCAAAGAATTACATATACCCTTAGTCATTGACGCCGATGGACTATATGCTGTATCCAAAAACCCGACGATACTTAAAGATTATTTACGACCAGGAGTAATATTGACACCTAATTTAAAGGAAATGGAAAGACTGAAGATAGATATTGGAGCAGACGACGTGCCTGGACTTATTAACTATTTTGGGCGTTACGTTAATATTTTGGAAAAGGGCCAAAGTGACAGTTTTACTTGTGTTTTCCCAGAATACAGTTGGAGTTATTCTCTAGGTGGTTCAGGTCGAAGGGCTGGAGGTCAGGGTGACATCTTGGCTGGTATTTTAGGAACCTTTTTTAATTGGGCTATAAGGGCCGATCTATGTGAAAACGAAAGTTCTGATAATTTGGCCGCAAGTGTAGCGTCATATGTGGCAGCCGAAATGACTAGAGCTGCCAATCAAAAGTGTTTCGAATCGTCAGGACGAAATTTTTTAGCGTCTGATATGATAAATAATATACATTTTGCTTATAAAAAAATATTCAATTAATAAAATGACTTTGTTTTTACTAACTTAACCCATGAACAATAAATGAACTAGTAATAATAAACCAGGGACCGGACCTATATCCCCTCCGGGGGTTTTTGAATGGGTTTTTATTAAGGGTTTGCTTACCAAACCAGTTGCACTTCAAAAGTTGATTGTAATAATATTTTGAGAATATCATACCTATTATGAGAACGAAGGCACTCTGAATATAGACAGCGGCAAACAACTTGAAGACAGAAAAACATACTGCGTGTTCTGACCTCAGCATCGCTGCCACGGATCGCTGTTTTTTTTTAGCGAAGGTCGTTTCACTGCGCTGAAATGTTAGCAATTCAAGTTACCATCAATCGTTCCGCGACCAAAAATTTTTACACGAAAAGTTAGCCGGGCTACTTTTTGACAGATGTATGTTTACATGTGAATATATATCTATAAATTGGAATTTAATTTATTATTTAATATATTCATATCTGCTTTTTAAGCTCGATTAAACCTAAAAAATAAATATCGTGTAACTACATTCAGCTTTGGTATGTTTAGTTTGAGGTTGTTAATTAAATTAATATTGTGATATTATAAAAAATTTGTATTTAAATAATAGTTAATTAAAAAATATTGATTTATTATAATATAATGAAAAGGTAGTAATATTTTTAATTTCAATTTTTTAATTCAAAATAGTGCTTCTTGTCAAAAAGTGGCATCAAAAATCAACACCGATCGTTTCAGAGCTGCATTTTAGCATCGCTAAAAAAAAATACATGGCTGTGTTGAAACGGGCGGTCGCGCTGGTTTTTGATGTCACCACGAAAAACTGCCCGCGCTACCGATCGGAACGCAGAGATAGTGGGGTGTAAGTTTTGATCACTGGAACCTCATATTAGCCCAACATACACACTTTGAAATGTTTTCAATAAAAAATCTGAACCGGAAGTGAGATTTTCAAGATGGAGAAAGCACACACCGTGCTTCAAACGAAAAATTATAACTGTGGCCTTATTCCAAGCTTGCAACCGCTAATCACGACAAGACGTTGCGCAAACTATTATGTATCATCACGGGTGCCTTACGGCGCCCGAGACCGCCTAGACGGCCCCAGGGTACCCTGCGGAGGGGTTTTAATCCCACCTCGTCGTAGCCGATGGTATGATTGTCTACACCGAACAAGTGGCTAGCTCGTCGCGATGTTTTGAATAGACTCAATAACCCATCTATAAACAGTTGTCGTTCTAGAAACAGTCACAAGTTGGTATAGTGAAACCGACAGCTTAACGTGCTCTCCGAGGCACTATAGTGGTGTTGTCAAACAAATGTACATAATTTTTTTAATTATTAACTCATTGGTACACACCGGGATTCGAACCAGGGACCTACGCAAACTATAAATATGGAAATATAAGCTCTATTCCAATGGTTATATAGTATGTATTAGGTTGGCTATAATAATGCCGCCATCTTGAAATACACGAATTCTTCGTAAGTTTGAACATGTGTGAAGCATTGGAATTTCAACTTTATAATTAACAGGATAGAACTTATATTTCAATACCCGTACTTTACGCAAAATGCCCGACGGTGAACGTGTCAAAACTCGGAATAAAGCCCTTGATCTAGGTTACGTACGAGCATATTTTTTTTTTTTGATGTAGCTTTTGAATAAATCAAGGATTTTTTAAAAATAAAAACACATATAGCTAGTGCTTAATAATACTTAACGGTATAAAACGGACACTTTTCGCCAACTCACGCTCCGCCTGACCCTTAGGACGGAGATATCTTGTTGGAAACTCCGTTTACGGCTAAAGACATATATTTTTCAAACATCACCCGGCATGTAGTGTTGCCCTCAATTATTTACATGGTGTATATTTGTAGCATGGTTCATGAATGTCCGAGTGTCCGGGTTGTGGTACCTTTTCCAAGTTAAACACTTGAAAAAGGTTTTACTTTTGGCAAGTCGAGTACAAAAGATTTAGTGTTGTCCTAATGCGTTACCGATTCAATTTCTTATAACAATCGACTTTATTTTCTATATGGCGTCGAAATTTTCAAGCTTAAACGTCATTATTTATACACAAAACGAGATAGGCGTGCTTTCGGTTTGTTAAATACCATTTGGATAGTAGAGACACTCCTCGCCACCTCATACCCCGCTCGACTACATCGGAGACATTTTGTTGGAATCTCCGTTTCCGGTTAGAGACATCTATATTTTAAACATCACAGGACATTAGCGCCGAGTGTCCGGTTTGTGGTACCACCTAATTTTGAAGGAAGTTTGAATTAAAACCATTAATCATATTGGATATAAATGTTTATAAAATACTTATTAAAATCTTACAGTTAAAAATTGTAACAAATTTAAACAAACTGTTTATTACTTTACAAATTCAGATCAATGGAATACAGAAATAAAAAATTATATGGTATTTTTTATAATTAAGCGGGTGATATGATTTCCAATACCTTCCCCTATACCTAATAATTTGGAATGTATTAATTTAATTTTAATTACTGGCAACTCAATAGGTTATAGTCTCAAATAATCTAAAATTTCAAACAAGTTTGAGAGACAACAGGAGTGAATAGAGCAGTAAATACTTCCTAAATGACCTAAATTTAGGTAGTATTTACTGCTCTATTCAGGAACGTTTCGTTAAATCAGGTTTAGCCTTAACCTAACCAGGTTAATTCTTTATTTGTAATAATTTAAGAGAATAGGTTTCAAAAAAGTATTTTGTAGTTATAAACATGTTTATCACATTTGTTCTATATCAATGTAACGAGGAAAAAAACAGTGGTTTACTTAATCCCGGTTTATCGAAACGTTTCCGGCCGAGTGCAGTCCCCATATAGTGTTATATACTTGCTATAACTATTGGTAGGTTTTCTATTTATTACAATAAAAAGTAGGTATCTAGTACCTACCTATAGGTATACTACTATAACTGTAAATGAAGAGGGGGCGTTGTCGTAAATTGCCGGCGATATCGCGTCATCAGATGCTCTACCATGACTTTTGCTAAGGTACTAACGTAACGTTAAATATAAAAGGTTATTTCATTTCAAATATAAAACAATCCTATGATGGTTCCTCGCTTATTATCATTATTTTAATACAAAAGTCACAGTAGAGCCTCAGAAATTTAAAATATTTTAACTTTTTTTTCAATATCACATTTTTTTTTTTCACTAATTAAGCAGTTCGCGCACAACTGGTAGCGTTGGTACTATAGCTACGCTGTATTTACTTATTACTAGTTATACCGGGTGCTTTTTGGGAGTGGCAAATTTTTTATAACATAACATGTTGAATATTATGAAACACGAATTATTTTCTTTTAGTGTTCCTATACAAAAGCATTAATATAAAATGCCCTAAAGTCCAAAAAAAAACTACAAATCATTTTAACCTTTATACTAAACTAGGTATTTTATTAGCTAGATACGAAGACGATATGTATTTGAGAAATTTTAAGCGTTCATATGATAATTGATTTTAGGGCAAAAAATAGATTCTATTAGGTATTTATGAATTTTAGTTGATGCCACTGTAAAAAAAAAACACTCAGTATATTAACTACACAATATTTTAAATAAATAACCTTATACGAGTAGGTACAGTATATTCAAATATTACATATAAATTTAAAGCATGTATATGATTATTCATAAATAAATAGTATAGCTACTTAGGTAAATATCATGCATGATACATAAATAAATGTTAAATATATGTAGTCTTTTTCTAATAACATAATACGTTAATATATGAGTCCTAAGTACGAATAATACTGTTTAGATATTTGTAAACCCTAGTGTGAGTTTTTTTGACGTTTACTTTCAAGTTAACTTTTTCACTAATCACACGAAATAGTATTTTTAGTTACGAAAATTTCCGCTTGAGGCGCTGTGTGAATTTTAGTTAACTCAATCGCAAAGTAATAGTTATAAAAATCACACTAGTGCTACTAGGCAACATAACATAACATAATAAATCTATGCTTTTTAGCGTTAAGCGTCAAGATATAAACATATTCGAATTGTTTTCTCTACATTGTTTTTAGTAAAAAAAAACATCTACAATTCGTTTTGCCAAATAGGGTACCTACTACTTAATTTTAAATCTACTGAAGACTTTTATTTTTTTTTATCCAATATTCTTTCTCAAGCTTCAATATGTCCATTTTTATGTTGTGTTCTTGTTCTGCGTAGAACATGGCTTTTTCTCTTGCTTCTTTTGACAACTCAAAAAGTTGCTTTTTATATGTGTTCATTTTAAACTGCAAAAAACAAGTTATAGATTATTCCATGAGACGGTCTAACAAAATACTCGCAGTTGGGTCATACGCGGTCATAGTTATAATGAAAAGTAAACGTAACGTGCAACGTAAGTGTTTGCGCCGCAGTACTGTAAAGACAACGCCATCTAGTGAATTTAATGAGATTTACTTTGTTAGCTTAATATTGATTTAAGAGCTAACACAGATTCAGCGACAGATGGCGCTGTACGCCACCGCTAAATCATTGACAAACAAGCATTGGACTGAGAAAGTCAAGATTCGCTCCGCTGTAAAGTCATATATTAGTTTCAATCCGTGCTTTTGTCTGTCTGTCTGTCAAAACAGTCATTTGTGACTCGCTCCGCTTTCGCTTACGCAAAACCCACTCCGCCACATCATCACCGCTTACCACCGCATCATTCGCCGAACCTGAAGACACTGAGGAAGTCTAGAGTGCTGCAAAGCTACGTAGAGGATAATCTAATATAAGACCAAGTGAATTTCATTAATCACTGGTAGGATTGTCTTTATACTGCTGAGGTGTAATCAGGTTCCTCATCACCTATAATCCACTGCTGGGCTATCGAAGCCCGCTGAACCAGCAGGTCGCTTTTTTATGACCAGTAAGTTTACATGCTGGCAGTCAAAAAATTGTTTTCATTGGCCATAAGTCAAGCCATAAATGTTAAAATCCAAGGGTCGGATTAATAAATACCTACGTCTAAAGACTTCCATTTTTATTAGATTTTTAAGCACATACGACTTGGATTTTTTTGTTATAGGAGCACAGTATGTGACCTTGTATCCAACTGGTGTTAAGCAGACCTACAAAATCCACGAATGGGGTCGAACAATATAGGTATTGCTGTTAACAATATTGATTGCTCCCACTATGCTGGCTTAACAAGGACAAATTTGCATTACTAGTCTATTTTAATAATATCCTCGCTACCTTGTCGTCAAATCACCGCCTGTTACATAACCGTACCCTAAAAGGTGAAAACGATTCCAAAGACTAAAACCGAATCATGACTAGGTCACACGATGGCTTAACAATATATTTTATATAGTATAGTCTGAGCTAATTAAAATATTACAATACCAACCTTTTTTTTATTAAATTGGTAACTAGGGTTATTAAACTTATTACCCATATAACCAGGGGTGAACTTTTCTGAACTGGGGGCATCAGGTGACTGGGTACTTTCAAAGTTATCAATATTATTAAGACCTGAAATAAATGTTATTAAACATTACAGTATTTCAATATTGTTTTGAAGTCTTATGTTTGCGAGGGATGTTTACCCTATTTTTCAAACTTTAGATTCTACTAGGGTTACGTCGAAAAATTTTTATTTTTGACGTAACCCTAGTAGAATGATAATTTTATTTCGAAAATATAGCTTAAAATAAGAAATAATTTCGTTTATTTTTAAAATAATTAACTAGTTTTTGAGATATTAATATTTAAAATCTCAAATCTAAAAAAACTACGTGACAAGCACTCTATAATAGACTAAAAGATGTTGAAAACATAGGTACTATTGGATATCAACCGAATCCAGGCCCACCCTAAATTCAATCTCCCCTTAAAGATATTTCGACTAAAAATAATTATATAATTTTACAAACAATTTGAGAAAATATTTCAAAATTGTACAGTGGGGATATTTTATTAAATCAATTAAATATTTATTAAATAAATGCGTAGTATAATATTATGTAATAAGAAAAAAGTATTATATTTAAATTGTATTGGTATTCTTATAGGTAATGATAATAATAAAACTTCACAAGATCTCTTGTACAAAAGATGAGTTTCGAGAAACACGTATACCGCTTAATAAACTGTAAAGTATTATCGGACCCAATTTTTAATTTTATTTCACGGTAGAGATTTCAAAGCCCACCGGGTCCGGTAGGTACGAAAACTGCGGCTCGGAAGCCCCAACTTGTAGAAAACTGGCATGGCAAGCATATATTAACACTCAATAGTCATAATACCTAAAGTTATTGTTATTATCAAAATAATAAAGTGATTCTCTTAAGAATTTGTTGAAACCAAAATTTATCTATCTAAGTTTATAAGACAAGTTTAGTACATTAGGCTGCGTTATTAGTTTCTTATTCTAGTACTATGTTTTGAAATAGTTACATTAGTATTAGTAATTAACTTTAAGCAAGCATGTCTTTTTCTTTACTCTATATAGTATTAGTAATTGAATTGACTTCTTAAATAATCTGACTACTTTCCAAACTTTTTCTCGAAATCCTCTAAATCCAGGCATTTCATCAGCGCGTGGAAGATCATTTCTACCCTAAACTTAATTACTGAATACTAATGCTTGCTTAAACTTAATTAGTAACACTAATGTTTCTATTCCGTTCATAGGTGAAACTGTAGTAAAAACTCGTGATTTTTAGACTGATTATTGTTGATTTACTGGTATGAAATAAATATTTTTCCGTAACCTTTAATCATTGCATTCTTCCTCCATTTACTTAAAGCAAATTTTCATCAAAGGTTTCATCCTAACACCTAACGTTGGATGTTGAAAAACATACCGGGTTGCAATCTCTACTTCGCGGTAACCATTAGAAACGCTTGCTTGTGACATTGAAATATCAACGTCCGATCATTTTTTTTTCTTTTTAAAGCAGCCTGTTTTCTTTGCCAACGTCATAATTATGGATCACAAAAATAATAGATTAAAATTTTCAAACTTGAATACCTTAGAAACCAGTTTTTGTTTAATTGATAAAAACGAAATTAGTTTCTTATTTTAGCCTATTTTTGAATTCAAACTTTTTTTTTTCTCGGAAGCCCATTAAATATTTTTGTCAAAAAAAAAACAAATTCAAAAACAGTAAGCCCGCTCTACACTTAGTCCGCAGATCGCCCGCGAAACACGCGACGGAACCCGCGAACAATATGCGGAACGTCTCTACACTTAGCGTTCAAGCCCCGTCGCGTCGCGGCTTTCGCGCGCGATCCGCGGACTAAGTGTAGGGCGGGCTTAAAAAGTATTTTACCCAAATATATTACGTATGTAGACTATAGGTATTGAATGTACCTAAGGATTTAGCATAACGTTCTAGATACAAAATGAGCTTTTGCACTTCCAGTATTACTCGACTACTGCATATGTTTGGATTTTTCTTTATTAAAAAAACTTTTTAATACTACAAAAGTATTTAAGTATTTCAACAGAAAGACTTTTACATATTTACAATAACCAATATTATTAAAAATAAAGTTTATACTTGACTTCTGTCACTGTCTAAAAGAAAATAAATGGATACAGATATAATTTTTATATTATTATTTTCACCCTCTAATATTTACAAAAGTTATGGGCCCAGATATAATTTAAAAGATGGATAATACCGGTAATAACTTTATTCAAGTAAACGGAATAAATATCTCAGAAAAATTAGAGGGTATGTCAAATTATAATTGGAAGTTTCAAATAAAACTGGTTCTGATAGATGCATCGCTGTGGGAGTATGCTATAGATTCGTCCTTAGCAGCTCATGAACAAATAAAGGATCAAAAGGCTTATGCTAAAATTTGTTTGTCTGTAAAGCCCACGTGTTACCCACATGTTAAAAATACGAAAACTGCCTATGAAGCTTGGAGCAATTTGAAATAATCTTATGAAAATGCAGGCATTAGCAGATTACAGCTTAAACGAAAACTTTATGAAACACTATTGTTGATCAAGAAGTGGCGGAAATAATGCTAATAGGTTTACCACCAGAGTTCGATGCATTAGTAATGGCAATTGAGGCTACCCAGGTGAAGCTTGCGTCAGATTACGTGAAGTCACGACTTATTCAATGCGATTTTATAATGAGTGACGTGAATAATGGCAAAACTGCATTAACAGTGAAGGATTTTGTTCATGTGTTGCCACCATTGCAATAAGCAATGTCATATAAAACCAAAATGTCCTCTTTTAAAGAAGCAAAAGAAAATTAAGAGAAAACCTAATAAAATTCCTATCCTGTCCAACAATGTACAGTCAGATTCTATTTTCACTGTAAATAATAATATTTTTTAACTTATAATTCTTTGGTAAGACAAATATCTTTATATTCACATAACAAAATTAAATAGTATGTACAAAACTAAAATTAAAACAATTACCTAATAAAGAAAAAATAATAATACTAAAATGAAAAATGGAAAAACCTACTGCAAAAAAAATATATCATCTAATATTTGTCCGTGTGGCATAGTGGCCAAAACGCTGGCAACATTTCCTCGCTGAATACATAAACTAATTTTTAGTGCAAGGAAAAAGCCAGCCCTTTGGTCACCAGTAACGGAGACCAATCGTGAAGACAGTTCTTTGAAGAGCTGCCACACGGCCCCCACGGTCCTAGCGTCTCCACTGCAAAAGGCACAAATATGTAACTATTCATTATATTTTCATATTTGCGCCTTTTGAGTGTTTCTGCGGTCAAGGTCGCCGCTCCTGCATACATATGAGTCCCGTGTAAATGAGACGATGCCAAGGTGTCTACGCAGGTGACATCCCACACTAAACACCGACCCATCTTCCACGGGATCAACGACATTCCATCAGGTCGTTTGCCGTCGCTTCGGGACAAACCTGGAGGCTCCAGAATCGTTGGAACATCTACGACGGCAAGCGACCTTTTTAAAATGTCATTGAGTGATGCATGACGGGAGAAACGACCTCCACTTTTGTAACAACTAAGGCCGTGGTGTCCAAAATGGTCTACGTCACTACCACACGGACAAATATGATTTGCACATATTTCCGCACCCACCCGTAATCCAATAGCTACTCGAAAAGTAAGGTTGTCCATAAGTGTGCCGAGGTTTTTGGATGGTATTGCTTGTAACCAATACCCTGATTCTTTTTGTGATGATGCTAATAACCTCGCTTTATCTCTATCGTTATTGCAGAGGCGTAGCATTTGCTTTTGAGTGGTCTGAATTAAAGGAATATCCCATTGTTTCTCTAAGTGTTTTTCCAATGGCATATTGCTTTCAGGGCAGGCCAACTGCCAAGCTGCTTCAGCCTCGTTTAAGCAAGTTAAGTTTAAATCTTTAAATGGTTTTTTCAAAATTTTCGACATTAAAGATGAAACGCTATATAAAGAAGATAAAAATGCTGGCAAACAAATGCTACTAATTTTGCGTATTCCAATGCCGCCAAATCTTATTGGCAGTGTCATTTGATTCCATCAGTGGTCGCTTAAGTTTAAATGTAAAATATTTTGAAGAGTAGTTTTTAGGGCCGTGTCTATTGTTTTTATAATATCTATAAATTTCCATATTGGACTTGTCCTTAATAAATATGTTAGCTTTGGAACAAAAAGGCAAAATTTAAGTATGGTATATGCGGTGTGACAATTAAGTTTTTCGAGTCTTTCTGTAATATTTGAAAACTTATTTAATTGTAAATTTAGTGCTGGTATATTGCCTTCTTCAAAAATAGGAGCCCCTAAGAGAGAAAGATTTTCTTTTGAAATATTTTTTATATTAGGCGAAATTGAGTTTGCTAAATTTAAAATATTATTTCTCTCAGAATTAGATAATTTGTCACATAGAAAAATTTCACATTTACTGTGATTTAAATTTAAACCAATATGTCTTAATTGCTCTGATACGTTTTTTAAATCATCTAATACAGTATCAGCTTTTCCACATAGGGTACCATCATCTAGATACCATACGTTGAAGTCTGACTTTAAAGTACTAATAATGGGTTGTATAGCTAGGCTAAATAAAGCAGGACCTAATGGGTCACCTTGTTGGCACCCCACAGCTGAATTTATGATATTTGAATTATAGAAAAGATGAGAATTTTTACCATAACATTGATTAATAAAAGAATAAATTTCAGGCACGTGTTTGTAAGTTTTTTGCAATATGATTTCTCTGTTTAAAGAATTAAATGCATTTTGAATATCTATTTTTAATAAAATTTCTGTATCGGTATTAGATAAAAATGAAAGTAATTGAATGCAACGTTGCTTCACAGCCGCCTTTGCTACCAAAACCTACTTGAAAAGGTTGAAATATATTTTTTAAAAGAGGGTATATATGACGACATGCAATTTTTGCAACAAGACGGCAAAAAGTGCAACCAATAGCGATTGGCCTAATTCCACCATCTTTTTTATTGAAAGCGCATAATTTTGCACCATATAAATATGGTAGAAAATGTTCACAAACTTTGCCCTCTAGCATAAAGTTACAAAGCTTAGTAATGCTTTTTATTAAAATTTTACCTGAATCTCCAGCCGAAAATGATATGAGATCTTTAAGATGTTGGGGTATTATTCCATCTATACCACCAGAAGATCCACTTGGGAAAGACATAATTGATTCTATTACATTTTTTTCAATAATCTGTAAATTGGGTGGCTGAGTAGACATTGGTATTATTGAAGGTATACTAATATTGGGCGATGATGTGGGATGTTTTTGTTTAAGGTTTGTTAGTGTAGTTGCGTTATCAAGAGCCAATGTATCGTCTGAAAACAATATTCGAGCTGCTCCTCGAACGTCACCATCATATACTTTTTCTTCTACGGTACGAAATATATAATAATTCTTTTTATTGGAGCAAATATTAGGAAAAGGTAGGTCTTGATTGTTTTGCTTAATTTTAGACGTAAGTGTGCCATTATTTGAGTTAACATGTAACACTTTAAAAGCAAACATAAATAAATTTTGCCAATCTGATAATTCATTATTAAAAACCTTTTCTATGTGATCCGATAAACTTTTTGCAACAGATGCTCTGGCACCTCGGGGAATTCTTTTAACTATGGGTATTGTATTTTTGAGGTCTAAAATATTTTTATGAAAATTTTGCAAAGGGTTGAAAATGCTAATCGGCTGTAATACGTTTTGTATTGAATGACTATTAGACACATTATGTTTTCTACCTTGATGAATTTTAAGACCTTGGTTCGGCACACTTATGGCATCGGATAGGTTCGTCATCCAGATTCTGTGACTGTAAATTAAATTGGTTAGATGTATAAGGTACGGGATGGTGCGGAGATGATTGCGGATTCATAAAAAAAAATCACTAATAATAATAAAAACAATAGTACCTAATTAATGTAGAAAGATATAAATTAAAAACTAACTAAAAATTATAATGTAAATAAGTATAATTGTATTTTATAAATTCAGTTGAAAGTTTGTATTCTTATCAGTCATCATCACATATATATTTGTCCCGGTATTTTATAAAATTGATCTTTGGAGGTTCTTTCACATTAAATTAAAATATACAAAAGAAAATGATCCTTGTTGGGTGTAGATTATTACTGGTAGTACTAGTATTGGTAGTTTATGTACCGTCTATTGCTCTTCTTGGTTTCGTATATCGTATCGAATTATTGTAGCATTGAGTAAGTATTATTTGTTGTAATTATGCACTCATGGCGAAACAAAGCACCTAAAAAATAATACATACGTGATGGGCAAAACAAGCTCATGTACTTTTATGTAATAATTTACTACTTTTCTTCACATTGTATATCCAAATTCCTTTATTTATTATATAAACCATATTTTCACATGTAAACTTGTATAATTTTGTTTTAATTGCAGTATTAATTAAATATTTTATTTTATTTTCAAAAAATTGCGACTATTTCTTTGGTAAGTAAAAATTTTATTAATAAAAACTGGATTATAGACTCGATGTTCTAGTCATATGACACATTGTAAATATAATTTTCTTAATTATTCATTAAATAAATCTAATGAAATTACTATTGCTAATAGTTTTAAGGTTTATAGTAAAGGTATTGGTAATCGTAATTAAGATTATGATGTAATTACGGTTTAATTAATTTTACGGTAAAATTTACTTCATTTTTAGCAGACTTGGGCCCTGCAAATATTGAATGACGCGGATGGGGCGTCGATGACGACGCGAAAATCAAGCGTCCCTTTTCGTCGATCGAGTTTTACACATAGACTAGTATATGTTATACCAGAATATGTTACAAAAGTTCCTTTCAAATCGGTTTAGTATTTTTGGCGTGATGGTTTTGATATAAACTTCCATTTATAATATTAGTCGGATAATTCTGCAGCTTGTTTATTTAAGCCTTATTTCTTCTCGGTAATAACACAACTGTAGGTCTACCACGAGTTTGTGCAAACAATTTTTACTATAGTCGCTAGTAACTATATATAGAAATCAACCAATAAGAGAGCTTTATTTGAAAAATAAAGCAATCCTATTCGTAGATTCCTATCTATAGTTACTTACTAGCGACTATAGTAAAAATTGTTTGTTTAAATTCGTGGCAGACCTACTGTTGTTCTAAATTGCTTATCCATGGTATATACGTTAATGTAAATTACAAAATATTTGTGGTTGACATAGGGTTGTTATGACAATGATATGACAGTTAACACTTTTATTTTATTATTTTATTTTGTGACAAAATTAGTTGTATAATTTATTGTATTTTAGGCTGTATGGATTGAATTCTTTTTAAAGTAGAAACAATCAGAATGTTAAAATAAAACCTACTGTTCTAAAATTCAAATGGTCACTTAGATGTGTTGCTGTTTGTACATCCTTTCAAATTACCCTGTATATATAAAACTACTGACATGCGCAAAATGGAATACTGACATATGTATCAAAAAACTATAGTTTTTTTATTAAAATATGTTATATTAGTATTTAATTTAATAGTTTGATTAGTATAACTTTCTAGAGTAAGACATAAAATTAACTTATTAGGTGTTAGAGTTATAATAATATTTGAGATTAAAATACATATTTGCAGAATAATAATATGCACTAATAAAATAAAATCTTTGCAGGTTAAATAAACAAAAATGTAAATTAGAAAGTTTATATTAATATGAGTATAAGGCCCATAACATGATGTTACAAGATATGTTAGATCAAATCCATGCAGTTTACAGTCTAATATATAATAATTGATCCTGCAAGTGTGTGAGTGTGAAAATGGTGTGTGATATAAAAAAAGAAAGACAAAAGTTATATCCAAACGTTAGTATTTGTGTTAGATTTTTGTGAACAAGAATGTATGGAATGACCAAGTAATAATTAAGCAATGCAGTGCGTAGTTAAACTGAAATACAAAAACCAATTTAACAAATAAGAGAGTGGTACTACTTGCTATGTGATAAATATTAACTAAAAAATATTTTTTATATCGGTTTCGGATTTTATAAGCTGTGCCGGGGAGACATCGTTCTTTCTTATATAAATTTGAATTTTTTTTATCCAATAGTATTGAAATAGTTTAAGTAGTAGCAGCTTCCTTTACTTGTTTCAAAATAAACTTATTAGTGGGTGTAAGGTGCTCGTTTATGTAAAAGCGTCTGCTCTCGCCGGCAAGTCCTATATCAGTTGTAGTTATGCCTCGAGACTTTCGTACACCAGACAAGATGGAGTATTTGTGTGACTTTGATTTTAATTTGGCTACAATAGCTTTTGGGCGTCCTGGGATATGCTGACGTGGTTGTACACGGTTAATGTGTTCGATATCATCATTAGTTAAGTTAACGCCAGCGTGAACGGCAATATTTATAAATATTTCATTTAATGCTTCGTTTCTAGTCTCCGGCAAACCCACAATTTCCAAGTTTAGTAGCCTCTCGCCCTGATGATAATGCGAGACTTCATTTCGTAAATAAGTTGATTATGTATGTGATTTTCAAGATTACATAATATGTTCTTATTGGATTGACTGGCGCTATTTTCGAGGCTATCCGTCTTATTTTTAAGTGTTTCTTGTATCGACGCCTAAAATTCTAATGAATCTTTGACACTCTTAACATCTTGTTTCAACTGAAGCTGATCACGTTGAAATGCATTAATAGTGTTGTTAAAATCTTTAAATTCCGTACGAATCCCCTCCAGTTCAGACTGTATGTTTATTATTCTTACGTTCAGCGCATTAAGCTCAGTCTTAATAACAAGAGTTGATATCACCATTCAATTGTTGCATAGTATTGTCCAGACCCGCCTTCCATTCGTTTGAGTGATTTGATGTCACTTATGACATCAAATCACTCGATAATTTTTTAAATAAATATTTTTTTATCTTTAAAGGATCATACAATACATTCACAATCATTACCAATTTTTTAATGCGAGTCATTTGAAATAGCTTAATAAGCCAAATATTATATTGGTGTTTCGAAAGGAGATTTTACTACAAAATATTATTTTAAGTCAATTATTGAAAATAGTTGAATAAATTTGTAATTATATTTATATTTATCTAGTCAAGGTTGTGTTGGTTATAGTGTTTTTCATCAAAATTTTAAAAAGGTTTTGAGGTTTAAGTCTCCGCCTGAGACTTCTGTTTTTACAGGTTACTATCAGCATTATTGAAGCTGTTGAATATATTAGAGCTGAAAATTTTAATTATTCAATAATATTTACTGATTCTAAGAGTAGTCTCGATTTATGTGCCTCTAACCCATTTAAATCCTGTAAAAAATATTTATTATTTAAATTAAAAGATTTGCTATATAAATCCAAAATAAAAATAGTTTTGGCATGGATTCCTGGACATTCACAAATTTTAGGAAATTAAATTGCAGATGAAGCTGCCAAGCAGGCAGTAGTTAATGGAGATAAAAAAATGTTTAAAAATCATTCTTCAGATTTAATTAATTTAGGTAAATCTTTTCTACAAAAAAGCTGGACAAGACATTGGAAAAATAGTGCAAAAAGTTGAGGTGGTTATTATTTTAAAATTCAACCAACCATTCCACTTAAACCATGGTTTTCCAAATTAAACTTTAATAGACGTAAATCATCGATAATATCACGTTTAAGATTTAATCATAACTGCTTGCCATTTCATCTTAATAAAATTCATGTTATGAATACGGCTTTATGTGAATGTGGTTTAGATTTAGGGGATGCTAATCATGCTATATTAGCATGTAATCGTTTTGATCATACATTAATATACAGTTCATTAGTTTCTAATAAAATACCTCTTCCTACATCAATTTCACTTATATTATATAGTTGGTCTATTCCTGTATTGGATATATTTAAGATTTTTTAAATGTAAATAAAATAGATATTTGACTTACATTATTACTTAGGTTTATTAAAATAGCTATCATTACTTAACTTTTTTTTTTTAATAATTATTTATTTAATTAAATAAACTGTGGATAATATAGTCCTTGCGTTGGAAGTCTGTTAGAGCCCTAAACTAATTGGGCGTTAACTATTTGTCTTTGGCTACTATATTATATAAATGTAATTTAAAAAAAAAAAATTCTAATACTTAATAATAATAGTAATTTTGATATTTATTTTCTATTTTCACATTATATTCACCATTAGAGGGTGAAATTTACAAATATAGAAATAAGAATAAAATGGAACTTCGACTAACAGCAAAGTTGTAATATTGGAAATACGATTGTATAGGCAAGAGCCCTTAGCTTTACTTTATAATCGGCACCAAAAAAGTACGAAATGGTGTCTTTATACGTATGCGTGACACCAGCCGGACCACCACGTGTGATATCGTTTTTGATTATGCCAGGTTTTAGGACGTAATTTGTGAGAATTTGTTAGCTAATTTACAGATTTTGTTATCATTTCGTTCAAAAGTTATAGGGATGTATTTGTGGTGCCGATGTAACGTTACTTCGGCAGGACCACGATAGAAATAATGCACTTACGAGGTTAGTTCTTTCGCAGAAATTAGGTTTTGAATTTGTGCGATTTTGTTAGCCTATTTTCATTTCGCTAGACCGCTTGGTTCAAAAGTTACAGTGGTGGTCCTGCTGATAAAACGTGACATCGGCAGGACCACGATAGAAATAATGCACTTACGAGGTTAGTTCCTTCGCAGAAATAAGGTTTTGAATTTGTACGATTTTGTAAGCCTATTTTCAATTCGCTAGACCGCTTGGTTCAAAAGTTACAGTGGTGGTCCTGCTGATAAAACGTGACATCGGCAGGACCACGATAGAAATAATGCACTTACGAGGTTAGTTCCTTCGCAGAAATTAGGTTTTGAATTTGTACGATTTTGTTAGCCTATTTTCATTTCGCTAGACCGCTTGGTTCAAAAGTTACAGCGGTGGTCCTGCTGATAAAACGTGACATCGGCAGGACCACAATAGAAATAATGCACTTACGAGGTTAGTTCCTTCGCAGAAATTAGGTTTCGATTTTGTACGATTTTGTTAGCCTATTTTCATTTCGCTAGAACCCTTGGTTTAAACGTTATGGCGATCACAAAAATCTACGAGTACAGTCGCGAAGAAAAGTTTAAACACGTAGTAGATTAGAAGATGTTATTTATTTATTCAAAGGCTTTTTGATTTATAAAATTAAATAAATTATTATTATATTGTGGTTGTATATAATAAAACCAATAAATATAATAAACCTAAGCAGTGGTATATTAGGAAAGTTAGATCATAGATCGAGATTTTTAAATAAATAATAATATTATGTACTAAATTTTTAAATAAATAATATTACGGTACTTGTTAAATAAATAATAATATTATGTTTATTTTTATGAGAAGGCGGTTTTTTTGACTATTCATAAATAACTGTAAAGATTTACATGAAATAAATAATATTTGATTTAAGGTACTTTTTATATTAAGGCACGTGATGATATATACTTATAGATGACTATGATTAAAAAGGTAGATTAGTACTTGATAAATAAATAAAAATATTATGTTTATTTTTATGAGAAAGCGCAACCACTAGACCACAGGTGGTTGTATTTATTTTAATTCTGCGACAAACATTAATTGAGTATAACTGGAAGTGCGAAAGCTCATTGTGTATGGAGAACGCTGAGTTCGCGATTGCGAGTCCAGGATCCTTAAGCTGTCGGTTCCAGTTTCACTATACCAACTTACGGAACAATAATTCTGAATCATTTCAAATTTATTTGTCAAACAAATACTTAAACAGTTTTAATAGCAAAACCTTACAACATAAGCCGCCAATATGGGATACAAAACTTCAATTTGACTTGCTCATAGAGACACAATAAACTCTTTTGGATATATCCAAAAAAATATATACAATGAGTCTACTCCTTGTTTTAGGACGCAGAGTCCATGATCTGACCTTGTTACAAATCTCAAAAGTAAAATCAATTTAATGACCTGATTTTGTCTCCGAGGCTGACTTGGCAAAAAATAAGCAATCATATGTGTGATACTTCATGGCCCCGCCACAGTAGATATTTGAACCGTGCTTAATACTAAAAATATATTCATAATTTGTACGTCATTGTACATAACTTAAAAAAAACCTATAAAGGTTTCCGAGAAATTCAACAAAAACAGTTGGCGGGGCCAGGAAGCAGCGTGCTTCCTAGCCTCGCCACAGTGTACTATGAGATCAATGGTATAATAGTGCTCAAACCTAGTGTTAAAAAAATTTACATTTATTGTTCATTATAATCATAATAAGAAATGTACAAAAAAATCATTACCTATATGATAAAAACCAAAATTAAAATAGTACTATGGCTATGACGAAATTATCAGGCGTTTCTAATAGTTTCGTCATGGATTCTATTTCATAGTTATTTATTACTCTCTGTTACTACTTTTCTGCGCAACTAGCTGTTGCCCAGTGTTGTGGCTTTGCGCGTGTTCTATTAGGGGTTTTTTTTAAAGTTTGGTTAGATAGGAAGACAGACAGACTCAGTGATTTTAAAATGGTTCGTTTTTTTTAAATGTATATACGTTTTAAGTAGAGGAAGGTCTGTATAACTTCACTAGACCGACCGGACAGTTTTGTTACCATCGCCCATACAGATGCAAAAACCATCAAGTGACCTAGACATGTTTAAAAACGCCGCTTGTCTGAATTTATATATCTGGGAGCATAGAATCTATATATATAGAACTTATTTATATATATAGTTTTCACTGAAGATGTTAGATAAAAAAATAACATTAAAAGGAGAGTGAATACAGTCAATGGCGCACTGTGATTTATGATAGGCGGTTCAAATATAACTGATAATGCTAGACTAGCCATTCATAATGTAGTGCTTGTCCCGACTCTATTGTATGGAAGTCAGAAATGGGTGTGTTAGGAGAAGGGTGAAAGCAAAATTAATGCAGTAGAAATGCACTCATTGCGACGAAAATGTGGTGTTAAAATGTCGAATCCTCAATAATTTGTTAATCGTAATTCAGGTTGAAAGTAAGTAAAGGTATGAAAATGAGGAAAAACATATAACAATGAGGTGAAACATGTGGCCGAGGGAGACCAAGACACGTACCATGACCAAATTCAAAAGGTTTTAAAAGACGGTGCAATTAAAAGTCACCGTAATCGCCGTGTATGTATGAGAAAGAGTTATAAATGTGGACGATAAAAAAAAAGAATGTAAGCGCTGCTCGGTTGTCTTTGCATACCCCGTAAGGGCCCTGACGTGATGATAAAAAAAAACGATCCTAGTAAAACACAAGTTAATTAAACATTTTAAAAAAACTTCGCCAACTGCCTATACTTAAAATATAATAAAATAGAAGAATATAACAACAAGTAGGATACAAGTACAGGGTGTCTCAAAAGAAATTTTATATTTGTTTAGCTTACTGCGTGAACGCTGCGTACTTGAGGGGTGCGGGGGTTATGTCAATTAGTAGCTTGGCTCTTGGGAATTCAGTCGCTATGGAGCGTTTCTCGGGAGCAGACCGCGCGTTGTGCGTGCGAGAGTTTTACAAGAACGGTGATTCGGCAACTGTCGCGCGTAGAAAATTCTGCAGTATTCGAGGTTTTCGCCACTTAAATGATGCGCCAAGCCTTCCTCTCATTCGACATTGGGTTAAAAAGTTTGAAGAGACTGGATCAACGCTGGATAAATCAAAATCCGGGCGACCTAGGTCATCAAGAACGGTAGAAAACGTGGAGAGTGTTAATCAGTCTGTACGTGACGACCCGAACCTTTCAATTCGGAAGCGCGCGAGTGCTTTAAATGTGCATAGATCATCATTACATCGCATTATGCACAAAGATCTAAAGCTGCACCCCTACAAAATTCAATTGGTGCAAGAATTAAAGCCCCAAGATGCCGGTCAGAGGCTTAATTTCGTAAATCAGATGATTGAGCGATTTTCAACGTTTACCAACATTTTGTTTTCGGATGAAGCTCATTTTCATCTTAATGGCCACGTAAATAAGCAAAACTGCCGCTACTGGAGTTCAGCCAATCCGAAACGCAAACATCAGCAACCCCTACACTCGCCTAAAGTGACCGTATGGGCTGCCATGTCGGCGCGAGGAATTATCGGCCCTTACTTTTTTGAAGACGAAATGGGGCGTACAGTTACAGTCAATTCAGAGCGTTATGTGGAGATGTTAGACAACTTCTTGGTACCTGAACTGCAAAACTTTCCTGGCTATAACCAAAGAACATGGTTTCAACAGGACGGAGCAACTTCACACACGTCCAATTTATCTCTGCCACGTGTTCGTGAAATTTTCTCAGGAAAATTGATCTCCCGGAGAGGTGACATAAATTGGCCTCCACGTAGCCCAGATTTAACCCCTATGGACTTTTTCCTATGGGGTTATCTTAAATCTAAAGTTTACGCCAATAAACCAACTTCACTGGCGCATTTGAAAGAAAATATCCGTCACGAAATGGCAGCCATCCCTCACTCCACCTGTCGAGCAGTCATAAGTAATTTTATTGTTCGATTAAATGAGTGCCAACAACGTGAGGGTTTACATTTAGACGATATTATTTTTAAGAAATGAATTCCCAAAAAGTGTATTTTAACAATAAATAAACATTTTTTCTATATACCGCTTCCTTTTTTTTTAATCAATCCACTAAATATAAAATTTCTTTTGAGACACCCTGTATAACATACTTGTAACAAAGAAATCCCTGGTTCGAATCCCGGTGTGTACCAATGAGTTTTTAATTTAAAAATGTATGTACATTTGTTTGACAACACCACTATAGTGCCTCGGAGAGCACGTTAAGCTATCGGTCCCGGTTTCACTATACCAACTTGTGAAACTGTTTATAGATGGGTTATTGAGTCTATTCAAAACATCGCGACGAGCTAGCCACTTGTTCGGCTACGACGAGGTGGGATTAAAACCCCTCCGCTGGGTACCCTAGGGCCGTCTAGGCGATCTCGGGCGCCGTAAGGCACCCGTGATGATATGTGTAACAAAAAAAAATTCGGACACAGTAAAAATTATTATTATATATATAGAAATATATAGAAATCTTTGGATGTTGACTTTGGATCCTAACTTAATATTATATATACTACAACAATTGTCTTTTACATGACGATCTATGACCTTCTGCATCACTTCGGATGAAATGTTGCCTTTTTTGCAAGCTCGACCAGCTACAGGACGACCCATTCTATAATTTAAAAAATATATATTACAGTTGTGCACAACGGGTCATGGATGGTACACATTAAGTCAGTGGCTCATTGTAGACGCAATAAAAGTGTCGCATTGTGTACAACCACTTACCCAAATATTTAGGTTATATTGCATTCTAGACAGAAACACGTGGGGTAAGCTATGCTTCTTTTATACGAAGCTCTAATAGGCACATTAAACTTGCATCTTACTTAAATTATCCTATCATAAAAAGAAAAAACATTATAATAAAAATACTCGCGTTTGATTTATTACTTTTTACGCTATAAAACAAAAAAAATCTTGTAATTCGTCTATTTTTCACGCAAACTGACTGGCAACTGGCAAGGCAGAAGAGCGTTCGGGAATACTTTCAACGATGTCAAATGAACGGAGCGGTAACGTCGCGCTTTAGAATAAACTCAGTGACTCATTGTAAACGCCTGGCTCATTGTTAATCAACCCACATTATATATATAAATACTAATAAGTACATATATATTTTTATATTAAGTCTATTAAATACAACCGCCGGTGGTCTAGTGGTTGCGCCTTCTTATAAAAATAAACATAATAATATGTTTTCTTATATTGTGTATTGAAAATAGGTTTAGTAGTGGTATATTAGGAAAGCTAGATCATAGATCTAGCGTTTTTCCTAATATACCAGCTTCAGTCTATTATGATATCGAGTTTAACCTGATTTTCTGGATTTCAAGCGATTTTAATTGCTAATTTTGTTCTGATGATTGCCAGATCAATCGCTTTGTAAAACGCGCTTTCCAACGTTTGTTAAAATCTATTTAAAATATACAGTAGCAGAACATTATATAGAATGTTTATAATAATTGTATTCTATCTTAGGTTTCGACAATTTCGATTTTTTCATTAATATTATCCATTTACTTTCGATAAATTATATATTAAAGTACTAACTAATACTTGATGAACGCTGAAAACGTTTTCCTCATCGTACTCATTTTTACTATATTCAGTAATTTAGTTACTAATTGGGTAACTTCTTTAGATAAAAGTAATTATTCCAACATATCTGTTTATTATCGTACAACGTTTTGCTAGATTTTATTCCATTAATAAACATGGTCTCCATCTGTTTTATCATTTCGTTATGCAATTTTTTAAAGAGGATTAAAATATAAATGAAAATCTCGATCTATGATCTAACTTTCCTAATATACTACTGCTTAGGTTTATTATATTTATTGGTTTTATTATATATATTTATTTAATTTTATAAATCAAAAAGCCTTTGAATAAATGAATAACATCTTCTAAACTACTACGTGTTTAAACTTTTCTTCGCGACTGTACTCGTAGATTTTTGTGATCGCCATAACTTTTAAACCAAGGGTTCTATCGAAATGAAAATAGGCTAACAAAATCGTACAAATTCAAAACCTAATTTCTGCGAAAGAGTTAACCTCGTAAGTGCATTATTTCTATCGTGGTCCTGCCGATGTCACGTTTCATCAGCAGGACCACCACTGTAACTTTTGAACCAAGCGGTCTAGCGAAATGAAAATAGGCTAACAAAATCGTACAAATTCAAAACCTAATTTCTGCGAATGAACTAACCTCGTAAGTGCATTATTTCTATCGTGGTCCTGCCGATGTCACGTTTTATCAGCAGGACCACCACTGTAACTTTTGAACCAAGCGGTCTAGCGAAATGAAAATAGGCTAACAAAATCGTACAAATTCAAAACCTAATTTCTGCGAAGGAACTAACCTCGTAAGTGCATTATTTCTATCGTGGTCCTGCCGATGTCACGTTTTATTAGCAGGACCACCACTGTAACTTTTGAACCAAGCGGTCTAGCGAAATGAAAATAGGCTTACAAAATCGTACAAATTCAAAACCTTATTTCTGCGAAGGAACTAACGTCGTAAGTGCATTATTTCAATCGTGGTCCTGCCGATGTCACGTTTTATCAGCAGGACCACCACTGTAACTTTTGAACCAAGCGGTCTAGCGAAATGAAAATACGCTAACAAAATCGCACAAATTCAAAACCAAATTTCTGCGAAAGAACTAACCTCGTAAGTGCATTATTTCTATCGTGGTCCTGCCGAAGTAACGTTACATCAGCAGGACCACAAATACATCCCTATAACTTTTGAACGAAATGATAACAAAATCTGTAAATTAGCTAACAAATTCTCACAAATTACGTCCTAAAACCTGGCATAATCAAAAACGATATCACACGTGGTGGTCCGGCTGGTGTCACGCATACTCTTTATACTTATTGCCATCCGAATGCATTGACCGCGCCTTCGTGGTCTGGTAGTTACGCGCGTTGGCGTTGTATCTGGAGGTCGTGGATTCGATTCCAACTCTTGGCAAAACAATAATATGTAGGACAATTTACACACATTGCTCTAGTCACAACCTAAGCTCTAGGCTTGTACTATGTGTACTAGAAGCATCGATATAATACATATTATATTTTATAAACACCCAGACCATGACAAACTGTAGAGGAAATCATACTAATATTTTTTTTGCCATGGGTTGGAATCGAACCCACTACCTCCGGGTACAACGCCAAAGGCGCAACCACTAGTCTACGGAGGCTGTCAATATTAGTACATTTTTAAATAGCCTTGTGTACTTAAATGAAATATAATACTAATCGCTTGCCATGGGTGGGAATCGAACCCACTACCTCCGGGTACAACGCCAAAGGCGCAACCACTAGTCTACGGAAGCTGTCAATATTAGTACATTTTTTCTATAGCCTCGGTGTACGCAAATGAAATATAATACTAATCGCATGTCTCGCTGCACGCGGGATCATAAAACGTGTTTCGCGTAGTGTGTTTGATTTTAATTTTGTACACATTTACCGATAACACATCGATATGCGCGTTGTGCTTCACTATGACCCATCTCTTTATTACCCCGACATTGCGACTAGTAGGTATAATAGGTACCGTCGTTTCTAGTACACATAGTACAAGCCTATAGGTAAGCATGTGACCAAAGCTATACTTGTGAAATATCATACATATTGTTATTATTGACAGCTTTATTCTGTTCTAGTTTTCTTGTCAAAAATTACTTTGACAACCCCTTTGAAAAAAGCCTTAAACAAATTTATTTTATATATGCTACTTACTTGCAGTATCATTAGTGGTGTTATCATCATTTATTGAGTCATCTTGTGATTCACTCTTAATTGTCTCTATTTCCAAAAACTAAAAAAGGGTTTAGTTTTAGAAGCAACTATGACTGTATACAGGGTGACTTTGAAAGGTTGTACTTTGGGCTAATATGAGGTTCTACTGATCAAATCAAACAACTTTTCCCGCGGAGCCATGCGTCGCCAACTAGTAATGTTAAAATGACCAATTTGTATGGGGAAGTAAATTTTTTTTTTCATTTGCGACACATGGTTCCATGGGATAAGTTGTTCGATTTGATCAGTAGAGCCTCATATTAGCCCAAAGAACGACCTCTGCAATTCACCCTGTATAATAGTGATACCAATAAGGGTTGCATATTTTTTCTTTTGAAATATTTTTTTTGTGCATTAATATTTTTTAATTACATCTAAAGCAACATTGAGAGTATAATAAACTTATTTGGTCTATAAAAATAATTATGTAGTATTATTATTAGATTTAATAATGTAAGAAAAAATACAAATAGGTTTCACTCATCACATATTAGAGGCCCAACCGGAAAGGCACACGAAAAACCGTCCCTGATTGAAATTACAAGTAGGCATTTGCTAAATTTTCAATAGTTATATACTAAGCCTTCTTTTGCTATAATTATAAATAAGTAGATAAGCACTTCTATTTAAAAAAAAAACAACTATTGTTTTACCTAATGAGAGTATGAATAATATATGGAACTTCCCTAAGGTCTAAAATCGCCTATCGAACGAAATCAAATGTTTGTGGCCGCCATATTTTGTTCTCACTTTGTGTTTTGGGTTTGTATGGCGTATGGACATCTTCTATTCTCATGCTTGGAAAGGCGATTTTAGGCTTTAGTGCACCTCCCTATTATGTCCACAAATATTATGAATAATATAATTTACTTGTTGAATATCAATGTCATCAGGACTGACTTCGTTTTGCTGTTTACCACTCGACCCTGAGTCTGATGATACTCCATTAAATTGGTTAAATTTTTTAGATATAATTTTCATTTTTTTCCATTGCGCTTGCAACTGCTTTAAATCTCTTGATCTCAAATTATTTTTTGAAAATCTAAAAACAATTACAGGGCTATTTAGAAAAAAATATGAATAATATAAATTAGAGTCTATTTGATTTGCGGATGCTAAAGTAGGTACTGAACCGATTAAAAAATACCTTACTGTGTTGGCCTAAGTAGGAATCGAACCCACAACTTTTGTATACAACTCCAACAATGTACCTAACCACTAGACCATGGAGGCGGTCAATGAATTAAAACTAATACAGGGTGTTTTTTGTCACAGTGATAAAATTTTAATGTTCTATGATGAAAATAATGCAACGTATTTCCCTTTTAGTGTTGTCCCTAGGCCATACAAAAACATTAAGATATGAAATGAAATTTCTTTATTTGTCTTAAAATATGGTTACAGGTATAGTTATTAAATTGTATATTTATTTATATTTGTAATATAAATAAATATTTTACTGTTTGAGCCTCTTAAAATTTAATTATTTTTGTTGCGGATTTCTTTAATGAGCAAAAAAAAACAGCGTCATCATTTAATGGTTTCTCTTACATTAAAGTACCGTTCATTAGGGGGGGGGGGGGGTTCAACCTACGAACACACAACCAACGCCTATTTATGCTATGCATCTATTAAGCTTTAAACTAATAAATTCCAATCTTGATTTTATTATATTTTAATAATTTATTTCATAAATTAAGGTTTTTACTTCTTATTTAGTATAAAAATATAAACAAAATAATGGGTACTATGTTATAAAGGCGCATATACTATACGTCTATTGTGCTTAGTAATAAGCTTTAATTTTAATAGTTACTACTTTAAAATATATGTGGTGGCTGAGTTGGTTAGACCTTGGACTTAAAAACACTAAGGTCCCTGGTTCGAATCCCAGTGTGTACCAATGAGTTTTTAATTATAAAAACTTAGACGAGGTGGGATTAAAACCACTCCGCTGGGTACCCTGGGGCCGTCTAGGCGGTCTCGGGCGTCGTAAGGCACCCGTGAAGATATATATATACAGGGTGACTTTGAAAAGATGTTCTTTGGGCTAATATGAGGTTCAGCTGATCAAATCGAACAACTTTTTCCATGGAACCATGTGTCGCAAATGAAAAAAAAATTGCCTTCTCCATACAAATTAGTAATGTTAAAATGACCAATTTGTATGGGGAAGCCAAAATTTTTTTTCATTGGCGACACATGTTCCATGGGAAAAGTTGTTCGATTTGATCAGTAGAACATCATATTAGCCCAAAGTACACCCATTCAAATTCACCGTGTATATATACTACTTTAAAAAACGTGAATGTGTCACTGAAGCATATATTGCAGGCAAATTACTACAATTGAAATTCTTCCAAGGAGAAGTTCCTTCTTTTTTGTAATGGATGAAAAATATTTACATTCCAGTTTTTTCACTTTTTTCCCCTAAATAAACAAAACTGTTAACATTCCTTTTTTTTTTACTGTAAGTATAAAAAAATATTTATTTAGAAATTATTTATTTATGTATGTATTGTATATCTACTTATTTATGTATGTCTATATATTATTATTTATGTAAGTTTATGTATACATGTTATATGTTATTTTACCAGTATGTATTGTTATATTATCTAATAATTTATCTATATATCCTTGTATTTTATATTATATATTGCTTTAAATAGCACTCTGCCTGTTTTTGGTCAATCTCCCAAAGGTTAGCTGGTAGGCATTAAGCTCGCCTTTGTACAATAGTATTAAGCTTTTATGCAATAAAGAATTTTTCATTCATTCATTCAGTTTTTCAATTGGCATTTCTACCATTTTTGCCTCATGTTTATTCAAAGTCCTATGTTAAATAGTTATTTCTTTTCATGACGCTCTTTTTCCTTAGTGGCAACACAGTATAATATGTAGCTGCTTCTGTTTATCAAATTGTAATGTAAAAACAGCTTTTTATTTATTTGAAAATATTATTTAATCTCCAAAAATTAGTCTAATAAACTTCTTTTTCTAGTACTTAGTAGTCGCTGCTTTTTTATTTAGTTTTCAGTTGTACTTTTTTTAAATACGCCTTTTTTATTATTGTTATCTTAGGATATCGTGCTGCTGTAAAAATTCACTGATTCTAAAACTGCAATTAACTGCTTATGACGGCAGTACAAAAAAGGTCTATAAATCACTGCAACTTTTTTACTAAACTCACAATTGAGTTGCCACTTGTCTAAATTTATTTGCTCAATACGAAGACAATATGTATTTGTTGGAGTAACTTTAGGCATATAAGCGTTCATATGACAATTTAGTTTTCAGGCTTCTATTTTGAAGAAAATACCAATTTTATTAAAAATATGGGTTCTATAAGTGATACTTAAATAAAAATTTTCATTGTAAAAAAAACACCCAGTATATACCAGAACAAGGCAACCTGTTCAAGGGGTTTGCACAGAGTGGGAATCTAACCCTTGATCTCTGGATTCAATGTGAACTGCGTAAACAACAAAATATATAGGTAACTTACTCTGCATAGACTTCTTGCCAAGCTGCTTTCTTTTTATTATTAGTATTACCAGATGTATCCTTAGCCTCTATAATGTCAAATCTGTTATTAACTAATTTTCTTAATAAATACTGAAATTAATTTATAAGTTATTATTTTTTTGAGAGCATAAAATTAAAGAGCATCGGAATTGAGGGGCAAAAAATTTTATTGGTAATAAAAATTTGGAAATAATTATTGTGCCTTTGTATAATAAAAGAGATTGCTTTTACTTCTTATTACAGAACTATTATTTAATCTAACTTTATTTTACAAATAAATTTTATTAAAAAGTAAATGAATCATCTACTCTGCTAACTCTAACGTTTCACTTAGGTAAGCTTCTGGCAGTCCGTGGTACCTGCGTAACACCACCATCAACGGCGACCTAGGGGTGGTATCCATGGAAGGGTTTGTCAAAGGTCACAATCGACGTATAATTGACAGAGCCGCTAACAGACCCCATGACCATCTCCACAGTATCACGCCGCTCTAGAGGGACTGCCTTTGCCTTTTTTATACAAATAGTATGATGGGCTAATCCTGGTAATAAATACTAATAGGACATTTATATTTGTGTAATTAAAAAACAATATTTTAATTTTCCATTCACTTTTATGTGTGTAATTTAAATGTGATTTTAATTACTTACTCGCTCATTCTCATCCCAGTTTTGATCTCGATGTCGTTTGGATGTAGTATTTTTATAATCCATTGTAAATCAAATAATAAGATGAAATCGGCTAATTAAATCCATGTCGGTATCCACCAAAAAGTCTATAGAAATGATTATTATAAATGAAAGAAAATGACTAATACAGAGTATTATACATGAAATTATAAGAAGAAGAGCAAAAGTTATAAAACGAATAAAATTAAATTGAATCTTTAATACAAGGAAAAATAAAGCCAGCTTGTGCAGAGATATTTATATTATGATAAATATTTGAAGAAGTAGGTACACCAGCCTAACCCAATTATCTTTTGCCTGTTAATTGGGGAATGAGAAAATACTTTCCACTAGATTTTAAATAATTTTCACACATAAAAATAATTAAATTAATAAAAATCACTATGAAAATCAACACCGTAAATAAATAAAATCTTCTTTTTTTTTCTTATATGGCTTCTATATTAAATATAATATGCCAAAGACAAATAACACCCAACTATGGTATGTTCATCTCAGAAAAAATATTATTATTTACAATAAGAAAGGCCCCCCTGTGCCCTGAAGTTTGGCATTGACGATAGAACGTATTTTTTTACTTTGATTGATAATGTTAACGACGTATCCGAAGCGCATGAAAAAGACGGTTACGTTTCAAGTGTTTTTTTTTTAACTAGTGATAAAATAAATAAATACCATCACGGGTGCCTATCTGGCTCCCGAGAACCGTTTAAACGGCCTCAGGGTCCCAGCGGAGGGATTAACGCATCCTCATTTCGCCGATGGTATTCGGAGGCAACACCAAGTGGCGAGCTTGTTGCGGTGTTTATGATGAAATAGCCTCGTTGTATAAAGCGGTCATCCATCCCAGCCCCCCTAGCCAAGAGCATCGGCGCTTTATGCGCCCAAGCGTCGCAGAACGGACAGTGATCGAAAGAAATCGGTAGCCATGAACAATTTTTGACGTTAACTTTCATTCTGTCGAACGAGGGAGGGCGACCGCTCGGCTCGATTATTTACGTTCCGATATTATATTCAAAACCCGCGAGTAATTTTGAGTATGATGTTTTATAACACATAATAATTATATTACGAATGAATTGAGAATATAAATTAAAAGCAATATACATTTTTTATCATATTAATGGTGTAAAAATTATTGTACAGTTTTTACAGAATTGTATATTAATGTTATAATTAACTTACATGCCTAATCGGAACGATATTCGTTATTTTAGTGATAAAGAGAGAGAGATAATAATAAATAAATCCTATTGGTGTAACTATGTGATATCTCGTTTTATTTTACGGGCCAATGCTCTTTACATTTGATTACAAACAAAACCAAGGAACTTAATACTCTCTACGAACAAACCTATAAACTTAATAGAAAATAGAAACATTGCAGAAAAACTCTTCGGCATTATTAATATGGCACTTTTAAGTTGTAAATATAAACTGAAGAATTCTAAATATAAATTCGAGGCATCCGGGGCGGCCCACGACCAATTTATTTTTAACAATTCTCTGATCAAGGAAGAAATATTGCAGTTATATCGTTCTCGGATTGGAAACTTACTTTTTGAATAGGTAAGAATCAAAATAAATAAGTGCTTCTAAGGTTATATATTTAATAATTGATTAGACACGTTGTTAAAACATTTGTATGCCGAATAGGCGAAACAAAACGTACCTTTGTGTTTACAACACCCATCTATTTACCTTTGTTTCTCATACAAATAAATGTTATTTCAGGTGATTTCGGATATGCCTTGGAACCATGATTGATTACCCCTGTCATGGATTCCGTACGTATATATTAATACCTCAGCGGACCAATACACTGCCAAGTCAGGATAAGTGTGAAGCAGGCAAATGGTTATCTCAGGGGGTCATTAAAATACCTTGGAATAGACAGAGTTCTGCACTATGAATCTGAAGAGTCTTCCCAAATTGTAATGGCTTGTGCAGCGTAATAACCAATATGATGTTACACTATAGGTGAGTTAAGAAAAATAAATTACAAATTGTCCACTTACTTTTAAAAAAATTAAATTAATAGTATTTGGTTGAGTAGAGAGGGTAGTGAACACAGTGCAGGTGAGAGTTTAAAAGGCCTTTAAACCTACCTCACGGTCTCAAGTCCGGGAATGCTGCAGTTCATTCCCCTGCCTTTCAACCACGAGATGGACCCGGCACCCGCACGGTGAATCCATGGTTTGCTAAGAACATTGTCTCAAATTCACTCTCCTACTATATTTAGAAGCGTGGAGTCAACTGACACAGATAGTAAAACCTGTCTCCAACCCAGTTATGTTGCAATTGTGATTTTTGTTATTTAAAAAAAATTGGTCTTTTTATTTTTTTATTAAACTAAGTACAATTTTGTATTTTTTTTATTTCAGGTATTTATACTTTGCAGAGTTTCAAGGACAGCTACCCCCTTCCCCATTAAGAGAGGTCACAAACTATGGTGCTCAAAGTTTTAGAGTGGCCCAAGCCAAACAAAATTATTAAATAAATATTTACTTTTAATTTGTTTATGTTTTATTGTGAATATTATCCAATTTAAACATAGAGTATTGAATAAGAAATGCTGGTATCATTATTAACATTTCTTATTGATACTTGGTCAGATTAATGAAGATTTATAATTTTTATTATGAATTTTAATTAATAACGGTCTTAATGATAAAAATTTAATAAAGTCCTTGAAGAACACTTTAGTTAAAATAAGTTTTGTTTCTTTTATACTTATTTATTTTTGTTTGGTAAAAAAAGAGACAACCTACTATATACAAGTGTTCTTCAAGGACTCAAAAAGTTTTTTTTTATGAATACCAGTGTGTTTAATATTAAGATTTGTAAATATGCTTACCATTATGGTAAGTATATCTACAAATGATAAGCTTATCATTATGGTAAGTATATCTACAAATGCCCACATTAGATACATGTAATTCCCTAATAGTATTCATATAAAATAATGAAACGTTACTCTAGGTACTATCCTAACTATTTATAGTGCTTGCATGGGAATTAAAATTCCTATAAATAAAAGAGCTTGTATAAACAATATAGGTCTAATAGTACATACTACACATACCCTACTTTATATAATACCATTTATATAATAGTACTAAGTAGTTTTTACTTAACAATATTATACATATATATTACAGCGTTAAGTGAATATTTGTGTGGATGTGTGTGCATGTATGGGTAATATAGTGTATATAATAAAATACCTAATATTGTAAATATCTAATGTGGCTGAGTATAAATTGTATTATTATTACTAAGGCTAGGATTTTTTTTTTTTAAATAATAATATACCAGTATAAAAGGATTCTTTTAAATCTAAAACTCAAGGTGAAAAGTCACTCTGTACAACCACAAAGACCATCATCAGTCCCTGAAATACCAAAAGTTGTAACTTTATTAGTAATGGTCAAGGAAAATCATATTCTTATATACAATTATATTATTAAAGAAGAATATAGCAATATATATTAAACCATAAGTTTTTGCGGCTTGTGAAACATTCTAGGTCTTCACAAAGGCTCTGAAAAATCCTTTGTTAAGCCTAAAATGTTACCTAAACTCTCCCCGGTATCCCCTATTTCTTTGAAAATGTGAACTTTTCATTAAAAATAAAGAAATAAATAAAAATAAACTTTATTTGTTGATATTTTACAAGAATTTATACATGTTTTCTTAACTTTTTGCCTAATATTGGTTTGTTTGATTTAATGTTGTAACACTTCTATCCAATATTATCAATCAAGATCAGATATTTGTTCAGGTTATCCTCGGACATAGGCCTCCTTCAGCAAATACCATTGGCAGCGGTCTCCAACTACTCGGCATTGGGATGTCTTGATTTTTTTATACTTCTTTCAGAGACCTGAGAACATACATACTATTCTATTTGTATATTATATTTATTCTATTTGTTTGACCTAAATAAAAGTACCTATTCAATTTCTTGATAATTTACTTTCAGGGTTTGTTTATGTCTGTTTGTCATAGCTTTGGTTTTCACACATGGTTCTTTTAAGCCCCGCTTTTCCACTTCTCTTGCTAGTTGTTTGCATAATAACTGGAACTAGGTCATCAGCCAATCTCAGTTGAGATATTTTACTTCAATTTATGTTAAGCTCATAGCTATTCCAAATAATTCCAATCAATGTAATTGACGAAACATTTCCTCCAATACAGCCGAGCAGAGTTTGAGGGATAATAGGTTTCCTTGTTGGACTCCTTTTATTCGTAATTCTTCTCCAATTTTTCCTAGTCGTACTTTTGCTGTAGGTATAGTTTCAAAATTGTTATATTACTCCTTAGTCCTTATGATTCTTGAATATTTAGTTTGATCACACTCTGTGTTTTGAGATGCTTTGTAAGTATGAAATAGAGAGAACTTTTTGTTGCTCTAATCTATATTTGGCGTCGATGAAGACGCCACTCGTTATTTGCACTTAATAATAAATTTTATTTATGCATTTTAATTTACACAACGCAATAAAAAACTTCTAAAACAACAAAAAACAATACTTTAAGTTAATTTAAATTAAAACAATGGCGTCGTTTTGATAGAATATAGCTCGAAAGGGAGACCCCGACCACCCGCCCGTAAACAGTCGAATTTAGCGTCTAGCATTCGCAAAAAACGAACAAAAATGTGTTCTTGGCTGGCAATTCCCTCCGAGTATGTAGCGGTTTCTGTCAAAATGTATGGGGAAATTGGCCTCTCGCGAGCGCTTTAACGAAAACGAATGCTCAACGCTCACCGTCCGTGTTCTTGGCTGGCAATTTGTTCTGTCAACGCATTTAACGAACGTGACGTCATCACCAAATGTCATCTTCATACAAAACTTTCGTGCGCGCTTTTAGCGCTCATGCTCTTGGCTAGGGGGGCAGGCCGGCTTTGTTGTCATCTGCTTAACCTTGTTATCAGTTGCGCAGTGACTTAACCACTAGGCTGGGGCCGCTTTAAACTAGTGATGTTCCAATAAAATTTCTTTATAAAGTTTTAATATTTTTTTTATAGAATCTTTTTATTTTATTTTTCCTTTATATTTAAATAAACTTGTTTGTTTAATAGTGAATGTAAAATATAGCTTTTCTAAAAAAAAAACTAGGAAGAGATACTAAATTTTAATTTATAGATTTAAAACTGATTTTGCAATGAAAAATGTTTTAAATAGAAGATTTATGTAAAATATCTGATATATTCATGTAAAATAACTATTTATAAGGTTATTAATTATATATAATACAAGTACCTATAAGTTTTTACGTGAAGTAAAGTGCCATCCTACATTTTTTAAGGAAGCAACAATACGAGGGAAACTTATATATATATATATATATAGTTTAATTGACTAACTGTTAAATATATATAATTAATAAATGAATAGCAATTTATCTTTAAATTGTGTTGTGTTTTCTTGCAAATTATAAAATGTATTTGAGCATAGAAATATTTTACCAATAGGGAATATGCATGTTTTTTTTTTATTTCATTACTTGATAGAGTAACTACATTAGACCCTAAAAACAAATATTAAACATGTTTTAAAGGGTAATAACACAAAAATAAAAGGGTTCAAACTTTATCTGCCACTACCGCAGTAAAAAACGGTACATCACTGTTACAGTATTGTATCGAATACAGATTTGAACAACACTATCTATAACGTGTCATTGCACAACACTAGAGGCGCCCTGTCAAGGCTTAGGCCCTAATTTCTTCATTTTGCCTAATTTATTTATTTTTATTACAAAAATACTAGTTATATTAAGATTGCGTCCCAAAGTTTTGATTCGTGCTCACGTCACAACAACGTCACCCAACTCAACTTAAAAAAATATACTTATCTCAAAAATCAGTTTTTTAAACCTTTATATTTTCTAAAAGTTTTATAGCTATGTTTTCTAAAAAGTTTTCCCTTCCATCTGCGTTTAAATATATATTGCACATTTATATTTAAAAAAAGCATCGATATCGATACTATAAATATTTTATTATGGCGCTGCCTTTCAATTATTATATTTTTATGCAAGGAAAGTTCTAGAATAAACTAAAATACTTTTTTTATATAAAAGATAATATGCCTTATGTCGACTGAACAAAACATTTATTCGTATGTTGTAGTAATCACGCCATCTGTGTTGGAATAGCAGAACCTTTTATAGGAGGTTCTTACTACTTTATGATAGATGGCATGATTATTTTTTTATATGAATTTAAATCTAATTATTTGGAGTATAGTGTTTAAAATTGCTGTGTATATTTGCAACCAATCAGGACGAAGTGATTATAGATTCAATACTTATAGATATATGATTTTGGCGACACCGGTTCTAATACATTTGGTGCTTTATAGCATTTCCACTTGTTTTTTCTATTCCGTGAAAAATATAACATCTATTCGTTTCATTTTTTGATATTTTCGAATTAGTGCAAATTTTAATAGTTTTATTTATATCGTTATTGTAAATTCATTTGTTTTATACAATGTATTGATCCACCCCATTCATGGACTTTGTAGGTCTGCTTACCACTAGATGCAGAGTCCATAATCTGCTCTCAAAATATTAGTAGTCTCGTCTCGACAATGTATGGAGCAAAGGTCCTATTTCCCCATTGACGTAAATAGTAAGGACGGGCCTCAAAACATGTTTCATAAGTACTAAAACATTGGTGCTAAAAAATCAATTTAGCACCAATGATACGTCAGGCTGTGGCAAGTAGCGGTAGCGAAAAGTACTCTAAATAACTTGCCAAGATCCCGTATTGTGTAGTAAAACGTTACACAAATTACTCGAGAAAGTTCAACAAAAAGAAAGACAATATTTCTTATCATCAGATAGTCGAAAATTTCAAATTTAAATGTTAAAAAAATATATTTAGGTTATGTTTCAATCGTTCAATTTCAATGTATAAAGAGATAATTATCCACGACTTAACCTTGTAATGACGTTACATATTTTAACGCCTATAATACTTATACTGAATACAATAAGATATGTCTCAAACAAAATTCGAATGAAAAAGTGTGAAACTTTAATAATAGTTATGATTATCTATACTTATATTCTTAAGCTGAAGATTTTGTTTGTATTATGTACGCGCTAATCTCAAGAACTACTAGTCCGATTTGAATTTTTTTTTTGTGTTATAACTCTTGTTTAACCTGCTACGTATAACCCCCTGTATAAAAATAAATAAAAAATAGCCTTTACGTAGCCTTCCTCGCTATGTATAAGCTATTAAAATATTTATTTTTATACAGAGGGCTAAGATATTCGTAATTATACGGGATATTCGGATTTTAAAGAAACTCTTAGAAAAAGTTTTGATATATAACAAATAGATAAAAATGAAGCAAAGATGCGCATTTTTGCTTCATAATAAAACATAAAGCTGTATTAAAATATATACGATTTTTATTGGGGATATAAAGTTGCGGTTCTAAAACAATAGTTTTTATTTTCTAATAGTTTTTTTTAAAAGATTTCCTGCTAATGATATACGAAGGGAAGTATGGACTCGTATTATATAGAAAGATTGGCCGGAAACTGCCACTGTCAGCTTTGTAAATAAAAAAATATAGACACAAACTTAGATTTTAAATATTAATATCTTGAAAACTAGTTAAAAAAAAAAGGTTTTATAGATAAATTATAAAATTAGGACGTTTTATTATTTCGCCAGAAGCTCATTCTGTGTGTTTTAGAGATGATGTTTTTGGAGTAACCTTAAACTCCTTTTAATATACCAACATTATTGTTTTTTTTTTATATATTGCTATATAATATTGCAAAGTAAATAATATTCATCAATGATGGTTATTTTTCCGTTGTTGTTCGGTACTGTTGGCTCACGGTATCCATTATCGCTCTTTGTGTTAGAGTAAACTCCTTCTAACACAAATAATTTTCATTTAACGGCAGCTAAACTGTACCTAATTTAACTACATAAATATATTAATGTTTTATAAATAAATACCTTTCAGGTGACACCCTACATGACCTAATTTGTCCCAAATTTTTTTATGTTTCTATTTACTTTTCACTCGAGCCTATAAGTAACCATGACTTATACCATTTTGGATGAATGTGGGTTAACAATATTTATAACTATTCCAAATTTCAAGTCAGTCGGACGATTAGTACTCGAGATATTTGACGCTAAGATGTATTATAAGATTCATAGACAGACTAATTGATAAACATACATGTCGATATACAAACACCTGAGTCTTATCCACATAATTATGAAAAAAAAAACGGAAACCTAAAAATAAACTATGAAAATGAAAATAATAGTTTGGCTAAATAAATTGGTACGCCTTTACAACGTCACATCATACTAAGTATTAGTTCAAATTCTTACCGCTAGTGGCGCTAGTTGTCACTTTATTGACAAAAAATCGTTGGGTTTTTGTATGGAAGGCCCTATCTTGATATTTATATCTATGTATTTCCCGAGTATTTATTTCTGCCACTTCCAGTTTATTAACTGCACAATTAACCATTTTTTTTTGGTGAGTGAAGAACATTTTTGCGTAAGCCAACGATACCAAATGACGCCGATTGAACGTGAACTTGTTTTATATATTATATATGGCAAAAATGACTATGTATTTTGGCAGAGGGGAAAGCTTGCTTATGCTCCATACATTGGTTATATTATGATCAAGTGCTGACAGCGCTGACATCGATTTCGGCGAGAATCGGAACGGATATTATTTGACGTTGGCAATATTACGAGCTAGGCGTAGTGGCCGTAAAACAAAAGATTATTAATAAGTTTTTTTTTTTTTTTGAGAACCTGAAAGATAATGGGAAATAAAAATAAAATAGTGCATGAATACAAACAATTTGTTTACTGTATAAATATTAATTTTGCTGGCTTATTATAATAATGAGTAATAGCTACTAATACATAAAAATGGATGACGAAATTGAAGATTGCATTCGTAAGAAAATACAATGGGCAGTGTTACCGTCCTCTGCTAAACGAGTAAGAATAAATTTATATATCTTTAGGGCTTCTATCAGCACTCAGCAGAGCTTATGACGGATCCAGGGAGAGGGCCTTAGGGGCTATGTCCAAACGATATTTACCTAAAATTGATTAATTATTACTAACTACAAAAATCTTGAAAAAAGCCCTAGGCAGAAATTGAAAAATAAGTAAAACCTGGAACCACCTTTGCTTCAGGGATTCCTTACCAATACTAACCCTTTATTTATTATTGTGATTTAATAAATAATAAAAGAAGCTGGCACAAATCCTTTTGAGAGGGAACTCATTTGTTTTAAAAGTGCTTCCATCTGTATAATTTGCGCTAAATTTGGTCAATAAGGGGTTGTTTCAAAATTCAAATATTATTTACCTCTGTAAACCTAATAATTTAATAGAAAAGTCTCTTAAATTGTTCTGACTGCCTAGTGGCAGTAGATAAAATTTGTACTTTATTTATATGTTATGCGTAAATGGCGTATTTAATATTTGTTATAGAGCGATAACAGGATGAAAGGAATCAGGAAATGATTAGGGTAGATAAAGGAATGGCAACTTGACCGTGATAAAGCATACGATACAGTCTCATAATCCCAAATCTTCAGTAAAATGGCATACTTTACTGAAGATTTTGGGATTATTTGAGATAGCACAAATACCGAGATCACTGCATAAATGCTACACTTCTCACAATGGATTTAATTTATGACATAATTTAATATCAGAGGGGTTTCTGCCTCGTAAAATTTTAATTATTTTTTGTTGCTTATTTCTTAATGAGCAAAAAAAAAACACCATCGTCATAATATCACTTCATATGTGTAGAGTCTGCTTCAAGAGCAAAAATGTACCCATCATTACTTCGGGGGGGTTTCAACCTACAAACACACAACCTACGCCACCCCCTAACTGCTCCCCGATACATATTTATCTATTTCCAAACATTTCGGGGGGGGGGGGTTGAACCCCCAAATTCTCCCCCCTGGCTACGCCCGTGCCCGTCACTATCACTATACAAATGCTTATTCTGCAAAATTAGTACAATAATATTCTATAGTATTAACTATGAAAACTATAATAGAAACACGCGTCTACAGTCTTCGGGCTACCCCCAAAGAATCCTCTTGTAATTTATTGTAATAATTTTTATGAAGACTTCAAATATGATGGGATGGGCCATTATTGCAACTTACAGCAGAGTTTAGCGACAACACAAAAAGTTAGGTTTTAATGTTTATATTAAGTTTTTCACACTTACATTTAAAGAGAATAAAAGAGAATATTTCAAGAAATCACCAACACTTTCGAAGAACAAACTATCATGGTTACAAAAATACAAAAAAAAATGAGTAAGCACAATCTCTCCCTATGGGCCCATCCCAAAGACCTTTTTTTTAAAGTTTTACTAAGTATAACTAGGTCAGGAAAAATCTAAAAAAGTGACTGGAAAATCTGGAAAAGTCAGGGAAATTCGTATTCAAAAAAGTGTCACCCTGACACCGTTATATATTATTATATTTATTTGATACCAAGTCATAAACCTATAATGAATACTAAACAAAAGTCAATAAAACAAAATTTAAATAAAAAACTCTATTTAACCTCTTAAATATTTGATATATTCGTTTTCATTGGGGCCTGGCTTCAATTTGGGCTAGGTCTTTTGACTGTATTTTTTAATGCAGTTATTAGGAGATTTGCAGAAGGATATTCCTTCAGCAAATCTCCTAATACCGACCAATATATTTATTAACCTGTATTTTTTTATTGCAGTTATTAGGAGAATCACAGAAGGAATATGACCGATATATTTATGAATTTAGTATTAAAAATCAATTACGCTATCGTGGAAGTTTAGGTTAGTAAAATTGTACATATATATGTAAGTGCCAAAGTTAGTTAGTTTTTTATTTATTTTATTGAAGTGCCAAAGTTGAAAGTATGGTTATTAAAAGTGTTAATATTAATATTAGTAACAACAATATGTATCTTATGTAATTACCAGTGATGGGAAAAACTCAAGCTTGTTTGGTACTTACAATGTGAGTACTAAATATTATGATAATGCATAAAATAAAAAAGTACCTTGTTAAAATACTACTGATAGTATTTTTTTATAAATTAATATATACAAGTATATTTGTATCTATATGTCACAGCTAAAATAAAGGAAAATTTTACTGCATTAGATAATATAATTTGAAAACAATCATTAATTTATATTAACCAATTATAGATTTTTGATATAAATCTATGTAGTTAACAATAACATCATACATTTAAAAGAACTGATAGTTGATTAGCTGAATAGTTAATACAATCACTTAAAACAAGTAAAAATATACTTGTTTTTAATATTTATCTGTAGTCATTGCTTATGAGACCGTGAGTTCTAATTAACATCTGGGAGATCTACCATGAGTGTTTGTTAAACATCTTTTATTTATTGTACACTTTAAACTTTTCAAATCCACTAATAGGATTCCTCTTTTTTGACTTCACAAATAAACCTTACCTATTGGTGGATCCCTACAGTTTAAACTGTACTGTAAGTAAAAGATTGTATAACAAAAAGTTATGGTAGAGCTACTGTAGAATGATGGGTGGCATGCTATCAAGTAAAGTTTTTTATTGTCATTACACCCCCCAAAACTTCGTGGAATGAAGGGGATGAAGTGGAGATAGGGAAGCTCGTTTAGTGTCATTTTAATTGGGGATCATATTTAGTATATAAATTGAGTTTCAGCCCTATCCCTATTACGTCATTCATTTACGAACAAAAACTGAAACTATGGAGAAAATTGAACACCGTGCTGTGATTAAATTCCTTACCAAGGAAGGAAAGAACGCTCAAACCACTTTTAATGAAATTGAAACCGTTTATGGGGAATAGTGCCCTAGTAATTCAACGATTTATAAGTGGCAAGGTCTTTTTTAACAAGGTCAGAAGTTGATTGAAGACGACCCCCGCTCAGGACAGCGGGCTTCTTGAGCCTCTTCTGAAAATTGTCAATTTATTATTTTTTGAGAACTATGGACTAGTATTTTATGTACAGTTATTGCCATGTAGTACCAGGAATTAAGACTAAAATATAGTTTTCATGATTCTATACAAAGTTTTTCAAATTCTATTAAATTTATGTCATAACCAGAGGGTTAATTTGACAGAGCTTTTAAAATAACATCGAAATTTAACACATATACACACACACACAATAATTACATTAAAAAATCAATAAATAAATCCCGTCATTATTTCTTGCCTGCCATTTTTTATGTCAAGACGATAGCTTATATGCAAAAAACATTCAGAACAGCTCATCTAGCCATGTAAGGTAGACAAACCAAAATCATCTTGATCACTGCTAAAATACTTTGATTCATCATTGTAGGTAGCTTAATTTTTTTTTGTGCAGAATGTGTATCGGTTAATGCTTTACAAATTTTACCGTCAGTCATTGTTAATATAAAATTATGAGTAACAGTTATTTGGGTGTTTCCTACCGTGCATAATGTTGGAATAAGTTGTGAAGCATCTTGTAAAACTTTGTTAGTTTCTAGCGTTCCTTCTTAAACATTCATTTTATCGGACGACAATATACTATTGTCGATGGGCGTGGATTCTGCCACACTATACAATTTTCATTGTAGAGTCTAAAAGGGACAAACGAAAATATAAATAAAAAACCATCAGTGTCCTCAGAATCTTCAAATTTTTGTTTAAAAGTGCTGTGTCCCGAGCTACCGTCGCAACCCCATTTAATTATCAATGTGAATGATGTATCAGGGAGCACACTTCTTATTACTTCTTCCTGTAGTGTGCTCTTTTCATCATTCCGATAGCATAAATTATTTTGTAGTAAAGATAAAACTTCTTGAGATAATGCTGATTTGGATCTTTTGGGAAGTGGCCTTATAAAATTTATAATTGGATCAGAAGAAAATAAAAGATAATGAATCAAATCCTCATTTGTGGTTATTTTTGACGTTTTTCGTGTGTTATATTTTCGTTTAGAAAATATAACACACTACGTTCTTTAGGTTGGCTTCAAAAACTTCTTCGCTTATGTTTCCAATAGGACGGGTTCCATTACATCAGCACCGTGAATCAAAGTTTTGTGAATAGTTGCAGGCATGGTACCGATTATATAACGATATGTAAAATATATATTTTAAATTAATTTAACAGAACATGGAAACTTCACAATTACAGTCTTAATAGCTGCTGCAATATCTCGTTTACCTTTAAATAAAAATGCTGCTTGAGCTGCGTGGCCAAGTTAGTTATTTTTTTTTCCGTTTTGATTTCGACGATAAAACTGTTACATAGGACTTAGACGGTCTTTCTATAATTGGAACGCACTCTAAGACCTCATTGTTAAACATTTTTTTTTTGATATCTATAATATCTGTAAAGATTTACATGAAATAAATGATTTGATTTGGAGTATTACATGCATTAACGCAAGGTTGTTCTTGTAAACATTTCGAGAAGTCAATGGGTATCTGTAATCATTGATCATATTTTGTTAAATATGTTTTAACTTTACATTTGCTGTCTTTTCAGCGTCTTAATATATTGTTTAATAACGCTTTTAGTTCTTTATTTATCTTAGAGCTCTCTTCAGTTTTAATTTCTAAACGGTGTTTCAGTCGATTAATAACTTGTTTTGAAGTTCCGCGTCGTAATAAGTCTTCCGTTATTAAAAAAATAAACAAATGCAAACGTGTTGAAGAAACCGAAAAACCTGTAAAGTAAAAAAATGTTAGACAGGAAATGGAAGGAAATGATGGCTTTAGTAAAAAATTATAAGTATTGTACTTAATATTCAAATATAAAATTCCGTGATACAACGTGAAACTTTTTTAATTATCTATAAAAAAAGATTTGAAATACATGGATTTATAATAAATTATTTTATCAATGATTCAATTATGTACTTTACACTAATGTTAAGAGATTCCGCAGCTGAATAACTCTAGAATAATTTCTAATTTTTCTTTTCGCAAAAAATCACACACACACTTCAGTCTAGGATAAGTATTGGCAAGCAATTAACGATGGAAATAATAAGGGCTAACTTTACGTATTAGTGGGGGGTAAAATAACGGTAAAAAAAAACTGCTATAATTACTTTTGTTCTTTGAGTCAATGTCAATACCTGGAAACACATTAGGTAGTGCTACGCAATTTTCTATTTTCCTCTTTATGTCTCTCTAAATTATGAAAATTTACCACTGTGCGCCGGTTCACAAGAGCAGAGATGCAATAGCTGCTCTGCACACGCATGATTTCGAATCAGTAGTCCAGTCCACCCACCCTACAGTCCAGATCTACCCCCTAGTGATTTTTGTTTCCTTAATTAAAAAAAAAAAACTTAAGGGGAAGGATTTTTTCCGACGATAATGAGGTAAAGGAGGCAATATTGGCTCATTTTGAGGCGAAATATATAAATGGCTCATTTTAAGGCGTAAGAATACTTTTACGATGGTTTAGAAAAAATAATTCATAGATCTAATAAATGTATTCGGTTTAAGGGTATATTGAAAAGAAATAATAGATTTATTGTTTCAATTAATTTAAAACACCTTCATTCCACGAACATTTGGACCTCCCCTCCCCCTATAGTTTGTTGTCAAGTTGCAGAAACTGCCATGTTAATTTTAGCATTACCATAAAGTAAAGAAAGAGATGCTGAATGAAATATACACTAGTCATATTCCTTGACTATCCTGTATTATTGTCCCAAAAACTGTTGCCTATTACTAAGTAACCTATTTTTTTTTCAGTGAGAACAGTAAAGAAAGATGAGAGAAAATACTATGAAATTCTTATACAGCACAGTATCAAGAGGCTTATGCTGTTTCCATATCACTTAGCAGACATGATTGTTAAAGGTAATAAATAATTCACTAAACCACAGCCTGCCATGTGTAGTGTAATCATAGCAACTAAGTACGTATGGCAGGTAGAATTTAATGTAACAGGGTTCTAATGTGGGATAGTTTTATATGGCAGACAAAGAATTATTCAATGTACTGGTCCTTGTAAAAGACAGAAATTTAAAGTGGAAGGGAGGTCTATAACTTTGCTAGGCCGACCCACTGGTTTTGTTACCACCGCCCATTTAGAAGCAAAAACCGCCATGTTTTAGCCTGGGCTTACCGGTTTTCAGGAACATATTTCATCAATTTGGCGATAAAGCAATGAGTATTGTAATGTACGAGTAAAAGGCGCCCCCAGCCTAATGGTTAAGTCACTGCGCATCACTGATAACAAGGTTAAGCAGATGACAACAAGGCTGGGATCACCCCGCTTTATACAACGAGGCTATACTATCATAAACGATCATCAAAAGCTCGCCACTTGAGCTTTTGATGCCTAATAGCATCGACGAAGGACGGGTTAATCCCTCCGCTGGGTACCTTGGAGCCGGTGATAGTATTTATTTTATTGTAATGTAAAATGGTCTTTGTCGCCACCCATTCATGCATCATTTAGCTAGCATAATGGTAGCAATCTATGCTGTTGAACAACAAGCCTGAGCTTAATTCGTGACCAAGGTAATATGTGTGTAATATCCTTCATATTATTAATTAATTTGTAAATGGGGCCGCATTATGAATTGCAGTTTGTATGTTTGCTTACCGCCTCAAAAAATTTAAGCCAATTGCCATGCACCAATAAAACTTTTGGATTACTATTTCGCCTACCTTTTTATATTTTTTGCATGACTATTATATTGATATTTAATATATGATGGGATATTTTTAGGATTACGAATTACTCCTTTCATTTACTACATTGAGGTAGTAACTATGCTTATAGAACTGGAGAAGAGCTATGATACAATGCCCAATTTTACTGCTGCTGACTGTAAGTTTTATTATTTTTCATTGTATATACAGTAGAATCCCACTAATGACTAATCCAGCAATATTAAAAACCAAGAAATCTTGTATTATTAGAATGTCCGGATTGCTGGATTGTTTATGCAATTATTCTTTCGTTCTGTGAGGGCACAAGTAGGGAGTGGCGGAAGAGGCACGGGCTACTGGACGTGCCGATGTACTAAAGTTCCGAATTAGTGAGACGCACCTGTATATTTCTTTAAGATTCCCAAGAATCAGTCAATGATTTGAAGATAATTTATATTATAGTTAGTTTCCATTGATTGGCAACCTTAGAAATTGACACCCTGGCCAGTTTGACGCAATACTCAGTTGAGGATTTATTCAAACTTGTAAAATAAAACTGGCAAAAAAGGAGTAATTTCCTACCGTATTGATGTGTGAGCTAGGTTGTACATTAATGTTGCGTGGCTTGAATCGGTATTTAATTAAGTGTCTTTGTAGAGTGAATTTTCTGTACGTAGTACTACTATTATATTCCTTGCATTAAAGATTCACAAGCCTTTGGTATATATTTATTAATACAAGGATATTAAGTGCCTACAAATAAAATAAAATAATGTACAATAGGGAATATGCATGTTTTTTATTTATTTCATTACTTGATAGAGTAACTACATTAGACTCTAAAAACAAATATTAAATTTTTTTTAAAGGGTAATAACACAAAAATAAGATGTTTTAAACTTTATCTGCCACTACCGCAGTAAAACACAGTACATCACTAGCCGCCATTCTGTGACCTCATTCGTGCTCAAAAAGCATATTAGTTTAATGTTATTGCACCTCAAAAATTAGTCAAAAGGTTTGTTTATCACAAATTATCGTAATAAAAGACTAAATACCCAAGAAAACATTTGTTTGTGCACGAATGACGTCACATGCAGTGTTTGCTAATGTCGGAGCGTTTAGAAATGTGTTCCGTTTCTACAAAAAAATGGATTTTAAAAATCGCATTTATAAAAAAAATAGGTAATTAAAATAAAATAGATTACTGTGAATATGCTCGAAGACATAAAAGGAACATTTTATATTAAAATAATAATAATTGGGAATATGATTGTAACGCCAATTATTATTATTTTAATATATAATGTTCCTTTTATGACTTTGAACATATTTAAAAACATGCATATTCCCTATTGGCGTTACATGCATATTCGCTATTACGGCTGCCTTAGAACGCCCGAGGCCGCCTAGACGGCCTCTGGGCACCCAGATATAGAGTTTTATTCCCACCTCGTAACTGATGGTATTCTGAGTCTACACCGCACTAGTGGTCAGCTTGTTGTGGTCTTGAGATAGACTCAATAACAGATCTATGAAAAGTTTCACAAGATGGTAAATTGGACTGGGACCTTAGGTGCACTATTATAGTGGTTGTCAACCTATTGTACATATTTTTTAAAATTAAGGTTTGGCCAGTCGCATTTACGCCCATATATACAAACATACTTCTAATATTACAGCTATGCTGTTTATCTTAGTTCAATTATTATTTTTATTGTGGTAATTGTATTTAAAAATCTTTCAGCAGCCATATTCTGTTTCTTATAACGTGATCGTTAGATTGTCAAAATAACAAAATAACGAACTGCGGCCACATTCTGTTTCTTATAACGTGGCTGTTAGATTATCACAATAACGAATCCCGCTATTAGCGCGCTCTCCTCCAATCAGAGTAGTTTATTAACTGATTGAAGGAGAGAGCGCTAATAATTGAATTCGTTATTGTGATAATCTAACGGCCACGTTATAAGAAACATAATGTGGCCGCAGTTCTAATAACTATCAGAAAAAAATGTTGCCCTAGGCACCATAAAATATAAAATTTTGTATTGTGGAAAAATACTGTATCCCAAGAGTGGACTATAGACTATTTTGTTACCTTCTATTGCTGTATGATTTTATAACTATTTTATGTACATACACAGGTCTTCGTTTACTAGGCATTGGTCGCAATGAATATCTAGAGTTGGTAGCCAAGTCTAGATCTCTTGGTCGAAGAGGTAGAGCTCGAGGACTTCGAATATTATTACCCCGTGTACCTCTGAGCGTCCCAATGCAGCCATGGTGGAGAGTGGAGCTTGGATATGTTCTGGAAGATGATGTTAAGGTATTTTTTTTTCATGGAGCTGTAAGTTTTCTTTCGCCTAGTTATTATTATTACTTATCAGTTAGACCTGAAATAACATTTTATTTATTAATTGTATTTATTTATTAGTTTGAATTGTCATTAATATTTGTGTTCTTTTTTTATATCTAGCCATTGAGTGAAAGTGAAAAATCTATCATAGACTTACTCATAGACAGAGGTTCCCAAACTGCAGGCACTTTAAATTACAATGATGTCAAGTCCTTATACAGGTATGTATTCTGTAGCGTTATATTGGGTATTTGATTAATAGAATATTACAAAATTAAAACATACAAACTATACATTATTATTGTCTTTTTATCTTATAATGCATAAACAATGTTTGCAGGCGAGGTCTAATATACTTGGATGTCCCGGTGACCGCTGCAGATAAAGTGTCTGTGCCTCCGTTAAAGGGCTTTGTGATGAACAGGGTAGCCGGGGACTACTTCGAGACTCTCTTGTACAAGATATTTGTATCCATTGATGAACATACTACTGTAGCTGAACTGGCTACTGTTTTACAGGTTTGTATATACCTTTTTAAAAAAGGGTTGAATTGTATAAAAAATTAAGTAGTTAAAAAAGTCGATGCCTTATACAATTAAAAAAAAACAAGTCGCAAAGGTTTAAGTAATATCCGCGTCTTTTTTTATTTTTGAATGAAATGAAAATATTTTCTTACCACCACTTTTCGGCAAATTTATACAACTCCTCACCACTTATTGTCCAATCTATGACAGATAGTATTATTATAAAATTTAAATGTTACACATAAAAATAGCTATAACGACTGGTTATAGTTTATTATTCTTTGACATCTCTAAATAAGCCTTTATTAGATTTTAAAACACTTCAGTCCAGGTTCAAACCCCGGTGTGTACCAATGAGTTTTTAATCTAAAAGTGTGTGTACATTTGTTTAACAACACCTCTATAGTGCCTCGGAGAGCACGTTAAACTGTCGATTCCAGTTTCACTTACCAACTTGTGAAACTGTTTATAGATGGGTTATTGAGTCTGTCCAAAATATCGCGACGAGCTAACCACTTGTTCGATGTAGACTCATACCATCGGCTACGATGAGGTGGGATTAAAAACCCCTCTGCTGGGTACCCTAAGACCGGATAGGCTCGGGCGCCGTAAGACACCCGAGATATAATATTGTATATATATCTAAATAAATAACCTTATATATTTCTCAAGGTGGACAGTGAGCTGGTGAAACAAGCAGTGTCGCTATACTGTCGCTTAGGATTCGCTCAGCAACTGACCCCACCTCCTGTGCAGCCAGAGCATCCATCTTGGGCCAATGTCACCACTCAACAATATTCTGAGTGAGTAGCATTATAATGCTTTAATCATTCTTTTGGTAAAAGTAAACCCTTACCTCCCGGCCACAAGTCTGGCAACACTGCGGTCCACTACCCTTCCTACTATTGATATGGATAGCTAAGATAACTGTGTCTCTCTCTCAAGCAACATAGTTCACAATCATAATAGGGTTGCCAGACGTGCTTAAATTTAAAGGACATCCTCATTTTTAGCCCTAAAAATAGATAAGTGTTATAATATTTTAAAATAAATTTTAGTACAATACCAATTGCTTTATTCTCTTTATATAGTGTTGTTTTAAAAATATATATTATATTGATACCATTACATAGTGTTTGATTATGAAAGTTTTTTCTCCTAACAAATCCTCTACAAAACCGAAGCTGGCAACCCTAATGTATATATTAGGGTTGCCAGCTTCGGTTTTGTATCAACTGGATAGAAGGCATACCATGATTGTTATTGTAATTTATGAATATTTCCAGATATAGACAGATCACGCCGCTCACCTTTGATCCAAACAACGACGATACTCTGCAAATGGAACCCGTACTGCTCACACAGGAGCCTTCCACGTCCAGACAGGTTGCATTTTTTTTCCTGTAGCACGGCTTGTGACTTTGTATATACTTGTTGGTAGACAGACTTACAAATTTATTATTTAATTATCTATCGATCAATACGTTGTTGTTTTCTAGCATTGGTAGCTCCGACTATGTCGGCTAAAAAGTGTGGTTACAAAATGGACGGCGATAAAATCGAATTTGTAATTGTAAAGTCAACTGCTTATTCTGTAACCACGCTTTAAGGGAGAATCTATCTAGACAATAAATTGGTGTAATAGGCGGCTGAAAACCGGTGAAACCACAGACTAAAACCGAACCATGACTAGGCACATTACGGTTTTTGTATTTGTATGAGCGATGGTAATGAAACTGGTTAATTGGCCTAGCTACATTATAGAGAATTCCGTTAAATCCACAACTATTATTTGACAATGTTAATCGAATTTATTGATCAAATTTGTCTAACAAGGCCTTAGAGAAAATCCACGGTGGAATCGCCTTCAGTCATAAAGGGTATGGATTGTGACAGTATCCAGCGAACGTCACTTCTAAAAGGCCGAATCAAAATTTAACTGATGGCAATTCCATTTTTGGAATCGTCAAAATTTCTCTACGGCCTAGTGTAATGTATAGCACCTACCTCGCTCATTAACTGGTTTGACTGGGAGAGAATGCCTAGCGGCATTAAGTCCGACTTGTATTTTGTATGCAATAAAGATATAAATAATAATAATAAATAATGTAGGTGTTGGTTGGTGAATCATATCACGTAAATTTTTGACCAAGCATGACTTATGTAATTTTAATCCTACATTAATTTAATCAATGGTCTAGAACAGTGTTTTTCAATCTTTTTGATAATGCAACCCCTTTATAAGCCAAAAAAATTTGGCGACCCCCTAGGGACATATAGAAAACAATACTAGAAAATGATTTGATTATTAACTTAACATCACAAATATAAAACCAAGTTTTTCAGAATTATTAAAAAATAAACAAGCCCATTCTTCTCACTGAAATTGTATTTTTTATTGTAGTGTAGAACAAAGAAAGTGAAACCTTTTTTTTTTGCCTGCGACCCCCTGAGTATGGCTATGCGACCCCCCTAGGGGTTGCGACCCACAGTTTGAAAAATACTGGTCTAGAAACTAGGGTTTAGTATACCACACTATTTTTTGTTACTTTTACAGATATATCAAGAGTCCCCAGAAAATAGTCGACGTCGCGTGGCAGTACTGTTTGACTCTACTCTAGCCGCATATCTGATGATGGGCAACCTGTCGCCGGTAGGTCCATCTTCTTATATATTTTTTATTTAAGCAATGTAATGTGACTTTATATCCACCTGATGATGCAAACGGTGTTGATCAGTACATTGTTATTGTACAAAGTATTGATCACTTCCACTATGCCAGTTAAATTTTAATGATAATGAAATGGGGGGCGACAAAGACGAATTTTCACTAATATCCTCGTCTACTTTAATAATCTCGCTGCTTTCTAATCAACCGCCCGTTTCGAAAACGCACTTTGAAAGGACAAGATGTCCTTTGTCCATGTCGACAAGAAACATGTAATCGTCTTTACATTTTATTATATTGCGTCAAGCTGTAATCGGAGCCCAAGGGATCGGAGACGAGGTTTAGAAGGCAAAGGCAAATAAATAAATTATATTTAAAAAACTTCATTGCACAAAACAGGCGGATTTTCCCCATATTCACGCTGCATGGGCCTGTTTTAAAGCCTAGAAATCGGTGCAGTAGTCTCCTGAAAACTTCTGAAATATATGTATTATGTGGATATTTTATTTGGTAATTAATTACAAATATTTTTTTTAGGATTTGAAATGTCATGCTGTAACACTTTTCGAAGTTGGAAAGCTCTGTGACGAAAGTCTTGACAGTTTATTGGTGGAACTTGATAAGGTACTTACCTATATTATTTTTAATCTGTTTGAAGAAAACTTATTTACAACTTGTTTAGTGTAGATTACCAACGACTATGATGGAGTAGGTATAAAAAACCCAACCGGCCTGTAGTTGGCTGTGTAGATACCTTGAGGAGGGGTCTCCTCTGGGTATCTACGGCCGGCTGGGTGGCCTGGCACACACACACAAGTATAAAAAAGAATACATAATATGCAAGACATTTTACACATATTGCCCCGTAGCTTTTGTTATGAAATTAAATATGTTTATTTTGTAAGAAATTGGTGTTACAATATATAAATTTTAGATAATTATCTATATATTCTACCATTTATGGCGTGCAAAATCTAGTTGTTATACATAATTATAAATTTATCAATCAATTTAATATTCTTAATATGGGATATACAAAATCGTTAAACTATTTTTTTTTACAATAAACAATTAGAAGTCATACATATGAGTTTTTATTTTAAACAATCTTTCACTTACGACCAGTAAGTGAAAGATTGTTTAAAATGTAAGGATCCATTCTGGACAGGAAGGACACTTTCTGTTGAGTTACACTAATAGGATCCCAACAGTTTAAACTGTACAGAGTATGTGAAAGATTGTTTAACAAAAACTCATATGTATGACTTATAATTGTATACTGTTTAATGTAAAAAAAAATAGCTTAACGATTTTGTATATCCCATATTAAATTGATTGTCAACATTTATAAATGTGTTAACAACTAGATTTTGCACGCCATAAATGGCAGAATATATAGATCTAGATCTGCTGGTTATAAACTAAGCTCTATGCTAGTACTATGAATACTAGAAACCACGATACTAATATATTGTTATTATATTTTATAAACGCCCAGGCCATGGCAAACTGTAGTGGCAGAAAAACGTATTAATATCAATTGTTTTCCCTTAAGCGCGGTTTGAACCCGTGGTGGTTACACTCCGGATACAACGCCAGCGCCGCAACCACTAGACATCGGAGGCTGTGATTTATTATTTCCAGTTATACCTAAACGCTCAGACCATTTAAACTTTTCAAAAAGTGTACTAATGTTATTTTTATCCCCATACAAATTGCGGTTTTAGGTTTATTTATGTGGATTTATTTACACCTATCCATTTTGTTGATGAAAATATAATGTGACCAATAACCACTGTTCATTCAGGTTGCATCAGATTCTGACATAGAAGGTGAAGCACGAAGATATCTAGCAGCAGCCCTCTGTCTTCGCAGAGCGATTAAAGCGCTGCGACGAAAGCTTCGTCCACTAGACTTGTTGCGCTGTGAAGCGCTGCTGACTCTAGGAGCTGCAGCTAGAGCTCGATTATTGACGACCAAGTATAGGTAATATTTTATTTTATGTTTGGACAAGGACAGCAAGCCTGGGTAAGTTTATAATACTTCACAAATTATTATGATTAGTGAACCCTTTATTTTTACAAAAAATCAGTTTCCTAAAAATAAAAATAAGGAGATTTATGCCCCATTTCACCAACTCTAAGGAAACCCGTAACAAAGTTAAGGGACAATTAATGACAGATATTTCATATGGATGCAAATATGTCAAAATTCTTATTTAGGGACTCCTTTAGAGTCAGGGATCATTGGAGAAATCGGGCATTATTATGTAGTATTATTAATAACTCCTTATTTTTATTTTATTATTTTTTTTAGTGTTACTAAAATAGCGATAAAGTGCGAATTATTTTCGCATATAGGGAATAGGATGGAAAGTATATTTGTTTTAATCTAAAAAAAAACTTGCCAATATTTTACATTTCTTTGTTTATTTATTTTCTCCTAAATTCCATTTGTTTGTTTGGCTAGGCTAGTAATATCGACGGCCCCCCTGTGCCGGTCAGCCCGGGCGGGGGCTGTGGCGGGGGCCCTGCCGCACGTGGGCCCCGCGCCTCCTGAGGCCGCGTCCCCATGGATGAGGCTGTACCTGTATCACACCGCAGGGTACGGCCCGCCCACTCTGTTACTCACTAAGGGTGAGTGAGTCATCTATTTAATCTAGAGGTGGGTCGGTAGGTGTTTCAGCCGTAACGTAACGGTTACGGTATTTCTTGTTAATAACCCGTTATGTAACTATTGATTCTTGTAAATAGTTATTATTTAAAAATCAATATATGTAAAAAAAAAGATAAATTATAATAACGGCGCAAGAGACGGCCTAGATGTACCTTGCGAAAGCGATTTTTGGTTGTAGCCGTGGTGGTGTTTGTATATAATAAATAGTTTTACAAGTTGGTATAGTGAAACTGGGGCTGAAAGCGTAACTAGCTCTCCGAAGCGCTATTTATTTAAAATACTTTAATGCACAAAATTACAAAATTTAATTGTACATAGGCGAGCTTAATGCCTTAGGCATCTTCTACCAGCTAACCTTTGAGAGAGTGGAAGATTATGCATAGGGTGCAAAAGCAAATAAATAACAATTTAAAAGACATATAGCGAATAGTATATAAACTACTTAAATATTACATGTAAATACTTAAATATACACACAATACATAATATACTACTTAAATAAATCATACAATATAATACATATGGTACATATCAAAACAGAAAATGCTAAAGGAAAAATAGGCAGTTACCTATTACTATGGTAGTGTAACCAAACAGTTGTCTTGTTGCTTTAAGGCGAGGTGAGTTCAGAGATTGCGTCGATAGTTACAATTTTTTAAAGAAATCAATGATTACCATTCGAACAAGTCCTGAAGATGCCTCGTTACAAGGCGAAACACGTGTGGACGACTACAGTGTTCATTTGTTGGTGATATTTCTTTGTGTTGTTACATGTAACATAATTAAATACACCAACATTAAAAGCGGAAGATATTGCAAAAAAATATATTCCAATTGTTATCATTATGTCCCATATTATTATAACATTTAGGCACAAAGCTGCTTGGCGTGCCTCGTCTGCTGCTCGGGTACTCTCGCCTGAGTGTGATCGGCTGGAGCAGCGAGGCGGCGGTGGAGGCGTCGGGCACGCTGCGCACGCTGCCCGCGGCCTTGGCGCTGGACGAGGCGCGCTCGGAGCTCAAGCGCGGCCCCGTCATGATACAAGCCATGGGCGTGCGCACCCCGGCCGCCATACGACACGTCATGTTCCCACCTGATTCTGACACTTGTCTGGGTGAGATTATTTCTTTATTTGAAGCATTTTGGATTTGACACAAGATTTTTTTGACTATTAGGGATTTAAATTATAACATTAACAATAATTTGTTTTTTTCTGAGCCAATAAAACTCAATATACTTTATAATAGGAATCTTTTCTGTGACACTATGACATGTGTTTCATAGTTTTGTCGAGCTATTAATTTCTATACAAAATAGTAATTTAATTTTGTTTTTACTGGAACACTGTGTGTACCTAATGATGAGATGACCTACAAAGTCCGTGAATGGGGTCAATCAATATATTATTTTTTAACAGCATTGATCCTCCACAAGTCCCACTGCCGGTTAAATGATGCTGTTACGTAATAAAACACGAATCTATTTTTTTTTCATTTCATTTATTAGGTAAGCAAAAACACAAGATATATTCAGACTGGGCAAGTCCCTGATCCCAACACTAGGAGTCCCTGTCACGTAGGAATCAGTTTCCACCACATAAACTGGTTATTACAATTAACTCTTACAATCTACTTATACATCAAATAATGGAATACAATATTAATAAAAGTAAAAAAACAGTCTAAACTAAAAACTAAGATTAATTATTAATCATAACATAACTCTTAAGGGGGAATTCGTATATGTGACGTCATCACCTTCTGTCAGATTTCAATAAAAAATGTTTGAGATTATTTCTTCAATTTATTCTAACTGTGGACAGTTGAGCCCAAAAGTCACTCTGTTAAAATTTTATTGTATGGAGTATGAGTAAGCCCAGTCACATGGGTTTATTGTTTTAGATATTTTATATACTTTTAAAAAGCTTACTATTTTATTTAAAGTAATGTTTTGTCGAAATAGTCATTTAATATGCGAGGATTTGATAAACTAATGTATTACTATAATTTCTAGACATGCATATAAAATATGATATCACCGCTACATTTTATTAATATATATTAATCTTAACAGTTTAAGTGTATTGTAAGGCATTGATAACAGTAACTATTACATGCCTCCGTAATAAACTAAGAATTTATTTTAAAGACATCTTTTTTTTTATTTTGGACTAATTTAGCCAGTCCAAGTATTTATTTTAAAAGATGCTGTCATATGAATGATAAGGATTTGGGTCTGGGTCACTTTATTCTATTTACCTATCTATCTACACTAAAAATATTCCGGAGTTACCTAATTGGAATAATTTTATGTAAAATTTTATAAATAAATTGTTTTTTTTTGTAAAATGTTTTAGTAAGTAAAATAATTTAGATAGACATACACATTTAAATTTATATATAACTTCTAGACGGCCTCACGGTACCCAGACTCATAGTATTCACAGCAATCATAATATCTACATTATTTACATAGTCTGGCCATCAATACTGTTACAATTAAAAATAAAATAAAAATTACATTTGAATTTGGAATCTGTAATTTTTATACGATAGTTCAATGTGTTTTCTCATTTTGGCGCCAATACATTATACATTGGTGATAAAGAGAACCGAATCGCTGTGATTGTATTACACAAAGTAGGTATGGAGCCAAAAGCAATTTTTTTTAAACTCTCCATACACTTGGTATTGTCAAACGTTTGTGTACCGGGCTATTAATAGGTACAATGAGACTCCTCTGTTTGTGACAGAAAAAGATCTGGACATCCATGTAGTGTTCATACGAAAGAGGTGGTTATAGCAGTAAGGGAAAGAATTCGAAGAAATCCTGTCCGAAAGCAAAAGATTTTATTTTGGGAAATGAAGATAGCACCTAGAACCATGTCGCGTATTTAAAAAAAAAGACTTAGGACTTGGTCTACTGGTTATTTCTTAACTGATAATTTAAAAAAGAATAGGATAGTAAAATCTAAACAACTACTGAAGCGGTACGCAAAGGGAGGTCACAGAAAAATGTTGCTTACGAATGAGATTTTTTTTACAATTGAGCAACATTTTAACAAACAAAATGACCATATTTATGCTCAGAGCTCTAAGGAAGCTTCCCAATTAGTCGACAGAGTGCAACGTGGGCATTATCCGACTTCAATGATGGTTAGGTTGGGTGATAGCTATGCAGGAGTGTCTGAGCCATATTTTTATGGAAAAGGTATCAAAACATCGGCACAAGTGTATCAAGACACCATTCTTGAGAAGGTAGTTAAGCTCCTTAACAACACCATGTTCAATAACCAAGTATGGTCCTTCCAGTAACACTTGGAGCCCGGTCATAAAGCTCGGTCTACGGAGTCTTGGTTGGAAGCGAACGTTTCGGACTTCATCAGAGCTGAAGATTGGCCGTCGTCTAGTCCCGATCTTACTCCGCTGGATTATGATTTATGGTCAGTTTTCGAGAATAGGACTTGCTCTATACGCCAGAATAATTTGGAGTCCTTAAAACAATCCATACGATTGGCAGTGAATAATTTTCTCATAGAAAGAGTGCGTGCTTCTATTGATAACTGGCCTCATCGTTTAAAGGACTGTATTGCAGCCAATGGAGAACACTTCGAATAAGCTTATTATATTTTTAATTATTTTATGTTTATGTATTAAACTAACACACTGTAGAAATAATAAATGTTATTTGCAATAGTTTTTTTTTCTTTCTTACAATATTTATGGCAAGACTTTACAAATATGACAAATTATCCCATGGAAAGAGTACGTGCTTCTATTGATAACTTGCCTCAACGTTTAAAGGACTGTAATGCAGCCAATGGTATTAATGGTAATTGCACTTCGAATAAGCTTTCTAAATTTTAAATTATTTTATATTTAAATATTAAACTAACACACTGTAAAAGTAATAAATGTTATTTGGAATAGTTTTTTTTTTTCTTTGTTACAATATTTATGGCAAGACTAGGTATATTTATTATCTGTCCGTTTGTTTTGAACTTGTCTCTAATTAACACTAATAAGGCTTAAATATAAAAAAAAATACATAGGAAAATATAAAACAAAAATTGACATTTAAAATGTACATGAACTAAATTATAAAGTATCACATTCTTTCATTTTACAAAATATCTTTTGTTGACCCCTGGTCAATTTATAAGGGCTTCAACTTCAGTTAAAAATGTGGAAAGAAGTTCTTCACGGGGATTTCTAGATTTTAGTGTGGTCAACAAGGCTACCTGGCCCCTGACCAAAGAACACGATCGCCAATCGAATCGCCGCATCGATCGGTAAAAATGTATAGGAATTTTACTCTATGGGTAGAGCCTGATCGCCGAGAAATCCCATACATTTGGCTTTCGATGGGTATTTCGATTCGATTATCGATTGGCTCTTTGGTAAGGCCCCGGTTTTGTCCATTCTCAATAATTAATCTATCGTTTTTTGACATAACATAATATATTATCATAAATTTGACCTTACTGTTACACCATAGCCTACACAAATACACACATCATACATTACAAACACACAACCCACACACACGTGCACTACCCATATTACTATCAATAATTCATATAAACTTTAATAACTTACCTACCTGTTAGGAATATGTATAAAATTGTAATAAATAAATATATAAAATATTTTCAGTATTTGAAAATGTTTTTTATTTATATATCGTAAAAATGCAATATTATTTTATAAATGCACTATAAAATATATATATATATTGGTTACTATAATAGTATTGGGCACGAGCCCTCCCGAGGTCGCACTAATAAATAAATGAAAAATGTTTATTTTCATTTACAGACAATAATCATATAAACTATCCGTACTTTAGTAGTTACCATGGTTACAATCGGACAAAAAATATAGAGAACGGTCGCTAGTCATGTTTTGGATCACATGTGGGATTTTTGTGGGATCAATAATAGATTGAGGCGGTAGTCTCTCTTTATGGTGCAGTTATAAAACGCAGTAGCAGTTAATTTGTTGAAAACTCAGAGACCTGGCATTCCACCAATCATTTGGAATGTTAATAAATATTTTCTAGCGTAGAATAATTTAAACAATGTTTTAGAAATTGCCCACCGCCAGTTTCTAAAACATTTTTCGAATTATTCTACGCTAGAAAATATTTATTATTATCTCGTATTGTTCTTCTTTATCGCCGCCCATTTGGTAACAGTGTCATTTGGCCGGCATAGTAAATCGGTCTAATACTATTGAAATCACATCATATTAGTCCCTAATTATAAACATTGTATGTTTGCCTTGAGTTAGATACAAACAGTCACACATGCTGTAATAAAAAAATATAAAAAACTTTGATTTGTAATAATATTAAAGATGATAAAATAAGACAATACATTATTGTGTTAGTATTTAAATATTAGACAGGTAATGTTTTTTTTTATAGTACTCTGCCAAGAAATCTTATAAAAATGATTTATTTGATAGTGGATGAACCCTATCGAGTGCTTTGCTTTGGACATATAAAAAAAACTGAATTAAAAAAAAATACGAAAAAAAAAGAAATAGGTGTTTTTTTAAAAATTGTAAAATAATGTGCGCCCGACGATACATTTTATTAAAGATTTAAAAGCGACCAAAATAAATAGCTGTTGTGTACTTTTAGTTACATCGGACAGTCTGTCTTTTTTTTTTGTAGGGTTATACTGACAGTGACAGTTGGTGAAAATTGCATATTTATTTTAGCTGAAACTGTAGTTAATCGTGTTAAAAGGTGTAAAAACATAGAATGTAATCAAAATAAATATGTATTTATCTTATAAAATTCCCAACAGTGAATATTTAGTGTTCCGATAGTGAAATAGAAAAAAGCGACGCGGAGCCACCTTTCACAGACGGGATCGCCCGCACAATGACGGCCTGTCATGGATTTTGTATGGAGATTTCTGTCTGGCAAGTTTTTGTAATTATTTATTTAATATTTTTCTATTAAACTTGCAAAAATCTCTCCATACATTTTTAGAACACATAATAAACTATCGATATCTATTTTTTTACCACTATAAATTGTTGTAGTTTTGTCGCTTGCAGAGATGTTAAAAAGTACAAAATTTTCATGTTTTGGAAAATATATATACATTTTTTATTGAAATAATATATGGGATACTATATTAATCTCGTCATACATTTCAAGTTAAAGAGTTACTATTTGCATAATAATAGTTGTCTGTGAGTATCGAGTAAATTTCTTTAACAAACATTTTTAGTTTTGTAGTTCTAGATTTTCAGAATACAGCCTTAAAGTAAACAATGATAGAAAATAAATTAGTAGATTCTATACATTAATCAAATACTTAAACAAAATTAATACTAAAAAATAAAAGTATTAAAAATTTAAAATAATATATATAATGAAATGCAAGGTTATTTTGTAAATGTTTATATATGTATGTTTATGTGTAGTGTGTATTAGTGTTATTCATACTTTAAAATTTCTAAAAGTTTTTCAGTTTGTGAGTAGTTAAGAGACATAAGCCATTTACTTATAGTTAATTTGCAAAACGAATTTGAAAAATTGACAATATTTAAAGATTTACTGCTTTTATTATATAAATAACTGCCCAGAAAGCTGATCTGTCTTTGTGCAAAGGTGGTTCTTACTTTAATCGGAGGAAAATTTGGTCATTCCGCCTTTTTCGAAGTGATTCAAAAACATTGACTAGATCAACCTTTTGGTGTTGGTATAAACAAGTTTTTAGGATAAAAAGTTGTCTTACGGACAGTACCTTAGCTATTGAGTACAGCTCTGAAGTTGGATACTGAAATGGATTTGAAAAGATAACCTTAAGTACTGCCCGATGGGACCGTTCAAGTTTAAGCAATGTAATTTTACTGCTACCACCCCAAGCACTCATACAGTAACAAAGAACAGAGTGGACGAATGCAAAGTACACCATACGCAACAATGGTATGTCAGCAACTCCTCTCAGGTGCTTGAAGATGAACATCATTTTTCGCATACGACTAGATATCATATCAACGTGTTTGGACCACGAAAGACAATAGACAATAACTCCAAGATAAGTTAAATGAGAGACTCTATCTAGGGTACCACAATCACACGATTCATTGTCTGCGCAGCCAGAAAGGCTACAATTGTGTGCTTTAATTTTAAAATTTAAGTCGGGTTGCGTAGATTTATTTATCGAAAAGCAATTATATTTAGTGTTTTTAAAGTTTAGAGTCAATAGATTTATATCTAACCATTTTATAACTTTGTGCAACCCAACTTCAATATTATGTTTAACCTAGTCCATCCCGATCCATTAAAAATGATAACAGTATCATCAGCATACATAATAATTTAAGCGTTTTCAATTTTTGTCTGACATAACTGGTTAATGTATATCAGAAATAACGTGGGCCCCAGGATACTACCTTGAGGTACACCATATTCCATAAAACATAAGTCACTACGATGATCTAAAATTGTAAGTCTACTGCTGCCTGGAAACTAGTGAACCACAGCTAAAACTGTCTACCAAATAGGATCTTGTAGATAAAAAAAATATTGTAAATATAGCTGGAAAATATGTGTTAACACTAGTTTTAAATTAAAATATACAAAAACAGATTATGAAAAACTGTCAAATTTAATAATTCTTCATACAACTTATCTATTGAATAACTTTATATGACGATTGAAAAATCAATCTTTAAGGGACTAAATAATTATAAAAGTGTATATAATACTGTCTCTAATTAACAAGGTTTCTACAATGTTGTGTGTGACAGAGTCTCGCACGCTGTGGTCCCGTCACTGCGGACTGCGGCGGTTGTCGCGTCGGCTGCGCCTGCACCGCACGGCCGGCTACGTGACGCTGGCCGACGTGGGCGTGCCCGACCTGGGCCGGCCGCTCTCCGCGCCTCACGTGGCTCTAGGTAACGCCGTCGGCACATATACTTATAGATACATACATGTTGATTTTGGTTGTACTTTGGTCTAATATACGGCTCTACTGGTAAATCGAACAACTTTTCCCATAGAACACATACAAATTAGGCTGTTTCAAAATTTAAATATAATTAATCAGTGATATCTCTCGATAAAAAGAAAGTGACGGAGATATGTAATTTGTGTATATTCCATCTCTTTCTTTTCCCCAAGCAATCGCACAGGTAATAATATTTGAATTTTGGCCCTAGTAACGTTCAAATAACCAATTTGTATGGATAAAGCATTTTTTTTTGCGACACATGGTTCCATGGGAATAATTGTGCGATTTGATCAGTATAGAGTTTCATATTAACCCAAAGTAAAACCTTCCAAAGTCATCATGTATATAGCCGCCCTAAGGCCTAAAATTGCCTTTCCCCAGACGGGAGAACACAAGATGGCCGCCCGCCATACATATAAAAAAATGACAACAAAAAATATTTATAACCAATTTTTGAGCGTTGATTAGTTGAAGTGAGAATACATTCTTTGACATTTATTTAGCAAATTAATTACTACTTTTAATAACTATACAATTTATTTATTTGACAGTGCCACTAAAAAAAGTTAAAGCAGCAATCTGCCCAACCACTGCCGACATTCCCAAGCCCACCGAAGAGTTCTCTAAGGCCATCGACAACCGACTACGCTCTCCCAACGAATCCCACTTCGCAGTCACCCCCACCGCCGACAGCAAAACTGGATCGCCCAGTAACGGATTCACGAGCTCTGATTGCGGGGAGCTACTGTGCCAGGAGGTTGATAGCTTAAATCGAGAATTAAACACTGAAAAATCGACCCTTAACGATGATTTCGATGCGAATCGAACAGAGTCAATTTCCCATTCAGAAGGCTATCAAAAAGAATTAGATATTGAAAAAGTTAAAGAAACGATGCTTAACGATGATTTGGATCAAATACAATCGATTGCTAGCTCTGAAGACGTTCAGAAAGACTTAAATATTGGTAAAAGTAAAGAATCGATTCTTAGCGACGATTTAGTTCGAATACATTCGGTTTCTAGTATTGCAGATTCTGGGCCTATACAATCGAGTTTTGAAAGTTTAAAAAGTGGTATAGAAGATTTAATGAGTCCGGCCGAGGAGTCGATCTCTATGTTTACAAAGTTAACAGACAAATTGACAGAAATGTCGAGTGGCGCTGAAGGGGACAGTGGAGTGGATATGGCGCTTAATATGTCGGACGATGAAACTTGTAGGCCTGAAGTAAGTTTTGATACAGTTCTTGTTATTATGAATTATAAGGTTTGATAATGAAAATAAAGTTGTATATTTCACTTCCAGAGTAAATTTTAATCTTTGATTTTATGGTAATAATAATTATTCAGGCAGGGTATTGGTGATTATAGCGTTAAAAAATTTTTTAATTGTTAGTTTTCGATGCATGCTATGACGTCGCAACGTTTCAGTTTATTATATTCCGTTTTATTGAATTATTTAAAATTTTAAGCAACACAAAAAAGCCCTAAACACTTGTTTTCATACATATTAAATATATACTAAACTTTTCAGAAATGGACAATATTGGATCTTCAATTTGGCATTCCATTGTTTGACGAGGAGCTGTGTGAGAAGATATGCCAGTGTATAGTAGATAAACTGAGTCATACACAAGTGTATGTATTATCCATGTATCTATCTAGATATTTCATATAAATAAACAACCCTATTATATGTATATTTTAATTATTTATTTAATTTTAATAAGTCTAATAAAGACTTTGAGGACTCCCTACTCAAAATTGGTAATAAAATATAGGGATTCGGGTTTGGCCTAATATAAAATCCTTGATAGAGATTGATCACACTTTTCGAGTTTTTATTACTAAAACGTTATCTTTTATTATTTATTAATATTTTTATGTTACATTTTAGTACAGAGAAAATCAAAGAAGACAACGAATTTATTCGAGACGACGTTCTGAAGTTTATATCCCAGTGTCAGGTAAGTTCTTCATACAAACCACTACACTAAATAAATAGTTGTGTATTACAAACTTACAATCTGAATTCGAGAAAAAATGTTGCGAAGGATTTACGAGGATGGCATGTGGATTTTTTTTACCTGAAATGCTAACTCTAAGACACACATTTCTATCCCATTTTACTAAGATGAATGATGAATAAATCCGATTTTTCTATTCTTTTCCCGAGCCACCAAAAACTGCAAGCATTTTATAAAGGCGAATCTTGGTAGGCTAAGATCCTTCCTTCAATAGACGAATTCCTCTTACACCAACTTTCACTGCATAAAGTTGAGTTTAAAAACCGTTTCTAGTAATTTCAATCGTGAGATAACAGTATTTGTTAGTGTGGTTCTTAGTAATAATTGTTGTGCACGGAACGGTGAGTTCAACGAGTATTACTTCTAGACTCCACCAATCTGACGTAATATAATAAAATGCCTTCGGTTTTTGGTCGAATCTGTTCACACACTGAAGATACAAATCTTCAGTGTGTGAACAATATTTGCATAACCGATGTTTTTTTGAAAGAGATCATTGGATAAAATTGACCTTTTTCCACAGTTTCTTAAAATACATTTCTTGTTTAACAAAAGTTATTATGGAACCTCAATAAGATCAAAAATTATCAATAAAGTAGACAATAAAATTGTCCCCTTACTAAAATGATGTATCCCAATCCTCTTTCAATATATCAAAGCAGTTTAGAATATAACAGTGGAATTCGTTGAAGGCCATTATTTCTTAAACTATATCCATTGGCCTTTCTGAAGCATTGTCTGAAGCTGCAATATGGATAGATAATAATAATAATATGTAGAACAATTTACACATATTGCTCTGGTCACAAACTAAGCTTTAGGCTAGTACTATATATACCAGAAACAACGACATAATATATGTTATATTATTATAAACACCCAGACCATGACAAATTGTATAGAAAAACGTACTATTTTGCAATGGGCGGGAATGGAACGCATGACCCCCGGATACAACACCAAATGCGCAACCACTAGTCTAGATGCAATGCTAAAGCATTATACATGCTATTCATATGTATAACAAAGAAATTTTGTGTATTTCAGTATTATCCAGGGGAAGACATGGGTCTAGTAAAGCGTGGCTCCCTGGTCCCCTTGCCGAGGAAAAACCTGGTATTTGAAAATGGGAAAATTAGTGAATGGACAGGCAAATAACGTCACTATAATGTTAATGTAAGCACTTGTATTCTATGTACCTGCTATATATTATTAATATTTAGTAATAAATACCTAAAATAAAAAGTTTATTGTATTATAATAACAATTCACAAGAACTTTTGTATTGATTTGAATACTGAGAGTGAATTTCATTGCAAATGTTACTAGAAATATAGCTTGACGCACATTTCCAGCAATGTTCAATAGCTTTGATTGTCCGCAGCCTCCACCTCATTGTTGTTGCAAAATCTTTAATAAAATATTGTTGTAAATCTATATATCATTGATAAATAGTTTTTGTTATGTAAAGTACATAATACAAGACATTCATTTTTAGTTTGTGAATCATTGATAATAATACTACACTTATTTAGACAAAAATATTTTGCCATTTTGGTGGAATGTGTAAGTTTATTTTTCTCCCTGGTCCCCTTGCCGAGGAAAAACCTGGTATTTGAAAATGGGAAAATTAGTGAATGGACAGGCAAATAACGTCACTATAATGTTAATGTAAGCACTTGTATTCTATGTACCTGCTATATATTATTAATATTTAGTAATAAATACCTAAAATAAAAAGTTTATTGTATTATAATAACAATTCACAAGAACTTTTGTATTGATTTGAATACTGAGAGTGAATTTCATTGCAAATGTTACTAGAAATATAGCTTGACGCACATTTCCAGCAATGTTCAATAGCTTTGATTGTCCGCAGCCTCCACCTCATTGTTGTTGCAAAATCTTTAATAAAATATTGTTGTAAATCTATATATCATTGATAAATAGTTTTTGTTATGTAAAGTACATAATACAACACATTCATTTTTAGTTTGTGAATCATTGATAATAATACTACATTATTTAGACAAAAATATTTTGCCATTTTGGTGGAATGTGTATGTTTATTTTTATTGGAGCATGGCATTTGAGTAATGAGAATTAATTTTAGTAATACTAACATATACACTCATTCTAAAGATAACTGTTTTGTTATTATGAATACAATACGAGATGTCATTTGAAACTTGTTAAGGGTCTTTAGCATATGATAATAAAATAAAAAAAGTAGTATTTTTATCTGGAGAATATAGTATCCAGGTTGAATTTTTCAAGTGTGCCTTCAAGGCCAAATCCTAAACTACAAGGAATAGCAAAAAAATCTCAAGGGGTCTCGGGGCCGATTTTGAGATAAAAAAATGCTGTTAAACAACAATGAATTGATGATGGACCCCATTCATGGATTATGTAGGTCTGCTTACCTAGGTAGATACAAAGTCACATTCCGTAGGTACTCCAGTAAAAAAAAACATTTTTACTTAATTAAATTTTAATTTGCTAATGTTATTTAAGTTTTTTTTTTAAATTAGCACTTTCCATTAGTTTGCCGTTTGAAGTTATATTCTTATAGGCGACACTATCAGCTGATGATAGATACAGGATGAGATTTTTTACAAAATCAACCAGTTAGGGGACCCATCTTTTATTTCACAAATATAATGATGCAGTTTTAGTTTTTATCAAAATCGGCCCCGTGACTCATTTGAGCATTTTTCACTATTCCTTGTAGTTTAGGATTTGGTCTTGAAGGCGCACTTGAAAAATTCATCCTGCATATACAGATATGTTAGTTGGAGACGGGATTTCTACCTTTCTGACCAAAGCCATAATACCTACTTATTTAAACTAAGTATGATTATAAAGCACATTTACACTGCCAATGTATTAATTTTCGTCATTGAAATTCAAATATTGATATTAATTAAGTTAGGGGAAATTCTCTAAGAACCCTGCAAAGTAGAAATTAAAATATATATCTTATATCTCGCTTGCACTCATTTAAATTTACATAAGGGTAATGATAAATATGTTTTGTTTTATTACCTAAATTTTTGTTTTCATAAAGGCTTGTTTAGGCGTTAGATCATATTTTTAGGGTCCTTCCCTATTATTCATACTTTATGGTTTTGGGAAGTATATCATAATTATATAATCCAAGGCATAGAGAGGGTGTTACAACTTACGTCCATTATGCTATTTACCTTTGAAAGCAGACCATTAGTATATTTTTTGTTATACAGTTGATTTTTTTTTTGTTTTTGTTTTTTTTTAATAATTACATAAGACCGTATCTTAATCTATGTATTGCACAGACGGCACAACGATTTTAGGTAACGTCAATTACCTAATTTAATTTCACATGTGTGAATATTTGGTTATTACAAAGTTAATTTTTTATATACATAGTTAACTATTTGTTAAATTATTATTGTTATTCAATTATATTGTTTATATTTTATGTTAATCTAAATTTTAAATGTCGTAATTTAGATTTTGTTAATGTTGGTTTATTAATGTCACAAAGAGTTTTTTTTTACAAAATGTATTTTATACCTTAGAACTAGTCCTATTTTTTCCTCTTATTAAATTCCATTATAGGTACAATATAATATATATATTATATTATTTACATTCCTATTACACAGTGTGTAGAGATTTTATAGTTATTAAGTAAATATTATGTATAAACAAACCAAATTATATATATTACTATAGGTAGAATATGTGAAATATAATTTCATACCTCCTATATTACTAACTAGGTTTAGACTTCACATGCATTTATGAGTTTTTATAAAAAGTTTACTTATACCCAAATTATATTTATATATCAGCCCTCAGACACCATATCAAGATTGTTATACCGCGAGATACAATTTACCTCCTATCAAATTGAATTAATATTGGTTCTGTACCTAGTTCATACTTTAACCTCCTCAACAGACATATTCTATAACATCTATATTAATATAATATCGCTGAAAAGTTTGTGAAATCTCAGGAATTAAAATTATTCGAATTGAAAAAATATTTTAGTATTGGATAGCCCATTTATCGAGGGTATACACGCTACGACCAATAGGAGCGAAGTAAAATGAGATTATGAAGCGTAAAACTAACCACCTTAAGGGAACGCAGGCAGCGTGGTGACCTTATTGAAACATACAAGATCGACACTATGACTTGCAACAGTTTGACCAAATGTTCCAACGAAATGTTAATCCAGCTACGAGGGCACCCATTTAAATTAGATAAAACAAGAGCCTTTAATAACCCTCGCAAGCATTTTCAAACAATCTCTTCAGTTTTTTAGAGTATTAGTAGGTTGATGTTTATGTATCTACTTAACTATTGTTTTTTCATAGAGTAAAATCAATTCAATGTTACCCAAATTTACAGTAGATATATTGGTTATTTACCGTTGTACATGGAGGTTGTGGGTTCGATTCCCACTTATAGCAAATTATAGTAGGTATGTAGTATGTAATCTATATAGTTTGCATCGGTCTGAGTGTTTATAGTATGTACTAGTATTGTTGTTCCTGGTTATCGCCTAGTTTGTGCAAACATGTCCAAACTATCCTATATATTGTTATTATTATGTTGTGATAAGTGCTTTAAATAATCTTAGTAGGTATTTTTGAGCAATTATTAGAGCACTAAATTCCAATATTTTATAATTTTGTAAGCGAATTATACCTATTTATTTATTTGTATAAAAATCTAATAAGTTGTATATTTAGTTGTAATAAAATATATTTGAAATTATTTGTATTTTATTTTAATTGCTTCAAATTATATATTTTATCAAATACGAAACATCTCTAACACTTAAAATTATAATTTGCTGTTCACAGTGCACTAAGTTGCAAAGACTTCGAGCAGTGGTTAAAGCGAGTGGACAATGGGAATGTTAACGGAAACCAACCTTACTATCATGCTTACCGTAAATTCATTCAAACGGTGTCCATAGATAGGCGCTAGCAAAAATAAGTAGTTTTCATAATGCTCTTGTTCAAACAGTCGCTTATGGTAACGGGTATTGGTAAAATCTTTTAGGTGGGCTTCCTTTAGATGCCTTCTGACTCCACTAGCTGATAGGTACTCACAGTTGAACAAATCCTTGGTCAGGGTTTGATTTCACTGTGAGGGCAAAACAATGGATGATTATTTTCTAAGTTGGATCAATGTCTCAATAGAATAGGCTATTTGACTACATTAAAAATATACCATAAATTGTGGTCATCCTATCAGATATAGCGTAAAAAAACATATTTCACTTTATTTTAAACTAAATTATGTATATCTTTTGTAGATTACACGGAATAGCTATCAATCAAATATCTTGTATCAAGTTGATACAAGATATTGATCAACAATTCGACGATAATACCCAATAATATGGATATGACATTTAAATATGGATATGACATCAAGAAACTGGGCTTAGATTTTATGGTGACCTCAATCCGAATAAGTCAAATCTATAAAGTAAAATTTTTTATTGATAGTGGCTAAGAAGAAGTCAATTACACACTGACTAATTACTGGATGATACGAGTATATACTTTTCAAGAGGAATACAGTGCAGTATGTCAAAAAAAAATTGCTGGTATTATCAAATATTTTTTTAATTGAGGTAACACCGATATTGTCAAACTCCGTATACGATTTGTTGTTTTTCTGTAAAAACGTGTTTTATTAAATTTAAATTGGTTAGTAGTACGTTATATAAAATTATTTTTCATAAAACATATCATTAAGAATAAACATATCATTGAGAACGTATTTGATTGATGAAAATCAGATATCTTCTCAATAAAATTTTACTTCATAAAAAAAATATGGAGGCCATTTTGAATTTGCAATTTTAGTTCCTGAGGTTGGTAACGCTGCGGCGCTTTACGCTGTCGGCATTAATATTATGAAGTTGTTCTATCGCAGAGAGTACTCCTATTGGTGGGTGCTGCAAACCAATCCGGTGTTTAGAAGTGACATCTGGACGGTCCAAACTTCCCACCAGATGGCGTAAATTCGCCATCTGGTGCATTTTTATAAATTCCTTATTAGGATAATAAGACAAGTATAAAATACTGAAAAAAGTAAAAATAAAAAACAGACTCCTCTGCCATCTAGTATTAGAAACAAGGACTTCTAACTCCACTCGTATAAAGTTAATAGAAGAAAACTAATAGAGGGCGTCTGTGTATAAGTAGATAACAAGCAATGGCAAAATGGCGTGAGAGGTGATTGGAACCTGGTTGGCTCAGCGGTTGAGCGCCTTGCGCGATAGCGAGGTTCATGGGTTCGAGTCCCACACACAAGATTTTTTTTCGTTGCATTTTTATCTTTAAAAATTTAATATAAGATTATCCTAATAAGGATATTATAAAAATGCATAAATAAAAAACATAATATAAATACATTGTAAAAGACATAAGTACCTATCAAAACTTAATGACTTTACATACAAAACTCATAAAAATATAACCTTTAAAAAACAGATACATTCATATGTACTACGTACCGATACGAAAGCTTTTACGTTTCCCATAGTCGTTATATATTCGCCATCTGGTGGAGAAGTTTGGACCGTCCAAATGTCACTTTTAGGCACCAAACCGAGATTGAAGCACCCACCTATAGGAGTACTCTCTGCGACAGAACAACTTCATAATATTAATGCTGACAGCGTAAAGCGCCGCAGCGTTACCAACCCCAGGAACTAAAAGTAGGTACTAGGTAATTCAAAATGGCCTTCATAATTTTGTTATGAAGTAAAATTTAATTGAGTAGATATCTGATTTTCATCAATCAAATACGTACTCAATTTAACTTCTGTTTCTTTTCAAAAATTAATAGGTTTTTATTATATAAAGACTGTTTAATTAGGATCGAGTAAGTAATATTTATGCACGTTCTTTTTCCAATAAAAAAAAACTTTGATGTCACTGAAAACAACATTTACCCACAGAGTTATAGGAAGATAACTTTATGTATTTACCACGTTTTTAGCACAGAGTGGTTTTTAGACATTCGAAATCGCAAATCCTTTTCCTGGCTTTTAAGGCCTAACATCGCCTTTTCAAACTTTAGAACCTGCCACTGAACACTGTATCAATTAGTTTTTAATTAAAAAGATTTGTGTACACTTGACCACCACTATAGATAGTGCAACCGAAAGTTTAACTAAACCCAATTTCTGAAATTGTTTATAAATGGAAGATAGATGGGTTATTAAGCCTATCCAAACACCTCAACGAGCTACTATCTATTTACAATTAAAAGAAACAGGGTAGCTGTTTATTCGTTTTCCATATTATTGTAGATTTAAACGAATGTGATGGAGTCAGATATTTATTTTACCTTGTTATTTTACTATACAAAGGTTCTTAGGACATTTCTGTAGTAAGGTAGAATGTACACATCGAGATCATAGAGGTAGTACGAATTTCTACCTTTATAAATAAATTAATAATACTTAAATAAAATTTGTTTGTCAATTATCATACCGTTCAATGACGATATTGACATTTATTTTGAAAGCACCTCCTACTCAACCTTAGGACACGTCCGTGTGTATTCAAACTACGAACGAATTATTTACGCTTGGATGATTGTATTGTATCCAGTGCTCCTGTTTATTATTAAAATTATAGCGTTTGACGTTTGTAAAAAAATATTTTAATTTGTACCTACGAAGGTTGATAAAATAATTTTACTTTCGTTAAAATACTATTAAAATTGATAATCTAAATAATTAACAGCTTAGAAATATGGAAGTGGATCAAATACCTTCAGATTGGTCAGGCCCCAGTGACGCGATAGCTAGGTTACCGCTTATTGATGAAACCTCTGTGTTGGGATCTCAACCACCAAAAGACAGGTAAAAAATCATTTATTGATTATTCATGTCACTAGAACGATTAATATTTTAATGGTAGCTCTAACCATAACGTCGTTTCCATAAAAGGGAATCGTTATGTTATAAAAAAAATATGGTTTCTGACGCCTACGTACAAAGTTTTTTGAGGTAACGTCGATACCGAATTCAATACTCATACTATTCTGTACATTTATTTGTCTAAAACTTAGTTATGGAGGAGTATGTAACTTATATTTAGTTATTATTTATACACAATTTAGTAGGTATATTTACTTGTTCATGTAATTTCAATTAATAATAATTCTGTTTAATACAATTCATCAGGTTGACTGCAATGTTAGACCAGGTAGAAATGAGGGTAGAAAGAATGCGTCGAGATACAGTAAGAATAGAGGAAGAAAAGGAAACATTGCTTTCTACATTGGACAGTGTTAAACACTCTGAACTTTTAGGAGATATAACTGAATGTAAGTTAATTAACATTATTAGCATAGCAATATTAACTACTAAATAAAAAGTTAAATAGTATAATTGGATGAAAACCCAATTATTTAACTTTAATAAATATTTGGATCTTCCTGATTAATCTTACAACTACAAATGTTATCAATATTAAAAATTAATAGATGAGTTCCTTGTAATAATACACTAGGGCTTTGTATTTAGAAAGTATGTAATTTTTCCAAACAGGTGACAAGGATGATATTCGAAGATATGTGGACCGGATCCTGGCTCGTGCTATGACTGTGGAGGTTGCTGTGCGCACTGAGAGAGATTCTCATCAAGAGGAAGCTTTACACCAGGTAGTTGTTACATTAATGATTAAACATTTCACAAAATGAAAGTTAGTTTCTCCATTCAATAGTGATGCCATACAAGCACATTGTTAATCTAATTATTGACAATAATAAAATTAAAAAAAAACTGTAGGGATATCTTTGGTTAACACCATATATTTTCTAAATCATATTCTAAAAGTTATTTTTGAACTATGTGGAATTGGTGTAGAAGGTTCTATATAATATTAACTATTATTGACTATTATCATATTTAATGTCATTAGCCATTATCAGCTTATCTGTTTTGTCTTCATAACAATGTTTATATTTTTTCATTAAATTCCAGGTCAATATGTACATAGATAAATTAGTAATGTCAGTACATGAAGATACTGTGTTGGCTCAAAGTTTGTGTCAATCATTTATGAATGCATGTACATCTCAGCCTGACCCAGCCTCGTCCACAGACAAAAACTTTGAGATATCCATCCTTGGATGCACCTTAGATGACCAGAAGCGAATCAAGAAACGCCTGCAAGGACTCCTTGATTATATTGCAAAGCTTAATGTGACTCCGTGCTCTTGAATTCTACTAAGGTAATTTATTTTTATTATTTTATTCGCTGTATTAAAATTACATTCTCAAAAATTTATGTCTCATATAATTTTAAATATTGTTTTCCATTAGCTCAATATTGAAAAAATAATAAAATTTCATTTGGTGCATATAAATATACACAGCTCTACTTTCAGACACTTTAGTGTTAATTTTTCTAACATTTTGTCACAAAAAAAAATTACATAATTTAATGCTAATTTTTTTTTTTTAGAAATGTTTCAATACAAACAAAATATGTTTATGTTGAAACATTTCTAAAAAAAAAAAATCTTATATGCAATTATACCTTTTCACTTCTTTTACCATATATTATTTTGGTGCAGCTAATAAAATAAAATAAATTAATAGGCTTAGTATAAATAATGAGCATTTACTTTACCTGCCTTATATGTTAATTAATTTTAATTTTTTAGTTTTTACAACTAATATCTATATATTTTATTAGTAAGTAAAAAAATAATAGTTGCCAATTTAACAAAAAGCACAAGTGATAAGCTTAAATAACATGTTGGCACTAGTCAATACACTCATTCTTATGCTTTTATTATGCTGTTAACTTTACCTCCACCGTCTAGTGCCAATGCACAACTCATGCCAATATCTTTCTTATTGTAAGTATAAATACTTTATATATGAATAGTATATGGTATAAAAGACAGAGTTTAAATTGGCAACATTATTTTTTCATTAAATCTTTGTTTTATCCTTAATTTTTTTTCCAAACAGCATTTTAATTTATGGTGTCTCTCAAACATTGTATTTATTCAGTTTTCAAGGAATGTTTTTTTATTATATTGTAATACTTAACTTCGGGTAAATTATTTACATTCTTTCATAATCTTTAGATAATGCTGTTGTACAAAAGCATAATACATATTGTATAATGGGCTTCCGAGAAAAATGGAAAATAGTAAATTTTATTTTAGATTTCGAAAATATAGCCCAAAATAAGAAACTAATTTGGTTTTTATTAATTGAAAAGAAAACAGGTTTTTAAGATATTCATATTTGAAAATTTTTATCTAGGTATTATTTTTGTGATACATATTATCACAATGGCAAAGAAAACAGGATTTTTTTAAATTAAAAATAGCATGAGAAGTTGACATGTTAATGTCACAAGGAAGCGTTTCTATTGGTTACCGAAAGAAGACAGAGTTTCTTGAAACTCATCTTCTCTAAAAGAAATCTTGTGAAGCTTTACCTATAAGATTTGCAATAAAATCTAATTACCATGCTCCAAAATACATAAAATAAATATTAAATTATCCACCACTTCTATCCTATAGTACTGTTTTTAACATATATTAGTCTATTATATATACTTGTGACGTCGCGCAGATTTTTCATTTCAAAATATAATTTCAATAATAAATGTTTTTTTTTTTTAATTTTAGGCTATATTTTGGAAATAAAAATATTTTTATTCATATTTAAAAAGTTATTTTTAGACAAAATTACTAATTTTTAATTAATTTAATAAATTAGCCTTTATGTATAAATATGTTAATAGGTATTATCTATAAAGCCCATAGATAAAAAAATATGTTTTATTCAAAATTCAATTATTTAAAAAAAATGTCCATAAATGTCTTTAGTAACTTACAGGCCCTACACACAAACACATAATATACATGGTGACTTTGAAAGATTGTAGTTTGGGCTAATATGAGGTTCTACTGTGTGTGTCGCAATTTAAAAAAAAAACCTACATACAAATTAGTAATGTTAAAAAGACCAATTGGTATGGGAAAGCGAAACTTTTTTTCTCTCGCGACACATGGTTTCATGGGAAAAGTTGCTTGATTTGATCAGTAGAGCCACATATTTGTCCAAAGTACAACCTTTCAAATTTACCCTGTATATATTAGGTCTCAGCATCTAGGGTAACCATAAATGTAAATATTTTTTAGAAAAACTTTGTTGCACCTACTACTTTCTTTTGTATGGCACAATGGTAAACAAATACATGAATTAATTTTTGGAATCCTAAAATATATATATCACCCGGTATATGTACTCTCAAATATCCGTTATTCGTTTTATTTAATTTTAAGAACTAGCACAGATTTTTATATAATAAGTAGGTTAATTATTTTTTATATATGTGTCGTTTACCGCCGACTATTATGCTATACTATTCATAAAGTACTTACTTAAATATACTCAATTTTATGCATTTTAATAGTATAGATATTTTAAAATAAATATATTTAGTGTCTAGAGAACGCGACGTAAACACGCCAAATATTATAATTATTAGAGCTTTTAATTTGAGTTGGAATGCGTCTATTAGCATTATTTGAGTTTAAACACTGCCAATTTCTTCTGCCGCTTGCTGTCAATATCATATGTCGTTTTCTTAAAGGTTAATTAACAATTCCTAATAGCCTTGCAAGTAAATAAAGTATCTCTTCAAGTATAGAAAATACTTTTTTAATTTATGTAATAATGCAATAGTGCAAACTCTTTTTTCTCAAAAAAAACATTTTCCATTAATTTTCGGATTTTTTTTTCCAAACAAAAATGGAAAAACGGGTAGGATTTTTTTCCAACATTTTTAATTAAACTAAAACCCCCAAACAATGTGAAAATAGTTTGAAACTTTAAAAAAGTTACTTTTCTACCAAAATCCTACTCCATGAAATAATATAATCTATCTTCTCCCCTGTACCTATTAGGAATTCTGCTTGTTATGTCGCTCTACTAGACTATAACTATTATAATTTTGGATAAATAGGACCGCTAGTTCTCAAGATTTTCAAGTGGAGACCCCTGAGTTTCACCATAAGGCTTCTATATTTTTTTTCGGAAACGTAAAAAATAACTGCTTTTATTACAATGAAGAATTTTCATCCATTCATACTTGCATAACTAATATATTAATATATACCTAGGACATTTCACACATTGCACATAGTAACAAACTAAGGCCCTAGGCTTGTACTATGTGTACCAGTAACAACTATACTATATTTATAAACACCCAGAACATGGTTAAAAGAAAACATACCTACTATTTAATATTGTTTTGCTATAAGTCCACATTGTCCAAGTGTCGCTAGAAGCGCGTCTAACAAGAAAGACTAGAAATAGTCTCTAATATAGTAGTGTGGTGCGGTGCACATTAGTGCGATTAATAGCTGTGTGATAGATAACAATTATTGAAATTAAAATTGTAAAAAAACTTATACGTGGCGTAATTACGCTTGAACGTTAACCCTAATTTGGATTTAAGTTAAATAACTGTAAATTAACAAAGTTAATGTTTACTTACCCTAATTCGGATGCCTTTGGGTTCGGGCTAACGATCAGGTGCAAATGAAAGAAGTTAAGAAAATTGCGGCCAAAGTGTAATTTCGCCATTTCATGGGCAGCGTTCAAAGACCATTATTTTTTTCTGTATATTATATCAAACCATAGGTACCTATCTTTTGAATTGAAACAATCAATATATACCTATTTGCCTTGCATTGTTGCTGGTCAAAAATGTCCTATACGAACGCTTGTCGTCATATGAGTTTAATGTTTATATATTATTGGAAATTGTTAAGCGCTTGAGGTGTTTAGGACAAGTAACTGGGGCTCTACCACGAGGTTTTGCTTCGTATTTAACGTAACGTTAATACGTAGGGACAACTAATGGGTTCGTTTTATATTAAAAAATAAAGCGAATCCTTTGGTGATTCCTCACGTATTATCGTTACTTTAATATCTACGAAGCAAAAACTCATGCTCAGACCGTTGTAAAGATTTTTTTTTGATAGATTGGTGGTTATCTAACATAAGCTAAATATTGTTATAAAAGTCAAATAATTATATATCTTACTTCTATGCCTCTATAGTGTGAGTTTTCTAACTATTAATTTGCGTTTGAGTTAACTAAAAAAAAATTGCATGGGAAACAGTTCAGCGCCACAAGCGGAAATTTTTAGAACTATAAATGCGAGCGTATGATTGGTGGAAATGTTAACGCAGTAGTATAGTTAACTCGAAAGTAAACGTAGAAAAATTCACACTAAAGCTTTAGAAAAACTCATATAGGGGCTAAAGATCACGTAATTCCAACGCTTTTCTAATTATTTATTAAGGATTTAAAGACATATTATTTTATTGTAAAAAATTATTGCTCGCAGATAGAAAAAAAATAAAAATGTATTAAATGTATTATGCCTGTAAGTGCATGTGTACGTAATAGATATATCTACTTATATTCATGAATTAAATGTTATGTAAAACAAAAATAAATATTTTAAATATAAAAGAGGATTTTATTTGCTAATTTAATATACACTCGCGAGCAAACAACCCAAGCAGCACACAAGCTGTATAAAATATGGATTAACGCTTATCCAGAACTTTTAGCTGCGTATCCCTTCTCTATAAGGGTTGAATAGAAGCTTGTAATTCCAAAGGAGGCCCCAAATTATACAGCCCTATAAGTTGGGGAATTAGTATCGGCCACGGAAGAGCTGTCTTACAGCTGGTCTTAAGCAGCTATGTTAAACAAGACAAATTTGTACAATTTTACCTTTATAACTATAAAACGGCTTCAAACTACTTAAAACTACTATTACGAGTATTAGGAGAAAAAACCTTTTTTTTTCGTATCGTGTTGCTGGTGGTTAAAATATATATTTAATTATAATATTTTGCTATCTTCCGCTAGGTAATAGTTAAATGTATATTAGTTACCTACATGCAAAAAAATGCAGGGCCTTAAATATACATTAACATTCAATTTAATAAATATTTCGGTATATTTTTAGATTTTGTTGGGGGACAGTTTTTTTTACTGTAAAATAATCATAATACATTTTCCACATTAATAAAAAATAAAACATAATTTAGATACAAATTACCAATTCGCTTATTTATAAAAATAATATTAATGTGTAAAAATCAACTATAAGTCAATAACAAAGGATTTTTAGTCTTAAAAATATCAACTGTAATGATAGATACAATTTTAATGGCGTCTATTCCCTAAAAAGCTTTAATTCTTGCATTAGACCACTGTAATGCTCTTTAAAGTGATTTAAATGCCATAAGTGGCAATTTCTTGTTTGTGCAGCTGTTTTCCAGCAATGCTGTATAAGATTATACGATTTCTTTACAAAGCAGTTCGAAGATATTTCTAAATCTCAACTCAATTATAAATAACTAATAAAGGCTCACACTGTTAATGGCTGGATTGTCGCAGCAAGAAGCTAGTTATACCTACAGCTTGTTGTGTTGCTTGAGAATTCATAAAATCACCTAGTTTTCGGTAAGTGATAATTTTTTACGATGATCGCCTTAAAGTGTTAGAAGACCAAAAGAAAATAGTGAAATAAGGAATTATATTTGTTTGCTCGTAAGTGTTGTCCTGTAAGGACTAAGTAATAAAAACATTTAAAATTTATATCTGTTTATTATAGTTTTATTAATACTAGGTACTTATTTACAAACTATTCTACAATAATATATGACAAGAAATATTACCTATTACAAACAGTAATTACTTGTAAGACCTTATAGTTTTAGAGACCAAACGGTACTTAATTTGATTTTATTTTTGTTAATATGTAATTTTATAAACTATTAAACCATTTTATATTATAAAAAAACCTTGTACCTACCCGTAGAAGGAGTGTAATACTCTACGCCAGTACCTGATATTTTTTTATTGAAAATTTCAAAATAAATATACGCAAGGGCACTTTATAGGTAGTTAGTTCTTCATATTTTTCAAAAGTGTTTTGGCAAAATACGCATTTCGGATAAGTTCAGAGGCTCTACCATTAGTTTTTTTTCTAACGTACTAATTTACGTTAGTAGTAAACGTTAGGTTCCGCCAATAGGAAAAGTTTAATAGGGCTGTTGAAAAAAAATAATACAAATTGGTAGTTTCCAAATATTAAATTAACGTTAATACTAAAATGATGGCAAAAACTGATGGTAGTGCCTGTTTAGTAGCTCTACCATGACTTTGTGTAACAATCTTTCACTTAACGTACACTGTACAGTTTAAACTATAGGAAGTTACCAAACGGTATGCATTATTTTTTTGACTGTACAAAAAATTAAACCATAGTTATCTCTAAAACTTGTAAAACCAAGACACGTTTACAAATAAATAAGTAAGGTGTTTAGAAAACCTTATTTTGTAAGTATAAATATATAATTAAAATCATAATTACAAAAAAAGCCGATATTAAATAACTAAAATAGGGAAGAAGCTTTACTGGCATAAAGTGAAAATAAACGAGCTATTAAAAGGCAAAACTTATATACAAATAATAAGTAGGTACCCAAATATTGCACTGTTTCGTATATGGTAAACTATCTATTTTAATAAAATATTATTAAAAAAAGCGGTAGTTCCCATCGACTCGATCTGTTGATAGGTAATTTGCTATATAAATACCATAACTCTAACTATATTTTGAACGCGAAAGTTTGTGAGAATGGATATTTCACGGAAAAACTACAGTACCCCTAGTGTGAGTTTTCCAACTATTACTTTGCGTTTGAGTTAACTAAAATTTGTATGGGAAATGGATCAGCGCTCCAAGCGGAAATTTTACGAACTAGAAATGCGGTCGTGTGATTGGTCAAAATGTTAACACGGTAGTATAGTTAACGCGAAAGTAAACGTTAAAAAAACTCACACTAAGGCTACTGGTATAAAAATAAATTCCTGGATCAAAACAATATCTTGGTCAGCCTAATATTTTTTCATAAACGCGAAAATAATATTTATATAGCTATACTTGAATCAAATATTACATCTTGAACAAGAAAGAAACCTTGATTGATTTAGTTGTCTGGGGTTTACATTCCTTTACCTACTTACATAAACAATATAGCGTAGGTACCTAACACAGACATTTTTTTTCAAAATTTACACGGGAGCGAAGTCGCGGGCAAGAAACTAGTCATTAAATAAATACCTGACCAAGTGTCACACAAAATCCAAGTAGTTCCAACTAGGTACTACTTTAAATAATATTTTTGCCAATAATAGCTTTATTGTCACATTACTTTACGTTCAGTAGGAAGTACTAATGCCGCGCTTCCATGCGTTTTGCTATATCTAACTAACATATTAATGCTACGTTAATACACGTAGCATTAATATGTTAGATTCTACGAAAGGCTTTATTTGTTCCGCTTTCAAAAATAAAACGATCCTATTTGTCGCATTCTCACATATTAACGCTATGTTAACGATAGTTATAACTCATGGTAGAGTCTTTGATCTGTTTTATAATAGCCCTTTATCCCTAGTGTGAGTTTTTTTTAACATTTACTTTAGCGTTAACTACACTACTGCGTTAACATTTTGACCAATCACACGCTCGTATTTTTAGTTCTCAAAATTTTCGTTTGGAGCGCTGAACTATTTACCATTCAAAGTAATAGCATATTATTTCTTTTGTGGTAATAGTTAGAAAACTCACACTAGGATACTAAGGTTCTACCATGGGTTTTGGCTTTGTAGCAACGTAACGTTAATCCCATAACGTTAATACGCGAGCAACAACCAATAGGGCCGCCTTATTTTAGGTAAGCAGGATTGAATAAAGCGATTTTATTGGTCGTTCCTCGCGTTTTAACGTTACGTTGCTACAAAGCAAAAACCCATGGTAGAGCCTCTGTACTGAAGTGTACTGTACCTACTTAGCTGCGTTAACGCTATGTTTTAATATATGTTCAACTTATTTCAGATAATTATCAGGTTTAAAACTATTTTATACTAGGCAAGCTGTTTTGTCCTTTCATAGGTGTTTTTGCAAAGGGAATAGAAGACATTAGACAAGGGTGAGTAAGTCATTAAATCACAGGATCCTACAAGCGTTCCTCAGTATATTCTTCTTTTTGCCGCCGGGTCTCTGCTTTACGGGCCGCAGCAATATTGTGCCGTTGCCGTTATTATTTGAAAAGCTTCCTGAAAATATAAAATACCTATTAAACGCTGTTTTCTTTATACAATCACAAATATTATCTAGGTTTAATAGTTAAGCTGGCGTAGATATAGGAAACTAAATAAAATAATAAGTATAAGAAAGATTATTAGGAAAACGACACTTTATGTCGAAGTTCAATTACCAACTAATAATAAAATACGGAATCGCCATGTGCCTTAAATGGCTTTTAAAACGAAATGTCAAACGAGTTCATTGCCGCCATATTCTGTTCTCACTTTAACCAAACAACGCTCACGGATTGCTTGTGTTCTCACTTTTTTAAATCTGTATGGCGGCAGCTATTTTCTATTCTCAAAACTGGGGAGGCGATGGGCACCTCCCTATTATATCTCCATGGTTGTGGGTAATACATATTTTTGAATTATTATAAAGTATAATTAAAACAGTTTTTTTTCTGATTAAAAAAAATAAAAACCCAACACAGAAGGATTAATTATTCAGTACATTGACTTATTATTGATAATTAATACTGTACGAAGTACAATAGCGAGGAATGCACGCGGTCAGCGTTTACTTAATATGACGCAAATACTTAATTAATTGTATTGCGACAGTACACGATCGGACGTCGACCATTCCGCGTGTTCCTCACACCAAACCATTTATTACCATTTCTTATATTAAATCCTTTTATACCAAATCAACCTTCCTCGTATCATTTAACCACCTAACCAACATAAGTTCACCCCGAACATATTGGTCCTTCGAGCTTTGAAAAAGTCGGGACTCGCGCAACGTGCACGGAGTTTTTGTCCACCGAGCCATCGGTAGGCGGGACATAGTGTAGCCTAGTGACGTATTTCGGCTTTTTATAAACCAGTGCTGTGGAGACACATTCTTCACAACCAAACAAGTAAGACCATTCCATTTATTTGTCTACCATAAACAACATAATGGAAGAAGTTATTAGAACTCAAAACCAAATCAAGGATGCGGTGAGTAAGATATTCATAAATTTTAAAAAAGATGGAGCTGATCGCAAGACTTCCCAACATGCGAAACGTCGATTGGAAAATTTAGAAGCATACTGGAAGGACTTCCAGTATAACCATGAAGTTCTTCTGAACTATGAAGTTCAAGACCACGCATATTTTATAGAAGACGAACTCGCTCAAGTGCAAGCTAGTTACAATATTACAAAATCATATTTAGAACAGTATTTAACGTCTCAAAGTGAAAATGAGAGGGCTACTTTAGACACGCCCAAGGTTAAAACAATAGATCGTCCGAGCACCTCCAAAAACCAAACCAGCTCAATCCAATACGATCCACCATCACATAAAATACCTATAGATCAAACCATGGTTCACAGAAAACCAATAGAGTCCATTAACAACGGCAAACAAAACCAAACAATAAAAGATTTTATGAGAAAACAAAATAGTAATTTTAAAGCATTTACTCGAACAATTGAACAAATATCTCTCAAGACTCTGTCAGAAAAATGGGAATTTCAGGATGTTTTGAGAATAGTAGAAAACAGGTGGTCTGCTATTGATGTATTACACTGGGAGATCGACAGTCAGCTAGACTTAGAAGACCAGGAATACGACGAATTATTTACCAAATACGAACGGCAATATATTGAAATCAAAAAAATATCAATGGTCGAATGTGGGACGCTTCGCATCGGGAGAAAGCAACACCACAGATAGACTTACCAACTTTCTGTGGAAACTACCAAGAATGGATTTCCTTTAAAGACCTATTCAATGAGACTATACACATGAATAGGTCCATATCCAATGCACAAAAAATGCAGTTTTTAAAAAGTAAACTCAGGGGCGAAGCTGAGAAATTAATCCAGCATCTCCGTATAAGCTCCGAAAATTATCAAATTAGTTGGGAACTCCTAAACCATCGGTACAATAATCAAAAGTTAATTTTTAATCATCATATGAACGTACTTATGTCGATGCCGGAAATGAAGCAACAGTCGTCAGCTCAAATAAAACGAATTCACGACACTACCAATGAATGTCTGAACGCAATAAAAAATATGGGCATCGATATCAAGTCTTGGGACCCTCTTATAGTATATCTGGTCTCTCAAAAATTAGATCCAGAATCTCACGGCGACTATATTGAGTCATTGGTACAGCCTCGAGAATTACCAAACCTAGAGGATTTTCTCTCCTACTTAGAGGGTAAATTCATAGCGCTAGAAACAGCTAGACGCAAACAAGAATTTACTAAACCACCCAAACAGTACCAAAACAACCAGCAAAAACCACACTATCTTAATCGGTACAAATCAGAACACAAAAATAGTGGCAATTATTCAAGTACCAAATCTATAAATAATAAAAAATGTCCATTATGCAGTGAAGTCCATGCCTTGTTTTTGTGTAAAAAATTCCGACAATTAAATAATAAGGAAAAAATTAATATAATTTCAAATTACAATATATGCGAAAATTGCTTATTCAATCATAATGGAAACAGTTGTACGTCAGAAAAAACTTGTCGGCATTGTAAAGAAAAACATAACACATTATTGCATAATGCATTACACGTGTCACCGGTTACCAACGCATCACCAGAATCCGTTGTCATGCAAACTAAAAGTAAGAGCCACGTGACCCAAGGTACTTCGGAAATTTTATTACCCACTGCGATGGTTAAAGTTAGAGCAGCCGATGGAAGTTACTATATCATGCGAGCCCTCATCGACCAGGGGTCACAAACTTCCCTTATTACTGAAAAAGCGGCCCAGAAATTAGAGATATCTCGACAATGGTGCAAAGGGGTAATTTACGGCATCGGAACGAAAGAAAATATCTGCAAAGGTGTGATAAATGTAGCAATAACATCCCTTCAATCAGATTTTACCATTAATGTTGACACATTTATAATGAAAAATCTAATCAACAAGCTACCAAACCAATCATTTATAAAACCGTCTTGGACATACTTAGACCAGATTGAATTAGCAGATCCCCAATTTTACAAAAGTCGTCAGGTAGACTTATTGCTTGGCGCCGAGGTTTACTCTTCAATTATGTTACATGGCATAAGAAAGGAAGACATTTTCCAGCCCATAGCACAACATACACACTTCGGTTGGATACTATGTGGTAATGTGACATCTTCATACCACTGTAACGTTGTTATCAACAACAACGAGGAGATTAAACAATTTTGGGACATTGAGGAACCTATTGACGGGTCAGATGATTTATCCCTGGAAGATAACCTTTGCATCCTGCAATACCAATCTGAAACAAAACGTCAACCCGATGGACGCTATGTTGTTAGGCTACCATTAAAACCAGAAATTGACCAAAAATTGGGCGATTCAAGAAAAAAGGCAATCGCACAATTTCACCAACTTGAAAACAAATTTAGTAATAAAAAACATATTGCGCAAGATTACATCGCCTTTATAAAAGAATATATTAATTTAGGTCACATGCAATTAAGTACTCGGAATAATCAAATAGCTGAGTCGTATTTACCACACCATTGTGTTATGCGCGCGGATTCTACGACAACGGCTACTCGTGTCGTATTTAACGCGTCAGCGAAAACATCTACGGGCTACAGTGTCAATGACCTTATGTACAGTGGGCCCAACCTACAACAAGATTTGGTTTCCCTTATAATAAAATGGAGACAATATCGAATAGCATTTACTGCTGACATAGAAAAAATGTTTAGACAAATTTTAATAAACGACAACGACCAACGTTACCAGAAAATTATATGGAGAGACTCACCAGAACAGCCACTGCGTGTATATAAATTAATGACTGTCACCTACGGAACCAAGGCCGCACCATTCTTAGCTATGATGACACTAAAACAATTGGCCAAGGACGAAGAGAAACAATATCCAGAAGCAAGTAAGGTTCTGGAGAACAGCTTCTACATGGATGATCTTTTACATGGACATCATAACATAGATTCAGCTAAAAAACTTCAAGCCGAACTGATGAATCTGCTGAAGTCAGGAGGTTTTAACCTTCGTAAGTGGACATCAAACGCAGAACAATTATTAGACGACCCAAACGATATACGTAGAAAAGAACAAACATTCGAATTTAAGCACCAAGAATCTACGAAAACGCTGGGTCTACGATGGCATCCCCATAAAGACGAGTTCACATTTCAAGCTAAAATTTCATCATTGCCAAACGAAAAATTAACTAAAAGAACACTCCTTTCCGATATTTCAAAGGTATTCGACCCCCTCGGATGGATATCTCCAGTGACAATTAAACATAAATTACTTTTTCAGCAAGTTTGGAAGCTTGACTTAAATTGGGATGATATTTTACCAAAAGAAATAATTCATGATTGGAATACAAGCAAATCTGATTTGCAATTTCTTGACACCCTTCAAATACCTAGATGGTTGCATTGTCATCAAAATAATAATATTGAACTTCACGGTTTTTGCGATGCATCGACCAAAGCATACGCTTGTGTAATATACTGTAAAGTTACACAAACAACAAACCAAAAATCTTCCGTAGTAATCTTAGCAGCTAAATCACGCCTAGTACCAATTAAAAGAGTAGTGACTTTACCAAGATTAGAGCTTTGTGCAGCTCATTTACTTTCAAAACTAATGCAAACAGTCCATAGGAATCTCTCAAACTATAACACCAAAATATTTGGCTGGTCGGACTCGACAGCCGTGCTTGGGTGGATTAACGGCGACCCTAACAAATGGAAGCCATTCGTCGGGAACAGGGTTAAACAGATCACTGAAATCATGCCTCGTGAAAACTGGAGTTACGTAAAATCACTAGAAAATCCCGCCGATTGCGCTAGTCGAGGCTTGACCACCGAAAGATTGTCAAAACATGTGATTTGGTGGAATGGGCCACAATGGCTTGCATCATTCAATTACCAAAATATTAAAACCAAACCAAACTACGTCACTCAAGAAGAAATTAAAAGGTCAGCACAAACCAATGTCGTAACCACACCATATGAGAATGACATCATAAATAAACTAATTTATAAATATAGTAATTTCACACGAACGTATCGGGTTCTTGCTTGGATATTACGAGCACTTCCACGTAACACAAATAAAACAACATATTTAACCACGACTGAAATTAAAAAGGCTAAATATATTTTAATAAAACAAGTGCAAGAAGGTTCTTTTATTCAAGAAATAAATAATCTAAAAAACAATTATAACATTGATTCGAATAGCAAGCTAATATCTTTGAATCCATTTATAGATGAATTTGGTCTATTAAGAGTTGGCGGAAGAATTAAACACGCTAACATAAGTGACGACCAGAAACACCCAATTATTCTACCACATACGCACCATTTAACCGACATTATTATTGAGCAAGCTCATAAGAAAAATTTTCACGCAGGAGCACGTCTTACATTAGCCGAGCTGAGACGACAGTTTTGGATAATTGGCGGCAACAACGCAGTAAAAAAGCAATTACGCCAATGTATAAAATGTCGAAAAACAAAATTTGAAATTCAAAACCAATTAATGGGAGATTTACCCTCGACCAGAACTAATCCCACTCGACCCTTCTACCATACGGGAGTCGACTATACAGGATACGTTGATGTGAAATCAAGTAAAGGACGAGGTGTTAAATGTACCAAAGGATATGTAGCTGTATGCATGGTGACAAAGGCCGTTCACCTTGAGTTAGTATCCGACCTGTCATCGTCAGCATTTATAGCGGCTTTACGCAGACTGTCCGCCCGACGAGGATCTCCAGGTCACATTTGTAGCGACAACGGTACTAACTTTGTTGGAGCTAACACCAAGATACAAAAAGAAATTATACATCAAAAATTAACCATAATGAACGATGCGTTTTTTAACACCATATCAGATATGGAGATAAATTGGCACTTCAATGCACCATCGTGGCCCAGTGCTGGTGGACTTTGGGAAGCATCCGTGAAGAGTCTCAAATATCACTTACAAAGAGTGCTCGGAGATCAAAAACTTACTTATGAAGAGTTTAACACCCTCCTCGTACAGCTAGAAGGATGCCTTAACTCACGACCATTGTGCGCCATTAGCGAAGATCCCGATGACATAAATTTTCTTACACCATCGCATTTCCTATCTAGCGGTCCATTATTAACTATTATAGAAACTGAAAAGGACGAACGCACCAGATGGCATCTAACCCAAAAAATTTACCACGACATTTGGAAGAGATGGCAGTCCGAATATCTCACTCAGTTATCAATTAGATCTAAATGGAAAAAACCAATTAAAAACTTTGAAATAAATCACATCGCTATGATACACGACACACACAGCCAGCCAGGGAAATGGGCTTTAGGAAGAGTACTGGAGCTGCATCCAGGTTCTGACGGCCTTGTAAGAGTAGTGACACTAAAAACCAAGGGGGGTACTATTAAAAGACCTATAACCAAATTATCTTTTCTCCCTATTGACAAAAAACCAGAATTGTTAAACCAAACCACTCAACAAAGTACAACCCACGACAAGAAGTTTAAGGCTGCCGGCCAACCATTAAAACATCCTAAACCAAGAAAAACCTGCTGCAACTTCATAACAATGGCACTATTATTGTTTATCTCTTTAATTTCACCAATTACTTGCAACCTTCAAGTGACCGCTCTACGAAACAACCAAACCATTTATTTTGACCAATTAAATAACTTGAAACTAATACGAGATGAGTGGAAGCTTGTTGTTTTTTATGATATGAATTCTTACTGGCAAAGTAATGAGTTAGCTGAAAAATATATAAATCATTTAGAACAACTTTGCGAGAGAATTAAGATAAAAACTCATTGTGATTTAATTATGTTACACCTGCGACACTGTTTCAGCGAGTTGAAATATTATAATAAAATTTTATTTAACCAAAATTTTCCCTCAAACCAAAACAGACCCCGACGCGGCCTAATAAACGCGGTCGGCAACGTCGCACACAGCCTGTTTGGCGTGCTAGACGAGCAGTTTGCTGAACAATACCAAAACGATATAGCGATGATACGAGAAAACCAAAAACATTTGGCCCTACTATGGAAAAACCAAACGTCCATAGTAGAATCTGAGTACAACCTACTACAAAGAATGGAAGGCATAATTAACAAACATCATAAAATATTTAACCAACATATCAACAACTTAGAAAAACGTACGAATACTATACAAACAGAGATGCAAGAACTAGAACAAATGAATGAGTTTTCCTTATCATCCATAACAGCTAATGGAATTATTATGAACTTAAAAAGCATTCAAGATACGCTTCTTGACACCATAACCAACATATCAAATGAAAAATTTAATATACATCTATTATCACCAGATCAGTTGATTTCTGAACTAAACCTTATATCAGGTCAGATTTCGAGCGAACTTTCTTTACCAATAGAAAATGTTCATAGCGATTTACCACAAATTTATCATTTATTAACTGCGAAAGCAAGAATGACAAGTACATATTTATTTATTGAAATTAAAATTCCTTTAGTGAGCAGAGATAGATACCAATTATACCATCTAATACCAATTCCAAGACCAGTTGACCATAACATGATTGTTCTTGAACCCATAGCAGACCACATTGCGATAAACTTAGAAAAGGATTCATTTATACCACTAACTGAAAATGAAATTCAAACCTGTTCTCATTACCATTCAAAATTATTATTATGCCCTACTCATAAACCAATTTACACCACTAAGTTCGAAGAAAGTCTATGTGTAAAAGACCAGATTTCTCAGAAATGTAAGGTAGGCATAATAGAGTGCAAAGACACCTGGATTCCACTAAGTAAGTTAAATACATTCTTATACTCGTGTTGCAAACAATGTATAATAAAAATGATTTGCAAGGATCATATTTCAGTGAAACGGCTCGACAAGGCCGGCATCGTAACCTTGCAAAGCGGCTGCGTCATTAAAAGCGATAATATAACTTTTTTCACTCATAAGCAACAAACAAATAATATAAGTATAAAACCAAGTATTGTACCCATAATAATACCACCAATTAACGAAATAATTAACTTGCGAATGCCTGAAATGAGTTCAGATTACCAAAATACGAGTATCAACCAGAGTGAGTTAATAAATATTGGTAACCAAATAAATCATATAAAGCAAGAAGCTAATAAAATTTTAGAAGAAAGCAATCAGCTGTCGTCGCATGATATTCACCATTACGTCATCAGCTACCTGATATGCGGAGGGTTGGTGGCTGCGGCCATCATGTACGTGGTGCGACGTGTGCGCGGGCGGGACCGCCGCAGGCCGCAGGAGCCCGCGCCGGCGGCCCGCCCGCTGCAACTCTTGGCGGGGTCCGGGCTGGGACCGCCCAAACCTCCAAGAGAGCAACGTAGTTTAAGTGATCAGTGTTTAAGTGACCAAAAGTGTTATAAGTTAGAAAATAAAAAATATATCGATAGTGCGCAACGTAGTTTTAGTGATCAGTGTTTAAATAGTGAATGTGTTAGTGAATCATTTAAAAAATATGACTTGAGTAAAAGAGCGCCTATTGTGTTACCTACCTTTCGTAAATTTATTGAATTAGAACAGTAGTGTATTAAAACATAGTGACTATTAAGGACTATTAATGGACACTAAGAATATTTTAGTATAATTGTTTAATCATATTGTACCATCATCATTTCGAGCTAGCTTTTGTATCTTCTCCCTCGGGAACATGTACGAAGTACAATAGCGAGGAATGCACGCGGTCAGCGTTTACTTAATATGACGCAAATACTTAATTAATTGTATTGCGACAGTACACGATCGGACGTCGACCATTCCGCGTGTTCCTCACACCAAACCATTTATTACCATTTCTTATATTAAATCCTTTTATACCAAATCAACCTTCCTCGTATCATTTAACCACCTAACCAACATAAGTTCACCCCGAACAAATACAAAGACTGAAAAAAAAAACATTTTAATTCTGCGGCTAAGGGTAATACAGGAAGTGCGAATGCAGTATCTTAAGTTCCGTATTGGGTTACCAATGTACCTATTATGAATGAATATATGAAAAATTATTTATTGCACAAAAGCTTAATACTATTGAACATAGGCGAGCTTAATGCCTTAATCATTATCTACCAGCTAACCTTTGGGAGATTGACCAATAACAGGCAAATTATGTTCCATTTTCTACGACGCACTGTATATTTGTCAGGTTAGCTAGGGATGAACATCAGAATTGAGGGGCCACATTTTAATAATACGAATTTGCTAAAAAATATTAATCAAACAAATGAAATATGTGCTATATTAAATATAATACCTACCTAGTTAGTAAAAATCTAGCTTAAGTTGGTAAAAAAAACCTCAAGTTTGTAAAAGTTAAAATAAAAATGTTTCATAGGATTATAGTTAGCCCCTCCGTGCTGACGTTTAGTCGACGACGGCGACGTGACTATTTAGATGAACGCAGGCAGGCTAGTGTACTAATATTATAAAACCGAAAGTAACTATATCTGTTTGTTACCTTCTCACGGTTTAACTTGAACCGATTTAGAAGATTTACCTATAAGCGGCGGTCGTGGAGCGTCATGCTCGGCGGTATCCTCACGCCGCATGTCGGCGAGGCAGCGCGCGGCCAGGGCTCGGAACACCGCGCCCACGTTCACGTCCTCCTTCACTGACGCCCGCATCAGCCGGCAGCCAAGCGCACGAGCCACCAATTCTGCCTCGTCTCTGGATTACAATATAAACCAACTCTTAGCGCGCGTTCGTTTTGGGACAGAAACATGTTCACAACGATCACGATGTATATACATTTTTGTATATGCGTTTTTTTTTGAGATTTCGGCGGCAAAAGTGGCGATATGATCTGCCACAATGGCCGTTTTTTTTTGGCCCAGAATGCTACCGTGAACTGATCACAATGACCCCAGTCGATAGGTGAAGCGTTGTGAACATATTTTGACATTTTGGTTGTGACAGTTGTTGTTGTTTTAAATGTCGCAGCTGTCTTATATTTTTAGGATCAAATTTATTGTATTTTATCGAAATGATTTTTGAAATATTTCGCATATAAAATTAGTGCATTGTACGATTTAATCTATATTTTACTTGACAAGTGACAGTTGACAGATTCGTGATAAATTTTTTTTAGATAGTGGTAATTGTGGCATTGTGATTGAAATTAACCAAAAAAACGCAAGTTCGCATAATGTCATTATGATCATTGCGATCATATTTCATTGCCAAAACGAACGGGCCCTTAGTTACCTCCGAAGATCATAAAAACTTATTGAGTCCTTAAAGAACACTTTAGTTAAAATATATTTTTTTATTTTAGAGATATTCAGTTATGTTTCTAAAAAAAGAGACAAAACTAAGAACTATAACTAAAGTGTTCTTCAAGGACTCAATCAGTATTTATTATAAATACCGGTGTAAGAGTTTAGGAACCTACTGCATTGATTTATTGTCCGTTTTTAGGTTACGGTTACGAAACAAAATTATGCTAGCAATGAAAATTCGTCTTTGTCGCCCATTTCGTAACCGCATATTTTAGCCATCATAGTGGGAGCGATCAATAATGTTTAACAACAATATTGATTGACCCCATTCATGGACTTTGTAGGTCTGCTTACCAATGGGCAGATACAAAGTCACATGCTGTGCTCTAATAAAAAAAAAACAAATAATCTAGTTATATAGAGAAATAAGAAGATTAAAGGGGTTATGCACATAAAATGTACTTATTTTAGCTAAATGTATTGTATTACAGTATACATGTAGATAATAATAATATACCTACAGTAGATATGGGATATTGTACCTACTATAAATACTTACGGTCCAACCACACATTGGTCCATGAGGTCTATTTTGTTTTGCACTATAATAGTAGGAATTTCTCCACATTCATTCTCCACCTGAAATTAATAATAATACTTAGGTAAGACAATTCACAAATCACATATTGCCCTGTCTTAGCTGTAAGCAAAAACAACAATACTATAAACTAATACAATCTGTAAAAAAATCGTACGAATATAATATTGTTTTTGCCATGATTAGTATTTTTTAACTAGAGACACTATTAATAGATTTTATTTAAATTTATTTATTTATATCTTTATTGCATACAAAATACAAAGGCGGACTTAATGCCGCTAGGCATTCTCTACCAGTCAAACCTTCGGGACAATAAAAGCAGTTAATAAGTGAGGTAGGTGCAATATAGTAGCTGAGTATATAAACCAGTGAATATTATATAAAATACTTACAATCTATTTATTATACACTACTTAAATATATCTTATATGTATACATACATAAACTACATATACACAATACTACCAACTACAAAATGAGAAAGGAGAAGTAACAAAGTGGAAAGGAATAGAATAATGAAAGATAAATAAAAACTACCTATGAATTTAAATAGTAATCATATACTCTTTTTTTAAATATGACTCTATTTGGTGATTGTCTTATTTTGACTGGTAAATTATTCCAAAGTCTTTCAGCGACAACTGCAAACGATTTAGAAACAAAGGTGGTATGATGGGAGGGGAAGGCAAGGGTTGTTTTAAAAGTAGATCGAAGGGTTTTGTCGTGATGCGAGCCAAGATAAGTGAATCTGTTTTTAAGATATTCGGGTGTAGCAGGTTCTTTCAAAACAGAGTACAAAACACAGATGATGATAGATGTATCTGGAGATCAACGGGTCAGCATATGGGGCCAACGCATATCGCTGGAAATTCAGGGAGTTATTTTGGATACATAATCACGATTTTTTAAAATCAAATTTAGGTTTATTTAAACTACTTAAAAGATATCTAAAATCTTTCCTAAATATTTAAACCATATATATTTTTTTTTTACTTTTACTTCCAGTTAACTAAACTATAGTGTATGTACGTTTACTAATCATAAGTTTATTTTGCTAGTCTTTAAGAATAAAGCGATCCTATTGGCTTGGCGAGGTAGTAATGTTAAAAAATACTCACACTATGACCTCATAAATTATTTTTGAGATTGGATCTACATCTCTATATTTCATTTTATAAAATTGGTTGATCAGGAAGCGTTCACAGACAGATTCATTAATTGCTTTTTAAAGGTAAATTTCTAAGCAGGTAGGAAACTAACAAAAAAAAATTATGTAAAAAAAAACAGTAATGAGGATGTAATTATGTAATTGTTTGCACAAAGACTTATATAATTATAATAATTATATAAGTAAATTTAATATAGAGTTATATAATTAACAATTGATCAATTCATCTGACATACGAAGCCGCCTTCTCTTCCGGTCATAATTTCAATAGATTCCACCACCCTCAGCACGTCCTGGCCTGTCCCCTTCACCCGGGAGTACAGCGTCCCGCGACCGTTCGCAGAACAGTTAATGCCCAGCACGTAATCATCAGACACCTTCATAAATATATACTTAAATCGCTTTTGGCAATGTAGAATCATAGTTTTCACTTCACTATCGCCGAAGTATGTCACATTCTTCTGTTTGCCAACACTGTTCACGTAACTTGCCCGGAGATATGAATCTCCACTGATGTTGATACTCCCATTGCATTCGTCGAATTCATTAAGTACAATATCTTTGGAACTTTTGCTAAAGTTTATAACTTCGCATTTGTCTGATGTTCTCTGGCTTAGCGGCCAGTAATATACTGTGTACCACTGTCCCACGAGCAAGTCCAAGTTGAAGTTATCTCCCGTGGCATAATAATCAATACACGATTGTTCCCGCGGCGTGTTGTCACTCATAGCCACTTTGACATCCAGAAGAATAATCATGAGGCAACATACACTGAGTCTAGACATGTCTGCTTTATTAATTTCACTTGAAAATCAGTTCTCTATTAGAATTAACGCTAGATTAATAAACGACCCGCACTTTTGCACGCCTCACGGACGGATGTCTTATCTAAATGCCGTTGATATGGTTTACCACAGAACACAACGCTATTATTTTTTATATCTAATGTTTGAATGCATATTATATGTTATGAATATACCTACATACTAGCAAGTTGTGAATGCAAAAAAATAATTGATGTAAATGATGAAAGAAGTAAATATTTTTATTTATTTATTGAAGCATGGCATGTGTATCTACCTAATGGTAAACAGACCTTAAATGGGGTCTATTAATATACTTATTGTTGTTTAAAAGCTTTGATCGGTGCCACTATGGCGGCTAAATAATGCGGTTACGATATGGGCGGCGACAAGAATAATTTGCATTAGGTTACGAGTCTATGCTTTTTTAAAACTTATACATAAAGCTAGTCACGCACACAAACATCATGAAGGCAATAAAATTTGTGTGGAGACCTCGAACATCCCAAAGCAGCCGCAGAACTACATTATTTCTGTAATGTATAAGTTTAGGTAGGTTCTTTTGGTGCTCCGCAATTATAATATGTATATAACAATTTCTTGTGACACCGTGTAGATTTCTGTAGCTCTACCACAAGTTTTTGCAAACCGTTCTACTATAGTTGCTAGTAACTATAGATAGGGATCAACCAATAGGATCGTTTAATTTTTCAAATAAACCTTTCTTATTGGTTGATTCCTACCTATAGTTACTAGCGAGCGACTATAGTAAAAACTATTTGCAAAAACTTGTGGTAGAGCTACTGACGTCATCAATGTAATTTACCTACTCGACACTGATGGTCGGATTAATAGTCGTTGCTAAGCAATTGCTAATGCTCAGCCGATGCTTCGGATTGTCAAATTGCATATGAAAAAACTAAATTCTGACAGTTCCAAACAATGGCTCAGGTTAAGCAACGACTATTAATCCGAACATGAGATTTACAAACGGCCAGTGTCGCGATTCGGTTTAAAAAACTACGCAGTGTTATTTAACTAACGCGGCTCCGGGTGTTCCAGCAGAAGGCTTTAAAATCGCCGTGATTTGGATCATTTAGTCCACTTAAGCCGAATTGCCAGAGTTGACATTTGGGCGTTTTTCACGAAAGATGACATTACAAAAAATATGGTGTCCCTCATATTTAAAATTATTTTTTGGAATTCTATACTGTATCATTGTGAAACTCAATATTTATTTGCATTAAAATAATAATTATGATATAAAATAAAATAAAATATACATCAAAAAACGACTAATTTGTTAAATTTTTACAAAGAAAACAACAGTAGATTGCAGATTTCTTATGTCCCACTACGCCCTCGGACATTTTGAGGCCTACACAAACCTTTAGTATCACTAGTATTACGTTTTTATGGTGTGAATTTGGTCATTAATATGTTTGAGATACGATTTAGAATCTTTGCCGTGGGCAAAAACAATGCGTTTTCGAGTAAATATTTATTCAGTGTTGTCCCAGGAATATGTAACTACCGGAAAATCCGGATTAGTCACGACGATTTCAATATAATTCTTAAAAAAATACTACTATTTTATATATATTTAACATTCCTGGAATTAAGGTTTTTTATCGCCTTCGTGGTCTAGCGGTACCTCTGTCGATTTATCCGACAAATTATTATTTCTAATATCTGATTGTTGTTCAATAAACATTTAGCAATGTGACGCTGCCTTAGTTATTCAGGATCGTCACCGTATATTCCGGATAGCTACGGTCTCATGTTTTAATAATATTATAATTTATATATTTTTTTAAATATATATTGTATTTCTGATAATAACATTAAAATTGACAATTTAATTATTAATGGTCAATTGCTTTTTCGCCTAAATTGTAAATTTTGGAGAAGTACAATAGAAAAAAGATATTTTCTGGTATTTTTTGCCTCTATTGTGACGAACGTGAAACATATTAGCTAATTTAGCGTTGATTTAGCAGTAAGTTATTAAATTTTGTTGTTTTTTTTCAGAAGAATTTTATGTTTATTTGATGTTAATAAAGTTTAATTGTCTTAATATTTTATTTTTTTATTATATTCGCTTGATTTATTACTGTGACGTACCGAAACACTATATTCCACAGATCAACGAATAAAATCCTTTTTTTCTGTATTTACCTAGTAATATTTTAATAATTTACTGATATTCGGTAGTTTAATATATTAAGGAACTCGTACATTTACAAAAATAACAATATAATGCAAATACTCGGAAGTAAATTCCAGATCGTCACGTGTAAATTTTTCGTGAAAAACGCCCATTTACATACTCCAAAAAAAAACTAGACGATAATTCGTGTTTTAAAGATGGATGAATTTTGAAAGTCACACTAATACAAACTGTAGGACTATCACAATAGAGCTCTACCATGAGTTTTTGTTAAACAATTTTCATTTACTGTACACTACTGTACAGTTTACAATCTATATATCCACAAACATATTGCTTTATTTTTCTCGACAATACAAATATACTTACTATTGGTAGATCCCTACAGTTTAATTAAACTGTAAGTAAGTGAAAAATTGTTTAACTAAATCTCATGGTAGAGAGAGATACTGATAATATTCCATTATTTTAATTTTACTTAAGAACTTTTCGCCAAATGTGATCTTATTCTATTATTATAATGCTACTAGTGACCAAGTTATCTTACCTTAAGCTTCCAGGAGTGTAAGGCCAGGAAGGAGTCCCTATCCGTAGTAGAGAAGGCCAGTACGCAGGCATGAGCGCCTCGGTAGTAGGCCTTGGTGATGGCATCGAATTCTTCTTGACCCGCGGTGTCCCACAACATTAATCTGACTTCCTCACCGTCAATTCTAAAAATTATTGTTGGAAATATTATTATACAATATGGGTTTTTTTTTGTCATATTTGTGATTAAGTCCTAAATTGTATGTATTTGTATATCCCTTAGAGGCTCTACCATGGGTTTCCGCATTGAATTAACGTAACGTATTTGTTTACGTATACGTGAGCAACAACCAATATATTTAATCCTGTAAACAAAAATAAAGCGGTCCTATTAGTTGTTGCTCACGTATACGTATACAAATACGTTACGTTGCTACAATGCGGAAACCCATGGTAGAGCCTCAGGCTCTCTTCCTCAATCCACCAATAACCTTTACCCCCAGTTTTAGAAAGATCAAAATTAAATGAAGGTGAGGTAATGATTGGTGTAGGTAATGTCCCGTCACGTAAATTTTCTACCAAATATGTGCCTTGTTACTCGTAGTCGTAGCTACGTGTAAATTTAATCATTGAATATTTTTATCAACGTACTAGAAACTAGGGGAGACTCATATGAAAAGATGACAACCCCAGAAATGAAGCCAGGATAGTTTTTGGAATATGGTCCCTTTTTGTTTTTATTTTAAGAGGCGTTTTTCTTCTAATTAAGAGTATATAGGGATGTATATTATTTTTGAGTAGGAAAAAGTTTATTTAGAACCACTAGCTTTAGTACTTGTCGCGTTTTTTATTCAAATGTTGATAGGTCAGAAGTGAATGTATTTGATTGTATTATTTTAACAATGTATGTCACAGAATTCGTAGATAATTTTACTGGTACCTACGTATCTAAACGTAGTATCGGTGAGGGTGCTTCGATTTTATTTCTGCGGTGCGGTGTAAAGATAACTGCAGATTTATAGTATAATGACGGTAGATAATACGGGTACCAATGGATGAACCTGTACCTACATCCACATAATATAATTGGAAACGCTTTTATTATATATGAGTGTAGACTAGAGCTTGAATATCGGACCATTTTTTAACTCAGGTTTCAATATAAGCTATTCAGTTCCGGAATTCCGAAGTTCAATCGGTTTCCTTTAAAAATGTAATACAAGGTCAACATCAACATACAGATCGACTCGTCGATTAATAAAAATGTACAGGAAAATGTATAAGTACTCGATTGAAGAGAAATGTAAAATCCCATACATTTGAGTTTCGATTTCTATCGATCGACACGTCGCGTCGATGGGCTTTCCGGTAGGACTCCTGATCCAGTCCTACAAAATTTGGTTGGTAGTGAAATTTCAAGAACGTCATTGCATTCAAACTGTTGACTACGCCTCCTAACGTGACACAATAAAATATTTTTTTCGATATCGAAATTCAGGTTTTGATTCTCCAATTCCGGTATTACAATCGATACTGAAATGTCGGAATTCCGGAATTTTTTTTAAACCGGAAGCACGGAGCTCATGCCCTAGTGTAGACTGTACTTCCATACTTAATCGTATTTTTTTTTGGTTCTATTCAACAAAAATAAGTACCTGTTTAACATAACTACAAACAATAACAAATTTCTCTACAATTAATTTGTACAGCAGCCAGTTATAAATTGCGTGAGACAGTATTTTTACAATTTGTCTCAATGTAACTCTTATAAATTTATTAGTGTGGGACCTGAGATTTATGTAATTCATAATGGGATCATAACTTTAATACATACAAATCTACAGAATCTATTCATCCAATTACTTCCTAACATCATCTTTATCGCCACCCGCTGTATTAAAATAAAGCGAAAGTGCCAATTAATACGAACTAGTTACGGAAGCTGGTTTTATCTGTAAAACGCGGAACATTTAATTATATTTAATATCAAAATTATAGAGGGACGGTTGTTTGGGCCCGAGGAATTTGTGTTAACTTTAAGCTTTTCAATTTGACGCCATATTACTCTAGACGTCCGTGATAAATCTATTAATTACTTGATATCAATAAATCTTTATACGTACTCGTATTTTATTAATACGCCCTATGAACGTTTTTAAAAGCTACAATTCTACCATCTGCATTTTTAGCTGTTTTATTCCGTTACCACGTGAAGGTCGTCGGTCCATCATAGCCTTGACAGACTTTATTTTACACACCACGTTTAAATACTCGTATGACATCTCCATCCTAAAAGTCTCTTGTTCCAGAATGAACATATACCTACTTAATCTCGATGGTTTTAGCAGAGACCATGGGTTTTTACTTTGTAGCAATGTAACGTTAATACGTGAGCAACAACCAATAGGGCTGCTTTATTTTAGGTAACGCGATTGAATAAAGCGATCCTATTGGTAGTTCCTTACGTGTTAACGTTATGTTGGTACAAACCAAAAACCCATGGTAGAGCCGCAGACATCAATTCTTCGAGCAATGTGACGATACCTTTAATATTTATTTATTTATTTATGTGACTTTATTGTGGTTAAAGTACGCAAGTAATATAAAATACCATACCTACTAACAACCGGTCCTTAAGCCAGACCCATTGCATAATAATATGCTGATCGATTTAAGCACGATTAAGTGCGTTTTCACTACATATCACTTAATTTAGACTTTAGATTACTTAACCTACGACATACATGTGTATATAAAAAAAATAACAAGGGCCAATACTAGCCTAATATATTAATTCGTTGTGTCGTTCTAAGAAATATTCTCTGATGGTATTCCTTCTTATAGTCTCTAGTAGAGGTCCCGGGACAGTAGGTATTGCTGGATCATGCTGCATTGTCCACGCTCTAACTATTATCACCTTTAGTGCCACTCAAACATCCTTATAGCACCGTTCTATGATTGGCCAGACATCATCCCCAGTAGTGCCCATAACATCAGTTTAACCTCTGACTTTTACTGCCAGCCCGTAATATTAACATTCTAACAAAGGCACTAAACTAATAACAGCCTCCGTAGTGCGCCTTTGGCGTTGTATCCGGAGGTCGTGGGTTCGATTCTCACCCATGGCAAAGTCATGGTCTGGGTGTTTATAAAATATAATATGTATTATGTCGTTTCTTCTGGTACACATACAAACCTAAAGCTTAGTTTGTGACCGGAGCAATATGTGCAAATTGTCCTACATATTATTATTATAATGATATACTAACTCTATTTGTCGTTCTAGGAAGTCCACCCCGATGGTCTTCTTATAGTCCCTCGTGAAGGTCCCGCGGCAGTATCGCTGGATCATGCTGGACTTGCCCACGCCTCCATCTCCAACTATTACCACCTTGAGCGCCACCTCCAACTCCTCCTCGCGCATCCTCGATGCTCGGTTGACACCATTAGTCCAAGTTTAGCTGTCCTGGAAAGTTAAAGACAATTACTGTAGGTTTTTTGAGAATGATTGGATTGGCCGTCTAGGCTATCTTGAGCATTCGTAATTCTGCGATACGATACTGGAAACAAGGCGCTTATGTCTAGAAGTCCGAAGCTGCAACTAGATATCTATATTAATGGTGTAATGCCAATGCAGACATATAGATACCTTTTAAAAGGGCAAAAAATAATAACACTATGAAAACTATTGAAAATTAAGGAAATATAGCGCAATCAACAGAAAAATTAAATTAAAGTCGACCCGAGTTACATGGATGAATGAAATGGGGTGAAGTTTAGGTGTGAAAATGGTTATTCACGATATCCAGACCAACTAGACCTTCCATCGAAAATAGTTAAATGTTGTAATGAACAGGTCTATTATTTTTATATAAACCATTATTTCATTTTACCTATTTTTTTTTAAGAATAATAAAAAATCGATTAAACAAAAATATTTTTTGTTTATTTTTATTCTCCAAAAAAAAATCACAAATAATGGTGGAAACTTATCGTTTTATGTCCTAAACACTCTGTATATTTTAAAAACTAGACTAATAAAAACGATATTAATACATCTTTGTATAATAACAAGTATATTAGTCGGAAAGTAATACAATATTGACATGAATTCCATGTCAAGTCAATGTAAACAGAAACCTGTTTACTTGACGCAGATGCCGAGTTGTAGCACAAATACGAAGCTTTTGAAGTACCTGAGTACAATAAACCTATATTTTAAGACATTAGATAATGGTAAAATGTTACCATAATCTATGGACAAAAGAAAATATATATAGGTCATAGTATCCTTTTTAAACGTAGGGTTCAACGAAATAAAATATATGTATAAGCTATACTATAGTAGGTAGCTACTAGCTGAACCCCGCAACTTCATCTGCGTAACTACGAGTATAACCGTTTACGCAATACAAACAACACGAAAGCTCTCAAAAGGAATAAAGTTTTCCTGTATTTGCAACGTTTTTCATTGATGCTCCGCTCCTATTGGTCGTAGCGAGATGTTGTATAGCCTTTCTCAATAAATGGGCTATCCAGCACTTTTTTTTCAATTCGCTAAGTAGTTTCGGAGATTAGCGCGTTCAACCAACTAAACAAACTTATCAGCTTTATTATATTACTACACATTATAGGTAAGATAATAAATATACTATATGACGAAGTCTAAGGAAAACTACTATCTTTATCCCGTCTCATTAGATATAACATTTTTACAGTACTTTTGGGTGGTATAAGGTTTACCATCTAATATTTATATTTAACAAAAGAAAAAAATCGTTATCATAACACATGAATACGTGGTGGCCGAGTTGGTTAGACCTTGGATTTAAAAACGCTTAGGTCCCTGGTTCGAATCCCAGTGTGTACCAATGAGTTTTTAATTAAAAAAACTATGTACATTTGTTTGACAACACCACTATAGTGCCTCGGAGAGCACGTTAAGCTGTCGGTCCCGGTTTCACTATACCAACTTGTGAAACTGTTTATTGATGGGTTATTGAGTCTATTCAAAATATCGAGACGAGCTAGCTACTTGTTCGGTGTAGACTCATACCATCGGCTACGACGAGGTGGGATTAAAACCCCTCCGCTGGGTACCCTGGAACCTAAGGCACCCGTGATGATATATATTTATATATAACACATGAAATATGGTCCTAACTAAAGTGATATTTTTATGAGCTCAATGGGTAGGTACTCTAATATGTATAATGACTAGATATACCTAGCCAAGTATAATTTAATAATCAGATTTGTATCTCTACATTCTCCTTAGTCTTTAAAGACACAAAAAAACACAGTTCAACGATTATCAAGAACATAAATAAATTATAGAGGAAGATGAGCAATTCGCTTTCAATGTCTACAGTTTTCACCCGGCAAGAAGTAACTTCTAAAGTTTAGTTAGCATTGTAACATAAACTAAATAAGATCATATTTGGATGTTTTAAGACACTATTTCAAACAACCAATAAAGTTAGTTGCGACGTTTCCGAAGTAAGTAAGAAATAAATATTGTAAAGTGCATGGTCATCGTACAGCAGTGTGAGGAGTTTTAAATGATTCTGTCAATGACAAAGACAAATATGTAGTTCCTTCGTTTCGTTTATTTTATTTTTGCGAAAGTTACGAATAGTTAACCGGTAAACAATTAAACATACTTTCATTAGAAATGTCTACTCACCTTCTTAGAACTCTGTAACTCACGCACACAATTCTACATAATATGTCTACTCGACTCACTCACTACACTACACATCAGAGGCTCTACCACAAGTTTTTGCAAACAGTTTCTACTATAGTCTATAGTAATTATAGATATAGATCAACCAATAGGATCGCTTTATTTTTAAAATAAACCTCTCTAATGTATTTATTTATTTATTTAAATCTTGTATTGAGAAAGCTATTTTTTTTCTTTTGCGACACTACTTCCATGGGAAAAGTTGTTCGATTTGATCAGCAGAACCTCATATTAGCCCAAAGTACATCTCTTCAAATTCATCCTGTATATTAAATCACGGTAGGTGACTTTGTATCTGCCCGATGTTAAGCAGACCTACTAGTCCATGAATGGGTTCGATAAATACATTGTTGTTTAACAATATTAATCGCTCACAGTATACCGATTATACTCAGTGCAGTGATAAATCTATTACTTTAGGGTTAAATTTATTTTTTATCTAGAATAAATATAGATAGAATCTGATGTATCATACGTTAGATTATATTCCTAATTATCGATTGTAATCTCTAATATATAACTACCTGTTTATTCGTTTTGTATTGCTCGATTGTGTTTGTAACACGATCGAGCGATACAAAACGAGCTATTCCGCTCCGATATAAGTGAAACTGATCTGTCAGATTGGTCAATGACGGAAAACATTAGAAACTAGGACACACGATCTCCTGATGAATTCACTCGACACCACGAGCGTCGACGTGCAAAAATCTCGTCGCGTGCGCACACTGATTGCATCAACTTGCAATATTGCAAGTGTGTTATCTTATCTTACAGTCAATTAATAAATTTCACGGGTATTTATTAATTAGTTTTGTAAAAAATACTAAGAAGCTATAGGTATAATATCTTTTAAATATAGATTTTAGATCTTGTTTCTGGAGTAAGTATGTAATTTTACTACGCTCCGTAATAGTGTGCAATGCCTAAACGTACCTTAGCGCCGTATAACTAACTCAACTCCACTTTTCATTCAAGGAAGTCTGTCTCATTAAATTTTTCTTGAGAGAAAAAAGAGAGTTTAAGTTTTTAGAATACGTGGTTATGGGTACCATTCTATTGCTCTAATCCTTATGAGTTTTTACTATCGTAACGATAATACTTTATACGTTATTACGTTACGTTATTACATGAGAAACCACCAATATAATGCCTTTATCTTTGGTAACAGAACAGGACAAATAATTAATTGGTGGTCTTTACGTATTAAGGTTACGTTACGTTAATACAAAGGAAAATTATGGTAGAGCCACAGAAGAAATAAAAGTAGTGGTGCTTTGGGTGGTTCCTCACGTATGTTAGGTATATTAACGTTACGTTAATACGATGGCAGAAACTCGTGGTAGAGACTTGTTGCCTTTTAGAGTATTGGAGCGCGGCATATAACTTTGTGTCTATTTCATAAACGTGACAATTGTAATTTATCGTGACAATTCGTAAAACATTGTTTAGTGCACTTTGAAGTAATTGGTTTTAACAAACAAAACTAAGCAATGTATTTTAAATTGTCATAGGAATTTACAATTGTCATGCATGTAAAATAGGCCCCTGATGGTAACTATATGCTGGGCAAATGAAGTGATTCCCCTAAAGAGGTTTCTATTAAAACATTTCCCTATTTAAGATTCTTTTAGGGATACTTAGGTACCGAGTTAAGTGCCTTACAGTGGATATTTGAAGGTTAGGAAACGAATGAAACGGTTATTGTATACTATACAATACTAACACTTCTATAATAGAAGTGTTAGTTTAGCATGTTCAAGTGTTGTCCCAAAAATATTATCAGTAATAACACTGACTGGCTTGATCGTAAATTGGTAATAATAGGTAGTTATGTATTTTTAACCAAGAAAAAGTTAGTAATTCAGAAGCATCTTCAAACAAATAGGCAGGTGACTTGGGTTCACGGTAAAACAATCAATAGAATTCTTTTCAAACATTTGAAACACACATTGATTGAATATTTTTTATGAGCATGTAGTAAATACCTAATAGAGAAAGTGTGTGAAATCCGAGAATCAACCTGATTCTGTCGCTCTGGCTGTCTGTTATCATTGTGGGAACCTTGGAGTCCGCTAACTAGGTAGGTTATCTAGAAATCAATTAAAGTTACATAGGTCACTGGTTCAATCCTGGGTAGGTAACGTCGTCCATGCCTCTATTGGTCCTAGGTTGACTAGGTACCTAATGTGTTTTTTTCTCCTCGGATTTATAGGGAATTTTTTGTCAGATCTATTAAGATATGTATCGAATTCATTCGACGCCACGCTGCCTGTGGCGGATCCTGCAAAATCATCAAAATTTACCTAAAATCGAGATTTTTTTTTTTTTTTTTATCATAATAATAAAAAAAATTATACTTATTATAAATTTCAATAATTGGGGAAACAAAGCGGTTACCTGTTTAATTTGGATATTTGGGAAGCTCTACTACCCCTTTGTAGTAGTAGTAGGGTGAGAGTTCTCCAAACAAATAATGTTAAGGGTATACCGCAAAAATTCACAAATACCTTTCAAATGCTACCTAGTTAATATATATAGACAAACCCTTTTTACACTTTCACTAGAACTGCTAATCATTAGACGACTATAACTATAAAATAATAGCAATATTTTATGAGGCGAAAACTCGACCAATAAAAGTCTATAGCCCGACACACGTCAATGTTGTATTTTATTTATTCATAATCATACTTGTGTAAACTCTCTTCTATAAAGCCTTAGAGCAACGCGGCCACTGCCTAATGATAAACAATATTTTTTATTACTTCTTTAGTATTAGGTAGAGATACTATAGAGATAGCTCTATAGTAGAGGGGATTTGTGTGTATAAAATTTATGTGACATTGATGATTGAGATGTTAAGTATGTATGTTACATGTGCGGTGATTTCATATAAATTGTTAATCTATGCAACCATTCAAGTAAAGTAATGGGTATATCTAATTAGCTCTTTCCCATAGACAGAATAAGATATACCTCGGGGGGGTTCAAACTCCAAAACCCTCTCCCTGCCTACTCCCGTTGGAAATTTTATCTTATTTTATACATTTCTGAACCCTCAATCCCCCAATACCTAAAATAACACACACACGCACACAAACACAAACGCACACGCACACACCACAGATATAAACACTTTTAACTCTGCACAAATCAGTACACATAAAAGAAATCCTTAACGGGCCAAAGTATTGTTTTGCTCACTTTTAGTTTTATATAATTTTTTATTTAATAATATTTATCATGTAAAATGAAGACTGTTTTTGTTATTGTTATTTTGTAATGTGCTGTGGATTTTTGTTTGATTAAATAAATATTTCCTAGAAACCCGAAATAAATCTTAATTGAAAAAGATTCTGATAACATAACTAAGTAATCTTAGCAAATTTTTTTGTAGCGGCCTACATACCTGTATAGAGTCTGCAATAAATGTAAGGATAAAGTCCATCATCATCATAGTTTAATTAATTATGATTTATGTAAGTAAAACTTAGTTGATGTATGTATGCAAAATCTATATGCATACAACGGTTAACACATCGGCAAAAAGAAATAAAAAAAGATGTAGAGCAGACATTGTATAATAATTAAGGCTTATAAAATACCGCTATCTATTTCGACTCTGTAATGCGGTTATGAGCGATTTGTTTTATAGCTTACGAACTGAAATTTATGAGACAGCTTTAGATAGATTATACCATATGAGGTTTTCTGTATATTTATTGTTTAGTTTCGATAATAAAATAAATAATCATAACTAAATATTTGTAACTTTTAAAAACGTGCTATTGAGAGAGTAAAACTTACGCCACAGCGTTAATTTTCCACCAATCACATAAGATTATTTTGTCAGTCTGGGATAATAAATTTATTATCGGTGAGAGAACTATTAACGAGCGATATAAAAGATAGCTATAAACGATAAAAAAAACTCTCACTACGGCTACCGGCCAGTACTGGCCGCCTATCAAAATCTATAATAACCATTGGATTTCAACCCTCCACCTTCTAAAGAATGAACATGATTTAACGACGCGTAACTTATATTATGGACTATGTATTTAAACTAAAAACACGTTTATCGACCAAAACAAAGTCATAAAATTTTCGACTGATAAATACCTATATTAAAAAGTAAATAACTTAAAACTCCTAAATCTAAACTTCCGAAAAAAATTAATGTGGAGACATACAATTCTTTATCAAAAATTAATAATTGCAGAATTAATGAATAATCATTTTATTTACGAATCAAAACCACCTTATTCCTCTTTTTTGTTTTTCTGATGTACGGAACAGTTAGGGAACATTTGCACAAATAATTTAGTACTTACCTAGTAAAAAAAATTTGATTGCAGAGATACTACTAACTATAATATAGAAGGATAAATAAGTAATATAATATAATAATATACGAGAAAAAAAAAAAACCTACATAATCGGGTAGTTTTTAAGTAACGGAACATAAATTAATGTGAGCATACCTACGATTTTTTTACTAGACGTTAAATATTTTTCGAATAAAACGTTTCAAAAATCGATCGTCACATAAGTGTATATTTTTATTAATGGTTTTATTTGACCATGAATTGATCAGCACCAGATTTAACTGATAATATATCATACGTTACCAAGTAATTTACAATTCGATTGTACAATCCGTACTGGAAATATCGGTATCAACATCGATTCCGGCCATTGTCTCCTTCTAAGAAAACATTTGCATAACTGGTGCTGTGGGAATTGTTTTAACATTGGACAAAACAATAATCCTACTCGCTAACTCCATTTTACTTTATAATCTACATGCCGAAAAATAAGTTATTTTTTAATATTTTTGTGTCGACTGAAGTGGTTTTCAGTAGTTCTACCACAATTATTTTTACTATAGTCAGTAGTAACTATAGATAGGGATCAATAAACCGAAAAGATCTCATTATTTTTCAAATAAACCTCCCTTATTGGTTGATTCCTATCTATAGTTACTAGCGACTATAGTAGTAATTATTTATAAATTATTTGCGTCTTTGAACTACGTGTCGTTGAATCATGAACATTCCAAATTGAAAACAAATTATTATTGACAGTTGACAGCCTCCGTAGACTAGTGGTGGGCCTTGGCGTTGTATCCGGAGGGTTCGGTTCAAAATGCCCATGGCAAAAAATATTAGTACGTTTTTTTCTGTACAGTTTGTCATGGTCTGGGTGTTCATGAAATATAATATGTATTATATCGTTGCTTCTGGTACACATAGTATAAGCCAAGAGCTTAGTTTGTGACCAGAGGCTCTACCATGGGTTTTCGCATTGTAGAAACGTAACGCATTCATTTAAGTATACGTGAGCAACAACCAATAGGATCGTAGTTAATAGTTCTCTCACAGAGGATAAATTTATTATCCCAAACTGACAAAATAGTCTTATATGATTGATGAAAACTTAACGCACTGCTACTTGTTGTATTATTTCTTCTGTGGCAGTGCGCAGTGGCATAAGTTCTACTCTTCCAATAGTACGTTTTTAAAAAAATATAATATTTTGTTATCAAGGCTATGAAAAATGACCGAAGTTATAGACGACAGCGAGTGCATTTCATAACCTACAGACTGTTCTTTTTGTACCTGTCCCTAAATGTTGTACTCGTAGAGTAACTCTGTGTATATAATAATAATAATAATAATATGTAGGACAAATTACACATATTGCTCTGGTCACAAACTAAGCTCTAGGCTTGTACTATGTGTACCAGAAGCAACGATATAATACATATTATATTTTATAAATACCCAGACCATGACAAACTGTACAGAAAAAACGTACTAATATTTTTTGCCATGGGTGGGAATCGAACCCACGACCTCCGGATACAACGCCAAAGGGGCCACCACTAGTCTATGGAGGCTGTCAAGCATATTTTATAGTCTGTCAAGTATATTTTATACCTGCGTCCGAATGTATACCTATCTAAGTTTAGCGTGTGTGGCATGGCCTTTATAATAAATAAAAAATTCATTGCTTGGGTGTAACCTTCCAATAACTCTGAGAGTGTAATATGATAATTGTAAAGTGTACGAAAGTGGTCTAAGACTTAAATTTGCCTAACGAAATACCAAACCATGTACGTTGCTGCCACATTAAGTTCTCACACCTTGAGTATTGAATGTGGAAGTCAGTTGTCAAAGCTGTTAAAAATGCCTTGATTTTTGCTGCATTTTATGGCAAAAATAGCGGCCCCAGCCTAGTGGTAAAGTCACTGCGCAACTGATAAGAAGGTTAAGCAGGTGATAACAAGGTCGGACCTGGGATGTGTGACCGCTTTATATAACGAGGCTATACCATCATAAACACCGCAATAAGCCCTCGCCACTTGTTAGGTGTTGCCTCCGAATACCATCGGCGAAATGAGGATGGGTTAATCCCTCCGCTGGGTACCCTGAGGCCGTTTAAACGGTTCTCGGGAGCCAAACTGGCACCCGTGATGGTATTTTTATTATTTATCGCAAAAAATCAAAAAGTGTACACATTATTTTTAGTATTATATATGTTTATAGATGGGTTATTGAGTCTATCCAAACATCGCGACGAGCTAGCCGAACCCAACAAGGGGTTTAGACTCATACCATCGGCTACGCCGAGGTGGAATTAAAAACCCCTCCGCTGGGTACCCTGAGGCGTACGTCTAGGCGGTCTCGGACGCCGTAAGGCTTTTTTTAATAGTTAATAGAAAACGGATGCTGGGTGTAGATTTTACTTATCCAATCCTAATTTTATAGTTTTTTATTTTAAATTCTGTGAACTTTTAAAATAAAAACTGAAGACCGATTTGTATGGAGCCAAATTTTTCTGCGTTCTTAGTTTGCTCACTTTTTGTATTTGTTTGTATGGCGGGCATCCATCTTTTGTTTCTCATGTTTGGAAAGGCGATTTTAGGCATTAAGACATCAGTTCCCATTATATATCGCTATAGTAACATAGGGTACAAATTACTATACCTACTGTCTTTACATGTGTAGTAATTCAACGGTATGCGAGTAACTTTGTCTACGCCGCCGGGTAAGAACTTTACGACTGGACTGGTGAGGTACCGTTTACTTAGACTTTCTATATTTTAAGTCTAGAGTTCTAAATGCAGTTAAGTAATTAAGTAGGTAGACGAAGTTATTCATCAAGATGCTTTACAGTCAGCGAGATGTTATATGTCATCCGTCGGGGCCTGTTTGGTAGATATAGAAAAAAAAAAGGACTAAACTCGTTATCTTGTTTTTTTTTCTAAAAAACCTTTCACTTTCTGTAATTAAATAATTTTGCATTGCTAAGTAATATTTTTTTGACAGAGACATATATTAATTATACTACGAGATACAGGCCTAGTTCGGGTTGCAGTGAGACCTCAACTATAATTTACAAGTTCTTTGATTTTATATAATAATCTTAAAATTGTTTGAATTTTATTGTAAATTATGTGTATCTAATTGTATTTTTCAATAAACCTTTTTATTATTATTATTTCTGATCTGAGCCAATACATATTATTGTGCGAAAGCAACTCTGTCTGTTTCCGCTTTAACCACTGAGCCTTAGATAAAATTTAGATATGGAGATAGTTTGAGGCCTTGGAAGGACATAGGGTATACATATACATTTTCAATATAGCCCATAGGTATAGGTGCAGTAGTAACTTTATAGGTGTTTGTGTTTTAGGAGCCTCTAAGGATACTTTTTAATACACCAGTTAGAGAAAAGTAATATATGAAGCAAAGTTGGCTATATTAAAATGACACAAGACTGAAAATATTTTAGAATTTTTGAATTAACTTTTAGAGGAATATATTTTTATTGTTTAGAAGTTGACATTTTATGTCATATTTTTGGCTACACTAGTAGTGTTTATACATTTAGCGGTCAAGTGCGAATTCTGTTCTGTACTACGCCGCACTACGTTAAGCTAAAATTTAACCAAAATAACATAGTTGTCTGTCGATTTGCAATATCACCAGGTTTGCATTACGTCTGAATTGTGTCATATCGATAACCGCGCATAAAGGAGAATAGGAGGTAAGTAGGAAAGTCTTGTTGATTCTGAAATTGTTTATTCTTAGCAATAATTTTAGATAGAAACTTGAAATTTCAATATTAAACAACACATTTTTTTTTAACTTATTAAAAGCGTTCGAAGCCTCAGGCAAAAGTTATACTTCTTAAAAACTACCTAAAAAAGGTCAAAATTGGTTCTGGCTGCAACCACGTCCTTGCGGGCGGAGGTGATTGTCCGCGTCAGTCGTCAAACGGTATGCAAGTAAATAAAACCTTACGGCATTTTTGCATTTAGACGTAAGTAGTTTGAATGACGGCAATTAAATAATGAGTGTGAATTGAAGTTTTAATGTGTGTCTCAATTTAGGCCAACTACATTTACAATAGGTATTTTTTTTAATTAAAAACAAAACTGTTTGTTAACAGTTTTTACTATGGCCGCTAGTAACTATAGATAGTAACCAAGCAATAGGATCGCTTTATTTTTCATATAAACCTGTCTTATTGGTTGAATCTTGTCTATAGTTACTAGCGACTACAGTAAATCAAATAGTAAAAACTCGTGGTAGAGCTACAGAGTCTGCGTTTGACTCTCGTTTTTGCAAACAGTTTTTACTATGGCCGCTAGTAACTATAGATAGTAACCAAGCAATAGGATCGCTTTATTTTTCAAATAAACCTGTCTTATTGGTTGATCCTTATCTATAGTTACTAGCGACTATAGTAAATCAACTAGTAAAAACTCGTGGTAGAGCTACAGAGTCTGCGTTTGACCTCAATCTTGCCTCATGGAAAGCAACGATGAGGTCGAAGAGATAGTATGCTTACTCCAAAAAAATGAGACTACCACCTCGACAAGAAATCGATGCAGTAGTCCCCCGAAAACTATAGTATTTTAAATTGTCTAAATATTATATCTATACTCTATCTATACTAATATTATAAAGAGGTCAAGTTTGTGAGGTTTTAGGGGGTAATCTCTGGATGTACTGAACCGATTTTGAAAATTATTTTAGTGTTGGATAGCTTATTTATCCTGGAAGGCTATAGGCTAACATCACGCTACGACCAATAGGAGCGGAGCATCAATGAAAAATGTTGCAAAAACGGGGAAAAAATATTCCTTTTGAGAGCTTCCTATGCGTACTACCTTTGCCGCGTAAACGGTTGAAGTTACGCAGACGAAGTTGCGCGTGTCAGTTAGTTATATATACGTTTCGTAGTTATATATATAAAGGAGGTTTAACACGATAAGAAATTGACGCAGAGGAGTATCCTGCCTGACATACCTGACATACTAGGTACTATCACTAACGCCTTGCGGCCTCAGGGGTACTCAGCGTAGGGGTTTAATTCCCATGTCGTCGTAGCCGATGGTATTATGAATCTATACCAAACTACTGGCGTGTTTGTCGCGGTTTATAGTCTTAAAACAGTTTCAGAAGTTGGAATAGTTAAACTTGGACCGACAGTTTAAAAACATTAAACAGTCATTGGGTTTGAACTCGTTACCTAAAATCTCTAACCAACCAATGAGCATCAGGATTGCGATATTTTTTGATAATACGAATTTTCTAATAATTCTTCCAGTGGTTGGTAAAAATTGAGCTTAAGTTCGTAAAAACAAAACTCAAGTTTGTAAAAGTTAAAATATAAAAGTTACCTGGTTTACAAAGCTACTATATACTTAGCTAGAGTAACCAATAATTAAAAAAATATTTGGGTTAAATTTCCGGGTCACAGCAACAAAAACTGGATGTATGTCATTAGCGGCGAAACTGGAAGGTGAGAGTACATCAGGTTTGTGCCAGGTGCGCTTGCATCTGTCCGCAATATACATGTAGCCACTGTAGCCACTGCACAAACGAATTCAAGTTTCGAAAAAAAAAAAACATTTCCCTATACCTATAGGTATATAGTTACAATAATAGGAATTACGTTATGTGCAATAATAATTAAAGATATATGTTGTTGAAAAAGAAATTAATCCTTTTGAATCGTCCTATTGATTTTCAGATTTCAATCGGTTCGATTCCCAGTTGCGGCAAGCGTATTTTAAAAGTCTTCGAATGCGTGAAATTTGCTATAGGTAGTAAATTTTTAAGGTAAGTACTTTTCCTCTAACCACGGTCTTTTTTCCATCCTGTATATGAAAAGGTTGTGTTGTTGCTTAATTTCAACGATTTAATTAAAAATAATTTATAATTATCAACATAATTTATACTTAGCAAAATCGGTCGTTTCGAAAGCTCATATTGACGATGCTAAGAAAAGGAGTAGGTGCCTATGGTTTATTTGAAACGACTAATAGTTGCGCTGTTTTGTGTTGTTGCTATAAGATTTAAGTAAAGCCTTAGCTGGTACGCATCCATAATAAAATTAGTCAATGACTTTTTATATCTATATAAGTAAAATTAATCTTCTTACTTCTTCCAAACTTCAAAGTTTGGAAGTACTTTTCCAAAGCAACCGAAAAAAAAAAAAATGGTAGTTAGTGGGTTATACATACTAAAATATACATAGGTACACAAGCAAAGAATATATATATTATTAATGCCGCCAGCATTTTAGGAACATTTTCTGCTGCATCATCGGAGGACCTAAACGATATTTTTAATTTAATTTAATATTATTTTAATTTTCTTTATATATTTTAATTTAATTGTCTACAATAATACTTAATTTATTTAATTAAAAAATATATATATACAATCACACTGCGGACATACTATGTGATATTTATATTATTAACTAGTTATATGGCTTTCAAATATTTCATATATTAATCGATTTTATATATTACTCGTATGTATCGTATGTTAATTAATTATATTTTAATACAATTATAGACCAGGGTCGTTAATTTTTGAGACGAAATTTGAGAAAAAATATAGTAGCATTGAAACCCATTGGAAAATGAAGAGATTATAACAAAAATGAAAGAAAAAATAAATTACGGCTCTACCATGGGTTTGGGCATTGTAGAAACGTAACGTATTAATTTACTCATACGTGAGCAATAACCAATAGGATCGCTTTATTCAATCCTGTTACCAAAAATAAAGTATCCCTATTGGTTGTTGCTCACGTATACGTAAATAAATACTTTACTTTTCTACAATGCGCAAAACCAATGGTAGAGCCTCTGAGGTCAGGAAAACCATCAGAAAATAGAGATTTCAACAAACAAAAAGCCCACCGACTTTTAAAAAAAAGCAGATATTTTGTCGTGAGAATTTTCGATTGAAAATTAGGGTGCTTTTTCGATATTAAGTCAAAATAAATACTTAGAATAAAAAAAAATTTACAAAGTTTTGTTGGAAATTGAGATAAACAGTTTTTAACTCTTAAACCCCCTTCCCCCTCACTTCCCGACCTTATATCTCCTGTAGCCTGTAATTTATTATTCCTTTCATTTCTGTTATGTCCTTTTCGAATGGGTTTCATACTATTATAATTTTATTTCACTTTTTACCATTTTTAAAGGCTTCAGCACTGGTATATTATACAGACCCATTGCTAAAATTGTGGTCAACATCAGCGAACTTATAAAAGAAGTGAAGAATGGCTAAATCAACTAATACTTATTCGATTTTTACGGTGTAATATATCAATTGAAAGAAAGAAAGAAAGAAAAACTTTATTTGAATGCCACGCACAGTATACACATAAACAAAATTACATTATTACATAATATATAAATAATTAACAAAATAAATTACAGGTTTGTTGCGCGGCGACAAACAGGAAATCAGCTCAGCACATGCTACAGCAATAGATTGCTGTAACGCTGATTTTCAGCTGATGTCTTGAAGAGGCCGTGCGGCTTTTAGATACAGTAGGTACCGAAACAATCAAAATAAATATGAGACAATAAGGAAAAGTACACAACAAATACATACAGATAATAATTACTTAAACACTTTGTAAAGTATTGTCATCTCACTCCTTTTACTTAATGCAACATATGGAAGAAGGGCGTTGAATGTTTTTGGAGGTTGGAAGGGCGACTGAGGTCAACCTAGGCTCGTTGCATAAAGCAGTACAAATTGTTAATGATAAATTATTGATAACAATCCAAACAATCCATTAGAGTAATTGTATTTATTTTTAAGACATAACATACGCATATTTTAATTATATTTAAATACATTAACGATCTATAGTTAGGTATACAGTTTATACCTATCCACTTTATAATATTATTAAGAGGTACAATTTGATAAATTATATATTATTATTATTTTTACTATTATTATTAATATTTTTTTTTTTATCAAATTGTGTTTAATTGATTTATTTAATTTATTTTATATTGTTATATTATAAAACTTCAATTATTTACTTATGAATAACATTTAGCAACCGGATTTTTTTTTATATAAGAGCTCAAAATGTGACATTGCATCCACCTGATGTTAAGCAGTATGCAATATCCAGGAACGATAGCAACCAGCGGATAGAAACTAAACTAAACAAGTGGTGTGGAAACTTTCTGGTTTTCGGTGAGAACGAATGTTTACCATATTTTTGACATTTATATAGTGTACCATTTAAATAATATCAGCGGGTGATTTGCTTAGTTTCAAATAAATATTAATTAAACGTGTTTCTTTCAATAAACTTGATCTTTGGGTTTTATGAAGGAAGAGATTATGTAAAAAATATAGGTACCCATGATTTGGTCTGATGCCGAGTTTACTTAAAAACGCGTTGAAGTCTTTTGCACTAAAACTATTTCACAACAAAAATCTACCTCTAAAGGCTGCTAACATAAATTTAGACTTACTTACGGTCGTTCGTTATAAAGATTGCTAAGTACCGAGGCCGAGTGGCTCGTTTCTAACAAAATAATGTGTAAAAAAAATAAGCAGGCATATTTGGGGAGAGTTTCGTCTTAAAAAGTCTACGATGCATGAACCGTGAAACGCTTCGGTAAGGCGGGTGATAGAGAAATTTAATTTGGAGTAGTACCACTTATATTATATGATAGAGTGCCTTTTGAAAAAAAGGTTAATATTTGTGTGGTAGTATTTTTGGTGCGTGGAAGGTCTCTATAACTTCGTTAGGCCGATCGACCGGTCTCGTTACCACCGCCCATACCGATGGAAAAACGGTCAAATGACCTAGTCATGTTTCGGTTTTAGTTTGTTGGTTCACCAGTTTTCAGGAGATTACTGCATAATTTTCGAGGTGGTAGTCTCTTTCTTTTCAGGGTGCAATGCGGTTACAATGGGTGGTTGGATTGACGATAAAGGCAGCGAGTATATTAAAATATACTTGTAATGCAATTTGTCTTTGACGCCGCCAATTATGTAATCGCATCATTTAGCCGGCATAGTGAGAGCGATCAATATTATTAATTGACCCCATTCATAGACTTTGTTGGTCTGCTCAGTTAGATACAAAATCAAATGCAGTGCTCCAAATGCTCCAATAAAAAAAATGCCACTGTTAGATAGAGCAAAAATCGCGGTAAAAAACCCAGGTAGAGCGAGCGACCTTCACACACCTGTTATAAATTCCGTACTGTGATACCGCGTCCATTAAAAATATGTACACTGACTAGCATAATTATTTAGATACAAAAAAGTTACTTCGACCTCATGGTGAATCGCAGATGTCTGTCAGTCTGTCCGCATAATATTTGGTATGTTAAATTTTAACTTTGATATTTTATTGATATCTAACTAATGCGGATCTTACAAACATACGAGTATCTCATAAAAATTATAGACAAGCTCTATGAAAATACGATTGTTACTCAATGGGAGTTACAATCAAATCACGAGCGTAGCCAAGCCAGTATTTAGTATCGGAGGGGGTTCAAGCTTCGTTTAATTTTGTGATTTTTGATAAGCAAAATAAAAACGACACCTGTCAATATCACCTATTATATTTAGTAGTGCCTTAATGCCCAATTTCACCAACTCGTTAAGGGACAATTAATCTGAAAAACTGTCATAAATGTCCCCTAACTAAGCTAAGGGACATCTCATCCTCCAACTCCAACCCCTGCCTACTACTCACGTTTGGCACGTCGATTGATCTAATTTCATAGATTTCAGGAGGGGGTTTGAACCCCCCCCCCCCTGGCTACGACCGTGGTTACAATACATAAAAATAAACGGTTGGATGTGAGATTTTGCACTAGGATTTTTTATTAGGTATCTACCTAACCAAGTAGCGATAATAACGTATGAAGAATACTTTAAAGATTATAAGTAGAGATTTTATATTACAAGTATTTTATTGCGTTATGTCATTGAGTATACATCTTGCGGGTTCAATTCGTAATGACGGTTTTTTGTATTCAGCGAAGATGTGGTCGGCGGATATGTTGATCGTTACATATATATCTATATATAGATGACAGATATTATAGATAGATTGTCAGTAATGGATGTAAGCATAGAAGGTACGAGTAGGTAGGTAACTTATTTTTAAGAAAGTTATGCCTAAATAACTAATGCGATTGGCATTCATATACCTATTTAAAAATAAATCTGTCAGCAAGAAAACTATTATTTTTTTAATATATTATTTGCCTTCTTATAAGAATCAAGAGTGAATTCTGAGGTACAATTTCAGATATTAAAGATATCGGGTCGGAAATAAAACACAGCTACATATTCATACTCGCTGATAATAGAGCTTTTAATAAAAAGAATAAAATAAAAAAATATATACGTGGTGGCCTAGTTGGTTAGACCTTGGACTTAAAACACTTAGGTCCCTGGTTCAAATCCCGGTGTGTACCAATGAGTTTTTAATTTAAAAATTTATGTACATTTGTTTGACAACACCACTATAGTGCCTCGGAGAGCACAACTTGTGAAACTGTTTATAGATAGGTTATTGAGTCTATTCAAAACATCGCGACGAGCTAGCCCCTTGTTCGGTGTAGACTCATACCATCGGCTACGACGAGGGGGGATTAAAACCTCTCCGCTGGGTACCCTGGGGCCGTCTAGGCGGTCTCGGGCGCCGTAAGGCACCCGTGATGATACATAAAATAAAAAAAAGGTTCAGTAGTTTTTGAGTTTATCCGGAACAAACAATCAATCAAATCATTTATCTTTAAAGGTAATACCTACTTATTATATAGTATTCGTAAAGGTAAATAGAGATTATAAAATGCTAAGTGAATATTATTATGATTAAATGCACGGGTTCAACTTACTGTGTTCACAATACTTTTTATTTCTGATTTATAAAAAAAAATACCTACTCACCTACACATTAATGCGGACATATTATTATTAAATTCACAACAATCGGTTCAGACTTTTCAACAAATTAGTACCTATTTAAACTTACAAACAACGTCTCCAGTAGCCGAGTTCTGCCCATTAAAATATTTAACCATCACTTTTACATTAACTATAGTAAGCACTGAAACAATATTGTATGTTTATCACAGCTAGGTTATTTTCACAACACTTTATTTATAACCAACAATAGATGTGTACTGTAGAGAAATCACACGATAAACAATAAATTTAACTTTAAAACGCGTTTTTCATTCACGACTCTGTGTTGGAGACTGACTGACGGAGTGGAGTGGAAAGTTCATCGAACGAGGTGCGCCGGCGCACGCGGTGGTGTGGGGCTCGCGTGAGAAAACACTGCGAAGCCTTCAAGGAAATTGATTTTTTGGTTTAGGTGCCGAAGTTATATTGCATAATGTTGTTATTTTTATGAATGAGGAAGTTTAAAAAAATGTGTTAATATGTAGGTAACCCAGAGAGAGACTTTACGGTTTTTTAACAACTTTCCTTAGATAAAATATTGATGTTGAAATCTATTTCAATATTTTTTTATGACAAGAACCAAAGTCATGCAATCAAATCTTCGTATGTAGGTACGGCTTGACCTCTCTAGGACAATTATTTTACGATTCAATCTTCTCACCGACCGCTTTTACCTAAATGCAACAAATATTTAGGTATTTGTCGCATTTAGGTAAAAGCGGTCGGTGAGAAGATTGAAGCGTAAAATAGTAGTAGATCAAACTGGTGAGTTTATAGGGGGTGCCCTATATTGACAGAGAAGACTTGTCCGTCGGCCTCGGATGTTCGGTAGAGCCGAGAACCGGCTAGGGTTAACCCTGTTGCCGAGGCAAAGGACTTGTCGCGGTAAGGCTCCACACGTTATTGGAAACGGGAAGACTAATGTTGTCGATTTTTGTGGTCCCGGCGCCAGGTGAATGTTGTAGGGTTATAGAGATGGGGTTTGCTCCCCGAATAGATCTCTCAGCATATATGCCTGCCTTGCATATATATCACCTACTGTGAGCTTGATCTACCACACCAGCGACAGAAGAACAACATTGTGAGCAAACAGAATATACGAGATTAGGATGTCGAATAAGCAAAAGATTATAGTAATATAGTAAAAGCATATATTTTGTAATAAACAGCAAGTAAAAATAAAAGCCTATATACCTATCTATCTATATATGCAATTTAAGTACCAACATAGATAATACGTTTCTGTCTAGTGTACCTATTTAGTATTATAGTATGTGCAAGATGGCTGAGAAAGTCAGACTCAAAAAGCCAACCTATTTATCCCTGAATTATAATCTATATTATAATTATCTGTGATTATATTATACTAATATAATAAAAGGTTAAGTTTGTGAGTTTGTAGAGGGTTATCTCTGGATCTACTGAACCGATTTTGAAAATTATTTTTGTGTTGGATAGCCCATTCCTATTATCCTATTAGCCTATATAACATTACGCCGAGACCAATAGCAGCGGATCATCAATGAAAAATGTTGGGAAAACGGATAAAATTTGTTCCTTTTAAGTTTCCGTTGCGTGCGCAGACAAATTCGCGCGGGTCAGATAGTTACAAATAATATGTTTGAGCCTCGAAGAGCACAATAAGTCGGCCTGAATTTCATCATACCAACGTCCATCGTCTACGACTAGCGCTGTGAGGCATCCGTTATAGTAGTGTTTAAAATATCATTGTTTACTATAGCTGAAGTTAAGTTGGTCCAAAAATATACCGACTAATAGCCATCTTATGGAACTTAAGGAATATTTTATATTTTTTATTTAGATGAATATATATATATATATATTATTATTATTTTACTACTTTATTCAGAAACGTTACGGTGGTTTAGTAATAAATGTGTTATTTCACTTTTTTTCCATATCAATGTGACGGAGAAAACAGAGGTTTAGCTGGCCTTGGTTTACCCAAACGTTTGTTGTTAAAGTTTAGATTGTATTATAGAGCAACGTGGCCACTCTGTATATATTAATTATATCCTATGGCGGCCACCGGGCTATACGGCGGCCGCCATAGGGGAGTATACATACACATTATTTTCCCTCTGTCAAATCACTGGCACAAATGTGCTTGTGCGATATCCACCTCTCGAGAGAACGCGACAAAGCAAAGTTATTGCTCAGTTTTTTGGTGCTAAAAGCGGTCTACGACATCAAATTTTCAAAAGATTGCTGTTACTTTTCATAAGTAAGTAATATTATGTATTTTTAATAATAATAATCTTTTATCAAAGTAAACGGAGCTTTACAGAAAATTCACAAAAGCTGACTGTCGATCGATCAAGCGACCGACAGTTCTTCACACTCTCGTACAAAAATTGGATCAGTCGACCAACAAACGACATTTGGCCGTCGTTGGTCGCGTTGCATTAGCAATATGTCATATCGATAAATGAATTAGATAACATTGAATAATATTATACACTATAAGTTTTGTTTTTCTTTTATGTCAAATTAGCTATACAATATATATTATTACGAATCCGAAAAAAAAAATCAACGACTGATTCCTAACTGTACGGTGATAATCATAACTTGTTTTTTTCTAAGGATTCAAATTTAAAAGAAATGTGGAGGCGGTTTTGTAAAAAAAGTCGATTGGTATCCCGTCAAAAAACACTTCTTCAGAACTTTAACACTTTCGACTTCCTAATGCAAAACCACGATGTGTTTGTCCCGTAAGGCTCTTTGTTACTTTAACTATATTAGTATTTTATTATTTAAGTATATTAAAAGATTGTTGACAACGTTGTTGGATGTTATATTTTACATGTAGGTAAATAAAAAAATATATATATATTGGAGCACGGCATGTGAATTTATCTCTATCTGGAGGTAAGCGCCCTACAAAGTCTATGAATGGAGTAGATCAATTTGTTGCTAAATAATATTGATCGCTCCCAATATGCCGGCTAAAATAGATAATATATAAAATATTTATATAAGAAATACCACATACTTAGAAGCTAATATTTAATTTGGTTGCAGTTTTGGTTTGCTATTTATATATTTTGGTTTCAATGGCATGAATAATTAATAATCTAGGAAATAAATAAAATTGTATATTAGTCTTGCGACATAATTATTGTTATTATTATTGCATTATAATTGATACCTATACCTAATATAAAGGCATAAATTATTAATCTTGTAATTGTTTTATATCTGGAATGATATAATATAATAGTTATCTAAAAACACAAAAACGAAAAATATTATAATTTATCGCCACCACATTGTTAAGAATTTTGAAGGTAGTGCATATTTCTACCTTTATAAATAAATACCGCAGTATTTAAAAATCAAGGTGTTCGAGCATGTGTGTTGCCAGTGTCTCATGAAAAAACTCACAGTCACACAAAGGGCGATTGAGCGCGCTATTGTCAGTGTTTCCTTGCGGGATCGTATTTGAAACGATGAGATCGTAAAAGGACCAAAGTAACCGACATAGCCTCCAGAATCGTCAAACTTAGCGGCAGTGGGCAGGCCACATAGCTCGCGCGGGGACCGCGTGCTGAGGACGTAGCCTTAGAGGAAGGCCCCCACATTTTTAGGTCGTCGGTCAATGCACCGACAACCTAAAAAAAGGTCGCGGGAAGCCGATGGTTACAGGCAGCGTTGAACCGCTCGTTGTGGCGATCCTTGGGGGAGGCCTATGTCCAGTAGGGTGGAGCGTCGTTGTATGGAAAAAAAAAAGATTGCTTCGTCGATCTTGAATACCAACGAAAAGTGCATTAGGGTGTACTATTAACAAATGTATTTTTATTTTATTTTTTGGACATATGTCCTCATAATGCCCTCTACCCTCATTTGAAAATTAAGTTTTTTTTAGAATTTTCAAATTTTTATATAGCCGGCTATTATAAATTATAATTCATATTAAGAACATTTAAACACCAATTAATAAGAAAACATGATTTATTTATAAAAATAACACAAGTTTACATTTACAAATTATCGTGAAAATATAGAGAAAAAAAAACACTGTCACAAAACATAATTTCAGTTACATTTTATTCCTATTTTATTATTTTGTGTAAAAGTCTTTCTTTGTTTCGAAATACGGCATTATTATTCGAACGAATAAATCCGTCTCTCGCTTTTTCACCAGCCACAGTCATCGACGCCTCAGTCACCATTTTAACACATCGTTCAACTGCTTGAGTATGACAAGGATAAATTGGAAACTCTGATAAGTTAAGGTTTTCCAAATTATTATCTGAGATTTTATAAAGCATTGGAGGAGGTGTAACTTGTGATTCACCCCATATTATTATATCAATATAGTCCTTTGCATTGAAGTTCAACTTAGGTGTTTTAAATATTCTGATCCCACTTTTTTGATTTTTTCTAGCTTCAATAATTCTTCTTAATCCCAATTCTTATATGTGTGGCCGTTCGTCGTTTATCATAGCAGGTAGAAGATTTTCAGGATGTGCAAAAAATGAATTTCTTTCAATTACTGGATCAATGATATTCTTGACATTGCAGCTCAAACATCTTGAATATTGAATTAGCTTAAATACATGAGTTGGGCCATCTTTAAAGGAGCTTTCTTTCTTGATGCTGAACCAAACAGGAGCATAAACTTTACGATGTATTCTGAAAGTTCAATTAAGTTATGTGATGGGCTATAAGTGCTTATAAAGACTTAGAATCCTGTTGGCTGTTGTCAACCACCGCGAATGAGCCATTTTTCCTGGGTCTCTATGAGACAAATATTCAGAACAAGACCCGCTACTTACTGCATGACATATTTGATATAAATACTTCTGATCTGTGCTAAGACTCTTTTCTCTTTCTTCTGATAAACAGGCATATTTGACGGAATAGCTGACACCAATTGTGTCAACCAGCCGGTTGACACAATTTTCTAAAGCTTTTCCAATTGGTCCAGAATAAAGTTGAGGTCCACTTGTTGCTCCATCTAATTTAATAAATAAATGTCGAAGATGCAATTCGTTTGCATGCATTTGACAGATGAACCACTGCAGTGGTCTTCCTAACTTTAATTCTATAAAACGTATCACTCCACTTTTCCAGCCAGTGTTTGTAGCAGTGCCATCGCTCGTGTTTTGTAATGAATGAATGGATTGTTTCAGCTATCGATTTTCCTGTTCCGGATAATGTTGTAAGATGCCCTAAGTATAATGATCTTGGTTCAATTATTAAAGAACAATGTTCTCTCGTGACAATTTTTTTATGGAAACGTTGGCCTCCTTTTTCATAAATCAGTGTCCTGTCTTTTCTTTCATCAAAATAATTGCTTTAAATTTCTGAATAACTGTGTCTGCTTTGAATTTATTCTCGCATTCTTTTTCTAGCTCTGCGAACTTTGCTTCGGTCTATTACTTTTTCTGAATCTTCCGAGGTTACTAAACCAACATCTTGCAATACAGCACTTGCGACTGCTGCTGCCGAACGATCAGAATTGCCATAACGGTCACAACTTCAGCTAAGGTAGGAAGAAACAGCATATTTCTTTTAGGTGTTAGTGCTGAAACAAAATCGGACGCTTTTGAAGTACTTGGCTGGGGTTCTGCGAAATCTGGAGCAGAATAAGTTCTTAAAGAAGTTTTTCCTTTGTTCTCTGATGAAGAAAACTTTCTGAGTCTATTTTATAAACTTGAATCGATTTCAGTTTTCGTATGTTTTTGTTTTCTAATATTTTTGTTTGTATCCGGTCTAAACTGCCAATAGCTACCTTTCGCGCATTTCTTTGATCGTAAAGGAAAGGTCTTTCAAGCTTAGGATTTTTTTTTCGTAAGAGCAAATGCATTTATCATCGTTACATTTGCAGCTATAAATATCAAACAACACTGATATACTCTTGTTTTTATATTCTTTTAACTTCAGTCGAAAGTTCTCAGTTTGTTTTGATTTTGGATAACAAATGAAATTGAACTTGTCATAAATGCATTGTAACAGCTGTTTTACACGTTGAGTGGTTACGATAGGCATAGAAGCTGTAGTCCATATTTTAACAACTTCACGAACAACGTCATCAAATACTCGTGAATTCGCAGGTTGTTTTTCATTTCCATGTTCTTCAATTTATTTCTGACGAAAAGGATATACTTTATTACATCAGCTGTTTAATCTTCATTTTACTATGAGTAGAATTAATCATTCCTAGAGAAAAATAAAGGTTGTGTTAAAGTTATATGATTATTTTTAAATAAGTAAATTTTAAGTATTTTTTCAGATCTTCGACCCACGGTAGAGGGATATAAGTAGGGTTCAATATTTTTATTTTTCCCGTATATCTTATTACCCATGAAGGTAAAAACCGTGCCCGTCCGCGCGCCGCTACTGGATTCAATTTGCAGGGTGCCGCACGAGTGACAAATTTGTCACTCACACACACTTTTACATTTTTAACATCCTCAGTCTGATTTGTGCCTTCGGTGGAGAAGGTGGAAAAGAGCTCCGCTTTTATTGTCGGAGAAATGGTTAATTGTGCATTAAAGCTCTGTAGAAACTAACTCTTTAAAAAAGTACCTAGTGTCACGTTTTTCAAGTATGTATTTAACATGTTTTTCTTATATTAAACCTTAATAAAAAATAATAATAAAACCCAAAATTAAAATATCAAAATCTGATCGGCAACTTTCAAACTATGTGCGTCAGTTAGAAGTTAAAGAACTAGCTGATGTGTTTTTATTTTTAATGAGAATTTCGATACTTTAAAATAATTTATAATCATTTAAATTTAATTTAATCAAAAGGTACCTATGGCGACAACAAAACCGTCCAACGAGGTTTGTCAGTTACAATTTAGTGATGTGATTTTATAATTGATAAACTCGATTTTTGTAAATACTTTCATGGTTATGACATATTATACAATTATTGTTTTTTTTTTATATAATAGTAATTATATTTTCTATACATACAGTTTCCCGAATGATCCGGCATTAAAATGAAAATGGGTAGAGGCAAAAAGAGAAGAAAATTGGTTACCAACAAGCATACCCGTGTATGTTCAGTACATTTTGAGGAATCAAGCTATGATTTAATTATTTTTCACCTTTTGGAGTTTGCATCGACTTTTATAACTTCCTCTTGGAGGTCGGTCAAAAATATTGAGATTGCGTTTAGTAGGTAACATGTAGTTAGTTGTGCATGTGTTTTAATTTAATAAATAATTTAATTTAATAAAGTAGGTATTTTAATGTATTGTTATATATACATACATATTTTAAATCCACTAGTATTATAAATGCGAAAGTGTCTATCAGGGTGAATTTAAAAGGATGTACTTTGGGCTAATATGAGGTTCTGCTGATAAAATCTAACAACTTTTCCTATGGAACCATGTATCGCAAAAGAAAAAAAATGGCCTTCTCCATACAAACAAGTACCGTTAAAATGACCAATTTGTATGGGGAAGTCAATTTTTTTTTAATTGGCATGGGAAAGTTGTTTGATTTGATCATATTAGCCCAAAACATATCCTTTCAAAGTTATTGAGTCTATTCAAAACATCGTGACGAGCCAGCCACTTGTTCGGTGTAGACTCATACCATCGGCTACGACGAGGTGGGATTAAAACCCCTCCGCTGGTTACCTTGGGGCCCGTGATGATATGTGTATGTATTACAATCGTATATCGATAAATAATTATTAATCTTTGATGATCTCTATAAATCCCAAAATATTTGGTTTATATCGATAAGTTATTTATTTGTTGTCGGTGGCAACACTATCGAAACTATTAAGTATGCAATTTAATATTTAGCTTTTTATAATAAAAAAACAATACACTTCATAGACACGCGCACACATTCATGTTTGACAACAGCTAACTTGTATCTCTTTTATTCTCAAGCAGTTATTTAAGTGTCCGACGCGTCGAGCTGCCATTTGAAGCCACACCTTTTTCGCCGTTCTTCATTTGTTCGCCTCAGAAATTGGCGACACCGGTATCGTACTATTATGAAACAATTTATGTATCATGCTTACTCCATTGGCGCGGGGCGCGTTTTTTTAGCTTCATGTTATTACCTAATGCAACATTTCACACATATTCAGCAATGAAAATCGAAAAAAGCAATGACGCTCCACCCTAGTCCAGCAGTGGACACGTGAAAGGCTGGTATGATGATGATGATAAATAAATAAATAATACTTACTAAATTGTTTTTAAATAAATATTACTTAGTTTATTTTTGTTTTATTGTGAATTCCTTATTTTAGCTATGTGATATATCGACATTTGGGTAGCCCTAGCCGTTGACACCCACAACTACATGTAAAAACTTACAATCAATATTTGAACACGAATTAGTGATGATGTGTGCGTAATTAGTATTTTTCTTATTGAACATTGTCAGATGTATAGATGCGTGCGTTGTACCCATAGGTTGTACCCCTCCCTCAAAATTTGTCAGATATTTTTATATTAGATAAGAGCGCTATGGCGTCTCTTCCCGTGGCCACGTTGCTCTAAGGTTGAAGCGGTTTCTTTGCAAATAAAAGACGAAAATATATCGAGTATATATTAGGTCTACTATGTCTGGGTTGCACCAAAAAGTAACTCTCTGTAAATGTTACGATTAAAGTTAAAAATGGCGTCGAATGTACCAGTTTTATTTTGAGGGTCGAATGATAGCTGGTACAATTACTTTAACGGCTGCTTTGGTGCACACACGGATTATTATATTATTATAATCTTGCCGATGCTGTATGGAAGATTAGTTTTTATGCAATGCCTAAAATGCCTTAAAAAACATATTTGACAGATAACAGCAGACAGCTGTCATTTGTATAAAACGAAAGCGGTGAATCGTGACTTTCATTTATAACATTTTAGCTATTTTTGATAATATTTATAGCCAAGAATTAGTGTTAGTTTTATTAAAAAATAAAAATGCCTACTATTTCAGGTAATGTTATTATTTAACACATAATATATATATTATATTTCCTAATTTAAAGGTTATATTTTTCATTCTGTGATGTCAACAAAAACTTACTAAAAGTTTGTTATTTAATTTATTTTAATTGTGTGATTCTTACAGCTATTATACTATTATTTTATTAAATAATATATGTCATCAGTTGTGTTAGTTTCCTTCATAACTCCTAATTTAAAAAAATGCATTGTCACCATAGTTAAATTTATATACTTAATCAACGAATTTAATTGCATATTATTTTTAGTAAAAGTAAAATGGGGTAAAGAGGTATACCCTAATGTAGAGGTGAACACTGAGGATGAACCTGTGATATTCAAAGCCCAAATCTTTGCTCTGACGGGAGTACTGCCGGAGAGACAGAAAGTGGTGTGTAAGGGTGTTACACTTAGAGATGATACTTGGGGAAATTTTAAAGTTGCCAATGTAAGTAAATTTTATAGTTAAATGTTATATAACACTTTTACCTCCATGTTTACCTATTAGTAATAATACACAGTAAGTGACCACTAGGCTGTGTACCTGTGTGTATTACGAGATACTGAGATACCAGAGTATTCCTCAAAATTCTACTGGCCTCCACAAATATTGGTTCTGATTTTTGGTGTAACACTTAAATTTTCAGTAATCATATTATTTTTAATTTCATATTTACTACAAGGTCCACAATCAATTTCTAAGATTTGCCGACTGTAAGTTAATATTTTATACATTTTGATTAACAAATTTGATTATTCGCCATAATAACCATTCCAAATTTCAAGTAAAAAAATTACACAAGTATTTTTCAAACATTTGATGCAGGCAGACAGATGAATACTTAAAATCTACTCAAAAAGTATTCTTTAAAAAAAAAAATACTTAAACAAAATTATAATAGTACAATTATTATTGTATTTTTTTCAAGTTTGTCTGATTGGAATGTGATCAGAGATTATTATATTAAACAATTATTGTTTTATTTTAGAATGCATTGGTATTAGTGATGGGCAGCAAGGAGGAGGATGTGGCCAAGGCTCCTGCAGAACAAACAAAATTTGTTGAGGATATGAATGAAACAGAACTTGCTTCTGCTGTAAGTGGTCTTTACTTTAACAAATAAATTTATTGTTTATATTTTCAAATTGTTTATATCATCTTTTTATTTTAGAACATTTAAAATCATATAGTATGTTTAAAAAAAAAACTAATAGCATTTTTTTTTGTTTCAGTTGGATTTACCCAAGGGATTAATTAATCTTGGAAATACATGTTACATGAATGCAACTGTGCAGTGTTTGAAAACTGTACCAGAACTGAAAGATGCATTAATTAGCTATAGTAAAGGTAAGAGATGTTTTATATTATATATTTTATCATTTTGAGAAATGTATTGTGCTAGCAATATTTTCTGGATTTGTTAACAACCTAATTTGGAAAAGATTAACCCTATCTCCTTAAAGAACTATTACAAATATAAGTTTACAGATAAACATAGACATAATCTTGTTAATGCAGGTGAGTTGACAGTTGCCTTAGGAGTCTATACATGCTTTGGATGAAGCATTGCTGGTGAAGATGTATTGGTTTTTATCCAATCTACAGTTTACAAATACTTGTCATTGTGCCTACTTTTTTTATTTGTAGGACAATTTACATATATTGCTCTGGTCACAAACTAAGCTCTAGGCTTGTACTATGTGTACCAGAAACCATGATGTTATACATATTATATTTTATAAACACCCAGACATTGACAAACTGTAGAGAAAAATGTACTGATATTTTTTTGCTATGGGTAGGAATTGAACCCAACACCACCGGATACATCGCCAAAGGGCCAATTGTTATAATTGATGCAGAAGTCTACTGAAAACCGGTGAAGCCACAGACTAAATCCGAAACATGACTTGGTCACTTGACGATTTTTGCATCTGTAACAATCAATCTGGGTGTTGGTAACAAAGTATAGAGACTTTCCACCCACCTAAAGGATGACTTATAACATTGATAGGTTCGGAGGCGGGTAAATCAGGAGAGGTGACAGCTGCCTTAGGGGATACTGTGCGTGCGTTGGATGGCGGCAGTGCGGGTGCGTGCGCAGACGCGGCGGCTCGGCTGCTTCGCGCCCTGCACGCGCTAGCTCCGTGGTTTGCCGAGCGCGCGCCTGGCGGTGGCCTGCAGCAGCAGGATGCTAGTGAATGCTGGACTGAACTGGTTCGGGCACTGCAACAACGATTACCTTTGCCTACCAAGTATGTATGAATCACATAATTTTTAAGGAAGTGATATTTTTATAACTCTGAGCCTATTCAATCTGTAGCATATAAGCTAAGAAAGACACATAGATTATAAAATTCAATGGGTAGTATTTACCACAACAAACTTGTGAATTATTTGATGTATGCATACCATCAACTATAATGAGATGGGAATAAAACCCCTCCGTGTAAGCGAACGCGTTCGCTAAAAGAAGTGTAGGCAAGCCGCTCATCTTGGGGGTTCTGCTTGTACCTATTGGTAAGCATACCTCATGACCTATACAGTGATTAGTTGTCCCCCCTATGTTGTCTAAATAATCCAGGACTGAAAAGAAAACTTTGCATTATGATTAATATCCTCTATAACTGAACTTTTTACATGGTCAATAAAATTGACCATGTAAAAAGTTAAAAGAAGAAAGAAGTTTGTAGAAGGTTGAACTTAAAAATAAAACCATAAGAAATTGATAAATATCTTGTAGATGTATGCTTAAATTAAATAATAGTAATATACATATACATAATAAGCATACTTTACTCGATATGATCCGTGTAATTAATATTAATAAAAATAAATGATTTAATTAATATCACAGGTCAACAGTAATAGACCAATACTTTGGAGGCACACTGGATGTGGAGTTAGTATGTTCAGAGGCTGAGGAAGAGCCCACTCGTTCCAAGGAAACCTTTCTGCAGTTGTCATGTTTTATCTCGCAGGATGTCAAGTATATGCAGAATGGACTTAGATCTGTGAGTTATCTGATTTTACTCATGTCATACATCTTTTTAAATGTTCATATATATTAAAGGAGATGGTAAGATGGAGATGGATATTAGGTGGACAGTGACTGTAGGAAATAAAGTTAATGGAGCACTTAATATAAGTACATTAAAATATAAAAATTGTGCATATGCTCATGACACTTATTATGGAAGTGAAGTATGGGTATGGCAGGAGAAGCATGCAAGTAAGATTAGTGCAGTTAAAATGAGATCAGTAAGAAAAAAGTCTGGTGTAATCTTTACAGAACAAATATTATATTTAATTAAACAAATAAATTTAAATTTATTTTAGATAATAAAAAATAATTAAAAAAATCATTTTTTTCAACAGTTATTCACTATCGATCTATGCCATTGCTTATCATTTAGGACTACTGTCTCCTTATCCTAGCCTTACCAGCCATTTATTCCAAATTGTCATTGTGTTTTAAAATTATAATTGATTGTTTGCAGAAAATGTCGGAACAAATTACAAAATTGTCACAAACATTAGGAAGAGATGCTGTTTATAATAAAACGGTAAGTAATTAATAAAATATTAATGCGTGTATAAAATATTCGTTATTTTAAGTATATAGGGATCAATAGGTTGCAATCAACGGTTACGTACCTCGTAATTGTAGGTTGCATTTGTTGTTGGACCTTCATACTGCTTTCCATCAGGTCATGAGGCTGGGGCGCCGGCTTTTAGAAAACCTCATGAGTGCTTATGCTCATTTGATGACTCGATAAAGTGGTTTAAGGAAGAAAGAAGAGTTTTGAGGTTTCGTTTTGCTCGCATCGGCATTGCGCATCGAAAAACGAACATTTTGATAACGGCATCAGTAACTGGCATCCGTTGCCCGCATCGCTAATAAATAATAAATCGAGACAACATCACATACTTATATATTGTCCTGGTCATGTAATTTAAGTTTTAGTATGACCACATATGAGTTGATACAAAAATGTATATATTAAAAAAAAATTAAGTGGACTATTATTTATTATATTTTAAAACTTTTCCCAAGAGAATCTTCAGATTCCTTATATAATAAACTAGTTGATCCGCGCAATCTGCGTATATTTATAACCCTCTCAAAAGGAATATTTTTTTCCCGTTATTGTAACATTTTTCTTTGTTACCCCGCTACTATTGGTTGTAGCATGATGTTATGTTGTATATAGGCTTCCTCGATAATCGGGCTATCTAACACTATCAGTCAGTATTTTATAAGTGATGTGCGTACAAATAGACAACGAATTTAAAAACGTTAGATGATTGTTCTCTATTTTGAATCTAAATGGCCTAATTATATTAACATAATGTGAACCAACATTAAGTTATTATTACTAATTTCTATTTCAGAAATATATATTTAAAAACCTCTATAGGTACCGACTTATAGCATCTCTAATATCTTTTGATTTTTTTTATAGGCAAAAATAAGTCGTCTTCCAGCCTACCTTACAGTTCAGTTTGTTCGGTTTTACTTCAAAGAGAAGGAGTCAATAAATGCCAAGATCTTAAAGGATGTAAAGTTTCCCCTGGACCTGGATGTCAACGAGCTGTGCTCTCCAGAGCTGCAGGAGAGACTGGCTCCTATCAGGGCTAAGTTCAAGGTAAACAAATACTTACAAGCAAGTTTTCTGCTGAACGAACTGCTGAAAAACTTTAATAAATGAATTATTTGACCTGAGATTAACATAAATTAATAATTTCAATTAATTAGTAATTTCTTATACTCGCAAAAATAACATTATTAAACATGAGTATACTCTGAATGGATCAGTAGTCAAAAGAGCACCGTGCGCGCCTTGGAGTCATATTGGATGATGAACTAACTTACACGTCTCATTATGAGCACATTACTAAAAAAGCCTATAGAATCCTAGGTTTTCTTTCTTGGATTACCAAACCGTTTAAAAGGATAACATCACTAAAGGCTTTGTATTTCACTTCTGTGAGAAGTATCATGGAATTTGCTTCACCAATATGGTCCCCATGCTATGCGGTGCATATAAATAGGATACAGACTATTCAGAGGAAGTTTCAGCGTATAGTGTATGGTAGGATACAAAGCCCTGAGGATACCGGTACTAACCTGATGAATTTGGAACAGAGACGTATTATAGCCGATACTATGTTTCTGTACGATATAGTAAACAGTTTCATTGACTGTCCGCAACTTACACAGCGCATTACTATTTAGAAACACATACCTTCCATATAAGCACATAAATACACACACACACACACACACACACAGGAAGCATCACATACAAATTAAATATATATTGATGTAAACAGTGAAACAATTTTATATGATATGTTATTTTACAATGTAAAATAACATATCATATAAACTTAAATGTGACTGATTTTTTCCTGAAAATAAATAAAATTTTATATATTGGAAAGGTTTGTAACTTAGCGCTAGCATCGCGTCGCTTAAAAAAACTAACAAGTAGGTATACAAAATAAACTACTTGGTAATCCATTTTTCTGTTATTTTTTTAAAACTTAATATGTATATGAATAAAATTAAGTCATAGCTATCATTCAACTTATTTTTCTCATCATCTTATTTTTTTTTTACTTTTACTATTTTGCTACCTTGCCGTTCAACAAGATCGGTATACTATTTCGAATCGGACCAATCATGGGGACAGACAGACCAAGCTGAGTATATACACCATATTATTATGGGTTCTTTTTCACCCAAAATACGAGGTTATTGAGAAAGAAAATATATTTTCTGTTCGCATTTTAAGATTAATATTCAACCTTTTTTTTTTCAGGCACTAGATGAAAAGTCTGTAGAGAACAAGCTAAGCTCCAAGAGTGAGGGAGACAACGAGAAGAAGACTGCTGGTAGTACGAAGAAATTACCTTACTCCTTTGAAGATGGTGAGTCACCATTGCTGGATATTTTTATATATGCAAAAAATCGTTTGGGCTGCATCCAAAGTGTAGTAGTAGTAGTATTGTAGTCAGTAGTGGGTCCATGGGTCAAACGTAAATAAAACTAGTGTACTAAATAACATGTTTTGCTAAATTCTAAAAATACACATTGAAAGAGAGACTCGAAGATACGAAACGGAAATTTTGGAATTTGTGATCTCTTTTCTCACTTTAAATACTTTGTTACAATTATGAAATTACTCAAGCCGGGTTTAATACTCAATTTTGTCAAGTCAAGAGGAATTCCAGGAAAGTTTTTCTATTTCTATTTAAATTCTTCATTGCTTATAAAAAAATACATAGGCGAGCCTAATGCCTTAGGCATTATCTATCTATCAGCTTACTTTTGGGAAAGTGAGCATAGCTGCTAGCAAAGCATTTGCATCCTTTTTTAAAAGATCTTGGCCTTCTAAGATCGGCCGTCGAAACTTTTATGGAACACTTTTCCAAGATGGCGCTTAGAGAATCGTATAGTATTTGGTTGGGTAGAGAGGTTAGTGAACAGAATGAGGAGTATAGTTGATATCGGAAAGGCTTTCTACCTGTTTTGCAGTCTTAAGTCCAGGAACGCTGCAGTTCACTCCCCTGCCTTCCAACCACGCGATGGATCCGGCACCCGTCCGGAAAATCCATGGTTGGCTAAGAACATTGTCTCTGTCTCCATTACTTTTCTTTGACTAGGAAATCAACTAACGCTGTTTCGCCTGTGTGTTCGGAGTTGGGCTCAGCCGTTTCATTGTGCAGATATATAATCTAATGTTTTTTTTTAATGGAGCATATGACTTTGTATCTACCTGATGGTAGTGGTAGTTGGATTAGATTATCTCTACGATGGATATTATTTGTAGCATCGCAAATAACCTCCATTTTACGCGGCTTCCCTTGTTAATGGGGGTAAGTTACGTTCAAAGTTGTGATTTGTTAAATTATGTTAGACGTAGGAAGCAACAACAGCGGCCTCTACAGTCTACAAGCGGTACTCACGCACCAAGGTCGCTCGTCGTCGTCGGGGCACTATGTGGCGTGGGTGCGGCGCGGCGACGCGTGGCTGCGCTGTGACGACGACACCGTGACGCCCGTCAACCACGACGACGTGCTCAAGCTCAGCGGAGGGGGTCAGTCTATTATTTTTGTTTTTCACTAAATATGGCTATAATGAAAAAACCATTTGTTTTGCCAATGACAAGTTTGAAAGATACACGTTAAGAAAAAGGTAATGCAATATAAAAAAAAATATGTTTTTCCAATTAGCTTGTTTCTTTTTTCTGTTTTTTTTTTGGACGGGCTTTGGTCATATTAATTGACCATGTCAGCCCCATTGATAAGTTGCAGTTTTTGACACTGGAAATTTTTACATAATTATTATAAATTCACATTATTATTATATACACATTTTTTAAATATTATATCTAGCTTTCTCTGCTTTTTCTATATATATTTACAAAATTGTAAAGCATTCTCGCCGTATCAGATGTTGGTTCGGCGAGAATGCTATTAAATGCACCAACATCCCAAATATTTACATTTGAGTCTGCTATCAAAATTTTCCTTTCCGACTTACACCTGACACATTCCCACAATAAATGCATCGCATCTTCTATAAGACCACACCTATCACAGGCTGGAGAGTCTGTTTTCTTCATTAAGTATGCAAATTTATTGTAAGGAAGGTGTCCAGTATGAAGTCTAAAAGCGTTAATCAGTAATGTTCGATTTAATTTCGTCGAGGCAAACCAGGGTATACGAGGAGGCTCACACTGCATAATCTTGTACCAAATGCCTATTTCTCGCGATCTTCCATTAAAATACATTTTCCAAAACTCGTGACATTTATTTCTATATTTCGGCAAAAATTCAGAGTAGTATGGGACAACATGTACTACCTCCCCTTCAGTTATCCCCGACTTAGCTAACCGGTCAGCCTCCTCGTTACCTTCTATACCGATATGTGAAGGGATCCACTGCATGTGCACAATATATTTCTTGGACCAAAGCTCAATTATCTTCCTCAAAATAGAGTAGGCAACGGGTGTGCCACCTCGACCAGAGCCACAATGAAGTAAATGCTGAAGGGAACTCTTGCTATCGGTCAAAATTACCGCTCTCCTACAGCCAGTATCAATTATATAAGATAAAGCTTTTGAAATGGCGATAAGTTCCACGGACATTATTGACAGCCCACTATTAACTTTAAAACACTTTCCACTTCTACGTACTGGGTCATAATAAGCGGCTCCCAACCCAGAAGGGTACTTAGATCCATCTGTATAAACTTTATACCAACCTTCATATAGTATATGTAACTCTTGCAACACGTTACATTTAAGATTACATATTAAGTTATAATTTTTTGATAACACCACACTATTTAAATTTATATTTACAATATCATTAAGATTTAAGCTAGACACCCAAGTGTCTAAACTGTACAATTCCAACAATGAAGCAACATTTTCTTCTTTCATCTCGTTATATATTGTTACAAGCAAAGGGATCTTTTTTTTTGACCAAAAACTATTACTACTCATTTTATTTAATTGATCACATAAATCAATTATTACGTTATTTGAACTGATTTTGCTTTTAGGATAAATTTGCTTGCCAAAAATCTTCTATGTACAGTCAACGGAGGGATAAAAATCTCGCTTTCCATTGCATGAATTGGAGTACTTTTAATAAATCCACCAACAATCCTTAGTGGCTGATTTTGAATTTTGTCTAATTTAGACACATGGGTTTTTACACTATTATGATACAAAAAACTGCCGTAGTCAATTCGGCTTCTAATTAAAGCTATATACAATCTGCGTAAGTACTTGGGATGGATACCCCAGGAGGAGCCCGCCAATACTTTTAATAAGTGAAATTTTTGTGTTCTTTCACAAATATTATTAATATGACATGCCCAGCGTAGAGACCTGTCTAGCCAAATACCTAAGTACTTATATACTTCAACTGTGGGTAAAGTAAAACCGTTTACTTCTAAATTAATTAGGTCTTTACGACGTCCTCTGGTAAAATTGCAAACTTTAGATTTATTGGCTGACAATTCTAGACCTAATTGATCTAAAACTAAATTAACTTTATTTAGTGACCTTTGTATTTTGGATACATTATTCTGTAATGTATTTCCAGAGGTATAAACAACAAAATCGTCCGCATATTGGCATGTATTTACATGTAAATTTTCATGGCATATACTTGATGTGACTATGTTGAATAATAAGGGTGACAATGGATCTCCTTGAGCCAGGCCTTTATTTGTCCATCTAACAAAATCATTACTATCCTTAAAATCACAAAAGATTTTAAGTCTTCTGTCACTTAAGAAGTTCCAATGGTACTTACAAATTTTTCTACCAACAATCAGTTTGTCTAAACATTCAACTACTTTGTCAAGGAGTTGCTGCGCGCGCGCATAAGAGCTACACTGTGTCAATCATCACCACAAACAAAAATTCTAAAGCCTTGTTTTTTTCTAAAGAAATCGTTTGAGTGTATTATAGTTTTGTAGCCCGAAAAATGGGCAAGCTAGTGCACTAGCTAATAATCATTAACTATAATTAATTTAATAACAATAAACACGAGTTTGAAATAAGTGTCGTGGTAATTGAATAACACATATCACTTCATAAATGCACGTCCGCAGTATCAAGGCGCGACTTTTGAATCGACCAATAAGGAGCGCAGTAGGTCGCGAGACCACGGATCAAGCCTTACCTACCTTACCGAGGCGCGTCATTTGAATCGACCAATCAAGAGTGCGGTGGGTTTTCTAGTGTTCATCACAACTGCATGACCATACCGGATAAGCATCGACACTGCGTGACAACGTATTGAGAGCGTCATCATTCCAGTGTGCCTGTCACCTCTGCGAGACAACTTTAGAGGTGTACTCACCTTCATCTTCATGGCGGGTCCACTTTTCCGCAATTGGCCAGCAGGTTAGGCCTTTTTGCGTGATGTAAACGGCCGGCTACTCCAGCCAGCCCAGCTCCTTCCAGAAGGCAGCAAGAAGTCCTGGACTCCTATAGGCCTCGAGGAGCGACCTCGGCGTTCCGAGGATTTCCGCCCGTTGCGATGTCACCCCGTTGCAATGAAGCAGCACGTGGGTGGGTGTTTCTTCTGTTTCCATGCATCCTCTACATAGAGGACTGTTGGTGATACCTAGAAGGGTAAGGTGTTTGTTTAATGGAAAATGTCCGGTTAGAGTACCCACCACCATCCACAGGTTACCTCTGTTGAGATTGAGCAGGTTTCGAGCTAGACGCGGGCCAGGTTTGTCTACCGCCTCTCTCGCCTGTCTGCAGTTTTGTAAATTGGCCCAATACTTACAATGATGGTTGTGGATGTTATCCCGCAGCCAACTTCCTAGCTGGTTAAAAGAGATAGGTACATACGGTTCGGGCCCCACCGGAATTGTAGCCGAACCTCTTTTCGCCAGTTCGTCCGCTGCGTCGTTTCCAAGCGAGTTACTGTGTCCTTTTATCCACTGGAGAGTGACCCTGTTTTTGCTTGCTATGGTCTCCAGTGCGTAGTGACATTGTTTTATTAGACTTGAGTTCACCTGTCGGTTTTTCAATGCGAGTAGTACAGCCGCGCTATCTGACAGTATACGAATTCCATGTTGTTCTATCTTTCTAGCGCTCACTGCCGCGGTTGCCTCTATTATGGCTATGCACTCTGCTTGAAAGATGGAGGCATGTGTGCCTAGTGCCATTGAGATGTTGATGTTCAGGTCAAAGGAGAAAACCCCTGCTCCTGTCCCGTTTTTGGTTTTTGACCCATCTGTGTAAATCCTGACCTCATGTAGACCGGATTTGTCAGCTGGCTCTTCCTGTGTGTTTATTAGGTATTGTTTCTCAAATATATGTACGCGTGGACATCTGTCATTCACAGCGTTTATGAGTGGTTGCTTTTCAATGTGTTCGTTAAGTGACTGAGTATGCCTTGCTCGTAGATCCGGTTTCCATTGACCCGAGGCCTTCAGTCTTATGGTGGCGACAGCAGCCTCATATTGGACATGTAGGTGTAATGGCGTTAAGTTTAATAAGGTTTCGATGGCTGCTGTCGGTGTAGTTTTCATACATCCCGTTGTTGCCAAACAGGCGAGTCTTTGGAGACTTTGTAAGTTAGCTGTCACTGTGCTTAGGGTGGTTCTGGGCCACCACACTATAGCTCCGTAAGTGATCGTAGGTCTTATTACTGTGGTATATAGCCACAAGGTAATCTTGGGTTTAAGCCCCCATGTTTTTCCTAGAAGTCTTCTGCATTGCCACATTGTGGTACAGGCAGTCTTCAGTTTGTTTTCAAGGTGCTTACTCCAGTTTAATTTGCTGTCTAGCGTTACTCCCAGGTACTTGACATCTGTGGCTAGAGTAAGTTCGGTATTAAATAGTTTGGGCAGCTTCATGCTTCTCAGTTTCCTTTTGTTGGTAAAAAGAATGAGTTCTGTTTTGTTTGGATTTACATTTAGTCCATTTGTTTCGCACCAGTTTTCTATGATTCCTAAAGCGTTCTGCATTGTTTCACATAATATGTTCTCAAATGCTCCGCTTACTAGAATCACTAAGTCATCAGCGTAGCCCACCGTATAGTACCCTTGGTTATTCAGATTCCTGATTAAACCGTCCACCACGAGGTTCCACAGAAGGGGGGACAGGACCCCTCCCTGCGGACAGCCTTTTGCCGCTATTCCTCTGGTCGTACTGTCAACGGTGAGCTGTACCGCTCGTTGTTTCAGCATATTCTCTATCCATCCTATGATAGTGGGTTCTACTTTGTAGTTAGTTAGAGCTGATGCTATGCTGAAAAAGGAAGTTTTGTCGAAGGCCCCTTCAATGTCAATAAAGGTTCCTAACGTCGATTCCTTGTTTGTTAGAGTTGTTTCAATCTTACCTACTACATGGTGTAGTGCTGATTCTGTTGATTTTCCTGTTGTATATGCATGCTGGAAGGGGTGCAGCGGCATTTTAGTCAGCATCGTCTCTCTGAGGTGTTTATCGCAAAGCCTTTCCATAGTATTCAGTAGGAAGGAGGTCAGGCTTATAGGTCTGAAGGATTTCGCTTGTGTGTAGTCGCTCTTCCCGGGTTTTGGTAAGAAGACTACTTTCACCTCTCTCCATTGTTCTGGTACGTATCTATGGGCTAGACATGCAGTAAATATGTCTGTGAGTGCAGACAGTACGGTAGGGAGGCCCCACTGAAGGAGTGCTGGGAATACACCATCAATTCCTGCCGATTTATAAGGGGAGAAGCTTTCTATTGCCAGGTGTACTCACCATAGCAAGACCTAAGTTTTTAACATGGAAGAAAAATGTGGAGCCTGTGAAAACCTTGTAACTACTAAAGAGTTTCTGAAATGTTGCAAATGCTATAAAATCTATCATATTCAGTGCCTAAACATTCCTACTGAAAAATATGCAAAATTTTCAAATCCATACAAGATGAATTGGAAGTGCCCGTCCTGCAAGGCAACTAGTAAGAGGGGAGGAAACAATAACGAAACTCCAGTAAAAAGCTTGACGGACGAATCTTCTACTCCCGACGAGCAAAGTTCCACTCAGTTAGACAAGTGTTTCACAAACAAAACTAAACTCTATAATTAAAGAACAACAAATAATTAACCAAAAGCACAAAGAAATAGAGGAAAGCATTGAATTTATTACGGGAAAATTCGATATACTAGAGGCAAACACACAAAAACTAGAGGGAAAAATCTCAGCAATTAAATTGTTAAAAGAAGAATATAATACTAAAAGAACGAATAGAACAGCTAGAAGACGAATCAGATGACCAAAAACGTCAGCAAACTCAGTTATCATTGGAAATACGCAACATAATCCCAACTAATAATGAAAATCTCACTAAAATATTCAGCACTATCTGCAAGACAATACAAGCACCGGTGGACATGAGTAATGTTACAAATATTTTTCGGAAACCAGCCAAGACAGGCTACACAACATATAATTGTCAATTTTAACAATATAACCGACAAGACGAAATTTTTGAAGAGCCTGAAAAACTACAACATCAAAAACAAAGGTAATAGGTTGAACACGGAAATATTCGACAACTTTAATACCAAACAATTCACACCTAGGGCCAAACTCACCTTCTACAAAACCAGGGAATTTAAAAAAGAGCATAACTATATGTATTGTTGGACAGCCTGGGGCAAGGTTTTTATTAAAAAAAAACCGATATACCCAGCTATGCGTATAAAAAAAATCCAAGCACTATCTAACCTTCAAAAAATAGACAACACAAATTATTCCTGCTCTGATGTGAAATCTCCAGAGCACCTAGAAACCGTAACCACCTGACTTGAAGTCTCTGCATTTTACATAATTATATTATACTATTCAACAATCTATGTATCTATATACCTTCAGCTTTATATTCCTAATAATTCAAAAATCATTTTATCTAACCAACCCACACAAACATCTGTACCCAACACAACAGACCTAGAAGCAGTTCAGAAAAAAAAAATTTATTTATTGCTTTCATATACTATTATACACATAGACCATTCTATTGAAATATTTATCCCAGTCAACAATTTTGTCAAATTAACTACCCATATGTACAGAAGGCCTTGACTTTTTGGGATTCACACAGGACCTTGATAGTTCGTCAAATCCTAATAGTTTTGTCTTGGATGATCCCTCAAAAACTTTTTTTTTAATCGTGCAAATATTAACAATAAATTAATATTGTTAACACAAAATATTCGTAGTATTAGCCGCAACTTCGCTGACCTCGAGATATTTTTGTCACAGCTTAATTTCATAGTTGACCTTGTGGTTCTAACGGAGTGCTGGCTAGAGTGCTGCTCTAATATTCCTCAGTTAGACGGCTACACGGCGTACTATACATCGACGCACTGCAACCAAGCCGATGGAGTCATCATGTTTATTAGAAATGGCATCCCGGCTGTGGTAAACGAACTAATATTATCAGATTGCAGTGGTCTACTGGCTGACGTGGGCGGCTCGATTAAAGTCATCGGTCTATACAGAACTCCAAGCGTCCCCACAATAACAAAATTTTCACAATCACTTGATAAGATACTCGAGGAACATAAACACAATTCAAAAATAATTCTGACTGGTGACCTGAATATAGATATCTCAGAAAACTGCAATGACCCCCGATCAAACACTTATCTTGATCTGATTGCTTCGCATGGCCTTATACCAAAAAACATCAAGCCAACTCGTGGAAAGGGATGTCTTGACCATATTATGACTAGATCTATTGATAACAGTACTAATTGTACAAACCACGATCACGGATCACTCTTCTATTATTACATTTATACCTAATAATACTACAAGTTTAAAAAATAAAAACTACACAAAAACGGTAACGAAAACAAATTTTCGGACACTAATTGAATTAGCAAATAGTGTCAATTGGAAACAAATAACAAAAGAAAAAGATATAAACATAGCCACCAACGAACTAATTAACACAATAACAAATTTCTAGCTCCAACACTTACACGATACCTAATTCAAAAGTGATCCGAAAGCCCTGGATTACAAGGGCTGATTCGTTCAATTAGAAGACGAGATAAAATGCATATGAAAGTCAAGAAAGATCCCAATAATGAATTACTTAAAGCAAAGTATACCAAATACAGACTTATTTGCCATTCTATAATCAAATCTGCAAAATTTGAATACCAACGACAAGAGCTTAAAAAGAACATTCACGATCCAAAAAGGACATGGAACACAATTAAAAACATAACTAATCAAAAGATCCAGAAATTTTCCCCTATTGATTTACTAGAAGGAGATGATAATGAAGCCCATTCACTGTCGAAGGTAAACAACTATTTTGTGTCAGTGGGCCATACTTTAGCTAAAAACATATTAGACAAAATTAACAAAACAGAAACACAACTGGCTTCTGAAATTGTTTATACAAGTAGCCCAGTGGATTCCTTTTACATGCAACCTGTGACCACATTTGAAATAAAGAAGTATATCAGACAGCTAAAAACAGATAGTGCTCCCGGACATGATGGTATTGGCCCAAGACTACTTAAATCCCTATGTGAGTTCGTTTGTGACGCAATTACGCATATCTGCAACCTTAGCCTTGAAGGTGGCATCTTTTCCGACACCTTCAAAAAAGCCGTAGTCAGTCCAATTTTCAAAAGTGGCGATAAAAAATCTCCAACGAACTACAGACCCATATCACTTTTAAGCACTATTTCTAAAATTCTCGAAAAGGCTGTGAACAACAGACTTACTAAATACTTGACAGATGGGCACCCAATTCGGTTTTAGAGAGAAACGCTCAACCAATGATGCTGTTAACTACCTGTTGTCTGAAGTATCATCGTCTCTAGATGAAGGGTGTCGAAGCTTGGCAGTATTTTTAGAACTCGCGAAAGCGTTCGACACGGTATCTATTCCTATACTTCTACAAAAACTAAACAACATAGGCATTAGAGGCGTAGCACTTGCATGGTTTAAAAGCTATCTTTCTAACCGAATTCAACACGTGAGCATTAATAAAAATAGCAGCGAAGACCTTCCCATTCTGTTTGGCGTCCCTCAAGGTAGCATCCTGGGACCAAAGCTCTTCTTGGTATACATGGACGGACTAACAAGGCTGAATATCCCAAAAGCTCGAATAGTATCATTTGCAGATGATACGGCTATTGTGTTTAAAGGGGTCACTTGGGATGATGTCCAGAAATCAACTGAAACCGGAATGAAGGTGGCGTCGTCTTGGCTTGAAAGCAATCTGCTTACACTAATTGCAGATAAAACCAAATTTATGTGTTTCAGTAATGTCGATAAAACTGTTTCTAATCAAAAAGTATTAATTAGGTTACATGGCTCTAATTGCACGGTCTTGCGCCTGTAAGCAACTTAATCAAGTAACAGTGATAAAATACTTGGGTCTCACCATTGACGATAGACTATCTTGGACACATCACCTCCAGGCCGTGACAGGAAGAATTCGTAAACTTTTATACACCTTTAGACACTTTAGATATGTAGCCGACATAAGCTTGCTAAAGAACTACAGCGCCCTCTGTCATTCCATTATTAGTTATTGCATCACAACGTGGGGTTCTGCTGTTAAATCACGTTTAATATATCTCGAAAGATCACAAAGAGCAGTACTGAAGGTAATGGCCTTTCTACCTAGAACCTACCCCACTACTGAACTCTATAACAAATGGAATATATTATCAGTTCGCAAGGAATATATACTGACGCTATTAACAAACCTGCATCAATACACCCGAGAATGTAACCATCCGCATATATCACTAAATGTCGATCGACATTCTCGAACTAGGCATGAGGATGTCTTCAAAGTATCTCAAATTAGGACTACATTTGCGCGGCGACAATACTACTACATGGGTCCCTGGGTATATAATAAGGTGAATAAACTACTTAAAATTAATAACCTCACCAACTATAAACTACTTGCATTAGTTACACACTAATCACACATATTTTCTAAATAATTATATAAATACTAAACAATAGTCACTCCAATTTTCTTAATTTAACTATGTTTTATTTTTAACTCTGATATATTTAACATTATATAATAATCATATTACCATCACGCGCACACTCGCCACCATCTGCGACACAGGCTTGCCTAGTGCAGTGGTTGGCGCGGCATTCGTGTTCAGCCTACTACCTAACTAAAGAACACAAAAAAAAAAACTTTTCTTTTTCTTCCTCATATATTGTAAGGCTGTTTCTGTTGAACCTTAATAAATTATTTATTATTATTATTATAATCAATACATTATTATATGCGTTCTCTATGTCCAAAAAACCACGCCAGGGTAGATTGGTTAACATGGTATGGAAGATTTTACATATACATTAAATTAAAGATATCGGTCTAAATTTGGACACTGCATTTTGATCTACTGTTTTTGGAATTAATAAAATGTGTATATTTCGCCAATGTATAGGAATAAAACCAGAACTTAGTATTAAATTATATAAAGACAATAAATATTTTTTTCCAATGTCTGGAAGGTTATAAATCATAGAGAAAGATATATCATCTTCCCCAGGAGCAGTATCTTTCTTTTTTATACTATTATTTAGTTCATGTAATGAGAATTCTACTTCAAGAGTTTTGTTTAAGGTGTTAAACATTGGGGTAGCAGGTAAAACTGAAAATGGAGCCAAATTATTTAGCATGTTCTTTTTGTGGCTTCTGGTGATGGGTAAACTCTGGGCTTTTTATAACCTTTCATCCATCTCATTTTATTCCACATTTCAGAAACCGAGGTCGAATCGCCTATGGAGTTACAGAAATCGTACCAACTCTGACTCTTTTTCTGCCTAATAATTGGTCTCAGAAATTCTTTCTTCCAACACACTTAGGTTCTGAGGGGTGGGGTTGCGTCTAAATAACTTAAGGCCTAATCTACGCTGGGCCACTACCTTGGATAGTTCTGGGCACCAATACCTTTTTGGTTTAAATTTACTTTTAGGATCAGAACATGTTTTGGTCAAAGGAATGCAATCTTTACAGCATTATTCATGCAGTCTAAAAAGTGGTTATATTTTTCTTCTAGGTTATTTATGGTAGGTTCATTAGGTAATAGGTATTTTATAATTGATTGGCGAAAAGCCACCCAGTTAGCCTTTTTAAAATTACATTTTTGTATGAAGTGTTGTGTATCAAAGTAATTCATATTAATTTTTAAAATTAAATGGTCACTACCTTAATTTTCATTAGTTACTTGCCAATTAAGGTTTATTACTATATCAGAAGTTACAAATGTAATGTCTGGGGATGATTCCTGAAGGGTATCGTTTACAAGCTTAATTCTAGTAGGTTGGCCATTATTTAAGGAAGTATAACCACTTTCTAAAGCAGAGTTCATTATTTTGACGCCTCTAGTATAATTTTTAGTTGACCAATTTGTGTGGTGGCCATTAAAATCGCCAGCAATTATAGACTTTTCAGAAAACAATGAAAACAAGTCATCCCAGTCAGATTGTGTTGTCTGAATAGAAGAAGGACAATATACAGATATAACATTTTCAAGATATTTACAATTTAAGAGTTTAATATGTACAATTTCTATACCTGAATTTTTAACCACAGTTGGATATAAAATAGATTTTAATGATTTATGTACCACAATTGCTACTCCCCCATAAGAGTCCATCCTGTCGTTTCTAAAAATATTATAATTACTAATTTTCAACGAAGATTCCGGTTCGAGCCAAGTTTCGCTTATAACAGCTATATGTATTTTATCTTGAGCTAACAGACATTCAAATGAAGGAATTTTTGGTCTAAAACTTTGTGCGTTCCACTGAAATATATTTAATGTGAAGTCTTTAGTCGCCATTAAATATATTAAGTATTTTCTGTAATATGTTACCTTCAGAATTAATAAAATAATGCGTAATTTCGCTAAGTATATATTTAAAAATAGACTTTATCTTCTCTTCAAAATTTGTTTCAGAAAACACTATTTCTTGAATTTTTTTTAATATTCTCAAAAAGTTAAAACTATAGTCTGTTTTTTTTTTAATTTTCTGTTTTGGGCTCTCTGGCTGTGTTTGTATTTGTTCTTCCTGTTTATTGACCAATGTTGTTTTATTTCCACTTTGAACTTTCTTCTTCTTTTTCTTGATTTTTCTCATCTTCTGTATATCGTTTTGTACATCATTATCTTCTGAACTATCGACTGAGTTATTAATTGTCTCTTTCGTACATGAAAGGTTGTTCAGTAAAGCGTCCCTATAACCCCGTGGAGAGAGGTATTGGAATATTGTCATCTTCGTCAATATACGATTTCTTTATTAAATTCTCATCACTAATTTCAATTGCCTTTTTAAAAGTACAATTTTCTTTAGACATTATTTGGCGGATTTTCTTTTCTTTTAGAAATTGCGGACAAGATTTATCTAATGACATATGTGGTCCATTGCAGTTGATGCATTTAAAATTAGTAATTTCCCAATTGGGGTGATTTTTCCCACACTTTGGGCATAATACTTTATTAGTTGGACAAGCCCGTCTAGTATGTCCGAACTTTCAGCAACCTGAACATTGCGTTACAGGAAATACGTGTGGTTCTACTTTAAATCTGCAGCCAAAACCATAAATAAAGGCTGGCAGATTTGAGCTTCTAAAACATACACGAACAGTCTCACACTCCACCCATTGGCCTGAGCTAAACTTTTTTAACCTTTTAATATTTATAATTTCATATTCGCTCTTTAAATTATCAAGTAACTCCTGTTCCTCAGTTTCAATATCTATCTGTTTAATTAAACCATATGAGTAACTAACCTCATTTGCCCTTTTAATCCTGTAACCGCGGCTACATAAGTTTTGATTATTTACCAAATTTGTGGCATCCTTTTCATTGTCAAATTGGATAAGTACTTTGTATTGGCTTTTGTACTTGATTTTTATGATATTTTGAATACTTTCCTCTCTCAAAATTTTAGCCAGCGCAATCTGCTTAGGTAATGTATCCTTTAATGATGTTATACAGACTTCATTTTTATTTTCCTCTTCATTATTTTCATTTTCCGTGTTTGATTTGCTAGGTAATAAAGCGGTGAAGCGATTACGCTTAGTCCCTCTTTTATTGGCTATGAAATCCATATTTTCTTCGTTATATAAATCATTACTCGGGCCCGATTGGATCCCCGTAATATTATAAACTTCGACGCCTAAATTGTCCCACTCATATTCGGTATTTTCGTGTAACAACACGCTCACCTGCTCACATTCCATCACTTCTCTATCGTCACCACTAGATCCAGCTAAATCAGGATCGTTCACTTTCTTTATTTCACTCATATTTTTTTTCGAAACTTTTCGAAGGGTAGAAATGAAAAAAAGACATCGCGAGTTAATACGTGCGTCCGCAACAAAGGTCCGCGCGCGACTGTGAGTGAATTAGCTTGTTGATAACATATTTAACGGTAAGGTTACACCAACTTCACTGTCAAGTGAAACGTGTCGTCAATCGTCACCGTCGTTTTTAAGATTCCTCCAGTCGATAATGCCGACAGATAAACGTACTTCTCATATTTATAATCTAATTATTGACATAATAAATAACATGCACTTTATCAATTATTTTGACCGCCGCTGTAGACTAGTGGTTGCGTCTTTGGTGTTGTACCCATGGCAAAAAAATATTAGTACATTTTTTCTGTACTATTTGTAACAACGATAAAATTGTTTTTGGTACACATAGTACAAGCCTAGAGCTTAGTTTGTGACCTGGGCAATATGTATAATTTATAGGAGCATGTTGCCGAGGTTCCTCTTCAAAAAATGATTTCAGCTTGCGGGCATCACTTTTCATAGTTTTCAACATATATTACACTGGCAATCGAATGACATTTTAACATGGCGGCCATTCCTATTTAGTTAGGTACTAACTAAGACTAAATGGACCTTTTTTCCACTTCACAAAATAACTTTTGTCCCCTATAATATATACCTTTACAACACCGGTATTTATAAAATCTTATTGAATCCAAGAAGAACACTTATAGTTATATACTTACACTTATAGCTTTTGAATCTTTTTTTAGCAACAAAATTGAATAAGAGTAAAAGAGACAAAACCTATTTAAACTAAAGTACTCAATAAGTTTTTTTTATGAATAAGGTCATTAGACACTAGCTGGTGGCCGAAACTTCGTGTGTGTGTTATTTGTTATAAACAAAAAAAATATCAACCATATTCTATCTGTTTTGCAGGTGACTGGCACTGCGCATATCTGCTGCTGTATGGACCCAGGATCCTGGAGGTACCCGAAGACGAGGCACAACCGATGGTCACAGAAGAAGTAGCCGAAAGTGCAGCCAACACTGCGTAGTCATACTGCAATATTAAACCTTATGTGCTGTGTAGGTAGGTCGATTATTTTTTTATAATATATGAATTATTTTTACTTATACTGTGCGATGTGTAACCACTATTTTTGTTAATTTTTTTGGGATAAAAAAAAACATTAAAATATACAAAGCTTGAGTCCCCATTTATAAATTAACGGACGACATAATACAATTTGGTAATAACTTATATTTTAAAAGCATTCATATATTATGTATATAATTTTTTCCATACTTTGTGTCTTAATATCATATATATTAATATAGATATTTATATGAATTTGTAAAAATCGATCTATTTGCCATAGTACTACTTTTCAACCGCAAAGCTGACTATAATGATTCAATACTACTGCCTAATAATATTTTTAAGAAATATAAACCGATTTATTAATGTTTCCTTTGCATTGCTACTGTTCAAATTCTAGTTTGTATATTTTTACAAATATTTTTAAAACAAGCTTTTGTTAGCTTATATCTTGGTTTATTACTTTTATATTACAAATATGTATTTCTATAACAAATAATAATTCTATTAGTGTTTGTAACTTTTGAACCACTTGATTGAGTTTATATTCACACAATATAATATAGTCTGGTCGCCGTGAGTTCATAAACAAAAATGAAATCACTATTTCTTTACTCATTACAAATTGTGGCCCGATACATTATTTGTACCGCGTCCGCTCTCCCGCTCGGCGCCGCGCTTAAAGGCGCTGCATTCATAATCGCGACTCCGCGTTCTCCATACAAAATTAGCTTTCGCACTTCCAATAATACTCGATTACTGTTTGTCGCAGGATTAAAATAATATTTTTGTCGGTCATTGCATTTATTAATCTTTTTGTGTTGGGTAATTTTTTTTTTTTTTTCGAAAACAGAAAAAAAGCTTTTTTAATATTATAATACAAAAATATATGTTTGCGTACAATTACGAACCTAAAAGAAATTTTAACTTCGACCAACAGCCAAGTGGTAATATTGGAAATACGTTTGCATGGGTGTCAAGTCGACTACAGGGCCCTTAACAACAACTGCGTGCCTCGTACCACGATACTTAGTACGCGCGGCGATAAGCGACGCCCGCCGTAATTCAGTTTGCGATAATTAGGCGACAGTTCTCTGTAGCCCTAATGTGAGTTTTTTAACATTTACTTTCGCGTTAACATTTTGACCAATCGCACGCTCGCATTTTAAGTTCTCAAAATTTCCGCTTGGAGCGCTGAACTATTTCCCATACAAATTTTAGTTAACTTAAACGCAAAGTAATAGTTAAAAAATTCACACTAGGGGTACTGATGAACTGTTTGAACTCATCCCTCCTTCCCCATTTCGTTTCCGTACTACACGCACTGGCAATAAAATGCATACACACACAGTGGATGACAGGCCCACCAGAACAAAAAGGTATGGTGACTCTTATATATGTCGCACGATAAAAAGGTGGAATGCCTTGCCTGCGTGCGTTTTCCCTTCTTCCTTTAATCCAGAGTCCTTTAAGCGTGGCGTGAATAAGTTTCTCAAGCAGACATAGTGGAATCAACCAATTGAAGCAAGCACCATTGCTGCTATTGGTTGAGAAAATTCTTGGACGTTACACTGACACTTACCATCAGGTGGATGTAGGGTCACATGTCCTGCTCTATTTTAAAAAAGTCGCTATTCCGAGACATTTTCATAATATTTATCAATTCTCAGCGAACAGACTATATGAACTTATATTTTTTATCGAGACTATAGTTCATAGCTATGTAAAAAAAATACTTAACAAAATATTAATGCGTAGGAGCCGTAGATAAAAGCTAAAACATTATATATTTAAATATATTACTATTATTGTATTCTATTTAAATATCATACAATAATAGTAATATACAGGCTGAATTTGAAATATATGTACTTTGGGCTAAATGAAAAAAAAATTTGGCTACCCATACAAATTGGTCGTTTTAACATTACTGGTTTTTATGGAGAGGTCATTTTTTTTTTTCATTTCCGACACATGGTTCAATGGGAAATTTCATATTAGCCCAAAGTACATCCTTTCAAAGTCATCTGTATAATGAATTTATGGTAAAGTATATTAAATAAATTAATAGCTGTTTTGATAAAGTTTTTTTATATGTTGATTGAATGTAAACATGAGTCAGTATTCAACTCTGAATTTCATATCTGAAACAGCCATGGCACCAAACATAACAATTATAATTGTTATGTTTGGTGCCATGACATGAAAAGACACACACACCATTATTTATACAAATATTTAAGATTAAGGACACTGCATTCGCAATCGTAGTCTGCGTTCTCCATACAAAATGAGCTTTCGCACTTCCAGTATTAATCGACTACTGTTTGTCGCAGAATTAAAATAACATTTTTGTTGGGCATGGTATTAATTAATCTTTTTGTGTTGGGTATTTTAATATTATCTTTGAATAAGATTTTTTTTTTTTTTTATAATATACCATACAAAAATATTAATTACCCGCAACAGAAACCTATTGTGTACAATTACGAACATAAAAATAATAATTGAACTTCGACTAACAGCTAAGTTGTAATATTGGAAGTACGTTTGTATGGGCGTCTAGTCGACTACCCTTAAATCTGTTATCTCTATTCATTTTACAATAGTAACGAGAGCGACAGTGACAAAACACTAATAAGCTAAACCATTGCTTAACCCCTTTTATAAGTAAAGACCTTAAGAACACGGTTTAAATTGTGCTTCCATACAAATCGCACTTTAGTTTTTATTTTTAAATTATAATAGAAAAACTGTAAAATTAGGATGTGATATGTAAAATCTGTATATATTCCTCTACTTATATTTTTTTCTTAAATGAAAAGCTTTAAAAATACTGAAACTAACGACCACTTTATTGAATAATTTGAGTCCGCGAAATCACAAATTTTCGACATTATTTTTAGTTTTGTATTTTTTTTTAAATTAAAACTAAAGTACGAATAGTATGGAGACACATTTAACCTGTGTATAAAAATCTAATTTTGAGTAATAAATTCGATTCTATGTTATGTAAGGCTGTCTGTTGATGATTATTTATTATCGTATCTCAATATGTTATTGATGCCTTTATTTATAAATAAAAAAATGTTTTAGAATAAACAATTATTATTATATACTGTGTTTTACTTTGTGGTTGTTGTCCTAGGCCAAAACAAAAATATAAATAATAATAAAAAATAGTTAGTTTGATATTTAATTCTATTAATTAAAAAGACAAAACAAACAATAAATATCATAATTACTATCTATTTCTATGGAGATGGCAACAATTGTTTTCATTTGCAATACATGGTTCCATAAGAAAAGTTGTTTGCTTTGATCAGTAAAGCCTCATGTTAATCCAAAGTCATCGTTGATACATGTCGTGGATTTTGAAATGGAACGTCAAGCCGAACCATACCGACTTGGGCGTATTCGGAATCGGGGGTTGAATATAACATTTCTATATAGAATGCGTATTCGGAATCGGGGGTTGAATATAACATTTCTATATAGAATGCGTATTCGGAATCGGGGGTTGAATATAACATTTCTATATAGAATGCAGTGATGATAGTTTCTATGACAACCATTATGAATTATCAGATCAGTATAAAATGTTTTAGTTATTGGAGTAATAATTGAAAGCGTTTTCATTTACCTCTGTTTACATTTACCCACTTTGGCCCTATATAATACCTTATTGGGTCATCCATTGCATTTCAGCTGTGCATAGGACTACGGATGAGCATCAGGATTAAGGGGCCACATATTTTTTTTTTTTTTTTTTTTTTTAATATTTCTTATGCCCACAGTGAGCAAATATCGAGTTTAAGTTTAAAAAATATCCTCAAGTTTAAAAAACTTAATATAAAAAAGTTACATGGGAGTATAGTTGACCCTTCCGTGCATTTTTTTTATTACAGTGCACTCCAATATCTCCAAATCTACACTAGTTACAAATTTAATTTTAGGTTTATGGCCTTATTCATAAAAAACTTATTGAGGCCTTGAAGAACACTTATGACAAAAATTTCGTGTTAAAATATACCTACATAGTTATATAAGTATTAGTTTTGTTGATATAGAACCCTAGTCACCACACTAGGATTCCCTGTGTTGTGATGACTAGTCTCTTTCCAGTTTCAAGTAAACGGCCTACGAATTAACAATTTAATATTTAGGTATATATTACAATTTCGATATTAGAACTACTTAATATGAAATAAGATAATAAATAAATAACACAATTCAACCGAAAATGAACACAAAATAAGCAACAACAAAAAGTATTCGTAAATACCCACAGTCTGTAGAAAATACAAAGTAAAGTGTTAGTATATAAATAGTTCAATAAAAAAGTGAACCAACAAATTATTAATAAGGAAACAACAAAATATAAAAAATAAAATAAAAAAACTGATGAACTATGTTTATATACCATAATAACAATATTATTAATTAGGTATATAAAATAAAAAATAAAATAATCTAAGACAAGAACAATTACAACTTTTAAATGGAAGTTAGGTGAATATATGTAGATAACTCTTATTATATTGTGTCATATGCTAGAATTTATGTGTCTTACGAGTATATGAATATATACTCGTGGTATTTGGTTTGCATACTGTTTATTAGTCTACGTGTAAAGTATGTTTTGTGTAGTTATTTAAATGTAAGTATGCAAGTGTGTTTGAGTAGATGATGGTGTGTATGTGTGCATGCTAGTTTGTTATATGTATGTTGTGTGCGTGCTTGTGGTGTCCGCTGTGTGATGTGTGTGTGTGTGTGTTGGTGTTTGTTAAGTTTTAACCAATTGACCAACTTATTATATTTAGAAATCATTCTGTATTCTCATAATTTAAGTTTTTGAACCAATTTCGCATTAATCCTTTCGCAACATGTTTTGTTTTTAATATTTAGAATAGAATTTACTTTTGTGTATAGATAGGGTCCAAGAAATTGAAATGCTTTTTGACCAAATTTAGTTCGACATCTTCGTGGCTTCCAGATGTTTCGTCTTTTTGTGTCTTGATCAAGCTTTAGAACAAACTTTAGTTATATAAGGTTTTCTCTCTTTTACGCATAATCATTTTTGTTCCTAATAAAAAGAGACAAAACCTTCCATAACTAATGTGTTCTTCAAGGACTCAATAAGTTTTTATGAATACCGGTAGTTTGTAAAAAAAATACCCTTGAACCACGCAAACCTTACTTCAGTCCGTTTGGTATATTTTAGAAAATATTTGAAAAAGATAAATCCCATGTAACTATTTTATTTTAACTTTTTTAAACTCGAGGTTTTTTTTCAAACTTAAGGGCACTGCATTCGTAATCGCGAACTCCGCGTTCTCCATACAAAATTACCTTTCGCACTTCCGAATAATACTAGATTACTGTTGGTCGCAGAATTAAAATAATATTTTTGTCGGTCATTATATTTATTAATCTTTTTGTGTTGTGTCATTATTTTAATTTTTTGTGTAGCTGATTCGCGGCAACAAAAGTAAACAGTTTGTAAATGCACCTGTAGCTGACTGTACTTTGATTTTTTATTTTTATTTATTAAGGCATTGGTAGCAAAGACCATCAGCCTACTGTACGTTTGATATTTGACATGTGCTTTTCATATGTCATAAGCCAATTATGTGTCATCAAAGAGTATAATTAATATATACAGAAAAAATGGGGCTCTTCGAAATGTTACAAAAGCTAATTAAAATATTATTACGATTGCTTTGCCCTTGTATCCACACCGCTATTTATTCTGAGTATGGTGAGAGAAGGCATCTCAAGAGATTTCTGGGGTTTGTGGGGGGTTTCGGTTTGGGACAAGTGTATTATTATTATTTATTGAAGGCGATACCTTTTCCTCGTTATATGGGGTTAATACTATCTCTTGTTATAAGCTTACTTTTAGGTAAGAACTGAATTGCTTTATACAGAGTTCTTTAAACAAGTATAAAGATAAGCCCATAAATATTATAATATTTTGGTTGCAAGATTTAATACCTTTCATGAGTTAACACGTAAGTACCTACTTAGCCTTCCACTGTACCTGTACCATGAAAAAAATCCTTAGTTTTCTGTTTAAACCCGTGTTATTAGATAAGTACCGTTTAATTTATTATTATATATATTTCTTGAAGGTAAATTTGTTTAACTTCAAACTAAGTTCTATTGAAGGATATCCACTGAAATAATACAAAATAAAATGTATTATTTTTTCTTTTTTAATTTAATGAAATTAAAGAAATTATAATGAACGTTTTTGTGTAAGAACACTATTTAGCTTAAATATAATTGTGTATATAATTCAAGTGTGGCGTCCCGTTCTGAATAAACAGGGTCGCTGCGAGGAGCCTATCTTTGTTGTTTTAATTTATGTGACTACTTAATTATTGTCATAAAAAAATGTCATTGTACACATGGGGCTGTGGCAAAATACCAACCTTGTGTGCCGCAAACTAAAAATGGTTTGGTTTACAATATAAAATAAAGTATGGTGTGTACTAAGAAAAAATGTTTCCAGGCATAGGTAATGCAGTGTCTATACAAATGAGATGCATATCGTTGTTAACTCTGCCCATGTACTGTGGGAAGGCAGGGCGAGGAGTGCTCAAGGCCGTGGTGCTTACATATGTTGTGGCGGGTTAGTATTCATTACAAATACCTTTTCTATGTAATTTTACATGAATGAACGACAAAGGTGGGTAATGTATTTATCAGCCTATGTTGTATGTTTGTTCTTTTGTGACGCTCTAGAGACCAAACGCGTTGGCCGATTTGGATGATTGACATAGCAGTTATCAAAATTCAATATGGCGATCATGTAAAACTAGTAGTAGTCCCTACCGTGAAGCAAAACCAAAAAAAACATTGAAAGAAAGACAAATTTATGGGATTTGGCGTGTCTTGTCGATCGGGCTTTACCTATATTTACTCTACTTAAATTAAATTCCTATAGATTTTTAGCAATCGACGCGTTGATTGGTACCTATTTGAAAGGTGTTTGGGAAGCTACATAAAATGCCGAAAATTAGTCTATGGGTAGAGCTCGATCGCCGGGAAACGTCAAATCTCATACGCTTTAGTTTAGATTCTATCAATCGACGCGTCGATCGGTATTTCGGTTAGGGCTCTATATGAGTACTTACTACATAAATTACATAAGTAGGTACATTTCCTGTGGGCGCATACTATCAGTTAACAGTACCTTAAGTGAGAATGATAACCATGACCTCCAGGTGCTATTTTTCAATAGACCACGCGGTGGTAACATGTAGGCATTATTATACTTTTATTGTAGGTAAGTATTTTTGTTTTCAGGGCCCATAACAAATATGGCGATGAATGCAAAAGAGGTGGTCCGCGTGTTTGCGTGTAGCACCCAACTGTCATACAACCTATCAAAAACTAAATACGCTCTTATGGCTAAACCTTTTAAAAACGCTATTTTTGGTCTTAAAACCGAAATCGGCGAGGTTAAGGACACTTTAAGGTTATTATGTTTAAAATTTACCTATGCCGCCTCACATTTGAGATATTAAAGACCACTGATAGATAAGGGATGTTTTTAACCACAAAAACTCCGTGCTTTGGATAGCAGTTGGGAAGACTGTTTACAAGGGGATCTGCGGCCATATTCTGTTTCTTATAACGTGATCGTTAGATTGTCAAAATAACGAATTCCGCTATTAGCGCGCTCTCCTCCAATCAGACTAGTTTTTTGACCTTCGCTGTTTGGAGGAAAACGCGCTAATAACAGAATTCGTTATTTTGACAATCTAACGCTTACGTTATGAGAAATAGAATGTGGCCGCTGGACGTAACGAATTCCTTGCAATAGTCTCCTTACATCTATGGCCTTTTTACTAAAAATTTTCACGAATGGTCTTTTATTTTTTTGACAGCCTCCTGAGACTAGTGGTTGCGCCTATGGCGTTGTATTCGGGGGTCGTGGGTTCGATTCCCACCCATGGCAAAAAGAAAATAGTAGGTACGTTTTTTCTGTACAGTTTGTCATGGTCTGGGTGTTTATAAAAATATAATATGTATTATATCGTTGCTTCTGGTACACATAGTACAAGCCTGGAGCTTAGTTTGTGACTAGAGCAATTTGTGTAAAATTGTCCTACATATTATTATTATTATTTATCTATCTTTGCTTGCTGTGAATAAAACAGGTCAATCCGTGACGTGGCGGCACCCATAGAGGCGGAAGTGGAAGGGTCAGGCGAGGTACCCCAGAGCCAGGAGGAAAACGACTATATCGACAAACTGTTCGGGGACACGATGCGCTCTGGTGACATAGAGAACAAATACCTGTTAGTATTAACTACCTACTTAATTAAAAATTTTTTCGTTGTCGGGGAGACCCGGTCCTTCTGACAAGTTTTCTTTAGATGTTTTTTTCAAGTCAAGTCAAAGTCAAGTCAAAAAGTCAAGAATTATTACTGAAAAAGTCCATAATTATACATTAATCCTTTTTTTTATAACCCTATAAAACTTAAAAAAATAATAGATTATAGGTAAATTTGATCACGAAATTTATCATTGATTTTTACCTAAATAAAATAAATACATACCTATATTACAATTATATTACTTTGTTAATAAGTTTTTATCTGCGGTTTTTATCGATGAAGTTGAAGTCTTTTATAAAAGCCTTTTATAATTTATTCAGACCAAAAGATACAGATGAACAGAAGGACATTTATGAGAAGAATTATTTAAAGAAAATAGAATATCGCTGCCAGGACCAGTTGACCCGAGGTAATATCATATCTTAATAAAGCAATGGGCTTTGTACAGTCGACCAAGAAAGTGCTCTATCAAATTTAACACAACTTCCCGTGTCATGAAAATGTCGATCAACTGCCAGAATATTCTTCAAGGGAAAACATAATCTTATTGTTTTATAACGTGCAAATGAAGTTCAACTCTAGGGTGGTAGACCACATTCTTGGCCGACTGTACCTACTACTAATAAATATTTAATAAAAAAAATTGTTCAATTATTTGATAACAGCAATAGTGCCTCGGAGAGTATGTTAAGCTGTCGGCCCCAGTTTCACTATACACACTTCTAAAATTATGTATATATAGATTCGGTGTAGACTCAGAAACCATCGGTTACGACTAGATGGGTATATAATAAATGGCCCAACACTGGTCACCTGAGGTCGTCTCGGCGGTCTCGGCTACGTAAGGCACGCGTGATGATAGTACCTACTCCTGACGAAAAGAAAGGGGAAAAAAATTTTTTGGGCCTAAATTTTTATTACGTATGTTGATGAAATATACCTTATTAGACGTGATGCCATATTTCTCAATATTTCGGTTGACAAAACAAATATTGCGCGAGTTTAAAATAACATATAATTCAACTATTATATTCTTATACGTTAAAGTATTTTTGTGTCATAGAAATAAGTATCTCCTTCAAGTGAAGAACAGAATGTGTTTTTTTCGCAGGTGCCGCAGTGTGCATGGAAGGGTTTGCGAGTGCCTACGACAGCTGTCACGATAAGATGCCCTGGTACGCAGCCTGGCTGCTCTGCTGGCCCATGAAGCTCACCTTTGTATGTAACATCATGCATGTGGTGGGAGGCTCCAGGATCTGCGATAGTAAACGACAGGTTTTTTTTTTTTAATATTTGTGTCAATATATTAAATAAGTAGGTACATCAATATTATAATTGGGTATACCACAAGGTAGTGTACTCGGACCATTATTATTTTTGGTATATATAAATGATCTACCCGAAACTATTAATCACAAATGCATCCTATTTGCAGACGATATATCGGTTATTGTAAGCACAGAAAGAAAATTTAGTAGAAATCAGCATGAACTCGATATTAATAAGACATTAATATAAATTGGCTTAAAAATAATAATTTGGAAATAAATCTAAATAAAACTAATTACATGATTTTTTATAATTTTAAATTGAATATAAATTTTAATAGTAAAACTATTTATGAATCAAAATGTGTGACGTTTTTGGGCATCCACATAAAATGCCCTACGTGCGGGAAAATTTACAAGAGACAAGCCTGGTTTAAGAAACATTTAAAATTACATGAAGGAAGCGAAGCACGACAGTCGTCTGTAAGTTCTTCGGTCAGTACTGCGGATAGAGCTGACTCTCATATGTCCCAAGGTACACCTACATGTGAAACCAACCAGGAGTCCATCAACATCAGGACGCGTCTTAGCATCCCCCCTATTAAAGAAACAACTTGGAAGGTGCACGATCTTAATTTGGCAGTCTTGCTCGATAGCCCTGGTTTCAAGCAAGATATTATCAGCCAGGTACAAACCTTCCAGTCTACGGTATACAATTACTTTGTGGAGCACTATCCTCCGGAATCCACATATGCATATACCAAGAAAGAAAATGCTTTTAAACTGAAAATGAGGCGTAAAAAGAGGGAGCTCATCAAGAAACTTCGCTGGGCCAAAGCGATGGGAGACAAGAACCTGTGCCACAAGTTAGCCAGGGCATTAAGATCTATTCTCAAATTAATCCAGGGAATTTGTCTCCAGATACAAGATAATAATAATCAATTTAATAGAGCCCAGCATGAAGTTAGATTTGACAAAAACCCTTTTATTTATGCTAAGAAGATTTTCAGTGAAAATAGTGGAAGACTTTCGCTGACCAAAGAACAAATCTATAAACACTTCAGTGAGACTTATGCAATACCACAAAGAGAGGTAGCATATCCGGATCCACCTTCAACACGACCGCATAATCCTGCAATAGACTTTCAATGCAATCCACCAAGCATTGAAGAGACTGAGGAGCAAGTGAAGAAGAAAAGCGTAAAGTCAGCACCAGGTCCGGATGGCATACCCTACATTGTATATAAAAAGTGTCCTCACATTCGCAAGTGTTTACATAACATCTACTGTAGAATATGGTCAAGCAAACAAGTACCGACTGTGTTCGGAGAAGCAGCTTTTGTTCTTATACCAAAAAAGCCTGAGGTTACTGATCCTAAAGGAACAAGACCTATTGCGTTAACAAACACTATGTCCAAAATCTTCTTTTCTATACTTCAAGCAAGAATGTCGAGGTTTATGATCACAAACAAGTACTTTTTATCCCAGCACCAGAAAGGATTTCTTCCGGGAATTTCTGTTTGTTTGGAACACGACACCTTAATTTCGGAATGTTTGAAGGATGCCAGGGAGCACGAGCGTCAATTGAGTGTCTGCTGGATTGATTTGGAAAATGCTTTTGGATCGGTCCAGCATAAATTGCTACAAGTTGCCCTAAAATGATTAATCATTAAGATTTGTCATTACAAATAAAGATGGGTTCACAGATCCTCTTAAATATAATGTTGGGTTATTTCAAGGCTGTTGCCTCTCACCAATAGCTTTCAATATTATTATTAACATCTTAATTGACAAACTTAAAACTAGTGAAAAGAAGTGGGGATATAGATTTAAGTTAAATAATGTATATTCGGAGTCCATCTTAGCATTTGCCGACGACCTAGCAGTGCTAACACGCAATCCAAAACAACGCCAGAATTTGCTTACTCTGGTAGACGAATTCTGTGTATGGTCGAACGGCATGAGAACAAAACCATCAAAATGCTTCTGTCTGTGTCTGGGCAGACGAAATACTAGGTTTACGTCATACGACCCAGAACTATTCATAGCAGGGCAGAAAGTAGCCCCAGTAGAGGAAGCCATGCCTTTCAAATTTCTGGGCAGAAGGATCGATTTTAAAGGAAGAACACCATCCTTAGATGTGGTTGTGGAACGCTTTATTAATGACATCAACAAGGTAGATGAACAGCCAATTAGTAATGTCAAGAAAGCTTGGATTTATGACAACTACCTAACATCTCGTCTAACATGGCCTTTTATTTGTATACGACTTCAACAAAATTCTTCTGGTAAATATGGATGCAACTGTCATAAGAAAACTTAAGTCTTGGCTTGGATTAGCACAGGGCGCTGACTCCTCTACGCTGTTCAGGGGACAGCAACCATTTGGGATGAATTTAAAAAAACCATCTGAGTTGTACAAACATCTACGTGTAACCAAGCAACAAATCCTGAGTAACTCTCGGGATAATCTGATTGCATCACTCCCAAAAGACTCATTGGCCTCTGAGATGGAGTCAAGACTTCAGTTTCATAAATCATTTATGAGCGGTGCCCAGATCAGCAAAAGGGGGTTAGGTTGGAAGAAAAAGGAATGTGATAAAGATGTTATTGAATCTTTCCTTAGGGAAGATGAAGAGCATGGCTACCTGACCAGATTAATCTGGTAAGATGGGGGAAGGCAACAGATAAGACATGTACATTGTGCGGTGTTGCTGTAGGGACTGCCAGACATATACTTGCTGGGTGCAAAACTCTACTTGAAAAAGGTCATTATTCGCACCGACATGATAAAGTTCTAGAAATTATTCGTGAAGCTGTAAGTCTCAGTATTGCTAGAGCCAGAAAAGGATTAACAACAAATGAAAGACTGACTACTTTTGTAAAGGAGGGACAACTCAAGAAAACTCAAAGTAAACCTTTCTCAATCCTGACGATTCCAGACGAACTAGCAGTTTCAGCCTATAGACCAGACATACTGGTGTACTCTCGGTGCTTGAAGAATGTAATACTTATAGAACTCACCGTTCCGTGGGAAAACAAACATAACTAAGGACCACAACATCAAGTCGAACAAATGTTTTGATCTCACAAACGAAATTACTAGAAACGGATTTAAAACTCAACTTTATGCAGTGGAAGTTGGTGCAAGAGGAATTCCAGCAAAGTCTTTGCACCGTCTATTGAAGGATCTTGGCCTTCCGAGAACAGCCGTCGGAACTTTTATGGAGCGTGTTTCCAGGATGGCGCTAACAGGATCATATAATATTTGGTTGAGTAGAGAGGGTAGTGAACACAGTGCAGGTGAGAGTTCAAAAGGCCTTTAAACCTACTTCGCGGTCTCAAGTCCGGGAACGCTGCAGTTCATTCCCCTGCCTTTCAACCACGCGATGGACCCGGCACCCGCACGGTGAATCCATGGTTTGCTAAGAACATTGTCTCTCTCGTCAATAAAAGAATAAACAGATTTGCTTTTCCTCTACGTAAATTAAAAAGAGTCGGTAACTTAGAGACGGCAATGGCTATTACGGCTACGTGGGGTCGATACCCAGGTATGGACTAATTATTTGGGGCAACTATAAATAGAGCCTTTGTAGCTCAAAAAAATGCATTAGAGCCATGTGCGGTCTGGATTAGTATACTTCATTCAGACCTTTGTTTTCTCAACTTAATATACTTCCACTGGCATCATTATATATATTTTGAAATATTTATCAAACATCTGTTTAAATCTTATTTCTAGATAGATCCAGGACTTGGAGAAGGTTATGAGTATCTGAAGAAGTCTAAAACAGAATTAACCAAGAACTTTAAAGATGTTAAGCTGCAATATAAAATAACTAATGTTCGAGAGTTAGTCGATATTCAGGTAAGTACCATAACGAGCCAAAACACATTAACTAAGGGCGGAAATTTTAATCTTTACATAAAATTATTTGATAGTTAACTTGTATGAAGAACTGCCAAATTTATTCATTCTCCATACAATTTAGGTATGTATTGAATAAATTTATCTGGCAATTGGAAAATAATTACTTTTTAATGATTTCCTTTCGCAAACTTTCTAGTTTTTTTTAAATTAGCTGGTACGAGTAACTTTGTGTTATTTATTACTTGGGTATAAATAAAAGAAAAGCACAATTTTTATTTTATTTTAATGGATCACGGCATGTGAGTAAGTCTATCTACTGTCTATATCATCTACCTGATGGTAAGCAGACCTACTAAGTCGATGGGGTCGATCAAAATATTGTTGTTTAACGATATCAATCGCTCCCTCTATGCCGGCTAAATGATGAGGTTACGAAATACCAGCGACACAGACGTATTTGCAATCACCATAATCGTCACCGGGCTAGGGTTACCAGATCCAAAAATAAGTTTTCCTGAAAAAACCCCTGTTTCAGCAATAATTTTCCTGACATTTTGGGAGAAAATTATATTATTTTACAAAGTCGCGCCGCCTGAGTATGAGTGTTAGATGCCTTGTGGCATCTAATTGCATTTTTTTTTATTCCTGAAAATTTCTAACTTTCCCTGTTTTCCTGACAGACAGCTGAAATTCCGCACATGTCAGGAAAATTCCTGTCATCTGGTAACCCTACACCGGGCACGTGACGATGTGGCCACACACAAGGATTTTTCTAGCTAAACGAAATTAATTTAAAAAAAAATCCTTTTGATTCTGTATGTTGATTTCTATGATATAAACGCTACATGTTAGGTACAATCCCGGTACTCAATATATGTACAATAAAGCTTCTTATCTTTTAATACCTATTTCGATTTTGAATCCAACGAGTTATTTCGTTTTTATATTTAATTATTCTTTTGTAAATATGTATAATATTTACTAATGAACAAATAAACGGTCAACCAAACACACCCATTGATTGGTATTATATAATAAACAAATGAACAATGCGATTTTCATTTAAAATATTTTTTTCGACAACCTCCGTAGACTAGTGGTGGCGCCTTTGGCGTTGTATCTGGAGGTTTTATGGGTTCGATTCCCGATTATAAGTCTAGAGTTTCTGACCAGAGGCTCTACCATGGGTTTAATGAAACGTATTCGAATACGTAAACCTGAGCATCAACCAATAGAATCGCTTTATTCAATCCTGTTACCAAAAATAAAGCGGCCCTATTGGTTGTTGGTCACGTATACGTATCTATTCGATTACGTTACGTTGCTACAATGCGCAAACCCATTGCATGGTAGAGCCGCAGAGCAACATGTGTAAATTGTCCTACATATTATTTACCTATTTATTTTATTAATATTTAAGGATGCAAAAGAAACTGGTAAAAGAGTAATGCACAGTTTCGAAGAGAAAAATATGATCATGCAGTCAGCCATAACTGTGGTGAACATCTGTATGGCGCTGCTGTTCCTCCGCATCATCGTAGCGTCCCAGGACTATCACGATAAATACCTCACCAGCATCGAGTACGATAACATTTACGTCACCGATTACTTCAAAACAATCGATAAGAGAAGGAAACTTAAGCGAAAATATACTCTTTTGCCTTTGAAGAAGGTAAGTTATTATTTATTTGTCGTAAATATCTGTACGGCGCTGTTGTTCCTCGGTAACAACTAAACTTATCGATAAAAACCTTTGAATTTTCTTTGTGGTTGTTATTTTGGGCACATCGCCTCTGTTTTTTTTTAACGTTTTGAACGGGGCTGTCCCTTTTTTCGCTACTCCGTCCCGGTGTCCCCGAAGAAAGCGTCGGGACGCCAAAATGTCCCGTTTTCAGTTTCATAAGCTCTTATTAGTCTGTGTTCATAAGGGACAACACTTATGAATACCTACACAAAATCGAACGAACTTTTTTTTTCCCAAGAATTTAATTCTTACAAATAAAATCACCATATTGAGAATTGTAATTAAAAATAGTTTTTTCTAGTTTTTGGATAATTATCTTTTTTTTCAATATATTTTTCCAAAAAAAAATTATAAACACATGAGTAAAAATAAAAATGGTCACGTTAAACATACACACACTACACACTACACACACTCTTAGAAAAGAAAAATCTCTTAAAAAGTGGTTCTTTTATATTTTATCTTCAGATCTAGAATTTTGATAGTCTTATTGCACCACTTCATTTTACTCTATAAAAAATTAAATAAAACAAAGGATCTTTTTATGCAGATGGAAAACATCAAATACATAGACATCCATTCGCTAACATACGTGGCTGCGGAGAGACACAAATTATTTCTGCAAGCCCTCAAGCTGGTTCTGGAAGTGGTAACGGCTACCACGTTTGTGATGCTGGACAGACTGTTCTACGAGGCCCTGGACGTAGTGCGGGTCCATGCTGAGGTGCAGGTCACGCAGAAAGGAGCGCATGATTTGGAAGTCGATGTATGTTCTAGTGAACAAATAGATGTTAATCTGTGGTGGCCGAGTTTGCACTAATGGAGTAAGATCCATCAGGGGCCTGACCAAATAACACGATCGCCAATCGAATTGCCGCATCGTTCGATAAAATGTATAGAGCCAGATCGACGAAGAAACTTCAAATCCGATACATTTGGATTTCGATGGGAATTTTGATTCGATTATCGATTGGCTATTTGGTAAGGCTACTGATCACTGGGGGCAAAATATTAACAAAATCAAACTACGTTAAATATAGGTAATCATATAAACTAAAGTAAAATTCTCAGTGTTAGGTAGGTAAAACAATTTATCTAAATTTACAAAATTATCGAATTTTATTTGGTTTTTATTCTATCAGACAAATTAATAGGCATAAATATATTTTTCTTATAATAAAAACTAAGTGGGGTTCAATATTAATAAAAAGAAATGCTAGTTCAATATTAATAAATAGGCGATTTTTTGGCTATATAAAGATATTACTAATCGGTCTAAGTGCTCATGGCGACCAACGATTTGTCGCCAATCCAACCAAATTAATGCTCAACCAGCTTTTGTTGTCCTACCCTAGACGTAATAGTCTATAATCCAGAATCTAGCCAAAGCGTTTGAACCTTTTAATGTATGTTTTTCCTTTAAATTAGTATAGAAAATAATAATATTTTAATAACTACCTACATAGGTGGAAGGAACGGGTATGGTTGCGGGAATAGTCCGCAAGGTTTTGGGTGGGTTCAACACAAAATCCCGGGTGTTTCGGCGAGTGAGCAACCAGGAGTGCCTGCCGCGGCCGCGTCTCATGCCCACGGCTTACTTCGTCAACATTTATGGAGGGTACCTGTGGATCCTACTGCTTCTATACCTTAATGCTTATACGTTGAGGTTAAGGAGGTTAGAGTTATATAATTTAGGCTAGGGTCTCATAACTAAAAGCAGCCAGAATCCTATGTATACCAGTTGAAAGATGTTCATTTTAATATTTAGGTATGTATTTATCACCGCCTTTGTAACCTAGTGGTTGGGCCTTTGTATACTTTGATGTTGTATCCGGAAGTCGTGATATCAATTCTCACTCAATCAAAACTATATTAGTACGTTTTTCTGTACAATTTGTCATGGTCTGTGTGTTTATAAAATATAATAAGTACCAATGTATTGGTAATTACCGTTATTTCTCTATATAGTCTAGAGCTTAGTTTATGACCAGCTGGGTGAGAAGGAACTTTATTTAACACTTTCGCTTTCGTCAGTGGAATCGTTTTCGTCTTTTCTATGGCCAGAACCTGTATGAATAATATTTGGAAGTGCTGTAACAGATCATGTAAATTATTAAAACTGTACCATAATTCTTTCGATTCAACTTTAGAAAAGAGATAAATATCAATTATTCGTTTCTTTGAAGAATTCAATCGAAAAATCATCAACCTAATAATTTTGAAGATGCATTAAAGCAATTCCGTATATTATTCATACAGGTTCTGACCATAGACAAGACGAAAACGATTCCACTGACGAAAGCGAAAGTGTTAAATAAAGTTCCTTCTCACCCCGCAGGACAATATGTGTCTAATCTCCTTTTTATAATTATTATCACTGGTGGCCTTAAGACACCGCCTGGCCTAGATAGTTTCAGACCTAGGAGGTCTCAGGGTACTCTGCAGATATTTTATTCCGATCTTGGCGCGTCGCCGATGGTATTAGGTATATATGAAGTCTACATGAGATAATAATATCTCGTTATGAAATTTTATATGTTATTGTAGTGTGTTTTAATATACCTACATAATAAATCTTCTGTTTTGTATAAAGCTTTATCACCTTTAAACAAATATCTAGAGTTTTTAAATTAATAATTTATATTAACGTTTTACGCATAAATAATCTATTTAGTCTTAAATAATCATAATAATAAAATTATAACTCTTATCACAGACTAATAGCAAGTTACTTCTACCCAAAACGAGAAAAGCAACGAATTCTTCACCTTTACAACGACATCCTCAAAAAGCGCATGAAGATGAGGAAAACCCTTAGAAAGAAAGCTATTCAGGCTGTCAGAGCTTACTACTTATCCGGAGAGAACATGCTCAGTCTAACAATGAAGTTTCCTAAGCTCCTGGGATGGTTGAGGATCTTCCCGGCTGCGAGGATGAAGTGCCTTATTTGCGGAGAGACGGAGCCGAGGAAATGTGCGTATTTACCGCCGTATTCTAAGTTGTATTTTCCACTCCACTTTCACTCAAGGAACGTCTGTCTATTTTCACCAAATTGAATACGAAGGTTAATCATGGTATAGATAGTGGGAAAGGATTAATTGATCACTGCCTCGTGACTAGAAGAGACATGAATAGGTAATACAGCCTATGGAGCGTCCAAATTCCCGGGAATCCCTGGGAGCAAACTCTAATAACAGTCTAACTTTTGTATGTTCATAATTTATTGCTCTATGTTATTAACCTTTGTCTTCTCTACAAAAAACTATTTATTTGCCACTGATTATGGTTGAGGAGTATACATAGTTAAAAGACTTCATCAAACCTTTTGAGTTTGTTCACGATTGCGTGCGAGACTTTGGCACGCTAATATAATTGAATAATAAATTATTTTTATACAATCAAGTTTCTATTTTCTTTACAGTTAAAACTACAGAAGAGAAAGAGACTTGGCGCAAATGTCTGACTCCAAAATGTCCATTCGTATACTGTCCAGATTGCTGGTACGAGGTGGGCGAACTGTGTCTGGCGTGTGACCCGGGCCTCGCCGACGTCAGTGATATAGACTCCCTTAGCGAAGATGAACAATTCAATAATTAGTATTTTAAACCGAAGTTTTTTATCATAAGTAAATTGAACAGAAATATAAACAGGCCTATGTGGTTATAGGTATTTCAAGTTTAGTTAGGAAATGTTATTTTTTGTCACTTTTATGTTCGAATTTATTTTTTTATGAAATAACAGTGCTAGCACGTTAGATTGGTTTCAATAATCATCTTTTTTTTAATGATAGAATGGTATCTGATGACTGTTCGTAAAACGGTGAACCGGTAACTACTGTACCCCTAGTGTTTCTAACTATTACTTTGCGTTTGAGTTAACTAAAATTTGTACGGGAAATAGTTCAGCGCTCCAAGCGGAAATTATGAGAACTAAAAATGCGAGTGTGTGATTGATCAAAATATTAACGCAGTAGTAAAGTTAACGCAAAAGTAAATGTTTAAAAAACTCACACTAGGGCTACTGAAATGAGTACTTATCTACTGAAGTATGGATAGTTAATATGGTTACTATACCTAATAGTCGATTATTGAAAATGATGTTTAGCCAGACCATTTAATTTTATGTTATATTATGTTAGTTCCATAAAAAAAGTTAAGAAAAATTAATAAAGACCTCAAAATACAACCCAAAAATGACACGTTACTTAAAAAAAAATAGTTTCATTTTATTCCGCAACATGGCATTTTTTTTTATTTTACTAAAAAGTACCTAATTAATATGCATGAGTGAGATAAATAATGAATAAAGACAATTTTTACTAGGCATTTAATATTTTATTCTAAAAGAGTCCATACTCCAACTGTTCCCCAACGGTGAGTCCGCTCACGAACTGTATGTCTTCAGCGACATCGTTGCAAAGCTTGGCTAGTCCTGTCAACATACCGTCTTGTGATGGGTCGAAGATGTATACCAACTGAAATAAAGTATAAGTAGGATTATTGGGTGATCGTATGATAGACAGAGGACTGCAAGGTTTGTTCCTATATTATACTGTATTACAAAGGCATAAGGTACCGTTTCGACGACCCTGCTAATTGTGATGAAGAGCGATGTTCCCTGTGGGCTTCACACATCTTTAAAACTTATTATTAAAAGTGTGATTAGGAATTGAATGATTTTTTTTCTGCTACAAAATTCTATGGTGGGTCATCCATGCAGGCACAAATGTATTAAATTGGTTCACAATTTTAGGCGATATAAAGTTAATATGGTGGTTTCTTAGCTGCGATTGTACTGACATTTGATTGAACCACGTTCGGCTGGTGGGTCTTTATGGTGAGACGTAACGCAATGTGCCAAAGGACCCACCGACCGGGGTAAACTTATACGTTAAACGCAAGATTTATTTTTTAACTTCATTAAAAAAAAAACTTTGTAATATGTCATATTTTATATGTATACCTATGTTACCCATGTAAAGTTCGAAAGAAATCCTTTGAACGTGGAGCTGTAGTCGCGCCAAGGAATGTATAATAGGCATTGACTTCTAAGTAAACTAGACACGAACATTCTAAAAACGATATGTAATAGTATTTGAAATTTTGAAATACCTGCTATTAAGGTACCAGAGGGTAATAAGGGCCGGAGTATAATAAGGCCCATTTGAAATAGTTCGATTTACGTTGGTGTTGGTATATTATTGATTATTAAAAGAAACAAAATACATGGAAGCCTAAAGATAAGACAATCCAGTATAATCCATAACCTACGTATTTACTATTACATAAATCATTTAAAAAAGCTCGCATAATAAGGCCCGGTTTTTGTTAAAAGTTAATTTGGCTTAAAATTGCTATTCCTACAGATATTATAAACCTAATATAAGTATAAATTGATAAGTGTATACATTTAAATGCATTCAATAAAATATTTAATATCGTTTCATGGTTTTTCGAAATGATAAAAAAATACTTGGGCCTTAATAAACAACCCGGGCTTTAATAGACTATCTAGTACCACTATTTTGTTTATGATATTATTTTAATTACGGTGTATGAAACATAATAATTATTTTTAAATGTATCTTTAAAGTCTCAAAGAGCAACACTTGTCGGTTTTATGAAATAATTATTTTTAAGAAATAATAATATAAAGCGATTTAAAATAAGGTGGCTCTTATTCCCCTCTGGTACCTTATTTGTAGGAAAATACGAAATTCACCTAAAATAAACTTTAAATCGTTAAAACAAAGTGCGCAAGTAATGATAGGGTTTATATGGGTGATTTTGAAAGGATGAGGTTCTGCTCATCAAATCGCACAACTTTTTCCATGGAACCATGTGTCGCAAATGAAGAATTATGTAACTAAGAAAATTATGCTGACATCATAGGTACCTATTATATTTACTAATATTTAGCACATTTTGTTTACTCTACTTTTATTTTAGATAATATTTTTTCTTTGTCGCCGATGTAGAGCGATAAAGACGAATTAGCATTTAGTAGCGCTGCTTTATTGTCAAATTTACTCAAAAATGCATGTAACGTGGTCATTATTTTGACAACCTTGTTTGAGCAAAGTCGACATTGCCGTTCTGTTTCAAGGAGCGGCCGGCAAAGTTTTGCTGGTCGCTCTAACAGGCCGGCAAAATATCAAACCGGGCAAGTCGGTGTTAAATTTTAGTAACTGTACTTTTCATAATTGTTATTTTAATTACATTTCTAGTTAATATATATATTTTTTAAATTACTCGCTGGTTTTATTTAGATTAGGTGCTTGCGTTTTTGAGTAAAGCACTATACAAGCCTTGGCCCACTATGACTGCTTCGCTGGTCACGCAATAATTGCCTCGAGCTAGCCTAGCTACGCTCTAGACCTTCCAGCTTGGCCATCATTGCAGCCTTTATCGGCTCACAGCTCGTCCATCAAGTGCTGCACGCTGACCGCGCTGTGTCGGCCTGGAGCTGCACTACGCTGCGCTGTTGGCCATCATCAGCGCGACCAGCAAAGTAGTCATTATAGACCGCGGCGGTAATGTACTATTTCCAATTTTACTACTACTTACCTATTAGGTTTTACATCTTGTAGGTTTCACGAAAGAATTCCCGCGGGGAAATAATAAAATTAGGTTTCACTATACCAACTTGTGAAACTGTTTATAGATGGGTTATTGAGTCCTCCGCTGGAGCTGTCTAGGCGGTCTCGGGCGCCGTAAGCCACCCGTGATGATACATACATAAAAAATAAAATTAGAGAATACCTAAACAAAATGTGCTTAAATTAGTACCCACAATGTTAACATAATTTTCTTAGTTACATAATAGAACCGTATTATTTAGCCGGCATAGTGAAGGCCATCAACGCTTTTAAACAAAAAAAAATCGACCCCATTCATGGATTTTATGTGTCTGCTATCAGGTATACAAAGTCATATGCTGTATCCAGTAAAGAAAGTTAATAAACCCTGAAGAAAAAGAGGTAATTATTGTGTGTCATCGTAGTTCCAAAAAGGGTACCTACCTACCTTTATTATTTATATATTTCTTGTCCATTCACTATTCGATTCCATGCTATACGCACATAGAGCAACGCGCCGACCCGTACAGCCTGGCTGCTCTAAGGTTAACGCAATGGTCAGCGCCCCTAACGGAATATTATGAAACTAATTGACCGCTAGTAGTTATGAAAAAATATAATATAGGAACCTCTTTAAAACCTTGTGTTGTAGCTGAGTAAACAGTTATAAAACATAACAAAGATTTCATCCCTCCACAGCCATAGAGGCGATCTCGTATTATTATATTTCCGGGTAGGATCCTATAAAAAATGTAACAAAAAAAGGACGAATGGTGCGAAGATGACGCTAGTAGGTGGTGTATTTCTGACTTCCTGTGATTTGTAAACTTTTGACTTTTTCTATAAACTTTTAAAAGCTAATCTGAGAAAATTTATAAATTATTACCTTGTAACTGTATTTTATAATTACTGATACATGGTAGCCGAGTTGGTTACATCTTAAACTTAAAAACACTAAATTTTTAGATCCCCGGTTCAAACCCCGTTATCACTACTTATACCAAGTTGTAAAACTGTTTACAGATTATTAAGTATTTCCAAAAACCACTAGCTCGGTGTAGGTAGACTTATTCCACAGCTACGACTAGGTGGGGTGGGATGGCATCATCATTAGGTATTTCAACCCCTTGACTACGGGGTTGAGGCCCTGTTTGCGGGTTGCACCCAGTTACATGGGCATAAGCTCGGCAGTTTTACCCACATTTACACTGTTGTCGAGCCAGGAGGTGGGATTAAAACCCATCCGTTGAGTACCCTGGGGTTGTCTAGGCAGTCTCGGGCGCCGTAAGGCATCCATGATGAAACTATGATACTAAAGGAGACAGATTTTCTTTTAGCTTATTTTATATACTAAGCTTATTCTATGCTTGAGAACATTCAAAGATTTGCCACTTACCATCAGTAGGATGAAGTCACATACCTTCTCGATTAAAAGTACTTATAAAAATTTAAAAAAATTGTGACATAATTGTAGATTTTTTAAAGATGATATTACAGTAATAATAACTCTCGCACTATGGCGGTTGTGCATATAGGAGTGTGTGTAGGTCGTGGAGGTATACCGATAGGAATTCGTCATAGGTGATCCAACCATCGAAGTCGGTATCCGCCGCCGAGAACTTCTCCTTGCGGACCTCCATGGTACTATCTTCGCCGAGACTTTCTAGTACTGCACTACTGCAAAAAAATATCTGATTTGCAGAATTCGGTTGTGAGTTCGATTTCCGCTATAGGCAAAATATAAATACAGTTTGCCTTGTAGCGGGATCCTTAGGGTCTCCTGTTACCTAAGATCCTCGCCACCAAATATAATAGATAGGTGGGTCTTGAGTTCCGTAGTTACCGTTAGCCTTGGTTCTGGGTATTTATATATATAGGTATTACGACTTAGGGGCTTAGCACGCGGCAACGATAAGATATATACCGACTTGAATTATACCGTCTGCTGTCGAAAATTATATCGAATTGCAAACCGACATCAATAAATTTCTCGAGCTTTGTCTACTAGGTAAAACAAGTATGTTTTCGTTGACAATTTCATAAACATTTATGTAATAAATAAATAATTAGTCTATTTGTTATATATCGTGAGCGCGTGTTAGTTTTGTAGATATATGTCTTATCGATCGATATTTATCGAAGCGAAAGTCGCGCGGCCCCTTAGTATGGTTATTTCTGGTACACATATTACAAGCTTAGTTACAGGTGTTCTACACCTTCAATAATATCAATACGTTTTTCTGCATTTTTTATTGCAGCACGGGCTGTGACTTTGTATATACCTGACGGTAAGCCGCCTACATTGTCTACGAATATATCGTTGTTTAAGAACATTGATCGCTCCCACTATGCCGGCTAAATGATGCGGTAACGAAGTGGGCGACATTAACGACCAATAATTATTATTTTTATTAAATATCGTAAGTGTACCATATGTACTATGTGTATTATATTACAGGCCTAGTGCCTGTAGCCAAAGTGTGAGTTTTCCATTTTAGTTTGAGTTAACTAAAATTTGTATGGAAATTAGATCAGCGCCCCGAGCAGACATTTTGAGAACTAAAAATGCGAGCGTGTAATTGGTGAAAATGTTAATGCAGTTGTACCTATCTATAGTTAACTCGAAAGTAATCGTTAAAAAACTCACAGTAAGTAGCCTTACGCTTGTGACTATCTTGCTCAATATGTGTGAAACGTTTAATGTATAATTATTATTACTAGAATACGAACAAAAAATAACGTTGCTTGTGTACTAACAAATCGTCAAACTCTAGCATTCCATTAGATTCGTTGTCGAACAGTAGGAACAAGCTGTGTAGGTTGGCTATGGTAACTTCGTTCCAGCCAGGGTAGTTACGGAGAACCTTCTCCACGCTCCAGCGACGATCCTTTTCTTTCATTTCCTATTGTTTTTAATATTCAATTAGATGTTTCATCACGTTTGTAGGAGATTCGGCTCTTAAATGTCGGCCATTTTTAAATTATAATATAAATGAAATTCCCTACATAAAAATATAATGGTGACTTTTGGATGTAATTTAGGCTAATGTAGGCTATACTGATCAAAATTGAACACCGTTTTACCATGGAACAATGTGTCCTCCATACAAATTGGCTATTTTAACATTGCAAACTATTGTATGGAGAAACCAATTTGTATATTATGGTTCTATTGTAAAAGTTGTTTGGTTTAATCAGTACAACCTTCAAGTCACTATCTAGGCATATACCTACTCGTTTAATAATTTTAAAATAAACAGTTTACAAATACAAATCATTTATTGCATCACATTATGGTTAGTAGGGTGTTAGTAAAATATAAGTAATACAATGTGAACCCTGCAAGGGCACTGCAAATTAAGATTCCATTTAATGTCTCTGTTCGGAGGTAGGTATAACAATTTTTAGCAATTAAAATTAATTAAAACAATATTATTTAGCAATTAATTACATAATTTCTTCATAAACAAACTGTTTAGTTTTAAAATGAGAAGTTAAGTAACTTTGACAATAAAATAAAACATTAAAACACAAAATCTACATCACTGCCGGAGCAGGGAAACGTCCCCATAAGGCTGGTAGCATTCCCTCGTTGAATTGCAATGGAAATTCTCTGCGCAAGGAATGCACCAGCCCTCGGATCTCGGGTAACTTCGAGGAGCCTTTTAGACAGCTCCTTGAATATACCATGAGCACCCGGTCCCCAGGGTCCGAGTGTCTCTACCCCAAACGGCTCAAATATGCAATCTGTACCTAGATTGAAATATTTGCGCCGTTTGAGGTTTTCTGCCTTAAGAGCCGCTGCACCAACCTTCAATTAATTAATATGGAATAAAAATTTCCAAATTCAAGTAGGTACCTATTATTATTTATTCTTCATTTAGAAAATTTATTAATATATTCATTATGGCATTAACATTTTATAACATTATTATCTATTGTGTTTAAAGCTTTATGTCGATACCATTTGTCCCAACTTTTTCTTACACCATTTATTACTCAGCCTATAAATATTTTTTTACTTATACCATTTTAGATATATGGGGGTAAACAAGACATCTACAATGCGGACAGTGGCCCGAGTGCGAGTTTTTTTTAACTATCTCATCACATTAAGTGAGCAATCTCCGCCAATCAGATTAGCTTATATTGACAGGCTTATATAGAAAATTAAGTGATCCTATTGGTGGAGAGTACTCAATTAACGCAGTAAGAACGTTAAAACAAACTAGACAGACGGACCGCGAGTCTTTACTATTAAGGGTTCATTTATTTAAGCTTAGTTTTAAGAACTGAAATAAAAAAAGAAGTAAAAAAAAAATAAGAGAAAAGTAGAAAGAATAATATCTACCCTAAGATTGGCTAACAAGGACATGGACTCCACACAGATTTGACTGAGGCGCCGCGACATGTCACTTCGCCTGCATTTTCTCTAGGTCCCTCACCTGGTTATAACGTCGCTGCTGGTCTAACCTCTCATAGAACAAGTCGACCAGCTTGTCATACTCAGACAGGGGTACACGCTTACTGTCCGTGGTTGTTCTTAGCATTTCTCCTGAAATATATCTTTATAAGAGTCCAATTAGGGTAACGTTGACATTTCTAATTCCTAAATTTTCCTAACCGCCACCGCCCAAACAGATGCAAAAACCGACATGATTCGGTTCGTATGAGGGTTCACCAGTTTTCAGAAGAATACCGCATCGATTTCTTGTCGAGATGGTAGTCTCCTTCAGGGTTACGAAATGGGCGGGTGATTTTACGCCTATTTCGTTACCGCATCATATAGCTGCAATAGTGGCAGCGATCAATGCTGTTAAACAATAATGTATTGATCGGCCCTATTCATGGATTAAATTTTGTAGGTCTGCTTACAAAGTCACATATTGTGATCTAGTTAAAAAGTCTAAAGGGGCGGTTGATTTGACGGAACGCAGCGAAGATATGTATATATAAAAATATTATCAAATAATACTGCATATTAATAAATTATTGTTTTTTACGTAGATGCCTACTGCCGATTTTTTTTTATTCTGTGTTCATTTGGGGGGCCAAATCAACTCAGACTTTTGTCAAGATTTTAGTGGTTTTTTTTTACTTTATCGGGCAGGGTTTATATTACTATTAAATAGTCCTACACCTAGAGCACATTAACCTGTCAGTCCCAGTTTCACTACAATGAATATCAGGTAACAAATATTAATTAAAAACGTACCTGTGGGCGAAAAATCCTCTTGTCTGTAAAAACATATGGGTTTTCTTTTTACAGGGTATTCAAAAAATCTGCCCACACCCGTGAATAGACATGATATTTTGTTACCCATACCTACTAAAATCCAATGAATAGTTTTTTGTGTCCTGATTAATATTTAGAACCTATATAGTAAAACTATAAATATTATCAATCTTTTCTAGATGGCTATGATTTTTTAAGTAGAAATACTTGCTGTCAGTAGTCCCTAGTGCGAGTTTTTTTTTACTTTTACTTTCGCGTTAACTATACTACTGCGTTAACATTTTCACCAATCACACGCTCGCATTTTTAGTTCTCAAAATGTCCGCATGGAGCGCTGAACAGTTTCCTATACAAATTTTAGTTAACTCAAACGCAAAGTAATAGTTAGAAAACTCACACTAGGGGTACAGTAGTGAAAACCGTATATATCTATAACCAAAACTATAGACTGAGTCCAAGGGTGTGTTTATGCACATACACCCTTGGACTCATTCTATTTTTTTTTGGCTTCTATGAGATGGTCCAGTGATGGATCCAGAGGGCTATTCTCCCCAGTGGTCTAGGTCTATTAAATATAGCTTTATTTAACATACCTAATTCGATTTGTGGACACGCCATTTACGTACTTATATGTACATATTTAGCAAGTAAAATTAACCAATAATTATAAATAAGTAATAAACACCATCTATTAGCAGAGTAACGGAATTTACATACATGGCGTGTCCCATTTGGTCAACAGGGGCGGATCCAAGAATATTTCATTTGTGCCTAGTGTAAATATTTTTTAATTTAATTATTACAAGTTTTAATAATGTTCTTAATTGTACTGTATCCAATTTGTTCGACGATCAGCAGGTCAAACTTATCTTGTCGTATACAATGATTTTAGTAGGCAAAATGCCATGTGTTTTGCACATGGCGCTAGATCCGCCACTGTCAGTTGAATATATTTAATCTATACATAGATTATTTTGTGTGTTAATGTGATTAAGGAGTAATGCTATGAAATCAAAAAGAAAACACAAAATTGATTATCAATCACTTTATTTAATTTTTCCTTACAAAATTCGTAAAAATTTTCAAAAATGTTTGAGACATATATAGCGTCATACACAATTGATAGAATAATGTTTTCAACCGCGACTACAGAATGGTTAAATAATTATTATGAATGCGAATAAATGTGAACAAGAATTAAAAACTAAAATAGGAACTTATCAGTCTTGTATCAACAATATCAAATCAATCTTATAAATTATAAAGAACCGAAAAAAAGTTGTCCACTTCACAGATAATACCAGAGAACACAACATAATACTAGGTACAGCTGTCAATCATTACATATGTTCGTATTCATATTACTATTATAGAAAATGCTAATGTTACAAAGTTAGATAGAAGTATTATCTATAGTATCAAAACTATAAAAATCATTTAATGACTGGTAAGTATATGAAACGACAGGGCGCCAGCTCCGTGCAGCGGGCGCGAGGGGAACTAACGCGCTCCACCGATATACTGCACTGCCCACACGCACGGAGATGGCGCGCTGTCTTTATAAAATCTATAGCGATTATATACATCGGCTATGAAAAGCGATCAAGCTAAGTATCAAAACTAGAAGATATACAAAACGCGCAAACGACGGTTACAGGTGGCAGTTGCAGCAACTTTACTATTTATCACTCTACTTACTTAACTGCCTCTTTCTTAAGAAAGATAAAATACAGTATTACAATGATATTAAGTATAAATCGGGTTAATCTAGATTACATAGTAAATATTAAAAGTAATGCATCATCAATGTCAGGTATGCCGCCTGGCGTCTTGTAGACTGAAGAGCTTTCTCACTTTGTGGACTGACAAATATTACATCAATTTCCTTTTTACCCTCTACTGGTCAGACATAGACAGTATTTCACAACTACCTAACGATGTACAGAGCCGAACAATCGGGTGGCAAACTAGGGACTACGGGCTACGAGCGAGCGACGTGGCCATGACATGCTTCTATGGCACTCACGTCTAGTGGACAACATCTTCTAAAGGTGATCAAACCACCGCCTACATAAGACTTCAGTCTTAAAATTACGCGTACAAAATTATAAATATACTTTATAGTTGCGGTTGCGAGTAACTAGGGGGCCGCGGAGACCGGGCTCCTAAATACATACTACACACTACATATACATCGACGTAGCCACGCCTTGTCTCCATGTAGCATGTATTCATTGCACGGTGACGCGAATTTTGAAATATATCTCTAACCAACGCTCCATGAGAGAGATTTATAATACAACGTGTAATATCCATCAATGTTATAAACACTCTGTTTAAAGTTATATCTTTGTCAAAGAGCCTATACAGAGTACACATAAATGTTGGGATATGTTGCTTGTCATATAAATACAACGAACGAGCCAAGCTAAATTGCCACAGTAGCATCCCGAGAAAGCAAGAGTCTCAGGTGTGGTGCAGTCAATGAAGACATTAGGTTTAAATTGAAATACCTTTGAAAACAAACACTAGTTTGTTTATAGATTTAAAGGCGGGTAAAACTGTTTTGTGACGTCACAGATGCTAAATACCAACTGGGATTGTAGAGTGCTGAACAAAGGTATATATTCAAAACAGGCGCCGGTGACACAACTAGCGACGAGCAACGCAAACAACTCGCAACTAGGCTATGAGGTAGAGGTTAGCAGACCGCCGGTATTTTTGGTGCGATACTACATAGAGACACACGACTACAGGCTAGACTTATTCTAAACATCGATACAAAGCCACGACACAATACAAAAATAGCATGAAATGGCGTTATGCACTTACTTTATATACTAAATATGCTACATTTCAAAATGGTTGCCTTCGCCTCTTCGAAAAATAAAAATTAAACAAATGCAAAAACAGTGATGCAGATTCAGAAGGATGAGAGAGTTGATGTTATACAAAATATGATGAATATAAAAAAATATCTTCTCATAGTTAAGTCACCAATTTTATTGTATGAATTTATCACAAAACTACAGTTTTTACTGCTATAGCAGTACTCACAAGTATTATAAAAATTACTTTCAATTATGTAATAAATTTTCTTCATACGGCACGAGACGGCGCCCCGAGACAGTCTCGCGTACCGACTCGCATCGCCATGAAGTTATGAACAAAATATATATAAAAAAACATAACTAAATTATATGTTGTCATTTATTTTTAAAACAATATTTAGGAATACAAAAAATAAACAGCTTTTAGCTAAAACACTCAATTATATTGATGCCCTTAGCTTGACGGTCCCAACACTAAACTATTAAGAAACTGAAAAAATCTGCGACTATTATTTGTGAAGTAAAACGTTGATTAATTATAAGTCATATTTTAATGTTTTTTTAATGGATGTAAAATGATAGACGCTTAGCGCTCCCGGTGCGACTCTATTGGAAACTGTTTTATAAGACCATTTGTCAATCTCTTATATAATTATATTGGGAGACGCAAGACTCGGCAGTATTTTGGTGACACATGCATGTCTGAATAGGTAACATTCTTTGAATGTAGTAGCAAATCACACAACGGTGCATCGAGTGGCATGCGGAGAGGACAGGGGCGGACCGACTCGCCTCTCCTGCGCTCGTGGACCATAATTTTGGAGATTGCTTGGCAAATCCATTTGCACTGAGTTTGAGGTAGTTGCGCGTGACATTAACAAACGTTAAGTCACACAATTTTGGAAAACTAATTTGAGATTCGTTGTTAAAAATTAAACGACAAGGTATTGCAACTACGCGAGACGAAAAATTATAAAATATGTCTACGGAACTCTCGTTTGACGACACAAATATCTCATTGACTTAAAACATGGCACTACACGTAAAACGAACTCATTATGTACTAAATAAACATAACTAATAAGCAATATAGGCTTGACTATGTTACTATGTCCAATAAATGTAAGCATTACATATTGTTTCGTTCCTTTAAATTAAATTTAATACAGAAATATTTTAATATCCAAATATATATGCGGATAACTTATATTCCAAACTTATAAAAACTAATTAATTTAAAAATATAATATTGAAAATAAAATTATCTAAAAAATATTTTAATAATATTCTAGGAGACGCATTTTATTAATTCCTTTTTTATATTATAATAATATAGGTACGGTAGTATTGTATTAATTGATGAGATCTCACTTTTTCTATGAATTTGTATTATATAAACTCATATATTATTTCGAATCATTTTAAAGTGTATAGTGCACAACTATATCATATTGAGGCTAGCTATACTTATAATATATATAAATCTACTTTCAATCCCTAAGTACGAAAATACTAGTAACACTAATTTAGTACATGTCCAAACACAGTATAACTACTCAAACCCCACACAGTTACGTACCATACTCATGCAACGTTCCTAAAGTGTGCCATACACGGACTGACTGTTCCCAACATATATAAGTCCCCTCTATCCAAATACTGATAAGTAGGTAATTATCAATAAAATACAACCAACAGCTACAAAAACGATGGCATGCTCATTATAATTAAGTCGTCATTTGGACTTTTTTTTTGCATTTTAATGACAACGTGGGACAAATTAATTTCACGTATTTGGCACACTTACTTCCAACCACTTCAGCTAGCGTTTCAAATAAGATGACTCCATTTTGTTTTGTATTCCGTGGTGCAAACAAAATGGCGAAACAAGATGGAGTCTTATTTTATTTCAAACGCATACATAATTAGGCTTTTCCCAAAAAGAGATCTAATCTTTACGTCATACAGGATCAATTTCTTTTTGTAATAAGCCCAAATTCAGGAAATCTTTGTTATTAAAAATAACGTCAGATATCGCTGTCCCGACTAATTCCACACCGAATCCATCTGTTCCAAGTGAACCCTAAAGAGCTCCGCAAATTGTACCAACAGTTATTTTTCAAATCACTCATTTTACCAAGGATAAATATGTCAATTTTATCACAATTGCTTTCATTTTAAATATATGCTCTTTATTACAAAGTCACTAATTATTTATAATTATTAATCAATTAATATTTTAGGTATACAAGATATATAGAATGTTCAGTTGGAACAGAAATAATTATATTACTATAGAAAAATGTGCAAGAGTATTAATAAATGCTAAATGCATTTAGAGATTAAGTGAATAATAGGGTTAATATAAAATTATCTGTTTCGGCCAACCACGTAACCGGCGGCGAAACAAGTAAAATTCAATTAAAAGTGCAGATACAAAGTTTTTTCTACTTCATAGCCGATTAATACATACATAAAAACCATTTAAATTTTAAAACTAGTTTTATTTTACTTGTTTCGGTTACGTAATGGGCTAAAACCAAAAATATTATCTATGACACAAAACTAAGAACCATTATGGCTTAATATTAAAATAGAAACAATTATATAAGGAAGCAGAATTGACTACTCCATGACTCCTAGTCGGGCCGCGATAGACACCCAATATAATAATAATTAACTTCTAGCTTTTAAGCAAAATGTCAAGTTATATATAACCATAATAACATGCATATATATATGTACGAGACGACTACACATAAACATAGCGGTGATATTCACTACAGGCTTCACAACACACTCATACATATAACACACGAGCTGTCCGAACGACTATTTAATAACATTTAACTTATCGTTCACTTAAATATATTTTAGACCATTAAAATAGTCTATGTAAAGCAAAACGTGAGATCTGTGAACGTAAGCTGTTATATCTAAAATTATATATTTGGAAGTTCGAGCAGTTAGGGAAACCTACCCGGAAGTACTGGGTTAAAGCAATTAATCAATAAAAAGCTCCTAAGTATTCAAACAGACTAGTCGTTTAGTAACAAGAAATTGGGCATTATAGTCAATTGCCAACATCTCTTTAGGCAATCGCTAGTGGGAGAGATCAAGTTTTGGTGTAACAAAAAAAACTATTATTTTAGCTTTATGGTAAAAATTGCCTACTTTGGTTTTTCATCCAAACTTTTCTTGTTGAATAATATTAAAATGCTCTAGGTATAGATATATAGTTTTTAAATTAGGTGTTCGGACAACGCACATCTGCTTTATACAGATAATATATATATTTTTGAACACACACTGAACACTTTCAACAGCCATAATGTGTGTGCGAGACTACGACCCAAACAACGTTTCTTCTTCGAATGGACAAATAATAATACTTAATTAAATTAATCGGAATTATTATTTAAAATAAAATAAATGCTTGAAGAAGAAGTCCCGCACGCACAGGGACTCAATCAATTATACTATTATGCAATATCAATACAACATTTTAAATAGACTATAAATAAAATAAAATTGATTCGTACATGCCGAAAATTGAACTACACTATACTAACACAATGTGTCATAAACAATTACTGAACACACTAAGATTGCAAAGTTTCATTTAGCTATAAAGGTAGGGATACACGTCCCACAATACAGCATGGCAAAGTGCATGTCGCTTATAATTAATTTCCCAAGCATGCTCAGTGTTGGACATGTAAACCTACCAAGAGAAGCAACCGATGAATCTCAATAGGATATAAGAGAGATTCCACGGTTGCCAGTTAGTTTATTGTAAACCCTAGTTTACATAATAATCGGAGCATACAAAGCATAATTAGCTATAGGATAAAATTATTATGTACCTACTTTACTAATATAATAATAAATTATAATAATGTAGCATCGAATGGCCATGTATGGTAAATGCAAGTAGACATTATCAGTTACATGGTAACACTTTGGTATTTTACACGCTAACTCTAAACATCATATTATAACAATGCTACAGGGAATGACAATATAAACACATTCAAATATTATAATTAATTAATACCAATAATTAAATTTAATGAAATTAGTTGAGTAAATATTATGAAACATTTAATGTATACAAATGCGATGACATGTACATACCATCTAGACGAGACTTAGTCTAACTTAAACCACTACGTCTACATCGGGTTATATTAATTATTAAACGAATACAATTATTATAGCGAATTTAATACATCATTTAAGAGCCTCGTGTACTGATATGAACCTAACCTAAATTGTTTGAGAACCAGGGGAAATACTAGAATGGCCAAAAGAACACATCGATTTTGGTTGCCCTTTGGCCCCGGGAGCCGCGACACCCAGGGCGCGCAACATACCGGGCGCGCCACATCGCGGGCGCGCGACACCCCGGACGCGCGACACCCCGAGCGCGCGACACCCCGGGCGCCCCACGGCCGGGTCTGACCTCGCTTCGTGTCGAGTGAGTCGTACACTTGCTGCACTTCACATCCTCTACTCACTATTTTGACGTTCAATCCATCTCCAATTTAAATTCTTCAGACAGTCTTCTCAAGTCAGTCTTTTAAATTTATATTGCATTTTATTTCCACATACCATCGTATTATTAAATAATTCATTAGTAAATAATATAATAAAAAAAATATAAAAAAACAAATTAAACTAAAAATGCCAATTAGCAAGTAACAAAATATAATAAAAACTAAGTGGACATCGACGAGACCGTGTCGCCAGTGTCGATGCGCACCCGCCGCGTAACAGTTACGTCGGCGGTCCATTTGCTAAGTAATTCATAAAAGCAACAAATTATTGAATTGTCACCAATAAATAAAATCTCGATGTCATGTTTTACACCTCGCGGTGGATGCGGTCGCATTCAGTCGGTAAAAGCCATTCAAATAAAACTAGATCATACTGATTCAGTCATAAAATAAGTTTCGTTTACAAAAAAAAAACGTTATACTTCAGATTCTGTTAAAACAGTTTGGTCCTTAAAGACTAGTCTAATACGTAAATATAAACAAATTCTAAAACAGTGGCCTTGTTTGGTAACGCAATCCGTTAAACATAAAAGTACGTAAGCACAAATCGATAAAAAAAATGAGCGCTCGTTTAACCTAATTAGTATTCAGTCTCAGCGCAAGCCAGGCTTTCTCTCATTTCATTTGATAATTTAATTAATTGGCACATTACTAAAAAAAAAATCACAACTAAAACAAATAATACAAACAGGACCTCGGGTCCGGGCGTAAACACTAATATACCTTGATGTACTCTTTGCCGTGCGAGATGATGTCGCGGGCCGTGTCGGGCAACGTCTCAAACAAAACCACGATGTGTCCTTCTGGCGTGAGCGCGACGTCGCTCGGTCGGTCCTTGTCGTCCAGCCCGGGGCTCTTCAGGTCCACCGACCACTGGTAGCGCAGCTCCGGCGAGAACACCACGATACGGTGATTCTTGGAGTCCGCCACCACGATGCGGCCCTCGTCGTCTGTCACGATCCCCGACGGACGGTTCAGCTCATTAAGCCCCGAACCCTCCCGACCGATAGCAGAGATCACGCGGTTCATCGCAGAGTCGACCATGATTAGACGATGATTTTCGAAATCAGAAATCAAAATGTTTCCACTTGTCGTGAAACATATACCGCGCGGAGTTGTAGGGCCCTTCAGCAGTTTGGTGGGATTGGCTCCTTCAAAGACAAATTTAGTAATGAAGACTCCACGATTTGTGAAAAGTTGTATACGATGGTTTCTTGTGTCGGTTACGGCTATGTTGCCGAGCGAGTTAACCGCGACGTCCCACGGGTACTGGAATTGGCCGCAGTCCTTGCCGAACGATCCGAACATGTATAGGTATCCGCCGGTCGGAGAGAACACCTGTACTCGGTGATTGTCTTTATCGATGACGACAATACGGCCGTTGTTGTCGGTAGTAATGCCGGCCGGCAGGTCGAACTCGCCCGGTCCGGTGCCTTTGCAGCCGAAAGCGCTTATGAACTCTCCAGTCTTGCCAAACACTTGGATGCGATTGTTTCTTCTGTCGGCGACCAGGATATTTCCTTCTCTGCTGACGCACAGACCCCACGGTCTGGACACTTCTCCCTCTTCTTGCCCCTCGGGACCGAACGACAGCAGCGGAATTCCAGCTATCGGGTTTCTCGTGTATTTTACTGATATCGGATAGCAGTGACCGAGAATAGCTTGGCCGAATCCTCTTTGTGGATAACCGTCCAACGACAAGTTTCCTATATTGGAAGACACGTCGTATAAGCTGGACATTCTAGAGCTCATTTGGCTAGAGTAGTCGGACATAGAGCTCATGCTATTGGCGAGCGACATGGGCATCGGGTAGTGAATCGACTGCAGCACCTGCACCGGCGCTGCGGACGCGAGCATTACGTCTCCTTGGATCTTTATCTGTTCGGTAAAATCCAGGTTAGGCGGCATGAAGATTATGTTATCGTCCTTTGGTTGCAAGTTTTTGTACATCGAAGCGAAGTACTCAATCTGGGTCATTCCTTTCTCTTTCGCTACAAACAGATCGACGCCATCAAGATCGAGGCATTTGACCAGAGTCTCGTTAGTGTGCGCGAGGCCGGCGAGAATGCCGCGGAGGGCGTTCATCTGGTCAGAGAGCTCGTTCAGTTTCAGTTGTTTAATTTTTTCAACTTTATCCAGCAGGTCTTTTTCCCTGCTCTCTAGTGCCTGTACAAAGTACCGAATGGTCCGTCTGATTTTCATGCTCACGTCGACGGATTCCTTCTCGTAAGACTTTGTGATGGCGACCGCGCGATCAATAGCGCTCTTAATAGCCTTCGTGCCGGCCTTGCCGCTCTCGAGCGCCTTTAGCATATTAAGGCGACAGCTGTCGAAGGCGCCGCGGACCGGAATAAACGAGTGCTCTTTGTGTATCCAGAGAATGCACTCCTGGCAAATCAGTTGTGTGCAAGACTCGCAGTAGTATCTGACGGGCTCTGAATGGACCTCACAAGGGAAATCTTTTTCCGAGGGCGCCGGAGGGGGCACCTTCATGCCGATCGGAGACATCTGCTGCATGGGCAAGAGGGTGTGCTCGCGAAGCTGACAATCTGAAGTAATAGAGTGGCAGCATTCGTAGCAGAATAGGTCGTTGCACTCCAGACAGCGTGTGGTCGGCGCGCGTTCTTCGCAGCGAAAGCACGTGATGGATATGCTAGAGGATGTACCCGGTGAGCTGCTGGAATCGTCCCGATGATGGTTATGGTTGTTGTTGGTCTGGTTGTACTCCCTGCCTATGGGTCCTAGAGAGTTGGAGTTGTTCCGTGACCACTCACCGGGCGCGTTAGCCGGCGGGCAGGTGAAGGTGGAGGCGGTGCTCATGGCGTCCATGATGTTGGAGATGAAGCGGGACATTCCCAGCGGCTCGTCCCGCACCCTGCTGGACGACATGCCGCTTGTTCCGGCGCTCACGGGCGACGACGAGATGCTGCTCTTCAGATAGGACATCTTACTTCGTTCTAGTTCACCATTTGTTCTGAAATAGACAAAAAAATATGGTGTGAAAATTTTGAAACAAAAAAACACCTAAAATACCATGGGTCTATAATAAAACTGTAAATCTCCCAGCAAAAGCTACAACTGAACCTCTTGTAGGACGCTCATTCTTTTGTCCCTAAAAAAATCTCAACCTTTTTTTTGTGACATTGCGAACACAAGCATGGCCATTTATTAAAAACAAATGTTTGTATATTTTTATCATGTTTAGATTATTTATTAACAATTTCTACATAAATAGCTTTAAGATAGTAAAAAATATGAATAAAAAAACATTTTAAAGCCAACTTACAAAATATATATTTTGTGAGGTTTAAAAAATGATTTTTTTTAATATAACAACACAGGTATAGTGAAATCACAAAAACTATTATATAATATTAATATATATAATATTTTATTGTATAAATTAATGTACACATATGTTTTATTGCATAAATAAATTTATACAATATAATAACATAATTATACCAATTTCACTTAACAAACAAGTAGGTATATATAATGTAGTTACATTTAACACAAATAAAATAAAAAAATACCTAAAGAAATATAACTCTAAATCAGCACACACAAATATCACTTGTTTTGAACCGCACTTTATTTTTAATTACTTAGGAAACTAAACTACGTTGTACTCTAAGGGACGCGAACAGGCAACTGCACAGTATCACATAGTTCGCAAAAAATCACAAATCTTTTGTACCCGGCCAAACCACCCCTACAGAACATTTGAGTGCAACCAAATAGACAGAGACAGATAGATACATTAATAGGCGGGGGTGAGAGCGAGATGGAATTGACATTCCAAAATATTCCGTAATTTAGATAAAGACGGTTCCCTAGGATTAGGGTTGTGCTCTATTGTTTAGAATTTTAATACTATCTATTGTGTTATTAATTATTAATTTGTAAAAATATTTTTACTTACTACTAATAAAAAAGTAATGGCCATTACTTTTAAAATAATCATTTGTTATTTATAATCATATTAATTTTAGCATTGTTACTGTGGTGTCGATTAGATTCTAGTGTTATTTAGGAGTACAGCCATTTATTAAATAGTACATATACATATCTTCACGGATGCCTTACGGCGCCCGAGACTGCCTAGGCGGCCCCAGGGTACCCAGCGGAGGGGTTTTAACCCCACCTCGTCGTAGCCGATGGTATGAGTCTACACCGAACAAGTGGCTAGCTTGTCGCGATGTTTTGAATAGACTCAATAACCCATCTATAAACAGTTTCACAAGTTGGTATAGTGAAACCGGGACCGACAGCTTAACGTGCTCTCCGAGGCACTATAGTGGTGTTGTGGTGTTTAAATAGTAGTAAAAGTAATATTAAAGTTTTTTTTTAGTATTTTATGAATCAAGCTACTTGGATAATTTTAGACCTTACTAATATTCTATTAAACTAAGTTAAGTCGTCTTTATGGTTGAGTCTTCCAGAAAACCAATTCTGGATGATTCTCACTCACGCCATGTTGGCTGTTGTTTTATTGCAGGCATGATATTTTCGTATTTTATTAAAACAACACTAAAGATGTTGGTGAAACCAGAAACAACACATGGTTTTCAAAAGACAGCGTGTTTTTTTTTTAACAAAGAAATAAATTCTCTACCTAGGAAGTGCTACCTGGACCTCAAGTTAACAGAACAATTCATTGAAGTGATAAAATAAGTTTGAGCTTATATAAAACAATTATATAAAAACAATACATGCTCTACCTAGAAAGTGCAGGTACTCAAGTTAATAGAATAATTCATTAAAGTGTTAAAATTATGTTTGAACTTCTATAAAACAATTCTAAAAGAACAAATTAAATTACACAGGTAGCTTTTAAAGAGCCCATTCTCTGTGGAAAAATAGCCAAACGCCTTTATTATAAAGAACGATAATGAGCCTTCCAATTATTATAGAAACCAGTTTGCTTGAGGCTGCTTTTCTTCCAACAGCTGACGCGTTAAAACCGGCTAGAATCAACTTACACCAGATAACTAAATAAACACTACTATCAATAATCAATACATCAACTAATGAGCGGGTTTCTGTCCTTTGACATATAGCAAAATTAAGACAGATAATTAGTAAAGTGGTATAAAAGTATACCACGAATTGTCAACCCTAAACTAGGTAAGATGGGTATGGAACACAGGACGCGCAATGAAACAAAAATAGCATTATCAAACACGAAGAAAAGAGACAGAAAGAGGGTTTCCATCGAGATATATTTCGGGCACGCCACCATATGCGCGTGATGACCTTGGTGCGAGCGCGAGAGTGAGGTAGGTCCGTGGTTGTACCCTATGCGTAATAGGCCATCGCCCCCGCGCGAGCTCGCTAACGGAGGGTGCCAAAAATCGATGGTTTCCCTGTCCCCTGCTATATACAGACCGACAAGGGAGGTGCACATAAGCAAGAGGATTTGTGCTCCCCAAAATAAACTTCGGTTCCATCGAAAGACGATGGGAGAAAATCTTTGGCTAGTCAGGTGAAATAGATTCGAGTTCCCTTTGAAAACGGTTGGGCATTATTGATTTAAGAGTGGTTAAGATATAGTTTTTTCCTTAACAGGCCTGCTGTTCTTATAGATGAGATAACAGGCAAATCCTTTGACAGGATCGAATCAACACAAAGACATTATTATTCGGGGTTGGGTTTTGTTTCTTGTTATACACAGCTAGGTTTCGAGCTGAGAAAAAATGCAATATTATCACGTATACAATGATGTAGATAGCAGTAAGTGACAGTTTAGGCAATCTAAACTATAGATATGGGATATACTAAATAAACTTAACTAGCCATTTTCCTCGGCGACCGAATAATGTTAGCTTGGTCCCCCACATATACAGTTATTATTACTAATATTTACAAAACTATAAATCACAAATGTCAAATTTGGATATCTGATATTAAGCAAATTAAAAGAGATTTACAACATTCGTTTGTGTATGTGTGGGAGCAATGGCGACCTAGCCAGCGCTTACTTCGACCATATACTTTTCTTTTGCTTTTTATGAAATAAATATTTTTGACTTTGACACCATCGTTATTGGTGTTCAGAAAAATTGATTTAAATGGATAAAGTTTAACTATAATAAATTAATAGAAGGCATCCTTTTTTTATAATCTGTAAAATGCTATTTAAGAAAGCATAAAACAAAGAGTCTTGGGCATATAGGATAAGCACTAATTCCATAGTTATGTTAAAATTTAAGAACAAAGAATTAGCCCCAAGTTTCTATTCTGTTTTTTTTAAATAATAAAGCACGTATTTGGTGGAATATTGACGGTTATCTGATAACATCTAAATATGTCTTAATGTTATTTCTACATGTATTTGGTGATGGATAAATCTTATAGAAAGTTTGTTTAATATAGCGTGTAAGGAGAACAAGAAGATACATACCTACATACTTAACTTTTTTCTTAGAACCAAATTAAATCTTAATTTAAAGGTTAAGGTTGAGAATACAAAGGTCAAAGTATAACCTGTCTTGTTGTCCAGCTCCACCAGTGTCATGTTTAGGGTTTAAGAACAAAATAGACAGAATTGGAGTCTCTGTATACTACGTGTCCACAAATTAACGCATAACCTCATAAGCGCCATTTTTTAATATATACATACCTACTGCACATACTTGTTAGCTATCTCAATACGGAAACGAAGTTAATAACCCTTACATCGATATTTCAAACACGTTGAAAGCAAGAAATATCAGTCAAGTATTATCAACATGCAAATACTACAACTTTGACTTCGCCTAGTCAAACATAAACATTAAAAAAACATCTAAACATGTTTTTCTCACAGCCAGCATAATTATTATAACACGTAGGACATTTTACACATATTGTCCTGACCATAAACTAAGCTCTAGGCTTGTACCATGTGTATCAGGACACAAACACATATTATATTTTATAAACAACCAGACCATGACAACTGTTCGAAAAAAAGTACTAATATTGGAAACTCACGACCTTCGATACAACGCCGATCGGCACAACCACTAGACCAGTGGTATAAAATTTTAATATTGGTTGGGGTTTAATATTGGTTACCTACGATAAGTAAACATAATTTGGTTTTTTCCCGGGAACCTATACCAGTCTGGTCCTAATAATAGGATATCAAGACAGCGCAGAATATATATTGCAATAAATTGAATCATAATATTGCTAAAGTACGGACGAGAAAGACAAGAATTTTTGCATCAAACCCACACTACTTCTTTCTGTGCACGCGCACAAATATACGGCTGGTTCACTGGCACGGAATTAACGAGCTTTTATATTATATAAGTACCCGACTTTCAGAGATAAGTGAGCTTTCGTCGAAAATATTCCTTCGTTACCAAGATATAGAAGATATTAATAATACTATAATAGACGTAATATCCACATGAATAATATCAGAAAAGGCCAAACAAAAAAGTAAGAGATAAATAAAGACTAAAAAAGTTAAATAAGACGTATATGCTATGGATATTTCGTCAATTAGACTTTCAGAGTGTGGTTACGAAACGGGAAGTTAAATTGATGACAAAGCAGCATATTAAGTAGACTTCCAATGCAAGTACGTCTTTGTCGCCGCCTATTTGATCCACCCCTTTCACGAACTTCGTAGATCAACCTACCATCAGGTAGATGCAAAGTCACATGCCGTGCTTCAATAATAAAAATAATATGAAATCAACACAAATAGACCAAATCGGAGAATAATTAGGCTAGGTTCCAGTATTTTATTTTATATAAATAAATATTATTTTATGTAAGCTAGTAATGAGAACATGGTGTACTATTTTTAATAGTTATTACAAGAAGATTTAATAACCATATAGAAGTAACTCATCAAACATATCTACTGAGTTTTTAGGTTTTACTAGATGGAAAAGTGCTTTGGAGGCATGCGTTTTATTGCCACTGTTTGCATAGCGATAGATTTCGATCTATTTTTAAAATCTTCAATATTTAGGCGTATCTGATATCTTTAGTGAAGCCTGTGCAAGCAAACATGTTAGATATTAACAACGGGTCAATGGAACCAAATTGAGACATTTGTTAAATGTTGTATTGAATTTATATATATTTGTTTTTAGGGTTAAGTTCCTTTTTTAAGGAAAAACTTTTAGAAAAACTCAGTCCGTCTGTTTGTTGTCTAGATTAATATATCTAAATCCGACGGGGATAGAAAACTGAAATTTGGAATAGTAATAAATCTTGGTGATTTCTCGGTACCCGAAATATGATATTTTATATAAAAATAAAATTCAATAGATGTAGATAATAACCCTAAAATCTAATTATTTCTGAAATTTTGGGGCAAATAGAAATTATACAAATACGAAGGGAGAACATATTTCAAAAATATTTGCGGGTTATTGGCACGTACATAATTAATGCTTACACGTATAGAAGAAGGTTATTCCGTTTTTTTCAGTTATACGGAATTTTAATTGCGCGAACAAAATAGGCTTTGACCGCTTTTATTATTTAACTATTAGTTGTTTTATTTCTTTATTTAAATGTTACTCTAACCACAAGGTGTGGGCATTAATGATCTAAACTCCAGTAATATGTAACTACAGTAACTCCCAGATATTTTTTCAAATAAATCCCTCCCTACTTACCTACCTTTCTGCCCCACGATATCAGCAGTAGAGAAAGTAGAGTATTGGGCATGCGTATAAACTTCACTCTCAGACCACCCCTCCAAACAGAGCCTTTAACTACAAAAGTAAACATTAATAATTAAATACGCTCCCAACTTTTGGATAAAACGAAATAATACCACGTTGAGAAAACTGGCTTTAACGACAGGTAGAAATATTTTTTTGGTCTATAAGTAATAATAAGTAATTGTAAAGCTGCGTACTTACATTTCTATAGCAGGTAGCTGGTTAAAGTGAATACGAAATTTAAGCTTTAATTCTTGGGAAATAGAGTGGATAATATCAGAGCTGTTTCATATTGTATGGGTAGGTTTGTATGGTATATAATAGTTGAAGGAGGGTTGTAGGTAGCGAGGCGAGCATTGCGTAGGTCGGAGTGAACAACACATTGAGAGTCCCTTTACCGAAACCATAGTAGGTAAATAATAAAGAAACAATGAAAATTTCCCGACTGGGTAGTTTCAACATTGCCTTGTTATTATTGGGATTTTGTACGTCATGAAATCATTAACAATGACGGCTGACCATTTTAAGACATTTTTTTTTTGGGTAACCTTAAAGAAACAGGCTGAAGTAATATAGGGTTTAGTTTTAACTTGGATTACCTAAAAGAATTTGGTTCTAGACAAGCACATGATTGGTGTATTAACAGGAGAATATATAACAGGAGTACGTTATGTCACTGTATAATATACTAAACGTGGTGGCCGAGTTGGTTAAAATTTTTACTTAAAACACTATACACTTTTTTAGGTTCCGGTTCAAACTCAGGTATATCAATGAGTTTTTAATTTAAAAAATTTCCGTTCTCGGAGAGAACGTTAAGCTGTCGGTAAGTTTGTGAAACTGTTTATAGGTGGGTTATTGAGTCTTTCCAAACTCATCGACGAGCAGCTGGATACCTTGAGCCCGCTTAGGCGGTCTTAGTCGTCATAAGTTACCCGAAGTACAAAATAAACGTTGTATCGAGAAAAATTTCCACCAAAAATGAACCTTGTTAGCAAATTTTCATCATAGATTAATTTAATCAAAGTTCAAGAAACTGGGAATAATTATATTAGATAATTTGTTTGACCCGATTTTTAACATAACGATTCCAATGTTCAACCCCAAGTTAAATTTACCAAACCCCCATTGCATATTTAATTGTTTTCGCTTTTGTACTGTCCAGCTGTCATAATTATGATCTTTGCCGGCCGAAAAAATAATCTCCCTAATTCATGGAATGAAAAATAATATGATTACAAGGAACTCGCAGAACAAAGGTGAGCATCTCTACGATTAGAAAAAGGATAAGATAAACGAGATGGCGATGGCTTCAGACGCAAAATTATCTGCACAGCATGATAGAGCACGCTTGCAGGTCGCTCGCGACCATGTTGATTGGATAATCAATCAATGGAGAGCTGTTCTCTTGGTATAGGAGACGAGTGTTCTGCAACGACATGCGCAGAATAGCGAACAGAAGGCAATGATTTATGCCTGCATTCAAAAGACTGGAATACTGGGGCGGTTATGTTTTCTGGCGACATATCACCCGACGGCAAAAACCACCTTCCTGGACTGGAGATGCTCGCGGGCAAGGGTCGCTGTCTGCTACACTTTTTTTTACTATGGAGCACGTCATGTGACTTTGTATCTACCTGATGGTAAGCAACAGAAAATGGCCGCCGCCATACAAATAAAAAAAAAGTGACAACAAAAAATATTATAAGCAATTACTGAATGTTGTTTGGTTGAAGTGACAAGATACATGTTTGAATTTTAATTTTATAAGCCATTTAAGGCATTAGGGTGGTTCCATATATTATTAATAGTTTTATGACCTGAACCCATATAGACCTGGCCCCATATTGGGATCAACTGAAGCACCAGATTCAATTTAACAACTCATAGGTTTGGTCAGTGATGGTAAGGACTTAATCATTGGGTCCAAATAAGGTTTAAAAAGGTTTGCTTTGAAAGGTTTTTATTTTTTGATGTTGGGTGATGTAAGTTTAGTAACTAACTAGTTGCATTCAGAATACTAATAAATAAATAAAACATCACTTAAAAAAATACAAAATATAATTAATTTTATATGATGTTATTTTACTTGGAACAGATTTTTGAACAATGTCAATTACAAAAAAAAAAACAGCCCGGCTTGTTTTAGTATGATTGTCCATTATAATTTATGAAAAAATTAAAGCCAACATAAAATTAATTCTTACCTGTTATTTATACATGTTTTTTTAAATATTCAACAAAAATAAGTAGTCTAGTCTAACCTAGATACCTATGCATAAACCTTGTTTTAATTTGTTGATGTGTTTCAAACCAAAATTACTTTAGAATATAAGTTAAGCATCAATTTGATAGTGATGAATATACTATTAATGGTTAGTAATTACCACAAACTAGAAATTAGTGTTTTCTATGTGAATTTAAAAGCTATACTTAATGTAATGATTAATTACAAAAACTATGCATAGGAAAGTAAAATAAATTCTATTCTACTAAATTTACTTGAAATGGAATTACGAATAAATGGACAATGGGGTCAACAGCTTTATATGAAAACTACAATGTCTTTGATAGGATCAAACTATGCTATATTATTTTTTTAGGTGGGAGGAAGGTCTCTATAACTTAGTTAGGTTACCACTGCCCATGCAAATACAAAAACTGTCAAATGACCTGGGGCCTTATTCCAAGTTTGCAACCTCTAAACACGACAAGACATAGTGTAAATTATAAATATTGAAATATAAGTTTTATTCCAATAGTTATATAGTCCGTATTAGGTTGGCTTTAATAATACCGCCATCTTAAAATAAACAAATTCTTCGCAAGTTTGAATATGTTTAGAGTATTGGAATTTTAACTCTATAATTAACGGGATAGAACTTATATTTCAATATTTATAGTTTATGCAATGTCTTGTCTTGTTTAGTAATTGCAAATTTGGTATAAGGCCCCTGGTCATGTGTTGGTTTTAGTATGTGGGTTCACGGGAAGGGGTGGTTGAATTGACGATCAGGCAGTGAGTATATTAAATATACTCGTAATGCAATTAGGTTGCTGCCCATTTCATAATTGCATCATTTAGCCAGCATAGTGGGAGTGACCAATGTTGTTTATGAACAATTTTATTGATGGACTTGGTAGGTCTGCTTACCACCAGGCAGATACAAAGTCACATGCCATGCTCCAATAAAAAAATACTAAATATTATAGCAATGTCAATAAAGATGTCAGAATATGCATTTCATGTCTATATATCCTCTCTGCTTAGTTAAAACTTTTAGCCAAGAAGTGATAAATAATATTTTACCTTGCAAAACATTAGGATTATGATGATTCATCATATTATATATCAAAACATATTTTTTTCAATCAAGATTTTAGGAGATAGAATAATAGGTTAGTAGATAAAGCTTTATTCTACCAAATAAATTAGATATCAACTGCATATTCAAGTAAAAAATTTACATATTTCCTATACAAAATGTGTCATCAATTCATTTAGTAGAATAAGTAGTAGCATGCTTATAGGTAGTTCAAGATATTAGTGTATAGATTTCTTTCATTATTTGGCGACACCAAAAACAAAGAAAAAAATAATACCCAACCATAATATAAAATTGTATAAAATAATATTACCTATGTATTCTGAATGTGAATCAATTAAAACAGTGTAATACAAAAATACAGAATATATCCTATTATTTTATTTGTTATTGTAAACAAATTTATATTTTTACCTACATTTATTATCAACTACATTTATTATACTATCAGTTTTCAGAAGACTTATTTGAACATGAACAGAGTATTATCTAGTACATTGGTATATTTACATCATACCTACTTTTCGAGTTCATTTGTTAAAAACAAAAATCGGTACCTATATTATTAATTTTAAATACCTAACACTGACATAGGTTTTGTAATAGACATAAAAATGGAAAGAAATATACACAGTTTCATTTCATCACATCAAAACTGTAAGCAAATAAACATCCAAGAATAAAAAACGAAAATAACAAAGTGAATGAATCATATAATGGAGTACTATCTATACTAACGCAAATACGAAAGCCTTCTACATAAAATAACAATACGTACCTTTTTTGGTTAGAATTGATCAAGGAATACGTAATTAGAATTCTTCAATATTCGTTCGTTTTAGGTGTTTAAAATAATTCATACTTTTCTTCCATTATTACTATTTCTACAATTCACTGAAGCAGGTAGACTACAAAGAAGTCTCGTTATTACAAAAATGTTTATACAGGTACACTGTTTTTACTCACAAAATTTGATTTTTAAGTATAAAGCAGTGTTTATTTAGTATTTTTCTTTCTTTTCGCAACGTATTTATGAAAATATGTTTATATTATTATCATAAAACTACACCACAAAATCTTTTGCTTGCAGCAATGAATGAATGAAAAAAGAACAACAAAATCAATCAATTTGAACGAACTATCGAATGACTTTTTTTTGTTTCAAAATTCTTATAACTTTTACAAAACTTAAGTAATAAGCAAGTAGTAAGCAAAAAAAAATTCATTGTTTATTTGTAAATAGATAACACAAATATAGACAAATTAATAGATAATTTATGAATATACAGAATGAATGAATAATTCTTCGCCTCTTTACTCGGTGTTACAAACATTTAAATTAATACCAAAAATTGGGAAAGTTAAAAGTAATAGCTTGAATTTATAAACCGCGTCCATTTTCGGCTTCTTATAACAGAAAAATAACGACATCCCAAGAAACTAAGAATAATATATGGAATCACTTTGATGCCTAAAATCGCCTATAAAATGAAGTATCAATGTGATACGTTTGTATGACTGTCAAGTCGACTACAGGTCCCTTAAGGCGACTCCAGGCCTTAGCACTTAGAATGTTCATTCATAAACTTCATTTTATCGACTGTCAAACTATATCGATGTGGTAATGCTATTATTATTATTCTGTGGGTTATGCTAAGCCCCTCCTTATATATATATTTATATATATTAATTTATTATGACTTGGAAACAAGTCGTTCAGCCAAGAATTCCCCATATAATATCTCCATGGTGCTGTCAGACTAAAGAATATCTACTCCTACAGTATACCTACTCCTAATATAAATAAATAAATATATATTACTGGAGTACAGCACGTGACTTTGGATTTACCTGATGGTAAACAGACCTACAATAACTATAAATGGGGTCAATCAAACATTGTAGCTTATACTTAATCCAAGCTAATTATATATTCTTCATACTTTATAAGCCCGTTTTTATTTGAAATGGAACCCAGAGCTTGATCTTTGGGGTTAAATAAAAATTGATTTTATTTAAGTTTTAAAGTCAATGACATTGATTTGTAAAAATTCTGAAATACATATATGTTTTTTTTTATATTTTACAGCACAGAATTTGTCAAACGTGCAAATTTTAAATATAAATGATATCTTCATTTATATAAATATATTTTATTATTATTAAATTTCTTAGTATTTAAATACCTACAATAAAGTGAACATTAAAATAAATTATCAAATATTGTAGATACGAGTATATCAACACGTACAATATGATTTTTATAAATAAATTTGTAAGTGATTACTGAGGCTCTACCTGGGTTTGCGCAATGTAGAAACGTAACGTATTCATTTACGTATACGTGAGCAACAACCAATAGGATCGCTTTATTTTGGTAACAGGATTGAATAAAGCGATCCTATTGGTTGTTGCTCACGTATACGTAAATGAATACGTTACGTTTCTATAATGCGAAAACCCATGGTAGAGCCTCAGTAATCACTTACAAATTTATTTATAAAAATCATATTGTACGTGTTGATATACTCGTATCTACAATATTTGATAATTTATTTAACAATTAAACGTCAACAAACACCATTAAATTATGATTAAGTTTATTATTCATAATTTATAATATTCAATTTTATTATTAGAATTTGGTTTAGGGCTTAAATGCCTAAAATCATCTATAAAACAAAATATCATTGATGTTAGTTGCCGCGTGGTTCTTCTTTCTCACTTCAACCAATTAAAGCTTAGAGATTAGTTATAATAACAATTTTCGTTCTCAGTTTTGTTTTGATTTTGACGTCAAACTAAGATGGTTATCTTCTGCACCCTAATTAAAAAAATATAACAAGTCGTTGTCGCGATCGTTGTTATTGGAACTGTCCATAGCCTGCAATAAGCATTGTAAATAAGAGCGATGAACATTCAAATTACCAAAGCATTGATATATCGCTATTAAGTGTGTGGCTTTATAAATAAGCCAGTGGTTAATAATATAATAAAAACATTCTCTAATATTAAACTAAAGTCTTCTACTGACATGTGGGGTTGTCTACAAAAATCATAAAATATATAATAAAGGATATAGCACTAGCTCTGAAACATATTTTTAATATATGTGTATCAACTGGTGTCTTTCTAGATGCCTTAAAACTTAGTAAAATAATTCCTTTATACAAAGGCGGTTGCAAAACTGACTGTAATAATTATCGTCCGATTTCAATTCAACCTGTTATTAGTAAAATATTTGAAAAACTTATCTGTAACCAATTGCTTGCTTAATACTTTGAAGATAATAATTTATTTACACCAGAGCAGTTTGGTTTTAGGAAATATAAAAGTACAGACAATGCAATATCTGCGCTTTTAAACACCGTTTATGAAGCACCAGATAAGTCACATAAAACTATTGGTGTGTTTTGTGACTTGTCCAAAGCATTTGACTGTGTAAATCATCAGGGGCCTTATTCCGAGTTTGCAACCGCTAATCACGACAAGACGTTGCGCAAACTATAAATATGGAAATATAAGCTCTATTCCAATGGCTATATAGTATATATTAGATTGGCTATTATAATGCCGCCATCTTGAAATACACGAATTTTTCGCAAGTTAGAACATGTAAGGAGCATTGGAATTTCAACTTTATAATTAACAGGATAGAACTTACATTTCAATACCCATACTTTACGCAAAATGCGCGACGGTGAACGTGTCAAAACTCGGAATAAAGCCCCAGATCCTACTGGGTAAGCTTAGTCATTATGGATTCATGGAAAATGCATATAGGCTAATAGAATCTTATTTACAAAACAGATGGCATATTACAGAAGTCACCAACTATAGATCTGAACAAAACCTATCTACTGTAGGTATACCGCAAGGCTCAATATTAGGACCTTTATTATTCCTAATGTATGTTAATGATCTTCCATCGGCGATGCAAGGTAAAGCAACTGTCGTTATGTTTGCTGATGATACATCTATTATTTATCAAAATGCATCAGCCAACAAACTCATTGAAAATATTAATTAGTCCATGATAGATTTAAATCATTGGTTCAGTGTAAATAATCTAGTGTTTAATGTCAGTAAGACAAGATGCGTACATTTTAATTTAAGTAAGAGAAATAATGTTGTACTACCAAATGTAAAAATTAATAACATGATAATTGAATATGTAAAAAGTATGAAGTTTTTAGGTATTTATTTAGATAGTAAGTTGACGTGGGATATGCACATTAATGCGATATCTAGTAAGCTCTCTTCAGCCATCCATGCTATAATACGTAAAGTACGGGAAATATGCACTACAAAAACTGTAAAAAATGTCTATTACGCTTATTTTCATAGCATCATGTCATACGGTTTAAGGTTTTGGGGAAATGCTGCTAAAGTTCAAAAGATCTTTATTTTACAAAAAAGGGCCATCAGGACTATACTACATCTGAAACCCTTAGATAGTTGTAAAGGTAAATTTAAGGAATTAGGAATAATGACGTTAGCATCCACTTACGTATTACAAACTATTCTATATGACTCCAGTAACCTACGAAACACCCCTCTAAACTCTGACATTCATTCATTCGCAACAAGAAATAAACATAAGGTAGCAAATAATAAATGTAGATTAAGTAATAAAAGTTTCATAGTAAACAGTATTAAATATTATAATGACGTAAATGATGACTGGAAGAAACAAACAACAAAAACGTTTAAAAGTAATTGTCGAAAGCTTCTTCAAGACCTTGAACTTTATGACAATAAAGACTTTACTTAACTTTATCTTACATCATGTCCTATTTTGGTATAAATTTATAATATACAATTTGTGTTTTGACATAATTACCATTTTTATTTATTTGATTACTATTATTATTTATATAATTATATACATTAAAATTATTACTAAATTTTATGCTGGTGCTATTTAAATAATTAATTTGTGTTTTGACATAATTACTATTTTTATTTATCTTATTATTTATTTTTATTTATCTTATTATTTATTTTATTGTTAAAATGACATTCATTATAATTATTACTGAATGTTATTGTTAATTAATTAATGAAATAATTATGACAAAGCCTCTATACAGCTGCTATAATTATAATAATATTAATTTATATACTCTATTACATTTTTGTTATCATATATAACATGTTATATACTTATATTGACATTTCTTTATTATTATTATTTGTTAAATTATGACAAGGCCTCTTTACAGCTGCTATTATATTTTTATAATAAAATTGTATGACATTGTACATTCGAAATAATGGTGTCAAGGCCCATTAAAAGGTACTTAAATTATTTATTGTTTTAATTTGTAACCTAGTATTGTTTGACATTGGCATGGATTGTTTACTAAATTTAATGATAAGTTCTGCAGGTTTATTATTATTGTTGTTAACATTTAAAAAATTTTATTAGTTTATCAGTAGTATTATAAGTACTTAATTTATTTGAATATAGGTACTAATTTATTATATAACCCAATCAATCGATGTATGACTGTAACCAAGTGTTCCACGAAGAGAACCTATGGTGGAAATAAACTGAATAAAACTGAATAAGGCAATTAAATGTATCTCGGAGAGGCGACCGTTCTTATTCTGGGCCTTGGAGCGGTACAGGGACTTTATTCCGAGTTTTGCCACGTTCACCGTCGCGCATTTTGCGTAAAGTATGGGTATTGAAATATAAGTTCTATCCTGTTAATTATAAAGTTGAAATTCCAATGCTCATAAGATGTTCAAACTTGCGAAGAATTCGTGTATTTCAAGATGGCGGCATTATTATAGCCAACCTAATACATACTATATAATCATTGGAATAGAACTTATATTTCCATATTTGTAGTTTGCGCAACGTCTTGTCGTGATTAGCGGTTGCAAGCTTGGAATAAGGCCCCAGAGCCCCCTCGTATCGACCGAATTGGCCCAAAGTGGACAATAGCTGTGCATACTTTTTTATTTTTATTAAATTGTAAATCGCGCCGTGTGGATGTATGTATAACACACTAACGTATGACTTACGTATCTTGTGAGGTTAAAGTACCTATGTATGTCTACATAGGTACTTTAACCTATAAAACAATTTTATATTTTTATTTAGGTTAAAGTACCTATGTATGTCTACATATAAAATTGTTTTATAATCTACGTATGTTTTGCAAATTAGCTAGTTAGTCTGTCACGTAGTATGTTAGCTATTATTTACTTTTCTGAAACTTTCACTTCTACCACCTGTGAACTTTACACATTTTTTTGTTATAATAAGGCCTTATGACCACGGGCGTAGCTATTGGGGGGTTTAGCGGTTTGTTAGTACAAGTTTTTAAGTAGATAATTTAATTTTATTGTCTTTGTTTGTCGGTGTCTGCAATAAGTACCTATTATTTCCATAAATGGAGGCTTATTATTTCATATTTTTGTCATGTTATTTTTATAGGATTCTAGATTTTAGTGGTGTGAACAGTTACCCATCGCGGATATGGCACAAAAGAGTTGGCAACACCGATGCCAGGAATCATAAATAAATAAAAAACAAACAACAATTCGCGCGCAAACTGTTGTTTTGTTTTCCTACCGATGTTTTTTAATAATTAAGGAGCAATTATAATTAATTGTGTTTGTGATTTTGTTAATCATTATATAGTTTGTAAAACATGTCAACTCCTTCGAAACGCCGTGTTTCTCAGGGATCGTCCACTGCTGGGACGCCTCGGCGGACCAGGACTTCTTCACAACAGCTTGTAGTACCCGAGACTCCGGTACGAGGAGGAGAAACCCCATCACAAAGCAAGTATTTTTACACTGTTAACTTCGTTTTATCTTAATTTCTATTTCTGTTATTATAACCTATAAATTACTGGGTATAAAGTTGGATGAAACCTATTTGTATACATTACCAGTGAAACGAGAGATTCCACAGTTTTAATGAATAAAGCAATTAATAGACAAAATAGTGGAACTCTAGAATAGATATACATTGTTTCAAATATTTATTATGTATCAGGTTCTTTGTATTTATACTACCATTTTTTTTTAGTTACAATTCTATGTTAATTATGTAATATTTTCAGATGGAACACCTCGACACCACACACCCACGGCGGGCATGGCTTCAAGCCCAGTTGGTACTGATATTGATATGAGCTCCCCTCTCAACTATGGCACCCCCAGTTCATTGAGTACTCCCAGATCGTTAATGAGAGGAACTCCTCGGCAAAGAGCAGACTTAAGAGGAAACCATATTGCTCCTAATGTACCTGCACCCACTCCTACTAGAAGGGTAAGAGATCCTTTATTTTTTTATTTGCTGACCCTCAATAAAACCTTTATTGTACCAAATCCAACAATAAAATGTAAATTTAATATTAACCATATTTTAAACTATTTATTTTATTTGAATACTCTATACAAATAATACAAAAAAATCTTTTTAATCCTTCTTATTGGTTGGGCACTAGGGCCCTGTGATCTCTCTTTCAAAAAGGTTCAGGAAAAATGTTGTTCAAGAAGTAATGAAAATTATTTTAGTAGCCATTTGACACCTAAAGTTGTAATTTGGAATATTTTAAATCCCCAAATTTGTCTCCTTCTACCTAATTGCCTTGTTTGTAGCAAAACATGTGTGTAATATCTTAATATAAATTTTAATACTAATATTATAGATGTGAACAGGGAATCTGTCTGGCTGTTTGTCTGTCTATCTGTGACAGGAGGTTATATCTATGCTACTGAATCACATCACTGAATTTTGGTAGAGGATATAAATTGAATCCTAGGGGTTAATAATAATATATATTACTATAAGTATAAGTACTACTAGATACATATTACTATAAGTAATAACTATAATTTATTTTATATTTAAGCAAGTAAATGGTGATGTTGAAGAGTCGGCTGAACCTCAGCTAGTGGTGTGGGGGACTGATGTGGCAATTGCAGAATGTAGAGTTAAGTTTGTGAGGTTTATTAGAAGATTTGTTGAATCAGATGCTGTGATCAATGAGCCACTTTATGAACAAAAATTGGAAGAGGTAAGTTTAAAAATAATTATTAACACAATAAACATCAGGTAACATTCATTTACAATGAGATTTTATGTTGGAGGAAGGTCTCTAAAACTTTGTTAGGCTGACCGACCGACCGGTCTTGTTACCACCGCCCATACAGATACAAAAACCTTCAAGTGACTAGTCATGTTTCGGTTTTAGTCTGTGGGTTCACCAGTTTTCAGGAGATTACTGCATCAATTTTTTGTCGAGGTGGTAGTCTCCTATCAGGGTGCAGTTATAAAATGGGTTGAATTGACAATTAGGCAGAGATTATATTAAAATATAATTAATATAAGTAATGCAATTTGTCGCCACCCATTTTATAATCGCAGCATTTAGCCCGCATTGTAGGAGCGATTAATTTTGAAGAACAATTATTGATCGACCCCATTCATGGACTTTGTAGGTCTACTCACCACCAGGTAGATACAAATTCACATGCCATGCTCCAATATAAAAAAAACCATTGAACTAACACAAAAATAATATTACATAGATTACTAATATATACTAATAATAGTTGTCCCTACAACAAGTATTTAAACAAGTGAATTGCTATTATTAATTAGTATAGATTATTTTTTTAAATAACTGGTAGCCTTTTTTTAAATACTGTGTCAACTATTGAACCAATTTTAAATAAATTTGTTACAGAGGTAAATTGATAAAAGTGGACCTATGTTAATAAAATAAAATTAAAAAAATCATTTATTTCCTCAACAATCTTCAATATAACTTAATTATAACCCCAAGATATAATATTGGTCATATTATATCGTGAATATACATCAGGGGCTAATATATGTATATCATGAGGGTGAAAAAGTTAAAGAATCCCTAAAACTTCATTTAATAATGTGTTAAGCAAGTAGGTCTTTGTTTAATTTAGGATACCATATATCGGGTGTGGCAAGTCTATAAAAATATTTTGAATGCAGTTTTTTTTTGCTATATTTTTAGTGAAATTTGCTTTCATCAATATTAAGGGTTTTAATTTCCCTCCAACCATAGCCTTTTATTTCAACCCTGTAAATTATTTTTTTTAATCTTGTGGCAAATATATTTATTTACATGTCTGTCTACAAAGAATTATAAAAGGTAAGAGGGTTTTAAACTGCCATTGTGTAGAAGAGAGGTGCGGGATGAATTTAGTTAATCCAGACTTAAAAGTGCGAAGATTAAAACTCACCACCGCTATATTTTTACATATCGGCAGCCTCTGTAGAATCGTATTTGGGGTTTTACCCGGTGGTTGTAAGTTCGATTCCCCAGCATGGCAAAAAACTATTAGTATGTTTTTTTCTGTATAGTTCGTCATGGTCTGGTGTTTATAAAATATAATATGTATTGTTGTTCTGGTACATATAGTACAAGCATAAAGCTTAGTTTGTGACCAGAGCAATATGTGTAAATTGTCCTACATATAAAAAAAATATATATAATAAAATTGGATTTTTGGAGAAGGACTGGTAATAAGTAGATAGATTTTTAATAATTATTTACTTTTATTTGATGCTTTAATTCATTAATTTCAGATACACACATTGGAAGAACCATTTTTGGAAGTTGATTGTGAACATATCAAAATATTTGATGAGAAATTACATAGGCAACTTGTCAGTTACCCACAAGAGGTAAAACATAACTCTTCTATATACATTCTATCTAAAGGTTGCGCCGCTGGCGTTGTATTTAGAGGTTTAGGGATTCCCAACAGATTAACGGAAATTACATAAAATGTGCTTTATGCATTGTTCCTAATATAAAAAAAACTCACATTGGACACATTGTGACGTGATGACCTCCTAAAATACTGCACATAAATGAGGTTTGCACAAGCTTACCTACATCTGTGGCCACTGTCCCATTTTGTGTGTATTTGTCAAGTTTTGACTGTCCAACTGCAGGAACAAGACTGAGCATGTAGCTGGCCATTCACAGTGAATAATTTACTGTGGGAAAAGTGACTTTGTGTGACAGAGGCTCATTAATTATAAGAGATTACAAAAAAAACATCACACGTGTATAGAGAATGATTTAATGCTATTATTTATTTTATCTACAGGTAATTCCAGCATTTGACGCAGCTGTAAATGAAATGTTTTTTGAGAAGTATCCTGCAGCTATTCTGGAACATCAGATCCAAGTGCGACCCTTCAATGCACCTAATAGACATATGAGAGACCTCAATCCAGAAGGTTAGAATACAATGCTTTTAAAAAATACATGCACTCAAAAAAATACGGTCGACATACCTTTGTCGAATTTTTTTAGTCATTCTGACGTAGCTTTTAAACAATGCGTTTAGGTAAACTTTAACTCAGCAGCGTAATTTATATTGTCGAAAATTTTATTGTCTTTGCGTCTAGGTTACATGTACGTATCGTCAAGTTTTATTTTGTTTTAGTCACTGCGACATAGGAGGTTTACTATGCGTTAATGCCTAAATATGGATTTTGACGAAATCACAAAAGGTACATTATCGAACTAATACTTCGCGACAATGTTCTTTTTGTCAAAAGTAATTTTGTTAAACGCCGTTGTCTTTATTTCTAGAGGTACATAGGTTATTTAAACAAAGCGTTAAAGTTTTTTGGCAACATTGCACTGCTGACAACGGCCCTTTGCGTTTTCGTAAATGTCCATCATTATTTCCAATTCCTCCTTTAAAATTTGTTTAGTCACAACTCAACCATTCAACACCCAATTTGCTCAGATAAATTTCGTGCACTTTTTTTACAACAGAGTTTTCTGATCTATTTATGACATCAAGACTAAATGCGCATTTATCTTTCTAGTTTTATTTCGCAGGTCTGTGATCCTTGAACTTACGTGGCGATTACGACATAATCTCCCCGGGGATGTGGCCACTATTTTACATGTGTTTTTTAATAGTAACTTTACCTTAACTCATTTATAGGAAAGGTTTAAAGGAGATTAAGGGGTCCCAGGAGCTTGTGTTATATTATGTCGCCATAGCCACAAAGTTTGGGAAAATACAGCGTTAACCTTTCTGATAGGGACGTATCACCTTAAGCTGGCCATTCTCGGGCACTCCATTTGGCAGCGTTCGACTCCATCGCACCAAATTAGTGCAATATCTTGTTGTAAATGTAACAAACTACATGGATTCGCGCCAAGATTATGCATTAATTTGGGGTGATGGAGAGGACCGTTGCTAAATGGAGTGATGGATGCTCCTTAAAGATATAGACAATACCACAATCGTAGAGCCAAAGCAACTATGAGGATATGACAATGTACCGTAGACGTATAGACAAAGGACCTTTGTCGAAATTACAATGCACCGAGTAGACCGTTACAAGTTTACCTAATACGGGATGACAATATACTGTGTTCAAGTTCCTTTTACGATTTTTTCAATACTTTAAATTTGCTTTGATGTTGGCTTTAACGCACCTAAACGGCTCCCATTTGTTAAGGGAATATTAACGCCTTTTCAAAAATTTCTTTGAGTGTGGGTTACAACAGAAATATATAAAGTGCTTCTTTTTTATTTTGTCAAAAATAGATTATTAATATGAGAAGTATGTTTGTGTGGCAGCAGTCGACTGGAGGAACCTAAAGGACACTGCATTCGCGATCGCGAAGTCTGAGTTCTCCATACCAAGAATCTTTTGCACTTCCAGTATTTCTTGACTACTGCTTGTCGCAGAATTAATATTATTAATATACAAAAATATTTATTACAACAGAAACATTTTTACACTCAATTAATGAACTTCGACTAACAGCCAAGTTATCAAATAATACTGGAAGTATGTTTGTATGGGCTTCAACACGACTCCAGAGCCATTAATGTTGTCTTGAATTATCAACAATATCACAATATAACCAAACTCCTCTCCAACAGACATAGACCAGCTAGTGACCTTAAGCGGCATGGTGATCCGTACCTCTGGCATAGTACCAGAGATGAGGGAAGCTTTCTTCAAGTGTGCCGCGTGCGGAGCCGCGACCACGTCTGAGCTGGAACGCGGCAGAGTGCCGGAGCCGACTCACTGCGCTGTCTGCAACACCGCGCACGCATACCAGCTGGTGCACAACCGATCGCTGTTCAGTGACAAGCAGCTGGTCAAGCTACAGGAGTCCCCAGGTCTGGCAGTACATATCTTTATGCAATAATTCTAATAATGTCTTTAAAAAATATATACAATGAGTTCTTGAATGCCGCAAAATGATTAGATTTTAAATTTTTATGAAGGTTAGAGAGTGACAAATTACTTATAGGGTGGCCACTTTCTGGAAAAACGGAAAATTTCAGGGAATTTTCGGGGTCTGGAAATATTAGGGAAAAAGCTAGGAGGTCAGGAAAAATGATTAAAGTACTCAACTTGCAACTCAAAACCATGCGAGGCGATTCCATCCAAGTTCAAAATACTGTTATATTTTTAGAATGTGAAATATAAATTGTTGTAATTATTTCAGAAAATATATCTAAAAATCTTAAATTTAGATTTCCCAATCATTTTTATTTTAAAAACCTTAAAAATAAATAAAGAAAGTTGCAAAGTTATATATATTTTTGGGAAAAAAGACTTTCTTTCTGAAGCTCATTACATTAGGTCAGAGAAAAATATAAAAAAAAGTAACTGGAAACCCTGGAAAAATCTGGGAAATGGCCACCCTATCCTACTTATACATGAATTCTTCGTGTGGGTGCCGGGTCTATGACTTGGACTTGAGACCGCGAAGCAGGTTTAAGTTATACCCTCTCTACCTAACCAAATAGTCTAATGAGCATCAGGATAATAGAATTTGGTAATAATTCCTACGCGTGCAGTTAAATGGAGTTTAAGTTTGTAAAAAAATCTTCAACTAACATATTAAAATAAAAAATACATTTTTTAAGTTTTTATTATGTGAAAATTATTCCAGACGACATGCCAGCGGGTCGCACCCCGGCCACCGTGAACATAATGAGTCACGGCGCCCTGGTGGACGTGGTGGGCGCGGGCGAGCGCGTGCGCGTGACGGGCATCTACCGCGCCGCGCCCGCCACCGTGCACCCGCGCCGCGCCACCCTGCGCGCGCTGCACCGCACGCACCTCGACGCCATGCACTTTGCGCGCCAGCACAAGGACCGACTGCACGACATGAAGGACGGGTAAGCATCATTCATGTAACTAATAATAAAATATGGAACCGCCATGTGCCTTAAATGGTGTATAAAAAGGAAATGTCAAATGAGCTTGATGCCACCATATTCTGTTCTCACTTCAACCAATCAACGCTCACGGATTGCTTGTGTTCTTTCTTTTTAATTTGTATGGTGGTGGCCATCTTCTGTTCTAAAAACTGGAGGGGCTTAAATCGCCCCTCCAGGCCATGGGCACCTTTCCATGCATAAATTATTTATTTATTTTCTTAGATTATGGGCTCTTCGCATTACGCTAAATTTTGCCAATGTCTAAAGCGTAGTTGTAAAAACATATTTATAATTAGTCAGTAAGGGGATAATAGAATGGATAGTATTTAAGAAAGGACCAGGGTAGAAAAAGGAATGGCGACATGGCCGTATGCAGACACACGGTATAGTCTTGCCAATGTCAAGTGAAGAGGAAGAAAACCAATAATAAGATGGGTACCTCCATTTTATTGAAGGTTAAGGGATTAATTTACAAACAGTGTTATCTCAATGATAGAATAGTTGCAAAAACGGGCATTAATTATCCAATATATTAAATGGCCATATACATCCATAGTGAAGTTGCTTATGGCATATTTACAACTACCGATCTACCTAATATTTAATCCTTGTCCATGTTTTGCTAACAACCATAATGTTAGGCAAACGTCATAGCTATATAGCCATTCACGTCCGTGACTATTGACGTTCACTATCGTGACTATTACCGTTCACGCCCGTCACTGTTGCCGTTCACTATCGTGAATATTACCGTTCACGTCCGTCACTGTTGCCGTTCACTATCGTGATTATTATCGTTCACGCCCGTCACTATTGCCATATTTTATAAACACCCACACCATGACAAACTTAACGGCATAACGTACTAATATTGTTTTGGGAATCGAACTATGACTTTCGGATACAACGCCAAATAACAATATGCCCCAGGTAAAACTGTCCACTCTCGCCCACGGCTCTCGTGTTCTGACAGTTCACCCCTCCACTCACTCGCATGAGACAGTGCAGGTATTATAGACAAACACTCCACTATTCATCTAAGAAAGGTAATAATTTGGTGTACTTCTATTTCAGCAAAGAACACATGTTTCCCCCAGAGCGCGTAGAAATGTTCCGCGAGCTAGCGTCACAGCCGGACTGTTACGAGCGACTAGCGCGCGCCGTGGCTCCTTCTATCTACGAGAACCTGGATATTAAGAAGGGGGTACTGCTCCAACTCCTTGGGGGAACTAAAAAAGACTTCAATGCTGCTGGTAGAACCCATTTCAGGTAATTTAGTATAGATAAACAAAATGTTTACATCAACATTACTGATCCTCAAGTTACCTGGTAGAATATCTCTAAGGAATAAAGCTAGTCTATGTACAATTTAGTGAAATACAGAATTTTAATTAAATAAGTATCCTGGTTCAAACCCTGGTGTATAACAATGAGTTTTTCATTAAAAGAAAATACAGTTTTTGATCCCCGGTCTGTAAAATAAATGTTTAATAAATTTTAATAAAACATTTGTTGGACAACACCACTATAGTGCCTCGGAGAGCATGTTAAGCATGAAAGGTCCCAGTTTCACTATACCAACTTATGAAATTGTTTATAGGTTATTGAGTCTATCCAAACATCGTGCTATAGGCACTTGTAAATGTAACAAAATATTAGCCAAAACGACCGCGGTCTCTGTTTATTCCCTTATAAACTCTCGCATCGGTGCCTATTTAGTTTATTAACTTGGTATACAAAATGTGTTTTAGTAGGTGGTTGACTATTGAAATTATTTGCTTTGTCGCGGGCCGCACAAATATCGACCGCGGGCCGCACAAATATCAACCGCGGGCCGCACAAATATCGACCGCGGGCCGCAGTTTGACGACCAAGGCTCTAGTCTAGACTATCTCTGTACCAAATTTAATTCAAATTGGTTCAGTAGCTTAGGCGTGATTGCGTATTATATTAGCATATATATGTTTTGTTAATATACATTATAGGTCAGAAATAAACATCCTGCTGTGCGGAGACCCCGGCACCAGCAAGTCGCAGCTGCTGCGCTGGGTGCACGGGCTGGTGCCGCGCGCGCAGTACACGTCCGGCCGGGGCTCCTCCGCCGTGGGCCTCACCGCCTACGTCACCAAGGACCCTGACACGCGACAGCTGGTGCTGCAGACGTGAGTACTACAGACCATTCATATATACATGGTGGCTTTGGGCTAAAATAAGGCTCTACTGATTGAATCAAACAACTTTTCTACTTAACTGATTTTGTTAAAATCCCCCCACCTTTAAACATTCATAGATTTTTGGAGGCGTTATAATTATGACCGATATTACGTACCGGCTCGCTGGTTTCCTTTTTTTAAATTTGGTATAGGAAAAAAAATATATATCAACCCCTGAAATCCGAAAAAAAAACATTTAAAAAATCAAAACATCAAGGTTTCATCAACAAGGTTTACATATATATGGCAATCACCTCTTATTAAATGGCAATATTATTTTGCAGGGGTGCGTTGGTGCTGGCAGACAATGGTATTTGCTGCATCGACGAGTTCGACAAAATGAATGACTCTACTAGAAGTGTCTTGCACGAGGTTTGTAATTAGGATGACCAATTGTACCCATCTCAACAATGGACGTCAACAAAAAAGAACTACTAATTCAATCAAAAACAATAATACAAAAAAACAATTTAGATTAAAAAATCAGCGGGCGTCGAAAACATTATTGCCGAGCTATGACGTCACGTAACTCAAATCATATACCATATCAATACAGCCGGCAAAGCTGAAATACCCCCGTTAATTATGCGACTACAAAATAGACGGCGATAAAGACGAATTTGCAATACAATTCCACTTTAATATCCTTGCTGCTTTTTACACAATTAGTTACATTTTTATAATAATGTGTAGGACAATTTACACAAATTGCTCTGGTCACAAACTAAGCTCTAGGCTTGTACTATGTTTACCAGAAGCAATGATATAATACATATTATAAACAACGCCAAGGAGCAACCACTTATCTACGGAGGCTGTCGATTACCCCTATGTAGACTTGTGGTTGCGTCTTTGGCGTTGATCCGGCCGGCGGTCGTGGGTTTAAAATGACAAAAAATAATGTCATGGTCTGGGTGTTTATAAAATATTATATATATTAGTAGAGTTGTTTCTGGTACACTTGTACAAGCCTGGAGTTTAGTTTGTGACTGGAGAAATATGTCTGTAATTTCCAGCATATTATTATTAAAATTATTTATAGGTAATGGAGCAACAAACATTATCGATAGCGAAGGCTGGTATAATCTGCCAACTGAACGCGCGAACGTCTATCCTAGCCGCCGCCAACCCCGCCGAGTCTCAGTGGAACAAAAACAAGACCATCGTAGAGAATGTACAACTGCCGCACACACTCATGTCTAGGTATTTTTTATTATTTTTATTTATTAAGTCATTGGTGGCAAAAACCATCAGCCATGTCTAGGTAACATATTCTTTTTTTTATAGAAGCTCGGCATGTGACCCTACCTAATATCCCATACCTACCTGATGGAAAGCAGGTATGCAGGTCCATAAATTAATAGAACCAACACTTTGAAATGTGTTGTAAGTAATTAATTTGTTCTATTAATATATCAAAATATTTCCAACTCTAGCAAAATATATGACGTACTCACGCCAGGAAAGAGATTGAAAGGAAACAGTCACCTCGACAAGAAATCGTTGCTGTAGTAGACACCACACTTTTATACAATTGTTGCTCATCCACATTTTGCCCATTGCTCCCTTCTGTTTGATTCAGATTGTATTATATTTTAATCATTCCATACATGTTGCAGGTTTGATTTAATATTTTTGGTGCTGGATCCACAAGACGAAGTGTTTGACCGTCGGCTGGCCTCTCATCTCGTGTCGCTTTACTTCGAGGACACCGTGGCAGAAACACAAGATGATTACGTGGTAGGTTATTTATCCATACACAATTTCCTTTTGAAAAAAGGGAAAACCCGCCTTCAAATCGACGATAGATCTTTGACAGCCTCCGTAGAATCGTGGTTGCGCCTTTGGCGTTGTATCCGGAGGTCGTGGGTTCGATTCCCACCCATGGCTAATAAAAAAAAAATAGTACGTTTTTTCTGTAATACAGTTTGTTATGGTCTGGGTGTTTATATAATATAATTTGTATTATATTGTTTCTTCTGGTACACATAGTACAAGCCTAGAGCTTAGTTTGTGACCAAAGCAATATTGTGTAAATTGTCCTACATATATTATATTATTATCTTTAACGGAAATAACGAACGCCAACCCCATGGTCCGAATCACGATAGCACCGCTATTAGCGCTAACGTTCATAGTCACCGGTCCGGATCAAACAGCGCGATGTGACACTCACGGTGCTATTAGCGTGCCGATGAATCAAACCAATTATATAGCGCGCTCACAAAAACATCACTTGTATCCTTTCTAGCTCGTAACTAACATTATAGTTACGAGCTAGAAACAGAGATACAAGTGATGTTTTTGTGAGCGAAAAAGTGCAAAATTATCTCTTGTATCTTTTTCTAGTTCGTAACTTTTTGTAAGCTTTTCTTGAACGTAGTAGGTAAAATCGGTTTCATTTAAAGATATTGTTCAGTAGGAACGGAATGAAACCCAAATACATATTACATAATAAACTAAGACTTATATTATTCCACATACCTTGCTTATATTGTTCTGCCTATACACTGAAAAGCGATATTTAGTTTCATAGACAATGTAGTGTGCTGTATGGCTTACGTATCTTCTTAGGTTAAAGTACCTAAGCAGCAGACAACCCAAAAGCAAAATTATTTTATGATCTACATACTTACTACTAAGTACCTAAAGTAGGTTTCTTTAAAAGAAGGCAACCTTAAAGTTGTCAGAAAAGAAAAGAATTACGCGATAGGGGCAACTTTAAACTGTAGGGCGTAGGCCCTACAGTTGCGCTGTGCGATGTGAACTTCTGTACTTGTACTATTATTTCTTTTATGCGTTTACCCACATTATTTTCGTCTGTTGTGGAACCTAATTACGCTTACAGCATTCGCACTTGACCATTTTTTATCGATTTAGTATTTTACATTATATAACAAGATTATTTCAGGATATGCCATTAATGCGTGACTACATAGCATTCGCAAAGGAACATATCCAGCCAACCATCAGCGAAGCGGCACAACAAAGACTCATTGATGCCTACGTCGATATGAGGTGTGTATACAGAGGGAACTATAATCCTATAGCTTATCTTTTAATAGTTTACTTTTTAGTTTAGTTTGTGTGAAGAGTTTTTTTACTTGCTGGTTTCTTTTTCTCCGGGGTGTCTCTGAGGGGATCGACTTTACATTTAATGTTTACGCTCTTAAAAATACCGATCCTTATACCTTTACTTATATGAGGTTACTTACCTTTTATTTACAATAAACATTTAAGGCGTGGATATGGTCGGTGAAGTTGGTCGCCTTGGTGGCTCTCTTGTATGGCAGATAATGATTGACAGGTCAATGGAATCAGCTAACCACCTAGTCTTACACTAGTTGGTTATGTAGTGTGTGTTCGGTTCGGTAGTATTTTTTATATTAAGATTTCCATTGGTGTTTAAGTTCTAAATCTGATATCGAGGTTTAATAAATATTTGTTGTTCTTTTTTTAATGATTTGCTGCCTAACCAAACGCACTCTAAGACCTCATTGTATACTTTTTTTTTTTGACTATTCATAAATATCTGTAAAGATTTACATGAAATAAAAGATTTTGACTTTGACTTACTACTTTCTATACTTACAACTATTTATGGTCTTGGTGTTTATAAAATATAATATGTATCAGTATCGCAAATTACAAGGCAACAACTTAGTTTGTGAGCAGGGAAATGTCTGAATTGTTCAACACATTATTATGATCTATTAATACTGTTGGCGCCAGTTGTTCCAATTGTTAAAGTAATAGAATGATTAAAATTAAAAATGGCGTCAAATGTCAAATTAGTTCTATTTTGAAAATCGAATGATAAACTGGTATATTCGACTACTTAAATACTGTTATATTTGTGGTTGCTGAGTTGGTTATACGTTAGACTTAAAAACACTTAGGTGTGCTTTAAACCCCGGTGTGTACAAATGAATTTTTAATTTAAAAATATATTTACATTTGTTTAATAACACCATTATACTGCCTCGGAAAGCACGTTAAGCTGTCGGCCCCGGTTTCACTATACCAACTTGTGAAACTGTTTATAGAGGGGTTATTGAGACTGTGTAAACATCGCGACGAGCTAGCCACTTGTGCGGCGTCCATCGGCTACGTCGAGGTGGAATTAAAAACCCCTCCACAGGGTACCATGAGGCCGTCTAGGCGGATATATGTATACATAGTCTGGCCATAAATATTGTTACAATAAAAAATATAAAAAAACATTACATTTAAATTTAGAATCTGTCATTTTTATACGATTATTCATTGTGTTTTCTCATTTTGGCGCCAATACATTGTACAATATTTTGCGATATTAAAATGGAGTGGGGTGGTAAAGCGAACCGAATCGCTGTGATTGCATTACACAGTAGGTATGGAGCCAAATGCAATTTTTAAAACTCTCCATACACTTTGTATTAGTCGAATGTTTATATACCGGGCTATTAATAGGTACAATGAGACCTCCTCTGTTTGTGACAAAAAGATCTGGCCGTCCACGCAGTGTTCGTACGAAAAGGATGGTCAAAGCAGTAAGGAAAAGACTTCGAAGAAATCCTGTTCGAAAGCAAAAGATTTTGTCTCGGGAGATGAAAAATAGAACCATGTCGCGTATTTTAAAAGATGACTTAGGACTTGCAGCCTATATGAGATGCACTGGTCATTTTTTAACTGATAATTTAAAAAAAGATAGGGTGGTAATATCGAAACAACTAAGTACTGAAGCGGTACGCAAAGGGTGTCACAGAAAAAAAATGTTTACGGATGAGATTTTTTTTACAATTGAGCAACATTTTAACAAAAAAAAATTACCATATTTATGCTCAAAGCTCTAAGAAAGCATCCCAATTAGTCGACAGAGTGTAACGTGGGCATTATCCGACTTCAGTGATGGTTTGGTGGGATGTTTCGCTATGAAGGAGTGACTGGGCCATATTTTTGTGAAAAAGGTATCAAGATACCATTCTTAAGAAGGTAGTTAATCCCCTTAACAACACCATTTTCAATAACCAAGTATGGTCCCTCCAGCAAGACTCGGCTCCGGGTCATAAAGCTCGGTCCACGCAGTCTTGGTTGGAAGCGAACGTTTCGGACTTCATCAGAGCTGAAGACTGGCTGTCGTCTAGTCCCGATCTTAATCTGCTGGATTATGATTTATGGTCAGTTTTAGAAAGTATGTACGGCTTGCTCAAAACGCCATGATAATTTGTAGTCCCTAAAACAATCCATACATGGAAAGAATGCGTGCTTCTATTGATAACTGGCCTCAACATTTAAAGGACTGTATTGCAGCCAACGAAGACCACTTCAAATAATCTTTTTATATTTTTAATTGTTTTATATTTATGTATTAAAAAGTAATAAATGTTATTTGCAATAGAAAAAAAAAAAATCTTTGTTACACCATTTATGGCAAGACTAGGTATCTAATTACTATAACAGACATTTTGAGCAACTCAGCCTTAATCATTTATACTTTAATATAATGTCAATTTCAGACGAGTAGGTAGCGGTCGTGGTCAGATCTCTGCCTACCCCCGTCAGCTGGAGTCGCTCATCAGACTGTCGGAGGCGCACGCGCGACTGCGGCTGTCTGCGCAGGTAGACGTGGCGGACGTGGACGAGGCGGCCAGGTATGTTATACAACTGGAGACACTAACTATCAGAGCCTCATGTACGGTAATATTATTTTAACACTTGTTCAACAAAGTTTTTTTTTATTTGGAGCACGGAATGTGACTTTGTGACAGCCTCTGTAGACTAGTGGTTGCGCCTTTGGCGTTGTATCCGGAGGTCGTGGGTTCGATTCCCACCCATGGCAAAAAAAATGTAGTACATTTTTTCTGTACAGTTTGCTATGGTCTGGGTGTTTATAAAATATAATCTGTATTATATTGTTGCTTCTGGTACACATAGTACAAACCTAAGGCTTAGTTTGTGACCAGAAAAATATGTGTAAATTGTCCTACATATTATTATTATTATCTAGCTGGTGGTGAGTAGACCTACAAATTCCATTAAAAGGGTCAATAAATAAGTGATGCGATTACAAAATGGGCGGCGACAAATACGAATTGCATTAAGAGTATATTTTAATATACTCTCTGCCTTATTGTCAATTCAACCACCGATTTCGTAACTGCACCCTGAAATCGATGCAGTAATCTCCTGAAAACCAGTTAACCCACATAATAAAACTGAAACATACCTAGGTCAATTGACGGTTTTCACATCTGTATAGGCGGCGGTAACGAACGTAGAGAACTACTTGGGCCCGTATTTATAAAACAGTCACGATTTAAAAAGATGAAAAAGCTGTAAAAGTAATTTATTAACATGGCCTTGTAATGCGTGGCTTGTGAACGGCGGTTCGTAACAGTATGCGTGTTACTGTATTTAATATATATAAATAACATATCTTCCTTTTTCATAAGAAATGGTCTCAATAAAAAGTGTATAATAAAAGTTACATATAAATGTTATTTGTTTCAGGCTTCACCGAGAAGCTCTAAAGCAATCTGCAACCGATCCGGCATCAGGGCGCATAGACGTGGGCATCCTGACCACTGGGCTGGGGTCGGCCGCCCGCAAGCGCCGCGCCGAGCTGGTGGCCGCCGTGAGAACTATCCTCACCACGCACCGCTCCCACCAAACCGTATCGCACAACGATCTGCTGCACGCACTCGATGCTAACTCACAATGGGTAAGTCTATGATAATGTAGATATGGGTCAATTTAAAAGGTTGTATTTTGGGATAATATGAGGCTCTACTGATTAAATCGATCAACTTTTCCCGCAAATAAAATAAATTGTTTGCCCCATACAAATTGTCATTTTAACATTATTACTAGTTTCCATGGAGAAAAGATTTATTTTTCATTTGCAACACATGGTTCCATGGGAAAAGTACAATCTTTCAAAGTCACCATGTAAATCTCATAGCAACATTATAAACAAGAACAGCTAGTTGAATAAACCATACTTTTTGGCATCATCCAATATGAGCTTCGAAAACTTTTTGTTGTAACTTTTTGACAAGTAGCAATTATTTTTAATTAAACATCATTTCAAATTGTGCTTTTACTACCTTTTTATAATTTGAATGAAAGTTTTTTTTTTATTAACTATTGTCACTATACAGTTATTAAATGATATTACATAATATTTTAAAGATATTTTTTTACATGTAACACAAACCCAGTTTGGTTTGGTCTGAAATTCGAATATTTCGGCAGTTTTGAATATACAAAAAAAAACATATTTCTGTACCGCTAATGTTTAACTTTAAAAAAGTTATTACAAATATTGTTTTGTATTTATCTACAGAAAGTATCCCGTGAGCATTTAGACGAAGCATTGAGAGATCTGCAGGACGAGGGAAAAGTCATCGTGGTCAGCCATACACACATTAGGGTACAATAACTGTTATATATCATTCTGTATAACTCAAATTGTTTTGAAACAGTTTCGGAATTTCATACTGAAAGGAAACCCGCCTAATTTTACAAGAAAGTAATCTTGGTTTCCATATCTTTAATGATTTACTCAATTACTTCACGAGATTTATTTAATGTATCCTAGATTTTTTTTACTATTCCACATTGGAGAAATGTAATTAATTATCTATAAAAACTGATACCTGAATTAATTTTAAATTGTATGTGTTTTAAGGTTACAAATATTGCCCATTTTAGCGTAATGAGTTTTTGTTAAACAGTCTTTTACCCGGGTCCCTCACACGCTTAAAAAGCATTTGTGCAAACCTTTTCCAAAACGGGACGGAATATATTGTAAAAACACATACACATTTATTCGCGAATACCGTCACCTGTGGCTTCGCATATTCCTTAACAGTTTTAACTGTAGGGATCCTCCAATAGAAAGGGTTTATTTGTTGGGGGATCCTATTGGTGGACCCCTACAGTTTAAATTGTACAGTAAATGAATGATTGTTTAACAAAAACACATGATAGAGAAATGATTCAACCTTCTAAAATAAGGTTGACAATAAGGTGTCACCGTGTTATCAACTTTATTCAAAATGGGTGCAAAGTATATGTGTAAACTGTAGTCCGTTTCACGGAAGAAATCCCGCGGCATAAAGTGAATCAAATAAAATTTAGAGTAAAAAAAAGCTAAATATTAGTAAATATAAATTTCTTAGTTATATAAATTTTATTTACTAAAATAAAGCAAATTCATTCTAAAATTGTTTTTGGGAGTTACCAACACTCCTTCAAGCACCCCGTCCAAAGGAATTCTTTCGTAAAACGATTTTACATATTTTTTTAATCCACCGACAAGTGCCCTTGAAATGATTGATTTTGTATTTTTTTTTTCCAAGATTTGGTGGCTTCAAATCTTTGATAGGATTTTATGAAATAATATTAAACTCTTCCTTTAAATTATAATTTGTGATGTTATCATAATTATTGTTTGTGTGAATGTTAAATCATAATTTAGTTTTTCCATTTTTTACCATTATTATTTCAATTTAATATTATAATGTTACTTTTATTATTAATTCTTTTTTAAATAAAATATATTATTTTAATTAATATGTATTTGTTTAATTGTCTCCAATTTCTTTTTTATATAAATAGTTTTTCACCGATCGTTATGTCTTTTGTTTGTAAGTTGTCTCTGTGAATTTATTACATAAGGTATACTTTAAAATACATTCTTTAAATGTAAAATTGAGTTTTTTTCCTATTTTTATAACCCCATCTTTAGTTAGCGCCCCAACTGCAAAATAATAATATTAATGTGCAGGATATTTGACTCAGCTCTAGGCTTGTACTATGTTTACCAGAAAATCATATTAGTACATATTATTTATTTTATTATTATTCAGAAAATTATTTGTTAATACATAAAATATTAATACCCAATAATAACAATACTAGCTGTTGCCCGCGTGTATGCGTGACACCGGCAGGACCACCATGTGTGATTTTGATTATGGCAGGTTTTAGTACGTAATTTGTGCGATTTCGTTAGCTTAATATACAGATTTTGTTGTCATTTTGATTAAAAGTTACAGGAATGCATTTGTGGTCCTGCCGTAGTCACGTTACTTCGGCAGGACCACCATAGAAATAATGCACTTACGAAGTTAGTTCTAGTTTTTGATTTTGTGCCATTTTGTTATTCTATTTTCATTTCGCTAGAACGCTTGGTTTAAAAGTTGATGATCACAAAGATCTAGGGGTACAGTCGCGCAGAAAAGTTTATCGTAGTAGTTTAGTAGACGTAATTTTATTTATTCATAAGGCATTTTATTTATTAAATTAAAATTACATAAAAATATAATAAAATCAATAAATATAATAAACCTAAGTAGTGGTACATTAGGATAGCTAGATCATAAATCGTGATTTTTTTTTTTTTTTTAACCCACTGAAAAATTGCACAATGAAATGATAAAACAGAAACGTTGTACGATAATAAACAAGATGTTGGAACAATTATTTTTACCCAAAGAAAAAATATAAAATTGGCTTCCGACGAAAATAAAAAAAATGTTAAGTTTATTTGGAAAAATATGAAATCTAAAAAATCTGCGTGACGTCACAAGCACGCTATGATAGATTAAATAGAAAACAAACTATTGGATAAATGTGGTGCGATTTGCACCTTTATTAAATGAATGGATAAAATAATATATTGTTTTTACAGTATGGTAATAATAAAAAAGTATTATTTTTAATGCTATTTTTATAGGTAATGACAATAATAAAGCTTCACAAGATTTCTTGTATAGAAGTTAAGTTTCCAGAAACACGTAGGTATACCGCTTAATAAACTGTAGAGTATTATCGGACCCAAATTATTATTTCATTCGCGGTAACCAGTAGAAACGCTTGCTTGTGACATTGACTTTAAACTTCCAATATTATGTATTTTTTTTAAAAGCAGCCCGTTTTCTTTGCTTGAGTGATAATAACTTATCACAAAAATAATAGATTAAAATGTTCAAACATGAATACCTAAAAAACCATTTTTTTTATTGATAAAAACGAAATTAGTTTTATTTTTCTCGGAAGACAAAAAAATAAAAATGAGTATGTATGATGAGGAAAACGTTATCAGCGTTCATCAAGTATAATTATAACTTTAATATATAATTTAACGAAATATCATATTCAAAAAATTAACGACTCGTTCGCGTCGTGTCGCCGTCGCCTCTATCACAATGTTTTATTTTCTTTAAGGGGTTGACTACAGGCCCTTAAAGAAACTTGACCCCCATACAAACGTAATTCCAATATTACAATTTGAGTGTTAGTCGAAGTTCATTTTTTTTATGTTCGTAATTGTACATAAAAATCTTTCTGTTGTGGGTAAAACATATTTTTGTATTATAATTAGAGATGTACCGATTAGGACTTTGGCCGACTAGCCGATTCGTCGTCGTAAAGTTGCCGACTAATCGGCCAAGTCGATCACGGTTTCGGGGATTTCCGTAACGTTTCGTATACAGCTGATTCGCAAACCGAGCATGTATACCATGTACATGCATATTGATTTAATAAAACTTAGATTGTTAATAAAAACATCCTGCTATTTTATTAAAATAATTAAGTTTATGTTTATTGAAGATAAGAATATATTATGTTGTTTTATAGTTTTGTTAAAAATAAAACAACTAAATTAAAATACTTACCTAATAAACCTATGTAAATGACCTATAAATTAAAAAAATATTATCTAGAATTGTGCCGTGCGGCATAGTGCCCAAAATGCTGGCGGCATTACCCCTTTGTATAATTAAGCTAATTTGCTGGGAGAAAAATGCCGCTGCTTTAGGGTCACCCGAGACGTGAACCAGACGCTTTCCAATATCTGTTACTAGTTTTTTTTTAGTATCCGATGACCACGGGTCCAAAGTCTCCACTGCAAAAGCCACAAATATATAAATATCCGATAAAGACCTATATTTGCGGTGCTTGAGAGCCTGTGCATTTTCGGAAGTTGCTCCGGCTCTCAGTGCCGAGTTCCGGATGTGAGACGCTGCCAATGTATCCACACAGGTCGCATCCCACACCAGACTCTGACCGAGACTCCTCTACTGAGGGTAGCCCGAACACTGTAGACTCGTGTTTATCCCCCTGCCTACTGGGCAACCTTTTTTTACAGTACAGTTTCAAAACTTTTAAAAAGCTTTCGTAATGACTTAAATAATACAAGAAAAATAGTGAAAAAAAAAATTACCCGGAAAATTCGATTTTCTTAATGTACTACTGAAAGTACAATAGTGCTATATTAAGTTGTGCTTTATATAGTACATAAACATAAAATGAACATATTACAAAAGAGAATCATAAATATTTTAGGAAATAAATAATATTTGGATATGTATTTTTTATTAAGATCTTTTAATACTATCAAAATAAATTACTAAACAAAAGCTTTTGTTTTATAATCACACAATTACCAAAATAGGAACATATTATTAACTTTAAAAAAAATAACAACAATAATGAAATAAGCATATTACCAAAAAAGGTAGCTATAACTATTTACTAATATATAAACTACAAAGAATTATAAAAACATCTTAAAATTATGAAAAAAATACCTTACTTACTACTCTAGCCAATTATTTTTAAAATGGGTTTTAATTATTATTAATAAGTACGTAAAACAACACAACAATGAGATAAAAATAAATGGGATCTGTAGCTAAAGAATTTTAAATGATTCTAAGAATCATTTTAATGGAATTCTGTAAATAATTTATAGTTATAACAAAACACAAATAAATTTCACACTTTTTGCAACAGTGGTTCTTTAGTTGCAACCCCTTTTTCTTCAGCGATGTTGTTTTGAGGTGCTATACTCAGGTATATGAGAAGCCTTTCGTTGGCCACATTCTACGATGGGAATGGGTTTTACAAGAACCTTCCTCTTCTTGTGTTTCGATTCCAACTCTTCATAGGCTTGGTCAACTTTATCGTCACTTTGCTCCTCATTATCAGTAACAAGTTTGGTGCCTAACTCTAACTTATATTGCTGTAGCTGCATAATATTTTTCTTTTGAGTTCCCTTCTGTAGTTTGATAACTGTTTCTGAATTATCAGATAAGGCTGGGAAAGGTACTGGCGTCTCTAATACATTTTCGTTGTCATCGGAACTGCTATCTGTAGGCCTAGTGTGAGTTTTTTTAACGTTTACTTTCGCGTTAACTATACTACCGCGTTAACATTTTGACCAATCACACGACCGCATTTCTAGTTTTCAAAATTTTCGCGGTCGTGTGATTGGTCAAAATGTTAACGCGGTAGTATGGTTAACGCGGAAGTAAATGTTTAAAAAACTCACACTAGGGCTACTGACTACATAAATGACCACAGTCAGTTTGCTGCATTAAGAACTAATGCAGCAAACTGACCGTGGTCAGTCAGATAGCAGTTCCGATGACAACGAAGATATATTAGTTCCGTTATTATGCAGCTACGGCAATATAAGTTAGAGTTAGGCACCAAACTCGTTACTGATAATGAGGAGCAAAGTGACGATAAAGTTGACCAAGCCTATGAAGAGTTGGAATATAAGCTGGATCTTCATCTGAATCGTCTCCGGAAAAGTCTGTTGCGGAGTCATTAAGTTTCATTAAGAGCTTCTATGACTTGACTATCTGACAGGACTGAAACAAGAACCAATTGCTGAAAAAATGTTTATGTACATCACAAAGCACAAATATAGTTAAATAAGTTCAATATCGGGTATCTACTTTTGTACATTGAAAAGTACATTGAAAAAAATAAGTTGATATCTCCGTTAATATCAACCGAAACCAAAAAAATAAATTCCTTGATCAATAATAATATTCTAAGAAGTAGAAAAGGTACAATTATGTAAAAAAAATATGCAAATGATAATCGATTAACTTACCCCGGCGCGCCCGTCGCTCCATCCGTGATCCTTTCGACGCCATTTTTAGAAAAATGACACATAACAAAGTACTCTTTGAATGACACTTGATTTTGTTTTTTAATTTTCAATTTTTAATAAACCAATATTACCATTAGAAAAAATACTTAAAGAGTTAGGGTAAAAAAAAGCAAGATGTAATTATTTATTCTTTAAGTACTGTACGAAGTACAAAAGTAGGCAGGAGGATTATATTTTTCAAATTTAATTTTATTGAATATTATTGCAAAAGTGTACTAATATTGTAGAATAAGCATTCGTATAGTAATATTAAGTGTGAGAAGTGTAGCATTTACGCAGTGATCTCGGTGTTATCTCAAATAATCCCACAATCTTCAGTAAAGTGGCGATACCCATTTTACTGTCGATTTCTTTTTCCCCCTTCACTTGATATTGGCAAGACTATACCGTATGCTTTCATACGGTCATGTCGCCATTCCTTTTTCTACCCTAGTCCTTTCCCGGTTCCTTTCTATCCTATTATCCCACTTTTACTTTATACCCGCTTTATAAATCTACCCGCAATCACCCCACACTTGATATTTGCAAAATAACGTCTATATGGCGTAGAGGCCACGAATAAAAGAAGAAGATACTAATTTTTATTTTCTTTACAAGCAAGAAATTTTAAGAACAGGGGCCTTATTCCGAGGTTTCAAACGTTAAACACGACAAGACATTGCGTAAACTATAAATATTGAAATATAAGTTCTATTTCAATGGATATATAGTCTGTATTAGGTTGGCTATAATAATGCCGCCATCTTGAAATACACGTTTTCTTCGCAAGTTTGAACATCTTATGGGCATTGGAATTTCAACTCTATATTTAATAGGATAGAACTTATATTTCAATATTTATAGTTTACGCAACGTCTTGTCGTCTTTAGCGGTTGCAAACTCGGAATAAAGCCCCTGGAAAGGTTGTTTGGATTTTCATTTCAAAATGTGTAAGACTGATTATAAAATCAAAATATTAATAAATAATCACGGTTTTTATTTAATGTAAGTTACATACATATTACTGAGAAATATATACAAAGTAAGAAGCCGAATAGTCGGCGCTCTTTGCCGAATAGTCACCGATTATGATAGTGGCCGGATAGTCGGCTTTACCGACTAGTCGCCGACTATTCGGCAAATCTCTAATTATAATATTAAAAAAGTTTTTGTTCTGATTTTGAAAAAAGAAACCCAGCACAAAATTCTTATTATTCTTTAAGATTAAATACAATGACCGAAAAATATTATTTTAATTCTGCAACAAACAGTAATCGAGTTATTGGAAGTGCGTAAGCTTATTTTGTATGGAGAATTACGAACGCAGTGTCCTTAAGTACCTAACTAAATCACTTCTACCTTGAAAGGAACCCTTATAGTGAGACTCAGGTGTCTGTATATCTGTCGGTGTGTGTATAGATCTTGTTGAACCTATATGATAGGGTTATTAGTTTCTTATTTCTCAGTAGTTAGTGACCCGCCCCCCTAGCCAAGAGCATGAGCGCTAAAAGCGCGCACGAAAGTTTTGTATGAAGATGACATTTGGTGATGACGTCACGTTCGTTAAATGCGTTGACAGAACAAATTGCCAGCCAAGAACACGGACGGTGAGCGTTGGGCATTCGTTTTCTTCAAAGCGCTCGCGAGAGGCCAATTTCCCCATACATTTTGACAGAAACCGCTACATACTCGGAGGGAATTGCCAGCCAAGAACACATTTTTGTTCGTTTTTTGCGAATGCTAGACGCTAAATTCGACGGTATACGGGCGGGTGGTCGGGGTCTCCCTTTCGAGCTATATTCTATCAAAACGACGCCATTGTTTTGATTTAAATTAACTTAAAGTATTGTTTTTTTTTGTTTTAGAAGTTTTTTATTGCGTTGTGTAAATTAAAATGCATAAATAAAATTTATTAGTAAGTGCAAATAACGAGTGGCGTCTTCTTCGACGCCAAATATAGATTAGAGCAACGAAAAGTTCTCTCTATTTCATACTTACAAAGCATCTCAAAACACAGAGTGTGATCAAACTAAATATTCAAGAATCATAAGGACTAAGGAGTAATATAACAATTTTAAAACTATACCTACAGCAAAAGTACGACTAGGAAAAATTGGAGAATACTTACGAATAAAAGGAGTCCGACAAGGAAACCCTCAAACTCTGCTCGGCTGTATTGGAGGAAATTTTTCGTCAATTATATTGATTGGAATTATTTGGAATAGCTATGAGCTTAACATAAATGGAAGTAAAATATCTCAACTGAGATTTGCTGATGACCTAGTTCCAGTTATTATGCAAACAACTAGCAAGAGAAGTGGAAAAGCGGGGCTTAAAAGAACCATGTGTGAAAACCAAAGCTATAAACAAACCCTGAAAGTAAATTATCAAGAAATTGAATAGGTACTTTTATTTAGGTCAAACAATTGCTCTTAAACTTTAAATGGAGAAAGAAATACATAGAATAGTATGAATGTTCTCAGGTCTCTGAAAGAAGTATAAAAAAATCAAGACATCCCAATAGTTGGAGACCGCTGCCAATGGTATTTGCTGGAGGAGGCCTATGTCCGAGGACAACCTGAACAAATATCTGATCTTGATTGATAATGTTACAACATTAAATCAAACAAACCAATATTAGGCAAAAAGTTAAGAAAACATGTATAAATTCTTGTAAAATATCAACAAATAAAGTTTATTTTTATTTATTTCTTTATTTTTAATGAAAAGTTTACATTTTCAAAGAAATTGGGGATACCGGGGAGAGTTTAGGTAACATTTTAGGCTTAACAAAGAATTTTTCAGAGCCTTTGTGAAGAACTAGAATGTTTCACAAGCCGCACAAACTTATGGTTTAATATATATTGCTATATTCTTTTTTAATCTTATAATTGTATATAGTGCCCTAAAAGAATATGATTTTCCTTGACCATTACTAATAAAGTTACAACTCAAAAGTTGAAACTTTATTGTCCCTGAAATACCAAAGTATTTCAGGGACTGATGATGGTCTTTGTGGTTGTACAGAATGACTTTTCACCTTGAGTTTCAAATTTAAAAGAATCCTTTTATACTGGTATATTATTATTTAAAAAAAAAACCTAGCCTTAGTAATAATAATACAATTTATACTCAGCCACATTAGATATTTACAATATTAGGTATTTTATTATATACACTATATGACCCATACATGCACACACATCCACACAAATATTCACTTAACGCTGTAATATATAATATTGTTAAGTAAAAACTACTTAGTACTATTATATAAATGGTACTAAGTAGGGTATGTGTAGTATGTACTATTAGACCTATATTGTTTATACAAGCTCTTTTATTTATAGGAATTTAAATTCCCATGCAAGCACTATAAATAGTTAGGATGGTACCTAGAGTAACGTTTCATTATTTTATATGAATACTATTAGGGAATTACATGTATCTAATGTGGGCATTTGTAGATTTACTTACCATAATGGTAAGCTTATCATTTGTAGATATACTTACCATAATGGTAAGCATATCTACAATTCTTAATATTAAACACACTGGTATTCATAAAAAAAACTTTTTGAGTCCTTGAAGAACACTTGTATAATAATAATAAATTCTTTATTTGCCAGAATATGGTTTACAAAAGTTGTTACATTGGAATAATTAGTTCTACATATTCTACCAACATGTGGTGTGCAAAATATAATTTCAATGCTATATAGTAGGTTAAGTCTTTTTTTACCAAACAAAAATAAATAAGTAAAAAAGAAACAAAACTTATTTTAACTAAAGTGTTCTTCAAGGACTTTATTATATTTCTATCATTAAGACTGTTATTAATTAAAATTCATAATAAAAAATATTAATCTTCATTAATCTGACACATTTAAATGATACAAGTATCAATAAGAAATGTTAATAATAATACCATCATTTCTTATTCAATACTCTATGTTTAAATGGGTCCATCCGACAGACCTAGACACCTTTAAACTTGTCCACCTATATGTCTGTGCCACCTATATTGATTCTGTTAATGTATATTTAATTAAATATTTCTCAGAATATTGATTTCTTAAAATTGGATAATATTCACAATAAAACATAAACAAATTAAAAGTAAATATTTATTTAATAATTTTGTTTGACTTGGGCCACTCTAAAACTTTGAGCACCATAGTTTGTGAACTCTCTTGATGGGGAAGGGGGTCCTTGAAACTCTGCAAAGTATAAATACCTGAAATAAAAAATATACAAAATTGTACTTAGTTTAATAAAAAAATAAAAAGACCATTTTTTTTTAAATAACAAAAATCACAATTGCAACATACCTGGGTTGGAGTCAGGTTTTACTATCTGTGTCAGTTGACTCCATGCTTCTAAATATAGTAGGAGAGTGAATTTGAGACAATGTTAGCAAACCATGGATTCACAGTGCGGGTGCCAGGTCCATCGCGTGGTTGAAAGGCAGGGGAATGAACTGCAGCGTTCCCGGACTTGAGACCGAAAAGTAGGTTTAAAGGCCTATTAAACTCTCACCTGCACTGTGTTTACTACCCTCTCTACTCAACCAAATACTATTAATTTAATTTAAAAAAAAGTAAGCAGACAATTTGTAATTTATTTTTCTTAACTCACCTATAGTGTAACATCATATTGGTTATTACGCTGCACAAGCCATTACAATTTGGGAAGACTCTTCAGATTCATAGTGCAGAGCTCTGTCTATTCCAAGGTATTTTAATGACCCCCTGAGATAACCATTTGCCTGCTTCACACATATCATGACTTGGCAGTGTATTGGTCCGCTGAGGTATTAATTAGGTACGGAATCCATGACAGGGGAAATCAATCATGGTTCCAAAGCATATCCGAAATCACCTGAAATAACATTTATTTGTATGAGAAACAAAGGTAAATAGATGGGTGTTGTAAACACAAAGGTCCGTTTTGTTTCGCCTATTCGGCATACAAATGTTTTAACAACGTGTCTAATCAATTATTAAATATATAACCTTAGAAGCACTTATTTATTTTGATTCTTACCTATTCAAAAAGTAAGTTTCCAATCCGAGAACGATATAACTGCAATATTTCTTCCTTGATCAGAGAATTGTTAAAAATAAATTGGTCGTGGGCCACCCCGGATGCCTCGGATTTATATTTAGAATTCTTCAGTTTATATTTACAACTTAAAAGTGCCATATTAATAATTCCGAAGAGTTTTTCTGCAATGTTTCTATTTGGTTTGTTCGTAGAGAGTATTAAGTTCCTTGGGTTTGTTTGTAATCAAATGTAAAGAGCATTGGCCCGTAAAATAAAACGAGATATCACATAGTTACACCAATAGGATTTATTTATTATTATCTCTCTCTCTCTTTATCACTAAAATAACGAATATCGTTCCGATTAGGCATGTAAGTTAATTATAACATTAATATACAAATCTGTAAAAACTGTACAATAATTTTTACACCATTAATATGATAAAAAATGTATATTGCTTTTAATTTATAATCTCAATTCATTCGTAATATAATTATTATGTGTTATAAAACATCATACTCAAAATTACTCGCGGGTTTTGAATATAATATCGGAACGTCAATAATCAAGCCGAGCGGTCGGCCTCCCTCGTTCGACAGAATGAAAGTTAACGTCAAAAATTGTTCATGGCTACCGATTTCTGTCGATCACTGTCCGTTCTGCGACGCTTGGGCGCAAAAATCGCCGATGCTCTTGGCTAGGGGGGCCGATTACATTAAAAAAAAATGTTTGACAGCATACCTTTCTCAAACAGTCCGAACTGCCCCCCTAGCCAAGAGCATCGGCGCTTTTTGCGCCCAAGCGTCGCAGAACGGACAGTGATCGACAGAAATCGGTAGCCATGAACAATTTTTGACGTTAACTTTCATTCAGTTCAACGCGGGAGGGCGACCGCTCGGCCCGATTATTGACGTTCCGATATTATATTCAAAACCCGCAAATAATTTTGAGTATGATGTTTTATAACACATAATAATTATATTACGAATGAATTGAGAATATAAATTAAAAGCAATATACAGTTTTTATCATATTAATGGTGTAAAATTTATTTGTACAATAAATTTTACACCATTTATATGATAATTTATTTTTACACCTTTGTATATTAATGCTTATTTTAACTTACATGCCTAATCGGAACGAAATTCGTTATTTTAGTGTTAAAGAGAGAGAGATAATAAAAAATAAATCCTATTGGTGTAACTATGTGATATCTCGTTTTATTTGCTCTTTACATTTGATTACAAACAAACCTAATGGAAAATAGAAATATGCAGACAAACTCTTCGGCATTATTAATATGGCACTTTTAAGTTGTAAATATAAACTGAAGAATTCTAAATATAAATTCGAGGCATCCGGGGCGGCCCACGACCAATTTATTTTTTTAAACTCTGTGATCAAGGAAGAAATGTTGCAGTTATATCGTTCTCGGATTGGAAATTACTTTTTGAATAGGTAAGAATCAAAATAAATAAGTGCTTCTAAGGTTATCTATTTAATAATTGATTAGACACGTTGTTAAAACATTTGTATGCCGAATAGGCGAAACAAAACGGACCTTTGTGTTTACAACACCCATCTATTTACCTTTGTTTCTCATACAAATAAATGTTATTCCAGGTGATTTCGGATATGCCTTGGTACCATGATTGATTACCCCTGTCATGGATGCCGTTCCTAATTAATACCTCAGCGGACCAATACACTGCCAAGTCAGGATATGTGTGAAGCAGGCTAATGGCTATCTCAGGGGGTCATTAAAATACCTTGGAATAGACAGAGTTCTGCACTATGATTCTGAAGAGTCTTCCCAAATTGTAATGGAATGTGCAGCATAATAACCAATATGATGTTACACTATAGGTGAGTTAAGAAAAATAAATTACAAATTGTCCGCTTACTTTTTTAAATTAAAGTTTTATTCACTCTCCTACTATATTTGGAAGCGCGGAGTCAACTGACACAGATGGTAAAGCCTGACTCCAACCCAGTTATGTTGCAATTGTGATTTTTGTTATTTAAAAAAAATTGGTCTTTTTATTTTTTTATTAAACTAATTACAATTTTGTATTTTTTTTATTTCAGGTATTTATACTTTACAGAGTTTCAAGGACAGCTACTCCCTTCCCCATCAAGAGAGGTTACAAACTATGGTGCTCAAAGTTTTAGAGCGGCCCAAGCCAAACAAAATTATTAAATAAATATTTACTTTTAATTTGTTTATGTTTTATTGTGAATATTATCCAATTTTAAGAAATCAATATTCTGGGAAATATTTAATTAAATATTAACAGAATCAAGAGACATATAGGTGGATAAGTTTAAAGGTGTCTAGGTCTGTTGGATGGATCCATTTAAACATACAGTATTGAATAAGAAATGCTTATTGATACTTGTATCATTTAAATGGGTCAGGTTAATAAATTTTATTATGAATTTTAATTAATAATGGTCTTAATGATAAAAACTTAATAAAGTCCTTGAAGAACACTTCAGTTAAAATAAGTTTTGTTTCTTTTTTACTTATTTATTTTGGTTTGGTAATTAAAGAGACATTATATACAAGTGTTCTTCAAGGACTCAAAATTTTTTTTTTTATGAATACCAGTGTGTTTAATATTAAGCTTTGTAGATATGCTTACCATTATGGTAAGTATATCTACAAATGCCCACATTATACATGTAATTCCCTAATAGTATTCATATAAAATAATGAAACGTTACTCTAGGTACCATCCTAAATATTTAAAGTGCTTGCATGGGAATTAAAATTCCTATAAATAAAAGAGCATGTATAAACAATATAGGTCTAATAGTACATACTACACATACCCTACTTAGTACCATTTATATAATAGTACTAAGTAATTTTTACTTAACAATATTATACATATATATTACACCGTTAAGTGAATATTGGTGTGGATGTGTGTGCATGTATGGGTCATATAGTGTATATAATAAAATACCTAATATTGTAAATATCTATTGTGGCTGAGTATAAATTGTATTATTATTACTAAGGCTAGGATTTTTTTCTTTAAATAATAATATACCGCTATAAAAGGATTCTTTTAAATTTAAAACTCAAGGAGTTGAAAAGTCATTCTGTACAACCACAAAGACCATTATCAGTCCCTGAAATACCAAAAGTTGTAACAAATTTTATTAGTAATGGTCAAGAAAAGTCATATTCTTTTAGGGCACTATATACAATTATATGATTAAAGAAGAATATAGCAATACTAATATATTAAACCATAAGTTTGTGCGGCTTGTGAAACATTCTAGGTCTTCACAACTTTGTGAACTTTTCATTAAAAATAAAGAAATAAATAAAAATAAACTTTATTGATTGATATTTTACAAGAATTTATACATTTTTTCTTAACTTTTTGCCTAATATTGTTTTGTTTGATTTAATGTTGTAACACTTCTATCCACTATTATCAATCAAGATCAGATATTTGTTCAGGTTGTCCTCGGACATAGGCGTCCTCCATTGGGATATTTTGATTTTTTTATACTTCTTTCAGAGACCTGAGAACATACATACTATTCTATGTATTTCTTTCTCCATATAAAGTTTTGGAGCAATTGTTTGACCTAAATAAAAGTATCTATTCAATTTCTTGATAATTTACTTTCAGGGTTTGTTTATGTCTGTTTGTCATAGCTTTGGTTTTCACACATGGTTCTTATAAGCTCCGCTTTTTCACTTTTCTTGCTAGTTGTTTGCATAATAACTGGAACTAGGTCATCCTCAAATCTCTGGTGAGATAGTTTACTTCCATTTATGTTAAGCTCATAGTTATTCCAAGTAATTCCATGTAATTAAATGACGAAAAATTTCCTCCAATATACTTTTTATTCGTAATTCTTCTCCAATTTTTCCTAGTCATACTTTTGTAGTAGTTTACAAATTGTTATATAAACTCCTTAGTCCTTAAGATTCTTAAATATTTAGTTTGATCACGTTGGTTTTAAGCACACTTCTGTGTTTTGAGATGCTTGTAAGTATGAAATAGAGAGAACTTTTCGTGGCTCTAATCTATATTTGGCGTCGATGAAGACGCCACTCGTTATTTGCACTTACTAATAAATTTAATTTATGCAATTTAATTTACCCAACATAATAAAAAACTTCTAAAACAATACTTTGAGTTAATTTAAATCAAAACAATGGCGTCATTTTGATAGAATATAGCTCGAAAGGGAGACCCCGACCACCCGCCCGTATACCGTCGAATTTAGCGTCTAGCAGTCGCAAAAAACGAACAAAAATGTGTTCTTGGCTGGCAATTCCCTCCGAGTATGTAGCGGTTTCTGTCAAAATGTATGGGGAAATAGGCCTCTCGCGAGCGCTTTAACGAAAACGAAAGCCCAACGCTCACCGTCCGTGTTCTTGGCTGGCAATTTGTTCTGTCAACGCATTTAACGAACGTGACGTCATCACCAAATGTCATCTTCATACAAAACTTTCGTGCGCGCTTTTAGCGCTCATGCTCTTGGCTAGGGGGGCTGGAGTGGCCGCATTGCTCTATGGTTGAGAAGCGAACGTTTATGTTCGTTGGTTATTTTCACGCGTCGGACGCGGTTTTATTGTAGGTGTTATTTTTAGTTGCATTGTGGCTACGTCGCGCCGCGTTATTATCGGGGGTGTAAACATAAGTAATTTAGTAAAATTATTACGGGTAAAAAGCTGTTAAAATAATAAAATAACTCAATTGTATTTATAAATATTTATTTTGAAGTTAATAAATAATACATTTTCGTTGAACCTGTGGCTCTATTATACAAACATTTCATATCTAATAGACTCTTAAGTGGGGTATATATGCCCACAATAGGACTTGAGCTACGGAATTCTCTAACAAAATTCCTTAATTCCAACATATTTCAGTATCGTTTATAATACCGGAATTGGTAAATCAAAACCAGAATTTCGATATCGAAAAAATATATAATTTTGTCACGGTTTGAGGCGTAGCGCGTCATTTCAACAGCTTGAACGCATTGACGTTCTTGAAATTTCACTACCAACCAAATTTCTAGGACTTCATGGATCAGGGGTCCTAGCGGAAAGCCCATCAATACTCATCGACGTGCCGATTCTGTTCAATCGAGTACTTATACATTTTTATCAATCGACACGTCGATCGGTATGTCGATGTAGGAAAGGAAGCCTTGAACTCCGGAACTGAATAGCTTAATATTGAAACACAATACCGATATTGAAAAATGGTCCGATATTCAAGCCCTAGCCCACAACAACTGAATTATAATTAATTTAATTGATTTTAAAATTGGTATAAGGATGAAAACTGTATAAAATCTGTAGCCATATTTTAAATAACTTTTTTACAATATGACTAAAGATTTAGGCATACACTCCTTATTCTCCATACAGGGTGAATCCGAAATTGTATGATTGTGTATTAGGTACCAGTGAGGGTATTACGCGCACAACGCTAAACTAAACTTTAATGGATATGATGCAAACTTAGTGACATAAAAATTTGCCAGAAAATGACTTAGTTTTCTGGCAAATTTTAATGTCACCAGGTTTGGTCAGTATTGAGTCCGATAGCCGTTGCGCTTCTGTAGCACAATTCTGTCAAGCTACAAAACGAATTTGTTACAGTTTTAGTCGCAAGAGTTTATAGTAAAAACCATAGACATTTGAATAATAGTGAAATGCCCCAAGGATCAAAATCGCGCGTATAAAATTGAAAACAGAAGATAGCCGCCATAGAAGCCCAAAACCAAAAGTGAGATCAAAAATGATTATAAGCAATCAGTGTTCTAGAAATGTGAACAGATGGCGGTCGACATTTCATTCAGATAAAGAAACAAATTTTCTTAGAGTAGATTCAAATGAGAGCGAGCGAGATATATATGAAATTTCTACTTTACAAAGGTTCTTAGGGCCTTTCAAACCTCCAGGTAAAAAGTAAAATAAAAAGTTTGTAATAACGATACCACGTCATGAATAATTTTATTTATGTTAAAGGCCGTTATCGGACCCTGTATAAAGTAACTCACAACCTTAATATATATTTTTTGGTCAATAATACTTTTAAATAGGATATATGGAAGTTTATGGAAGATTTACAGAATGAATTTGTACTTTGGGCTAATATGGGGCTCTGCTGATCAAATCAAACAACTTTTCCTATGAAACCATGTGTCGCAAATGAAAAAAAAATTTTTCTTCCCCATACAATCATTTTAAGATTACTAATTTGTATGGAGAAGGCATATTTTTTTTCATTTGTAACACATGGTTCCATAGGAAAAGTTGTTTGATTTGATAAGTAAAACCTCATATTAGCCCAAAGTAAAACTTTTTAAAGTCACCATGTACTATAAAACAATTCATAATAATAACAACGCTAAACTAAATTCTGTTCTTTTAATTTTTTAACAATAAAAATATTCTGTTTTAATATAAAATATTTTTCAAAATAAAATAGTAAAAACAGAATTTTATTTAATAAAACTATAACTAAAAAACGTCAGTTTATAAATATTTCTCTCTATATGTAATAAACAAGGACAAGCCATATTTTATTAATAAATACTATAACGGTTATTATTTTTTAACATAAATAGAACATACAAAAAGTGTGTATGGGTACATTGCCTGCCATCCATTGTACAATTTGAGCTTGTTTATATATTATTAACAGTCATCATAACATAACAGATATGTTTATTTTATTATATTATTTATAACAATAACACACTACTAAACATATAAAATTGTATACAATATCACTGGCACATACCATGGTCTTGTACAATAAATAATTTTATCACAAATCATAAGTGCATAATACATACACTTATTTTTTATTCTTGAAGAATATGTACATTTTATTTTAATAAGTATTTTTGTAACACATATATTTTTTTGGTATATAATAACTTAGGGAGGTGGCGAAAAAACTAGGGTTATAGATAATAATAATAAAGAAAAATGCAAAAAAACTACATATAATCCAAGTTGGATATACGTAAAGTAAAACAGAGAAATGATACAAAAACAAACAAAGGATTTTAAAACAATAACAATAGGGTATTTGGCTCCTTTTTAAAACTCGTTTTATATGATTACTTCATTACATAATAAGCACACTACATTCATATTTCCGAGATGTCTACTCTATTATTAATAAAAATCAATGTTAAAGTTTGAATTTCAACAATTGCGCTAAAAACGCTGTTTCGCAGTCTATGTCAAGTGTGACGTCAAATGCAAGTAAACAAAAAAGCACAGATTAAATAATCTCCTATATATTATACTCTATTCTATTTCATCCCATTGATTTATAATCTGTGTATTGTTTTGTTTACTTGCGTGTGACGGCACCAGTCATCAACTAATCAAAGATGTTTTTGTTATAAATAAAATTGTAAAAAATATTTAATTTTATTTCGTGTAATCTACAAAAGATATACACAATTTAGTTTAAAATAAAGTGAATTTTTTTTTACGCCATTGTCTGATAGGATGACCACAATTTATAGTATATTATTAATTTAGTCAAATAGCCTATTGTTTTATATTTAGATATTAGTTATCTGAGTATAAAAAAAAATCAAGAACAAAATCAAGCTTTATAATATAAAGATTATTTTATAAAAACCACCTTCAAGATTATTTAATTTAACAATGTTACAAAGTACAGCCTGGCTAGTAAAATAAAAATATTTACATACAAATACAGTTTCAAATATTTTCTGCAATATGGCGTCGATGTTTATTTGACTTGTCAGGCTTATTTATTACTTTATTTCTTAGGCTCAGGATTTATTTTTTTCGTTTTCTTCGTCAGGTGGTGCTAGTATCGCGCGGGAGATAGCCGGGTCGTGAAGGTCGGCGCGTATACATGCTTCTGACACGAACTTATTGAATAAGTCCGCTTTGTCTAAGTACACGTGGTGGCCGGCGCCATTTATAACCTGCAAAATGGCTTAAACTGTTACAATTTTATACACATAAATTTTAAAGATTGTACTTTGGGCTAATATAAGGGCTCTACTGATAAAATCGAATAACTATTCCCATGGAACCATGTGTAACAAATGAAAAAAAAAACAACTTATCCATACCAATTGGTCATTTTAACATTACTAGTTTGTATGGAGAAGGCATTTTTTTTTCATTTACGATACATGGTTCCATGGGAAAAGTGTCTCGATTTAATCAGTAGAACCTCATATTAGCCCAAAGAATAACCTTTTAAAGTCACCATGTATAATGTATGTAGGCAACAACAAAAACGAAATTTTATGTTAATAAGTAGCAATGGATTGAGGCCAATTGCTACTTATTAACATAAAATTTCTAATCAGGAAGCGTCGTTAGTCCTATAATAATAGCCAATAAAATACAAATATCAAACATGTTCGTTGCCGCCACATTCTGTTACAAATATTTTTTATTATTACTTTTTAAATCTTTTGTTCTCACGACTAGAAAGGCGATTTAAGGCCTAATATATATGAAGCCGCCCTAAGGTCTTAAGAGGAGTGTTTGATGAGGCTTTTCGGTGCTCATGCTGATTCAACTGCAAAGTATTACATCTCCCCGCGCATGACGGTGAGTCGGTAACCCTTCCATACATTTATGTAAACCTTCCTCCCGACCCTTAATAAGAGAAAGGGCACGTATGAGATTATACCTACAATTTAGGCAACAAAACGACTTTCGGGCCATAACTGTTTTCTACCCCTAAACTTTAATTGATTTGAAAAAAAAATGGTCTCATTTTATTAGAGTGAAAATAAACGATCACTGTACGTTTTCCTTTTTTTAATTTTCTGCCTTGATATTTTATAGGAATTATTTTAATGCGAGGGATTTTTTTGCGTTTTTTTTGCGAATTTCATGGGTTTATATAATTTTTTCTACACCAAACTTTAAAAAAAAGAAAACATACGAGCCTAGATATAGGTCTTATTTATAACGCCTCTAATACTCATAAAAATCTATGAAATTTAATCGTTTTAATTAGTAAAAAATAAAATGTCCGGCACGCGCTAGCGGCATATTCAATCACTAACACACAATTCAATCTCTTTTCTATACAAAACTTCATGAGCGTGCGAATATCAAAAGTGTTTATTATCGGGTTTGTAAATAACGAGTTACCTGTACATGCGTGTGCTCCGGTCTGTGCTCCCGTAGTACTTCTACGGTGGAGTTGTCTACCCACGAGCGGGACCCATACAGCACGGTGATCGGGAGTGAGGCCGAGAGCGATCCCATGCGACGAGACATCGGATTTTTGGCCCAACCAAACCCATGCATTAGGGTGTGGAATGCACTCTCTCCACTAAAATAATTATTATAAATTTTATAAATAACTTTTAGGTGACTAGGCAGGTGTAAAAAAATATTTAAATAAAAATGCATTAATCCACATAAAAAAAAATAGATACTTATTATCCCTGTTGAAGTATGTTTCAGATATAAATATTTAATGATAATTCGTGGACTTTGTAGATTTGCTTACCATCAGTTAGATACAAAATCAATAATATGTATTTATAAATATGATTTTAAAAAACTCACCTAGGCGTCTGAGCATTACACTGATGCAAATAATCCGGTATTAAGGTCTCTGCATTCTCCAAGAACGTGGCATACTTCCTGGGCAAGTCCGGCCTCACCCTGCCCACGAGCCACCTGCCCGCCGGGCCCGCCGCTCTCACGGCCCACAGCGGGTTGAGCGGCGCCACCAGGGTTGCCACGGTGCGGGCCACCAGGGACAGTTGGTATTTCTCGTACACATTGGGGGGGTATTCGGGAAATCCCCATGGATCTGCTAGTATAAGATGGCGTACCCTGAAAATTTTATATAAATGGAAGAGATTTAACAACTCAATCATTTTTAACGAATGTAATTCGTCATCGATTTTTTAAATTTTATTTTCGCTGTTCTATGTTGATGCGATGATTTAAGTTATTTATGATCACAAGTGCCTTATGTCACCTTGATGGATATAGCGGTTTTTTTTTCCACCTCATTGTCTTAATGAGGAGGAAACAATTAGTATGTGAAAAAATACAAAAAATAAACCCTTATGATGAATCTCAGTCAGTCTGTCTGCTTGGAATATCTCTGGAACTACGTTTTATTTTATAAAAAAACTAAAAGTGTATAAATCTTATTAACCACTAGTATTCCAAAGCCAAAATTAAAATTATCTTATAATATTCAAGTGAAAAAGAGTTTCCTAGATATTTTTTTTTCCGTTTATATAAATATTGTCGTGTATTTTTATAGTCTATGTTTTTAAGAAAAAGGTTAGTTAGTCTAATATGGTCGGTCGAGTGTGAAGTCTGTCTATAAAACGTATTAAAATTAATAAGTCTAAAATAAAGTTCTCTAAATAATATAACAAGTATTTATATTGAAGACCACCATCAGGAGAGATCCCCAGTCAAGATTCCCCAAAACATAAAAAATATTTAGAGCAGAACCATTTATTCTTTTGTTATATGATGATTGTGTTCATTGTAACTTTATCTATTAATCTAGTTAGACAGTAGTTTTAATAATTAATATACTTAGTATATTGTACCCAAATTATGATCCATCTGATGACCCATATACAAAGATTAACAGTATGTATTTGAAATTAAACCTACATACCGTTCAGGGTACTTCATAGCGTAAGCCGTAGCGATATAGCCGCCCAGGCTGTGTCCTAGCAGGATGAACTGCGGGAGTCGAACCTCGCGCCGCCACTCTTCCACAGATTCTACCCACTGAGCCTCCGCTTTCGTCGCGTCCGTGGAAAACTTCGGTCTTGTGCTTCGTCCAAATCCTGGCAATATAAAAAAGGGGTGTTAACCTTAGGCTTCCGTACAACATAAGAAAAAAAGGTAGAAATGGGATCTTTTTGGTAATATCAAAGATTATTTCAACTTTCTATCTTAACTGTTTTAGAGGAGATAGCGGTGTGGACAGGTTACTGATCCAATATGGTTTTCCTTTTTTTAATTTAAGGAACCCTAAAATAATAATAATAATAATAAAAATAATAATATATAAATAGTAAATATTTGTGCATGGATATTATTCACATTTCAATTATTCAATTATTTTTTTTCATGTTCGTAATTGTACGCAAAAATCTTTCTCTGTGGTTAATAAATATTTTTGTATTATAATATTACTAAAGTTTTTAATTTTATTTGGGAAAAAATAAAAATAACAGCTCAACGCTGTTATTTTTATTCGAAGTCGTAAGAAAAACAATTTTAATATTATAATATATACCTAATTACCAACATAAAATTAATAAGTGAACTTCGACTAACAGCCAAGTTGTAATATTGGAATTACGTTTGGGCGTCAAGACGACTCTGAGCCATTAAAAAACAAAATTTTATCGACACTACTTATAGTATTTGTAGATCTGCCTTCCACAAGGCAAGTTGCTTTTCTCTAATAAAAAAAAACTTACGATATAAAATTCACCCTACAAAATTTTTTGGAATATGTTTAAAAGAAGACTTCTACACATGTAATCTTTGTAATTTTGTGAATGAAAATGAACTTTACCAAGTAAATCAATGGCAAAGACCGGTCGTTCGGCGGCCAGAGCGTCGAGGTTAGGACACCACAACGCGACGCCCGAGCCCATCCCATGGAGAAGCACCAACGGCGTTTGAGGAGATTCATCGTTCAACGATATTGTCCAAATTTTATCAGACTCCCCTACCACGGGACCTACGTCCACGTAGAACCTTTTGTATGCTGTTTTTAAACCTGTAGAAATATAAACCTTTCAGTTATTTCAGGAGACTACAGCATTTATTTCTTGTCGAGGTGGGAGCCTCTTTTCATGGTGCGGTTAAAGAAAACGGGCAGTGGTTTAAACAGCCTAGATTCGTAGTGCAAATTCGTCTTAGTCGACGCCCATTTCAAAACCGCATCGTTTCCGGCATAGTGAGGCCGATCAATGCTAGTTATTAAACCACACTACATTGATCGACCCCATTTATAGTTTGTAGGTCGGCTTATCATCAGGTAGATAAAGTTACATGTCGTGCTTTAATAAAATAAAATTATATCAAAATTATTGCCAAAACGAAAGGCAAGTATGTAATAATTATTATTTTATTTTTTATTGTGATTTAAGACAATAAAAGCCAATGAACCTACCACGTAATAACCGGTAGTGCAGAGATATTACAAGTCAAGGTTATCTGTCTTATCTATTGTATTAATGCGACATAGGTATCGATATTATATACACATCACAGGATGTTTTCTAAAGTATAAAGCACAGACCATATAGATTATAGAGTACGCGTAATAATGCGATTTTTAAGGTGGCATATATACATCATGTATTCAATCATTTATCGATAACATATCGATACGCGCGTTGTGTTCCACTACGCCTTGCAATAAGACCCATAAGTGAGAGTAAGCGCGCAATATGCTCGCACTTTTTATTGCCCCGCGTGCACCGAGGACATCATTGCGATTAGACTTCAGTAAGTTTGTCATGGTCTGGGTGTTTATAAAATATAATTTAATATGTATTAATATCGTTGTTTCTGGTACACATAGTACAAGCCTAGAGCTTGGTTTGTGATCTGAGCAATATGTGAGTTGATGCAGAATGCAAAAACCGAGATACATCATACTATTTATATATATAGGTAGGTACGGTAAAAATACAACAAAAAAAGTTCATGCCTTCACAAAAAATTATCTGCGGATCGAATAGTGATTTAATTTGTGTATTTTTTTCTTTTAAATGAGGTGGTTTCTAAATTTGGTACCTACTTAGACTACGTAGGTACTTATTTATACCTTAGATATTTGTCTTATGTGCCCACACTTAGTTGAACACCATGTAGGTATATTCTTTTAATCTTGGTCGCTTAAACCTACACGCCTACTTATTGTTTTAATTGCTTGTTTTGTATTGAGATAACACGTTTTACTAATAATTTAATTTGGTTGGTTATTAGGGTTGGCATGTTATTCCTTGATTTATGGTCGACCGCAACACATGTTGATAAAATAATTTTACGATCGACTAAATAGGTGCTTATGAATGAAAAGAAAACTTATGACGTTTTGGTGGACGTAGACAGTTATAGAACACTATTTTGTTTTTAAAAATGTAGGACAATTTACAAATTGCATTGATCACAAATTAAGCTCTAGGTTTGTACTATGTGTATCAGAAACTACGATATAATACATACTACATTTTATAAACACCCAAAATGGTTTGGGTGAAACTTTACAGAAAAAATGTACCTACTAATATTTTTTGCCATGGGTGGGGGGAATCGAACCCACGACCTCCGGATAGTCTACGGAGGCGGTTATCGTCATATTCCATGCAGAATTGCAGATAAAGAAACGGATACCAAGTATATCTACATTAATATTCATTTTCGTAAACCTAATATTTTAAATACTTAAATTATTCAGAAACCTTTCGATAATAAAACAACAGTGACAAAACACATTTAAAATTAATGTAATCGTTTCTGGACCCTAATTCTAGCGTGTCAGTTCGAGTGAAAAGTTAACGAACAATCATATTCACTGCTTTATACTTATGAATGCTTCTATCTTTAATATATCTTAAATAAAAATAATTTATGATTGAGATTGATTTGCTTATTTTTTCCCAAAAATGCCATGAAATCATTTGTAGGTAATAGGCACATTGCTTTTCAATTTTTATATGGATAGTCTAACTCAATTAAACGTATTGCTATAAAAAAAATATTACATCACTGAAAATAATATAATGTAATTTGATACCTACAAGGTCAAATTCTCAAGATATTTTTTTCCCTGAGATGACTCATTGATGGTAAGCGAACCTTGACAATGACTTGTAGTTTTCATTACCATACATTCAATTATTTTAGGTGCAATAGCGGACTATGGACTATAATAATAGATATATTTATAAACACTTCTCAATTATTTTGTGTTTTATACTTCAATATCCTCAATATTCAAGTAAAAAAACACAAAATAATAATGGAGGTAGGTTAGGAGTATGTTACTTGAATGAATATTATATCTATCTAATATTATAAAGAGAAAAGATATACTTGTCTGTTCCAGATAAACTGAAAAACTACTGCACCGTTTTTTTTTTCATCTATAGAAAGCTATATTATCAGCGAGTAAAACATTATTCTATTTTGATATTAAGGCCCTACTTACATGATAATATTTTTCGTTCCACATTTCGCAGCATCACATTTGATTGGCGCGTCCAACTGAACCAGCTTCCTGTCCAGCTGAAACACAAATAATTAATATTTATTTAAATTATATAATAATTAATTGACCATATATATAATAATTAAAGACAACACTACACTTTGTAGGTCTACAAATGAGTTTTTAATGTGAAAATGTATGTACATTTATTTGACAGCACCACTTTAGTACATTGGAGAGCATGTTAAGTTGTCGGTCTTAGTTTTACTACACAAATTTGTGAAACTATTTATAGATGGGTTATTCTACCTATTCAGAACGATGTGCTGGCTAATTGCACAGAATGGTTGGAAACAAAACCACACTGCTGCATAGTCTGACACCATCTAGACGGTCTTGTAATTTTTTAAGCATAATATGAACTGTTAAAAAAAAATACTATGTAGTATTTACCTAGAATTAAGGCATGAGCCAGTCCATATTGCTGTTATATGGAATTCTACAACTCTAAACAAAACAAACTTAAATACAAAAAAACAAAACCTTATATTTAAGTTATTGTGTCAGTAGGTCAAATGTACTGTTTTTACACTGATAGACATTATTTATTTTTATTGAATTATGTAATGTTGTGTTTTAAACAGAATCAAATCAGTTTCCTTGTTAATATTAAAGATAGAACTTTACAAGTTTTATTTATATTTATATTTGGTTAAACACATAGACAAATAATCAACATTTAATTACAAGACAAAAGCAGAACTTTGTATTGTATTTCTCACAATAATACTTACTATTATAATAGTATTATCAAGATTATTAATAGATAATAAATAATAATCTTAGCTTAATTTTCGTGTTATCTCACAAAGTTGCTGATGCAGTATGAATACTATTTGTGGGTCCTTAGTCCTTATACACTCAATGGAGTGCTAAGACTCACCCAATGATTCTAGGATCTTGATCATATTATCTAAAATTGGCTAACAATGCCTATTATTGGTGCAATGTCCCACAACATTAATTTTCCTCCAATCATAAGCCTAAATCAATTTTAATTAAATTAGATAGATCATAATTAGATATTAATTTGATAAACATTTCAGAAATAGGGTGTATTGAATTGTAGTATAGATATTTAAAATTAATCCTCTCTTAAAAAATAAATTAATCTCATAATTCCTAAAACAGACTAAAAGGTCAGTGCTGCAGCAAACTGACAATGATGGGCAAGTAAGTATTTATAAATGCAACCAAAACAAGCTGGCTACACTCTATATTCTATTAGGAAGGTAATTTATGTATGAATATAATACACAATAAAAATAAAATAAAATCTACAGATGTAGTGAAGGCCACACGCTATAAATTGGATAATAGACTTGAATCATGTCACTGCATGTATACAAGCATTTATGTAATGATATTGTAGATTACATCCTGTGGAATCTGTGGCTGGAGAAATAGAAATGAATATACAATAAACTTAATTAGGTTTTTCTGTACAGTTTGTCATGGTCTGGGTGTTAATAAAAAGTTATATATATTAGTATTGTTGTTCCTAGTACACATATTATATAAGTCTTGAGCTTAGTTTGTGACCAGCAGGGTTATTACGCGTCTTAAGTTCGTTAGCACGCCAATCGTTATGACGTAATTTTCTAAGATTTTTTGGAGCCATTGTTAAGAAGCCAAGCTTGATCTACGTCAGAATGACGTCATAACGATTGGCGTGCGAGCGAACTTAAGACGCGTAATCACGCTGCTGTAGCTCTATTGTGAATTTTTATTGTTTATATTATATTATTATTATAGGATCGCTTTAATGGCTTATTGATTGATTCTATCAAACCTATTTATAGTTACTAGTGACTATAGTCAAAGCAGTGACGGATCAGGATTAAAAATACAAATTGCACATTTATATAGTTGTACAACCCATAAGAAATAAGGCTGAATATTGTATACAAAATAATAATGTATTTAATTTGTGAAATCATTTAGTAAAATGTTCTTTTTTGAAATTAAAAATTTTTGGTACTGCACAAAATATTGAGAACTACTGTGTGAAATAAAAAAATAAAAAATTTACCATGCTGTTTTCCGAGATTTTTTTATGGCTTATAAACAATTTTTAAATATAATCTATCAGTAAATATTCTTTTTTATATTCTTATCTATCTATAGAATTATATTTAAGCTTGGAATGCAATAGGGAATATGCATGTTTTTTATTTATTTCATTAATTGATAGAGTAACTATATTAGACCCTAACAACAAATATTAAACATTTTTTAAAGGGTAATAACACAAAAATAAAAGGGTTCAAACTTTATCTGCCACGACCGCAGTACAAAACGGTACATCACTCCACCGCCATTTTGTGACATCATTCGTGCTCAAAAAGCATTTTAGTTTAAAGTTATTGCACCTCAAAAGTTAGTGAAAAGGTTTGCTTATCACAAATTATCGTAATAAAGGACAATAAATACCCGAGAAAACAAGAAACTGTAGACTACAGAACACACGTTGACATTTGTTTTTGCACGAATGACGTCACATGCAGTGTTTGCTAATGTCGGAGCGTTTAGAAATGCGTTCCGTTTCTACAAAAAAATAGATTTTTAAAATCATATTTATAAAAAAAAATAGCCAATCAAAATAAAATAGATTACTGTAAATATGTTCAAAGACATAAAAGGAACATTATATATTAATATAATAATAATTGGCGTTACATGCATATTCCCTATTACAAGGGGTAGAACTCTGCGTCAAAAGTTTCTTATTTTATGCGATTTGAGGTCAATATCTTTTAAAAAATTCATGCTAGTCGTAAATGTGTGAATGTCCTACACATTATATAGATTTTTTAGCAGTCCTTAGTCCAAAAGTATAAAGTGGACTTTCTGTATATATATACATATATATATTATAAAACATCAAAGGTGTTAGTGAAATAGGAACGTGGTACTATGAATTCAGACTATATCCAACCAAGAAATTACTATCTGTTTAATACACAAAGATGTGTTTATAAAAAACTGTATTGTATTGTGTGTATTGAAAATGACAGATAGTTTTATACTTAAAACTATTGGAATACTATTATTTTTGTTAAAAGAATTTTACAAAATTAATTGAACTGAACATGCACAACCAAGTTATTTAAGAAAACCATATATATTTAACTTGCATTTCAATCCCCATTACAGGTCACTTCTGAAAAAAATAATTCTATTAAAAAAATATTTTGCATGACACATGTAAAAATCTGTCTTCAATTGGATATTATTGAATACTTTAATAAACTATCACTTTTTAATTACAAATATTTTGATAAGTTAAAAACTTATACTAGTTTATGATGTTGTAACAAGATTTTACTTAAATGCTGATTTAACATATCTTACCTACCTGAAAGCACCCAGGATGTTTCAATATGTATTAGTTTGACTGATAGAGAATGTATCTAACATTAAGAATAGCTTGCACTTTATGCATTAAATAAATGAAACCTATAACTGTAGATAAAGGATGACTTATAATTTGGTTATATGGCCTACCACAACTTTTGCATGAATAATATGGTTAATGACACTGATGTTTTATTACCTTATGAAGCCAACAATAACATGTATGATGAATGGCACAACATATTTGGTCCAAAATCCGCGATATATGTAATGAAGGCCAAGCATAACAAATAAAGTGATAAATTTTAATGCGACCTAAAAATGAGAAAAAATATATAAATGTATGCAAATCGAATATAATTACATAGGTATACTAAATAATAAAGAATGAATTGCGCAATGATAAGCAAATTAATCTTATTAATAGCTAATGTAAATATAATACCTGTTCTCTGGGATATTTATTTCAGTACCCATTTGCCCGCTAAAGTCTAAATTTTAACATCTATTGTTTATTTAATTAAACAAATTTGTAATTATACTTTATAGAAGTACTCTGTAAACCACAGCACTAAATAAACTGAAGAATGAAAGAAAATAGAAAAATCAAACAAAAAATTTCAATTCACGCGTCACAAAAATAATGTCATTTCATTTGTCAAAAATATATCAAACGAATTACTGCTATTGAACAAAAGTGTACAATATAATAATACCTCAATTTACTAGAGAATGTAAAAGATTAGAGATTATATTTAAAGTCCTTTCATTACGAACATTAGTGTCAATACGTTACATTTGAAACGCAGCTTATTTGACTTTTTCTTTTTAAATAAGATTTGATATAAATCAAGCTTGGATAACAAGGTAGGTTTTTGTCAATATTTTCTTGTTTCTATAGAAACAGTTGACTATCAAATCACAACAAAAGACAAACTTAGCATTAATTTAGAATTATTCCACAATGCAGGTATCAGTTATACAGCCCGCATTTAAACTGGAATTAAGTCACAAAGTTACTCCTAATGTGGTTATCATAGCAAAATACGATGGAACCCACGGATGTTTGACTGCTGCAGCCGGTTACGATAAAGTAAGTTACTGAAGGTGGCTTACTCGATACACAGAAGTAATAGGTACACATTTTATATACAATGTATTAGAGATATAAAACATATTTTTTAACACGATACGATTTTTTTAAATGATTTAATTGACCTTTGTTTACCCGAACCTAATATTTTTCTCCTACACCTTTTTGGAGTCAATAACATCCATGAAGGTAAAAACCGTGCCCGTCCGCGCGCCGCGGGGCGCGTTTTTTTAGCTTCATGATAACATCTATAACTATTCCAAAACATTTGTTGCGGACAGACGACAGATAGAATCTCATTATTATATAGGGTAAATTTTTCAAGTGGGCTTCGAGGCCAAATCCTAAACTACAAGGAATAGGTAGCGAAAAAAAGTTGTAGAAGTCTCAGGGCCGCTTTTGATAAAAACTAAAACTGATGATTCTGTTTTAGTTTTGATCAAAGATTAGATTAAACACCAAAAAAATCCTAGCCGGGAATCGAACCGGTTGATTTTGAAAAATAACTCTTCCTGTATTATTGCACCAACTGATAATGTCGTTTATAAGGATAAAATTCTGGTAAGCAAATATCAAACAGCAAAACTATAGGTAATATAGGTAAGTGCTCATTTTGAATAAAAAAATATTTAACTTAATTTTTTTATACTTTACCACCACTTTAGCAACTAATCAATTTGTTTGAATTAATGCTCTTCAAAATGCATCCTCATTGAAAACAACATCATATTTTTTTAAATAAAAGTAAGAAAAAACTAATTCAGCTACGTATGTACTACTGTATTGAAAATAATGTAAGTTACTTTCTATTTGGCTATATGATCGACCATTTAATCATTATAAGCGACACTATCAGATGGTGTAATAATACTGGTGACTTTTTTTTCAAAATCAACCATGAAGCTAGGAGAATAAATTATTCAAAAATCTAATGATGAGCATTGTTGCTATTCCTTTTAGTTCCGGATTTGGCCTTAAAGGCACAGTTAAAAAAATCAGGGGTACCAATATTGAAAAAAAAAATGGCGTCAAAAAACATACACATATTTTTTGGAAACTACACACACTGACAGATTTTTTTAAGGTCATTATACACCATCCTCATGGGGTCTTGAGCGGTAGAATGCAAAGGTCAGAAGCTCATGGAGAGGTCTCAGAGTTAAACCTGAGTCAGGCAGTCATAGCTTTGGCAGCTGGCCCTTTGAAACCTGATGTTCAGAGAGATATGCTGCTCATTGGATCACCATCACAAATATTAGGTGAGAAAACCATACGAACTTAGAACTATTAGCTCAATAATATATAAAAATTATCAAGGTACAATTATAGTTGGACTCCAAGGAGGATATTTATGATCACCGGTATACCTACTTACAATTAGATTTAGACAAAAAATAGGTAGGTACAGACTTTAATAAAATTTAAAATATTTAAAGTAGGTACCTATTTTATCGATACCGTGCGGTAGATATTTATATCAATATCGTGAGTTAAAATACTTATCTTATTTCCTTGAATAAATTTGCCTAGTTCAACAGCTTACGACGTTTTCGACAACACCGACTTGTTCTACAAAGAAGCAGCAGACGGAGTAAATGTGATAATCGTGGGTACGTTTGGCAGTAACCCTGGCGTCCTCGCACTCGTGGGAGGAAATAGTTCCGTCCAGGGTCTGGACCATGAGGGTCGGGATGTTTTCTGGAATGTCGTCAGCGGAAAAGTTACTGATATGTTATTGTTTGATTTCGATAAAGATGGAGAGAATGAGGTAAGTAAAGTGGTGGCTAATGATTTTAATTAAATTTCTAACAATTCGTTCTAACCATTTTGAAGTTGTAATTAGTTAGAACGAATTGTTTTTTTTTTGTTCTTCACCTCAATACTGGGGTGGTTTAGCAAGTATAAAGCAAGTCTAATAAATGTGTAGGGTCCTGTTCTTATGTGTAGGTGGTGTCAACTCATAGACAGTAGGCGGCAAGATCCTAGATATGTGTGTCAACTAAAGACCAATACTGATTAGTATGGGCACAGAAGAAATAATAGTACAAGTAGTGTGGGTCTACACCATACTTTGCATATGCATCCAAGCAGTGGACCGCTCCACTGTCTGCACGCGGCGTTTTACTCGTTGATTATATTATGCTTACCCCTTTACCCTAATCAAATTAAACATATTAAATTAAAGAGCGATATGTCAATAACATTTTTTATAGACGTGGTACGATAATATTATTCTTCGTTAGGGTTTGAAACTGTAGCTAGAAGAAGAATGGTTAATCGGTTGTATATACAAATATATAAATGAAGGTAAGAACAGTAGGTAGGCCAAATATTAATCCTTCCATATTTTCAAAATCTCTTAAGTGGGTACTTTATTTCAGCTGATAATTGCTTGCGAAGACTCCTTTATCAGAGTTCTGAAGAATAACCAATTCATCGTAGAGTTACCAGAGACTGGACCAGTTTTATGCCTTAGCCCGGTGTCAGATGTGCGGTTTGCATATGCTCTAGGAAATGGAACTATTGGCATTTATGATGAAGGCATAAGGCTGTGGAGAGTCAAGGTGAGATGGTACCCAGTTATCAGGACTTAAGGTTATATTAACATAATACATTATTATAGCTATGTCCGCCGGCTCCGATTCACCGGCCGGAATATTATTATTAAGCCTTATAATAAATTGTATGGTTGACCAATTTTGCTTAGTTAGCTAAAAACTTTTTGGCGATTTTCACATTATACCTATAATTTTTGTCAGAATATAGTGAAACACTAATTTCAGTCCAAACAAAACGCCATATCTCTACAATGGTCAGGAGATGGTTTAGCAACCTGCTGGGCTAACGGTCGTGTGGACTGGCGCGATGGCAACTCCGGTAGAGTACTGCGTCGCATCCAGATGAGATCCAATGCAGCAGCGATGTTACTTGCTGACTATAGGAGTGTTGGGGCTCCGGACTTGGTCTGCGTTTCCGACAAGGGAGAAGGCAAGATCATATCTATACTTATCTACCAAATATATATTATCGTATCCAAAATCTAAACTAAGACGCTGAGAATTTCTGAGAATGATCCACCACTTACAGCCTCCGTAGACTAGTTGTTGCGCCTTTGGCGTTGTATCCGGAGGTCGTCGATTCCCACCCATGGCAAAAAAATATTAGTAGGGTAGACCGGGTACAGATGTACCATTTTATCTTTAAGGTTAAATTGTGAGATAACTGTTAATATTTAGGCAATAGTGTCAATACTTAATGATACTTAACTTATTTGGCTACAAGTTAGCATTATCTACGTATCTAAAGAAACAATACAATAATATATATTTGCGTTTAAACAGAACGGGAGAATTGGTACAAATGTCCCCAACGCTGGGGTCAACTGTACCATAGATTTGAAGAAACGAAACACAATGTTTTAAATAGAAATATGTAATTTTTTAAATGGTTACATCTCAACAAAACATATAGTAATTTAACTAAAAACTGAACACAACTAAAATTCGCAAATTTAATGAATATAAAATTTTTAAACATTAAACCGGATTTCCCTCTTTAAACAACAAAATCTAAATTAAAGACTATAAAACTTGGTTCTTTAAGCCTTATGAGCTACATTTTTATACTTATAATTCTAATAATCAGTCAAAAATAATGTAAATTATTAATTAACATATTTTATGGAAAATCACGTGGTACAATTGTCCCTGTGGTACTACTATCCCCTGATACAATTATCCTTACAAAGTATCAATATTTTTAATTAGCTGAATATTCTTTATGTTTCAAGAATGACCATTAGCTAAGCAGTCCTAAATTTTCAATATGATAACATTTTCATTGTTCGTGGCCATATTTTAGTATGATCCACCCAAATAGAAATAAATAAACCGTCAACATAGCGATGTTTGCATTGCGTTGATGGGGTTAATTGTACCGCGGGTACAGTTTGTACCGTTACAACCATCCCCGAAAAATTGATACAATTGTCCCCTCTAGGTCATTTTGTCGAAAAGGCTAAAATTCTCGTGTATTTGAGCTCAACACTACACAAATACGATTACAATATAATGCCAACAATTTTACAAAACGTTTAAACTGACACGGAGTACATAATAATGCTCTAATTTTCTGTTATGACTAAAAATAATAGATCCAAAAAACTTATTTTGGAGGCCCCAAAAATTCTCTTCGCCGTCACAAGCTTTCTCGTTTAGCTGCGTTCATGCGAGGCTGGCAGTTAGAGGGGACGCCACCTAGTGGGCCCCTGACTCAAAGTCAAAAATATACAGCGCTTAGTTTTAGAGATATTCGCTATGGTACTACCGTACCCTGCTACAACTGTACCCGGTCTACCCTACGTTTTTTTTCTGACAGTTTGTCATGGTCTGGGTGTTTATAAAATATAATATGTATTATATCATTGCTTCTGGTACACCAGGCGGTGGTCGTCTGCGGCAAATATCTATACGGTTAGTTTAGTTAGGTAGCTATTAAAATAATTTATACATGGTTTCGTCATATTATTGCACTTGCTTTGTGTAGGTAGACTCATACCATCGGCTACGACGTGGTAGGATTAAAACACCTCCGCTGGGTACCCTAAGTCCTTCTAGGTGATCTCGGGCGCCCCGTAAGGTACCCGTGATGATATATTTAAAAAAAATATTGAACTTTTCGCCAAAAACGATTATAACTTAAATGAACTATGCGACTTTTTTAAAATAAATTTAATGCAAGAAGCTTATAATTTCATAAGTATACCTACCTTATTTATTATAATTAAAGATTTTCTTGTTTAATAAGTAGTCTTTGTATTTTGTATGCAATAAAGTTTTAAATAAAACCTATATATATATGATCACGGGTGCCTTACGGCGCCCGAGACCGCCTAGACGGCCCCAGGGTACCCAGCGGAGGGGTTTTTAATCTCACCTCGTCGTAGCCAATGGTACGAGTCTACACCGAACAAGTGGCTAGCTCGTCGCGATGTTTTGAATAGACTCAATAACTCATCTATAAACAGTTTCACAAGTTGGTATAGTGCAACCGGGACCGACAGCTTAACGTGCTCTCCGAGGCACTTAAATAAAACTTACCATTAGGTATATACGAGTAACGTACGTGCATACAAATAAGCAAGGCTTTACTTTACAGTATTAGGATACCCACCCTATCATGAGAACCAGTCAAGCTCAGGCTTCAATCAGGGTTCAAAACAGACACCTTCTGAAGAAGATCGATTGGCGATCACTGAGCTGTTCAATAAGAAACAAGCTCTGACGATAGAGCTGCAGCACTACGAAGCCAATGCCGCTACCAGCAACTTGGAGACTACAGACAAGCCACGGTCGGCTATGCCTACCAATACCCGACTTCATGTTGGGATTACGGCTCTTGCTGACGAAGTAAGATTCTTCTTTTTTATCATCATCATCATCAGTATTTTATAGATGTTGAATACCATCAGCGACTGGATGTTATGACTTCTTACTGTCTGGTAGATAACAAACATGTTGTATTTTTTTAATATTCTTATAGGGCTGTATAGAAATGGCAATATCAACAAATAATGAGACTGTAGTAAGGGCAGCATTTGTCCTGGCAGAAGGGATGTTTAAAAACGGAGAGACATTAGCTCGGCACCCTGCGCCGACTCAACTGAGGTCATTTCTTCACATACCACTAAAACCGCCCCGTGATGTTCCAGTAGACGTCCATATCAAAGTAAGTTTAAAACGTAAGTAGGTATATGAGTTTAATTTATAATATAGTATGTTACAGTTAATTTTATTTTTTATACATTTTTAGGCTTTAGTTGGTTATGCTGATAGTGAACAATTCCACATATTCGAACTAACAAAGCAATTACCCAAATTTTGCATGTACACCTTAACTACTCCAACGTTAGGTAAAGCACGGGAGACTAGTCATGTTGCGTTCAGAATAACAGAAAGAGTTCAACGAATCTGTATTTGGTTAAACCAAAATTTCTTGTTGGAAAAGCCTTTGGAAATGGATAATGAGGATAGCAAAGAGCTTCATGTCAACTTTATAAGTCTCCGTGATAAAAGTCGGTTAGAGATGGACTTTGAAGCCGATGGCCAAGTTAAGATCTCCACTCCAGATATACAGCTAGCTGGTGACTTAATCCAGAGTTTGGCCACTTACTTGAACTTGACAGATTTACAGGTAAGTACAAACCCCCTTATTCATAAAAAAGTTTATTGAGTGGTTTTGTTAAAATGGTGCTTCGTCATTTGATCTTACCAATGAAAATCATATTTGAGAGAAAAAAATGCTCAATAAAAATTTTATGAATATGAGGGAAGTTTTTTTAATTTTATAATTTTTAATAATAGAAGCGATTATAATGTCAAAGTGAAAATCCGCATTACAGATTTAAGTTTAGATGGTGAAATACCTCCTTAGTTTTTTGTTTTTAAAGGAGCGCGGCATATGACTTTGTATCCACCCGGTGGTGAGCATACCTACAAAGTCCATCAACGGGGTCAATCAAAAATTGTTCTTAAACAACATTCTAAATACCAGATCCTCGTGGTAATTGCGTTTGGTATGGTATGTATGTTTATGTATTGCGTGTATTATATTATATACCGTATATATTTCTTTTTTCATAAACAGTTCTGCACTCTAAACATATTTCACTCTCTCAAAGGTTAGCTGGTAGAAAATGCCTACGGCATTACTGTATTATATTATATACCGTATATATTTCTTTTTTCTTAAACAGTTCTGCACCCTAAACATATTTCACTCTCTCAAAGGTTAGCTGGTAGAAAATGCCTACGGCATTACTGTATTATATTATATACCGTATATATTTCTTTTTTCTTAAACAGTTCTGCACCCTAAACATATTTCACTCTCTCAAAGGTTAGCTGGTAAAAAATGCCTACGGCATTACTGTATTATATTATATACCGTATATATTTCTTTTTTCTTAAACAGTTCTGCACCCTAAACATATTTCACTCTCTCAAAGGTTAGCTGGTAGAAAATGCCTACGGCATTACTGTATTATATTATATACCGTATATATTTCTTTTTTCTTAAACAGTTCTGCACCCTAAACATATTTCACTCTCTCAAAGGTTAGCTGGTAGAAAATGCCTACGGCATTACTGTATTATATTATATACCGTATATATTTCTTTTTTCTTAAACAGTTCTGCACCCTAAACATATTTCACTCTCTCAAAGGTTAGCTGGTAGAAAATGCCTACGGCATTACAATGTACAATTTTGTGCAATAAAGATTTTAAATTAATAAATAAATTGATCGCTCTCACTAAGGCTAAATGATTACGAAATGAATGAGAACAAAGACGAATTGCATTACGATATATTATATCATACCTACTCGCTGCCTTATCGTTAAGGAGACTACCACCTCGACAAGAAATCGACGCAGTAATGTCCAGAAAACCGGTGAACACGCCGACTAAAACCAAAATATGACCAGGTCGATTGAGGGTTTTTACATCTGAGGCTCTACCATGGGTTTGCGCATTGTAGAAACGTAACGTATTCATTTACGTATACTTGAGCAACAACTAATAGGATCGCTTTATTTTTGGTAACAGGATTGAATAAAGCAATTCTATTGGTTGTTACTCACGTATACGTAAATGAATACGTTACGTTTCTACAATGCGCAAACCCATGGTAGAGCCTCTGTATGGGCGGTCGTAACTAGACCGGTCGGTCGGCCTAACGAAGTTATAGCTAGCTTGTCATTCATAATGTATATGAGCTGAAGAGTTTGTTTGGTTGAACGCTATAATCTCAGCAACTAGGTTCAAATTGAAAATTTATTTTAGTGTGGAATAGCCCATTTATTGAGGAAGGCTATAGCATCATACATAACATCACGCTACGACAAATAGGTTTAAAGAATCTTTAATTCCAAAAGAACACAAGGAATCGAAAATTTACATTTTGTTGACAACAGACTAAACTACTACAAATAGGAGCAGAGTAACAATGAAAACTGTTGTAAAACCGGGGAAAAAATATTCCTTTTGAGAGCGTAAACAATTGCAGACGAAGTTGCGCGGATCAGCTAGTTGTATAAAAACTTAAATAAAAATTCAAAACCCTTCAACCAAATGTACTTTTGAGCAAAATGGTAGTTTGACTACCTTAGCATAACACACCAACAATATACATAGAAGGGCTTAAATGTAAAATTAATTTTAAATGCGTTGCATCTAGAGATGGGCAATTGAAAATTTTCATTTCAATGAAAAGAAAAATATGTGAAATATATGAAAAATTTCAAAACTCCTCGAAAAATTTCAAATTGAGTTAAAAATATCTGTTCTATTAAACTCCGAATTTTAATAATTTTACGCATGTATTAAAGTAACTTTCATTATTTTGTACTAAATTAATGTTTTATATTATAAAAAAATCATTATTTAAATTATATTTATTATTATTTATACACAGGTGTCTTACGGGGTAGACCAGACAACCGAGCGCCACTTGTCTCTATCCCTATATACTCCTTTCGCCTCTTCCACAGTCATAACTCTTCTCATACATGCACGCCGATTTCGGAGACTTTTAATGGCACCGTCTTTTAAAACCTTTTCAATTTGGTCAAGGTACGTATGTCTTGGTCTCCCTCGGCCACGTTTACCCTTCACCTCGCTCTTATATATCTGGTTCGTCAGTCTTTCATCACTTATTCTTCCTATATGCCCAAACCTTTTCTCATTTTCATGCCTATACTTTCTTTCAGTCTCACTCGTTCTCGAATTACGTCATTGCGTATTCGGACTGTTATTTTAACACCGCACATTCGCTTTTATCTTTATCCATTACATACCCATGTTTGACATCCATACAATAGTGTCGGTACAAGCACTGCGTTATGAATGGCAAGTCATGCTTTTTGAGTAATATTTGACCTACCTATCATGGAACGCTTTGCTCTGTTGACATTATTGCCTGCAATCACTCTCCTTTTAATATCTTTTTCATTGAAAAGTAAGTGATTGCAGCTCTTGCTCAGATGATGCAATAAGAACAGCATCACACCACATAGTAACCTTAATGTTTTCCGTTAGCGTGTTACATTTGTAGTAAATTAGTTATTAGTATGTATTGTATATAATGCTTTTTGGACAAACCTACCTTCCGCTAAGATAGAAATAAATAATATTATCAATGATGCAAAGCAATACTTAAACTACTTCGGAAACATGGTCAAACAGGCCGAAGACAAAACGTCTATTTAACACAAACGTGTTAAGTAGATCTTGATTAACATCAGGGTAGCAGACATCAGCGTAATCTATTATAGGGAGAAGAAAAGATTGTTAGTCAATGTTTTCTGGGCTTTGCTTTAAAAGGAATAAGATACTGGGACCTCTTCAGCGAATGTATACTGGCGATAACGCGTTTATTGATATGAGCGACGTGATAGTCCCAGGAAAATTCCGAGGACATGTATAAAGCAAGGTTCTTAGCATATTGGCAAAAAGGGAGGTGGTAAATTATTAAATAATACTGGAGAGATTGCCCCTAAATCCAATCTGCTCAGCATGTGTTTAGAACCAATTACCATGACCTGCGTCTTGCAGGGGTTAACTTTGTTACCGAGACTTTGCAAACGTACCCGAATAGCCTCCAAATCGCTATTCATATTGATAATCGCGGCATTTACGTCGCTCATTTCAAAGTGACAGTGCTAGTCATCGGCATACAGATGGTAGGAACTGAAGTTTATTACTAGAACCATAGCATTTATGAAAACCGAAAAGAAGATAACATACACCCTGCGGGAAACCGGCAGACAAGGAGCACTAATTCGAATAGAAATCGTCTACCCGTATGCGCTGCCTGCGTCCGCGAAGATATAATCAAACCACTCACTGTGTCGCAGTAGGAGAAATATTTAGTGAACGAAGAATAGCAATGGGGATATCGTGATATATATATATATCTTCACGGGTGCCTTACGGCGCCCGGGACCGCCTGGACGGCAGGGTACCCAGCAGAGGGGTTTTAATCCCACCTCGTCGTAGCCGATGGTATGAGTCTACACCGAACAAGTGGCTAGCTCGTCGCGATGTTTTGAATAGACTCAATAACCCATCTATAAACAGTTTCACAAGTTGATATAGTGAAACCGGGACCGACAGCTTAACGTGCTCTCCGAGGCACTATAGTGGTGTTGTCAAACAAATGTACATAATTTTTTTAATTAAAAAACTCATTGGTACACACCGGGATTCGAACCAGGGACCTAAGTGTTTTTAAGTCCAAGGTCCAACCAACTCAGCCACCACATGTATTGTGATCTACACAGTTAAAGCCGTCGCTGAAGTCCAAAAGAACAAGAAAATAAATAAATACACAATAAATACCAACCAAGTAAATAAGTACCTACCAAGTAATTTTAAGTGTAATAGTAATCAAACGAACACACTAGTTTAGAATATGGAAGACAAGACAATAATTATATTTTTTGGTATAAACAATTTTAGACATAATAATATCTAAAATTATATCTTTTTGTTGATTCGATACATTGTAAAACCATTTAACTTTTAATAAATTACACTATTGTTTTATTAAGAATAGTTGACATTTTTACACATTTTAGAAAAATATTTTTCACATTAAACGTGAAATTTTCAACTCCAATTGAAATTTTTCCGAAACATTTGCTTCAAAAATTTCATTTTGCAATGCTTGAAAAATTTCATGAAATTTACCCATCCCTAGTTGCATCCTATAATTGCAAACTTTATATTTCTTTGTTTGTTGATTGGACTTAATACTTAAACGCTCCGTTAGTCAGTGGTTAAATCATTGCACTTGAAAAAGAAAAAAAAGGAGGAACAAATTGGTAACCAACTGTGCCACCCACAGTAGAAACAATGATTATACATACATAGTATTAAAAAAAAAACAACAAATGGGCTTACAAATTCTATTTAGTCAAGAGTTATAACTTTATTTTTAAATTTTAGGAATAAACTTATATAAAATTATGAAATAGTCTAGTTGGTATTCATATTTAATATAATTATAGTAAAAACAGAAAATCTTCATAAAATAATTTCAAATGTGGCTTAAATATGAACTGTAGCATATACACAAGAACAAAATCTTTAAGTGCAACATAAGCTTGTTGGGACTGCACAACCAGTCACAAGGTGTACACCAAACTGACCACACTGCCCCATGCCTTTACTACCCTTATTTAGACAGCCCTATGAGAGTAGACAATTCTCTTCCAAGAGGCCAGACTTAAACTACTGTTCTGTTTCTACTATGATATAATCATCTACTAGACTTAAAATTGTTTTCACATTCTAATAAAACTAAATGCTAGTTTTCTTTCAATCTTTAGCTAGGCTGTATTAAAAGTTTTATTATATTGAGATTGATGTTTTAAGGAATGAGAAACTTTGTATTAATATTATCTTTAGTTCTGATTTATTAATGATATTTTCACCACAATAAAGTAAACAATAGAAAAGGGATAAAAACTTAATAGTTTTTATGATTCAAGTCACATGCAGGTTCAGCACATAGTTTATACCTATACTGCAGTAATGTTTAGTCAACATCTTTTTTCATTCCATAACATTCTACAAAGCCAGAACATTTTAGTGGATTAAAGAAAAAGATATTATTGTGCGGGTACTCTTTTAGGCTGACAGCTTTTAAAACCTCTTGTCCCATTATGCCACCAATAATAGCTGATGATGCAGCCACCACTCCAAAGACATCTCGCAGCAATGCATTATTTATAAACCCCTCAGGCAAAGACAATTCTGCAACAAGATCATCTTTCATCTTTAACAGCAAATTAATATCATCCTCTCTTTTACATGGATCAGGGTCCCGGTTATGTTCATCTCGGAATTTCATTAATATCTTCATAACAAAAAAAGAAGGATCTCCACGACGAGGATTTAAACGTTTTCTTAACTCTGCCGAAGACCAATCCACAGACAATGCCTCTGTCAAAGGAACATATTTTAATGTGTTTACCACATTCACAATTACTTTATCTTGAGGCTTTGAATCTGTACCAAGTGGACGCTTCATTGGGAAGGTTATGACTTCATGAGAAAACTTGTGATCAAGGAGGTCTTCGAACATGTACCCAAACAAGCCCCACACATCGCCACATAGAAACTTCTGAGTATTTTCACGGCATATTTTATTAATGCGTTCCAACTGTGCTAATTTTAAACCAGTGGCACAAACAACATTATAGCCGATAAAAAAATCGTCAGGGAGCTCATCAACAGGTTTGGTTTCGGCGGTCACGTCGACTAACGGATTCAGAGACCTAGCGCGCGACAGTGATGCCTTGGCTCTGTTTTTTCCTAAATCTTCTTGAGCTGCCAGGAATTGAGAGTAGAAATCCACTTCCTTGAGGCTCTCATGGTCTAACAAGCATACGCTTTTCACTCCCGATAATATAATATTCTTGGCAGTTTCGGCCCCTAGTCCGTTCATGCCGATAATCAATATTTTAGAAGCGCGAATTCTTTGTTGAGATTCCAAACCCCATAGACGTATTTGACGATCATATCGTTCAGTTTCATCTTCAGTGAGCTCAGCAAGTACGTTTTCAACCATTTTAAAGCACAAAAACTAATTAATTTCTTTAAAATATCGTAGTTATTTTATAACGCACCTCCGCGTGCCGGTTTCTTTTTTTTGTCATTTGAGACTTTTTTTTATTTGATGATGATGTTTTTTTTGTGGGAAAGGCAAGAATATAAGCCATACAGCCAAGTATTCAAATTATTTTTAAATTCATGCTAAAAAAAACTGAATTTATAAATATACAATCAGCAAATGGAACTTTTACCATACAACCTCTATATTTTTTCAAAAATTGGAAGGCGAATCACAAACATCATCTGTCTCGCTCATTCTAATTATGTTACAGCGACCGCGAGCGATCTGTCAATCCGTTGGTAATTTAAATTACCATCGCTATTATTCCCAATGCAGTAAAGGCGATCTGTCTAAATTTCGTTTCATAAAAAATGGGGGGCTGTTTTGGGGTTGTATGGCGAGTAGCTATCTTGTTTACTCACGTTTGGAAAGGCTATTTTACCTTAGGGCGGCTCTCTATATATATTTCCAGGTCGGAGCGTATACTTTTGTTGCTGTTTACTGCCCAGTAGGTACTTATTGTAGGATTTATAAGTCATGCATGTGTTTATACCATGTATGAATAAATACAAAAGTGTCCTAAGGCCTAAAAACGGCTTTCCAACATGAGAAAAGAAGATGACATACAAATAAATCAATTAAAACATTATTACCAATTAATGTCTAAGGAATATGGCGGCAATAAACATGTTTCACAATACGTTCAAAAATTTCAAGAATCAAAAAGGTAGTTAATATCTCTTTCCTATATGTAGATTTAAATAAGTGTGGACAAGATTGTTGAATATTTATGTTTTCTAATTTACAAGGTGTTTTACAGCAATTCCGTATATGATTTATACTTTATTGATTTTATAGTCAACAGCAAAGTTTGTTGTCACTGAAGAGAGTTTGCGCCGGGAGATGGCTATAGTTTCACAAATAGCGGAGACGAGGTCCAGATTGGCAGCGGAGACTGCGGAGAGAGCTCAATTGATTACAGCGCTACTGCCAGCAGCCCAAGATGCGGCTGCTTATGATTTGTGAGTGTACTTATAAGTAGGTACCTAAAGGCCATTAAAATAAAATAAAACTTAGCCATTGCAGATGCTACTAGAACTAATTGATTGTAGGTAGATAAACCCACAGAGTTTATCTCTGTGGATAAACCATAGAATAAAGCAGAAAAAAATTACATTGATTTAAATAAAACCACTCAAAATAACCTTTTTTTATTGGAGCACGGCATGTGACTTTTTATTTACGCGATGGTAAGCATAAAGCAGACATATAAAGATCATGAATGGCGCCGAGGAATAGATTGTTATTTTATACCATTGATCGCTCTTACTATGTCAGCTATTAGATGTGGTTACGTAATGGGCGGCGACAAATACGACGAGTTTACGACTACTTACCAACCCATCTCTAAAAATACGTCTTACGTATCGAAAGCGCCCGCTTAACTAAACGACAGTACGGCAAACTAATGATCTCAAAGCGCGCGCTACAAGAGTTAACGCATTGACAAGAGTCGGACGCAGCGTTGAACGCGCGTCCAATAAAAATGCTTAGCAACGACTATTAATCCGATCCTTACAGTCAACATGTTTACATTTTTACCTTAGTGTAAGTGTAGATACTTATGTAAAGTAGATACTAACATGGCACCTTTTAAAAAGTAAGTTTTTATTTCAAAAAAATACATTTGATTGACAGCACCTAGTGCCGCAGAAAGCACGTTAAGCTGTAGGTCCCAGTTTCACTATGAGAAACTGTTTATAGATGGATTGCCAAAATAATGCCCTATATACATTGTTGCAGGAAAGAAATGCTAAACCGCTACAAAGAGGTAGTGATGCTAAACGAAGAGCTGTTGTTGACGAGTCACGTGCGGCGAGGGACACACTGCGGCGCAGTGTCCTCTCTAAAGAACATGCATGCGATATTACAACAAGCCGCTAGGTTACGAGGTAATTGAATAGAGATATTAGGGAGGTGCCCCAAGGTCTAAATCGCAGTAGGTATATTTGTATGCCAATGAGTCATAGTGTGACGTCAAAGTACGATATTTCTTGTTTTCCGCTTTGGTAGATACTATGCAATTTTCACTTTCCTAAAGGTTAGCTGGTAGATAATGCCTAAGGCATTAAATTCGTACAAACCATTTAGTGCAATAAAGAATTTAAATAAATACTGATTGGTATAATTATTGTTCTAACGTTTTGGTTTGGGTGTGTATGACGGGCGGCTATCTTCTGTTCTCATGTTTGGAAAGAGGATACCCCCCATCATCTTTGGTATCGACAGAAATAGAGCTGTATTTTTTATATCTTGCCTTCAGCAAATGAGTGCGATAGACAGGTAATAGGCATTAGCCGTAACGTAGAAATATTTGTATGATATTGGTTCCGATCACGGGCGTAGCCAGGTTTTAGTTTGGAGAGGGGGGGAGGGGTTCAAGAAAATAAAACAATAACAAGTGCATTATTCCCGAGAAAAATAAAACTCTAATAAATTAGTTTTTTTTACTCCTTAGCTCTTCTAAACCTACGCCCGTGAACGGAACCAATATCATACAATTGCAAACTTGGAATAAGGCCCCTGAGCAATCTAAATTAAAATTATCCTACATATTAGATATTTCATAATGAGGCTTGTACGCATTACGCGTAATTTTGCCAATGTTAAATGGAGGGTAGATTTACGTTAATTTGTATTATTAGTGAAAGAGGGATAATAGGATGGAAAGGCATTGGGGAAGGACTAGGGATATGGAATGGCGACATACCCGTATGCAAATTTTCGGTATGGACTATGCCAGTATCAAGTGAAGAAAGAAAAGAGAAATAGACAATAAAATGGGTAGGTACCGCCATTTTATTGAATATTATGGGATTATTTGAGATAACAGAAACTCGAGATCACTGCGTAAACGCTACACTTCTCTCACTTAAGATCACTATGAATGCTTATTCTACAAAATAGTACTTTAGCACAATAATTTTATATAAAATTAAATATGAAAAATATATAACAAACAAGCGTCTAGTCTTCGGGCTACCCTCAAAGAATCTATTATAATGAATACCTACATAAAATTATTATATTTTCAGTTGGAAAATATAATAAAGCAGTGGTCACAGCATGCAGGAAAGCGGTACGAGACGATAACGTTGATGCCTTGGTCAAAATACTGCAAGTTGGTGACTTCTAAACCCGAAACCGACGCTCCAAGTGAGTTCGCTATGCGTTGCAAGCGTCAGCGTTGAGCGTCAAAATTCAAACGTACGGGTTTATATCTGCAAGGCCATAAAACAGCGCTGCAAATTGTAGCGAAAAAAGCTTCTAGCGTTTTGGTACGAGTCATCGGCAGTTTGACGCTTTCTAAAAACTAGTACAGGACAAAACAAATATGAATTTACTATAGCAAATGATGTCGCTGATATTTTTATTTTATAGATCGTACAGTCCATATATCTAATTGTATGCAGTTTCAAACGACAACAAAAAAAAATGCGATAACTATCACAAGCGTTTTGTTAGCACATTCGGGAGGACATATGCAGGTGGCAGTTGAGTGTTGATACGGAGCCCGCGACTCCCTTTTCTCCACGACCGTACCTATATATCGTGGCAAGCCAGGAAATTGAAAAAGGAATTGGTGAAAACGAGTAACCGTAGAAACTACTACGGCGAGGGGACGCGACTGCTCGTTGTTCCTAGGGTACCGTAAAACAGGGCTACTTTGACTTCCATTGCTAAAATCGGGCGCACTTTGTTGAAATTATTATTTTTATTACCTACCGAAGTTGATTGTTTAACGATCTATGTAGTTAATTTTTATCTCATTTATTATAATACCTAATCACTTAGAAGACTGATAAAGTGCCTTTGTATGTACCCTCGGTACAAATCCTTCGATAAGTAAAATATTATGGGAATAAAGATGACAATTTGAGTATAAAAAACATTGTTTTTTATTTAATTCATTTTGTTCTTCAACATTTTTTGTTTTGTCAAAATGATGTCAACCCGTACTTTTAATATCTTTGACACCAGTCACATTTAATGCCCCGACAAAGAAGCCCCATTTCTGGGGTTAATTTGACATTAAAATATATATATATATGTAGGGGGGTTGATATTACCTAACTTTCCTAGCGATCTGATAGCCAAAGGACTCATTGTTCTATTGGCATAAAAAAACTAGGAGTTGACCATACAAAAAACATTCAAAACCTATTCAATGTAGCCCCGGTTTACGGTACTAAACACATTATCACAAAATCTAAGAACAACGGAAATGTCAAACAAAGGTCACCTATAAGATTAAAGTTAATAAGATTTGTTAGATCAGATTAAATCCAACTTAAATAGATTGTTTCTTCCAAAGTAAGCAGTTTATAAGACTACTTCATTCTGTTGTTTTAAAAAATTTGTTATAATTAAGTACCAAAAAATGTAACGAGAGCAATCTGCCGACAAACTATTTATATACTTAGTTTGGCAGAGAAATACTTGTAAAATTCTGTATTTTTTTGTTGGTTAAATAAAGAAAAAAAAAAATGTAATTTTCGTGGTCTTCATTTTAACGCTATAAAAAGACGCTTGTAGAGAGTAAACGCCACTTATTATTAATCTTAACATAAGTGTCAGAGCTACACGGCCAGCACTAAGTAAATAAGAATAAAATTGTTAATAAAACATTTCATTTATTATAAATTATGTTCAACAATAAATTATTATTAACAGTGATCAGAAATTCGGGTTCAATTATAATTAAACTTAAATATTTTGAAATAAAAAATAATGAAGTTTAGTTATAATTGCACCCAAATTTCTGATCACTAATTATTACAGTCTTATATTCTTAAAAAGGCACATTATTTATAGAGAACATTGAATAAGTCAAGAATAATAATATATATATAAAATATTAATTAATATTTAAATAAGTAGGTATATTTTAAATAAAAAATACAGTCAACACTTACCTAAACTAAGGTAAGTGTTGACTATTTTACAACTAAACAAAATATTAATTAATATTTAAATAAGTAGGTATATTTTAAATAAAAAATACAGTCAACACTTACCTAAACTAAGGTAAGTGTTGACTGTATTTTTCACCATTTGAGTATGATCTTATTAAAAAAGGGCAAAAACAAAACCCTGTGATAAAAAAATTAACTACTTAACTCTCAAATAGTTAAAAATGGAGGAGTTTATAAACAGGTCTCAAAAATATTATTGACAACTATGAAAATCCGCCATTTTTAATTATTTAGAGACGGTTCCAAAATAAGTAAAATAATTATGACGTGAACCTTGTGATCTCTAGAACTGAGATAGAAATATATTTTAAAATGGCAAAAAAACTTTGTTCCACATTGTTTTTTGTAAATAAATTAATAACAAGGTCGAGTGGCATAATGTACATCGTCCCTATTGGCCACCAAAGACACCTTAGGGTTAAATGCCCTACACTGAATATGTATAAGATTAGAGGAAGCTAGTCTAGCGCATATGGCTTTGGCTTGCGCATGCGACGGTGGACATATCTTAGTGGCGGCCTTGTAGGGTCGGCCTTCCAGGGCCATTATGTCCGCTGCCATAGATAGGATACGGGATAATGTTGTTTCACTTGACCCTGTCCTTTCTACCTGCAATTTAGAGATATTTTCTTTAGATGTGGATGCATTTACATATTATTATGTGGAGTTGGTTAGACCTTAGACTTAAAAACACTTAGGTCGCTGGTTCAAACCCAGGTGTGTACCAATGAGTTTTTAATCTAAAAAAATATGTACATTTGTTTAACAGCACCACTATAGTACCACGGAGAGTACGTTAAGTTGTCGGTCCCAGTTTCACTATACCAACTTGGGAAACTGTTTATAGATGGGTTATTGAGCCTATTCAAGTATGTCGACGAGCTAGCCACTTGTTCTGTATAGACTCATACCATCGGCTACGACGAGGTGGCATTAACACCCCTCCGCTGGGTACCCTGAGGCCGTCTAGGCGGTCTCGGGCGCCATAAGGCACCTGTGATGATATTTATTTATTTTATTTTTATTGTAAGATGCTACTGCATTGATATCTTGTTAAGGTGTGGTTACGAAACTGGCAGTTAATTTGACTATTAAAGTAGACTCGTAACGTAATGCAATTCGTCTTGCCGTTCATTTCCTAACTGCATCAATTATCAGTTAAACGAAAATATATTGATCAACTCCCATTCATACCTTGATCAACTTTGTAGGCCTGCTTACCACCAGGTAGATAAAAAGTTACACGCCGTGTTTTAATAAATAAATAAAACATCGGGTCTTCTTCTTTTATTCGTGGCCTCTACGCCGTATAGGCGTAATTTTGCCAATATCAAGTGCGGTGGTTGCGGGTAGATTTATAAAGATTTACAAAGTAAAAGTGGGATAATAGGATAGAAAGGAACAGGAAAAGGACTAGGCTAGAAAAAGGAATGACGACATGACCGTATGAAAGCATAAGGTATAGTCTTGCCAATATCAAGTGAAGGAGGAAAAAGAAATCGACAGTAAAATACCGCCACTTTACTGAAGATTGTGGGATTATTTGAGATAACACAAACACTGAGATCACTGCGTAAATGCTACACTTCTCACACTTAATATTACTATACGAATGATTATTCTACAAAATTAGTACACTTTTGCATAATAATATTCAATAAAATTAAATTTGAAAAATATAATATATACACGCGTCTACAGTCTTCGGGCTACCCTCAAAGAATCCAACATCGGGTCTAAAATTCATAAATAATTAATACGTATCTGCTCCATATATATATTACCTAAGTACCTAATAGAATAAACTTCACAGATAAAAACCAATTTTTTGTATGAAAACAATGAGCCACACATGGATGGACCACATTTTAATAATACGAATTTTTTATGAATTCTTATGCCAGTAATTGGTAAAAACCAAGCTTAAGTTTATAAAAAAATCTCAAGTTTGTAAAAAAAATACATGTGAAATACAATTTTTCATGTGAAGTGACATTTGCGTGGTTCGAGAGTTTATTTTTTTAAGAAACTTTTTCTAACACCAGTATTCATAAAAACTTATTGAGTTATTGAACAACACTTTGGTTATGGAAGGTTTTGTCATCTTTTTTTTTAGCAACATAAAAGAATAAGAATAAAAGAGACAAAACCTTCCATAACTTTTTTTGAATAAGACCATAAGTTTGTACCTCCTTTAATAAAAACGTCAGGACTAAGGGGCCAACTATTATCCTGTGTATTTTTTAATTTTATTTTACAAACTTAAACTCGATTTTTGCTGGACATAAGAATTATTGACAAATGCTTATTATAAAAAATGTGGCCCCTCAATCCTGATGCTCATAAAACAATATCCTCTTGAGCTTGAAAATGTCCATCGACAAAAATAAGTATATTTACCTCAGCGGCTACAGCTTTGAGTATAAGTTGTTCGGCCGCACAGCACCGCTTGATGGCGCTGACGGCGTCGCTGGCGGAGGCCTCGGTGAGCGCGCGCGACACCTCCGCCAGTCCGGCTCCCTGTTCGCCGCCTATCTCTACGGCGCGCGCGCATAGGGCCAGCGCACGACGCGCGTCGCCTGATGCCGCCGCTACTTTACTGTTATACAAGATGGTTGCTTTCAGACCATGGATACTTTTACTATTATCTTTCAGAATTAATTAAAAATGGAACGATATTTGCTGCGCTAAATAGATGGATTGACAAGCCCAAAAAGCAACTGAATGCAATAACGTAAGTTTCCTGGAGCTCTATCACGAGATTTTTCTTAATAAAGACGCTAGCTAGTATCGATACTGGATAGTAAGAGAATTAAAATCACCGCCATGTTTCTATCTACTATTTTTGTCTGACTACAACCAACTGTAGTATAGTTGTGTCTTTAATTCACTGTTATATAATAAAGAAGAGATGAACAATGAGGCAAGAAGTAACTACATTAAATACTTAGCGACACAAAAAACATGCATTATAATATACCTAATACCCTTATTACAAGAAACTCGGGCGGGTGACCCAAAAATAAGAGGTACCTAAGTCAAGACAATAGGGCTTAGTATAACAATTTTGATATAATTTGTCAGTCAATAAAACAAAGTTTATGAATGAACACTCAATGATCCTGTCAGCGTCATCTTGAAACAAGTTCCATAAATGATGATCTTTCAAAATATGTTTTAAGTAAAGACGGCTGAAATTGCACTTGGACTGACTTCCTTTTGATAAAGTGTTTGATACAAAATTAAAGGGTTTAAATATTCATAACATATATGATTTATATCTGCTTCATATATAATACCTAAGTAATAGATTTATTTAAAATACTTTTTTGCTCAAAATTACAAAATAAAATTGTACATAGGCGAACTTAATGCCTTAGGCATTTTCTACCTGATATAACTGTAATGGTATAAATAAACTAAGCATTTAGAAACTCACCGAGAAACAAGCTGCATGGCATCAGCAGTCAGACTGGAGCCTGAAGCCAGTCTGGCAGCCACTATAGTCTGGAGTTGTCCGTGTGTGTACGCAGAGAATGCGAGCCTCGCCACTCCCGCGCGAGACCCCACTCGGCCATTCAAAGCTCGCTCTGGGAGGTCCAGACTGTTTGCCACTGTGAGCACAGTCAGCCGAGACTCTTGGCCACTTGTCCATTCTAGTAAACCGTATATGACTTCGAGACGACGAGTACATAGGGCATCAAGCTAGAAAGAAAGAACAGTTGTGGTCAATTGTAAACAGGGTGGCCACTTTTTCCGATACGAATTTCCATGACTTTTCCAGATACATTTTCTCTGGCCTTAATGGACTTCCGGAAGAAAGTATTATTACCCCAAAAATATATACTTGAGTTTTTCAAAATTTGTTTTAAAAAAAAAATTAAGGGCCCTGGACTTGGAGTCAACTTGATGCCCATACAAACATACTTCCAATATTAGAACTTGGTTGTTGGTTGAAGTTAAATTTTTTTATGTTGGTAATTGTACACAAAAATCTTTCTTTTGTGTGAGTAATATATATTTTTTATCATAATATTATAAAAGTTTTTTTTTCTGATTTCGAAAAATATAAAAATAAAATTAATAAATACAATGACCGACAAAAATATTATTTTAATCCTGCGACAAACAGTAATGATAATAATAATAAATTGTTTTTTTCCTAAAAGTTTACAAGTAACAGAGTATTATTGGAAATGCAAAAGCAAATTTTGAATGGAGAACGCGGAGTTTGCGATTATGATTGCAGTGCCCTTAATTTCCTCGTCTGTGTCGCCTACTAATATCGTAACCGCATCGCTTAACCGGCAGAGCAATAAATGACGTTAAATATTCATCGACTTAATGGTAATATTATTTAGATATGATTTTATGAAATGTTCATGGATCAGAATCTGTTAAAATTATTTCTTACCTCATCAACTAGCATCACAGTGGGGTTACGCCGTGTGGCATGACTTGTAAACCTCTTGTCAAGGAGGGAATGGGCCTGTTCCCAATTTACAGTTTTTCCTATAAAGAAACAATACATGTTATGTATGGAGGCCATGGGTTCAAATTACACTCAAATAGACTCGTAATGCCGTGTGTCTCTGTCACTGTGTCTATCATTTAGCCGGCATAGTGAGAGCGATCAATGCTGTCTAAAATCAATTATTTATCAACCTTTTCATTGACTTTCTAGGTCTGCTCACCACCAGGTACATACAAAGTCATATGTCGCATGCCAATAAAATAAAAACAATACTAGTATGTTTTCTATCAAGCTTGCATTGATTTGGGTGTTTATAAAATATTATATTATTCTAGCTGAACCTCGCTGCTTCGTCTGCGTAATTTTAACCATTTACGCAGCGCACGCAAAAGATGCTCTCAAAAGATAAACAATTTCCCTGTTGTTGCTACATTTTTTATTGATGTATTATCACTATTGGTCCCTATTGGCCTTCCTCAATAAATGGGCTATGCAATACTAAAATATTTTTTCATTTACAACCTGTAGTTCCTGAGATTGGTGCTTTCAACCTAATAAACTCTTTCGCTATAATATTAAAGGTTAGTTTGTGACCAGGATCAATATGTTAAATGTCCTCAAAATACAAACAAAAAAGGAAAAAACCCTACAGCTGCAAAAATATTTTATCAAATCCTGGTAGTTTTACAGATTAGCTACTTCTAACAATAAACAAACTTTAGCTTTATTATAATAATACAGGTTTAAAGAATAAACAATCAACTCAATCCATTCAACCCGCCAACAGAAAATAAAGCTTTTAGTCATCAAAACCAACTTTAAATATCATATTTTTTATTTTAATATTAAATATTTTCCAATCAACATTTAATTATACAACTTTCATAACACTTTCTCTATCAGGTGTATTTAAAAACTATTCCTAAGAAACTCTTAAAACACAAATATCTGCACCCCCTATAGCTAGGTCGAAAAGTTATATACCTACCAAAGGGTAAATAACTTTTACATTCATACAACATCCTTTCCAGGGTCTCAAACTTACTCCATATCAAAATTCTTCATACACTAATTTTGTTTACAAGGCCATAAATGTTTAAATACATAAGTCTCTTTACCAGTAAGTTGTTTATAGATTTGTACAAATGCCTGTCTGGGTTCTGCTACAGCCATCCCATTGATTTCTATCAATTGGAAGTCTGGCAAGCCTTTCTCTTGTTGTAATATCTGTAAAGCAGCATTTACTGTCGCTGTTTTTCCTGTACCGGGTACTCCTGATATGTACATGCAGCTGTAATAAAAAAAAATGTTTTTGTTTATATTGACTACAATTTTTGCAAATTATTTATTCTAAATATTTTTAGATAATTACCTAATTTATTATATTTTTTTTATTATAATTACCTAATTTATTTATTGATATATTATTTTAGTCCAATATAACTTTTTTTTTAAACATAAATTACTAAAAAATACAGACAGTATTATGTGATGGAAGAATATTGTTGATGTGTATAATAATGAGCAATGATGGCGAACAAATTGATTGACTGTGCACTTCTCAATTGGATGAATGCAAAGTGAATGTTGTATGCAGTTTAGAGGTGCACAGTTATAGAGACTATTACTAAATCATAGCACACTTACCCGCTGCTTTCATTTGTAAGATTGCTTCTGACAAAAGACAAAATCGTATCCATTTCCTTTTCTCTCCCAGGTAAATACTTAATAGAGCTTGAAGTTTCTAAAAAAAACATCTTTAATTATTATATATTGTGTGAAATAGGATTTTATTTCTCTCTAGTCCCATACAAGGTACTAGTTTCTTAGGCAATAAGGATCCATTTATTACTTACCACAACTTTTTTCTATAGATAATGCTCGACCTCTTAAAGATGGAGTTAACTGTCCCATATTAATTCTCCTTGAAACACTTTTAGGTGTTTTAGGCGTTGATACATCTTTCTGTGGGGTTCTACATACAGATGACCTACGACTAGGAGTTCCATTTACAATCCTTCTAGTTCTAGGAGTTCCTATGGGAGTTCTTACACTTTTAGGAGTTTGAGGCAGAAAATCATCGTCACTATTTACAATATAATTAAGAGTCTTTTTTGTAACACCGCGTCTTGGAGTTTTCTTAGGAGATACCGACTTTTCTTTATAACATACCGATTTTCTTGCTGATCTTAAAGATCTTTTGTCCGAAGAGGTCGACGAGGATACAGGAGTGGTCCCTCTTTTCAAGCGTAATGTAGGATTACGAGTTGGATGTAATTTTATAATCAGAATAGGAAGTTCTTCTGACATTGTTAGGGTTGGTTATGATTGTTTTTTACAGACTAATTCACCTTTACTCCAGTAATATATCTTAAAATATCGACACACGTAAGTTAGAAATTAACTCGTATATTAATAACTAATTACACGGTCGATGTTTTCCCGCGCTTCTTTTTTTTTTTTTCATTTATTTAAGGCTTTGGACAACCCATCAGCCTAACCACGAGATTACAAAATTCATATCTATATATGGAGTTACAAAGTAAAGTATAGAGGTATAGAGGAGAAGAAGGGGGGGCAGTTTGACTCCGCTGCGCTCCACTTTGAGCGCTATTGTGCTAAAACTATTGGTATAATGGAAAGTTTGGTATCGTTTTCGGATAACTTAAGGATTAATAATTCATTTCCATAACAAAAACTATACTCGTCCATAGAAAAAATAAAAATGATTGAACAAAATACTAAAATCATCAACTATAAACGTGGTTTATTTTTAAACCGTAAGAGATATTGATATGAAAAAATATATTCTAAAACCCACATTTACTATGATTACATAAATCTATAAAGTATTTCACTACGTTGGTATATTAAGTTTGTCAATTACGATGTTGATAATAATGTTGATAGCTACTGGTAAAAGGCAACAGCCTTAAAGTGGCCCAACAATATATTGAAGAGGATCTGTGATCCCATCTTTATTGGTAAACATCATCATAATAATGAAGCTGAAGCTTTTTACCATGGGGTCATCATCTCAAAAACTACCCTGCCCATCTAATTGGTTACTTAGTAAAACCACAGTCATACTGATATTTTTAATGTCCAAATAAAAAAAGAATAATATTAATATTCGTATACATTATTTAATTTTATTTACAGTATAGAAACTACCTAAGTACCTACCTAAAACGTTTTATTGATGATAGTGATTCAGCTTTACCGTGGATTTTAACTAAGTCTAAGCCGACAAACACCGCATAGGGAGCAAAATGATCCTGGAGAATATTGGCGATGAACCGGTCTGCCGTCAGCCCGTAGTTGCGTAAACTATAAATATAGAAATACAAGTTCTATTCCAACGGTTATATAGACTGTATTAGGTTGGCTATAATTATGCCGCCATCTTGAAAAACACGAATTCTTCGCAAGTTTGAACATGTTTAGAGCATTGGAATTTCAACTCTATATTTACATGTCTCAGTTCTTACTGCACGTCAACACCCGATGGTGCCGATTGTGCAGAGAGGTTGAGAAAATACGAAATATAAAACGGTCGTCTCTGACAGAATTACACCGGCGGCGGCTAAGATTGAAGAGACATGTCTCTTGAAATCGTCTCTATAATCGGGATACAGCAGGCTCCAGCAGTGAAGCTGGGCAGCGGCTGCTCCATGACTGGCTATTGTTACAAAATGCTATTTTGTAACAATACTTAGTCAGGGGCCTTACCAAAGAGCCGATCGATAATCGAATCGAAATACCCATCGAAAGCCAAATGTATGGGATTTGACGTTTCTCGGCGATCGGACTCTACTCATAGACTAAAATTCCTATACATTTTTATCGATCGATGAGGCGATTCGATTGGCGATCGTGTTCTTTGGTCAGGTCCCAGGTAATAGCTGTAGCGGCTTCTTTATGTGTAGTTTTTGTTATGGAACTCAGTTATTAATCCTTAAGTTATCTGAGAACGACACCAAACTTTCCATTATACCATTAGTTTGGCACAATAGCGCCCACAGTCTCACTCCCTCCATCCTTCCCCTCGACAGCCGCGCGGTGGCTAGCAATGGATAAATCTACTCAATACTACCCAAGAAATAACTATGCTAAGTTTGAGTATTTAACAAAATACAGGATTCCCATACAACAAGTTGCACTAAATACTCAACTACAATGGAACATCGTATTTTACGAAGTATAATTATTGCCTAGATCAGGGATTCTATGGGCCACTGGTGGGTCGCAAGCAAAAATTGAGTGCCTGTACAACGTCACCGACCGAGCCAACGCCCGTAAAAAAAATATTTTAATTTTGTTTGTTATTTAAAAGGTCCTTTATTCATATTCGTAATAGTAAAATTGTCTAGAGATAGGTCCCGAGTTTGTAAACTTGTATTAGATCGTAGACCAGACAACTTTGGGAACCACTGGCCTAGATAATCAAATACCATGAATGTAATGTAATTTTGTAAAACTTCCAAAAGTGGATTCTTGGATCTGATTGAGCTTGCACAAAACCAGTTTCTAGTTTCTTAGTACTCATAATCAATTCCATTTTTTTCTTAATTATCACTAAATCTGTAGGAAATATAATAATTCTTTATTTACATAAATTTGTCAAACATCAGTCGCCGCTCCGTAGTGTAATGTGTTCTTGCTGGAGCTCTAGAGAAAAAGCAGGCGAGGCGACATGCCGCGTCGCCTCAGTCAAAAACGTATGTATTTTGACAGTGACAGTAGGCGTGAGGTACGCTGTCACCTGCCAAAGTCTATACAGTTTTGATTGAAGGCGACACGACACGTCGCCTCGCCTGATTTTTCTCTAGAGCCCCTGGCCTAAATACAGCCAGCGCACGAAATTGTCCGCCACAGTGACGTCACGCGTAGCTTAGCACACTGGCTTTTAGCGGCAGGAACGGTCTATGTTTATTGTTTAATATCTCCGTAACTATTGGTCCGATTTGGATAATTCAAAAAGATCCATTATATTATACCATTGCTATTTCATAAAGAACAACGTGGATACTAGTTTCATTGAATTTGATTTAACTTTACTGATCCTCATTGGGACCCTTTTTTTAGAGTCGTTTAAAATAAGCTTCATTTATTTAAAGGTCCTCTATTATTTTGGATTGCATTTTATTTTCCATTCAAAACTTTTATTATTTTAATCATTATTTAAAAAGCATTTCCATGACACTTTCATTAAATTTTTTATTTCAAAATATTTTTATAGTTTAAACATCATCATCATCATCATCATACCAGCCTTTCACGCGTCCACTGCTGGATATAGGCCTCCCCCAAGGATTGCCACAACGACCGGTTCTGTGCCGCCTGTAGCCATCGGCTTCCCGCTACCTTTTTCAGGTCGTCGCGTCGGTCCATCTTGTGGGGGGGCCTGCCTCTGCTGCGTCCCAGCACGCGGTCGCCACTCGAGAACCTTAATGCCCCAATGGCCGTCTGCGAGCTATGTGGCCTGCCCACTGCCACTTAAGTTTGGCGATTCTGGAGGCTATGTCGGTTACTTTGGTCCTTTTGCGGATCTCATCGTTTCGAATATGATCGCGCAAAGAAACGCCGAGCATAGCGCGCTCCATCGCCCTTTGTGTGACTGTGAGCATTTTCATGAGGCCTATAGTAAGCGACCACGTCTCAGATCCGTAAGTCATCACTGGCAACACACACTGCTCGAACACCTTGGTTTTTAAACACTGCGGTATTTGGGACGAGAAGATATTACGTAGCCTTCCGAAAGCTGCCCAGCCGAGTTGGATTCGACGAGAGATCTCTTTCTCGAAGTTGGATTTACCTGTTTGGATTGACTGTCCTAGGTATATATAATTGTCAACAACAGCATTATGCCGAGGTCCTCCAGGGTTTCAGCCATGAGTCGGCAAATCGAGGGTTAGTGATGTACTCGACATTAATGGTGATGCCAAATCTTCTCCAATCCAGAGTTTGAGATTTGGCATCCTCCAATGCTGCAGTAAAAAGTTTCGGGCAGATTACGTCTCCGTGTCTCACTCCTCGCTGTAGCTGGATGGGTCTTGAAGTTTGGTCTTGGAGGCGAACTGACATGATGGCGTTTTTGTACAAACACTTTAATACTTCGATATAGCGGTAGTCAATTTGGCACCGCTGGAGTGACTAAAGCATCACCCATGTTTCTATCGAATCGAAGGCTTTCTCATAGTCTACTAAAGCTAGACACAAGGGGCCTTAGAGAAATTACACTCCATTCCATCGATGGAATCGCTCTCAGTCAAATAAGTATAAATTTTGACAGTTGTCAGTAGGCCTTGAAATTGGACGGAAAAATTGGTAGAGAAGTGGCAATTCCCTAAAATCTATAGTAAGCCAGACTCACTCTGGAAAATATTTGACATTGTTTGTATAGGATTGGTAGAGAAAACACCAAATTTTCCATATTCCGTAAGGACAACGGAAAAAAAAGTTGACGATTTCAATTCTGTCTGGAATAGGCTCACGGCTTGTTCGATATATACATTTTTTAAAGTTTTTGTCATAGGAATGTTTGTTTGTATGTCTTAATTTTATTAAAGTTGTTACTACAGAGAGAATAGATTAATAAATTATTACTGCTTAAATAAAAAATCGTCCCAAAGTTTTAAAAATAAAGTGGATATTTTTATATAGGATATTGGTGTGTCGAATTTAAGGACAACTTCAAAAGTTTATCTTAATAAACTAATATAACAAGTTTTTAGACTAAAAATAGGAATTGTCAATATTACTTGTAAATATGGCAAGATAATTTTTATCATGAAGCTAAAATAACGCGCCCCGTGCGCGCGGACGGGCACGGTTTTAACCTTCATGATTTTTATAAATATCTAATCACTATAAGAGTGCCTTTAAGACCTAATTCAAACAAGGGCCTGGATTAACAATAATAGGTATTAAGTAGGATTTTCTTTACATAAATTGTTCTAGTCATAAACTAAGCTATAAGCTTATTCTGTGTGTAGGTACCAAAAACAATGCTCCTAATACGTTATTATATTTTTTAAGTAGGTAAGTTTATAGTCCCTTTGTGAAATATAATAAAGGTGCCTTGGATATGTTCCATTAATCTTCTAAAGCTGAGGTACCTAACTAACACAACCACATATGGTACAAAGTACAGATTAATAGATAACAAATATAACATGTTCCATCCCACAAGGCACCTATTACTTTTAATTTACATCAGCAACCAAAAAGCAACTTGGAAGGGTACTACCATTCCAATGTTACCTATTTGCTGATTATAAGTATATCAATTTTGATTAAAAATGAAAGTTATATGAGAATATTGACACTTAAATAGAAAACACTTTAAACATAGGTAATAAATAAATGGCTTCAGGAACACAGTCTTAATGCTTATAAATTTAAAATCATATATTTTAAAAGAATGAATTTAATAAAAAATAATAAAAGTTTATTGTTAAGTTAATAGTAATGTATAATACTAAGGATATATTTAGAAAGAATTATAAATATAAAACACACATAGGATAAGTTGAGTCATTTAATTACCAATACATAATTTATAATCTAAATTTATATACCTACACATTTTGAAGTTAAATGAGGTAACTGTGCATATGCAGGGCATGAAATAAGGTTTAATGTTGAGGAGGAATAGGGTAAATATTAATGATATATAATAAACTACTTATATTTTATGTAAAATGAATAGAACCTTCATTTTACATAAAATATAAGTAGTTTATTTTACAAAAAAATATATGACATGTGTATATTTTTAGATATCTACACAATATTAATACATTCCATAAATATATACTTACCATATCCAGAATTAAAATTTTAAACTGTAGCCCATACAATATGGCAGTTAATTATATTTTATAAGTTACCCGAGTCCATATACATGTATAATGATTTGAAATTTATTTAATCTACAGACCACCTTAAAAACACCTAAGTAATTGTTAAGTTTATAGTTTATATAATTAATATTTTGAAAATGAAATAATATGTAAAATAACAGAAACATTAATCCTCTTATTCAAGAAAACTTGGTTGAGTGTTTAGGCTGGAGTGATGTTTTATATCTTTTTTATCAAAAATTATTTTCATTGGTAAAATACCAATGATCATACTTAATTATGTTAGTTTAGAATGTCTCTGGGTACATTGCGGATAGTTTAGTGTCAATAAGTTATCATGACCAATGGTATTCTCAGTCTACCAGTCAAGCGGCAAGCTCATAGTGGTATTTGTATAGACACAATATTTTGACTTCGTGGGTTGTCAAACATTTTTTTTTAGAACATTAATTAAACAATAACTGATTGGTACACACCGGCAATTGAAGTTAGATCTAAAACTGTACTGTTAGTCCTATGGTCTAACCAAGTCGGAAACCATGTTCTCTAGGGATATTGTAAGAAATATAAAGAAATAAAAGTTGATTTTCTCTAATCCATTTTTTAATTTATATTTTTTACTCGCTGTTCTAATATACTCTCTAGCTTATAGTGTAGGTACCAGAAAAAAAAACTAATACATTGTATTTTTTATGTAGGGTTTATAGCCTCTTTTGTGATAAATACTAAAATGCTGTTACCAAGATACCCACCTACCCAATACAAAAACACATATGGTACATGACACAGTTGTCTTTCACAATATTAACTTTGAGGCAATAAGTGTTAATAAACAAATGCGCTGGTACACATCGGTGTTTTAAACTTGTGACCTAAAACTGTAGTTTTAAAGTCTACAGTCTAACCAAGTAATGCACTATGTTTGGTAGGGATATTATAGGAAATATATATGAAAAAAAAGTTGATATTCTCTAATCCATTGTTTTAATTCAATAATATAAACTAAAGGCCAGCTTTTCCAATATGTTGGCCAACTACTGCTTTAGTTGGTCTATTAATTACCCCTTTTTTGTAAGTTTTTTATAGGGCACTTTAGTCCATTCATGCTTTATACTCTAGCTATACTCTAGGGGCTCCATTTTTTTTTACTTTCCACTTGTGTCTGGCCACACCTATAACAAAGACATTTATTAAAATCAAAAATAGTATCTTATTACATACATTTTTTAATATCAATATGTAGGCCATGTTTGGGAATCAAACTCACGAATATACTCTCATCTAATTCTGTAAGATATTGAAGATTTTTCATGTACCTACAGCATATAATAGGTACTTAAATATTGTAAAATAATGCTCAGCATGTTGTTCTGCCGAAAAATGCATTTCCTAACAACTAAATGCTGCTAATCTAGACAAATGCTAAGTTATTTATCATAACATATCACACACGTTTAAAGTAGTTACAAAAACAGCTTAATCTTTGTAGCAACAAACTATTTGATTAGGTATTACATCGCTAATAGTCGGGCTACAATTCGATGTGAAGAAATTATAATGTATTTAGTTACAAGACGAGATACTTACAAATTACAAAATTATATACTTAGATCATCAAGAAATCAACAATTTTACTGCATGTTTCCGTATCTATGTATTTTTTCCGTCGTAATATTAAGTTGTTAATAATAAAATAAGTACATATTTTATTATTAACAACTTAATAAAACACCATAAATGTAATATTTCGTTACATGTTTATGAAATACGAAATTTCCAAAAATTTGCTAAGTCCAAATGACAGCTGCTGTCTGGAAAATAGTGAACGAAATGACCGGTTTCATTCGTTCCTAAGCCAGAGTGCCTCTCGCTTTTAATTCTCTACCCAAATTGGCGATTCTGGCTCACGCTTACCGTTGGCTTGAAGGCCAATGGAATGAAATTTCTCTAAGGCCCAAGGGCTGATTATATTCATCGGTTTTTTTATAATGTGCCTCAATTTGTGGATGTGGTCTATGGTACTATAGCCTTTTCGGAATCCGGCTTGTTCGGGAGGCTGGAAGTCGTCAAGCCTACGTGAGAGACGATTCGTGATGACTCTCAAAAACAGTTTATATCTCAGAAGCGAGATGGGTCTGTAGTTCTTCAAAAGGTTTTTGTCACCCTTTTTAAAGAAAAGTACCACCACGCTTCTGTTCCATGCCTTAGGTGTTTTGCTCTCGAGGATGACGGAATTAAATAGCTTCAAGATCTCAAACGTGATTCCGTCATCACCCGGTGCCTTGTTGTTTTTCAACTGTTTGAGAGCCATCTTCATCTCGTACAGGCTGACGTCCGGGATATCCTCGGTATAGTGTCGGGTTAACCTGGCTCTTGGATCATTCTCCAGGTTTTTAACAGAAGGCCGTGTTGTTGTGTACAACTGTCTCGAACAAAATTACTGCAAAAAACTGTTCACTTGCACTTATACTACATACATACATATATACGACAACTCATTAATAATTTTAAAACTGTCAACTAATATAAACCTTACCCTTCAGTTATAATATTAAAATTTCTATAATAAAAAATGTACTTACAACTCGTGTCACCACTTTGTGACAACCAAAATACTTACATGACAACTGCAAGGTCAGTCGCAAATAAAATAACATAAATGTTTATGTTACAAATCGGATAGAAAAATCATGGACTTAAACATAAATAACAATAATAAAAAATATATATATATGCTTTTCTATTCGATTTGTAACATAAACATTTATGTTATTTTATTTGCGACTGACATTACGACAATAATGCTGTGGATCTTTTGTTTAATAAAAAAAAACTATATTCAATTCCATTTAACTCTCTTCTCTTCTCTTCCTCCTCCAGTCATTATCTGTGGAGACTTTAACTGTCACCATCCAATGTGGGGCCCTCGCCCTGCAGACACTTTTGGTTTTGACTTTTTAGACCTTATTGACTCATTAAATTATTGTATTTTAAATGATGGTTCTGTTACCCGCCGTCCTAATCCCACCCAACACCCAAGTGCTGTAGACCTGTCCCTATGTTCTCCCTCCTTGTCCACTTCCTTGTCCTGGTCAGTCTTATCTGAGTCTTTTGGGAGTGACCACTACCCAATTTTAATATCATCTCTAATTCCTTCCCCCATAACTTTGGATTTTGATCCCCTCCGTAAATATAAGTTAGAATCTGCAGATTGGGCAAAATTTTCCCAAGTTACAGAACAGAAAGGTAATTTGTTAGATATAGTAAATGATAATAACTATTTGTCTATTTATGATGAATATGTAAAATCTTTAATTTCTGCAGCGGATGAATGTATACCTAAAAAGGTAAATAGAAGCCTAAGAGTGTTGTCCCCCCCCTGGTGGGATTCACAGTGTACAAAAATGGTCAAGTGCCGCAGGGAAGCAGAAAGATTATATAACTCAGCGATGACTCTTTCCAATTTTATTAATTATAAGAAAATAGCTGCTCAAACTAGAAAACTTTTATCCTCTAAAAAAAAAGCTGGCTGGTTTAAATTCTGTGAGAATCTTTCTCCTCAATTTCCTTCATCCTTTATTTGGAGACATATCAAAAAGTTTCGTGGAGCCATGTCCTCAAACAACACCTCATCCTTTAATGACCCATCAGGGTGGTTACAAAGTTTTTCTGAATCCATGGCCCCTCCCCTGGACCCCCTCCTTGATAATTTACCCCCACTATCTGCCCTCCTTAATAGCCAAGATCCTATGAACGAACCCTTCAAGAGGACTGAATTTGACTGCGTTCTTAGCAAGCTCAATGACTCCTCTCCGGGTTTTGATAGTATCCCGTATTCTTTTATATGTAAATCTAGTTTAAACTTCCAAAATATCCTTCTTCAAATAATAAATAAAACATTTTCCAATGGTATTGCTCCTGAACCTTGGAAAAATCTAATCATAATTCCTATATTAAAACCTAATAAAGATCCCTCTCTCCCCACTTCCTATAGACCTATTGCTCTTTCTCCAGTTATATGTAAAATCCTGGAACATCTGGTTAAAAACCGCTTAGAGTGGATAATAGAAAATAGAGGCATTATTCCTAAAACCCAGTTTGGTTTCCGAAAAGGTAAGGGTACAACAGACAGCCTTGGAGTTTTGTCCACTGATATTAGAGTTGCATTCTCAAATAATAAATCAGTTGTCGGGGTTTTTCTTGATATAAGTTCTGCTTATGATAGTGTCCTTCTTCCCCTGCTCAGGCAGAAATTGCTTAAGCTGAGCATCCCGGTGAGGATTGTTCAGGTCATAGTAAACTTACTATCTGCCCGTACTATTAATATAAGATATCATGGCTACCATCTTCCTTCTCAAACAATTTGGAGGGGCCTTCCACAGGGATCTGTCCTAAGCCCTCTCCTCTACAATATCTATACTTCTGATCTAGATTTATCTGTCACATCTTTCTGTAATATTCTCCAATATGCAGATGATCTGGCTCTCTACATATCAGTGGATAACATTCTGGATTCTCAGGCTCCTTTGAATAGTGCTCTGTATTATTTGAACAACTGGCTTGATTCCCATGGATTATTGCTATCCCCATCTAAATGTGCTTCAGTAATTTTTTCTAGAAAATACAAAATCCCTACCCTCAATATTAAAATTAATGAACATCTCATCCCTCAACTTCAATCATTCAAATTTCTGGGTGCCATTTTGGACGCAAGAATGACAGGTATTCCTCACTTTGAATACATTGCAGACAAGTGTGAGAGATCTCTTAATATTCTTCGGTGCTTGTCTGGGGCATGGTGGGGGTCTCACCCATACTGCCAGAAACTTCTGTACAACGCCATTATTAGAAGTAATTTGGACTATGCTTCCTTTCTTTTAACTCCCTGTAATAAAGCTGCATTAAATAAAATAAACAAAGTACAATACAAAAGCCTTCGCGTCATTCTTGGTGCCATGAGGTCATCACCTATTGTGGCCCTACAAAATGAATGTGCTGAGCCTCCTCTGTCTGTCAGAAGACAGTACCTCTCTGACCGCTATCTATATAAAATAGCCTCTACCCCTTCCCATCCCCTAACATCAAAATTGGAATCTCTATATAACCTCTCTGAATCTGCTTATTGGAAAAATAAGGATCTGCCATGCCTACTGGTTAGCTATATAAAACTGCGTAAGCTTGATTTACCTATATATACCACTCCATGCTTTCCTTCCTTTGACATCCCATATGACTCATTGCTCTACCGTCCAAATATAGTTCATCTTGATATTGACAAAAAATCACTCAGGGCGGATAGCATATTTAATAGAGAAGTTAAAAAACTTTGGTCGGATAGACTGTCAATTTTTTGCGATGCCTCAAAATATGATTCCGAAACCTGTGTTGGGTCCGCAGTGTGGATACCTAAATATTCTATTATATTAAACTTTAGAAGTCCTCCTCTGTCTTCAATATACACTGGGGAATCCCTTGCTATATATGAAGCTGTTTCTTATGTATACTCACATAAAATTGTAAAATCAATAATATTCTCAGATTCCCAAACTTGTTTAAAGGCCTTATCAAACTATTCCTCAAATAATCCTCACCCTATTACCCTTAAAATCAGACACCTTCTCCTCCAATGTAATAACTCTGGCTATGATGTCATTTTGGCTTGGATTCCAAGCCATTGTGGCATAGAAGGGAATGAGATTGTTGATGGACTGGCTAAGGAAGCAACAGTCACTGGATTGATGGGCAACTTTGCCATATACACACAGGATCTGAATCCCTTAGCTAAATTAGATCTCGCTTCGCTGTGGGAGACATCCTGGAATAAAGATCTTGAAAAAGCCAAATTCTATAGAAGAATACAACCAAATATAAACTTAAAACCTTGGTTTTTTACTTTTAACAATTTTAGTAAACAAATTACTTCTACAATTTGTCGACTTAGGCTGGGGCACAACAGCTCCCCAATCCATCTTAACAAAATTAAAGTTCGTGAAAGCGCTCTATGTGATTGTGGCTCTGAGTTGGGAACCCTTGAACATATATTTTTTAACTGTCCAATACATACTTGCTCATTGTATGACATTCTCCCATCTGATGTACCCCTCCCCACAAACCTAAATACTCTACTGACATTGTCTAGCTATTCTGGCCTATGTGCCTTAGCTAAATACATAAAGAAGTTTAAATTAAAACTATAAGAGTTCTATTATTAATAAATCCTACCCAAGGGCCTCCGGTGACAGTCGGAGATGCTAACCATAAATATATTAAAAAAATTCTGCTGTTTGCCCCACCATTTCTTTGGAAAGAGTGAGGTACAATAGATTCATTGGTTCTCAAAATTTGGTTGACATCTCTGACTTTACATTTTTATGTTTTTTATATAACTATATAACAGGGTATAAAATAGTGTTTTAAACTCTGTATATATATTTTTGTTCTAAATTCCTAATTGTTTCTTTTTCAGATGTCTGTGTCGTCCTGTGTTCGTTAACTTTTGGCCCTTATATTCAATCCTAATTTGTGCTGTACCCCCTCTTAATCGTAACATATTATCAATTTTATGTATTGTCTCGTCTTATACTAATACAGTTTTTCTAAAATAGAAGACTAATCTAATGTAACTTGTCATAATCTAACTATTTTAACTCCTTAGTGATAGTGCCTGTTTCATAACTAGACACTGGCAAAATTTGCGAAAAGCGAGAGGCCATACAAACAAGAAATTGAATTGAACTCTCGTAAGGGAGTATATAGCGAGTTCCTTGTCTATTTATATTATCCCTATTTAGTCTGTGAAGTCTGTGCTATTTATTAATCTGTGGTTTGGTTTAGTAATACAATACGAAAATACGAACGTGTTGATAGGTTATGTTGTACCTCTAAAAACTAAAATATATATTTATTTAACTAAAAATCATTAAAAAGATATATATAACAATGAAGGTGAAAAATAAACGGAAAGATATATTATCTGATAAAATTGCTGATGCCCTTACGGTAAAGCCTCGAGCGGACATTGAAGAAGATCATGTCTTTGGAACAAAACCAAAGACAGTTTCTCATGTAGATTATAATTCGTCCGATAGCGAAGACGATGCTGAAATTAGTGATTTTCGGAAGAAGAATGTATGTTTGCTTAGCGAAATTAATAAGAAATATGAGGGGGAAGTTGTTTCAAGAAAAGAACTTATGTCTGAAGAATCTGAAGTAGAATCTGAGAGTGTAGGTTTCAGCGATAAAGGAAATGGTGTAGACAATGATTTAAATAGTAGCTCCGAGATTGAAGAAGAATTGGTAAACTCTAAAGAATCAGATGGTTCAGATAGTTCTGAAGACAATTTAGATTATAGTATTATACAAAAAGGGCAAACAGAATCTGAAGAAAGTAACAAATCGGGTTCTGAACTTGATGACGATGAAGAAGAAGAAGGTTACGATATCAGTCAACTTGAAGCACCAGTATTGGAAAACTTTGAACATATGAAAAAACAGAATGTATCAGAAGAAGTGAAAAAAGGAACAAGTGTAAGAAACCAGTTGCTGTTATGGGAAAATTTTTTAGAACTGCGTATTCATATGCAAAGGTGTATTAATACCTGTAATCAGTTACCAATGTTTGATGTGTTTGAGACTATGAAGAATGCTGAACATGATGAATTTGTAGCTGAGACTAATTTGGCAAAGACTAACATGACCAATGTTTTAGATAAGTGAGTAATTTCATTAATAAGTAATATAATAATGTGGAAGTAATATAATAATGTGGAAGTAATATTTACTTTATTGCAAATTCTTCTGCTAGTATTCAAACAACGTTAGCATGTTTCGCTTCTTAAACAAAGCATCTTCAGGACTGAATTTTATTTATGATAGCTGAAATAAGTTGAGTATAGGTGAATTTGTAACATGAACAAATTCACCTATACTCTACTTATTTTGGCCATCATAAATAAATTCAGTCTTGAAGATGCTTTGTGGAGAAGCAAAACATGTCAATGGTGTTTGAATACTAGCAGAAAAATTTGCAATAAGGTAAATATTACATCAACATTATAATATTAAATGGGCGTTTTTCACGAAAAATGTACACGTGACGATCTGGAATTTACTTCGAGTATTTGCATTATATTGTTATTTTTGTAAACGTACGAGTTCCTTAATATATTAAACTACCGAAAATCAGTAAATTATTAAAATATTACTAGGTAAATACAGAAAAAAAGGATTTTATTCGTTGATCTGTGGAATATAGTGTTCCGGTACGTCACAGTAATAAATCAAGCGAATATAATAAAGAAATAAAATATTAAGACAATTAAACTTATTAACATCAAATAAACATAAAATTCTTCTGAAAAAAACAACAAAATTTAATAACTTACTGCTAAATCAACGCTAAATTAGCTAATATGTTTCACGTTCGTCACAATAGAGGCAAAAAATACCAGAAAATATCTTTTTTCTATTGTACTTCTCCAAAATTTACAATTTAGGCGAAAAAGCAATTGACCATTAATAATTAAATTGTCAATTTTAATGTTATTATCAGAAATACAATATATATTTAAAAAAAAATATAAATTATAATATTATTAAAACATGAGACCGTAGCTATCCGGAATATACGGTGACGATCCTGAATAACTAAGGCAGTGTCACATTGCTAAATGTTTATTGAACAACAATTAGATATTAGAAATAATAATTTTATTTGTCGGATAAATCGACAGAGGTACCGCTAGACCACGAAGGAGATAAAAAACCTTAATTCGGTGAATTTATCTACTTAATAATTTATCTACTTCTACTTAATAAATAAATAAATAGCAGTATTATTGATCATTGTATACTAAGCTTAATAATTCCGGTTCGTCACAAAAACTATTCCGGTAGTATGTCACGTGACTAATTGGACGTAACGGTCCAAGCCGACTAATTTAGAAAAATAATAATAAATTTTTTTGAAGTAATATTTTAATGGTTACCAATTACTATCTTATATTTTAGTAAATATTTAATATACACAACAAAATAGAATACAGAAAAAGTTCTTTTTACCTTCAAAAATCCTGTAACAATACCGGAACACTTCTTTTGCTTAAGAGAATTACAACCACTTTCGTCACAGTTTTTTTTCATACTAACATATTCCCAGCAAAATGGCGGTTGTTATAGAAATCACAATGTTGCCAGGAATGTTAAATATATATAAAATAGTAGTATTTTTTTGAGAATTATATTGAAATCGTCGTGACTAATCCAGATTTTCCGGTAGTTACATATTCCTGGGACAACACTGAATAAATATTTACTCGAAAACGCATTGTTTTTGCCCACGGCAAAGGTTCTAAATCGTATCTCAAACATATTAATGACCAAATTCACACCATAAAAACGTAATACTGGTGATACTAAAGGTTTGTGTAGGCCTCAAAATGTCCGAGGGCGTAGTGGGACATAAGAAATCTGCAATCTACTGTTGTTTTCTTTGTAAAAATTTAACAAATTAGTCGTTTTTTGATGTATATTTTATTTTATTTTATATCATAATTATTATTTTAATGCAAATAAATATTGAGTTTCACAATGATACAGTATAGAATTCCAAAAAATAATTTTAAATATGAGGGACACCATATTTTTTGTAATGTCATCTTTCGTGAAAAACGCCCAAATAACAGAATTCTGCTAAATAATACTTGATTCAGTTAATTATAGCATAAGTTATTTTATGTATAGGCATAAGTACAAAAAAATATCCATTTAAAAAATATATGTCACAAAAAGAGTACAAAAGCAGACATAATGCAGACATTTGGAATAATTATTTCCCAGAGAATGGTGAGTATTAATTAAATGTTCCTAGTAAAAATATCTAGGTTGTGAGGCTCCACAACAAACTGGTACATGCAAAGAATCATGCCCCATAAAAAAGGGTTCAATATTGTAAAATTATATAAAACATGATTTTACACTTAATTTAATTTATTCAAAATTCTTAAAAGTTCAAACAAGGTTATGTAGAAGGTATGGCCTGTTTGGTATAGATTTAGAATCCCATCATCATTTGAATAAAACTTCTACTACTATTGTTCTCTGCTGGGTACAGTGAGGCTCTCTGTATTGTCTTTGGTAAGATATAGATTATATATGAACAATAATTAAACCATTAACTAATTTAATATTTTGAATTTCAGGTTATTGAAGATGCAGCAGTTATTGTTTCAAGGTTTTCCAGACACCAAATCAGTATTCTCAACTAATAAAAAAGAACAGTCTAAGATTGAAATAAACAAAAAAGGTGATAGTGATGAGGAAATACCAAGTGACACTGAAGATGAAGAGATACCTAGCGATACAGATGATGAGGGCCCAAATGGAGATACAATTAATAAGAAAATGAAACAAAATGCAAGTCAAACAACACAGAAAAAGAGAAAACTAGAAGATTATGAACAAGAAATAAGTCAAACACACAAAGCTTTTAAAGGATTCAGGAATTCAACAATAAAAAAGTGGAATGAGAAAACTAGAATAGGTTCTGCTGCTAATATTAAAAACACACCAACAAATACAATTTTGCAACAAATTTCGTTTATTCTATCAGATAGAAATAAACTTATTAAGCGGACCCAACTAAAGCGATCAGAATATGACATTGTTGGCTATGAGAAACCATCAACAAGTAATAACATAAATAATAACAAAGAAAAAGATATAATAAGTGATATTGGCAAGGATAGAAAAGATAATGACGAATATATTGCAGAAATATTTGATGACAGTGATTTTTATCATCAATTATTAAGAGAATTAATAGAATGTAAGTCTAGTGATATATCAGATCCTGTACAGCTAAGTAGACAATGGATAGCTCTCCAACAAATGAGGAGTAAAATGAAAAGAAGAGTTGATACTAAGGCTACAAAGGGAAGGAGAATAAAGTATGTTGTACATAACCCACTTGTTAATTTTATGGGACCAGAGAGAAACTTATCTTGGACAGATGACAGTAAAAATGAATTATATAGCTCACTGTTTGGTAAAATGTTTGAACATAATAATGGAATAGATATGGAAAACAATTTTTTGTTTAGTAATAAATGATTTTATTTATTATAATGTTTTTTTAAACACATTACCTAAAGCTAAGATTAATTTAGCTACATGTGACAGGATAACCTAGGGCATGGTCCAGACAATAGGGTATCTTATCATGTGTAGGTATTCTACTGTCTATGGGACCAGGCGTACATATAATGTGGTAGCTTACTAGATATATCATACGACTTTTGCTCTTAACTATTTTGTAATTATTTTCAAAATGCCGAGAAAAAGAAAAAAAAGTAAATTTTATGTTTGAGATTGAATATAAACCCCATGATATAATCATTAAAGAAATGGTTTATATTCATGATATTCATGTCTGAAAATTTTTGTGGCATTATCATTATTACAAAGAAAACGGCTTGCTTTTTAATAAAAAAATAATGATAGTGACATGTTAATGTCATCAGCAAGCACAGAATAATAATAATATTGTTCTGTGCCAGCAAGCTATATTTTATTGATCACCGCGATGCAAAGTGAATATTTGGGTGTAATAATACTCTACAGTTAAGACACTATCAGACAACAATACACTTACACTGATTACACTGATCAGACAACAATATCAGCAAGGTCTTAATTACAAATAGAACTACATAGTCTGGCCATAAATACTGTTACAATAGGGAATATGCATGTTTTTTCTTATTTCATTACTTGATAAAGTAACTACATTAGACCCTAATAAACATTTTTTAAAGGGTAATAACACCAAAATAAAGGGGTTTAAACTTTATCTGCTGCAGTAAAAAACGGTACATCACTAGCCGCCATTCTGTGACGTCATTCGTGCTCAAAAAGTATATTAGTTTAATGTTATTGCACCTCAAAAGGTAATCAATAGGTTTGTTTCTAACAAATTATCGTAATAAAGGACAATAAATACCCGAGAAAACAAGAAACTGCAGACTACAGTTGACATTGTTTATGCGCGAATGACGTCACATGAAGTGTTTGCTAATGTCGGAGCGTTTAGAAATGCGTTCCGTTTTTACAAAAAAAAAGGAATTTTTAAAATCGTATTTATAAAAAAAAATAGCTAATCAAAATAAAATAGATTACTGTAATTATGTTCAAAGACATAAAAGGAACATTATATATTAAAATAATAATAATTGGCGTTACATGCATATTGATATTAGGAATCTGTAATTTTTATATGATTGTTCATTGTGTTTCCTCATTTTGGTGCCAATACATTGTACAATATTTTGCGATATTAAAATGGAGTAACGTGATAAAGAGAACCGAATCGCCGTGATTACATTACACAAAGTAGGTATAGAGCCAAATGTTATTTTAAAACTCTCCATACACTTGGTATTAGTCAAATGTTTGTGTACCGGGCTATTAATAGGTACAATGAGACCTCTGTTTGTGACAGAAAAAGATCTGGCTGTCCACGTAGTGTTTGTACGAAAAAGGTGGTCAATGCAGTAAGGGAAAGAAAAGTCAAAGTCAAATTATTGCATGTAAATCTTTACAGATATTTATGAATAGTAAAAAAAAAAAGTTTAACAATGAGGCCTTAGGTGCGTTTGGTTAGGCAGCTATTCATTAACAAAAGAACGACAATAAACCTCGATATCTGATTTAGAACTTAAACGCGATGAAATGGAAATCATAATATGAAAAATACTACCGAACCGAACACACACTACATAACCAACTAGTGTAAGACTAGGTGGTTAGCTGATTCCATTGACCTGTCAATCATTATCTGCCATACAAGGGAGCGACCACTTACCGTCCATATCCACGCCTTAAATATTTATTCTAAATAAAAGTTAAGTAACCAATCACATTTAAGTAAAGGTATAAGGATCGGTATTTTTAAGGGCGTGAACACTAACTGTAAAGTCGATCTCCTCAGAGACACTCCGGAGAAAAAGAAACCAGCAAGTAAAAAACTCTAGTGCTTTACATAAACTAAAAGAGGAGCACAGCTATTGATTTGCTTATACTATATATCATATGTATAAATATCTAGTCGCATACTCACAATGCACCCCACTGAACAGCATGCGTAAAACACCCTATGGCAGATTATTTGTTACTGTACCAATGTACAGAATTACACAGTATACTGTAGTATAAATTAAGTATAAATAAGTAGGTAATCATCAATGTTTAATGATTCGAAAAAATCCTGTCCGAAAGCAAAACATTTTATCACGGGAGATGAAGGTAGCACCTAGAACCATGTCGCGTATTTTAAAAGATGACTTAGGGGTTTGACGCACTGGTCATTTCTTAACTGTTAATAAAAAAAAAATAGGGTGGTAAAATTGCAACATCTACTGAAGTGGTACGCAAAGGGCGGTCACTAAATAATTTTGTTTACGAATGAGGAAGCTCGGTCCACGCAGTCTTGGTTGGAAGCGAACGTTTCGGGCTTTATCAGAGCTGAAGACTAGTCCCGATCTTAATCCGCTGGATTATGATTTATGGTCTGTTTTAGAGAGGCTTGCTCTAAATGCCATGATAATTTGGAGTCCCTAAAACAATCCATACGATTGGCAGTCAAGAATTTTCCCATGAAAAGAGTGCGTGCTTCTATTGATAACTGGCCTCAACGTTTAAAGGACTGTATTGCAGCCAATGGAGACCACTTCGAATAAGCTTTTTATATACTTAATTGTATTATATTTATGTATTAAACTAACTCACTGTATTAAACTAACTGTAAAAGTAACAAATGTTATTTGCAATAGTTTTTTTTTCTTTGTTACAATATTTATGGAGAGCAGCGTCTGATTAAAGATTTCCCATACATTCACGACCTTTTGGTCCTAACTGTTACCTCCCCCTAACCCTAAACATTCATAGATTTTTATGATTTTTGGAGGCGTTATAAATATGACCTATATCTAGGCTCGTACGTTTTCCTTTTTTTAAAGTTTGGTATAGGAAAATAAATATCAACCCCTGAAATTCGAAAAAAATGCGAAAAATTCCTCTCATTAAAATAATTCATATAAAATATCAAGACAGAATATTAAAAAAAGGAAAACGTATAGGCATCGTTTATTTTCCCTTTAATAAAATGAGACCATTTTTTTTCAAATACTAAAGTTTAGGGGTCTGTACCCCTAAACTTTAGTACCCTGTACCCCTAAACTTTTTTGGCACGAAAGCCGTTTTGCTACCTAAATTGTAGGTATAATCTCATACGGGCTTTTTCTCTTATTAAGGGTCGGGAGAAGGTTTATATTAATGTATGGTAGCGTTACCGAATAACCGTCGTGCGGGGGGAGAGTTAATACTTTGCAGTTGAATCAGCATGAGCATCGAAAAGCCTCATCAGACACTCCTCTTAGAGTACAATTTAAACTATGTAATTAGCTTGCTAGGTAGGTAGAGCTTGTTGTCTTAGTATACCTACCGCAAATCCAAGAATTTCATTCTTGGATTTGGTGTGGTAGAGCTTTTCATCTGCCATATAGAGTTCTTGTTTTTTAGGAGTTAATGACCCACCGTTCGCCACTGGCTAGCTAGAGTATACTTACAGGCTAATTTATTAGACTGGAAGGTATATACCTATCAGTGAACTAAAAAGACTGCTATATTACAAATATCGTCTCTTTATTTTTCTTCTTACAAGTTTTACTAAAAGTAGGCAAAAATTAATAAATAAATACCATCACGGGTGCCTTTTTAGCTCCCGAGAACCGTTTATACGGCCTCAGGGTACCCAGCGGAGGGATTTACCCGTCCTCTTTTCGCCGAAGTAGTAGTCATTTCGTAAAAGTAGGTAGGTAGTAAGTTATCTGTATCATTGACCTCTGACTAACAATTTCGTTATCGGAAGATGCGACCATAAACAAGAGGCGAAACAACATGTTTAATTCATCTTTAGCATGAATTACCTATATATATATATATTTATGTAGAACATTAATTAGTGTATCCTCTAGTTTTTCCTTTTAAAGAAAAACGGAATCCAGTTCGACAGTGTCAGACCGTAGTTGTAGATCGTAGTGTCATCTTGGTTCTAAATTTAATTTTTGTTATTTTTTTCTATTCTGTTAAATTTTTTGTAGCACGGCATATTACTTTGTATCCATCTGACGGTAAGCAGATCTTCAAAATCCATGAATGGGGTGGATTAATACAATTTTGCCCTATTCTGCAGCCTTAGCACGGCCAACCCAAGACGCGACACGGAGTCGCGAGCAGACGTCAAAACGGTGTGGCGTGACTTTTTACTAGCACGGGTTCCCAAGACAAGACTTCAAAATCTTGCTATAAAGTATAAGTCTTGTTTACATTCACTCTCCTCAGCATGGGGGCCCAAGACTTAAAGATTTGTCACATCGTTAAAGGCTATTATGGCAGGTTTTTATCACGTTCGGCGTTATGTGGTGATATAGAAATCTTGCGTGAAATTGATTGATTATTTTGTAAAAGTAGTAATTAGGGAATAATTTTATTATGGGAAAGTGGGAATTATAGGAACATGGGTATTGGGGAAAGTTGTCATTAATAAAAAGTGGGATAAATACTCTTTTTTTTTAAATAGGAAAAGTTTCACTTGACGAAAAAATGATTTTAGTGGGTTTTTTTTTAAAGTCCCACCTTTTAAAAAATAGGAAAAAGTCCCACTTGACAAAAAAATGTTTTTTTATTGGGATTTTTTAAAAAGTCCTTTTTAAAAAAGTTGGAAAAAGCTCTACTTGACAAAAATTACATAAAAATGATTATGAATTTTTAAGTGGGAAAAAATCCCATTTTATGAAAATTGGGAAAAGGTCCCACTTGACGAAAAAAAATTTGTAATAAATTTGGTAATTAAATCTTTTTTTTTTGAAAAAGTGGGACTTTTCCCGCTTATTCATTAGGTGATTTTTATTTCCCATTTTTCATAAAATAGAATTATTTTCCCAATAAAAAGAAGTTTGTTAAGAATAAAAAAAAGTGGGACTTTTCCCCGCTATTTCATTATTACGTCAACTGGGACTTTTTCCTACTTTAAAATAAAAATCAGACTGAAAAAAAAAATCTACCTAAAAATATTTTTTTTGTTAAGTGCTTTTTCCTACTTTTAAAGTAGAAATTTTCAATTACTACATGACTAATATTTTTAAATTCCACGTCATAGCATACTTTCTCATATAAGCATTTTCCCACTACTTTTTACAATACCCACGTTTCCAAAATTCCCTCATTATCGTAATGCTTAGTTTCCCGTAATTTCTACTTTTTTTACTAGAGTTTAAAGGATTAAAACATTGTCGCGGGCGGCGCTAGAGATTTTTTACACCTAATACCTCAAGCAAGATAAAACTCATGTCAAGTCTTGTCTTGCAAGTGGCCGTGCTGCGACTGTAGGATAAGACTAATGTGAAAGAAGAAGAAGTAGTTATTTGGTACAAACAGAGATATTTGTTTTAATATTGTTGGCAGACTAATATAACCTCTTAAAAGCTTTAAAATATAAGTGACCAACGCTACATTACGCCTGACTTCCAATCAGTGCCGGCCCGAAGCAAGTTTTAGAATGGAGCGAAATCCAATTACGGCGACTGGCGACCCCCCCCCCTCTTTTTCCCCTAATATCAGTAAACTACTGGAGAGGGGGGCGCCAGTAGCTCTACCACTAATTTTTGCAAACAGTTTTTACTATATTCGCTACTAACTATAGATAGGAATCATCCAACATGAGAGGTTTATTATAAATATAAAGCGATCCTATTATTCGTAGGTAAAAGAGTGGAACTAAGAAGATCTCCACAACATCATAGGTCTAATTTGTCAATTGAAAACTAATAAAACAAAATAAAGTCAACAATCATTAATGAGATCAATAAGCATAATCCACTTTAGAACTGGTTTGGTACCTACTTGTTATGTTATGTTTACTAATTAATGTAACAGTGCTTATTTAAAACAAAGTATTTAGGTTTAGGCATATATGGGACATAACATAATTAATAATAAACTATTTAAATCAACTGGAAAACAAATTTTAAGTAAATCACTGCTTACGCACTTTTGCACTTGTTAATTTTAACGCTAACTATTAACCGAGGTGGGGGGTAATGATCCGTTCGCGCTCTTCTCAACAAATAAAGCCAGAATCACACATTGGTAAGCGAGGATTTTTTTCTTGTCCACTGAGGCGCCCTCTGGAACTTAGCGCCTGGAGCGGCCGCTCCGTTCGCCATATGGTAGGGCCGGCCCTGCTCTCAATGAGTTGTAATGGAGCATTCCCAAAATAAATAATGTGGGATACAGGAACGGGTAGTAACCATAAACTTTCTTATACATGGTTCTTAGAAACATTTTTTTTCCTTTTCTACCATTAGTGTGTATGTACATTCTCTTGGGTTCCATATCACGGCGTTTATCCAAGATACTACGAACGTAGGAGTTGTACAACACTGCAAATGTTCCCGGGTCAGAAAAATCTCGAGCCTGTCTCATTACCCAGCCTAAATTTCTTCTAGCTCTCTCTCACACACACACACACACAGATGACATTCGCGCTGCAATGGATTAGCAAAAACTGACCCTTCTTACTCATCTTGACTTTAGCAATGCATTTAACTGTGTTGACCACGATATCTTGATAGCAATTTTGAAAGCACTTAATATCTCTTCAACCGCGCTTAAGTGGTTTAAGAGCTATCTGGGTGATCGCGTGCAACGCATTAAGTTGGATGACGCGTTTTCTGATTGGTGCCCCACACTAGCTGGTGTACCACAAGGTATCTCCGCTCTTGTTTTCGATTTTTATAAACACGGCCACAAAAACCTAATTACCACTTATATGCGGACGACCTGCAGTTATATACAGTATTCAATAAGGATGAGGCGACTGAGGCAAATAATAAAATAAACACTGACCTTGAGGCTTTGGTCTCATAAATATGGTCTAATGGTATACCCTAATAAAACTCAAATAGTCATGATTGGTAGCAGGGAATTGCTGAATAAAATAGACATGTCGATGCTTCTAAGCACACTTATAGTAATGTCTCAATTCCTTACAACTTCACTGTAATAAACCTCGGTGTTCACATTAGTCAGGATCTCTCATGGAATCATCACGTTAATGAAGTCAGTAGAAGGGTATTCGCAACCATGCATACACTAAAACGGGCTCAAATTTTCCTACCTCTTGCCACAAAGCTACTGCTAGCAAACACTTTGTTGCTTCCAATAATTGATTATATTGATGTCTGCTTCTCTGATCTTACTGAAGAGCTACTGAATAAATTAGATCGACTTCTCAACTTATGTATACGCTATTCATAAACAAATTTGCAGTAGGATCCTCCCTTACCACGACAACACCTCGTCGCACATCGCCGGGCGAACGATCGACTATTTGGCGACGTCAGACGTAGAACTACTGGGTCACCTGCCGTATAGCCCCGACCTTGCGATTTTTATTTATTCCCGAAAATAAAAGAAAAACTTCGAGGAACAGTTTTATGGACGCAGAGGAAGCAATGGCTGCGTTTTAAAATGAAAAGATATAATAAAACTAATAACTTATTTTAACTTTTTTTTGATTTCCAAGAACTTTCCAAGAAGTTTGGCCCTCGTGTTCCAAATTTTAACTTTCTACCTCAACCGATTTTTTAGATATCGGTCTGGTCTGGACCGAGTGATCCTGTAAGGGTCCCTAGTGTGAGTTTTTTAAACATTTACTCTCGCGTTAACTATACTACTGCGTTAACATTTTGAACAATCACACGTTCGCATTTTTAGTTCTCAAAATTTCCGCTTGGAGCGCTGAACTATTTCCCATACAAATTTTAGTCAACTCAAACTCAAAGTAATAGTTGGAAAACTCACACTACCATTTAATACGCACGGAACCCTTAATGGGTTCCGTGCGTATTAAATGGTAGTTTATTACTATGCAGGTTTAATTTATATTAAATTTATAAATTAATAGCAGGTTTATTACTATGATTCCCAAGTAATTCCAAGTTAAAGCATGATAATCGTTGTTACCATTATTGTATTGAACTATGAATTTATTAACTTTGTATTGACATCGACAAAGTTTTTCAACGCGTTAACAAAGTTTAATTTAAATTAAAAAGCTTTATTCATCAAAGCTAACATTGAAGCAAACTTTGGTAGTTCTTGGTTTTAATTGTTGTAAACCTACAGCAAATAAATATTTAAGTTTTGACAAAGTTAGGTCCTAATTAAACTAGTCCTAACTTTGCAATTATGTTCTACATCAACTTTGGTTTGTTGTGGAAAATTATACTTAGGTATAATTTTCCACAACAAACCAATTATAACTGGTTTTGTAAACGATGTTATACTCTAATATAATACAATCTAATATAATGTATTTCCAATGACATGTCTAACTATCCAACTGTGCACTATCAAAGTTTTTGTTTTTTTACGGGAGTACAACATATGACCGTACATCTATTTACCATATATATGCAATGTCCAGCAATGACAGTAAGTAAAATTTATGTTTTCAGTAATTCAAACAAAGTTAAACTTCAATGGCCTTCATAAAAAGTTATTGAGTCCTTGAAGAACACTTTATACCTAGAAGTTTTGTCTCTTATTTTAACAACAAAAATGAATGTGTGTAGAAGAGACAAAACATATTTTAACTAAAGTGTTCTTTAAGGACTCAATATGTTTTTATGAATAAGGCCTGTTATGAATAACTCTAGAGCCGACTGTCATAACAGAGGACTGATTTTAATCTCCTGGTACACGAAGACTCGGAAATAAAAATTATATTAAATACAATGAATAAACAAACACCTTGTAATAGGATTAGACAGAGCTTGAAATAGCCGAAAACAATAAAATCGGCTAAAACAACCAGTCATCTGGACGCCCATACGAACGTAGCCACCTAGTTCCAAGATTATACGTGTAACTTGACTGCTCAATTATTATTTTATATTATTAATAATATTAAAAAAAAAAACTGATTAAAAAAATAAATAAATAGGTAGGTACCTAGGCCCAACTAGGACTTGCAAATATTCGAAAAATGCATGTGACTTTGTATCTACGTGGTAGTGAGCAGACCTACAAAGTCCATGAATGGGGTAGATCAATAATTGTTCTTAAACAAAATGGATCACTCCCACTATGCTGCTTAATTGATGCGATGACGAAATGAGTGGCGACAAAGATGACTTGGATTACGAGTATATTTTATTTAATATACTCGCTGCCTTAACGTCAATCCAACCACGCAATTCGTAACCGCATCCTGCAAGGAGACTACCACCTCGACAAGATAAATCGATGCAGTAATCTCCTGAAAACCGGTGAACCCACAGACTAAAACCGAAACATGACTAGGTCACTTGACGGTTGCATCTGTATGGGCGGTGGTAACAAGACCGGTCGGTCGGCCTATCGAAGTTATAGAGACCTTCCTCCCACCTAAATTCAAATACTATTAATTCGAATAATAAATAAAATGTAAGTACACCCACCGGCAGAATTAGCGGAACAAAAAAAAGGGAGAGTATAAAATAGTTAGCTTTATTTTTAAACAAATAATAATTAAACATGAAACAACAATTAAATTAATATGTTTTGACATTAATTTGCTTATATATAAGTTTAATGAAAAAAAAAAATAACTTGCTGGTGACTCCTCTTGTATAGTACAAGAAGTTTATTTCCAGCAGCGGCGACTATTCTTCGCGTCTTTAGGAAAATGGTAGCCACCTCAACCAATTGCGGATGTTTTTGGAGGACGCGTAGCTTTTTCATCTTTCCATGTCCGAAAAGGACAGAAGTAGGCAGCTTGATCATGCAGCGAATATTTATAGTATTTAAAGATATAACATTAATTAAGTTATATTACTCATTATTTACTGTTGCATACACCAATATGTAAGCATTTTAAAACCTATCAATACCATTCAATTCAGTGCTTTTGTCACAAAAAAAAAGTTTTTTTTACAAACGCGACAAGGTACTAAAATGTTAACATATTGATGCACGCTGTGCTCACTTTTATAATATAGAGTTAATTAATCCATTTATTTAAAGTGTTGTATTAAAAACTGCTATCAAATGATGACAATAAACGGCACATGCTTAGCTTGCTTTATTTGGATACCCTCATTTTCAATCCTCAGTGAAGAAAGTAGATTTATTCGCTAAGGATTAGAAAACAGTGCCTATGAAAAAGCAATATAACTATAGGTTGTAGAAGATGTTGACCTATTCTGCTAAATGGATTGGCTTCCAATGTGGATAATGTGATCTTCCAGAAAAACGGTAGGGATGGATATGGCTCCTTGCAGTTTTCCTTTTCCTCTTTCAATCATACAGAGCTTTGTCTTTTTTGTGTACGCCATCTGTGGTTGTGACCCTTTTCTGCTCTTTTCGGGCACGAAAAGATGAAAATATGACGCGTCCTCCAAAAATACGGCTGGTTGAGGTGGTATCATTTTCTTACAGCCTGATACCACTAAGGAAGAAATTGCCACAGCAGGAAATAATCTTCTTGTAACTCTGTTTGGAGGAGGATTCACCAGCACTCTTTGCGAAATCTTCGTACGATCAGCTGCCAAAGCTAAAGTTCATTTACTAGTCTTTCCCCAATTATATAGAGGATGCAGCTCAACATGCGTATCGAACATACCACCAGGGGCCTTACCGGGAAGCCACATCGACAAACCGATCGAAGCGTGGATGAAATATTGTCTATGGGTAGAACTTCATCACCGACAAACGTCAAATCACATACACTTTATTTTCACTTTCGATCGATCGACGTGTCGATCGGTATTTCATGTGGATTCCCATGTTAGGGCCTCAGGTTTGGCACAGGAGTAGACAAAGAACCAACTGGAGCTGGAACAGCATCTAGTAGTTACTGCTACCACTTAGTTTTACAAACAACTCAGCTCTCCAAGCCCTCTTAAAATTCATTTCTTTCAAATGCCGCAAACTATAATTTAACTCTTCTTCAGATAACATGTCCCCCTCAATTTGAGGAGAAGAGTTGTCTCAACCAAATGATCAAAAAAAACATTTTTTTAAACTTATTTATTTTATGTACACACATACGTGTGTCAATAAATGTCAATGACTTTTATTGTTTTAACTTTTTAGGTTTTTTTTTTACCTATAATAGAATAATTACCTAGAATAAATAATAGTACAAGTACAAATGCCCACAATTTCATGTTAGGTTATTTTCAAAATTGTATATTGCAATTGTAGATTTTTTACGGTTACAAGAGAAGTATACGGTTCATAGGCCCCTTTTTGCGCTTAAATGAGCTAATACTTAATTTCACACAAGTTTTTCTCTTAGCCTGATCGGTTGTGCCGATATTCGGCTAAAAATGTAATAAAAACACAATATTTCTGAAAACCATTTAAATTTTTCAAGAGGATATCTGAAAAAATATTAGCCAGCTGTGGGTGGGATTCAATTATTTCAAATTGAATATATCTACTTTAAAAGATAATACAAACAAATAAAAAAAAACCCATAGCTTTTGTATTTAACAGCGTAAATTGAAGAAAGTCCAAAATTTTGCAGTTTTTCACGTATTATGCAGGCAACTTTTTTTGTTTGCTTGCAATACGTAGTTTCACGCTCCCCTTAGGTCCAAATACCAAAAAGCAACTTTATTACACGTTTTTTTATGTAGAATATGATTGGCCTAGAAGCCAGCAGTTACATCAATTTGATATTACGCGCACCAGGAGTCGGCTTACTAAAACGAGTATAGCTTCATTGTTTATTACTCGATTGTAATGATTTAACGTATATTAGAAACATATCCTAATAGTTACGGAACTATTTTCATTAAAAATTTTTTTTTTTTCAAAAAGTAGTTTTTTTTTAATTATTTCATTTGTTATTAGCTCTATATGAACGCATGTATGAAGTTAAATAAAGTACATTTCATGATCTTTCATTAGACACCTTGTTTAAGTAAATCGGTTTAGTAGTTCTCTAGAAATACCGCTTAATAGAACGGCCGGGCCGCCATCTTTGCTACGTCACTGCTCCCCCCTCCATACCCCTAGGAAGTCACAACCGCACTTTTTGTGTTCAGGAAAACATACCGAACAAGTACATAGCAGTAGTATGTATGGCGGATATGAGTCCCACGAAAATCGTTATTTGAAGACTTTTTTACAAATGGAGACTGTACTATATTAAAAAAATATAACTACTAAATTTAATTTTGAAATATACATATTAGGTACTAGTAAAATCCGAGAGCTAGGGCCTACATTTATTTCATTTTGGAGTGTTACATATCGGTATTTTAATGATTTAACGATTTACGGTAACATGCAATAACCTAAGTCTAAGTCCAGTAAAGTCGGCGGTGATAGGAAATTCCGCGCTCAAGTGCAACGCTAAGATGTTAGTCGTGAAACAAACGGTGAGTAGTGGAATTACACGCGTTATCATCACTAGTTTGACTCTGTGACTTACTTTATCGCTGGATACGACTTAAAAATGTAAGTTACTAAAGCCAATTATTTATAAATATATATATACAACGGGGCTTAGCACGCGGACAACGATAAGATATATACCGACTCGACTTATACCGTCTGCTGTCGAAAAATATATCGAATTGGTGAGCACGCAAACCGACATCGATAAATTTCTCGAGCTTTGTCTACTAGTTAAAACAAGTGTGTTTTCGTTGACAATATTGAAAACATTTATGTAATAAATTAATAATTATTACCTTATACGATGCATTTATTTTATATTATTATTAATAATCGTTACACAAATATATATTTTAATTTAAAAAGATTAAAAAATACATATATTTAACAAAATAAAAATAAAGCCGAATAAAACTTGTTACCTTGGCCTAAAAAAAGATTGAGTTTTTTTTTATTTATTAAGTCATTGGATAGGATTAAAAATATGTAATGGAAAGTACGTATATATACGGATAATAACATAAAACAAGAATTTTAATATTAATTAATTTATCTTTTCTAAATAGCATAACTCTAGAAACATAAATACTTATTTTCTGATAATCTCATTTTCATAATCTATTTCTTGGTTTGGGCATCCAGATATATTTTTTCAAAATCATTGTTTTTTGAGATTCTAGTTGTTCCAGCAACTTTTCTATAACACGCACATTTATAGTCACTTAAGTATAACAGTTTTTCTAACGAGAATAAAACAATTTTGGTTCTGTTTTTCGCTATTAACTTAATAAAAATATCAAAGCAAAAGTTATTTCGACACTTATCAGCACCTAAAAGAAACGTGATAAAAATTGTATATATATCGACTTTTGTCTACAATCTGACAGTTTAGTTTTGATGTTAATAAGCTGCGTGCTACCGTTTTCGATAAAAGTCGACATAGGTATATCTTCCAATGCGTCAAATTAGTCTATTCGGTATATATCGTGGTCGCGCGTGTTAGCTTTGTAGATATATGTCTTATCGATCGATATGTATCGAACCGAATGACACGCGTGCTCGGCCCCAACATGTTACAAAATACCCGGTAAAAAGTATAATTAATTATCTAAGCCAAATTTTTTTAATCAATTTAAATCGTGCTCGCGAACTGTATCGGCAACGATTTATCGATGGTAGACCTCCCACCGAACACAAACTTAACACCGACAGCTGCCTTCGTATCAGTGTTTTCTGAACATGTCATTCCATCGGTTCTTTTCATCGGTCTACTGGAAGTGGACGTCCAAGCACATTCGACGACAGGCAGGCTGAATTAGTGTTAGAGCATTTTGAACAAGTACAAGGCGAGCCGGAACAAGATTTAGTATAAACCATTTTGCAGTGGCGAATTCTTAAAGAAGTTAGAGGAAAACCCTAATTACGTAAACTATGTTCTTTGGACGGACGAGGCAACCTTCACGAGGTCAGCCCCCCTAGCCACTAGCACGGTCGCTTTTTACGTTGCAGAAGCATGAAAGAGAGTGAGATAATAAAATTATTGTCCTATTGGTGTATCTATATTGTTGTCTCGTTTTGGTTATTTCTGTAACGATAAAAACGAAAGTGACGTCATCATCAAATGTCAATTTTATACAAAAGTTTCGTTATTTACGTCTGCGCTCTTGGCTAGGGGGGCAGGACTTTCAAATATGCATAACGATTACGTTTGGGCTCGCTAGAATCCACATGCTTTACGACAGGGCAGATTCCAACACCAGTGGCGGCTGAATTTGTGGGCTGGCCTTTATGATGGGCATGTCATTGGTCATTATGCCATCACGCCTGAACGGTATCTAACATTTTTACAAATGGATTTCGAAGAGGCGATTGACGACTTTCCTGATGGAGCTCCGGCATATTTTGCTCGCAACGTACGAGAACATCTTAACGTTCGCTTTCCACGAGGATGGATCGGCTGCGGAGGGCCGGTGTTATGGCCTGCTCGTTCTCCGGACCTCACACCCTTGGACTTCTTTTGTGGGGTTATATGAAGGACAAAGTGTATTTCTCCGATTGCCACGCGATTGCCGAGATGAAGTGTGTTAGTTTGATTTTCGCATTAATAACACCGACGATGGTGCGAAATGCCACACATACCATATCCTACGAGCGAGGTTGTGTTTTGAGCAAGGATCACACTTTGAGCCGTTTCTGAATATTTGACGTTTATTATGAAAAAGTAAGTGTTCGTTTAGGTTGTTTCGTTAGGTATGTTTGTCGTTCAGCGGATTTGGTAGGAATATAGGTACATTCTGCGTAGTTTACTCTTTAATTTGACTGAAATAAGGTTTGCACATCAGTGAAAATAATTTTATTTTTTTATTTTTTTGGGGTATGTTATACAGCGTTATTACGGTTCTTAAATATTGTGAATGGACTCGTTATAAGATCCCATTTAACCTCCTTTCGGCTTTACGGGGTATTTTGTAACACGTTGTATGTATTATAAAATATAATGTCCAAAGGCTGAAGAAAAACTGGCGAAATATATAGTTTTTTTTTTAAGTACTTTATTATTAAAAGACATGGTGGATCAACGTGTGGACTCCATATGCGAACTGTGCACCTAGTTAGTTCCAATAAAACTGCAAGTAGAGCTTCAACGTCAACTAACAACAAATTAAACTGGTTATTGACGGAATTTTGGTCATAATTTGTGTACTTAATACGAATTATCGTAAAAAAAGACTGGCATGACTGATACGTAATTTTATTTTAATATAAATAAATTATGATTTTAAATTAAAAACTTGATTTTTTTCATTTAGTCGAGAAAATTCCTTCTACGAAAATACCTACTTCCAAAAAGAAAGACAAATCTGAAAAAAAAAACGTTTTTTTTTCAATTCCGGTATCCCGGTATTGAGAAAAAAATATTCGGTATTAATACCGGTACTGAAAAAATCCGGTATTCGAAAGCCCTAGGCCCAACATGTGTGAAAAAAACTTACTTATTATTATTATCAGAAATAAACAAGTTAAATAATAAGTATTATGTTCGTCTAAAGATTAATAGCATTAGAGTGGGTCGTACCTACAACATTGTTTACCGTCGTCTATAAAATGGCAAAAGTCATCAAAACATCAGCCATTATGTTCCAAAGAACTCTGCGAAGGTACAAAACAACGTGATTATTATCGCCGATTGGTTCGCGCTTCATGTTTACCACTAATGGGTGACACACGCAGCCAAGGTGACACCCTGTATTTCAGGGTTTGTGCCTGTTTGGACTAAATCTTAGTTTGAGGATGGTACGATTTCCCTACTCCCTTTGTTAAATAGGCTACCAAAATCTTACAGGGATTTATGAAGGGTCAAAAAAATGTTGCTGTATAAAAAAAATATAGACAGTAGTTTCTGTAGTCAGTACCTGTCGTTTTATATATATATATATATATATATATATATATATATATATATATATATATATATATATATATATATATATATCTTCACGGGTGCCTTACGGCGCCCGAGACCGTCTAGACGGCCCCAGGGTACCCAGCGGAGGGGTTTTAATCCCACCTCGTCGTAGCCGATGGTATAAGTCTACACCGAACAAGTGGCTAGCTCGTCGCGATGTTTTGAATAGACTCAATAGCCCATCTATAAACAGTTTCACAAGTTGGTATAGTGAAACCGGGACCGACAGCTTAACGTGCTCTCCGAGGCACTATAGTGGTGTTGTCAAACAAATGTACATATTTTTTTTAATTAAAAACTCATTGGTACACACCGGGATTCGAACCAGGGACCTTAGTGTTTTTAAGTCCAAGGTCTAACCAACTCGGCCACCACGTATATACCTGTCGTTTTATATCGAAAAAAGCAGGGATCGGAAAAACTTTTACGACGAATTACCCCGTGAACTTGCTTACCCAATTCAACTGCTATTCTAAACATTTAGGTAACCCCTTTGAAAGGGAAATCCTTATGTTTAACCAATTAGCCTGTAAGGTTATTGCAGTTGATTAACATTGAATATTTCGCTGACAAAAAAATAACTTAAGCTAAAATGACTCTTATTCTATTATAGAGTAATATCAAAATCGTTCAATACCCTTAAAAACATGAAGGGGTTTCCCATTCATTGGGTTACACTTTCAAAGGCATTTGATTACCTTATTTGGTAGATATGATATATATTGATTAATGCTTATTTTAATTTTAATACGTTAGCGCTTAAAAGTAGCGTTTTAAAGACTTTTGAGGTGCAACGGGTTTGGTAAGCAAACCCTCATTAAAAACCCACTCAAAAACCCCCAAAAGGGATATAGGTCCGGTCCCTGGAAAAAAGTGAACTGTTACTTTAAAAAGGTAGATTTTGGAAATCCCAAATAAGCATTTGCATTGCCATCCCTCATACAAATATTTATGTGGAACATATTATCCTGTATTTTTTTTAGAAAGTTTATGCCTAAACTTTTTATGAAAGTATAAAACACGTGGACTAAGTGAAGTAACAATATTGTAAATTTAGTATCTATTTATTATCTGTAAATTTTATTACCTGTAAGTCTATCGCAACCCATTTCGTATATAACCGCATCATTTAGCCGGGATTGTGGGAGCGACCAGTAATTGTTAGATAAATATCTTACTATATCTTACTGTATTGGTCGTCCCCATTGATGCTAGTCAGCTAAGACAGAAAAAAAGTGAGGATTTCATCGGGATCATCGTTAAATAACATTAATGGCATTCTATATAAAACAACGATATTAAGATTCATCATCAAATAAACTAGTTAGGAATCAGATGAACTAAGCCGAAACCGTATTTCAGGCTAGAGATAAAATCTACTAGGTCCGTCCACTCGGTTGGATGAGATCGCTTCAAATTCTCAGTCGGTGGTAGACAATTCGGGATGAAAGTCGCGTTCGCCGCGTTTCAGGGACACCCGAAAATTTTACGTGCGCGATTTTAGTGAAGTTTTTTTATTCGTGGTTTGTGTGAAGATAAAAGTGTTAGTTAATTTAATAAGGAATTTTAGAGTGGAGTGAACTGTTGCAGATTTTTCGGTAAGTTTATTTCTTACTAAAATTAACATTATTTAATTTACAAGTAAAGGTTAGTAACGCAGCGATCCTTTTGGATGCATAAAATTTTATTGACTTCGGTTTAGAGATTTTTTTTTATTAGATATTTTTTTTGTTTTCATAAATCAGAGATACAAAGTACTTATTGTGTCAGTAAGTTGAACCCTTTACTTTGCTTGTGTACGGGATTTTGATATTTAAAATTATTGCTTTTTAATTTTAACTACGTATTTTTATAATACACATAACATTTCTTCTGCGTAGTTACTAAAAAAGATTTATACTTTCAATATTATGAGTACCATCACGGGCGCCTTACGAATCCTGAGATGGCCATAGGCTACCCAGCGGTGGGGGTTTATTACCTTACGGTTTTACTTTATAGTTTCACGATTATGTTTACTATTATGATTACCAGTTATTTTAATTTTAAAATAAATAAATAATTTAAACTAAAAAAGACTCATATATTACACACAGCAAGTCTATCATGGCAATTTTAAAAATATATTACGTTTAAAATATTCATAGAGAAAAGTCTAATTATAGATATTGAAGTTCAATTATTAGATTGTTTTTTTTCTATTATAATTAACAATTTTTAAAGTTAAGTATTTAAAGGTTTTTTACTAGGTTAGGTACTGGTCCGCAAAGAAAGCGAGTTTCGAAGAAAAATGTCTGTAACTTCCAAAATATTGGAGATTTTTTCGCTACTTTTATTAAATAAAGACTATATATTATATATATACGTGGTGGCCGAGTTGGTTAGACCTTCGACTTAAAAACACTTAGGTCCCTGGTTCGAATCCCGGTGTGTGTGTACCAATGAGTTTTTAATTTAAAAAAAAATGTACATTTGTTTGCAACACCACTATAGTGCCTCGGAGAGCACGTTAAGTCCACGGTAAGCACGGTCCCGGTTTCACTATACCAACTTGTGAAACTGTTTATAGATGGGTTATTGAATCTATTCAACAACATCGCGACGAGCTAGCCACTTGTTCGTTGTAGACTCAACCATCGGCTACGACGAGGTGGAATTAAAAACCCCTCCGCTGGGTACCCTGGGGCCGTCTAGGCGGTCTCGGGCGCCGTAAGGCACCTGTGATGGTATATATATATATATATATATATATAATACAGTCTTGACAATTGTATAGTGCTTAAATTAAAGTCATATAAGTTCAAGATTATGAAGATTATTTTGAATACCAGTAGGTTTACATATATTTCAATCTTTATAATTATATTATGATTGTTATAGTATAATCAAAGGATTACGCAGAGGTGGGATAAATATTGGTTGCGTGGTATTAGAAAAGCCTGAAAGTGGGTAAACTCAACCGCGGCACAGAAGAGATAATAGTACAAGTAACCGTAGAGGGTTCCAAATACATATATTTTTCTAGGGTTGCCATATCAAAAATATTCAGCTGTAATAAAACATGACTCATATAATATTTATAAATCTATTGATCTTAACCATGTTTTCTATAATTTTTTTTTGGGAAGTAGTTTATTATGTTAAAACCGATGTACCTACTATTTGAATTTTAACTGGACTAGTGCAAACTTGTGGTACTAACAATAAAAAAAAACCTTACATTAAATATAATTAGATCGCAGAAATATCCTGTGTTTCAAAAAATACGAGACACGATTTTAATATCGTCTCAACCTTAAAATAGCTACGACTTTTTTCTCTTATATGCTAGCACTGACAAGAAACTTGGAGGAACAAACCCCCACCCCCCCCGAAAACGTAATGAAGGGTACTCGCAAAATTCTCGAAAAAAACCTTACTAATTTAAGAGACATAAGTACTATATTATTATATAACAGGTGATATTGACGATGGCGTTTTTTTAAATCACAAAATTAAACGAAGCTTGAACCCTTTCCGATACTAAATCCAGAGGCTCTACCATGGGTTTGCGCATTGTAGAAACGTAACGTTTTCATTTACGTATACGTGAGCAACAACCAATAGGATCGCTTTATTTTTGGTAACAGGATTGAAGAAAGCAATCCTATTGGTTGTTGCTTACGTATACGTATACGTAAATGAATACGTTACGTTTCTACAATCCGCAAACCCATTGTAGAGCTTCAAAGGTCATAGGGGTTGTACCGTTGGTAGGTACATATACCGCCTCCGTAGATTAGTGGTTGCGCCTTTGGCGTTGTATCCGGGGGTCGTGGGTTCGTATCCCATCCATGGCAAAAAAACATAGTACGGTTTACTGTACAGTTTTTCATGCGCTGGGTCTTTATAAAATATAATATGTATTAAAATTGTTGTTTTTGGTATGTGTACTAAGCCTAGAGCTTAGTAGAGCTTACCAGAACGATAATTGTGCGTAATGTAAATATACAGGGTGAATTTGAAAGGATGTACTTTGGGCTAATATGAGGTTCTACTGATCAAATCGAACAACTTTTCATATGAAACCATGTTTCGCATATGAAAAAAAAATTTGGCTTCCCCATACAAATTGGTAATTTTAACATAACGGTATTTTTTTTTCATTTGCGACACATGGTTCCATGGGAAATTTTTTCGATTTGATCAGCAGAACCTCATATTAGCCCAAAGTACATCCTTTTAAAGTCACCATGTATATATAATGAGTGTTTTTTTGTCATAGCGGTAAAAAAAAAATATTGTTGTCTATGATAAAAATAAATAGAAAAACGCATTTTTTTCTTTTAGTGTTCCCCATACAAAAATATTAACATAAAACGACTTAAAGAACAAGAAAGATCTACAAATGACTTTTACACTAAACTCACGATTGAGACCTCACCGCTTGTCTAAAGGTGTTTTACTTGTTGATACGAAGACAGTATGTATCTGTTGGAGTAATTTTAAGCATATAGGCGTCCATGATTTATTTTTGAGGCTTTTTTTAACGAAAAAAAATCCTACTTTTTTATTTCAAAAATGGGTTCTATAAGTGATTCCTCCTTAGGTATATAAAAAAAATCATTGTATATACAACACCCAGTATATAGAAGTATATTTGAATAGAAACGTAAAATAATCTAATCTTATTTAAAAGCAACTTGGCAAATAAGTTTTAAATGACCACGAAAAGTTAGGCGGACAAAGTTTGTAAATGTTCCCATTTTAGCCGTAAATTGACAGAATTTGGCATACGAAGTCATTAAAATTTTTACTTAGTAAAGGAAGTAGGTATGGATAGGATTTATTATTATTTTTGTGTTAATTAATTTATCTAATGTTGTAAATACCTATAAATAATAATAATATGAAGGATTACACACATATTATTCTGATCACAAACTAAGCTCTAAGCTTGTACTATGTGTACCAGAACCAACGATATAATACATATTATATTTTATAAACACCCAGACCATGACAAATTGTACAGAAAAAAAGTACTATTTTTTTTTGCCATGGGTGGGAATCGAACCCACGACCTCCGGATACAACGCAATAGGCGCAATCACTAGTCTATAGAGGCTGTCGTATGTATATAAAACAATTTTTTTTAAATTTCTTGTCCAGATGAGTCTCCTCCTACACCAGTGGCCACATTCTGTTTCTTATAACGTGAGCGTTAGATTGTCAAAATACCGAATTCCGTTATTAGCGCTCTCTCCTCCAATCAGCGAAGATCAAAAAACTACTCTGATTGGAGGAGAGTGCGCTTATAGCGGAATTCGTTATTTTGACAATCTAACGATCACGTTATAAGAAACAGAATGTGGCCGCAGATATAAAAAGCTGTTTTATGAAGAAGAGCAAGGATATCATAAAACTGTTTCTTTTTAAATTATATATTTTAGTACTTAGTGAGAAATATTTATTTGCATCTAAAGTTGATATAATTTTAAATAGTATGACGGCCAGGCAAAACTTGGTCAACAGAAGCCAGTAAATTATAAATTGTAAAACTTTTGTGCGCGCTGATGGGGTATCAACAACGAAAGGATGAAACCCTTCTCCGCGTCTAAATGTTCAATATCGGAATGGGGCAGAAGAAATTAATTAATATAACTGTAATCCTGAAAAGCAATCTTTAAAAGTTAGAGAGACTTTTAATATGTGAAGGCTGTCAAACCTTGCTATTAACGACTTATCGTCAACAAGCCTTTGCTCTCTATGAGCTGCCAATTGGTATTTAGCTGATCCATCCCAAAGGTGGGAGCAGAATCTACACCAGCAAACCTGAGCTGTGTAACGGTTTTGAAGCTATGTCGGTGTTGAGCCGGCACATTACACCCTTTAATTTTATTTTTAGTAAACTTATACAAGGATCAACCCCTATCATAGGAGGGAGTTTTTAATGAGAAACGGGGATCGGACCTATATCCCTTTGAGGAGTTTTTGAATGGGTTTTTAATAAGGGGTTGCTTACCAAACCCGTTGCACCTCAAAAGTCAATTATAAAGCGCTATTTTAAAGCGCTAACCAATTGAAATCAAAATAAGCATTAACCTTATCAAACTTTACCAATGAGGTAATCAAAGGCATTTGAATGCGCAACCCAATGAATGGGAAACCCCTTCATGTTTTAAGGGTTTTAAACGATTTTGATATTACTGTATAATATTATATAAAGATCAAGATCATTTTACCTTAAATATTTTTTTGTAAGCCAAATGTTCAAGGTTAACCAACTGCAATAACTATAAAACCTATTTTTTTTTCTCCCTCTTTCTTCCAAAGTTCAAAAAGAATTGCACCATAGTTTTTCTGGCTGTTTAAGAGTAAGTCTTACAGGCTAACCTGTTAAACATAGGGTGTCCCTTTATAAAGGGTTACCTAAATGTATAGGATAGCAGTTGAATTGGGTAAGCAAGTTCACGGGGTAATTCGTCGTAAGAGGTACACCGTTTAAAGACTTAAGTCGGGGAACGAGTTATCCGGTCCCTGTCCTATGTCACCAGAAGTGAAGAAGCTATAAAGTAAAGTGTACGCTTCGCTTGAAGAGGAGTAATGAGCTGGCCTTTTTGATAGAGCGACCGAAATTATGGTTGGACGCAAGTTTATATTAGGTATACAGGATGGGAAAATGTAACAGAACATGGTTCCCTCAATATATATATAATATTTTTTGCCTATAAAAGCTAAAGTTACCCTTGTTCAGTCTTTACTTCTTCCTTTGATTGGTTATGGTGACGTGTGTTGTGTAGATCTTACGAAAGAATTACTAAACAAAATGGAACGACTACACAATGCATGCATCAGATTAATTTTCTGTCTGCGCAAATATGATCACGTCACACCTTATCGAGATAAGCTGAAATGGTTAGGGATTTGAGGTAGGAGAAACAGCAGGGTTCTCTTCATGCTCTACTCTTTGTTAAACGAACCTAACACTCCCAAATACCTCAAGGATAGTTTTACACCCTCGGCTCGCATCATGATAGAATCCTTCGTTCTGCCTCTAACTCAACTCTTTCTATACCTTCTCATCAATCAACCTTCAATCAATCAATCATCAATATACCTTTGTCTCAAAATCTTTTTCTGTTGCTGCTGCAAGACTCTAGAATGATCTACCGGTGGATATTAGACAAGCTCCTAACAGGGGTATCTTTAAGAGGCTAGTGTATAAACACTTTCTGAATGTATGAATGTGTCTCCTTTTTATTATTCGTTTGGGCTCACTCTCACTTTCATCTTATCCTGTGTTCTTTAAATAATTATTGTTCTGTGGGTAGTGCTATATTGTGCTGTTGCTGTAATATATGCTATTTTATTATTATGTATGTTTATTATTAATATAATTTATTATATGTATGTATATGTAGTCAGCATTAGTGTGTATGTATAATATTTGTATACCTACTCTATTTCTTAAATGTATTTTACTGCACCTATTTGAATGCTTAGCGGCATTAAGTCCGCCTTTGTACTAAATTTGTGCAATAAAGTTTTTAAATAAAAAAATTAAAGAAAATGGTTGAAAGGTACCTTAAATAGAGATAGTTAATCATACTGAAAGAAAACTTTATTTTATTTTTGAATTTATGATAAACTGCGTTCACAGTTTTAGGAAACAAACATGCATCCACATGAATATTATATTTGTCGCACAAAAAGAAACAGAATTTTCAGCCATCTTGTGTCTTCCTTAAGTAATCTTCTTCATAGTGGACTCAACCATCCATGGGTCACATGCCTTGCTCTATTAAAAAAACATAATTTATAATGTACTTATATTTATCATGTAAGTAGGTATGAATAACATAAAAGTGCCCTAAGACCTAAAATTGCATGACTAAACTTAAGAACAAAAGAGTCACAGCCGCTATACAAACTTAAAACAAAAAGTGATAACAAAAATTATTATAAGTTTAATTATATTCATTATTATTATAACTCTATAATATGAAGTTTATTATCTCTTTTCCATATGTAGATTTAAATGAGTGCGAGCCAAATAGATGAATATTTGTGATTTCTACTTTACAAAGCGTTTAAGTTCAGGTTCAGGGTTTAATATTATTCATACTTTTATATTATTAGGTATACCCACAGTAAATCTGTGGGTATACCTAATTACATTATATAAGATAGTAGATTGAACTTCCTTATAACAACTAAAGATGCCTACTTTTTAATATTAAGTTAGTTGATAAATTATATTTTTCCATCGTCGCTGATGACCTTTTTACCTCCATGATAAATATGTATTCACTTTAATTAGGTGTGATACCTATAACAGTGATTCGTCAACTTTTTATAGTTATAACCATTTTTATATAACTTTCGGATTTATTTGTCTTACTAGTTTTTACAGAATGTTGAGAGACTCATTTTCATCTTTTATCTTTTTCTTTACTTTATGCCACAAGTCTGAGATATTATATAGCATTCACTTCTTTCTTACTAAGTACCCTTGCGATTTTTTCTTGCCATCTAGTTATAGTCCATTAACTTTTTAAAATAAGTATTCATGTTAATTTAGAAAGATTTTTTGTTTCAAATTAACACAATAAAAAATCCATTAAATAAATAACAATGCACAATTTGGTCTTCCATTATCTTCCTCGTGCCAATCTAGTTGGGATATTCCACTCACAAAACTTATATTCAATAGGCTCCTTTCTGATGCTTAATAAGAAATAGTTGAAAGGGCACGAATTTTAGCTTCTTGTGAGAAATAATTTGCAGCTTGGCTTAAAACTTACCCCTTCAAAAAACATTGGTACCTACTCTTATTGATCAAAACTCCCTTAGAATTAGTATAGGCTTTCGAATTGGGGCTAAACTCTGTCAACCTCATTTCTGCGTATGTGGCTCCTTTGTGAAATCCAATGGACACTATGGTCTCTCTTGCCAAAGGAGTGTACGAATACCACTTCATGCACCAATAAAATATAAAATTAAAAGATCTTTGGTTTTGACTGACACTCCATGCCTGATTGAGCCTCCAGGTATTAGTCGTTGGACGATAAGACATCGGATGGGATGACCCTAGCTGGTGCCTTGGTGCCGTGGACGTGCATTAATTTGGGCAGACACTCTGGCGCCGAGTCATATATCAACTTCTTCCCAGTCCGCCGGTACTATTATGGCTTCTCGCGCGGCTCATAAGAAATTACAAAAATATTTTTGATTGCGTGACTCCTTTGAATGTCTTCAATTTTCTGTGAAAATCTTGGGGCCGTGGTCTCCGGAGGTTTACTGAGGCTATTTAAATAAATAAATAAATACCATCACGGGTGCCTATTTGGTTGCCGAGAACCATTTAAACGGCCTAAGGGTACCCAGCGGAGGGATTAATTAACCCGTCCTCATTTCGCCGATGGTATTCGGAGGCAACACCTAACAAGTGGCGAGCTTGTTGCGGTGTTTACGATGAAATAGCCTCATTGTATAAAGCGGTCACCCATCCCAGGCCGGCCTTGTTGTCATCTGCTTAACCTTGTTATCAGTTGCGCAGTGACTTAACCACTAGGTTGGGGCCGCTTTTTTTTATTGGCAAACTACTTTAATTAAAAAAATTGGAGTTTGTCGAGTTAAATCCTTTTTTTACAGAAAATTAGTTTGGAAATCCAAAGGGGTAACGCAGCGAGGATTTTGGGTACTATTGGAAATACGCCTATGAAGGAGATCTACGGATTCATGTGCGTGTGTCGGTCTGTATGCTGTGTTGCAGTTTTAGTCTGTGGGTTAACCGGTTTTCAGAGACTATTGCAATGATTTCTTGTCGAGGTGGTAGTCTCCTTTCAGGGCGTGGTTGCGAAAGGGGCGGTTTAATTAACGATATCTTAGTACATATAGGTATCTTCAAAATGTTTTTTTCTGCAATATGCAGATCTTCTTGTTTACATGATTGCAGAGACTTATTATAATAAAAGATAGATAATATTAATATGATTCATGGAAGTTAATTGGAAAATTCCAATGCATTTCTAACTCTACATTAATAATAATAAGTAGGTATGTACTATTTACTTAATAACAGGAAAATAAAGGCAATTTCTGAATATGTATTTTCAATGTTCTTATACTAAAAAAAATATTAGGCATTAAGTTTAACTACACAATCAGGGGCCTAATTATAAAACAGCGATAGCGATCTGTCAATGCGTTGATAATTTGAGTTGCCATCACTCTTATTTCCAATGCAATAAAGGCAGTTCCAATTACAATCGATCACGATAGCGATCTGTCAAAATTTCGTTTCATAAGTGCAGAACCCATATTTAAAAAGCATTTTTAAATATTAAGAAAAGCGTTTTTTTTTCTAAAAATAAAGACATATTATTTGAACTTATATGAACATATATTAAAGGTTAAAGTAACTCCAATAATATTATTATAGTTACGTGCAAATAAAAAATCTTCAGGCAAGTGGCGGTTAGGTTATTAAAAGTGGGTCTAGTGTACCTACCTAATTACGTGATTAAATTGAAGATATTTATTTACTTATTTAAAAATTGTTGTATGGGGCGACCCTAAAAAAAAAATACGTATTAAATTTTTTTATTGATAGGACATAATGTTTGGATAGGAAAAAAAACACTGCGGTGATATCATAGAAATATTTAATGTTCGCGTCACCTTCGCTCTCACTTAAATTAATAAAGATCTTGTGTTTTTGTAAAAATATTTAAAATAAGATATAAATGATATAACCCGCGATCCTCGCTTTCGTGGAAAGTTACTTAACCACTGAGCCACTAGATGGCATAGGAGTCTTTGTTTAGGTTTTTACTTTTTTCAGTAAAAAAAAAAACAGTATAGTATTAGAAACTAGGACTTCTAACTTCACTCATAGAGTTATTAGAAGAAAGCTAATAGAGACTACATATATAAGTAGATAACAAGCAATGACAAAATTCGTAAGAGGTGACTGGAACCAAGTTAGCTCGGTGGTGGAGTACCTTGCCGCGAAAGCGAAGATCGTTGGTTCGAGTTCCGCCCACCATAATTTTTTAAATTGCATTTTATCTTAAAATAAAAATATAAGATTATCCTGATAAGGAATTTATAAAAATGCATAAATATAAAATAATTAATATTGGTAGATCATGAATAGCCTTTCAATATCATATCCATATAGTAATCATAATATCAAGTAAAATCAATACACAGCCATGCATACACACGAACACACCTTTATTTTCAAATACACACACGCACCCACACACAAACACATACCTAAACCGCATTATTAACAGTATAACAAACAAAAAAGAAATCTAACAATGGCCAAAGTTTGGTCTGTGATGTAAATTTTATTACTATATATTGTAATGTGCTGTAGATTTTTGTAATGATAAATAAATAAAATAAATAAAAAAGTAATATGTCTATACTACTATTACTATATGGATCTTTTTAAATACCTGGCTGTGGTTTTTTTTGTACTTATTTTTATAGAATAAGTATTAACTTATTCTATAAAAATAAGTAAACAAAAAGTTGGTCACAGCCCGAAACTTAATTATCGGTTTTTGTTTCACGTAAAGCTTATAAGCTTCTATGCTATTTGTTGATTAAGTAATTAGACCTGAAAGACAACTAAAGTCCGACTAAGATAACATTACAGGCAGGACATGTCTCGGGGTTTAATTCAATTTAATGGTTTTAAAAATACGTTTGTTTTACGTATATTTACAGAGTATAAAAGTTTCTAGGGTTTTATTATTACTAAAAGACAACAATAATAAGAATACAGGCGGATCCAGGATTTAATTTCATTTTCAGGAGTGCTCCAGTCTTTTCATAATATTTTTACAGGATCGAACTCTGCGTTCTCCATACAACAAATACAAATACATTTATTTAGATAAAAATACATAAGTTGTTTTACAACGGGCCCCGCACTAGGAAAACCTGTATCGCGGGCTCCCAACGATGAGTTAACATTTTTTTCCTTGTTTGAGCTACCAAGACACATTATTATGAATTTAATAATATAATTTAATAACACATAACAAGTAGATTATTACACATATATAAAAGTAAAGACAAAATCAAAAAACAAAAACAAAAAACACAAACATTCACTGGTATTATTACCATTATTATTAATGCCACTATTATCATTATTATTTTCAATCAAATGTACTTATATTCAAATTAGAAACACAGTACATAAGGTGCATGTATGCCCAGCAAGTTCGTGGGTGCACATATTAATAAAATCTATACAATACTAAAATCACCATTCTAACATTACATTAAATTAACAGAACAATTAAACTTAAATTACTATAAAAAACAATCATTAAATTATTATAAAATTACAAATGAAAAACATAATACAGATTAAAAATAAATAAAAGTAGCAATTTTGTAGGTAACTATATTATTAACAAAATATAAGACATATAAATGAGAATGCTTCTTCTTAAGAGTAATACAAAATGAGCTTTCGCACTACCAGTATTATACGACTGCTGTTTGTCGCATAACTAAATTATATTTTTGTCGGTCATTGTATTAACGAATCTTTTTGTGTTGTGATTTTTTTTGGAAATGAGAAAAAAAAGTATAAATATTTATTACCTCCAATTTTTGCATACAATTACCAACATAAAAATAATAATTGAACTTCGGCTTAGATTTAATATTAGAAGTACGTTTGTATGGGCGTCAAGACGCCTGCAGAGCCCTTAATAGTTTAAGTGTTGACCTACTTATGTTGTTTTTTATGGCTTTATTGTCAATTGTATGTTGGTTGGATTAAATCTAGAAATACAAATTTGATATTTTTACACATGTTACATATAATAATACCTATTAGCTTTATTTAAAAATAAGTTTGAATGTTTAGATACCTATTATATATTTAAAATCTCTGAAACAAAACCTACCTGTTTATTAAAATTTGCAAGCTGGACTACAGCTAAATACGAGAACTTATTTTATAGACCACCTAATATATATCGTGTTTTTATTGACAACACCATTATAGTGCCTCGGAGAGCACGTTAAGCTGTCGATCCCGGTTTCACTATACCAACTTGTGAAACTGTTTATAGATGGGTTATTGAGTCTATTCAAAACATCGCGACGAGCTAGCCACTTGTTCGGTGTAGACTCATACCATCGGCTACGTCGAGGTGGGATTAAAACCCCTCCGCTGGGTACCCTGGGGCCGTCTAGGCGGTCTCGGGCGCCGTAAGGCACCCGTGGTGATATGTATGTATGTATGATAATGTCCTAAATTGTTATATTTTTTATAAGAGCTCAACATGTAATCTTGCATCCACCTGATGTTAAGCCGAATGCAAAGTCCAGGAATGATAGCAATAAGCGGATGCATGCAGGTGCACCGCTGGTTGCTTTCATTATGCCAGCTTAAGATGCCTATTCACGCTTGTTTAAAGGGCTCTAGGTTATAAGAGGAAGTAAACACGTAAGCTGGTAGAGCATTCCACATTTTAATAGTACGGCATCTGCATCTGTATGAATCGCCAAAATGTTTAGTATACGTAGTAACGTTTCGAATCCGACTATAGCTTAATAAAAACTAAAATGTTTGTAGACTTTATATGAATTTAAACCTCTCTCGCGGCGGAGGATCCAGCAGTCCCTGGACTTGCCGCTAAATTGACATTTCAAAGAATAAAACAAAAAGTTTTTCGTTTTTTTATTTTTTTTTCGGAATTTTTTAATTGTTTTTCTGTCTTCCAAAATAAATGAATTTAACGAAGAAAATCGATACATTTTGAAGTTTTATTACAAAAAGAGGATAAAAGTGACACACCCGCGAAAAAAAAAATTATGAACCTTTTTTTTTAAATATACCTACATATTTTATATACCTGTTTTAATGTAATTTATATATATATATCATCACGGGTGCCTTACGGCGCCCGAGACCGCCTAGACGGCCCCAGGGTACCCAGCGGAGGGGTTTTAATCCCACCTCGTTGTAGCCGATGGTACGAGTCTACACCGAACAAGTGGCTAGCTCGTCGCGATGTTTTGGATAGACTCAATAACCCATCTATAAACAGTTCCACAAGTTGGTATAGTGAAACCGGGACCGACAGCTTAACGTGCTCTCCGAGGCACTATAGTGGTGTTGTCAAAAAAATGTACATAAATTTTTAAATTAAAAACTCATTGGTACACACCGGGATTCGAACCAGGGACCTAAGCGTTTTTAAGTCCAAGGTCTAACCAACTAGGCCACCACGAATGTATATGTAATGTAATTTAGATTTAAGTATTTTGTTTCATTTTATTTCTTGAATAAGTGATATTCTATTCTTATGAACCCTAATACAGATGCCAGTAATAGTGTCACACAATTGCTGTAAGCGATTTCAGTCTGATAATTTTAACGTCAAAGATGCAGCTCGCTATTAAACAATTGTACCTAAAAATCATTGTGTTGTGGGTAATAAATATATATTTATGTATTGTAATATTTTACAAGTATATCTATATTGTAATACTTTACAAGTATATCTATGGTGTATTTATGTATTGTAATATTTTATAAGTATATATACGTGGTGGCCGAGTTGGTTAGACCTTGGACTTAAAAACACTTAGGTCCCTGGTTCGAATCCCGGTGTGTACCAATGAGTTTTTAATTAAAAAAATTATGTACATTTGTTTGACAACACCACTATAGTGCCTCGGAGAGCACGTTAAGCTGTCGGTTCCGGTTTCACTATACCAACTTGTGAAACTGTTTACAGATGGGTTATTGAGTCTATTCAAAACATCGCGACGAGCTAGCCACTTGTTCGGTGTAGAATCATACCATCGGCTACGACGAGGTGGGATTAAAACCCCTCCGCTGGGTACCCTGGGGCCGTCTAGGCGGTCTCGGGCGCCGTAAGGCACCCGTGATGATACCAAAATATGATTTTAATTCTGCGTCAAACAGTAGTCGAGTAATAATGGAGGTCTTGTGCGAAATAGTGTTGCAGTTTTTTTTCAGACTATAAGGTACAAAATGCTTAAATGGGCAAAAATATGGGATTTCAGATTTTTTATCTGGGACATTTAAAAAAAATATAATAATAAGTATTCTGATGAACTGGCAACAAATAAATATTCTTTGTGGACACATTTAAACATATTTAAGAAAAAAAAAATACAATTATAATCATAATTTAAAAGCAAAGGGTACATTTATTTCGTACGAACGTTGCGTATGAGCGCCGTACATTGACTGGGAAATAACAAACGTTTTTGGCACGGTTAAAATTCGGGACAAAATCAGTCCCGGCGACATTTAAAATTACGCCCGAAATACGGGACGTCCAGTGAAATTCGGGACATATGGCAATACTAGTGCGAAAGCTCTATTTGTATCCTAAATACTTTTTTGACCTACTTATATAGTTTTATTATAAATACAGTGGAAGCAATATAACAAGTAATACCTATATAAAGAAGAATAAAAAAAATATAATAAACAATAAGAAAGATTAAATCAAGACTGGCTTCAAAGGACTTGATTCCAGAGCCGTAAACCATTTTAACAAAAAAAAAAGAAAAAAAAAGCTCTATTTGTATCGAGAACGCAGTGTTCTTAACGAAAGTAAAAAAAATAGTGAGCTTCTGTCGTCACCATATTGACCTTTAATTTAGAAGGTATAAACCCATTAATCTCGATGGATATTAAACTTTATTAAGTAGGTAATATTCCTGGGGCATGTTTACTTTCATGGCTAATGTTTGGTTCGGCGATATGATGATGTAAAAGCTACGTAGGCAAATGACGTAAACGATATGCTATACGAAATACTTGGTAGACCGATCGACCGGTCTCGTTACACCCTTACTATTACTATCAGGCGGATGTAGGGTCACATGCTCTATAAAAAAAACTTATAATACTTACTCGTATAAACTGAAACCAATTGCGCACTTATCTTAATTCGCGTAATATATTACTTATATACATAGTGAGGTTATATACAAATTAAGACGAAGTAAAAGGCATTCTCTAGCTCCAGCTGTCAGCGTGACGAAGGTTAATTTGGTTTAATGAGGGCAAAATTTAAGGTTATCAATTATTGATCGGTGCCCTGGTGGTGGTATAAAGGAAAAAAGAAATCCCATGCAGGCAGGATATTCCAACTATTACTGTGCGACATACGAGTACCCTAGTATACGAGACCTAGAAAGGTTGTACTTGGGATAAAATAAGTATCTACTGATCAAATAAAAAATCTTGTTCAATGAAACCTGTGCCGTAAATTAAAAAAAAAGTTATTGTAACAACACTAGTTTGTATGATTAAAACATTTTTTTTCATTTGCGACACATGGTTCCATGGGTAAAGTGTTTTGATTTGATCAGTAGAGCCTCATATTGGCCAAAGGTCAGATCTTTCAAGGTCACCATAGGTGTTCATACTGAACTGATTTTGAAAATTCTTTTAGTTTTGGATAACCCATTTATCGAATTTTGGAAGGCAATAAGCTACGACCAACAGGAGCGGAGCATCAATGAAAAATGTTGGGAAAACGGGGAAAATTTGTTCCTTTTGAGAGCTTACGTTGCGTGCGCTGCGTAAACGGTTAAAGTTACGCAGACGAAGTTGCGACTGTCAGCTAGTAATAATATATTTTTGTTCTGGAGCGTTTGTCTTTCACCGTATATTTTGGAAATGAAATGTAGAGATTGAAAAGTTATTGAGAGCACTGCAATGAATATCGTTGAAAGATTATTTTAAGCCGTTTAGCATTGCTCTGATTCATATTAACAAAAATACACTGGGTCCCAATTCTCTTCTCTTTATTAACTTAGTTCAAATGGAATCGCAATCTCATCATAATGGAATAACACACACTAATTTTGACTGTTTTCTAAAGGTATAATGTTAGCAGAATACGAAATGTGACAAATAATAATAATATGTATGTATATTAATTACACATATTGCTCTGGTCAGTAACTAAGCTCTAGGCTTGCCCTATGTGTACTAGAAACAATGACATAATACAATTTATATTTTATAAACACCCAGACTATGATACACTGTACAGAAAAAAATACTAAATTTTTTTTTCTCCATGGGTAGGGACAATCGAACCCACGACCCCCGGATAAAAATTGAGCGATTGTGATTCTATTACGACGCGATTGAACTAAATTTTAGGAGATTTGAGAAACGTTTCACTAAACCAGATTTAGCCTAAACTTGGTAATAAATATGTTTTTTCACTTTGGTTCCATATCAGTGATAGGGAAAAACGGAGCTATGGTTTATTGAAACGTTTCTAAATAAGAAATTATATTATTATAATAACGAAGTACATAATTGAACTACTAGAAACACCAATAGTATAATCGAAGGAAAGATAACTACTACTATAGATAGTTGCTTTACTTTTTTGTTTTATTTGTGTGAATAGAAAAACGGATTTTAGGATAAAAGGCAAACAAAGGGTGTACGTCTGAAAGTAAAACTTTGTTGGGTAGCTAATTAAAAACAACTGAAATATCGTTTAGTATATTCCAAGTACATTTTAAATACGTGAAATATACACACATTTTTCCGCTTTAAATTAACGTCAAAGACATAATATAATAATGTATTTTTTTTATACAATATACTCGGAAAGTACCTTTTGATTTATTGAAAATTATTTAATAAGGCAGAATGTACATCATTATTATCATACAAATATATGGGCGGTATATAAAAATCCACTGTTTATGTCTAAGACTATTTTCCTCATAGATGTAGTATAAATAAAGCACTATAGTTATATAAAAAATCGATGGATATCGATTTTGTCGATTCATCTAGGCTACCGATGCTGTTGTGCTAAGGCCGTATGTGCTTATCGGTTGGTTTTTCCTCTGGGATTATTATTATATAGTTCAGTGTGGCGCTAAGAGGTGGCGTTATATTGTATAACTTTCGTAGCCATGTCGTAGAATTCGTAGCATAACTACGAAATAACTGGCTTTGCTATTTAGTCAAAGAAAAATTGATACCTTCAAATACCTGGCATATTTTGGAATGTTATGCATACATACATATCATCACGGGTGCCTTACGGTGCCCGAGACCGCCTAGACGGCCCCAAGGTACTTTTTGATGAACGACAGGGTTTTAATCCCACCTCGTCGTAGCCGATGGTATGAGTCTACACCGAACAAGTGGCTAGCGCGTCGCGATGTTTTGAATAGACTTAATAACCCATCTATAAACAGTTTCACAAGTTGGTGTAGTGAAACCGAGACCGACAGCTTAACGTGCTCTCCGAGGCACTATAGTGGTGTTGTCAAACAAATGTACGTAATTTTTTTAACTAAAAACTCATTGGTACACACCGGGATTCGAACCAGAGACCTAAGTGTTTTTAAGTCCAAGGTCTAACCAAATCGGCCACCACGTATATATATAATTGGAATGTTATAATAATTATTATATAGTACTCAAGTTAATTCAGAATTTTAGTATGTACATATGTGACTTTGAAAGTTTGTAGTTTAGGCTAATATTGGTCAAATATTTCACAAGGAATTATAATTTTGCGATGTATGGCGCAAAATTATAATTAAAAGTTGACTTCTCAATACAAATTGGTTATTTTAACATTACTAGTTGAACATTAGAGTTTCTTAATAGCCCAAAGTCCAACCTTTCAAATTCACCATGTATTGTAGTAATTCAAGCAAAGTCTTTGTTTCATCCTTTAAATGATCTTCGCATTTCAAGATGGCTACCAGAACTGTATGGAACATGTTTCTAAGATAGACACTGACAGGATAGTTTTTGGTTACTGAACACATTGGCCCGTTCCGACCTTAGCATCGTCGAAACGCTGGTTTTTTAGCCCAAGTCGTTACAGAGGTATGTTATCTTTCAAGTTACCATCAATCGTTCCGCGATCAGAAATATTAACACGAATCGCTGGTTTTTAGCCTAACCCCCGTATTCTAAGACGTATCCTTAACTCCACTTTACACTCAAGGAACGTCTGTCTCTTTCCACCAAATGTCAACTATAAAAAGCAAGTTGAGACAGACGCTCCTTGAGTGAAGAGTGGAGTTAAGGACACGTCTTAGAATACGGGGGTAAGTCGTTACAGCGCGAGGAAGACTTAGCAATTCAAGTTGCCATCAATCGATCCGCGATCAGAAATGTTAACATGAAAAGTTAGCAATTGTATCTCGAGTTGAAAGGTGGTTTTTGTGTTACTTTTTGACAGATGTTTATTTACATTTAAATATCTATCTACGAATTGGATTTTAATTATGTTCTATATTCATATTTGTTCTAGTTATAAAATTTCGATTAAACCTAAAAAATATATATGATGAAAGAAAATATTTTATTCTTAGTTTTTAATAGAATTAATGTAATAAATAACTATGACACTTTACTTAATAGAGATTAATCTCCCTCTCTCCCTTTTTTAAATATAAGGAAGGAATAATGTAATAAAACTTTGTCAACAAATTCTAATGTAATAAACCTTTGTCAACAAATATGATGTAAGTAAATTCAGCTTTGGTAGGTTGAGTTTGAGGTAATTAATTAAATTAATATTGTAATATCATAAAATTATTTTAATATTTACAATAATTAAATATACAGGGTGAATTTGAAAGGATGCACTTTGTACTAATATGAGATTCTGCTGATCAAATCGATCAACTTTCCCCATGGAACCATGTGTCGCAAATGAAAAAAAATTTTGGTTTCCCCATACAAATTGGTCAGTTTATCATTACTAGTTTCTATGGAGAAGGCAATTTTTTTTCAATCGCGACCCCTTTCAATCGTTGGGAAAAGTTGTTCGGTTTGATCAGCCGAACCTCATATTAGCGCAAAGTACATCTTTTCAAAGTCACCATGTATACATATAATACTTTTATTCCAACCACGGCATTTTTTCCAAACCTTTATAACTGTGGAGATGGAGGTGGGCACTGGGCAATAAAGGATTTTATCAGAACTGTTACTCTATATATATATATCATCACGGTTGCCTTACGGCGCCCGAGACCGCCTAGACGGCCCCAGGGTACCCAGCGGAGGGGTTTTTAATCCCACCTTGTCGTAGCCGATGGTATGAGTCTACACCGAACAAGTGGCTAGTTCGTCGCGATGTTTTGAATAGACTCAATAACCATCTATAAACAGTTTCACAAGTTGGAATAGTGAAACCGGGACCGACAACTTAACGTGCTCTCCGAGGCACTATAGTGGTGTTGTCAAACAAATGTACATATATTTTTTAATTAAAAACTCATTGGTACACACCGGGATTCGAACCAGAGACCTAAGTGTTTTTAAGTCCAAGGTCTAACCAAATCGGCCACCACGTATATACGACTATACTTTTACTCTAATAACTAATAATAATGTCCTAAATAACGTTTAGAATTCGTTCACTGGAACTATATAATATATATATTGTAATTATTTACAGATCCCTAAGTATGGGAACAATAACCTCGCTTGACTGCTGTTATTTTAGCTTCATTAAACTTATATATGGTCGTGACCAACATGACATATTAAATTGGTCTGTTCTAAAATGATGGAGTACATATTCTCGAGCCCAAATGTGTTGTCAATGGAGGTAGGTATCCATTAATATGTTCTATACGCTGATACGCGTGTATGCCTATATCTGTAACAGTTTTAACTGAGCTAGGGTCTCGTGACTAATCAAATTTGGGTCAATATAAAATTGATTGCTGAAAGCATTATATATTATATTTTTTTTAGAGCAGAAACGAGTGGCTAAAATGGAAGTCTTATTTATTTTTTACATGTTTTTTAACACTATTGATAAATTAAGATAAAAGATAACTGAAGTAAAAGGTTGTTAATTTATTTTTATGCTACCATCTACCTGCTCGATATATTCAATATCATGTAAACGTAAACCTGAAGTATTTTTATAGCGGTTTAAGAGGATCGTCTGATCAAAAATTTTCCATACAGCTACGACCTTTTGGTCGTGACTCTTAAAATTATTCATAGATTTTTATCTAAGCGTCTAGACTCTAGATGTCTCGTACGTTTTCCTCTTTTGAAGTTTGGTATGGGGAACAAAAATATATCCCTGAGATCTAAAAAACATCTCTTTAAAATCCCTCATATAAATAAAAATAATACCTACAAAATATCAAGAAATAAAAAAAATTAAACTTACAGTCATCGTTTATTTTCTATTTAATAAAAGGGACAAATTCGCAGTCTCCGAAATAGACGCGCCTGTATGAGAAGTATGTAGGGATCGTACAAAGTGGCATACATTGCTCTCAGCTTACCCCATAACTGGGATACAGGCGTGATGGTATGTATGTAATAAAATGAGACCATTTTTTTTCAACTTCATTAATGTTTAGGGGTAGACAAAATTTTTGCCCCAAAAGTCGTTTTGCTGCCTAAATTGTAGGTATAATATCATACATGCTGTTTCTCTTATTGAGGTTCGTGGAAAAGATAGATGCATGGGCATTGAAGAGCCTCATATCAGACGCTCCTCTTAACAGCTAAACTAGAGACCGTTAACTGTAAGATGTCTTCTGCCTGCTATAGTGCCAACATTACGGCAGGGGACATCTACGGTGAACGCCATAGTGCCAACATTACGGCAGGGGACATCTACGGTGAACGCCATAGTGCCAACATTACTGCAGGGGACATCTACGGAGAACGCCATAGTGCCAACATTACGGCAGGGGACATCTTACGGTAAATGCCATAGTGCCAACATTACGGAAGGAGACATCTTACGGTGAACGCCATAGTGCCAACATTACGGCAGGGGACATCTTACGGTGAACGGTCTGTAGGTACTGAACAAATTTTGCTGAAGTATATTGGGGAGATAAATATAATCCTCGATGTCAAAATAATAAACAATATTGGATATTATATCTTGATACTATATTATTTAAAGTGCCATTTCTTGGGATCCTAAAGTATCACATAGCCCCTTGGGCCACGGCTGTTGAGCTAAGGTGCAGATCTCTAAAATTCTGATAAATGAATACGATATCCTCGGCATTAGATGTAGATTCTTTTGCTCGGTACCACAGAAGAAATAATAGTACAAGCCGGTACTCGGCTTTGTATCTCGGTGACTTTGAAAGGATGTACTTTGGGCTAATATGAGGTTCGGCTGATCAAATCAAACAACTTCTTCCATGGAACCATGTGTCTCAAAAGAAAAGTCATCGTAATTTATTTCTTAGGGCCGATTCGACAAAAAGGGGCTAATAACTTATACTGGGGATAGTAATGCCAAATTTCATACAAATATTTAATCATAGATTACAATTTTAATGCTCAGTATAATGATTTGTATGTGATTTGACGTTACTAATCTTGGTATAAGTTATGCCTTCTTTTGGTCGAATCGGTCCTTATACTACCACAATACAAAAATGAATAGTATTGAATTAAAAGATATAAAAATAAACGAATTATATTCAACAATTAAAAACATTACCTACACAAAACAAAGAGCCGAATTCGAATTTAATAAAGCATGACACTCAAATAAAATATTAGCCTGTTTGTATTAAAATTTACAGCTTAGTCTAAAAGCAATTATAAACTTTATCTCTTACCGTAGTAATTTTATGTTTTGACCGGCGTGAAGTTAGCGGCCAATTTTCTAGCAGCCAAATTTTTTTCGCTTATGTGAACAAACCCTTATGCTGCCAGATATCTAGCAGCCTTAATTTTATGAAAAACATTCTGTTAGAGTTGTAAACGTATAGTAGTGAACGCAATCTATTTCATACAGATGGATACCTTTGACGCATAGTATGTTAGAAGCTGGATAATCAATTCTGACATGTTTCTACCCTTCAATGGTATTTTTTTTAAGAAATCACTATACTAGTCTATGACAGAAATGAGAAACCAAATTATAAGATATCAAATGCAGTTCCTTTAGCAACTATTTAAAACATATTTTAACAACTCCAGACAGATATTTGTACCATTGCATGACATTTTTTGTAATTGATCACTTTACATGAATAAGTATTATTTAACTGCCACTCGAACTATCACAGAAATGAGGAACCAAATTCTAACATACTGGATATCAAAGGCAGTTCCATAAGCAACTATTTAAAACATATTTCAACAACTCCGGAAGTATATTTCCGACTTTGCATGACGTTTATACAAAAAAAAAAAAAAAATTATGAATAAATATTTTTCATTTGCCTCTTGATCTATGACAGAAATGAGGAACCAAATTCTAACATACTGCATATCAAAAGCAGTTCCATAAGCAACTATTTAAAACATATTTCAACAACTCGGAAAGGATATTTCCACCTTTGCATGACTTTTTTGTAAGTGATGAATAAGTATTTTTCATCTGTCTCTCGGTCTATGACAGAAATGAGGAACTAAATTCTAACATACTGCATATCAAAGGCAGTTCCATAAGCAACTATTTAAAACATATTTCAACAACTCGGAAAGGATATTTCCACCTTTGCATGACTTTTTTGTAAGTGATGAATAAGTATTTTTCATCTGTCTCTCGGTCTATGACAGAAATGAGGAACCAAATTCTAACATACTGGATATCAAAGGCAGTTCCATAAGCAACTATTTAAAACATATTTCAACACCTCGGAAAGGATATTTCCACCTTTGCATGACTTTTTTGTAAGTGATGAATAAGTATTTTTCATCTGTCTCTCGGTCTATGACAGAAATGAGGAACCAAATTCTAACATACTGCATATCAAAGGCAGTTCCATAAGCAACTATTTAAAACATATTTTAACAACTCGGAAAGGATATTTCCACCTTTGCATGACTTTTTTGTAAGTGATGAATATCCATTTTTCATCTGCCTCTCGGTCTATGACAGAAATGAGAAACCAAATTCTAACATACTGGATATCACAGGCAGTTCCATAAGCAACTATTTAAAACATATTTCAACAACTCGGAAAGGATATTTCCACCTTTGCATGACTTTTTTGTAAGTGATAAATAAGTATTTTTCATCTGTCTCTCGGTCTATGACAGAAATGAGGAACCAAATTCTAACATACTGGATATCAAAGGCAGTTCCATAAGCAACTATTTAAAACATATTTCAACAACTCCGGAAGTATATTTCCGACTTTGCATGACGTTTATACAAAAAAAATAATAATTTATGAATAAATATTTTTCATTTGCCTCTTGATCTATGACAGAAATGAGGAACCAAATTCTAACATACTGCATATCAAAAGCAGTTCCATAAGCAACTATTTAAAACATATTTCAACAACTCGGAAAGGATATTTCCACCTTTGCATGACTTTTTTGTAAGTGATGAATAAGTATTTTTCATCTGTCTCTCGGTCTATGACAGAAATGAGGAACTAAATTCTAACATACTGCATATCAAAGGCAGTTCCATAAGCAACTATTTAAAACATATTTCAACAACTCGGAAAGGATAGGACCTTTGCATGACTTTTTTGTAAGTGATGAATAAGTATTTTTCATCTGCCTCTCGGTCTATGACAGAAATGAGGAACCAAATTCTAACATACTGCATATCAAAGGCAGTTCCATAAGCAACCATTTAAAACATATTTCAACAACTCGGAAAGGATATTTCTACCTTTGCATGGCTTTTTTGTAAGTGATGAATATCCATTTTTCATCTGCCTCTCGGTCTATGACAGAAATGAGGAACCAAATTCTAACATACTGGATATCAAAGGCAGTTCCATAAGCAACTATTTAAAACATATTTCAACACCTCGGAAAGGATATTTCCACCTTTGCATGACTTTTTTGTAAGTGATGAATAAGTATTTTTCATCTGTCTCTCGGTCTATGACAGAAATGAGGAACTAAATTCTAACATACTGCATATCAAAGGCAGTTCCATAAGCAACTATTTAAAACATATTTCAACAACTCGGAAAGGATATTTCCACCTTTGCATGACTTTTTTGTAAGTGATGAATAAGTATTTTTCATCTGCCTCTCGGTCTATGACAGAAATGAGGAACCAAATTCTAACATACTGCATATCAAAGGCAGTTCCATAAGCAACCATTTAAAACATATTTCAACAACTCGGAAAGGATATTTCTACCTTTGCATGGCTTTTTTGTAAGTGATGAATATCCATTTTTCATCTGCCTCTCGGTCTATGACAGAAATGAGGAACCAAATTCTAACATACTGGATATCAAAGGCAGTTCCATAAGCAACTATTTAAAACATATTTCAACACCTCGGAAAGGATATTTCCACCTTTGCATGACTTTTTTGTAAGTGATGAATAAGTATTTTTCATCTGTCTCTCGGTCTATGACAGAAATGAGGAACCAAATTCTAACATACTGCATATCAAAGGCAGTTCCATAAGCAACTATTTAAAACATATTTCAACACCTCGGAAAGGATATTTCCATCTTTGCATGACTTTTTTGTAAGTGATAAATATCCATTTTTCATCTGCCTCTCGGTCTATGACAGAAATGAGGAACCAAATTCTAACATACTGGATATCAAAGGCAGTTTCATAAGCAACTATTTAAAACATATTTCAACACCTCGGAAAGGATATTTCCACCTTTGCATGACTTTTTTGTAAGTGATAAATAAGTATTTTTCATCTGTCTCTCGGTCTATGACAGAAATGAGGAACCAAATTCTAACATACTGCATATCAAAGGCAGTTCCATAAGCAACTATTTAAAACATATTTCAACAACTCGGAAAGGATATTTCCACCTTTGCATGAAGTTTATACAAAAAAAAACACAATTTATGAATAAATATTTTTCATCTGCCTCTCGGTCTATGACAGAAATGAGGAACCAAATTCTAACATACTGGATATCAAAGGCAGTTCCATAAGCAACTATTTAAAACATATTTCAACACCTCGGAAAGGATATTTCCACCTTTGCATGACTTTTTTGTAAGTGATGAATATCCATTTTTCATATGCCTCTCGGTCTATGACAGAAATGAGGAACCAAATTCTAACATACTGGATATCAAAGGCAGTTCCATAAGCAACTATTTAAAACATATTTCAACACCTCGGAAAGGATATTTCTACCTTTGCATGACTTTTTTGTAAGTGATGAATATCCATTTTTCATCTGCCTCTCGGTCTATGACAGAAATGAGGAACCAAATTCTAACATACTGGATATCAAAGGCAGTTCCATAAGCAACTATTTAAAACATATTTCAACACCTCGGAAAGGATATTTCCATCTTTGCATGACTTTTTTGTAAGTGATAAATATCCATTTTTCATCTGCCTCTCGGTCTATGACAGAAATGAGGAACCAAATTCTAACATACTGCATATCAAAGGCAGTTCCATAAGCAACTATTTAAAACATATTTCAACAACTCGGAAAGGATATTTCCACCTTTGCATGAAGTTTATACAAAAAAAACACAATTTATGAATAAATATTTTTCATCTGCCTCTCGGTCTATGACAGAAATGAGGAACCAAATTCTAACATACTGCATATCAAAGGCAGTTCCATAAGCAACTATTTAAAACATATTTCAACACCTCGGAATGGATATTTCCACCTTTGCATGACTTTATTGTAAGTGATGAATAAGTATTTTTCATCTGTCTCTCGGTCTATGACAGAAATGAGGAACCAAATTCTAACATACTGGATATCAAAGGCAGTTTCATAAGCAACTATTTAAAACATATTTCAACACCTCGGAAAGGATATTTCCACCTTTGCATGACTTTTTTGTAAGTGATGAATAAGTATTTTTCATCTGTCTCTCGGTCTATGACAGAAATGAGGAACCAAATTCTAACATACTGGATATCAAAGGCAGTTCCATAAGCAACTATTTAAAACATATTTCAACACCTCGGAAAGGATATTTCCACCTTTGCATGACTTTTTTGTAAGTGATGAATAAGTATTTTTCATCTGTCTCTCGGTCTATGACAGAAATGAGGAACCAAATTCTAACATACTGGATATCAAAGGCAGTTCCATAAGCAACTATTTAAACATATTTCAACACCTCGGAAAGGATATTTCCACCTTTGCATGACTTTTTTGTAAGTGATGAATATCCATTTTTCATCTGCCTCTCGGTCTATGACAGAAATGAGGAACCAAATTCTAACATACTGCATATCAAAGGCAGTTCCATAAGCAACCATTTAAAACATATTTCAACAACTCGGAAAGGATATTTCTACCTTTGCATGGCTTTTTTGTAAGTGATGAATATCCATTTTTCATCTGCCTCTCGGTCTATGACAGAAATGAGGAACCAAATTCTAACATACTGGATATCAAAGGCAGTTCCATAAGCAACTATTTAAAACATATTTCAACACCTCGGAAAGGATATTTCCACCTTTGCATGACTTTTTTGTAAGTGATGAATAAGTATTTTTCATCTGTCTCTCGGTCTATGACAGAAATGAGGAACCAAATTCTAACATACTGCATATCAAAGGCAGTTCCATAAGCAACTATTTAAAACATATTTCAACACCTCGGAAAGGATATTTCCATCTTTGCATGACTTTTTTGTAAGTGATAAATATCCATTTTTCATCTGCCTCTCGGTCTATGACAGAAATGAGGAACCAAATTCTAACATACTGGATATCAAAGGCAGTTTCATAAGCAACTATTTAAAACATATTTCAACACCTCGGAAAGGATATTTCCACCTTTGCATGACTTTTTTGTAAGTGATAAATAAGTATTTTTCATCTGTCTCTCGGTCTATGGCAGAAATGAGGAACCAAATTCTAACATACTGCATATCAAAGGCAGTTCCATAAGCAACTATTTAAAACATATTTCAACAACTCGGAAAGGATATTTCCACCTTTGCATGAAGTTTATACAAAAAAAAACACAATTTATGAATAAATATTTTTCATCTGCCTCTCGGTCTATGACAGAAATGAGGAACCAAATTCTAACATACTGGATATCAAAGGCAGTTCCATAAGCAACTATTTAAAACATATTTCAACACCTCGGAAAGGATATTTCCACCTTTGCATGACTTTTTTGTAAGTGATGAATATCCATTTTTCATATGCCTCTCGGTCTATGACAGAAATGAGGAACCAAATTCTAACATACTGGATATCAAAGGCAGTTCCATAAGCAACTATTTAAAACATATTTCAACACCTCGGAAAGGATATTTCTACCTTTGCATGACTTTTTTGTAAGTGATGAATATCCATTTTTCATCTGCCTCTCGGTCTATGACAGAAATGAGGAACCAAATTCTAACATACTGGATATCAAAGGCAGTTCCATAAGCAACTATTTAAAACATATTTCAACACCTCGGAAAGGATATTTCCATCTTTGCATGACTTTTTTGTAAGTGATAAATATCCATTTTTCATCTGCCTCTCGGTCTATGACAGAAATGAGGAACCAAATTCTAACATACTGGATATCAAAGGCAGTTTCATAAGCAACTATTTAAAACATATTTCAACACCTCGGAAAGGATATTTCCACCTTTGCATGACTTTTTTGTAAGTGATGAATAAGTATTTTTCATCTGTCTCTCGGTCTATGACAGAAATGAGGAACCAAATTCTAACATACTGGATATCAAAGGCAGTTCCATAAGCAACTATTTAAAACATATTTCAACACCTCGGAAAGGATATTTCCACCTTTGCATGACTTTTTTGTAAGTGATGAATATCCATTTTTCATCTGCCTCTCGGTCTATGACAGAAATGAGGAACCAAATTCTAACATACTGGATATCAAAGGCAGTTCCATAAGCAACTATTTAAAACATATTTCAACACCTCGGAAAGGATATTTCCACCTTTGCATGACTTTTTTGTAAGTGATAAATAAGTATTTTTCATCTGTCTCTCGGTCTATGACAGAAATGAGGAACCAAATTCTAACATACTGCATATCAAAGGCAGTTCCATAAGCAACTATTTAAAACATATTTCAACACTTCGGAAAGGATATTTCCATCTTTGCATGACTTTTTTGTAAGTGATAAATATCCATTTTTCATCTGCCTCTCGGTCTATGACAGAAATGAGGAACCAAATTCTAACATACTGGATATCAAAGGCAGTTCCATAAGCAACTATTTAAAACATATTTCAACACCTCGGAAAGGATATTTCCACCTTTGCATGACTTTTTTGTAAGTGATGAATATCCATTTTTCATCTGCCTCTCGGTCTATGACAGAAATGAGGAACCAAATTCTAACATACTGCATATCAAAGGCAGTTCCATAAGCAACTATTTAAAACATATTTCAACACCTCGGAAAGGATATTTCCACCTTTGCATAACTTTATTGTAAGTGATGAATAAGTATTTTTCATCTGTCTCTCGGTCTATGACAGAAATGAGGAACCAAATTCTAACATACTGGATATCAAAGGCAGTTTCATAAGCAACTATTTAAAACATATTTCAACACCTCGGAAAGGATATTTCCACCTTTGCATGACTTTTTTGTAAGTGATGAATAAGTATTTTTCATCTGTCTCTCGGTCTATGACAGAAATGAGGAACCAAATTCTAACATACTGGATATCAAAGGCAGTTCCATAAGCAACTATTTAAAACATATTTCAACACCTCGGAAAGGATATTTCCACCTTTGCATGAAGTTTATACAAAAAAAAAACACAATTTATGAATAAATATTTTTCATCTGCCTCTCGGTCTATGACAGAAATGAGGAACCAAATTCTAACATACTGCATATCAAAGGCAGTTCCATAAGCAACCATTTAAAACATATTTCAACAACTCGGAAAGGATATTTCTACCTTTGCATGAAGTTTATACAAAAAAAAACACAATTTATGAATAAATATTTTTCATCTGCCTCTCGGTCTATGACAGAAATGAGGAACCAAAAAAACAAAAAAGTCATGCAAAGGTGGAAATATCCTTTCCGAGGTGTTGAAATATGTTTTAAATAGTTGCTTATGAAACTGCCTTTGATATCCAGTATGTTAGAATTTGGTTCCTCATTTCTGTCATAGACCGAGAGGCAGATGAAAAATGGATATTTATCACTTACAAAAAAGTCATGCAAAGATGGAAATATCCTTTCCGAGGTGTTGAAATATGTTTTAAATAGTTGCTTATGGAACTGCCTTTGATATGCAGTATGTTAGAATTTGGTTCCTCATTTCTGTCATAGACCGAGAGACAGATGAAAAATACTTATTCATCACTTACAAAAAAGTCATGCAAAGGTGGAAATATCCTTTCCGAGGTGTTGAAATATGTTTTAAATAGTTGCTTATGGAACTGCCTTTGATATCCAGTATGTTAGAATTTGGTTCCTCATTTCTGTCATAGACCGAGAGGCAGATGAAAAATGGATATTCATCACTTACAAAAAAGCCATGCAAAGGTAGAAATATCCTTTCCGAGTTGTTGAAATATGTTTTAAATGGTTGCTTATGGAACTGCCTTTGATATGCAGTATGTCAGAATTTGGTTCCTCATTTCTGTCATAGACCGAGAGGCAGATGAAAAATGGATATTCATCACTTACAAAAAAGTCATGCAAAGGTGGAAATATCCTTTCCGAGGTGTTGAAATATGTTTTAAATAGTTGCTTATGGAACTGCCTTTGATATCCAGTATGTTAGAATTTGGTTCCTCATTTCTGTCATAGACCGAGAGACAGATGAAAAATACTTATTCATCACTTACAAAAAAGTCATGCAAAGGTGGAAATATCCTTTCCGAGGTGTTGAAATATGTTTTAAATAGTTGCTTATGGAACTGCCTTTGATATCCAGTATGTTAGAATTTGGTTCCTCATTTCTGTCATAGACCGAGAGACAGATGAAAAATACTTATTCATCACTTACAAAAAAGTCATGCAAAGGTGGAAATATCCTTTCCGAGGTGTTGAAATATGTTTTAAATAGTTGCTTATGAAACTGCCTTTGATATCCAGTATGTTAGAATTTGGTTCCTCATTTCTGTCATAGACCGAGAGACAGATGAAAAATACTTATTCATCACTTACAATAAAGTCATGCAAAGGTGGAAATATCCATTCCGAGGTGTTGAAATATGTTTTAAATAGTTGCTTATGGAACTGCCTTTGATATGCAGTATGTTAGAATTTGGTTCCTCATTTCTGTCATAGACCGAGAGGCAGATGAAAAATGGATATTTATCACTTACAAAAAAGTCATGCAAAGATGGAAATATCCTTTCCGAGGTGTTGAAATATGTTTTAAATAGTTGCTTATGGAACTGCCTTTGATATGCAGTATGTTAGAATTTGGTTCCTCATTTCTGTCATAGACCGAGAGACAGATGAAAAATACTTATTCATCACTTACAAAAAAGTCATGCAAAGGTGGAAATATCCTTTCCGAGGTGTTGAAATATGTTTTAAATAGTTGCTTATGGAACTGCCTTTGATATCCAGTATGTTAGAATTTGGTTCCTCATTTCTGTCATAGACCGAGAGGCAGATGAAAAATGGATATTCATCACTTACAAAAAAGCCATGCAAAGGTAGAAATATCCTTTCCGAGTTGTTGAAATATGTTTTAAATGGTTGCTTATGGAACTGCCTTTGATATGCAGTATGTCAGAATTTGGTTCCTCATTTCTGTCATAGACCGAGAGGCAGATGAAAAATGGATATTCATCACTTACAAAAAAGTCATGCAAAGGTGGAAATATCCTTTCCGAGGTGTTGAAATATGTTTTAAATAGTTGCTTATGGAACTGCCTTTGATATCCAGTATGTTAGAATTTGGTTCCTCATTTCTGTCATAGACCGAGAGACAGATGAAAAATACTTATTCATCACTTACAAAAAAGTCATGCAAAGGTGGAAATATCCTTTCCGAGGTGTTGAAATATGTTTTAAATAGTTGCTTATGGAACTGCCTTTGATATCCAGTATGTTAGAATTTGGTTCCTCATTTCTGTCATAGACCGAGAGACAGATGAAAAATACTTATTCATCACTTACAAAAAAGTCATGCAAAGGTGGAAATATCCTTTCCGAGGTGTTGAAATATGTTTTAAATAGTTGCTTATGAAACTGCCTTTGATATCCAGTATGTTAGAATTTGGTTCCTCATTTCTGTCATAGACCGAGAGACAGATGAAAAATACTTATTCATCACTTACAATAAAGTCATGCAAAGGTGGAAATATCCATTCCGAGGTGTTGAAATATGTTTTAAATAGTTGCTTATGGAACTGCCTTTGATATGCAGTATGTTAGAATTTGGTTCCTCATTTCTGTCATAGACCGAGAGGCAGATGAAAAATATTTATTCATAAATTGTGTTTTTTTTTGTATAAACTTCATGCAAAGGTGGAAATATCCTTTCCGAGTTGTTGAAATATGTTTTAAATAGTTGCTTATGGAACTGCCTTTGATATGCAGTATGTTAGAATTTGGTTCCTCATTTCTGTCATAGACCGAGAGACAGATGAAAAATACTTATTTATCACTTACAAAAAAGTCATGCAAAGGTGGAAATATCCTTTCCGAGGTGTTGAAATATGTTTTAAATAGTTGCTTATAAAACTGCCTTTGATATCCAGTATGTTAGAATTTGGTTCCTCATTTCTGTCATAGACCGAGAGGCAGATGAAAAATAGATATTTATCACTTACAAAAAAGTCATGCAAAGATGGAAATATCCATTCCGAGGTGTTGAAATATGTTTTAAATAGTTGCTTATGGAACTGCCTTTGATATGCAGTATGTTAGAATTTGGTTCCTCATTTCTGTCATAGACCGAGAGACAGATGAAAAATACTTATTCATCACTTACAAAAAAGTCATGCAAAGGTGGAAATATCCTTTCCGAGGTGTTGAAATATGTTTTAAATAGTTGCTTATGGAACTGCCTTTGATATCCAGTATGTTAGAATTTGGTTCCTCATTTCTGTCATAGACCGAGAGACAGATGAAAAATACTTATTCATCACTTACAAAAAAGTCATGCAAAGGTGGAAATATCCTTTCCGAGGTGTTGAAATATGTTTTAAATAGTTGCTTATGAAACTGCCTTTGATATCCAGTATGTTAGAATTTGGTTCCTCATTTCTGTCATAGACCGAGAGACAGATGAAAAATACTTATTCATCACTTACAAAAAAGTCATGCAAAGGTAGAAATATCCTTTCCGAGTTGTTGAAATATGTTTTAAATGGTTGCTTATGGAACTGCCTTTGATATGCAGTATGTTAGAATTTGGTTCCTCATTTCTGTCATAGACCGAGAGGCAGATGAAAAATATTTATTCATAAATTGTGTTTTTTTTTTGTATAAACTTCATGCAAAGGTGGAAATATCCTTTCCGAGGTGTTGAAATATGTTTTAAATAGTTACTTATGGAACTGCCTTTGATATCCAGTATGTTAGAATTTGGTTCCTCATTTCTGTCATAGACCGAGAGGCAGATGAAAAATATTTATTCATAAATTGTGTTTTTTTTTTTGTATAAACTTCATGCAAAGGTGGAAATATCCTTTCCGAGTTGTTGAAATATGTTTTAAATAGTTGCTTATGGAACTGCCTTTGATATGCAGTATGTTAGAATTTGGTTTCTCATTTCTGTCATAGACCGAGAGACAGATGAAAAATACTTATTCATCACTTACAAAAAAGTCATGCAAAGGTGGAAATATCCTTTCCGAGGTGTTGAAATATGTTTTAAATAGTTGCTTATGGAACTGCCTTTGATATCCAGTATGTTAGAATTTGGTTCCTCATTTCTGTCATAGACCGAGAGGCAGATGAAAAATATTTATTCATAAATTGTGTTTTTTTTTTGTATAAACTTCATGCAAAGGTGGAAATATCCTTTCCGAGGTGTTGAAATATGTTTTAAATAGTTGCTTATGAAACTGCCTTTGATATCCAGTATGTTAGAATTTGGTTCCTCATTTCTGTCATAGACCGAGAGACAGATGAAAAATACTTATTTATCACTTACAAAAAAGTCATGCAAAGGTGGAAATATCCTTTCCGAGGTGTTGAAATATGTTTTAAATAGTTGCTTATGGAACTGCCTTTGATATCCAGTATGTTAGAATTTGGTTCCTCATTTCTGTCATAGACCGAGAGACAGATGAAAAATACTTATTTATCACTTACAAAAAAGTCATGCAAAGGTGGAAATATCCTTTCCGAGTTGTTGAAATATGTTTTAAATAGTTGCTTATGGAACTGCCTGTGATATCCAGTATGTTAGAATTTGGTTTCTCATTTCTGTCATAGACCGAGAGGCAGATGAAAAATGGATATTCATCACTTACAAAAAAGTCATGCAAAGGTGGAAATATCCTTTCCGAGTTGTTAAAATATGTTTTAAATAGTTGCTTATGGAACTGCCTTTGATATGCAGTATGTTAGAATTTGGTTCCTCATTTCTGTCATAGACCGAGAGACAGATGAAAAATACTTATTCATCACTTACAAAAAAGTCATGCAAAGGTGGAAATATCCTTTCCGAGGTGTTGAAATATGTTTTAAATAGTTGCTTATGGAACTGCCTTTGATATCCAGTATGTTAGAATTTGGTTCCTCATTTCTGTCATAGACCGAGAGACAGATGAAAAATACTTATTCATCACTTACAAAAAAGTCATGCAAAGGTGGAAATATCCTTTCCGAGTTGTTGAAATATGTTTTAAATAGTTGCTTATGGAACTGCCTTTGATATGCAGTATGTTAGAATTTAGTTCCTCATTTCTGTCATAGACCGAGAGACAGATGAAAAATACTTATTCATCACTTACAAAAAAGTCATGCAAAGGTGGAAATATCCTTTCCGAGTTGTTGAAATATGTTTTAAATAGTTGCTTATGGAACTGCTTTTGATATGCAGTATGTTAGAATTTGGTTCCTCATTTCTGTCATAGATCAAGAGGCAAATGAAAAATATTTATTCATAATTTTTTTTTTTTTTTTGTATAAACGTCATGCAAAGTCGGAAATATACTTCCGGAGTTGTTGAAATATGTTTTAAATAGTTGCTTATGGAACTGCCTTTGATATCCAGTATGTTAGAATTTGGTTCCTCATTTCTGTGATAGTTCGAGTGGCAGTTAAATAATACTTATTCATGTAAAGTGATCAATTACAAAAAATGTCATGCAATGGTACAAATATCTGTCTGGAGTTGTTAAAATATGTTTTAAATAGTTGCTAAAGGAACTGCATTTGATATCTTATAATTTGGTTTCTCATTTCTGTCATAGACTAGTATAGTGATTTCTTAAAAAAAACACCATTGAAGGGTAGAAACATGTCAGAATTGATTATCCAGCTTCTAACATACTATACGTCAAAGGTATCCATCTGTATGAAATAGATTGCGTTCACTACTATACGTTTACTACTCTAACAGAATGTTTTTCATAAAATTAAGGCTGCTAGATATCTGGCAGCATAAGGGTTTGTTCACATAAGCGAAAAAAATTTGGCTGCTAGAAAATTGGCCGCTAACTTCACACCGGTTATGTTTTGGTCCCTTATGTGTTACCGGAAACCACCGGAAACTCTGAAATAATAATAGGATAGGAGCAGACAGGCAAAAATAGCGTGGGTTGAAGTACGTAAGTTCTCTCTGTTTTTAAATTAAATAATAACTATTATGAGCAGAGGAAATGTTTTCGCTAACTCGAACGTCAAATAGAATCTAAACGTTGTTTTCAGTGATATTAAAGCTGTTTTTGGCAAAAAAAAAATACGTGAAGCTGTAGATTTTATTTACTTAATTCTAATTACATAGTTTCTTTATAAAAAAATCTGTAAACTTTTGAAATGACAACTACTAAGGTATCTTACCTTAGTAGTTGTTATTTTAACATCAAAACGTACTTTTTATAAAGAGCCTATGTAATTAGGATCAAGTACCTTAATAATATATGCACCTTCTCTTTTTTTTCCATTTTTTTTTTAATTTTACTGAAAGCAATTATTTAAGTTTATACGTATTTAGACGTTTGAGATTCCGAATCCATTTCCTGGCTTCCTAAGGGCTGATTTTTCAATCGTCAGATAAATTTATTCAACAGATAATTTATATAGAAATATGGAGAATAAATTTGACAGTTCTTCATACAAGTTAACTTTTGAATAACTTTATCCATATTGAAAAATCAGTCCTAAAGTTTATCGCTTGATCCATTTTATAAATTTTATATCATGTTAGGTATAAGTGTATTATTTATACTTTTCGTATATAACTTTGGTACATAGCAGATTATTAAATGGTTAAAGATATATATACAGAAAACCTAAAATGCATTACATGGATTGCATTCTGGATTCTGTGAAACATAAATCGTCAAATAAATTTCATTTCAAAGTGGAAAAAGTCGCTAGTTCATATAAGAACTTCTCCTGATTTCACATCATCGACTTCTTGTTAGGTAATACCATCATCACGGGTCCTCATTTTGCCGATGGTATTCGGAGGCAACACCTAACAAGTGGCGAGCTTGTTGCGGTGTTTATGGTGAAATAGCCTCGTTGTATATTTTTTTTGTTAGTAGTTTATTGTTAGGTAAGTTAGGTTAGTTTCCTTATTTTTGGTAAATTTATATCAAAATTATTGGGCTAAAAAGGAGTAGGTTGTTTTTTAACTGTTCTCTCAGGATCGAGAGGTGCTACAACGTGAAACTTAAACTTTGTATGTTCACTTCTTCTTATAAAACCAATGGATTTAATTTTTAATATTTAACGATTTTTTTTATAGGGTATGGAGAGGGCAGGGGGGCAATTCTTGCGCTTTCGACATTCATCTCGATTCGATATTTTTGAACGAAGACATGGGGTGCTTTTATTTGTAATATTCAGGGGAATATAATAGACACGTGTACAATTTAGGGATGAGTTTCTTTCACAAATAATAATGATGAAGCTTTTTTAACAACGAGTAGTAACGTTTATAAAATATTTTTTATTGAAAATAATGTTTTTTTACGTTAATTAACATAAAGCCTGGGGCTATATCAACCGGCTAAACTCTGACATTATTTTCAAGTTAATATTTATTCTGTTTGATATTTTTGAGATAGCTACAGAAATACAAAGAGATTCATGGGCGTATTATATAACTAACAATAATAATATGTAGGATATTATTTTTACACATACTGTCCTGGTCACTAAGCTAAGCTTGTACTATGTGTACCAGAACACTTATGTACTTATTAATGGTTTTTAGTACTTTTTTATTTTTATATAAGTTTCAAAATATATCCATAGAGAAAGAAGTCTATGAAGAAAGGTAGGGTATTCAAAAAATAAAACTGCGTTTAATAGTTGTTTAATTTTATTTGTTGAGTTTTCGGGAACTGAGTGTCGATTACGAGTTACTTGAACGGTGAGCGTGCGTCGAACGTCGACAAGATTTGCGTGGACATTTGTATGGGATGACATTAGTGACCGTTCACGACGTATTACGAGTGCAAAGATAACCAAACAATATTTGCGTGAGCGTGCGCTCGACGATTTTCTTGTTTTATCTATGGTTCGCGACAAAGATTTGTATGAAAATGTAATTACGAGTGCCATTTTGACATTGCGGAGCGTACGCCCATCGCGCGATCGCACGATTTTCTTGCTGGCGCGCTGACGTCGAGAAATACTTGCCGTGCTATCAAGTGTGTCTTTTAAATTTAATTATTTTTGTGTTATTATGACTAACTTTTGACTAAAAAGAGTTTTGTTGTTAGTTCTTAAATTTATTCAGTGCTTTTTATTAAATAATATACAACTAAAGTAATAATGGTGTGATAAATTCTTTACAGATATGTCACAGTAACTTAAGGCTATTAAAAGTTAATGGCAAATTTAGTGGTGCAAACCATGATGCACATATCTGATGGCTTAGTGCAATAATTAATTAAGTATATGAAAAATTTACATATAATTACTATTTGGTGGAAACATGATTATTTGGTAAGTTTTTTTTTTTTTAAAGTTTATACAGCTTATTTAAAACCTATAGGATCTTATCCTACCTTATTAATTATCACACTAATGCCTGCCACTTCTAAGAATTGTGTAAACCAAACCCTTATTACCCCACAGTATTCAATGGTTTAATGTTTATGAACTCAATAAATAACATTCACTTACATTGAGTTATCACAACAATAATAGTACAAAGATTACCTACAACCAATATGCCTCAGTGCACCCATCACCTTTAGGGTTGTATATGGAGGTTGTGGATTTGATTTCCCCACCCAAGTCAAAAAAATATCAGTATGGTTTTCTGTAGTTTTCATGGTCTGGGTGTTTATTGTACACAAAGTACGGCCTAGAGCTTAGTTTGTGACCAAACCAATATGTGTTATATATTGTCCTAATATAAAAAATATAAAAACAGTCCTCACTACATAAAAATTTTAAACAGAATTACATAGCAATTGACCACCTCATAAACTAGTTTTTACATAGTACTAATGGTGTTATAAATTCTTAACAGATAAGTGGCAGTAACATAAAGATATTAAATGTTAATGGGAAATTTAGTGGTGCAAACCATAAAGCACATATCTGGCGGCTTAGTGCAATAAATAAATATATGAAACATTTACATAGAAATTGGGAAACCGTATGGTTATTTTTTGGTGTGTTTTTTTTTAAAGTTTATATATTCTTGTTTAAAACCTATAGGATTTTATCCATATACCGTATTAATTATAACACTGATACCTGCCCCCTTCTAAGAATTGTGTAAACCTAACCCTTATTACCCCACTGTGATTTAAGAACATTTATAAAATCAATAAAAAACATTCACTTACATTTAGCTAACATAACAATAACATTACAAACAATTCTGCCTCCATAGACTAGTGGTTGCACCTTTGGCTTGTATCCAGAGGTTGTGGGTTAGTTTCCCACCCGTGGCAAAAAAATATTAGTCCTTTCTGTACAGTTTGTAATGGTCTGGGTGTTAATAAAATATAATATGTATGATAGTGTTGTTTCTGGTACACATAGTGGGTACACCTTAGAGCTTAGTTTGTGACCAGCGCAATATGTGCAAATTGTCCTACATATTAAATTATATATTATTTAGGATATATATGTATTAATTTTATTTAATATTATAGGATTATACTATTATTGTATAATATATCATTGTAAAGATAACCCAAGCTACACTTCTCTAGTCACTTGCAAAATTTACAGCTTATAGGTAGCTTCAATTCCCCAAACATGTTTTTTTTTTTTTTTTTTCAGGACTTCATACACTCTGAGACCTTGATAGCTTACTCTGATTCTAGATGCATCAGAGGGTTCAAAAATACTATCAAGATGTTTTGGACTACTCGAAAATAGATACATATTAAAACACATTGATATGGAAAACCAGCGGTCTTGTTAGAGCAAATATAACAAGAAATTATATTTAGTTTAATATTCTAAATATAGAAAACCAGCAGACAACTGATACAATTTCTGGAGACTTAAAGTGCTCATATGTTAGAGCAAATATAATGAATTATTTTTAATATAATATTCTAAATTATAAATATATGGGTATATACATATATTTACTTATAGTGTTTTATTTAAGTTGGCCTTGCCTTTCAGCTGACTGCAGGTCAGTAATCATCAATCCACTTAGCCGCTTGCTAATTATTGATAATTAAAACGACTATTTGGGTGTACTTTACACTCAATCACTACATGTACTTATGTTAAAATAGTTGCTGCGGCTACAAATAAGCAAGCAACTAAGTTGCTTGATTGATAGTATACCATCTGGTCTGTATTATAGACTAGGTTTTTTTTTACTAGAGCATGGCATGTGACTCGTTATCCGTATATCTATCTGATGGTAAGCGGTATGTAGAGTCCAAGATATAAACTGTATCTGAAAAATATTGTTATTTATATGATACTTTTATTTAGCCTCAATACCCACCTTGCTATTGTGCATATCAACTTGAGAACCGGTTTATAGGTTAGGTTATTGAGTATATACACCGCAATGAGCTGGCCAATTGATAACTGTTGTTTCAGAAAACCTATGGTTCAGCTAAATTTAGGTCCACGTTTACAACCTATTTACCTACTGTTACAAACCATTTCAGTAAACTATTTGGTAACAAATACCATCCCGAAACTTCTTGAACCAAAGTCTAAAGCTGGATACCTTAGTTGTAACAAACTATTATGTACCTATTGTTAAAGTCGTATGCTCTTAAATACACTCCAGTTGCTATTGCTGTCAAACCATTATTTGGCATAGAATTAAAATTATATTTTTGTGGTCATTGTATTTATCGAACTTTCTGTTGCGGACAATTTAAAATATATAATATACCTAAATGATTCAAAAGTATTACCTAATTAATTTGATTACACCTGTTTTTTTTCACATTATTTACCAACATAACATATCCTAATGATGTTTCGGTATTAGTCTGTGGGTTCACCGGTTTTTCAGAGACTACTGCATTGATTTCTTGTCGAGGGCGTCTCTTCTCATGGTGCGATTGCCGGTTACGAAACGGGCGAGATTGATTTGACGATGAAGCAGCGAGGTCATTAAAATAGGCTCGTAATGCAAATACGTCCATGTCGCCCCCATTTCGTAATCCCATCATTTAGCCGGCATAGTGGGAGCGATCAATATGGTTTAACAACAATATATTGATCGACCACACTTATGGACTTTATAGGTCTGCTTAACATCAGGTAGATACAAAGCCACATGTCGTGCTATATTAAAAAAGTAAAAGTAGGTAACCAGCAGCCAAGTTGATAACGTGAAAGTATGTTTGTATGGGCATTAACACTGGAACCTTAAGGCACTGTCTATACTAATATTATAAATGCGTCTGTGTTTTACGCTATCACGTCTAAACTGAACCAATTTAAATAAAATTTGGTACAGAGACAGTCTAGAGCCTGAGAAAGGACATACGTAATTTCATGCAATAATCGTCTAGCCTATGGGTTTACCGGTTTTCTGGGGTAGTCTCCTTTCATGGTACGGTTACGAAACGGGCGATTGTATTGACGATTAAACCGCGGATATTAAAATAGACTTGTAATGCAAATACGTCCATGTCGCGATCATTTCGTAACCGCATCATTTGGCCGGCCTAGTGGGACAAAAATGTTTTGATCAACCCCATTCGTGGAATTTGTAAGTCTGCTTAACATCAGGTAGATAAAAAAGCACATGCCGTGTTTCATTAAAAACATTGCAACAGACAGACCTACGCATTCTACCAGTCAAACATTTGGGACAAAACAGTGAATAGATGCAATAACTAAGAAACTTCTTCATCCAATATATATATATTTATTAAATGACACAATGAAACAAGATAATTTACAATCATATAATAAACTCCAATAGTTAAGTATATAAAACAGCACATTTAATTAATTACAGTATTATAACTGAGTTTATGACATTAACTCTACAATATAACAATCCAATGAGTTTTTAATTAAAAAAAATATGTACATTTGTTTGACAAAACCACTATAGTGCCTCGGAGAGCACGTTAAGCTGTCGGTCCCGGTTTCACTATACCAACTTGTGAAACTGTTTATAGATGGGTTATTGAGTCTATTCAAAACATCGCAACGAGCTAGCCACTTGTTCGGTGTAGACTCATACTATCGGCTACGAGGTGGGATTAAAACCCCTCCGCTGGGTACCCTGGGGCCGTCTAGGCGGTCTTGGGCGCCGTAAGGCACTCGTGATGATACATACATACATATAACAATCCAAATCTTTATTAGATAACGTAGTCGATGAAACTAGATTATTAAAATTCAGTTAATAAGATTACTTCTCCAGTAATAAAATCCAAATAGTTACAAAGCACAGTCAATCAAACCATTATTTATTACAAAATAAGTTAATGAGACTTCTTCTTTAGTATAAAAACTAAATATTTAACAAATACGTATATCTAAATATATAATAATATACATGGTGGCAGAGTTGGTTAGACCGTGGACTTAAAAACACTTTTCAGTTCGAATTCCGGTGTGTACCAATGAGTTTTTTAATAAAAAAAAAAAAATTACATTTGTTTGACAACACCACTATAGTGCTTCGGAGAGCACGTTAAGCTGTCGGTCCCGGTTTCACTATACCAACTTGTGAAACTGTTTATAGATAGATGGGTATATTGAGTCTATTCAAAAACATCGCGACGAGCTAGCAACTTGTTCGGTGTAGACTCACACCGTCGGCTACGACGGGGTGGGATTAAAAGCCCGCCGTTGGGTACTCTGGGGCCGTCTAGGCGGTCTCGGGCGCCGTAACGCACCCGTGATGATATGTATGTATGTATTAACAAATAACACAGTCAATAATACTGGATTATTACAACTCAGCTAATAAGATCACTTCTTCAATATAAAAATCAGTATATTTATAAAATCAATGAAAATCTTTGTTAATAAAATTGAATTTCCAATATAAACAAATAATATAATTATAACAAAGAGCACAGTCAATAAAACTATATTATTACAAACCAGTTATTAAGATTTCCAGTGTAAAAATCTGAATTCTTAAAAAATAACACAGTCAATTAATTAAGTTACAACTTTTGTTACACATATAATGATATGGAAAAATATATGTTGTTAAACAGTAAGATATTACTTACAGTATTGATGAAGTCAAATGAAGTGCATTTTTTTGCCAAATATTGGATTCATAATATGAGAAGTATATTTGTATGGCAGCACTGTCGACTGGAGAAACCTTAATGGGATTGCTTCTTGAATATAAAATGTAAATATTTGAAAGAAAAGAAAGAAATACTTTATTTATACATCAAACAATGCTTATATAAGTAGGTACAAATTACTCGGTCAATGAAACTACATTATTACTTGGTTATAATATCCTTTGGCGTTGTATCTGGAGGGTGTGGGTTCGATTCCCACCCAAGGCAAAAATATATTAGTATGTTTTTTTCTGTACAGTTTGTCATGGTTTCGGTGTATATAAAATATAATATGTATTATATCATTGCTTCTGATACACATAGTACAAGCCTAGAGTTAGTTTGTGACCAGAGCAATATGAGTAATATGTCCAGATATTATTATTATAACAACTCAATTAAGCTTCTCCAGTCCAATTCCATCTTATTACAACTGAGTTTATGAGATTACCTCTCCAATATAACAATCCCAATATTTATTAAATAACAGTCAATGAAACTAGATTATTCCAATTCATTTAATAACATTACTTCTCCAGTAATAAAATCCAAATGAAACTATTATTTATTACAAAATAAGTTAATAAGATTACTTCAGTATAAAATCTAAATATTTAATAAATAACACAGTCAATAAAACTAGATTATTACAACTCAGGTAATAAGATCACTTCTCCAATATAGAATCTTTACATTTATAAAATAACAGACATCAATGAAAAACTTTGTTAATAACATTGAATTTCAAAAATATATATATATATATAATATAACAAATAGGTCAATGACAAGTTTCATTGCCAATACTCAGTTACTTAGCAGTTACCAATTACTCAGTCAATGAAATTACATTATTACTACTGAAATAATGAGATTACTTCTGCAGTCCAGTCCCATCTTCCTCCTTCTCCTCCCATCCTTCCCTCCCCTAATCGCAAATAGTTTTTTGATGCTTGTAGTTGGTGTCGCATAAGGGTCTCCATGACTAAAATTGAAAGATACATACATATAATTAAAAATATGAATTATGATTAAGTTATAAATACCACTTTGTGGACATAGCATAGCATGATTGCAATGTGAAAGGTATATTGAGTACATGTAATACACTGAGTATAACTGATGCATCGCTATGTCGAAAAATCATACTATTCTTTAAAAAAATGGCCAAGTGTATTTTACCATAATAATACCTACGCTTCAAGGTTCAGTACAACAAGAAAAAGTTTTTTAGTAAATAACTAAAAAATAAAATCCAAAAATAATATGATAATACCCAAAGACCTAGATATATAAATCTTTAATATTTAAATACAATTGAGTTGATATTCTAAAATAACAAAAAAAAAATGTGGATAAAGTAAAAACACATTCAAACATTTGAAATTTAATTATCTTAAATGATTTTGCTCTTTAGAAGCATTTATTTTCAAAAATGATACTTCAAGATTAAGAGTCATAAAATCTCAATATAACATAGTAAAATCTTGGCACAATATAATCCACCAAGAGTTTAAATTTCTTCAAAATTTTAAAAAATCTACCACAATTGGTTTTTGAGATATCTGGACTCCCAGAGTTACTATATATATGTATTGTTTTTGTACTTACCATTCCATATATTCCATCAATATTGCATACTGTGCTGCAGATGTCATTGTTTTGTTTGCTAAAAAAAAGAATACTATCAGTAAAACCCACAAAAAATAACTATTTTACTAATTAGGTGTTTATTACATCATTTTGGTCTTTTAACATCCATCCAACCATTACATGAATAGAAAAATTAAGTAGTGAAGTTGGAAAGTTTGAGTAAAAAATAATAGGTACTTTTTTTTTCTCACAGCACCTGCTTGACGATCAAACAACAGATTAAGAGAGGATATCATAAAATCTCAATATAACATAGTAAAATCTTGGTACAATATAATAATTTTATTAAGGTTTAATAAAATGTATTAAACAGCGGCTTTATAAGGAATAAAGGAATGTTGATTTTACAATAATTTAGAGAAATTATTTATGGTTTGTCTGTTATATAATAAAATATAAAATAAACTTTAATTGAAACAAGTACCCCAGTAGCTGTTGTCGCAGAAGGTGTAAAAAGTAAGCATATATGTTTCTCTGGGATAAAGCTGTCTTTATTTTGGGCAATCCTGAAGCTTACTTTTTTAGGTGCCTATATAAATCTTGAACTATCACTATAGTTAACTATAGTGATAGTTCAAGATTTATATAGGGTGATGTAGTAGAAGATTGCTTATGTGGTAATAAATATGCCTTGTCCTTGGTGCAGAATAATATACATTATTGTTATACTTGAGAAATTGCTTATGATCCAACGACCTTAACCATGCAGAGCGACTGCGTGAATTAAAAAATATTTAGCATGCTTCTTCTTTTTACGCTGTGCTTAATTGTAAAATTGTATTATTGGAGTGGTGACGCTGAAATTTTCAGTCTACGTATATCACAATTACTACTTATGTTTCGAGGCCACAAGTCGTTACTTACTTAGCAAATATAAGGCATTTTTATTATAACAAAAGTTGGAATATATCATTCTTCTTAAATAATAGATTAAAGTCATTAATACCTAGATATTAATTATTTAAGAGTTGATAATAGAAAACGAGTCAATATATTGTATTTTTATAAATTAAACTAATTTTACTTACCATTTATATATTTATCACTAATACAAAATTAACTCCGATTATTTTTACATCAATTATATTACTATTTTAATGTAAATAACTTAAAAAATCACAAACATAACCTAATACAAACAAACAAGATTTGTTTTGTTATTGTTTGTTACCAACATAAAAGTGAAAAAAAACGTCACTTCTATAACGTTTTGTTTATGGCCGACGGTGAGCGGACGGTCAAACGGTAACGATGGATAAATAATCTCGTAATAGCAGTGGACGTTGGACAAGAAAGTCGGAGCGCACGCCGGTCGTGACCGTTTCTTGCTGAACGTTAAAATCTCGTAATCGAGCCTCTGTTGTTAGTAGTTAAAACCCCAAAATTATACGCATAAATCTGTGATTCAGGGACTGCATTCGTATGGCCTTATTCATAAAAACTTATTGAGGCCTTGAAGAACACTTTAGTTATAGAAGGTTTTCTCTCTTTTACGCATAATCATTTTTGTTGCTAATAAAAAGAGACAAAACCTTCCATAACTATAGTGTTCTTCAAGGACTCAATAAGTTTTTATGAATACCGGTGATAATCTGCAAGTACATACAAAAAGATTTTCTTAAACTTATAATGACCAACATAAAAATAATAATTGAACTTCGTCTAACAACCAAGTTGTAATATTGGTAGTACGTTTGTATGGGTTTCAAGTCGACTACAGTACCCTTAGTGTGAGTTTTCTAACTATTACATTGAGTTTGAGTTAACTAAAATTTGTATGGGAATAGTTCAGCGCTCCAAGCGGAAATTTTGAGAACTAAAAATGCAAACGTGTGATTGGTCAAAATGTTAACGCAGTAGTAGTAGTAGTAACGCAGTAGTAACGCGAAAGTAAATGTTAAAAAATCTCACACTAAGGCCACAGACCCGTTAAGTTCATTATTGAGAGTAGGAAACTTTTAACAATTGCAATCCATCCTGGTAAATATGAATTGGCATTGAAAATTCTATGCTGAAAAAATAAAGCTTTCGGCGTATAAGTTTAAAATCAGAACCCCATGTTTTTTTTAGTGAATTTCATCTCATGCTTTTTAATTTTTTAAGAAATTAATGTAGGTATCTAATATTTAAATTTATAACATTGTTACAGTAAATATTTAGCAAAATAAAACGTAGGTACTTTAAATTATTTTATTTTTATAGTAGGTTTTTTCTTCTATAAGATCGAATAGATATAAAACCAATTTTTATTACCGCTTAGTGTTACCATTTGACTTAAATCGATAGAGATAATAATAAATGGAGCTATTCCCAATTTAGCTGCGATATGGTACTCCCGCCAAATGGCTTCTCATTTGTAACTATCATAGACATAGACACATGCATTGTACAGAATTAGAATACCTTCCTGTTTTAAAGATCAGCGAACTGGGAGACATCATTTTCATTTGTATCTTACAAAAACGCACTTCTGTTATTTTTTATTGAAGCTCGTAAAGTTACTCTGATACTGATCGTTTTTTTTTCTTTAATATATAAGACAATTTACACATATTGCTTTGGTCACAAACTAAGCTCTAAGTTTGTACTATGTATATCAGAAACAACGATATAATACATATTATATTTTATAAACAAACTACAGAACGCTTACAGAAAAAGTATAGTACTTTTTGCCATGGGTGGGAATCGGACCTACGACCTCCGGACACAACGCCAAAGGCGCAACCACTAGTCTACGAAGGCGGACATTAAATTAGATTATTGAGGCCTCGGCGAATTAATTATAGTTTTTTTATATTTTTATGTTGTACTCGTGTTTTTTTTTAATATTGTTATTGGAGTACCTACTACATGTGACTTTGTATCTACCTGATGGTAAGCAACCTAAAAAATCTATGAATAGGGTCTATCAATACATTGCTAATAATATTTTTTTACAAACCAGACATATTTTTTTAGTTTGTAACTAGATTATAATTAGAAAATAAAACGAGTACGGAGGGTCCAACTATAATACCATGTAAACTTTTTTATTTTAAGTTTTATAAACTTGAAGATTTTTTTACATAAACTCGAATTCAGCTACATACATTGTTGTTTGACAATATTGATCACTTCCACTATGCCGACTATATGATGCGGTTACAAAATGGGCGGCGACAGACGCATTTGTATTACAAGTCTATTTTAATATACTCGCTTTATCGTCAAATCAATTAATCTCTACAAGAAGTCGATGCAGTAGTCTCTGAAATACCGGTGGACCCAATTCAACAACGTTGATCCCACTACTAAATGATGTGGCAACGAAATGGGCGGCGTCAATTACGAATTTGCATTACGAGTCTACTACTAAATCCTCGCTGGGCTGAGCCTACACTAAACAAGTGGCTAGCTCTTCGCGGTGTTTATCACTCAATTGTATTTTTTTTCACAATTTGGTATAGTAAAACTGGGACCGACACCGAGGCACTATAGTGGTGTTGTCAAACTAATTAACGCAGTTAGCTGAATTCGAGTTTATGTAAAAAAATCTTCAAGTTTATAAAACTTAAAATAAAAAAGTTTGTAACTAGATTATAATTATAAAATAAAACGAGTACGGAGGGTCCAACTATAATACCATGTAGGTACATGGTATTATAGTTGGACCCTCCGTACTCGTTTTATTTTCTAATTATAATCTAGTTACAAACTAAGAAAATATGTCTGGTTTGTAAAAAAATATTTACTCGAACCACGCAAACCTCAAACCTCACGTCGTCTTAAGCTCGGTTTATACTAACTACTAGCATAAGAATTATTAAGGAGGGTCCAACTATAATACCATGTAGGTACATGGTATTATAGTTGGACCCTCCGTACTCGTTTTATTTTCTAATTATAATCTAGTTACAAACTAAGAAAATATGTCTGGTTTGTAAAAAAATATTTACTCGAACCACGCAAACCTCAAACCTCACGTGCGCGTCGTCTTAAGCTCGGTTTATACTAACTACTGGCATAAGAATTATTAGCAAATTAGTAATATCAAAATATGGCCCCTCAATCCTGATGCTCATGAATTAAATGGCCCTTCTATACCAAATTATTTCCTTAGTGAGAATTTCAATTTGAGAGTTTGAAATGCGTTCAATTCAAATAATGGAAAAGGTAATAGTAGTAATATTGTAGTAGTGAAATTTTGGGTATATTGTCCTACCACAAACTATATAGGATTCTTAGTAGGTAGAGGTAGAACTAATAAATTGCTGACCCTCTATAGAACCTGTAAAGGGTGGTGAAATAGTAGTAGATTTATAAGGGTCCGTTTGGGTAAATGATTAAAATACCTAAATGACACGTAAAAGCTTCTCGGAAATAAAGAGCAAATCATGGTGCCATGGAGCCAAGGCAAATGTTTGTTATGGGATGCTACATGTTCTGACACTCTTGCCCCCAGTTACTTGCATAACACCTCACAGTGTGCTGGCTTCGCTGCAGCAAAGGCTGAGAATATAAAAAATAAAAAATATTCGCATTAAAAAAATCATTATATATTTTTGACTTTTGCTGTGGAGACGCTGGGGCCTTGAAGCAAGGATACAAGACAGTTGGTGGATCAGATTGGTCGACTGCTGATCCAAACATCTGGGGATGCTCGTGCCTGATCATTTTTCGCAAAATATCAGTCTGGCGATTCAGAGGGGCAATGCCGTATCAGTTCTTGGCACGATAGGTATAATGTCAGAGATTGAGGAAATATTTTATCTTTTTTAGATTTTTTTTTTTTTAATATTTATTATGGTTTAGATTATTTTTAGTAATTAGTTTTATTTTTTTAAGAGCAAATCAATTTTCACATAATAATTATTTTATATATATATTTTAAAATGAGAATGGAGATAATAATCTTAGCGTGCGATAGCCGTCCGTCAACTGTCCATACCGCATATCAGAATTGCTGTATGATTTATTTTATTTTGTAGTATAACACCCCCTGGGTACGTCCCTGGATTTGATAGAGGTATCATTATCATAAATCAATATAAGATTTTTTAATACCTTTCTTTAGTTAGATCAAGATTTATCCTGCTGAGGCTTCTAATTCCTTGATTAAATTATGACCGAATTTAAATGAGACTAACTTTGAATTGTAATGTTACACATAAACAAAAACAAAATAAATAAATAGGCCGATTGATGAGTTTTACTACCGTATTAACGTAGCGTTAATGTACGTTAGATTCTGGCGTTTTTGGTGCCTATTCATGGACTGCATAATATGTTGTGAAAATGTAGTGCTTATAATAAAAATATCGAACGTATACAAATGTTTCGACGCCTCCGAAGATTAGTTTGGCGTTGTATCCGGAGGTCGTGGGTTCGATTGGCATACAATGGCATGGCATTAAAAAAATAGTACGTTTTCTGTACGGTTTATAAAATATAATATGTTATTTCTGGTACATAGTACAAGCGCAAGAGCTTACTTTGTGACCAGAGCAACATGTTTAAAGTATCCTATAATATGGGTTCCTTACTTGGCCAGCATACATGGCTTATATATACCTACGTGGTGGCCGAGTTAAACATTAGACTTAAAAACACGGTCCCTGGTTCAAATCTCGGTGTGTACCAATGAGTTTTTAACAACACCACTATAGTGCCTCGGATAGCACGTTAAGCTATAAGTTCCAGTTACAATATACCAACTTGTGAAACTATTTTTAGTTGGGTAATTGAGTCTATCCAAACATCGCGACAAGCTAGCCACTTGTTCGGTGTAATCAGCAACGACAAGGTGGTACTAAAAACCCACCTTGAGGCCATCTAGGCGGTGTCGGGCGCCATAAAGCACTCGTGATGATAAATATATATATACTTGGCGAGCTCGTCGCGGTAATACAATATAAGATTTGTTTGGCTATTATTATCGGATTTGTAACCATCGTCCAATTGGTCCTGAAGTTTTTTCCTGTGGACCAATCAGTAGGTGCTACTAGTTGGTCCACAGGCAATCAGCGAGATAATTCTGTTATGTTTGACATTTCACCTCCGCGGACTTTGAGCTCGCATCTGCTCATCAATATGCTATCAGACACTGTTTTTAGTATTAATTACGTTAACTACCTATGATGTTAATTAAAGTGTATTAAATTATTTGTGGTGGGCTGTATTAATTAGGGATACGTGTGTACCTCGTATTAATTAGGTATGTAGGTACTTTTATTTTTATTTTATTAAGAATTAAATTATATTTAATAATCATATTTAGAGAAGGTCTCGAACTTCGTTAGGTCTCGTTACCACCAATTACAGTTTCCGCCCATACAGATGCATAAAGTGACCTAGTCATGTTTCAGTTTTAGTCTGTGGGTTTTATTATATTTTCTTTCATTGGAAAATATTAAATTTTCCTAGTGGTGAGTAGACCTACAAAGTGAATGGGATCGTTAGGTTAAACAACGTTGATTGCTACACTATGCCGGCTAAATTTTAATGATGCTTTTACGAAATGGGCGGCGACAGAGACCAACACTCGTAATGCATTACGAGTGTATTTTTATAATATCCTTGCTGCCTTATCGTCAATTAAACCCCCCATTTGGTCGCCGCACCCTGTAATACCACCTCGACAAGAAATCCAAATCGATGCAGTAGTCCCCTAAAAACCGGTAAAACCACAGACCGAAACATAACTAGGTCACTTGACAGTTTTTGCATCTGTATGGGCGGTGTAAACGAGAGGGTCCGTCGGCCTAACGATGTTATAGAGACCTTTTTTCCATCCAAAGTATATGTAAAATTTTTGGCACGTTTTGGGCACTTTTGGGATGGGGAAAAAGCACGGAACGCGTGTGACCGTCACGCTCAGATACGTATATACAGATGTGTGTTAGTATATATATAAGAGAGCTCAAAATATTTTCTAATAAAAAATACTTGCTAAAAAAATTTTTCTTTCCACCCAAAAATAATGTTTACAAGTGAGGCTAAGAAATTTTTACTTTCTTAAGTGCAGTCCTCCGACGACGCGGCGCGACGTAGAAATCGATGCTGTAATCTTCTGAAAAATAATGCTGGCTACTTCCTCTGGGAATAAGATAACGTCACCAGATTTTTTTACGATTTTTTGTGACAATTTATTCTGAGATGTTTTTGCATCTGGTGACCAAAGTACCGAAAGTTTCCACTGCAAAAGCCATAAACTCAAAGCGGTCACATAGCGAGGCATATTTTCTATTTTTGTTTTGAACTGCCAGTCTGGTGGCAAGGGCGCGCGTGCGGCGGCACTAGACGGTGCGTCTGCCTACACTAGGGTTGCCAACTCTCGAAAAAACCAACCAGTCAGGATTTTGACTAATTGGTGAGGTGGTGGAGTATTTAAAACCAAAATATTTGTTAATTTTTATTTTTTAATTAACATTGATTTCGAATAGCTACCTGTTAGAAAGAGCTGCCCATATTATATAATGATTGGTAAAGAAATCGTCTGGGCTTGAAATATCATTCTTAGAGTTGCCCCAAGTAGTATGGATATAGTTTTCGAATTTCCCAACCATTTCCACCAAAAATAATGAAATTTGGTGCCCAGCAGACACTTTCTTTACAAGTAAATCATATAGGCACCTCTCTAACTATAATATTTCACGGTTTGATACAAAAAAAGTCATGTAAAATCGAAGTCTGTTAGTAATAACGCGCAGGTGACAACGCGGGCGCAGGAGGATGAGAATGGAGAAAGCGGCTTAGTTATGAAAATAAGTTAAAAAATAAATAAAAAAAAACGAGAAATGTTTGCGTCGGAGGCTAACAATTATGGACCAGGAGTCTGCCGGGCATTCTGGGAGGGTTGGAAACCCTAATCTACACGTGTCCACGCACGTGGCCAGTAGGATCAGTCCATGGTGGCACCAAGGTCATCATGTCCGGTCGTTTACCTTCTGAACGGCTTATTCCAGGAGGAATTTCGACCGAAACTAAAGAACGATTTATATGTTGTTAATGTAATCAGTCTTCGACCAGAGCCTTGATTGTTTTTAATTAACTTATTTCTATAGAATCGTACTCGCTTTGTAATATAATTATACTCGCTATTGTTGACAGCTCTCTATGAGCAATTGGCTAGCAGAATACGAAATGTTAGTAGCTAATGTTGTTAGCTATTGTCATTTTATTACGATGCGATTATGACACGATTGAACTGAGAAGCTCGTTATAAAAGGCATGTCGTTACAAATGACTTTGAAGTGAACAAAAATATTAATAGTAGGTATTTAACGAATTTAGGTATAATGGCCAATTTTAAAAATAAGAATACAGAAACATTTTTTTAATATAAAAATGTTTACCATTTTTATATATTTAAGCAAGTGAGAGTGCTTACTCAATAAACAAAATTCATAATTGCAGTTCAATCATTTTATACTCGGATATGTTGGTGGGTAACATTCTCATATTCATTAAGTACACACATTAAATGAGACTTTGATGTTTTGTTAAATAAATAACAGTGTAATTAATTAATACCTTTCATTCTTTTATCTATATTCTTATTAGGTATATCAGATTTTAAAATTAAAGATATAATTAGAATTAATTTTATAAATGAATACTTATTGTGCGAGAAACCGGGAAACAAAACTCGTCCAGGCTTCTCACACGGGTGCGATTCGCACCGCTTAACGTTAATTGCTAAACTTAAAATCTAGACTTACTGTAAGGCTTTTGTGGTGCTTCAGCGTCGAGATCCCTGGGTACCCAAGGGAGGCAATAACTTCGATGTTGAACCAAAAGCACTAAACCACATAAAATACGGCGTTGGAACCATATAATTTTAACAACACACAACGCGACAAATCTGAATCACTTGTAGGCGCCTAATAAAGGTGAACAAACACTACATATGTAAATGGGATTTCTAATAGGCCGCCCAAACTCACTGGCGCACAAAAGCATTTTCACTGACAGTTCTGTATAAAGGTATGACCACAGATTAGCGTCTAGACTATTTATCAAAATCGAACACTTATAGTTAAAACAATGGCACGTTAAATGTATGTTGGAGAGGCAACCGTATGGCTAATCTGGTCCATGGAGTGTATATATTACTGTAAGAGCCTTAACTTCGATAAATCCTAAGATTTTCTAGTAAACCTAAGATTTACCAAAGTTTAATGGGAAAATAATTAGGAACTTATTCCACCATTCACTCGGTATATCTTAGGTTTTACCTAAGTGGGACAGTAAATGTTGATAAGTAAATATGTTTGGACATGTTGGGCGAATCGTCTCCTACTCTTGGGCAGTTTGCAGCTCGTTGTTATTACTTCCTTCCGCTGCCACCGCTCGCCGCAGATGATCGTTTGACTCGTTTAACACACACTTTAATTCGATTTCTGTTTGTTTTTACTATAATAAATTCGATATGAGGGTCAAAATAAAAATTATTGTACATTAACAAAAAAGAAACAAATATGAATAACGTTACAAATATGAATAATGTTACAAAAAAGTAACAAAAAGGAATTGTAAGGGCTTCTTCACACTATGGTAATTAAATAAAAAACATTTAACATTATTTAATATTTATTACTCAGAAAGTATACAAATAGCAAAACTAATCATCTTTTCTAAAAGAGCTAAAAAATTCAAAAGAACAACCATATATCATTACAGTTTAATGTATCTTTACTTTTATTACATAATCTTGTAAAAATTAAAACTAAAACTAAAGGTTCATTAACCTAATGTGAAATAGCCTTTATTTCATTTTTGTTACATCATTTTTGTAACGTAACAAAAAAACGTAACGATTTGCTACAAAAAGGAAAACAAATCACATGTTTAAAATATAACCCCTAGCCATAAAGATACAAATAAACTTCTAAGATTAAAATAATAATCAGTTTCAAATGTATTATAAACAGCATTTTACACAGTATAGTAATAGTTTATCATTTACTTATCGTAAAATATACAGGCTAAACAAGAAAAAGGAATATATATTTGTTTAAATAAATGAATACGTAAAAAAACTAGAGGTATTAATTTGGAAAACCTATATTTAAAATATATAGATCTTATTTAAAAAATATTAACCATTTCAATACTATTCACAAGGACGTTTTGAGATGTAAAAATGTACAAAAATTTTGAATACGACCCATGATTGTAAAGCAGAGATTTTATGAAATAATAGACAAGCTCGTGGCAAGCGAAAATAATAACTTTTATCTCGACAAGGAAAAAATGTACGCAAAGTGTTTAGAGGAAGTAAATACTGCCAAGATCGTGAAGAAAGAAGCCGGACAGCCTCAAAATAATATATATTTGGAATGTAAGTATGGTCTGTTGGGTTCAGCCAGGTCAATGGAACCAGCTAACCACCTAGTCTTAAACTGGTTGGTTATGTAGCGTGTGTTCGGTTTGGTTGTTTTTTTTTCTCTCTCGCAAAGATGTTTAATAGTTCACTATTTATTTTTTATTATATTTTGAACATTAGTCTGTGGCGACCTGGCCAAGTGCACATTTGGACCTTATATATATATTTTTTGACTTTTCATAAATGTCTGTAAAGGTTATATGAAATAAATATGTGATAGGGTGATATGGGGGTGATTCAAAATTTTTGTTTTTTAACGAAGCAACTGGATAATTATGCGGTTGCTTGAAAGGTATACCTGAATTATATATTTTTTTGGCAGCCGAAACACGCGGACTTTGCACTAGCAATGAAAAAAATTATCAAAATATGTTCCAAAATTGACTTCTACCGTATGTAGAGTATAGGGCAATAACTACCGAAACTTCTTTTTGATTTCTTAATAATTTTATAGGTCAGGGCATATGTATAAAAATAATAGATAAGAGAAAAAGAGAGAGAGAGAAGAGAATGTTGTTTGCTATCCATAGATACACCGTGCGGATCCGGGTTAATCGCATTGTAGTGAGGTAGGGTAATAAACTGCAATGTTTCTGGACTTGTGATCGCGAAGTAGCGCCGTTTTGGAAATGCGTTCAAGAACGCTTTTGAGAGATTGATTGCAATTTTATTTTTGATCAACCTATCTGCAACGTTATATACAGGTATAATGGTTGTTTTAGGGGGGCAGGAGCAGACTTCATATATGGTAAAGTGGTTTCCGATTCCATATCTTCATTGCGTATTCTAGATTTGGCTTTGGCCTAATAACTGAATTAAATAACAGAATATATCCATAAAGATTAAGCAAACACGTTAAGTCATGTTTCGATTTTAGTCTGTGGGTTTACAGGTTTTCAGGGGACTACTGCTTCGATTTCTTATCGAGATGGTAGTGTCCTTTTACAGAGTAAGCGTGCAATCTCTTCATCAGGCATCATTGAGGTCAAACGCAGACTCTATTTATAATGTCGACAGCCTCCGTAGACTAGCGGTTGCGTCTTTGGCGTTGTATACGGAGGGGTTCGTGGGTTCGATTCCCACCCATGGCAAAAAAATATTAGTACGTTTTTTCTGTATAGTCTGTTTGTTTGTCTGGGTGTTTATAAAATATAATATGTATTATATCGTTATTGCTTCTGGTACACATAGTACCAGCTTAGAGCTTAGTTTGTGACCAAAACAATATGTGTAATTTGTCCTACATATTATTATTATTAATAATAAAAAAAAAGTGGTTGTATATAAATAACCTATTGATTAAAATTAATCTGCCAATTTAGGCCGGGAAGATAGTATAAACGTGATATACGTGGTGGCCTAGTTGGTTAGACCTTGGACTTAAAAACGCTTAGGTCCCTGGTTCGAATCCCGGTGTGTACCAATGAGTTTTTAATTTAAAAATTTATGTACATTTGTTCGACAACACCACTATAGTGCCTCGGAGAGCACGTTAAGCTGTCGGTCCCGGTTTTACTATACCAACTTGTGAAACTGTTTATAGATGGGTTATTGAGTTTATTCAAAACATCGCGACGAGCTAGCCACTTGTTCGGTGTAGACTCATACCATCGGCTACAACGAGGTGGGATTAAAACCCCTCCGCTGGGTACCCTGGGGCCGTCTAGGCGGTCTCGGGCGCCGTAAGGCACCCGTGATGATATATATATATATATATATATAGATAGTATAAACATGTTATTATGTCTATTTAATTATTTAAAATTCTTTATTGCACAAAATTGTACATAGGCGAGCTTTATGCCTTGGGCATTTTCTATCAGATAACCTTTGCGAGAGTAAAATATGCTTAGGGTGCAGAATTGTTTCGAAAAAAGAAATATATATATATATAATTTTATCAATGATGCATAACTATACAATAAGATACACGCGATACATAAACGTACATACCATAACCAAACAAAATTGCCACGAGGTTTAAGTATTCAGTCTATAACAATGCATTCAAAATATAAATACCTAAGTATAAAAGGTAGGTATCCATGTAGATTATAATAATCGAAGTGTTCTCCCAAATGGACCTACTTCGATGTATTTCGATGAATATTAATGAACGAAATGAACGATTGAGGAAAAAAACGAACCAACATATAATACATATAACATGGACGGTAATGAATTTTCGTGTGAACGCGTTTCAATATTATTTTGGGATTTTTTAGCATAATAACAAAATATTGTTGCTCATAGAAGATTCGTAGAAAAATCAGTGAAGTGTTTTTATTGTTATGTGCTACATTTACTTACATAAATACATACGATTAAATTCAGAAATATATCGATAAACTAAGTTCATTACTTTCTCATAAAACCAGCCGTTTTTAACCCTGAAAGGAGACTGGTAATCACTAGTCGATAAACTGATGCAATAAGCTCCTGAAAAATGATAAATCCTGATAACAGACTAAAACACGACTAGGTTACTTGACAGTTTTTGCTTATGGGTAACCCAACCGGTACTTCGGCCTATCGAAACTTTCCTCTCGAAAGTAAAATTTAATCTATTTTGTTACTAAAATTTACAAAATAAAAACACGAAGAAACAGTAGGAAGTTTTTCTATATTTTATGTGTTTTTTATTTTTCATTGGCGAACCACAAGTTAACCTTGTTGGCAGTTAAGCTTTTACACGGGTTATTTTTCATATATTTAAAAACAAAAAAAACAAACATATTATCACCGGGGCCTTACGGTGCCCGAGACCGCCTAGACGGCCCCAGGGTACCCAGCGGAGAGGTTTTAATCCCACCTCGTTGTAGCCGATGGTGTAAGTCTACACCGAACAAGTGGCTAGCTCGTCGCGATATTTTGAATAGACTCAATAACCCATCTATAAACAGTTTCACAAGTTGGTATAGTGAAACCGGGACAGCTTAACGTGCTCTCCGAGGCACTATAGGCACTAGTGGTGTTGTCAAACAAATGTACATATTTTTTTTAATTAAAAACTCATTGGTACACACCGGGATTCGAACCAGGGACCTAAGTGTTTTTAAGTCCAAGGTCTGACCAACTCGGCCACCACGTATATTTCTATATTGTAAAATAGTTTATCTGCTATGGGCTGTTCTACTCGTGCTCTTCAGCAGGATGAGGGTAAATTATCATTTACCCTCATCCTGCTGAATAGCTATGATTATAAGCTAGTAAATAAGCATATCTCCTGATGGTCAGGTACATATGTGGAACGCCAGAGTTTTTTACTTGCTTGCTTTTTTCCTTTAATTAAAAACTATTGGTACACACCGGGATTCGAACCAGGGACCTAAGTGTTTTTAAGTCCGAGGTCTAACCAACTCGGCCACCACGTATATATTTTTATAATATTCAAATTTTTTAACTTTATTTAACAAACAATAACTTTATTTAAGGAGAGTGTGCAGACTTAATCACCAAGGGGACTTCCTTACTTATAACATATCTCCAAAACCGTAACTTTTAAAATGATCGGACATATTATCTCATAGCAGTACAGCGCCTCCTACGTCTAATCACTTGCTATAATTGTTACACATCTAATCCGACGCCGTTATTAAAAATGCGTTTGGTTAAGACTCAATTCTCTTAAATAACTAAAACATTCGCTTGAGTTGTCACATTTCATATTTTGTTAACCAATCGCCCATAGAAAATGTTGGTAATAATAATAGTATGTAAAAAAAAAATACACATAGGTATTGCTCTGGCCACAAACTAAGCTCGAGGCTTGTACTATGTATACCAAATGGCGTATGCGTGATGCTATTATAAAACGATTGTGATTCTATTGAAGTTACTTTAAGACAATTGAAGATGAGGTCTCTATATTCGTAATAGTTTTTTCAGATTGCAGAATGATCAAAAAAATATTGCATTCTTTTGACTTGACACCATTGTTATTAATTCGTGTGACCTGGCTCTAGCATTAGTTTTTGTTAAACAATATTTTACTACTGTATAGTTTAATTTTCTACCGGCTTTCAGGAGACTGCTGCATCGATTTCTTGTTAAGGTCTCCTTTTAGGGTGCGGTTACGAAACAGGCTCTTAATTTGACGATAAAGCAGCGAGGCTACTATAGTAGACTTATGAAAATTCGTCTTTATCGCCGCCCATTACGTAATCGATTAATTTAGCCGGCATAGTGGGAGCAAACAATGCTGTTAAACACCAATGTATACAACGACCCCATTTATGGATTTTGTAGGTCTGCTTACCATCAGTAAGATACAAAGTCAAATGCCGTGCTCCAATAAAAAAAAACACTAATAGGAAGGGTTTATTTGTAGTGTCAAGAAGTGGTCGAACAAAAAATCATTGTCAAGCTAGTAGCTACTGATTGTTGTAGCAAGTTCTCTATTCGTAGCTTTTTAGCTCGCTTGTAGTAAAATCATAACAATCGAATAAATGATCTACGCTCCACGGTTTTTAATCATCGACTTATCTAGGGCTATTTTCCAGGGTGGGCCTGCACCCTCATCATCATTTAGGGGCTGTTCCAAAATTTAAATATTATTACCCGTACGACCTCTCGGGGAGAATATACTCAATTTACATATCTTCGTCTCTTTCTTTTTTACGGGATTAATGGAATATATTATGTAGGATATCTCTGTGGTTATAATAAGTAAAACATAGTATTTCGCGGTTGTAGAACATGATTTATTTGTGTGTGAAGTTATACGAATCGGTGAATCCAAAAACCTGGGGTGGGCACCAGACCATTCTGCGCCCTCCCCTTATACGCCTATGGTTTTATTGAATTTATTCTGATTATCATTGTAGCGGTCTCTATATTCGTAATTCGTAGCAGGTTTGTCATCGATCAAAACTATCGAATATGTATCACATTTAATCGTCGACGTACCACGATTATGAATTTACCCTGCTGTTAATAAAGCATTTGTTCTATATAGCGCTCTCTACATTAGTTTTGTCAGTTTTGTCAGATCAAAACAACCGGACAGACGTCATCAATCGTCAACGTACAGTACCCCAGGGGGCGGGAGCTCGGCGAGCACTTGACGTATTCATTACGCTCCTCCAACTTGACCCCGTTGTTAAATAACGCGTTTTGTTCTTTAACTTTAAATACATAACTGGATTAAATAGGTATTGATAATCTAATATTTTGCCTTACTAAAGACGGTACTGGTACTGGCCTTATTCATAAAAACTTATTGAGTCCTTGGAGAACACTTTAGTTATTACATTTTACCTCTTTCTTTAGAAAATTAAAATGCTTTAAAGAAAAATAGGGGAAAAACCCATCACGGGTGCCTTTTTTGGCTCCCGAGAACCGTTTAAACGGCCTCAGGGCACCCAGTGGAGGGATTAACCAGTTCTCATTTCACCGATGGTATTCGGATGCAACACCTAACAAGTGGCGAGCTTGTTGCGGTGCATACCTTGGTGCTGCATACAGACTTGAAATTTGCTACACATTTCTTTGAAAATAAAGATCTTTTATGTTTTTTTAATAGGAAGTTGAAAGGGTTGTTCAAATATACTTTTTTATAAATTAATAAACAGGTGTTTATGTGGAATGTGTTTATTATACAAAATATTATCACGTGAGAAGCTCAAATAAATAACCAAACAAAAGATCAAGATGGCTAGGATAAGATTGTTGCTTACGTACTTAGAAAATAGTAAATACATCGTACGAGTAAATATTGATGACGTTGTTGGGTTACCAATGCGCAAAAAAAACAAACTTAAGAGGAGTGTCTGATGAGGCTCTTCGATGCTCATGCTGATTCAACTGCAAAGTATTAACTCTGCCCCCGCGTGACGGTGAGTCGGTAACGCTACCTATGTTAACCTTCCCCCCGACCCTTAATAAGAGAAAGAGCACGTATGAGATTATACCTACAATTTAGGCATCAAAACGACTTTCGGGCCAAAACTTTTTTCTACCCCTAAACTTGAATGGATTTGAAAAAAAATGGTCTCATTTTATTAGAGAGAAAATAAACGATGACTGTATTTTTTCCTTTTTTTTTATTTTCTGCCTTGATATTTTATAGGAATTCTTTTAATGTGAGGGATTTTTTGCGATATTTTTCGAATTTCAGGGGTTGATATTATTTTTCCTACACCAAACTTTAAAAAACGTACGAGCCTAGATATAGGTCTTATTTATAATATCTCCAAAACTCATAAAAATCTATGAATGTTTAGTGGGGGGTAACAGTTAGGACCAAAAGGAAGGTCCGTATGTAAAGTATATGTATGCTGTGGCGGATGTACCAACTCGTACCAAACGTTTTGGCGATTCATACATCTGCCGTACTATCAAAATGTGGAATGCCCTACCAGCTTGCGTGTTTCCTTCCTCTTATAACCTAGAGTCCTTTAAACGAAGCGTGAATAGGCATCTTAAGCCGGCATAATGATGGCAACCAGCGGTGCACCTGTATGCATCCGCTTGTTGCTATCATTCCTGGGCATTGCATACTGCTTAACATCAGGTGGATGCAAGGTCACATGCTGAGATCATATAAAAAAAAAAGGAATGTATGGGGAATGTTTGATCAGACTCCGCTCTTAATTTCGCGCATTTGCGTTTGTGTGTCGCGCATGTCTGGTTAATACAAGTAAGTACTGGTACCTATCAACTTAAAGTTAGACTCATAATTGGATGCACTGAAATGACAGTTCGTGGGTGACCCAAGTAGTGTAGTGTGTAATGAGTCGAAGAAATTCACAACTAGAATTAATTTGGAAGTACGTTAAGACGACTGCAGAGCCCTTAACAAGTTTTAATGTTCTTAATATTTTATACCCTATTTTTAACGATTTTTATGATACAAAAAATTTAAGTAGGTATTATGTTATCATTAATTAGCTTATAAATATTTTAATTGCCGCCCTTTTGGTTTAAATGTTTACGCCGCGCCGCTGTTGGCCTTGATTCTGATGGTCATAGGTTCGATTCCTATTCATGGCTTAATAATATTAGTATATTTTTCTTTACAGTTTTCCATGGTCTGGCTGTTAATTAAGTGAATATATACATATTATAATTCAATTTCAACAGTTTATTACAAAAAATAATATTATTGATGTAGGTAGGTATATACCTATATTTTTAATTAACATTTTCTAATTTAATATATACCTATATAATATTAAGTTACTGGAAAAGTTTCCATAACACTAACTACGTTGCCACGCTGAATTGCTATGGATACTTTCTGTTGAATCATAAGATTTGACTTTCGATCTCTCGTCACCTCTTTAAGTTTTTTTTTCAATAGAAAATATTAATATTTTGGCGGCCTTGGACCATGGGCCCATGGTTTTCAACAATTAATGGCACAAACAGAAAATTAATTATTTGAATTTTGGGTAAATTTTAGTATATTTTTGATAGCATAAGTCTCTGAAGCAAATCCAGCCACATTATCTAGATCCATAAACATAATTTGGCGCTAGAGTTGGCCTTCTTTGGGATAAGCGACATATCGTCGACGAGTTTTCCGTCATCTCGACTTAAACATCTTGGTTCTAAACAACAAGGGATTCCGGCAGCTAATAAAGGCGTTTTAATGATGGAATTGAGAGTGCATGTCTTGACACTCTTGCTGACACTCTTGTTGCTGACGGTGAACAAGTTATCCATGGAGGCCATTGTAGAATTAGAGAATTGAAAATATGGGGATAGCAAATATTAGTTCCGAGCAGTAGGCCTACAGCAATGCGAAAAGAATTATTATCAAAATATATCAACCAGATTCTGGTTGAGATACTGCTTTTAATGAATCTGGTTTAAGGATTCATGCAACTCCGCATTTTATTGTTATTTATTTAAAATTCTTTATTGCACAAAATTGTACATAGGCGAGCTTAATGCCTTAGGCATTTTCTACCAGCTAACCTTTCAGAGAGTGAAATATGCTTAGTTTTCGAAAAAATAAATAGATATAATCTTAATAATGACGCATAACAATACTTAAACTTCTTAAATACTGAGATAAATATAATATATATTATCAAAATATATCAACCAGATTCTGGTTATAATAAATTATAATAAATGTAATACATAAATATAAACCAAACAAAAATTGCCACGACGATCTGGTTTAAGCGTTCAGATCATGAGCTGTGAGCAAGCGTATAAAGACTCCGATGGAAGGGGCTGATCTTATAGTCAGATTCCACTGGCGAGCAGCTGACACTCTAAACGAAATTGAATATTTGGAAGAGACGTGTCACGGGATTATTGACAGAAGAACGGAGGGGACGGTCATGCGAATCACCAAGGAAAACAAAACGAGTCTTAAGGTAAGAGGCTCCCTCTTACCTTAAGACTCGTTTTCTTTTTTTTGGTGATTATTAGGGTTATATAGTATAGTATATAAAAAGGACAGCAGATGTACTGATCTACGAGACCGGATTAAACCACCTTAACTATTTGCGGTATTCGGTAGCATTCTCAAATTTACGCAGTCGGCCTGCGTAAGACAAAACGTATGCATACATTAAGGAGGCAGTCAAGTTTGTTAAGTAGATCTTCGTAACGCATGAATCCTTAAATGAGATTCTGGTTGAGATACTGCTTTTAATCTTGCCTAATCAATCACAGAAGATAAATTGCTGAGGTTTTTAAAAATTGCATTTGTTTGAATCTTGTCCTAGGCTCATTGGATAGATCTTGAGGCGGACTTAAATTTGAATTATTTGTATTCCAGGTAGAAATAGCCTCGTTGTAAAATGTAATCTCTATTGAACTATTCATAGATAAATTAAGAATTAAAGATACTAGATCAAAGACACCATAACAGGACGAGAGAAAACTAGGAATAATAAAATCCCGAGCCCATCTTAAGCTAAGCCGCCAAAAATAGTCGGCAATGATGATTGTCATGATTGCGAAAATCTTCTAAAGAAATATTAAATAAATTTACAATTGATGGCTTGATAATAAAATCAAATTCTTCCAAATGAGATGGAAATTTAAAAATCGGAATTGTATGTACTAACGGTCTTATTCATAAAAAAACCTTAAAACACTCTTAAAGAGCTCAATAGTTAAAACGTTCAATAAGGCTATTGGCTCGATAACTTTTTTGTTATTCATAAACCTCCAATAAAGCCTCTATAACTATTTGACGTTTATTAGCTGAATTAGTGATGTGTTGATAGAAAAAAATAATTGATTGTCAAGAAAGTTGGCAGAATCGCGGAAAACCAAGACCATAAAAGTAAAAAAAAAAACGTTTTTGACACCTCTAATGAAATAATTATAATTAGGTTTGACGCACACTGATAGAAAATTTAGTCTCACTAGCTGTGCCCCGCGGTTTCAGCCGTCATTTAAATTAAAATAATTTGTATCAAAAATAGAATACATCTTTGTTTATCGCGTATGTTGCATCTCTTTATATCTGTACCTATGTGATTTTTTATGATTGCATCTCTGTATGATAATATGTAACTTGCAAGTCGCAATACTTGTTTCACATACAACAAAAACTGTCAAGTGACCTAGTCATATTTCTGTTTTAGTCTGGGTTCACCGGCTGGTTGGTACCAGGACTACTGCATAGATTTATTGTTGAGGTGGTAGTATCCTTTCATGGTGCGGTTACGAAATAAGCGACTGAATTTATGATAAAGCAGCGAGGATATTAAAATAGACTCGTAATGTAAACTTCTTTGATTTTTTTTTCTTTTTGATGCGGTTACAAAATGTCAAAATTTTGTAACCGCATCATTTAGCCAGCATAGTGGGAGCGATCAATATTGTAAACCGACAATGTATTTATCGATCCATTTATGGACTTTGTAGGTCTGCTTACCATCCGGTAGATACAAAATCACATGTCGTGTAATAAATAAATAAAAAACAGATGTAACGGCAGTCGGCACCGTCATTCAATTTTTGTAGTTTGAAGCGGCACAACTTTGTCTTTTTGGACAAATTACCGCGGTGAAACAAGATTAAATGTTAATATTTTTTTGTTACAAATTTCTGTCAGTGTGCGCCCAACCTAATTTGGTTCTAGTCCATTCGAGTTGTAAAATTTTGAGAATTTGTTGATCGGAAGCCGACTGGGCATTATTATTTTTATTTGTAATATAATTTTATGAAGTAATAGAAGTCATTTAATAAAATTTTAAACCAAAAAATAAAATATGTATAAAAAGTGAGGTTAAAATAGGTTTATAGTGGGCTCCTGCCTTCAATAAAGTTATGGAGCTGTTATTTGACGTTTATCACTATTAGAGGTTTATTGTGCGTTTACGAATAACATTTTGAGGTGTTTTGCTATTGAGCTGTTATAAAGCATCAATAAAGGCTTCGTAAGTTTTTATGAATAAGACCGTTACGGTCTTATTCATATAAGAGTATAAATATTTTTTGATAATGAAAATGAAAATTTTAAAAGTGTATAAGCAACATGAGAATTAATTAATTTTAAAATTCTAGAATAATAAATTAATTAATTTCATTTTTTTTAGTCAGCCTAGTAGTTTATTTTCAATGACATAAATTATTATTGATGGTCCTAAAAGGCTTAGTTCCTTGCTACTTAAAATGTTAATGTTTGGTAATATATCTGTGAATAAAGAAAAATCTTGTGCATTAGGTACAAGAACAATTTTCGCATTTAGCAAAATTAAATAACTAAGTTCTTTAAAATTATAAACCAGAAATTTTTAATCTTCGGTTGTAACTTTTTCAATATTTCCAGCGATTGTCCCGTCATCTAAGAACCAGACATTGAGTTCGGACTTTAGTTTAGATATTGTGGGCTGTATACTCAAGCTGAATAATAAGGGTCCAAGAGGGTCACCTTGTCAAGACCTTGTAGAATTTATAATATGATCAAAAAAATAGTTATTTGTACAGTTGTTTTTTTTTTTGATATAAATATGATGTAGAAAATAAACTCTATTTTAATTTAATTCTAATACTTATACCTTTCTCAAAGGTCTCCACTTCAACTGACTACCGTATTCGACTACTGCTTAGTTTTCTCTATTCCAAGGAGTAGTATCTATAGGTACGGTTAAAGAATTAACTTTTTGGTAAAAGTACCTATTATCCATCAATCGTTCGTCCTAAATAAACGAAACTTGTAGACAATAAATTAGAAAACCAAAACATAGATTGTTTGAGCCCAATAAATAATATAAATGTGACATAGTAGATTTTTATTTTATTGTAGACTAGCGGCCCGTCCCGGCTTCGCACGGGTTTGTATAACTTTAACTATATGCTCAGCGCACGCCACGGAAGGCCTCAGAAACGATACTTTTCCCCCGTTTTTAAAACATTTTTGGTTACTGCTCCACAACTATAGGACCTAGCGTGATATTATATAGCCTATGTTACTTCTGAATAATGCAGCTTTCTAATGGTGAAAAAATTATTGCAATCGGTCCAGTAGTTTTTGAGTTTATTCATTACAAACATACAAAAATACAAAAATACAAATCTTTCCTCTTTATTATATTAGTATAGACTAGCTGATCCGGTGAACTTAGTATCAAATAAATAGATAATGGCTTTCCGACGCGAGAACAATACGGGGTGAATTTAAAAGGTTGAGCTAATTTGAGGCTCTACTGATACAGATGCAAAAACCGTCAAGTGACCTAGGGCCTTAGAGAAAAATCAGGCGAGACGACACGTGTCGTGTCGCCTTCATTCAAAATTGTATAGACTTTGGCAGGTGACAGCGTACCTCACGCCTACTGTCACTGTCAAAATACATACGTTTTAGACTGAGGCGACGCGACATGTCGCCTCGCCTGCTTTTTCTCTAGAGCCCCGGGTCATGTTTCGGTTTTAATCATGAAGGTAAAAACCGTGCCCATCCGCGCGCCCCTCATTTTTTTAGCTTCATGGTTTTAATCTATGAGTTCACCGGTTTTTAGGAGACTACTGCATCGTTTCTTGTCGAGGTGGTAGTTTCCTTTCAGGGTGCGGTAATTTTAACATTACTAATTTGTATGGAGAAGGTTTTTTTGTTATTTGCCACACATGAGCCGCGTTCCGACCTCAGCATCGCTGCATCGGTTTTTTAAGCCCAAGTCGTTCCAGCGCGTGGAAATGTTAGCAATTCAAGTTTCCACCAATCGTTCCGCGACTAGAAATTTAACACGAAAACTTAGCAATTGTAGCTCGGGCTACTTTTTGACAGATTATTGTTTACATATATTATATATATGATATTTATCTACAAATTGGAATTTAATTAATTATTTAGTATTTAAAATTTTATTCAATAAAATATACAAAAAATAATATAAAAGTAACTAACAACTAAATAAAATATTTCATTAAGATCTTCCGATGCTGCGCACGTGTTCAAAATACTCAACGCATTGCCCCTCTGAATTTCCAGCGATATTCGTTGGAAGAAATAAGACCTAGCGCGATGGTCTCCAGATGCATTAATTAATAATTTACCAAGTTGTTGACCAAACTTTAATGCATCTGGGGACCATGGCCCTAAAGTTTCCACTGAAAACGCCAGAAATTCAAAAGAGGAGCAATGCGTTTTGTATTTTTCAATCTTTTTGTTTTGGGCCAAAAGCGCCGCAGCACCGGAAGATACAGAGGTGATGTGGACGTAACTTGGAGCTAGGGTGTCCACACAAGTAGCGTCCCATAAAAGTGCTCGACCTCTATGCCATGGTACTATGGTCACACCGTCCGGTCTTTTGCCATCGTTACGGTCAAGACCGACTGGTTCTAGAGTACTGGGTATACCTGCAGGCGCCAGCGAACGTTTTATTATATTATTTATATTATTATGTCTCGATATACGACCAGTACTCAACCTACATGATAAACCATGATGACCGGAAGATGTGACCGCAGAACCACAAATACATGTGTGAGGTCGGCAAATGGGGGCACCTATCCTGAGGGACACCGCTATTCTAATTGTCTGTGAATCTAGTAAAGTACCTAAACTAGGTGACGGTAAGACTTCGAGCCATGCCCGGGACTCTTTACATTTAGCAGCTAAGAATCTTGATTTTTCTGTGGTATTCAATGAGTTTATAAAATTATTAATTTTTAAATTTATTATTGGTAAATCCCAAAGTTTTTGTACTGATTTTTGTAAAGGGAGGTCTATTAAGTAGTATTGCTTTTCCAAGCATTTATAGCTTCATCCATAAAGCTAACTCTATTGTCCAATATGGACGGATTTATTACTTTACCTATAAGAGTTAAGCTTTTATGTATTGAAGCTATGAACGCTGGGAGTGCAATGTCGGAAGTGCATCGTAGACCTATACCGCCTAAACGTATTGGTAATGTAGCTTGTTGCCACGATGTGTTAATTAGTGATATATTTAAAATTTCCTCTATGCTGTTTTTAATATTTAAGTCTATATCTCGAAGAATATCTGTGTGTTTCCAAAATGGACAACATCTTAAAAAATATATTAACCTAGGCATGCTAAAGCAATTTCGAAGAAGTACTAGAGCTACATGCGGTGTTATATTCAATAACTGATCTTTAAAATAAAGTAAATTTTGTTGCTTTTTGAACATTAATGGCCTAAGAGCATTTTGTAAAATAGGAGCGCCTAATAAAAATAAATTGTCTGAGTTCATAGTTTTAAAATTTGGAAGAATCTTTTCGAATTTATTTGTCATATTTAGTATTTCATTTGATTTTTGGGGATTAAAATAAATTTCGGATTTGTTTGAATTTATGTCTAGGCCAATTGAATTTAATTCTGGTATTAATTTATTTAGGTCTGAAATAATATCAGTAATTTTTCCTGCTATTGTTCCATCGTCGAGGTACCATAAGTTTAATTGAGATGTAAGTGTATTAATTTTATTATGTATGGCTAGACTAAAGAGAGCGGGGCCAAGTGGATCACCCTGTTGACAGCCTGTTGAAGACATTATTATTTCATTATTATAAAAGAGGTATGATGGACTTCCATAACTTTGAAATATATAGTTATATGCTATGGGGAAAGATTCGATAATAGAGTCCAAAATTATTGTTCGATTCAAGGTGTTAAATGCATTTTTTGTATCTAATTTGACTAGTGCATCGAAATTCGAGGAATTTTCTAAAAACGTACGAGTAGCATGTACTATTACTTCAGCTCCACATTTAATTGCGCAACCGAATTGTACTGGAATAAATTTTTCTTTGAGGGTTTTCGAAATAGCAGTTGAAACAATTTTTGATATTAGTCTACGTAATGTACATCCGATGGCAATTGGCCTAATTCCTCCGTCTTTTTTATTAAAAGCTATTAAATTTGCCCCAAAGAAGAATGGTTTTATATCATTATTAATTTCTCCATTTAAAACAAATTAACAAAATTGGGTTATTGCTTTTAGAAGGTTTTTTCCTGATATATCGTTAGAATGGTCTATATGGACCTTATTAGGTCCTTTAAATGTTGAGGAGAAAGTCCGTCAAATCCGCTACTTGTACCTGGTTGAAAAGCCATAATTGCATTGTACACGTCATCTTCATTTATGTTAAAAATATTGTTATTGTTTTCAGGTGGAATGCATAAATTTTGTGATAAAGGACATGGGTGTTTTTAATGTGTTTTCGTTGTTATTATAAAAAGTATCATTATTAGATAAAAGTCTTACCGCTCCTCGGATGTCACCGTCATAAACTTTGTCTTCTGCTTTTTTAAAGACGGATTTACGAATATTGTTATGTAATATAAAATTGTCTGAAATAGAATGTTTGATGTTATTTATTACGTTATGTTTGATTTTTGCCGAAAGATTTTTTCCTGAATTTAATTCATTTGATACATGTAAATAATTAAACGAAAATAGTAATAAATTTTCCCAATCTGAAAATTCATTGTCACTACAGCATTTCGACGTGCCCTACGAACAACTCTCTATCTACAAAATGTCAATTTTACAGGGGAAGGAATTGAACATTAAAAGTTGCATATTTTTTTCTTGTAATGGAAAAATTACTAAAAATTTTACATGATGCTATAATATTAGAACGTCTTCAAGATCAAATTATTGTTTTATTGTATTACCTTATTATTTTCGAGGAAATGTAGATAGCGGGTTTTCACAGGACATTTTTTTTATTTTTTATTCTCTATCTACCACATAGTGTCATTTACTGTTCAATGCTATTCTCTAGTATATTAATAATAATATAAAAAATGTTTATTAACTTGTTTTATATTAACGTCTTACATATATGCAGTAATAAGCTGAACAATAAATTATAGTAGTTGAGTAATTACAGCAGATGTCGGGATTTACGTGGTGGTAGTTGCAAAAATATTGCAGATAGTGGAAATTAAATTAACCGTTTCTATTTATTTTTTATTAGGAATCAACAAAATAACACTTATTAAAATCTTTTTTCAATCTTTAAGTAATATAATAAAACTTTTAATAATGAAAAAGGGAAACTTTACGAGACAAAAATTGGACGAAAAATGTATTTTAATAAAAGTTTTGGTGTAGGTCACACAAAATTAAGTATCTACTAAGTAAAAAAAGTATGTATATAAGTAAAACAAAAATAAACTTCAATATTTATGAACATAAACCTTCATCCAAATAATAATTATAATTTATTCCAAATTTTACTTTCGGAACTATTGAAGGTTTTTGAATTAAGTATCTGTATTACGTAACATAATTATATAAAACATATTAGTCTTAATTTTCAGATGAACTTCAACTAGTATGTTTATTAGAACTTGGCAATGTTTTATAAAAGCTACGGTATTTTTTTTTAATTATAAATTTATCTACAATTCACTGAGATCTTTATATTTGAACACAGGAAGCGCTAGTCTTTCGATAAACTCTATTTAATACAATTTGTGATCTTCTATTACCTCTAATATAAAATCTTTGACCACAATATATAGTTTTATATTCTTTTTCTTCTTAGATTTGTTGTAAATTACATAAGTTTCAAACCTGTGAGGTTACCATAATTTCCTTGACAGAATTCCATGATACTTTTTCGTTTATTGTATTTTTACTCCAATTCTTATTTTGTAAACATGCCTTGAAATTAATGAAATCTTCCTGGGTAATTTCTTTTACTATAAAGTCTGGTTTAGAAGTTTTACAAAACCTAATTAATGAAAACGGCTCATCTGGGGAGTAAATATTTCTAGATTTACCATTTTTCTTTATTAGTACATGTACTGAGTAACACTCATTTTGGATATGACCCTTTTTGTTTAGCTGAAACTTCAGTTATATTTTTTTATTGATGACATATAGCACATTGGTCTATTTTCGGTTTGAAAACCCTAATATTCATTTGTGTATTAACTATATTATCTCGATATTGTCTTATAGAGCGTGCGGCTTTCTATATTTTTCTCCGCGCACCAATCTTTATAGAAGTCGAACATTTTACTGAATGTGAGACTACTATCTAAGTATTTACGGGACTAATCTTTCCTCACATAGTGAGATTCTACAAGCACAAATTTGTTCACATGGTCACAAACTGTTTCTTTCATCGCACTTGATATTATCACATTGTGTTTGTGGTGTTTACCTTTATTATCAGTTAATTTAATATGTACTCATATTAGATATTATTTATTTACTGATGATGGAGAATATGCTGTTGTATTAATTTCATACTCATGAGTAGAACTGGACATTTCAATAGCATGATCAGTACTATTTGAGCAATAAAAATCGTTAACTGGCGATGGCATAGACGTATTATCAATACTATCAGATATTATGGCATCAGGTTTAAGATTCGGGAATAACTCTTCGGCCTCAATAATATTATTATTCGTGGTAATTGAGCTTTTGAAAAAACTAAATTAGCTGATTCCAAAGAAGGTGGTGCAATATTATTCAAGTTCGGATCATCAAGCCCTATTAAGTGTTGGTCACAATCATTATTATTTATGTGACCCTGTTGTGTAAAATCTTCTATTATTTCAGGTGTCATTGGCTTATCTAATATTTTATCTAGGTCCAAGCATTTGTACATATTTTCAAATTCTTCCATGTCGTTCTTTCTTAAAGGAGATTCTGAAAACAAATATAATTTAAAGAGATAATACTAAAAATGCCTTGTAGTAATTAAGAATACCTGAAATTGATAACTTAGATAATCTTATATAAATAAATATAGAAAAAAAATAGATAAAAATATATAATTATATTATTGGTAAGTTTTATTTTAGGGTACTTTAATAATTTTTATTAGGTTTAATCATATTTAGTTTTCTATTTTCTATTTTTTATGTTTAAATTAATTTATAATAAATAATTGTATTAGATATTCTTAAATATTAATAAATGTAAAATAAAATAATGACAAAGTTTAATAATTACGATAGTTAAAGTTGAAAATAATCGCATCCGATACTAAAAAAAAATATGGTAAATCCCGATAACTGCTATTTCTGTTTCCGGAAAAAAAGAAAAACTCACTATATGACAGTTATCGGGATTTTTAAGGAGGTGTCAATAATATTAGGTATTACCATCTAAAAATGTTTCAAATGGTGAAAAGAGTATGGTAACTAGAGTAAAGTTTAATATTAGATGATATTTTTATACTTACCTTCTCTAATCGACGTAACTTTTAAATTTTCTTTATCACAAACGACATTTTCAGGGTCAATTTCTTTTGTTAAATTTATTGATTTTAACAATCTCTTATTTTTTCCGCGAAACATTATAAATTATGAAACTGTATTCAATCAAAACAATTTTTTAAGACCCGTTCGAAGAAAGTTATTTTTCTATCACTCGAAATATGTCTTTGCCAAAATTATATTTTTTTTTTCCTTAAATCGATTTATTACTATTATTAGATCGTTTTAATTACAAAAAGTCAATTTCTTAAATTTGCTACTTATCGGGGTTTTCGTAGGGCACGTCGATTTATTAATAATGTCTGTTAATTTTCTCGATATTGAGGTCCTAGCTGCTCTAGGAACATGTTTGATCACAGGAAATCTCTTTTTAAACTGAAAACATTTATTAATAAGTTCTTTAGTTGTAGATGTTGCTCTATAATTAGTATTATTAATATTTGCGTTAGTGTCAGGCGCTGGACAACTAGCAGATATATGATTTTTATGAATATGACCAATGTGTATATTAAGTCCACGCTCACCTCTGTATAATTTATTATTTTGGCATAAGGAGCATTTTAATAAAGACATATAGTATTAAAATAAAACCTAGTAACAATAATAAAAATAAAGAAATAAATAATAAGTATAAACTTCGAATAAATAGTGACCTTCTAAGACAAAATTAATGTAAGAACCTAATAAATAACTATTTAAAATATTGATAAACCCTAAAATACCTAGTATAAACAATATAAATTAATAACTTTTAAAAATTATGTAAATAATGTAGGTACATAACAAAAATAAGTCTTGTTTAAATCATTTCTTAAGTCTCAAATTCTCAATTATAAATTGTCATAAATTGATTTCTAGGACATCAAATTAAAATCCATCCAAAGTAGGTGTCTGTTATTATTATCTTATATTATATGTATGTAGAATTTACTATATATACCTATTTATATTTTATTTATTAGCTTTTAAATAAATATATTCTTCCAATATATTTTAAGAAATTCATTTCTAATCTTCTTATGCAAATATGTTTGACATATTATTTAATAACTTTGGAATAAGCACCTAAATAAATCGATACTGCTTAATAGTCAATGTCAGATATTATAATAAATCTCCTGTAGATATATTGATCTAGGTAGGTATAATGGCCAAAATCTTCACAAATCAAGAATTTTACTGAAGAAAGTATCCTCGGGCTTCCATAAATAGAAAAATAATATATTTGTTTCTTCATGTAGTTAAATGATACGCATTTCACAGTGGGTATCCTTTTATTGAATATGTTTAAGGAATCCTTTATAAATTCATCCAAAAAACAACAAGCTATGAATTAAATGCGCAGCAATAATAGAATTTTAAAATTCGCAACTCGCAGTAAAGTTAATTCGCAAAAAAGATAGCTGAAAGAAATTCACCAAACGTCACCTGATAAAAGAGAATAGTGGTTTGGTTGTTAATATCCGTTTTTCGATTTAAACTTTCACAAACATTTCACTATAACTTTAAACATATTTTAATTATTAATTTCACTTTAAAAAACAGAATAAAATAGAATATAAATTATTAATTTATTTGGAAAATATTGTAAACAATGCGACAGGTGTCAGAGGCTCTACCATGGGTTTGCGCATTGTAGAAACGTAATGGCGGCTCCACATTAGTGCCGTGAAGCTCCGTGAACAGGCGTGAACGTGAATGTGGACGGTTTTCGCGGGCTTCACGCGCGTTCACGCCTGTTCCCCGATCAGAGTCGGTATTTTGTCCCGCGACAAACCTTGCGGTCCGATTCACGACAAAATCGATGTCAGCGCTGTCATCACCGGTCCGATTGGGCGTAAGCGCGCTAACGATAGATGATTTGACATAGATAGTGACGTCACTACAGACGCCATATTGGACTTACAGTGATTTTGCTTGTGGGTGAAATCGCTGTGAGCGCTGTCAGAATGACATTTATCTAGAAACATGTTTTCAAGGAAAGTAATAAAATTCCTTAAATAATTATTAAGTAGATAGTTAAAAGTGTTGTGTTCTCATTTATTTTAATATTAATGTAAACAAATATACAAAATACATTAAAATTCATTATTTTTTTATGGCGTTTTATTTGACATTCAAACAGAGTGAGAGGAGCATATGTTTTAGTTGCGAGATAGAGGGAGATACAAGTGATGTTCTTGTGAGCGCGCTTAATCACTGGTCCGATTCATTATCAAGCTAATAGCGCCGTGAGCGGTCTCATCGCGCTTTTTGAATCGGACCGGTGAATATGAACGTCAGCGCTGACAGCGGTGTCATCCCATTCGGACCGTGAGGAAAGGGTTCGCGCCCCATTCGCGCGGCGTTCACGCGTACATATCCACATTCACGGCCCCGTGCCAGTTTACTCCGGACTACAGAGGCTTACGGACGAGTGCAATTGCTGCGCGCGCGTTAAAATGGTCTTCTTTTACTTCCTATTCTGAACCTATATCGTTACACAGGACATATTATGATCCACACTATGATTCCGAAATGGCTCAATCTGAAGCAATAATTAACAACACAACTAACATCACGCAATGTTCCCCCGTTATACATATACCTGAGCCATCCAATACAAACACAAATAGAATCAGAATTTTGTCTAATGAAATTGTTTCGCCCCCTCCCACTACTCAAACTGAATCCTTTTCCCAATCTGAATACGAGTATAATTTAATTGCCAATGCATATGAGAAAGCTTAATTTTTATTGCAGTGTAAATAAAAAAATATTAACCTAGAATGCGTTTTTACTTACCTTGATTTCATTCCTTAGTATATGAACCAGGGCTTTACATACTTCAGGTACAGTTTTTGATATAAGCTGTGGTGAAATTTTAAATAAGAAGTGCAGGCTCTCATAGCTGTCTCCTGAAGCTAGAAACCGTTGTGTTATGGCTAAACGAATTTTTGCTGGTATTGCTGGTCTAAATTGGGTATCTTATTGTTTTGGAAATAATTGGAGAAACTTTCTGAAGCAAATATTCAAAGTCCACTGTTGACATACGAGTAAATTTCTTAAATTCGCCACTGGGTTCAGAATGTAATTCTGATAACTGCCTTTCCATAGAAACTCTGAAATTAATTTTATATAATTGATAAAGACAGATCTAATCATATACCTATCTACTAAGTCAATTCAAAAATTCACTACACAAGCATGTTTGCTTGATCGGTTACGATGTATTTCAGTCATCCACCATCTTCTTTTTTTCCAACGCTTTTTAATAACTTTCTTGTTTTGGACGTCTAAATAGTGATATGTTGCCACTGCAAACAAAGTTATTGCAGCAGCAGCTTCCACGTCCATTTCGCGGCGGGTTTCACGAACGATTGTGAGCATCCCGTGAATGTGGAGGGCACGACTTGTGCCGTGAATTCACGGCGCTGATGTGGAGCCGCCATATCGTATTCATTTACGTATACGTGAGCAACAACCAATAGGGCAGCTTTATTTTTGGTAACAGGATTGAATAAAGCGACCCTATTGGTTGTTGCTCACGTGTACGTAAATGAATACGTTACGTTTCCACAATGCGCAAACCCATGGTAGAGCCTCAGGTTTCCACTCAAGTATGATTTCATTAATTATTTTATATATTTATATCTGCTTTAGTTTTAAAAGTTCGATTAAACCTAAAAAATAAATATGGTGTAACTAAATTCAGCCTTAGTATGTTTAGTTTGAGGTTGTTAATTAAATTAATATTGTGATATTAAAAAAATATTGTATTTAAACAATAGATAATTAAAAAATATTGATTTATTATATAATGGTAAGGTAGTAATATTTTAATTTTTATTTATTTAATTTAAAAATAGTGAGTTAAGAAAAAAATTACTATAGATTTATGTCTAGGTATTATGAGTGTTTTACTGGGAAGATGGCGACAACTATAAATACTTAAAGCAAAACTAGGTTTTTGAATGGCACCAAAAAAGGGGAAAAATGCATCATTTGATAACTTAAATAGTAAGTAGATCACAATAGGACTAAATATCTACTATGTTGATCTTTAAAACATAATAAACTATTCGCTAAGCTATATAGGTTTAGCAAATACCTGGTAATAAATATTATGGTTTGTTTTTTTATTTTACATTTTTTGTTTTTATTTATGTTTATTGTGTGTAGTTGATAAATATTAATATTCTCCTAACGAAGTAATTAAAATATCTATAAATTAAGCAATTTATGTATGTGTAAACAAGTTAGTTTTCGATATATAGCAAAACGATTTCGTTTTAATTTATTTTTTATAGATTTCCGTTGTAAAATTCAAGGTTACACACGTATCTATCTAAATCGTGGAAGTATGAATAATATGGAACTGCTGTAACACACCTTGTTAATAAATATTTTCCATCTCGCTCGTACTAATTCAAACCTACATATGAAAAAGAGATAAACAGCTACTTTTAGTTTCTTTTAATTTTCGAACGAAATGTTCATTCGAACGAAATGTCTCCATCTTGTGTTCTCACTGTTAAAGCTTTGATTGGTTAAAATACTTTTTGTTTATTTTGGCGCTCATATTTTGATCTAATTACACAGATTTATACATTGGAAACGCGATTTTAGGTTTTAGGGCACTTCCATAATATTCATACTTTTAATATATAAATATAACACGATGCGGGTTTCCATCATAGCATTAAAATTGTGATTCTATTTTTGAATTTCGATTTTCGACAAAAGATTTATTTTGATTGAATGAACACGTTCGTTTTGTACGTTTGAACTTTATATTATAAACGAATACCAACTCTCAACTGTAGCTATTTAAAAATGCGATTTTTCTAGATCATTTAATTATTGAGACGACCTTGCGGGTTAAATGGTGGTGGTGGAAATTGTAATATAACTCACTTCATATCACTTTTTTTTTTATTAATTTGTTATTATTTTTTATAATACCTAAGTCTTTAGCAGTAGATTTTTTTTCAAAAATCTAATGATCAGTTTTATATTTGACCAATATCGGTCCCGAGGCTCCTTTGAGCGTTCTTCGCTATTCCTTGTAGTTTAGGATTTCGCCTTGAAGGCACACTTGAAAAACTCTCCCTGTATATACTGTTGAACTCAAAAATTTCTATCTAAAATCTGTTTTTAAATTATTTATTCCAGTATTTTTTTTTTGATAGAAACATTTAAATAGTTTCTACACAATAGTGTCTCCCAAACTGCAGCAGTAATCATTCATTACATCTCGACAGATATCGGTCTTCCGGCGGCCTCCATTCAATGTTGTTTCCGCATGTTTCGACAACTTGGAATATATTGATTTAAATTATATATCGTCACGGGTGCCTTACGGTGCTCGAGATCGTCTAGACGGCCTCAGGGTACTCAGCTTTAATCCCACATCGCCGTAGCCGATGGTATGAGTCTACAGCAGTCTACACCGAACAAATGGCTAGCTTGTCGCGATGTATGAATATACTCAATAACCCATTTATAAACAGTTTTACAAGTTGATAAAGTGAAACTGGGACCGACAGCTTAACGTGCTCTCTGAGGCACTATAGTGGTGTTTATGTATATATTTATTTAAATTTAAACAAAATTACAAAATAAAATTGTACATAGGCAGACTTAATGCTTTAGGTAATTTATTGTTAAACAAATTTATATAATTTTTTTGAATAAAAACTTATTCGTAAACACTGGGGTTTGAACCAGGGACCTAAGTGTTTTTAAGTCTAAGGTCTAACCAACTCGGCCACCACGTATAACCAAAGTTCTATTTAATGTCACACCTAGTAGCTAGGTAGGAGCTTTCTATAGAGTTCTTTATAAACTTCGCCATAGGCCGACCGGCCGGTTACGTTACGGCCTGCAGCTACAGCCTGCTACAGTAATGTTTCAGTTTTATATAGGAGGAAGGCCTCTATAACTTCGTTAGGCTGACCGACCGGACACGTTACCACCCCCCATACAGATGCAAAAACCGTCAAGTGACCTCCATACCCATACGTGACTAGGTTTAGTCTGTGGATTTACCGGTTTTCCGGAGACTTCTGCGCTACGCCTATTTCGTAACCGCATCAATTAGCCAGCGTGATCAATATTGTTAAACAACAATGTATTGTCGACCCCTATTTATGGACTTTGTAGATCTGCTTACCATCAGGTAGATGATATTTGAGTATTTATTTTATTACTATTATTTATTTAGATTAAAATATGTAATTAATAATGCCTTAAACCATTTTAAATTTCAATAATATTTTGAATTTAAATATTATAGATAATAATGTAAATAGGTACTATGAATTTAAATTTAACAATAGGAACCTATCTTAGCGAGGATAAGGATACCTGATGTGCAAAGCTTGAAACAGATTAAGAAAGATTTAAAAGGCTTAGCAATAAGCGAGCCTCTAGCTAGATAAAATAAATGCGACGTTCAGATTTAAGTATGAGTATACACATAAATAAATTAACTATTTGGTTATAGAGGTGTAAAAATTAATGCATTATTACTTTGACAAAGTAATCTCTAACACGGCTTGCGTGAGCCTTTTATTTGAATAAGTCGCGGCACTTATGATTTCGTCTGTGATTTAGAGGTCATACTGTTAAAGTCATCGATCTTTGTTCAAGCCTTAAATGCATTTATATATACATACATACATATCATCACGGGTGCCATACGGCGCCCGAAACCGCCTAGACGGCCCCAGGGTACCCAGCGGAGGGGTTTTAATCCCACCTCGTCGTAGCCGAAGGTGTATGTCTACACCGAACAAATGGCTAGCTCGTCGCGATGTTTTGAATAGACTCAACAACCTATCTATAAACAGTTTTAGAAGTTAGTATGGTGAAACCGGGATCGACAGCTTAACGTGCTCTCCGAGGCACTATAGTGGTGTTCTCAAACAAATGTACATATTTTTTTTTATTAAAAACTCATGGGTACACCGGGCGGGATTCGAACCAGGGACCTAAGTGTTTATAAGTCCAAGGTCTAACCAACTCGGCCACCACGTATATAGCTAAATATATCCATTAGCAAAAATTTAATGCGTTTGACAGTCTCCAAATTTAGAGTGTAAAGGCATTTTAAAAATGACGGTATTTGGCTAAATAATCATCCAATATTCATGAAGTTTAGCCCAATATTGAATGAATGAAAAATTCTTCGCATAAGCTTAATACTATTGTACATAGGCGAGCTTAATGCCTTAGGCATTATCAACCAGCTAACCTTTGGGAGATTGACTATTAACAGGCAGAATGCTAATGCAAATAAATATATAGGTAATACAAGAAACAAAAAAAAACATTCGCGAGATTCTTTCAAAATATTTTGAATTATACGAACACGCTGGGCAGATCTTATACAAATACTAACTTATAAAATATGGCTTTATAATTTGCTCCATAGGAAATATAGAAAAACTTGGAGGTACCTACTCTACTAAAATAAATATATACCTATATAAGTAACAACAATAATAATAAAAATATAAATAAACTAGCGGCCCGTCCCGGCTTCGCACAGGTTTGTATAACTTTAACTATATGCTCAGCGCACGCCACGGAAGGCCTCAGAAACGATACTTTTCCCCCGTTTTTAAAACATTTTTGGTTACTGCTCCACAACTATAGGACCTAGCGTGATATTATATAGCCTATGTTACTTCTGAATAATGCAGCTTTTCTAATGATGAAAAAATTATTGCAATCGGTCCAGTAGTTTTTGAGTTTATTCATTACAAATATACAAAAATACAAAAATACAAATCTTTCCTCTTTATTATATTAGTATAGATAAAAACTTACAAAAAAATAATAATTTACTAATGAAAAACCTATCTAAAATTAACACATAGAATGACAAGGAAATGTTGGCAGTTACAGCACAAATTACTCCTCCAATCTGTCCATCGGCATTGTACCCAAGACGCTGGCGGCATTGCCTCTCTGTATGGCTAAACCTATCTGTTGTATAAAAAAGCCGCCAGCTCTCGAGTAGTACTTGTACTATTTCTGTGGTATTTCTAAGATTTTTTTCTGCCAAGAAATTTTATGATATTACGTTTTTCAAAAAGCCAGTTTCATGTAAATATCTTGAAATATTAAAATATGTGCTCTTCTAACCAGGGGCGCCGGTTTTTAGATTACCTCGTGGGTGCTCATTTTATGAACATATAGAAGTAGGACTAGTAGATGATGCATTTTATAAATTTTAAGATCTCTGCAAAAACAATTTTACATTAGATAAAATGTCTCCTATGTCCTTTGCAGAGTATTTAACTATCTCCATACCAATTTTTATCTCAATCAGTTCAGCGCTTTAAGTGTGAAAAGTTAACGGACAGAAAGACAGATATATATTACTTAGTTTCGCATTTATAATATTAGGAAGTATCTGCATCCACTATTTAGCTTTCATGGGTGCTTTAGCCCCCGAGCACCCACGGAGTCGGCGCCCCTGCTTCTAAATGAGATCACTGGAGATTCCCGGTCCGGATATTTCTTTAAACAAAAGATATCACTGGCAGTACAAAGAGGTAATGCTGCCAGTGTTATGGGAACCTTCGGGCCGGGACAGAATCGGTACATAGTGTTTTTTTTTTTTTTTTGTTAAATTTTTCCCTGTATTTTTAATGTTTAGTTTTTGTTTATATATATATATTTTTTGTAACCGGAGATTTAGGTTGTATTTTTGTAACCGGAGATTTAGGTTGTATTTTTATAACCGTTGGGTTGGGTTGCTGATTTATTTTATTGTTGTCCCCTCTTAATCGGCAGCTTCGATTTCTTCATTATGGGAAAGAGGGTCAGCAGTATGTACCTAAATAAACTTTGTTAAAATTTTAACCCTCGTCGATTCGTTCCGGTTAAAATATTCAAAAGTACCTAAATCAGTTTGTTTTTTTATGTCGGTAAAGTCGAAGATCCTAAGCATACAACGAGTTATTACTATTTATTTTATATTTTTGATTAATAAATACAATTTTCGTAACAAATTGATTTATTTTTTAAATATTTTTAGTTCATATATATGACCCATTAATAATTAATTTTAAAATTTGAAAGGTACGATTTGTAGGTTTTGTTTTAACTTCAAATGTACATAGGTACTTACTTACTTACTTATATATTTTTTTTGTTGTTTGTACACGCACCCAAAGTTGCGTCTATTCTAAAATTATTGAGTCTTTAAAGAACACTTTAGTTAAAATGTATTTTGTCTCTATTACGTATATATATTTTTGTTGCTAAAGAAAGAGTCAAAACACATTTTAACTAAAGTAAAGTTCTTCAACGTTTATAAGTTTTTTTATGAATAAGACAGTAAATGTTTAAAACACTAGTTGTAGGTTATTGGTCAAAATAAAACCAATATGCCGGTCGTATAATAACACTTATAATATTATTTTTATAAGTATTTGTCGTCTGTTTGATGTCGTTGTATATCATAGAACCCTGTCAAAGTAACTGTCATTCTATATCACAGTCTCGTCAAATCGTCGTTTAAATCTATAGTCATACGGTCAATTAATTTATAACATTAGTGTTATTATAAACAAAAAAGGCTATTGCTATGAAATAGGTTGCTATAATTACTAATGTAAAGTTAATAATGTAATGTTGACCACAGTTGCCATGTCTTACTACATAGCGTATCACTGCCGCATACAATATACAATAATACAAGCGAAGCTGTGTCAACAAAAACTAGACAACTTTTTTTTATTTTTTATTGGAGCACGGCTTGTGATTTTGTATCTACCTGGTGGTGAGCAGACCTAGAAAGTCCATGAATGGGGTCGATCAATAAATGTTCTTAAACAAAATTTATTGCTCTCACTATGCCGGCTAAATGATGCTATTACGAAATGGGTGGCGGCAAATTGAATTGACAATTCAACCCATGTCGTAACCGCACCTTGAAAGGAGACTACCACCTTGATAAGAAATCGATGCAGTAGTCTCCTGAAAACCAGTGAACCCACAGACTGGTAACGAGACCAGTCGGTCGGCCTAGCGAAGTTATAGACTTTCCTCCCACCTAAATTATAAAGAATATGAGGCTCTACTGATCAAATCGAACAACTTTTCCTATGGAACCATGTGTCGCAAATAAAAAATAATTTTGGCTCCCCACACAATTGGCCATTTTAACATTACTAGTTATGTTGTATGGAGAAGGCATTTTTTTGTTTCATTTGCGACATATGGTTTCATGGGAAAAGTGGTTCGATTTGGTCAGTATAACCAGTATAACCCCAGCCAACCAACCAATGTATAACCTTTCAAAGTCACCATGTATAATACCAATAATATTAATACAAGTTGTACCTATTATACTCGTACCTAGAATTTAATGAATGAAAATAGACCGTCGCGCGTCGCAGCTGGATGTAAGTAACTGTGACAATTAGAAATCGATGACACTCAGGCGGGTGTAGTGTTTCGTGGACCAAATTAGTTTGTCCTTCTGTAATTTAGGGGTTACCTTTATCAAATAATTCCATTGTCGTAGATATTTACACTAATCATTTGGGGTGTTTTTTATTCTTTATCAGCAATGTAAATATACAATTTATAAGCTATTATTTTGATTTTTACTTTTATTTATAATAATAATAATAAACAGGTCAAATTACACAAATTGCTCTGGTCACAAACTAAGCTCTAGGCTTGTACTATGTGTACCAGAAACAATGATATAATACATATTATATTTTATAAACACCCAGACCATGACAAACTGTACAGAAAAACGTACTAATATTTATTTGCCATGGGTGGGAATCGAACCCACGACCTACGGATTTAACGCCAAGGGCGCAACTAGTCTACGGAGGCTGTCATATAAATATAGTGAAATTTTCTACGCGCTTAGTGTTTACTAAGCGCACCCAAAATGAAGACTACCACCTCGAATGAAAATCGATGCATTATTTTCCTAAAAACCGGTGAACACACAGACTGAAACCGAAATATGACTGGATCACTGCGGTTTTTGCATCAATCAATTATAACCAGTTTTAGACTAAACTGGTTTAGCAATACGCTTCTGAATAGAGCAGATAATATTTAAAACTTAATCTTATTTATGTATAAAAAAAATACCATCACGGGTGCCTTTTTGGCTTCCGGGAACCGTTTAAACGGCTCAGCCTCATTTCGCGGATGGTATTCGGAGGCAACACTTAACAAGTGGCGAGCTTGTTGCGGTATTTAAGATGTTAAAGCCTTGTTGTATAAAGCGGTCGCCCATCCTAATCCTGGCCTTACTGTCATCTGTTTAACCTTGTTATCAATTGCGCAGTGACTAACCACTAGGCGGCGGAACGCATTTATTTGTGAATGTTTCATGTAAAATAGTATCTAAATAAAACATACAAAAGAAGGTCATTCCCTATAAATTCGACTATAAATCAATAAAAACACATATTTAAATCCACACCAGACCCCGGTTTTGCCGCAAATATTTTATAAAGTGAATAATATCGATTCATTGAGAAATCATTGGATAAATATTCGCGAAAGGATTGATTTGCTTCCATTGTTTATTGCGTTTGAGTTTTATTTTACACGAACTTTTTGAGAGCTTTTTATATACATATTACGATTCAAAAACTCCACGACTATTGGACGTGAGTATCGTGGTTCCGACTCTTATCCCTTTTTCTTTTTAGTATTTATAAAATGCAAGTAAAAAGGTAACGGTGTATTTTCTATAATCACTATTAAAAACCAGATACATTTACACGCTATCCTACATATATCCCATATATCGCTACATAAATGATCTAATGCTTTAGAAATACCATAAAGATAAAAATATAAAGATATACCCCTATATATACATATATACATATAGCTGACCCAGCTAGTGAAATATAACAATACGGGGACTTAGAATACGGGGGCACAACTTCGTCTGCGTAACTTTAACCGTTTACGCAGCGCACGCAACGGAAGCTCTCAAAAGGAACAAATTTTCCCCGTTTTCCTAACATTTTTCCTTGATGCCCCGCTTCTATTGATCGTAGTGTGATGTTATATAGCTTATAGCCTTTCTCGATAAATAGGCTATCCAACACCAAATAATTTCAGTATATCCAGAGATTACCTCCTACAATCTCACAAACTTTACCTTTTTATAATATAGTAAATTCTGTGCTGTAAAACAACAGCTATGTAGGTATTTCATATTTTTATAATATTAGTAGAGATCAGCAAAAATCTATAAATTTTATTATTATTAGCTGTATCCCAGGTAGCATTTTGACGTCCCTATGACGTCAGATTACGTCGAGAATGACCCTAAGTTGACGTCATAGGGACGTCAAAATGCTACCCTGGGAACCTAATTACAAATTTAATTGACTACGCTACACTAAATCTAATATAGTTCATTAGTAGGCAAGTATTTAGTTTAATATAAACTTAGAATTCTGGGAAGTAACTTGAGTACTGGAGTAATTCTAATTGCCTAGTAATTTTTTAATAATTTTTCAGTTTTCATGTTTTTTTTTGTTGTAGTGGAGACCCTACACATATAGTAGAAGATACAATACTAATTACTTAACTTATATTAGTTAAGGAGTTATATAAAATGTTACGTGGTGGCCGACTTGGACTTAAAAACACTAAGGTCCCTGTTTCGAATACCGATTTGTACCAATGAGTTTTTAATGAAAAAATATATGTACATTTGTTTGACAACACCACTATGCCTCGGAGAGCACGTTAAGCTGTCGGTCCCGGTTTCACTATAACAACTTGTAAAACTGTTGTATAGGTGGGTTATTGAGTCTATTTAAAACATCGCGACGAGCTAGCCACTTGTTCGGTGTAGACTCATACCATCGGCTACGACGAGGTGGGATGAAAACCCCTTCGCTGGGAACCCTGGGGCCGTCTAGGCGGTCTCGGGTGCCGTAAGGCACCCGTGATGATATATGTATGTATGTAGTTATATAAACCTAACTCAGATAGCATATAGATTTTTTTATAATTTCTAAAGAATATCAAATCAATTTATACAGAGTGTTTGGAAGGGAGCTGTACATACGCCTAGGGTAGAAACTAGTGGTAAAAGTGCCCTAGTTGCGGAAATTAATTAATAACTTTAAAACTAAAAGTGATAATTACACTTTTAGCATATCGTTAGAAAGGGCATGGACTGAGGATGTTTTAAAAAAATCAGAAGAACTCCAACCCTGTTAGTTTTTTTTTAAACCCCATAGAAAGTTGCCCTTAAAATTATTTCTTTACGGTACTTCAGGCCCCATAACTTTTCTTCTCCACAATTTTCTGGTGTAAAATATTTTTTTGCAGGACCCTAAGACTCTTACGATTAAAACAAGACCATTAGCAGACCGGTCCCATGGATAGATTTTGAGCTACAGGTGGTTTTAGTAAAAAAATCACAAAAAAGTCAAATAAAAAATATAAATTAAATAAAAAAAAACCTTGAGGCCAAGGTCAATATATTGGGCGGGGGTAGGTAGCAGACTATCCCTAGTTTCTACCCTAGGCGTATGTACAGCTCCCTTCCAAACACCCTGTATATAGCTAAAGTATGATATCCGTCAATCTTTTAATGTGGTACCTAATGTACCATACTTATTAAAATGAATACAATCTCTATTTCATAAAAATAATAATAGTGTAATGCATATACATATAAAATAATTTTGATTAATTTTGGTAGGGAGGTAAATTCAACCTCAAAGGTCAACATAGGGTATATTATACGTCGACATACCTACAAGGGTGCAGAATGTCTTAGGAAAAGTTTCAAGATACGGCAGATACAAAAAAGTAGTCAGAGCCAAAATTGGTACCTATTTTAAAATGTCGTAAAACTGCATTAAAACAATTGAAACCATTTTTTAATTTATATTAAATTTCAGAGATATCCATAAAAACCGAATGCTATTTGCACTTAGGGTTGTAAACAACATAAAATTACTTTTTTATTGGAACACGGCATGCGACTTTGTATCTACCTAGTGGTGAGCAGACCTACAAAGACCATGAATGAGGTCAATCAATACAACATTGATTGCTCCGACTATACCGGCTAAATTATGCGATTACGAAATGGGCGGAGACAAAGACGAATTGCATTACGAGTATTTAGTAACCGCACCGTGAAAGGAGAATACCATCTCGGCTAGAAATCGATGCAGTAATCTCCTGAAACCGGTAAACCCACAGACTTAAACCGAAACATGACTAGGTCATTTGACGGTTTTTGCATGGGCGGTGGTCGGCCTAACGAAGTTATAGAGAACTTCCTCCCACCTTAGCATCACAATGCCCATAAATTGATGCAAAAGGTGTTTACATAGTTTTAAATTCATGCAGTCAATGGACTTTCAAATGAATTGCATGCTTACGTTCTCTGCGCTCCTGGTAGGTAACATGACCTTCCAATGAATTAGATTATTTAAATCATGTTTTTACCACTCTGTCGGAACAGTAAGTAAAATAATGGTGACGTAGAATTTGTAGGTAATAAATAAATACCATCACGGGTACCTTTTTGGCTCCCAATAACCGTTTAAACGGCCCTGGGTACCCAGCGGAGGGATTACCCGTCCTCACGGACTTGATCTATATAATTCCACGCGGTTCTAATTTTAAAATTCCATCCCGATGGTATTCGGAGGCAACACCTAACAAGTGGCGAGCTGGTTGCGGTGTTTATGATGGTATAGCCTCATGTATAAAGCTGACACCCATCCCGTCCGCTTGCTGTCATCTGCTTAACCTTGTTATCAGTTGCGCAGTGGCTACAGTAACCACTAGGCTAGGGCCGCTGTTTATTATAAATATAATAATAATAGTCATAGAAATCTGTAAGGTTTTATATGTTTCTAATTAATGTGTATTGTTGTATTTGGGTATTTTGAATGTATTTTTTTTTTTTAATAAATTATATACCTACTACTTACTTAAGATTTGCACGCCGAAACCGGTAAAATATGCTGTACTATTACAATTGAATATCTATATATGTAACCATATTTTAAGGCAAATAAAGAGATTTCATTTGATTTCATTTTATATAATAATACATTTACGTGGTGGCCGAGTTGGTTAGACCTTGGACTTTAAAACATTTAGGTCCCTGGTTCAATTCCCGGTGTGTACCAATGAGTTTTTAATTGAAAAAAAAAATGTACATTTGTCTGACAACACCACTATAGTGCCTCGGAGAGCACGTTAAGTTGTCGGTCCTGGTTTCACTATACCAACTTGTGAAACTGTTTATAGATTTGTTATTGAGTCTATTAAAAACATCGCGACGAGCTAGCCACTTGTTCAGTGTAGACTCATACCATCGGCTACAAAAAAGTGGGATTAATTAAACACCCTTCCGGTACCCTGAGGCCGTCTAGCCGCCGTAAGTCACCCGTGATAATACATTATAGTAATAATAATATAGCTAATTAAAAAGAAAATTTTAATACCTATCTATTAATTTACCATGAAATATTAAAAAAAAAACACGCTATGTTTGACCTTATCCTATTAATATTTAAAAAAAAGTGAACCACAATTTACTTAATTAACGTTATTGTAGGTACTCGTATACTAATTAATATAAAGAGTCTTGATAGAAACCATAGATAGAGTACCAGCAGTTCCAGAAGTATATAACGGTATGAAAAACCACTTCTAAACCATTTTACACCCATTCCTTCACCCCTCTCCTTATTGAAATAAAAATATAAAAAAAATTAAATATTTATACTAAATTTTCCAATCAAATAGTACATTCCGTTGCCGTTATTAACTTTTCAAAAAATTATATATTCCCCAATTTAACCCCATTGAGATTCAAATATTGAAAAAAAAAAGTTAGTAGAATACAATTTTAATATTCAGTGCCTTTGTTATTACTTAATTAAAAAGAAAATGTCAGAAAATAATATGCAAAAGAGTTTTTAATGGAGTGAACTGGTAGACGTCTAATAAATGTCCTGTATAACAAACAGGCGTCACAGTAATAAATAGAGACTATATTTTTTTTTATAACTGAGGCCAAGTTTGGCTTTACAAGTAAAATACTGGATTCAGTTAATATACTGCTAATTTCTACATAACAAAATAATAAAGGTTAGTAGATAATTAATAAATAAGGTCGCCTATGTACCTACAATAATATTATACGGGTCTCTCACATTCGCAAGAATACGCGAATCCACAACTGTTTTATTTTAATTTATTGGAGCACGGCATGTGACTTTGTATTTACCTGGTGGTGACCAGACCTACAAAGTCCATGATTGCGGTCAATCAATAATTGTTCTTAAACACTATTGATCGCACCCACTATGTCGGCTAAATGATGCGATTAGGAAATGGGCGGCGACAAAGACGGATTGCATTACAAGTATATTTTTCGATTCCCTCCTAAGGCGAAAAAATACAGTACGCTTTTCTGTACAATTTGTCATGGTCGGTTTATAAAATATAACATATATTTTAGCATTGTTTCTGGTACACATTATAGTTTAAACCTAAAGCTTAGTTTGTAACCAAAGCAATATGTAAAAAAGTTTAGAAGACGGAGACAGACTATCCTTGAGTGAATGTGGAGTGGAAAACACGACTTAGAACACTAAATACTTATTTAACCAGTTTTAATCTTTGATTTAATATTTAAATTATATATTTTTATTTGCAGTAGCTGCTTTATTATTTTTTAAAGGATTTATTAGGGTGTCTTCAGGCAACAGTATTATGGAATATTGTTGCCTGAAGACCGCCTAATAAGGCGAAATATAGCAAGCTAGTATTATTTATATATTGTGTTTTATTATATTATGTATCTTATTGGATGACCTATGAAAAACCTTTGATTTATTTAATACACATCATAAGCTGGTAAGATTGGCTGAAAAGGGATAACTTGGTTTGTCTTGTCATCATAGTCTATCAACTTGGAAAGGATTTAAGTTGCGTTAATCCCCACCTGTCACCTGTCACCGCGTTTCAGTCTGAAGGTTTCACTACGCTTGCACGTTTACGATAATAAATTAAGCTAGTTAGAGCATGAATATAATAACTTATGTATAACCCTACCCATATAAACTATTATAATGTATGTATTAATCACTAGCTGTATGTATTAAAAATGCGGAGCTCAGGTTCTGCTAAAAATAGATAATATCTAAGATAAAAATACAGCACATTTTACCCGCTGATAATAAAGCTTTCTTTTGATGAAAGAAAAAGTTTTTTTTTAAATTATTATTCAGTAGTTTTTGAATTTATTCATTACAAACATTAATGTATTTTTATAAATTCCTTATCAGAATAATCTTATATATTTTTTTTAAAGATAAAGATATGCAATGATAAAACCCACGAACCTCGCTATCGCGGCCAGGCGCTCAACCGCTGAGCCAACCAGGTTCCAGTCACCCCTCACGAATTTTGTCATTGCTTGTTATCTATTTATATACAGACGCCCTCTAAGTTATACTTTGGGCTAATATGGGGACTTTTAACTTCACTCATAGAGTTATATGAGTGAAGTTAAAAGTACTAGTTTATCATTACAAACAAACACACAAAAAAAAAAAAAAATCTTTTCTCTTTATAATATAGTCACTAGATATAATAATACAAGTCCCCCAACGCGTCTGTCTGTATGTATATTCGCGATGATCTCAAAAAATACTTCTTCATTACCGATATACGAGTAACTAGAGATGCGTCTAATGTTCGGCAGAATATTCGTATTCGGTTTATTCGGCGTATTTTTCAAATGTTTGTATTTGGCCAAGTATTCGATGTTTGTCGAATACATTACCGCATATTTAAATACTAATAAAAATAAATTTAAAATTGTTTTAGGATCCATACGGATTCATATACATATATGTACCTATTAAAAAAATGGCTTACCTATACAAATTGGTCATTTTAATATTACTAGTTTTTATGGAAAAGGATTTTTTTTTCATTTGCGACACTTGGTTCTTTGGGAAAAGTTGTTCGATTAAATCAGTAGAATCTCATATTTAGGATCCATACGGATTCATATACATATATGTACCTATTAAAAAAATGGCTTACCCATACAAATTGGTCATTTTAATATTTCATATTAATATTTTAATATTTTGTTCGATTAAATCAGTAGAATCTCATATTTAGGATCCATACGGATTCATATACATATATGTACCTATTAAAAAAATGGCTTACCCATACAAATTGGTCATTTTAATATTACTAGTTTTTATGGAAAAGGATTTTTTTTTCATTTGCGACACTTGGTTCTTTGGGAAAAGTTGTTCGATTAAATCAGTAGAATCTCATATTAGCCCAAAGTACAACTTGACGACAAAGTTAGTTTAACGTTGTAACGTGCTCTGCGAGGCACTATAGTGTTGTGGTCAAAGTTTTTTTTTAATTAAAACTTATTGATTATCGGGGTTTGAACCCAATACCTTTGTCTAATATTTTTGTCTAACCAACTCAGCCACGTTTACTAATTATAACAATTAATAAATCAATTTCTGCTACAAGATAATTTTGTAACAATATTCAATTTCGCTGTAGATATTCTGCTTTTCAGAAAGTTTGTGATTAAAATTTTGTTTTAACTGGCAGTTAATTTTTGATTTTGTTAAACTCGTATTCGACATTTAATTTTGGTTATGAGCGATAAAGTTTTGAGTTTAAAGCGATATTGTTCGCGAGCGAGCACCATTTGACACTTTACGGAATATTCGTTGTTTCATGTCAAAACTTTTCTTAAGTTTCAAAGGGCCCGGGTACTGACGGGGAGAAAGTCTGCCCCCTGGGACAGAGCTTGCCACCTAGAGCCTTCCTGGTTCAAATACATTTATCTCGTTGATTTTGGGTTGCCTTGACTCCTTCCCCCTGGACAAGGGCTGGGTAAGCACTTAACCAAATCTTCCAATATAATGTTAATTAACAACGGTTTGGTCGCTCCCGCTATGTCTTATAAATGATGCAGTTACGAAAACGGCGGCTATAAAGCAATTGAAATATTCGCCTGTATCCTGTATTGTAACTGCACCAATCACTTCGACAAGGAATCGATGCAGACTAGAGAAAGTGACAGAAGGGCTTTGCGAATTAAAATTAGTACACAACGATCTTAATTTTTTATATCTATTCCTTAATTCGACAGCTAGGTTTGACAGATTTTTACGTAATACTAGTTTTTAATTTAGTTTCCCAGCCTAGTGGTTAAGTCACTGCGCAACTGATAACAAGGTTAAGCAGATGACAACAAGGCCGGATCTGGGATGGGTCTTATACAACGAGGCTATACTATTATAAACACCGCAACAAGCTCGCCACTGGTTAGGTGTTGCCTCCGAATACCATCGGCGAAATGAGGGCTGGTTAATCCCTCCGCTGGGGAGACAAAAAGATACCCGTGATGGTATTTATTTATTTTTATAGGTTTTAATATCCATATTACTCATTAAGATATTCTTTGCCAGTAAAAGGATAAATAGTAGATAATGTAGGTATGTTGTTTTTATCTACAGTCCGTAACGTTGGCGACTCTACATACATTGTTGTTTATGTCATTATCAACTTATTATAATTTTATAGACTTGCTAATTAACAGATTATTTTAATTGAGCGTAGCTATATATTTCCATCCTCTTTTATCAACATGTCACTTATTATAAATATATACTATGATGACAAATTAACTATACATACATAGGTATGTATAGTTAATTTTATATTAGATATACCAATATTATTGATATAATAGGTACCTATGTAAGTATATGTAGATAAATACCCTACTGGTATATTACAATTTATTGATATAAATTAAACTTGATGCAGTAAGTATATCTATACTATCTATATCTATATCTATACTTCTATACTAATCTATACTATCTATACTAATATAATAAAGAGGAAAGATTTGTATTTTTGTATTTTTGTATGTTTGTAATGAATAAACTCAAAAACTACTGGACCGATTGCAATAATTGTTTCACCATTAGAAAGCTGCATTATTCAGAAGTAACATAGGCTATATAATATCACGCTAGGTCCTATAGTTGTGGAGCAGTAACCAAAAATGTTTTAAAAACGGGGGAAAAGTATCGTTTCTGAGGCCTTCCGTGGCGTGCGCTGAGCATATAGTTAAAGTTATACAAACCTGTGCGAAGCCGGGACGGGCCGCTAGTCTATTATAAGTGTATGCAGTAAAAAAATAGTTTCAACGATTTTGTGTACTTATCACATTATATTAAAAATATTAAATTTATTTATAATTAAGTAGGTATAACAACTAGATTTTGCACGCTATAAATGGCAGAATAGACAGATAATAATGATAATATGTAGGACAATTTACACAAATTGCTCTAGTCACAAACTAAGCTCTAGGCTTGTACTATGTGTACCAGAAGCAACGATATAACATATTATATTTTATAAACACCCAGACCATGACAAACTGTACAGAAAAAACGTACTAATATTTTTTTTGCCATGGATGGGAATCGAACCCACTGCCTCCCGATACAATGATCATTATAGATCTAATATTATAACACGATGATCACATATTGTAACACCATATTCTTGCAAAATAGACAAATTTCATTTCATTTCATATGCTTAGACTGAACTGCATTAAGTTTTGTATATAATAAGGTTTTGATAAACCAAGCTTAAACTGTGGGCTTAGCCCGTTTTCCGGTCACGTTGACATACAGAAAATTTACAAAATACTATTTGGAACATAGATTAGGATAACCTGGTAGGTATAGTTAATGTTAAAATGGCAAAAGAACTTAAATACAATACTTATAGTAAAAAAAAATACTTTTCTGATATTTTCATTGTCGAAATAAAACATCAGAAATAATCATTAAAAGCTTCATTTCTCGCAAAAAAATATGATACCTAACTTACATATAGCACTATATAATTTGGCCAGAGAACATAATCTATAATTAAATCTAAAATTGAAAAGAAAAGATACTAAAATAAATAATTAAAAGAAAAATTACCTAAACAAATATATATATATTATAATTTAAAAACTTACCTAGTACCTATATTTGTAAAACGAATACATCGTCTAGGTCACACCTATGCGGCATGGTGCCCAAAACACTGGCAGCATTGCCTCTTTGTATTGTATTAATCCGACTCTAAGTTTTTGGGCAACTTAACTGCCAGCCTTTGGGTCACCTGCGATGAGAACCAGTCTCTTCCCAAGGTCTTATAGAAATAATTTAGTGTCGGACGACCACTGACCCAGTGGTTCGAACGCAAGCGCACCAAACTCATAATCGTTATGTAGATATAATTGAAAAATATAATCACTAAATAGGATATGTGGTCTTCAAGTTGGTCAGACATTACAGATTACAGAAATCGCTAATCTGTTTTTTTTTTTTTATAGAGCACAGCATGTGACTTTGTATATTTCTGATGTTAAGCAGACCTACAGTCTAAATAATAATTGCTCCACCAACTATGCCAGCTAAACGATGTGAGTACGACTTTGGGCGGTGACAAAGAAGCAATGCATTACAAGTGTATTTTAATATACTCGCTGCTCATTTTATATATCGTCAATTTAAATATTCTTATTTCTTAACCGCACTCTGAAAGGAGACTACCACCTCGACAAGAAATCGATGCAGTAATCTCCTGAAAACCGGTGTACACACAAAATAAAACCGAAACATGACTAGTAGGTCACTTGACGGTTTTTGTATTTATTTAACTTAAATCCCTCACAACAGAGGAGTGATTGATATTATATAAACTTAGTAAACCTCACTATAGAGTTTATTGTGTTATTAAGGGATAGTAAATAGCTGCTCAGAGTAAACAATTGGAAACATTTGATCCTTCTTGTCAACAAGAAACTAGAACTCAATAACAAAAACAGATAGTTTAGGCATTCAGTTAACGATAGGATAATTGCCAATAATAAACAATGAAAATAATTTTACAGAAACTAAGCTAGTGACCATGCAAAAACCATCAAGTGATCTAGTCATGTTTTGGGTTTTAACTGTGGTCTCACCGGTTTTCAGGAGACTACGGCATAATTTTTTTATCATGATGGTAGTCTCCTTTCAGGGTGCGCAGGGAATATATTAAAGTAAACTCATAAAGCAAATTCGTCTTTGACGCCGCCCGTTTCATAACCGCATCATTTAGCCGGCATCGGTTATGATGTTAAATAACAGCGCCTTGATCGACCCCATTAATAGACTTTGTAGGGCTGCTTACCATCACGTAGATACAAAGTCACAAGCCGTAATCCCATAAAATAAATAAATAATAAGATAGTTGTTGCTCAGTTTGATCGATACCCATGTTAAGTCCTTTAAGTTCTGTCTGATGATATAGGTAGAATCCTGACAGGTCAAGTCGGGACAGATTTCTCTGTGGGTGAGTATCTACAATTTCATACTCACTCCGACCAGTCTATTAATTTTACAGTGAAATTGAGGCATCCCCTGTGAATGTAACTCCAATATATGCTGTATTTTTCCCAATTCTGACATACCTACATGTAGTTTTAGTGTCAGCTTACAGAGGTTATGAGCGTATCTTAAACAAAATAAAAAAATATTTATTATCTCTCATTGAAAAGACACAAGGGTTAAGGACAGAGTTAAGAAGAGAAGAGAAGAGAAGAGAGAAGTAAGGAAACCAAACAGAGTTATTTTCATTTATTTCACTAGTATCTATGGATGGATATATAGTTTTATCAACATTAAAAGCGTACAAATAAAAACTAGTACCTAAGCTTAGATTAAAAGAAAAGTATAAGATAATATACGGTCTCTATAAGTTACTATCGAGACCTATGTATCACCAACATTTAAATTACTACCGATCTCGTGTATAAGAAATATTATAACGACAGGAATAGAAAGAAGTCTTTCCAATAATGTATTATTATTTTGTTGAAAGGCACCCGTGATGGTATAAAAATAAATTAAACTTTGTAAGAAAGGTTTTTCATTCACCAACCCTTAAGACTTATAATGCGTAAAGATTTGTCCCAATTTCCCAACAAAGGAGTATTTTTTTGGCTACCGAACTACACCTTATTGAAAAAGGTAATTCTTGTTAATAAAAACGAAACTTTAGGCAAGGAAATTTCATTGTTAGTCTAATAAGATTGACTCATACGCCTTTGTTATTAAGGTATTCCATCACAGAGGACCCCAAAGGTCATTTCTATGACCTGCGAAGGTCAAGAGCTGGTAGTTGTGACTTCATTAGGACTCGTCACAGATAACGCTATCGGCAATCTGTGGTAGAGACAGCTGTCACAACAGCGGCCGCAGGGACCATGCCATAGACCATAGACCTGAGACAGTAGATAGACTGTCTATGACAACTCCACATGAAATCTCGCGTGCCTAGATTTCTAAATATCTTGCGCTTTAGACATGCATATAGGCTCCATGTACTTCGGTATATGGAGTCGATACGCATTTCGGATAAAACAGTTTCCTATGGAGATCTATCACTTTTCACTCTTTTTCTTTTGTGTATATATTTCATGTCACATAACTGTTATCCAAGCTGTTAGCTGACTTTGTATCTACCCGGTGGTAATCAGTTTTTGAGGTGGAAGGAAGGTAGTAAAAATAAGGCCTCACTGAGGCTGACCTTTCGGTCTCGTTTCGACCGCCCATCGGATAGGTACAAAAACTGTTATTTATAGAGTTAGTGGTATCTCTGGACCTCATCATCGCTTTCCAACAGGCAAGATTGAGGTCAAACACAGACTTTGCCGGCTAAAAGATGCGGTTACGAAATGGGCGTAGATAAAGACGAATTTGCATTGCCAGTCTACTTTAGTAGCCTCGTCCGTTTCGTAACTATACCATAAAAGAAGTCTATCACCGACAAAAAATAGATGCAGTAGTCTCCACAATTATGTTGATGTTTACGCAATTAGAACTAACATATATACTTTAATTTCAATAAATATTGTGTACCTAATTGTTTATTTTCCTGAATAAAATAAAGTAATTTTTCACTAATAAGTGGTATGTAAATTTTTGTAGTTTCTCAACAAGCAACACCCCCTCTACTAAAAATTGAGCGCACCTCGTTGTCGGTATCCCACGTATCATTACTACTTTACCCCATCAGTATTTATTTCTTAACAAGCATCTTAAATGCATATCGCGCATGCACGTTTTTAATACTTATTCCATGCGAAATTTGACTTCAACGGTACCTAATTTAAAAACTGAATCGTTAGAACTATATATCGTAAGGCTTAACTGGCACTCATATTGACATAATTTTGTCAGTTATCAGCATACCTCATAGTATACCTACAAAACCCATAACTACTTTTTTGACTGATGGCGAAGTAATCTGTCGCGTTGCTGACATTTCTCTAGAGTCCCTGATACATATGTTTGAGTAAAATCACGCTAAACGTGCACTTTCCATTCCGCGCTCTAGACTGATCAGTTTTCTATGGTTCTTTTTCTATCTTTATTATTATGGAAATCACCTTACTAGCATGTATAAGCAGGTGAATCGCAGGCGTAGATATAATAATATATCAATAACAGTAGGTAGATGTATGATTATGCATCTACGCCTATGGTATAGTATCTACTAATACACAGAAAACTAATGTTATTACTCTATTTAAAAAACTATTCATTTATTTAGAAATTTTAATTAAATGTAATTAGTACTAATTATATCCTGAAGGTAACAACCGTGCCCGTCCGCGCGCCGCTGCGCTTTTTTTAGCTTCATGAATTATAGATCAAGTCCTCGTGGAATGGTGGCATAAATCATCTCGATTCGATATTTTTGAACGGAAAATGAAATAATATGTCATTTTTTTTCGTTCAAAATTATCGAATCGAGATGAATGTCGAAAGCGCGAGAATTGCCACCCTGGATCGCAATGCTAATTCTTTGAGCGAGGAATGAGCCAACCCTCTTGTCACCAGAGGACGCTATGAGACATAGTGTTATGTCCTTAAGACATTTTTTAGCGCTTTGGCCCCATGGGCCTAGAGTTAGAGACCATGTGATCTTTTATTATAGATCCATATTTGTGCCGTTTGAAGACCTCTGCACTCTCCGCAGCGGTCCGCTTTATTGACTGTTCCACTTGGTGAGAGGGGGCTAGCGTGTCGACACGCGTCCCCCACAATGGGCCCGGCCCATCCCATGGGATCAACGTCATACCTTCGGGTCTCTTGCCATCATCGCGACCAATACTATAATATAATACAATAGTAGGTTCTAAATTAGCTGGAACCTCGATGGTGGCAAGAGCCCTTTTTATTGTATCGTTGAGGGAGCCGTGGCGAGAGTACCTGCCAAAATGTTTTAAAAAAGATAAACTTTATATTATACGACTCATACCATCGGCTACGACGAGGTGGGATTAAAACCCCTCCGCTGGGTACCCTGGGGCCGTCTAGACGGTCTCGGGCGCCGTAAGGCACCCGTGATGATACATACATACATCTACAATAAAGTCATCTAACTGTATTCATATATCCACCCTATATCGAACTGTTCAGGATAAAGGCCCTCTACAAATAGGTATTTTAGTTTCTATTTAGTTATCAACAAAAAACAACCTCGCGTACTTCTCTCCAAAATAAATAAAACATGGGAAATAATGTTCATAAAAATAATAAAATAACATTTTATTCATAAGGTATTGTCGAAAGAAGACAGATAAAATGTTTCGATGTAATGTAGGTATAATGTATTCAAAATTATTATTCAATTTTGTAATGGCTTTATTTCAAAAAAGATATACAGGTGACTTTTAAAAGATGTACTTTGGCTAAAAATTGGCTTTTCCATACTAACTAGTAATATTAAAATGACCAATTTGTATGGGGAAGCCAAATTTATTTTTCATTTGTGACACATGGTTCCATGGGAAAAGTTGTTTGATTTGTTCAGCAGAACCTCATATTAGCCCAAAGTATATCCTTTTAAAGTCACTCTGTATTTTATTATATCGTCTACATCCATCAAAATACTTTAAATTTATTATAAGTAATATTTTATAAAACACCTTTTAAAATTTATTTTTAATGAAAATAAGAATTGGGGAATTACCATAATAAGCTCATTTTTTTTATTCGCTACTAATGGGTCCGCCAAATAACTTTTTTTTTTTTGAAAACGCTATAAAAAAAAACTACTGAATATTTTTTTTTATTTCTTTTTTTATTTGAAAGTACAATCCTTCCGGTTAATGATGGAAAATAATTTCATTCAAATGGCTGCCTCGGCTGGCCATGCAGTAGCCTACACGATCGGTTTAATTTTTAAGTACATTATCGATTGTGTGCAGCTGTATTTCACCAATGGCTTCACGAATATTGTCCTTTAAAGCATCAATTGTCTCTGGCTTCTCGGCGTAACACTTATCTTTGACGGCACCCCACAAATAATAGTCCAACGGTGTCAAATCGCAGCTCCGAGGTGGCCAAATGACATCAGCTCTGCGGCTGATAATGCGATTTTCAAAAACACGGCGCAAAAGCCGCAAAACATCAAGTGTAGCGTCGGCTGTGTGGCACGTAGCGCCGTCCTGTTGAAACCAAATGTTGCCAATACCCTCCTCTTCAATTTCTGTGAACAAACATTCGTTCAACATGGCCCGATAACGATCGCCATTGACTGTAACGGTCACTCCTTGCTCATTTTCGAAGAAAAATGGCCCAATTATGCCTCTGAAAATCCGCACCAAATAGTGACTCGTTTTGGGTGCACCGGCTTTTCAATGAATGCGTGCGGGTTTTCTGTGCCCCAAATGCGACAATTCTGCTTGTTTACATACCCGCCAAGATCGACATGAGCTTTATCTGAAAAGATGATTTATTACCATGATTTTCAAAGTAATGTCGCAATATTTCCCAGCGTTGTTCAAGCGTATACACAACCATATTCGTTCAGCGGAAGGATAAAACTAATTATCTGTCTAATCAGACATGAGCTAAGTGTTGCCATTCACGAAATAAGCACTAGCTGAAAAAAAAAACGTTAGATGGCGGACCCTGCACCCCTAGCACGGCCAAGCCAAGACAAGATATAAAGTCGCGAACCAATGTCAAAAGTAACTATTTTTTAATATCAACTAATCAGAGCGCTGCAAAGTTGCACCTGATTGGCTGATATAAAAAAAATGTTTTGTTTGACATCCGCTCGCGACTTTATATCTTGTCTTGGCTTGGCCGTGCTACGGGTGCAGTATATAAGGCGGGGATAACTAAAATAAATGAATAATAATTAAGTAGTTTACATTTTTTTTTTCATAATTAACTGCCTATATACATAGGTACATATAAAATAGTCTTGCATATTCTGTATTTGTAATTATATTTTGCCAAAAAAGTTATCTTTGTTGAGACTCAGGTGTCTGTCTGTCTGTCTGCTTTAATATCTCGAGAACAAGACTGATGTGAACTAGGCTGATCTAAACATGTACAAAATTATGCTGTAAATTTAATTAAATATATAAATATGTCTTTATATTCTACTTAAACCCTATTTCACCTGATCCTGCTAGTAAATTTTGTCTTCTTTCCTTTTGCTTCCCTTTAGCTCAACAAGATCTATAACTATTTCAAATTTCAAGTAAACTGGAACAGCAGTTCTTGAGATATTCAAATAGACAGACATACACCTAAGTCTCACATAAGGATTCATTTATAATAATAAAATATCGGAAACTTATACACGGATGGAAGATTTTTGGCGCTGATTTCGGTGTTTCAATTGTAAATTCGGTGCTTGAGCTGTAGATCTGATTAAATATATAAATAAGTCTTTATATTCTACTTAGACCCTATTTAACGTGATCCTGTTGTTTTGTCTTCAACCCTTTTACTTCCCTTTTGCTCAACAACATCTTAACTATTTCAAATTTGAAGTAAACCGGAACAGTAGTTCTTAAGAGGGCAGGAAAAGGATTCGCGAACTAGAGCGTCAAAAAACATCTAAATGTTGTTTTCAGTTATAATAAAGTTTTTTTTTGGAAAAAAAGAACGTGGAGGTGTAGATTTTATTTACTCGATCCTAATTACATAATTTCTTTATAAAAGTTAAGTTTTGAAACTATAACTAAAGTAATATTTTTAGAATCATAAATCAAACTTTGGGTGTCTTTTCAAAAGTTAATATTTTTTTTAATAAAAATACTATCTAATTAGGATCGAGTAAGTAATATTTACACCTCTACGTTCCTTTTCTGTAGAAATAAACTTTGATATCACTGAAAACAACATTTACAAGTTTTTAGACGTTCGAGATCGCGAAACCTTTTACGGGCTTCTTAAGATATTCACCTAAGTCTGACATAAGGGTTCATTTACAAAAAAATATCGGAAGCTTATAAACGGATGGAAGATTTTAGTTGCTGATTAAAGGTATTATAATTATAAATCAAAATCTAAGATTATTGTTAAATACTTTATAACACAGTTCCGGCATTGTAAAGAGAGATTGTAATATTATTATGTTGGTAGTGTATGATTGTTTATCAATGGTCGGGTCGTGACTTGACCTTCCCAATACATGATAACTGCATGCCACAAACATACACTATTTCTTGTTTTCGACGTGGATTAGTGATAATAATTGAAAATATCTATAGAATTAACATGGTCATTTGTTTTTGTTGTAAATGTATGATATTTAATGTCAACTTTTTTTTTGCCGTTCGACTTTTGTGCTTTGTGGCTGACGTGGTTAGTTTACACATATTCTAAAGCTCTTTGAAAAGTCAGAATAAATATATAAGGTAGTATATTATATAGTAATATGAAGTTACTTACATAGTTTTAATATAATTTATAGTTTAAAGAAACTTACAAATATTATAATGAATATAAAAATATTTAAACGTTTAAATGGTTCTCAGCTCAGGAGCCAAAAAGTATTTTAATTCTAAAAAATATTTATTGATCAAATTCCCAATGAAATGCTGTTAGATTTACTAATACATGTACAGTATGTACCTACCTAAAGAAGCGAACTAATTTTTAACACAACAAACCATATAACCAGTTATTTAAAAATGTCTGCAAAAAAATAATGAAAAGTTCGAATCCTCACTTGCGGAAATTCTACCACATACTTCTGGTAGGCTCAAAATATGGGCTTTAGCGAGGTTGGACCAAAACCCCTCCGCTGGGTAACTTTAGGCAGTCTAGGTGTTCTACACACGTGATGGTACGTTTATTATAATTGTGTATTTAAAAACGTTTTCAAATGAACAATGTGGTATTATATAAGTGTCTCAGATGACTTCTTGGGCACTTATATACGTCCGGTAGACGTCCACGACCCTCGCTTTCGCGGCAAGCTACTCAACCACTTAACCAACCAGGTTCCAATAACCCCTCACGAAATTTGCCATTGCTTGTTATCTACTTATACACAGACGCCCTCCATGTTCTTTCTTCTAATTACTCTATGTTAAAGTGAAGTTAAAAGTCCTAGTTCCTAATACTAGATGGCAGAGAAGACTGTTTTTTTTGCTTTTTCCAAAATTTATATTTTTTTATAAATTCCATATCTGGATAATCTTATATTTAAATTTTTAATGATAAAATGAAATAAAAAAGTTTGTGGTACTGGAACCCTCGACCATCGCCTTTGCGGCAAGGAACTCTTACAAAATATAAACTTATTAAAAATTATAGGTATTTAAAAAATCGAGGTAATCCGACCGGACCGGTCTCGTTATTTTCTCGCCCATACAGATGCAAAAACCGTCAAGTGACCTAGTCGTGTTTCGGTTTTAGTCTTTAGGTTCACCGGTTTTCTGGAGATTACTGCATCGAAATCTTGTCGAGTTGGTAGTCTCCTTTCAGGGTGCGGTTACGAAATTGACAATAAGGCAGCGAGTACCTATATTGAAATATACTCGTAATACAATTCGTCTTTGTCGCCGCCCATTTAGCCGTAGTGGGAGCAATCAATGTTGTTTAAGAACGATTATTGATTGACCCCATTCATGGACTTTGTAGGTGTGCTCACCACCAAGTCAGACAGATACAATGCATGTGACAGATACAAAGTCACATCCCAATAAAAGAAATCTACACCCTGTGACAGTCTTTTAATTCCTATTGCTAATTTGACTAAATTAAATGATCTAACTAAGCTGTAGCACGTCGTGCTACGGGGGCTTGTATAGTTCGTAGCTTTATCGTAGAACCACAAAAGAAATAATAGTTGAAGTAACTACTACAAGCAGTAGAACGCGCTCTCTATTTAGTACTTAGTCCGTTTGAAAGATAACATACGTTTAATGATTTTATTTATACACAAATCAACACATCTTTAATTAGGACACTGACTACTATATTATTTTTTATAGTTGTTTATAGTTTAACTGGACTATCAGTTGTGGCAGAACTATTACTTAGTTATAAGAAGTGGGGTCGCGAAAATAAATTAGGTTAATTATTATTAGATAACTGTTTTTTTGTCGTTATCTTATTTTGTTGAGAGGTATTTTATAATCCATATAATTTTATCATAAAGTATTATATAAAAAAAAAGAAAAAAATATATTACCTATATTCATTCATTTTTATTTATTCATTTATTCACATATTAATAATAAATAAATAATAACATTAACAGCGGGTCCCGCACTAGGATAACATGTTTCAATAAAAAGGTTTTACAATATTTCCATATACATGCTACCGAATAACATACTTAGGATTTATTCTAGCATTATAAAATAAAATTGTGTGCCTCGGAGAGCACGTTATGCTGTCGGTCCCGGTTTCACTATACCAACTTGTGAAACTGTTTATAGATGGGTTATTAAGTCTATTCAAAACATCGCAACGAGCTAGCCACTTGTTCGGTGTAGACTCATACCATCGGCTACGACGAGGTGGGATTAAAACCCCTCCGCTGGGTACCCTGGGGCCGTCTATGCGGTCTCGGGCGCCGTAAGGCACCCGTGATGATACATATAAAATAAAATTACATTATTATTTATGTTACAATTCAATTGTAGTAACAGACAAAACATATATTTTATAAGTTCATATTTAATTTAACGCTTAAATAAATAAACTGAGAAATAACTAGCCTATATGTACTAAGTAAGTCTGCATTCTCCATACAAAATGACTCCTCCTCCCGCACCTCCACTACTTCTTGTAGTAGAATTAAAATAATATTTTTGTCGGTCATTGTATATACCTATTAGTCTTTCTTTTTACGTCATTTTGTATGTATACTATACTATGGAATAGTCGCGGGAAATAACGAGATTTACAGTAAACAAAAATTCGTGACCATAAATTCTAATCGCAAGTTAAAGGTAAAAGGTTCTTATTTAATATATTATTTGAATTGCGGACATATAAACATTTTGTTTTCCAACTTTATCTTAGGAAGAATTTACCTTTAGAACAAAGAGTCTTAGGCTTTATACAGGGTGAATTTGAAAGGTTGTACTTTGGGCTCTACTGATCAAATCGAACAATTTTCCCATGGAACCATGTGTCGCAAATAAAAGAAAATTGCCTTCTCCATAGAAACAAGTAATTTTAAAATAACCAATTTGTATGGGGAAGCCAAAATTTTTTTATTTACGACACATAGTTCCATGGGAAAAGTTGTTCAATTTGATCAGTAGAGCCTTATATTAGCCCAAAGTACAACCTTTCAAATTGTATAAACATATTGATTCTTAGTTTTGGCAGAAGAGACGTAATGATTGTACACATATCATAACGAGAACCTTACGGCGTCCGAGACCGCCTAAACGACCCCAGGGTATCCAGAGGAGGGGTAATTAATCCCACCTCGTCGTAGCCGATGGTATGAGTCTATACCGAACAAGTGGCTAGCTCGTCGCGTTGTTTTGAATAGACTCAATAACCCATCTATAATCAGTTTCACAAGTTGGTATAGTGAAACCGGGACCGACAGCCTAACGTGCTCTCCTAAGCACTATAGTGGTGTTGTCAAATAAATGTATATATTTTTTTTAATTAAAAACTTATTGGTACACACCGGGATTTGAACCAGGGACCTAATTATTGTAATATACAGGGTGAATTTGACAGGATGTACTTTGGGCTAATATGAGGTTCTGCTGATCAAATCGAACAACTTTTCCCATGGAACCATGTGTCGCAAATGAAAAAAATATTTGGCTTCCCCATACAAATTGGTTATTTTAACATTACTAGTTTGTATGTAGAAAGCATAGTTTCATGGGAAAAGTTGTTCGTATTGATCAGTAGAACCTCATATTAGCCTAAAGTACATCCTTTCAAAGTCACCATGTATATTAATTATTGTAAGTACAGTTATTTCATACTAAAATAATTAATATTTTTTGTTTCAGGTCACCAACACGGCAACAAAACAAAAACGATTAAAACTAAATAATTAATATATTACCGTAACAAGCCTTAACAATCTAAACCCAAAAATGTTAAAAGAATACCAAAACAATAACTCAAAAACAAACCTCCGTCAAAATTATTTTCCAAAATACAACAACAACAAAATACTGTGTTTGTATTAGATACTAATTTAAAAAAAAAAACATGGAAATAGACGAAAAAATATCTGGGCCCGGGGGAATCCATCAGCGCAACTGGACTCATTTAAACAATAGTAACAATGAATTGCCTCTAGACATGAGGTTTAATCATGGGCATATGGTGTCCATAACAGTGTACAGTGTCCTCATGGTGGTCTCCGCGACTGGGAACCTCACGGTGCTGACACAACTGATGAAGAGACGGAGAGCTGGTCGAGCCAGCAGACTGGATGTCTTGTTGATGCATTTAGCTGTAGCTGACCTTATGGTAAGAATAACTTAATCTATTTTTAGGTGAGAGCACAGAAGAAATTATAGTAGACGGAAGGAAGGTTTCTTTAAGGTCACTGCATCCGCGATCGCGAAGTCTGCGTTCTCCATACATTTGTAGTAGAATTAAAATTATATTTTTGTCGGTCATTGAATTTTTTATTAGTCTTTCTGTTTACGGCATTTTTTAAATAAAAAAAAATAAAAATAAGAATAATATACTATTTTAGTATTAATACATAAATATTTATTACCCACAACATTATTTATTGTCCGTATACATAAAATTATAAATTTAATTTCGACTAATAGCCAAGTTGTATTAGAAGTACGTTTTTATGGCGTCAAGCAAGACGACGCAAAACCGTCATGAAGTGCTAGTTATGTTTCGGTTTTAGTTTACGGGTTCACCGGTTGTTCGGTAGCACATGTATTGCTTGTGGAGGTGGTAGTCTCCTTGTAGAGTACGGTTGCGAAATAGGCAGTATATTTGATGATAATAAGCAGCGTGGATAATAGAGCAGACTCATAATGCAAACTAGTCTGTTTACTGAAAGTTTGAGCTATTTTTTGATAAATTTATTCTCTTAGCCGGGAATCGAACCGGTTGATTTAAAAAAAAAAGTCATGCTGTATTTATTGCACCAGCTGATAGTGTCGCTTATAAAAACTAAAACACAATCATTAGATTTTTGTAAAATTTATTCTCCTAGCCGGCGTTCGATTAACTAGTTTATTTTAAAAAATAACTCATTCCTGTATTGCACCAGGTGATAGTGTCGTATAAGTGTCAAATTCTGGTAAGTAACTTCAAACGGCAAACTAAAGGAAAGTGCTTATTTTAAAGAAAAGCGTCCTTCAGATACATACATTCATATCATCACGGGTGCCGCCTAGACGGCCCCAGGGTACCCAGCGGAGGGGTTTTAATCCCACCTCGTCGTAGCCGATGGTATGAGTCTACACCGAACAAGTGGCTAGCTCGTCGCGATGTTTTGAATAACCCATCTATAAACAGTTTCACAAGTTGGTATAGTGAAACCGGGACCGACAGCGACTAACCTAACGTGCTCTCCGAGGCACTATAGTGGTGTTGTGAAACAAATGTACATATTTTTTTTAATTAAAAACTCATTGGTACACACCGGGATTCGAACCAGCGACCTAAGTGTTTGTAAGTCCAAGGTTTAACCAACTCGGCCACCACGTCCTTCAGAGCTTATTTTAATTAAATTTAGAATGAAGAATTGTAATTTTTTATAAGATTTTTTCTTATTTTCATAAAAAAAAATATGAGTCTTGTTTTCAATGAAGGTGGGTTAAAGAGCATTATTTCAAACAATTTGATTAATTGGTAAAGTAGACGGTGGTAACATTTATTTATTTATTTTTATTTTATTAAAAATGAACGTTTACCTTTTGAGATTACTTACCAGAATTTGATCCTTATAAGCGACATAATCAGCTGGTGCGATGATACAGCATGAGTTTTTTTTTCAAAATAAACTGCTTCGATTCCCGGCTAGGAGAATAACATTTTCAAAAATCTAATGATGCAGTTTTAGTTTTTATCAAAATCGGCCCCGTTACTCCTTTGAGCATTTTTCGATATTCCTTGTAGTTTAAGATTTGGCCTTGAAGGCACACTTGAAAAATTCAACCTGTATAACCAATCTGGAAAACTGTGAGTTTTTTTATTGGAGCACGGCATGTGACTTTATATCTATCAGGTGTTGAGCAGACCTACAATGTCTATAACGGAGTCGATCATTAATTGTTGTTGAACAACATTGATCGCTCCCACTATGCCGGCTACATGTTACGATTACGAAATTGACGGCGACGGAGACGAATTGCATTACGAGTATATTATAATATCCTCGTTGTCAACCACTCGTACCTGAACCCTGAAAGAAGTCTACCATCTCGACAAGAAATCGATGTAAAAGTCTCCTGAAAACCTGTGAACCCGCACACTAAAACTGAAACATGTCTAGGTCACTTGGTAAGCAAAACGAGAACATTGACAGGCGATCCGTCGTGATGTGAAAAAATAACCTGTCCAAGATAAGGCTATACTGCGTGGGTTCCGCTGATACCTCTAATCTTACAAGAATGCAATAGCTAATTCGGAACTTATGCACAAAGAAAGAGATAGCTATACGTAAATCTAATTTGGCATTTTAAAATAATTCTGAATATTACGGAAACGCGCTCATTCGCTCGCTGTCATTATGCGACTAAATTAATTACGGTAATTAAGGACACTGCATTCGCAATCGCGAAGTCTGCATTCTCCATTCAAAATAAGATTTCGCACTTCCTCGACTATTAAGCATTTTGTCTACTATTGAATATTTTTTTTTATGTTATCATTAATTAACAAGAAAATTCACAGTACATCAAATTTACAAAATATTTTAACATAACATAAAGCCATGTAGAATTTTTATTATACTTTGAAAGGATGTAAGCAATGAAAAAAATGTTTGGCATCCCCATACAAATTGGTAAATTTAACTTATTTTTTTATTTTGTATGGAGAATGCATTTTTTTTTTCATTTGCGACACATGGTTCCATGGAAAAAGTTGTTCAAAATCAGCAGAACCTCATGTTAACATAAAGTACCTCCTTTCAAATTCACCCTGTATAATACTATAAATTTAACACTGAAAGAGTTGCGATGTACCTAATGAATCCGACGTTTGGGTATTTGTGTTTGTTTGTCTATGCATGTAAAAGTGTTTGAGTACAATTCATTAGTGGTATTTACAAAAAAAAACAATGAAAATAAAACTACGTACTTAAAGACTAACCCCCTTATTTTAAGTCGTATCCTCGACTCCACTTTTTCACTCAAGGGTCGCCTGTCCCCTACCACCAAATGTCAAATCGAGAAAGATTAAAAGAGTGAGACGTTCTTGAGCGAAAAGTGGAGTTAAGTATACAACTTATAACTATTGGTCTCTCTAATAGGGTTAGAGAGACCAATAGAACGCTGGCCACATTATTGAAATAAAAAAAATATACCTATGTATATAATACAAAAATATTTATTACCCACATTTTTACGTATAATTACCAACATAAAAATAATAATTGAACTTCGATTAATAGCCAATAATATTGGCGGTACGTTTGTATCAACTACCTCAGTTTCCGCGTTAGTAATACTATATTTATATACCTACTCCTTCTTTATGTATAACATCACTCTACCATTATTCTATAGCTCTCAATAAATCTTTTGATAAAAAAATATATCTCGAATTAATAACAACGTAGAGAATAATCCAATCCAACCAACAGTAAAATTGTGGTATACCGCGAATAATTATTCCGATGTCGCTTGAATCAAATATGTATTTAATTAAATGTCCCGACCACCTTCAGACTAACCTTGTTCGGCAAAACCAAATCCGGATATTGCTAATTACTTCCCCGGCTATAATTAAATATAAAGCGGCAATCTTAATCCAAAGGTTTAAATGAAATTAATAAAATAAAAGTATGGTATTAATTGTATATACCTAAATAGCTACTAAATAGCTGTTGCCGCAATTTTGTGTATTATTTATGTATCTAGACGGCCTCAAGGTACCCAGCAGTGGGGTTTTATTCTCACTTATGGTATTCTAATTCTACAGCGACAAGTGGCTAGCTTATCTAAGGTTATTATTATTAACCTTATACAGCGTGACTTTGAAAACATGTACTTTGAGCTAATATGAGGTTCTGCTGATCAAATCGAACAACTTTTCCCATGGAAACATATATCGCAAATGAAAAAAGAAATTGCCTTCTCCATAAAATGATGGTTCCATGGGTTATTCGAAAGTTACTCGGTTTGATCAGCAGAACTTCATATTAGTCCAAAGTGGATCCTTTCAAATTCAGCCTGTATAATAATATATGGCACCGCCTTAAATGGCCTATAAAACGAAATGTAAAACGAGTTCGTTCCTGCCAAATTCTGTTCTCACTTCAACCAATCAACGCTCAGTGATTGCTTATAATATTTTTTGTTCTAATTTTTATTTAATTTGTATGGTGGCGGCCATCTTCTGTTCTTACGACTGGAAAGGCGCCTCTCATGGATATAAAGATAGGGAGGCGCCCATGGAACTCTTTTAACATTTCGTTTTATAGGCCATTTAAGGCATTAAGGCGGTTCCATATATTATTATTAGTTTCATGGCGCCTATCTTTATCTTCATTGTTTGAATAGACTTAATCACCCATCTATGAACAGTTTAATAAGTTGGTATGGTGAAACTGGCCGACACACCTTAATGTGTTCTCCAGGGCACTATAGTGGTGTTGCAATACAATTGTAATAGGTATATGTTTACATTAAAAACCCATTGATACACTCTGGGGTTTAAACCTGTGTCAGATCTAATCAACTTGGGCACCACGAAGTTATATTTAAAATTATCTTTATTTTTTATTTGTCGATTTTATTTTAACGAAATAACGCTTTTTAGACCAACTATTTTATTTTTTTGATGAAATAAATGCTAAATATCACTCACAATAAAGCTTTTTACCTTCTAATAATTTGAGTTTTGAATCCAATGAGTGGCCAATACAAACGAACAAATAAGCAAACAAAAAATTCAAAATATGTTTTTTTACGGTCATCTATTACTTATTTCTCACATCTTCCAGTAGTTTTTTGACATTAAAAGTATACGATTTATTAAATGTATAGTAATACCGAAATGTATTTTTTTAATATTTAAAGCATGAAGCTAAAAAAATAGGAGCGCGCGGACGGGTATGGTTTTTACCTTCATGATTTAAAGTAAAGAAAAAGAAATTATGCTATTTTTTATGATATTTAAAAATATTTATCTTTTCTTTTAATAACACTTTTACATATCGATTGTATTTTAAACTTTTCCTAAGTGCCTTAAATACCCTGATGAATACCAGAACATACATACATATCTACAGGAGGTAGATACGAAATATAATAAATTGATACATTAGACTCCTAAAAACCGGTAATCCCACAGAATCATACCAAAACATGACAGGTCACTTATCGGTTTCGCAACTGTATGGTGATAAGTTATCACCAAACAGTTGCAAATCTTTCTTTGAATCGGTGGAAAGAGACAGACGTTCCTTGAGCGAAAGTAGAGTGGAAAAAACCACTTAGAATACGGGGGTTACCCCCGAGTTAACAACGATCCCTTACTCTAAAGGAGCCCCTAAATAATAATTTTGACATATTTGCTATGAAACAACTGTCATTAATTGTCCATTAACTTAGTTAGGTTAGGGCGATTATCCAAATATTGCGCATTGCAACGATCTACCCAGCCACACTCATCGCGCTATCACGAATATTCGCCGTAGCCCGCTAATGTAGCCCCAGCATTAGAGTCTGCGCAATGCAAAGATAGAAAAAGACCTTAACCTTGTTGTCCACTATACAAACCCACATCAATTTAGAAGAGACGTGACTTACGCCTAACGCAATTATGTCTAATTGAAGTGTAGACGTTTTACGACCAAATGTCCGTTGAAAGGTACAGGCACAGTATAGAAAAGAAACAGTACCTTTATCTCGGCAGTGTCCTTGAAAAAATGAACTACGGCTGGCCGCTATACTGGATGTTTTTTGTCACAGTGATAAAAAATTATATTGTGTTTTCTGATGAAAACAATGAAACACGTATTTTTTCCTTTTAGTGTCGCCTATACAAAAACAAAGATAAATAACAAAAAAAATCTACAAATCACTTTCACACTAAACTCACGAATTAAGCCTATCACTTGTCTAATTGTGTTTACTTGTTAGATACGAAGACTTATTATGTATTTGTAGGAGTAATTTTAAGCATATAGACGTTTGTCCATATTATAATTTATTTTTCGGACTTTTTTTTGAAGAAAAAAAATACTTACCTACCTTTTCATTTTAAAATGGGTTCTAAAAGTGATACTGGAGGCATCAAAAAAATATTTCATTGTTAAAAAAACACCCTGTATACAGGGTGATTTTGAAAGGATGTAGGGGAGAGTCCTCCAGTACCGTCACCTTAAGGTTTATCAACAGAAACATCGAAATACTTATGGTTACATGTTCAAAACCTCCTGATATTTCACATTAAAACATTCAGACTAAAAAAAAATGGCCTCCAATACCGGCCAGTAATTAAGTAACCATTTATACAACACAATAATCGCAAATATAGTGATCAGATAGCTCTGATTGTTTGCACAAGCCCTCATGAACCCAAATCTTGCAGTTTCCACAGTGTATCCGATCCTGTTAAGATCCAGCACACAAAGCACAAACTGTTTCTTTAATCGATCTACGAGGAGGAGTTAAGTTTACGTTTTTGATTTTATTGGTTTTCTTTCTGACATATAGAGTCCATCATCATTCGTGTGACTTGACATTTTTGTGTATCTGTAAATAAAATAACAAAAAAAAAAAAAAACGAACCATATAAAAATGATCAGAAAGAGTGGCCGGTAGTGTAGGACAACGTAATGGCCGCTAATTATCACGAATGTACGAAGGCAGATTATAAAAACTCTTTTCTATAAGCATATAAGTACACTATACTCACCAGCAGTTATTTGTTTTAAACTAGATCTCTGAACTTCGAAATTATATCTACCTTTATTTGATTCCTTGTTTCAAAAGTGATAGTGCGTTACTATGAAGAAAATGCTTATTAAAAAAAAAAATTTTGTTCAACGAACCAAAAACAATACATTCGATAATTTCGTGTCACCGTCTACATATTACGTAACCGCAGCACACTCCACTTTTGTGTACCGAAGTATACCGATAATGAAGCGCGTGCATTCGGCCATTTTGAATCAAGACGTTATCTGTTACTTTTCTATACTGTGGTACAGTGGACGGCAATTTTACCCTTAATCGAGTAATTCTTGTCAATCATACTAAGGTACTATAGATATGTATGATATAGTGCAGTTGTATAATTACTGTACCATCACAGGTATTAGGGTATCAAGAGGGGGTTGTTTTTCCCTCCTCATCGTAGCCAATAGTTTTGCGTACGAGTTGACCTAGTTTGGTAAGCAGGGTTTGTATTGCCTCAATAAACCATTTATAATTAGTAGTGATCGGAAATTCGTGTGCTAGTATATTTGCACCCGAACCAAAACCTAATTTTATCCCGAGAAAAAAAAATGCCTTAATATTCTTTTAATATTTTAATTTAAATAATCCTAGGTATCTGGGATTTTTTTCGGTAAAAAATACCCTTTAGGTATAATTCCACCCGAATTTCCGATCACTAATTAATTTCACAAGTTGGTATAGTGAAACTGGGAGCGATAGCGTTGTAGAGTTTTATGTTACTATACTTTTTCAGTAACTGGAACAGAAACTGTAAAAAAGGGCTATAAAAAAAAAATTATGATACCTACTAATAATAAATTACGCCTAAATATCTCTGATTAAAATATATATATATATATATATTCGCTCGACGGCTCCCTTCTTCACCGTTTCGCCCATCCGCAATTTGAGTCGTCGAACGAAGCGGCCGCGTAATGCGTGGTTAGCCGACTGGGTACTGTTCGCCGGCTCGCTTCGCTCGACGACTCGAAGTACAGATGTGGAAACGGTTCGAAGCGATCCGTCATATATTTGGTTTATTATTAACGAAATATTTAAATAATATAATTTACATCGTAATTATAACAAAAACTTGTTTTTATATTATTATATTCATCTTGTATATGGTTAGGTAGATACGCTCAACACTTCGATTATTCATGAAAAAACATTTAACCGACCGCGAAAGTAACAAGATTGGCTCAAAAATACTTATACCATTGAATTAAAGATTTGGTAAGTTAAAATGTTTTAACAAAAAAAAACTAAAATTCAATTGAAAACAACTTTGTACAGAATTACTATACAAATTGGTTTAGTTGTTACTGCCATTGAATTGTTAATTTTCGCGACCAATTCATTCAAATAAGTAGAATAAAATAAATAAATATCGGGTGCTATAGAGCAACGCGGCCACCGTACCAGCCCGGTTTGCTCTAGACGGCCTCAGTGTACCAATCGGAGGGGTTTTCAATCCCACCTCGGCGTAGCCAATATTATGAGTCTACACCAAACAAGTGGCTAGCTTGTCGCGGTGTTTGGATTGACTCAATAACCCATGTGTAACAGTTTCACAATAGTGAAACTGGGACCGAAAGCTTATCGTGCTCTTCGAGGCACTATAGCACCGAGTGGTGTTGTTAAACATTAAAATTTACATACATTTTTAGATTAAAAACTCATTGGTACACACCGGGGTTTGAACCAGGGACCTAAGTATTTTTAAGTCTAAGGTCTAACCAACCCGGCCACCATGTATATAATAATGATAATAAGTTTTGATACGTTTTTATTTATTCAATAGTTTTTGAAAATGTTTAGGCTTTGTCTTTGAAAACTATTACTATAACAAAATAAGGACTTTGCTTATACATAATAACGAGCAAAGTAAGGATGCGCTTGATTCGCTTCATAGGTTAAAAATAAAAGGGTAATTTCTACGTTTATAAATCCAGAATGGTCTTTGATTTTATTGGGTTAGCTATTGAGTCGTTTCTTTACAATCATGTATAAAAACAAAATACCTATATTAAATAATGTAGCTATTTAATATTTTTTTCAGCCAGACTAAATTATTCGTGAACCTTTATTGGATTGAAGTCGGGGTGCATGAAAGTAAATTAACTCGAACCGAATTGGCCCTTAAATTTATCTCTTTGTCAAACGAAATTGTTCGCACAATCTAATTCTGGTTAAAGACGTTTAACTTTTTTAATAATAATATGTATAAGCTAAAATTCCGAAAAAAATTGGACATCCATAATAAGTAGGTATATATGTATACTTACTTTTGTCTTTAATGGTAACCAAGATTATAATTTGTATAACAAATCAAACTTATATTCTTCTTTATTTTCCCTTAGTTGTTCGTCACCTTAGGGCGCGTGTCGAAAAATATTTTTTGTCTCAGATTCCTATTTTTAATGATTAACTTTCACTATAAAAGGATTATAATTAAAATAAAATACTTAAAAAAACAAAAACTATATATTTGGCCATATATAGTTTAGGCTTCAGTCGTTTGACATTATATATATTTTATAATAAATAATATATCTTACATCTATTATTTTTGAATTATAAATAAGTATTGAAATATTAATATTAAATATTAATAAGTTATAAATAAGTATTAAATATTAATAAGTTATAAATAAGTATTAAATATTAATAAGTTATAAATAAGTATTAAATATTAATAAGTTATAAATAAGTATTAAATATTAATAAGCATTAATACTTATTTATAAAAAAAAATGATGACGAATGACGAAGATATATTATTTATTATAAAATATAATGTCAAACAACTGAAGAAGCCTATGGCGAAATATGTCGTTTTAGATTTTTTATAAAGTATTTTATTTCAATTATAAACCTATTTTTGCGAAAAACGCTAATATAATTATACTTTTCACTATAGAACTAAGGGCTGACATGGTCATATAAATGACAAAAGCCCTTTAAAAAAGAGAAAAAAAAAATACTATAGAACTAACTTTGTCAAGGCAAAAAAAAAACATACGCTAAATACATTTTTAATATATTTTACATTACGGTTTTGGACTATAAATATGTATGTATAAAAGCATATTTTATTTCGCTCTGACAAAGTTGTTAGTATTGACAGAGAAGAGTTATTGATGAATAAACAACCTGTCATAGATCATCGACCATCCTGTGCCTGTGTGGACTCTTTTTTCTTTACAGTCACCCATAACCTGAATGTAAACTTTAGTTACGTACATAATAGCGATAAACGTCAACCTTTTGGTGGTGAAATTTACATCTATATTAAAATAGAGTTAACATCTAAAAGAAAAAGTCGGATAATTGAGAAAAATTCCGAGAATACTTATGACTATTTATGAAGAAGGCTCCAATAAAAGTTTTCTAAGGCCCCGTTTACAACTAAATAATACCTTAAACGTATAAGGATATATATAGATTATCTTTGAAGTTGGTTATGAACTTGCTCTAAAGGACATCACAGACAGAGTTTATAATAATAAAAGATATAATGGTATACAGGTATTATAGTATATACTTATCTATACTAATATTATATAGCTAAAGCGTTGGTTCGAATTGAAAAATTATTTTAGGGTTGGATACCCCATTTATTGAGGAAGGCTACGTAACAACATGCTACGACCAATAGGAGCGGAGTAACAATGAAACGTGTTACAAAAACGGGGAAAAAATATTCCTTTTGAGAGCGTATGCTGCGTAAACGGTTAAAGTTACGTAGGTGCGCGGATCAGCTAGTTCTAAAAATATACTATAATACATGTACCATTATACCTTCAATTACGATATATTAATATCTTATTATATTATACCATACCCAGCAGTAATGAGGACGGGTTAATCCCTCCGCTGGGTACCCTGAGACTGATTTGGCTCCCGAGAACCGTTTAACTGTTCTCGGGAGCCAAATAGGCACCCGTGATGGTATTTATTATTATTATATAGTATACCCTATATGTAATATTTTTAACTGACTTTAGGAGAAGGTTATATACATGGTGACTTTGAAAGGATTTACTTTGGGCTAATATGAGGTTCTACTGATCAATACGAACAACTTTTCCCATGGAACCATGTGCCGCAAATAAAAAAATATTGCCTTCTCCATGGTTCCATGGGAAAAGTTGTTTGATTTGATCAGCAGAGAACCTCATATTAGCCCAAAGTAAATCCTTTCAAAGTCAGTCTATATATTAGTATTAGTCTACACGTTTTTTTACTCGAGTGCAGCTATAGACTAGCTCCTATTTTCCACCATCATCATAGATCCGACCGAACCTCCGTGGGCTAGTGGTTGCGCTTTAAGCGTTGTAACTGGAGGTAGTGGGTTCTATACCTTCACTGATGGAGCCAAAACTTGTGGAGAATTGGCATATAATAGTCATAATAGCGAGGCTTTAGTATATAGGTATTTATGTATATATTTAACACGACTATTCAATGAAGGATGAAAGTAAAATTAGGTCGACTGACATAATCCCATTATTAATTTAAGCGTAATTTATTCATAGGAATTAGGTTGTAAACAATAATTAGTCAAAGTAAATATAACCCGCAATGGTTAAATTATTTACAAGAAAATAATTGAAGTGATTTCAACTTTTAACAAAGTTCAAAAGTTTTTAAAGTCGGTAATTTTCAAGTGAACTTTAATTTAAGTTTTGAACAGCTCCCAATGTGTATTACTAAGAAATCATTGAAGACACTCTGAAGTATAGATTTTTGCTCATTTAGCTATTGGTTTGCAGGTTACATTCCTCATGATGCCACTGGAGATAGCGTGGGCAGGAACGGTGCAGTGGCTGGCGGGAGACTTGATGTGCAGGCTCATGATGTTCACCAGGACCTTTGGCCTCTACTTGTCTAGCTTCGTGCTTATTTGTATAGCTGTTGACAGGTATGTTATTATCACTTTTAACTTCATTTTAAGTGTTAGAAAAAACACCTTACATTTGAAAAAAAAAAAGCAATTGAACGTTACGTTTCGGGCCTTACGGTGGAAACTACGCTAATAAAAATATACTTTTCACTATAGAAGTATGGGCTGACTGGCAGCTTTTCTCATATAAATGACAAAAGCCCTTTAAAAAAAAGAGAAAAAAAAAACTATAGAAAAAACTTTGTCAGGGCAAAAAAAAACGCTAAATACATTTTTAATATATTATATTACTGTAGGTACATACATTACGGTTTTAGGGTCTTGGTTCTATGGCATTTGTCCAATTATATGGATAAAACCAGGTGACCGATATGAGAGCAATTTTTTTTCTAGAGCACTATGGCTGGAGACTCGTTTAATTAGTTATTCTTCCTATTTTTTTTTAGGCTTTATTTTTATTTTATGTAATATTACACATATTACACAAAATAAAAATAAAGCCTTACATATAATAATCCCAATAGTCGCGTATTTTTTTGACAGGTGTATATAAGTTCTGACTATGTAATTTGAAAAAAAAAAAGATATAATCAAATATCAGAACTTAGTCAAAAATCATTATTTTGAAATTTGGCAAAAGAAATTTAAAAAAATGGTTTTCTGAAGAGACGCTGAAATAATGCTGACTACAGCATTATTTTAAGAAATAATGCTGTAGTCAGCATTATTTCTTGGCAAAGGGGTAGTCTCCTTTTTAGTGTGGTTATAAAACGGGCGATTAATTTCGTAACCGCATCATTTATCCGGCATAGTGGGATCGATCAATATTTTTAAACAAAAATGTATTGATCGACCCCATTCATGGACTTTGTATGTCTGCTTAACATCAGGTAGATACCAAGTCACAAGCCGTGTTCCATTGAAATAATAATGAAGTAGGTATATTATAGACAATCCTGACAGCCTCCGGAGATTAGTGGTTGCGCGCCGCCTTTGGCGTTATATCCGGAGGTCGTGGGTTCGATTCCCACCATGGCAAAAAATCTTAGTACGTTTTTTTTGTACAGTTTGTCATGGTCTGGGTGTTTATAATACATAATATGTATTCTATCGTTGTTTCTGGTACACATAGTACAATCCTAGAGCTTAGTGTGACCAGAGCAATAGGGACAGTTGGGGTACAATGGAACACGGGGTACAATGAAACAAAAGCCATAATAATTCAAATTTCAACGGAATTCGCGCGGTTCATCGTGTGTGACGTGTTGACGCAGTGCAATACGGTCGGTCTGCGTGAATAGAGTTTTGGCATAAAAATAATAGTTTTGAGCTATAAAAAGTTGTAATTTCTGATTGGAGGACTTTCGTATTTGCAGAAAAATGAGTAATAGCAGGTATGTGGTATTTTTTATTTACTATCTTTATGGTTTTAGCTATTATATGCAGTTTAGTGTGTATTAGAAAAAAATACCAATTTTTGTTTTTGTGCTTAATATTTCCGATACCCTATGGGGTTCTATAGAACGGGAACAATGGAACACTGTTCCATTATGCCCCGCTCTGTTACAAAGAACCCCATTGATTTAATTTTGTTTTGGTTGTAGATTTTGGCTTGCATACTGATACTAATATGGGAGGCTATAAAGCTCGTAGAAGGTGGTATGAGTTTGCGAGTTGCTGCTGACTTAAAAAATGTCAAGCGCACCACGTAGCATAGAATTTAATATTTAATATTCTAAAAAGCTATTAAGCGAGTATAACCTATATTAGCAGGTACATTTCACTATTTATTAGTAATGTTCCAATGTACCCCAGATACCGTTTCACTGTACCCCAGAGCTGGGGCACACTGGAACAAAAGAGGTGATGTGCAAAAAATAATAATATTTATATTTAAATTAAATTTTTGTTGACAATCAATAGTTTAAGAACTATTTATGTTTGTTAACGACAAAAATTATGAAAATATTAAACACAGATTTTTCTAAAAATGTAAATGTTTTTTTTGTTCCATTGTACCCCAAATGTCCCTATGTGTAACTTGTCCTAATTGTTATTATTAATCCTTTGGACTCCTTTGTAAGGGTACTGAGAAAGTGTTGTTGAGTAGGTAAGCCTCCTGAGAAATAAGTTTCTGAAAAGTTTCCTTTTCCACTTTAACAAGAAGACGTCCCTTAAGTGAAAAATGTCTTTGAATACGAGGGTTATATCTATGTCATTTAAATGCGGCATTAAATCGTATCGGATTTCTCTCCTAAAATGAATAAAACCGATAAGTTTTACATGGTCCATAAAAATAATAATAGTTTCTATTCTAATTCTCGTTATACGGATGAAAAAACCGTCAAGAGACTAGCCATGTTTCGGTTTAGTCTGTGGGTTCAGCGGTTCTCCAGATACTACCACATCGATTTCTTGTCGAGGCGGTAGTCTCCTTTCATGCGGTTCTGGCGATTGATTTGATGATATGGCAGAGATAATATTAAAATAGACTTGTAATTCAAATATGTCTTTGTCGCTGCCCATTTCGTAACCGCATCACATAGCCGGCATAATGAGGTCGATCAATTTTGTTGAATAGGAATATATTGATCAACCGTATTCATGGACTGTGTAGGTCTGCTTACCATCAGGTAGATACAAAGTCACATGCCGTGCTCCAATAATATTTAGGTAAACAAAATTTAATAGTATATATTCAGTAACTTTATTACTTGTAAAAAAGGATTAGGTGGCAACTTCTCTTATCACCACAGCCCATACAGACGCACAAACCGCCAAATGATCTAGTTTTGTTTCTGTTCTAGAATGTGGGTTCACCTGTTTTCAGAGACTAGGTACTGCACTGAGTTTGTCGGTGGTAGATCCTTAATAAGCGACATATCAGTTGGTGCAATATTGATAATGTTTTTTTTTCAAAATTAACAGGTTCGATTCCCGGCTAGGAGAAAAAAAAAGTAATGTTGCAGTTTTAGTTTTTATCAAATTCGGCCACGAGACTCCTTTAAGAGCAGTGTATGATCAAACATTTTCCATACATTCACGACCTTTTGGCCCAAACTGTTACCCCCCACTAAACATTCATAGATTTTTATGAGTTTTGGAGGCGTTATAAATAAGACCTATATCTAGGCTCGTACGGTTTACAAATCGCAAAAAAATCACCTCACATTACATATACTCTCATACGTGCTCTTTCTCTTATTAAGGGTCGGGGGGGAAGGTTTACATAAATGTATGGTAGCGTTACCGACTCACCGTCATGCGGGCAGTGGAATCAGCATGAGCATCGAAGAGCCTCATCAGACACTCCTCTTAAGGACACTGCATTCTTAATCGCGAACTCCGCGTTCTCCATACAAAATTAGCTTTCCCACTTCCAATAATACTCGATTACTGTTTCTCGCAGAATTAAAATAATAACTTTGTCGGTCATTGTATTTATTAATCTTTCTTTGTTGAGTCATTAATTTTTATTTTTTTTGAAATCAGAACAAAAACTTTTTAATATTATAATACAAAACAAATATATACCCACAATAGAAAGATTTTTGCGTACAATTACGAACAGAAAAAAAAAAAAATGTTCTTCCACCAACAGCCAAGTTGTAATATTGTAATACCGATTTGTATCTGTATGGGCGACTCCTGGGCCCTTAAGCATTTTTCGCTATTCCTTGCTCGTACTTTCGGATTTTACCTTGAAGGCATACTTGAATTTACCCTATATATAATTATATATTATAATTCCAAATTTAAACACTCTACCTCAGCCAGTTTTCGATAATACTTCGGTTGAACAGACAGACGAACCAAATTAAACTTTTCGTAAATTATTACGAGTGAAATAAGTAGTACCTATTTTAATGAAAAGACTTTCAATGTTACGTCATAGCAGTTACATAGAAGTTTCGTACAATAAAAATGTAATCGAGATAAGTGCAAATAACAGCATAAGTTTCATTAAGGTTAGTGCGTCTTAAAGCTGAGTTACGCCAAAGTGTCTCTTAAAGTAAATTGTAACGATTAAAGTTAAAAATGGCGTCGAATGCACGAGTCATTTGTATTTCAAAATTAAACTTTTGACACCAGTTGCACCAAAGTGTCCAATGTCCATCAAAGTAACGAAGGTGTAAAAAATGTCTATAAATTTCTTTACATAGCGTGCGCTGCGAAAACTGTTGATGATAGAACTAAATAATGTACTGCAGATTTATAGAACATATAAATATCTACAAAAAAGTTGTCGGTACCATATGTCTAACTATTATAGTTATGTCACTACAAGAACTTCTTTATGTATGAAGTTAATAGAAATGCCAGTTACAGTACCTATAGATAACTTTTTAGAATTATTCAAATTGGACATTCCATTCAAAAGATATCATGAGTTAAAAAAACGACAAGTGCAAAAACTCGCTTGCAAAGGGGTTTCAATTGTTTTTTTTTTGTGAAACGTTTTGGTAGCAAAAGTTATACTTACATAAGTAGGTTATGTTAATTTAGTTTCAATGTTTGAGTGAATACCTACAAAAGTTTTTTTTTCAATGACATTGGTTCTATAACTTCTGGGAATTAATAAACTATAATACTCTAATAGATAGGGTCAACAAGATCACATAATTTAGAACAATAGTTTTCGAGATATATGTTGTGGACAGACACAATTTACAGTCACCGGAGTTTCACTATAAGAGTTCCTTTAAAGGTACAGATATCAAACTTAATGTTTTAGTTAGGGACTAAAAGAAAAAAAAAAGGATTGCGATACGGGCGACGCGACGGGACGGTTGATATATTTTAAAGCGAGTGAAACCGCGGGTCCCAACTAGTTATAATATAATCAAGAGTTAATTTTGTGAGTTTGTGAGATTGTAGGGGGTAATATATAAATCTACTAAATCGATTTTGAAAATTCTTTTAGAGTTGGACCAATGAATAATGTTGGGAAAACGGGGAAAATTTGTTCAGAACATTTTTTTTATTTTTTTATGGACATATTTCTCGTTACCGCCGCCCATACAATTGCTTAAATTGTCAAGTGACCTATATATGTTTCAGTTTTAGTCTGCAGTTTCCGGTTTTCAGGACACTAGTGCATTGATTTGTTGTCGGGTGGTAGTCTCCTTTCAGGGTGCGATTACAAAATGAGCGGGTGATTTAACTATAAAGCAGCGAGGATAATAAATATACAAGTAATGCAAATTCCTCTTTATTTCTGCTCATTTCGTAACGGCATCGTTTAGCCGGCATAGTGAGAGCGATCAATATTATTAAAAAAACGATTTATTGATCGACCCCATTCATGGATTTTGTAGAGCTACTTACCATCAGGTAGTCACATGCCGTGCTCCAATAAAAAAATAACAGACAACAAGATTGGTAGAATATCACGTCAAGTCAAGTTTTCAATAATCAAGTACATTTTAATCATAGAATGATTTGATCAATTGTAGAAACTGGTGGGCTAGTCATGTTTCGGTTTTAGTCTTAGGGTTCGTCAATTTCAAGAAAAATAAGAAATAGAATCGATTTCTTGTCTCCATTCAGGGTGCGGTTACGAAACGTGCAGTCGATTTGACGAGCAGCAGGATTTAACATCGTTATTTAAATATCGTCGTCCATTTCGTTAGATTTCGAAAGTTTATTTGACGATAAAGCAGCGACGATATTCAAATAGCATCGTAATACAAATTCGTTTTGCCGCCGTTCATTTCGTAACCGCGTCATTTAGTCAACAATCTTAGTGGGGGCGATTAATGTTGTTAAAGAAAAATGTATTGATTGTCGCTATTCGCGATTCAATTATCACGACCCTATTGAGATACAAGTATTACACTTAGTTCAGGAGCTGGTTGCTAAACTTAGGATTGTTTAATTTAGATGTAATAATTGTAGTTGTAATTTTTTTTTATATGTAGGATAATTCACACATATTGCTTTGGTCACAAACTAAGCTCTAGGCTTGTACTATGTGTACCAGAAACAACGATATAATACAAATTATATTTTTATAAACACCCAGACCATGACAAACTGTATAGAAAAAACGTACTAATTTTTTTTTTTTGCCATGGGTGGGAATCGAACCCACGACCTCCGGACACAACGCCAAAGGCGCAACCACTAGTCTACGGAGGCTGTCTCCTTTCCGCATTTAACTCCTTGTAATGTTTCTAGATTAAGTTTATGGAAATAAATAAATCATTCATTAATTCATTCATAGACTTTGAGGTCTGCTTTTTAATACCTGATACAAGGTCACATGCCGTACACTCCAATAAAAAAAACGGTTGTCTTAAAAGCTGTCAGACTGATAGACTTTATAATACTAGACGGACAAACAGAGTCGGCTAGCTAGGTGGACAAACAGAGTCGGCTAGCTAGGTGGACAAACAGAGTCGGCTAGCTAGGTGGACAAACAAAGTCGGCTAGCTAGGTGGACAAACAGAGTCGGCTAGCTAGGTGGACAAACAGAGTCGGCTAGCTAGGTGGACAAACAGAGTCGGCTAGCTAGGTGGGACTATACAAGTTTTTCTTTTAAGACACTTATATTATTTTTTTAAAGATAAAAACGCAATGAAAAAAATCTGGTGGCGGGACTCGAACCCACGAATATATATTATTATATAATATATAATATCGCGGCAAGGCGCTCAACCGCTGAGCCAACCAGGTTCCAGTCAGCCCTCACGAATTTTGTCATTGCTTGTTATCTACTTATACACAGACGCCCCCTATTAGATTTCTTCTAATAACTCTTATACGGATGAAGTTAGAAGTCCTAGTTTCTAATACTAGATGGCAGAGGAGTCTGTTATTTGGTTTTTACTTTTTTCAGTATTTATATTTATGCATTTTTTATAAATTCCTTTTGTTTTCTTTTAAGACACGAAACCCTAATACTTACAAGAGGAAAATCTATCCAAGTTATTGAATTACATAAACAATTCCTGAAGCGATTTCTACGCAAAAATTTGCTCGTGTTTTCGCCCGGGTTGCTTTAACCTAACCGAAGTCAAAGTAAAAGATTTAATAATAACAAAGTACTACGTAGTTACTAGATCAGAGAGGAGTCACTCGGTGGAGGGAATTTATTCCTATCTCGTTGTAGCTTTTACGTTGTAGAGTATGTTTTTGGAATAATCTAACTGAACTAGGTACGAGTATATTATATACTGCGAAATACCGAAAAACTGAATATATCCTAAACTAATAGATAGTTTATTAGTAAGGAGCTCTATACATAGTCTGGCCGTAAATACTGTTACAATTAAGATTTAAAAAGATATTACATTTGAATTTGGAATCTGTCATTTTTATACAATTGTTCATTGTGTTTTCTCATTTTGGCGCCAATACATTGTACAATATTTTGCGATATTAAAATGGAGTAGGGTGATAAAGAGAACCGAATCGCTGTGATTGCATTACATTACAAAGTAGGTATGGAGCTATTAAATACACTTTGATGATATTTTTTAATGAATATATTGGTTTTGTAAATATTTATTTCATGATTTCTATTTCAGTCTTTTTGTATTGCTTGTCGGCGGGATCGCTCAGCAGAGTATTAAGAAACCCTCTTAAAAGCTAAAAGTAGATATGTAACAAAATTATGTCTATATTATTTAAAAATAAAGTCTTTTAAATAGTACATTTTTTTATTTTTTTATTATTTATTATGATATTTTTAAATTTTATTTTAACGGAAGATTTTACTATAACTATGCTTCTACGCGTCTAGCAACTCGGCGTTAGAATGCCCACGGCCCAAACTTTCTTATTTTTCCCTCGATACGGTCTGCAAAACGTGCCCCAAAGAAAAATGCTTCTGTTCAGGAAACGGAAGTGATTTCACACCTTTTCAGAATTTGATCGAAATTATTATTTATTCGAGATTACAGATACCTTTTTCCAACTGTAGATACCTTCTGTATAAATATTGATGATATTTAGAAAGCGATTGGATTTCCAAATTATCTTGCTTCTAGGTTGGATAATAATTAATTACATAAAATATTTATTTATTTATTAAAACAAAAAAATATATACGTGGTGGCCGAGTTGGTTAGACCTTGGACTTAAAAACACTTAGATCCCTGGTTAGAATCCCGGTGTGAACCAATGAGTTTTTAATTAAAAAAAATATGGATATTTGTTTGACAACACCACTATAGTGCCTCGGAGAGCACGTTAAGCTGTCGGTCCCAGTTTCACTATACCAACTTGTGAAACTGTTTATAGATAGATTATTGAGTCTATTCAAAACATCGCGACGAGGTAGCCACTTGTTCGGTGTAGACTCATACCATCGGCTACGACGAGGTGGGATTTAAAAGCCCTCCGTTGGGAACCCTGGGGCCGTCTAGGCGGTCTTGGGCGCCGTAAGGCACCCGTGATGATATGTATGTATATGTATGTAACAAAAAAAAATACAATCTAATACCCTGCTTGAGGTAATGCTCCAGCCTTTTTGTCCCCACACATGTTGATAAGCTGCGCACCGGTTTCATGTGATTAGTTTGTATTATATATATATATATATATATATATATATATATATATATATATATATATATATATATTTAATTTTTGTTTTAAAATAATCCGAACACTAAGTGCTTAAGCACTAGTGGCATACAAAATATTATTATTATTTTTAGACATTAGCTACATGCTCATTCGTAACATATTTAGTAACTAGAATTTTTACTCTTAATATTTTTTTAAATCTCATCATTAATTAAGGACACTGCATTCGTAATTGCGAAGTCTGTGTTTTCCATAACATAATAAGCTTTCGCATTTCCAATAATTCTCAATTACTGTTTGCCGCAGAATTAAAATAATATTTTTGTCGATCACTGAAGTAAACCTTTCTATGTTGATTTTTTTTTTAATCAGAAAAAAAAGTGTAGCGATCAATATTGTTGTTGCATAGTGGGAGCGATCGATATTGTTTAAGAATAATTATTGATTTACCCCATTCATGGACTTTGTAGGTCTGCTCACCATAAGGTAGATACAAAGTCACATGCCGTGCTCCACTGTAGTAATATTGAAAGTACGTTTGTATGGGCCTCAAGTCGATTGCTGAGTTCTTAATTAATTGTCATAAAACTATCATGTTTTAACAGGATTTTCTTGTGTCTTCAGATACTACGCAATTCTGAAGCCTCTGTGCCTAACATGGGAGGCTCGTGCGCGCCGAGCTTTGGCCTGCGCCTGGGTCTGCGCAGCGCTCGCCAGCTTGCCGCAGTCCTTCATCTTCCACTTGGGAGAGCATCCTGAAGTTAGAGGGTAAGTTCAGGTTTTTTTAAATATTATATATGTTTATTTAATAATAAAACAAATTGAAATTTATTAACAAAAATTTTAACTACCTAATTAGAAATTTAGAAAATCGACCAAATCACTGTCCATTATTTTTTGTAATAAATAAGTACAATAATCGACAAAAATATTAATCTTTAGTCAATTACTTTTTTTTTACTACTAGTAAGATTCTGAGATTAGCGCGTTCAACCAATCAAACAAACTCTTCCGAGTTATTTGGTTGAGCGTACTAATCTCATGAACTACTGGTTCGAATTGATAATAAAAATAGTGTTGGATAGCCCATTTATCGAGGAAGGCTATATAACATTACGCTACAACCAATAAATAGGAGCAGCACCCGTAGCACGGCCAAGGCAAGACAAGAGATAAAGTCGCGAACGGATGTCAAACAAAACATTTTTTTTATATCAGCCAATCAGGTGCAATTTTGCAGCGCTCTGATCGGTTGATATTAAAAAATAGTTACTTTTATCGACCCATATCTTGTCTTAGCTTGGCCGTGCTACGGGCACAGAGCATCAATGAAGAATGTTGCTAGAACAGGGTTTTTTTTTTCATTTTGAAAGTTTCTGTTATGTGCGCTGAGTCAACGGTTAAAGTCACACAGACGAAGTTGCTCGGGTCAACTAGTGTCAATATACATAAATTTTTTTTTATTTTTTTTTTTAAATAATTGAAACAGTGGACACCCCGAGTATTCGGTATGTATATTTTTTTTCCAAAAATGATCGAGTTATTACCATCCTGATTTACCTTAAATTCGGTTTTTTAATAAATAGGTAATTGAAAAAAAAAGTCAAATTTAAACCGTCTAGTGGCCTGTGCCCAAATCATTTTTCGGTTTTAGTCAACAATTTTGGGAACTGCAATGATTGACAAATTCGTCCTTGACGCTGCTCATTTTGAAACTGCAGCATTTAGCCGGCATAGTGGAAGCGATCAATGCTGTTAAACATCAGTGTATTGATCGACCTCATTCATGGACTTTGTGGGCCTGGTGACCATCAGGTAGATATACAGTAACATGCCCTGCTCCAATAAAAATAAATACCAGGTGTTTTTGTCACCACTGTGACGAAGTCCTACCTACAGGTATAAATTGGCTGTAAGGTAATGAAACAACGTACATACAATAAAAAATAAATATATATTAAAAGAAACCTAACTATTTAAAATTTATAAAGAGCGAAAGAGATATAAAAGAATGGGTTCTATCAACATCCAGATTATGTCATGGGAAGAATGCTACTGCCCTGATTAAGCGACGATCGGGGAGGGCAGCATCCAACGTCCTTCAGTGGCAGGCCAGGCTCCGGGCAGCGGTCGGCTATGGCCGGCTATGGCCGGCTATGGCAGGCCGTGATCTGCCGAGCAGACGGTGTCCAGGCTCCGGAAGAAGAATCCAGGCTATGACCAGCTGGGATGTCTAAAGACGGTAGCAGACAGGGCTTCAGGAAAAAAAGGTTCCAGGCCAGGTTCTGCCGTAGAGATTTTTCTACCTCGGAATTGATTCCTGGAAACATTTGAAGGGAAGCCTAAGCATACTGCTTCCAGCTCTCGCTGTCTCCAGTTTTTGGCAGGGCAGCAACAATAATTGTGCATTGCGTAAAACTGCAGGACGGAGGCTGGGGTGCAGTGCTAGACAGACGCACGGACACAGTACAATCTTTATATAATTCTATTGAACCCTAAAAACGTCCCTATGAAAGTACTGTATAATTAACTCACCAGATTAATGTTGGAACTCCGAACTTTGTGCGTCACTATTATATGTTTTTGTAACGAACAAATTATTACAAACACACACTCGCGATGTTAGCAATTTATCAAATGGCCTGCGGTACTCTGACCGCGGCCTATTTATCTGATTTTTAAGTAATACGTTACTTCGACTTGTAAAATGCATTTATTTAAACTACCTGCCTCTTTTGCATTTTGCACTTTTGCAAAGGGTAATTTTAAATTCTAAACTATCCGTTCCATTTCGTAGATTGTCTCAAATTCTGTAACATACAAAGTAACGTTCCGTTACACCACCGTGGGGTTTTTTTATATTGTGTTCTATGATGAAACGAATCACGTATTTTTTTCTATTTAGTGTGGCCTATACAAAAACTTACTATAAAAATTTTTTTCGGGCCGAATAGAGTTCAAAGGAATAAGGTTCAAAATTGCAAATCAAATAGGCCGCTGTGGCTCAACATTTCACTATTATTTTGATATTTTGAGAAATATTTGGATAATCCCACATCTTTTTAGTAAAAGGTGTGTGTTTATTTTTTGGAATATTAGTATTTTGAGGTAGTGGTCTAAAATTTATATAAACTTAATAATGACTTTTTTTTTCGATCGAACAAAGTAATAGGTTTTAATAACGTTTTGGAACCCACACAAATACTTATAAAATGGCTTCTATGACATATTTTTTTTTCACTATTTCATTTATCAATTTCATCTTAATTAAAAATCGGTAAAACTTGATAACCTCCCTTTAAAGTACAAAAAAGATCTACAAATCTTAAACTTTATAACTAAACTCACAATTGAGACTACTCGTCTAAAGGCTATGTTAATATAATAGCTTGATTTTTTTTTGGAGTAATTTTATCCATATATTATCATTTAAATTATATTAATTTATTATCATAAATTATCATACATAATTTTTAATTTATTTTGAAGAAGTAAAAACCTACCTTTTTAATTTAAAATATAGGCATAATATGGCATTTTATTTCCACCCTAAGAAAAAAACCCAGTATACGGAACTAAAAATAAAACGATTAATGAAACATTTCAAAACCAAAATTCTTCGTTAAAAAAAAATGCAGCCTTTTATCACGCACAAATCAATCCAATCAAATAATGCCAAGATCCCTCTTTGTAACAAAAAGGTAATATAAAATAGAGTTCATAAAATAACTAAGAATATAAGTAGGTAATATAAAATAGAGTTCATAAAATAACTAAGAATATAAGTAGGTAATATAAAATAGAGTTCATAAAATAACTAAGAATATAAGTAGGTAATATAAAATAGAGTTCATAAAATAAATAAGAATATAAATAGGTAATATAAAATAGAGTTCATAAAATAACTAAGAATAAGGGATATCTAAACCGGGACCCGATATCTAGACCGTATATTGCCGTATTTAGTTACTTTATACAGGCTGCTATGCCTCAAGGAGAAGTTTAAATATTTAAAATAGGATATTTTACTGAAATTTTACATTTTATGGACATTTTCGTTTCATTTTTAAAAATAAATCAAATATCTTTGAAAAATCGCTTACCCGAATCTGGGAGTCGAAATCACTAAAATTTGTTGAACACGTAAAAATATTAACGATTTGTTCAAATGATTTTTAAAACGCCGTCTACTTTAACCTGATTATTAAAAAAAAAAAATTAAAGACTTTCCCTCCGTGTGGCGTGACCGTGGGACACTCTGTGTATAAAATTTAGCTTCGAGGAGAAAGAAACCATCTTTTACCATTTTACGAAAAAGGTTTATTTTATACATCCCTTTTATTAATAAAGTGTATTCGAGTTTCCGATATCTCTAACCTAAATAAATTGTATTTTATTGGATTGTATGTTATATACACATAGTGACATATGGGTTCCTACCTACATACTTTTATTTATAACTAGAAAATGAAAATGTTCGGAACCAAACCTTGATAAAAGATTATTGAAGAGTCTTACTATATTATAGAATATTAAAAAAAAAACAACATCACGGGTGCCTTTCATTAGAGGGCGTTTTTAATCCTCACCTCACTTTTAATCTTCATCTCACTTTTAATTTTCACCTCGTCGTAGCCGATGGTATGAGTCTACACTGAACAAGTGAGTAGCTCGTAGTGATGTTTGGATATAATTTCACAGGTTGGTATAGTGAAACTGTGGCCGACAGCCTAACGTGCTTTCCGAGGCACTATAGTGGTGTTTTATAGAATGTATTTTGTTATTATAATTCTTTTATTATTATAATAATAATATGTAGGACATTTTTTACTCAGATTGTGACTAGGGCAGTCACAAACTAAGTTAAGCTTGTACAATATGTATCTGGGCTAACACTAATACATAGTTATTATATTTTATAAACATCCACTATAGCATATAGCCAAAATAAGCTAATCTGATCTGTACCCCTAGTGTGAGCTTTCTAACCATTACTTTGCGTTTGAGTTAACTAAAATTTGTATGGGAAATAGTTCAGCGCTCCAAGCAGAAATTTTGGGAACTAAAAATGTGAGCGTGTGATTGGTCAAAATGTTAACATAGTAAAGTAAATGTTATAAAAACTCGCACTAGGGCTACTGTCCCATAGGGCAAATACCCATTTCGTAACCGCACCCTGAAATGAGACTACCACCTCGACAAAATCGATGCAGTAGTCTCCTGAAAACCGGCAAACCCACAGACTAAAACCGTAACATGACTAGGTCACTTGACGAACATTTACTTTCGCGTTAACTATACTACTACGATAGTTAACGCGAAATTAAATGTTATAAAAACTCACACTAGGGCTACTGTCCCATAGGGCAAATACCCATTTCGTAACCGCACCCTGAAATGAGACTACCACCTCGACCAAATCGATGCAGTAGTCTCCTGAAAACCGGCAAACCCACAGACTAAAACCGAAACATGACTAGGTCACTTGACGGTTTTTGCATCTGTATCACGAAGTATGATATATTTTTGTCTTTACAGGGTGAATTTGAATGGATGAACACTTTTCCCATGGAACCATGTGTCGCAAATCAAAAAAAACATTTGTATGGAGAAGGCTTTTTTTTTTCATTTGCGACACATCGTTCCATTGAAAAAAATATTCGATTTGATCAGCAGAACCTCATATTTGCCCAAAGTACATCTTTTCAAATTCACCCTGTATATAGGCAAAAACATATCAATACGTCCTTTGAAAAGCATTTTCCATAAAATTTTTCATAAGCGTTTGATCGAGACTGACGACAAGGACGCAAAAACAACTTATCCCTCTCAAACCACCTAGATTATTAAAACCATTTTTTTATCTCTGTGGTCCCTTTATTTTGTTTTTTTTCCCTTAATACTATTTCCATTTTTATGTGCTAACTCTTTTTTATTACATCTTCTACTTTAGTTTTGTCTCCTAATGCGACTGAATAGGCTATACCTATGATATAGCCTATTCTTTCGCTCAGTATATTTATAGCTAATTCAGGATCTAAACCAAACAAACACGATGACGGATCCCATAAACATTCAGTAGATAGATTCCTCATTTCAGCTTCAACACTCAATTTATCTTCAGGAAATTTATGTCTAACAGCTTTTAAAATAGTTCACTAATTTCAATTGCAAAGATATATTATGTTAGTTTTCTAAATACTTACCAGAATGTTACAGTATTTGTATTGCTTACCGAGATTAAGCAGTTATAGAATATAAACAATTGCTTTTTTATGGAAATAAATCGATGGGACTCTGATGTAAGTTATATCCGGAGGTCGTAGGTTCGATTCCCACCCTTGGCAAAAAAAAAATAGTGCGTTTTTTCTGTACAGTTTGTCATGGTCTGAGTGTTTATAAAGTATAATATGTATTATAGCGTTGCTTTTGGTACACATAGTACAAGTGTTTAGCTAGAGCTTAGTTTGTCAGAGCAATATGTGTAAATTGTCCTACATATTATTAATAAATCAAATCAAATCAAATTATTATTTCATTTAGTTTTGCTATTGATTTACCGATACTTTCATTATAAACTAGCTGACTCGCGCAACTTCGTCTGCGTAACTAACCGTTTACGCAGCTCACGCAACGGAAGCTCTCAAAAGGAACAAATTTTCCCCTTTTTCCCAATATGTTTCATTGATGCTCCGCTCCTATTGGTCGTAGCGTGATGTTATGTAGCTTATAATCTTCCTCGATAAATGGACTATCCAACACAAAATGAATTTTCAAAATCGGTTCAATAGACCCAGATTTTACCCCCTACAAACTCACAAACTTTACCTCTTTATGTAGGTATAAATTAGGATAGATAAAAACTTTGCATGTTTGTTAATTAAAAACGGCGAAACGGCAAAAAAAATCGGTAAAAAGTTTCCTTGGAATTACCAGGAAATGGAAAAATATTTATATTTCGGTATATATGCAGTCACTCGGTATACAATATATGGATCAAATAAAAATTTGCTGGCAGACGAAGTTGCGGGCCGAAGTTAGAACCTTATAAAACTTTAGATAGATAATAGATCCATCCCCACTGTTTTATGCATCTTATTTCTCATCGAGTATTTTGTAAAAATAACATGTATTATAATAATAATGTGTATTACTTACTCTATATTCATTAAATATATTCTGTCACCCGATGAGTTAAAACATATAATATATTGAGGATAATTAATTTTCTATTCCTGAAAATCCGTTTTCACTATTTATCCGAAGAAAACTCTTCGAGAGCGTACTATACAATCACATCCCTTATTATCATTTTGTGATGCTATTTGTTTTCATCCGCTTTTAGGTGTGCTTGAATGCTTCTATAACTTCGCTAGGCCCGCCGACCGGACTCTTTGCCACCGACACAGACGCAAAATCGGTCATCTGACCTAGTCATGTTTCGGTTTTAGTCTGTGGGTAATGGGTTCACCGTTTTCCGTAGACAACTGCATCGAGGTAGTAGTCTCCTTGCGGTTACGAGACGGACGATTGATTTGACGATAAAGCTAAGAAGATATTAAAATATATTCTTAATGCAAATACGCCTTTGTCGCCGCCCATTTCGTAACCGCACCATTTAGCCGGCTTAGAGCCATCAATATTGTTAAATAACAATGTAATGATCGACCCCATTGATGGATTTCGTCGGTCTGCTAACCATCAGGCAAATTAAAGGTAATCAAGAAAATTTCAGTTGTAGAAAATTTAAAGAAATTTTTCATCTGTTATAATAATTGTGTACTATATTTATTAAAAATAAAATCCTCATAAGGCATGTATCATTCTCCTAATACGCGAAACTCGTAAATATTAATAAATATGTAAGCGGTAACGAAGAATATAGACAATAATTTTGAATGCCTCTTTGATAAAACACCCGCGGCTAACAAAATCCCAGAAGGCTCTACTTCAAAGAAAAATATCAAATATTATTATTTATTATGTTCAAAGATCGCATAGTAGGTAAATAGTAGCAATGTATGATATTTCAACATTATGAAAGGTTTATCCCGAGAAACCTTGTTATTAGGAATTTCATATTTGCATTTCAAAATGTGGAAAGATTTGAATTACGAGGGCTGAATATTTATATTGGTAACATTTATTATAATATTTCCTGTAGGTATATAAAGAAGTATTTTATGTTCACTTTTTTTAATATAGTATATTATTATTATTGGTTTGTAGTTAGTAATTTTATTTTTTTATAGGGTGTAATGAAACAGAAAATACCAATAATAAAGGCTTTAATAACTTAAGAAATTTACATAGTATAATAATAGATTATTGACATGGTATGACAGTGACAATATTATGACATTCATCCCACCTCGTAGTCCTGGAGGAAAGTCGGAACTTGACGGATCCTAGTGGATCGTCTTAAGTCTTGTGAAGAGTCTGATACTTCAGGCTGTTCTTCCACGTGTATACCTTGTCCTACCTTCAGAATCGGTATTTGGTGTAAATAGATCAGCTGCATCATTATCTTCATCAATACACTGACCTCTAGGCGCAAGATGTCTATTAGAGACCGTGAGCTCTCTTCCATCTGATAATCTAACATGCGAGTAATCTGGATTAGATTCTAATAAATCAACTTCTACAACTAATGGGTCGAATTTAGAAGCTCGTACGTATTTCTTCAGTAAAACAGGTCCTGGTGTACTTAGCCAACTAGGTAAGGAATGTACATTGGCAGATTTTCGCGTGTGATGAAACATTCTTTCGTGTGGCGTCGCATTAATGGAAGTGCAGAGTAGAGAACGAATTGAGTGCAGAGCCTCAGGTAATACTTGTTCCCATTGATTGATGTTCATACACTTTGATTTTAAGCAAAGTTGAATAGTTTTCCATAAAGTTCCATTCAAACGCTCTACCTGACCATTGCCTTGAGGGTTATAGGGCGTGGTTCTGCTTGTTGATATTCCACACCTAGTCAAAAAGTCTTTCAGTTCTGCAGACATAAATGCGGTGCCTCGATCTGAATGAATGTAACTTGGCATACCGAACATAGTAAAAATAGTTTTTAAATTATTTATGACAGTATTAGCGGTGAGATCTGAACATGCGAAAGCAAAAGGAAAACGTGAATATTCATCAATAACGGTTAAAATATACTTATTAGGAGTTGAGCTAGGTAAAGGACCTTTAAAATCAATGTTGAGGCGCTCTAGAGGTTTGGTAGCTTTTATAAGATGAGAATCATTTTTATGAAAATTTGGTTTTATTTCTGCATATATACTACAGTTTGCGGTCATTTTACGAATATCATCAATGGAATATGGCAGACTTTTTGATTTTACCCAATGATACATACGTCTAATCCCTGGATGACATAGTGATTTATGGATACTGTTTAGTTTTTCTTCGTGATTAGCAGGTAAAGCAGCACAAACTCGTGATAAAGCATCGGCTACTATATTCTCTTTTCCAGGTCTATAAATTATGTACTCCGGCTGAATTATCTGAACAATGATTAATGATATTATCAGCTGTATTTAAAGTCGGCCTCACACTTCTGCAAACACTTGCGAAATGGTCCTTTTTTGCACATAATTGACATTTAACGTTTACTGCTGGACATTTTTTTCATGGATGAAAACGATCTCCACAGAAATAGCATTTCTTATTTCTAAATGTCGTAGAAGCTAATGTATCCGATTCTATGTCATTATTTATGTTACAAGATTCATTTTGAGCTGTATTTAGATTTAAAGAATGTGTTGTATCATAGCTTCGAGAATTAATTTCAGCAGTTTCAAGTGAAGTTGCTTGATTGTATGCTTGTTCCAAATTTAGAGTTAAATTTTCTAATAAACGTTGTTGAGAAGTTAGGCCAGATAAAAATGCGTCACGTATACAATCATCTCTATTTTGTTCTGCGCTTGCTTTTTGAAAATTACATTGCTTAGCCAAAAGTTTAAGTTCTCGAAGGTAATGGTCAATGGTTTCGCCCGGTTGCTGCCTCCGGGAATATAAGTTATGTCGAGCAAACACTTCATTTGTTGGTTTGATGTAAATTTCATTCAATATCTTTAAAGCAGATGTGTAGTCATTACATTCAATGATGTAAGAGAATATCTCTGGCGAAATATGATTAATAAGTAATCTTAGCTTTACTTCTTCAGTTAAATTATTTGAATATGTAGAAAGAAAATTATTGAACGTGTACCTCCAATGTGACCATTGTAGACCAGCATTCGGTAAATTGGGATCAGTATTCAATCGTTCAGGCTTCAAATACACCTTCATTTGATGATCCGCGGAACTTGTCGAAGGCACTATGTTTAACGGTTTATTTTCATCTTCAGACATATTGTTATTTTACCGTCGAAAATTTTAAGTTGATTAAATTGTAATGAAACAGAAAATACCAATAATAAAGGCTTTAATCAACTTAAGAAATTTACATAGTATAATAATAGATTATTGACAAGGTATGACAGTGACAATATTATGACATAGGGTATAGTTTGAATTATTTATTTTTATATTTTATTTTATTATTAGTTTCTCAATTATATGTTTTACATTTGCCCTGATCACAAACTAAGCTCTAGGCTTGTATTATGTGTACCAGAAACAACGATACATATTATATTTTATAAATACCCAGACCATGACACACTGTACAGAAAAACGTACTAATATTCTTTTGCCATGGGTGGGAATCAATCTCACGTTTTTTAAGTGGGAGGAAGGTCTCTATAAATTCGTTAAGCCGACCGACCGATCTCGTTACCACGGCCCATACAGATGCAATAACCGTCAAGTGACCTAGTCATGTTTCGGTTTTAGTCTGTGAGTTCACCGGTTTTTAACTGCACTGATTTCTTGTCGAGGTGGTAGTCTCCTTTTAGGGTGCGGTTACGAAATGGGTTGAATTGACAATAAGGCAGCGAGTATATTAAAATATACTAGTAATGTAATTTGTCGCCACCCATTTCGTAATCGTATTATTTAGCTGGCATAGTGGGAGCGATCCATTTTGATTAAGAACCATTATTGATCGACCCCATTCATGGACTTTGTAGGTGTGCTCACCACCAGGTACATACAAAGTTACAAGCCGTGCTCCAATAAAAATAAAAATAAAAATAAACACACTTTTTAATATTTTCTTTTACATTTCGATTAAAATTTAATTTAAAACTATCTGATCAGCGCAACTTCGTCTGCGTAACTTTAACCATTTACGCAGCGTACGCTCTCAAAAGGATTTTTTGCAACATTTTTGTTACTGTGTACTGTGCTCCTATTGGTTGTAGGTGATGTTATGTAGCCTATAGCCTTCTTCGATAAATAGGCTATCCAACAATAAAATAATTTTTCAATTGGAACCAGTAGTGCCTGAGATTAGCGCCTTCAAACAAACTTATAATATTAGTATAGAAGTATACAGTGTTCTTCAAGGACTCAATATTTTTTTTATGATGAATACCGGATTCATAAAAAAATATTGAGTCCTTGAAGAACAGTTTAGTTATGGAATGTTTTGTCTCTTTTTGTTAGCAACAAAAATGATTATGTGTAAAAGAGTGAAAACCTTCTATAACTAAAGTGTTCCAATAAGTTTTTTATGAATAACTTAAAGATTGTAAATTAAAAAAATCTGTGATTTGTTTTTTTTTATTCTCAAACAATAATATAATATCTTTAAAATTCGTGTCTGTCTGTTTGTTTGTACAAGCATCACTTAAAAATTACTGGACCGATTATAATGCATATTTTTGTTGTTAATAGCTATTGGGGTAAAATAAGCTTTATTTCGTTATACCTACCTACAGGGAGGATAAACGGATCATACACAGGTTTTAAGTTGGGGTTGAAGTAGGTTAGTTATTGGTGAGCCCTTAGGGTACGAAGTTTACTGTTGAGGTAGACGTAGGTTAGTGGTGGGTTTTGCGAGGCCCCACTATGTGTAGTTTTTTTTTTAACCGGGGGGCTTATTCGAAAAAATATAAATATATTCAATTCTGTCAAGCCAATTTCGAGTTTTTGCGAGACCAACGCAGCGCAGTTGATTTTTATTATACATGAAGATCTAATTGATGCTCATGATTATATTGAAAGGTCGTACTTTGGGCTAATATGTAAAATGAGGCTTTCCTAATAAAATCGAACAAATTTCCCCATGAAATGTGTCGCAAAATAATAAAAAATGGCTTCTCCATACCAACTTATTTATTATTATATTAAATAACAAATTTGCTTTGTATGGAGAAACCAGTATTATTTTATTTATTTGCCAAACATGTTTTTTTTTATTTATTTTAAAATAACAGAAAAAATATAAAACAAATAATAAATAATAAATGGGTGAGTCCCTGATTCCCACACTAGGTTTTCCTGTCACGTGAGAAGCAGTTCCTACCACAGAAGAAATGTAAACCAGAATATTAAAAAAAATATGCGGTGTTTAAACTATTTGTGTTTTTATACCAAAGTTTTGAGGATATATGCGTACGTATGTGTATTTGTGCGTATCACTGTAGTGAGGGTGTGTGTGTTTGATTATGTATCAGTATATTATTATTATATGTGTGTAATGTAAGTGTGTATAAATATGAATGGTAGGGTACTACTGTTTATTAATTATCCGAAGTGTGTTTATATTATTTCTTATTAGGTAAAATATATAAATTGAAGCTATAAAATGTTATTGCCAAATATTTCGCCTCTCTTTGGAGCGGCGTCATTAGTCATGTTTTTTTTAAATATTATTTCATAATCTCTAACAATTTTTATATTTTAATTTAATCAGTAGACCCTCATATTACCTCCAAGTGCAACATTTCATTTATTTTCTTCCAATAGATACCAAATATATTTTTTATAATACACAGCTACGAACTCAAATTACGGCACTATATATCAGAATCAATATTATTCAAATGTTATCCTCAAGTTGAACATCACAGTCAACATGTTGCTAACAACCAACAAACTCGACAAGTACATGCAAAACCCAATTAAACTATTATTTACTTTACAGTTGATTAAAATAGTTGGAGATAAGTATTACAGAACGCTTTGGCATATCGCTAAAGGGAGCTTAGCTTATGTTAGAATATAGTTTATTCCTCTTTCGCGTGTAATGTAATAGACGTAGATATTCCTCTAAATGGCAAAGCAATATAAAGATGACGAAATGAAAATTATAAATTAATATAACCTATTATAATTGATATTACTTTATTATCAAAGAAAAAAAAAGCGGTCCAGCCTAGTGGTTAAGTCACTGCGCAACTGATAACAAGGTTAAGAAGATGACAACAAAGCCGGATCTGGGATGGGTGACCACTTTATACAACGAGGCTATACCATCATAAACACCGCAACAAGCTCGCCACTTGTTGGTTGATGCCTCCGAATACCATCGGCGAAATGAGGACAGGTTAATCCCTCAGCTGGGTACCCTGAGGCCATTTTATCGGTTCCCGGGAGCCAAAAAAGCACCCGTGATGGTATTTATTTTATTATTTATTATTATGAAATAAAAATATATAAATATAATAAATAGTTCATTATGAAAGAATAAACTTGTTATGCCATGGATGACTGATCCCTTAAAATATATCTTACTGGAAAGCTAGTAGTCTTAGAATCTGGTTTGGCAGATAAGACCCCATTTTATTCTTGACTTCTTACTATGCCATGACTGACTGATCCCTTAAAATATATATTACTGGAAAGCTAGTAGTCTTAGAATCTGGTTTGGCCGATAAGACCCCATTTTATTCTTGACTTCTTACTATGCCATGACTGACTGATCCCTGAAAATATCCCTTATTGAGCTAGTATGTCTTAGAATCTGGTTTGGCCGGTAACACCCCGTTTTATTTTTGACTTCTTGCTATGCGATGACTGACTGATCCCTAAAAAGGTCCCTTACTGGAAAGCTAGTATGTCTTAGAATCTGGTTTGGCCAGTAACACCCCGTTTATTTTTTACACTTTGCTATGCGATGACTGACTAATCCTTGAAAAGTTCCCTTACTGAAAAGCTAGTATGTCTTAGAATCTGGTTTGGCCGGTAACAACCCAATTTATTTTTGACTTCTTGCTATCCCATGACTGAGTGATTCCTGAAAAAAATCCTTACTGGAAAGCTAGTATGTCTTAGAATCTAGTTTGGCCGGTAACACTCCTTTTATTTTTGACTTCTTACTATGCAATGACTGACTGATCCCTGAAAAGATCCCTTACTGAGCTAATATGTCTTAGAATCTGGTTTGGCCGGTAACACCCAAATTTATTTTTGGCTTCTTGCTATGCCATGACTGACTGATCACTAAAAAGATCCCGTACTGAAAAGCTAGTATAGAATATGGTCATGGTGTCACCCCGTTTATAGATTTTTGTACTATCTCACTGGTCCCTACTTACTTTCAGGTATTTCCAGTGCGTCTCGTACGGGTCTTTGCCTACGGAGATGCATGAGTTCGGCTATTTCTTGCTCAACATGACCCTGATGTACGTGGCTCCCTTAATCTCCACGCTGTACTGTTCATCTGCAGCGCTTCTGGAGATCATACGAAGGGCTAATACTTCTAACGGTGAGTTTTTATTTCTTATTAAAAAATCATGTTATGTATCATTATTTTGACATTAAAGCGTGTTTCAGGACAAGCAAAGACAAGTTTGCTTTACGAATTTACTCTTTAATATCCTCATTGTAATATAGTCAAATCAACCGCAAGTTTTGTAATCGCGCCCTAAATGAAAAAACAACACCTCAAAAAGAAATAGATGCTGTGGTCTACTGAAACCCGATAAACCCACAGGCTAAAACCGAAACATGATTAGGTTACTTGACGGTTTTTGCACGTGATTTGATTATTACCTACTTTTTAACGTATTCCTTTGTTTCTAGATAAAATGCGTCGTAGCGGAGTGGGGATTTTGGGTCGCGCTCGCGCACGAACTCTCAAAATGACGGTCACTATAGTTATAGTGTTCTTTGCTTGTTGGTCGCCGTACTACTGCTATTGTTTGTGGTAAGTACAAAAGTAATTTTAAGCTATGTGAATAATATAATAATAAAGCTGAAGAGTTTGTTTGTTTAGTTGAACGTGCTAATCTCAGGAATTACTGGTTCTAATTAAAAATATATTTTAGTGTTGGATAGCCCAATTATCAAGGAAGGCTAGGATATATAACATCACGCTACGACCAATAGGAGCGGGGTATCAAAGAAACATGTTGTAATAACGGGGAAAATCCTTTTAGAGCTTCCGCTGAATAAACGGTTAAAGTTACGCAGACGAAGTTAGCTAGTTAAAATATAAAATAAATTCCGTAAATTAAACTTTGAACATTTATACAATTTATGATAAATAAATAATATTGATACATAAATATAAAAAAGTATAAAGGATAAAAACAATATTTATGATATTACGATAAAAATGTTAATTTTCGATAAATAATTTTCTACCTAACTACCTACAGTACAACAACTCGTCGAGTGTTTTCTAAGTGTTTTTTTAAATTTCTTTACACAATTTGATCACTAGAATTCACCAGAATTAACTTATTTTGTACATTTTTATTATTATCCATTCTTTATTAAATGAGATTTGATTGGTATTCTATTCGTACGATTCTTGATGACACGGGTAAAATTAAATTCTTTGATCATAAAAGTCAACCAAAACCAAAAATCCTAGTCAAGACAAATATTGTTTTATATATACCTATGGCGGAAACGATATATTCAAAAAGTAAGAATATTGAATAAAAAATAATAATCTCGAACTAAGTGCTGATTTTTCAATCGTCTGATAAAGTTATTCGACTTGTATGAAGAACTGTCAAATTTATATATTCGCCATACAATTTATTATTTTTTAGATGTATTTAAGAAAAAAAACGTTTGTATTCTTCGATAAAGATTACCTTTTTATTACTAGGATTTTTTGTTGATTTTTAATTATAAGTGTTAATTTTTTCTGTACCTAATAGAAAGTCAATATATTTTTCAAAAAATATTTAAATTGATCTTGTATTTTATTACATTGTTATTTATAAAAATATCAGCATTAAAATTTTAGGTGTTCATGTAGGTACCTAGGTATTAGCCTACCTACTATTATTAATAATACCTACTATTATTATTAATAACGAAAATGAATTATCTCTAAAACTAAATACCATACCCTAATACTATGTACTAACAGTCCATTGTTAGACATTTTACATAATAATATGCTTTGTAAGTACTAAATTCGGGCATTAAACGTCTTCCATGTGCCTACAGACATATGGCGCCGTCGATTAGACGTGTATAATGTGCCAATATGCCGTAATGGTATAAGCTGTTAGGCATTGACGTATTTAGGATAAAATTTCATTGTTATTTATGGAAGCTATTTTTAGAAGCTCGGGTCTTAACTATTAGTAAGCTGTTACACATTTGGATAATTTTAGTCGGTGACTGAGGCGATGTTGGGAAGCTTTTAGTCTGTGACATTGATGGGCCCATTTCTTAATATTTTTATTAGTCATTTGGGCCCGCTCTACGACCACCGGGCCCAAACGACAATTAAATAATGTGAAGTCATTTCGGCCCGCGGGTCCAAATTTTCTGGGCAATTGTTTACTCTAATTGTCACAAATTTAGTAGCCTAATTCGTTACATTATTGACTATTCCCTTAAGCACTTTTTTTTTAAATTGGAGCACAGCATGTTATTTTTTATCTACTTGATGGTAAGCAGACCTACAAAGTCCATGAATGTGGTCGATCATTACATTGTTGTTTCACAAAATTGATCTCGCCGTCCCACAATTTCGGATACGAAATGCGCGGCGACGCGACGTACATAAATATTTGCATTACGAGTCTATTTTAATAACTCTTTTTAACGTCAAATCAATCGCCCGTTTCGTAACCGCACCATAAAAGGAGACTACCACCTCGACAGGAATTCGATGCAGTATCTTCGGAAACCGGTGAAACTATAGACTAAAACCGAAACATAACTAGGTCTTGAAGGTCGGCCTAGCGAAGTTAAGAAGCCTTCCTCCCACCTAAAATTATTTTAGGAACGTTTCGCTATATCTATTTTATTCCTGTCACATAGACTTGAACATTTTTCTTAGAACACGGATACTACCTGAGGCTCTACCGTAAGTTTTTGCTTGGTATTAACGTAATGTTAATACGTGAGTAACAACCAATAGGATCGCTTTATTTTTGAAATAAGGACAATCTATTGGTGGTGCCTCACGTTTTAAGATTACGTAATACCAAACAAAAACTTATGGTTTTAGTTTACAATGGCGCTGTCTAAACTATTTTAGTAGTTCTACCATGGTTTTTGATATATAATTTTTTTTTTAATTTTATTGGAGCACGACATGTGACTTTGCATGAAGAACGCAGACTTCGTGACTGTGAATGCAGTGAACGTCCCTTTCTATCAAATGTCAAATCAAGAAAGATAGAATGAGCCAGGTGTTTCTTGAGTGAAAATCGGGCTTTAATATTGGGTTATTCCGTAGAACTGTACATTTGCCTCCAGGCCAGATCGCTTTGATATTTTGCCTGGGGGAGAGGGTTTTGGAATTATGTATTTTATAAGATTTTGTACTAGTAGACAACCAAATAAATATATTTACTATAGTCGGTACAGTATTAACATTATTAATGGTCCTTACATGGTCATTTTAACATACTACTCGTAGTTTGTATGGAGAAGGCACTTTTTTTTTCATTTGCGACACATTGTTCAATTAGAAAAGTAACACATCCACAGCAACGTAAAATAGCACATCTCTGGTGGAAAAGCATCCTAAACCGCGCTGTCACATTCCCCGACTGGTCATAGGTCGAATCCCACCAAGGGATGTCGAGCCTAAATACCTAACTTGAGGAGTGAAACAGGCCAAGCGAAGTTCTCTAGTCCCGTTAATAAATATGTTTTTTTGTTCAGGTATTGGGTAGACCAGGATTATGTGAAGAACTTGGATCCAGCATTCCAGAAGGTCCTGTGGTTGTTCTCCTGCACCAACTCCTGCGCAAATCCTATCGTGTACGGCATCTTTAACAAAAATAGATGGAGTTTGAGGGAAAATTACGTGAGTTATTTCCTATTTTTTTTATTTTGTATATCCCGACGTGGTTAGTGGTTGTATCTCAAGTTTGATTGTAATATTTAATAAAATTGAATTAAACGGCATACTTAAAATTTATTAGGGTGATGGTACCAATAATCGACAATAATTAGTGAGTGACATTTTTTTTTTAATGTAATACAGGTTTTAAGAAACTGGTTTTTAATTCAATTATATATCATCACTTACGCCGTCCACCCATAACCGCTTAGACGGCTCCAGCGGTGAGGTATTACCACCTCGTGGCAGCCGATGGAATTCTGGGTCTACACCGAAGCACCTCCTTGTTGCTGTGTTTGGATAGAACCAAAGAAACATCTAAAAACAGTTTCATAAGTTGGTATAGTGAAACCGAGACCGATAGCAAAAGGGCTCTGTAGTCATCTTGACGCCCATACAAACGTACTTCCAATATTACAACTTGGCTGTTAGTTTATTTTTATTTTGGTAATTGTACGTAAAAATATGTCTGTTGTAATAAATATTATTTTATTACTTATAATATTGAAATACTTTATTAACTGATTTAAAAAAAAAACAAAAAGAATACCATGACCGACAAAAATATTATATTAATTCTGCTAGAAACAGTAATCGAGTAATACTGGAAGTGCGAAAGCTCATTTTGTACGGAGAATGCAGACTTCGCGATTGCGAATGCAGTGTCCTTTACGTGCTTTCTCGAGGCACTATAGTAGTGTTACCAACAAATGTACAATTAAAAAATAAAAGCGCCCTAAATAAATTGTGTTGTATAGTCAAAGGTGTAACTAACTCGGACATATCAATTAGAATAGTTTGATTATAAACAAAATATCGAATACTGATGCCTCCATCCTAGGTACTAATTGATTTATTATTATTTAATTACTGATTGTTTTTTATTATTATTAAAGATAACTCGATGCCGTAACGGAAGTTTTCGTCGGGGTTCCAGGCTCCCGTACGGGGAGTCCATGGAGATCTCAGCAGCCACTCTAGCAAGGGCCAGAAGTTCCATGGGACACGACCGGAACGGAACTCCATCCAGAAGGGACTCTGACTTTAGTTCCAAAAGCAGCACTCATAAACATACCAATAATAATAATCATCTCACTGTCAATGGAATTGTGTAAATAAATTAAGGTAGTGCGTTACTAATGCCAATTTGTTACATGAATTAAAAAAAATAAAGACTATTTTTTAAAATAATGAAATAGGTAGTGGTAGGTAGATACCGAATGAATTACTGCCTCCTCACCATAAAACCCTGCGATATTAATACTTTTTTTTTTAAAGCACTGTAATCACGGCCCGTTCAGTAACTGCGTTGCTTAGCCGGCCTGATAGTGTGTACAAAATTGTCGTGTTTTCTTACCATCAGTTACACATTCACAAAAAAAAAATACGTTTTATGTACGTAGGTTGGGTCCGTAATTAGTTCTGGTATTCGTACGGTTCGTAATATTTTTAAATAAAAAAATATATCTTAGAATTATATATTAAACGGGTAACACCCAATTGTTCCTAGTGCCCTACCATAAATTAAATTTGTGCCCCAGTTTTTTTTTCTTTGGCTCTAGATTATTTTTCCACGCATAATTGTAATTTAAATTCTAACTTAATAATCTTGCATGGAAACTGTTGAAGTGACAATTAGTTTATTAGGGTGACAATAATTGTGTACATTACCCTATACGAAATTATGAAGGTAGGTATGTAGGCACTCGTTCCATATTAGTACATAAGCCTGTACATAGTGTGAGTTTTTTAAACATTTTAACTATACTATTGTGGAACTTTTTCACCAATCAGATTAGCTTATTTTGTCAGTCTTTAAAATAAAGCAAATCTATTGGTGAAAAGTTAACGATTGATGAAACAGCATAGTTAAAAAAAAAACTCGCACTGTACTGCCACTGTTCGTTATCATAAAATTTGGTATAATTATGTAAATACCTTAAATATACCTAATGTTTTTACTAATTGACAGAAATTACATTATAATAGAATTTTTATTTATTCTAATTACCTAGTGGTTAAGTCACTGCGCAACTGATAACAAGGTTAAGCAGATGACAACAATGCCGGACCTGGAATGGGTGACCGCTTTATACAACGAGGCTACACTATCTTAAACACCGCAACAAGCTCGCCAATTGTTAGGTGTAGCCTCCGAATACCATCGGCAAAATGAGGACGGGTTAATCCCTTCGCTGGGTACCCTGAGGCCGTTTAAACGGTTCTCGGGAGCTAAAAAGGCACCCGTGATGGTATTTATTATTTTTACCTATTTCTGAATTTCCACTTTAAAATTATAAGCAAACTTGTTATTGTGTTTGTTTAACAAAAACATTCCAAATATAATTAATTAGTTGATAGATTAGACGCTTTCCACGCTAAGCTCCGTTCACACCTAAGTTGTGTACGAAACACTAAATATATAAGTATGTATACCTACTAACGTTTAAGATATGTAGTTTTTAGATAACTGTTGTAACAATATATTTTACTGACTGATAAAGAAACCGTCTGCTGAACATGCAATATTGGTGTTTGCCCAAGTAGGTACCCTGGATATAGTTTTGGAATTCACCCAGTTTAATTTCCAGGAGGGGGGTGGGGCTCCCGTATGTTGATCAGCTGCGAATCTGCTGCAAGTATTTTTACATACCTCTAGTAAGCCTTAAAAGGTTTTAAGCGGTTTCCAGATCAATCACCCCACTCATAATGGATGAAAATCACATCACAGCATATTACTCGGGCATACATAACTCTTTGGGATCTTGACCTCATTATTATTAGTATTCCTCGGGGGTTAGGCAGAATGTATGTCCAGGATAATATTTATTGAAATATCTAACCAGCAGAAGGTTTCCGGATCAACCACAAACTGATAGGTTTCTAAATGACCCTTCCTGATTTTGACCTGAGGAAATTCGAAAACTATATCCAGAATACTTGGGGCAACACTAATAATGATATTTTATGCCCAGCACCCGTTTTCTTTACCAGTCAGTAAATCATATAGGCAGCTCTCTAACTAATAGAATCACCTTTAAATAAAGCTCCGATCCAAATGCATGTTAATTTTGTTGTAGGTAACCTCTATATATAGATTTTTTAGTGTGTACTAAGCCTTACAGTTTAATAGTTAAATCCTGTAATATATATATTTAATTCCTAAAATTTCGCAAGAAATAAGATTTCTGACAATGGCAACACACTACTTATCTCTGTCACTCGCGCACTATTATATAAATTATGAGAGAGCGACGAGAGTACTGTGGGGTCAACATAATGTGTTCTGTTACGCGACCGCACTAATTACCCCCTAGCCAAAGAGTTTGGGGTTATCAGCGATTAATCAAGTTGTCGTGATCAATTATCTATATTGATCATGGCAACTTCGACTACGTCAGATAAAGATATATAGGATATTTAGAACGGTCGGTATCACTATAAGAATCTCTATACCTAATTTTTTTGTGATCTAAAACTTTTTAAATATAAGACAAAGCATTTTTGAATGAAAGGTTTGATTACTTTTTCGATTACAATTAGTATACAGGGTGATCTTTTAAGTAGGCATAGCCAAATCTGAAATACCAGGAATATCAGAAAAAGTTCTAAGGAGTCTCTGGCCGATTTTAATAAAAACCTGAACTGCTTGATTTTTAATTATTGACTTTGAACATGATGCAGTTTATATTTTTGTCAAAATAGACTCTTTTGATATTTCATTTTAATCCTTTTAATTCGGATTTGGCTATGAAGGCACACTTGAAAAAAATATATAAGTAAGGTTTTTAACGAATATTTTATAGAACCAACTGTGTGTAAAAAAATAAATGTTGAAGACCTTTCTGTACTATATAATATATATCTTAATTTATTGTTTCTTTTAAAAAGACTCCTTGTATATAATTAAATTATATTTGTGTAGGAATTGCATTCCGAAAAGTTGTTTTAGTTATTTTAAATAGGTACTCATAGCTTTTTGTAAGTTTCTTGTTATTGTTATATAGGTGTGAGTATATAAAGTCTACTCGCCTTCTTAGTGCAATTAGTTAGATATAATTTTATTTGTTTCAGCTGTTAAATTACAAAAAACAATGAAAGCCTGACCAGTAAAATAAAAACCAATAGCATAGCGTTAATACATTATAAACGTTCGTTTCTACCATATCAGAAAGGTTATTTTTACTATTTAACGTAACGTTAATACGACAGCAAAAACTCGTGGTAGAACCTCTGGTGTTTCCGGAAGCTGTCACAATATTATACTGGGTGTTTGGTAAAGTGTTAGCCAAACTTAAAAAATGCCCAAAAAAAAATTTGGGTCCTAGTATTATTATATAGTAGTATTCTATGTCCATTAGGGCCCATTTTTTTTAGTACAAAATTTGTACACCTACTTAGTGTACCCTATACCAAACATAATATAAAACTTCACCCACCCAGCAGGATGGAATCCTTACTTTTTTTTAATTAATAAATCTTAGATTTTTAATATAAAGTTATATCACTGAAATGTTTTTTTTAAATAAATAAATATACATCCAGTACCTGGATGTATTTCTTACATAAACCCCATTTTAAAATAAAAAAGGTAGGTAATATTGTCTTCATATGAAATAAAATACCTTTAGTCAAGTGGCGGGGTCTCAATCGTCAGTTTAGCATACAAGTTTAAATTATTGTCATTTTATTTTAATGTTTTATATGGATACGGCAATAGAAGGAGAAATACGGGTTTTATAATTTTCATCATAGAACACAATTTTTTTTTGCCACTGTGACAAAAAAACACCTAGCATATAACTTAGATGCTCTCTATATTCAAGAACGTTATAAATGTGTTTGGTCATATTTGTTCCATATCAGAAATTAGTTCCAACGTTTATCCGCAATATGTCAAAGTTTTTTTTTTACTGGCCAAGCTATTAAAGAAATATAGTCCATCAACGTGGCTGTGAGACCAAAGAAATTATTTACTGTAAATATTTAAAACTTCGATCAAGGTTACCTATTTATTATTAAGTTTACTTAAGTAGATACTTATATAAAAGCTCTAGCAAGTTTTGTAAAATAAAATAATAAAATAGTGACTTTAAACTAGTGTTTTTTTTTAAAATAAAGTTCCATATCACTGCCCTTACATACCGATACCTAAACCGTCAAATCACCTAGTCATTTTTCAATTTTAGTCCGTGGGTTTTCAGGAGACTATTGCATCAACTTCTTTTAGAGGTGGTAGTTTTCTTTCAGGGTAAGGTTACGAACAGGCGGTTAATTTGACGATCAAGCAGCGCGGATATTTAAGTAGGTACCCGTAATGCAAATTCGTTTTGTCGCCTTCTTTTCGTAACCGTATTATTTAGTCAGTCGACCCCATTAATCGTTTTGTAGGTGTGCTTACGTAGATACATAGTCATATGCCGTGCTCTAGTAAAATAAAAAGTGAACGACTTTTGAATCGACTTAAAAATACCTACTTATGAACACAAAAATGAATACACAAAATAAAACTCATATAAATATATAAGTACACAAAAAGTGTATTACGTTTATTAAAATAAGATACAAAGTAACAATAATACCTACCACCTACATGCACTAGTATCTAATTACTTATATACTATTATCGATGGTTGGTCCAATTACCTTATAAAAAGTACCCATTTATGAATCACTTACGAATCTTCTTCATTCTACTATTTTTATTATTATTTTAATATTAAAATATTTAAAAGAGTCTTTCTTTGTATATTTTAATTTCTGATGCAATAGGGAATATGCATGTAACGCCAATTATTATTATTTTAATATATAATGTTCCTTTTATGTCTTTGAACATATTTACAGTAATCTGTTTTATTTTGATAAGCTATTTTTTTTATAAATACGATTTTAAAAATCCCTTTTTTTGTAGAAACGGAACGCATTTCTAAACGCTCCGACATTGCATATGACGTCATTCGTGCAAAATCAAATGTCAACATGTGTTCTGTAGTCTACACTTACTTGTTTTCTCTGGTATTTATTGTCCTTTATTACGATAATTTGTGATAAGCAAACCTTTTGACTAACTTTTGAGGTGCAATAACATTAAACTAATATGCTTTTTGAGCACGAATGATGTCATAAAATGGTGGCTAGTGATGTACCGTTTTTTTACTGCGGTAGTGGCAGATAAAATTTAAACCGTTTTATTTTTGTGTTTTACCCTTTAAATAATGTTTAATATTTGTTTTTAGGGTCTAATGTAGTTACTTTATTAATTAATGAAATAAAAAAAAATCATGCATATTCCCTATTATAGTATTAAATATTATTAAGAATCATGCTACAACCCAAAACACAGTAGAACAATAATTCAATCAAATGCAAATAACAAAAGCAAAATTGTATTATACTCAAATCCAAAATATTTTTGGCTAGACTGCCATTCTCTACACGCACGCCAAAAATCTTTGGATTTGAGTATTATAGCATAAAGTATGTATATATACCTACCTAGGTAAAATATAGTACCTATATATAGCATTGATTGCAGCGCCAGTTTCATAATAACGGAAACGTTAACTTGTAAAAATATCAAAAAAACAAAACTTCAATAATTATATAAACACTAAACGTATTAAAAAGAGCATTCAATTCTCTTGCAGGTGTATTTGACTAGAAAGTTTTTCGCATTCCGTGTCGTAACATTATATAGTAAAGGTTTCGTTATTTTGACAATATAACGTTAGCGTTAATAGAAACAAAATATGGCCGCTGGAAGAGATCGTCTTAACCGTTCAACGTGGGCGATAACATCCCATTGTGGGCGTTTAAACCTTTCTTTCAGGAGGCGAAGTAGAAGAGCCAAAAAAAATTAGGGGGCACTGAGATGGCAAAGTGAGCCCTCAATTTGCCATCTCAGTGCTCCGTGGGCAGGTTAAAAAATATAGTCCAACATAACAATAAAATCAGTAAAGTAATAAAATATATATTAAAAATACTTAATAAAAATATTTTTTAAGTATTTTTATTAACATTTGAGTTTTAATTGTTTCCATTAAACAAATCTTCTCTAAACTCAGAAATAGGATGAAAGAGTCATATCCTATCTTAGGACTATATAATACACACACCGGCAGAATTAGCGGAACACAAAAAAAAGGAAGATATAATATATCTTTTTCGTAGCACTTACATTACTTTTTTATAATTTTTACATATATTTTTTAAAAACGTCTAATTTGAAAATGTCAACAGTATTTTTTTTCATTCGTTTGTTTTAATTTTTCATTCATACATCTCTATCGACTGCTTCGAAGTAGATTTTCCGTTTTCGTAAAGTTCATAAATTCCATTTGAAAAATATTATATTGCAGTTTTATGAGACTTATATAAGTTACGAACATCTAAGTATGCCTGATTTAACGCTATCAGAAATCATCAGGGCAGATGAAAGGAGAAGAAATGGTCAATCCTACAGATCGATTAAATCAAGACTTCATCGATCGTTATCAACGATTCATCGTAGCAACGCTACAGATTGACGAATTCTCTAGTGAGGAAAAAGTGTACTTCAAGGAGAGATGACCGTCTTCAAGTTCGTCGGAATACGAGACTTACGGCGGTACAGGCCCGAAATGCATTGGCAGGTTCGAGGAGTAAGAGTGAATGAGCGGACAGTTCGCAGAAGATTCGAGGAAGTTGGTATAGGCTCATTTATACCCGCCAAAGCACTAAAACTTGAGAGACACCACCGCACAAACCGATATACTTTGCTCGTGAACATCATCATTGGGACTTTGACGAGTGATGACAGGTTGTCTTTACTGATGAATGTAGAATTCTGTTAAATCAGATTGATGGAAGGCAGCGAGTATGGAGACGCAACGGCGGCTCAATTAAGGTCTGGGGAGGGATATGTTTAGGAGCTCGCACGGAGTTAGTGGTAGTCGACGGCGGGAATCTGAATGCTGATCGGTATATCAGGGAGATTTTAGAGGAACATGTTGTGCCATTTGCTCCATTTATTGGTAACGACTTCATTTTAATGCAGGATAATGCTCCGGCTCACAGTGCTCGCTCAGTACAGGTATACCTAAACCATGTTGGTTTTACGGTGATGGAGTGGCCAGCACGGTCCCCGGATATGAATCCGATTGAACACATTTGGGACTAGCTAAAGAGGAGTGTCAAATCAAGAATGCCACCTCCTAACAATCTGGGCGAACTGAAAAACACATTAGTAGAAGAATGGCAAAGGTTGCCCCAAGAAATCATTGACAACATCATTCGCAGCATGCCCAGACGGATGGAAACCTTAATCAGGGTACGGGGGGAAACCACTCGTTATTAAACGTTCATTTAATTAATTTTAAACCGTCATAAAATCTAAAATTTTCAACTGTTTCTCTGTGACTACGAAATCTAAGAAAAATGCATTTTGTTTAGTTAAGTTTTTTTTTTCATTAAACTTTAAGTATGGTGTTGCAAATTAATGTCAAAACATATTAATTTAATTGTTGTTTCATGTTTAATTATTATTTGTTTAAAAATAAAGCTAGCTATTTTATACTCTCCCTTTTTTTGTGTTCCGCTAATTCTGCCGGTGTGTGTATTACAATGCAATCGCACGTTTAACTATTATTTGTATCAGATTCGCGATAGTTGTTAAGTTAAAAAATGGGGGCTCTAGAAAAAAACAGTTCTCAAAGTGGGCAGTGGGCAATATAAGGTTGAGAACCTATGGTCTAAACTAAAACTGCTTAGACGGCATAAATGGAGTTAGTCACCATCATTGGTCAGTAATGGTAAATTAGTCTCCCACCGTATGATTAGTATTCATACGGTGGGTGACTAAGTTACCAATGGATGTGTGATTACTAATGTGGGGTCACCCATAGACAACAAGCACACATCCCATAACATCCAAATTTAGTGGGGCGCGCAGTTTTAGTTTAAACTTCAAGTATTTCTACGATTGTTCATATCTGTCAAATAAGGAATCTTTTCACGGACCTAAGTTTTTGATGTCGCAGCCTTAACAATTTACTTTAATGGTATAATTATAAAATCTATTATACTAAAATTAAAGGGTTTTCAAACTTAGTAAAAAAAAAACAAATTTTAATATTCCACATATTATTTTAAAATACTTAAAAAAAAACATTTTTAACCCATTACATAGGTAATTTATACAACAGATGGTAACAAAATCAACGATTCCATCGCTTTAATGTCATTTTAATTTATATAATGATAAATGATTAGTTTTTAAACAACAGTGGACTAGATCTATGTTTACATTAAACTGTCCATTAATTTCTAAATTCGCTTACAAATATGTATTTTAAATAATATCATTTTATTAAATTAAAACATGCATCAAAAATTAAAAATAATACACTCGTACATTAAAATGGTATAGGTCTACAGGGAAATATTTCAAGTGGGTCAAATTGGTATTGTAAAAAAAAAATATAACACCAGCGGACAGTGTCGGTTATGATTCCGCCTGTCGTTTAGACGACCATGCAAACGCACTTCCAGCCAAGTTGTAGCTGTTCGAAGTTCAATTATTATTTTTATGATGGTAATTGTACGTAAAATTTATTCTTTTTTTTTTTTTTTTTTATTAAAAAAAAGAAAACTAATGAAAGATAAAAAGCAAAAATATTATTTTAAATCTACGACAAACGGCAGTGGAGAAACACTAAAAGATGCGATAGCTCATTTTGTATGTGTCGCGAATGAATTGACTTCGCGAATGAATTGTTTTACTTAATTAGAGGTCTTTTAGGACCGTTTTCTAGAAAGTAAATTCTAAACTGCAATAAAGAAAAGTTTTTTTCCTGTCCCCTAATTATGAAACGAAATGACAGATCGCTATCGTGGTCTATTGCAATTGAAGTTGTCATAGCCTTTATTGCATTGGAAATAAGAGCGACAGCAACTCAAATTATCAACGTATTGACATATCGCTATCGCTTTCGCGGTTTTATAATTAGGCCCCCGAGCATTTCTATTCTCTATTACTCTAGTTTGGATATGGCCATGGATACTTGAAAAATTTACCTTGTATATTATAAATATAATTTTGCCTATAAATCCGTAATCAAATAAAAAAAAATGTAAACATATTATGATTTACATAGGAGCAAATAACTTTTTTATAAATTTTTTTTTTTGCATAATTTTGCCAATTCTTTTGTTATAATATACCTGAAATATTCCGATAATGATTAATTTTATCATAATGCTTAGCAAATCCAGATGTTTTCCGTGTTCAAAACACATAAGTAATTATATTGACTGGAATGCAAATCAACTTTATGATACTTTAACTTACTCTATAACAACGAAATGTCATTATATGATTTCATTTTAATTTATTATATAGTAAATAATAAGAATCGCACTTGATTATATACGATTTGTAAATACCCTTAAAAATAACTAAATTATATTTTAAAAGCTAATGTTTTATACTTATGTATAACGGTGTATAATAAAAACTTTTTTTTTGTGAGGTTTTGGTAAATTATGATTTTAATTATTATTGGTTATTTAGCTTTAGCAATAAAGTAAATTTATTTATTGTTATTGAAATAGATAACGGATATACTAGTATAGAAATAATAGCAGTTTGAAATATTATAATATACCTATTTCGTTTTGTGCTAAAAGAGTTTTAACTTACAATATTTACTAAATCGTTACATGTACTAAAATTGAATATATATTATGGGTGTAGTACAATGTAGTACGGTGTAGTAAGAGGTAAACTTACATTAAATATATAATTAATATTTAAAGAATGGCACATGAAGTTTAATTTTTAATTTCAATACAAATCAAATCAAATTATTGAGCAATGCAATAGTTATATACAGGGTGTCAAAAGGTGTAGTTTATTAATTATTATTACATTGTACAAATAGTGCCAAAACCATTGCGTTAAACGCCACTGGCTAAAAAATCTAACTAATCAATGGCTAATCTTACAGAGTATAAATACTACACAATACAATATTAATTTAAAAACATAATAGGTACGAGTATAATACACCTACGAAAAATACCATTCTGATAAAATTTAATTTATCACGAACACAATGGTGACTGGCGAATGAAATTATAAACAATAATAAATACAGGATGTAACATAGATTGGTTCATAAAGAGCGCCATGAGAGACTTGTTGAATGTGATTAAGGCACGATTTTTTAACTGTCACATAAAATTATTCTTGTATGTTAACTTCAAGGGTAAAATTATAAATAATTTTTACAACTTTTTATACAAATTAACTGTCGAAAAGCTTTTCCTTTAATTAAAATATCAGCTCTTAATATACTATCTGTAATATTTATTAGTTATTTCCAAGATTTGATATTTACCGATTAGTAATTTCTCTGATTCTTGTTCATAAAATTAAATAGTGTTTTTAACAAGAGTAAAGGCGAAAATAAATATTACTGGTATTATCAAAGTTACTAGTGAGAAATAAAAATCCCAGTTCTTTAATTTTGGAGATAAGAAAACATAATTCTTATTATAATTACAAAAAAAATTAAGTAGGTACCTAAGTGTAGATCATTCTTATTAAAAATACATTGAGCAAAAGGCAGATTTTTCAAGGCCATATTACAAATTAAATCTAGTTATATACAATGCAATTTATTTTTTATAAGTTCTCATTTCCATTTCCTCAATATATATATATATTCGTATTTGTTGCCCCATACTGACCGTTCTCTATGTTACGACCTGTATACCTATACAATTTGCATATGCAAAAAAACGTATAAATATTGTTACTCTTTCTAAGCCAATAAATGTCAATAGTTCTAATACTTGTTGATATACATAAATACCTACCAATAGATAATGTTTAACGACAGAATACGGTATAAGTATATTTATATAAAGAATATATTATAAGTATATACCTATTTACAAGTCTAAGTATAATCATTTATATTTGAACACACAACATTCATCTTCTTAAAACTAATAATTTAAAATCTCTTATTGTCTTAAAAATACAAACTTATTAACATTATAAGAACTATCCTTTTGGACGATAAATAATAAATACAGATGCATGTAATTTACTTTTGACAAAAAAAATCTATAAAGCTGCAAAATGTACCAGCGGCCTTATTTTGTTTTTTTTAGAGCTAATATTATATTGTCAAAATAAAGAAAAACTTTCAAGCCAGAAAGGACCTGAAATATAAAGTATTAGAGAAGCTTGCTAGTAAGGATTTACTTTTGTTTTACAAAATCCATGAATGGGGTCAATCAATACATTGTTGTTTAACAACACTGATCGCTCCCACTATGCCAGCTTAATGATGCGGTTACGTAATGGACAAAGACAAATTTGCATTACGAGTCTAGTTTAGTAGCTTCCCTGCTTTATCGCTCATTTTGTGCATACATTTTTTAACTTGGTTGTTCATTCTAAATAACGAGTAGAAACAGAATATGGCCGCAGTAACAGAAACGTTAGCTTGTCAAAATAACGAAATTTTATAAATTTAACATTAAACAATCAGCGGCCACATTCTGTTTCTTATAACGTGACCGTTAGATTTTCAAAATAACGAATTCCGTTATTAGCGTTCTCTCCTCCAATCAACGAAGGTTAAACAACTACTCTGATTGGAGGAGAGCGATTTGACAATCTAACGATCACGTTATAGGAAACAGAATATGACCGCTGCAACAAAAAAAAACTTAAAATATCGGACTCTCTATTCCATTGTATTACAGGTACTTTTGACTTAAAAGTTTTTAGCATTCCGTATCGTAGCCATTGTACATAAAGGTTTTCGTTATTTTGACAATTTTATAAACTGGAGTTAAACTGGTGAACTAAAAAATGTAAGTAGTGTTATTAAGTCTACTGTCTAACCAACTCGACGACTACCACGTACATAATATATTCGTCATAATAGGCTTAAAAGGTTGATTTTTCAACTGTCATATAAAGTTATCCGATAGTTAACTTTTATGACGAACTGTCAAATATATTAATTCTCTATATTGAAAAACTTTATTTGAGCATTGAACATTCGGCTCTAAATTGTGATATCATAAATTTATAGCACATACTGTATATACTAATTAATATAATGAATATTTTGTTATGCGGTTGATTCTAATCAATAAGACTACGATATCCTAATACAACTTCTTAGATAAAATATTTCGTAATAATTCAACATTCTCCCTTCTCAAGTTCGACGAGTTCGTGCGACTGCGCATGTTCGCGGTCGTTCTCTTTGGCTCGGGACTTGTCGATGTCTCCTTGGGACAGGTGCGTGATGATGATAGCTCCCAGGGCATCACATACCACGTTTATGGTTGTACGGAATCGATCCCTGAAAAACAAAATCATTCTTCAGAAGTGATTTATAGTTCACTGCAGCCTGTGCGTTTAATTACCACAACTGAGTATTAGGTATCTTTTTTGGCGAGAGTAAAGGGTTAAGGTTGCTCAAGTCGACAGTGCTCCTATACAAACGTACAAGACTTCTTATATTATTAATACAATATTTTTGTATAATATTTGACATTACACACATATTGACCAGAGACATAAACTAAGCTCTACGCTTGTAATAAGAGAACTAGAAACAATGATATTAATACATATTTTATTTTATAAACACCCAGACCATGACAAACAGAAAAACGTTACCCCGGATACAACTCCAAAGGCGCAAACGCTTGTCTACGGACGCCTCCGTACCGTCAAATATACCCCAACCGAGTACTTCCAGTACTGATATGTTCTTCTTTTTTTATTTTGTATAGCAGCTCTGTTGACTAGAGAAACCTTAACGATGCTATAATTCAACTTCGACTAACAGCCAAGTTGTAATATTGGAAGTACCTACGTTTGTATGGGCGTCAAGACGAATGCAGAGCCCTTAAGATCGAACTCTAAGTGAACATAATATGGTATTTTTATTTACATTCATAACGTTGGCTAATTTTATAATCGTTAATGATAAAAAACATATATACATACATTTATTTGTTAACTATCGTGCCATACAAAAAAATGGTAGTACAAAAAAATATATTCTAAACGATATTTGACACAGGACCGTAAACTCTTAAATTGATACTACTATACGACTAACTTTTAAATACTATCACCGGTATTGTGGTCTTGAATTTTAGGAACAAAAATGGCGTGCTCTAGAATAAAAATCTCAAAATAGGTTGTTAGGCAAAATAAGTTTAAGAAACTATGCATTAGATAAACGTAGTCTGAAACAGCAGAGTTTTTTGTAAAACGTTGTAACAAAGTTGTTCACATCTATAAGTAGAACACCCTGTAAAGCGCAGTATATAGGTTTCAGTATGCCGTATCATAAATTTTGAAATAGGTTTAATAAGTAGGTACTCGTTCGATCACAAAACATCAGAATAATAAAATTACTTTAAGCCAATTTAGAGTATTACGTACTTGTGCTATTATATCTTCTGTGGTACTAAGAATTGTCTTATTAGAATTTTATAATAATTCTTATTTATTCTGCGATAGATTTGTTTAATAAATTCATCAAACGATAACTATCGTTATTCATTTACCCAATACGAACTCTTTCATACAGTTTCTTCTACAGGATGTAACAAATATCCTCTATACACATACAGCGCCTTACATGATGTTTTACTCAAAAATAGTACCAACTTTCACTATAGGAACACTCAACTTAGAGAGTAAAATAAATTCCGAAACGTACTGTGAAACGCTGTTTAAAAAGCTTTTAAACTGGTACGAGCGTAGATAAAAAAAATAAGAAGAAATAGTAATGGAATGAAATGAATTAAGTGTGTAATTCTTACAAAAGCCAGTCGACTGCCAGGATGATGGAGACATCTTCGGCAGGAAGGTTGACAGTGTCCAGCACCATCACCATGGTAACCAGGCCTGCTTGGGGAATACCTGCTGCTCCGATACTGGCTGCTGTGGCTGTCACACTAGAATTTAATTCAAACATTAAAAAACCTGTAGAAGATTAACCCATAGTAGCTTGGCTTTTCCAAGAGAAGCCAGCTAGTAAGGATTTAGTTACTTATTTGATAATACATTGTTGTTCAACAGCATTGATCGCTTCCACTATGCCGACTTAATGATGGGGTTACGAAATGGACGAAGACTAATTTGCATTACGAGTCTACTTTAGTAACTTCGCTGCTTTATCGCCAAATTAACTGCCCATTTCGTGCATTCTAAAAGGGGACTACCAAATCGATGCAATAGTTTTCTAAAAACCGGTGAATAAACAGAATAAAGCCGAACCATGACCAGGTCACTTAAAGGTTTGTGAAGCATTTGTATGGGTGGTGGTAACGAGACCGGTCGGTCAGTCTAGCGAGTTATAGAGATCTTCCTCTCACCTAAAGTTGTTACTTACAAGTTTCAATTAATACTGGTGATGAACATACCTAATAGCAACAATCTTTCCAAAAGACATTTCCACTCGTCGCAGCTGAGCGATGAAGAGAGCAGCCACAGCTTCATACAGAGCGGTACCATCCATGTTGATGGTTGCTCCTATAGGAATGACGAAACGGGTGATCCGAGGATCTAAGCCCATTTCATCACAGCAGCCGATGGTAATTGGCATGGTGGCAGAGCTGAAAAACATCAAAATTATATTAAATAAGTAATATGTGGGACATTTCATACATATTGCCCTAGTTACAAAGTAAGCTCTAAGGCTTATACTATGTGTACCAGAACTACGATACTAATACATAATATTATATTTTATATACACCTAAACCATGAAAATACACAGAATATAACTATTTATCCTTCTAAAAATGATGAGCATTCCTGAAAAGAATCAAAGTAAGTAGAAAATAGACCGGTGAAATAGATCTAACTATTTGGTTAATTAATACCTATAGTAGGGGATCACAAACCTTTTTTTTTATTTATAAACTCAACCTGCTGCGGATCGAATAATACTCCAATGCTACAATTTAGAATATTAATGGTACTGGTACTTCTAACAAAAAATCTTAACAAAACATCTAAGTTTTCGAAGAACCAATTTTAAATCCCATACGCAAAGCAGAACCATTTTTATAATGATTTTTCCAAATTACTTGAATTTGGTTTTACTCCATCATTTTACTTTCACAGTGCACTTACCAAAGCTAGATTTTACTATTAAATTGAAATTACCAATCGTTTAGAAAATAAATGGTTGGTAAAAAGTAGGTACTTAGTTTAAGATCTTACCTAGAAGCAGTACCAAAAGCAGTCGCCATGACATGTCCCATTTTAGCAATGTATCGGCAGGGGAACTTCTTGGTGACGAGCACAAAGATCACACTGAGGGTTCCGAAGCCATGGATGAACAACCCCAGGAGCACCGTCATGAAGTACATCCCCAGCTTGCCCACCAGATCCGCAAATGAATCTATTTCCATTATCTTTGCTGTCACCAAGAAGAATACACCGAGAGGGGATAACCTGTGGGTTTAAAAGTTTTTTTAGTTAGTTTTAATTTAGATTTGTTCCAATGATCGCAAAGGAGGATTGAGAGTTGTAGTCTTCGTATAGAACTGCTTTAGCTGCTGGTTATAAGGCGGGATCTAGATACAGAGACAGATAAGTATTTTACCTTTAGGTGATGGGGCAGCAGCTCATCATTGCTGCAACTCATATTAGTTTACTTTGGGCGTTTTAACTGGACCAGAGGCTTTACCATGGGTTTGCGCATTGTAGAAACGTAACGTATTACAATGCGCAAACCCATGGTAGAGCCTCAGTCAATGTTTAAGACCCCCACAATTGAACCAGTAAATACAAGTTAAAGGGCCCATAACTTTGTTTTTTTTTTTATTATATTTTATTCTGAAATTATGTTGTGAAGATATATTAATAGTTCATAGTTGTTGTTATATTATGTGAAATTTACTTAAGTCAAGTTTACTGTAAATCTTCTGAATATATAAATAACATTCAAAAATTAAGAGGTACATGTAAACGTTTTATCTGGACCTAGACCACTGTTTAAGACATTACCCCACAACTATTCTAATATAATTAAGTTAAAGGCTTGAAAAGGAAATTTTACGTCGTTAATAAACTGATATTATATAAACATCCACATTTTGTTTTACTTGGGGACGATTTTTCAATGATCAGACAATTATTCAATTGATAATTTGTACAGAGAATGGATAAAGACAGATCTTTATATAAGTTAACTATCGAATAACTTTATCTGACGATTGAAAAATCAGCCCTTAAAGTTTGAAGCTTTAGGTATGAACCTACCAAATAACCCAGCTTGTAATAATCATCATTGCTTCAGAGAGAGTATGGAAGAACTTCTGTAAGGGCGCGGCTTTTTCTCCCAGTTTGCCCATGGCAATACCCAGGACTACGCTGAAGCACACAAGACCCAGGACATTGCTGCCATTCTGGTACGAGCCCTGAATCTTGTACGTCTCCAAATGACCTGAAATTTTGGAGATAAAATAATAACATTATGTAAGGATTTCATTTCCCTATTCTTTATGGTATGTTTGGTAATAAAAAAATGTGGATAAGTGTCCATAATACAAATATATTTTTTTTTCTTTACAAACGGTTACTACAATTATATTAGATTTCTTTCATTTATAAGCAAATTTTCTCCTAATTCCCCCTTTTTTCTTCTGTTATACAGAACCCCAAATGCGCGATAAACATTCATACTTGACTATTTTTTAATTTGATAACTGGTTTTTCAAAGATGTTTCTAAGATATAAAGTTCAAATTTGGAATATTTCTACTTTTTTTCGTAGATTTTGTAGTTTTTAAGTTATGTACTAAAAACAGATTTAACGTAAATAACATAAAAACTAATAAATCTGAAATTATGAAAATAATTATTCTAAATTTTAACATTCTTCAACTTAAATGATAATAATAATTATCCTTCTGAATAAAAACTTTTCTCTTTTTATTGTATCTACGAAACCTTATGTGTGGGAACAGTATTCGCACTTGACCGCTTTTTAAATTAAGTATACCTAGTATTTTTATTTATTTAGATTTTATGAAATCATCGCAAAGGCGGATTGAGAATGTAGTCTTCGTATCGAAGAGCTTTAACTGCTGGTTAAAAGGCTATGTTATATACCTGGACAACTTTTTAAGACGTTACCATGGTAGTGGATTACGTGGCTGACCAAAACACGTCTTTACAGATCAAATTCGATCCTTAAAAAAGGTCTTTAAAAAAGGACCAACACGAAGTCTAAAAAACATACGCGCCTGTATGAATCGGTGCACGGGTGAGCTAGGGAAGTATGTAAAGACCGTGTAAAGTGGCCTACATATAGGCGTAATGGTATTAATGGTATGTATGTATGTAGTGTTTTTATTTCTAATATATAAATAGTAAATTACTTATTATTGGAGCACTTAGGATGAGTTGCACCGAAATAAACTCTCTGTAAATGTACCAGTTTTATTTTGAGAGTCGTATGACAGCTGGTACATTCGACGCCATTGAAACGATTAAAGTTAAACTTTAATCGTTACAATTAGGTACTTTAACGGACACTTTGGTGCGACTCAGTCTTGTTGTACCAACAATTAATCAGATAAGTGATTTATGTACCTACTAATAAACTCTAAGTGAGAGAATGTTAATGGTACTAGACAGCTTGTTTAATTCATGATCTTGTTAGTAAACATGGCAGCAGATGAATGCAAAGAGTGGCCTTTGGGTGTCTGTCTGTTGAATGACTTGATTGATTACGTGTGTACGGCACAGAAATTTTCTGCGAGTGTGTGAGACATTTAGTTTACGTTTACACCTTTTTTATTGGATTGTAGCATGTTAGTTTGTGTGTGGCATTCCAAGTATTTATTTGGTACTTGTTTGCAATTGCTCGTTGGTTATTTACATATTTTTTGAGTTGCTGTTATTAGATTTTCCTGTTATCAAGTGGTTATCAGTTTTTTTTCGTAAAATGTCTTATTCGATCAGAATAATTATGAAATGAAAAAACTGTACTTAAACGGCCTAGCACAATTTTGAACCGTAAAATATTTTACTTAAATGACATACATATTTAACATATCATTAATGAATAAATAAAATATTTATTGTCTTTTTTTTTACACAAAAAAAAAAAAAAAAAGCGTCCCCAGCCTAGAGGTTAAGTCACTGCGCAACTGATAACAAGGTTAAGCAGATGACAACAAGGCCGGCCTGGGATGGGTGACCGCTTTATACAACGAGGCTATTTCATCATAGACACCGCAACAAGCTCGCCACTTGTTAGGTGTTGCCTCCGAATACCATCGGCGAAATGAGGATGGGTTAATCCCTCCGCTGGGACCCAGAGGCCGTTTAAACGGTTCTCGGGAGCCAAATAGGCACCCGTGATGGTATTATTATTATTTATTATTATTTTTTACACAGTAGCTTAATTTCAAGCGATAAAAAAACTTACTAATATTATACCTAATATAAGTGTGAAAGCTTAGATATTTGGATGTCCTCACAACTACTAGCACTGCCATGGGTATTATTTAACTAATTTTAGTTGACTTAGACTGGGCAAAAGGCAGTCGCTAGCGACTTTTTATTTATATATTATTTATTGGAGCACGACATGTGACTTTGTATCTACTGGTGGTGAGCAAACTTACAAAGTCCATGAATGGGGTCAATCAATGATTGTTCTTAAACAATATTGATCGCTTTCACTATGCCGGCTAAATGATGCGATCACGAAATGGGGGACAACGACGAATTGCATAACGAGTATATTTTAATATACTAGTTGCCTTATCGTCAATTCAACTACCCATTTTGTAAACAGCACCCTGAAAGGAGACTACCACCTCGACAAGAAATCGATGCAGTAGTTACTATATAGTAAGTGAAGGATTGTTTAATAAAAACAATCAATGTTTAATAAATACAAACAAAATGTGGTAAATAGAGCTGCTGGTAATAAAAATGGCAGAAGTACGGTCATTAAATAGTTACCTAAATGATTAGTAGTATCATTGGCATCATAGACAAGTTGTGTTCTATAGGACTGGATCGTCGCCTGCGCAAGATTTTCCGGGAACACATTCCTGAAATAAATAAAAACAATTGTTAGAAAAAAATTCAACTATTTACCTATAGAGGTGTTCATTATGGGCAAAATAACAAGTAGGTAAATATATATATTGGTGTACGACATGTGACTTTGTATCTACCTGATCGTAAACTGAGCTACAAAGTCCATAAATGGGGTCGATCAATACATTGTTGTTTAACAAAATTAATCGATGCTGTTATGTAATAACCGGCGACAATGACGTATTTGCCTTACGAGTCTATTTTAATTTCCTCGCTGCTTTATCTTCAATTCAATCGCCCGTTCCGTAACCGCACCATGAAAAGAAACTACCACTTCGTAGTCGATGCGGTAGTTCGGAAAACTGATACCTCAAAGACTAAAACCGAAATATGAGTCACTTTACACAATAGGTAAATTAGGTACAATCTATTTTAAAAATAAGAAATATAAAGGTCTAAGAACCAAAACATTACAATAAATTGTAACTCGTCCTCAAGAATCCATTTTTATAGAATAAATTTTAACATCCTACGTTTTTAGGGTTCCATACGTTTTGAAAGTAAAATGGAACCCTTGTGAGATCACTTTCTGTCCATCTATTCAGACAGATTATAAAGGATATACTTTGGACTAATATGAGGTTCTGCTGATCAAATCGAAAAAAAATCCCATGGAACCATGTGTCGCTATTGAAAAAAAATTTTGGCGTCCCCATACAAATTGGTCATTTTAATATTACTACTTAGTTTATGGAGAAGACTTTTTTTTTTCATTAGTGACACCTCATATTAGCCCAAAATATGAGGTGTCACTAATAAATTCAGTTGTTGGCTGAATTTGATTAATTTTATTAAATAAAATTTATATGGCTATAATATTCTAATATTTATAAAAACTTATTGAATCCTTGAAGAACACTTTAGTTATGGAAGGTTTTGTCTCTTTTTATTAACAACAAAAATGATTAAGCGTATAAGAGGGAAAACATTCTATAACTAAAGTGTTCTTCAAAGCCTTAATAAGTTTTTATGAATAAGGCCATAAATTTTTAAATGTGTCTTCATAGTCATTATTATGTTTAACCCCCGACGAAAAAAAAAAAGGAATTATAGTTTAATGTGTGTATCTGTTGGCAATGTAGCTTCTAAACGAATGAACCTATATTAATTTAGTTTCTCTTTTGTTTTATCTAAAATCTGTACAGCCGTTTAAAGATCATCAGCAGTTTCTGGTTGTTGAAGGCATGTAAACTACTTCTACTGATCTGATCTTAAAACTTAGTATTCTGTGACTTCAATGATATTATGGTAACCTCGAAAGCATCATTTGAAATCAGCAGAATACCCAACTCCTTACTAACTTAAAGCAGAGGGACTATGTTTGGGCTTATTGAAATGGTTTCAATTAATAGCCTTACGGCGCCCGAGACTGCCTAGACAGCCCCAGGGTACCCAGCGGAGGGGTTTTAATCCCACCTCGTCGTAGCCGATGGTATGAATCTACACCGAACAAGTGGCTAGCTCGTCGCGATGTTTTGAATAGACTCAATAACCCATCTATAAGCAGTTTCACAAGTTGGTATAGTGAAACCGGGACCGACAGCTTAACGTGCTCTCCGAGGCACTATAGTGGTGTTGTCAAACAAATGTACATACATTTTTCAATTAAAAACTCATTGGTACACACCGGGATTCGAACCAGGGACCTAAGTGTTTTTAAGTCCAAGGTTTCCTGGTATTACTTTTTTCAAAATTTTAAGCTCTAATTTTATTTTATTACATTTCGGTTATTGTACGGAACCCTGAGTGCGCGAATATCAATTGCACTTGAACGCTTTGTTACGTACCTATCAATAAAATACCGTCATTTATCAATGAAAAGAATCCTGCGCCCACTCATGTAGGTACCAAAATACCTATTGAAGGTTAACCATTTAGTAAAATTTGGGTCAACAGTATAATAGTAAGCACCAAGGTCTATCCGCTACCGACATTGATCATTTATTGTATAAAGTGATAAGTACAATTACGCCTTTATTCCATATTCATTCTACAGATGATGATTTTTGCCGGTAAAATATTAATAATATAGAAATAATTTATTTATAGCTCTACCATGAGTTTTTGTTTTTTCTTTCACTTATGATTGAAAATTTGTTTACCAAAAATTTACGGTTGGGCTACTGAACGAATTCTTCGCCTTTTCTTAAATGACAAAGTCTATCAATAGTCAATAAAGGAAAAAAAGTATGATACATAATATATTATCTTATAGTATATATATAGGTGTATAAATAATTTTGTAATAAATGTGTAAGTGGCCCCAGCCTAGTGGTTAAGTCACTGCGCAACTGATAACAAGGTTAAGCAGATGACAACAAGGCCGGGATGGGTGATCGCTTTATACAACGAGGCTATGTCATCATAAACACCGCAACAAGCTCGCCACTTGTTAGGTGTTGCCTCCGAATACCATCGGCGAAATGAAGACGGGTTAATCCCACCGCTGGGTACTCTGAGGCCGTTTAAACGGTTCTCGGGAGCCAAATAGGCACCCGTGAATTTATTTATTTATTATAGTATAACGGCTCAAATTTTGATTGTATTTTTATTTATAAGTTTAATAGGGAGGTATGTATTTTACAATACATACATTTATACATAGTAAAATACATTTTTTGTATGTGTCATTTAATAATGAAAAGAATCCTTTTTTTTAAGTTTATATTTTTTTAACCGCCTCCGTGGTTTACGTTTTGAAACAAATAACTAAAAATTTGGTGATTTTTTATTAATAGATTTGCAGCACTCAATAATATATAATTATTGATTAAATTATATTTTAGGTATTATTTGTATTAAATTATGTCATTTTATAACAAAAAAGTGAAATAACAAAAATTAAACCGATTTCAATACCTCTGAAAAGTAAGATATTATTTCGCCCTTTTTAAAATTACACCAATTATGAAAAATAACGCAAATGTATAAGTACAAAAATGTACCTACTACACTTAAGTAAATATATATTTTGTGTAATGTAGAATACAAATTAAGTTAATAATAAAATCTCCGTATACAAATATCTACGCATTTTAACAAAATTATTTCCAGCTTAGAACCTCATTTAAAATTGCTTATTTTTTTAACTTAAATAACCCCTCCGCTGGGTACCCTGAGGCCGTCTAGGCGGTCTCGGACGCCGTAAGGCACCCGTGATGATATACACATTTCTTTATTTCTTTATTATTTTGGCATACAAACAGTCATTACAATTTTTAAAATACAAATAGAATATTACAAATTATAGTAGACTTATAGTGCCGATATAAAACATTCAAAAAATTATTACTGAATATAAACTTATTATTATACAAATTAAGGGAGCGACACAAAAAACGATTTCGCGTGTAATTTCTTTTACAACGTGGTGGTACAAAAATTTGTGGACGTTTTGTGACTTTGCCACGTGAGGGACGGGTTAAGATACCTGAGCGGGTTATATACATATACAACCTATATCAGGGTCAATGAACAAATAAATAAGTGACATTAACGGTTATTATCTTATTATTTGTGTCTGTTTCGATAGTCCATTCAAATAAAATTAATTAGACATAGGAAAACAGGAAGTTCTTAATAAACATTCGCCATAAAATTTTAATAAAATTGGCAAGACTAATAAAATCATATTTAAATAGCTAACTAGTTTTCATTCGTTATTTATGAGATCACTGTATCACATGAGTAAAGAAACGATCTAGTTTATAAACAAAACTTGATTTAAAAATATCTCCGTCTTTTTTTTATTAAAATTTAACCAACAAAAAAATACAGGATTTTACAAGTATTTATCTGCCAAACTATATAAATAGTCTGTCTGTCTATTTGTGTCCGCAATCCGCATCAAAAATTTCGAGTCGCGATTTATAATTTTGAATATTTATGGTTATCAATTATTCTCATTTATAGCTTAGTTTGTGGGTGCGATTTTTGAATGTCAGCGATGACTTTCATATCACCGATGACTTTTCCTAGTATATGAATACGATTTATCAAAAGTCGTATTTTCGAAAGTCATATTAGGTATGTACCTTACCTGTACTTACCATAAACATTATCATTCACAAGAGCTACTTGCGTCATCCGCTGATATTCAAAAATCGCACCCTTACGGATGACAAATATTATCACTAAGTTGCCAAAATAGCCATCGATTTCTAAATTTCGTTTTTTTTAAATCTCATCGGGTGACTAAAAAAATATCATACTTACTATGATACCAATACGAGTATACGGAAATAAAATCATATTTTAATAGCTAACTAGTTTTCATTCGTTATTTATGAGATCACTGTATCACATGAGTAAAGAAACGATCTAGTTTATAAACAAAACTTGATTTAAAAATAAAGTTCGTCTTTTTTTTATTTAAATTTAATCAACAAAAAAATACAGGATTTTACAACTATATAAATAGTCTGTCTGTCTATTTGAGTCCGCATCAAATCTTTCGAGTCCGATTTATAATTTTGAATATTTATGTTTATTAATTCTCATTTATAGCTTAGTTTGTGGGTGCGATTTTTGAATGTCAGCGATGACTTTTCCTAGAAAAGTCGTATTTTTGAATGTCATATTATGTACCGGCTTACCATAAACATTATCATTCACAAGAGCTACTTGCGTCATCCGCTGATATTCAAAAATCGCCCCCTTGCGGATGACTAAATATCAATAAGTTGTCAAAATAGCCATTGATTTCTAAATTTCGTTTTATTGAATCTCATCGGGTGACTAAAAAAATATCATACTTACTATGATACCAATACGAGTATACGGAAATGACAGGTTCCGTTTCACCATTAAGTTTTTATCTTTTAGCATAAACACGTATTATTATAAGAATGATAAATAATGTTTTCTTCATGTAACGAAACGCAAGTAGCTTTGGTGAATAACAAATTATTTGACATTTATGACTTTAAAAAATATGGCTTTTGATAAATCGTGATTTCCTAGTCATCGGTGATATATTTTTCACTGGTGATATCAAACTCATCGGTGACATTCAAAAGTCGCCCAGGGGTGCGATTTTTGAATATCACCGATGAGTTTAATATCACCAGTGAGAAAAATATCATCGGTGACTAGGAAATCACGATTTCTCAAAAGTCCTATTTTTGAAAGTCATATGTGCGGTACCAACTTACAAATAATTTCTCATAGCCAAAAGCATCATACATTTCGTTACACGAAGAAAATAAATTTGTCATTCAGTCAGGCTTAATTTAAAAGTTATGAATTACTGGCTAAAGATATTTTATTCGGTAATAAAACCTTGTTTATGATTTTTCCTGTGGACCTTTTTAGATGTCTTCTGAAAATATTAATAGGAAGGTATTCATGAGAATATATTCCTCTAGGCTTGCCATCTTATCTTTAAAATATCGTTCACAAAAAGAAAACAATAAACAAATTAGAAAAACTGCGCGCCAATAACAAACTGTCACCGGTGACTTTATTTACGAGTGGTAGGGAGCACTCGTATTGAAATCATAGGTATGACATTTTACTCACCCGGTGAGATTCAAAAATACGAACTTTGGAAATCAATGACTGTTTTGTCATTTCGGTGATATTTAGTCATCCGCTGACTTTCAAAAATCGCACCCCTGATATTAAATATCGCATCGCACCCATGTATAAAAAATGTCTTACATATATAGTTATTTCTTATTTATATTAGTTATATACACGGCCTTACTCCCATATTCAATAAAGAAGCTCAGTTGTAAAAGGGTCTAAGTTAATTTTTTTTTTCAAAAGTTAATAATTTTTTAAAATATAATTTGTAAACGATAATACGAAAAAAAAAATGGGATTAGAATGAAGATAATATATTTACCAAAAAGTAATTTAAATTTGAGTAATTTGGTAATTTAAATATAAGTAATGTGCAAATTTTCATTACCTATAATATATTATTGCCTTGTATTTACTAAAACATTATAACTGAGAATGCTGTAAGTACTTTGTTTCTGCATAATGTTAAGAGAACCACAAAGTTCATGACTGGGATTTATTAATACATTGTTGTCACTATTCTTGTTAAATTATGCGGTTACGAAATGGGCGGCGCAAAGACTATTGCATTCGAGTCGCACTGTTTTTGAAATCAACTGAAGATTCGTAACCACATCCTAAAAGGAGACTACCATCTCGACAAGAAATTAATAACATAAAAAAAATAAAGAAATATATTTATTAGTTTGAGTTTTATTTAATAATTAAGTAAAACGGGACGGCGCAAATGTAGGGCGCGACACAAATAGAAATGAAGATTGACGAGAGAAACAAAACGTAACTATAGAAGTACGAATTCTAACACCAATATAATTTTAAATACATCACTGCTAAACCACTAACAGCTTCTCACACCCAACTAACATAACTAACAATGTATGATGTCACTATGCATTCATAACGTAAAAATACTTTTACAATTTAGTACGTAGTAGGAATTTGAATGCATTTTCAGATGCAAAATGGTTTATGATAATTTACAAGCGAATTTGATACTTGAGAAGTATCATGTTTCATAAGAATGAACTCAATTGGTAACGATGGTCTTTAGATACTTTGTATATGTTAAAATACATTAATATTATCAGAAACAAAGTTTTTAAAGTATGTTGATCTACCACATCAAGTCAAATAAATACTTTGATCTCACACAAAAAAATACTGGAAAAGGTTGTAAAACTCAACTTTATGTAGTAAAAGTCGGTGCAAGAGGAATTATAAAGTCTTTGTATCGTCTTTTGAAGGATCTTGGCCTTCCAAGATTGGCTGTCGGAACTTTTATAGAACGTGTTTCCAAGATTGAAATGACAGAATCATATAGTATTTGGTTGGGTAAAGAGGGTAGGGAACGAATTTAAAAGCTTACTTTGATTTTTCTTCAGTTGTCCGTCCTATAAAAAAGTAGTCTTTCATTTGTTAATAATTATTTTACTTCTTCGACTCTAGCAATACTCAGACGTACAGCTTTACGAATAATTTCTAGAACTCTATCATGTCGGTGCGAATAATAAAAAATGTTTAAAGTATATAGAGTCTTGCCTGTTAAAAGTATATAGAAAAAAAATGCCAGTTTAAAGTATATAGAGTCTTGCACCCAGCAAGTATAAATATATCTGGCAGTTTCTACAGCAACACTGCACAATGTACATGTCTTATCTGTTGCTTTCTCTCATCTTACCGGATTACTCTGGTCAGGTAGAGACATTAATAATGAATATGTGGTGAAAAATCTTGATTCTGGAAACAAGACAATCGCAATTTTCCTCGATTTGGCCAAAGCCACGGTCTCTGTTCCCATTCTTATTTTGAAATTGGAGAGGTTGGGGGTGAGAGGTATCCAGCTCCAACTTGTCACTGATTATCTTACTAATAAAATCCACCATTTTATCAGTGATGATGCCTATACCACATATGGTATTCCTCGGGGTAGCATTTTGCGCCCTACCCTATTCCTTACTTATATTAATGACCTATGTGAGCTACAACTAAAAAAGGGAAAAATTATTATCTTAACGGATGACACTGTATTAATTTTCAGTGGCGACTCCTGCGAAGAGGCATATGCCTTTGCACAGGAGGGATTTAACAAAGTAACTGAATGGCTTAAATTAAACATTCTTACACTGAATAGTGCCAAGACCAAATATATACCCTTTTCTATCCGCTCCGCTAGTATTCCTCATAGCTTAATCGCTCACTCTTTTTTTCCCGATGGTGGTGACTGCGCCTGCCCCTTACTGCAGCTGACTGATACAATAAAATATTTGGGTGTTCATATTGACTCTAAATTGTCCTTCCAGACCCACATTTTAAATTCATTGCATTTTAAAGACACATTCTCTCCTAAAATATGAACCTAATGGTCATGCCAGCAAGAGACGTAAGGATATTGTCTGTCCTAGCCATAAATTCAATACGACTTTTGCACAACGATTCTTCTGTTTCCTTGGGGGTTTTTTGTACAATAAGATAAATAAAATAAATAATATATAAAGTTAACTCTCCAAAGTTAACTGCAAATCAACTACTTCCAAATGGCTTTCTACACTTAATTATACTGAAACTGAAAATCTTTTAAATTATTATAAGTAAACCACCATATACTCACATTTAAATAATATTAAAATAAACATATATGCTATAATCGCTACTTTCATACTATTATCTTCATAACTCATCTAAAATCCTAACCCCACACACACTCATATCAAAGCATACACACACATCAAAACATACACAACTAAACACACACACCTAAACACATACACACCATTACCAAATTACACACACGCATCCGCTCAACTCGCAAAGGGATTGGTTGGATTTTTATTATTATTATATACTTCATAAAACTAATTAAATTTATTAAATTAATATTATAAGAATTAATGTTTTACTTATATCATCACGGGTGCCTTACGGCGCCCGAGACCGCCTAGGCGGCCCCAGGGTACCTGGTACCAGGGCCTACAGGGGTTTTAATCCCACCTCGTCGTAGCCGATGGTATGAGTCTACACCGAACAAGTGGCTAGCTCGTCGCGATCTTTTGAATAGACTCAATAACATCTATAAACAGTTTCACAAGTTGGTATAGTGTAACCGGGACCGACAACTTAACGTGCTCTCCGAGGCACTATAGTGGTATTTTAACTATTTTTTTTATTTTTATTAATTACCAAATTTTGTTATTATTTTATGGCTTTTGCCTGCCTTTATAGATCTGACCCACCCTAGACATGATACAATTTACAATGATAGCCACAACCTGCCCTGGCTATCATTGTAAAATATAAAATATTGTTGTTGTAATGCTAGAGTGGGTTCCTGGAGACTCGAGATACAGGCTTATGCCTAATTCGGGCTCCAGTCTCACATGGATTCTGTATTATTTCATTGTATTGATGTTTTTGTAATGAGAAAATAAATAAATACTATTATTATTAAGATAGAACTTAATAAGTGCCGGAGAACAATCGTATATAAGTGTGCACCATTTCAGAACTGCAGGAATACAAACTTCCCCTATAGAAAGCCATTAATTCTGTATATCCAGGGTCATCGCGTGAACTCTGTAGCTATGCTCTTTATCGTTTCTAAGGAAAGATTTAATAACATCTTTATCACATTCCTATTTATTCCAACCCAACCCCCTTCTGCTGATCTGTGCCCGCAAATAAATAAATTCGGAAAAAAAAAATGAAATTTTATGCTATTTTATTATACACCACTTTGTATATTATTAATTAAACCACTATTTTCTATCTTATGCATTTTTTAACTATCCCTAAGAGAATCTTAAAACACCACCACTCTTTATATCTGAACCCTGGGATTCAATCCTAATGTACCAATTTTATTTAAATCAGTGGACTAGTTTATACGTGAATTTTTCGTAAACAGAGACTGTAGTAGGCGCTACATGGTAGAGTATGCGCTATCAGTAATGCCATGCCACACACATATATATACTCGTATATATGTACTCACATATATATACTCGTCTTTATTATTATTATTATTAGCTCTAGGTGAAGAATTATGAAAAAAATGTACCATTACCAATTTCCATAATATCTCTACCAGTGTGGTAAATTTTAATCGGTACAGTCAGCGTTTTAACATGATTGAGGAATAACTTACCATCAGAAAGATTGCGTCACCTGCCGTGCTCCAATAACATAAAAAACTACCCGAATATATAGACAGAAAGATTTGCTTTTGGCATTTATATATTAGTACGAACGAATTTATCTTATTGCCCAGTAACTATAGGCATTTATTTGTATATACCTAGTATCTTCATAACCTTGAATTGGAACAAAGCGGTACTAACAACGGAAAACAAAAAATGTCGCGTTTTATTTTAATCCTCGTTCATACCTATATTATGTCACACCCAAATTATATGAATGTTGAATTCATTAGCATTGACATTGAATAATGTTGACACAAGCGTTTGAATGTAATTTTAATTATTTATGTTTATGTAATTAGTAACTATTTATTTATATAAAAAAACCATCATTTCCTGAAGATTATTTTATTTTATTCGAGCACGGCATGTGACTCAATCTTCCTGATGGTAAGTTATTGCTCAATCACGTTAGGAGGTGACTGAACCGAATACAATTTACCACACTGGTAGAGATATTATGGAAATTGCTAATGGTACACTTTTCTCATAATTGTTTACCTAGAGATAATAATAATAATAAAGACGAGGCCACGACCTTACATGTTATTCATAATACCTATATACGAGTATATATATGTGTGTGGCATGGCATTACTGATAGCGGCATACTCTACCATGTGGCGCCTCATACAGTGTTTTTTGTTGGTTCAAATCTAGTTTTTCTATCTAGTTATACTAATAAAATAAAGTATTGTTTTTTTTTGTTTGGACACGATAATCTCTAGAACTACGAGTCGGTTTTGAAAGATTCTTTATGTATTTGAACCTCAGAATGCTTTAAAAAAACATAAAGAACGCTAAGCGAGAACGAAGTAATAAACCGATTTCACAATTATTATAACACGATTTCGGCACAGCAAATGTTTTTTTTATTATGATAGAAAAACTATACCTATGTGTAAAGTAAATAGATAGAAATTATTACCTTTATTATTATTATGCGCTTCCCTAAGGAATATATTATATACATAGGTGCATACGTATCATCATGGGTGCCTTACGGCGTCCGAGACCGCCTAGACGGCCTGTACCCAGCGGAGGGGTTTTTAATCCCACCTCGTCGTAGCCGATGGTATGAGTCTACACCGAACAAGTGGCTAGAAATTACAAACATTGAAAGAACGTTGTTACACTGAATACTATATTTTATTAAACTAATCTACGGTAAAGCCATAACAAGACCATACGCATCATAATATTACGTAGGTATGTAACGCATAATATAGAGGTAGCAGTTATAATTTACTGTGAACAATGTAATGCGTCTAAATTGACAAATTGTTCTCTGACGACAATCGTATAAATGAATCATGGTCTCTCAGTGAAATGGGTCATCTTGCACCAATACTAATTGTGTAGGTAACACCATAATAGAACCACTTATGCTTGTTGCTATTTGAGCATGTAGAGTGAAGTGGCTATTTCAGAGGCTCTTCCATGGGTTTTTGGTTTGTACCAACGTAACGTTAAAACGTGAGGAATGGGATCGCTTTATCATCGTCATTGATCACGTTACCTAAAATAAAGCGGCCCTATTGGTTGTTGCTCACGTATTAACGTTACGTTGCTACAAAGTAAAACCCATGGTAGAGCCTCTGGGCTCAAGGAGGGGGCCACCACTTCAAAATAATTGAAATTTACCTTCTACTAATTAATACGTTTTTTATAAGGCTATGCATTATTTCGATTCACTGCTCGTGGAATAATTTCTAAATGTTATAAATTGCGATATTATCAGCAACAGTAATTGACTAAAACCCCTCTAAGAATATTGACTAATATTCCGGGAAAAAAGGTTCCCTGACTACAGCAGGATCTGGTGGTTAGTAAATTATTTTAAATTATTAAAATGCAGTTTAACAGTTTTAAGCAATGACTATTAATCCTTACATAGAGTTTAAATCGTAAATGAAATATGGTTCTAAATAAACTATTGTTATAGAAATTATTCAATTAATTCCAATAGAGAGACATGGTCTTCTGACAAAGATAATAATAATCAAAGAATAAACGAAATACAATGGTTAGTGTACCTACCTAACGAGTAGCAAGTACCTGACTGTAGTTGACTATATATAGTCGCTTAACTACAGTTAAAAATACAGCTTTATTAACAGATAGATTTATTTGAAAAATAAATCGATCCCATTGATTGATCTCTAAATGTAGTCGCTAGCGAATATAGTCAACAAAAACATGGTAAAGCTACAGTGGCACTTTCTGTATATACTAATACTCTATGATAGAGTGAATTTGGAAGTATGTTGGTCTAGTATGAGGTTCTGCTAATGAAATCGAGCAACTTTTCCCATGTGAGGCAAATGAAAAAAAAATCTCCATACATACTAGTAATTGTATAATTACCAAATTGTATGGGAAATCCAAAAGTTTTTTTCATTTGCGACACGGAGTTAAATAATAAAATAAATACCATCACGGGTGCCTTTTTGGCTCCCGAGAACCGTTTAAACGGACTCAGAGTACTCAGCGGAGGGATTAACGCTTCCTCATTTCGCCGATGGTAGTCGGAGGCAACACCTAACAAGTGTCAAGCTTGTTGCGGTGTTTATGATGATATAGCCTCGTTGTATAAAGCGGTCACCCATCCTAGGTCCGGCCTGTTGTCGTCTTAACTTAACATTGTTATCAGTTGCGCAGTGACTTAACCACTAGGCTTGGGCCGACTCGTAGCCCAAAGTACATCCTTTCATTTGAAAGGATGTACTTTGGGCTAATATGAGGTTCTGCTGATCAAATCGAACAACTTTTCCCATGAAACCATGTGTCGCAAATGAAAAAAAAATTTGGCTTACTCATACAAATTGGTTATTTTAACATTACTAGTTTGTATGGAGAAGGCAATTTTTTTTTCATTTCCGGCACATGGTTCCATGGGAAAAGTTGTTCGTATTGATCAGCAGAACCTCATATTAGCCCAAAGTACATCCTTTCAAATTCACCCTGAATATATATTATATATATATATATTATTTACTGGTACATTAGTTGACCGCTCATAATATACCTATACCCTATTTACCCCCAATGCAAACAGCCATTACATTATAAGGTATACCTAAAGTAACCAATAGGTACGGGAGAAACATTCTAACTTTAAACCAGAAACTTTGGACTCGCTCTAAACACAGTTTAGACACGTCCCAGATGTGTGTAGGTAGCAGAATAGGTATGCTAATACAAATCCATTTGCATTAGACTAAGGTGACTACGATTATTTACCACTTAGTCCATTGATGGTTTTTGCTTTATGCGGTTTTGAATTCTGCTGCAAGGATTTAAGTATTATTATTTAAAATATTGTAATGTTGTAGTTTAAACATTATTTATTATAACATATAATTACGAGAGATCATTTATGTTTATGGCTTTAGTAGGTATTTATTGGCTCCTTCAATAAACAGTATTTTCGCTTTAATTAATAATATATAATATACAATAGGTTTTTGTCTGTTTTACGCGATTTTAACTAATATGTTTTTTAAGGACTCAATAAGTTTTATGAATGTGAGTCAATTGGTAAAGAGTAGATATTATAAAATATATATGTTCGATAAAAATATACAATTCGACGCCCAAAGTTTGACGCTCTTTTTATGTTTTATTGGAACACGGCATGTGACTTTGTTCGCAAAACCGAAGGTCGAGGGTTCGAGTCCCACCATTCAAGACGGGTGTGAAGTTGGCAGCCAAAATCTAGCAGCCTTTATAACCCGACCACTTTAAATAGGTTTTAAATAAATATTTGTTTTTATATATATGCGATAATATATTAAAATGTTTAACAGGTACATAGTCTTAATACAATAATGAAGCATTATAAGAAAAAACTGTTGAAAAAAAAATCTTATATATTAACAATTTTATTTTATATTAATTAACTAACCACTATATTTCGTTATATAGTCTATACTAAAACACTATTTAAATCAATTAGAATGATATCTAGAATATGAATAAGTCACCTGCGTCCAATTTTTCCTGAAATCTCAAATAATTAATGAAAATTCTTTACAAATTTAAAAAGTCTGCTAGACTCATAACTTCTATACTAGACATAGAATATTAGCTAAAATTGGTAAATAGCTAGAATATAAAACATAGAGTAGCATAGGCATAGCCACCTGCGCTCCATTTTCCCTGAAATCCTGAAAAAATAAAATGTTTGATTTATTTTTTCAATTCCTAGCTGACATTAAGTCTGCTATGTTTACTACTTCCATACTAGACATAGGATCATGATAAAAATTGGTAATTAGCAAAAATATTAACTTTAAAATACTATAAACATACATGCGCTCCATTTTCCCTAAAATTCTGAAAGAAAAGATCAAAAACTACTTTATAAATTTAAAAAAATTCTATACTAGACATAGAATATTAACCAAAATTGGTAGATAGCTAGAATACAAAAGATAGAGTAGCATAGGCATAGCCGCCTGGGCTCCATTTTATTCTAAATTACAAAAAAAAATCTTTAAATTTGCTTACAAAAATTCTTTACATATCTAAAAAGGCTGCTAGGTTTATAACTTCTATACTAGACATAGAATAATAACTAAAATTGGTAGATAGCTAGAATACAAAACATAGAATAGTATAGACATAGCCACCTGCACTCCATTTTCCCTGAAATCCTGAAAACTAGGTTTATTACTTTTATACTAGACATAGGATCTAGATAAAAGTTGGTAATTAGCTAGAATATAAACTCTAAAATACTATAGCCATACCTACATGCGCTCCATTTTCACTATAAATTCTGAAAGAAAAAATCAAAAACTACTTTATAAATGTTAAAGTTTTCTAAACAGATTGGAGTTCTTTACTTCTATACTAGACATAGCATGTTAACGAAAAATGTAAATACCTAGAACATAAAACATAGAGTAGCATAGGCATAGCCACCTGCGCTCCATTTTATTCTAAATTACAAAAATAAATCTTTAAGTTTACTTACGAAAATTCTTTACATATCTAAAAAGGCTGCTAGGTTTATAACTTCTATACTAGACATAGAATATTAACTAAAATTGGTAGATAGCTAGAATACAAAACATAGAATAGCATAGGCATAGCAAAATGAAAAATAAAAATTATGTAGTTTTTTTTTTTCTCTTTTTTATTTTTCAGGATGTCAGGGAAAATGGAGTGCAGGTGGCTATGTCTATACTATTCTATGTTTTGTATTCTAGCTATCTACCAATTTTAGTTAATATTCTATGTCTAGTATAGAAGTTATAAACATAGAAGCCTTTTTAGATATGTAAAGAATTTTTGTAAGTAAACTTAAAGATTTTTTTTTTGTAATTTAGAATAAAATGGAGCGCAGGTGGCTATGCCTATGCTACTCTATGTTTTATATTCTAGGTATTTACCATTTTTCATTGACATCCTATGTCTAGTATAGAAGTAAAGAACTCCAATCTATTTAGAAATTTTTAAAATTTATAAAGTAGTTTTAGATTTTTTCTTTCAGAATTTCAGTGAAAATGGAGCGCATGTGGGTATGGCTATAGTATTTTAGAGTTTATATTCTAGCTAATTACCAACTTTTATATAGATCCTATGCCTAGTATGGAAGTAGTAAACCTAGCAGAATTTTTAGAATTGAGAAGAAAAAACAAAAGTACATGAATGATTTTTTTCAGGATTTCAGGGAAAATGGAGTGCAGGTGGCTATGTCTATACTATTCTATGTTATATATTCTAGCTATCTACCTATTTTAGTTATTATTCTATGTCTAGTATAGAAGTTATAAACCTAGCAGCCTTTTTAGATATGTAAAGATTTTTTGTAAGTAAACTTAAAGATTTTTTTTTTGTAATTTAGAATAAAATGGAGCGCAGGTGGCTATGCCTATGCTATTCTATGTTTTGTATTCTAGCTATATACCAATTTTAGTTAATATTTTATGTCTAGTATAGAAGTTATAAACCTAGCAGCCTTTTTAGATATGTAAAGATTTTTTGTAAGTAAACTTAAAGATTTTTTTTTTGTAATTTAGAATAAAATGGAGCGCAGGTGGCTATGCCTATGCTATTCTATGTTTTGTATTCTAGCTATATACCAATTTTAGTTAATATTTTATGTCTAGTATAGAAGTTATAAACCTAGCAGCCTTTTTAGATATGTAAAGAATTTTCGTAAGAAAATTTAAAGATTTTTTTTTTGTAATTTAGAATAAAATGGAGCGCAGGTGGCTATGCCTATACTATTCTATGTTCTGTATTCTAGCTATCTACCAATTTTAGTTAATATTCTATGTCTAGTATAGAAGTTATAAACCTAGCAGCCTTTTTAGATATGTAAAGATTTTTTGTAAGTAAACTTAAAGATTTTTTTTTTGTAATTTAGAATAAAATGGAGCGCAGGTGGCTATGCCTATGCTATTCTATGTTTTGTATTCTAGCTATATACCAATTTTAGTTAATATTTTATGTCTAGTATAGAAGTTATAAACCTAGCAGCCTTTTTAGATATGTAAAGAATTTTCGTAAGTAAATTTAAAGATTTTTTTTTTGTAATTTAGAATAAAATGGAGCGCAGGTGGCTATGCCTATACTATTCTATGTTTTGTATTCTAGCTATCTACCAATTTTAGTTAATATTCTATGTCTAGTATAGAAGTTATAAACCTAGCAGCCTTTTTAAATATGTAAAGAATTTTCGTAAGTAAACTTAAAGATTTTTTTTTGTAATTTAGAATAAAATGGAGCGCAGGTCGCTATGCCTATGCTACTCTATGTTTTATATTCTAGGTATTTACCATTTTTCATTGACATCCTATATCTAGTATAGAAGTAAAGAACTCCAATCTATTTAGAAATTTTTAAAATTTATAAAGTAGTTTTAGATTTTTTCTTTCAGAATTTCAGTGAAAATGGAGCGCATGTGGGTATGGCTATAGTATTTTAGAGTTTATATTCTAGCTAATTACCAACTTTTATCTAGATCCTATGTCTAGTATGGAAGTAGTAAACCTAGCAGACTTTTTAGAATTGAGAAAAAAAAACAAAAGAACATGAATGATTTTTTTCAGGATTTCAGGGGAAATGGAGTGCAGGTGGCTATGTCTATACTATTCTATGTTTTGTATTCTAGCTATCTACCAATTTTAGTTAATATTCTATGTCTAGTATAGAAGTTATAAACCTAGCAGCCTTTTTAGATATGTAAAGAATTTTCGTAAGTAAACTTAAAGTTTTTTTTTTGTAATTTATAATAAAATAGAGCGCAGTTGGCTATGCCTATGCTACTCTATGTTTTATATTCTAGGTATTTACCATTTTTCATTGACATCCTATTTCTAGTATAGAAGTAAAAAACTCCAATCTGTTTAGAAAAATTTAAAATTTATAAAGTAGTTTTTGATTTTTTCTTTCAGAATTTCAGTGAAAATGGAGCGCATGTGGGTATGGCTATAGTATTTTAGAGTTTATATTCTAGCTAATTACCAACTTTTATCTAGATCCTATGTCTAGTATGGAAGTAGTAAACCTAGCAGACTTTTTAGAATTGAGAAAAAAAAACAAAAGAACATGAATGATTTTTTTCAGGATTTCAGGGGAAATGGAGTGCAGGTGGCTATGTCTATACTATTCTATGTTTTGTATTCTAGCTATCTACCAATTTTAGTTAATATTCTATGTCTAGTATAGAAGTTATAAACCTAGCAGCCTTTTTAGATATGTAAAGAATTTTCGTAAGTAAACTTAAAGTTTTTTTTTTGTAATTTATAATAAAATAGAGCGCAGTTGGCTATGCCTATGCTACTCTATGTTTTATATTCTAGGTATTTACCATTTTTCATTGACATCCTATTTCTAGTATAGAAGTAAAAAACTCCAATCTGTTTAGAAAAATTTAAAATTTATAAAGTAGTTTTTGATTTTTTCTTTCAGAATTTTAGTGAAAATGGAGCGCATGTGGGTATGGCTATAGTATTTTAGAGTTTATATTCTATCTAATTACCAACTTTTATCTAGATCCTATGTCTAGTATGGAAGTAGTAAACCTAGCAGACTTTTTAGAATTGAGAAAAAAAAACAAAAGAACATGAATAATTTTTTTCAGGATTTCAGGGAAAATGGAGTGCAGGTGGCTATGTCTATACCATTCTATGTTTTGTATTCTAGCTATCTACCAATTTAAGTTAATATTCTATGTCTAGTATAGAAGTTATAAACATTGCAGCCTTTTTAAATATGTAAAGAATTTTTGTAAGTAAACTTAAAGATTTTTTTTTTGTAATTTAGAATAAAATAGAGCGCAGGTGGCTATGCCTATGCTATTCTATGTTTTGTATTCTAGCTATCTACCAATTTTAGTTAATATTCTATGTCTAGTATAGAAGTTATAAACCTAGCAGCCTTTTTAGATATGTAAAGAATTTTCGTAAGTAAACTTAAAGTTTTTTTTTTTGTAATTTATAATAAAATAGAGCGCAGTTGGCTATGCCTATGCTACTCTATGTTTTATATTCTAGGTATTTACCATTTTTCATTGACATCCTATTTCTAGTATAGAAGTAAAAAACTCCAATCTGTTTAGAAAAATTTAAAATTTATAAAGTAGTTTTTGATTTTTTCTTTCAGAATTTTAGTGAAAATGGAGCGCATGTGGGTATGGCTATAGTATTTTAGAGTTTATATTCTATCTAATTACCAACTTTTATCTAGATCCTATGTCTAGTATGGAAGTAGTAAACCTAGCAGACTTTTTAGAATTGAGAAAAAAAAACAAAAGAACATGAATGATTTTTTTCAGGATTTCAGGGAAAATGGAGTGCAGGTGGCTATGTCTATACCATTCTATGTTTTGTATTCTAGCTATCTACCAATTTTAGTTAATATTCTATGTCTAGTATAGAAGTTATAAACCTAGCAGCCTTTTTAGATATGTAAAGAATTTTCGTAAGTAAACTTAAAGTTTTTTTTTTTGTAATTTATAATAAAATAGAGCGCAGTTGGCTATGCCTATGCTACTCTATGTTTTATATTCTAGGTATTTACCATTTTTCATTGACATCCTATGTCTAGTATAGAAGTAAAAAACTCCAATCTGTTTAGAAAAATTTAAAATTTATAAAGTAGTTTTTGATTTTTTCTTTCAGAATTTTAGTGAAAATGGAGCGCATGTGGGTATGGCTATAGTATTTTAGAGTTTATATTCTATCTAATTACCAACTTTTATCTAGATCCTATGTCTAGTATGGAAGTAGTAAACCTAGCAGACTTTTTAGAATTGAGAAAAAAAAACAAAAGTACATGAATGATTTTTTTCAGGATTTCAGGGAAAATGGAGTGCAGGTGGCTATGTCTATACCATTCTATGTTTTGTATTCTAACTATCTACCAATTTAAGTTAATATTCTATGTCTAGTATAGAAGTTATAAACATAGCAGCCTTTTTAAATATGTAAAGAATTTTTGTAAGTAAACTTAAAGATTTTTTTTTTGTAATTTAGAATAAAATAGAGCGCAGGTGGCTATGCCTATGCTATTCTATGTTTTGTATTCTAGCTATCTACCAATTTTAGTTAATATTCTATGTCTAGTATAGAAGTTATAAACCTAGCAGCCTTTTTAGATATGTAAAGAATTTTTGTAAGTAAACTTAAAGATTTTTTTTTGTAATTTAGAATAAAATGTAGCGCAGATGGCTATGCCTATGCTATTCTATGTTTTGTATTCTAGCTATCTACCAATTTTAGTTAATATTCTATGTCTAGTATAGAAGTTAAACCTAGCAGCCTTTTTAGATATGTAAAGAATTTTCGTAAGTAAACTTAAAGTTTTTTTTTTTGTAATTTATAATAAAATAGAGCGCAGTTGGCTATGCCTATGCTACTCTATGTTTTATATTCTAGGTATTTACCATTTTTCATTGACATCCTATGTCTAGTATAAAAGTAAAAAACTCCAATCTGTTTAGAAAAAATTAAAATTTATAAAGTAGTTTTTGATTTTTTCTTTCAGAATTTTAGTGAAAATGGAGCGCATGTGGGTATGGCTATAGTATTTTAGAGTTTATATTCTATCTAATTACCAACTTTTATCTAGATCCTATGTCTAGTATGGAAGTAGTAAACCTAGCAGACTTTTTAGAATTGAGAAAAAAAACCAAAAGAACATGAATGATTTTTTTCAGGATTTCAGGGAAAATGGAGTGCAGGTGGCTATGTCTATACTATTCTATGTTTTGTATTCTAGCTATCTACCAATTTTAGTTAATATTCTATGTCTAGTATAGAAGTTATAAACCTAGCAGCCTTTTTAGATATGTAAAGAATTTTTGTAAGCAAATTTAAAGATTTTTTTTTGTAATTTAGAATAAAATGGAGCCCAGGCGGCTATGCCTATGCTACTCTATCTTTTGTATTATAGCTATCTACCAATTTTAGTTAATATTCTATGTCTAGTATAGAATTTTTTTAAATTTATAAAGTAGTTTTTGATCTTTTCTTTCAGAATTTTAGGGAAAATGGAGCGCATGTATGTTTATAGTATTTTAAAGTTAATATTTTTGCTAATTCCCAATTTTTATCATGATCCTATGTCTAGTATGGAAGTATTAAACATAGCAGACTTAATGTCAGCTAGGAATTGAAAAAATAAATCAAACATTTTATTTTTTCAGGATTTCAGGGAAAATGGAGCGCAGGTGGCTATGCCTATGCTACTCTATGTTTTATATTCTAGCTATTTACCAATTTTAGCTGATATTCTATGTCTAGTATAGAAGTTATGAGCCTAGCAGACTTTTTAAATTTGTAAAGAATTTTCATTAAATATTTGAGATTTCAGGAAAAATTGGACGCAGGTGACTTTTTCATATTCTAGATATCATTCTAATTGATTTAAATAGTGTTTTAGTATAGACTATATAACGAAATATAGTGGTTAGTTAATTAATATAAAATAAAATTGTTAATAAATAAGATTTTTTTTTCAACAGTTTTTTCTTATGATGCTTCATTATTATATTAAGACTATGTACCTGTTAAACATTTTAATATATTATCGCATATATATAAAAACAAATATTTATTTAAAACCTATTTAAAGTGGTCGGGTTATAAAGGCTGCTAGATTTTGGCTGCCAACTTCACACCCGTCCATTCAAGCTTATCCAGCTAGTCGTTTAAACTAGCTTATCATGACATGACTATTAATAATTTATTAAAAATATTATTCAACAATAATAATTTAAAAATAAATTAAGCTAAGTAAATTATTATTATTTTATTTTAATTCAAAAAATACAAATAATCTTTTACAAAGAAGGAAAAATTTAAATATAAATAGATAATTGTCGTAAATACTAAACGTTTAGAATCCTAATAACTGGCTTTAAAATAAAATTAAAAAAAAACATAAATATAAAACTACACTTATTAGGATATTGAAATTATTAAGATACCTAACTGGCTGACCATTACAATTCACTCTTCACGAAATGTGTCGCTTTTTACCTATCTAAACCCCCACGCCCGTCCATATTATTTCCCATCGTATACAGATGCTGAATCTGAAAGGTTGTACCTATTTTGGGCTAATATGTGGCTCTACTGATCAAATCAAACAACTTTTCCTATGGAACCATGCGTCGCAAATTAAAAAAAAAACTTTCCCATACAAATCGTCATTTTAACATTACTAGTTTAAATAGAAAAGGTATTTTTTTTATTTGCGACACATGGGGTTCCATGGGAAAAGTTGTTTGATTTCATCAGTAGAGCCACATAATAGGCCAAAGTACAACCTTTTAATGTCACCATTGTTTAAAAAGTTAAGTAGTACCTATTATTAATCGATGTAAATTCTTTTATTCTTGCTTTGTAAATGATTTCTAAGTCGTAAATTGAAAAAAATCTAAGCATTAAAATTAGTCAAATAATCGTAATTGTTTGACTAATCAAATCTTTATGCCCGATTTCACCAACGATCCCTAACTCTAAAGGAGCCCCATAATAATAAGTTTGACATATTTGCTATGAAACAACTGTCATTAAGTGTACCTTAACATTGCCCCCTTAGAGTTGGTGAAATCGGGCATTAGTCTCTTAAACTTTCAACAGTTTAGTTACCACCTGTTCCAAAACTGTCCAATGACCTAACTAGACTGTTTCGATTTTGGGTCAAAATCAAAATTATTGTACAGTAACAAAAAAGAAACAAATATGAATAACGTTACAAATATGAATAATGTTACAAAAAAGTAACAAAAAGGAATTGTAAGGGTTTCTTCACACTATTGTAATTAAATAAAAACATTATTTAATATTAACTATTCAGAAAGTATACAAATAGCAAAACTAATCATCTTTTCTAAAAGAGTGTAAAAATTCAAAAGAAAAATGCAAAGTTACCATATATGTATAATTACAGTTTAATGTTGCTTTACTGTTATTACCCCAAAATTTAACTAATTAAAAGTCACTTTTAAAGTTATTACTAATCATAGTCGTGTTGCAGATCATTGTGTTAAAATTAGTATCTGCACTAAGATATCAATAATATTTTTTTCTTATTAATAAGAAATAATCAACTTCAATAATAATTTTGTTTTCACTTAATAATAAGATAAAATAAACTTCGGTAATATCAATAATAAGTTCGATTTTAGTAATCTTAAAACAGGTAGGTAATCAATTTCAGTATAATTTTTAGGACAGTGGGCAGCATTTCACGGTATTCACTTCTGAGGCTCTGCCATGGGTTTGCGCATTGTAGAAACGTGACTTATTTGTATACGTATACGTGAGCAATAACCAATAGGGCCGCTTTATTTTTGGTAACAGAATTGAATACGTATACTATTTTTCTGACTTTCCGATAATTTTGCAATTTTAAAAGGTACTCTTAATCCGTTAAATTTATCAGTCGATTTTTTTTTTATCATTTTGTTTTAGTCTTTCTCTGTAAAGGCGTTGTCTTTGGCATTTTCTATAACAAATAATTAAGACATAGATATTTAAAATCTTATAAAAATATTTAAAAAACAATGCAATTTTAAATAGCCATAAAAATATTAATCTTGTAAAAATTAAAACTTATTTTTTACGTTCATTAACCTAATGTGAAATAGCCTTTATTTCAATTTTGTTACATCATTTTTGTAACGTAACAAAAAAACGTTACGATTCGCTACAAAAAGGAAAACAAATCATATGTTTAAAATATAACCCTTAGCGATAAAGATACAAATAAACTTCTAAGATTAAAATAATAATCAGTTTCAAATGTATTATAAACAGCATTTTACACAGTATAGTAATAGTTTATCATTTACTTATCGTAAAATATACAGGCTTAACAAGAAAAAGGAATATATATTTGTTTAAATAAATGAACACGTAAAAAAACACACGTGTCGCACAACCATTTCACGCCATCAAAATGGCTGACTGCGGCCGCAAGACTCTGGTCGTCCTTATATCATAATGTTGCAAACCCAAAAATTTTGAAATCTGCTAAAATTAATGTTACAAAAGGGAATAACCAAAATGAAAAATAATGTAGACACGTGTTAAATTGTAGATAATTAATTTATCTCTGTGTTAATTTTATTGATTTTATAAGAATTACGTGGTAATTTAATCATAATTCAGTTAGATAAATTTAGAATTATCTAAAATTAAATAGATTTTTTTTAAATTACTTTTTTGTAACACACGTGTGTCTGGAGACATAATTATTTGTATGAACCAAGTACGATGTGTATATAGCAAAACAGTTTTTTTAATACTTACCGGTATTATTTCTTTGTTTATGAATACTAGAGGTATTAATTTGGAAAACCTATATTTAAAATATATAGATCTTATTTAAAAAATATTAACCATTTCAACGCTATTCACAAGGACGTTTTGAGATGTAAAAATGTAAAAAAATTTTGAATACGACCCTTTTATGTTGGATTGTCCACTTTCAGAGTGGTTACTAAAAGGGAACTCTCTTTTAGGATGAAGCAGCGATGATAATAAAAATTAACTTGTAATGCAAATTATTTATCTTTATTATTATTATTAGTCTTTTACGCTACTAATTTTGTATAAGTACAGTATACATGGTGACTTTGAAAGGATGTACTTTGGGCTAATACTAGGTTCTACTGATCAATACGAACAATTTTTCCCATGGAACCATGTGGCGCAAATGAAAAAAAATATTGCCTTCTCCATACAAACAAGTAATGTTAAAATGACCAATTTGTAAAATTATTTTTTGTAACTTAGGAAGCCAAATTTTTTTTTCATTTGGACACATGGTTCCATGGGAAAAGTTGTTCGATATGATCAGCAGAACCTCATATTAGCCCAAAGTACATCCTTGCAAATTCACCCTGTATATGGGGGAATGGTATTTTTCCGATATGTTTTATTAATAACTATACAATACGTATATTAGGTTATACTTTTAGTTCCAAAAATAGCTTGGCCTTTTAAATATAGCTATAGGAATAGTTTTAATATTTAGTTAAATATATTGAATTATTTAAAAGCAGCTACTGCGAATTAATAATACGTATTATAAAATATAGTTCAAATAGAAAAAAGGGATATATACGTTTTTTTTATTCTTTCACTTAGACCCTTTTTCTGTAACTTTTTTTTAGCCATTTGTATACACGTGGCGTGGTCAATAATATCTATTACTATTCCAAACTTAAAATAAATTGGTACCTTTTTTGAAAAAAAAAACGGAACTCAAAAAAACGTTAAAACATAGTCAAACATTATATAGAAACCTCACAAACAGCTACCTAATTATTATCACTTACCTGAGCAAATCCAGAAGCGTGTCAGAAGTCAAGGTGTCTTTCTTAACACTCTTGGTAATGTTTTGCTTCAGAGCATCTGTATCCTTGCCAGGCTTGATGGACGTCACCAGGATAATTCCCAGGATAACAGCGCAGACAGTGGTCGTCATGTAATACAGGATCGCTCGGAAACCAACCCTGGAAAACACCTGGATAGTGAGTAGGTATATTGTTTAAAATGCTGTTAGATTTTATTATTGCAGGAATCGATGCAGAGATATTGTCGCGGTAATATGACCGCCTCCATAGTGGTTGCGTCATTGTATCCGGAGGTCGTGGGTTCGATTCCCACCCATGACAGAAGATATTAGTACTTATATTTTCAAATGCCACATCAAATAGTCACTTTAAGAAGATTATCACGGTTCTATTGCGACCTTAACTTGATCTGTCATTTTTATATGTAAATAAATTTATTTTTCTAATATTATAGACAGTGCTTTAAGTCCAAAATCCACTAAAACAACTTTTGAAACTGTTTATAAGTCTACAACCACCGAACAGAATACCAAAGGTTATGACAAATAGTGGGCTATTATTATTATTAAATAATGGGCGAAGAGAATATTGCTGATATGCATAATTAAGCACTGGTAGTCAAGAATTTAGCGTTAGAATATATGACAGAATAAAGTTATTTTATAAAAGGCCGTCTAGAACCTGAGGCCGTAGACGGTATCGCGCCCTGCCGCCTTCCCGGTTCATAAACTATATTAATTAATTTAATTATATATATACGTTTAAAATATTTTTAATTTAGAAAAGTTATCGAATATGAAGCATTATTTAAGGATTCTCCTAATTTTCCTATAATATCTACTAGGAATTGCTAGATATGACAGCCCAGACAGTCTTAAGGTGAGTATAGACTAGAGCATTTACTTGTGTTATAAGTAAATGCTCTGAACAACGAACCGCTCTATGAAATGTTCTAGTGTATCACCCTTCACGGACCAGAAACGCTTTGGAAACTGAGCTTTTACCTGTATTGTACCATTCGTAAGAACGTTACATTACACAGAAATGCTCGAGAAAATGCTCTAGTCTATACTCACCTTTAGGATACCCAGCTATGGGGTTTTATTCCCACCTCATTGTAACCGATGGTATTCTTAGTCTACACTAAACAAGTGGTCAGCTCGTTGCAAATGATTATTCATTGATACACACCGGGGTCTGAATCAATTCGGCAACCAAGAATATTCGATATGATATTTATTTTAGTTTATATAAATCAAATTAAAGACTTACTTGCCAGATAGTGAGAGATCAAGCGACCCTATAGCAGACACTATAGAAGATACCAATAGAGGCACTATAAGACATTTAAGCATCCTCAAGAAGAGTTCCCCAGGATACTGGAAGTACATGACATCTCTCTTGCTCCACTCAGAGCCGGTGGCCCGGAGTCCCCACCCTAGGAGGGTTCCGGAAAGAACGCCGACTACTGTAAGAGCAGTAAGAAGATTGTCTCTTATGAACTTCCGCCATTTTTCTCGAGTCGTTGGCATTATGGAAGTTTGTGCTTATTGTCCGTCGTATCTGTAACAAAAAGTTAATATTAAAAAAGCTGAAATTGTTAAATAAATATAACGCGGAGATAAACATGGTGGAAATCAGGTTGGTCTCCTGGTATAACATACACAGGAATTAATGCATAGATAGTAGGATGCCCATTAATACACACCTCACGTTACTACACAGTCAGCGGCAAGATTCTAGGTCTGTGGGTTGAGGTAGTTAAGTTAATATAATTTTTGCCTTCGTCACTGAATATATAATACATTCTACTACTACATTCTCCGTCTTCATTCCGAAAACTATTGTTCAGACTACCTAAAAACAACAAAGACATGGATTTTTATTTTTTTATAGGATAGGTATTGTATCTAGCTGAGATCTAGACCTAAAAAATCGATGAAACGGACATGAACCGATTTGTATTAGCTGCTTTATCGTTTTTAATCAACTTTGCCTTTGATTTATAACTGCACCCTGAAATCTGAAAGGACTACCTCGAAAAGAAATCGATGCAGTAGTCTCCTGAAAACTGTTGAAACCATGGACTAAACCGAACATGACACTTGACATTATTTGCATATACCTTTCCACCATTAGACTATTATTTCTCAGTGCCATTAGTAAGATAGAATAAGTTTACTGTAGAACCTTCTCATTTATATCCTTAGGTCCATAGCGTATATTTATTGCTTATATTATTTAAATCAAGTTACTGCTATAATTATTGAAGTAGGTATATAGGTTAATGCAAAAACAGTTGTTTGCGTGGAACGTTATCGGTAGGTATACCAGTCTGTGACCGATCAAAATGTCAGTTCCAGCTGGTCCGGAATTAAGCAGTTTAAGCTAGCTTATGCTAAGGACCCACAGCTGTTATATTCAAAGATTGACTGTTATATCCAAAGTAACAATGAAGTAAATATGAAATATTTGTTATATTACCATATTTTGCATGCATGGTAGAGAACTTGCTAAAGACATGATGGTTCTAAAGATATAAATAGGTTATAATTTATTTTAAGAAGATACCAAATGATATAATTTTCTATGTACATTTTTTTCTATATCTTTTATAAGTACTTTTTTCAGCAATTATAAAAAACACATTCAAGGAGCTTAAAAAACTGCAATTTCTATCTTTTTTGTAATAAGTAGGACACCACAGATTGCTCTAGTCACAAGCTAAGCTAGTTCTAGGCTTGTACTATGTGTACTAGAAACAACGATACAAAACATATTATATTTTATAAACAGCCAGATCATGACAAATTGCATAGAAACAACGTATTATTTTTTTGCCATGGGTGGGGATTAACCCCCACGACCTCCAGATACAACGCCAAAGGTTCAACCGGAGGCGATCGAATTAAAAAAAATACTTGATCTAATAATTTAATTATAAAAAAATATGACTGTAACGTTTATTTTCGGTTTTTATATTTTGTCTCTTTTATTTTGCAACAAAAATAAATATATAACTGAAACAAAACATTCCATAACTAAAGTGTTCTTTAAGGCTTTAATAAGTTTTTATGAATACTCTGCACTCATTCACTTTTTTATATGGAGATTTTTTAATCATTTTTTTTTACTTTTCCATCCGTGGACTTTTTGGGTTTCATGAAAATTTGATCATTGGTTTCGGAACGCATAGAATCCAATTTTGTATTTATAGAGAAGATAGTGAGTAGGTATATTTGTAACTACAAACACCGTGACACGAGAATTCTATATAGGTATAAGATATTTTTGTTCCTTCTATATTAAATTAGGATCATATATATTGTTTTTTTACAATGTTCATTGTTATTTTAAATAAAAACTTTAGGTATTCGCACCTCTCTATTATATAGATGTCATTGTACCTTTTGAAGAAATTTCAATTCGCAACACGTGTTGGGCAGGCAAAATGATTATACAGGGTGAAATATATTGGTCATTTTAACATTACTAGTTTGTATGGAGAAGGCAATTTTTTTTTCATTTGCGACACATAGTGCCATGGGAAAAGTTATTCGATTTGATCAGCAGAACCTCATATTAGCCCAAAGTACATCCTTTTAAAGTCACCATGTATATTTCTATAAACGAGGTGGAAGTATAGTTTTATAACTATGTATTACTTTGAATTTGTATGGGAAATAGTTGAGAAATTTGTAAGCGGAAATTTTAAGAACTAAAAATGTAATGTAAATAGTAAATTGGTGACAATGTTAATACTTATATAAAATGTCTATAATATTATTGTTTTATATTGTCATAAACATTAATTTCTTTCTTCAGCAAGATAATAACATATTTTATGACCGATGATTTACATGCCTATCTATGTAATAATATTGCAGATATTATGTAAAACATTTGTATATATAGATGACACAGGTGTTCACTAACACTATAGTTACAAAATAAAGATTGGAGTAGCACAAATATTGCGTAATTTAGAAATAATAGTAGATACGAGTACCTATATTTAAAACAACACATCTCAAAATAAATATTCAATCATATGTACTGAAAAAATAGAAGTTTTTGAAACTATTCTTTTATTTATTTTTTATTTTTATTTATTTAACCAACAAAAAAAACAGAATTGTACAAGTATTTCTCTGCCAAACTATATAAATAGTTTGTCGGCAGATTGCTCTCGTTACATGTTTTGACACTTAATTATAACACAATTTTAATTTATTTTTAATAGACACAAAACAACAATACATTTAACAAAGTGAAGTACAGGCTTATAAATGGCTTACTTTGGAAGAAACAATCTATTTAGGTTGGATTCAATCTGATCCAACAATTCTTTTTTAACTTGGATCTTATTATAGGTGACCTTTGACATTTCCGTTGTTCTTAGGTCTTGTGATAGTGAATTTAGTATCCTAGGAACAACGTACTGTCGCGTCCTCTCGCCGTAGTAATTTCTACGGGTGCATGTTTCCACCAATTCCTTGTTTTTATTTCTCCGTGTGTTGAAGTTATGTCTAATTGATTCTTTATACTCAGTACTGTTATACTGTTCTATTGCAATTAAAAAATTTACTTTTTCTTGTACCGGTAGTATTTTACAGTGTAAAAATAATTTTTCATAATTTTCATAATATTTTTGTTTAGTTTGTTTATTTACTAATGATTTTAAAAACCTAATTTGAATATTTTTAATTTGGTTAAGGTATGTTGGAAACGTACACCCGTAGCTACTTAGGCCATAAGATAGCAATGACTCTGCTAATGCATGGTATACCATAAACAATGTGGCCAAACTTACAATTCCACGTAGATGGTAAAATTTGCCAAGCACGGATCTTAATTTTGAGCACACAGTGCTCACGTGCATCTTCTGATTAATCAAGTGTTTTTTTTTTTAATTTAAATACATTTATTTCGCCACCAATTATATTTTTATTTAATTGTTATTAGGGATATGTACACACAGAATATAGTCAAATTAACAATCATCTCAAAATAACAAAAACCAAAATAGCATTCACAAATTATATAGCATCCACAAATTATATAGCATCCACGAATTATATAGCATCCACGAATTATATAGCAACCACGAATTATATAGCATCCACAAATTATATAGCATCCACAAATTATATAGCATCCACAAATTATCTAACATCCACAAATTATATAGCATCCACAAATTATATAGCATCCACAAATTATAAATTTTATCATATATTAATTTAGTATCTTTTTTTATTTTAATGCAAAGGATTAATTACTCTTTATTTACTAGAGCACGATGTGGGACTTTGTCTTCTGAAAACCGATGAACCCACAAACTAAACCCAAAACATGACTAGATCTAGAAAAGTGGGCACAAAACGGGTCGCTAGGTCTAACAAAGTATAGAGACCTTTCTCCTAGCTAAAAATAAATACCTACGGATTAAAACTTATTTAATTGTAGGTTATTAAAATTAAAAAAAAAAACTAATTGGTATGTTCTTTATTTTATGAATATGTTGCCTGAAGACGTAACCTAACAAGGTAAAATATAGCAAGTTACTGTTATAATATTGTGTTTTTATTTATGTATTTAATTAGATAATCTATGAAAAATAATAAAGCAGTTACAGCAAATAAAAAATATATAATTTAAATTTTATTTAAAAGAAAAAACTGAAAAATGGATATTAGTCCATTTTTCAGTTTTTTTACGGAATAACCTCCCCGGGATAGGAAAGAATATAGAGATAAGAACACAGAAGATGAGCGGATGAATTTGAGAAAGCAGGTGAATGAGACTTGGCTTTTTTTCATAAGAAAAAATAAATAGAAAATTCTGAAGGATATAATATAGGTATATAAGGAATACTGAAGGACGATAATTTGTTAAATGGCCATTCAACAAATTGTCAGTAGGTACGGCGTTGTTAAATGTATAGTTGCCAATGTTGTATTTATGTTATACAGTTATCGGTAAATAAAGGCTTAATAAAAATAATAATTATAGTTTAATACTAAAATAAAAATAATCGAATTTCCAGAATAAAATAATAAACATAACACATTGATATTGCTCTCGTCACAAACTAAGCTCTAGGATTGTACAATGTGTACCAGAAACAACAAAAATAATTTATATTATATTTGATAAACAAATACCCAGACCATGACAAACTGTACAGAAAAAAACGTATCTACTAATATTTTTTTGCCATGGGATGGAAATCGAACCCACAACCTCCGTATACAACGTCAAAGACGCAACGACGGAGGAGAGTGGCAGTCAAATATATATGATTATTTCCTAAATATAAATAAATATCATTTTAATCTTCTAATAATAACGTAGACATGGGTTAATAGCATTTGGCACCGACAGTTAGGTTACACGAGTCACATCACGGTGACATTGTAGATTATAATATAGGAGATTGTCACGGAAATTCTAAACATGTTCCTAATGTTAGTTTATTTTTTATTTTAGTACGATTACATGTTCCTTAGCGACGCCCGCCAAGACGGCTTCAAAGAAACCAGTTTTATTTTATTCCTAGATTGCGGGACACGTCCTAAATATCCCAAAAATGGTTAAAAACACGACCGCCGGTTGGAATAAAACCTAGTAGACCTTACACTGGTATACTAGTGTAAGGTCTACTAGGTTTATTTGTATGTATTCAGTAGTATACTTGTGTAAGGTCTACTAGGTTATTCGTATGTATTCGGTAGTATACTAATGTAAGGTCTACTAGGTTTATTCGTATGTATTCGGTAGTATACTTGTGTAAGGTCTACTAGGTTATTCGTATGTATTCGGTAGTATACTAATGTAAGGTCTACTAGGTTTATTCGTATGTATTCGGTAGTATACTTATGTAAGGTCTACTAGGTTTATTCGTATGTACTCGGTAGTATACTAGTATAAGGTCTACTAGGTTTTATTCGTATGTATTCGGTAGTATACTAGTGCAAGGTCTACTAGGTTTATTCGTATGTATTCAGTAGTATACTTGTGTAAGGTCTACTAGGTTTATTCGTATGTATTCGGTAGTATATTAGTGTAAGGTCTACTAGGGAGCTTAGCATAACCACATCGATATAATTTGACTGATATGAATGATAAAATCGATAAATATCGTTTATGAACGAAAAATCTCGATATGTATCGATTTTGTCCTTTTATCGAAGCTATCGATGCTGTTATGTTAGAGCCCTAGGTTTTATTCCAACTGGCGGCCCCATTTTTTAACCCTTTTTGGGATATTCAGGACGTGTCCGCAATCTGAGCCCCAAAAAAGCACATTTTCATCTAAGTAGACAATTTCGAATGTAATAACTTAAAGGTTTGCTCTAATGCAACATAAATAATAGGTATGATTACGAAATTAAGTTGAATTGACTATAAAGAATCGGGAATATCAAAGTTGACCATTTCGTAACCGAATCATTTAGCCGGCATAGTGGGAGCTGGTCGGAGATCAATGTTGTTAATATTTATTGATCGACCTCATTCATAGACTTTGTAAATCTGCTTACCATTAGGTAGACACAAAGTCACATTCACATCAATAAAATACATGAATAAATAAACACAAAAATATACTTGTAAATAATTTATTAAATTATGAGTGCAAAATATTCTTAACATATGCAGACCTTGTAAACGAGGCAATATAATATTTTATGTTTGTGAACTTGTACATTTATCATAAGGAATACTGTTGTATGTTATGCACTTTGCTTGTCACAATAAATCACATCTCTGACCATAAAATGTTATGTAGGTAATAACAGTGAGTAAAAGAAATCCTATACACTCCGGTCCGGATGAAATTTTGGTAAAACTTACTTGATTGTCCAATAATAATACTTATACCTTTTTTTTCTAAAATACTAATAATAAATAAAAATTGGGGCACGTTTCGAGTGACCTTAGAGCTGCAGCGTATTTCTTTCAGAATGTTAGCTTAACAATTCATCCTGGCACTATGCCGCACGGCATCAATTTAGTTGATATTTTTATTTTATAGTTATCTATACAGGTTGAATTTGAAAGGATGTACATTGGACTAATATGAGGTTCTGCTGATCAAATCGAACAACTTTTCCCATGGAACCATGTGTCGCAAATGAAAAAAAAATTGGGTTCCCCAGACAAATTGGTCATTTTAACATTATAGTTTGTATGGAGAAGCACATACCATAATTATCATCATCATTGCCATCGGCTACGACGAGTTGGGATTAAAACTCCTCCACTGGGTACCCTGGGGCCGTCTAGGCGGTCTATTTATATATAGGTAGGTTTATTTTTGTTATTAGGTATCTATTTTATTTAAATTCTCTTTTTTTCGGAGGTTTCATTTTAATACATAGTTTTTAATTCGTATTATTTATTTAATCAAATTTAATGTTATTTAATTTTAAACTGAATAAAAATATGTTACTTTAATACAAAAAAAAAAAAAAAATTAAAGTTATTTTAATACGAAAGAAACCTGTCATAACATTATGTTCATTCGATTTATATCTATAGTTTACCTCAACAATAGTAGTAACGGTTTGTGTTTTTTTTTCATATAAAACAACATAAAGATCTTTTTCATGAAAAAACGGACAAGATCTTGTTACTGAAAATGATGAACAGTCATCTGAGGCTCTACCATGGGTTTGTGCATTGTAGCAACGTAACGTATACGTATACGTTACGTTGCTACAATGCACAAACCCATGGTAGAGCCTCAGATATATTAATAATAATATGTAGGACAAATTACACATATTGCTCTGGTCACAAACTATAATAAGCTCTAGGCTTGTACTATGTGTACCAGAAGCAACGATATAATACATATTATATTTTATAAACACCCAGACCATGACAAACTGTACAGAAAAAAACGTACTAATATTTTTTGCCATGGGTGGGAATCGAACCCACGACCTCCGGATACAACGCCAAAGGCGCAACCACTAATCTATGGAGGCTGTCGAATATTAAGGTGCAAGATATTTTGCTTTTGCGTTGGAATGTTTTTATAATATTATAATTATGTAGAGATACCTAATCTACATCAGAAATGGATTTCAAACATGTGCGGAGGACCTATATAGTTTATATAATCTATAGATACAATAAAAATCTGGATTGTTTATAAACGATTTTTTTTTTGTTGAATAGGTAATAGATCTGGGAGTAAAATAAGTTATATATAAGAACAAAGTTATATATTAAATAAAACTTAATATTGAAAATATTTTATATGAGTTTTTGAGAAATATATACTTATTTTAAATTTTGAAAAAAACATGCACACGAAGCTGTGGGAAAAGGCTGGTACATAATATATGTATTATTGTTATTCTTTAGAAAGTAAAGATAAGTAAAGAGGTTAAATATGTTGTGACTTGTTATTGAGTTTTGTTTGTTGAATAATTAATCATTTTAATTAACATCACTTGTTATATTAATGAGACATGATGCAGAGATCAGAAATTATATCGGTGACATCATGCACGTACAGTACTAGTAAATTATACATACATACATATCATCACGGGTGCCTTACGGCGCCCGAGACCGCCTAGACGGCCCCAGGGTACCCAGCGGAGGGATTTTAATCCCACCTCGTCGTAGCCGATGGTATGAGTCTACACCGAACAAGTGGCTAGCTCGTCGCGATGTTTTGAATAGACTCAATAACCCATCTATAAACAGTTTCACAAGTTGGTATAGTGAAACCGGGACCGATAGCTTAACGTGCTCTCCGAGGCACTATAGTGGTGTTGTCAAACAAATGTACATTTTTTTTTTAATTAAAAACTCACCGGGATTTGAACCAGGGACCTAAGTGTTTTTAAGTCCAAGGTCTAACCAACTCGGCCACCATGTACGTACACACTCCTGATGATATGTAAGGACACCTTATACTATAGGAAGACAATTTACAATTATTTTATTAATATTAAAATTACATAAAGATACCTAATATGGACTTTTAATAATAATAAAATACTTGTAAATTACATAATCTATCTAATCAGCCTTTATTTCATAAAAAAAATAATTGAGTATTAAATAAATATTAAACAATTACGTATTATCTCGTATAATCAAATCACAGATATTATATAACCAGCCTGTTTTAATTATTATTTAGAAAGGTTTCATTCTTTAACAAAAACAATACCTATATATTTTCTTTAGTATGAACGCTTATAAAATCAAAGAGCACAATTTAATTTAATCAGTAAAGGGATTTGTCCACAATATGAAACACAAAAGAAATAGGTACATAAAAATGTAGAAAATATATTTTTATTTAGGTCAATGTTGTAGATATAATTCATTGAGATAAATTTTATAAAGAGTGGTAAATAAGTGTAATACAATGACCTTACTAAAATTGTGTCAAATAAAATCACAGTTTCGGTTCTGTGTGGTTCTTAAATCTTATTAGTAAGTTTATTTGCTGGCATCTGTTTGTCGAATCACAACATTATATTTTTGTAGTAAAATTATACGTACCTACAATATTCTTAGTTGAACTAGTAAAATGAGCACTATACACGTAGTGGAGTAATGAGTTTTTAATTGAAATTTGTTTGCCAGCACCGCTATAGTCCTCGGAGTGTACGTTAATCTATCAGTCTCAGTTTTACTGCACCAACTTGTGAACTTGTGTTATAGGTATGTATGGGACCTAGCCACTTATTCGATGTAGAGTCAGAATACCATCTTCAACGAGGTGGGATTAAAACCCACCACCAGTCTGGGTACCCTGAAGCAGTGTAGCACTTGTTGTTGTGTACAGACAGAAAATATTGGAAGGTAAAAAGTTCTATTTCTTTTTAAATAGAAGCACGACATGTGACTATGTAGGTAACGTAAGGTACCTTACGTTAAGCAGACCTTCAAAGACCATGAATGGGGTAGATCCGTACCTTGAAAACAGACTACCCCCTTGAACATAAATCGATGCAGTAGTCTTCGGAAAACTGGTGAAACCCACAGACTAAAAACGAAACATGACTGGGTCACTTGGCTGTTTTTGCATCTATATAGGCGGTAGTATAGACGGTCGTTCTGCCTAACGAAGTTATAGAGCCCTTCCTCCCACCTAAAATAAAAATTTTATAAACAGCATTTTTTGAGATTGCGACTCTAGGCATTTACAACTTCATTGGTATAATATTAAAAGAGGAAATAATTGATTTTCCACGAGATTCCTCGCCCACGACATGGCCGGAATCTCTGCCAGCGACTTGGCATCGTTTTATTTATTGTTCACGCATAATTAAATTTATGATGTGTTATATTTTGGCCCTTAGCCTTGACACTTTACGAACTTCAAATTAAAAAAAAAAGTAGTAAAATTCAATAAAATAAATACCATCACGGGTGCCATCAGTGGCTCGCCACTTATTAGGTGTTGCCTCCGAATACCATCGGCGAAATGAGGATGAGTTAATCCCACCGCTGGGACCCTGAGGCCGTTTAAACAGTTCTCGGGAGCCAAATTGTTGCGGTGTTTATGATGAAATAGCCTCGTTGTATAAAGCGGTCACCCATCCCAGGCCGGTCTTGATGTCATCTGCTTAACCTTGTTGTCAGTTGCGCAGTGACTTAACCACGAGGCTGGGGCCGCTTTTTTAAAAGTAGTCTCGGAATGAATTTTAAAAAACTTGTATAAAGTAAACGCTTATAATCTAGCTCATAAATTAGTTAATAATAAATAGTTTATTTTTAACCTATACAAATAAAAAGAGATACCAACGGAGTATATAGGGTTTCTCTAGGGTACTTTTTTATATGCACATATTTATTTATTCATAAATATAGTAGTAATTGTATATTTACGTGGTGGCCGAGTTGGTACAGTTTTTAAGTGGCCGGTTCAATCCCTGGTGGTGTACCTATGAGTTTTAAAATTAAAAACTATGTACAGAACGAGTGTGTATGTATTAAAATTACCACTTTAGCGCCTCGTACAGCACATTAAGCTTTCAGTTCCAGTTCCACTATAGCTATTTGTGAAAATAAACGCTGGGTAACCTAAAGGCCGTGTAGGTGGTCTGGGCTCCGTTACGCACCCGTAATGGTACTACAGAAAAAGTTAGTATAGTGCACTAGTTAAAAGTAGTATACCTACGTATATTTCTATTCGTTTGGAAACGAAAATCTACGAAAATTATTAATAAAATAAAAATAAATTATTTTTTTATTATTATTTTCTTTATTATCTTACTATAACAATAATTAATATAGGCAGCCAGATTTTTCCGACAAATTACTTGACCTGCTCCGAAATTTTTCTAACAAGTTAATTTTTTCCCCAAATGCGTAGGTTCAAGTGTTTGCCGCAATCCTTACTTTTGCCGATTTTTTACAATTATCCATTATATTTTAATTACAGACAATTAAGGGACCCACTAGCGGTATAAGGATTTGCGCTAATTTTATAACATTATGACGTTTAAAATGCATAAATATTTTAAATTTAAATAACGAATTTCGAAAAAAAGCCAGTCGCCATAACGGATATTTATTGGCTCTGTAGACGGTTTAGTGTGACCGTGTAAGTATATACCTATAATTTGGCAATTGATTAAATTATCTTTATATATGGACATTTAAACCGGTATTCATAAAACTTTAGTTATAGTAGGTTTTGTTTATTTTTATGGCAACAAAACCTACTATAACTAAAGTGTTCTTCAAGGGCTCACGAAGTTTTTATGAACAAGGCTTTTATAAATAAGTCTTAAAATCGATATTATATCTATTTTGTCGATTTATCAAGGCTGTCGATTATGTTGTGCTTTAGTAGTACAGTACCTAGCTATAATAGCTACTAGCATATTTATCAAATATTTGCATGCAAATTTTAGCTTTATCTGTTGATTGAGAAAAATATTACTACCTACCATGATTCCACTCTATTGGCTTTATTCATAAAAACTTTTTGAGTTCTTTAAGTAAACTTTAGTTATAAAAAAAAGACGAAACATTCTATAACTAAAGTGTTCTTTAAAAACTCGAACAAGTTGTTTTTTTATCGGAGTATGACATGTGACTTTGTATCTACCTGATTATAAGCACTACAAAGTGCTTAAATAAGACTTACAAAGTGCATAAATGGGGTTGATCAATCCATTGTTGCTTAACAATATTGATCGCTGATGCGGCTACGAAATGGGTGGCGACAAAAACATTACGAGTCTGTTTTAATATCCTCGCTGCTTTATCGTCAAATCAAGCGAGGTAGTAGTCTCCGGAAAACCACAGACTAAAACCGAAACATGATTAGGTGACTTGACTTTTTGCATCTGTATGGGATGGTAACGAGTCCGGTCAGTCAGCCTAGCAGAGCTATAGGCCTTCCTATTCCTACCACCTAAATTTTTTTGAATACCGGTGTAAATATATCTCTATATTTTCTTATTTTTCTTAGGTCATTCAATAAGATACATAAATAAAACACAATTAATAATAATAACTTGCTATTTTTCGCCTTATCAGGGCGTCTTAAAATTAATAAGTATAATTGTTTCGTATGAACAATTGATCTACTTTTTAAATTTTCTTTATTGGTAACACTGAGTCTATACAATTTGTTTATAATTTCTTATATTAAATTTTTAAAGATAAAAATGCAATGAAAAAATTCCTGGTGGCGGGACTCGAACCCACGAACCTCGCTATCGCGGCAAGGCGCTCAACCGCTGAGCCAACCAGGTCCCAGTCAGCCATCACGAATTTTGTCATTGCTTGTTATCTACTTATACACAGACGCCCTCTATTAGCTTTCTTCTAATAACTCTTATACGAGTGAAGTCAGAAGTCCTAGTTTCTAATACTAGATGGCAGAGGAGTCTGTTTTTTGTTTTTACTTTTTTCAGTATTTTTATATTTATGCATTTTTTTATAAATTCCTTTATAGGATAATCTTATATTAAATTTTTAAAGATAAAAATGCAATGAAAAAATTCCTGGTGGCGGGACTCAAACCCACGAACCTCGCTATCGCGGCAAGGCGCTCAACCGCTGAGCCAACCAGGTCCCAGTCAGCCATCACGAATTTTGTCATTGCTTGTTATCTACTTATACACAGACGCCCTCTATTAGCTTTCTTCTAATAACTCTTATACGAGTGAAGTCAGAAGTCCTAGTTTCTAATACTAGATGGCAGAGGAGTCTGTTTTTTGTTTTTACTTTTTTCAGTATTTTGCCGCGATAGCGAGGTTCGTGGGTTCGAGTCCCGCCACCAGGAATTTTTTCATTGAATTTTTATCTTTAAAAATTTAATATAAGATTATCCTATAAAGGAATTTATAAAAAAATGCATAAATATAAAAATACTGAAAAAAGTAAAAACAAAAAACAGACTCCTCTGCCATCTAGTATTAGAAACTAGGACTTCTGACTTAACTCGTATAAGAGTTATTAGAAGAAAGCTAATAGAGGGCGTCTGTGTATAAGTAGATAACAAGCAATGACAAAATTCGTGATGGCTGACTGGGACCTGGTTGGCTCAGCGGTTGAGCGCCTTGCCGCGATAGCGAGGTTCGTGGGTTCGAGTCCCGCCACCAGGATTTTTTTCATTGCATTTTTATCTTTATAATTTCTTATGCTATTTCCAGAGTTTTAGTCTATTTCCATACCAATAAAACCTGCAATTTTTTACGTTTTTACGTCAAATTTACGTTATAGTAAACAATAGTTTAGCAAATGGCAAATATTAACTATGGTATGTGGACGTGGGAGCGGGGCCCTGCACGGATGTAGTTGCGGATATCTTTATTTAGTGATATGCCAATCACTACGCGCGCTCGACTCCCCTTGCGCTGGTGACGTTCTCACGCAAGCTACCTCACTACTAACCTATATCTAAGCGACTGCGCAACCTATAAATTGTCTCGTATGATTCATTGATCTACTTTTTAAATTTTCTTTATTGGTAACACTAAGCCTATCCATTATATAGTCAAGAGATATTTCGGCAGTTTTATCTTTTTTGTAATAAAAACGAATCTTCAGCATCTGCAATTGGTTCTCTTTTTTTTTAAATAAAGGAGTCATAAGTGCCGTGTGTCGCTTCAAGAAATGGATGGTACGGCAGTGGTCGACTTCGCGGGGAACTACTGGTCCCCTGATAAGCAACTGCTTAATCTTTATTGTAGCCAGAAGCCGGCTTAATGGTATTTATCAATACTACTTATAGTTATTATTGGTTCTACAATAATATTTATTTCTTCATATTTTGTAACCGCACTATGAAAGGAGACTATCTCCTTTCATAGTGCGGTTACAAAATGTGCGATTGATTTGACGATAAAGCAGCGCGTGGATATTAAAATAGACTCGTAATGCAAATACGTCGATGTCGCCGCCCATTTCGTAACCACATCATTTAGCCGGCATAATGAGAGCGATGAATATTGTTAAACATCAATGTATGATCGACCCCATTTATGGATTTTGTAAGTATGCTTAACATCAGGTAGATACAAAACCACAAGCCGTACTCCATTAAAAATAAAATCCATTTTACCAACTTCTTTTCTATTTGTATGTTTATTTATATTTGACAAGAATGAGGACGATTTTAGCAACTCAGAACAACAGTATAAGAATTTAGTGGGTAAATATATTTTATTTTTTATCGGGTTGAACTTTGCAAATATAAAAACTATTTATAATAGCTCAGTCCGCTTTCATATTGTTTTTGTAGGTATAAACGCTTAAATTAGTTTTCAAAAATAAAACCGTATTCACAATCAAAATACTCCCACGCTATTTGTCAGTGTTGCCATGTAATTACTATGTTAATCGACCGAGTCTATTCCGCTACACGCGGTTGTATTCGCACTCGATGGTTGCAAATCGTGATCGATCCAGAACAATCCGGATAAAAGCGGATTACCGCTTTGTCAAACACAAAGGCTGTGTCAATAGGTATATACATTCTGCTACTTCATAACCTATAAGCATTGCTACCTTTTTTTTAACTGGGTCTCCAATTCTAATCAAATATAATCTTTTTAAATAAAAGAACTTGTCTCGATTAACTGACTGACTGACTGACTTGATCATCGCCCAGCCGTAATTACTGATGCTAGGAATATGAAACTTTGATAGAAGGCTTCTTTTTTTGTTTTAGGGGCGCAAAAAAAATCATCCCGGGAATTTCAGGAAAAGGGAAATCTGAAACTACTTATGTTTTCTTTTAAAATAAATCAATAATAGTTATACCATTTTTTAAATATCAGTGCTAAAGTTATAGAAATTTCTGCGTCAATTAATATTAATTCATAAATTACACATATACATAAAATAAATAAATAAATACCATCACGGGTTTGTTTTTGGCTCCCGAGAACCGTTTAAATGGAGTCAAGGTACCCAGAGGAGGGATTAACCCTTTAATTCCTCATTTCGCCGATTATATTCCGAAGTAACAAGTGGCGAGCTTGTTGCGGTGTTTAAGATGGTATACCCTCGTTGTATAAAGCGGTTACCCATCCCAGGCCCGGTCTTGTTGTCATCTGCTTAACCTCGTTATCAGTTGCGCAGTGACTTAAAACCACTAAGCTTGGGCCGCTTAATTACGTTTAAGAATTAGTAAATAAAACATTTCTGGCTATTATTAAATCATTAACGCTACATAAATAAATAAGCAAGTGTAAATGTTTGATTAGCTTTAGTAAGCTATATGTTTAGTAAGCAAAGTATGGTGAAGGATTAGCTTGTATGACAAGGTGTCTGTATACTATACTGGTTGTTTTTTTTTTACATTTTTTTTTTTAACCCTTAAGTTTCATTTATAGAACTCATTGTAAATAAAATAGGTATAGGAATTAAAAACGGCCCAAAAATAAATTATCATATGAACGCATATTATTAAAATTACTCCCAAATACATTTAATTGTCTTTGTATCAAGCAAATAAAATACAAGTGGCGGGATTTCAATCGTGAGTTTAGTATTAAAGTTGAAATGATTTGTAAACCTCTTTTTTCTACTTTAAGTCATTTTATCGTAATGTTTTTGTATGGGTGACACTAAAAAGAAAAAAAATGGTACTTGTTACTTATTTTCGTCATAGAGAATACAATATATAAAAAATACCATTGTGACCAAAAATATCTAGTAGGTATATAATTCAGGCTAGAGTATTTAATAATTAGTTATTTTATTATTAGTTATTTTATTATATTAGTTATTTTATTATATTAGTTATTTTATTATATTAACTACCGAAAGTAGCGTTTCATTTTGCTTGGTTCACGTTTCTAACTTCAAATAACAAATACTTTGATACAAAGTACCAAGTATATGAACACATTAATTAATAATTACTGGACCATTCTAAATGCAATGTTTTATTAATAGCTCTGTATATCTATTAGCTCTGGTTCGTTGTTTTTTTAAATGGTAGAAACTTAAAAACTTGAACAATATATCGGTCCCTGTTTGGAAAATTATACATAACACGACATCAAACGGGTAAAGCCGCGGGCAAATGCTAGATACATATATTTCGAACCAATTTAGACAAAAATATTATAGTACAAATTTTTCATTTTTTTTATTATTAAAATAAAATACTGTAAGTACTGTAACCTTCTCTATTATAGAGTAAGGCTACTACTGGCCATTTAAATGTTAGTTTTCTTATTTGAATATTTATGACATTTGTGAAGAGAATGAAACAAATCGAAGGAAAAAAAGATTAAAGATTAAGAAGAAATGTAAATTAACATCTCTCTATAATATAAAATAAAGCAGTGAAATAAAACAAAATGTAGGTACTGTAACCTTCTCTATTATAAAGTAAGGCTACTACTGGCCATTTAAATGTTAGTTTTCTTATTTGAATATTTATGACATTTGTGAAGTGAATGGAAAACAAATCGAAGGGAAAAGGATTAAAAAGAGAGATCGATGGAGAGGCACACGATGGAAGTGTGATGTATTCTTATAATATAAAACGAGTGAAACCGCGATTAATCCTCACTGTTTTGAGTTTATTAGCTTTGCAGGAATTTTATAATCTATAGGTTTGGTGAAGGCGCCAAAATGTGACCGAAAGTTTGGATTATTTCACTCTCTACGGTCACCGTACCCAATTTCCTTAGGGTAACTCCTTAGATACTTCTTTTAAACCATTTTTATGCATTTTATATATGTTTTTGTAATCTCTCTTTATTTCCCTATAGAATATAACATTCCTGCAAAGCTATATCAACTCAAAACAGTAAGGATTAATCGCGGTTTTACTCGTTTAATATTAAATTAATATATCACACTTCCATCGTGTGTCACTCTATCGATCTCTCTTTTTAATCATTTTTTCCTTCGATTTGTTCCATTCACTTTACAAATGTCATAAATATTCGAATAAGAAAACTAACATTTAAATGGCCAGTAGAAGCCTTACTCTATAATAGAGAAGGTTACAGTACCTAATTTTTTTTTTATTTCACTGGTTTATTTTATATTACTTATAGAGAGATGTTAATTTACATTTCTTCTTTACACAGTTTTAATATTACTAATATGGCTTGCATGACTCTGCATTTATGTATAAAGAATGGAAAAATAAAATTACGTGTTTAGTACATAGAGACAATTAGGTAAGTAAAAGGTAGTAGGTATATTTGCACGTAATTATATAATAGTTATTACATAACAAACACAATGTTTAAAAAATCCAACATTATAAAGATTGTGTTTAACAGATAACTACATACAGATCGATAGATAATTTAGTTTATATTTAGTTTACATTTTTTTATTTTTAGGTTTTGGAAGTAGGTATGATAGATAAAAAAATTAAAAAAACTTATCTATGGATATGTAAGAATTTTATCTTTTCAGCATACTACCTACCTATTTAATGATAAATATTAGAATTGTGTCATGTCCACATTGTCCAAACCGTTAATATTTGTAGTAGTGTGGCGAGTGCGGAATTGAACATCTTGTCGTGGCGAATACGGAAAAATGTTTAGGTACATTAGAGTTCGAGGCAAATATGTGTGGCGAGTGCGGAACAATTCCTTTAAACTGTCAATTCTGTTTTATAAATAATTATAACATTATTTAATTATATTATATAATTAGTTAGTTAAGCAAATAAACAGTCTAATTGTTTTATGAATCTTATAAATTCGTGCCAATATCAAGGCCATTTTTTATTGTTGCGTCTTGTTAAATAATAATAATATATGTAGGATATTACACATATTGCCCTGGTCACAAATTAAGCTCTAAGCTTGGACTATGTGTATCAAGAACAACATATTATAAATTATAAACACCCAGACCATGACAAATTGTACAAAAAAAAAAACGTACTTTTTAATATTTTTTTGATATGGATGAGAATCGAACCCACCTCTGGATACAACGCCGCTAGTCTACGGTGGCGGTCGTAATATTAATACTTAGTTTAACTGAATTAACCTAAATTGTGTCGTAGTAGGTAGGTAAAAAGGTTTAAAGTACCTAAAGCATTGAATACAAAATTAGCAAGCGCGATCACTTGTTGAGTGGCTCGAGACTCGACTTCGAAGCTAAGAGCGCCCTCTAGTACGTATTTACGGAAAACTGCCCTTCACGACAGGGCGGGCGGCGCATCGCGTTTGAACTTTCACTTCTTTTGCTGGGCTTGCTACCTACTGTATATAAAGTTGCTATATTTTTATATACTGATCTTCTAATGAGGCTTGTAAAGATTGTCGGTCAGGGTACTTTTTCAAACAAATAATTTTCCTGATGGGTACCTTCGGGCCGGGACGGGCTTTAGTCTTGGACTAAATTTCATTTATTTGTTTAGTCTAAAGAATTTCTCCATGACCTCGGGAAACGTGTATTTTTCGAATGTGGAGACCCCAAATGCCACAACTACTTCAAACAAAAAGTCAGCATTGCCATTCAACGTGGCAATGCTGCCAGTGTTATAGGTAATCTCCCAAGTGGTATCCCATTTAAGGAGATTTTTTATTTAATTTAGATAATTTTAGATAGTTAATTTTTTTTTAAATTATTTATCTATGTTTTGTAAGTTTCTTTTTGTAAGTTTAAGACCCTGCGCTTAAAATATTTTTTTGTTATCGCCCCGCCCTATAGGCGGAGCTTCCCCGCAGGCATCACTGTTTTGCTGGATTTTAAAATGGACCTCAAATTCGTGCTTGGCACACCCAAAAACCTATATAACGAGTCCCATGTCGAATTTTAGAAATAAAGTTGAGGTTGCCATCTTGGATTTTAAAATGGACCTCAAATTCGTGCTTGGCACACCCAAAAACATATATAACGAGTACCATGTCGATTTTTAAAAATAGTTAAGGTCGCCATCTTGGATTTTAAAATGGACCTCAAATTCGTACTCGGCTCACCCAAAAACCTATATAAAGAGTCCCATGTCGAATTTTTAAAAATAAAGTTGAGGCTGCCATCTTGAATTTTAAAATGGACCTCAAATTCGTGCTCGGCACACCCAAAAACATATATAACGAGTCCCATTTCGATTTTTAAAATAAAGTTGAGGTTGCCAATTTGGATTTTAAAATGGACCTCAAATTCGTGCTTGGCACACCCAAAAATATATATAACGAGTCCCATGTCGATTTTTTAAAATAAAGTTGTAGCCGCCATCTTGGATTTTAAAATGGACCTCAAATTCGTGCTCTGCACACCCAAAAACCTATATAACGAGTCCCATGTCGATTTTTAAAAAAAAAGTTGAGGCCGCCATCTTGGATTTTAAAATGGACCTCAAATTCGTTCTCGGCACACCCAAAAATATATATAACGAGTACAATGTCGATTTTTAAAAATAAAGTTGAGGCTGCCATCTTGGATTTTAAAATGGACCTCAAATTCGTGCTCGGCACACCCAAAAACATATATAACGAGTACCATGTCGATTTTTAAAAATAGTTAAGGTCGCCATCTTGGATTTTAAAATGGACCTCAAATTCGTGCTCGGCTCACCCAAAAACCTATATAAAGAGTCCCATGTCGAATTTTTAAAAAAAGTTGAGGCCGCCATCTTGGTTTTTTAAATGGACCTCAAATTCGTGCTTGGCTCACACAAAAACCTATATAACGTGTCCTATGTCAAAAAAAAAAAGTAACTTTCATACTTGATGATCATTGACTACTGTCGTTGCGACCGGAACCAAAAAATATTTAATAATAATATGTAGGACAATTTACACATATTTCTCTGGTCACAAACTAAATTACTATGTGTATCAGAAACAACAATATTATACATATACATTACGTAAAATATCGTTTAGTAGTGGATTATAAACTATATTTTCTTATGAGGTGTATTTATTTTAGACTTAAAACTCAACCCGTTTAGAAGAAAAATGTCTTTATACATTAAAAAGGCATCATTTTAAAATAGAAAAAGTATCGAAAAAATGTTTTCCAATTAGGTTTTTGGTTAAGACATGGAGAGAGGAAGGTCTGAAAAAACTTAAGTTGAAGTGTTTTAATAAATTGATGTGTGCTTGCCTCTGCAGATATAAGCAAATAAGACTAAAATTTATAGTGCCTCCTCTTAATACAAAATAAATTAATTATATTTTGTTAAGTTAGTATTATTGTTATACAGTTTAAATTGTTATTACTATTTTATATTTTAATAAAATACAACACAATGAAAATATACTGTTGTGTTTTTGTCCAATGTGGTAAAAAAATATCTATATTCCTATATTAATATTTTAAAGAGTTTGATTTAGTGAGATTAATAAGTTTATCTTATTAACAAGTTTTACTTTGAAGAATTTGACCTAGACGTAAAGCTTAGCCATAAATCTGAAAGGAAGGAATCAGCATTTACCAACTATGCGTTAGAAGTGCCAGCAAATGTTACACGTACACTTATAAATCAGGAGCTAGTTTATCAATTGGACTTCTGGCCCCGTAAGGAATATCACTCTGGTTACGAGATGTTTCATATGCAAGTCAACAGCATGGTCACGCAGCCAAGTACTGCAAAGCAAATGCATTCAGTTAGTATTACGTACATATAGACTAGACTGTGGTATGTTATCAAAAATACCTATACTGAACTGACCTAGGTTATATATAATTGAAGAACTTGAGGATAAATATTTTTTATGTACAATATCAAAATAGTTGACGTAAAGTTCTGAATATATAGTCATATATTTTTAACGTCATAAGAAAATTAAATATAGGATAATGACGAAACGATTACAAATTATAATACCAACGTAATTGTAATAGAAATTATTTGTAATAACAGGTACCTAAGTAAGTACAAAAATATTACAGTACATAATTTATTTTATTAGGTACTTATTTAATATACTTTTATTTTTTTAATATGTCGGACAATTTACACTTATTACCCTGGTCACAAACTAAGCTCTAGGCTTGGATGTATACCAGAAACAACGATATAATACATACTTATAAACACCCAGACAGAAAAACGTTTTAATATTTTTTTTCTATGGGTGGGAATCGAACCCACGATTTTCGTATACAATGCCAAAAGTGAAACCACTAGTCTACAAAGGCGGTTATTGTAGATAAATTGTATTTAAATAATTGTGTTTTTTATTTATATCCATATGTAGCTGTTTTTAATATAATAATATAATAGTATATGTATAATTTCAATTTCAATTATTTGCGTAATATTTAATAATAATAATATGTAGCAAAATTTACACATATTGATCCTGGTCCCAAACTAAGCTCTAGACTTGAACTATGTGTACCGGAAACAACCATATACTCGTAATACATATTATATTTTATAAACACCCAGACCTTGACAAACTGTACAGAAAACGTATTTCCCCGTCCATATGATATAATACTTAGTTTTTTTTTTCTTGAGGCAAAGGCAGCAATAATTGTCGGCTTATTTATTTTCAATTTGGTACCTACTAAATTTTTTTACGGTCTGATTTATGACGTCATATTTACGTAAAGGATTCTTACATTAGTAAGGATTCCTTTTCTATTTTGAGGCATCCTGATATTACCGAAAAAATAACGAACCAATTAAAATATAACAATGTTCCCTAACTATCAAACCTTTTCAGTGGGCAAATTTTTCCCTATTATAATTTTCTTTTTCCGGTCCTTGACGCGGCCGGGCGAATTCTTTCAGTAAAGGTTAATAATACATTTTATAAATAACACAAAACCTTATTTACAAAATTTGTAAGTAGGTGTACTTTTTTATTATTAACCTTTACTGAAAGAAGTTTTGAATTCGCCTGGCTGCGTCAAGGACCGAGAAAAGAAAATTATAATAGGGAAAAATTTGCCCACTGAAAATGTTTAATAGTAAAAAACTGTAGTACCTGAAAATAAATAAGCCGACAATAATTGCTGCCTTTGCCCCAAGAAAAAAAACCTAAGTATTATATCATATGGACGGGGAAATACGTTTTCTGTACAGTTTGTCAAGGTCTAGGTGTTTATAAAATATAATATGTATTATATTGTTGTTTCTGGTACACATAGTACAAGCCTAGACCTTAGTTTGTGATATTATTAATAAGTGTAAATTGTCCGACATATAAAAAAAATAAAAGTATATTAAATAAGTACCTAATAAAATAAAATGTACGGTACTATTATTACAAATAATAAAATTTCTATTACAATTACGTTGGTATTATAATTTGTAATCGTTTCGTCATTATCCTATTTTTAATTTTCTTATGACGTTAAAAATATATATATACTTATATATTATTTTATATATCAGAACTTAGTCCTAACGTTAACTATTTTGATATCGATCTGTACATAAAAAATATTTATCCTCAAGTTCTTCAATTATATATAACCTAGGTCAGTTAATTAGTATAGGTATTTTTGATAACATACCACAGCCTAGTCTATTTGTACCTAATACTAACTGAATGCATTTGCTTTGCAGTACTTGGCTGCGTGACCATGCTGTTGACATGCATATGAAACATCTCGTAACCAAAGTGATATCCCTTACGGGACCAGAAGTGCAATTGATAAACTGGCTCCAGATTTATAAGTGTACGTGTAACATTTGCTGGCACTTCTAACCCATAGTTGGAAAATGCTGATTCCTTCCTTCCAGATTTATGGCTAAGCTTTACGTCTAGGTCAAATTCTTCTCTAGACATAATGGGATGTTTTTTTGGGATATTCTGTTTAAAAAGACAATCAAGCACCTCTTTAAGTTCCATGTTATTAGGTACTCCTACGATCGTGATTTTTAAGCTCCTACTTTATAATTCCTGATGTTTGAGAAAGCAAAAACTTGTTAATATAAGACAGATAAGAGTCGAAACAATGAAATGAACGGCTCGCATAAACTTTCATTGAACTAATTTAATCTGATACCTATACTTTCCGTAAAACGGATTCCATATGGCGACAGCATATTCCAAATATAGTGTAATTAAATAAAATTAATATATTATAGATACAAGAACAAAATATACTTAAAAATAAACTAAATTATAATATAAACTAAAATAAAAATACACACCTATAAAAATAAGTTTAAAAAGGATTCAGATTTAGTGAAACACTGCATTGACGTATAATAAAACTAAATAATTGGAAAGCTTTATTGGTAATTATATCAACATGTATAGTATCAAGTGTGATGCCTAAATCCCTTATCGAGTATGAGGATTTTTATAATATTTATAGTTTTAGTAAAAGACATAGGTATACTTACATTTGTATAAGCTTTGTGAGGGTTTATTATTAGAACAGTAAACACACAATATATGTAGATCCTCCTGACAATCATCAATAGAACGAATTGGACGATACACTTTGAGGTCGTCGCCGTATAGTTGTACTAGTACAGAGGCTCTACCATGGGTTTGCGCATTGTATTAACGTAACCTATTTGTAAACGTATACATGAGAAACAACCAATAGGGCCGCTTTATTTTTGGTAACCGGATTGAATAAAGCTCAAATACCTCAAGGATTGTTTTACATCTCTCGGCTCGCATCACGACAGAATCCTTCGTTCTGCCTCTATCTCAACTCTTTCCATACCTTCTCATCATTCTACCTTTGTCTCAAATCCTTTTCAGTTGCTGCTGCACGACTCTGGAATCATCTACCGGTGGACATTAGACAAGCTCCTAATATCTTTAAGAGAGTAGTGTATAAACACTTTCTAAATGTGTGAATGTTTCTTCTCCTTTTAATATTTGTTTGGGCTCACTCTCTCTCATCTCATCCTGTGTTTCTGCTTTAAATGATTATTGTGCTGTGGGTAGTGCTATATTGTGCTGTTGCTGTAATATTTGCTATTTTATGTTTATGTATGTATATTATTAATATTATTTATGATGTGTATGTATATATAGTGAGTATTAGTGTGTATGTATAATATTTGAATACTCCATTTTTTAAATGTATTTTACTGCACCTATTATACCTACTTACTGCTTAATTTGTCCCAAAGGTTTGACTGGTAGAGAATGCCTAGCGGCATTAAGTCCGCCTTTGTACTATATTTGTGCAATAAAGTTTTTAAATAATAAATCCTATTGGTTGTTGCTCACGTATACGTATTCAAATACGTTACGTAGCTACATTGCGCAAACCCATGGTAGAGCCCCTGGTAACTGCTGTTCAAGAAACAGGATCCAATGTCATTGATGAATATTAAAAATAATAAAGGACCAAGATAGGTCTATGGAATTAGTAGAGTCAGGACCACCACTCTAGCCCTCGGCCACATTTCTATTTCTTATAACGTGATCGTTTGATTGTTCACATTATAAGAAACAGGGGTCTGACCAAAGAACACGATTAACAATCGAATCGCCGCATCGATCGATAAAAATGTATAGGAATTTTACTCTATGGGTAGAGCCTGATTGACGAGAAATCCCCATACATTTTTGGCTTTCGATGGGTATTTCTATTCGATTATCTCTTTGGTTAGGCCGCTGAATGTGACCGCTAATAGCAGAACTAAGAAAATGTCTTGTAGTTTAACAGAAATGTGCGCTATCGGACTTGAGTGGTAGTTCCGACTCTAGGTTGTTTTTGTACTCATAGTACAAGCCTAATAAAAGCTTAGTTAGTAACAGTTTATAGCTTCCCTAAATGCCCTACATTTTATTATTATCTATAATAATTGGCAATCTGTAGGTAATAACGATAAGATTGAAAAAAACAGCAATGGATAAATATAGATTAGTAAATATCCAGTGTACTATCGAAATAGGAAGGAATAGATTAATTATAATATGTAGGACAATTTACACATGTTGTTCTTGTACTGTGTGTACCAGAAACAACATACGATATAATATCATATTATATTTTATAAACACCCAGACCATGACAAATATTTTTTTGCCATGGGTGGGAAAAAATATTAATACGTTTTTCGTACATCGAACCCACGACTTTCGGATACAATGCTAAAGGCGAAACCACTAGTCTACGGAGGCGGTTATTGTTGATAAATTATTGTGTTTTTTATTTATTTATTTAATCCCTGTCCATATGTAGCGGTTTTTTTATAAATAGTACTTATATAAAAAGCGGCCCCAGCCTAGTGGGTAAGTCACTGCGCAACTGATAACAAGGTTAAGCAGATGACAACAAGGTCGGCCTGGGATGGGTGATCGCTTTATACAACGAGGCTATTTCATCATAAACACCGCAACAAGCTCGCCACTTGTTAGGTGTTGCCTCCGAATACCATCGGCGAAATGAGGATGGGTTAATCCCTCCGCTGGGACCCTGAGGCCGTTTAAACGGTTCTCGGTAGCCAAATAGGCACCCGTGATGGTATTTAATTTAATTTTAGTACTTATATATTTATTAGCTCCTTTTTATTCTTTCTTTAAAATATAAATAATATATTGAGTGTATTATATTCCATACCGTAAATAATATTGTGTACATAATATTTAAAAAAAAATATCCATATGGGTCAAATTTGAAGAAATGGATCAAAATGGATCGGCTAAGACAAAAATTCGGAAAATAAAAAAATACCTTTTATCTTTTTGTAAAGAGTTATTTTCAAATAGGTATTTTTATGCAGTCCACCGACCAAGGTGAGGGAAATGTCGTGACTTCTAATTCAGACTTTGGAATTAGTCGCTCCACTATAGTAAAAATGCTTTACAATGATACTGATATGAATACTGAATTATTCAACTCAGATATATATAGATATAGAGACCGCCTAGACGGCCCCAGGGTACCCAGCGGAGGGGTTTTAATCCCACCTCGTCGTAGCCGATGGTATGAGTCTACAACGAATAGCTAGCTAGCTCGTCGCGATGTTTTGAATAGACTCAATAACCCATCTATAAACAGTTTCACAAGTTGGTATAGTGAAACCGGGACCGACAGCTTATCGTGCTCTCCGAGGCACTATAGTGGTGTTGTCAAACAAATGTACATAATTTTTTTAATTAAAAACTCATTGGTACACACCGGGATTCGAACCAGGGACCTTAGTGTTTTTAAGTCCAAGGTCTAACCAACTCGGCCACCACGTATATAAAATTCAACTCAGAAAAAATCAATTCAATAAAAAAGTTAAAAGAAAAAGTCAATAAAATCATTAAAAAGTACTGGAAAACAAGAGAAAAGTTTACAAACATTTTTTTTGTTTGTTTGTACAGAAAATAAAAAGCATGCCTCACGCAAAAGCCACTCTTATAACATCTCGAAGTTTTTAATGTAATGCAAAATCAGCAGACAGATTTTATTTATTTAGTTTATATTTCGTTATTATATATGCATAAAGAAGCAATCATATTTTTTTTTAATATACGTGGTGGCCTAGTTGGTTAGACCTTGGACTTAAAAACACTTAGGTCCCTGGTTCGAATCCCGGTATGTACCAATGAGTTTTTAATAAAAAAAAATATATATGTACATTTGTTGACAACACCACTATAGTGCCTCGGAGAGCACGTTAAGCTATCGGTCCCGGTTTCACTATACCAACTTGTAAAACTGTTTATAGATGGGTTATTGAGTCTATTCAAAACATCGCAACGAGCTAGCCACTTGTTCGGTGTAGACTCATACCATCGGCTACGACGAGGTGGGATTAAAACCCCTCCGCTGGGTACCCTGGGGCCGTCTAGGCGGTCTCGGGCGCCGTAAGGCACCCGTGATGATACATACATACATTTTTTTTTTGTTTTTTATGTTTGTTTGTTTTCTTTTACACACAAAAAATAACGATCAACAGCTTGTAAAAAAATATATGCAATAGAACACACTCGCCAAAATGACAGGATCTGGTATTCAGTTCGTTAAGGAGATACTGCAATAGTTCCTATATTGATAAATTATGCCAACGGTTTGCTCTACTAAAATTTTCCGTAGATTTCTTGAAAATGTTGTGAAACTTAACAAAGAGATTACCGATATGAAACTCTGCTTCTTTCTTGGAGTCAACAACCCTTTGACAACCATCAATGGTTATTCCAATAAGACCGCTTCAGCTCACAGCAGGCCTATTACGCCGCACAACGTTAAGCTAAACTGTGGGGACAGGGCCTTGCAAATGCATTTGGGGTTCATCAGTTCAAAAGAATGGCCAACCTACTAGCCTGGTTTGAATTATCGATATAACATCCTTGAAACTTGTGTTTCTTTTTTCAATTCAACAACCCTTTGATAACCATCAATGGATATTCCGACAAGACTCTCCAGCTCACAAGGCCTTGAATATTCATTAAAACAGTTTTGAGAAACAAATTCTTGGAGTTCATCATCTACAAAGAATAGCAAACCTGAGAAGATTTGCTATTATATATCGATAATTCAGATCAGGCGAGGGCCTGGTTTGAATTATCGATACCTATGACATCCTTGAAACTGTGATTCTTTATTGGAGTCAACAACGCTTTGATAAACATACATGGATATTCCAACAAGACTGCTCCAGCTCACAAGGCCATGAGTGGATAAAAAAGGTACAAAGACCAATTCTTGGGCTTCATCAGCTTCAAAAAATAATATAATAAAATATTAAATAAATAAGATAATAGCCTGATCTGAATCCCATGGTTTCCAGTTTATGGTCTTTCGAAAGTGTAGATGAAGTTGGTCTTATACGGGAAAAAAACGTGTCCGTAAGATCTGTGAAAAATTGTATAAAAAAATACAACAAGTATTTGTCTATATGTATACCTAAAGGAATATTAAGAAAGCGGAGTTTATTTCGAAGACAAATAGAGATCCTTTTGTTATTTTTTTATTGTTGTTATCGCAGCAGACCGACAAAGCCCATAAATGTGATCGATCAATAGACTGCCGTTTCACCGCATGATCGCTCCCACTATGCCAGCAAAATCATGCAGTTACGAAACGGTCGTCGACATAAACGAAGTTCCGTTACCTACGAATTTACTTTAATATCCAGCTGCTTTATCGTCAAATCAACTTTTTCCTAAAAGGAGACTACTACCTCGACAAGAAATCCGTTACCTACGAATTTACTTTAATATCCAGCTGCTTTATCGTCAAATCAACTTTTTCCTAAAAGGAGACTACTACCTCGACAAGAAATCGATGCTGTAGTCTCCTGAAAACCGGTGAAAACTAAATCCGTTACACGGAAAAATATATTTTTTATTATATCTACTAATTATTATAGTTTTGATATCTACTAATAATTAATTTATTATCTACAGTGGCAAGTGTCATCTCTTTAGGTACAGCTGCTTTCATTTACGTATTTTATATTATTTAATGTGGTAAATTCTATTACTAATAAAACTATTAGTAATAGAATTAGTAACTATTAGTATTAGTTATGAATGCAAGCTCACCATCCAAGAATGCGTCTTGCTTGGATGGTGAGCTTGCATTCATTACAATACACATATTACTTATGTGTATTGTAAACCTCATACCTAAATGTAGTTTACTTTATTATTATAATATATATAGGTGTATATAATAGTTACTATAAATATATTGACAAAACCGAGTCTGCAGAAATGTATTGAATGGTGAATAAATATTTTAATGTTAGATACGTAAAATATGTTTTTTTTAAATCTGATAAAAAAAAATCCTAAAACCCCGACAAAAATATTATTTTAACTCTGCGACAAAAAGTAGTCGAGTAATACTGGAAAGCTGCAGTAAATCTGCGAAAGCTCATTTTATATGGCGAATGCAGTTATTCTTGTAGAAAATTAGGTGAAAATATTTTTTTTTAAATAATTAATGAATCTGTGTAGGTATATAAATTAATTTATTAAAATACTGGTATTTTTTTTGTTGTCCAGTCTATTCAAAAAATTCGATTTGTTTACCTTATTCTTAACATAAAGATGTTTTAACTATTCGTCAGAATAGTCCTATCGGGTTAGTCTATCAAAGAATATAGGTTGGTACCACTATATAAAGAAATACAAAATGGAGGAAGCATATAGGTATCGTAAGGATCCAGAAAATGGATTAGCTCTTAAAGTGACATAACGAACCGAAGACCCTCGCTGATAGCGCAAAACGCACACTTCCGCTCACTGTCAAGGTACAGTTATGGTTATCATATTATGGACATGCCCTAAAAAAGAAATAAGTTAAAATTAAGAGTAGAGGAGTCCTATAATCATATAATTAAGTCTTTAGAAAACCACTTATAGTAAAAAATAAATAGAGAATAAAAAAAGAAACGTTAAGTTACTTAAGTTTATTTATTTATTAAGGAACATTAATCCAAGACACTATAGGTATTAATATAGAAATTATAAATAAATGTCTATTTAACTTTGATATTTATTATTAAAAAAATATGAGCTATTTGTTTTCAGATAATTTTTATTATCTATAAGTAGAGATTATTAAAAGGTAAGTATTTGAGAACATGTTATCTGTAAGTAATATATAAATATTATATATATTATTTATTATATGCCATTGGCTTTATCAGCGGCATAGTAAAACCATGCAGTTGAAACATTGTATTTTAACATAATTTACCAGATATGCTCTGGATGGTGAGAGGTGAAATATTTACAAATTATAAAGAATACCTAAATAAAATACAGGTCAATAATAATAATACTAATTCTAAATATAATATAAATATAGTATAACCATAATAAAAGCACGATCTATTAATCGGTTAGATGACGTCATTTCCACTCAAAACCGGAAATTTAATCGTCAAATTAATGTCGATGAACATAGGGACTAGTTATTTTTTGTTTGAAAATAATTTGACCTTGAGACATTTATTGCTATACAAGAATGAGTTATGTGTGTGTATGGTAGGTATTTATGTGGCTCCAGTTACAGTAACCCAACTTAGGTACTCGTTTGAAATAATACAGCAATATACGCGCTATGACGTTATTTCTCAATGTGGTTTATCTATTTAAATTATGAAAAGAATATGAACGTTTATGCCTACTATATTAAAATGTATACTTAGGTATTATATGTCTGCAATTGATTATTGTAAAGTAATTTTAAAATCCTGATAACATTATAACGAGTATTTTAGGTATCTGTCATGCTCAGCTCTTCTATTTTTGCCAATAATTTTATAAGCACATTGTTGAAAACTAAAAAAGTACCATCACATGTCTTACGGCATGTTTAAACCCTTCATAAACAATTTGTTTAAATTCTTAGCCTACTGAATCGATTTTGTTTATTTTTATTTTATATGAAGGTCATAATAAAGTTTTTTTTACCTAAATAAATAAAATAAATTTATTATAAAACATTTCCATTATACAAGTTAAATTACATTACACATATTTCTCTCGTCTAAACTATATAAGCTCTAGGCTGGTTAAAGTACATTACAGATATTTATTATATGTGTACCAGAAACAACTATATTAATAAATTATATTTTAAACACCCAGACCATGACAAACTATGCAAAAAAAAAATCCAAGCGAAAATGCCTACCTTTCATTTTAGGAAAGTCAACTCGTAATGCGAAAACGTCTTTATGGCGCCCATTTCATAAACGCATTATTTAGCCGGCATAGTAGGAGCGACCAATGCTGCTAAACAATATTTTTTTGATCGTCTTTGTAGGAATAGAATATTAAGCATGAAGTAAGAAATATTTACTTCTTCTGATATTCTGGTACACACATTACACAAATGGAATGTGTTCTCATTCTCTATCCCGTGCTATCAGTATTGGACTATACCCTGCTCACTTTTAAATGAGTTTTGCAGATATTGAATGTTTACCATAATTAAAAAGGAAACGAAAAATCCTCTTTTAAAAATGCAATGTATTGATTATGGGCGCTTTATTTAGACCCTTCAATATATGCTGTAAAAGGTAAGTCCATTCGTTAAACCCAAAAGCAATTTCTGCTAGCTTTTCTGTTGGAGTTGTCTAGTTGTCATCCAGGTTTATAATTTATCTCAACACAAGCAGTTATATTCGGAATTTTGGTTTTACGATAATTACTAAACCTAAGATTTCCAAACTATGATGATGATTATGTAAAGAGAGATCCATTATAGGTACCTACCAGTATTCCTAATTTCAACTCATCTTACGAGTATATCTATATTATTACATAAACATACATACATAAACATATCTTCACGGGTGCCTTACGGCGCCCGAGACCGCCTAGACGGCCCCAGGATACCCAGCGGAGGGGTTTTTAATCCCACCTCGTCGTAGTCGACGGTATGAGTCTACACCGAACAAGTGGCTAGCTCGTCGCGATGTTTTGAATAAACTCAATAACCCATCTATAAACAGTTTCACAAGTTGGTATAGTGAAACTGGGACCGACAGCTTAACGTGCTCTCCGAGGCACTATAGTGGTGTTGTCAAACAAATGCACATAAATTTTTAAAATTAAATACTCATTGGTACACACCGGGATTCGAACCAGGGACTTAAGTGTTTTTAAGTCCAAGGTCTAACCAACTCGGCCACCACGTATTTAGCTAAACAATAATAAATTTTCTAAATATAATCTAATATTTCTTTAATTTTTATTTTGTTGTGCGGAAAACTAGACGCGATAAACGCACTTGATCGCTTTTTTAATGTTGTAAAAAAACATTCCTGGTTTATACAAAAAGAAATTACAAAGTAAATATATCGACAAATTTAAATGTGCAGATACAATATTAAAATTAACTTGTTATATTATATAATCCATACTTAATTAAAATGAAAGACCTATATATTATAATTAAGTATTAACGTAATATAAAATAAAAAGTAAGAACAAATACTAGAGTTAGACTTAGGTATGTATATAAGTATGTCTGACATATTTATCTCAGACTATATAAACTAATAAAGTAGGTACTTCAGGTCAGGTGATACTGTCTACAAGTGTAATTACTAAATAAAAATTATTTACCAACTACTATAACTAAACAACTTTGTCAAGATAACAAAATGCCATTGATAAGAAATAATGACTATGTAAAGGTGCCTAAAAAAATATACAATGTCTACCTACGCATGAAATGTAATAACCGGCTAAATTTATCTCTAAAAAGATATATTTTTATTAACTGATTATTTATTATTAATATCGTATACTTACGCTATATACATATATGTAACATTTTCGTATGTTAGTTAGGTTAATAAACGTAAAACAAACGTAAAATTTTAAACAGGTAAACATACATTGTTGGAAAGTTAAAAAGAAGCTTTTTCAAATAAGATTTCTAAACCTACAGTCTTAAAAAATAAAATTTAAAATAATATAATTCAAAGGAACATCTTTATTATTCTTTCGTAGTCTAACACTGAGATTAAAATTTCTGTTTCATTTAAAAGTTTTCACATAAATACTAGAAGATTAATTTATTGAAATTAATTTACAATAAAAAAATAAAATTTTCATTGCTTTACAATGAAAATTTAATTTTTAACAAGAAAATTAAAATAACATACCCAAATTAAAAAGGTCCACAACGTACAATCGCAAGCACAAGTCACAGTTTTCTTTCAGAATATCATGAATATTTGCGCCGCGACGATAAGACAATAATAAATTTTATTTTTAGAACAGCCGGTACGTTTACCTCGGACGGCGGCCAAGTGAATACTGAACGAGTTTTTCTGCAGGACCTCAGAGGCAGAGGTGATGAATGGAAAAAGTGGTGGGGATGGCAAAAGGGGAGATTGATCTGCGACGCCGTTTCCGCCAGTTTACACGTTCCGCCCGCCCACTGAACAAGAAAGACCCGTTCAATTGCGATATACAGAAAGAGAGGGCGCTATAGGTTATCGCCTGAAAATTAATTTTACACAATTTTTCTATGGAATTTGATTTGTTACATTGTAGTATAAAAAGCAAGTGCAATTAGGTAGTATTTAGAATACGTTTTACGTACATTTACGTTTATTTACCTACTAGGCCCGTTTGCTGTTAAATGTTTTTTTTTATATATAGGATTTTTTTTACAATATTGAACAAAGCTTAAGCTTGTACTATGTGTAATATTTTTCATGAATAATGAAAAAAAATTTGAGTGTTGTAATAATAAAATCTGTTGCGAAATAAATTAAAATGTGGTAAAAGTCATATAAATACCAGCTGCCCGTCCCGGCTTTGCACGGGTGTACTAATGAATAAAATGTTCTATCTCACTCTGCTCTCTTTTATTATATGGAGATTTTTTTTTTACTTTACCATTCGTGTATTTTTGGGTTTCATGAAAATTTAATCATTGCCGAAACCACTGATGAAATTTCTCATACAAACATTAATTAACATGAACATTAATTTTTATTTATAGAGAAGATATAATATATAGAGATATAAGATATAGTGAGTATATATTTTTTTTAATATGAATTTATTTAGAAAAAAATCAAGGTTAGTAAAATTCTTCAGTAAATAATAAAAATATATCTAGGTATGAGTAAATATATCTGTCTAATAAATATACAAATTAAAAAAAAAAACTGATCGATTGATCAGTTATCGAATACACTGAGAGTTAAAGATTATTACAATACTAATATCGCTATTAAAAAATGGTGGTTGGTGGTACAGGTGTTAAAATTAAGGTTTATATGTCGTTTCTATGCACTCACATACCATCTTTAATATTACCCATGTACCATTTTATGGGTTTTATTTATCTTACGTGTTTTTTCTGTTACCCGGCGCCTCCACCAATTTGTAACAGCCGTTTTCGTGACTGTTACATTACCTACCTAACTATTTGGAAATAAATTAAAACTCTTATTATTTTTGGACTTGTTTTATTGAGTAGCCATCCAATATCATTTATATTTTATTCGTAACAAGTTAATATGTATTTATTAATATATTTAAATAACTGCAGGCATTCGCTGCTTTTCCTAACCTAATCTGAACGAATAATCCACTACTCCCTTTGTCTCCCGTCACATGTCCGTGGACCTTCAAATTATTTAAAAATAGGAAATTAATTTAAAAATAATATGGTCAGCCCTCTCCAGCCAGTACCATAGGTTGCGTTCCAAATACTAGGGGTTACAGTACACACCGGGATTCGAACCAGGGACCTAAGTGTTTTTAAGTCCAAGGTCTAACCAACTCGGCCACCACGTGACATTACATTTACCGACCGATTTTTAGGCATCTATACAAATATGAAAGGGAAAATTAATCATATGAAAATAATATGATTAATTTTCCCTTTCATATTTGTATAGAATTACCTACCTACCGAAAAGTGAAATGATTTTCTGGAAATAAAAAAAAACCATGTTATATTTCGTCTTTCAAATCTTCCAAAATTATAGATCACATTATATTACTTTTTTTAATGATAAAATGCAATGAAAAAAAATCATCAGGGCAGGACTCGAACCCACGATCCTGCGGCAAAGTTCTCAACCACTGAGCTTAAAGGTTCCAGTCTCCCGTCACAGAAATTTGACATTGCTTGTTATCTACTTATACACAGCTTATTAGACATACTTTGCTTATAATTAGAGCATCGTTTATTTATAAAACTTTACAAAATATATAATAAACTAAACAAGAAAAATAAAACTTAAATTTAAACTAATAAGAGAAAAAATCACTGTATTACTCTATATTAAAGTGATAAGGGTTAAAAATATATATAGGTAGGTATATATAATACTGAAAAAAGTAAAAACAAAAAACAGTCGTGGAAAAAAGTGGAGTTGTATAAATAAAAATGGGCATAAACAAAAGCTTCGATGCAACAAAATGAAAAATAATAAATGAGCGTCATACCAAAAACCTATGGTGTAGGTACAATTTAGTGTAATATTTCAATCACAATATAACACTACTTTAAACTTTCATGTGCCCAGAAAAAAATATATAGAGAAAAACAACTCCCCAAAAAAATAGAATGAAGTAGGTATTACTTTACAGACCTCTTTCCTACTGCCTATGTGTTAAGTCAGATAGATCCTTTTTAAACACGAAGTATTAGGGTTAGAGTGAATAGTTAGGGTGTATCAGCTAAAAGAAGCGGGATTGTTCGGAATTATGGCTCTGGTCGGCTCGCTACCATTATAATAATAAATAATAATAATATGGTGGCTCTGGTCGGCTCGCTACCATTATAATAATAAATAATAATAATATGGTGGCTCTGGTCGGCTCGCTACCATTATAATAATAAATAATAATAATATGATGGCTCTGGTCGGCTCGCTACCATTATAATAAAAAATAATAATAATATGATGGCTCTGATCGACTCGCTACCATTATAATAATAAATAATAATAATATGATGGCTCTGGTCGGCTCGCTACCAATATAATAATAAATAATAATAATATGATGGCTCTGGTCGGCTCGCTACCAATATAATAATAATTAATAATAATATGATGGCTCTGGTCGGCTCGCTACCATTATAATAATAAATAATAATAATAAGATGGCTCTGGTCGGCTCGCTACCATTATAATAATAAATAATAATAATATGAAGGACATTACATCCATACAAACTAAGCTCTAGGCTTGTACTATGTGTACCAGAACCAACCATATAATACATATTATATTTTATAAACACCCAAACCATGACCAACTGTACAGTTTTTTTTTTTTTTGTTGTCATGGGTGGGAATCGAACCCACGACGTCCATGTCCGTCAGGATTTCCGACAGTCCGACAGGGACTTCGACGTCGATTGTCCGACAGGGGCCACATTTTTATAATACGAATTTCCTAATAATTTTTATGCCAGCAGTTAGTAAAAATCGATCTATAGTTTGTAAAAAAAAGTCTCAAGTTTGTAAAATCCATTTCATGAAATAATTGTACTAACTTAAGCAGCACATTAAATTAAATTTAGTAAATAAAACTAAGTAAACGAACATATTTCTTTTTTTATTAAATTTAATACTTATAAAATGAACCATCACTCCTTGTATAATTATCATGTGGTCACCCTATTTCACACTTTATATTATGAAGATTTTTATTTTATTTTATATTTCCGTTAATATTAAAAGGATTCAAAATGAGGTTTGTGTTGTTTGTAGTATATATATTTTTATAAACTATAGACATGTTTTCTAAGTTTGTACTAGTTTTTTCTAAGTTTCAACTAGTATAGATTTGGAGATATTGAAGTTTACTTTAATGAAAACGTCAGCACGGAGGGGCCAACTAAAACCCCATATAACTTTTTTATTTTAAGTTTTACAAACTTGAGACTTTTTACAATCATTAGATCGGTTTTTACTAACTGCTGGTATAAAAAAATTTTAGCAAATTCATATTATAAAATTTGGCCCCTCAATCCTGAAGGACATCGACCTCCGGGTACAACGCTCAAGGGCTCTAGAGAAAAATCAGGCTAGGCGAAGTGTCGTGTCGCCTTCAATCAAAACTGTATAGACTTTGGCAGGTGACAGCGTACCTCACGCCTACTGTCACTGTCAAAATACATACGATTTTGACTGAGGCGACGCGACACGTCGCCTCGCCTGCTTTTTCTCTAGAGCCCAAGGGCGCAGCCAGGGGCCTTATTCCGAGTTTGCAACCGTTAAAGACGACAAGACGTTGCGTAAACTATAAACATTGAAATATAAGTTCTATTTCAATGGATATATAGTATGTACTAGGTTGGCTATAATAATGCCGCCATCTTGAAATACACGAATTCTTCGCAAGTTTGAACATCTTATGAGCATTGGAATTTCAACTCTATATTTAATAGGATAGAACTTATATTTCAATATTTATAATTTACGCAACGTCTTGTCGTCTTTAGCGGTTGCAAACTCGGAATAAAGCCCCAGTAGTCTACGGAGGCGGTCAATGTTGAAGAAAGGACTAGTGTTGCCAGTTTTTTTCAGACTATATGGGACAAATGCTTAAATGGGCAAATCAAATCAGTATTTGATTTGTATTTGAAGTAGTGGTGGCCTAGTTGGTTAGACCTTGGACTTAAAAACACTTAGGTCCCTGGTTCGAATCCCGGTGTGTACCAATGAGTTTTTAATTTAAAAAATTTATGTACATTTGTTTGACAACACCACTATAGTGCCTCGGAGAGCACGTTAAGCTGTCGGTCCCGGTTTCACTATACCAACTTGTGAAACTGTTTATAGATAGGTTATTGCGTCTATTCAAAACATCGCGACGAGCTAGCCACTTGTTCGGTGTAGACTCATACCATCGGCTACGACGAGGTGGGATTAAAACCCCTCCGCTGGGTACCCTGGGGCCGTCTAGGCGGTCTTGGGCGCCGTAAGGCACCCGTGAAGATACATATATACATATACATATAAATCAGTATTTCCGATTTTTATCCGGGACATTTAAAAAATATTTTATAATAATAATAATTCATTTATTTGCATTTCATATACACATTTCGTGACATGTCGCTTCGCCTCGCATTTTCTATAAGGCCCCTGGTGGGCAATTCTCGCGCTTTCGACATTCATCGCGATTCGAGATTTTTAAACGAAAAATGACTAAATATGTCATTTTTCGTTCAATATTTATATATTTTTTATTTATTAATTAATTATTAATTTCGTTTAATGTTCGATATTTTTGAACGAAAAATGGCGTATTTAGTCATTTTTCGTGCTATATAGCATAAGCAAATCAATGGCTGTGCTCCTCTTTTAGTTTGTGTGAAGCACTAGAGTTTTTTACTTGCTGGTTTCTATTTTTTCTCCGGGGTGTCACTGAGGGGATCGACTTTACAGTTAGTATACCCGCCCTTAAAAATACCGATCCTTATACCTTTACTTATATATATATATATATATGTAAGATTGGTTACTAACCTTTTATTTAGAATAAATATTTAAGGCGTGGATATGGTCGGTGAAGTTGGTCGCCTTGGCGGCTCCCTTGTATGGCAGATAATGATTGACAGGTCAATGGAATCAACTAACCACCTAGTCTTACACTAGTTGGTTATGTAGTGTGTGTTCGGTTTGGTAGTAATTTTCATATTAAGATTTCTAAATTTAAGTTCTAAATCTGATATCGAGGTATAATAAATATTTGTCGTTCTTTTAATAATGAATAGCTGCCTAACCAAACGCACTCTAAGACCTCATTGTTAAACATTTTTTTTTTTTGACTATTCATAAATATCTGTAAAGATTTACATGAAATAAATGATTTGATTTGATTTGCGCTTTGTTGAACATCTTGTATGTCAGCAACATACAAAATGTTCAACAAAGCGCACATGCTCTTATTTTTTCCGATCGGAATATTGAACATTTTGTATGTAAGCAGAGCGAGCCTTCAGGTTTCCGAATCTGAATTCCTGATCAGGAAACCTAATAAGAAAACCAACGTGTGCGCCAGCCTAATAATTATTTTACATAAATAGGTGTTCCTAAGTATATTAGAAAATCTCAAATAATTTGTATCTATTGCTTACAATATTTATATTTAATTTAATTTAAAGCGTTATTATTCGTCCGTTTTTTTCAATTATACTTTTACTTTTTTAATAAGGCTGAGCTGCACCAAAATCTTTGTAAATCTAACAATTAAAGTTAAAAATAGCGAGGAATATACCAGTTTTATTTTATATTAAATTTTTAAAGATAAAAATGCAATGAAAAAAATTCTGGAAGCGGGACTCGAACCCACGAACCTCGCTATCGCGGCAAGGCGCTCAACCGCTTTATTTTACAATTCGAATGACAGCTATTGATGCCATTTTTATACTTTAATTAATTGTCACAATTACATAGAGTTATATTTGGTGCAACTCTTTCTTTATTTCGTGGCGAAGGTGCTCAATTGAATTACGCCCAAGTAACACAGGCTTGGAGGTTTAAAACAAATATGTCTATTGACAGTCTATTCATGGTTAATCTATAGATAGAGGCTTTCTAAAGATGGGTTCAATAAAGAAAATGTATTCTCATAGCGTCCTTTTTCTTAAGCTGGATTATTTTTAGAGCATTTGTACTACAGTACACTTATTTAAAGTACGTTTATAGGTATATTGAATGTTTTAAGATAAATAGCTCTACAAATAGTTAATAAAGCCTAAAGGTACCTAACTTGAAGTAATTTTATAGGTAAGAAGATATATTTTAAGATATAACTTTGTACAGACATTATATTTTAGCTATTGGTACTCTAATCTTTGTTTATAAAGAGACTTAAGTCTAGATAAAATACTTTAATAGATATTTTTCAGTTTGTCTAAAAAAATGATAATGAAAACGTTTTTTTAGTTTTTTTTTTCTTAAAAATGGATTAATTAAGTGTAATTGTATTAAATATTTGAATTGGATGATTTTATGCAACGGAAACAGTGAAAAAAAAAATCCTTTTGCTTTTCCCGATTTACCATAAATAAAATAAAAATCATAGCAGATACTCTTGCCGAAAACCGAACAAGTCAAAACATGCGTTACTCATCTATTACTTGGTCAAATTATGGGCTATGTACCCAAATCTGTGAATATGCACATTACAAATTTAATACGAATACGCAGCAACGGAGGGATCCGTCCACTTTTGTATATCAGATAGTCACAACGCCGGCGAGGAAACGACCAACTATCAGCTATTTTCTCGCTCAAGAAACGTAACATAGATATACATTCCTTTTAAACAAAAGGGATGTATATTAACTAGCTGTGCTCACGACTTCGTCCGCATGGAATAGTTATTTTTTTTATAATACAAACTTTCATCCCCTATTTTATCCCCTTGGGGGTAGAATTTATCAAAATCCTTTCTTAGCGGATGCCTACATCATAACATCTACCTGCATGCCAAATTTCAGCCCGATCCGTCCAGTGGTTTGGGCTGTGCGTTGATAGATCACTATGTCAGTCAGTCAGTCATATTTGAGTTATATATATTTAGATAGTAGATCGCTGACTGTTCACACTGAAGCCGGCGAGGACTTCCTCCACTATCTACTATTTTTTCGCGATTTTTTTCAAATTTCAGGGGTTGATATTTTTTTTTCCTATACCAAACTTTAAAAAAAGGAAAACGTACGAGCCTAGTTATAGGTCATATTTATAACGCCTCCAACAATCATAAAAATCTATGAATGTTTAGGGGTAACAGTTAGGACCAAAAAGGTCGTCAATGTATGGGAAATAATTTCCCAAAAAAATAATGCATTTTGGCACCATATATTACAATTTTATTTTATACAAAACTAATTTAACCTCCTAGGGTCGCCGATCTTTGAAGATTCCATACCTTCAATAATACAGGAAAAAAAATAAAAAATTTACTAACGTTTCGAACCAAATTACGAGACTTATTTGTCATGTTGCATATAATAGCAAAATATTGCTTATTAATTCCCAAAATAACCTAAAAATAATGATCTGTATACTAACGACATTCCTACTCTCTCGGATTCCCTCCTCCCGGGAGAGCGGGACGTAACTCTGGCGCTATTCGCGGATGACAACGCCTACCTCTACTCGTCCAAAAGTCCTAAACTCGCCGCCGAAGGATGCTGGATATCCTCCCTTCTTGGCTCGACAAGCGGCGGCTGTCCGTCAACGTGGGCAAAACAGCAGCCCTTATGACGACACGCCGCCGATGGCCACCACCGCTAAAACTCCGGGGACATGAGGTCCAATGGACCGACACTGTAAAATACCTGACCGACCGGTCCCTTCGCAAGGGCGCTATGGCCGAGCATTTGAGACTTTAATCCCATCCTCCATCTTAGGCACGCTGGACTCGCCTGCAGCGCACCACCTCCTACCCCTATCCCCTCTAAATCCTACTTCCGTCCCCTCTGGGAAGGGAAACATACCACACGGCCCTCACCGCATGAGTCACCGGGCGACAGCACGCCGTTATCCTGCACCTGGCAGCGCGGAATATTCCCCAGCCGGAACCCAAACCCCATAGCAAGGGGGTTGAGTTCTCATGACTGACCATTAAAGAAATTTTACGATAAGTATTAAATTTAAACTTTACCGAACTTTTTTGGACACAGTTAACTTTACCGATTAAAAATTGTGGTATCGGTATACGCAACATTTCCAGTGTAGCTCTTTCGAGTTTTTTCTCTTCTGTATACAGTGTCTCGGGAATAATATTCAAAATTTAAAAAAATACTGCAACAATATACCTATAAATGTAGCCTTTTTAAGATGAAAGCGAAAGGCTTTCAGTGGTCAGTGGCTAGCCCGAGTGAAAATATCAACAGATAACCATCCTTACCGGCGTCATGGGGTACCCTTGTTAAAAACTGGGTTCACAGCTGCTGAAAAGGTGGTGTTCTATTTGCATCCTTGTTGGTGGAAAAGTTAACTTGGCTCTTCGCCTATTATAGACTAATGTAGAGATATCCATAAGATTCTAAGCCCGCTGCGCTAGAGTAAGATTGTTACGAAATAATAAGATTGGGTCCTGTTATACCCATATACACAATGTAATCCGACCTTGTCCTAAATTAAATGTTAGTCAACACGTCTGTGAATACCGAAGCTCTTCTATTTAAATAATTAAAACTAATTATCACACGGCCTTAGCCATACCATGTTTTATTAATTGCAACATCCTCTGTTCATTAACTGACGTTAAACTCTTGCAAAAGGATTTCCGATCCTGTACGCGAATATCATTTAATCCGTTGTACCATACCATTTATAACTATCTGGTGCCTAAAACTTTGTGTGTTAGGTATATAAAATATAAAATATATTGTGTTCTTAGGACATGAAGATATATGTATATAGAGTGCCTAAAATCGCCTTTCCAAACGTGAGAACAGAAGATGGCCGCCGGCATACAAACTCAAAACAAAAAAGTGAACAAAAAATCTTATAAACAATTACTGAGCGGTTGATTGTTTGAAGTGATAACACAATATGGTGGCAACGACGTCTGACATTTCGTCGTTCGTCATACGGTACGTTTGAGTACTGCTTAAAAGGCTTACAAAGCTAGCTTATTTTACTTGACAGGTGTTTTTTTAGTACTTCGCTTTGCTTTGGATTTTTGATGACGTCACAGAAAAAAAGCAAATTACGTCATCGAATTCGCTGCGAACGCTTTGAAAATACGAGTAGTGCAATCAAAGTAAATTGTCTGTGGTCACAATTTTATTGTGTATCAAATACTTTTTATTTATTTATTTTTATTGTTCCCCCATTTCACTTAATCGTTTTTGAACTCTATTTTGTATTCTCTTATGAATTTTATATGATATTTATTTATGCACATAAAACTGTTCGAGTACTCCTCTGCAAACGCTGCGATTGCTTTGCTTCGCTTTGAGTACTTTGACGGCTGATTAGATTGGCTTAAAGCCTAAGCGCTTCAAGCGAAAAACAGTAGTAAACGAACACACTGATACTATAATCCTCTAGGTTTTGTTTAATAAAAATGATTTATAAAGTATCTAAATACAACAGTTAAAGTTACTTGCAGCTAAAATGATTTCGTCTATTTTTTTAATTTTTGCGGCAGCTTTCTATGGTGGTATCTTTTATACTGGGGGGTAACCACCGATTCCGATCCCGTGAGTTCTCGTTCGAGTTGAGATCAAAAATGACGTCATTTCATACAAATCATATTTACAAACTTCATAATATTATATATATTTTTTTAATTAATTAAGTACTCGAACTAGTTATGCAGTGGTTAATTCAAATAACGATGTTTCACTTTTCGTAGTACTAAAAACATCGTTTTCGATCTCAATTCGAACGAGATCTCATGGTATCGGAGTCGGTGGTTACCCTGCTGTTCATACTTATTGCTGTATATAACAACTTACACTGCTTTTGATGATTTTAGACGTTATTTTTAATAATTTTCGCATCCAAACTAGATTTTGTGTAGATAAACAAACAATTTTGACAATGTCTGCGACAGATAATAAACTGAAACAACGGCGTTTATCAATTCTGCTTTAACGTAGATTATACATACAATAGCTAATTGGAGTAAGTAGATGTACCAATAAATGAATACTTAAGCGTCGTGTAATGGTAAAGTCTGAGTTGCACCAGACGGAGTGTCTGATAAATTAGTTGTAACGATTAAAGTTAAAAATGGCGTCGAATGTACCAGCTGTCATTCGACTTTCAAAATAATACTGGTACATTTTTAACTTTACTGTTTACAATTACTTTAACGGACACTTGCACTCAGCATACAAATTACAACTACAAAAACACCAAAAAGAATAAATTAAACAGTTTCTCTTTAAGATCTTTGTATAAATTATTATTATTATAAGAATAAGATAATAAAATATCTAAAATTATCTATAGATAGGTGTATATGAACATTATAGTTATCCTAAATGTGGACTGATAAATCACCTATATATGAACCAAGAATATTTATATGAGTACCTACCGACTGCTTATTTATTTGAGGTTCTCTATTTTTTACTTACTTTATATACGTGGTGGATGAGTTGGTTAGACCTTGGACTTAAAACACTAAGGTCCCTGGTTCGAATCCCGGTGTGTACTGTAACCCCCTATTTCGAACGCAACAACCTATGGTACTGGTGGGCGATTCTCGCGCTTTTGACATTCATCTCGATTCGAGATTTTAAAACGAAAAATGACTAAATATGCCATTTTTCGTTTAAAAATATCGAACAATAAACGAAATAAATAATAAATATTAATCAATAAATTATAAATAAATTTGACGAAAAATGACATATTTAGTCATTTTTCGTTTAAAAATCTCGAATCGAGATGAATGTCAAAAGCGCGAGAATCGCCCACCTGGCTAGAGAAAGCTAACCATAATCTTCTTAAATACTTTTCTTTATTTAAAATAGTTTGAAGGTTCACGGACATGAAAACAGAGTCAGAAAGAAATAGTTTGGCATCGCTCGAGATAGGTTACATATTAATGTGTTAAATAATATATTATAATTGATTTTGGATGATAAAAACCAATAAAAGAAGTCCGAAATAAAGAATCTTTTAATTATTTCCCAAAAGTTATTGTAACAGCGGCAAAAAGAGCTGTTACAATAACACAATGAGTTTTTAATTAAAAAAATTATGTACATTTGTTTGACAACACCACTATAGTGCCTCGGACAGCACGTTAAGCTGTCGGTCCCGGTTTCACTATACCAAATTGTGAAACTTTTTATATAAATGGGTTATTGAGTCTATTCAAAACATCGCGACGAGCTAGCCACTGGTTCGGTGTAGACTCATACCATCGGCTACGACGAGGTGGGATTAAAAACCCCTCCGCTGGGTACCCTGGGGCCGTCTAAGCAGTCTCGGGCGCCGTAAAGCACCCGTGATGATATGTATGTATTTTTTACTTATTAGGTAAAATCACAGAGTTATAAAAGGGTAAAATATATAAATTGAAGCTATAAAATTTTATTGCCAAATATTTCGCCTCTCTTCAGGCGAAATATAGTGTGGTCCCCGACTATCAGGGTCTCCTATTTAGAACCCTGAGGAGATCTGTTTTCTGGAATCGACGACCCGGGGGGGGGCGATAAGCTGCGAAGATTTTTAATTCAAGACCGAACGTCTAGAGACTCACCCTATCGTTCTGGTTGGTATGAGTAAAAATAAAAATGGTCACGTTACGAAGGTCTAGAGGGCCAACTGAAAACTCTCAAAATCCATGGAATCATCATCAGTCAAATTATGACTGATGATGATTCGGAGAGGCCGCTGGTTAGCGCCTGGGATTGAAATGGCCGCCTGGATTATCAGGCGCCCACGTTTCTCTGAACAATCGTAACGGGGAGACTCCCAGTTTGAGACGCTTGGCTTAGCGGCAGCTTGTGGTTGCCTAGCAGCAGGCTTGGGGCCTTGCGGCCTGCTTTGGAGATGGTTTGGCTTGTCCCTTACGCTGTTTCGGGGCCAGCACTGGAGCTATTTGAAATGGCTATAGGGCAGGTGGCAGTGGTGACGGTTGCGTTGGTCTTTTGACATTTTGCGAGGCATGGGCTGAGCCTGTGTTGTAGGCTCCGGCTCCTGTATGATTGGCATTTTCTTCGTCCTCTTGGTTTTACGCCTTTTTTTGGCAGGTGGTTCGGCCCCTAGCTCCCATAGCGGTTTGGTCTCTTACTAAAGCCATGAGATTGGTCGGACCTTAGATTATTATTACTCTGTGGGCTAGGGCTACCCAATTGTCGATATATCATATAGCTATATAAGATAAGGAATTCACAATACAACAAAAATAAACTACCAATTTATTTTAATTACCTACATGTAAAATATAACATCCAACAACATTGTCAACATTATTTTAATATACTTAGATAATAAAATACTAATATAGTTTAGTGTGTCCGGGGGAGAGTCAATAAGACGACCGCTTTAATTCACATACATTCAATGACTCGTTAAATTAACCTACCCTACATCATGAATACTACATCCCCTCAACACATACATAAAAACAATTATAGGTATTGTGCGAGAAGCCGGGAAACAAGGCTTCTTACACGGGTGCGTTTCGCACCGCAAAAACTTAAAATCTAAACTCACCGAATGGCTTGTTGTGGTGCTTCAGCGTCGAGATCCCTGGGTACCCAAGGCATGCAATAACTTCGATGTTGAATTAACAGCACTAAGCCACGTAAAATACGGCGTTGGAACCATATAACAAACACAACGCGACAAATCTGAATCACTATTTGTAGGCGCCTAATACATGGCGAACAAAGCACTACACAATTTCTATGGTATATAAGAAGGCCGCACAAAACTTATGACGGGACAAAACATTACTTCTTCACAATTATTATACAATTTTACAAAGCATTATTACACCATTTTTTCTAGACTGACTTGCAAGTTATCACCTGTCAAAAACGTTCATGCCCTCAGATTAGCGTCCAGACTATTTATCAAAATCGAACATTCCCCCGCCCCGGATAGAAAGAATATATACACTACACAACGGGCAAACGGGAGAGTGTTGCCATTGCTCTCTTCACAACGGAATCTCCAACCATAACCTTAGCAAAACGAGGCACTCCATCCGCTCCTCTAACCAAGTTAAGAACGCCCCCTTCGCCCATGCAATGGGGACAGGCTAGAATCCTTAACCAGGACGAGGTCTCCTATCTTTGGAGGGTCCGTCTTATTAGTCCACTTCACGCGTTGCTGCAATATGTGAAGTTTTTCGAGCGACCAGCGATGCCAGAAATGCTGGGTCATCTGCTGGATCAATTCAAATCGCGACAGTCGAGTAACCTTCACATCTCTGAAGGAGTATTCAGGCAAGGCGACAAGTGGCTGCCCTATCAAAAAATGACCTGGAGTCAAAGCCTCGAGGTCGTTTATTTCTATACCTCTTATATTCTATAGCCAAAACAGCGTCATTCGGGAATTTTATAGAATTTCTGTGTAGTCTATCACGTTTTTTGATACATTTAATGAGACCAGGCGTTATCCATTCCTTTAGTACTATTTTTGAACAAGCTATCTTATGTAAATAAGAGTTTCTATCGAGCACTAATCGTAGTTGATTGACAATATTACTAGCTATTTCAATTGCATCATTACATTGCAAAACATTAGAAAATTCTGTATCTGCCCAGTTCAGAATTTACAGCTTTATGATTTATTTTCAATATTGTACGAGGTTTGCTGTAATTTACTTTTGGAACATATTTATTAAGAATAAAGATAACTGGAGCATGATCTGTTATATCAGTTTTTAGGATTAGAGTAGTAGAATGAAAAAGAAAATGTACGGTGACCGCGTTGCTCTATGGCTGGGACGGATCCGAACAGTTTAAAAGTGTTGATGGGTGGCGGCCTTTGCTTATGAGCCTGGCGGCGGAATTCTGCAGAGCATTGCGGCTGTGTGTTTCGACCACCTTCACCACAGCCTTTTCCTTGTCGTACTCCGCCACTAGATGTCCCTTGCCTTACGGCGCAACGTACGCAGTGTGCGGCATGGAAATATCCTTGGGAGGGGTGACCGAAGCTTTGGCAGCGGTGATACTGAGAAGGCCCCGGCCGGTGTTCCTTCGCCTCCACTACAGGCATGAAGAAAAGTTGGGTCCGTCCCAAATTTGACGCCTACTTAAACGTTAATCATAACCGGCAATTCAAATGTCAAACGGTTAGTACTGTCAAATGTATAAATTTCATTTGAAATAGTTACCTATTATAATTTGTGTTATATTATATAACTTATATAGTAATATAGTAATGAAATTTTAGTTATTATAATGAAGACGGGTTAATTCCTTCGCTGTTAACCTTGAGGTAACCCGTTTAAACGGCTATTGGAAGCCGAAAAGGCATATGTACCTAATGACATATTTTTAATTGTCTTTTAGATTTAAATTATCAAATTTTAGTTCTTAAATATTACCTACAACTTTTATTAAATTCCCACTTTATGAAAACATTTGGAAAATTTCTCACTTAAAAAAAATGGGTAAACTTCCCACTTTATAAAAAAGTGGGGATAAAATTCGCAATTTATCAAAAAAAGGGGAAAAAAAATAAACTTTATAAAAAAAATATGGAAATGAATTTTGAAAACAATCCCACTTTATAAACAAGTTGCACTTTCCCAAAAAGTGAGAAAATATCCCCTTGATACGTCCTTCATAGCTACGACGAGGTGGGATTAAAACCCCTCCGCTGGGTACCCTGGGGCCGTCTAGGCGGTCTCGGGCGCCGTAAGGCACCAGTGATGAGATGTATGTATGTAAATATATAACGGTAGAAATTACAATTACTTTGTGTGGGTACATTTTACTAAGTGGTTTATATGGGAAATTTTATAGTAAAAATATGTCAATTCAAACAAATAGAAAATTAAAAATATGAAAAACCGACTAATAGTACAGTCATTTGGTAGTTTTACCTGGAAAGTTTTCCGGGAGTTTTGAAAATGGGTAAGTTTATAAATTGCGCCGCTATATTGGGAAAATGGCGCCTAAAAGCAGTTTTTTGACAATATCTCCGTTCAGACTCATTCCACGAGAAAAATATTTATATACAAAATTAAACTAGAGAAAATTTCCCATAATTTATGTTATAACCTTTTTCTCGTAAAATTTATAGTTTTGGCATACGAGCGTCGTAAAGTGTAGTTCAACACGCATTCTGGCCTAAAAAATAATTTCTACACTTGAGGCAGCTTTCCTCGGCTTGAGGCTGAAGGATCGAGCCACCAAAGCGAGGGAGAATATTATTGGAGGTTCGGTATCTGGTACCGCGGAGCGGAGACCTGTCTCCACTTCGCGGCCTACCTGTGCGATATGTTCGTGGAACTGAGGTGGGTTGGGACCAAAGAGTACTTTGTTATACTATAGTTGGGACACTTAATAGCTGTGTAGTCTAATTATATTGTTTAATTATAATAAAATGTGTTAATTCTATTCGCTGTTTGCAACAAAAGACGTGCACTCAGACTAAATATTATTTCTATTGAGCTCTGCCGGCATATTCAATAGTATGTCATGGCGTAGATGTATAATGGTTTGCGGCGCTCGTCTGCCAAAACTATTAAGTTTACGATAAAAAAGGTTATTTCATAAATTGTAGGAAATTTTCTCTAGTTTCATTTTGTATTTAAATGTTTTTCTCGTGGAATGAGTCGGAACGCAAATATTGTCAAAAAACTGCTTTTAGGCGCTATTTTTCTAATATGGCGGCGCGAGCGGCAAAGATACAAGGTGGCAAAGTAGAAATTCGGAAAGAGCACAGAAATATATAAAATTACTTATTTTCAAAACTCCCGGAAAACTTTCCAGGTAACCCCTTTTTTTACAACCAATTGACTGTACTATAAGTTCATATTTTCAATTATTAGAATGTCATAAGAGTCATAACTGCTGTATAATCTAATTTTTTTTTTGTCGGTTAGTAAGCACTAGATTAGATGTTTCATGCAAATCACACTATCTAAGCGACAGTAATTTACTGTACGGCGAGTTTTACTGTCAGTAAAACTCGTCGTAGAGCTATGAATCGAGCTAGACTAAACGGCGGAGAAAAATCTGGCGATTCGAATGGTATATATAACTCATTTTACGTATTTGTGTCGCTTAGTAAGGATTGCCTTTTAAGCTCAGATTAATTATTAATCTGAGCTTTCAAGCGTCGAATAATTTTTGATCACACTTTTTGTTTTGAGTTTGTATGGTGCGCGGCCATATTGCGGTCTCATGTTTGGAAAGGCGTTTTTAATCCATAGGGCGGCTCCCTATTACCTTCATGGTATTCGTTCAGCAGTATTGTAAATAGAGTATAAATAATCATCTCTTTAATCTGTGAGTATAATTAATATCAGAAGTCAGAAAATATTGTATTTGTGTGCTTTCATACGGTCATGTCGCCATTCCCTTTTTCTACCCTAGTCCTTTTTCAATTCCTTTCCATCCCATTATCTTTCTTTCACTAATAATAAAAATGACTTTGGAACTACCAACTTGACATTGGCAAAACTTCTCGTAATGCAAAGACGCCATTAATGAAATTAATAAATAATATTATATTTATTTTATTATTGTTCTGGAGATTCTTTGAGGGTAGCCCAAAGACTGTAGACGCGTGTTTCTACTACAGTTATCATATGAAATTTTATTGAATATTATTGTGCAAAAGTGTATTAATTTTGTAGATTTTTCTACAAAATTAATGGATGTCGCGCCTTCTGTACATCGTACATCTGTATAGCCAGGGTCCGTGTACAGAATTGGACGGCAACAAAGGTTTATATATAAGTATGGTTATAGCGTGACAGTGAGGCAATGACCACATTCGTTATTGTGACACAAATAATACAAAGTAACCTCCTCCAGCTATACGCTGCACTTCGCCATGCCATAACCTAGAGGCCTGAAACCACAGGGATACCTCTCCAGTAGGCTACGCATCCGGTCAGAATACTGAATCAGAGCGACACTGTTCAGTGCCCAGGTGCCTTTCACATTATAATCAGCAGAGATACACTGGTCACCATCTACTGTCAATGGTCACCATCTGCTGTCACTGGTCACCTGCCGGTACGCAGGGAGCCATCGCTCCCCCTAGAACCTCCTCGAAATTCCAAAATCCGTAATAATATTAGGTTTAAATGTTGCTATTTCATATGATTCGCACTCAAAGAGTGGTAATAGTGGAGAATAAACTGTTGGAACTTTAAATGACAAAAATTTTTGAAAACTATTAACAAAACATGGTTTTGTTTTGTTTTTCCAATAGTCACTGTTATTAAATTGATTTGATAAATTTTGCAATAAAGAAAACATAAAATCCTATAATTTAAAAAATATATTTATCGGATAAATATTGTCTTCGAAAAACTAACGGAGGATCTAAACATTCAACTTGTAAAACATTTACTGGAGTCGATTTCATTGCACCAGCAATAATGCGTAATGCTTTATATTGAACTTTATCAAGTTGATTCCATCCAGTCTTATTCGCTGGATCCAAAAGGAAAGTACCGTAATCTAATCTACTTCTAATAATGGCATTGTATATGAGTCTTAAATAGAAAGGATTTGATCCCCACCATACCCCAGCTAAGCATTTCAAAATATTTAAATTTTTTTCACATTTTGTTATAATATATTCTAAATGTTTATTACCTGTTAATTTTGTATCTAAATATATACCTAAAAATTTTACATACTTATTAACTGGAATTTTAATATTATTATATACAATATCAACATTAGGAATTTTTGTTTTTCTAGAAAAAATTACAATTGAGCTTTTAGATGGAGATAATAATTGTAACCCATTATTTCCTAACCATGCATTTAAATTATTTTGTACATTATCACTAGCACTTAAAATATCTTTATTTGTAGAATATAATAGCAAATCATCGGCATAAATTAATACATTACACGATGGATTTATATTATTTTCAAGATCATGACTATATACATTTAAAAAAAGCGGACTAAGTACGGATCCTTGTGGTAGACCTTTATATGTAATGCGATCTGTATAATTTTTAAAACTATTTCTAATTATAATCGAACGTTCAGTTATGATATTATGTGAAAAGATCACTAATTGTCTGGGAACACCTAAATTTATTAATTTTTGAAATAAAATGGGAAGTTGAACATTATCGTATGCTGATGTTATATCGAGAAAAGCAGCAACTATAGAATAGTTTTTTCCAAAACTAAATCTTATGTCAGAAATAAAAGTTCCTAAACTATCCATTGTACCTTTTCCTTTTCTGAATGCTAATTGATTATCAGCAAAACAGTTATTGTGTTCGATGAACCACTCAACACGATTTTTAATTAAATGTTCCACTATTTTTATACAAACTGATGACAGCGCTATAAGACGATAAGAAGTGGCTTCATTGGCATTCTTATCCTTTTTCAAAAAAGCTAATATTATTTGGGTTTTCCATGAATTTGGAATCGTAGATTTTTTAAACATACAATTTATTAAAGATAAAAAATATTGGTGAACTTCCTTATCCGCTTTTGTAATAAAGGAATAAGTTATTCCATCTAAACCTGGCGCTGAATCTTTTACGGAACTTAAAACTGTTTGTAATTCTGAAATAGAGAACGGCATTACTAACGAATTCGATGCTTCATCCAATTCATTGTATACAGAAGGTAACGGCAACTCATTAATATTAGGAACATATGGTGAAGAAATAATGTCCACAAAGTTTTCTAATGTGACTTCTGACGGAAATTTTGAAATAGATTTTGGATTTAATGAATTTTTTTTTTTTTTTATATTATTCCACACTAAAGATGATGGGAAGTTTGGTGAAATATTTTCACACAAACGTTTCCATCCATCTTTTTTCTTTTCGTGAAATATTTTACGAGATTTTGCTAAACTTTGTTTATAATTATTATAATTTTCTATTGACATGTTTTCATTATATATTTTTTCTAAAGTTTTACGTTGATTGACTGCTTGAGAACATTCAACATCACCCACCAAGACGGTGAATATTGTTTTTTTCGGAAAAGGATTTTTTTAAGGAAATGAGAGATCAGCTGATGATATTATAGACTCAATAAATAACTCTGCACAAGTATTTATACTATTATTGCTGACCAAAGGAAGATTTTGAATTTTATTTTTTAAACAAATATTCTATTTTGACCAATCCTCCTGTTTTATATCTTTTAAATTATATTTTAATAATGGTACAAAATTTTCACGATTTAAATTATTAGATATTATGAGTGATTTTACGAATATAGGATAATGATCACTACCATAAGTTAATTAAGATGTAAGATTTTCCATGAATAAAGAGAAACCAAATTGGGAGAACAAAGAGTTAAATCTACGGCACTTTTATTTTCATTAGGTCTATTTAATCTAGTGGGTTGACCATTATTAAATATACACAAATTTAAATTATCTATTATTTCAAGTAAGTGACTGCCAAATGCATCATTGTTATTACATCCCTAAACATAACTATGGCAATTAAAATCACCCATAATTAAATAAGGGGTATTCTTTAAAACTATATACAATTTTACTTGTTAGGTGTTGCCTCCGAATACCATCGGCGAAATGAGGATGGGTTAATCCCTCCACTGGGACCCTGAGGCCGTTTAAACGGTTCTCGGGAGCCAAATAGGCACCCGTGATGGTATATACAATTTATTTAAAATATGAATAGAAGGCGAAGGTATATATACAATATGTTTACATTTAATTGCAGTTATTTGAAAATCTTCAACGTGTTCAAATCGCAGAGTTTCAAATCCAAGATCATTTCTAACCATAATAATAGATCCACCGTATGTAACCGTCAGATCTATCATTACGGACACTAAAATAACCTTGAATATTAAAAGCTCTATCCGGTCTAAGCCACGACTCAGAAATTGCAATAACTGCTGGTGAATATTTATTAGTTAAATATATAAGTTCTGG